>VSWD01000008.1:48696441-51254076 GCA_033119305.1 Pinctada imbricata | reverse complement strand
ACAATGCGGCGAGTTTCACTTAATTTCATTACGCCATAAAATAGAAGAATTCTATCCATTGCGACTTTGTCAAAGTATGTTCTCCTGCTCTGTCGTTTAAGGGAATCGAGTCACTTTTACCCGTATCCCCGGTCCTGTTACCATACATTTTCAGCTCCAAGTATGTATATCTTTTGCTCGTGCATTTTCCCATACTTACGTATACGCGTTACCATAAATGCGAGCTTCGCTCGCAAAGGCCCTTTGGGCCTTTGCAGCGAGCTCTGCTCACTATTATATTATTTATATTTACTTTGTCTACTGCTAATGATACTGGTCGGGAAGTAATTATCGCCGAGCAGTGATTATCGCCATTTTGCCCATATCTTCGGTTCTATGAATGACGAGACTTGATTTTTTCAGTACTTTAGACTAAATGATCCAGTCTGTACCGCTGCCTCTTAAATAGACTGAACCCCACTATCGTTGTTACAGAATGAAATCGGACCAAACTGTTGCCCATCAATGTTTCCATATTACAGACCTTTAATATTGATTTTCTGGCAGGTGAATCTTTAGTAAACATTAAACTAGGTATCTCTACCCACCCCGCTTTTTTTCTCCCTTGGTCAGGTCCGGGATTACTCTGGAAATGGCTATAATAGCTAAATATGGCTATAATAGCTATAAATGGCTATATTGGAGAAATAATTTTCAGTACTGAAAAATAATTTTTTTGAATTTTTCTTTTCAAACTCAAAATCGCAAATCTTCATGACCATCTGATCAAAGTTTACGAAAGAAGTTGGTATGCAAAACTTACAATTTTTAAGTTTTGACCAGGATAAGTTATCAAAATTTTGACTCATTCAATCTCAGAGATGGTACATTTTACATGTCATCTTCTTTAGTAAACATTGTTCAGATGGTCATAAACATTTGCGATTTTGAGTATCAGATCAAAATTCAAAAATTTACTATATTAGTACTTAAAATTAGTTCTCCAATATAGCCAATTATAGCCATATTTAGCTATTATAGCCATTTCTGGAGTAATCCCGGACCTGTTGGTTATTGCATTTTTGCCAATTTTTAACTCCGTACCAAACAGGCAAGGCAAAAGTTAGGAGATTTGACCAAACAGAACGAAGGATAAAGAAAGTTGATCACGTGATATTTGTAACCTTCGTTCTGATTGGTCGATTCTCCGAACTTTCGCTTTGCCTGTTTGGTTTGGTAGGGAGTTAAAAACTGGCAAAAATGCAATAACCAAGGGAGAAAAAAATGCGAGGTGGGTAGAGATAGTTAGTTTAATGTTTACTTAAGAGTCACCTGCCAGAAAATCAATATTAAAGGTCTGTAATATGGAAAAAGCGTTGGCAGTGTTCTAGGATTCCATTATCCGTTACCCGAGGTAAGTGAAAATTGAGGTCGGGTAACTGGAAAACAGAATGCTCCTTATCTGTTGGTAAGTGAATTTTGATGCACAATTTCACTCTCTGTATACATTTTTTTGTATATGTAGTTAAAACTGAAGTAAATAGTCACCCTATAGTACAAGATCATATTTATTTTTCATATTCGATCTGTAACAACAATAGTAGGGTTCAGTCTCTTTTAGCGGCAATGGTAGAGACTGGATTATTTAGTGTACCAGTACTTATACTTCTAATGTTTATCAAACTGTATATGAAATTTCAAATGAATCGATTCGATGTAATCTAAGATTTTAGCAGCTAAATTTCATGAAAATGTGTTGTTTTCCCCCGAGCTCCTCGGGGGCGATTGCGTTGCACCTTGCTTTCTTCTTTCTCAATCAGTGAAGAAATTTCAAACTATTTTCAATAATTTTTATCACAACTAATTAGAGAAAGAATAGAGGAATCCGATGTTATAATTTTAGTTGCAATATTGTGGACATTAGAAAAGAATGATGCCACACGGCGATACATGTAATTGATTCTCCAACCTCTTTAAACAGTGCTTAAAACTACATGTAGCACATTTTAATTGCTTATAAAACCAGTATAAGTCATCAGAATTTATTGAAAATTTATTGAATTATTGGTAGAGGGTTTTAATTTGTGCTGTCCAAATTTCATGTGTGAGTCTTAAAAATTAAAGGAAATAGAGCAAAAAATGCTTTAAGAATTGGCGATAATTACTTCTCCACTAGTAACAGTGGTAATGAATATCAGTCAAAATCTTGATGCCAATAGTTATTACATTCACCCCTCTGGTGCAGCTTTTAGCAGCTTTAGAACATTAAACACTATACAGGTCCGGGAGAATGCCAGAAATGGCTAGTAATATAGCTAAAAATGGCTAATATAGCTAAAAATGGCTATAATAGCCATATATGGCTATATATTTTAAGTACTAAAATTGAAAATTTTGGAATTTTCATCTAAAAATAAAGATCGCACATCTATATGTGAGAGAGAGAGAGAGAGAGATCTAACATTAAAATTACATGTTGGTTTTCTTTCATGCTCTTTTTCAAGATTGTAACAGTCATTGTTACACTTTAACTAAATTATAAGCACATGTATGTGAGGGGTCCCTGTAAAGTGCGAAACGAAACAAAAACGAAACGAAACAAATCGAAACGAAACGAAACAAATCGAAACGAAACGAAACAAATCGAAACAGACCGAAACGAAACGAAACAGATCGAGACGAAACGAAACAAAACGAAACTAAAACAGATCGAAACGAAACGAAACAAAACATAAATCTCAAAGAACTTGAGAAAAATTGATGTTAATGCAGAGAACTAGCACGGATGTCAATATCTGCATATATCATTGCCTGCAACTATTAGTTCTTGTGGCTGGAGCCAGGAGAGGGCTTTAAAGGGTCAAAGTTGAAGGTTGAAATTAACATAATATATACGGTAAATGCATTTTAAAGGATTAAAGGAGAATGAACGGGATGAATAACCTCGTCATAGCCGGAAAAAATTTTATTTAGCTGGGAGGAGTCTAGTAGAGAGGAAAAATGAGAACAAATACTGGGGGGGGGGGGGGGTGTCACATTTCGTTTGAAAAAGGATAAGATTTTTTTCCTGAAATGTGCCCCCCTCCCCCAGTTTTATGATCTCATTACGGTGTCATGGCGTGGTTATCTATCCCCTCCCCTTTATTCTTCTTGAATGGCATTTGACATTTACTTTTATTGTCAACTTTGACTCTTTCAAGAAACCCTCTCGGCACTAGTTACAAATGTAGAACTCTTTGATTAAGGCACTATTACATGCTGATCTTGTCTTTTAATATTCGTTCTCGGCGAAGTTCCCTCTTTTTCTCATATTCTTTTAGTTTTATGTTTTGTTTCGTTTCGTTTCGATCTGTTTCGTTTCGTTTCGATCTGTTTCATTTCGTTTCGATTTGTTTCGTTTCGTTTCGATTTGTTTCGTTTCGTTTTGTTTTTGTTTCGTTTCGCACTTTACAGGGACCCGTATGTGAGATGGAAGGATGAAATGAAAAGAAAGTCAGAGATAGAAAGATGAACATTATAATATACCTATACATATAATTCTCTTTTAGGAAAGTGACTATGAATTCTATATCTATGTATCAAGAAAGATTGAGAGAGAGAGAGAGAGAGTGTGTGTATTATTATCTTTCTTTTCAGGTTTTGTGACACTTGACTGTAATATCAGATGCGAGCAAGAATAAGTGTAATTCAGAGAGAGAGAGAGAGAGAGAGATTAAATATGATTTACATGTTATACAATGTTATAAAACGATTTTTATAGAAGGCCCTGGGGAAGAAAAGCTGTATTGCTTATCAGGTTACCTTCTCTAAATAAAGTATTTATTATATTATTATTATATTATTATTATATGACCATCTGAACAATGTTTAGAAAAGTCCTTTAAAGACATGTGTACATGTATACATCAAAGTTGTTATGCAATTATGTGATTCGGTTTCAAAAATGGTTCGCCAGCTGATTGAAGTCTACAGGGGCCAGTCTCTCAAAAGTTAAACTTACAATGTTAGTAATCGAATTCTGTGGTGACAAAATCTTGTCACTGAGTTAAAACTGCATTCAAATGATATCCTGATTCCCATGGATGGGTTCTAGGGAAGTTACAATGGAGACAAGAGACGTAAACATCGACAGTTTCAAGGCCCCACACAGAAAACCAAAATTGTTGGGAGGAACAGTACTTTTCAAGGAAACCCCTGTAAAAATGACCCAAGTGGGCCCACATTATATAGCGAGACATTTAAATGTACGAAAGGCATATTTAATAAATCAAGTACAAAATCAAGGAATACAAGCATCAAAAGATCTAGATGAATTAATTTGCTATACATGTATCGTGTTAAAATACTCCCCCCTTTAAGACCTATCCTTCTAAATGGGCAAGTGATATTTGGGGTTGGGTAAGTAAATTTCATGTCATGAGTTGCAAGCATTGGCAAGTAGACTTTGAAAAAATTCTAGACCCCTATAATAAAGGTTTTTGTTGATGAAACTTGGTAGGAATGAAGTACTCATGGTACCCTGCATTTGTTGGGATCCATCAATAGGTGGCGCCCCTACAGGCAAAAGTAGGTTACAGGGGTACCCTCCTTGACAATCTTTCTGCAGAAGCGAGGCAATATCGACAAACCGAAAGCATTTGGATGATCCAGAAGAATGACTTAACAAATGTTGTTGTTTTTTATTCCAGTCTGAAGTCAATTTTTTTACGCTTTTTTGACATCTTTTTGAATGTGTCTTTGAATAACTATAAATGTGTGGTTTTGTTTATGAACACAGGGCAGTGTAGGTGAATATCAGGTGAGCGATGTGGCCCTTGAACCTCTTGATTTTTCTTGTTGGAGACATTTCTGTCTATAAGTATAATATGTTAGCCTGTAATCCAATGACTTTTCAAGTCCCAAAGTTACATTTACCTTTGATCCCTGTCCTTGAAAATCAATAAGATGCTGCTTCTTGTTAACTTAAATCAGTGTTAATGATAAACTAAAGAGTAAAGATCCTATCTGTAGGGCCTCATCTTGCTTAATCTGTATCCCCCTCTCTATCCCAAAGTACATGTAGTTGGGGTAGATTTAGATACAGACTGACAGACAGACAGACAGAAGACAGGCAGACATACCTTGACATAATATACCGGTATACTGTCTGTTGACAGGCTTCTACAATGTATTAATTTCATAGTCTATCTTTGCAAGTAAACTGACTCTATACCTATAAAATATACAGTCGAATTCATAAATAGCATCACTCACTTTTCTTTTGTAGTGTGGACAGATTACTCCTCAGCTAGCCCTGCGTGTCTTGCTGCAGTTTGATAGGGCAATCAACAATGCCTTGGCAAGCCGTGTAAAGACAAGGATACAACTCAAGGTATCAACAGACATATGTAGGAAATGTGAAATGGAATTGAGAAGAATTATTGAATGAATTTAACACATCAGGACTTAGAATCTGCTTTTGCAATTTATGTCAGAAATTTTGTTTATGCCTCCTGCAAAGCATTTGTGAGAGCCTGAAAGGCATATTGATTACTAAATGAGAAGTTTGTGCAGCAGTTGTTTTACATCATGTTTATAAAAAAATATACATGTACATCACAAATCTATTTTCTTGTAATAGTGAATTGGGTGGATATGGACAGTGGTATACTGTACATGATTTATGAATGATTCACTAATACAGGTACATGTATCTAAAAAATATCAGAAAACTGCAGAGTGTGAAATGAAAAACATCTTCAGGTTTGATTTTCAGTAATAAATGGAATCAAATTGTTTTATTTAACAGTATTAAACACAGAGTGGTATCTTATTTTTTTCGTTTATTTTCTTTTTTTGCAGGGAAAATTGAACACCTATAGATTCTGTGACAATGTTTGGACATTTGTACTCAACAATGTGGACTTTAGAGAAGTTCAAGATTTTGCAAAGTGTGATAAAGTGAAGATTGTTGCATGTGATGGAAAGAGTAAGTAATTTTGTACAATTCTCTGAAAAGGATGTATTAGGCACTGCCTGTATGTCCATTTGTGCCCCTCCTAAGGCCAAAAAAAATTAAGGTTTCGTTTGACGGGCACCGCCGCATTGCCTAAAAACCCGCCGCATTTCCGATTTTTATCGCGTGTTTTACCATAATTTTAAAGTAGTCAATTGAACATCGTCGTGCTAATACAAATTGTTTGTTTACATATTCTTTACTTCACTAAATATATAAATTGTAAAGCTGTAACTCAATACTTGTTTACATAAAATAGTATTATTTACCCGAGCTGCCGTATTCAATTGTTGTTTGTACGGTAATCGCGACCACGCGTATATTCCACATCACGGACGAGGTAACGTAACATAAAATGATACTTGACTCTGTTGTGATAATCTGCAAGAGCATTATTCTTTATTAGTTAAATTATCTAATTTATTAGAAATTTGAAAACGTTTTTGTTTAGAACTCACAGTTTACGTCAGATTGATCAGCCGGGAACGCCGGTGACGGGATCGAGGGGAGGGGCAGAAATACTAAACGATCCTAATTTCGATTCGGATAAACTAGTCAATTAAACCCTAAGATACTTCAAAATTTCCGAGGGATAGAAATTCAAATTTGCAGACAACTTGCTCAAGTCCGACAGTGAAAAGGGATGACGAATCGATCAGGGTACCCTTGTGTAATCGTTGTTAAAATTCAAACTAAATTGTCAGACATGCAGTGATCGGGAAGGCAAACTTGCTCAATGGGACGACGGTCCCTTCCACTTGAACTTTAATGGGCCATTCTCAAAAACAATGGGCCATCTTTCCTCACGAAAGGGCCATTCCAAAAATGATCAATTTTCGAAAAGCTATGCATATGCATGCATTATGCATCAGACGTTAGCACATTTTTTTGTCGCGAGATTCCCAATTTGACCATTTCCAATGAATAATTTACAGTACATATTTTGCATGGATCACAGAACAGTCAAGACCAAACTTTCAGCCACCTTTCCTGAATTTTTTGTGTCCACGGATGGGCAGCTTCATTTTCAGCTTTTTTGATATTAGGGAAGACATTTTGTACAAATTTTATTACATCAATTTGTACCCATTGACTGACCACTTTTAAAAAATGACATGATAATTTTACGGACGAACGCATACACAAGTACCCTAACGTAGATAAGATACGTACGGTAAGTGGACGTTGGAGATTTAAATTTCGGGCGCAGATGTCGGAGAGAAATCAATATTGTATCAAAATAGCAAAGGACCTTTCAATTGTCAGTGAACAGAAGAATTTTGTGCCTTAGAGTTCTGACTGGCCATGTACAGAAAGCTGTGATCTCTGTATTACTGCTCCTGGTGTAGATCTACGTTACAACGTAGATACGAGAACAGAACTTTTAATAGATTTAAAAAACAAAAATGGACGCCATAGAATGATGGCACCAGGGCGCAGCGAGTTGCCGATTTTATGGGCCATTTTCTATCAGAATGGGCCTTCCCAATCCCTGGACATGTTTCTTTGTATTTTCCCTACTCTTTTGCCGACGACAAGGGTCAAATTTTCAGTCTAAGCACTGAGCAACAATTACGAGTTTCACTCACTTAGTTGCACCTGAAAGTAGTTCACAAAATGTTAACGTCATTTGGAGTTTTAACCTTACACAGGGCAACGGTTAGAGATTGGTGATCCTTTTTAGCATAAATTAGATGTACACCATACATGTATTTAGTCTACATCTTCATACTGGTCTGCTATAGGACATCGTCTGTCATATGATACATATAACAAGTGTGACCAAATCACAGAATATCTAGCAAACTTCAGGTTTGGAAATGCAATAAGTATATTACAGGAAGACGTTGGGTTATCTTGTTAGGGTTATCTTGTTAATCAATGTACTAAACATAACCACTTCATACTATACTTAAGTTTTAATGTATTTTCAGCATCAAAACACTTGAATTAGAAATTTGGTTAAAGATAAATTACATTCATCATATTTCACGTTTGCAAAAAAAAAAAAAAAAAAAAAAAACCTGCCTCCCTCACTTTTTTTTCTAAAAAAGTGCCCGTCAAACTAAACATTAATTTTGTATGGCCTAAGCTCTATTGGACAGGATTTTCAACTTGCCACAATTAATTGCATAAAAAAAGTAGAAATCAATTTTCAAAGTCAAAAGTCAAGGTCAAAGATAGTACATGTATTGTTCCAATTCCATCTTTTTAATATACAGAGTTACCTCCCATTTGGGACAGTATCTGGTGTTGATGGATTATGAAGTAATAAATTCTTATAGAAACTTTGTGTTTGTGGCACATTTTTTCTGAATTTTAAGCTGGTTTCCATTATAGAAATTGATGATGTCAAATCAGTTTACGTCATATACTTTCCAAAATTGAAAAGCCCCAAAATGTTTCACTTGCAAATTGGTTAAGGCATTAGGAGTATAATACTCTACATCTGGACCCCCCCCCCCCCCTGAGATTTTGGGAGATCGAGTCCAGCTTTGCCCCATTTCTAATTGTAAGGGGTCTAAAAATGCATTAAAAGGCTTTGAAACCTAAAATTTCAGCTCGCCCTGCTTGCCATTTACAATACAAATACATGTACGAAATTATTTTTTTCTGCACAGTTCCTTGATTATTTTAAATTTTTTTACTAATAATTTTATAATT
Source organism: Pinctada imbricata (assembly GCA_033119305.1). Classification (NCBI taxonomy): domain Eukaryota; kingdom Metazoa; phylum Mollusca; class Bivalvia; order Pterioida; family Pteriidae; genus Pinctada; species Pinctada imbricata. The sequence goes on along the minus strand of VSWD01000008.1, from coordinate 51,245,438 downwards.
GTCTTGGGTCTCAGGATCTCATATTTTCAACAGTCCCTTACTTCATAGGATGTCACCTCCCTCATCTTTTTCAAGGTTTTGTCGTTTTAACATGTCTGTTTATTTGGGAAAATGAAACATTTCTTATCTTTTTATCCCCATGAAATATAGACAAAAAATAATGTAAATTAATCAAAATTTTCACAAATTCTTGATACGCGGGCCAATTCTTCATAAAAATAAATTTGAAAGGAAAGCTAACAAAATTTGACATGATATTCAACCCCCCTCCCAAATCAATTCTTAGATCGCACGTTGCTCCCCACCCCCTAGATGTGCACCGAAATATACCTACATGATGGGTGGACTTCCTAAAATTTTGGACCCCCTCTGACCAAAAATGCTGGATCTGCAAATGAATAGGGAAGCACATAATTTCTAGCTTTTCGCCCATATTGATATTAACTTAATGCACATACTGGTTTTTAGCTGACCTCGACTATGTTGAGTGAGCTTATGCTATACCCCCATCTGTCCGCGTCCTTGTTTGGGGTAGCTCAGTATTTGACAAAGTACTGATGCTACAATAACGAAACTTGCACAAGTGATTCATCTTGGGAGGCTGAGGTGAACCCATGCCTTGGATGCTGCATCTGACCTACATTTTCTGCTTGAGTGACCTGGTTAAAAAGTTTGGGGTAGCTCAGTATCTGACAAAGTACTGATGCTACAGTATCTAAACTTGCACAAGTGATTCATCTTGGGATGCTGAGATGGACCCATACACCGGATGCAGCATCTGATTCTGACCTACTTTTTCCGCTTGCTACATGTACCAAACTTGCATGTTGGATGTGTCTTAATCAAACTTTCATAAAATAACCTTGACCTACTTTTTTCTGCTTGAGTGATTTTGCTTATATAAGTCAATTTTGAGCAAAGTATAAGTGCTGCATGTTCCAAACTTGCATATTGGATGTATCTTTGAGAAAACTTTCATTAAATAACCATGACTTTATTTTTCCGCTCAAGTGATTTTGCTTTTAAAAGCTAATTCATGTATATGTGTTCTTAGAAATATGTTTAAATTGAATTTTGCTGCTGTGAGATGAGCTTACCCATGTTTACTGTCTTCCTTTACATTATAGGTGCTGCAGGACATGAGTAGAGACCCATTTTGACAGTGTACACCAGATTTTACAGCTTTACCTATATAGAATTACTGAAAGATTGAAAGAGAAAACCATTGGCGAGATGGAGAGAGAGAGAGAGAGAGAGAGAGAGAGAGAGAGAGAGAGAGAGAGAGATTAATGTAAATCTGTAAATACGTATGTTTGTATACATGTATTTAAGTTGTAATTTTGAGTCCATAATTTCAAGGAGCCTTGTAATTATTCTACAACTTTCAGTTAAATACATACATCAACAGATATTTTGATTTGAATAATAAATCCAGTCTACCAGTACTCTGTGCTATTGCTTTAACTCAGCCTTAAATTCTTATCAGCTCTTGCAAAATTGTCCCGATATAGTATGACTATGTTTATTACAAGCCTCCGGATTTCTCCCACAGGGCCCCTATCTGTATGTCTTTCATTATACAGTATTTCTCATGCAAAGTAGCCACTCTTTCTATCTGTTTGATTAAGAAGTTCTGATGGTTGATACATTTTACAGTAAAAGATATACTTTACTTTATATTAAATATACAGTTTGTACTACATTTTGATAAATGGGAATTTCACTTATTGCATTTGACCTTGTAAAACCTCATGTAGTTATTTAGTAAAGCATTTTTGAAGTAAGATTTTTCTGTTACTGGGGAAGATGTTAGACTTTCATATTTCACACACAGATTCACTATAACAACACTTACTCTTTGGTACTAATACATTTGACTTAGTGACCTTGACCTTCTTTTCCTTGCAATTTGACCTTATAATAGTTGTTTTGTTAATAAATTGTGATAACAGGTTTCTAATTTAGTAAAGAGCGTTCATATTTTACATTTACATTCACCATTCCTGTATCATACCCTCATTCTTCACATCATTGAAATTCTATTTTGGAGTTTGGAATTGTAAATTGATGTATCTTAAAGGTATCATGTCGATGTATTATCATGGAGCAACAGGATTCTTCAGAGAATGTTTTTTTTTGCTGAAAAATTATGGTATGAGTGCTCAGTCATATTTGTATTTGTTGTTATAAGATTTTTTTTGTTTTGTTTTGAGTTATGACTTGTACCTTAATTTGGATTGATTACATATGTCTTAAGTGATTATTAATGATGTTGCAATGTGTGTATAACAAAATCAAAGTACATATCTTATCACTGTAATAATGTGGATGAGGGATCCAGACGATTTAACAGGGGGTAGGGATACAGCAAAAGATTTTGTTGGAAAATACAGTATGTGGAAAATTATGAAAACAATATTCAGTATCTTGAATTTTTCATAAAATACAGTATGTGGAAAATTATGAAAAAGATACCCAATATCTTTGCTTGCAAAATGAAGCATCATACATGTATTTTAAAAATCTTTTACTGAAAAACAAAGTGTTAATTTTTGAAATATCAAGCATTTATGTAAATAGAAAAGAAGAGAGATCCTTGGAGAAAAATCAGCAAATGATACATGTTTGTAGATCATTGTTTTTAAATTGTATGGGAAATACTATAAGACTCTTTCATGGTCTTCTATGAAAGATACATCGGTTCCACCCGAGGGGTCTCAAAATCATGTAAAACCCGAGGCTTGCCGAGGGTTTTGCAAAATTTTGAGACCCCGAGGGTGGAAACGATGTATCTTTCATAGAAGAACATGAAAGAGTATTTTTCTCTCATATCTAAAGGTCAAAACAAAACTGAGAGAAAAGGGACGAAATTTGAAAAAAATGTCAAGTTGATCTAATCTCAAAACTTTTGCGATATTTGAATTCAGCGCCCCCGAAAATGGTTTATTCTATAAGAATAAACTACGAATATTAGGCTTTTCAAAATAAAACGCAAGAGTACTTTGAAAAACGATCTTAAAATCGAAGTTTTATGGCGACGTCGCCGCTAGCTTGTTTGTTTTGCGGGCTGAAATCATGACGTCACAATAGCGTAAACAATCGAAACAATAGCGTCACGTGATATGTGATACAGCTGTCACATGATATGTGATACAGAAGTAACTCACGTAGCTGTATCTCATGGGCCTTCTCTGTAACACATACGCGGGTATGAGAGAAATGTATGTATTTGATTAGAATTGGACAAAGTGTCTACCTTGTCTTTTAGAATTCATTTTGAAAAAAAACTGACTTTCTTTTTTGTCAAAATTGTATATTCTTTTTTTTTTGTAAATGTACCACTAAATATTGTGTATAAATTAAAACAAATGTACAGTTGAATGATTTTCTTCATGTTCTATTGTAGAAAGTTTGATATCCCTTCAGATATCATTCCACTAATACTATTATTAGTACATAGGGTATGTGAAGCACCTTATTTGATTATCTTCAAGGTTAAACTACGGGATAGTTTAAATTCATTGTCATATGCAAGGCAGTGTCATATCTTTGGAAAGGTCTGTACATTTAAAATTATTCACAGAAAATTCTGCATTGGCCAGGTTGACCACTTGTTCATCCATGTACATACATTTACAGCTACAAGACAAATTACCTTGGTCTCGGTTTTCCTCTCGAGTTATTTTGCTTTATGTAAAGTTATGGAATATTAAAGTTCCAAGTGTGTCTTGTACCAAATTTGCACGTTGTAGATACATCTAATGATCTACCTTTCTTGTGACTTTGATGTCAACTTTGAAACAAAGATGTGTAGTCAAGGTAAGCTTTGAGAACTTATAGATAACGCTTCTTTATACATGTACCAGTGCAATACTGAAGAGCAATGAAACCTGCGCAATTAAATGTTTTATTGATCTCTATGTAAAAGTCACAAGAGTGTAAAACAGAGTCTGAAGAATAATGTTATTTTGTGAAAAATTGACTTTAAAAATATTAATTATAATTTCTGTAGCAAAGTTCAAGAGGTTTCAAACCTATGTTCCATATACCTGTTCATGTGTATATGCGTTCCTTATGCATAAAACTTGTGGCTATCACTTCTAGCAACTTAACAATACCAAGGTAATGCCCCCGTGGTGGTGTTTGTGTTCCTGCAAGCTTGTGGATGATCTAAAAGTTGGTTGATCATCACACTTTGCTTGAGTTATGCATATGGTGAGATGACATCTATAATTTTCAATGTCGGGGTCAAAGGTTGAGGCCAGATCTGGCAGAGAAAATCCTATTTACCTTCATTAAGTTAGATTTGCTTTCAACATTCTCCAAACTGTGTGATATGCCCATGGTGAGAAGACTGATGTTCAAGGTTGTGAATGAAGGTTACAAAGTGATGGATTAAAGATTATATTTTGCATTGGAATATTGTATTATGTTTGCATTTTGCATTGTCTTGCATCATTTAAATTGGTCAAAGACGAATGTAAATTTGATAGGAAGTACTTAATACATGTATGGTGTGCATCTGGCAACAGCATCAGAATTCGGTGTTGAATGTAGAGGTCATTCGAAAGAAAATGGCATATAACTTTGTATTCCTTCATGAGGACACATTTTGCAGCAATTTTTGCTTCATATTTGATGTTTATGAATCAAATATAATTCCCTTTATAATCATTCAAGGTCAGTGTACCTTTTCACAAAAATAATTGTACAATATCCTTAATTATCTGGGTTTTTTTTTTTTTACTTTACACTGCTTCATTCGTCTGCTAAAGCACTGGCAAAAAAGTTATATTTCTGAATTTCTATTTTAGAGAAATTATCTATATGGAAATTATACCATTGAACCTTTTAATCGATGTGAAACTCAGCCAAAATTTTCTTCATAACTTTTGTGGAATTTAGGTAAAAAAAGTCTGCTTATAAAGATGTCTAGACATGCCGAAGATAATTAAGCTGACCATAATAGCCTTGCTAGGGTCTTGCTGAATGGAGGTCACCCTAAAGTAATCACCGAGTCTGTCCAACAATACGTAAACTTTAACATTGGCAATTATAACTTCAACACAAGAGACAAGGCTGTAATATTTGGCATGTGTATTCCTTGTGGTAACACCTCTGTGTTGCTACAAAATGTTTTGATCTTGTGATCTCCACCTTTGACCTACATTTGAAAGACTTCAACATTGGCCAAAACTTCTTCACCACAAGAGATATATAGGGCTCTCAGACTTATTTTAGTGGAATTCATATAGCGGAGTAATTAGCACTGTTAAGAATGTTTTTTCAAGATTCATACGCTAAACATATCTGCAAATATATTATAATGAAGAACAAGTTAAGCTCACCAATTAATGATTACACTATTTAAATTAGCCCTTGTTCCAACTAAAATATGGTTGCACTAAAATAAGTACACGTATTGAATTAGGCATGCGTGTTCCTTGTGAAAATACCTTTCTGTTGGTTCCTGTTACCTTGACATATATGAAAATACCTTTCTGTTGGTTCCTGTTACCTTGACCTATGTGAAAATACCTTTCTGTTGGTTCCTGTTACCTTGACCTATTTAAAATTGACCAAAAATTCTTCACCACAAGAGATACGGCTCTCATATTTGACAGCTGTGTGTTCCTTGTGACAAGACCTCTGTAGGTACCAAATTTTTCATCATGTGACCTTGACTCTGACTTTTTACCTGTATTTGAAAATCTTTAACATTGTCCATTATATACTAATGAACAGTTTTGACGGTAGGACTCTCATTTTTAGCATGTATACTTCTTGTGACGAGATCTTTCTCTTGCATGCATTTTGTATCCAAATTTTGATCATGTGCCTCTGACTGTGACCTTTGACCTACATTCCTGAGATTAAGTATTGCTACTGTATCATAAGAGAAAGACCCCTCATATCCCGCATGTTCTTTGTGACAAAATTTTTTGAAGATTTTAAAATTCTTGATCATGTGACTTTGACTGAGACCTTGTCCTACATTTGAAAGCATTATTAAACATTCACCATTAAGTTCATCAAGTGACGACAATAGACTTTCATATTTGGCACCAATGTCCATTGTACCTTAATGCTAGAAAATATTCATTTTCTGACCTTGATCCACATTGAACAAAATGTCACACTGGGTTCAAGGAGTGCCAGGCGGGGCCCTCTCTGACTTAGTCAGACTCAATCGCACATATTCCTTGTCAAGTGTAATCACTCCTACATGTATAAGATAAAGAATAAAACTGTTAAAACACCAGTGATCTTTGACCTTCCATTTATACGTTCATACACAATAACATATATAATCAGTCACACAACTTTCTTATGCTCCACTTGATACCTTATTCTCCATATTTATAAATTTCAATGTCATAAAAGTATATACAATTTAAATAATGTAAAGACATGTACAACCTTGATGTGAATAGAAATACAATATGTCTGTGTTTGTAACACAAATGTAAAGGTACAATGTATTGGAATCTCTATAACAATAATAGACACACCGTTTTGGTAATGCTAAACGTTATCTTTATACATACATGTATTAGTGGCAGGATTCAACTCTGTTTATTCAGATTTCTTAACTACATCTATACTCATTTCTAATGCATTATGTATTCTGAAATGTGTTATCTCTTTTTTCCTTCTCAAAGTGCAATAATCATTATAATGTTCATTTGCAGTATAATACTCAAAACCAAAGATTTTCATATATTAATTGCAGTTATCTACATTTTTACATCAAAAGCATCTTTAATACTCACAAAAATTGCAACAGCCCAATAACATAAATAATTTCACACAAATGACAAGACTGACAGGCTTATTAAATTCAACTATCATATATACCAAAATACTTCTTATATCCGTCACTGTTTTTCTATTTCAATTTACTTTCATTAAAGGAAAGGGGGTGTTAGTAAATATACATGTGTATTGAGATATCCTAGTTCATGAGGAAAACAAAAATTCTACAGATAAGTGGTGCAAAAAAGAAATGTAGTAGAATTGTAATTTTTTTATTCATTGCAAGGACATTTTTTTAAGAAAAGAAAAATATTTCAGCAGTCTATAACAAACACAGCTAGATAAGTTCAAAGTGAAAATTCTATCATACAACAATTACAGGTACTTTAATGCCACAAACAGCAATAGGAAGATTTCCTGTAAAGTAATCAAACATTCATTGACACTTAACTACTGGTACCCAGTGATTCATATCCAAATGAGGATTTTTAGGTTAGCAAATCAGATACAATGCCTCTGAATCAAAATTATAGGAACTGTTTCCTATGAATCTGAACATCAGTCTTGTATGGCATACTAGCAAAATAATTATCCTGTTGTGTATGCAAGTTAACATGTATTTAGTAAGTACAGAGAACCTTTACACATGTTATGAGTGAACAAGTTTTGTAGTATGTGTTACAATACATAATGATTACAGCATCTCCTTCTGTCTAAGGCATATCATTACCTAGCTGAAGAGGAAAGATGCTTATTTTGGCACTTCAATAATTATTTTCACACTATCGTACTTTCTTGATTATATGTATATTGATTGAATTGTTGAACATGAATGGAATGTTTATATGAATTAATCAGTTATCATATTTACGATACATTTATCACTGTGTTAAGCATGTATAGTTTATCTAGTAAGCTTATTTGAAAGGTGCAGAACATATTTACAGATCAAATACTGAAAACTTCCTTATGTATTTAACATCCATAACAACTAAGGAAAAATGCAAGCTACAAGCAAACACAGACTGTTGTGAAATAATTTCAGACATCCTTACAATATATAAAATTTCTAATAAGCTAAATCTACTTGCTTTTTTATCTACACATGTAACTAAGATTCTAGCATATTCATACATGTAAAATGAAAAAGAAAGATTTTGTGACAAATATAAATGAACATACACAAATCAGGAGGTGAAACTGGCAAAATTCTCACCTGCTAAAAAAGGCGCATCTTTTAGAATAGGAAAATTAAATGAAAATTTGCTGGGTATCTCTTTAAGTTTATATATATCTTTTTTTTTTTTTTTTTGCAAAATATTTTTGAGGAAAATGAGTCCACCACAACAAATAAATTCAAAAGGAAGTTCATAAAAGGACTTATTTGATTCAGATGCGAGACAAAATACCGCCATCACCGGTAATTGTCAAGATGCATCTATTTTTTAATTACTTGCATTATGAGTACCCTAAGCCTAATTGGGTCAAATATTAGGACTCAATCTGAATCACAAACGTATCTTCCTTCAATTTACTAATATTATGGTGTGGTACACATTTTAACACTATGTATTCATTAACTGAAAGAGTAGGAAATCAATTTCTTGCCTGCACCTATAAGGCTGTACTGCAACAGCCCTGCATTCCTACAGTTTCATTGCAATCCCTTGACAACACGTAGATCTGGAGAATTTGACTGATATGGGTTGTGCACTATGAGTCTATGACAACAAATAAAATGAAACTAGGCTTAGTTGCATGAGCTAAAGGAATGCATATTATAATCCACTAATAAATAAAAAGAATTACCATCAGCTTTGTGTTCCTTACATTTTCATTTCAGAATAATTCTAATAATTTACTATTTCACGCATCTAAATATCATGGGTATCTCTTCATTGCATTGTGAAGTGCATTGATGTATAATCAATTCTCCTGATAACTACTTTTTATAATACATGTATTGTGGAGATAAAAAGTATCTTTACATCAACTTAACTTTCCATGGTCAAAATACTCTGAGACTTTTAGTTTAAAATACATAACTTTATAACATTTTGAACAGAAACATATATGACCTTTTGAAATAGATTAATTTTTTCTTTGGTTGCTCAACAGTATGTATTACCTTGCTTATTAAGGTATATTAAACATGCTTTAAACAAAAATTCCTGCACTAACATGCTAAAAACAATCTGTAACAAGTTCTTTTAAACTGTGATACTAATTAGATATGATTTAACAACTTAAAATTTAAAATTTTTACCATAAAAAACATCTTAATTATTTTTTTTTTCTACACATGCTAAATATTGTGGCTGATACTTCAAAATTACAAGATTAGTTAATTGATGAAAACAAAAGTTTATTGATGAACCTGTTTGTTGGTTTAAAAAAAAATTGTTTAAAATTTAGTTATACAATGTATAAGCTGATATTGGTCTTTAAGTTAAAAGAAAAAGAAATTTTCAATCTTTGTCATCCCCAAGAGTTATAATGATAAAATTGATATATAACAAATTTGTTAAAACTAATTATCTATAGATCCTTAATCACTGCTTCTTTTTTGTTGTTTTCTTTGATGCTTCTTTTTCTTTTCTTTGTTGTTTCATTTTCTTCTTTTCTTCTTTAAGTCTCTGCTTTTCTCGAAGGCTGGCCACTAGTTTGTATGTGAAAAATGCTGAAATAGTAATAATGTAAATACCTGTATATTTCAAAAACAGATGATCTGTTGAACCAAATTTTTTTTTTGCTCAATCAATTAAGTTTGATTCTTTCAAAATAAAGAAGTATGCTCGTCAAAATGCTTGCTTACTGATAAAGTTAGAGTAATTAAATCAAACTTAAGCTGTATTGATATAACTATAAGGCTTCTCCATATGGTTCAAGATTATTATTCATGGATAACAAAGCAAACTCATAATCAAGTATGGGCCAGTTTGCTTTTAATGAATCATGTGTACATGCAATAACCTTCACTTTAAGAAAATAATCAAATATTAATATTTTGGTAAACTGAAAACTTCCAATTACAATCTGACTGCACATTTGACAATATACAACAGGTTGGGGAACGGCACCGATCAAGCTAACATACCTTGATCAAGCTAATGTACCTCAATTGGGCTAATCAATCTGATCTTTTATTCACTGAATCAGAAGAAAAACTTTTTTCCTCCAATCCAAATCATACTTGTGCTGGAACAGTTTCCGGATGTTTTTGAAAGTTTTTCTGTGATAACTCCTCTGTCCCTTCATGGCAAATGTTAAAAAATCTCTCAAATAGATGAATGAAATAATAATTTGCCCTTCCCACAGACACCCATGTAGAAAGAAAATGAAATAATTCATCAAGAAATATGGTTTCTAGATCAATTTCATTACCCTGTATTCAGCCGTTTTTGCAAATCACTGGACAAGTTTCCAGACACCTGATTTTCAATTTCAGGCTAAACTGGATGAATTTCACATATTGTTTTCATCAATCTTTTCTACAAATGACTGTTTAAAAATGATTTTAGATATAGAACTGAAACTTCTCATATAAGTAGATTAAAAAAGTATGGTTCTCGGCGACTCCCCCCCCCCCCCCCCCCAAACAATGCTTGAAAAGTGAAAACCAACAATGCCTGAAAACTTTATAGATTTAGACACTTCAGATTGAGCTATAATAGTTCGATTGGGCTATAATAGCTCCATGTAGCTATCACAAAACTAATTTTTTCTTAAGAATTTTTTTTTTTTAATTTTGTTTACAAGTTGCACTAGTACTGATAAAATACTACAACTTTTTGATAGGAACCCCAGTAGAATGTCAACAGATCAGGAGATAAGGAACCTCAAACTTTTCATATTTTCAAAATCTTGTTGCTCATTATATGTACATATTTGAATATATTTGCCTTGTGTAAATTTTGATTTACAGTGAGTACAAACGGAACCAGTGAATATTTTTTTTTAAATTCTAATTCTAGTTTAATTTTGTACTGAAAAATGTTAGAAAGCAATAGCTTAATCTAGCTATTAATATAGCCCAATCGATCTACCTAGAGAAATCTAACCCAATATACATGTATTAACGGGATATCACACGTGTTTCAGTAGCCTCCCTTAGACGAGAATTTTTAAGAAATCTCCACGCTGAAGATTTCACATTTTCGTAACTTAAAATGTCTTAATGTTCTGGCTCTGTAATAATCACTCAATCGACAAGTCGATCCAATAGCTCAGAGGTAGAGCTCTTGCCCACCATATAGGAAGACCATGGTTCGAGTCTGAGTGCAAGGATAACAATCAGATTGTTATTCGTATGTAAATACAAATGTTTTTTTTTCTTTGCAAAGTAATGGTAAGCCTAGAGTGATCAACAATAGTCAACATTTTGCTGAAATTGAGCTTATTTGAAGAGTTTGTAAACTTTTAAGACTTTTTTACCTACATACATACGTCGTATCTATTCAGAAATGAGTCAGGTGTCAGTAAAGTGTTTGAATGTAGAGAAACTTATCATATAGTAATATGGTAATATCATTACACATGTGCACATACTGTCGTGTTATCACACAAAATCTGTATTCGGCTCTATCTATTTACATATTGAAATCTTTGTGAGGGAAGGAACACTGCTGTGATATTTCAAAAAAGTTGTTTATATAAATTTGGATGCTTTTGTCGTTGGTCACATAGTAAAGAAAGATAACTCGAATTGCACTTTTAAATTTTTTACATGATAATTACACATTCAGTCAGATTTTGCAAAATTTGATGTGGTCATTGAATGATTTCTTTCTTTAAGAATTTGCACAATATGATGAGGGAATCATATGTGAAGTTTCATTTGAAAATCTTGGGCTGAAAAAAATATAGCCAAGAAATGAATATTTCCATTACAATCAATGGATGGCTAAAAAGTCTGATCAGTTTCAAAATCTAAAAATTTTGGATGGTGACCTCCTAATATAATATTGACCCTTACATCTGAATTACATAAGGAAATCAGAATTATGCTTTTTTTCTGAAAATGAATGTTGTATAACATGAAACGTGTGATATCACCTTAAGGACGATACTATTTTAAATATAATTTTTTTAATATTTTAGTAAACATGCATTCACTTTTCATGTATGTTTCTTTTATAAACATTACGTCTTTGATATTATGGAAAATTAAAGTATAATTATATAGCTACAGTGGCGGAACCAGCGCCCCCTTTGCCAGGAGGTCAAGCGGCGAATTTTGCCAATTTTAACTGAAAATGGTCCAAAATATACATGTTTTTGAAAAATTTTGGGTCATTGCCTGGGGGGAGGGGACGCCCCCTCTGCACCCCCCTGAATCCACCACTGAGCTAAACTGTAGTAGCACTTGAAAAATTAAAACATTCTCAAAATTATTATTTTGTACAAAATCCTATTAGTTCTTTTTTTATTACAGAAAATATTCAGATTGATTAGCCCAATCGAAGGTATATTAGCTCGATCAAGGTATATTAGGTCGAACAGTACCTTTCCCCAGCCTGTACAATGTACAGGTATGCCATATCCATATGTTAAATACATGCTGTATTTGATTTTCAACTTACCCACAAGAACACCTATGATGAGGCCAGGCACAATAAAGACTGTGTTATCTATGCTTTCCTTGATCGGTCCTGACCCGTATTCCACCATTCTGACTACTTATTCTAGCGTTAAATCGATATTTTAGCCAAAAATGTTTCTGTAAATGCCAAGTTGACACCGGAAGTAAGTCAACACGGGAAATTGTTTCATCATAAGTAGTAGAACAGAAAACGTATCACTAAATGTCCGAAATAGCCTCGGGTAATGATCAATCAAAATTACCTGAACTTAGTGGCCAATAATCAATCTAAAATAATTCAGGATCAAATTAAGGCAACACAAAGGGCAGCTCTTAAATTATTTCCACATGAAAACGATCGTTTGCATAAGCCACATCCATACTTTATAGAGAAGTTTCTGCATAAAAATATGTCACTGAAAAATTAAGGGGGTGTTTCGGATGCGCCCCCTTTAAATCCGACTTGCCGCATGTCCCTATATATGCAACAAGATCCTCTCAGTGGTACGACGAAACCCAAGACTTAGATTTATAAAACAACTCAGGGAATCTCGCAGACTGACCTTGAGTTATTGACCTTAAAGCGATAAGGAATCCTGATCCTCCTTTATAAGATGGATGGCTAGAGATAGCCCGATTTCGACTGAATTTTGAAAGAGCAACCTTATATCCAATACAAAGTTAATTGTCAAAGTTCGTAATCAACGTACAATCATTACACAAAAGTATCTCAACCTTGTATCATTCTTACATGGTCGTAATTCGAACACGCACAATTCTTATAACTATAGCATTCCACATTTGCTGCATAATCTGAGCCGATTAATATTACAGTGCATAGTAGGTCGTTGTAGAATAAGGGGGGGGGGGGGTTGAGGGTTCGGAATAATTTAACTAAGTAACGTGTCCCTTGTCTTAATGATCATAAGCCATTCTTTGAGAAGTTTCAGAACAACGCGAGTATTTCTCAGAAAATAAAAGCCTTTTTTTCACACAAGTCAAGTTGGACTTTCCAACTTTTGACCCAAAATCAATAGGCATGTACGGACAATCCATGTGTGAAGTTTCCTAACTGTAGGTCAGGAATATTTACCTGATCCCAAATCAATCAGATTCACCTTTAGGTCAACTAATCCATGTGAGGTTACATCACCATGGGGCAAGAATTACCTTCCTTAATTATGACGTGGACATTCATACGTTAAGTTTCATCAATGTAGGCCAAGAAAATGAGTCCTGATGTGGAAATGTAATTTGTTTCCATGGACAAATTGACAGACAGCGATGTGATGCAAAGTTTCTTTTGGTCTTGCTACAGGTCTGCTAGGTTGGACAGCTCTAAATGTACCCATCAAAATGACCAACCTTTACACGTCTTTTGCCTGTCTCACCCACAGGGATTTATCACGCTAATGTCGGTTGCTATATTTACTATATGTGTATAACAAATATAGTAAATAGAGAAACCGGTATTAGCGTGATAAATCCCTGTGTTCTCACCAGTACTCATTCCAATTCCAAAATGTCAATCCTGATGATGTTATAGTGTTTTCCACAGCTGATTGTAAACAATAAAATAAAACAAGGATAGAAATAAGCTTAAAATGCATCAAAGATGCAAAGTGCCGAGTTGCAAAACTTGAATATAAGTAAAATATACATGATTTGAATATGGTCTCGACAGATGGGAAACATTATTAGCATGTTTCAGGTTGATCCACATTCATATATAATTCAGAAACCATTTTCAATTAACGAGTCCTATGAATTTGACCTTTGATCTCTTGACCCCAAAATTAATAGGACACATTTCTGGCAAGTTACATGATAATAGGTGCAATACAGGCTCAAATTCAGTCGGGAAACCATTTTTAATCATCTTAGTCCTGTGACCTTGACCTTTGACCTTTGAACCCCAAAATTGATAGTGGTCATCCTTGATCCATGGGAAACATTTCTGGCAAGCTTCATGATTATAATTGCAATACAGGCTGAAATATGGTCCGGAAACCACTTTCAATCATCGGAGTCCTGTGACCTTGACCTTTGACCTTTTGACCCCAAAATCAATAGGGGTCATTCTTGATTCATGGGAATCATTATTGGCAAGTTTCATGACTTTAGGTGCAATACAGGCTAAAATATGGCCAGGAAACCATTTCAAATCATCAGAGTCCTGTGACCTTGACCTTTGACCTTTTGACCCCAAAATCAAAAGTGGTCATTTTCTATTCACAGGAAACATTTCTGGCAAGTTACATGATTATAGGTGCAATACAGGCTGAAATATGGTCCGAAAACCAATTTCAATCAACAGAGTCCTGTGACCTTGACCTTTGACCTTTTGACCCCAAAATCAATAGGCCTCATCCTTGATTCAAGGGAAACATTTCTGGCAAGTTTCATGACTTTAGGTGCAATACAGGCTAAAATATGGCCAGGAAACCATTTTCAATCATCAGAGCCCTGTGACCTTGACCTTTGACCTTTTGACCCCAAAATCAAAAGTGGTCATTTTCTATTCACAGGAAACATTTCTGGCAAGTTACATGATTATAGGTGCAATACAGGCTGAAATATGGTCCGAAAACCAATTTCAATCAACAGAGTCCTGTGACCTTGACCTTTTGACCCCAAAATCAATAGGCCTCATCCTTGATTCAAGGGAAACATTTCTGGCAAGTTTCATGACTTTAGGTGCAATACAGGCTAAAATATGGCCAGGAAACCATTTTCAATCATCAGAGTCCTGTGACCTTGACCTTTGGACCCCAAAATCAACAGTGGTCATTTTCTATTCACAGGAAACATTTCTGGCAAGTTACATGATTATAGGTGCAATACAGGCTGAAATATGGTCCGAAAACCAATTTCAATCAAAAAAGTCCTGTGACCTTGACCTTTGACCTTTTGACCCCAAAATCAATAGGCATCATCCTTGATTCAAGGGAAACATTTCTGGCAAGTTTCATGATTATAGGTGCAATACAGGCTGAAATATGGTCTGGAAACCATTTTCAATCATCTGAGTCCTGTGACCTTGACCTTTGGACCCCAAAATCAATAGGCCTCATCCTTGATTCAAGGGAAACATTTCTGGCAAGTTTCATGATTATAGGTGCAATACAGGCTGAAATATGGTCCGGAAACCATTTTCAATCATCTGAGTCCTGTGACCTTGACCTTTGACCTTTTGACCCCAAAATCAATAGGGCTCATCCTTGACTAATGGTGAGTAAGTGTATGAAGTTTCATTGTTATAGCCTCTTTCGTAGTTGTTTTATAGTCCGGAAACCAATTGTTGACGCCCTCCAGCCCGCCCGCCCAGACGCCCGCCCGCCCGCCCGCCCAGACGCCCGCCCAACCGCCCGCCCGCCCGCCCGTCTCACATCAAATTAAGAGCCGAGTTTTGCAACTCGGCTAAAAATGCAAAGACCACTGGAAAACTCACTTAATATTTACTTCCTGGTTAATATGATCTACCATCACACAATGTTTCATGATGGTGTGGTATAACGAATAAACAAATAAATTCATACAAATATGTTTCATATTTAATCACATATAATAATATAGGATTGTTGGGGCAAAATTTGGAAATAAATAAATCATTGTAAATCACACATCAAAATAGATGGCACAACTTTAAATATCAACGATATGAAAAATACATATGTATGTCTTTGTAGTGAATTAGTAATATTAAAATCGCCACTCATAGAAAAACATCTTCTCCTATTAATGAAAAATAAAGTATCAATATTCATGATTTCAAAAGTGTTCCTAAAAAAACTTGAAATAAAGCATTGAATTGTTATTCAATACTAATGGATGAAAAAATACCTAGTTGTACAGATGCCATAGACTGTATATTACTTACTCACTAATAGCAGTTACATATTGAGAATTTTACATTCTCTTCTTAGAACAAAGATCTTTTAAAAATGCTTCTCTCAAGACATTTAAAACAAATTAATACAATTAAACGTCTTATCATAAATAGACGGTGAAACAAAAAATGTTCATCTAAATAGACGGTGAAACATAAGTGTTCAAGATGAATGTCTACTGCCTGTCATTTGTTTAACTTTGTGTATTCACCTGTATTGACCTAACAATGCAAAGTAACCAGACAAGCAATTAAGGCCACTTGGACCTGTTGTTAAAATTAATGTATTGTTCATCATTAATTAATGAAGAGAAAAGTCATAACAATGCATACACAATTGGGACTTTTCTCTTCAATAACATTGAACAAGACATTGATTTTAACAAGAGGGCCTAAATTGCTTACCTGGTTGTTTTACAATTGATATAGAAAGTGTGTGATTGAAAATCCGTACTATGAATTTCTGTGCATTTTTTGCAAAGGATAAATCAGAGAAATTGGTTGCCATTTTGTTAGATGGATAGGGTTGAAAAACACAAGATTGGAACAAGACCTTGAGCATTTCCTTCCTGTAAGCTTTCATGATATTCTAAGCAGCAGATGCAGAGGAGACGTCGACACTAGATGAACATCAATTACGAAAAATGACAGATCAAACAAAATCTGATTGAAAGGCTCCATGTAATGAAAAAATTTGAAGGATTTTTTTCTGATCGCAGTTCTCCTTTTTGACAGCTCAACGTGTTGTTTCTAAACTCTTGGAACTCATTACTTACATCAGGATATAAATCTAATTTTTGAAAATATGCTGTGACATCAGACAAAGTGATTCCCATGTTTTTTTTTGGTAAATCTAATTTATATACATACTCGTAGGATACTGTGGAAATTCTTATAGAATTAATTTCACTATGTTGCTTACTCTCCCTTTGAACTTCAGCTGCATTAATTTCACAAACTGGAACTGCCCTAAAGTAACAAATACCCCCACGGCACCTTTTTCTCCAAACAGATTAATTTATGACATAACACAAAAAGCTCTGGTCATAAGGAATCTATGTGAAATATCAAAGCCTTACCCTTATAGTTTAAAAGAAGGTCAAAGGTCACTAGGACAAAAGTCATGGTATCAAATGAAAAGCATTTACATGTGATATATCAAAGCCATACCCCTTATAGTTTAAAAGTAGGTCAAAGGTCAAGGTCAAATGTCTTGGAGTAATACTTAGTTATGATGGATGTGTGTATGAAATATTTCAAAAGCCTCATCACTTATACTTGCAGATATATTCACTTTAAGAACATATTAACCAAAATATTACAATAAGGTCATAGTTCAAAGTCAAGGTCTCAAGGTCAGATGTCTTGCAGGGATTTTTCCCCCTTTTTGGGGCTGTTATTTGGTCCTATTCCCAATGAAAAATAGTATCTTTTTTTCCCAATTGTGGCTCTAAAATTTCCCAATTTCATATAGATGGAATTATCAACAAAATTAGTTAAATTTTCTTATTATCTGTCACTTTGCTTTTATATTAGAACTTCCCAAAATATTTCCAAGCATCATTAATTTTCCCAATAGACCATTTTCCGATTTTGTTAGAAAGAACAAAATGTCCGAGTCAACATCTTTTAGCGTTGTTTTACATTATGACGTCACTGTTGAAAGACGCAATTCCATTATGACCTAACAATGAAAAAGTGTGCAAAAATTGCCTTCCTCGGACATTTTCGTCATTTTGTCAGCCATTATGAATTTCGGCAAGTGGCCTATTGCACATTCCCAAATTACTAAAACAAAAATCTCTGTCTTGGTATCAATATGTAGCACCTGCTATGAAGAATGTATGTATAAAATATGAAAGCCCTATCACTTATACCTGAAGATATATGCTTTAAGAACTTCTTAACCAAAATATTACTACATTTTGTACAAGGTCAATGTTCAAAGTCAAGGTTAGGTCAAATGTCTTGGTATAAATATGTAGTACATGTACTTGTTATGGTGAATGTATATATGAAATATTAAAGTCATATCACTTATATGTGAGAAAATATAAATAAGAACTTATTAACCAAAATATAACTATAAGGTCAAAGTTCAAGGTCAAGGTATCAAAATGTAGTACTTATTATGGTGAATGTATGTATGTAATATAAAAGCCCCCATCACTTATACTTTAAGATTTATCTGCTTTAAGAACTTCTTAACTGGACGGACAGACAGACGGAAGGACAGGGTGTTTCCTATATACCCCCAAACTTTGTTTGCGGGGGTATAAAGATGATAGAGAGAGACATCAATGATGATCATTTATAAGAAAACAAGAAGAGAGAAAACAATATTTTTTGACAACCCAGGGTGAAAGCACATAAGTGTTCCGATTATTAGTATCATTAATTGTGCATGTAATTACTTTTTTCAGTAATGTGCCCTCCTTAGTCTACAACATGTGTGCACCAAATTACTGTGTGCAGTGTATTGCTATGTATTTATTGCTATTTCAACTTCTTCAACATCTACTGAAGTAGTTTTATGTTCTAAAGATACTTCAGACTCAGTAAGTTCTGAACCTTCCTCTATAGATGGCAAGTGGTTTTGTACACTTTCTTGTCTAGATGTTGATGTATTTGTGCTATAAGCACTGGATGTATTATCAAGTTGAGCTCCTCTGGCAGTGCTATCCAGATCACTTTCCTTGTGTTTAACACTATGATGGCTACCAACACCTTTATTAGACTGCTCGTCCTGACTAGTATTGCTTTGACTTTGACCATCACTGTGTGGTTTGATATGTTCAGAGTTTGTATCTATGTCCTCTACATTATCATTAGTGTCCGAGTCGGAACCAGTGTCGCTACTATCGTCTGAATCCTCCTGACTCTGTTGTAGATTTTCTAACCTTGATTGTGTCTGATGAACCCAATTCTGAATTCTCTCAGCATCGATTACTTTCCCTCTCTGTAATGTACTACTAGGACTACCAGCACTCTTTGGAGTGTCGTGTCGTGATCTTTCACCTGCATCAGCTAAAATTGTTGAGCTTCCATCTCCTAATGTCCGAGATGAATGCGTAGATATTGCATCACATTCGTAAGTACGACCAGAATTTTGAGATAATATCTCGGTATTAAGTTCCTGCATGCTGCTATGTATAGAATCAATATGAGGCAGAGCCTTCACTGTGTCTGAGCCTTCTTCTGAGGACCCTTCACTGTCCTCATCTCTACTATAGTCCTCGGTACTTGGTAATCTCCCTTGTCCGTTCCTCCTCCGTTGTTCATACTCCTCAGTATCTGCCTCGTTACCATCATCAATATCAACATTTACACTCGGGTAAATCATCTTACTCTTCAGTTCCTGCATTCCTACACCCCTCATTTTTAAATGAGCTACTTTATTGAGGTTATCAATACTAGAATCTTCCTTTACGATCTCGTAACCTTTACTGTCAGTCTCGGGCTCAGAATGGGGGTAGTTTTCAGAGATAGGCTCAGACAGTATACTACTAGTGAAGGAGAGGACACTGGCTCCTGAAGGGGTACGGGAGTGGCCCATATGGGCGTATATATGGGGCACGGCAGCAGCAGCACCTAGGGTGGGGTAATCACGGATCTCCTTCTCTATAACGCTCACCATTTCTTTGTAGGACTGTCTAGCCTGTTCGCTGAGCTCCATTAGGCGAGTAAAATTCTCCTGAAAAGAGAAATTTGAGCATATTTTGATGAAAAGTGGTCCAAGGACAATCATACCTCCAACAGATTATTTCAAAGAATAAAAGATTTTATGCGTAAGCCCTTTTATCACAAGACATTAGTCACATTGATCATTCTGTTCAAGGTCATGTCATCTGCTTTTTAAACTCTTCAACATAAATGTAATGTTATAACAAGTAGAATATTAAACTTCAAGGTAATTAGGTCAGATTTTGTCAAAATGTAGTCCTTCTTATGGTGAATGTGTGTGCGTGTAAAATAAACATCTTACTAGTTACAGAATTTCTTGTTTTTTAAGTGAACACTCACATTGCTACCCTCGTAATTGAAGATTCCCACAACACTAACAGGCACAAGCTTGGCACAGGCTCTACCGAGAGCTCGTCGACCGAGAGCAAAGACAAATGGCGTATTCTGCTCATTACACAGGTTTAAAATGTTGTTTAGAGCATCATCTAATCCTCCTAAAAAAAGAAAGGACAAAATGGGTAAAATATGGAACATAAATGATCCAAGTTCTAGTAATATACAATAAAGTATACAAGTTTGAATCTGGCTATTCATACATGTATTTACAACATATTTAGATTAAAAGCAGATTAGCCTTTTAAATTGCACACGTTTAAATTTTTTCCTGTTGCTATTTTTAGTTTACCTTTTGATTGTATTTTCTCTAGATTTGGTGATATGATTACACATTTAATTTTCCTCAGCTTTAGATGTTTAGTCACTTCTCTCAGACCTAATACTATCCTCCTTTTTGACTTTGCCTGAAAAAAAAGAAAGCAAACAAATTTATACATTGATTTCCCACAAAAGAATCAAAATTTAGTATTTAAAATTAATATGGATGGGAAGTACTTAGAAACTGGAACCTATGCAAGTGGGCATTATATTTTATATGTACATGTACAATGTTAGAAACTACATGTAACATTGAATTCAACTAAGAAAAAAATTGTAAAGAAATTTCCCAAAAACAAAATATATTTCAAGATACATGTATGGCTTTGCCAGCATAAACGCTGTTCAAATTCAAAAGTCAAGATCACAACGTCAAAATTTTGCTACCAGTGTCTTGCCGCAATATGAAAGCCATATTACTTTCCATTCAAAATATATGGCCAAGGTTTAGGCTTTTTTAAAGTATTTAAATCTCCACTTTTAGTACAAATAGGAAGGTCTCGTTACCAGGAAGAGAAATGAAATTGCTATCCTATACCAATCAAAACTTATAGCCAAGATCTAAGTTTTGTGCATATAAACAGACAATGGGATGAGAGACTATACCACATTTTTTAATTCCAAGGCCATCAAAAGTAGAGAAAAAATTGTTCCTCAATTTTTCATGAGATAAATGTATGTACATGTATGTGTATTAACTGAATTTTGTCTTGGTATCAACAGGACAGTCTTCTCAATGAACTTATGTACAAGGAATATCCATGAAAAATTTCAATTCCCTTTTCCTTACCATTAATATGCTATACTTAGGTTAAAAGTTCTGGCAAGTTTTGGCATCAACAGTAATGTCTATTTACAAGGAATATGCATGTGAAATATGAAGGCCCTGTCATTTACTATTCAAAGTTGTGCCAAAAGTTAAAGTTTTTTTTGTGATTGGCTGAAAGAGGGGGACAATAATTTATACAAGTACTCCCATGTAGGCAATTACAGTGTTAATGTTCAGCAAAAGAGAAAATATTTTGGCTGTAAAATTCAATAAAGGATCACCAAAGATGTTCTGAAGGTGATTAGTTTACCTTGGTTGGGTCTTTATGATACATTCTATCCTGAAATCTGACTAGATCCTTCAGTAACTCGGTACAACAATTGTCTATATCCTTGTTAAGAACTTGGTTACAATATCTGTAACAAAATCATTGTTATACATGTATATCAGAATGCATCCAGTTTCAAGTACGGTTTTACAGTAGATTTTATAGTAAAGATGCACATTTCATTCAGATGATTCATGTCTATCTAAAACACCTTGGACTTACCTTGAAAGAAATACTTTATCCATACATTTAACATATCTTACTGTTTGTATGACGTTACTATGAATAATTCATTTAAATGCCAGGTATATGAAACAAGAGGCCCAAGGGCAATTTGCAGCGGTTGCAGAGGAGAAGTTGAAAATACGTCAGCCAATCAGAGCCCTTGGCGGCCATTTTTGTTGACCGATCGGCACAAAAAAGACAAACTTGGTAGAATACTTCGAGAACTTGCTTCCTGTAAAGTTTAATGAAATTCTGTGACGCAGTTGCAGAGGAGAAGTTGAAAATGTGTCAGCCAATCAGAGCCCTGTTGCCAGTGTTGGCCATATTTGTTGACCGATCAGCACAAAAAACACAAACTTATTAGAGGACCTTGAGTACTTGCTTCCTGTAAGGTTTCGTGAAATTCTGTGCTGAAGTTCTAGAGGAGAAGTCAAAATTGTATCAGGCTTCAGCCAATCAGAGGAGAAGTTTAAAATGTAAAAAGTTTAAGTCAGACGGACGGTGCGTTATCACAATAGCTCACTTGAGCTTTGCTCAGGTGAGCTAAGAAAGGAAGAATGGAAATTAATGGAAAAACTTAAACATGTACATGTAGAATGCATTCTTAGTTATATATAAATGCACACATACATGTATGTTTTCTTGTCAATGGACTTATAATTCAATTGTTTTCAAGGAAAAAGAATGGTATAGTACACCTACTCCCTAAACCTCCTGCTGTGGATTTTCATCCGGACTTCCTTGCCTATGATGCCTGCTATCGGACTATTGACCTCTGAGCTCTGTGGACTGACCCCAGGGGAGAGGGGACTCATACTGATGGGAGAGGTCTGACTGATCGGGGATAAATCATTACTGGCTGGGGTCCCCACACAGCTATACTCGTTCATGCTCTTAATGCTCATTCCTGCACCAATAAAGAAATTTGGTACTTTTCATAAATCTAATAGGATTTACAAAATGGTGAAGGATTTCAAACTGGAATAAGTTTTACAGTTGCAACTACGTTATTTTCAATTAAAATGTACTACATGTATGTGTATACATAACATTCAATTTAGCAACTGTATTTTTGACACTCCAAAACTACAATGTAGGTTTAACCTTAAAGATATGATAAAATTCTAACAGTAGAAAATGTTCCATTGGCAGCCATCTTGTTAAACAGATTACCATTAAAGCAAAATTTGAAAGAGGCCCTCAAGTAGTTGTTACTGCAAAAGTTTTTTGCAGCGGATGCGGAGTAGTTAAGAAAGTGAACATTTTACTTTAAATAGGAATCACTTTGTCATTGACTTATAAGGATCAAATCCAGAAAGCTTCAAGACAGTGCAATATATACTCTATTATCATTTGGAAACCATTTTCAACCATTGAGGTATCTGACTTTGACCTATCAGCCCCCGAAATCAATAGGGATTCTTTAACTCAAGGGGAGTAGGTGAATTAATTTTCTTTTTAATTGTATCTCTAAAAGTATATGACTTGAGAATGCTCCCCACCTGGATGATATCTAAACTACATCAAATTAAGAACAGTTTTGCAACTCTCCTGAAAATAGATTTCTACAAATAAATTTACTTACCATCCTGAGACAGATCACTTTCATTACCGCAGACAATACCTAAACCAAGGGAACCCCTGAAACAAACGCAATAAATTATTATAGTAGAATACATGTTTGTACATAGAAATACATTCTCAAGTGGGAGTACTATTCATCAAAGTTAAGTATACACAATTTCATTTCTTGCAAAACAAAATGGTTTATTTCAGTCATATTGTAAAATGAGAATATTAGCACAAAATTTTACTTTGGCACCTTTAGCACAGTGACATATGACTATATGAAAGTTTACTTCAATGATTACATTAATGTACAATGACTTGATTCTCTCAATACCTTACCTAACTCTTACTATGAGAAGTTTTCATCCAAAACAAATGACGCATCTGATTTGTCAGTATTAATGATACATGTTGCCTATACATTTTGTTTCATAGGGAGCAAAACAAATTCTGATATTTATCAGACTGAGCATTAGTTATCGTAAACTTACGAGTTATGTGATTCAGAATCATCCAACAGTTTTAATTTCTTTTTTTCCTCCCTCTCTTTCAATATGACCTGTCAAAGAGAAAGTGTTCACATTTATTTTTCATAATCCAGCCCTATCTCTTCTCAGTGGTTCAAATGATCACATTTAGACATGTAAACATTGTGAATTCTTTGACAACCCTCATGAAAATTACATTCTTTTTTTTTAAATTGAATGAAATTGTCCTATATTCCTTATCTGAAAGGTTTTACCTTTTTTAATGAGCTTGGTTTTTTCGGTTTAGGATTTTCTCTTTCTTTCCCTCTCTTTGTCGGAGCTGAGGAATCTAAAAGGTTATGTCCAAGGCCCGGTTGCTACAAACCATAAGAGATTAGTGATATAAGACAGTCATTTACATGTATCCTATGAAAGTATTCATACATTATAGAAATCTATATTCATCAAAAAGATTTTCAATTTTATGACATCTTCAGATGTTTCAAAGAAATAGACCAGTATTGCTCTGCTAAATTATTTGTATTGTTTGTTCTCAAGATAAAGTTAACAAATAGTATACATATCATCATGCGATTCTTTTTTGACAGTAGTTTATAACTAATCACAATAATCTGTGTAGGTTTTGAATAGCAAATTTGAAAATACCTTTATCAATAATGCTTCCATTACAAATATGGAAATCAAGCTGAAGTCTTGTTCATATAAATAGTACATGTATTAACATAACCTATATAGTAAACAAATACAAATGAAAATTTTAAAAAATATGATAGCTTTGTTCGTTATTTTTACTGTATTGTAATTACATTTTTCTTGTCTATCCTGAATAACTGAAGATTGAACATTATTGTCAAACTGCAGATATCTATAAGAACACAAAATAGAACATAGATATTTACAAGTACTTGATAAACTTATGACCTATATTTTATCTATTTTTTCATTAAGAGTAAATCCTATGCAAAATTTCCACACAGAGTCAATAATCTGTTTTACCTTTTCTTCTGTCTTGGAAGTTATTCT
The DNA here is from genome assembly GCA_033119305.1 of Pinctada imbricata. Lineage (NCBI taxonomy): Eukaryota > Metazoa > Mollusca > Bivalvia > Pterioida > Pteriidae > Pinctada > Pinctada imbricata. The sequence goes on along the minus strand of VSWD01000008.1, from coordinate 51,220,412 downwards.
TTTCTTTCCAACTTTCTGATCTGTACTTTTCTTTGGCACATCAGTTTTCTTTTTCTATAAATGAGAAAAGAAGTAAATCATGCTATTCTACTTTTCTATTTCAAGATTAAGCTCAAATAATACTTAATAAAAACAAACATTTCAAATGTCTGGGGTAATCTATGAACTAACTGTACCCTAATTATGCTATCTTGACCTTGAAACAGAGTGTTCTAAAGCCTCACGGAGTGTTAGCCTCATCATTCTTTATCACCCATGTAGGTATGATGAAAGTATAGAATAATGAATCTAAAGTCTGTTATAGCCTTATATGTTAGAGTATGTCTACCACATAGATATACAGACAGACAGAAAACAAACGAATTATGTTGCTTTCACAGTGCAGATAATATGAAAATATAGGCGTAAAAGATGAAAGCCATATCCTTAAACTATACGAAGAAATCAGTATACAGTGATGATTCCTTAGTCTGGATGAATTGGTTTCTGAGTATTTTGTCCGTATTAATGAATTTTCCTGATTACTGAATCATGTTAAAAATTTCATAACTTTGAGGTAAATTTCTCCAGGTAAAAACTAATCATTATTAAAACATGTCCATATAGATTTCTCCAGCTAAAAATTAATTGCAACGAAAACACGTCCGTATAAATACACAATAGTCGCTTATATCGTCTGGACTAATGGGACAAAATAACATACTTTATGTATGAAAACTACCGCCTGAATCCAGAACGCAGATTTCTGGATTATCGGATCATTTTTGCACTATGCACGTTTGTTCCCCAAGAAACCATGTGGAGAAACAAATGTCCGGAGTAACGAATTTCGGACTAACGAATCATCACTGTACAACTACGTGTATAATGTTGCATTACATTATGATTTTGTAGTTTAATGAACAATTTTTGAAAGATGACATTGAAATGAGCTGATCACTTTAGTCTTTACTGAAGAATGAGGTTACCGTATGCAAGCATTACAATGTTGTATTACCTCCAGAGCATCTATCATAGCACTAAGGTCTAGGCTGACTGCTTGTTTGGATTTCTTGCCAGAAGCCTGAGGTTGCTGATTGACCTTGAGGATTCCAGGAGTCTGCGCTTCCTTCCCAAAGCCTTTCTGTTTTGGTTTAAGGTTTAGTTCCCTCAACATTTGTTGTTCAAGGCTGATTTCCGCCAATTCTTCGTCCGCTGCTTTCTGTAACATTTCTTGTCTTCTTCGTCTACGTTTGGAACTCTTTGCTTTGGAAACCATCTCCAACTCTGTTTAATAAGATGACTTGATCACAAACCATTCACAAATGTGAATGCCCCCTATGATATTAGTAATTTGATTGAATTTAAAAAGTCTTATCACAAACTCAGATATGTTTTTCTACTAGATTTGAATTTTTCTACATACATGTACATTCTACTTTTTCCCGCAAAATAATAAGATGTTGATTGACTTTTATGTGTACAACATGTATACAAGTATTTCAGCTGTTATACTTGCCTCCCTCCTCTGTAACTTCTTTTATTTCCTCTTGAGGACTGACCACTGTCTCACTAACATCAGGGGATGGGACTTTCTGTAAGCTGCTCTGTAAGGTTTAAATTAAAGGTAAATTCAACATCCCTTATACAATCTTCATGGTAAGAATAGCTGATAGAATCCATAAGGGAAATGGTATATGATGAAAAAGCTATACATGTATTGCAATTTAGTCAGTACTCTACTCAAAAGGAGTCTTGTGTTAGGACCTACAAGTTCATTATGCTCAAAACAGGCAATGCATCAAATGGTGTGATGGAAGTCAGCTACAACTATTTTTTACTTAAGTGACTTTAAGACTTACACTTTTTAACATGGCACTGTACGATAACAGAGGAATAGAGGCTCCCCCTGTCTTGTTACTCCCACTGGCAGTACTGGCCATCAGGTCAGGAAACTCTTCTTCGTCCTCGAAATGTAACTCCACCTCCTTCTGTGGAGTAGAGTCCTTCATGGCACCGCCATCACTTTCATCTCCATCTTTCCTTTTCTTCTTCCTTTTCCTTTTTCTCTTCCTTTTCTTTTTCCCCTCACCCTCTTCATCCTCCATATTTTCCTTCTTGTCGTCTGCTTGACTCTGATCAGAAGGACCAGAGATAGGTTGATGCTTTGAGGCAGGTTTATTTTCCACGTTTTCTTTATTGGATTTTGACCGTCTATTTTTTCGAGAACTTTTCTCTTTTTCTACTGTAGGATTTTTATGTTTGTCTTGAGCACTGTCTGGTTTTGACACATTTACAGGTTCTGAAATGCTAGTCTGAGGTACTGGTTTCTTCTTGGCTATAAAGGCGTACGAGAATTTCTGGGGAGATTCAGATTGCTGACTCGGCATCCCAGACGAAACATAATAATCTGAATTCACATTGGCATTATTAGAGTTTGAATCTTTCAGCTGTGAGTAGGAATCACACTGCACAGAGTCAGGTGTCTGAGCTACGTTAACTACATGTGTCATAGACAAGGTGCCTACAGACACATAGGGACTATTTAATCTTCCATTTCTCTTGTGTAATGGGCTGTTATAGCCACTGTCTGAGTCCAAGTCTGAGTTTGAGTGTGATGGAGATTTTCTGATGGAATCTCCCAGGTATGGTAAATAAAACGAACTAGGATGAGACATGAGGGTTAAATCTGCATAACTATCAGGGAAATCTGAAATAACATATCATAGATTGTAGATTTGGTAAATGCCAAATATAAAGATAACTGTACAGACATCTGCAAGTAAACATCTCCGTAAATCTTTAACTTTCAATTTCAAGATACATTTTTGAAACATTATGCCTGCATTGGCATCTATCTTTCTTCTTGTTCAGACTACAGCAAACTCCCATAATCATTAGAGCTGAAATTACCTTTACAGTTATAAATTGATCTGTATAAAAACCTTACCAGTTTGGACACTGCTTTCTTTGACAATTATTGTATGTCCTCCAGCAAACGGAACGCAGGGAGACACATCAAGTTCGGAAACGTTCTTATGGTTCTGTAATATAATATTGTAATACTTTGAAGCACACAAAACATTCATATAGAAAACTCTCCTACCTCTAAAGATATCCAGCCCCAAATACATTAACAACTATAAATACATGTTTAAGAGAGAAAGAAATTTCATTCTCTTTATAAAGAATACATGTACCATACACTGTATATACAATTCTAGCTTACCGGTACAGGCAATTTCTACCTCCTTTCAAGATCCACCAAAATAGTCATAGGTATTTGTAAGAAAATTTAGGAAATGAGTAAAGAATATAACTGGAAGTATTCTGTTGTAGGAACCTTGAAGGTTTTAGTCTTTCTACTCACATTGTTTCCATATACATGGGTTTGGTTGACATTCTGTCTTTCTTTCTGCCATTCCTTTTTCCTCCCCCTTCCCTTACCGACCTTCTGACCCTTGTTGCCATGCCAACTATCATGCACTATGTCTGTTTGTGTATCACATAGGCCAGTATGAGAATATTTCTGATTATCTTGACTTGATTCACTATCATTCCGACTCCCTGTTCTGCTCCACTGCCGCCTGGATGAGTTTGGATACTTAGGGAGGTTGTGACCTTGACCTTCCTTGAATCCCCCATCATTCCCTGTTGTAATGGATGAATCAGATGACGGGAATAGGTTGTTAATTAGTGGTGGTATAGGCAGCACAGGTGAGGTCCAAGGATTTTCAACATGCCCAACTGGAAAGGTATGCACAGGTGAGCCAAAACTGTGGGGCCCCGGAAACCTGTTACCAGAGAAACCTGCAAATAAAAGGAAATCCTGCACTACGAAATTTATAGATTTATATTTACAGATAAACACAATGGAATGCACTACGAAATTTATAGATTTATATTTACAGATAAGCACAATGGAATGCACTACGAAATTTATAGATTCATATTTACAGATAAACACAATGGAATGTCTCTGAACCATAGATCAGTCAATGATACAAAATATGCACAGTTAATTTGAATACTGTATAATCAGTAGACATGAAAATGTAAACAATAAAACACCGCTAAAGACGGTATGGCAGGATTGCAAAGTAAGTTTTTGTCACTAACTGGGTCAAGGTCACTAGGTCAAATATTACAGCATACATTGAGAGGTCTTGTCAGAGGCAACCTACATGTATAACATAAAGTTTCTACTGCATGCAGTTCCTTAGATTTTGCTTAAACCAGGAACTTTAACCAAAGTCTTTAAATAGGTCAAAGTCCAAGGTCAAGGTCACTAGGTCCAGTGTTACGGCATAAATTGAAAGGTCTCATCATGGGCAACCTAAATGTATAATATAAAGTTTCTACTGCATACAGTTCCTTAGATTTTGCTTAAACCAGAAACATTAACCCAAATCTTTAACTAGGTCAAAGTCCAAGGTCAAGGTCACTAGGTCCAATGTTACGGCATAAATTGAAAGGTCTGGTCATGGGCAACCTACATGTATAATATAAAGTTTCTACTGCATACAGTTCCATAGTTTTTGCTTAAACTAGGAACTTTAACCAAAATCTTTAACTAGGTCAAAGTCCAAGGTCAAGGTCACTAGGTCAAATGTTACGGCATAAATTGAAAGGTCTTGTCATGGGCAACCTTCATGTATAATATAAAGTTTCTACTGCATATAGTTCCTTAGATTTTGCCTCAACCAGAAACTTTAACCAAAATGTTGACGTCAGACGGACAGACGGACATCGTCAATCCATAGACCGGAATTGCTTTGCAATCCGGCCAAAAATTGAATTTCCCTATCTTCTGACTAGGGGTTACATGTATAGGAACAGTTTTAGATAAACATGCAGAAAACATAAATAATGATAATATTCAACACCTTAATCAAAAAGTCCAATATATTAGAAATTTCTGGTAAATTCCGAAAATGAAGAAAAACAAAGACTTCTTTTTTATGATCAAAGAAAAAAAAAATTTTTTTTCAAAGAATGGTTGCTTGTTCATTTTTCTTAAGGAAGATTTCAGTGAACTTTCACTTACCTGGAATATTTCTGGCCTGCTTAGGACCAGGGTGTCTGCGTGGACGTGGTCCCCTATTCCATCCTGCACGTGCTCTGAAATATAGTTAGCCATGTACACGAGTGACAATTGTCAATAAACAAAAATGTAATATAAACATCAGTAGATTGGTTGTCAATCTATACATCCTCTGAAAATTCATTTTCATCATAAAAAAATTCAATTGGAGAAAGGGTTTTTGCTGTATTGAATACTTTTAATTAATCAAACTTGAAACTCCAAAACAAAAAAATGTTATGATCGCTGAGCGATATAGTCCCCTACCGGCGGCATATATTTATGTCCTGCAACTCTGCCTATGAATTACTCTTCAATTAAACATATATGAGTTTATATTAAACTTACTGTCTGTGAAGCTCAGTTCTGAGGTTTTATCTGCTTTATCGATTCGAAAAAGAGGTCAAGCGTGACGAAAGTTGAACTTGCTCTGTAACTATCCAAGACTAAGCTGAGTATCAAATTTCACCTGAATATCTCTATTTGTTGCAGAAAGAAGTCTGGAAAACTGACAAAAACTGAATTTTCCAAGTCATAAAGGGCCATAACTCCTCGAAAAAAAGGTCAAGCGTGACATAAGTCGAACTTGCTCTGTAACTATCCAAGACCAAGCTGTGTATCAAATTTCATTTGAATATCTTCATCCGTTGCAGAAAAAAAGTGCAGAAAACTGACAAAAATTTAATTTTCCAAGTTATAGAGGGGAATAACTCCTTGAAAAATAGGTCAAGCGTGACGAAAGTCAACCTTGCTCTGTAACTATCCAAGACCAAACTGTGTATCAAATTTCATCTGAATATCTCCATCCGTTGCAGAAAAAAGTCCGGAAAACTGACAAAAACTTAATTTTCCAAGTCATCAAGGGGCATAACTCCTTGAAAAATGGGTCAAGCGTGATGAAAGTCAAACTTGCTCTGTAACTATCCAAGACCAAGCTGTGTATCAAATTTCATCTGAATATCTCCATCCGTTGCAGAAAAAAGTCCGGAAAACTGACAAAAACTTAATTTTCCAAGTCATCAAGGGGCATAACTCCTTGAAAAATGGGTCAAGCGTGATGAAAGTCAAACTTGCTCTGTAACTATCCAAGACCAAGCTGTATATCAAATTTCATCTGAATATCTCCATCCGTTGCAGAAAAAAGTCCGGAAAACTGACAAAAACTGGATTTTCCAAGTCATCAAGGGGCATAACTCGTCGAAAAATGGGTCAAGCGTGACGAAAGTCGAAGTTGCTCTGTAACTATCCAAGACCAAGCTGTGTATCAAATTTCATCTGAATATCTCTATCGGTAGCAGAAAAAAGTCCGGAAAACTGATATTCGGACAGACGGACAGACGGAGGGACAGACGGACGGACAGACAGACAGACGGACAGACAGACCGAGAGGAAACTAAGAGTCCCCTTCGGCGTTGCCGGTAGGGGACTAAAAATTGGGGAAATGGATCCTTTCATCACATTCCAAGATCATCAGATTACAATTTGCTAGTTTTACCTGTCACTGTCCTGGACAAATGGATAGCAGTTTGTCATGTACGTAGGGATCTGCTGGAGTGGAAATGGACCACTGACTGATACAGAGCCTTGTCGTGGCACAAACACAGCAGCCTCGGGGGATAAGGTCTGCCCAGTAGTCTGTAATAATTAGATCATATACAAGCATTATTGACATATTACAAAGGAGCTGTTAAGATAGGGGCTTGATTTAGCCCCTGAAATCTATCTATTTATCGTGCACTGTACATGTCCGTACATTTTAGGAAAAAAGTTGTTGGGATAAAATACAAAAAATGTATACAGTATTAGAAGATTCCTAATAGGTATTTTATTTAAAAAGATTTTATGAAAGATGTCGTAATTACAGGTTGAACTGGTAGGGGTACTGATTGTAGAAAATGAAGAATATTGAGTGAAAATCACAAAAAAATGCATTATTTTATACATTTTCTATTTTATTTTTTATGCTTCTGTACCTTTTCAAACTGGATGAAAGAAATTAACTTTTCATTTTGAGAGCCTTCACCTGTCCATGAACTAGGTGCACCTACCAAGAGGTGGAATATACGTACCACAACAACAACAATAGTACACATCAAAGACCTACCTAAAACATGTTTTGTCTACAAAGTTTCGATTGTGTGCACCGACAATCATATAACTTAAAATATAAAGCAATTTACGACTAAGCCAGAGCTATTGAATTGTATCAATTTCATCTTACATTTTGCATGGAAATGTGGTCAAAATTGCAAAATATTTAATGTTCATACAGTGTATGAATACGGAAGATCGCAAATACTTCTAACCCATACCTGTCAACTTTTTTCAGACAAAAGAGGGTCAATGACCCTCTTTGGGAAATGAAAAGCGCGGGAAACAAAATCGCGACCTTTTGCTTATGTCATTATGAATAAAATTTAAACCCCCCCCCTCAAAAAAAAAATACAGGTCAATAAAGTTCATTTTATTGTAAGACATGTAAAGCATATATTTAAATTGTAATACTGCATAATCATGAGATAATGTAGCACATGTGTAAAATTTCAGGACTTTTAAAATAATCAAGGCCTGAAGGTTCGTAGTTGAATTTGCTAGGCTAGATATATTTTTAATTAGTTATTGCTATTCCATGATGAAGATTTTGTGTGAAATGAACTCTACATTTCACGGTTTCAATTGTTTTAAACACTATGAAAACATTTGTCCCTTTTCGTCTGCATAAATCTCCGTGTTTACGATCTTCTTCCCATAATAAAGCAAATCCAGATTGTTAAAACAACCCAATTTGCCTGTAACTGCAGGTGTTTTAATTTGACTAATTGAATAAGTCACTGCTTGAAATTTAAGTCCCAAGTAAATGACAGAACCAAATCGGAATCGAGTGATTCCCGGGTCAGCAACAAGAAATCGGGTGAAAGACATGACCCGCACGTTGTGATAAATAATAATCGGGTCAAAGGGTAAAAAAGCGGGGTTGACCCGCCGAAATCGGGTCAGTTGACAGCTATGTTCTAACCAACAGGTCCAGGGTTATTCCAGAAATGGCTATAATAGCTAAATATGGCTATAATAGCTATAAATGGCTATATTGTAGAAATAATTTTAAGTTCTAAAAGAGTAAATTTTGGAATTTTGATCCAATACTCAAAATCGCAATTGTTTATGACCAAACAGTTGAACAATGTTTACTAAAGAAGTTGACATGTAAAATGTACAATCTTTGAGATTGAATGAGTCAAAATTTTGAAAACTTATCCTGGTCAAAACTTGAAAATTGTAAGTTTTACGTACAAACTTCTATTTGTAAACTTTAGTCAGATGGTCATAACGATTTGCGATTTTGAGTTTGAAAGAAAAATTCAAAAATGTTACTTTTTAGTACTTTTTAGTACTTAAAATTATTTCTCCAATTTTGCCATTTATAGCTATTATAGCCATATTTAGCCATTATAGCCATTTCTGGAGTAATCCCGGACCTGACCAAGACTATACGAATGTTCTCTTCGATTGTTCCTCATTGTTACGACGTCATCAATTTACTTGGGCAGAAAAGGTGCCCATGTTTTGAACTAGAGCTGAAACGAATACCTGAAAATGCTATTCGAATATTCGTAACACGTATTCGAATATTCGTTATTAATTTACTTGTAAGGACTTTAAAAGCGTCCTCAAAATTATGTTTCTGACCAATGAAAAAATGATATGATCGCTGAGCGATATAAGTCCCCTACCGGCGGCATATATTTATGTCCTGCAACTCTGCCAATGAATTAGTCTCTTCAATTAAACATGAGTTTTAACTAAACTTACTGTCTGTCTCAGTTCTGAGGTTTTATCTGCTTTATCGATTCTGAGAAGAGGTCAAGCGTGACAAAAGTTGAACTTGCTCTGTAACTATCCAAGACTAAGCTGATTATAAAATTTTACCTGAATATCTCTAATGGTTGCAGAAAAAAGTCTGCAAAACTGACAAAAACTGACTTGTGCAAGTCATCAAGGGGCATAACTCCTCGAAAAATAGGTCAAGCGTGACAAAAGTCAAACTCGCTCTGTAACTATCCATAGTAAGCTGTGCATGCATGTATATCAAATTTCACCTGAATATCTCTTTGTTGCAGAAAAAAGTCCGGAAAACTGACATAAACTGAATTTTCCAAGTCAGCAAGGGGCATAACTCCTCGAAAAATGGATCAAGCGTGATGAAAGTCAAACTTATTCTGTAACTATCCAAGACCAAGCTTTGTATCAAATTTCACCTGAATATCTCTATTTGTAGCAGAAAAAAGTCCGGGAAACTGACAAAAACTGAATTTTCCAAGTCAGCAAGGGGCATAACTCCTCGAAAAATAGGTCAAACGTGATGAAAGTCAAAGATGCTCTGTAACTATCCAAGACCAAGCTGTGTATCAAATTTCACCTGAATATCTCTATTTGTTGCAGAAAAAAGTCCGGGAAACTGACAAAAACTGAATTTTCCAAGTCAGCAAGGGGCATAACTCCTCGAAAAATAGGTCAAACGTGATGAAAGTCAAAGTTGCTCTGTAACTATCCAAGACCAAGCTGTGTATCAAATTTCACCTGAATATTTCCATCCGTTGCAGAAAAAAGTCTGGACATTGTACATGTACATATATTGTACATGGTAACTTCATGAATATGACAACGTGGAAATCATACGGGGACAGTACATTGTTCGCACGTTAAAAGCTTGCATTATGCACTAAGCATTTGTGACCCAATCCCGGTCAAAATGGACTATGGATTTACGGGTGACAAAAAAAAAAAAGATGTCGGAAAGTAATATAGCAATGTACATCAATTTTTCTTTTATAAATTCCTTTACAATAAGACAGAAGGAAAGGAGGGGGCACGGGGTTCATGTCATGCAACCTTAGATATTCAGGTGCTGCTCTCGCTTGAAAATATTATCAGATGAAATCTATGTTATAACAATTAGACATTGATTCGCATCTTTATCATTTATTGCAAATGACAAACGACTGCCCCATGCATGTTTTAAAGTAACGTACTGACCAGTTGTGTGAACGTTAGTGGGTTATTCGTTCGCTCAAGATTGATATCGGATTCTGTGTCTGTACGTCTCGCAAACTCAAAGTTATACATTGCTTTATATGTCCTTTTTTTCTGTATAATTTAATATAGGACTGTATGTATACTAACGAATATTCGAATACCAATTTTCCATTCGAATATTCGCTGAAAACTATTCATTTGCGAATACTCGTTTCAGCTCTATTTTGAACAATGGTTTAGGTAGGTGACTGAAAAATCAGAACGGACATGTTGCACGCGCTGCATTTGCGATCTTGCGTATATTGACCGGACAGTGCTCAACACATTGTCATGTGTAATAAAGGGGGGGGGGGGGGGGAGAGGAATGTTCTCCACTTTATGATGAAATTGTGATTGAGTGAGGATCAATTTGACCTTAACCTCGAGGCAATTACGAATATCGTTTCATGTAATAAGTCAAACTTGGAAACACATGCATGTTATTTTTCTCTTCTTTTTTTTAAAAGGCAAGTTCCGAGAAATAAAGTCATGGCTTAGATATTTCAAAATCATATGCTTACTGATTCCATGATCTAAAACATATTCCTACATAACTCAGGATAATGACATAGAGGATAGGACAGCAAGAATAAAGTAAAGCTTGTCAATCAGGTAGACATTGATCACTTCGCCACCATTTTGGCGGAAGTTGTTTTACGAATGTGGGCGGGGCGTAAAATGTCCACTTGAGCGTGCAAAGTTGAACCCGCTAAGATACAAAATATTCGGCTTTACACTGATTCTCACGAATAAGGTGCAATATGATAGATTACATGTCTTCTAAAATCTCCAACAAAAGCTCCGCCCATACGTGCTATATAAATTTCTTAACTATTTTGACTTCTCCTGCTTAGACTGAAAGGTTTGAAGTACTGATCCTATAGAAATGCCATATAGGAGAATAAAACATAATTTTTGCATTTATGAATCATGTAAGAAATTAAGTAGAGATGCCTTCGACAAGCAAATACAATATGAGTGAATAAAATGATACATAAGTAACAGTTTTCACCAATGAGCAAAATATTGATTACTGAGCAAAATATGACATTTGCCGTATCACCGCCACCGGCACTGTCAAGTGCAGTCAGAGTTGACGAACAAACTCAAAATTTGCAACTTTTTCTGAAATTAAGAGGCTGCTGTTATAATTGCTACTTACGTGACGTTTTATTATGTACCACTTGCACACTTCTTTTTGCGAATTCTAAGACTCGGATACTTTAGTACTTATAACTTTTTCATATTTTTCATTGAAATGCTAGCCAAAAAAGTCATAAAGAAACTTTTGTCCTTAAAATATTTGACAACACTGTTTCAGGCCATAAAATTTGTTCCAAAGTCATGATTGCTTATCAACTAGTAAAATCAAAGTTGAAACAAACAACAAAGTATAGATGATGTACCGAGTTTACAAAATACATATATGACATAAATCTGAAAAAAGAAATTGAATTCATCTGGATCTAGTCTACACTAAATTCCTAATGGAAAAAAGAAATGAGCGTATACGAAACTGTTACGTAGATATCACGTTGAGAATTAGATTAATAATACGTACCCTATATTAAAAAGCAGTGTTCTCATATAAATTTTAGAGTGGTGTTATTGATATTTTCGATATAGAACTTTAAGTACTAGTTGCATGTATATTGTATATATCAATAGAACGAACACAACAGACTATGCTTAACTCAAAAAATAATTTTTCGTCATGTTCTATCTTCCATTTGCACCTTATTCTAGAGAATCAGTGTTTACTCGTTCCACTTTTCAGATTAGGCCATGGTAATCTTATAATTATATGTTTTTCTTTACGGTTCTCTCCCTCCAGGCATGAAAACACATAGACACAGGATCAATGGTGGATAATTCAGTCTGACTTTGGATATCTGAGTGGAAAATGCATGTTTGTGCGTGTTTTTCTGAATAATTTTCCTAAACGGTACTCGCCCGCAGACGTAAAACAAAAAATATTTTCAATATTAGTTTACTAGCCCCGGAGTGCCAAGTAAAAATATTTTTTTAACCTGCGCGTGCAGTTTATCATCCTGCGTGCACAGTTTAGTAACCTGCGCTCACAGTTTAGTAACCTGCGCGCAGTTTATCAAGTTGTTCGTGCAGGTTTCGTAATCTGCGGGCACAGTTTTGTAATCTGTGCGCACAGTTTTGTAATCTGCGCGCACAGTTTAGTAACCTGCGCGCACAGTTTAGAAATCTGTGCGCACAGTTTAGTAATCTGCGCACACAGTTTAGCAATCTGCATGCACAGTTTAGTAACCTGTGCGCACAGTTTAGTAATCTGCGCGCACAGTTTAGTAACCTGCGCCCACAGTTTAGTAACTTGCGCACACAGTTTAGTAGTCTGCACACACAGTTTAGAAACCTGTCCGCACAGTTTAGTAACCTGCGCGCACAGTTTAGTAATCTGTGCACACAGTTATATCAAGTTGTGCGTGCAGGTGTAGCAATCTGCGTGCATGCACAGATTATTTAATCATATTATTAACATGGTTACTATTAGTAACTGTGCGCGCAGGTTGCTTAACTGTGCGCACAGGTTACTAAACTCTGCGCACAGGTTACTAAACTGTGCGCACAGGTTACTAAATTCTGCGCACAGGTTAATAAACCTGCACGCACAACTTGATAAACTGTGCGCGCAGGTTACTAACTTGTGCGCGCAGGATGGTAAACTGCGGGCGCAAGTTAAAAAAAATATTTTTACTTGGCACTCCGCTGCTTCCGTAACTATGGCTAATGTCGATGCCAAAGCCGACCTGTTGGTTTAATACAGCTGGAACAGAGAAGTGATATTTTGTTATGTCGTCTTCTTTACCAAGGGGAATAGACAAGAAGAGGTGCAAAAAGAAAGACAAGAGGGGCGCAAGGAAAGAAGAACAGCAAAATCATCATCTCAATTGTCCGTCACAGTTGCAGCTGTGACTAACTTGTTGGATAATTCCACCTACCAATACATGTATACACCGTCTCTTCTTTGGACGACCGATTCGTGCTGAATCGTAGGATGAGAATTTTATCCATGCTTGTAAGTCCATGTTTCCCATATTTAAATTTCAGATTTCTTTATTCTCTAAATCCATATTCAGTGGTACAGAGAATTTTACATATACATGCATATACAACAATACAAATTAAACAACAACAGAAAATCACATGAAGGTGTAGGAGGACAATTATCATATCATATAACAGTTTTTATTTTCAAAAAGCGCAACAGATTTACATATGACTATACATTAGCACAATAAATCTAATGAATTTACAAAATTTTCGATGTTTATATAGATCACGTGTGTTCATTTAAGAATTGAATGTTTATTTTTGCCATTTTATTGGATGATGAAATGTCAGTTAGGCACGGTCCATTTGATATTCTGGGGGGGGGGGGGGGCTTGGGTTTTTTTCGAAAAAAAATAATTTTGCTCTCAATTTTGATGAAAAAAATAAATTTGCTTATGATGTGACAGAAAAAAATAATCTTGCTCTTACAAATAATCTGAATTTGAAGAATTACCATAAAATTACCCTAAAATTCTTGAAAATTTTCCGGCTCGCTTCGCTCGCCGGAATTTTTAATCTCTATAAGAATTTTTTGGCTCGCTTCGCTCGCCATAGTATTCTATCAAAACATTATTTACTAATGGCAATGTTCATAAATTTGAAGATATCAGAAGTTATAAGTGTATGTAAATGAAAAAGGGCTTCCTTAAAAGCTTAAATATATTATCAATAATTATGTATAATTGTTATTACATGTAATACATGTTGCATGTATCCCATAGAGTCTAATATTTTATGTTCTTGTAAGCTTAGAAGGAGAACTTCAATTATTCACTAAGGAGCTGTTAAGATAAGGCGTAAAATCTGCCCTGAAAAGTTGAAATTTCAAAATGCAAAAATTGAGAAAATTTTTCGGTAAAAATATGAAGTTACTTGGTCCAGATATGAATCGTCTGTCAGGTTGGATAAATTATTCAAAATAAGACTGATTTTTGGGTCAAAATAAGCGTTTTTCCTATAGAAATCAATGGGAAACGGAAAAGTTTTTCTACAACATTGTTCCCCCCTTCGGTTCAGAATGCCACTTTTACCAAAGGTGTATATCAATAAAACAAATTTTCTGGCCAAGTGGGGTTCTGAACCGAGGGGTGGAACAATGTCCCACAGTCGAAAAACGAAAAAAAAGGGGGGATGGATGACTATTTTAGAATCAGTATTTAGAACAGTAAAATAAATCAAAATTGCCATTTTTTCTTTTAATATCATGTAACAATCTATTCAGAGTGTGTTCCGATCAAATGATTAACGTTAGGAAGGAAATGAACGAGAAAGTTGTCTATTTCTACGCTGTGCGTATTTCGCGCCTGAAAGCTACATTTGTGGCTGATAAATACGAAATGTAACCGTTTTTCAGTTTCCGGACTGCGAATTTTGCCGATTATATTGATTTAATAACATCAAGGTTAATTTTTCTTATCCAAGTTTGACATTAAAAGGTAGATAAGTATAATAAACATCAAATTTATGTAAACTAATGCATTTTTTGTGAATTTTCGCTCGATATTTGACGTTTCTCTCATCCGTACCCCTATCTCTTCGACCCGTATTTATAACATCTTTCACCAAATCTATTTAAATAAAATACCTACTAAGAATCTTCTAATACTTTATATTTTAATCCCGACCACTTTTTATCTGAAATAGAAGGACAGCGCACGAGAAATAATCGAGTGATTTCAGGGCTAAATCAAGCCCTTATCTTAACAGCTCCTTTACAATTCTACATTTAAAAATTTGTCTAGGAGACCTTCCCCTCAGAACCTCTTATACATTTTATATATACATGTACCTTATATAAAATATTGAGAATTGTATTGTAAATATCTTTTATCTCTCTGTTTAAAAGTAAATTGAATACTTGCATAAAAATAAACTAATATATTAATATTTAGACTTTTGTATAAAAATATAAATAATTTCTATTGACAAAACACAAACATTTTTCATATGCGCATCGCTTTGTCAAAAAAAATTCTGTACGTGGACGTACACACGTTTCGGAAACAACCTACATTGAATCATGTTCATATCGAATTTTCTTTATCTGAGGGATGAATCGGGAACTTTATATTCTATGCAAGGCAAATTTAACACACATATTTCTTGACAAAATCTTCGATACAACCTCCTATAAAACTTACATTTTTTAACTCTAAATTTGAGGTCATGATCAATCTTTTTAAACCGGCTACCTCCAAGAATTTTGAAAAGATAAAAATGCATGTTTTTCTTTATTTTTAGAATCGAAGTTATCATGATTACATTTTTGGTGAAGCCCCTAGGTAAATCAAAAATATAATAATGATAGAGCTGCCAAGAAATAGTTAAACCTTTCAATCTGGACGATGCAGGGAATGGGGCACCCGT
Source organism: Pinctada imbricata (assembly GCA_033119305.1). NCBI lineage: Eukaryota > Metazoa > Mollusca > Bivalvia > Pterioida > Pteriidae > Pinctada > Pinctada imbricata. The sequence continues at coordinate 51,204,826 of VSWD01000008.1, read as the reverse complement.
GATCTCTAGTTTGTCAAGGAAATTTATCATTTACATTGGAATTGTTTAGGGTCTGTATGGGGCCGAAATTCGGTAAAAAGAGGTACTTTTCCCCAATGTTAGACCTAAAATTTTCCAATTCAATCTTTTCTCCAAAACGAGAAATCCATTTCCAATTTACGTATCATTAACTGAAAGGAAAGCGAAAGTAGAACAAACATATGCTCTACGAGGGATTCCAAATATAGACAATTGAACAATATGATGAAAGGGATAATTTGCATGAATATATCTTTTTGTTGTTTGAAATTTATTTCCCAATTTAGGTTAAAATGTTGCAAAATTCCTAATTTCATCGGCCCAGCCCCTGACATCAGGGGCTAGAAAAAACCCTGTAATTACTTTTCTTTACCTTTATACAAATATTAACAAACAAGCACGGATCTAGAGTGGTTAGGGGGTCAAGTCCTTCCTGGAATTTGCATAAAATGCTGATTTTTCCTAGTTTTACGAGAATTGATGGCTGGACACCCTTCCCTCCCATGGCCTGACCTCTCTGCCCTTTCAAAACTTCTCCTGATCCGCCCGTTTCTTTAGGTAACCCTGAACATGTTGATTTCTGCATGCCGTGCAAGAACAGTTCAGCATCAGAAAATTTCGAAAATTTTCAAATATATTCTATATGAATAATAATTATTGTTACTGACACTGACTGAATCATGAGCGCCAAATCCCCTCTAAATTCAGTTCAAATACGCTTCAGATGCCACCAAATTGCTTCATTTTTTCAAAATTTTCTCGGGGGAGGCCCCCCGAACCCCCACCAATGGGAGGGGGAAACCCCTCCCCCTCCCATACCATCACCCACTCGGCCCTTCGGGCCTCGCAAGTGATTTCCATAAAAATTGTATGTGCCCCCCCCGGCAATTGGGGTCTGGATCCGCCCCTGAATTCTAAGGAAAATAAACATTTGAGCACGCTGCAGTTTTCAAAATCATGCGCGTAGCAACCGATGTAATCACTGCGCAATATTCACAGTACTGTGCTGTGATGTTCATAATGTTTAACGTCTTCAAATTCAATAGCATTATTTAAGAACAGATAAATTTTCAGCATGGACCAGACATACACGTTTCGGGTACTTAACCCTCATAAGTCGAGACATGGACATGTTTCGAGTTTTAATGGATTATTTGATACCATTTGTATTATTTATTTCACGCTATATAGACAATTCTTGATTTCTTTTGCGTTTGTGTGAAAGTAGTTCCGGTCAATTTTGACATTTTATCATCTCATAACGGAAGTCACAATAAATGCGATCGACCAATCAATATGCTTAGAATCAGATAAACAAACATATTTGGTAGTTATTATAGCTTGAATTTTGCCGGAAACATTTGGCCAAAAACAGAATTCTTTTCTTTTGTACGTTTTTCTTTTATTTTTGAAAAGATGGCGGACCGTCTGCGGATCTAGCTCTCTACCTTCCCTTCCCTTTCCCTTTCCTCCCCTCCTCCTCTCTCACATCTCCTTCTCTCCCTTCTCTTCCTTTGCCTCCCTCCCATCCCCTTAATCTCACTGTCTCCCTCCTCCTATCCCATGTAATTTTTAATTAGGCCAATCTGAAACAAAATGAAAGCGTACCTTGCTTTGATATTCGCAAAATTCTTTTCTTTTTTTAGAGGGCCCATGCATATTTTATAGTCTAGGATGTGTCACTAGAAATTCCTGGTTTCTGTAAAATAATTCAATTCTAAAATTCATAGCAGGTATGTATTTTCAACTGATTTTCTTGGACTTTCTCATTAATTATGACAAGTCTTAGATCTTTGAAACAAATTCGTGTGCAGCATATTTTCTGCTCCATTCCATTACAATATTTTTAAAGAAAATAATAAATTTTAAGAGGTGTTTATAAAAAATCTCTAATATTATTTTCATTGGAATGACCGTTATGTTTTACTGGTATGTACCAAGGGAAAAGTCATCATGGGAACGGAAAATATGTTTTCCTTCACTAAAGTAAAGACAAGGAAGTTGAAAAGTTATCCGTATTAGCTTGTCCAATACCTTTTCTTCGTCTTTACATCCTTTTCGGAGGCCAATCTGTGCTGTGTCGTGACAATAATCCTACAAGTGGCAAGTGACTGAATCAAGTATGACCGACCTCTTTAGACAAGATCTAGAACAACTTACAATGCAAAGGCGGATGTAAACATTTTTAAAGAAAAGAAAAAAAAAATCAAATTCTACGTAAATTTCTAAGTTTATCCATATCTTATATTTTACAAAAACATATTTTGTTAATTTCAAATTCATACAAATATATATATTCCTTGCATTTTGGACATTCTCAATACTTACATGTATTTGTGAAGAATGTATACTTAGTACAGTCAGGCGCGTAGCTGCCATGTAAGCTAATAAGCCCGGTCTCGCACATCGATTGGTTAACAAATTTCGAAAGAGAGAGATCAAACAATTTTTAAAATACATGTCTACAGATGTACTAAACTATACTATGACAAAGACGGAAACAAGCCAAACAAACGAAGAAACTGTTATCATTCCTTTGCTAGCCCATTTCATTACACGTGCTGTCCTTTTTTGATGATCAGACGACAATTATTTTTTGTTTAATGAGAAGAAAAAAGAAGAAAACGAATGTGTTGTTCTAGATTGATCCATATGCAAACAACTCAATAGATTTCTTTTAATGCTGTACCCTAGTTTCGGTCGTGAAGCAATAATGTCAGTGTTGGGAAGGTCACACCGAGGAATTGGTTTCGTCATTCATACTAAATCATTCGCACAATTTCATCTTCGAAGACTCGGATACACCGCGTCAGATCAGATACAGATACAAAACAGACATAAAAAAAGACAAAATTCACGTATGTAAACACAAATCGTATCCTTTTTCATGTATATTTTGTATCTGTACTGTAATGCTACGAGCATTTATATGTGCTTTAAGCTTCAAATAAACTAAATATATAAAATTGATTTGAGATTGACCATGCTGCATGGCAAAGGTACTTCAAACATTTGAACACTGCGTCTACTTCAAATGTTAAACGTCTTCAAATTCAATAGCATCATTTATAAACGGATAAATTTGCAGCATGGACCAGACATGCGCGTGTCGGGTACTCAACCCTCGTCAGTGATCCTCAATCTAAACAATGTAATATGGCCAAAGAGGGTGAAAATTATTATGTCAAAAAATGTACCGAAAGATGTAGCAGGATGGGTGGGACATGATGCTAAAGGACCCACGTTTTGGAAATTTCAAGAATTTTAGTACCAGAAAACTGATTTTTTTTTGCCTACCTTAGATTTTTTTGTCAATTTTTTTCAAATAGAAATTAATGCATTCAATATATTTAACATATTTCTTTTAAAAAGAGGTATTTCCAGTGCATTTTCTGGAGCTCTTATTTGCTAAAATTGTTTTCCGCCAAGGGGCTCCCCCCCCCCCGAATCCCCCTACCAGAGCCTTACCCTGGACCCGCTTGGGGCTTAACGTGGCCCAGACTATTCGCCTCTGTGGGCTTGCACTTTAAAACAGGACTAGCTACGCGCCCTCTTACAACTCTCTTGGCCTTTATCATATAAACAATTAAAAATTAATTCTATTAAGACTTTTCAATTAAAAAAATGAGAGAGAGTATAAAATTCCGCATATGTACATATATAAATCTTAAACTGACAAGGAAAATACGACTATTTTGATTACGTAAAGGCTTGTTTATATTCTACATACGTTAAGGTTTTTGTTGTTAATAGTGTGTTTATATGAAATTTTTTATTTCAGACTGAAAATTTAAATAATTCACTTTCCACGTTGGATGTTGATGTTGTATCAATGGGTTTTTCCATTTGAAATAAGATCCGGAATATAGACACAATGCACTTTGATTAACGTCACAGTGAGTCAATCCTTTCTAGAAAGTGGTTTGTTTGTTTTTCTTCGTTTTATGAAAAGACGGCGTAACTTGTAAACATCCAACAGTACGTATAAATCAGGCAAGAGTAGAGGTAAGTTATCAAACATCTAAGTTAAAATTATTTATTGTATGAATGCTTCACATTTTTGATTGAAATAAAATTAATATTTTTAGAATATCTATACATATTTCGAAATAAGAGGGATTCTTTTTCAAGATATTCAAAATCAATGTAAACTGTATTCCGGAGTTTCATAGAATTTTTCTTATCCATTGAAAACAAAAATTGTGGAATGAAAGACGTACAAGGCATAGCTAATAATAGTAAATATGAGAAAAATGACGTTGGCATTCTCACTGTTATCGTGAGTAATACATTTCAAAAGGTATGAAATTGTCATGATTTAAAAAAAATAATGCTTTATACTTTTATGCATGTCCCATTTTATCATTTTCTTTATGAAAATTATTGATTAACACAAACATCGATGAAACTTTTCTAAATTGTATTAATATCAGTACACTATTTACGTATTTCAACGAATGAAGTATTGCACCAGTGATGCATTATATGGTGGCTGTAAGCGGACATGTGGGAAAAAATATATCGTGGCCACAGTTAAGCTAAATCGTGGCTCCAGTTTACTAAATCGTGCACAGAGTTTATAAATCTTTCCCACAGTGTATGTTAGATCGTTTCCACAGTTTACATTAAAGCGTGTCCACAGTTTACTAAATTGTGCGCACGGTTTATTAAATCGTTCTCACAATTTATTTTAAATCGTGGCCACAGTTTACTTAATCGTGGCCGAAGTTTACTAATACGATTTAGAGATCCGACGTGGTGTATCCGAGTCTCCTAAGATGAAATTGTGTGAATGATTTAGTAAACTGTGCGAACGATTTTGCATAAACTGTGAGAACGATCTAATAAACTGTGCCAACGATTTAGTAATCCATTGTAATTTTATATTTCAAGCTCGTAGGTCCGAAAATACATTTATGTAAAATGAAATAGAAGTAAATTAATAGCAATTCTCTGTAAGCATTTAAACAATTTCGGCACGCATGGTCTCCGATTTTCATGAAATTTCACAAATAAGTAGGGACCAATGAAAAATGGAAAATTTGACAAAAAAATTAATTCTAGGTCATCTGGTTACCATGGCAACGGCCTTTAAAGTTGAAAAAATTGGCAAAATTGAGCTAATTTGAAGCTCTATAATTTGGTCTATATGTGATATCAATGGAAGATTTTTTTATGCATCCTAAAAATTAGGATATAAAATTTTAAATAAGCTCACTAGTAGTGTCTGATATTGTAAAAAGGCTGGTTACCATGACAACATAATTAGCTAATTTTGATATAATGATTTCAAAATACTGTTTGTATTTTCCAATTTTTCTTTTCTCTTGATGGGTATATAATAAGGAAATAGGATTTATTTTATAAAATGAGCAAATTCAAGATAAACCCACTTATTGCTATGTACATAAGTTACCTTGGCAACGTAACTATGGTCTTTAATATTACTTATTTTGCAACTTCAGAGTCATTTAAAAAAAAATTTGCATCATGATGAACAGATAAAAATTGTTGGGAAATATCAAACACAAAGAGCTCTTTCAAAAACCGTGAAAAAGCTATGGGGAACATATGTTACCATGGCAACCATTTTTTATAATTTCATAAAACAGTTATTATTAATCCCAGGAAGTTCAAATTTAATAACAATAAAGATCAAGTAAGCCTCTATCAAAATATAGTAAAAAAAGTTTCAAATAATTAATGGTTGCTATAGTAATTTGGCCATACATTACAAAAATAAGCATTTTTTGTTGTTTTTCGAAGTCTTTTCCTCAAAAAACGAAACAGGTTTACACAACCTTTTTTACATATTAGATAAAGCAAAGTCTAAACTTTATTTTAGATTTAAAAAATTTCAGATTACTTAACTTTTGATGCCCGTATCCAAGGACTCAAAGTGGGTCTGTGTGCAATTTTACACAATCGTTCCCATAGCAACGGGCTATTTCCTGAACATTTAAAAAAATTTCTTTCGTGTAATGAAAGATCTACTTGAATACATTAATTAATTTTCATCACTTTGAATTAAAATTCAATGATCTAGTAAAAAAAAAAGGACTCTAAATATTGTCCAAAATTGCTTTCATTTTTGCGATTTGAGGTCATGTTGCCATAGCAACGAACAGAAAAGTTGTCTCAATGTTAATGCTTATGTTTTATTTGCATAAAAAAACTAAAAAATGTAAGCAATTTATCGTTGAATTTTGAAAAAATGCCAAAAAAACTATTTTGATAGGGTACCTGTGTTGTTGCTATGGAAACATATAGATAAGACCATAAACCCAACATTATTATTACTTAACTTGAAAGAGCAATGATAGGGTACTGATAATTCATTAGTGTTTGTTTTAGATTATGCTGCATAAATTATGTATGTGACTTCAAAAACGCCCAAAAATGCATTTTTTCAATATTCAAAGTCCGTTTCCATGGCAACCGGATGTGATATTAAGAAAATTTTTAATAAATTTTTACTTTTGGGTCAGACCCAACCTTATGTACAAATTTTATCAAAATCTGAGACATGCCGTGTCATGCGTCCTTCATAAAAGTGCAAATGCTTACAGAGAAAAGCTATTAAATACATGTGAAATGAAATAAGTTAAAGTACAAAACGAGACGAATTACATCCTATTTTTTCGCGTTGTCTTTAGAAAATACTTAAACACACCGCGACAGTCTGACGGGCCTCGATCAGTACTTTCTCTGACATAATGGATAGTTTTCGGCTTTTCTCCCTAACATAATCATAAAGATATGTTATTAATAACCATTCTACAATAAAGAACGGATTTAATCTTCATAACATTGATCAATATATAAAGAATTGTTCCCTTTCAGGATCCACCAAAATGAGCCATACGTGTTATCTTTTCCTTTGTGCTGCAGCAAGTATGATATCATTTTCAGACTCAGGTGAGTTAGGAAAAGGTTACAGATAGTATAATGGTAAATAAAAGATTGCTTGTCCAAAAAGTGATAAAATAGTGTTTTGATCGAGAGGAAAAACATCTACGTATGTATCAAAGGGGAAAAGACAATTCATATCAACAATGGACACGTTCTAAATTGTGCTGATTTTTAGACAACATGTTTGTACGATTCGATGGCACATTCTAGAGGCAAATTATTTGGATACTAACTGTGAGCTTCTAGTTGCAGCTTTGATTGTATACATATTTGAAATGAATTCATGCATAAACTGCAAATCATAGAATGTCGATTTAAAATGTTCAACAACATTTCAAGCATTTTTGATAATATTTGAAAAAATGATAACCCACATTTCGACTATTAAGAAAAATCTAATCTACCAGCCACAGTTACATCTCAAGACAAGATACTAGACTGAAAAAAATCACCCAAAGTCATGTTAAAATACATGACTTTGACACCAACATAATAAACTCTCCTTGGCTTGGCGGCAATTGATTTTCCCAGAGTGTCATCATATCAAATCAGATATGCTAGAGCTTGCTCTTATATATCGTAATTTAATGAGAAAAATGAACAAATACTTAAATATTTTAAGCCTCTGATTTCATAAATTTCTTAAAATTCTCTGGAAATTATACGGGAAATATTATTTACACCTATCGAATTGTGGGACAGTTCTAACTTGGAATGGATTATTTCGAATTTCTTTGCTTTCATTAAAAAGTGATCCAATGAACAAAATTAGACGGATAAAAGGCAGGTCAAACTTTACCATGGACATAACATTGAAGTCATGAGAATAACATCTACATTTGAGTACCAGCATCGCTTCCTACTGTGCATACTGATCAACTATGACTCTTGGCAAAATCAAAACCTGAAAATTTGAAGTGAATCAAGAGTATTATGGCTCCTCTAAATTATTTTGGCTCCTTTGAATTATTTTGGCTCCTTTGAATTATTTTGGCTTGAAATAATAAGCTTCTCAGTCAGGGATATGTCAGATAAGCTTCTCAGTCAGGGATATGTTTGTGACCGACTAACATCGTCACTAAGAAAGTTCTACGGTCGATATGGGGAACTCGTCATACACTATGATGTCCCACTCTCCAGAATGGTGGATGATATTCTGTCATAGACCATTTGAACCATCCAACCACACTCTTCCGAAATGGAAGTAACCGGATGTGACAGTTCTACCGAATTGAAGCGGCGGGTGTTGCATGCAAGCAGGAGATGCTTACTCTTCCTGGGCACCTGGTCTCACTCCCATATCGGGAGTTTGCTTCTTTTCATGTGGTGGAGGTTTTTGTTTGTTTGCTTTGGTTCCTGTTTTATCCTGATTTTGTATGCCCTCGGTTTCTGATTTTCTGAATTATCGACTTTGTGCTGTATACAGGGATATGGTCATTATCCATATTTGTCATACTACTGACGCAGAGAAGATATCTGTAATATGTCTCTCTGGTGCACGATCTATTTTTAATGTTTTGTCCAGATTCCTATTCTTCGTCAGCCGTATAAAAAAAACAACTTCATTTTCCTTCAGTTGATTGTCCGAAAATTGAGCGTTTGTTTTCAGATGGGCATTCAGTCATTAAAATACTTTTTTCTTCATTTCAGCATACTGTGGTACTAGATGGTACAATCCAGCCTTCTATACATGTTGTGCAGGTACCCTTAGCTCTCCTAGTGGCAGGTCATGTTGTGGGACACGAGCGTACGATTCAGCCTTCTATACATGTTGTGCAGGTACCCTTAGCTCTCCTAATGGCAGGTCATGTTGTGGGACACGAGCGTACGATTCAGCCTTCTATACATGTTGTGCAGGTACCCTTAGCTCTCCTAGTGGCAGGTCATGTTGTGGGACACGAGCGTACGATTCAGCCTTCTATACATGTTGTGCAGGTACCCTTAGCTCTCCTAGTGGCAGGTCATGTTGTGGGACACGAGCGTACGATTCAGCCTTCTATACATGTTGTGCAGGTACCCTTAGCTCTCCTAGTGGCAGGTCATGTTGTGGGACACGAGCGTACGATTCAGCCTTCTATACATGTTGTGCAGGTACCCTTAGCTCTCCTAGTGGCAGGTCATGTTGTGGGACACGAGCGTACGATTCAGCCTTCTATAGCTGTTGTGACGGTCATCTCTGTTCAAAATTTGGCTAGGATTAAAAACGCTATGAAAAAAGTTTAAAAATGAAATGATTATACAATGTATATGTAACTCCGCTGCCAGAGTGTTAAATGAGAAATTCATACTCCCAAAACTATCTTTTGTTCAAAATAAAGTTTCGTTGCAGAATAAATTGATTAAGACCTCACTCACTGTGTTTCTTGTTACTGTTTTTACATATAGACTTTAGGCAGAGAAAAAACACTATTCTATTGACTGACTTAGAATTAATCTAATAAGTGCACCACGCTTCCTCACGACAGAACTAATAATTGATTAAATAGGTTTAGATCGAGAGGGGAAACGCATAGGGGTGAGGTATCATTGCTTGGTACCTCTTTGATGTTTAGTTATTATTCACAAACCTCTTCCTCAATACAAACCCTTCCCTCTTCAAGTCTCCTAGTATATTAAAAAACCCCACAGGAGGACACTTCCTATATAATAGCTAAATATCTCTTTTGTGCGCGATCGTGGCTTCAACTTCCAGCGATCTGCATTCGACCGGTTCAACTTTTAGGATGAATTTTCGATTTGGATATGTTTTATACATTGATCTTGAAATAACAAAACCAAAAATCGGATCAAATGGACCGTGTGTTCAGTCTGTAAGAAGGACAAAAGAGCAAGCCACGATCCTGCACAAAGAGAGTGTCCTTCCTTGGGGGTTTTAATACTACTTTTAGAGGAAAGAATTTGTGCTAAGGAAAGGGTTTCGTGACCAAGCTGTGATACCTCACCCCTGTGGGAAAACGTATATTTGTTCATCTGAATTATTTAAGGGTTTCTTTCCCCTAAATACTTAAGTAACATATGTGGACAATGACCATATCCCAATACACAGTACGAAATCGATAACCCAGAAAATCAGAAACTGAAGGCATACAAAATAAGGATAAATCAGAAACCAAAGCAAACAAACAAAATTATCCACCACATGAGTAGAAGAGTACTCCCAACATGGCTGTGAGATCAGGTGCCCAAGGAAGAGTCAGCATCTCCAGCCTGTATGCAACACCCATCGCTTCAATTTGGCAGAAATATCACATCCGATTACTTCCCTTTCGGAAGATACACGTATATTTTGTGGTTGGATAGCTCAAATGGTCCAAGACAGAATGAATGTCATCTACCATTCTGGACAGTGGGACATCTTAGTGTATGACGAGTTCCCCGTATTGACCGTAGGACTTCCTCAGTGACGATGTTAGTCGATCACAAACGTATCCCTGACTGATAAGATTATCTGAAAGACACCTAGCTCTCAGAACAAAACTTGTATATATATTTGGTACTTGCTCTGGCTTAACGAGATATGAACGCACCATAAGCAGGCGATATCTAAAGGGATGTTGCTTTCCAGAAAAGGAAAGTTTGTGATGCTGAAACTGAAGTCGTCACGTTTGTCACAGAGTGAGGTGTTCATGTGACCATCAGTGTCATAGAACAGCATTATGTCCAAATAGGATGCTGAATTATTTATCTCTGTAGTTTCTTTGACTTCAAGCTCCGACGGATAGATTCTGCTAAGATAATCCACGAATTTGGACTGTTGATGGACTGCACATCGTCTATATAACTATAAGTGAAGTTAAAGCCAGAAGCTAAGTATCCAGCTTCGCAAGAGTAAAGAAAAATGTCGGCAAGGAGTGGGGTACAATTGGTTCCCATTGGAATTCCGACAATTTGTTGGATGACCTTTCCTCCAAACACCACAAAAATGTTGTCGATCAGGAAGTTTAACATCTGAAGAATATATGTTTCATTGAACTTATTTTCAGAACCGGACTTTTCTTTTAAAAATAGGGTTTGTCATAGTTATCAACGATAAATTTACATTTGCGATTGCCGTTCTTGCTTGTAAACGCATTACTCATAATTTTTGCGAGTCTTCCTTTCAATTTAGAATGTAGGATTGTTGTAATAAACATCAAAGAAATACCTTACCGTTATTCAGTCTCAAAGTCGAGAAGGCAAAGCAAAATCGTGAGAATTCCCATCGAAACGGTTGCGAACCCCGGAATGAACAACATTCCGAAGTGAGACCAGGTGCCCGGGGACAGTCAGCGTCTCCTGATTGCATGCAACACCCGTCACAACAGCTCAATGGAAACCTGTCAAATTCGGTGATTGTCTCGGTGTACATTTTGATGTACAGATCAGGTAAGTATGTCTCATAATGTAGAATGTCACTGATCATTCCGGAAAGGAAGATTTCATATGCTTTTATAGTATCTCCGTAGCGACCGATTGTTATGGGTCAGAATACCCCAAAACGCCAGCAAAAATCAGACAAAGACAGAATATAAATTTACAAGTTTAATTATGTACAAAATATATATATATTTACAATGATTACAATTTACAATACAATGTCCGGATCAAAGTGTCCGTTACGGTCCACAAAGTCTATCGAATGTATGGTTTCCGGTAATCACAAACGTTCTCGAAAGATCGGTGTCCAAACGTTGTTAAATGGATTAAAGTCTCAACAAATAAAGTGTCCCAGTATATCAGAATAGATGAATGAATCGTGCCTACGAATGTGTACGAATGCCCCCTCAACACAGTTCCTCGGAGGTATTTATACTTAATACCAATGAATTTACCAGAAGCTTCTAGAACAATGACTCATTACACATGATTAACAATAGAGTAAATTCTAGAAATCACAGTCATATGATGATAATGATGTAACACAGAACATACTGGAATATTCTCTAATGAAATAAACATGACATAGTAAAATCTAGAAAGAATTATTATGAAAGCATTAAATAACATGACTAAGTACATGTGCACCTACACATGAAGTAAAACTAAAATAATACATGACCCACAACACCTCCCCCCTTAAAAAAGTTTGAATGTTAATGAAAACTTAGGTGGTAAATTCTTCAAAAATCACTCATGAAACTCTCGATAGTGCATCTGCAATCACATTGTCTTTGCCCTTGATATGGTTAATAATAATATTGTACTCTTGCAACAATAAACTCCACCTTGTAAGTCTTTGATTCTTGTTTGACATTTTGTGCAAAAATGTGAGAGGGTTGTGGTCAGTAGACACAAGAATGGGATGTAAAGTACCATTTAAATAAACATCAAAATGTTGTACAGCTAACAATAATGCAAGACACTCTTTTTCAATAGTAGAGTAATTCTTTTGACATTCTGTCAATTTCTTTGAAAAATAACAAACAACTTTATCTACACCATCATCATTTTCTTGAAACAAAGCAGCCCCGATTCCTACGTCACTGGCATCAACAGTAAGCTTAAATTGCTTATCAAAATTTAGATCTGACGGGACAGGACTATTCATAAGAACACATTTGATTTTCTTAAAAGATTCGTCACAGTCATTGGTCCATGCAAAATTCACTCTCTTTTGTAACAGATTGGTAAGTGGACCAACAACTGACGAAAAATTTGGACAAAATTTTCTGTAAAATCCTGCCATTCCCAAGAATCTCATTATCTCTTTCTTATTGGTAGGAATCGGGAACTTTGAAATAGCTTCCACCTTGGCCATGATAGGAGTAACAAAACCTTGACCTACTTTGTGACCCAAATATTCTACAGTCGCATGACAAAATTCACTTTTCGCAAGGTTCACTGTGAGGTTTGCTTTCGCCAGTATGTCGAAGAAGGTACGCATGATTCGGAGATGATCATCCCAGGTGTCGCTGTAGATGATGACGTCATCGATGTACGCCTCGCATCCTTCGAGATGATTTAGGAGCGAATGAATCATCCTCTGGAATGTGGCTGGTGCGTTTTTCATACCAAAGGGCATTACTTTATATTGGTATAGCCCATCTGGAATCGCAAATGCCGATATTTCTCTGGCTCTCTCGGTAAACGGGACCTGCCAATAGCCTTTAAGCAAGTCAAATTTACTAACAAATTTTGCACTGCCAATTTTATCTATACAGTCATCGATTCGTGGGATCGGATAAGAGTCAGTTTTGGTGACTGAATTGACTTTTCTTAAGTCCATACACAATCGGTAAGTTCCGTCTGGCTTCGGAACTAGAATACATGGGGAACTCCAATCACTATTGCTGGGTTCAATAATGTCATTTTCAAGCATGTATTTAATTTCTTTCCGCATGTATTGAAGCTTAATCGGGTTTAACCGATAGGGATGCTGTTTGATAGGTGACGCATCACCCACAATGACGTCATGACGAGATGCATTCGTCATTTTTGGAACGTCCGGAAAGATGGTCGTATATTCCCGCATTAATTGATGCACTTCCTCTTTTTGATGCACGGTCAGATGTCCGAGTTTCGCTTCCGGATTTGTCAGAATTTCGGAATTCTTCAAACGGACACTTTGAGCGAAGTCTTTTTCGACAGTCTCTTCATTACATTCAGGTTCAACACAATTTTCTAATGTATTTACATTGGCCAAAGTGGAAACTGGTTTTACAAAATTTCGGTCACTTCTATCAAAATACTCTTTCAACATGTTAACATGACACACTCTTTTTTCTTTTCGCCGACCTGGTGTCTTAACCACATAGTTAACATCACTAATTTTATTCTCAATCTCATAAGGACCGAAATATCTAGCTTGCAAAGGATGACCAGGGATAGGCAAAAATACAAGAACTTTATCGCCTGGTTTAAAAACTCTGTTTCTAGCATCTTTGTCATACCATGTTTTCATTTTCATTTGTGAGGTTTTGAGATTTTCTTGAGCCAATTTGCAAGCATTATATAATTTCTCTTTGAAATTAGACACATAGTCTAAGAGATTCAAATCGCTAGTCTCAGTCAACCATTTTTCCTTCAATAACTTCAATGGCCCCCTGACCGTATGCCCAAAAACTAGCTCAAAGGGACTGAACCCCAGGGACTCCTGAACCGCTTCTAGTGCCGCAAACAACACGAGGTGAACCCCTTCATCCCAGTCTTTTTCATACTGGTGACAATATGTTTTCATCATAGTTTTAAGGGTTTGATGAAAGCGTTCAAGTGCCCCCTGGGACTCAGGATGGTACGCAGAAGACTTATACTGCCTGATACCTAGCTCATGCATAACCTGCTGAAACAACACTGACATAAAATTCGTCGAACCCTGATCTGACTGAATAGCCTTGGGAGCACCTACGAAACTGAAAAACTTTGTAAGGGCCTTAACTATGGTCTTTGCCTTAATATTCCTAAGAGGTATGGCCTCAGGAAACCTAGTCGAAGTACACATAATTGTCAGTAAGTACTGATTACCTGACCTAGTCCTAGGCAAAGGACATACACAATCAACTAACACCCTACTAAAAGGTTCCTCAAAGGCTGGAATGGGTTGGAGGGGAGCAGGTGGTATAACTTGATTGGGTTTACCTACCATCTGACAACTATGACAAGACTTACAAAACTCAGACACATCTTTTCTCAATTTAGGCCAGTAAAAGTGACTTAAAATCCTATTATAAGTCTTATTGACACCTAAATGACCTGCCATGGGTGTGTCGTGAGCTAAACTCATGATGTCCCCGCGATACGCTACTGGAACCACTATCTGGTGAACGACCCGCCACACTTCATTAGGGGGTGCATCGGGTGGTCTCCATTTCCGCATGAGGATGCCATCTTGTATGTAGAAGCACTCTCCGCCTTTGTCCGCTTCTTCTCGGGGAAGGGCCCTCTTGCTTAGTCGGATAATCTCCGGATCTTTAGTTTGCTCGGAGAGGAGCTGCTCATGGCTTAAGGCATCTGTATCTCTGTCTAATGGCGGATGGTAATCATCACTAGGTACTGTCGGAGACTTGTCAACATGAAGTGGTACTGACGTCTCAGGTACGTTGTCAACAATGGTAGACATGAATGTGTCAGAAAGGTCTATATCTTCGGAGGGATGGTCCTCGTTAAGTGTAGAAGTACTCTCAGCCTCTTTCAGTCTGTTCCTGGCCATCGCCCTGGTAACAGCACAGGCTGGATACAAGTCGTCGTCTTCATCATCGGACACGACATCGGAAGTGATTTTCTCACAAACAATCGGATCGGCTACAACTTTGCCGCCAGCTAAATCGTTGCCAAGCAACAAGGAAACGCCTTGAACGGGATAACAGGTCCATTAATTAAGTCTGACTTCAAATAAATTTTATGAAGGGGAACATCAATGACGCCTAGCTCCACACCCTGTAATAAAACTGACCTACCAGTAAAAGTGTGCTCAGACAAAGGCAATGAACCCTCTAACAATAAAGTCTGGGCAGCACCAGTATCTCTCAAAATCTGAACAGGCAACGCTTCGCTAGAATCACTGAGTGAAACAAATCCCTGTGACAAAAAGGGCTTATAATGATCCTCCACAAAATCATCAGAACTGGACTCAGAACCCTGAATCTCAGGAGTGTCAGAACAAATCGAATCTAAGGCTTTCCTATCATTTCTAACAGACGCACAGGCCTGTGACTTAAGTTCTTTTTTCTTCTTAAGCTTCAAACACTCACCAATAACATGACCTTTTTTCTTACTATAATTGCATGTAGGAAGCGACCCCACCCCTGGGGATGCCTCAGAACGCTCGGACCTAGGACCGAACGTAGAACCACCTTGAGATGGTGACTGGGAACTAATGGACGACTGAGACTCTTGTAAATTTTTCTTTGGAAAATCTGACGTCTTTGCGCTATCGCTAGATTGAGTTTTCGACACGAAATTATTCTTATGAGTGAGAGCATACGTATCAGACAAAACAGCGGCTTCTTCAACAGTTTTAACATTTTTGTCTTCCAAATGAGTTCTTAAATCTTGATGTACACACTCTTTGAACTCTTCTATCAGAATTATTTGACGCAAATTGTCAAATGAATTGGGAATTTTCTTAGATCGAAACCACCGGTCAAATAAATCTTCCTTTTCTCGAGCAAATTCAACATAATTATGTTTGATTTTCAAACTTTTTGTACTTTCTAAACGTTTGTCTGTACGCCTCAGGTACTAACTGATATGCTCTCAAAATCGTGTCCTTGACCTTGTCATAGTCTGAACTCTCAGCAATACTGAGCGCCGAGTACACTTCAGCCGCTTTGCCAATAAGTACGCATTGTAATAAAGTTGGCCAAGAATCGCGTGGCCACTTCAGATTGGCCGCGATTTTCTCAAAATGTGGAAAATATTTGTCCACGGACTTTTCTTGGAATTTTGGTACTAATGTGATGTTTTTGGCGGCGTCGAATTCAGACTTGACAGGCGAAGGAACAGGATTTTCCTTAGCGCTTTTCTCTAACTTTAACTTTTCTAACTCAAACTGGAGTTCTTTCTCGTGCATACGTTCCTGTTTCTCTCTTTCTTCTTTTTCTCTTTCAAATGGTAAATGTCTTTCTTTTTCTTCTTTTTCAAATTGTCTTTATTTTTCTTCTTTTTCAATTTGAAATTGTCTTTCTTTTTCTTCTTTTTCAAATTGTCTTTCTTTTTCTTCTTTTTCAAATTGTAATTGTATTTTCATTTTCTCTCATTCAAACTCATATTTTGATATTTTGGTTTCGCTTGAAACAGGTTCAACAGGAAAATCGTATGACGAAAAGATTTCCTTAGCTAAAAGCTCTTTAGCCACAATATTTCTAATTTCTTGTTTTCTCATAGAAGATTTTACATCTAACTTCAAGTGAAGACCTAAACCAATCAAATCATCTTTTTTTTTTAATGATTCGAACTCATCTACAGTCGGCGATTTCAAAAATTCAGTGACCGAAAATACCATGATTGATTTCTGCTGGCAAAAGTTTGGAGAATTTTCCTTTTTTCAAAAAACGAACTTTTACGTAAAAAGTGCAAATATGCAGAGATTTCTATCCCGGACGAGCCCCCAATTCTGTTATGGGTCAGAATACCCCAAAACGCCAGCAAAAATCAGACAAAGACAGAATATAAATTTACAAGTTTATCTATTTACAAAATATATATATATTTACAATGATTACAACTTACAATACAATGTCCGGATCAAAGTGACCGTCACGGTCCACAAAGTCTATCGAATGTATGGTTTCCGGTAATTACAAACGTTCTCGAAAGATCGGTGTCCAAACGTTGGTAAATGGATTAAAGTCTCAACAAATAAAGTGTCCCAGTATATCAGAATAGATGAATGAATCGTGTCTACGAATGTGTACGAATGCCCCCTCAACACAGTTCCTCGGAGGTATTTATACTTAATACCAATGAATTTACCAGAAGCTTCTAGAACAATGACTCATTACAAATGATTAACAATAGAGTAAATTCTAGAAATCACTGTCATGTGATGATAATGATGTAACACAGAACATACTGGAATATTCTCTAATGAAATAAACATGACATAGTAAAATCTAGAAAGAATTATTATGAAAGCATTAAATAACATGACTAAGTACATGTGCACCTACACATGAAGTAAAACTAAAATAATACATGACCCACAAACGATGAACTTCCGCAATGATGATTTCAGCCCTTGTGTGATATAACCCTTACTTACAAGCTGTCTGGCTGTAATGATGAAATCTTCATATTTGGAACATGCCCTGGTGTACCGTATCAGCTGAGAAACAAAAACGTCATCAGCACGAGAAGACGGAATGTTGCTACTCCTGAAAGGAAAGTTAGTTATGTGGAAGCTGAAATCGTCACGCTTGTCATACAGTGAGGTGTTCAAATGGCCGTTTGCGTCGAAAGATAGAAGTTTATCCAAGAACGAAGCGGATCTATCGCTCTCTGTTGTTTCCTTGATCTCTAGTTCATGAGGATAGATTTCATGTAGATGGTCCTTAAATTTCGGATTATTGATGGACAACACGTCATCTATGTATCTGAAGGTAAAATTGAACTGAGATGCGAGGTGCTTCGCCCAGTCGAGAGCAAGATCTAGATGAAGTCAGCTTCATATGAATATAAAAATTAGTCAGCAAGCAGTGGGGCGCAATTGGTACCCAAGGGGATTCCGACTATCTGCTGGAATACGGTTCCTCCAAACGTGGAACGTGTAATGTGTCGAAAAATCAAAGGCTTTGATCGAATGGACTCTACTGAAATGAGTCGATTTCAGATATTCTAAGACTTCGAATTCCTTAAATATCCACACCTGGTTAATACCGCTTCAAGAAAATACCATCGAACAATATTTTTGATGACCAAATTTGATTTCAGATAGAACTTTGGTGATTAAGATCGATACAGATTTGGTAGAACATTGTATTACCAGCGATGAAACGTTGGTACGGATTTTTATGCATTTTAGGCATATATAAGTATGGTAAATCTAAATCTTAAGTATTTGTTTGAAAGTCAAAGAAAGCGAGAGTTGAATTGTGGTTTTCTGTTATTACATAGGCAGATAGGTTTATTGAGATGTAAGTAGGATTTCCAGGTGTCGAATTTAAACCCAACTCTTTAACTCTCCAAATCATACAAATCATGTAGTGGACTGTGTAATGCCTTGTCCTTCCTCTTGGACAACATTTATGTTAGATTTTGTTAGAATCTACTCAATCAGGTTGTACTTTGTTATTTACTACATATGCGCCTCTTGTTGCAGATTTATTTTATACACGTATGAAAATGAATTTATCTAAAATCTTCAAAAGCAAAGAAAAATTTAGGATTTGAAATGTTTCAATGGCACTTTTAGATGTATAGATGTTACTCTGACTATTTACAACCCTGTTTTTGAATTATATAAAACAAAAATTCCGCATGAATTGACACTTACACGTGTCTAGTACAACAAAATTGGTACTATAGAACATATATTTCAATATTGACAATTTCAACCACTAGGCTGGTATCGCTGCTGGTGGACTGTAAGTCCCCGAGGATATCGCGGAAATATAGACCTACATTTCTAAAACTAAGGGGTATCTCCCTCATTGCATAGCTCTGTCCTTAGCTGAGGTTCGGCGTAATTGTTTTCGGTCATGTTTAGAATTAAGCTCATTCAGTTTGGATTTATTTAAACTGTTTGGTATGAAGTACTACTGACGAGAATTAAGATATCCGAAACACGAGTCTAGTACAACAAAATTGGTACTATAGAACATTTATTTAAATATTGACAACTTCACAAAACAAACATTACATTCACAAAAATACCATTTTTGAACTTGAATACCAAAATTGTTAACGGAGAGATTCAGACGAGGGTATATAACAAAAGAGATGATTTTAGATTAAACATAGTTTTTCACTGGTTTGACAGTGATGTTCCGATATTTACATATCTCAATTAATCTGTTACGCTGGGGCATGTACTTATGTTTTGGAGTTTCACAGTAGAAACTTAAACATTTCCAAGAAACATTTAGGTCGAGGTTTTCGCTTTCATAAACTTTCTCGAAATTTTACAAAAACGCTCCCAGCTTCTTTTGAAATTTGGACATATATATGCAACAGAGTATATTACTTCCGGATTTTCACAACCTACCTTTGGAATTTTACAACCTACCTTTTATGGTGAAATGATAAACAAAATAAGGATCAAGGGTTTACATAACTTCCATCGAAAATGCGTTAAAATGATTAAAAGCCAACTGTACCTCGGATATGATTCTTCTGTTATCAGACACTCGGCATGATACTTGCCCAATCTACAGCCTTGTACAAGCCAATTTTTAAGAATTGCACTCTGACTGATGGTGACGACCGGACTCCATGACCAGAGAAAATAGAGAATATGTGTCTTAAATTGTGTTTTGTTACGGGAATATGCAACACACAAGTGTATTTATCGTACATGTAATGTGCATTAGCGCGTTTCACGCGATAAATGCACTTGCTGTGTGTTGCATGCCCGTAACAAAGCACAAACTATGACATTTGTTCTATATATATGCATCATAGTTTTCTGTTACATTCTTGTTTTCAGAAATCGCATTTTATTCAGATAACCGCGGGTTCAGTTTGCAGATAGAACAACCGTCGCTGCACGTTTCTTTAAATCTTACTCATTGTTACGCCACGAGCACAGGAACTTTGACTATAGAAAGACGTGAAGGGGCGTCTTCCACCGCAACGTCATAGGTTCCTTCCACTACTTTCCACTCTCAATATGACCTTGCCTTCACCCCTTAGGTCCCATGTATTTTTCAAATTAATTAAAAAGGAAATTACATAAATTCAGATTGAAGATAGGGATAAAGTTAAAATAACTGTTCTAAATTATGGCGCCAAAAATTAAAAGTAATCGCATTTGTTGTTTTCCGACGTCATTAAACTACAATGACGTGACGTCATAATAGGGCCGCCGACAGAAATCCTGTCGAAACTGGGGACCCCTGAATCCAAGGGTACTTTGCGATGAAGCGTCTCGCGGAATGCGATGAAACCCTTGGTGCACCAAGATGGTGAAGGGGCGGGTGTCATTGAGGGTTGTTGGCATCGAGCTCCTGTGGTCACGAGCGTTTTCATTTGAAATACGAAAACGTCCCTTTCAATAGTTTCATCTCATGGAATTACATTGGTATTGCATAAATACAAAATTGGTGTCTGACAAAAGAATTCAAAATGAGTCCATGATCTGTATGCTTTGTATTCTACAGCTGATAAATATAATCCCGTTAAACAGCCATAGCCGTACGGCATTTACATATCTCAACTCATCCAGCATACTATAGGACATAAAATATTATTTGGATTTTCAAAGTAAAAATTTACAAATTTCTAGCCTTTTTCCGTCAAGGTGTCCGATTTCATGTACTAGTTAAGGCTTCTTGGAAATTTTATAAAAAAAAAAATTACTGTCAGCTTCTTTTGAAATTCGGACTTATATATATTATACAGATCATATTACTTAAGGAATTCCACAAACTGCCTTTTAAGGTGACATAATAAACAAGACATGGAAAATTAAAGATGGACAGAATTTCCATCGAAAGTGCATCAGAATCACCAATCGACTTTTATACCGCGGTTTGATCCTGGTGTCACCAGTACGACTCTTTCCATGGTATTTATATACGCCTTCTGCTTTGATATCAATTTACATCTTCATCTGTGAGCTACTCGGATCTCTGAATTTTTTTCAAAACATGACAATATTTTATGGAATACATATCAAGATTTATTGATCACATAACAAGTTTTCTTTAAGCGATTATTAAAATCCTTTTAAAATGCACATAAGTTTTTGAACATGCATTATAGTTTCAAATATATAAAAATTTGAAATTAAACTTAGTGGCACTTCAATAAACTGTTTTTTTCTTATATTGAATCATTTGACTTTTAAGAAGTACCATTGATGAGGATTCATTAACCGAAACATGTATGTCTGGTGTGCCGAATTTAGACATTTCTTTCTAGAGGACTGCTCTTTTGAAGCATCGTTTGACAACTTGTTTATCTTTTTTTAAAACATACATAAATTTTTTTAAACACACCTTACATGGCATGATTTCTTTTAAAATACATATCAATATTTTTTTACATTCAAATCCTGATTTTAATTTTGCAACGTTTTACACGCCATAGTCAAACGATTACTTGGTATCACGCTGCACTGTCATACAATCAACATACATCTCCTACTGAAAGTCATATGGATAAATTCAATCATACGATAAGCGTTATTCAGAGGGTATTAATATAGTTTTAATTTTCAGTGCAAAAGACAAGTAGGCTTGTAGCAATTACAGAGTAGCCATTACTGGGTAATGTACCATCAAATTGCTGTTATTTTGTTACAAATTATATGTTCCTGTGAATTACGTTTGGATTTTAGCACAGTTTAGTACATAAAACATTTGACATAGTAAGTACACATATTTTTCTTTATTTCTTTTATGTTCTTGATTTAAGATTTGGATTTGCTCAATATAGTACAATAAAATTGGTACTATAGAACATGTATTTCAATATTGACAATTTCAACCACTAGATCTAGGTTGCTATCGAAGCTTGTGGACTATCCCCGAGGATATCGCTCACCTAGTTTTAGTGTTCACGCACTGCGTTTTAAAGATAGACCTAATTTCTAAAACTAATGGGTATCTCCCTCATTTCATAGCCCTGTCATTAGCTGGGGTTTCGGAATATTTTTTTTGGTCATGTTTAGAATTAAGCTCCTTGCGCCTACCCTCCAACGAATTTTGGCCACATTTTTCACTTAAATACCTTCTGAATAAACCCTACACAAAATTTGGAACCGCTCATTTTGGAGGAAATTAAAGCTCTGTATTGTAGATGGCGCCAGGAAAATTCACTTTGGCTTTATTTAAACTGTTTGACATGAAGCACTACTGACGAGGATTAAGATATCCGAAACACGTGACAAGTACAATAAAATTGCTACTATAGAACATATATTTCAATATTGACAATTACAAAACTTCATTTTGTAGAACTTCAAGTTATGGTTTTCAGCCATGGATACGACTTTTTTTCAGACGAAAGCAAGGAACCAATAATTGGACTTTATAATTGTAATATGTAACCAAAACTTGATAACTCTGCTCATAGAAAGTTCAATTCTATAATTGAACAAGACAATAATTGAAAAAAAATCTCTAGGTTTCTGGACGAAACCCCCGCCTCCCCCCCCCCCAAATGGACGAAAAAACAAAAATCCCGGAATCTAGCCTCGTTCTGAGCTATGTTCAAATTCCAATTTAATACCGTTTTCTTTATAATCACTTTATTCAAGAAAGGTGCATGACAAGGTGTCACAATGATATGTGTATGATGTGTATGTACGGTAACAGGACGATCCGGCCACAAACCAATCCGGCCACTATGAAATGGGAACCGGCCCCAGACGATCCGGCCCCAGTCGATCCGGCCCCTAGTCACTCCGGCCACAAGTCACTCCGGCCACAAGTACCCGAGAAGATCCGGCCCCAGTTTAATCAAACATCTAAGACGATCCGGCTCCTGTGTATATTATCCTTCAATTCTTGTACCCCAAGACGATCCGGCCCCTGTGTGTCTTATATAAATAAACATTGTCCCCAGACAATCCGGCCCCCGTTTAATCAAACACCTAAGACGATCCGGCCCCTGTGCATATTATCCTCCAATTCTTGTACCCCAAGACGATCCGGCCCCTGTGTGTCTTACATGTATATAAATAATTCTAATATGACTTGATTCTTTTTCCCTATTTAAAAGACAACAGACGCGAGCCGGGCTCTATTCTCCAATATAGGCCCTATAGCGATAAGCCACGCCTATCCATTTTCTGAAAGCAGATAAACCGGCAGGAACTGGTTTTTACCAAGAATCGAAAGGTCGAAGTTTGGTCATCATTAGAATAGAAATAAAAAATGATAAGCCGGGCTCTATTGTCTCATAATGCCCTCGCGTCCTCAGCCAATCACATTTATCACCTCGCCGCTGACGCGGCTCGGTAATAAATGTGATTGGCTGAGGACACTCGGGCATTATGAGACAATAGAGCCCGGCTTGTCATTTTTTATTTCTTAAACATTGTCCCCTGACGATCCGGCCCCCGTTTAATCAAACACCTAAGACGATCCGGCCCCTGTGTATATTATCCTTCAATTCTTGTACCCCAAGACGATCCGGCCCCTGTGTATCTTAAAAATAAACATTGTCCCCAGACGATCCGGCCCTCGTTTATAATCAAACACCTAAGAAGACCCGACCCATGTGTATATAGTAGTGCTGGTAGCGTAGTGGTTAGCGCGGTGGACTGTGAATCCATAGGTCGTGGGTTCGAATCTCACCGTCGCCGATCATTGCAAACCATCGTAACCTTGGGCAAGTTACTTTACACTACGTTGCACTCTCTCCACCCAGGAGTAAACCGGGTATCTGGCACATGAGACGATCTTGTAATGTGAATGAAAAGCATTATTTAGCGCCTAAACGGCAGCTCTGCTTGTATACTCCCAAGGGAGTTGAGAATGCACTAGATTGTACAGGTCTCGCCAGGGAGGTGATTGTAGAAGTATTATATTCCATATATATATATATATATATATATATATATATATATATATACAAGTATACAGGGGCCGGATCGACTTGTGGTATAACATGTTCCATATATATACAAATATACAGGGGCCGGATGGTCCGGGGTTTATACATTGACTGTGTCATTGGCCATGGTCAGTCTATGTAAAAGTATACATGTACAGGGGCCGGATCGTCCGGGGTTTATACATTGACTGTGTCATTGGCCATGGTCAGTCTATGTAAAAGTATACAGGGGCCGGATCGTCCGGGGTTTATACATTGACTGTGTCATTGGCCATGGTCAGTCTATGTAAAAGTATACATGTTCTTTCTCTGACATAATAGATAGTTTGAGGCTTTTCTCCCACTTAAAACATGACATCTTTTGTTTTAATAATGGACAGTCACAGGTAGATCCTTTCGCAGAATTCGTACACCTCAAAATCAAGAACCGTATCATTGGTCAAGATCTGATGATCAGGTGCATGTAGCTTGAATTCCTGGCCAGTCAACCGATTGATTTCTTTTGTCTTAATAATGGACACTTTCATGTCAAGGTCAATCATTTGAGTTGTTGAGAAAATAATTCATTTCGATGTATCCACGCTTGTGATATACAACGTATTTTTCGTATGGACCTCGTTTTTATTCTTATCAAATTAATGCTTTTAAAAAACTAATTGATCATTTTTAATTGAAGCGTCACGCTTTGGATATAGACTATAGCGGTGTTTTAAGTATTTTTCTAAAGACAACGCGAAACATAGGATGTAATTCGTCTTGGATTTCGCCAGATTTCATTTTTTTTGTAGTTTTACTTACTTTATTTTACAAGTATTTGATTTACTTCTATTTCATTGTATTTACGGACCCACGAGCTTGAAATATCTCCCCGTAAAAATTACGAAATCCACGCATCAATGGATTCTTTTGTTTATTAATATAGAGGAACATGTTTTACCCCAGAAGAGGAATATTAATGGATATGGAGTTTGAAATCGGAATAATCAAAGAAACTTGGAAAATAATTTTCGTTGGGATATATAGTTCTTTCTGTGTGATATTATGTCATCATAATCAGGATTCTTTTGTCCGAAAATTTACCTGTGACTGCCCATTAAGTTACCTTTAACTGTCCATTATTTTTAATGATGGACAGTTTTGGCAAACTTAATGGACAGCTACAGGTGAACTTTTGGACGAAAAAGGATCATGTTGAGACAATATCACATAGAAAGAACTGTCTAGACAATGGGATGACGTCATAGTCATGTTTTAAGTTAGGGGGAAAAGCCTCAAACTATCCATTATGTCTGAGAAAGTACTGATCGAGGCCCGTCAGGGCCGAGATCAGTTCTTTCTCTGACATAATGGATAGTTTGAGGCTTTTCTCCCACTTAAAACATGACATCTTTTGTTTTAATAATGGACAGTCACAGGTAGATCCTTTCGCAGAATTCGGAAAGTATACGTAATAAGTAAAAGTATACGGGGGCCGGATCGTCTGGGGTACCTGTGGCCGGATGCGTAAGTGGCCGCATCGACTGGGGTCAGAGAGCCGTGGCCGGATTGGTTTGTGGCCGGAACGTCTAGAAATCTGTATGTACAAACCCCATATAGCCATTTACATTTTCATGCGATGAAGTATTAAAATCAGCACACACTCAAAGTTAAAGGCACTAATTTTAGCCTTTTAAGAGCTAATTTCTGTTTGGACCAAAATCGAGTGGCACGGCATGCCATGGATTTTGAAGATTTTCTGTATAATGTGTATATATTAAGTACTTACGATGAAAATTACACTTTTCCGCTTATGTGACCTCTGGTTGCCATGGTAACGAGGTCGTTCTATTAATAGCACTTTTGAGATCATGAAATAAGCCAGCTTCGGATACTTTGTTGCCATGGATACCACTATAACGGCTTGTTCATTTTTTTTTATAATCTATTCTTCCTTACTTCCATTCTTACTTAGTTAACTTAGTTATGTGACATATATTACAGAAAGCTTATTGTATTAATCCAAAATCAGTTAAAATGAAGCAAAAAATATAGGTGAAAATAAGGTCCAATTTAGTATGTTTTTGACCATTTTCAATCTTTTCATAAATGCACCAAAAGGAGACAATTTATTTTCAATGAGTTAAAGAAGATCCTGACGATAATCTCAACAGCACTCACAATAGAGCACAAAATTAAACATCGACGGACCCCTAGCAAGCTAGAGGTGGGACCAGGTGCCCGGGAGGAGTAAGCATCCCCTGTTGGCTAGCCGTACCCGCCGTCGATGTTTATGAAGCATGGAAATGAAAATATATAAAATTCATGCACTGTCTGACGTTATGTCTATATAGAAAGTGCCATGGCGACAATGTCAGGGAAGTATATTCAAAACACTTACTGTCAAACCCCTCGCGGGGAACTTTTTTACGAGCTCCACACGGCAAAGGGCATAAGTGTGACACAAATGAGTTAAAGAAGATCCTGACGATAATCTCAACAGCGCTCACAATAGAGCACAAAATTAAACATCGACGGACCCCTAGCAAGCTAGAGGTGGGACCAGGTGCCCGGGAGGAGTTAGCATCCCCTGTTGGCTAGCCGTACCCGCCGTCGATGTTTATGAAGCATGGAAATGAAAATATATAAAATTCATGCACTGTCTGACGTTATGTCTATATAGAAAGTGCCATGGCGACAATGTCAGGGAAGTATATTCAAAACACTTACTGTCAAACCCCTCGCGGGGAACTTTTTTACGAGCTCCACACGGCAAAGGGCATAAGTGTGACACAAATGAGTTAAAGAAGATCCTGACGATAATCTCAACAGCGCTCACAATAGAGCACAAAATTAAACATCGACGGACCCCTAGCAAGCTAGAGGTGGGACCAGGTGCCCGGGAGGAGTTAGCATCCCCTGTTGGCTAGCCGTACCCGCCGTCGATGTTTATGAAGCATGGAAATGAAAATATATAAAATTCATGCACTGTCTGACGTTATGTCTATATAGAAAGTGCCATGGCGACAATGTCAGGGAAGTATATTCAAAACACTTACTGTCAAACCCCTCGCGGGGAACTTTTTTACGAGCTCCACACGGCAAAGGGCATAAGTGTGACACAAATGAGTTAAAGAAGATCCTGACGATAATCTCAACAGCGCTCACAATAGAGCACAAAATTAAACATCGACGGACCCCTAGCAAGCTAGAGGTGGGACCAGGTGCCCGGGAGGAGTTAGCATCCCCTGTTGGCTATCCGCACCTGCCGTCGATGTTTATGAAGCATGGAAATGAAAATATATAAAAATCACAAACGAAATATATGTTTATTGATAAATAAAATGAACAAAGAATTGGAGCGGGTAATTTAAGAGTTGTACCTAAATTATGTCGTCAAAAAACCGTTGCCATAGCAATATTAGAACTTTTTGCTCATATTATCTTTGAAATTGATTTTATTCCTCTTAAGAGAAAGGAGGGGGATCTCCAACAACACCTAGTTGCAGCACCAACAGCAACCTCCCAAGACACCCACTGTAAAACAGAAAGAAGACACACACAGAAAGAGACAAGGAACGTCAAATCAGACAGAAAAACATAGAACACAAATGACTACACATAAACCAACGAGACCAATAGGCAAACGGTGCCGACTTAGGACGGCCATCTGTCACGTCACTAGCAGACGGTGTGGTTATCCTGGATTATGTGCGCACAACCCTCCCACTTTTCCGATTACCCAGAGGTCTCGAAGAACGTACAATTGTGGTGTAAAACAACCTCCTCACTGTCAGATGACCACACATAAACAAGACCGCAAAACGCAGGGGCCCGAGCAACACAGATGAATATGTAAATGGATATAAAAAGAGGGCATGCGTAATACAATCTGTGCTCTGCCGGCTGTAGCCAGCTCATGTATGTTATCACCCGAGGAGTCCGACTGACATTCAGAGAGGACAGGTTGTCGGGGCCCTGTCTTCTCTAAAGAGGTTTGGATAGGGCCCGTCATGTAGTCCCGTCGTCACAGTCAGTCAGAGTGCAAATACTAAGGATGCGCTGGTACAAGACTGTAGATTAGTCAAGTACCAAGCCCAGTGTCCGTTTGGTGACATTAGGATCATATCTATGGTATAAAATGCGTTTGAGGATTCTGACGCATTTTTTATGGTTATTCTGTCTACTTTTGATCCTTCTTATTTTGTTGATCATGTCACCATAAAATACAGGTTGCGAAATACCCAAAGTAATATACTCTGTTGCTGTATGGGTCCGAATTTCAAAAGTAGTTGACAATAATTTTTGTAAAATTTCCAGAATGTCTTTACAATGTTGTGAAAGCGAAAACCTTGACCTAAAAGTTTCTTGGTTATTTGTAAAATTCTATTATGAAAATCCAATCGTAAGATTGTCAAAATGTATGCATGGGTAGATATGACTTAAATCTTTCTCATAAATGCAATTAAAAGGTTCAAGGTCATTGGCTTGATGTTCAAGGTCATTTCTAGTATGAGACTCAAATGTTTCAAAAATTTTGAGTTTTTCAATTTTTTGTTACATATTTTAATGAATTATTTATTTGAATATTTTCATAGGTCCTATTTATTATGAAAGCTCATGAATATAAGAAAGAAGAATCTTTATTTCATGAAATATTTTTCAATTCATAGAATTTTAGCAATTTGATAGGAATATATTTTTCTGTCAAAAAAAAAAAAGAAAAAAGAAAACACAGATTTCGTTCCTTTTCTATCAAAATATTCACGAAGAATTTAGATATTCCAAAATGTGAAAAAAAACTTTATCAATAGTTCTAAGAAAATAGTAATACACTAATGATTTTATGGCATATGACTGTTAATATCTCAAGGTTTCTGAAATATTGGCACTTTCATTTTATGAAAAATCAGGATTTTTCGTCAAATCTGGTCACTTTAAGATCTTGGAAATGCAGGGGGTGACCATGAAATATTATCTTTATATTAAAACGTCTCTGATAGAAGTATATATTAACTTCTGTTCAAATATAATGCGTGGATATTTAGAAAGAGTTTGTGATCAAAATCGTATTGAAATCTTTAGCCGATTGTTGCCACAACAACTAAATTTGATGCTGCTTTGCATATAAAGGACAAATTAGCCCAATCAAATTTTTATATTAATGTAAAGTTCAAAGATGATACTTATTCTATAACAAGAATTTGGACTTCAAAAACTGGTGCTTTTATGAAATTTTCAACATTGTAAATCAGTAAAAACATGCAAAAAGGGTCTTTTAGTGCCCAAAACAGAGTCTTTTGACACCCTGCTTTGGCATAATTTTCCATCTTGTATGCAAAAGGCGTCCGAGATAAATTAAAAACGTTACAAAATATGTATAACAATAAGGATTGAAAGAAAATAATCGAAGTGATGGCACCGGTTGCCCATTGGTCTCGTTTGTTTATGTGTAGTCCTTTGTGTTTGATGTTTCTGTGTTGTGCGTTGACGTTCCTTGTCTCTTTTGTGTCTCTTTCTGTGCTTGTCTGCTCTCTATTTTTGCATTGGGTGTTTGGGGTTTTGCTGTGGGTGTTGCAGTCTGGTGTTGTTGGAGATCCCCTCCTTGTTTCAGATAAAAAAACAAACCTTTTTCACGGTAACGAAGCCTACAAATATGCCTCGTCCTATTAATTTTCCAGATTTTTGAAACTTCAGACACGGTTACTATGGCAACTAAAACCTTTTTGGAAAAAAGTGGGGTTGACTTACATACATCATATTGAACTTCCATTTGGTTCTCACAGAGAATTGCTGTTAGAAGGAATATTTTTGTACCTTCACATAGTTGCATTTCCCCCCATAACTAGGGACAAAGACTTCATTTATGTCATTAAAGCTGCTAAAATATTGTCTCGTTTAATATCGTATAATTTTAATTTCAGTTAGAGGTTTCAACATGAGGTTCATGCTATGCATTCATGCTCTTATTGTGATACTAAGAAATAGGAAAGGAGATGCAGGTAATTTAGAGAATAAGCGGTAGGGTTCATCTTAATTCCACCAATTACAGATGCCACTCTATTATGTCAGATACTGTAGAAATTACAGAATTTTGCGCATTGCACCAATGTAAAAAAGTCCTTCTTAAATTCTTCATTATGCTATTTCATATCGGCTAATTGCTTGGTTTTCTCCTATCTTTATCTTATCGAAAGAAGAATAAAAAGCACGGGCGAAAATTAGCAATGATTAAAAAAAACAAACTGTCACACTCTACCAGAAAACTAAAGAGGAAGAGCCTTCGGAAAAATCATGGAGGGTCAGCACTACAAGTATTTATTGTACTTCCTGATTACGTGATGGTTCTATGATTTGTGTAACCAAAACAAAACCATCACAAAATCTTGACCTTTCGACAACCCATGTTGCCATCAACTCTTCAAAATATCCATGTGATGGTATTTAATACAACTATGACGAAAAACAAAGTGCCTAACTCTGTTACCAGAGAGCAGCCAAAATGCAGTACACCAGATCTGCATGCTTCGTATAATGAATCCTCATGAAAACATCTAGTACTAATTTAAGTTTTCTCTGATTTCAAACAATTCCTTATCTCGACAACAATAATAAACGAAAGTCTTAAAATGTATTAGTCTTACGTTTGATTCGAGTTACTAATACACTATACATGTACATGCATTAATGGTTTATTTACAGCTTTATGTGGAGAGGAAACATACAACCCTGACTTCAAAACATGCTGTAATGGAACACTTAGCATACCTGGAGGACAGTGGTGCTGTGGAAACGAAGGATATGATCCAGACCTCAAGACATGCTGTAGAGGTGTTTTAGGTTCCCCTGGATGGCAGACTTGTTGCGGGACACAAGTGTTTAACCGTAAACTTAGAACTTGCTGTAAAGGAACCCTGAGTTCTCCCGGAGGACAGTCGTGCTGTGATACAAAATCATATGATCCTGCCACAACCACATGTTGCAGCGGGGTTCTTATTAGACCCGGGAAACAGCTTTGCTGTGGGACAAAAACCTATGATCCTGCTTACAAGACATGTTGTAACGGGAAATTGAGTTCACCCGGCAGACAATCGTGTTGTGGAACAAATGCATATAACAAAGCATTTAAAACATGTTGTGAGGGTGAGTTAAGTTCTCCTGGTCGACAAGAGTGTTGTGGAAAAGAGGCATACAGCCCGGCATTTAAAACATGCTGTAAGCGTACACTAAGTACGCCTGGGAGACAATCTTGTTGTGGAACGAAGGCATATCATCAAGCATATAAAACATGCTGCAATGGGAAGTTAAATGCCGGAGGTCGACTTTCTTGCTGCGGTACCATTGCCTACCATCGCGCATATAAAACATGTTGTAACGGTACTCTTAATACTCCAGGACGGCGTTCATGCTGCGGAACAAAAGCGTACCACCCAGCAACAAAGACATGCTGCAGTGGAATTCTGAACACACCTGGTAGAAGATCTTGTTGTGGGACAAAGGCGTATCACCCGGCTTCTAAAACATGTTGTCAAGGAGTTTTAAATACGCCAGGACGGCGGTCTTGTTGTGGAACGAAGGCGTATCATCCAGCATATAAAACATGCTGTGGTGGAGTTCTTAATACACCCGGAAGGCAATCATGTTGTGGAACAAAAGCGTTTCACCCGGCATACAAAACATGTTGTAGCGGCACATTGAATACACCAGGTCGACAATCATGTTGTGGAACAAAAGCGTATCACACGGCATTTAAAACATGTTGTAGCGGCACATTGAATACCCCAGGTCGACAATCATGTTGTGGAACTAAAGCGTATCACCCGGCATTTAAAACATGCTGCAGTGGTACAATAAATACACCTGGTCGACAATCTTGTTGTGGAACAAAAGCGTACAACCAAGCCTTCAAGACATGTTGCAGTGGATCTTTGAATACTCCTGGCCGACAATCATGTTGTGGCACAAACGCATATAACCCGGCATTCAAGACATGTTGCAGCGGAACACTAAATGCACATGGAAGACAGTCATGTTGTGGAACGAAGGCGTATAACCCGGCATTCAAAACATGTTGTATTGGAACCTTGAATTCGCCCGGCCGACAATCTTGTTGTGGATCTATAGCATATCGTCCAGCTTTTAAAACATGCTGTGATGGATTACTAAGTGAACAAAGGTCATGCAAAAAGTGAAATCTTTCAATAAAAATTCTTAAGTTGCTGGGACTTTTTTGTGCAAACTTCTTCGATGCAAACTTTGAACATAGTACAAAACAATGTACTAGTATCTACCAGTCTTAGTGATTTAATGTTATTCTATAGAAATGTAGATGGAAAGGCAACTATCATAATATAGAATATATCTGATAACATAAATCAATGATATTTTATAAATGGTCTTTTATTTTTTGCAGCAGAATTAGCGTAAAAATAATTTCCGCTGTACATTTTTACTGATATTTTCTTTATCATGGAAACTAACGAAAATGTGTGTCAAACATATGTAACACAAGAGACAGGTAAAATGTTAAACGTCTTCAAATTCATAAGCATCATTTTAAAGCAGATAAATTACCCTCGTCATTGATCCTCAATCTAAACAATGAAATATAGCCAAAACACAATGAAACTTTCCGAATACAATTTTGATACTATTATATAAAATGATAAGAAATGAATCTTATATTTTATTTCTGTTGATGCAGGTATCACCCGAAAAAATTGGACGGAAGACTGCATCAATTGTCAATTGTTCTATAGTAACACTTTTATTGTACTATGCGCGATGCAAAAGTTTTCCGTCCAAATTTTCGGGTGATAGTGGCATCAACAGAAAAAAAATTTGATTCATTTCTTATCATTTTATATCCTCTACTTATGTAAAACGAACTCTTAATAACAATTAATCCCTTTAATATTTCGTAAGTTCGAGGGTTGTGCAGTGATGCAACTGTCTCCCAAGTTATGACAACCGCTATGATTTAAACAGCGAACAATCTTCAATCTTTATCTTTGGAATAAGAACCAGTTTGAGGCAATCTTACATTCAGTAAGATCTTTTAGTAAGTAGAAAAGAAATGGTATCCTTGAAATTTTAAGAAAACATGGACATCTCGTATTTTCAGCACGAGCTGATACGTGTTTTACGGAATCCCCGGTTCCAAAAATAGTGCTATAAATAACCATCCGTGAAAAATTTGAATGATCGATGTATCAACAAAATTTCTCAGTCAATCAGAATCTTCGTTTCTAAAACATGCATTTACAATGGAAAATAAATGATACGCAGTGTCGCATTTGTAATTTGGCTAGGGATGATTTTTATTACGCAAGATCGCAAATGCAGCGCGTGCAGCGTGTCCGCTCTGATTTTTCATTTAGTCACCTACTTAAACCATGCATTGTTCAAAACTTGGGCACCTTTTCTGCCCAAGTAAATTGATGACGTCATAACAATGGGGAACAATCGAAGAGTGCGCGAGAACATTCGTAAAGTCTTGGTGAGAAGTATTTGCGATCTTCCGTATTAACAAACTTGCGTGGGTGGTTCATATGGGGATGCTCACTGCAATGCGTCGATGATTATCTCTCTCAAAGAAAATAATAATATTCCGTATTACGGGACGGATGGGGTCCAGTTTCGTTTTATGTGCTTTATAATTGAAATAACTATGATTTTTGATATTTGGAAGAAATAATTAGCTTGTCGTCTTGAGAAACGCCATTATTTCCGTTGTATACCTCATGTATAGTATGACCGAATGTACAGGTAAATGTAGGGTTTATAGTCTCATTCGCCTAAGCCTCTCGCGACTTTCACAAGTACCGCCCTGGCGAGACATGTACAATCAAGTGTAATCTCAACTCCCTTAGGAGTATACAAGCAGAGCTGCCGTTTAGGCGCTAATGCTTTGCATCCACATTACAAGCTCGTCTCATGTGCCAGGTACCCAGTTTACTCCTTGGTGGAGAGAGTGCAACATAGTGTAAAGTAACTTGCCACAGGTTACAATGATCTATGGGTTCGTAATCCACCGCGCTAACCACTACGCTACCAGCACTACAATGTGAAAGTAAGAGGTCATGCGACTAGCCAATGGGCAAAGAAAAGAGTGCTGTTTTTAGGTTAACAAAATTTTGACGTCATATTTCTCGAATTGCATCAGATGAAAATTTAAATCAATTGCACATATTATAGAATAAGAAATACACAAAAAATAGACATACAGTTTATTAAAAAAAATCATTTGAGAAAAATGTCAAATTTGAGTCACTTTGGGGGGTCATGTCATCTTTTAATGTACTGCTATAACTTTGAGCAGCATGTCTGACTGGCAGGATTTGTCCAGATGAAATAAAGAATTACAGAAGTAATCAGCAATAAGAGAACTTTTTATTGATATGTAGCTTTATATTGTATGAGCAATATAAATTAGGACCCAGTTTTCTCTGGGGAGATTTAAAAAAAAGGCCCGTCATAGAGTCCCGTCGTCACGGTTGGCCAGTGTGCAACGTTGGGAAAGACACTGGTACAAAACTGTAAATTGGTCCAGTACCATGCCCAGTGTTCTTTTGATGACGTATGGAAATATCATTATATAACATTGGTTTTAATCCTATAAACCCTATAGCCTCTTAGCTAATTTGGTCCGGTCAATATTTTTATATAACGAGCCAGAGACTTACATCGCTATAGTCTGTTTGATAATTAGAATGAAGGAAAATTTTATGGTATCATTAGATTCTGTTAGATTTTTGCAAGATTTTCATCGGTTCTATTTTTGGATGTGCAGAAAGAACTCAAACTGGAGTCTCAATGTAGAGGTGATTTCCGGCGAGGGGCTAAAATGTTGACTTGTGAAATTCGGTTCTTCATGATGCATTGTTAATTTCTCAAAAACGAATCACCATCTCTAGTCAGTGATTTAAGATAAAGAATAACGAAGTGTCCAAACTTTGCTGCTTGAGAGCAGCTGGTCAAGAACCCATTGCACCATCGCCAGTGCCCTGGATATTAGGAAAAATAAACCGAGCAACTATTAACAAATCAATGTATATTTCGGCCCCTTCTATCTATTACAAATTGTCATTACGGTATTGATGGTTTAATGGTACGCTTCAAACGTATTCATAGTGAATTATCATAGTTTGATATAAGTTCTATCGTAATAATCTAGTGCACCCTATGCGCATTACAACAAATTATACATCATCAGTGATGTTCGAAGAGCGAAATTCTAAACATGACCTATAATATATGTCAAAGAGCCAGTTAAGGACAGACCATACCGGTGTTATATAGTGGACCATCCCCCTAGTAGATCTTCCCCCCGGATGATCTACTATATAGCAGAACATCCCCCCGGAAGATCTACTATATAGCAGATCTTCCCCCCGGATGTTCCACTATATAGTAGATTACCCCATGGGGGATTTTTCACTATATAGTAGATCATCCCCTTGCCATAGCAAATCTTCCGTGGGGGATGATC
Organism: Pinctada imbricata; assembly: GCA_033119305.1. Taxonomy (NCBI): domain Eukaryota; kingdom Metazoa; phylum Mollusca; class Bivalvia; order Pterioida; family Pteriidae; genus Pinctada; species Pinctada imbricata. The sequence continues at coordinate 51,169,293 of VSWD01000008.1, read as the reverse complement.
TACTATATAGCAGATCATCCCCCTTTGCTTAGTATTCCGGATAACCATTCCGGGTTTCAGAATACCTGTCTTTGTTTAGAATTTTATATACCTCAGTGATTTCCGCTTTTGTCTAAAGTTGTACACGTGGGAATTTCAGTTTCAAAATGGTAGATACAAAAGCCATTAAAATAGGAAATAGTTTAAAATAGTTAAGTGAAAAACCCAAACCGAAAACGGGGGGGGGGGGGATAATGCACTATATAGTAGACCATCCCCCCATTCTTTTCGTTAACTCGGAAATGCCTTACCGTTTCAAGTTTTCATTTTATTACGCTTATCATCAATTTTGTGTAAATTCCAAGTCAGTAACGGTATAGGGGGATGATCTACTATGGTTTGGAAGGGGGAAGATCTGCTATATAGTGAAACATCCCCCCTGGGGGATGATCTACTATATAGCAGATCATCCGGGGGGAAGACCTGCTATGGGGGATGATCCACTATATAACACCGGTACTCCTTCGTTTCAGAATAATTATCAAATGTAGTTCAAGAAAATGTACATAGATATTTCAAGTCAGTGCAGAATTACATTGATCTCGACGACAATATCATCGGGGACTGATATTTTACCAGCAGTGATAGCAGCCTGGTAGTTGAAATTATGAGCTTGGCATTAAGTTATGCCAATAAAATGTTGGTAAGATAATAATTGAGCACGCTTCAGTACTTCTTAGTTACCTACATATTCATGATTCTCTCACACCCGCGTGTATGTTACAGAGTAGGCCCATGAAATACAGCTATGTGAGCTACATCTATGGAACGCCATCGCTGTCTTATTATGAGATATTTCAATATATGGGATGGTTAAATCAATATATGCGGTGGTAAGTACATTATATGCGGTGGTAAGTACATTATATGGAGTGGTAAGTATAATATATTGAGTGCTTAATACATTATATGGTGTGCTAAGTACATTATATGCGGTGCTAAGAACATTATATGCGGTGTTAAGAACATAATATGGGGTGCTATGTACATTATATGGGGTGCTATGTACATTATATGCGGTGCTAAGTACATTATATGGGGTGGTATGCTCCTTACATGGGGTGGTTAGTACATTATATGCGGTGCTAAGTACATTATATGCAGTGCTTAGTACGTTATATGCGGTGCTAAGAACATTATATGGGGTGGTGAGTACATTATATGCGGTGCTTATTTCGTTATGTGGTGAATGCGTTATGATAAACATTCTGATGACCAAGATTAAACATTTTTGAGACTCGGGTTATCATTATCCCAAAAGGAACCCAAACGGACTTACAGGACAAAAGAGCAAATACCCTAAAGGACACATAAACACAAAAGGATTCAACATTTCTCCCAGCTCTATCATGGGGGGGGGGGGTTGGAAGAAAAGACCGATATTTGGGTCAAAATAAGCATTTTTACTCAGAAAACAATGGAAAACTGAAACGCTTTTACACAACAGCGTCCCACTCGCTTTACAATGCCACTTTCAACAAAGGTGTATATCAATAAAACACATTTTCTGGCCAAGTGGGGTTCTGAAGCGAGGGGGGAAACAATGTCCCACAGGCAAAAAAAACCCGAAAAAAAGGGGGATGGATGACTCTCTAAAGCGATATTTAAAGTAGGTTATAATTGCCATCTTTTTCTTTTTATATCATCGAACAATCTACATGTATTTATAGTGTGTTCCGATCAAATATTTAACCGTTTGGAAGGAAAAAAAATTGTCAATTTCTACACCGTGTGTATTTCGCGCCAGAAATACGTTTGTAATGTAATGTACGTTTACATGTTCGCACCAGAAATACGTTTGTAATGTACAGAGAAGAACGAAATAAAACCGGTTTTTTTTCAGTTTCCGGATTGCAGAGATTGCCGATTACATTGATATTTTGTTTAACTCAGAGGTAGTTTCTCTTTTCCAGTTTTGACATGAAAAGGCAACAGAAGCATAATAAACATAAAAAATGTAATATACCCGGTATATTATTCTATATTCGACGTTTTCCGTCATCTATGTCCCTACCTCTTCAACCCGTAGTAATAACATCTTTCACTAAATTTATTTGAATAAAATTTCTACTGGGAATCTTATCATAATTTACATTTTTATCCTGACCAAACTTAATCTAAATTTGAAGGACAGCACACGATAAATAATCGAATGATTTCAGGGCTAAATCAGGCCCTTATCTTAACAGCTCCTTTGAACCAAAGCATGATTTTGAAATTCTGCAAGCCATAAAGAAATAATCAGTTTTCAAATATTGGCTTTTGTGTTCCTTTTATGTTCCTTTTGGGATTTTGGTCCCTGTGGGTCAATTTTGTTCCTTTTGGGTAATTCGTAGCATCCGAGTCTCAGAAATGATTAATCTTGTTCATCAGAATGTTTATCTTACGAAATCACCACATAACGAAATAAGCACCGCATATAATGTACTCACCACCCCATATAATGTTCTTAGAAACGCATATAATGTACTTAGCACTGCATATAATGTACTTAGCACCGCATATAATGTACTAACCACCCCATGTAAGGAACATACCATCCCATATAATGTACTTAGCACCGCATGTAATGCACATAGCACCCCATATAATGTACATAGCACCCCATATAATGTTCTTTACACCGCATATAATGTACTTACCACTCCATATAATGTACTTAGCACCGCATATAATGTATTTACCACTCCATATAATGTACTTAGCACTCCATATAATGTACTTACCACCGCATATAATGTTCTTAGCACCGCATATAATGTACTTAGCACACCATATAATGTATTAAGCACTCAATATATTATACTTACCACTCCATATAATGTACTTACCACCGCATATAATGTACTTACCACCACATATATTGATTAAACCATCCCATATATTGAAATATCTCATTATAAGACAGCGATGGCGTTCCATATACATCTGTATCACATGTGACGTGTATGGCATGACAGCTGTATCATATGTTTGGAAGCGTACTCTCCTCAGGTTCCTGACCTCATCTCCCTGATTGATTCGTGTTTGTCGTAGCGACACAGATTAATTGTTATAGTTTTGTTTTTAGCGTGCGATCGGAAATAGGTTGTACTTAGATCTCATGGCAAATCATACTTGTAAGCAAAAAAACAAAACAAAACAAAACAAAACAAAACCCAGAACTCAATATGTTTTTGACCTGGTATAACAAATGAGTTAAAGAAGATCCTGACGATAATCTCAACAACACTCACAATAGAGCACCAAATTGAGCATCGACGGACCCCTAGCAAGCTAGAGGTGGAACCAGGTGCCCGGGAGGAGTAAGCATCCCCTGTTGGCTAGCCGCACCCGCCGTCGATTATCATGCACGAAAATGAAAACATATGAAAAACATGAACTGCACTGTCTGAGGCCATTTCTATGTAGAAAGTGCTATGGCGACCATGTCAGGGAAAGTATTCAAAATAAAATGCAGGTACCAGAACCTTTATCATAAAGCATCATCATCCTAATTAATAATTGTAAGGAATTATAAAGGGAAAGCGGCAGTAGGTACACATTCACAAACCTTTTTTTCAAATTTGAGGCGACAATTTATATCTAGTAGCTAAGAAAAAGGCAAAGATTAGATTCAAAAGTAAAGATAAAAAATTCAAAGATATTTTTTGTCAGCGGAAGCATTGTTATTTTGCTTCTAGCAAGAGATGACGCAAAACTCTTTAAAACTAAAACTTAGGATAAAACATAGACAAGATAGTATCAAGATACATAAAGAGAAAGGAAGTCAGTGAAGAAAAGTCAAACGCAAAATGGAAAATCAGAAAGCAAAACTAACAATCAATAGACATACAAATTCTTAATATGAAACAAAGATAGGGAGGTGGTCACAACAGTGAAAACACCTATTATTACGAGAAGTGGGGAAGAGGGACGAACAGACCGAGACAATAACACAGAGTCAGGTGCAAGATTGCAATCTATTGTAAGTGGCTCGGTTGAATAAACAATACGAATATCACAAGACTCATGCCATATATACAATGCAATAATGTGTTCGTTTACTTTGCTATTTGTTCGCGGCTCCATATTAGGGCAGAAAATAAGGATTGAAAAAAAAAGTTTCAAGGTTATATATTTTCTCTCTCTGTATTATTAAATATGGACAGGGGGGAGGGTTCGTACTACCGTCTCGGAATAATGATTTAAAATGATTAAGAGAACTGCAAAAATTCATTGTAGGATGCGCTCCTTAAAGAAACAAAGATAATTGTTTAGGTCACGCTAAGCATCACGGACAAGTAAGCCTATTCTCCTTGATCAGACAACCTATCTCTTAAAAAACCTACTGTAAGAATTTTTTTATCTAATAAACTTTTTGTGATATTTGTAGCAATGATAGGATAAATGTATGCTTTTGCCTTGAAGGGATGTCACACGTGTTTTATGAAATTTTCGCATCAAAATAGTGAATGAAATTCTTTAGACATCTGACATTTTGAATTTTGTTTGACACAATGAATAATAGCTTGGCAGTTCTAGGATCGACAGATAGCCTAAATATTCAAAATCCAATGAAAATGTCTCCTTCAACGTAGTGTCCATCATACATACGTTGTTCTTTAAATTGTTTCAATCAACTTCCTGTATTCAGCAGATTAACAGTAAGTACATTTTTAGAGAAGTAAGTTGTGTTCTGTTTTTGGCTACCGCTTATTTTCATCTTCGTGTCAACTAATTTGTAATGAGCCCGAAATACCATTTAAGACAAATAGAAACGAATGGAGAAGACAAAATTGAATACGACGCCACGACTATCACTGAAGCGACACTAGAAATAGAAAAGTTATTCATCATAAAGAATACATTATCTCATGTATTAGAAAAGTTAATCATCATAAAGAATACATTATCTCATGTATCTAAAAAGTGGGTCCTGCAGCATCATATCCCACCCATCCTGCTACGTCTTTCGGTACGCTTTTTCGACATAGTAACTTTCATACTTTTTTGGCATATTACATTGTTTAGATTTGAGGATCACTGAGGAGGGTTAAGTACCCGAAACGTGCATGTCTGGTCCATGCTGCCATTTTATCTGTTCTTAAATGATGCTATTCAATTTGAAGACGTTTAACAACACAATGAATTATCCTTCTTTACAATCAGAGATCTATTTTCTACGATAATAAGATGTTTTTTTTTAAATACGTTGTCCGTAATTATTATAATTACTGGCCGCGTTTTAGTTAACTTTAGCTAAATACATGTAAATGAAAATCCCGTTCTTTTCTTCATTGCTTGCATAGATTTTGATAAATCTTTATTTCTTGTAATTGATCATATAAATTGCCAATATGTTTATGAGAACTAGAAAGCAATTTGATAGGGCGTTTTCGCTGCTACTTTTTTTCGCAAACGATGCCGATGGCGTTATGCATAGGCTCAGTGTTAATCGTTATTTCTACTTATGAGTATTGAACTTATATAAAAAAATTAGAGAAAACTAGATCTATCAAATGGCGAATATCTTGTCGAAAAATTTAAAAGATAACGATGACAATATTGCGATTTTCCAAATTCTGAAATGAGCTGCGCGGACAGTTACTGTAGAAATGTCATGTAGTAAATTCTAGCTAAGTGACCAAGCAACAGAAATTAAAAAAAAGAAGATAAAAACGAATAAGATTTCTAAGCTTTATTTCAGAATGATTCGCAACATGCAGTTAGTTTTGCACCTCCTTTCCATTGTCATACTGAACATTGATCCAGTGCAGGCTGGTAAGTTATTACGAAAATGGAAAGAAAAGTCGTATTTTCTTCTGAAACCACGAAGGTTTAAACTTGTCGTGGAGCTTTAAATACCAGAAACGTGCATGTCTTGGCGATGCTGAAAATCCATCTGTTCTTAAATGATGCTATTGATTTGAAGACGTTTAACATTCAGCTTGATGAGTAACATATGTAAATGTTTTTTTTGGCAATTCTTGGCCTACTTTTACATTATCTATCGCCTTTTGGTGAATGAATTAGAACTTTTTGGATAGTTACGAAGAGCATTCGAAAATTTCTGTTACCAAATTTCATGAAAATTTTAAAACGTCGGTCTTGTAGCATCATATCTCATCCATTCTGTTTTGTCTTTCGGTGCACTTTTGGACATTATAATCACATTCTTTGACCATATCACATTGTTTAGATTGTGGATTACTCACGAGGGTAAAGTACCCGAAACTTGCATGTCTGGTCCATGCTGTAAATTAATCTGTTGTTAAATGATGCTATTGAATTTGAAGACATTTAACATTTGTATTACTTGGTGAGTGTCACTGCTGGTGGACCAGGAGTCTCAGAGGGCACATGTAGCCAAGTTCGATCAACTTCGGTTGACTCTTCAACGCATTCAAAAATTTCTGTAATCAAAATGTCTTGAAATTTCTAAAACGTGGGTCCTGTAGCATAAAATCCCACCCATCCTGCTACTTCTTTCGGTATAATTTGTGACGTTATAATTTTCACATTCTTTGGACATATTACATTGTTCAGATTGTGGATCACTGACGAGGGTTAAGTACCCGAAACGTGCATGTCTTGTCCATGCTGCAAATTTATCTGTTCTTAAACGATGCTATTGAATTTAAAGACGTTTAACATTGGTGTTCTTTGTCCCTTTTGTGTCTCTTTATAATGTAGGTGTCTGTTCTGAGCTTTTGCTTTAGGTGTTTTGCTGTTGATGCTGTAACGGAGTGTTGTTGGAGTTCCCTACTTTCATTCAAATGAAGACATAATTTTCTGAAGATCTTTTAACATATTCGATATTTAAGTTAACGTCCCTTTGTCAGCATAATTTTTTTTCACGCCTATATACATTTTGTTCAACTGAAAATTTAAAGAATAAAATTTCTATCTTAAGGGGTATGGACAAAAGTTTATCGGCCATATTGGAATTGACGCGAAGCATAATTGAAAATCTGTCGTTCTGCAGAATTAAGACTCCAATCTTAACCATTTTAATACTACGTTTCCTTTACCTCAACATCGTCATTTTCCCATAATTTTAAACAAAAACTGCATCAATATTTTTACATGACAACCATTTGAACTTAGTGCACCGAACTGCGCAGCTACAGGTTTGCAGGATTCATGATTAATACTATAACCTACCTTAAACGTTACTATCATCATATGTCTACAAACATTTGTCCTCCAATTTTGATCATACTTTCTCAAACTACCGGGTATCTTCATTTTACACGCAAGGGGCTAGTAGCCTTATCAACATAGAAATGAATCCAGGGGCGGATCCCCGGAATGTTGCACATTTGTAATTGTCACCTATAATTCTCATGACTATCCCACTTTTCTAATATATATCATGTAAATAATTAATAATTGAATCGCAAACAGTCGAAATTCTAGTGAATTACCCCAGGAACTTTGAAATCGTTTATTTTTTCTACCTATGTTGGGGCGGATCGGCACGTGAAAATGGCTACCTGTAAAAACTCGTGTTCGAAAAGACACCGTGTTGTATTAACAAGAGATTTATATGATAATGAGACCTTGTACTCAAAATCGAAGGACAAATGGTTGTAGATATAGTATCAATGTAATGTTTAAGGTAAGTTATAGTATTATTAATATATTCTTCTGAGGTGCAGCTGTGCAGTTCGGTACATGAATTTAAAAAGTTTCTAATGTTAAAATCTTAATGTGATTTTCCGTAGCAAATATGGGAAAATGTAGTTATTGGGGTTGAGAATACTTGGGATTAAAATAGTTGAAGATGGAGCCATGACTCGGTGTAAGGAAAGATTTTCATAAACACACTACATAAAATCCAATATGGCGAATAACAGTTTGTCCATACCCCTTAAATTACAGCTTTGTGTGGGAACCGATCTTACAATCCTGACATCAAAACCTGTTGTAATGGAACTCTGCATGATTATGGAGGGCAATCATGTTGTGGAACAAGAGCGTATTCCAAAACGTTCAGAACCTGCTGTGATGGAACTCTACATCGGTCACCAGGAGAATCATGTTGTGGCACAAAAGCGTATAGTCCTTATTACAAAACATGCTGTGAGGGAGTTCTTCATTCTAATGGAGGGCGATCGTGTTGTGGAGCAAAACCGTACAATCCTCAACTTTATACATGCTGTAATGGAACTTTGAACAGGTCGGGAGGACCATCATGCTGTGGAACGAAGGCGTATCACCCAGCGACTGAAACATGCTGTAACGGAATCTTAAGTTCAGGAGGACGGAATAAGCCATCTTGTTGTGGAACAAAGGCGTATAACACAAATTCCGAAACCTGCTGTAATGGAACACTGAACGATTATGGAGGACAATCTTGTTGTGGAACAAGAGCGTATTCCAAAACGTTCAGAACCTGCTGTGATGGAACTCTACATCGGTCACCAGGAGAATCTTGCTGTGGCACAAAAGCGTATAGTCCTTATTACAAAACATGTTGTGAAGGAGTTCTTCATTCTAATGGAGGGCGATCATGTTGTGGAGCAAAACCGTACAATCCTCAACTTTATACATGCTGTAATGGAACTTTGAACAGATCGGGAGGACCGTCATGTTGTGGAACGAAGGCGTATTACCCAGCGACACAAATATGCTGTAACGGAATCGTAAATTCAGGAGGACGGTATAAACCATCTTGTTGTGGAACAAAGGCGTATAACACAAATTCCGAAACCTGTTGTAATGGAACACTGAACGAGTATGGAGGACAATCTTGTTGTGGTAAAAAAGCGTACTCCGAATCATTCAGATCTTGCTGTAATGGAACTCTGACTGGACTAGGAGGGACATGTTGACGATGCTTCGGTTTTCGAATATATTTTGATTTGTAAGCTTTCTATCTTTCTATGATTGCTTGTTAGTCCCCTACCGGCTCGCCGGAGGGGACTTATAGTTTCCATTCCGTTTGTCTGTCCGTCCGTCCGTCTGTCACACTTTAGATTTCCACAATTTTCGCTGCTGTTGCATATATTGAACCTATTTTTGGTATGTGAATACATCTCAATGTGATACAAATTAAGTTTGAGTTTTGTTTCGATTGACCTATTTTCAAGATTTATGGCCCTTGGACTTAGTCAATTGCATGAAACTATCAGTTTTCCGGACTTTTCCCGCTGTTGGTGTAGATATTGAAATGAGTAAATGTAAATGTAAATGTGAATATATCATAGCGTGATATAGATCAAGTTTGAGTTGGATTTTGATTGACATATTATTTTTTTACAAAACTTAAGGCCGTTGACGTATGGTTATGGTTTATATAGTAAAGTGGCCCCCTAAAATCAACTTCTTCAAAATTAAATTTTGTTGTCATTTTTAGAGAGTTTAATATCTATATTTTGAGAATTCAAGTAATAAAATCTATTACTCGCTTTTTAAGATATGGTAAATTTTGCATAAATATCATGAAAAACGGTGATTTTGCCAATTTTTAACGAAAAATAGCATAATTCTTGATTATTTTCATTCAGATAACATCGAGCAGGATCGTGAACAACTTTTTCCTTTAGCGTGCACTTAAAGACATGCAAACGTACGTAACAACATATCAAAATATAAAAGTTGTTCAGAAGCCCACTCGATACTAACTATTAGGAAGTGTGTCGAAAATGAGCCCTAAAATGACGTTTTTCTCGAAATTTGGCAAAATATACTTTTTTTGAAGCCCAAATTTTAAGAAATGGAGAAAGGAAATGAAAGGTTTTGTATCATTTCTTAAGAAGCTTACATTGTAGAATAAATTTTGGTACAAATTCATTATTTGAAGAAAACTAAATATTTTGCCCTGAAAGGGGGCCGCTTTACTATATAAACCATGAATAGTCCTTTGATTAAATTTTTAGTTTCCAGCCTATTTCCTCTACAGACTTGATTATTGACCTGAATTTTTGTGGGCATTCATCTTTTGGTGTAAGTGCAGGTCATGTTGAATTCATATTCAATTGAAGAGTTCTATATAGAGTTGAAGGACATAGATTTATGCCGGTAGGGGACTTAAATCACTCGGCGATCAGAAATTTATTTGAAAATCAATAGCGACATAATTCCTGCCTTATTAAAGAACATCACATATCTGCTGCATTTCTGTTTGATGTTAAGAATCTTTGAGTGTATGATTCGATCTGTATATTATGCCTTCAGCTTTAATAAAGAAATAGACTTAACCATGGGAGTTGAACTAGTTATATATTCAAGATTTGTTATTTATTTGACTTCATCTTAATATTCTACTCACAATATACAGTGATCATAAGACAAAAACCTTTACGAACAATAGGGGATATCGAGACATAATACACTTACAAAAATGCGTCCAAGAAACATTCAAAGCAGACGTACCCAAAACGTGACTTAAGAAATATATCCAATTTTTGGGGTGATACCTGCATCAACAGAAAAAATATAAGATTCATTTCTAATCATTTAATTATGGAAAACAGACTGTTTTCTTGGATCTAAAAACAATTAATCACCGCACTATATTTCGTAAGTCGGAGGGTTTCGCAGTGATACGTCTGCCAAAACAAGTTATGGCAGCCGCCATGATTCAAACAGCGAACGATCGTCCTTCTTCCTTCTATATCTTTGGAATAGGGACCAGTTTGAGCAAATTCTACAGGCACTGATTATTTTTGAGTAAGTAGAAAAGAAATGGTACCCTTGAAATGATAAGCAAACATCAACAAATTGTATTTTCAGCAACGAGTTCATTCGTGTTTGAGGGAACCCCCCGGTTCTAAAAATAGTGCTATAAATAGACTTCCGTGAAAAATTGTGTTGATCGATGTATCAACAAAATTTCTCAGCCAATCAGAATCTTCGTTTCCTGAAAATGACAATGGAAATTAAATAATAAACATATGACATTACATAATTTGAGGATGAACAATGCGCGCCTAGCGCTGACATTGGACGGTTATCCGCTATATGCATAGTGAATAGTTTGTTTATCCGGATTACGTGAAGGAAACTCCTCCCTCTTACCCAGATATACAGAGGGAATATCACAAACAAGACGACTTAAGATATTTCTTTCAAAGTCTGTAAATGGTCCTGTTTTATTTTGGTTCTTTTTTTTTTTTGCTTGAGGAAGCACTGATGAGAATTTAAAAGTATCCAAAACAAGCATGTGTGGTGGAACAAATTTGAAATTTTCTATCATGAACACCTCATTTTTGTTAGTGTAATTATTGCTCATGAAATCATTTATTTGTTGCAATCTAATTACAGAAGAAAATTGAATAATGTTTACATGAAAAAAGCGAGTGTGTTCTGCTAGCTACCGAGAACTCCTGTTTAGTCAACCTTAATGATAATGATGTTCCTCTAGAACCTTGATTATTCCTAATATTTGATTCAAGAAAAAATATTGAAACACGTTTTTTATTTTAAAAGAAAAAGAAAGAGAAACGATAACATCATCTTACCTCCAATCTTGTTAAAAAAGCTGACATTTATTGTTCTTCTACTTTTTCCACTTCAAATTCTACCTACATAGTAATCGCCCATTGTTGATCATCAAGACTCCTTACATGAATCGAACAAAAGCACATAGACTATCTCGGGTGAGCGAAAATAAACATCGAAGAAGAACCCATCAGTTATTCAGCATCAAAGTCGAAAGTAAAACACAAACCAGAATTTAATTCAGGTAGCAGTTCTCTGTAAGGACCAGAAGAATTTCAATAGCACGTGGAAATGACATGTCACCAATTTTGGAGATTTTTAGTTTGGAAGATGTATGTGATGTACTAAGACAAAAATAAACATCCTTTTTACAAATATAGTTTTCGTTGCCGTGGAAACCGTGTTTGAAATTTTACGTATCAGTAGAATACTTGTAACATGGTATTTTCATTTCCATGGTAACAGGCATTGTAGTCAACTGAAATTTAATTCATAGTATAAATACTATACAAAAAGTATGCTTCCACCCGCTATTCTTTTCGTCAATATGCTCAAAATGTAAAAACTCTTTTGAAGAGGCCCTATTTTAGACCGTAAAAGCTCCTAATATTACATGATTTTGCTCAATTTTATGGGCAAATATTTTGAAATGACAGGTTGAGTTGATTTTTACTGCCAATTATCTTATAAGTGTAATCCTCAATCTTTAAGAAAATGTTAAAATTTGAGTGGGACATCTTCAAAATTTTATTCAAAAGGGTATAAAAAATGGTAACAACGGTTACATTCTGTTCAGTACTATTACACATAGAGTAATTTACTGGTATCTTTAGCTGTCCCTTATATGTTTTAAGCAATTTTTTTTTCTAAAAAAAAAGGTTTTAAAGATTATTAGTCGTTAATATCGATAAGCTCTAACAATGGTTTCCATGGCAACATCATAAGCAAAGATGACTTATTTGACCATTGTTTTAGTGCTATAAATAGACAAACCTCGTTTCCATGGCAACCGATATTTTTATTTAAAAAAATGTTATTTTTTTTGTATTTAGTGCATTATACATACCAAATATAAAGTTAATCATTAAATCCATGACAAGCTATTTCCAAAATATTTTGGTCCTTACAGAGAATTGATATTAAAAATCACAATCATTGGGCATACGAAACCATAGAAAAATAAAACAAATCTAAGAAAACAACCAAAGCATTCTGCAAAAAAGCAAACGTGAATTCCTAATGGAGATGGTATCAGCTGCCAGGGGAAAGTAGGTATCTCTTGCTGGCTAGGATTAGTTCAAAATCAATACGCTGACAATACGATAAAAGTGAAGAGATAACAAACTTATGTCAAAAATTCTACCGATAATTTGATTCTCGTGTTTCTTTTTTACGTTCGTATATAGAGTTTTCTGGGTAAAGTTCAGAATCTTTTTTTTTATCAATGTCTATTTCGTGATTCATGAGCTCAAGAATTTTGAGTTCTAATTAAACAGAAGTAATTTGTGTTCCGACGGTATGTTGATTTTTTTTTAAGTCTTTTGGAAATTTCTAGTCCTTCGATGATTAGTGAATGAGGCGTCGTTTGAAAACATGAATTTGTATCGCAAAGGCAATATTGCGGACATGTAACGCTTTTGTCCTTTTTAAAAGTCAGTCGTGTTGATTTGTTTCATATTTTGTGTTAAAAGTTAAAACTAAAGGTTTTCCTTGTTTGAATAACAGAATATAATCAGAAAACTTTGATCAATTAAAAAAAAAAACAACATTTCAACATTCCCACTAATACTGAAAATCTTTGGCACATAATCTTAACTTAGGACTTCTCGTCATTAGCAGCACCTACAACTGAGTAGAAAACTGCAAGCACACAATTCGGTTTATAAATACAGAAAACTGCAATCATAAGTCGATTCAATATGTACATAGGTCCTCCTAACGTATATATATATATGTGTGCAGTGTTTTTTTAAAAATTCATTTTCCCTTTTTCCAAATTTGGTTTTGCTTCTTTTGGTGTGTAGCGTGGTTGAGTTCTCTTTCAATGTCTGTTGTCATCAGAGATCTCTCTATTGCAACATTCATGAGTTTGCGTTTTGCAATTGAATTACATTTGATGTTTCTTTTCTCATCATACACAAACATACATCCAATGGGATTAGCGAAAGTAAAAAAAGAACCCCAATAGTCTGAATTCAAAATCACAATACATGGACATATAAAGCAAAAAAATTAACTAGGTCTACATATATTTACAGAATATTTCATTCCTTTCCCAAATCGTATCTTCCAACCCAGTGGGACAGAAGAAGCGTGTTATGTGAAGTACGATCTACACAGCGGGTTCACACGATACTTCGCAGAACAAAGATGTCTTTTATTAGCTATATTTTGCAATTGTCCATTATTTTGCTAAAAAAATTTTTTTTTTTGGTCATTATTGTGAAATAGCTTCCAGCTGGATCAAAATTGATGATCATTTGCATCTAAACCCTAATTTGATATAATGTGATAATCTGTTTCCGTAACAGTTGGTACAGCAATTCCGACTGAACATATTGTCATTTCCCTGATAAAACGTCATCATCAATGAATGATTCATTAACTGTGTCAAGGAAAATCTCATGTTATACATTTGTATCTTATTTTCTTTTCAAATAAATTTGTATTGACATGATTTAAAAATCTCTGATTATTTTATCGGTGAATGGAAGTTAGATACAAAACCCGAAATCAGATTCCAAATATCAACAATCAAATGGCTTACAAAGGATAAAACAGAACTTTACCACGAGAAACACGAAAAAAAGGACAAACGAAGACAATAACACAGCTCCATAAAAACACGGACAGCTTTATATAATAAACAATCTACAGAGTTCAGTGCGAGTAATGCACTATATGTGGCGCTGTCAGAACGCGCCATGCTAATTTGCAAACTTTAAACATATTCAAATATGAAATATGTAATGCAAGTGTCAATATCGAAATTATGTTCTATACATGTAGTACCAATTTCATTGTACTGGACACGTGGTTCGGATATTAAATCCTCGACAGCAGTACTTAAAGTCATTTTCCTAACGCCATTTACAATATAGACTGTTAATTTCCACTTGTCAAAAAATGCTAAATTGTCAATATTGAAATATATGTTCTATAGTACCAATTTCATTGTACTAGACACGTAAATCCTCGTCAGTAGTACGTTATGTCATACAGGAGTGAATTTTCTTAGCACCATCTACAACATAGACTGTTAATTTACTCGTCAAAATGAGCGGCTTCAAATTTTGTGTAGGGAGTATTCGGAAGCATATTTAAGTGAAAAAATATGGCCAAAAATTGGATGATAGGTGCATCGAGCTTAAATATAAACATGACCGAAAACATTACGCCGAAATCCCAGCTAAGGACAAAGCAGTTACAGTGCAACGAAGACGCTATTACCTTATTCGGTTAGGAAATTGACCGAATAAGAAAATAGCGTCTTCGTTGCACTGTAACTAAGGACAGGGATATGCAGTGAGGGATATACCCCTTAGTTTTAGAAAATGAGGTCTAATTTGATGGTAGAAAATTTAGATTATTTATTTAGACTTTTAATATTTCAATGCAGTGTGTAAACACTAAAACTAGACGAGCAAGTGTAGTATCAATGTAAAAAGTACAAAAAGGAAGCTTAAAGTTTACTTCTATTTCTATCGCTGTATTACTAAAAAAAACAAGCAGGGAAGTTTCGTTTAATAATCCCCCCCTGTATCAGAATTAAGAATAAGAAAAATCACAAACAAAAAAATCATTGTACGTGGCGCCTGTGCTGCACCACCTTAAATACATTCAATGAAGAAAGTAGATGTACTCTGTTCTTCACAAATGCAATTTCATTGATTCCAAAGACTGCAAAACAATAACTCTTGGAATCTGCTATAACAAAGTAGAAACACAGCTAACACTGACGACCACCACACCGACAAAGAGTAGGAAACATAGAAAAATTGTTGAATCAACTTTAACATTCCACAAAAAGCAAAAGTGAATCCTCAAATGGAGATTAATGAGGGGCTCATGGTAACATGTAGTTCATAAAAAAGTGACATCGAGATCAAACTTTTTGCACCGAGATTATTTCAAAAGTGCAGGGATGTGTTGTATTTCGTATAAAATGTTTTTGTGAAAGAGAACGGAAGAGATCTCAAGCAGGACTACTCTGTAATGACCATAACGGAGGACGGCCGTAGGATGCAACAAGATACAAACAAAAAACAACATAATTTAGAGATACATTTGAAGCAAACATCAACAATCTTATAGAAAGGTTCAACAACCAATCATCGCACACGCACCGGAACACGAAGCGCAAATATAAAATATATAAATATGCGCAGTGACACATTGACACATATTGATTGTCTACGAACATCAAACTTATCATCAGAGATCACTTCTATACGTTGGATTATCATTCATCCGTCTTTGGTATGCGGTAGAATAAAGATTTTATGTTAGTATGCCTGTCGTCAACAAACCTTGTCTTGGTTATGACATATTCTCTTGGTCCCATTTTTAAATGAGCCTCTAGGCCTGCATTATATTCGTACCAAATTATACTTTGTTCCTTTACGGAAGTTACACGAAATCTACGGATATACGAAGGACATCACATTTACCGATACACGTTCCCTAGAATACAGACTACAAGGAGTCATCTTGGACATTTCTTCTTTTCGTTTATTTCAAGCAGTTAGATCAGATAAATCAGAGGAGAAAATAAACCGTCCTTTCATTAAAGTAAGATTTGCAAACAAAGGTATTGATAAATTGAATCTTGGTCAAATTTTGAATTACAAAACTGTCACAGAAAAAATCCCACTATATTTCAAAAGAAAAGAAACTCCTTGCATTTCCTATAGCTACACACCAACAGTTGCATCTAAAATTTACAATTACAAACGATTCTTGCAGTGTATTGATTTAAGTAATCCCTCACTACATCCACTTCCTTGCGAATGTTCTTCATCGATTTCAACTACTCTCCTTGTGGACACGTTATTACTAGTATAGTCAAGAACGACAAGTTGAGAGAATTGTTAAAAAGGGTCCCAAATTCAAAGAAAGTATTCCTTTACATGGAACCAAAATGTCAAAATCATCATGGACTCCTGTGAGGAATATGCAAGACGTTGGGCAAAGAATGAGGATGTACAGCTCGACACCCTTTCCGAATGGATAAAATCCATCAGAGGGTTACTTTTATCTAGAATTTACCGTTTAAAATCACCTGTGAACACCAGATTAGAGTCTATATTTAAAGACCCTGATGATATCACAGAGCTTACCTACCTCCAAGAACATTATGTCATCACACCAGAGGACAAAGCCTCAAATAATTACACATTTACTTGCAAAAAGTACTATTTCGACAGTCTGGTAAAAGAGTTGGGTTTAAATTCGACACCTAGAAATCCCACTTACACCCCAACAAACCTTTCTGCCTCTGAAATAATAGATAACCACAAATCAGCTCTTGCTTCCTTTAGCTTCGACACTAACAATTAAGATTTAGATTTACCATACTTATACTGCATACCTAAAATGCATAAGAATCCGTACAAACAACGTTTTATCGCTGGTTCCTCAAAATGTTCTACCAAATCTGTATCGATCTTACTCACCAAAGTTTTATTTGAAATCAAATCTGGGCTTGAAAAATATTGTTCGACAGTATATTCTCGCAGTGGTATCAACCAGATGTGGATTTTAAAGAATTCGAAGGAACTTTTAGAACATCTGAAATCCACTCATTTTAGTAGAGTCCATTCGATCAAAGCCTTTGATTTTTCGACACTTTACACTACAATCCCACACTCTAGATTGAAAGAAAGACTCGCGAAAATTATGAGTAATGCGTTTACAAGTAAGAACGGTAATCGCGCAGATACAAATTTATTGTTGTTAACTATGACAAAACCTACTTTATAAAAGAAAAGTCCGATTCTGAAAATAAGTACATTGAAACAGATATTATCAAGATGTGAAACTTTCTTATCGACAACATTTTGTGGTGTTTGGAGGAAAGGTCTTCCAGAAAATTGTCGGAATTCCAATGGGGACCAATTGTGCCCCACTCCTTGCCGACATTTTCCTTTACTCGTACGAAGCTGAATTCATTCAATCTTTGGTCTCTGAAGGAAAAAGATAATTAGCTTATGACTTCGACTTCACTTACAGATACATAGACGATGTGTTGTCCATCAATAATCCAAATTCGCGGATTACGTGAGCAGTATCTATCCTTCGGAGCTTGAAGTCAAAGAAACTACGGAGACAAATTATTCAGCATCCTATTTGGACATAATGTTGTCATATGACATTGATGGTCACATGAACACCTCACTCTATGACAAACGTGACGACTTCAATTTCAGCATTACAAACTTTCCTTTTCTGAGTAGCAACATCCCTTCGTCGCCTGCTTATGGCGTGTTCATATGCTATGTCAGAACAAGTACCAAATATACGAATTTTGATCTGAGAGCTAGGGGTCTTTCAGATAAGCTTCTCAGTCAGGGATATGTTTGTGACCGACTAACACCGTCACTGAGGACGTTCTACGGTCGATTTAGGGAACTCGTCATACACTAAAATGTCCCACTCTCCAGAATGGTGGATGATATTCTGTCGTAGACCATTTGAACCATCCAACTCTTCCTGGGCACCTGGTCTCACTCCCATATCGGGAGTTCGCTTCTTTTCATATGGTGGAGATTTTTGTTTGTTTGCTTTGGCTCCTGATTTATCCTGATTTTGTATGCCTTCGGTTTCTGATTTTCTGAATTATCCATTTTGTGCTGTTTACAGGGATATGGTCATTATCCATAATTGTCACTCTTCATGCAAGGTATCTTGTTATAAGTATATGGCAAATGAGCTTTTTGTCAATATGATTATTTTCTCCGTATTCTCTTTAACCTTTCTTCTTCATGGGTAAGTTTTATTCACAATTAATTTTTCTGTACATTTTAAGAAAATGAATGAAGAAACACAACAACATTAACAAAAACCACCAGTGCGAAAAACAGCAACCTAAGAGCAAGCGCAACCAGGCAAATGACACTCATGGATAATGACCATATCCCTATATACAGCACAAAATCGATCATTCTGAAAATCATAAACCGAAGGCATACAAAATCAGGATAAAACAGGAACCAAAGCAAAAAAAAAAAAAAAAAAAAAACAAAACAAAAACCTCTACCACATGAAAAGAAGCGAACTACCAATATGGGAGTGAGACCAGGTGTCCAGGAAGAGTCAGCATATCCTGCTTGCATGCAACACCGTTGCTTCAATTCGGTAGAATTGTCACACTAATCGTTGTGGAGATTTGATGTTCGTCACGTTTCCATTGATATGATGTTTAATTTTAATTGTCTCTCTCGTATGGCCATGATCACTGTAATATCCCATTTGTTTTATATAACAGAATACAAGTCATTAATTTGTGATTTCTTACGGGTATATAATACACAGAGCAGGAGAGTCAGCATCTTCTGCTTGCATGCAACACGCGTCGCTTTAAATTGGTAGAATACTTCCAGTTTGGAAATTTAAAGTATAATCTTTGGTTGTATGGTACAAATGGTCTATGACAGAATATCATCCACCATTCTGGAGAGTGGGACATTATAGTATATGACGAGTTCCCCATATCGACCATAGCACTTCCTCAGTGGCGATGTTAGTCGGTCAGAAACTCAGAAATCAAATAATATAGATTTAAACTCAGAAATCAAATAATAAAGATTAAAATTAGATTTAGCTACTTTTTCACTCAAGCAAAATAGAAAACCTTTTTCGTGCGATCTCTTTTTTTCATTTTTGAAATTTTAACATGACATATTTCGGTACATTTTTCGGACATAATAACTTTCTAACTCATTGGCCGTTTTACATTGTTTATATTAAAGATCATTGAAAAGGGTTAAGTTCCCGAAACAAGCATGTCCGGTCCATGCTGAAAATCCATCTGTTTCTGAATGCTGCCATTGAATTTGAAGACGTTTTACATTTACTGACATTTCATAATATGAACCAAAAGCCTTCCCATCATTAGTCTCTTCCCAGGACCTGGATTCCTGGACATCGTTGACTTTATTGCATCTGGAAGACGATAACGTTCTCAGGCATGCCTGGTCCACAAGCTGATCACTGACCGCTGATTGAGGATATGGCGACCTCCTGTCTAATTGTCACGTGGCATTAATTACAGTGGTTCAATCATCATTCACTGATAAATTCTAATATCGTCATTAATTTCTCCCATGCCAGTAACACATTGCCTATCTCTTGTAGAGCCTAAACATTAATCATTTGTGAAAAATATATCATATGCCATCTGATAACTTGATTAATATATGTTAATGACCATAATCCCTTTCATTTAATGAGTAATTGTATTACCCATTACTGTATCTAGGTTTTTGTGACACGGTAACTCTTCATATATATACTTGGGTATCCTTTTCTCTTATAAGTCTTTTTCCTCTATCTGTACAGTAAGTATATAAGTATTATTTCATTTAAAAATTGTGAGTCTAACATATTGAAAATTTGTCTAAAGTTCTGCCAATTTCTTATTTATTCACGTTTGAAATGTTTCAATAAATAGAAACGAAAAGCAAAGAAATTGCTACATTCATGAAAGAAATTTCTCTAACAAATTATCATTAGTGATTATGAATCTGGTTGACGAGGGTTAAGTACCCGAAACGTGCATGCCTGGTACATGCCGTTCTGAAACGATGCTATTGAATTTGAAGACGTTTACCATATGGTTGAACGCAAACATATACCACAAATCCATACTGGGCCTTTTTAACTTCACAGGAAAGGTACATTTTGAACTCTTCACCTATGTTCTAGCAGAGTAATATTCATTCGTTTTGTTAAGTACAAAAGTGTGTTCAAAATGTCAAAATGATGAATGTATTCAAACTTTAAGGCCCTGTCACACTACAGCGTTTGACAGCAGCGTGTGCGAGCGTGTAAGGTCGCTGACTAACACGCTGGAAACTTTTAATTAATTATCAATTTTGGTATTGTTTAGATCCTTTTTACAAGTTGTTAAATGCTTAGTTACAAAAAGTACAAGAAGGTTTTATCATGATAAGCTGAAATCGTTGTGTAGTGACAATATGATAATTTTAAATGAATTGATATTACAACTGTACATGTAATCAAATAAAGAAAAAACAAGCGATGAGGGATGAGAAAAAGGTATAACAACCATGCAAGGCCATGGATTAGACGTCTAACGTTCGTCTTTGTCTTCCTCTGGCATGGAGTTTCCTCGTATATACATGTACTAATATTAACCACTTCAGCGCAAAGTAACTGAAGATTCTAATACAACGCTCCAACACGCAATCAAAACGTTATGCGAACGTTACGCGGTCGTTGAACACGTTCAAACACGTTAAATGCGCGCTAAGTAAACGTTCTGCAGTTGCTGTTACACGTTCGTCATGCATTAGGCAGACGCTCAGAAAGCGGTTTTCTTTTGATCTTTTATAACCGACCTCAGCGTTCGGCAGCGTGTGGCAAAATTTGTCAAACGTTGTCACACGCTGTCCAGAAAGCTGTAGTAAGATAGGGTCTTTAAAGCATGTTCGGAACGTGTATTGACGTGTGAGTAAGGTTCACGTCACGTCTGACATCGTGTGCACAACGACTGCATTGCGTTTGAGTGACGATCACGGAGCGTGTAGCCTACACGTTCGGCACACTCAGCCGATTTTGTGCTGGCACAATTTTTTAAAACCTAATAGCGTTCGACAGCGTATAGCTCCGTGTGAGGGCGTTCTCGCAACGTCCTCATAACGTCCCCGGAGCGTGTAAGACGATCATCCACCGTGTTGGCCAGCAACCTTACACCCTGGCTCTCGCTGCTGTCAAACGCTGTAGTGTGACAGGGCCTTTACAAATTTACAGAGAAGTTATAAGCAAGTTATTTAATCGTGTTGCATGCAATCAGGAGACGCTGACTCTCCCCGGGCGCCTGCGCTCACTTCGGAATTTTATTCATTCCGATGTTTGCAACCGTCACATGGGAAAAGCTATAATGCTTTTGCCTTGCCTTCTCGACTTTGAGACTGAATAACTGATCGGTGCTTATTTAATGATAATACAATTTGAGAGGAAGTATACTCGAAACTAAGTAATTCATAAATAAATATTATTTGGTTTTCCTTCATGTTTGTATAACTGATCGCAAGTTTTTTGTTTCTGTTTCTGGAAAGATAATGTCATTTTCATATTTCAGAAATCTACATTTTCTTATAATTTTTATAGAATTAGGAAAATGAAACTGACCATCAGCTTATTTGTCTGTGTGTTCTTGCTCCTTCACCATCAATCAGATTCTGGTGAGTGTAATATTGCTTTTGTAGATCTATGATCTTGGTTTGTTTTATACATTTAAATTCTTATTAAGAAAATTGTAAACTGTATCTTTTCTAAAAGGTAATGTCATGAGTTAAGATGCAAAACTCTCGAGACTTGAAGATCAAAGAGAGGTTATTGTATCTATTTGTATTTTGTCAGAACATTTTCTAGCGCTTAATATATGAACATGAATACATAGTGCAAAGTGAACAACGCCTTATTTTACGGAAAAATAAAGATACCTGTTTAAAAAAAAGTCCTCATACATGAATGACATATTGCAGCTTATTGCGGTAGAAAACGCTACAATCCAACTTTCAAAACATGCTGTAGAGGGAAGCTAAGTTTTCCAGGAGGACGATCTTGCTGTGGACGAAAGGCGTACAATCCCTCATTCAAAACATGTTGCCTAGGTAAACTAAGTTCCTTCGGAAATCAGTCTTGCTGTGGAAATCAAGCTTATAATCCGTCATTCAAAACTTGTTGTAGAGGTAAACTAAGTTTCCCCGGGGGTCGTTCCTGTTGCGGAAGCACTGCGTACAACCCAACCTTCAAAACATGTTGTAGAGGGAAACTCAGCTTCCCAGGGGGAAGATCCTGTTGTGGAAAGATACCATACAATCCGACATTCAAAAGATGCTGTGCGGGCCGAATTTGTCCAAAACGTGGCTAGAGGAAAGATGATTAGATATGTAAATGTACATATCAAATAAATAGTTTTGCAAATTTCTTCAAGGTAGTATTGATAATGACATATTGGATTTGAAAATGTGGTATTCTCATGTGCCCGCAAAGCAATCGTGCAAATTATCTTCAAGATTAAAACTTAATTTGTTACATCAAAACTACATAACACATTCAAAGATTGTAAACCTTTCAAAATGGAGAATGTCACTATTTGAAGTAATTTGATTATAATCATCCATAATTGATCTAAACATTTGTTGTTGAAGAAATAGCACAAACTAGCACACGCTAGTCTTGGTAGTTTTATGTACATGTAGTATCATTTCATTGCAAGAGAAACTAGAACTAGAAAAAATCTCCATACATTGATCACAGCTTAATAATGTCGAAGGGTTCCAACTCTATACCGTCTTGAAGAAAATTCCAAACCAATTTCCATGCACCAGACACACACAGAAGTTAGCAGAAAATCATAAGCAAATCAAGACAACAAATAGACGGAAATACCGGTTTAACAGAATCAAGCACCACTTTGAGTTTGTTTCACAGACTTTCCTATTTGAGTTTGTTTCGACGGACCCTAGCTTACTAGAGGCCCGTCGATGCTCAAATTGGTGCTCTTTTGTGAGTGCGGTTGAGATTGTCGTCAGGATCTTCTTTATCTCATTTTCAGTCTCGGATGGGATGATCAACGTCCCAACCTCTGCTAATGCCTCGGTTGGGACTCGATCAATCCCAACCTCGACTGATATTTTTCTATCTGGAGCTCAAATGTGGTGCTTGATTATTTTTCTCGCACATTGAAACCTTCAAAGTCCTCTTGTTTACGTATCAGTTTGTCTGTGACGACTTAAAGGAACAATCAACAGTGCCGGATCAGGAGTGTCGGATCGAATTCTCCCGCACTGCTGCAAAGGGGTATCATAAACTCAGATACATCAAGGGGACAAACATACAGACCGGTCAAATAAAGATACCGTAGCAACATGAAACACAAATGACAACACATAAATAGGGAAACCAAGACGTACTCGAAGTCCACATCAAACGGTAATTAGCTTCATAACATTACATACATACATTCACAGCGGCACCTTACAACTTCAGCACCTCACATTTCACAACAAGGTTCACAAATCTAAACAAATAAATGTTGACTATGGTCCCTGTATTTAAACCCGAAAGAAGGCAAACTTCCAAAAATAGTTGAAAAATAATTTCAGGAAGTGACATTATGAACAAACAAAAATCCGTGCGACCAACGGTAACACAAATACAAATACAATAAAAAATACGGGAGTGTTCCAACTCTATACATTCTTGACGAAAATTTCAAACTTATCTATAATGTCGGTAAACTCCGACAAATCAAATTCAAATAATCTATTATGCACCAGACACGTGTTTCGGATATCAAATCTTCATCAGTGAGGCTTCCAGTCAAAGTGCTTTTCATAAGACGCAAAATCCATTTCAGTAGCGCTCTCTGGTTTTATTTTTTAAATTATACTTTACAGAGAGTGCGCGGCTCCAAATTTCCTGTAGGGTCGATTCAGTAGCATATCAAGTTTTCAAAATAGCATTGGAGGGATAGGATAAGATTTACAAATATGGATAATGACCATATCCCTATACACAGCACCAAAGCGATAATTCAGAAAATCATAAACCGAAGGCATACAAAATCAGGATAAAACATTAACCAAAGCAAACAAACAAAACCCTCCTCCACACGAAAAGAAGCGAAAACCCGATATGGGAGTGAGACTAGGTGCCCAGGAAGAGTCAGCATCTCCTGCTTGCATGCAATACCCGTCGTTTCAATTCGGTAGAATTGTCACATCCCTTTACTTCCATGTTTACCTCTTTTAATTTCGACGATATTTTTGGATGAAATGACAAGTTTCCGAAACAGCAAAATAATGTATATGCTGTCAAATTGAAAATGTCAAAAGCATAGAAAATACGAAATACGTAAAAGTTTCTGTGTTGACAAAAGAATACGTTTATGTAAATGCCGACCAGCTATCAGAGTCAGAACAGCGCAGTCTTCTTTGATGAGATAAGGCCAGTGTTCTACATGTTTCCTTCTTTGCCAAACGTTTTAAAGTAAAGTCTGCGAAAGAATAAGTTGGGTTAAAACTTTGGAATCGATTAGCTACGTCCTTAGGTGTATTTAGGACAGAATTTTCACAGATTTTGGTCATATTACATTGTTTAGATTGAGGATCACTGACGAGGGTTAAATACCCGAAACGTGCATGTCTGGTCCATGCTGTAAATTTATCTGCTCTAAAATGATGCTTATGAATTTGAAGACGTTAAACATTCTACAAACATCTAATCTTTGAATTGTGCTTCTACAATACAGTTTATTCATATCTTTACAGTTTACCAATTATACGAAGATAAATCGTCCTTTTGTTTTTGAATTACAGTATATGTGTGTTTATGTTTTGCACGTTGTTTGATCTTGTGTCTGTTAGGTGAAAATTCTAGCATTTTCTATAAACAGGAAGTCAATGTAGAAATGTCCTTGCAATGCAAGATGTCAGTCACAAAAAGAACTCGAGCAATCTCCAGCAATAACAAAATAATTTAAAAAAAAAAAGAGAAAGAAATACACGCGCATTGTAACAATATTTTTAATGGTGAATTTATTTCGAATGTTTTAAACGTTATCCTTAACCTCAATGGCTATTTGTTGATAGGAAATACTAGTAACATTGGTCCAGTACTAAGCCAATTGTCTGTGTGGTGACAGAAGGATCTTATCCACGGCGTTTGATGAATCTAACACAATTTCTTTGGTAATTCTGAGAACTTTTGATCCTTCTTATTTTGTTAATTTTGTAACCATAAGATGCGGGTTTTGAAATACCCAATGTCATACACTCTGTTGCTTGTATGGGTCCGAATTTCAAAATAAGTTTACAATGATTTTTGAAAAAGTTCCTGAATTAAAGTCTATACTAGTTTGTGAAAGCGAAAACCTTGACCTAAAAGTTTCTTTGTAATTTGTAAATATCTACTATGAAAATCCAAAAACATCAGTACATGCTCTAGCAGTACAGTATGAACTGTGAAATGTAGAGTTCCAATATCACGGTAGCGTATCACGTGATATGCAAATAATCTCTAGCCCGGGAATTCCCTCCGATTAAACAGGTAAATACTGTCTAAATGCACTTCATATGAAATTATTTAAGGTCTATCATACGAGTATCATTATCATTTATATGATGGTTATCTATTCTGGTCAAGAATAAAATTATATTCATAGAACACTTCAACAGAAAGTTTTGTTTATTTAAGTGCACCATATCATAACATGTAAATAAAATAATAATAAAAAAATCTGTTGAAGTGTTCTCTGAATATACCTCTATTCTTGACCAGAAAAGATTACCAGCATATAGATGATAGTGAAGCTCATATGATAGGCTTAAAATAGTTTCCTATAAAGTAGATTTAGACTGTATTTACCATATTTAATCAAAGGGGATTCCCGGGCTAGAGATTATTTGCATATCACGTGACACGCTACTGTGAATAAACAGTTTTCGCGAACTGTTCCGAAGGCGCAAAAAGTGTGTGCGCCATTCTTAAATTGAAGTCACTAAACTTTAAAAGTAGTTAACATAATTTGATGAACCATACCTTATAGAATTAATACATCTAGAACTACAATGAGTTAAAGAAGATCCTGACGATAATCTCATCAGCACTCATAAAAGAGCACAAAATTGAGCATCGAAGGACCCATAGCAAGCTAGAGGTGGGATCAGGTGCCCGGGAGGAGTAAGCATCCCCTGTTTGGCTAGCCGCACCCGCCGTCATTGTTCACGCATGAAAATGAATATAATATCTAATATACATGAACTGTCTGAGGTTATGTCTATATAGAATGTGCTATGGCGACCATGTCAGGGAAAATATTCAAAACATTTACTGTCAAACCCCTCGCGGGGAACTTTTTTACGAGCTCCACACGGCGAAGGGCATAAGTGTGACATAAATGAGTTAAGGAAGACCCAGACAATTATCTCAACAGCACTCACAATAGAGCACAAAATTGAGCATCGACGGACCCCTAGAAAGCTAGCGGTGGCCCCGGGAGGAGTAAAAATATTAGAACCAGTGCAGCCAGATTTACGGTACCGTACCATAGCAAAACCCCAAAATACCCGATGCAAAAACACAGAGCAGACAAGCACAGAAAGAGACACAAAAGGGACAAGGAGCACCAACGCACAACACAGAAACATCAAACACAAAGGACTACACATAAACCAACGAAACCAATGGGCAACCGGTGCCGACTGAGGACGGCTATCTGCTACGAAAATAGCAGAAGATGTGGTTATCCTAGATTACGTGCGCACATTTCTCCCACTTTTCCGATTTTCCAGAGGTCTCGAAGAACGTACAACTGTGGTGTAAAACAACCTCCTCACTGTCAGATGACCACACACAAAGGAAACCGCAAAACGCAGGGACCCAAGCAACACACATGATCTACATCATTTGATACTGAATTGAAAGAAAACATCAGTAGATTTTTTATTTTCAAGAATAATTATTTGAATTTTCGACATCTGCGTTTTCAGATATAGTGTGTGTGGTAGAGTGTGAGGTACCCCTATGACACTCACAACATCTTGATACCAGAAGGCGCGGTACTCGCTTCGCTTTTATCTCCTATTGCTGTTTACTATATGGGTCATTTGCTAAAACTGATGTCCATTTCTCTTCTTCTCATCCGTTCAAACTCATATAAACCCCAAAATTCAAGTTTTTTTTTCATTATCTGTGCCTACTACATAAAAGGAAAGACAAGGCAATTTACAGGACACTTCATGTCCATGATTTGTATGATTTGTATTCTGTAGCGGAAAAGAAGCCATTTGATTCAGATGTATAAATATAATTTCCCCCCTCTCTATCAAAACACCATTTAATGAGTTTGGGCAATCAATCATTAATTTTGTCGTGTGGAAGCGTGGTGTATTTATTAGAAAAATGGTATGAAGAACATTTTTTGATTTCATTTTGTTATCACATCCCCTGAATTTTTAATACATCAAAAGAAGTTTACACCATTCCTGTTCAGAACAGTTTCACAATATTGTACCACGTGTTCCTTTATCGCCTGGAGTGCTGACGTCAGTTTTCTAGACTAAATTGTAGTTGAGCAGTTTCTAGAATTAGCAATGTATCAAAATTTGCAAGGAGACCCTACACAAAATAAGGGATATGACCAAAACGCACATTGTAGAGGTACTATAATATTACAAAACGCACGTTGTAGAGGTACTATGTCTCACTTCCATGTCGGGAGTTCGCTTCTTTTCATGTGGTGGAGGTCTTTGTTTGTTTGCTTTGGTTCCTGTTTTATCCTGATTTTGTATGCATTCGGTTTCTGATTTTCTGAATTATCGCTTTTGTGCTGTTTACAGGGATAAGGTCATTATCCATATTTGTCATTGACAATTATTATAGAATAACTGTCTTTTGGAATGTGATTATACTGTGATAACCTACAATGGATCCAGGAATTATGTTCCATAATGCGCGTTAGCGCATTATATATATTTACATTCCAGTTTTTCAAGCTTTAATGACGTTAAAATACGTTTACAACTACGTTGCTAAGGCTCTGTTACTACGTACCGTCAAAGTTCAAATCAAGCCAACTTACTATGACGTCATAGTTCAAATCACGCCACTGCGGTTATACTCCTATAATCACAGTGTAAATTCTATACAAACGAATGGGCATATGTAAATATTGGAAATTAACTTTCCAAATTAGAATTTTCAATGATCAGTTAAGGCAAACGACAAATAACACTTTGGTCTCAAGCAAAATTGAGCCCATGAAATTACCCTCTAGGTAAATAGCGTTTATTCAAATTTCCTCTGATTTTTTTTCATTATAAAGAATGTCCATAGTCGTACCATAATTTAAAGTTAAAAAATCAAAGTACCTGTCTACTCTGTCTATTCTTTAATCCAAAAACATATCTAACTGTGTCGCTAAAATATATTTATAGGTCGATCAGCTTGCAAGATAGTCAGGAGCACGGCAACAACACAATGCCATTTGGATGGATATTCTGTGGTGGCTGCAAATTCTTACATTTATAAATGAGGTCAAATACCAAACCCAAAAATCATAACCAATAGGGATACAAAATCACAACCAATAGGGATACAAAATGTGGAAAAATAAATGAAATAAAACAAAGATAGGGAGGAGTTCCCCAACAGTGCAAACAACGGAATGTTTTCTTACAAGGCAAGAAGATGAAGGAAATAAAACATCACCATAGAAACAAGAAGGATCTAGTTACAGGATATGTCTTCCACGAATCGGTACTTTTTGAAGAGGGACGAATGACTATGACCACGAATACATGAACGGCAAATATATTTTACATTGTTTAGCTTAATAATCAATGAAAGGGCCGGGATTCCCCAGCTTCTCCTTCATCTCTACAAAGGGAAGCGCCATCTTATAGTAAGAGTAAGATACTGATTGCTCATCAGTCAGTCACGTGACGCCTTGTATTCTATTCATTTGATTATTTTTTTTAGTATTTTTGAGGACTGGAAATTATTTCAGGGCATATCAGACAGAATCGTTTTTAGTTTTTATCAAAATCTGGATTTCAATGTCTTCCTGACCCCTACCACTTAAACTCAAATTGATGCCCCAAAATATGTTAGAGACAGATCTCTGTATTATCTAGCTCTTATATCGCTTTTGTAAATATATATCCCGTTGTAAGAAAATTTCTTTCGGAATTCGGTAATTAAATTTGATTCTTTTTCGAAAATGAGTACATCTTCTTTGGCTAAAACTGATATTTGCTATTCAGACACACATCAAAAAGTCTTAAAGAACTTTAATTCTAGCTTAAAAGCATAGTATATAAAAAGAAAAAAAGGATCCTCAACAGTAGTTTACAACCATTTTCCTACTCATTACCTTAAACAACATTGTGAACCAGTTTTAATGCCCAAGACTGGTGCTTCGGTTAGAAAAACCTCAACAGTGGTATTTCAAGTCAAAGCGATATTCAGACACAACAAACTTTATTTTAGTAACACCTCTAGTGTGAGATTTTGCGTTTCCCTCATATATAGATACCAAACCAACTGCGCTTAAATTTTCGATAAACACAAGAGCCTATCACGTGACTTTAGATCAATTCCTAATAAAAGCCCATTTTATGTATTGCTTTACACAGATTCAAAACATGTATATTCCATTTACTCATAGTGATTGAAAATGTGTTAAAATCTAGGTCACCTACATGTACACTTCCAAGAAGTGTGACGTAGTAAGGCGATCACTTCAGACGAAGTTCAACCTGCACTGCCGTCTACAGAAAGATACCATGTTTGGATGAACGATCAGGCATTAGTGGATCAAATATTCGACATTTAGGATGAGGATTTCATCCATTTATCAACAGTGAATTAATCTTTGCTTCTTATGCAATAAGACATGTTTTAGACATGTTACGAATGGATAAAATCCATCAAAGGGTTACTTTTATCTAGAATTTACAGATTAAAATCAACTGTGAACAACAGATTCGAATCAGTCTTTAAAGATCCTGATTTATCACAGAGCTTGCCTACCTCCAAGAACATTATGTCATCACACCAGCAGACAAAGCCTCAAATAATTAAACATTTACTTGCAAAAAATACTATTTCGACAGTCTAGTTAAAGAGTTGGGTTTAAAGTTAACACCTGGAAATCCCACTTACACCCCAATAAACCTTTCTGCCTCTGAAATAATAGATAACCACAAATCAGCTCTTGCTTCCTTTGGCTTCGACACTAACAATTTTGATTTAGATTTACCATATTTATATGCATACCTAAAATGCATAAGAATTCGTACAAACAACGTTTCATCGCTGATTCCTCAAAATGTTCTGCCAAATCTGTATCGATCTTACTCACCAAAGTTTTATCTGAAATCAAATCTGGGCTTCAAAAATATTGTTTGACAATTTATTCTCGTAGTGGTATCAACCAGATGTGGATTTTAAAGAATTCGAAAGAACTTTTACAACATCTGTTATCCACTCATTTGAGTAGAGTCCATTTGATCAAAGCCTTTGATTTTTCGACTCTTTACACTACAATCCCACATTCTAAATTGAAAGAAAGACTCACTAAAACTATTAGTAATGCGTTTACAAGAAAGAACGGCAATCGCAAATACAAATTTATTGTTGTTAACTATGACAAAACCTACTTTGTTAAAGAAAAGTCTGATTCTGAAAAAAGTATACTGAAACAGATATTATTCAGATGTTTAACTTTCTGATCGACAACATTTTTGTGGTGTCTGGAAGAAAGGTCTTCCAGCAAATTGTCGGAATTCCAATGAGGACCAATTGTGCTCCACACCTTTCCAACATTTTCCTTTACTCGTACGAAGCTGAATTCATTCAATCTTTCGTCTCTGGAGGGAAAAGATACTTGGCTTCTGACTTTAACTTCACTTACAAATACATAGACGATGTGTTGTCCATCAATAATCCAAAATTCGCGGATTACCTGAGCAGTATCTATCCTTTGGAGCTTGAAGTCAAAGAAACTACAGAGAAATATAATTCAGCATACTATTTAGACATAATGTTGTCCTACGACACTGATGGTTACGTGAACACCTCACTCTATGACAAACGTGACGACTTCAATTTCAGCATTACAAACTTTCCTTTTCTGAGTAGCAACATCCCTTAATCACCTGCTTATGGCATGTTTATACCTCAGTTGATACGCTATGCCAGAGCAAGTACCAAATATACGGATTTTGTTCTGAGATCTAGGCGTCTTTCTGATAAACTTCTCAGTCAGGGATATGTATGTGACCGACTAACATCGTCATTGAGGAAGTACTACGGTCGATATTGGGAATCCGTCATACACTATGATGTCCCACTCTCCAGAATGGTGAATGATATTCTGCCAAAGACCATTTGAACCATCCAACCAAAGATTGTACTTTACGTCTTCCGAAATGGAAGTAACCGATGGTGACAGTTCTACCGACTTGAAGCGACGGGTGTTGCATGCAAACAGGAGATGCTTACTCTTCCTGGGCACCTGGTCTCACCCCCATATCGGGAGCTCGCTTCTTTTCATATGGTGGAGGTTTTTGTTTGTTTGCGTTGGTTCCTGTTTTATCCTGATTTTGTATGCCTTCGGTTTCTGATTTTCTGAATTATCGATTTTGTGTTGTATACAGGGATATGGTCATTATCCATATTTGTCATTAGAAAGGTATACTAAAGGTCAAATAAAATCCGAGTTAGCGCAGTGGTAGTGCGCTCGCTCCTCACGTCTAAGGTCCCGGGATCGAATCTCAGATTCGGCAAAGGGTCTTATTTTGGAGGGTAGGTGGTCCACCAGTCAAGCCTCCGCATGGGGTTTTTCTCCGAATACTCCAGTTTCTTCCTGTTCCTTGGATCCCCTTCACATCAATATCTGAGCCAACGTGAGACATTAATTTAAGTTGTGTAACTTGTTTGTTAAACGATGTAAAATAAATAAAGTTTAATTTTAATTTTAAAGAAAATCTCATTTATAAGGATTTATTGTCAATCTTTGACCGGATAATCTAATGTGTACGAAAACTAATGATAAACAGTGTGTTCCATTACACTGGAACCAGATCTTATTGGATAAATGTAGATAAGGGTGACAAGAGGCCAAGTAAACTAGGGCTGGATGTTCTTGGTTGCATTCTTTATCACAGTGGCGGGGTTGGTTTCTGGCCGGATCTTCCTTGTTCCGACATTCATGTGTTTAAAATGATTTTCTTTGACCTTTAGTATACCTATCTAAAACATGTCTAATTTGAGATGATTATGTCAAATCTAGGTAATTTTATTAATGCATGCCCTTTTGATAATTTGAACAATCATCATTTCAATGTATCGCTTTATGTATTCATATGTGTGTAGAATTCCTCCTTAGTCTTTAGTCAACTGCTGACACAGACACGGTAAGTCTAAGTCATAGTAAAGCAAAACATAATCAGTTGGATAATACTTCTTTCCTCCTTTTTTGTTTGTTTGTTTTTTTTTTTTCTTAAGGTAGGAAAATATCTTTTACACTCATCGAATCCTAGTATTGAATAAGTTTTATAAAGGTCGCATTAAAGAATACATGTACATAATACAGCTTTGAACGACCTGTTTGTAACAGAGAAGTGGAAGGGTTATGCGCATGTAATACGGATTAATGCACCGTTATCTATGAATAAAGCATATTGTTCTTCGTACTGAGCTTGAACAGCACATTTGTCTCCATGTAAATGACAGATATGGACAATGACCATATCCTAATACACAGCACAAAATCGATAATTCTGGAAACCACAAACCGAAGGCATACAAAATCAGGATAAAACAGGAACCAAAGCAAACAAACAAAAATCTCATCCCAACCACATGAAAAGAAGCGAACTCCCAATGTAGGAGTGCGAGGAGGTGCCCAGGAAGAGTCAGCATCTCCTGCTTGCATGCAACACCCGTGGCTCCAATTCGGCTAAAATATCACATCCGTTTACTTCCATTTCGGAAGATTCAAGTATAGTCTGTGGTTGGATTGTTCAAATTGTCTAAGACAGAATAATCATTCACCATTCCGGACAATGGGACATTATTGTGGTATATGACGAGTTCCCCGTATCGATCGTCGAACTTCCTCAGTGACGATGTTAGTCGATCAGAAACGTATCCCTGACTGAGAGGCTTATGTGAAAGACGCCTAGCTCTCAGAACAAATTCTGCTTATTTGCTACTTGCTCTGGCATAACGTATAAATTGGGATATGACCACGCCATCAGCAGGTGATGAGGGGGTGTTGCTACTCAGAAAAGGAAAGTTTGTGAAGCAGAAACTGAAGTCGTCACGTTTGAGTGAGGTGTTCATGTGACCATCAGTGTCATAGGACAGCATTATATCCAAATAGGATGCTGAATAATTTGTCTCCGTTGTTTCTCTGAATTCAAGCTCTGACTGATAGATTCTGCTAAGGTAATCCGCGAATTTTGGATTATTGATGGACAACACATCGTCTATATCTCTGTAAGTGAAGTTTAAGTCAGATGCTAAGTATCTTTTCCCTTCAGAGACCAAAGATTGAATTAATTAAGCTTCGTACGAGTAAAGAAAAATGTCGGCAAGGAGTGGGGCACAATTGGTCCCCATTGGAATTCTGTTTTTCATTTTTGTTTGTTTGTCTCAGTATATTCGTTTGTGTGTTAATATAATTTTAATGTTGTCCGTTGCAATCTTGTGCGTATGTTTTCGCACTAATCACTACAACTTGACCTTGTTTGCTGGATTTTCCTTATTCTAACGGTATAAACAACAGCTCATGTGTGCACTTACAAAAATGTATCTAGTATATTCTCATGACGAAAAATGTTAATTCTTCCCAATAGTTTTAAGTCCAGTCTGAATGAGATAAAGATGACAACAATGACGACAATCTCAATCTCAATTTAAAATTACATTTATTCATAGATACATTTTATTAAAAAAAAATCCGTACAGATTTGTTCCGTAAATACATTCAAGTTTATCTGTACTTCATTACTTTCCCAAAAATTAAATAGTTTTGTTTTGGATTATGAATTTGAAGACGTTTTACATTCTACAAAAACGAGAATATCATTGTTTTCTTGAAACATTCGATTTAAGTTCGATCTATCTCATTTCCCTCTTATTGTGTTTATGAAGTCAATGTAAATGAATTTGAGTAGAAATTTCACCATCAGCATTACGTGGAATTTTTTTAATTTTTCACA
This sequence comes from Pinctada imbricata, assembly GCA_033119305.1. Lineage (NCBI taxonomy): Eukaryota > Metazoa > Mollusca > Bivalvia > Pterioida > Pteriidae > Pinctada > Pinctada imbricata. The sequence continues at coordinate 51,134,839 of VSWD01000008.1, read as the reverse complement.
GATTCTTAATTAAATTGTATGTTATTGTTTTTTATCAGTATAACAAGGAAAAGAACTTCATCGCAACAACACATTTCAGGAAAATGGAATTGTCCATGAACTTGCTGGTGACTTTGCTTTTGTTGATCAACAACTTTACGGATGCAGGTATGGCCGGTGTCTCGACAAGGATAGACAGAGGAACATATCTGAAGATGGGGTCTGATTAAATGTAGATTTGAATCCTTACAAAAAAAAAGAAGCCGAGGAACCAACTTAAAACCATTTCAACTTTAAGATTCCTGAATTAAGAATAGTTTCTTTTCTTCTTGTTCACAAAACTACAATAGTATTTTCCACAATGTAACTTTTAAAATAGTGAAGAATTGTATTCCTTCAAAATTGTTTGCCTCGTTCACTATGGCAATTTGATCCAACCCCCCCCCCCCCCCCAATATATCCTTTGATGATTAATTTGGTGCACCATATGAGCATTTCACATGTCAACATTCCTCGGTCAAGCTCGATTACCAAAAGAGGACATCAAAAGTCTGAATATTAGAAGAATTTTTAGCATTGTATGTAGAAGGGCCGTTAAAAAAGTAAAAGCTAAATGAAAAAAATATTTTGATGTTATTTAATCAGTGAATAGGTCGAAATGTGGCGACCGAAATAAACCCAACACAATGCAATACTAGGCCCTTGTTGTTTGTTGCAGTCCTTGGGTGTGTTCCGCTGTTGCCATTGCAAATTGGTCTGGAGAACTTTAGCATATTTCTGTAGTGGATCAAATCTAAAATGTTTTGAAAATTGATATTTAAATTATTATAATTTTACTAATTCAGCTTTTTGTGGTGGAAAAAGTTACAATCCCACCTTCAAAACATGCTGTCTCGGAAAGCTAAGTTTTCCTGGAGGACAATCTTGCTGTGGAAGCAAGGCATATAACCCCACTTTCAAGACCTGCTGCCTGGGTAAACTTAGTACTGGCGGAGATAAATCGTGTTGTGGGACCGAGGCATATAATCCATCATTTGGAACATGCTGCTGGGGCAAAGTGAGCTTCCCTGGAGGTAGATCTTGTTGCGGAAGCGAGGCATACGACCCAAACTTCAACACTTGCTGTGGAGGTAAACTCAGCTTTCCCGGAGGAAGACGTTGTTGTGGAATGGAAGCTTACAACCCGATGTTCAAAAGCTGCTGTGCCGGTCGAGTTTGTTCAAAACGGTTCTAGAGGAAATATGCAAATGAATTTACAGGAGATCTAATCAATAAATATGTTTGAATATCACAAGTCTTCCAATTTTTAGCGATAAATTTGCAGCATGGACCTGTTATGCACGTTTCGGGTACTTAACCCTCGTCATTCTGAATCTTATATGAATGAGTCGAGCACGTAGTAAGAAAAATTCAATTAGCATGTCTAATTACATTGTAATATTCCGGAAAAATGCTTTTCCTCTTTCTTTTTAAAATTGTTGTTAGAATTGTTCATGCCGTGGGGTGTATTCCTGTCTGATATAACGTACATGTAGAAAAATTGTAATGTTGGGAATCAAGCTTAAAAGGGAATAGTAAACCAAACAAATATATGAAAATTAAGAAAACGAGCAGATGATGATTTTGTGTTAATAACGTTATGTATATTAATAATACGGAAGTGTTCCAACTCTATAACTTCTTCTTTCAAACCGATTTATTATGCACCAGACATGTGTTTCGGATATTAAATCCTCATCAGCTATGCTTCCAGTCAAAGCATCGTTTGGCAAAGTGATCCCAGATCTTATGACCACTTTCCATGTCACACATTAATTGTAGAGTTTGGAGTGTTTTAATTCCATTTCGTTCTGTATATAGACTATGCTGTAATGTCTTCCATGTAGGATCTTAATTCACCCTTCTTCGATCATCTCATTGTGACATTTTTAGGTCGCCTTGTATCAAATTAACTCCTTCCAGATTACTCTTTATTACTACAGTCACTCTCCCATCATCGACATACATATCGTCAGGATCTTCCTTAACTCATTTGTGTCACACTTATACCTTTTTGCCGTGTGGAGCTCGTAAAAAGTTCCCCGCGAGGGGTTTGACAGTAAGTATTTTGAATTTTTTCCCTGACATTGTCGCCATAGCACTTTCTATGTAGACATGACCTCATACAGTGCATGTATTTTATTCATTTAACATCCCTATTTCGAAATTGGATCTCCCTACAATATACTGTATACCAAAACTTCACAAGTCCCCTTACAAGTTTCGATGCATTGCTAATTCTAGCAACTTCTCAACTGCAATTTTGTCTAGAAATCTGACGTCAGCACTCACGGCTATAAAGGAACACGTGGCAAAATACTGTGAAACTGTCATGAACAGGAATGGTGTAAACTTCTTTTGGTCTATTAAAAATTCAGGGGATGTGATTGACAAAATGAAATCAAGAAATTTTGAAGCAAATACGATATCTTCATACGACTTTTCTAATATGTACACCACGCTCCCTCACTACAAAATAAATGATCGACTGTCCAGACTCATTAAATGGTGATTTGATCGAGAGGGGAAAACTTATATTTGTGCATCTGAATCGAGGGGTTTCTTTTCCGCCACAGATCAAATCATACAAATCATGGACATGTGGTGACCTGTGTATTGCCTTGTCCTTCCTTTCTAACAATATTTATGTAAGATTTGGTGAGAAACTCTACATGCAGGTTTTAGGGATTCCTATTGGTACTAATTGTGCGTCTCTTGTTGTAGATTTATTTTTATACACGTATGAAAAGGAATTTATCCAAAATCGTCAAAAGCAAAGAAAAATTGATGATGTGAAATGTTTCATTGGTACTTCTAGGTACCTGGATGATATTCTTACCATCGACAATCCTGTTTTTGAAAAGTATAAAAAATGTTATTTATCCACAAGAATTGGTTCTAAACAAGGCAAACGTTTCAAACACAGAAACACCATTTTTGGACCTAGATATCAAAATTGTCAATGGAGATATCCATACAAGTGTGTATGACAAAAGAGATGATTTTGGATTTAACATAGTAAATTTCCCCTGGCTTGACGGTGATGTTCCTAGATTACCGTCCTATGGTATCTATAGTTCACACCTCATCCGGTATGCTAGAGCATGTACTGATGTATTGGATGTTCATAGTAGAAATTTACAAATTACCAAGAAACTTTTGGGACAAGATTTTCGCTTTTACCAACTAGAAAAGACTTTCTGGAAATTTCACAAAAATTATTGTCAACTTCTTCTGAAATTCGGACCAATACAGGCAACAGAGTATATTACTTTGGGTATTTCACAACCTGCATTTTATGGTGACATAATTAACAAGATAAGAAGGATCAAAGATAGACGACATCTCTATCAAAAATGCGTCAGAATCATCAAACGCCTTTTATACCGTGGATATGATCCTAATGTCACCAGACGGACACTAGGCTTGGTACTTGACCAATCTACAGTCTTGTACCAGCGCATTCTTAAAACTTGCACTCTGACTGACTGTGACGACGGGACTCCATGACGGGCCCTGTCCAAACCTCTTTAGAGAAGACAGGGCCGGACCACCTGTCCTCTCTGAATGTCAGTCGGACTCCTCGGGTGATGACATTCATGAGCTCGCTACAGCCAGCAGAGCACGGACTGTATTACATACGCCCTCTTTTGATATCCATTTACATATTCATCTATGTTGCTTGGGCCCCTGCGTTTTGCGGTCTTATTTGTATGTGGTCATCTGACAGTGAGGAGGTTGTTTTACACCTCAATTGAACGTTCTTCGAGACTTCTGGGTAATCAGAAAAGTGGGAGGGTTATGCGCACGTAATCCAGGATAAACACACCTTCTGCTATTTCCATGGCAGATGGCCGTCCTTAGTCGGCACAGGTTGCCCATTGGTCTCGTTGGTTTATGTGTAGTCCTTTGTGTTTGATGTTTCTGTGTTGTGCGTTGACGTTCCTTGTGCCTTATGCGTCTCTTTCTGTGCTTGTCTGCTTTGTGTTTTTGCATTGGATGTTTTGGGGTTTTGCTGTGGGTGCTGCAACCTGGTGTTGCTGGATAGATACTGCTGAGGTAATCCGCGAATTTTGGATTATTGATGGACAACACATCGTCTATGTATCTACAAGAGAAGTTGAAGTCGAAATCTAAGTATCTTTTCCCTTCAGAGACCAAAGATTGAACGAATTCAGCTTCGTACGAGTAAGGGAAAATGTCGGCAAGGAGTGGGGCACAATTGGTCCCCATTGGAATTCCGACAATTTGGGAAGTTAGGTGGAATGTGAACTCTCAGACGATGACATATTTAGCATCTCCTCTTCGTCTTCGATGGAAGCTGAGAAGTGGAATGGTTTATCTGATTGTAACGATCGTCATAAAATTTACTTTTCTTGTTTGATACTCATCATATCCCAACCATCCTGCTATGTCTTTCAGTACACTTTTGGACATAACATTCACAGGTTTTGAGCATATTTCATTGTTTAAATTGAAGATGAATGATGAGAGCTAAGTACCCGAAACGTGCATGTCTTGTCGATGCTGCAAATTTATCTGTTCTAAAATGATGCCATTGAATTTGATGACGTTTAACACTCTATGAGTTGGCACATCTTAGCAAAGCTCCAGAACTACCAAGGTTAGAGTTATAGTACTTGTTAATTTACAATATACCATGCCATCTCTACATATGAAGTAAAACAAGACAACCAAAGGAGCAAATACTAATGTTCCTATACACGATCCACATTGTAAAGGTACTATCATTTGGCTACCATGGAAGTCACCTCGTAGGATTTTAATTTATAAGTTAAGGCGAATGTGCTGACAAAGGGCAAGGGGCGGTTAGGGCCAAAATCAGCCCAATCTCAAAACTTGGAAAAACATTGAACATTGAAAATACATGAAATACAGAGTGTAAATCAATTTAAATTTTGAGAATCCGACATTCCGTTGCAATTCTACACTAATTTGAAACCAGGATGGTCGGCTATATGTTACACTGATTTTGACGTCATATGACGTTACGATCACATTGTAATTTAACGTTGTCTGTAGATATCATGCTGCTATATTCTAACACTATTTAGGCTACTTTGTATCAGTTTTTGTGCAATTGAATGATAAATAAATATCTTTAAATAAATTACATTTTTATGTAAAGTTTTGAAGCTGCAACTTGTTACGAAAAAGGAGGAAACAATAGTTAAATGTGTTCATATGCTGTCAATATCACGATATAATATATACATGAATGTACTTGGTAGATTTAAATATAATGAGGGGTAACTGGGGTACCACCCCTTTGTTGACTTTTTGAAATCTTACAATAAATGATATTGATGTGATAATGATACTTTTCACCAAGGCATAAATAGCGTGTATTTCCGGTAACCCAGCAGACCCTACACTGTATTTTAGTCCCAAACCCCTTTTCCCGTGTAAATCATTTTTGTCTCATCTGATTCATCTGCATTACGAGTGGGCTCCGATCCCCTCTTTTGGTGGTCAACACTTCCTTTTTCTAATAGAAATTTTTTTATAGTTAAGAAATCCTTTGGCTCGCTAGGTACCGCTCGTCATTATCAAGAATTACCTTGCATGTCTCAATGTCAACAAACCTTTTAGGTCGCCACGCGCGCGTTGAGAGAGTTGCCTCGTTATGAAATTTCGAACGAAACCTCGACGTTCGCCAGCGTGTTGAAGGTCGTTACTCGTGTGTTGGCCAAAAAAGTGAAGGTGTGACACTTAAAAAAAATAATAAATATATAAACATGGGCGTCGGATTGATCGCTGGTTACAGTACCACTCGCAAGTAATTCTTTAATCATAATAATAAGGCTTTTCTTGGTTTTTATCTTTTTTTTTATGAACAACCGCAACTACATGTTTTACACAGAAAAAAGATTCGATTAAGAATTCAAAGGTTAATCATTTTATCATAGCGCCACCTACAATACCTTCGAGTTCACAAACTTTCGTTTTTCTCTCAATAATTCCTATTGATTACAACATTTCAGTATGTACGTTTCGTTGTTTGTAATAAATTACCAGGGATAAAATTTTATACACGTCCCATTAGTGGGGATATTTCGTACTTTCTTAACGCATTGATTTTTAACGACTGAAATTATCAATATTCATTGTATGTCAAAAAATCTCCCCCAATTAAGATGCGTCTATATTTCGGTTGTTCTTTATTTTTTATGTATACATGTACAAATTCCTTGGATTGCACTTTTAATGATTTAGATTTACATCATTAAAAAAAGATGAAGGAAAAATATGAAGATACAGAATGTGCTACTGTGAAGGCGTGAACAACAGACAATCGGTATGTACACAATACTCGCAGAATGTCCGTTACCGTAAAATCGCTCTTATATAAGTTTTATATACGCTGTATGCGCTATAATTTTCGTTATTGACAACATATTTTCTATAAAATATGTTCAATAAAATTAAAGGATATTTCTCAGTTGAAATCGAGATATGGCAGATATTTTTTTCCCAATTTGAAAAAATAAGTACATCTCATCGACGGCAAATCATACGCGGCGGTGTAAATTTTACTTGGCCATAATTTCTCGATATTGAAATAAATTTTATTCCAGTGTCAAGATCAGATAAATTATATATATGTTGTGTTCTTCATGATGTATTTATGATAAAGTAAAAATTGCTCTTCATGTGAAAGAAGGGTTTGTCATGTTATACGTAACGTCCATTCGGATTTTCTATTTTGTCTCCTTTTGACTTTTCTTTTTTTCTGAAAAGATGGGGTGTACTTGACATCTTCATTTGATCTTTAAGTTTATTGTGGTTGACTTTCGTGTGTGTGTGTGTGTGTGTGTGTGGTTTTTTTTTTGCGGGGGGGGGGGGGAGTTGATGTTGTTTAATTTAGTTTTTAAGGATTTCTTTTTCGTTTGTACAGGGTTATTTCTTTTTTTAATTAATATTTTATTTTATACCGGCTGTATCCTTTTAGATATACTCTGTCATTTCGATTTTTAAATATGTATATGATATGATTACTTTGACTTTAAAATATTTTTCGCAAAATACAATCACGACCATAGAATGACGTCATATATTCAGTAGGACGTCATTCTATGGTCCTGAAAGTCGGTTACGTTACGAGGAAAATACACATTTGAAAGACATTTTTGTCGATATTATTTGATTTCGTGCATGTAAGAATAAATAATCAATATCATCATTAACAACAAAACAAAATCTATTAAATTATATCGATTTGACTCAAATTATTTCTGTATTATAGAAGTAAAAGGTGTTTTTCTGTTTCCAAAAAGACCCGATCTCTTGGTAACAGTAATTGATTTCATTCCGTTTTCGATGTGGCCACATGAAAACAACAGATTCATACTTTTACAACATTTACAAAATACTTGTACGGATATACAGACAAAATATGAACTTGTTGTTTTGATGTAGCCAAGTCTAATTTCGCCATCAAAAGCGAAAATTTATTGATTTTTTGTTCATTTCCGGTTTCATAGGTGATTTCAAAGGGGGATAACTCTAATGAAAAAATGAAATCGAACATTTTTCAAGTTGAACCTATTGAAGACAAGCTTCCATTAATCAATTTCAGTATCAATTTCAATATTTTTAAATTTTCGGAATTTACAACAATTTTGGGCTTAGAAAGTCCCTTATCGCCCCTTGCCCTTTCACTTTAATTTCAAGCGGAATGGAATCGATGAAATTACCAATTCGGCAATATATGTTTATTCAGGTTTTTGACTTCGGTTTTTTCATTACAAACAATGTCCAATACTGTATCATAATCTACACATTTAAAGTGATATTAGAACATCTGTGAAAATAGTATATAGCATTAGCTCTTTGAAAATGAAATGGCTAAAAATATCAACTTCAAAACTGATTTAGGGTTGTGCGCACGTATTCCGGATAACTACAACATCTGCTAATAGCAGATGGCCGTCCAAAGACAACGCCGGTTGCACATTGGTCTCTGTAACGGTCGTCAACGCTAAGATTTTTATGCTGCTTTGTGTATTCCAACTATTTGTTGACGATCAGCTGATCACGTTTTATGTGCATTTTTATGTTACGACTTTTGTATTGTTTGAAAATGACTTTTATTTGTTGTGACTAATTTACAGAACCATAAGTAGCTTACCTCTTTGTTAGATTCATTTTAGAGCGGTTGTATATGTGTGTATTCCTTGTAATGTATTGCTACACGTTGTGTATTCGTCGTACATGCCGCCATGTTTTCACGATCTCGCTTCGTGTTTACATTCGTTACGTGTTTATATTTTAATTACTTTTTGTATTTAGCAGTATAGAGAATTATTATTTTATTATAGAAGTATAATGACATTGTTTGATAATTTTTGTAAATAGCGATTAGGAAAACTTAGGAATAATCGGGCGTGGGAACACATTCCAGCAAAGGTCATTCCCACGCATCTGATTGGCTGGCGAGTTTCGCTGGAAAGGTCAATGCAATATGATTGGTGCATGTGCTACCGGCGTATTACGTCAGGATATAAATGTAGGTTACTACGAGTAGCAGTGCCTTTCTCTGTAGTATTGTATTCTAGTGAAGTACGTTCCGTCTCAGAGGCGTTTTAGACTTTAGTTAATTTGGCTATTTAGGTTAGCATTTTACTTCGTTGATCACATATTCAGTCTTATTTATTTACTGAGTGATCTTCTGAGTTTATTTACGTATTTTCAGTATATTTTAGAGTTTTATTCCGTTTGACAACGTAGGGGCAGTCGGTCATATACTTATCAAGTGACCGACTGGTTAGGACAGTAGGAGATAGATATAAGAATACTAGCGTTAGGAATAAGTTAGGAGTTTTATTTTAAACAGAGTGATCAGCTGGGTCGGGTTTTAGTGCGATATTGTACTGTCAGTACTGTATGTACTCTTTGTGTCAATAGTCGTCAGAGTGTGTCGTTCGTCGTCACCCTTCTCTTTACTATATAGCTGCGTTACAGTCTCCTTCCTTTTATGTGTTGTCTTTGATGTTTAATGTTTCTGTACGTCTGTTTCGATTATTTTGTATCATGTTCTAGCGTCCTTGTGCGGTTTGTAGTTTTGTCTGTTGTCAATCTGTGTCAGTATCTTGTGGGTTTGTTTCGCTGGGTGTCTGCAGGTTTGTCATGCTGGAGATCCTTCCCTTTTATGAATTAAATGCCGAAGTGATTTTCTGACACAGCCAAATGTGTAGCGCCCTCTGGTTTTATTTTTGAATTTGAATGTGTGCATAAATTTATGTTGCAGAGAGTGCGCGGCTCAAATTTATGTGTAGGGTCGATTCAGTAGCATAGTTATAAATGACATCTATGACCAAAAATAACAATAGAAGGATGTTAATTAACCTCAATTAATTTCGATGATCAATAGTTTTGGATGAAATTACAAGTTTATGAAATAGAAAAATATTATATTAATAATACGGAAGTGTTCTAACTCTGTACCTTCTGGAAGAAAAATTCAAACCAATTTCCATGCACCATACACGTGTTTCGGATATCAAATCCTCATCAGAGATGCTTCCAGCCAAAGTGTTTTTCTTAAGCCGCCAAAATTCATTTCACTAGCGCCCTCTGGTTCTATTTTTAGAATCTAAATTTGTACATTTACTTTACAGAATGTGTGCGGCTCCAAATTTCCTGTAGGGTCGATTCGGTGGTATATCCAAATAAAATTGTTATTCAAAATAGCATGGGGTGGTGCTAAGATGTGAACCTCCTTTAATTTCGACCATTTTTCTATGAAGTCAAATTGATAGTTTGCCAAAACAAAGCTTCTTTATGGCAACAGGGCTGGACTAGAAAGACGTAATCATTACACTTTAAACACCCAGTCACGAGGAACAAGTTTAACTGCTCCACAGAGACACCAAAAGGAAAAGAAAGATAGATAGGCTATATAGAATAAAATGACCGGATCCCTAAAGCTATATACCGTGTTTCATTTAACGGGGCCGGATCGTCATTGGTACATTGTGTCCGAAAAAAGGAAGGCCTGATGTTCTAAGTCGCGTACTTTATAATAGTGATGTTTGTTTGAGGTCATATCTTCATGTTTCCGATATTCATGTGTTTAAATATTAATTTTCTTTGACCTTTCGTTTACCTTTCTAAAATATGTTCAATTTCAGATGATTATGTCAAATCTAGAAAATTTTATTAATGTATGCTCATTTGATCATTTGAACAATCATCATTTCTTTGAATCGCTTCATGAATCCATGTGCACATAGCTTTCCTCTTCATTTTACAGTCAACTGGCACAGACACGGTAAGTTTATGTCAAATTTCAACAAAACAGTAGGACAATACTTCTTTTCCTGTTTAAGCTGCTTGTTTTTAAAGAAAAAAAAACCACTACTATGTTCAATGAATACTGTATAGGCATTATAATATCCTTTAAGAATACCTATTTTTGTACGATCTCTGTGTACTCAGAAAAGGAGGAGGACTATGAGCATGTAATGTGGATAACAACACAAAACGGTTAGCTATTGATATAGCAGATCAGTTCTACATACCAAAAATCAGTTCATTAACTTCAGTAACAGCCTAGAAAATTCTTGAAGGCTGAAATGCTAAGTCCAAGGGCTATAACTGTTGTAAAATCAGGTCAATCGAATAAAAACTCGAACTGGATCTGTATCACACGAAGATCGATGTATCAATATACATGTACCAAAAATCAGTTTGATATCTGCAATAAAACCGACGGAAAGTCCTGAAAACTGAAAAATTCATGACATTTGCTAAGTCCAAGGGTCATAACTCTTGTTAAATTATGTCAATCCAAACCAAATTCAAATGTAATCTGTACCACATAAAGATGTATTCATGTACCAAAAATCAGTTTGGTATCTGCAATAAAACCGATGAAAAGTCCGGAAAACTGAAAATTTCATGAATTTTTTTAAGTCCAAGGGCCATAACTCTTCTGAAATAAGGTCAATCAAAACCAAACTCAAACTTGATCTATACCACACAAAGATGTATTCATGTACCAGAAATCAGTTTGGTATCTGCAATAAAACCGACGAAAAGTCAGTAAAACTGAAAATTTCATGATATTTGCTAAGTCCAAGGGCCATAACTCTTAGAAATCTCTAGCCGCGCACTCTCTGTAAAGTTAATATACAAATCTAAATTCAAAACATTAAAGTGGGCGCTACTGAAATGAATTTTGGTGGCTCCGCTGAAAGCATCAATGATGAGAATTTAGTAATCGAAACACGTGCCTGGTGCAGGAAAAAATGGTTTGAAATTTTCTTCATGAAGGTATAGAGTTGGAACACTTCCGTATTATTATCATAAACACTTACCGGTGTTTCATGTTGCGGTGATCGTTCCCCTTGACCTGATGTTTAGAAGTGTACCCTTTTTTCATCTTGTCATGTCGTGTTAAATGAGTTTTAATGGAAGTTGCGCCGTCAGCGTAATATGAAAATTTCATTCTTTTGCATTTTTCTTAATTCAATTGTAGAGGGCACATATAGCCAAGATCGATAAACTTCGGTTGATCGTTTCTTCAACACAAATGTATGTGATCAAAATTTTTTGAAACTTCTAAAACATGGATCTTGTAGCATCATATCCCTCCCATCCTGCTACGTCTATCGGTACATTTTTTTTTACATAATAACTTTCACATTCTTCGGCCAAATTACTTTGTTTAGATTGATGATCAATGACGAGGGTTAAGTACCCGAAATGTGGATGTCTGGTCAATGCTGCAAATTAATCTGTTCTTAAATGATGCTATTGAATTTGAAGACATTTAACATTTTATTGTCTGTCAGTATAACAAGGAGAAGAACTTCGCAGTGACAGATTTCAGGAAAATGGAACTGACCATTAGTTTGCTGCTATCTTTGCTTTTGTTGATCAACAACTTATCAGATGCAGGTGAGTGTGGGATTTTTTTTTGACAAGTATAACACTATATATAACGTATTTGAACATCCTCATTAGATTTGATTTGGTGAAGATGTAAATCCATTTACGAAATAATCAACCTTTACTTCCTGTTCACGTGATTCAACTCAGAACACCCTGTTTTGGGGATTTATTGTGCTGCCTTAGGAATTTTTCTCGTCTACTCAACTGTTTTAATTTGAAACTGCCGCTATATTGTTCTCCATATCAGCAATTGTACACAGTGATGTCATGGTGTCCGACGTCACAGTATATTTCGTAGAAAATCGCCAAAACTGGGTGTCTGGATTAAGTGAACAGGACAGTAGACTTTAATCAAATGATCATTTTCTTATCTTGTAGGCTAACATTGGGGGTGAGGGAAATTGCACTTTTGAATCGATTGCTGGCAATATTTAAGTAATATTCCTTTTAAGAATTGTTTCCCTCGATCACTTTGGTTTGATTATCTTCTTTGATAAATAAAATGTATGTCAAAGAACCCGGCTAAGGATATACCTTAATGATAAAACTCAATTAGGATAGACAGATCCACGTGTTTCGGAAAAAAAGACCTGCTCCATCGTTGTTTGTTGAAATTGTTTGGTTTGATGTTCAGTGTTTCTTGTTATCCTCGGATTTGTTCCGCTGTGTCTTCCTGGTGATCTATTGCATATTCTTCTAAATTGTTTCTATAATTCTTCAACTGTACAAAAATTAAATTGATGCTCTCGTTTTCTTTCCAGCTTTATGTGGTGGAAATAGCTACAATCCAACGTTGAAAACATGCTGCCTTGGAACACTGAGTTTTCCTGGAGGACAATCTTGCTGTGGAAGCAAAGCATATAACCCCACTTTCAAGACCTGCTGCCTAGGTAAACTCAGCAATGGAGGAGGTAAATCATGTTGTGGGAGCGAGGCCTATGACCAATCATTTGGAACATGCTGCTTGGGCAAAGTGAGCTTCCCTGGAGGTAGATCTTGTTGCGGAAGCACTGCCTACGACCCAAGATTCAAGACTTGTTGTGGGGGCAAACTCAGCTTTCCCGGGGGAAGGCGTTGTTGTGGAACGGAAGCCTACAACCCATCAATGAAAGGTCGAGTTTGTCCAAACCGGATCTAGAGGAAATATGTAAATGAATTTGCCGAAGATATAATTAAATAATCTGTTTGAAATCTAATTTGGCTTTGTTGAGAATGTATGTTTGACAGACTTGACGTGGTTAATTACACAGAATTATTTCAGTAATAGGGTTTTTTATATTCCACGCAGTGGAGAGTATACCTATCGAGTATAATGTAACAGTTTGAGGGAAAAGTTTAAAAGAAAAGATTTTCAAACTGTGTGAATAAAGTTATGCATTAAGTATTATTTAACGAAAGGATCCCGGACCTGAAGTCCCCACTTCTATTGCTGATAAATCGAATAATTCAAGGCAAATGGCATAATACTTCTTACATCAAATGTTAATGAACCTCTAATGTTCATCCGTATATTAAAAATGGACACTTCATTATTGAAATTCCACTTGTATTTAAAGACGTAACTTTTTTATGTCTTTATATGAAGGGGACATTAGGTTTATTTGGTGAACAGCCATCGATTCCGTCCTCAAATATTACTGTCTATATACATGAATGAGAAAGGTAAAAGGGATTGTCACATGATCACAAATAATGTGAACATGACCATTCTAATCAAATATAAAACAAAATATGCAAATAATCCGACTGTTTTTATATGCAGTTATATATTCATCTGTGTTTCCTGGGCCCCTGCGTGATGTTCTCCGTTTGTATGTTTATCTTACAGTAAGGAGGTGATTTTACACCTCAATTGTGCGTTCTTCGAGACCTCTGGGTAATCGGAAAAGTGAGAGGGCTTTGCGCACGTAATCCGGATAACTACACCTTCTGCAACTTACGTGGCAGATGGCCGATCAAAGTCGGCATTGGTTCCTCATTGGTCTCGTTGGTTTATGTGTTGTCTTTGGTGTTTCATGTTTCTATGGAGTGAGTTGGTGTTCGTTGTCCCTTTTGCGTCTCTTTCCGTGCGTGTCTGCTCTGTGACTTTTTTTTATTTTGCATATGGTGATTTAGAGTTTTGCTGAGGGTTCTCCTTCGGAGTGTTGTTGAAGATCCCCTCTTTCTCTTGAAATAAACTTTTTAAGGGATTCGATGTCTGCACAAATAGAGTATCTCTTGCTTTCTCTGGCAGGTTTTATGATTAATGGAATTGCATTTATCAATTTTAGTGTACATCCATTTCTTTATCAAACTTATTCAATTGGGGGGGGGGGGGGGGCAATCAGCGAAACTGTGGGTAACACTAACACAGACGTTGGGATGGGCTTTTTATTTGGTCCTACTTACTTATTATACTTGCATTAGATATGTAACACTGCTACGTCTTTCGATACATGTTTGGACATAACTTTCACATGTTTTGGCTATATTACATTAATAAAGATTGAGGATCACTGACGAGGGTTAAGTACCCGAAACGTGCATGTCTGGTCCATGCTGCAAATTAATCTGTTCTTGTATAATGCAAATGAATTTGAAGACGTAAAAATTTACATTAGATATATAACAATACTAAGTACGGCGCGTTTTTTAAACAACGATGCCTACAATGCATTCTACATTGCTTTCCGCACTGGAGGTGGTTCAATAGATAAGTTGTCCTTCGTGTTTCTGTAGTTTGTTTCCGTCTATTTGTCCTATTTTTCTTTTTTTTTTTTCGCATAAAAAGTTCTATCTTGTAATTCTTTTTTTCAAAAACGATTGTGTTTTTTATAATCTGGTTTCGGCTTTCGTGATTGACTTTCAATCATTGACTTGTATATAAGAGCCGTCACTTCATTAGGCAGGAACTTTAGGTCAGTTGCGCTCTATTTAAGGAGCAAGTCTTTTCTGTCATTCCTACATCTTTTATCAGACAATTACTCCATAACGATTTTGACAAACATTTCTTGAAGGACACGATGTCTCACGATACCAGCACGAACGGACTTTCTCGATATCCTCCTGAAAGAAAATGTGATGTAAAAGAAGCAAAGAAAGAATAACTAACATTCAGTGAATTAGGGTAACATTATGCCCTTCCTTTATTTTTTATGAAATTCTTACTTTGTTTAACACTTATCCTCGTCACGTTTCCATTGATATAATGTTAGAGTTTTCATTGTCTCCGTCGTTAGGCCGTGATAACTGCAATGTCACTTTTGTTTTATGTAAAATAGAATAAATGACTTTTTAAAAGTGATTTCTTACAGGTATGTAATACATAGAGCAAGAAAATTTTATCGTACATGTAATGCTGGTTAGTGCCTTCCATACGATAAATACACTTGCTGTTTGATGGATACCCGTAACAAAACAAAAATTGTTTTATTTATGACGGCGTACGATGGCGTGCTTTTCTAGTCATAGCAGATTTTAAGGGGAGCATAAAATAAAAATACTTCATGTTTTAAATACATGTAGTGACTGTAGAAACAACAATCGAGACAGATAGTATTTTCCTATTTTAATCTTGCGCAGTACACTAGGAGAATTTGTGTTGCGATATGCTACTTAGGGCACGATCACTTGTGCTCTCTGAATGCCATTCGGAATCTCGGGAGCTCGCTCGAGTCAGCAGAGCACAGACTGATTTCGTATGCCATTCACTTTTGATATCAATTTGCAAATTCATATGTATGTTACTTGGGCCTTTGTATTTTGCTGCCTTCTCTGTGTGGTCAGTTAATTATTCACTGCAATAATTGTTCGTTCTCCGACCCCTCTGGGTAACCGGAAAAGTGGAAGGGTTGTGTGCAAGTAATCCGGATAAACATATCATTGCATAAAACAAAAGTGACATTGCAGTTATCACGGCCTAACGACGCAGACAATGAAAACTCTAACATTATATCAATGGAAACGTGACGAACATCAAAATTCCACAAGGACAATAGCGTGACAGATGGTCGTCATATGTCGGCACTTATCGCCATGGGTCTCGTCTCGTTGGTTTATGTGTATCTTTTTTCATTAAGTGTTTTGATGTAACATTTGGTGCCCCTGTCCCTTTTGTGTTGTGTCTCTTGCTGTGTATGTCTGTGGGTGCTGCAAACGGGTCTTGTTGGAGATCCCCTCAAGCTTATTTTCTTTATATTCATTTTCTTAGATATATAGAGGCCTTGATCGATGAATCAGTATGAACTGAATTCCTTGTAGATATCGAACAATAGTATTTGATGAATTTAAAATAGATGGAATTTCACAATTGGAACGTTGAAAGAAACCATTTTCTTGTGATAAGATTGAAGTTCCAGTTCCAGAATTCAAGAATACGAAATCAGCTGAAAGGTGTACACAGTTTCTGCACCTACCGGTGACCTAGAACCATATATATGTCAATTGGTTCACTTTAGCTGAAGCACTACTCGAGTTTTCACCCTTTAAGTAAACATACACGGATACAATAAATTTAGGCAACGAATATATGTCTTACGTGTTTGTCAATAATTCAAAAATCAATATCGAAACCCCTGAATGTGTTAAATATGGTGCTTTTGGATATGCGTTTGTATATATACATATTTTACCGAAAACGATTATTATGAGAGAACACTTTTTTTCTGATTATAAGAAATATTAATTCATCACTCAATGAAGGTTTCCAACGAAAATTGTAAAAACATTTGTATTAGCATGTACAGATTTAGTACAGAAAGTAGAAGGAGGGAGCCCAGTCCTTCTGATTTATATTAAGGATCCTCTAGGCTCCATCTATTAGCCAGCCTCTACATTATTTTAAAAGCAAAATATATGCAAGAAAAGACATCTTGCAGATTTGTAGTTGTCGGTTCTGTGCAATTGTTTATTTGACTGTACATGTCTCCATCATCGTTTCGTTTAATTTCAAGCGTTGGAGTTAC
Source organism: Pinctada imbricata (assembly GCA_033119305.1). Classification (NCBI taxonomy): domain Eukaryota; kingdom Metazoa; phylum Mollusca; class Bivalvia; order Pterioida; family Pteriidae; genus Pinctada; species Pinctada imbricata. Next base: position 51,117,959 of record VSWD01000008.1, on the reverse strand, counting down.
TGGTCCATGCTGCAAATTTATCCATTTATACATGATGCTATGCGATTCTGGAGAAGGGTTTTTTTTTCAGATTAGAAAATACACATGTAGTTCTAAACTTTTATTTCTATGTCAAGCACATTTATCAATCTCACAGTTGTATCTACATCTTCTTCTTTCTCTTGTTCCGCTGTTCTTGCGTTGGCTATACAGAGCTTCTTACATCTGTCTTTGAAATAACGCAAAATCTCTACGACTACAACCAACACACCAGAGAAACTAATGAGCAGACCTCCAATGAAGAAGGTGTTGTAATACGATCCAGAGACATCATACAGCTTTCCTGAAAAAAAATCATATAGGATAAAATATGTTCTTCAACATGTTCTATGTTATTTTTAATATTAATCGAGTTCAATAGATCTCACTAATTAACATAGAAAAACGGCATGTTGTTTTACACCACAATTGTATGTTCTTCGAGACCTCTGGGTAATCGGAAAAGTGGGAGGGTTGTAAACACGTAATCCGGATAACTACATCGTCTGCTACTGACTTGGTAGATGGCCGTCCTAAGTCGGCACATATTGCCCATTGGTCTCGTTGGTTTATGTGTTGTGATTTTTGTTTGATGTTTCCATGTGATGTGGCGTTCCTTGTACCATTTGCGTCTCTTTCTGTGTCTGCTTTGTGTTTTTGCAGTGGGTGTTTGGGGGGGGGAGGTGCTGTTGGTACTGCAACCGGGTGTTTTTGGAGATCCCCTCATTAAAATTCTTTCATATAAAACAATCATAATTAGATCTACAAACCTGCCACTGGTGGACCAAACAAATTTGCCACTCCTTGTACCATCATGATAAGCCCATATGCATTTGTCAGCTTGTCCACTCCTACGATTTCCACCAGTATGACAGGAGTCAGGCAATAGTTAGCGCTTATGAAAAGACCAATTGATCCAGCGATTAGACAAAGCATTGTATAGTCCTTCACAAGCGGAATAGCTAGGACTGAGAATCCACATATAATTAACGATACGGTATACAAAATGGCTAGGTGAATGTTTCTGTCGGCGATGATACCGTACATAACCTGACCAACTGTGCTGACGATACCAATAATAGATATCAAGTAGGCGGCGCGCTCATTGCTAAGTCCGAGCTCTATGGTGTAGTCAAAAAAGAAGACATATGGGAGGTCGTACCAGAAATACAAAATAAAGTTCGATATCAGAAACATTATAAAAAAGGGTAGTCGTAAAATAGATGGATCAAACATGAGATTCAAAAACCTCTTTGTGTGCTTATAGGCCTTCATCACTAATACTTCAAAACAAAATAGATTGCCCTCTTCGTCGGAGTAATTATCTGTAGGTATATCTCGATTAAGGATTGGACAACTTCTGAACTGAAGATCATTTACGGCGAGTTTTGACAAAATCCTTCCATAAGAAATGCTCGTTTTATTGAGATGGTCATAAAGCTGATTTTGACAATCGTTCACTCTTTCAATATCTTGCGATTTACTTTTCATTCCTGAGAATTTAATTCCCTGTTCAAAGTCGGCAATAGTGTTTTCCTTCGCATTCATTTTTCTTATTTTCCTATGGAATGCACATTTAACATTACTGGTGTTTGTAACAATCTTAGACAACGGCACCTTTAGTATCTCCTCTTCGTCTTCCCTTAATGTTGGAAGCTGTGGAGCGGAATGGTTCATCTGTTCGTAAAGAACGTCATTAAAATTACTTTTCTCATCTAGTACTCGATGTGTTGGTACATGTCCGTCTGATTTATTCCCATACGTCTTCTCAAACGTTTCAAGATTTTTTTGCAACTTTTCCTTTGAAGTATGTTCTAAAGGTCTCAACAGAGCTCCAAAAACAACCAAGTTTAGAGTTATAGCACTCGTAATGATCAAAGTACCATGCCAGTTGTATGCACGAAGTAAATGTTCAAATAAAGGGGCAAATATGAACGTCCCTATACCCGATCCACACACAGATATACCCATAGCTAAGGCTCGCTTTTTCTCAAAATATTTGGCAACCATCACAACGGAAGTCACATATCCCACAGACATACCAAATCCACCTACTACCCCATACGTCACACACATCATCCCCACAGAATTGGAAAAGGCGCTTGCAAATATTCCCACACTTGCAATTATGCCGCCAAAGATTTGCATCTTCCTGCAGCCATATTTGATTGCCAAGGCACTTGAAAGTGGTCCAAAGAGGCAAGATGCGCAGTTATAGATGGACAAAATCCATGATGTTAGACTTTTGCTCTCTTGAAACACGTTTAATAGATCTGCATAAAGCACACCGAATGCACAGGCGACTCCATCAGTGATGACCATCGTCATGAAGGCACTGAACACAATGACGTATCCATAACCGCCGTCTGGTGCTTTAGGCCTAGCTGCAGATGAAACAGACGATGTTGAATTTGAAGACGAAGATACTGTAGCAGATTCTGAGCGTGTGACTCGTCTTAATATTCTCTCCTTCGATTTAGACTGATCCTCGTCTGACATTGCTTGCCATCAATGGACGTCACAAAATATTTATCAGTGCTTAGTTGTGTTGTATAGTCAAGACGTTTTTAAATTTAGTATATCAAAATGACGGTAGGCTCATTCTGCAAAAGAACAGCATTATCAGTTTACTTGTATTAAGTCACAATAATTGCAATTTTATTGTTTTACAAAATGAAGTAATTATACGACGAGACTTTATTTGTAAAATAATACTATGATTCCAATATGAAATATAATTTTTGTGCTTTGTACTTAAATCTTACTTTGCATACCGGAACAACATATAATCCAATGACACATACAAAATTCAAATCAATATCAATAAAAAATAAACTCACGTTCCAGCTCAAAATACGACATCCCGAAAAATTATTGTCGAATGCACAAACAATATTTCATGAATGTACATCTCAGCTGACAGATTGAATCCTCGATTTTAAGAATTTTAAATGCATTTGAGATTTCCTTTTTGATAAGGCGCTTTTATATCTCTGTGATATTTCCATAGGGAATGAATAGATTGTTAAGTTTTTTTATTTCTAAAATATCCTCTCAGTGTTTACGCCCTCCATTTAAACAGTCATTCACTATCTCGCAAATCTTATATTTTATTTGCTATGTATGGAAATATTTTTGTTGTTTTAAATGCTAAACACTAGTTATATTCTTAAAGTACTCAAATTATTTGTATTTGACAAGCTATAACAAAAGGAATATACTTATTTTCGTTTGACCTGAATAGGAATTTCAGGTAATATTTGACCCGATGTCGAAGTATTTCAACTATCCATGTTGAAATGTCATTTTTCTGGCATTTGCTTTCATAACAAAACATTTTCACAGGCAGCTAACATGACATGTATATATCATTAAACTAAATATTTAGAATTATTCCATGATAATAAAATGAATATTATACATTTATTGTCTATTATGAATGCATCAAACAGATGATTTCAATAACTGATAAACTTACCATCAACGCATTAGAAATAAAGCGTGACGGTCTAACGCCGTACATTGCTCTCTTTGTCGGTGTAAAACGACTGCTCAAATAAAATTAAACCCTGACATTGCAATGTACTTGAAATAAACTTTCGTATCACTAATATTTACTACATGTTTTAACCCTTATCTACTTCTAAAACATTTCGCGTAGGTAATAAAATCAGCTCGTTTTAATTCTCGAGCATAAAACTCCGCCGGTAACTCGACTTAGGGGTAGGCTCTGAGGTGTAGGCAGATATGTTTGTTTATTTATTTATTTATTTATTTCACTTGATTAGGTATTTATTTATTTATTTATTTATTCATTTCACTTGATTAGGTAGTATTTTTAGGTTGGAAACTGACATTAGCAGCCTTGTGGACAGACAATCCTAACGGCGACGCACCAGACATACTTGCTTCGGGTAATGAATCCTCATTAGTGGTACTCTAAGTAAAATGATAAAAAACTGAAAAAAGCTGTTATGATTGGTGCCAAAAGTTAACTCTAGAATATACATTATTTGTATTTTTTTAAAGTGAGCGAATCGAAATCCTGTGAAGGGAGTATTCAGAAGTGTTATAAAGAAAACAAATGTAGTCATAACTCATTGAAGTAATATCAGATAAAACTTCGTCAGCAATCAGCAGAGGATAACGAAAGACTTAACAACACAACCAACCAGACCAAGAAGTAACACACAACCAACCAGACCAAGAAATAACACACAACCAACTATACCAAGAAATAACACACAACCAACCAGACCTAGAAATAACACACCAAGAAATAACACACAACCAACCAGACAAAGAAATAACACACAACCAACCTGACCAAGAAATAACACACAGTCAACTATACCAAGAAATAACACACAACAAATCAGACCAAGAAATAACACACAACCAACCAGACCAAGATATAACACACAACCAACTATACCATAGAATAACACACAACCAACTATACCAAGAAATAACACACAACCAACTATACCAAGACATAATACACAACCAACCACACCAAGTAATAACACACAACCAACTATACCAAGAAATAACACACAACCAACTATACCAAGGAATAACACACGACTAACTATACCAAGAAATAACACATTACCAACCAGACCAAGATATAACACATAACCAACCAGACTTTACCAACAAGCCCAAGAAATAACACATAACCAACCAGACCAAGAAATAACACACAATCAACCAGACCAAGAAATAACACACAACTAACCAGAACAAGAAATAACACATTACCAACCAGACCAAGAAATAACACACAACAAACCAGACCAAGAAATAACACATTACCAACCAGACCAAGAAATAACACATTACAAACCTGACCAAGAAATAACACATTACCAACCAGACCAAGAAATAACACATTACCAACCAGACCAAGAAATAACACACAACCAACCAGACATAGAAATAACACACCAAGAAATAACACACAACCAACCAGACAAAGACATAACACACAACCAACCTGACCAAGAAATAACACTCATTCAACTATACCAAGAAATAACACCCAACAAATCAGACCGAGAAATAACACACAACAAACCAGATAAAGTAATAACACACAACCAACCACAATAAGAAAAAATCAAATTCAAGGAATTGTGGTCCCCCGCTTTTGGGTGTTTGTCTTTAAAGAAATGCTTACAGACATCTCATATATTATCAACATTCTAAATATGAAAGATTAACTCCAAGAAAAGGTCAAAAGGAAAAAAAAACTTTTGTTTTGTTTCTAAGGGACAGGGCTTATGAAAAGGTATGCACATGTGAAATATTTAGGACCTATGATTTAAATTACCCTCGAAAACTAATGGTCGAGGTTGAAGTTTTTAAATGTGGGTCAACCTCCATGGACAAGGTCACAAGGTCAGAATGCTGTTACCAACAGAAATGTCTCATCACAAGGAATACACATGTGAAATGTGAAAGCCCAATCATTTGCCATTAAAAAGTTATGGACAAGGTTAAGGTTTTTTGAAAAGTAGGTCGAACTCAAAGGTCAAGGTCACAAGGTCAAAATTTTGGTATCCATGCAAAGGTCTTGTCACAAGGAATACACATGTGAAAAATCAAAGCCCTATCACCTTCTATTCAAAAGTTATGGTCAAGGTTAAAGTTTTTAATAAGAAGGTCAAAGTCCAAGGTCAAGGTCACAAGGTCAAAAATTTTGGTATCCATGGAAAGGTCTTGTCACAAGGAATACACATGTGAAATATCAAAGCCCTATCACTTTCCATTCAAAAGTTATGGTCAAGCTTAATGTTTTTAATAAGTAGGTCAAAGTCCAAGGTCAAGGTCACAAGGTCAAAAATTTTAGTATCCATGGAAAGGTCTTGTCACAAGGAATACACATGTGAAAAATCAAAGCCCTATCACCTTCTATTCAAAAGTTTTGGTCAAGGTTAAAGTTTTTAATAAGTAGGTCAAAGTCCAAGGTCAAGGTCACAAGGTCAAATATTTTGGTATCCATGGAAAGGTCTTGTCACAAGAAATACACATGTGAAATATCAAAGCCCTATCACTTTCTATTCAAAAGTTTTGGTCAAGGTTAAAGTTTTTAATAAGTAGGTCAAAGTCCAAGGTCAAGGTCACAAGGTCAAAAATTTTGGTATCCATGGAAAGGTCTTGTCACAAGGAATACACATGTGAAATATCAAAGCCCTATCACTTACCATTCAAAAGTTATGCACAAGGTTAAAGTTTTTGTGACTGACGGACAGACGGACGGACGGACGGACGGACGAACGAACCGGTTTTAATGTCCCCGCGCTTTTGCGAAAGCGGGGGACAATAACACACTACCAATCAGACCAACTATACAAAGAAATAACACACAACCAACTATACAAAGAAATAACACACAACCAACTATATCTAGAAATAACACATTTCCAACCAGACCAAGAAATAACACGCAACCAACCACATCAAGAAATAACACACAACCAACCTGACCAAGAAATAACACAGAGCCAATTATATCAAGAATTAACACACAACAACTCAGACCAAGAAATAACACACAACCAAACTGATTAAGAAGTAACACGTAACCAACCTGACTAAGAAATAAAAAACAGCCAACTAAACCAAGAAATTACACAAAAACAACCACACCAAGAAATAACACACAATCAAATTTACCAAGAAATAACACACAACCAACCAGACCAAGAAATAACACACAATCAAGTATACCAAGAAATAATACACGTCCAACCAGATCAAGAAATAACACACAACCATCCACACCAAGAAATAACACACTACCAATCTGATTAAGGAATAACACACAACCAACTATACCAAGAAATAACACACAAACAATTATACAAAGAAATATCACATTACCAACCAGACCAAAAAGAACACACAAACAACTATACCAAGAAATAGCACATAACCAACCAGACCAAGAAATAACACACAACCAACTATATCAAGAAATAACACACAAAAAACCAGACCAAGAAATAACACACAACCAACTGTACCAAGAAATAACACACAACCAAGTATACCAAGAAATAACACACAACCAAGTATACCAAGAAATAACACATTACCAACCAGACCAAGAAATAACACACAACCAACTATACCAAGAAACAAGAGCCCCAGGGGGCACAACGCTCACCTGATACCCATGCACGCTCTAATTGACATACTGACATTGAATACTGATAGTGCCAGTACCAGGATTTTAGCCCAAAACCTCTCTAAAAAGATTTTTGCCGGATGCAGAGAAGTTTTTTTTTTCAGACAACCTTTAAAAGTACAAAAAAGAAAAAATAGTCACATTTCAAAACAATAACTTTTTTACTGATTTGAAAAGACGGATAAAGTGGTCCAACGTCATATGCCCAGCTAGTATAGTTCAATTATGCAACATCAAAAATAAAATCATATTGTACATTAATGTGCAGCAGAAAAAGAATAAAACAATGAAATGATTTCATAAATTAAGTTTATTTAAAATTGAACACAAAACCTTTCATTATTGATAGCTATAATGCCAGAAATTATAAAGCCTGTGTTTGTGAAACGAGAATGCCCCCGGCGGCATCTTTGTTAGTATAAAGGCCATTTTCTGTTAAGTATGTGAGAGGTCAGGGTCAGCGTAATATTGGTATCAATGAAAAGATCTTGTCACAAAGAATACACATGTAAAAATTGAAACCTCTATCACAAACCATTCAAAAGTTATGCCCAATGTTAAAGTTTTTGAGAAGTACGTCAAAAGTCAAGGTTATGGTCACGAGGTCAAAAATTTTGGTATCAATGGAAAGGTATTGTCACAAGGAATACACATGTGAAATATGAAACTTCTATCACCAGCTTCCATTTAAAAGTTATGCCCAATGTTAAAGTTTTTCGGAAAACAGACAGGCAAACAGACAGACGGACAGTCCAAAAACTACATGCTCCCGAATCTTTTATTCCAGGGGCATAAAAAACAAAGATTTTTCGGTTTTGCCTTTATTCATATTAAAGTATACTGAAATCTATGAATGCTTTTGAATAGTATTGATTTCATCTCAAATACATGAAACGTACAGTTAAAATCGTTTTAATCCAATATTTATCAATTCAAGTGAGTTGTGCAGAAATTGGGCCAGTTTGTTTTCCAAAAAGCAGTGTATGGTGTATCAAACCTCATGACCCAGTGAAGCCACTTGAACAAATAATTTTCAGTGAATATGCTGAAATGCGGCGCTTCTTGCCTATGCATATTTCAACAGGCGAGAAGGAGCGTCGCATTTCAGCATACGCTGTTCAACAACTCAAGTGGTTTCTCTAGGTTTCATAGTTTGAAACAAATTAAAAGGCCCATGAAATTGCTAAGCTTGTCCAACTAGCAGACCTACGACGTCGTTATTTACTGTTTACAAATTGTTTTACCTCATCAAAGGACTGTTACACGGACAAGTTGTTAGCAGAGAGAGTTCATGAAATGTATCGGTTGCATAGGATTTGCCGACAAAAAGTTATTTGGTCCGATAAAAACTCATCATGTATCTATTATTTGAACAGATAAAAATTCCCAAATGTCTTATCACAGGAACCTGTCATCTTATGAGAGAAAATGTTTTATTATTCACAACCTCAGGCCTCTGTGTTCCTCTTAGAAATATTATACATACAAGATGTCGAACACAGTGGCTTATGGTTGTAAATAATAATTTATTTTCACTATTTAAACAACAGCTTTCTGTGGTCCAACATTTCATAGGAAGATTTCAGGAACTCTGAACTGAATTATTTATTTCAAGAATTTCAGATATTAAATGTCCTATGCATTCTCAAAATCCAGAGGAAGAGATTACTCATTAGACGTTTCTTCAAGAAATCAGTCCGTAAATTACTTCATCTAAGAGAGTCTAAGACAGAGGAAATTCGAGCAAACTTTATACATGATAACAAGTATTTGCAAGTGTTCCAAGTACATGAATGAGAACCATTATGAAAGTGTTCCAAGTATAATGCACATTAAATAAAAATCTATTCCGTTTGCACTGTATCTCCTGAAATGTATCGCAGTACTAAAGGTATCACATTTCTACATGGGGAATCCCCTTCGGGTACACGGCAAAACATGGCGGCCGCTTTTGAAATCTTGTTCCCGACTTTAAAAATAAAATTCTAAATAAGTATAAAGAATTTAAATAATTGAATCATATCACATAAAAGGTCAATCAATAAGACATTGAAGCATGTGTCACTTGTTGAATTATCAGCTGTAACTATGGATGAAAGGTCGATCTAAAAATGATTAATCATACAAAGAAGGTTTTTTTCCTGTAGTTGCACCTGAAACAATGGGCATGGAAAACATACATTATACCCATGATACCTATGTACAATCTTAAAAAATATTCCTTAAAAATCCAAAAGTGGATATCTTGAAAAATTCTTTCTCTTGTAGGGTACCATGCATGAGTACCTCATACCTACAAATTGTCATGACAATCTGAAGAGTGGTTATAGAAAAGAAGCAGAAAATGTATGAAAATCACCCCCCTTCCTTTTTACATAAGAAAAAAATTCATAAAAAATCAAAAAAATAAAATTTAAGCATAAAATACATATCAAAGCATTAAGTAAGTTAAATATGATAAATATGTAGTAAATGAGTGTGTAAAATCATACACTTATTGAGTTATTTAAAGAAATAGTGCAAAAATGTGCATTTCTGACTAAGTCCGAATAGACGTCAAAAACGCGTCAAAAATTTGACTTCGAAGTGGAACCAAAAATAACAACACTTCTTAAGACATCTCTCTAGATCATCCTGATGCTTTCGGTTTGTCGATACATGCTTCGGTTCTGAAGAAGAAGTTTGTCAAAGGAGGGTACCCCCCGTGACCTACTTTTGGCTGTGGTGGCGCCACCTGTTGACAGATCCGGACGAAAAACAACAACATTTGTAGGGGACTATGAGTACTTCATACCTACCAAGTTTCATCAAAATCCCTTCAGCCGTTCTGGAGAAGAAGTTTAAAATGTGAAAAGTTTACGACGACGGACGACGACGACGACGGACGACAGACGCAACACTATGACAATAGCTCACTTGAGCCTATGGCTCAGGTGAGCTAATAACACATTACCAAACAGACCAAGAAATAACACATAACCAACCAGACAAAGAAATAACACACAACCAACCAGACCAAGAAATAACACACAACCATCAGACCAAGAAATAATCATAGCACACACCAAAACAAGAAACATATTTTTGGAATATCATGGAATGTGCAACTGGTGCAAACTGAAGACTGCCATCCGCAATGTAATATCATTGTCAGGCGACATCACAAGTGGAACCTGCTTTCTCGATGGGTTATCTCGCAACGCAGAAAATGAGGTTTTGCAATAATTTCGGGGACATGAATATCTGCCACAAAAAGGGGCAAGGGTGCCTTAGATATGAGTTTTATCCAAAATAAGAAAACTAAGTATTTCTATAAAGCTTAAAAAAGATAATTGTGATTCATGTAGATGAAAGTAAAAGAACGCTGATCGTATTTGTACGAACGCCGATCGTGTTAGTGCGTTTTAAAAAGCTGATATTCACCTTATTTTGGAAACAACTCATAGCTAATTAAGGCATTCTTACATTGCATCAATTTCCCTTTTGTTGTAAATGTTCTATATTGCACAAAAATAAAGAAAACCGATTGTTCTGCGTTGCGGTAATCCATAGTGGTTATGTAACACGAGGATATACGTGTAATGAATGTGACGTGCGACAAACAATCCATACTCTGCTGACTGATGCGAACTCATGTTTCGTCATCAGAGAAGACCGATAAACTGCGTGTTAGGGTTATATCCGGCATCGAGTAGCAACATCATGAATGGTCAGTGTGTATATTAGAAAAGTTGCTTGTTTAAAAAACTAGTGTCATACATAATGTCCCTTTGATAACCCAAAAGGACTTTGGGAAGTTTTAGGTAATGCTTAGAATTTTATTTGCTCTCCGTGTATTAATTGGCTTTCATATACATGTATGTCGGCCTCCAGCATCACTCAGATGAAACATTGTTGAAATGCACATATATTGCGCGCTGAAAATTTCATAATAGAACATATAATCAATATTGACTATGATAAATCATGCACAACGGACAATGTGTTACATAATGTTATTTCTTAGTTTTCCCCTATTAATAAACTTGTTGGTTTGGTTATTCAGCTAAAAGCCAGAGAACAGCAGCTTTGGGTTTTTTTTTTGCTTTCATAAGACGTTAAGATATTCTACACAGCGGCGTCGATTTCCAAGAATCGAGCATAGAAAGACTGCATGAAAGACATGTAAGCATATATTTCATGTATATATAGTTAATATATATACATAGTGAACGTGGTTGTTTTTACCCCTTGTGTGTTTTATTAGTAAAATATACATTATACACATAATTACATAGAAGTAGACATTTTTCAAGTTGACGTACTTCGGACTTCGCACTCCGGACTTCGAACTTTAGGGATCACGTTCGTTTAAAAAAGGTAAAATTCTGAACAGACGAACTGACATGGAGAACTTTTAACATGTTAAATATACATTTTAACACATGAAAACAAATAACTCCATCACACAAAGTATCATAAGTTCATCGGAATAAAATCAACATTTTGCTTTAATGACACAGTCCCTTCGAAGTGCGAATTCTGGAGTGCGAATTCCGCGGAGATGACAATGTCAAAGTAAATTGTTTCGTATACATACTCTTAAGTTGGTCTTGGATCTCAGAAATCTTTGTCTGCAGGAGGAATGATCGGGATCTTTTTTATGTATAATCACCATTACATTCAGTTACAAAAAAGTAGAGTACAAAGTTAGTGGCTACACATATTAAATCTTAGTATACAAATATTGCTGTGCACAACCTATATCGACCCTTGTATCAAGCCTCGTTTCAAAATCGAAAGTCAGGCACTTACAAAACTTAAAAAAAAAACAACAACAAAAAACAAAAACACCCCTAAATATTAGACACGATTTGGACCCGCTCATTTTAATAATGAATTCAGACATAAGTGACAATGATAATGTAACGGTCGTCAACAGTAAGATATTAAGCAATTTTTCTATTTCGACTATTTGTTGACGATCAGCTGATCACGTTTTTATGTGCATTTTTATGTTACGACCTTTGTATTGTTTGAAAATGACTTTTATTTGTTGTGATTAATTAACAGTACCAGTAGTAGCTTACCTCTTTGTTGAATTCATTATAGAGCGATTGTATATATGTGTATTCCTTGTAATGTATTGCTACACGTTGTGTATTCGTCGTACTTACCGCCATGTTTTCACGATCTCACTTCGTGTTTACATTCGTTACTTATTCATATTTTAATTACTTTTTGTATTTATCAGTATAGAGAGGTATTATTTTATTATAGAAGTATAATGACATTGTTTGATTGTTTTTGTAATTAGCGATTAGGAAAACTTAGGAATAATCGGGCGTGGGAACACATTCCAGTAAAGGTCATTTTCACGTATTTGATTGGCTGGCGAGTTTCGCTGGAAAGGTCAACGCGCTATGATTGGTGCACGTGCTACTGGCGTATTACGTCAGGATATAAATGTAGGTTACTACGAGTAGCAGTGCCTTTCTCTGTAGTATTGTATTCTAGTGAAGTACGTTCCGTCTCAGAGGCGTTTTAGACTTTAGGCACGGTCCATTTGATATTCCGGGGGGGGGGGGGGGGGGGGGCCTTGGGTTTTTTTTCGAAAAAATAATTTTGCTCTCAATTTTGATGAAAAAAATAAATTTGCTTATGGTGTGACAGAAAAAAATAATCTTGCTCTTACAAATAATCTGAATTTGAAGAATTACCATAAAATTTCGCTAAAATTCTTGAAAATTTTCCGGCTCGCTTCGCTCACCGCCGTTTTCAAATTGTATCAAAATATTTTGGCTCGCTTCGCTCGCCATAGTTTTCTATCAAAACATTATTTACTAATAGCAAAATTCATATATTTGAAGATATCAAAAGTTACACATGTATGTGAATGAAAAAGGGCTTAAATTCCCTAAAAGCTTAAATATATTATCAATATTTATGCATTGCTGTTAATACATGTTGCATGTATCCCATAGAGTCTAATTTTATGTTCTTGTAAGCTTGGAAGGAGAGCCTCAATTATTCAAAAATTTACAATTCTTAATAACATTTAATATAAAATATTGAGAATTGTATTGTAAAAATCTTTTATCTCTCTGTTTAAAAGTGAATACTTGCATAAAAATAAACTAATATATTAATATTTAGAGTTTTGAGTAAAAATATAAATAATTTCTATTGATAAAACACAAACATTCTTAATATGCGCATCACTTTGTTAAAAAAATTTCCTTGCTCCAACTTTGCCAGAAAAAAAAAAATTTTGCCCCAGTCTGGGGCGAAAAAAATAATCTTGCTCCGACAAAAAACCAAAGCCCCCCCCCCCCCTGAATATCAAATGGACCATGCCTTAGTTAATTTGGCGATTTAGGTTAGCATTTTACTTCGTTGATCACCTATTCAGTTTTATTTATTTACTGAGTGATTTTCTGAGTTTATTTACGTATTTTCAGTATATTTTAGAGTTTTATTCCGTTTGACGACGTAGGGGCAGTCGGTCATATACTTGATCTTTTATCAAGTGACCGACTGGTAAGGTTAGGAGATAGATCTAAGAATATTAGCGTTAGGAATAAGCTAGGAGTGTTATTAAACAGAGTGATCAGCTGGGTCGGGTTTTAGTGTGATTGTACGTTTTGTTATTTATTGTTGTTATCATGAGTTTGTTATGAGTAAGAATCCTGTGTGTTAAATAAATTAAGAAACTGATTCTAAGTGGTCTTTTGTCACTTTTATGAGAAAGTGTCTGGCATCCCCATATACTGTAGTAATATTACAGTGGGCGAGCCAAGGTGTCAACGTATAGAATATTGAGTCGAGAGTCTGTCAGTACTGTGAGTACTCTGTGTGTCAATAGTCGTCAGAGTGTGTCGTTCGTCGTCACCCTTCTCTTTACTATATAGCTGCGTTACAATAATTATAAAAAGAAAACTTTGAATTTAGTATTTGGTTTGATTGTGCGAAATTATTTACAAGAATTGAAAGGGTTAAAGGACATCTCTAGCATATGAGAGTAGGAATCACTGCAGAGGCATTGATTGGACGATAAACCAATATACCATATCTTTTCGACAATGTTGAATAATTATCCAAATATGCTTACTTTCATCAATTTATTTCTGCATGCACAGCTAACTGAGTCTTGCTCTTGTCCGTATATTCAGTTTTTCTCCTTTGCAGAATAATTTGATATGTTTACATGTATTTGGATTTGTGTTTTTTTTTTTCTTGAAACGTAAGACCACTGTTTATTATTTTTTAGGTCTAATCTGGGTATTAATTGTTTTTGACTTTCGCTCTTTCGATTACACTAACTAAGCTTCAAAACTTGATTATTCAAACGCCGATGTAAAAATTGTGAGTAGGACGGGTTAGCGCAGTGGTAGCGAAATCGCTTCTCATCTCCAAGGTCCCGGGATCGAATCTTGGTTCGGCTAAGGGGTCTTAAATAGGCGTGTATGGCGGTCCTAGTCTCAAGTCTTCCGCACTGATGATTTCAGCCGTTGTGTGATACAACCCTGAACAAGTAGCTTACTTGCAAGCCGTCTGGCTCTAATGATGAAATCTACATATTTGGAACATGTCCTGGCGTACCGTATCAACTGAGAAACAAAAACGCCATAAGCAGGAGAAGACGGAATGTTGCTACATATTAAAGGGAAGTTAATTATGTGGAAGCTGAAAACAACCCATAGCTAATTAAGGCATTCTTACACTGCATCACATTTCCCTTTCGTTGTTAATGTTCTATGTTGCACAAAAAATGTGAAAACCGATTGTTCTGCGTTGCGGTAACCCATAGTGGTATGTAACACGAAGATATACGTGTAATGAATATGACGTGGGACAAACAACCTATACTCTTTTGACTGGTGCGAACTCATATTTTGTCATCAGAGACGACCGAAAAACTACTAGTTAGGGTCATATTTAGACGGTATACGGCATCGAGTAGCAATTTCATAATTGGTCAGTGTGTATACTAGAAAAGTTGCTTGTTAAAAGCTAGTGTCATACATAATGTCCCTTTGATAACTCTAAAGGACTTTGGGAAATTTTTAGGTAATGCTTAGAATTTTATTTGCTCTCCGTGTATTATTTGAACATTTGGCAATTTGAACACCTCATTGTATGACAAGCGTGATGATTTCAGCTTCCCTTTCGCGAGTAGCAACATTCCTTCTTCTCCTGTTTATGGCGTTTTGTTTCTCAGCTGATACGGTACGCCAGGGCATGTTCCAAATATAAAGATTTCATCATTAGAGCCAGACGGCTTGCAAGTAATTAAGCTACTTGTTCAGGGTTATATCACACAAAGGCTGAAATCATCATTGAGGTAGTTCTTCGGTCGCTACGGGGATATAATAAACGCATATCAGATGTAAACGTGTTCAAAATGAATAGCATCATTTAAGAACAGATAAATTGATAACATGAACCATGCATGCACGTTTCGGGTACTTAACCCTCGTCAGTGATCCTCAAATCTAAACAATGTAATATGCCAAAAAGTATGAAAGTTACTATGTCGAAAAAGCGTACCGAAAGACTTAGAAGGATGGGTGGAAGATCCCCCTTTCCAGAATGATCAGTGATATTCTGCATTGTGATTGAATGGCTGTCATCAACGGCGGCAGACATGAACTGCTACATGCTCTCTCATCACTTCCAGCAATTCATTTGAAACCTATCTTGGATGAAGCACTAGTTGCATTCTTAAGAAACACTGATTGATTCAGGCTAAACACCATTGTTGCATTACCTCCCCTGAAAAACGATTAATAAAAAATTCATTTATTAACAAATATTTTGATCTTCTGAACATCTCTAATATTTTTCGGGATCATCGCGTACAGAGTGCCATTCCTCTATATTTTGAGAATTTATAACTCATCTTATTTGTTACAAATATAAGAGACCTATTCGCAATTCAGATCCTAAAATACTTGAATCGTGTCCTGTTTCTTGAGAATGTGCAACGTCTGAATATCTATATAAACCAGCTGGTCATATTATTACAGGTGACTTTTCAATTATCCGAGACAGGAAGCTCCGTGGTCTTTTCAAAAAAGGATCTTAGTATAGAATCCCATCCAAGAAAGATTTTTATTAAATGTCGCGAAGTGCTAAAGGAAGCTTTAGATAACTATACCAAACGATGGTGTAAATCGGATTAAGGAGTCGAATCGCATGCTCTGAATGACTGGAAAAACTTCATTTTGGATATGACCGATATTCGAATAGATAACTACCACAAAAATCCTCATCTTTTTGAAAATTTTGAAAATACAAGTTCTAAATCTGAAAGATATTTCAAATCCAAGTTACGTAATTTAAATGAAAAATATGTCTTCGCACCTGCAGACAAAGCATCCAACAACACCATAATCATTTGAAAACGAACTACGTACATATCAACTTTAGTTTCGGAACTTTCCTCCACTAATACTTATATCGAAAGCAATGAAAGTCTTCCCAACATTTTGAGCAAACATATCAGTGAAATTTCTTCATTTAACATTCCTATTTCTAAATTGGATCTCCCAACAATATACTGCATACCAAAACTTCACACGTCTCCTCACAAATGTCGATACATTGCTAATTCTAACAACTGCCAAACTACAATTTTGTCTAGAAATCTGACGTCAGCACTCTCGGCTGTAAAGGAACACGTGGCAAAATACGGTGAAAATGTCATGAATAGGAATTAAACTTCTTTTGGTCTATTTAAAATTCAGGGAATGTCAATGACAAAATAAAATCAAGAAATTTTCAAGCAAATACGATTTCTTCTGATACGACTTTTCTGATGTGTACACCATGCTTCCTCATGACAAAATAAATGATCGATTTCCAAACTCATTAAATGGTGTTTTGATCGAGAAGGGAAAACTTATATTTGTACATCTGAATCGAAGGGTTTCTTTTCCGCCACAGATTACAAATCATACAAATCATGGACATGTGGTGACATGTGTATTGCCTTGTCCTTCCTTTTGGACAACATTTATGTAAGATTTGGTAAGAAACTTATCAAACAAGTTGTAGGGATTCCTATGGGTACTAATGGTGCGCCTCTTGTTGCAAATTCATTTTTATACACGTATGAAAAGGAATTTATCCAAAATCTTCAAAAGCAAGGAAAAAATTATGATGTGAAATGTTTCATGGGTACTTCTAGGTACCTGTATGATATATTTACTATCGACAATCGATTTGTTTTTGAAAAGTATAAAAATGTTATTTATCCACAAGAATTGATTCTAAACAAGGCAAACGCTACAAACACAGAAACACCATTTTGGACCTAAATATCAAAATTGTTAATGGAGAGATTTATACAAGTATGTATGACAAAAGAGACGATTTTGAATTCAACATAGTGAATTTCCTCTGGATTGACGGTGATGTTCCTAGATTACTGTCCTATGGTATCTACATTTCACAGCTCATCCGGTATGCTAGAGCATGTACTGGTGTTTTAGATTTTCATAGTAGAAATTTACAAATTACCAAGAAACTTTTATAACAAGGTTTTCGCTTTCACAAACTAGTAAAGTCTTTCTGGAAATTTTACAAAAATTATTGTCAACTTCTTTTGAAATTCGGATCAATACAGGCAACAGAGTATATTACTTTGGGTGTTTCACAACCTGCATTTATGGTGACATGATTAACAATATAAAAAGGATAAAAAATAGACAAGATAATTACCGAAAAAAAATGCGTCAGAATCATCAAACGCCTTTTATACCGTGGATATGATCCTAATGTCACCAGACGGACACTAGACTTGGTACTTGACCAATCTACAGTCTTGTACCAGCGCATTCTTATAACTTACACTCTGACTGACTGTGACGACGGGACTCCATGACGGGCCCTATCCAAACCTCTTTAGAGAAGACAGGGCCCCGACCATCTGTCCTCTCTGAATGTCAGTCGGACTCCTCGGGTGATAACATACATGAGCTCGCGGCGGCAGAGCACGGATTGTATTACGTACGCCCTCTTTTGATATCCAGTTACATATTCATCTGTGTTGCTTGGGCCCCTGCGTTTTGCGGTTTTGTTTGTGTGTGGTCATCTGACAGTGAGGAGGTTGTTTTACACCACAATTGTACGTTCTTCGAGACCTCTGGGTAATCGGAAAAGTGGGAGGTGTGCGCACGTAATCCAGGATAACCGCACCTTCTGCTATTTTCGTGGCAGATGGCCGTCCTTAGGCCGCACCGGTTGCCCATTGGTCTCTTTGGTTTATGTGTAGTCCTTTGTGTTTGATGTTTCTGTGTTGTGCGTTGACGTTCCTTGTCCCTTTTGCGTCTCGTTCTGTGCTTATCTGCTAGAGCTGTGTTTTTGCATTGGGTGTTTTGGGGTTTTGCTGTGAGTGCTGAAACCTGGTGTTGTTGGAGATCCCCTCCTTTCATCATCACCAAACAAGACATACTTACCTGATCTGTACATCAAAATGTACATCGAGACAATCAACAAATTTGACAGGTTTCCATGGAGCTGTTGCGACGGGTGTTGCATGCAATCAGGAGACACTGACTCTCCCCGGGCACCTAGTCTTACTTCGGAATGTTGTTCATTCCGGGGCTCGCAACCGTTTCGATGGGAATTCTCACGATTTGGTCTAATGGCCTTGCCTTCTCGACTTTGAGACTGAATAACTGTTCGGTACTTATTTGATGTTTAATTGGCTTTCATATACATGTATGTCGGCCTCCAGCATCACTCAGATGAAACATCACTTGTTGAAATGCACATATATTGTGCGCTGAAAATTTCATAATAGAACATAAAATCAATATAGACTAGGATAAATCATGCACAACGGACAATGTGTTACTTAATGTTATTTCTTAGTTTTTCCCTATTTATAAACTTTTTGGTCTGCTTATTTAGCTAAAAGTCAGAGGACAGAAGCTTCTGGGTTTCTTTAGCTTTCATAAGACGTTAAGATATTCTACACAGTGGCGTCGATTTCTGAGAACCGAGCATGGAAAGACTGCATGAAAGACATGTAAACATATATTTCATGTATATATAGTTAATATACATAGTGTACGTGGTTGTTTTTACCCCTTGTGTGTTTTGTTAGTTAATATACATCATATACATTACTTAACTATGCATGTGCCTAAGAGACATTTTTCAAGTTGATGCATGTACTTCGGACTTCGCTCTCCGGACTTCGAACTTCAGGGATCATTAAAAAGGTAAATTCCTGAACAGACGAACTGACGCTGGTGAACTTTACACATGTTAAATATGCATTTTAACATATGAAAACAAATAATTTCATCACACAAAGTATAAGTTCATCGGAATAAAATCAACATTTTGCTTTAGTGACACAGTCCCTTTGAAGTGCGAATTCTGGAGTGCGAAGTCCGCGGAGATGAAAATGTCCAAGTAAATTGTTTCGTATACATCCTCTTATCTTGATCATGGATCTCAGAAATCTTTGTCCGCAGGAGGTCGTTGGAATGATTAGGAACCTTTTATGTATAATAATCATTACATCCAGTTACAAAAAAGTTAGTGGCTATAAATATTGAATCTTAGAATATAAATATTACTGTGCACAACCTATCGACCCTCGTATCAAGCCTCGTTACAAAATCGAAAGTCAGGCATTTTACAAAACTTAAAAAAAAGAACAAAAAAAAAAAAAAAAAACACCAAAAACACCCCGCAATGTTAAATGTCTTCAAATTCAATAGCATCATTTAAGAACAGGTAAATTTTCAGCATGGACCTGACATGCACGTTTCGGGTACTAAACCCTCGTCAGTGATCCTCAATCTAAACAATGTAATATGGCCATAGAGCGTGAACGTTATCATGTCCAAAAATGTACCGAAAGACGTAGCAGGATGGCTGAGAAATTATGCTACAAGACCCATGTCTTAGAAATTTCAAGAAATTTTGACAACAGAATTATTACACACAATTTGGACCCGTTCATTTTAATCATGAGTTCAGGACTAAGTGACAATAATAATTATAAAAGGAAAACTTTGTCATCTAGTAGTCGACATTAATTTTGGTTTGATTGTGCGAAATTATTATAATATCCCGAAGGGGAACTACATAAGGGGACAGGTAAACTTTCTGTCTTCTCCTCACTGACCGCTATAGGGGTAACATCTCTAATTGGTATCTGATTGGTTCCTTTTAATCCTTTTACCCCCATCGATTTTTGATTGACAGCTTAAAACAGATGAGACCCAGGTATATCATTTAGCATAATAAGGAATTACTTGTCTTTGATGAAACACGCTGCTCGTAGACGGCATTATCTTCAAGGACGGTATACCACGCCTACCAAGCCTATGTCACCTGGGTATGCATATTAATGACCCGGTAGTTGCAAACGTCGGCCTTTAAAGGACTATATAAGGATCGACTTCTCAAGCATATGAGAGTGGGGATCACTGCAGATGAATTTTTGGACAATAAAATTGTCAATATTGAAATATATGTTCTATAGTACCAATTTTATTGTACTAGACACGTGCTTCTGAATACTTGTCAGTAGTACTTCATATCAAACTCAAAGTGAATTTTCCTGGCGCCATCTACAATACAAAGTTTTAATTTCTACTTGCCAAAATGAGCGGCTCCAAATTTTGTGTAGGGTTTATTCAGAAGCGTATTTAAGTGAAAAATATGGCCAAAAATCGTTGGAGGACAGGCGCAAGGAGCTTGATTCTAAACATAACCGAAAAAAAAACTATGCCGAAACCCCAGCTAAGGACAGAGCTATATGCAATGAGGGAGATACCCCTTAGTTTTAAAAATTTATGTCTAATTTGATGACAGGAAACCAATTTACCATATCTTTACACAATGTTGAATAATATGGTAAGAACTATCAAAATGCTAACTTTGATCAATTTATTTCTGCATGCACAGCTAACTGAGTCTTACTCTCGCCTGTATATTCAGTTTTTTCTCCTTTTGCAGAATAATTTGATATGTTTACATGTATTTGGTTTTGTGTTGGGTTTTTTTCTGGAAACGTATGACCACTGTTTATGATTTTTGAGTTCTGATCTGGGTATCAAAATTTTGTGTTTGACTTTCGCTCTTTCGGTTACACTCCTTGTTCGGCGAAGGGGTCTTAACAGCAATTCTCTGTAAGAACCAAAGAATTTCAAGATATGTTGGCACGGTATGTCATGGGTTTTTGAGATTTTTGGTATGGAAGTTCAATATGAAGCAATAGTATGTAAATCAACCCCAGTTTCTTCAAAAAGGTTGCCGTTGCCATGGTAACCGTGTCTGAAGTTTAAAAAATAGGGAAAATCTATAGGACGAGGCATATTTGTAGGCTTCGTTACCATGGAAACAGGTAATTTTTTAATCTGAAATTGCTTTGAATATTTTCTTTTAATCCTTATTATTATGCATATTTGTAAAGTTTTTTACATTCATCTCTGATGTCTTTTGTATACAAGATGAAAAATTGGGCCAAAAAAGGGTATCAAAAGGCTCTGTTTTGGGCACGTAAAGACCCTTTTTTGCATGTTTTTATTGTTTTACAAGGTTGAAAATTTCATAAAAGCACCAATTTTTGAAGTTCAAATTCTAATCATCTAATTAGTATCATCTTTGAACTATACATTAATATGAAAAATTAATTGGGCCAATTTGTCCTTTTATATGTAAAGCAGCATCAAATTTAGTTGCTATGGCAACAATCGGCTGAAAGTTTCCATACGATAGATTTAAACACAACCTCTATCAAACTATCTACACATGATATTGGAACAGAAGTTCATGTACACATCTATCAGAGGGGTTTTAATATAAAAATGACCTTGAAATTATTTCAAGGTCATCCACTGAATTTCCAAGGTCATTAAACTTTAAGTGACCAAATTTGACGAAAAATCCTGATTTTTCATAAAATGAAGGTGCCAAAAATTTTAAAGTACTAATAGGTTCTTAAGAAAACGGAAATTTACCTTTTATTTGTAAACGGCAAAAAATAATAACTAGAAAATTTAAATGGTAATGCAGAAGGAAAAGCACTATTCAAAGAACTAGCACTTTTAACCAAATAAGACATCATTTTTGGTGTACTCATAGGAAAATAGCAATATTTTACGCTCAGAAATTGTCCAACTCGTTTTTCTAAACAAGGGTCGCGTATGTTAAATAAAACGGCAATACCTATTCATACAGGTAGATATTCACTGATCATTCAGGCATAAATCTATGTGTACAACTATAATTATGGCTATTGCATTAATCAAACTTGACCAGTGTAGGTTTTAATGACTTAGCGCATGGAAAAGGTGATTTACCGTGCTATTTTCATATGTGTAGAGGGAAAACGCAAAAATGATACCAAAATAAAATTTCATTTTCAAACAGTGCTCTATTAGTTGAATATTTCTCTCGATATTCATATGTGTCTATCTTAAAGCGTTTTCACATAAAATCAAAATTTCTGTTTTCTTAACTGGCTGTTAGTACTTTAGAAACCTTGAAATATTGAACTTAACAGTTATTTGCCATTAAATGATAAACGTATTACAAATTTCTTAGAACTATTGATAACGTTTCTTCAGATCTTCGAATATCTAAATTCTTGGTGAGTATTTTGATAAAAAGGGGACGAAATCTGTATTTTCTTGTTTTTTTTTGACGAAAAAATATTTTCCCATTTAATTTCTCCAGTTCAATAAATTCTAAGATTTTTCTTTCTTATATTCATTTGCTTTCATAAAAAATATGACCTATGAAAATATTCAAATTAAAAATAATTATAATCGGTAACAAAAAATTTTAAAAAATCAATATTTTATGCAAAATTTGAGTCTCAAAGTATAAAAGACCTTGAATATCATGCCAATGACCTTGAACATTTTAATTGTTCTTTTGTAAAATATTTAAGTCATATCTATACATGCATACATTTTGACA
Source organism: Pinctada imbricata (assembly GCA_033119305.1). Taxonomy (NCBI): domain Eukaryota; kingdom Metazoa; phylum Mollusca; class Bivalvia; order Pterioida; family Pteriidae; genus Pinctada; species Pinctada imbricata. The sequence goes on along the minus strand of VSWD01000008.1, from coordinate 51,094,813 downwards.
ATCATATGTAACTCTAAAGAGGAATAAAATCAATTTCGAAGATATTATGAAACAAACAAAAAGGTCTAACGTTGCCATGGCAATGGTCTTTGGCGACAGAATTTAGGTAAAACTCTTAAAATACACACTCCAATTTTTCGTTCATTTTATTTGTCAATTAACATATATTTCCTTTGATGAAAATCGTTGGTCTCCTATAGGTGCCTTTTGTGATATTCAAGATTGAAAATGGTAAAAAACACACTAAATTGGCCCTTATTTTCACCTCTATTTTTCGCTTCATTTTGACTTAATACAATAAGCTTCCTGTATTAAATATCACATAAGTAAGTGTACTAAGTAAGAATGGAAGAAGCAAGAATAGATTATATAAAGATGAACAAGCTGTTACAGTGGTATCCATGGCAACGAAGTCTCCGGAGATGGCTTATTTCATGGTCCCAACAGTGCTATAAATAGAATGACCTCGTTACCATGGCAACCAGGGGTCACATTGGCCAAAAAATTTCATTTTCATGGTCAGTATTTAATATATACCCATTATACCGAAAATCATCAAAATCCATGACATGCCGTGCCGATCGATTTTGGTCCTTACAGAGAATTGCTACTAAGTAGGCGTGTATGGCGGTCCTCACCCAGTCCTAGGAGGTCTTTCCTCGGGTACTCCGGTTTCCTCCCGTTCAAGGACAGGGGGCCTAAATACTAAACGCGATATTGTTAAGGTGGGATTAATAAGGTATAAACATCCGCTTCGATGAGAGGGTACGTATGTTTTTCTTTCTCATACATGTACGTCGCTTAATATTTCCATTTAAATATAGTTATCATTCGCTAAACTATTGCCAAAAGTATTTCCACAACATTTAATACTGAACATAGATCGTACCAGTTTTGCTAAAACGTGATCGAAAGTTGGCAAATGTGCATCAGAATATTGCTTTGACGGTGTATTTGTTGATTTTTGGCCTATTTAGATGATTTTAATGACATTGGACGTCCTATCATGACAAATAATGAGAAACTTTGTCATGGAATTAGTCTCTTTAGTATTGAAATATACATCTGATCGCGAAAATTGGTAATAAATACAAAATAGTAAGATAGGATCTTAATAAAGCCGATTTGTTAAGGGTGTAACCAGAATGACTCTTGCTGGTACTTGACCAATCTAAAGTATTGTAACAGCGCTTTCTTAATGCCCTGTTTACACGAAGGGATTAATGCGCATTAAATCGAATTTAATGCGCATTAGATTTTTGTTGCGTTCACACGACAAATTTAATTCGCATTACTTTAATTCGCATTAGATTTAATGAGCATTAGATTTTGTCGTGTGAACGCAAAGCGAATCTAATTCGCATTAAATCTAGCGCATGCGTATTTGACGTACTTGAATTCTATAGTACGTATACACCACAACTTGGAACTTTTCACTATCCTTGCATCTTAAATCACAGAATAGAACAAATACTAGATCGATTTCATTCACTGTAAGCACTGCACTGCGTCTCTTGACTTACGCTCAGTAACATTTTTCTCTTAATGACGTCATTCTATGTTAAGCTTTAGCCTGGCTGGAAGAATTTACGAATAGAAAAAGTGAAAAATCCAATAATTTGGCATAAATTCTCACCTTTCTGGTATGAAAATATACGGTTATCAGTGCAAAGGTACCAACATTTAATTAATACGCATTAGAATCTGTCGTGTGAATGCAGTGCGTATCTAATTCGAATTAAAATTATGCGCATCAGATCTAATGCGAATTAGATTTGATGCGCATTCGTGTGAACAGGGCATAAGAATTGCTCTCTGACTGACTGTGACGACAGGACTCCATGACGTACCCTGTCCAAACCTCTTTAGAATTGACATAGCCCCAACAGCATCTTCTCTTCGATTTTATGGTCGGATTCTTCGGTGTGATATAGCATGCACGAGCTTGCTTCAGCCGGCAGAGCACGGACTGAATTTCATACGCATTCTGTTTTTCCTATACATTTACATTGCTTTGGCCTCTTCTTAATGTTGTCTGTTTGTTTGGTCAACTTACAGAGAGGATGTTATTTTACACCACCATTGTATTCTTTGAGACCTCTGAGTAATCAGAAAAGTGGGGGGGGGGGGGGGGGGGGTTGTGCGCACGTAATCCGGCTAACAACATCATGACCGTTCTTAGTCGGCATCGATTGCCCATTGGTATCGTTGGTTTATATTTACAGTACTAGTAGATTCCCCATGTTGAACGCCCATTAGGCAACTAGAATTATATTCCAATATTATATAACCAGGATGTAACGTCGATTCTGATTGGCTGACGCGCGAGTCATTATTTTCCGATAATGACCGCTGACGGAAGATAATGACTCGGTGTGGTATTTGTCATGATTTCAGTGTATACGATAAAATTTAAGATAGTTATTTTGTTTAATTTTAAGTTTAAATACATTTTTCACAAAAAAGAATAATTAATTGATGAATTCTTGATTAAAAATGATATGCTCATATCCTTTTGAATCATTATTTTAATCATATGTATCCATAAGATCCGTTATATAATATATATAACAAATAAGGACTTGGCCTCGGTCATTATGTCATTATAATGACCCGATGAGATTTGTAATATCGACCTCGGTCTTCGGCCTCGGTCCATATTACAAATCTCATCGGGTCATTATAATGACATAATGACATCGACCAAGTCCATATTTGTATAATAACTTGATGCTATTGTGACGTCACGTTCAAGTTTTGCATGTAGAGAGAATTTACCAAAGTCAACATAAATTTGACGCTGTTATAGGCAAAATGTGTGATGTTCATGCAAATAAAAAAGGCCGATAATTAGAATAAATGTAAATGTAAGTAATGACTGTCTTACTTTTGGTGTTCATGGGTGTATAATTCTGGTGGGACACGTGCAAATTTTCCGAGAATCTCTTCCTTAAATGTGTAGTCTTTTGAGTTTGATGTTTCTATGTGATTTGGTGTCCCTTTTGCATCTCTTCCTGTTCGTGTTTGTTCTGTGTTTTTGCATGGGGTGTTGCTGTGGTAGCTGCAACAGAGTGTTGTTGGAGGTCCTTTCCTTTCTTACAAATTTACTTAAATCTTGGTTTTTGTGTTTATGTGGTGAAATCCTGAACTTCTGTTCAAACAATAGATAACTTATTACCACAAATTCATAGTCATTGGGTCAAAGGTCTTTTAATGTAAAATTGAAAACTTTGTCATAAAGAATCTATATATTTACGATATATAGATATATCATTTTGGTTTAGCCTTAAATAAATCTATAGAAAGTGGTTTTAGACAGTACATGTAAATTCGTATTTCTTATAGCTCTACAGTGCTCCATTTTGGCATATTTTCGTGATTTTCTAACTTCATTGTCATGGTGTGAAAACCCCATTAGATATTAAATACTTGTATTTCACTTTCTCTGTGCTTTTAAATCTCCCTCCAACATGTCGAGTTTTAAATGCCCTAAAAATTGTGCAGCGTCGCATTCATTCATCTGAGTGGCGCCACCTATAGTTATTCACGCGTTCATACATGTATATTCTGCTTTCTTGGTGATGTTATTGTTCGCGAAATTGTCTTTTTTTCTCTCATGTATAATTATCCCTCTGTAATCACTGCAACGTTTTCATTTTGGTGATCTCCTTATCTAGTCCGGACGATCAGGACTCTAAACAAAATATGTCCGACAAGGAAAAAAATTGAAATCAGTTCTGCTTTCATGAACTACTCCTCATCATAATATTTCTCAATATTATCCTCCTGTTTTAACTTTTCTTAATTAGTATCAAATATTTGACGATAAAGAAAAGAATATGTAAAAAGAGAAATGTTATTCGCACTCTTGATAACAAATGAAAAAGATCATATGAGTAACATGTATGATATACGTTTTAATATGGAGAAATGTTTCGATTATCATGCTGCCGTGCGCTGTGTTGAGATTGAACTCGGTACTTCTGCAGCTTTGTAGGTTGAATTACGCCAATAGGACATCACAGTATGCTAGCGAGTGTTTGATATGAACGTATTAGCGAATAGGATATCAAATTTAGACATATGACGAGAATTAAGGGAGATATTTAAGAAAATGTAATATTTTTGTATCCATTTTTACCATTTTGGGAGTATTAAAATCCTCGTTTACGAATTCTTCATTAGTATTTAGCCCCCCCCCCCCTGAAGGACCCCCTCACCACAGGAGCTCGATGCCAAGAACCCTCAATAACACCCGTCCCTTCCTATCTCTCTCTAGCCTAGTCAAAGTTCATAAGGAAAGTAGAGGCGGATATTCTTGTGGATCGTTGGCATCGAGCTCCTGTGCTCCTCACGCCAACATCTGGAATGTGACCTTGAACTTGGAGTTTGACCTACTTTTCAAAAACTTTTATCATGACCATAACTCTTGAATGCAAAGCGATAGGGCTTCCATATTTCATATGCGTATTCATTGTGACAAGACTTTTCCTTGGATACCAAAAGATTTGACCTTGTGACTTTGACCTTGGAGTTTGACGTACTTTTCAAAAACTTTACCCTTAACGATAACTTTTGAATGATAAGTGATTGGGCTTTCATATTACACATGTGTATTCCTTGTGACAAGATCTTTCCGTCGGTAACAACGTTCGGACCTTGTGACCTCGTCCTTGGAGATTGACCCACATTTAAAAACTTCAACATCGACCATAACTTTTGGATGGTAAATATTAGGACTTTCATATTTCACATGTGCATTCCTTTTACAAGACCTTTGCCTTGGTAGCAAAGTTTGGACATTTTGACCTTTTCTTGCAGTTTAATCTTTTGATATTTAGAACTTTGATAGTACATGAGATATATTTTGAAAACTTTAAAATAGTAGGGGTGCCTACAGGTAAGCATTTCTTTAAAGGCAAACACCCAAAAGCGGGGGAACACAATTCCTTGAATTTGATTTTATGACTTATCCTTGGTCCTCTGTATTAAATAAAGAAACCCTCTCATAATTGAAGAGAAAACGTTACGTATATAACTTCTTTTATTCTTATATACGTCCTTGGGTACGCTAATTTTGCGTCAGCCGGAAACGACGTAAACCGTTTTCAGTTTGTTTTCTATCCGTGACAGTAGATTTCCTTCAAATCATGGAATCGTCTCCTCTAAATTTGGTAAATTTTGTGTCTAAAATTACGTAAAACAATGATTTATGATTAATTTTTCATCTTGAAAATGAAAGCTAGAAAGGTGTTCATTAATTCAGCATTATTCTATTATAATGTTATGCTTTGTAAAATATTGTGTTCCAAAAAAATGGCAGCTCAGTTCTGGTCACAGAACCTAAAGCACCCTGTTTTTGAGTGATTTAGTAATTTATTAAGCTGTTTTAGTAGTTTATTGTTAAAAATAAATGTCTCCAAAACACAACCTCTGAAGTCCTAACACAAAATCAACACAAACTTGCCCACTCACTGATTCAGGCCATTCACATTTCTTGGATATGTAATCTAGGGTTCAGGACGTTTCGGTACAAGGACGTTTCGTTACATAGAAAAAAGTTGTTTCGGTACATGGTACAGAGACGTTTCGGTACATGATTTAGTCGTTTCGGTACATGTTTTTGTTTTTGTACATTACCTTATTATTGACTGATAAGAGAGGATATCAATACATGTATGTTGTTTAGTACCGTAGTACCCCCCCCCCCCCCCCCCCCAAATCATGTCCCGTAAAAGTAGAGTGGATAACTCAAATTCCAAAGTAATATAATGCTTATGTTTTTTTATCATCAATTTATCTTTAAAGTCTGATCCATCAAAGAATGCTTCATAAACATAATATTATTTCATAAGAAGAGCAGTTTATGAAATTACAATGTATGAGACATATTACGTCAATTTCTAATGTTGCAAAGAAACTTAATATGAATCAAGGCAAAGCCTTATGTGCGAGCGGAGAAAAAAGACACCAAAAATTTTGTAAAACCTTAAAAGCTTGATCAATTTTAAAATAAAAAACTTTTCATAATCATAACATTGGGATTCCAGGAATCCCTCACCGCCGGTCAAGCTGGACCTCCCCTTCCCGTTGCAAAAAACAAAAAACAACAAAACAAAACAAAACAAAAACAACCAAAAGCAAAACAAAACCAAAAAAATCCGGAGCCATTTTCACAAAAATTGAATATTTCTGTAGTTAGAGAAAGAAAATCAAAACTGTTTGAATATTGTGATTTATACATGTAAGACTGAGATATGATAAATTGAAAGCTACGACGAATCTTCAAATTTATCGCAAGTATTTTTGCGAAAATGGCTGCTGGATTCGTCCCATCTACTTTACACAGACATAGATCATTAGCATGGGAGTCTTAAATTCCTCCTCTTCCCTCTCTAGTGACCTTAAAATCCATTTAAAAATTCAAATCTTTCTCCTTTACTATACATAATTATTTCGATCATATCTATCTTGTTTGCTTGATACATTGAAAAGTGTTAGGAAATCGCAGCAGTTTTGTGTCACTTCATTACTACAATCATGTTCCATTCTTGCACGTGAAAATGGGCGCACTGCTATACCATGACGTCACATGTAGAGGAATAATGACGTCAAGTATACTACAGAGTTACGTACCGTTGTGTCCTCATTAGTGATAAAGATGGCGGATTAGTTGCTGCTGAATTTCTGATTTTCAGACGAACAATGCGGCGAGTTTCACTTAATTTTATTACGCCATAAAATAGAAGAATTCTATCCATTGCGACTTTGTCAAAGTATGTTCTCCTGCTCTGTCGTTTAAGGGAATCGAGTCACTTTTACCCGTATCCGCGGTACTGTTACCAAACTTTTTCAGCTCCAAGTATGTATATCTTTTGCTCGTGCATTTTCCCATACTTACGTATACGCGTTACCATAAATGCGAGCTTCGCTCGCAAAGGCCCTTTGGGCCTTTGCAGCGAGCTCCGCTCGCTATTAAAACAAAAACCAAACACAAACTTATTATCACCCCATGTCATAAAAAAATGTCTTTTACATTGTACTGAAACGTCCTTGTACCGAAACGTCCAGCATTCGTAAACTATTTGGTTGAATCTGGGTTGTTTATGTATCAATCTCAAAATACACCTGGATTGTCACCAGGAATACGAATCAGGCACATATTATAGCCACTTTTTTCAAAACATTTTTGGCTCTTAAATATTTATTTCGTTATAAAATTTGATGACATTTGCACAGAAGAAAGAAAAACCTTTGATACAAATTTCTTTCAACTTTCATAAAAATCTGATGACCAGTTATTGTTTACTGGTTATTTGTGACAGTGTTCTAGGATTCCATTACCCCTTACCCGAGGTAAGTGAAAATTGAGGTCGGGTAACTAGAAAACAGAATGCTACTTACCCGTTGGTAAGTGAATTTTGAAGCACAATCCCCATTACACTCTCCGTGTATATGTAGCAAAAGCAGAAGTAAATAATGGCCCCAAAGTACAAGTTGTCAATATTGAAATATATGTTCTATAGTTTCGGATATTGAATCCTCTTCAGTAGTACCCTGTACTTCGTGTCAAACAGTTTAAATAAAGCCAAAGTGAATTTTCCTGGCGCCATCTACAATATACATGTAGACTTTTAATTTCCTCTTGCAGATCATATTTCAGCAGAAATCCTGTATTTTCAGTGTGACAATATTTCTGGACTTTTAAAATAATTTATTTTCATGGTAATGGCTAGGATGTGCAATAGAAAATTAACATCACCTTTATATTCTGACATTTTTGTTTGGGTAAGTGCGTTTCCTTGCTGGGTAAGCACATTTTTGGTGGGCACTTACCCGTTGGTAAGTGGTTTTTGAATAAAATCCTAGAACACTGTGTGAAAGTATGTGTTGGGCCAAATTTGAAATTATAGGGATGGTACATTTTTTTGTACACCTTCACCTGTTCCTGTTCTTACTGAAAATCTTAAACTTTTTCGACAAAACTTTTATTCTTTGGATATGTGACTGTGAGCCTTCTTCTTTGTTTTTTTTCTTAATAAATTTCTATGTGAAAAATTCATAGAAAAAATTTCAAAAACCAAAGCGATATAGAAAGATAAAGTGACTTACCCTTTCCCTGGAGAGGCAGGGGAAATACATTAACTTACCGAATTCAGTATTTGCAGGATATGGAATTATTTAAAATTTGTTTAAAAGATATAATCATGATGAAAAAATTAAATTCCTACATCAACAATATGCAGAGATATGAATAAGGTGGCAATTATAATTGTGCCCAGCGATACTATGTACCCTGCCTGAGTTAGACTGTGAATGTTTTAAATGTGTATAATATTTATAATTTTGAATCAAAACTAATGTTTACGGGGCTGACTTTGGAAACTGGATAAACATGATTTTTACAACTTTTGTCATGCAAAAATTGAAAGAAAACTTATACCATTCAATAGGTCTAGCTTATTCTTAGTGTTACAGATGATCCGAAAATCACCAGACAACCAGACAAATCTGGTAAAATACTTCAATTTTTTTCTTAATAAATATGTTTGAATTTGGTAAGTTGTAAAAACTTTAGCAATGTCTGTTGTTATCATTATCTGTTTCTAGTTTAGCTGTTGGGCTATTTGAGGGAACACCAAATGTCAGACATTGCACCTGTTAGTGGACTTATATGTTATGTAAAGTTATGATCATAATAAAATGTCCCTAAAGGCCCCTTGTGACATTTTTTGATGGGCCATTTATTATAATTTCATTATGTTAAAGTCCCCCAGCTGGTGCAATATGTAGACAATTGTTGATCCCTTGAATTATCGAATATGTCATGTATTAGACACAGAATTTATCAATCTAACCCTCCTCCTTTCTGTACCACTTCTGTGTCTAGTAAATGTCTTACTTTTATTTCGCTCTGGGTTACTTACATGTGTGAAATTTACTTATGGATAATACCTCAAAGTCGAGGTATTATCCATAAGTAAATTTCACACAGGTGAGTAACCCTTTCTCTCATAAAATCAGAATTTGACGAGAATCAAATTTGAGCATTTTGGCACTTGGAATATAAAAAGTTGGTACTAACTGATATGAAGATAAACTATCATTTCTGCTAAAAAATGGCTAATTCATACACAGAGAATAAGTGTCTTCAATTGAGTTTTGTTACGGGTATGCAACACACAGCAAGTGCATTTATTGTACATGTAATGCGTGTTAGCGCTTTTCATGCGATAAATGCACTTGCTGTGTATTGCATACACGTAACAATACACAGATTATGACATTTATTCTATATATATATGCATCACAGTTGTCTGTTTCTTTCTTGTTTCCTGAAATCATGTTTTTCCAGGTAAAATGGTGATGTTAAAATTCAGGTCACCACAGGTTCAGTTTGCAGGTTAGAACAGACATTACGGCATGTTTCTTTAGATCTTATGCATTGTTACATCATGAGCGTTTTTATGCAAAATGAAAACACGTTCCCATCAAAAGTTTCATCGTGGGGAATTTCATTGATTGTGCATATATTGAAAAATTACAGCTCATTACAATCTTCCTTTCAAATAGTAGACCAACTTTTTCTACATTTTATGTGCCAAAAGTTAGTGTGCTCTAGAATTAAAAAAATGTTTGATGGTTTATTCAAAGTCATGAGATGCTTTCTTTGCTACATATATTGAACATGTTGAATACATGTACTTATCATGGGATTGTCCCAGTAATTCTTATGTCAAGTGGCCTACCAGTGATTTTTTTTACCTTTTTTAAAAGCCACCTGTACCTTTTCATTTGGGAAAATATGCGACATTTGGAACAAATTGGGAAAATCTAGAAACAAAATTTCTAACTATGTTACAGATCAAACATCAAAAATTTGTGTTTTCCTCTTTCTCTACAGTTATATTTTTCTCTTTTTGTGTCCCCGAAACATATCAACTAGATTGTCCAGATCACTATCATTTGAATACAGATAGCTTTAAAATGGTTTTTCAATATGTTTCATCAAATCCTTTACTCCCAGATTCGCAACAAACTCAGTGATTGGGAAGGCCACGCGCCCTGCGCCATAGTCCAGTTCTGATAAAAAAAAAAAGGCCCATAAAATCGGCAAGTCGCTGCGCCCTGGTGCGCATTATTCTACGATGTCCATGTTTGGTTTTCAAATCTATCTAAAAGTGCTGTACTCATATTTCGTTGTAACGTAGATCTGCACCAGTAGCAGTATTAAATGTGTGGATCACAGCTTACTGTGCATGGCCAATTCTTCTGCTCCGTTCGAATTATGATACAATATAGATTTTTCTCCGACATTCTTTCTGTTTATAAGTCCTTGTTCTGCGCCTGAGATTTAAATCTCCAACGTTCACTAAAGCCCCTGTCACACCTTCACGTTCTGGCATGGCGTTCGCACTACGACCACCAAAATTGTACGAAACGTGGTGTGAACGTAGTAATGACGCGGGGAACGTAGTAAGAACTCTTTGATACGTATTGAGGACGTAGTAAGGACGCCGACGAACGTGCCCGTACGCCGAGCCACCACGACCGTTTTGAACTGTTCAAAACAGTCGTAGTGAGGACGCGGTGATTACGGAACGTGTTAGGGACTACTTGCGAACGTATTGAGAACTTCATGGACGTATTAGACACGTGTCGCGAACGTAGTAGGGTCGTAGTACAGACGGCTAAAACTTTTACATATAACCATATGGAGATCGTCACGTCTCTGCCGTCCTTACCACGTTCTTGGTTTTAGAGGTCGAAAAAATCAAAGTAGACCTCATACAAACAATTTATCCTTTGAACGTGTCATGATCGTAGCATTAACGCAGTAAGGACTTCGAGAACGTAGTAAGCACGCCGCACTATCGTAACACAGACGCCTTCGTCGTAGTGTGAACTTGGGGTCGATCGTAGTGCGAACTTGACTAAACGTATTAAAGACGGGAAGGACGCGCTACTAACGTGTTACGGACGCTAAATGTCGTGTTGCGCACGTAATGGAGTCGTCATTTATTGTTTCGGAGAGCCCTTCCGGGTGAAAAATGCCACGTTCTCACTACGTTCATGAAAAATTTCAAGGACTTCAAGGACGTAGTAAGAACGTCTCGAGAGAACGTGTAGGTGTGACAGGGGCTTAACATATCTTATCGACATAAAGGTACCTGACTTGAGTATGCGTTCGTCCGTAAATTATCATGTCATTTTAAGTGGTCAGTCAATGTGTTCTTGAAGTAATAAGAAATTTGTACAGGAATGTCAATTGCAGTCAACCCCCCTTTTCTCTATATCAACAAAGCTGAACATTAGTGGACACGAAAAGTACAAGATAGGATTTTAACCTACATTAATCCCTTCTGGGAATGCCAAGGACCCTCCTACCCTATTATATATAGGGGTGCTCCTTAGTCACAGGAGGGAATTTCGGCATACATACATACATACAGGTGGCTGAAAGTTGATCTTGGCTGTTCTATGATATATCTGTAAATTATTCATTGGAAATGGCAAAATTTGGAATTTCACGACTGAAAATGTGCTAACATCTGAAGAGATTTCGATTACTTTTGTGCATGTTTCGTGTCAAACTCAATTCAATCTTGAAAACAATTTTGATCTCCGTGTATTGGGAAAATATGGGCCGATTTTTGGGAAAATAAAGCTTATTTTTACGAGGGGAAGCCACCGATATTCGGCGGTAAATCGGGCCAAAAAAAATCACTGCCTACATGTATCATTTCTATTGAGACAGTACAAATTTTCCTTGGCCCTTTACTTTGTGATGTTTGGAATACAAATCACTTTTAAGTTTTAACAGTTAGCAGCACATAAACACATGATTACTAGTATGTGATAACATATATAATACTATATTTGACAACTTTGACTAATTTCAGGCTCATCAGCAGAGCAGACGCGCGGACTCAATGGTAAAGAGTAAGAAATTGGAGGAAGCTATGCTCTGTCATAGGCGAGCAGCAGGTACAAGGGTTTCTTTGCTTTAGTATAGGTCCATGTAAGAATCAGGCAGGGGTGTTACATAAAATTTTTTTGCAAAACTTTTTATTTATTTTTTGAGACATATATGTGGTATAAATCAAACATATGATATTCATTTCTCAAGGAAGCCATGGTGAAGTGAGATATTCACCGCATGATTTATAAAGGACTATGAAGGAAAAAAATGGCAGGAAAATTTATATACAATTATATAATTCAACCAAATTTGCTACCTCTATAACTTTCTTCACTATCCAAGTATGAGGAAAATTCCTTCAGAACATTCATATGGAGACTTATCTGAACACATTTCAAGAGAAAAATGTTCTGCAAAAAATTAAAGGTTTTTCAAATGCCTGATTCTCTTGTGGACCTGAACTTTAAAAGTTGTCAGCTCAAATTATTTTAATTATTGAATTATATTACAAATATATATAAAGATATGTCATGTTAAAGTAGTAAAATAAAATAATAGAATGTGCCTACAACTATAAGGACCAAAATTATTATTAGTTTTCTCTTTTGTGTAGAGTACCTTCTACAAGCTTTGGACAATACCAACTCACATTATGCCCAGGAATCCATTCACACACAGCATCAATACCATATTCGTCAGCAAGACCTCCTACAAAAACGACTGATCAAGGCAGAAAATCTGGCAATAAAACTACTCAATAAGAAAGAAAATGTCCAGAATCAAGCCACACAAACAGAGGAATTTGGATTACACTTTGCAGCCAATCATTTTCAAGCACAAGAAGGCCCTTCCGTACACATTCCTCAGATGATTCCCGAAGAGGATCGCGTATATCACGCAATGTCAGAAACAGACTCTATTCTGGGTTATCTTGTACACAGAAGTCGGTACATGCCTTCCTCTGAGGTAGAGATAGGGTCAGATTCAACAGTTTCATTTAGAAATCAACATTCCAAATTAAAAAGAGGGACCATGTCAAAATTTCCAAGGGATGATTCAGCCGTTATAGAGGAACTAACTGTTCAGAATTCAGAGCTTCGGAAACAAGTGTCAGATTTGATTAAACAGTTAGATGATGTGAGAAAGGACAAGAAATATCTTGAGGATAAGGTATTTAAAATGACAGAATCCCAAGTGTTAGACGACGAGACTGGGGGGTTAGGAAGTCCTGATATGGATTTACCTCCCCTAGAGATGCCTCAATTTGACTTTGATTCTTTACAGTCCACAAAAGATAGTGTACACTATGATCAAAAGGGCATGATCTTCAACTGTGATTGATGATTCTGATAAATAGATATTAGTATAATAGTGACAAAAAATAACAAAAAATTTACTGGTACTTTCAAAACGCAGATTGTATCAGTGTGAGATTGACATTTGAAGTCTTATATCGATATTCCGTCTACAGTGATTTTAAATCCTATAAACCGTAGCAATTTACTGTAGACCAAAATAAAAATAATCCAAAAACATCTTATCTTATATGCATTTCATTGGATAAAACATTTAAATTTACTTTTGTCAAAAATAGAATCTTAGACTATGATTCAAAATCCATAGAAATATCTTATTAATCTCATAAGTTTTATGTGACTTTGATGCTGAAAATCCCTATAGAAAAGTTGGTCTATAACTTTCTTTTTTAATTGCTGTAGACCAATCCAATTTACTGTAGAAATTGGCCATCGGGCCACCGTTAATTTCGCACACTGTTGTATTTTAGGATTGCCCATATGAATTTGTTAGTTCTTTATGAATAATATTTTCCATCCATCTTTCCTTTCTCCATTACTTGCATCTGACATAAAATCAATTATTTGTCAATGAAAATCTTTCATAATGCAAATACAGATAAAAGATAAAAAGAGGAACACATGACTGTCTATTCAATTAATGATATTGAGCTGCAAAGGTCAAGGTCAAACTCAGAATTTTTCAATTAAATTTTTGTACTGTACATGGTACAACTTTATAAATTTATACATGGATGATAAGATGACACTAAAAATTTAACGATTTTAAAGCTTCATATTTGATTATTTTTTAAATTTAAGATGTGTATACATGTAAATTCTAAGTGACGTGGTAAAAAGTCAAGTTAGAGGGTTATCTGATAAAGCCAAAATCTCATGACGAAAAACAATTTACCTATCATTATATTAACTGAATGTTTGAAAATATTTACAAATTTCTGTTCAGGAGCTTGGTGTGTTATTTTTATGCCCCCGTATTTGAAGATTCGGGGGCATATAGTTTTTGGTCTGTCTGTTTATCTGTTTGTCCGCAAAAACTTTAATCTTGGCCATAACTTTTGAATGGTAAATGATAGGGCTTTCATATTTCATATGTGTATTCCTTGTGACAAGACCTTTCCATGGATACCATAATTTTTGAGCTTATGACCTTGACCTACTTTTGAAAAACTTTAACCTTGGCCATAACTTTTGAATGGTAAGTGATAGGGCTTTCATTTTTCACATGTGTATTTCTTGTGACAAGACCTTTCCATGGATACCAAAAGTTTTGACCTTGACCTTGGAGTTTGACCTACTTTTGAAAAACTTTAACCTTGGCCATAACTTTTGAATGGTAAGTGATAGGGCTTTCATATTTCACATGTGTATTCCTTGTGACAAGACCTTTCCATGGATACCAAAAGTTTTGACCTTGTGACCTTGACCTTGGATTTTGACCTACTTTTGAAAAAATTTAACCTTGGCCATAACTTTTGAATGGCCAGTGTTAGGGCTTTCATATTTCACATGTGCATTCCTTGTGACAAAACCTTTCCATGGATACCAAAAGTTTTGATCTTGCGACCTTGACCTTGGAGTTTGACCTACTTTTGAAAAACTTTAAAGTTGGCCATAACTTTTGAATGGTAAGTGATAGGGCTTTTATATTCCACATGTGTATTCCGTGTGACAAAACCTTTCCATGGATACCAAATTTGACCTTGTGACCTTGACCTCAAAATGTGAACTTCTTTTCAGCTGTTTTAACGACAAAGATGCCAATGGGGGCATTCGTGTTTCACAAACACATGTTTTTTATTATAATATTACTTTTCACATACTTATACTTTAAAAATATGTTCATGCTCCTATTATCATTGTTTTGACAGGTTCTGGTAATTTTTACACCTTCCTTTTAAAAGTGCTATGTTTTGTGGATGTATTACCATATACATTTTGTACCTTGTTTCCAATCCCTTTGATATTATTATCAATAAAATATGTTAAATCTTACAATTATCATTTTCGATAGCATTTTTGAAATCATTTTATAAAAAGATGTAAATGCATATTTCTCGCTCTAATCATAAAATGATAGTATGAGTAAGGTCTAATGGTTATCATATCATGAAAAAGAATCATTCTGTAGTTCAGTAAGATTCTTTTTCATTTACCTTATGACAGAATCTGAAGCTTTTCACAAGAAAAAAACTGGGTTTTGAAAAGAAAAAAAAAATATATATATTGTTTAAATTTGTTGCAAATATGATTTAATAACGTGTATTTAAAACTTTAATACTTAAAAAATGTACATGTGAATACTTAGTTTACATATTCACCATATTTTTTTACCCAGGTGTCATTTATTGTAAGATAGATAAACCTTTGGTTATGTACTAGTATTTATAAAATAATGGCAACGTTTTTAGAAAAGAGGTGAAAAGTACTCACTTGATATGCCAATGAACAATTTTGCAGAGGGCCAATATGCAGAAATTACCCATGACATTTTTCAACTGAATGAGAGCAAGATGCTTACCTCCTTATTTATTATTTTCTAAAATATCATATGCAACTGTTTGTCATGAAAAAGTTTATAGCTTTTGTATACTGTGATACCAGATAAGACTTGAAATATTTTTTCTGCACTGCTTGTTAATAAATAAATGTAAATTAGTACATGTTTTGACTATGTTTTCTACATAGATTTCATAACCTTTATCCATGGATTTATGCAGATTTCATAACCTTTATCCATGGATTTATGCACAGATTTTATAACCTTAACCCATGGATTTATGCGCAGATTTCATAACCTTTATCCCTGGATTTATGCACTTATTGCATCTTCGGCATGGATGAATTTTGCATGGAATACCTCCATTGGTACTAGAGGCAGTACTCAAGGGTTATTTTGATTTCATTAACTTCTATTTTTCTGGTTGAATGATTTGCTCTCAATTCTGTTTGTTGAGCAAAGAAGTGGTAATATGTGTTTCAAACTTGCAAATGTGACAATTCTTTGATCAATCTTTCATGAATTGACTTTGACCTTTTCTTATTGAAAATAATTTTCAGTTCATTTGGATTGAATGAAGTAGAAGTTGTACTTGTAATGTTGTTCATACTGTTGCCCATGGTACCCTGGCATACATGTAAGTAAACCCTGTTTTGACCTCGATTCTTTTTCTTTTTTAAAATAAAAAAAAAAAAAATAATTGCAGGCTATCTTTTATGATACTTCAACCTTGTAAGTCTTAAAAAGTTAAGTTATTGTTGTGAAACCACCCAAACCTTGGTCTTTTTGATGTAAAACTCAATGTGGATCCTCCTCTCATTTCAGTCAAAATATGTGTAACATTTTATTATCATAGGTCAAGAATTACTCGAGAACTGTTTTCCATAGAAGCAAAGATTAGCTTTGACCTTCAATAAGAATTCCTCTTTCTTCATGGAGACTCTATGTGTGCAGTTTCTAGGTAAAGAATAACTCGAGATACGGTGTTGAAACCCTGTTTTCTCTGCATGACAAGTTTGACCTCAAAATCACAGAGATCCTCCTTCAGTCATAATCAATCTGTGTTAATTATCATCCCTAAAAAGGGATAGAAGTTTCGTCTTTTTGACCCCAAAATAGATAAGGAACATACCTTTAGCCTTTTGTCAAGGGCATTTACAATGCCTCTTGTGCACTGACCTCTAGCTTCCTAATGTATATGTAAAGTTTCATCAGTATAGGTCAAGGTTGTGGAAACAAAATATGTATTCATGTACAGACAGGCATGGTGATACCTGGGGTTTAAAATATCCTGCAATTGAAACGTGGCCATGTAATATAATTGATACAATGACCATGTTTAAAATTTGCACATTATAACCTTGAAGATTCTTATTCATAGATCATCATCACCATGCTTTTGGAATCTGCACTCAACTTGTTAATACATGTATATTTTCTACTCTTAGCTGGTGAACAAACCTAGATGATCCATACACCTACATTTTCCTCATCATAATATTAAGTGTTAATGAACACAGCCAAAATTAACCAAAGTAGATATTTCAAAGTCCCAAACAACAGTTTGTAGGGCTCACTTGGTGATACAACTTTCAAATTCTATCTTTGATCTAAAATGTGACTTGTAGCACTTGTTCCCCCTTGAACTTAGTAGATAAAAGTAATATCCTTGGTAAGTGATTTTTTTTTTCAGAAGAAGATAAGGTCTAGAGGTAATTGATTTTAACTATGTTGGGAAACATAAACACCCCCTGGTGACAGCTTTGAGAAAATGGCAATCGAAATAAATGCTAAGGCCACTAAGTCAAAAGTCATAGTATCAAATGAAAGCTCTGGTCATGAGGAATCTATACATGAAATATTAAATCCCTTTCCCTTATATTTCAAAAGTAGGTCAAAGGTCAAATGAAAGTTCTGGTCATGATAAATCTATATGTGAAGTATCAAAGCCTTGTTCCTTTTAGTTAAAATGTAGGTCAAAGGTCAAGGCCAAGGTCACTAGGTCGAAAATCATGGTATCAAATGAAAGCTCTGATCATGAGGAATCTAGTAGTGAAATATCAAAGTCCTACATCTTTTATTTTAAAAGTAGGTCAAAGGTCAAGGTCACTAGGTCAAAGGTCATGGAATCAAATGAAAGGTCTGGTCATGAGGAATCTGTAGGTGAAACATCAAAGCCCTACCTCTTATATTTTAAAAGTAGGTCCAAGGTCACTAGGTCAAAGGTCATTGTATCAAATGAAAGCTCTGGTCATAAGGAATCTTTATGTGAAGTATTATAGCCATTCCTCTTATAGCTAAAAAGTAGGTCAAAGGTCAACATCGAGGTCACAAGGACAAAAGTCAAGGTCTCAAATGAAAGCTCTTATCATGAGAAATCTATATGTGAAATATCAATGTCCTACCTCTTATAGTTTAAAATCAGGTCAAAGGTCAACATCAAGGTCACTAGGTCAAACATCAAGGTATTAAATGAGAGGCCTGGTCATGAGGTATCCACATGTACAAATACCAAAGCCATACCCTTTGTAGTACATGAGATATAAACCAGGCGAAAGTTTTTTATAAGTAGGTCAAACATCAAGGTCAAGGTCACTAGGTCATTAAGAAATGACTGCCTTACTTTTGGTGTTCATGGGTGTATAATTCTGGTTGGTCACGTGCAAATTCGCGATTCTCGGAAAATTTGCACGTGTCCAACCAGAATTATACACCCATGAACACCATAAGTAAGACAGTCATTACTTATATTTACATTTATTCTAAATATCAGTCATTTTCATTTGCATGCACTTCGCACATTTTGCCTGTTCTAGCGTCAAATGTATTTGAACGTTGGTAAATTCTCCCTACATGCAAATCTTGAACATGACGTCACAATAGCAACCCAAGTTATTGGAATATAATTCTAGTTGCCCAATGGGCGTTTAACATGGGGAATTTGCTAGTAATGTAAATATACCCAAATGAAAGGTCTGGTCATAAGGTATCCACAAGTGAATAATCACAGCCCTACCATTTATGATTCAAATGATATTTTTAACTTATCAGTTTTTATCTCTAAAATGTGATAAAATTTATCTTATATATATGACATAACATATGTATGACATGAAGTATACAAAATTTGAAGGCGTTTCAGGGAGACTATATTAGATTATATATGAATTGTTTTAGTATTTTTTCTTAAAAAGGAGTAGGTGCGGTAACCTGACATTTCGGCCCTATTTTCGAAGTTGTTCATTTCTCCATTATATTGTAGTTTATAAAATGTCAAAAGTATGGTAAATCCAAATCAGGAAAGCCTGTTTTAATTTCACAGTTGTATACTGAATAATATGTCGCTCAAAACACCTAAAACATTAAAGTCATTGAAAATATCAATAAATGAGTGAAATATCGATACAAAATCATGAAATCAAGTAGCACTCCAGGTCTTGCCCATGAATATTTTTGTACCAATCGATGGATTTCAGATCTGTCTTTTTATTTGCATGAAAAATGTCAGGAGCGAGGCCTGGAGTGTAAATGAATTTTGAAGATTTGTGTGTAAAATACGATTATTTTCCTTTGTTTTGCGTCATTCAGGGCAAATGACGTCAGAACATGGCGTCATACATCACGCGTGTGACGTTACGAGGGATCAAGATTATGACGCAGTATTTTCTCAAACATTCAAAACGTGATGATTTATAATTCGTTTATCAAAAGCATTTTTCGTCAAAATTATAGGGCCCATATGAGGGGTTAGCGCACCTAGTCCTTTAAAAAAGTAGGTCAAGGACAATGTCAAAAGGTCAGAAAATTGTGTACCAAAAGATACAAAATATTTTAGTCCTATCACGTCTACTCAAAATTTTATACCCTTTTATTGAAAGCGGGACGGAATGACAGACAGACGAACCAATTGCTATATGCCCCCTTAGTTAAATGACCAGGGCATAAAAAGGCCCTGTTATTAGACATACAAATATGAAAACCCTATAACTTACTTTTCAGAAGTTATGTGCAGATGTTAAAGTTTTGGACAAACAGAAAGGCGGACACGAATTGGACAGAATTAATAGGCACCTAATTTTTGGTAAATAGAAATAGTGAAAGCCCTTCCATGTAATGTCTAATGGTATAATTAAATATGCCTTCATGAATGAATATAGGAAAGCTAATACAAGTTGTAAACTTTTATTGTATGTGTTTTTAAATATTTGCCATTATTTAATAATGGAATGTTTTAAAATATTACAAAGATTATTCACAATTGGTTTAATATTTTGGGTAATTAAGGTATCCGTTGTACAATCGAGTCATTTTACATAGCGTTTTTATCATCTCCATTGTAAAGTGTGGTAAACTTTATGCCTTTCAAGGTTCCATAAACTATATATTTTCTGAAAGGTAATGATGCCCTGAGTACAGATATCAGACTCCCATATCTTAAAAATCAAAGGGGGTAACTCTTGCACAACTTTGTTATTTTGCATATGCTATATCGAGAAAATAGACAATTTAAATGCTTTACCAGTTATTCACCTTTGTTTTTCTGGCCCCAAAAGTATTATTTCTGAGCAATTGGCTTTATAACCTTTCAGAAAATATATAGTTTATAGTACTTTACCATGCACAATACTTTACCATGCATTGTACATCGGAAACCTTAAACATGCATCTGAATTCTGACAAAATACAGACCATGATGATTTTTTTTACAATCAATATATGTATATTGTCAATAAAATCCAAACATGAACAATAAATTATCCTGATTCAATATTCCTGAAGCTTGCCTGTCCTTGTCCAAACAAGTTTAAGTCTTTAAAACGTGAATAATCTTACACAATGTTTCACAAACATGAAGTACTATATCGTGATATTTAAAATCCTATAGCTCGTCTCTTAGAGAGCGAACTTCCGCTATCACATCATTTATCACAGTAATCATATCTGTGTAGAAATCAGTGCTTTCTTTATCGTCTTTGGCAAGCGTTAAGTAAAACAGGGATAGTTTTTTCAGGTCTCCCTCATATGTTTGGAATACCGACCAGCAAGGAGTCCACAGTGATCTCATGGCCAGTAAAACCTTCTCATTGGCATCATGGTCATCTTTAGACAACAATGTGGGAATCATGTCACAGATACCGTTATCAGTTATAGCATTCTGAATCGGCTTCATTATTCTGAAATGTTACATGTATTTTGTATCAGTGAAAAATTCAGTAAAATAACAGTAAAGAGAGGATATAATACGGAAAAGGATAAATTATTTACTTATTTCATTCATTAGTATTAATCATGAACATTTCAGCACTTGGGATAGTAACATAAATACTTTCACTTAATGCAGATAATGATTATGCAACTGCAAATAATATGCTTCATGTTTATTGATTGATATATACATGTACAATGGATATTAATGACTTGACATTATATACAGCAGTGAAAGTTAAGGAACAAGGACAGTACTTACTCCTGATACTGAGAATGCTTTTCTGAATTTGTTGACCTTTGGTTGATGACATGGATCTATAATAGCATAAAGTAAAACAATTAAGTCTGAATCTAAATATTTACAATGGTTAAAAAAATTCATCCAGAGAGTAAGCATTTAAGTGAACATTTATCAGTGAAAGTTAGATAGCTATAATGATTACCTGTTCCTGCAGCAAGTCATTAAGTAAGGTAACAACTCTGATTTTGACGGCCATAGGTAAGTTGTCCACAAAGACAGATTTGAGAGCACTAAAACCTCCAAACTCTAAGAACTTCTTCTGGGCGTAGGGAAAATGACGGATTAAAGAGGATATGGCATATAATGCCTTTTTGCGAACGTCACCATTGGCATCCGTTGATAAAACTCTGATAAGATGTTGGACGACGCCTGCTTCTATTGCATTTATTTGAACCTTGGGATTACTGTAAATATATAGAATTAAAGATGAAGATAGGGTATGCATGTAGATAATTTTTAAGTCAGCCTATTCTGAGCATTGAAAAAAAAAATTAAATCATAATTTGAATAAATACCGTTATGTGCTTTTGTGGATTTAGCCATTTAATACAAATCATTTCTAAATTATCTATCAATTGTTCAGCGTCTACAAGAGTTCACACAAAAAAATTGCATTTATATGAAAAACATTATTCAGCAAGGAAAGGTCTCTAAGTACCAGGAGTATAAGAATTTGTATATTGACCCATACAACTTAATATATGTACTGTATATTTAATTCATATTTCTCAGCTAATCAGATTCCATGAATTTTGCCAGAAGTGGGATAACATTTGTCATTAGATCTTATTTAATCGCAACTAAATCCTACAGGTTCAAATATTACCTTTGTAGAGCAGATCCCAGAACAAAAGCTGACATTGATCTCACAGATGCCTCAGAGCTGTTTAAAGTTTGTAAAATCAACGGCATTCCACCCATATCACAGAATAATACTGCATTATCAATCTGTCAATATAAAATACATAGGTAGAAAATTCATTCAAACACAAGTTTACAACTACAATGTACAATACTTAAAAAAAATTATCAACTGGATTTTTTCATATAATTCATCTCAATTAAACAAAATTGATCATACAATGTATTACAAGGTTCAATGATGTTACATTTAAATATTTAAACAGTTGTTTCTTTAAGGTTATTTATTGGAATATTACTTTACTTTGTTTCATGAGTACATGCAATAGCTACTACATGTACATGTATTCTACAGTATTTCTCAATCATTTTTTTTTTCGTACAACCTGAAAACCCTAAACCAAATATTAATGCATTCAATGATCTGTAATACTTTTAGTTTGACAGTTACAAATCTAGTGATGATTATAATGGTAGACTGTATGTAAGATTGTGCTAATTCAAGATTAAATCATTAAAACTCTTATAGATTACTTTGGGAAAAATGTTAAGTGCACTGATGCATTATTACACTATATGTCAATTTGCCATTTTTTGTCTTGTTTCCCTTAACATTTGGTCATGCTACAACAAAATCCTCATACAGTGTATTAAAATGTACCTGATGAAGGTAATATTCCAGGTCTTCTAACACAGTGGCCCTCTCAGAGCTGTCTATGTCTTTGTTACTCAGTTTCTTCACTAAGTCCGTAACAATCTCTCCGTCTGTCTGTATGTTCATCTCTATGTCTGCCATATCTTTCTTCAAATCTTCATATTTCTTGAACTTTTTCTTCACATCCTCTGCTCTCTGTAAAGTTAGAAGACAACATACTGAAATGTCCCTTGCCTAATCTGAACAAATTAACAAAGATCAGTTCCACGCAAGAATAAGTTTCTTTTGTTGGATTTTGACACATGGAGAGCAGAGATCATATATATGATATAAAACAACGTATTTACCCCAATTTCTTTACTCCTTAATTACTTTATGATTTGCCTCGGTTCATATTGCTTCTTTACTGATACTTGTTACTAAAGAAATATTTCTACCCCCTTGTCTTACTTTCAACCAGTGATTGGGATAAGCATGCACCCTGCGCCTTAGTCACATTTAATTCTAAAATGGCACATTTAAATTTTACTTAGTGCGCCAATGTGGCGCATTAGATTTTTAAAGAAATTATGGAAATCTTCCGTTCTTTTATTCAACATTGGAGATGACTTCACCATATTCACTTATTTTAAGTTCTGCATACGATTTAATTTGTTTACTTTTCGTATCAATTGATACACAAGACAGTAATTTGAACACCATCATTTCCTATTGCAACAATCCCCATTTCAAATGTACGTACAAATGGACTTCACCAGTTAAGATGAATACACACAAATTTCATAAAAAGATTTTTCATTAGACTTGGATGTACTGTAGTTTTACAACAGAGTTTGTGTGCAATTTCTTTTTTTTTTTAGGGGGGGGGGAGTCAGGAATTTTGGAATTATAGCAACAAATCTTTAAGACGATCCTTTGAGACTGCGTCCCCCTTTCCCATGTTTACGGATAAGTACAGAAAAGTCCGTTTAGATATTTGGAGCGGCGGGTGATGCAGATTTTTCTATGTTCTTGTTTGTTCCTGTTTTTTTTTGGCAAATTTCTCATGGCACATTCATTTTCAACAATGGCACATTCATTTTGCAAATGGCACATTGATGTTCCAGAATATGGGGCCATTGTCACATTCACCTGATTGCCCATCCCGATCACTGTTCAACATTACTAAACTTCCTTTTTTCAAGTATTAATGTCAACCATTAAGAGTAACACGCAATTCCATTCGTAAGGCCAAGAAAAAAAAATTGTGTGTTTCCCATAACATGCTGAAAAAAAATAGGGTAGGTCGGTCGGAATTTTTTTTTTTTTTTTTTTGGAATTTTTTTTTATTATTATTTATTCTTCTAGCCATGTTTATAATTATATTTCAATAGAGATCTTAAGGGATTAAAATGGAATCATGACCTTCAAATATGTGTAGTCTGTTTGACACTCAGATTCAGAAATGTTTAACGATTTAGAAAAGGGGGAAAGGAGGCCATTTTGTGCCTGCAATCTTTGGGAAAAAGTAAATGTTTTTAGATGATATTACTCTTCTTAAAACTGGCCTCCCAAGCATGGTGACCTTGAATCTAGATTTTTATTATTTATCTAAGGCTCATTGTTTTTTCCTAACAATGACCATGACCTTTGACCTAATTACACCAAATCAAAAGGCTTCTCCTCCTGATAAAAAAACGTATTTCTAGTCCGAGATATCCAGCCTTTGACGATTATTTTGGAGAATGGAAGCTGGCCTGCCAACCCAACCAAGCCACATACCACCCAAGTAGTCATCAAAGGCTTGCTTTGGCCGGGTATTTCTGACTAGCAGATCCCCACAAATTTGGTTTGGCTAGATGGAAAGGTTCTTGAGTTATCACTTGGATACCAATATTTCAAATGAATATTTCCTACACCAAGGACGTAGACCTTTGACCTTACCCAAAAATCAATAGGCCTACTTCCATATTGATCCCTATATTGAAATGCAACGTCACAATAACGCCAAATTTCATTGTGTACGGCCATAAAACGAGAACATACTCGCCGTTAAAAGTAAACGTCACCATTTTGTCCTGAATTTTCGAAAATAGAAATAGCATCAGAATGGGAGTAACTTGCTTCTGACGTTATGTTTGCAACCGGTAAGTGCAGATTTCACGGTGCAAACTTCCGCTTTACGTGCAGAAAAAAAAAACAGCATTTACTGGCCGCAAACATAACGTCAGAAGCAAGTAATCAGTTTGGATCTCGAGTTTAAGACGAGTTATCATGTGGAAAAGTGTGACGGAAGGACGGGAATGACGCTCACTAATACGTTGCAGGGGGGGGGGGGGTTAAATTATTGAGGAAGTCGGCTTGAAATACTTAATTATCAGGGCTTTGGTTTGTCAGAGTGAGACGTTTGATCCGTCGTCAAAGAATAGAAGCATAATACGGTTAGATCTGCTTGAACAAAGATATTGTAAGTTTATCTCGTTGACGCCGTACAAAAATATTCTATGAATAAAATATCAAACCATCCGCTGTCTAAGGACTGATTTGCTAAAACTTATCTTGTATGCCTTTTTTTTTCGTCTTAGCGTTATTCGAATACAAAAACGTTGTTTTACAATATAAATGTGAACAAGATTGGTCTTTTAAATCATCGACAAGAGCGCAGCCGCGCACAAATATAAAATTGCTGCACTATTCGCGAATTTGTT
Organism: Pinctada imbricata; assembly: GCA_033119305.1. Taxonomy (NCBI): domain Eukaryota; kingdom Metazoa; phylum Mollusca; class Bivalvia; order Pterioida; family Pteriidae; genus Pinctada; species Pinctada imbricata. The sequence goes on along the minus strand of VSWD01000008.1, from coordinate 51,069,362 downwards.
CTCACCAAGCTTATTGATGATCTTTTATTTGATTTATTCGATTTTTCAGTTTATACGTAATTTTATAAACCGTAGGAAACATCGTTACATGTTTTACAAAAGACGTTTGCGTGAAATGAAACGACCGGCACGTGCATGACCTCAAATATTTACTTAGGTTAGACTTGGTAAATTAATGATTACTACCAAATCATCAAAACCCTAGTAATGCGTTTTTATAAATCAGTACGCCTTTTTTGGAAAAAAACAAAACAAAACCTGTCCGAAAGGGCCGTACAATAAGTAACGTTTCGAGAGAGAATTATAGATTATTTTTACAATTTCTAAGAGCGTATAATTATAGAATAATATAAAACGGTAGGTGATAGATTATGTTAAAAAGCAGAAGATTTCGTCAAAATAGGTAGATTTAAAATTTCTGGCACACATTTCGTAAAGCGCGACGATCGTAAATATTGGCGAAGAAATACCTAAATGCAACTAAAAATCGGGAAAAAAACGTTAGGGTCGGCGGGTTTGAATAGGGTCGGTCGGGTGATGGGAAACAAAGGTATTTTTTCTTTTGGCCTAAGAATCAAAACCAACAGAGAAAGGAAAGTGAAATGCCTCATTTGAAATTACCCAACAAGTAAGTCCATTTGATGAACAAGATGCTGAATAATGTTAAAAATTATGTGCTTTGATATTTGATAATACCAATCAAAAGACCTGTCATAAAATATTACCTTTTGGTCTTCACTGTCCACCTGATTGACCTTAAACTCTTTCAAAGCTTTCTTCAGTTCATCATGTGAAAAATGTTTTTTGTCTGTATTGATAATTCCTGTAAAAAGAAATCCATGGTTCTCTAATTTCATATGAAACATGTTTTATACCTAAACATTCCTTCTTTTATAATACATAACTGTAAGTAAGGAACAAGCATTCCGTTTATATTTCATGCAAAATTAAGTCCCCTTTCGTAGACAAAATTTGTTGAAGAAACTTTTGGGAACTTGGAAAATCTATACAGTGATTTCTCTTTCCAGCATAAGCATGGAAAAGCTATATTGTTATATACCGTATAAGCAGAAAATTTCATGATATACTCATTTTCACTATATTTGCTGGTGATTTGGAATCGCTAAAATATATTCCGGCAAAAAAATTTTGTTTGATAAGGTATATCATAAATTTTCATATCAGTTACACGATGCTCTTATTATACATGTGCCATTCTTCACTTTTTTTCTGATTAAACGTTAAGAGAAGTGAATTAAGTGTATTCTTATGATAGAACTGACTAAAAAATGAAATGGTACAAAACAGTAGCATCATATGTTCATATTTGTTTGTAATATAGGAATCGCAAAAAAATTGTACTTGTGAAAATAAAGACACCCTATTTTACCATAAAATTGTGAAATTTGATACATGTGAGAATTTCTGGTTATACGGTAGTGCTTTTGTCTAAAAACAAATATTTTGAATCAAGGATACTGTACTTTTAAAAAGTATCGTATGTGTGTCTAACTGAAATCTTTCTGTTTACGATTATACGTTATTATGTCATGTACTACGCACAATACTGTATTTTTATTTTTTACCTTGCTTTCCATCGGCTGACCAATATTTCATGCCATCATCTCCCTCCATTAGTTTGGCTTCCCTTTCTCCGGTCTCAAAATTCATACGGACATGAAGTCCTGCAGGTATTGCTTGTCCTGAAAGAGTACAATAAAAACCCTTATATCTTCACTAAACAAACTCGTTAAGGTGTAAATTATTTATTCATTCTATATTTTCATACAAATTGAATTTTCTTCACTTTTGTATGTTCCATAGAAATTGCATTGACATAATCTTCTCCATCATATTCATACTGGTAATTCTTACAAAAGCTCTGCCTACTGATTTTTGCCCAACAATACATCTTGTCATTTGCAGCTAGTATATACCTGTACACACATAGAAATCACAGGCACCAGATTCCTAGAGAGAAAATTATAACCCATCTAAAACGTCCTTTCTCTACTCTTTATCCTTTTACAAGGCATGACAGCTCCCATGTTTTAAATCGAGTCGAAACCTACACTTTACCGTTAGCGGCAAGGATGACAACTCAAACTAACATACTGCGCATGCTAAGAATAACGTAAAGTGTAGGTTTCGACTCCATCTCATCTTTTTGGATTAATTGCAGCTAAATGCAAGTATAATCAATGACAAGTAGGTTACGGTCGTGAAGAAAAATATCTGTAGAAAATAATGATGTATAGCTTAATGCTGAAACCCTTTTGAATCTTAAGATATTGAGGGGGTAAAGAGGGGGGATGGTGTTTAAATATGGAAGCTGTCATGCCTTAAGGAAGGAGTAAAGAGAAGAGAAGCGGGAGTTTAAGATGTGGTTCTAATCTTTTTCTAGGAATCTGGCGCCTGTGATAGAAATCACAACTTCCAAGCCTTAAAATTGGTCTATTTTCCAGTATCAAACAAATCAAATAATCATCTTTGCAACTTGGAGAATTACTGAACGTTAAGTCACAACTAAATGGCTATTTATTTGAATAAACAGATTGAGTAAAAGTTGAATGATATACATGACCCATCAAATACAGACCTTTCTTTATTGTTTGCCACTCTTTAGTAGGATAGAAGACATCAAATGCTTTCTTCTGGTCTCCAAAATCTTCTTCATCGTCTTCACTGGTCACTGTTACTGTAAATATCAAATTAATATACCTTGCACTAAATTTTATTGAACATAACATACATGTAGCTTACTTTAGAAGCAATTTCCAGTCTGCCTCATTTGTTTTTCTAATTAGTAATTTTCCAGGATGCAAATAAATAAGGTATTGGAAACCCCTATTTGTAAACATGGTTAAGAATTCTAATTCGGCTTTTTTCCACATTTGTTGTATGAATGAGAATATAGGTCATGACCTACATTTGAACATAGATTTGTGATCTACTCATAAAGATGCATCATCTATATAGATGCAAGTTTGGTCTTTTTACGTAGCACTTCAAATATAGAAATAAAACTTCTTAACATACAAGTGCGGACGCCGACACCGAAGTCAACATCGACGACAGGGTAATAGCATAAGCTCCCTCTCACTTCGTGAGGTGAGCTGAAAACTGAGAATCGTGGTTCATTTTCCTGAACAGAATCGACTAAAGGCTGAACCGTGACAGCCCTATCTGACACCCACTTTCAGTCCGATGATGACTTCATACATGTACTAGCAGTGGATGGCTTTCTGATCTGTCAAAATAAGGACTTCTTTAAAAGTGTTATTGAGGCCCTTAAAGTATATAGATACTGAAGGGGATTAAGTAGAAAAATAATGCAAAATGTCTGATGAAATTGAAGTTCTTCAACATGTTCAATACGAGGCTCACAACATATCAATCAGCCCTCGCATCTACTAATACATGTACAAGCCATAAAACAGATTTAATAGGGTTATAAAGCATGATAAGAATTATGTAAAGATTATAATGTATATATACCTCCATTATCTCCCTCCTCCTCCTCTTTGTTGACAACAGACAGGGCTCCTGGTGAGGAGGCTTCACTCTGTACAGCCAGGTAGTAACAGCTGATCATCAGACACAATACACTTACTATATTCACCATGCCTAATCCTATATGAGACCTTCTCATTACAATCAACTGAATTAAATTTCCAAAAATTGACTCTTTAGGCAAGGTTGTACATTATTTTACAGAATCCTGGCTTCATTCTATTCATGCATCCTTCGTCATGCCCATTTCTCAATCTCTTGTGGAATTATCCAACATCCTGTAAAATATAAAGAAAAGCTTGAAAATGTTCATAAAACATATACTCCCACTGTAGCAGTTTACCATCAACAAAAGAAATTAATGTAACATCGGCCTTTCAGTTTTTAGTCTAATATCTATCCCTCATCTCTATAGTGTGAAGGTTAAATTAAAATAGATGCCAGAAATTATAATGGTATTTGCAAATTGGATCATATAATTTATATAAAGCAAACATGTATAATCAAAGATAACTCAATTGCGTTAATGAAGAAAGATATGTTAACAAAATAATGTTGAAATCTAGGTGAAATTTTTAGAATCTAAATGGGTTAAATAGAGTGGGGTGTAATTAATCCCTTTAGCGATTCTGGCACGGCTGCAGGTCATTTTATTATGTTGCTGACTTGCTGTTGATCCTGATATTGTCCTTACCTGGTAAGCTCAGGCGATCAGTCAATGGCAGCATAACAAAAAGGGCCATGCCAAAAGGGATAAGGTGGGTTGGTTTTCAACATAAGTATGGAAGCTATTGACTAATTGAGCCTTAAAGATAAAGAGAGGATGACCAAAAATTTACCTGTCCGCTTATATAATACCCCGTTGGCCTTTAAGTAATTGAAAGTCAACAAAAATCACAGTCAAATGTAGAAAGAGGGTCAATATTTTTATTCCTTAATCTATATTCTATGTCGGTCAAAAGCTCTTCTGAGCTTGTGTTTACATGTTGTCCTCACCATGTCGACTTTAAATAAATCTTGTCTTGTCTTATCCTGCATGATGCCCCTTTACAGGTCATAAGAGAATACTACTGTCCGCGCAGCTCACTTCAGAAATCGGAAAATTGAAGTTTTCTCTACTTTGTCGGCATTTTTTCCGATAAAAATTTATATAGGGGGATAGCTCTCAAACTCTCATAACTAATGGTGTATGATATATGTCTTTATGACCAATACTATGCTCACAGTGAAAGAAAATAATTTTGGATCGGGGGATTTCTATGTTTAAATTTTAGCGTGATGCCGTCGACATTCTCCATAGACTCAGTGTTAAACATCGGCGACGTCGCACTAAAATTAACATAGAAAACTCCCCATCTTAAACTATTTTCTTTCATGTGTCTAAGCATAGTATTAGTCGTAGGTTCACAAATCAAACGCCGTTAGTTATGAGAGTCCGAGATCTATCCCACTATATAAAATTTAATCGCAAAATTTGCGGACAAAATAGATAAAATTTCAATTTTCCGATTTCTGAAGTGAGCTGCGCAGACAGTAAGACATGACGTATTTACCGACAATAAAGGCTTTTTCATACCCAGTTGCTTGACATCACAGTATATGCCTGTGATAAAAATTTCATTCATTTAGTTTCCAAAGTGAGCCGCCCAGACAGTAGAAATCTGGTACCTGTGTTTTAAATAAGCAAACTTTTAATTAATATTTTCATGAGATATAGCTACACAGAGCTAATTATGTTAAGTCCGAGTAAAATGATTATTAGGGAGCGAAGCATGTTTCAAAAATATTCACATACTTAAAGTGAATATTTTTTAAACATGCTACGCTCCCTCCGGCCTCGTAGGCAATGCCTAGATTCATATTATAATCCTAAGACTACCTCAGTGCCTGTGACAGGCATGATAAAACCAGGGACGTATAGAAATTTTATATCTGTACATCCCTGATAAAACCTGAAAAAAAAAACTTTTACTGTATAAAAAAAGTAAATGTAAATTGGTGCAAAGTGAAATTTACCTTAGCCACTCCGTTTTCCAAATATTCATCAGAATCGTCATGTCGACATATAAAAGAGGAAACATTTCATCATAAATGAAGAAGGTCTACCTGGTCAAATGTGAAAGCAACACGTCATGTAAACAAACGCACATGTGAAAATCTGTGTGAATATGATGTTTGATTCAGGTTGACGAAGAAAAATTCCTGCATACAAGCGTTTTTGTGAATCTAGTGTATCGGACAGCCTCGTCTTATTCCGTGACACAGGCGGAAAAGTCCGATGGTATGATAGCGCGGGAAATTTTGGATCCCTTGCACGTGAATTTTCGCGCAGTCTGTCACATGACCAGTTAGGGACGAGACGAGCAAGTAGAACGTCGTGCTTCATCATGAATGATCCAGCAAGAGAGTATTTCTGGGGTAAAGGAATGGAAAATTCTTACTGAATTACTACTTAAAAATATACAACAATTTTAGTTAAAAATTGTCAGTAAATTAATTGTCGAAATGAAAATTTGAAAGATAACTGAATTTTGCATACAGTATGTTTTTCATTGCATTTGAAGTAGCAGTTCTATTTTGTGTGTAACATGCTTTCACGTTTTACAAAGAGTATAGGCTCTTGAAACTTCACAAGGAAAATGTAATTCAGAAATGAAGTTTTCTGTCTTTATTTTTGTTCAACTGTTACCGTTGAATATTCCTATTTTGTCGAAAACTTTTTTTTAGGGATGTGCTGGTCAGGTCTAACAGTCCAGTACATTACACATGTGATCACATTCACTCTAATTCTCTGTTGTTAACTTTCAGAACAATGTTGGCAAAAGAAGTTGACATAAAAAAAATTATCTTGCAATCATTGAGTTCGAATGTATCAAATTTTCGCAATTTCTGCAGGTCAAAACTTAAAATTTTCAAATCATTTATATGCCAACTTTCTGGACCTAATGGATACATGTATGAATGTGCCAGTGTGCATTTTCAGTTTATAATGGGAATGGGTCTTGGTCCACTGGAATTGGGAAAACTACATAGTCAGACCTTTAGTAGTTTGATCCGACTGCATTGTATAAAAAGCACTTTGTAAGAATAATTTTTGCAGCTTGATTTTGGAAAATTTGTTGAAAATGATGAAATGGGAACGGGTCCTTATCCTAGTGTTCATCCTTGATGTATTTTAATTAAAGCTTGCTAAACAAATCAATTTGACAGTGCCCAAGAGATTTTTGGCTGGATTGTAAAGTAAAATCTGGTCTATGTAATGGTGAGGTCTGTCCGTCCTTGAATAGTCCAATAGCCAGTACGTAAACATTTAAGCTCACCTCGATGAAGTTGAGTGAGCTTATGCTATACCCTTGCACGTCCATGTACGTGTCCGGTCAAGAAGATTGGGGTAGCTCAGTACATGTATTTGGCAAAGTACTGATGCTACAGTAACCAAACTTGCGCAAATGATTCTTCTTAGGATGCTGAGGGGAACCCATGCACCAGATGCTGCATCTGACCTACATTTTCTGCTTGTCAGTGACTTGGTTGAGAAGTTTGGGATAGCTCAGTATCTGACAAAGTACTGATACTACATGTAGAGTAACCAAACTTGCAAAAGTGATTCAACTTGGGATACTGAGATGAACCAATGCATCAGATGCAGCATCTGACCTATTTTTTCCACTTGAGTGATTTTGCCTTTAAAAGCCAATATCGAGCAAAGTGCTGCATGTACCAAACTTGCATGTTGGATGTATCTTTGATCAAACTTTTATAAACTGACCTTGACCTACTTTTTCCGCTTGATTGATTTTGCCTTTAGAAGCCAATATTGAGCAAAGTATAAGTGCTACATGTACATGTACCAAACTTGCATTTTAGATGTATCTTTGATTAAGTTTTCATAAGATTAAACCTTGACCTATTTTTTCCTCTTGAATGATTTTGCTGCCACAAGGTGAGCGTTGTAATCTGTGATTACCTGTTTGGTTAAAGGGATATGGACAAAACGTCATTCGCCATATTGGATATGTAGTTTCCTTACACTGAGTAAAGACTCCCAACTTTAACTATTTTTACCCCAAGTATTCTCTACCTTGATAGCTACATTTTCCCATCTTTTCTACGAATAATTACACTTGTATTTTAACACTTGAACACTTAAATTTAAGCTGCACCTCAGGAGAACATGAATACAACTATGACTTACCTTGAACATTACATTTATTCTATTTCTACGGTACAACCATTTGTCCTTCAATTTCGAACTCAAATTTTTACAGGTACATATGTAGCCATTTTCACGTGCCGATCTGCCCCAACATAGGTAGAAAAAATAAAAGATTCTAAACATCCTTGGGTAATTCACTAGAATTATGACTGTCTGTGATTCATTTATTTATGATTTACATGATATATCTTAGAAATGTGGGATCGTCTTGTGAATTATTGGTAGCAATTTAAGCAAATCACAAATGTGCAACATTCCGCAGGGATGCAAATAAGCACTCGCCAATGCAACTAAAAATTCAGTGTGGACTACCAAAAATGTTTTTCTGATCGCCTACTTGGCGACTGTAAAATTTCTGATCATAATTGTTTTCTTGTTTCGTAGTCGCTGTAACTCACGTTGTGAAACAAAAACTCATGGATATTTGACACATTTTCGGTTCGCTTTCTCTTGGAAAATGAATCGATCTCCCTTATTCCCTTGTAAAGACGCATCCTCATTTTAGATCAGTATACCAAAACCTCATCTATTAGGTTTCCAAACGTGTGCAATGTCACTGTCTGGAGACGTAATATTTTTATACTAACTTTATAACTGGATTTACCTGCATTCATTGATTTATTTAAAGGTGCTTGAGATGACCAAAATCAATACCCTACTTCGATCAATATTTAAAATATACTAGAAACATCTAAAATCGTAAGTGAAATTTACGTGGAAAAATTACTCAAACTGATTTGATGAAAGAATCGTGTTGGAAGATACATCAGTAGAGAGGGCTGACCTCAAACTACTGACCATCTGCAATTATATCGTTCAAAGTTGTCAAATAAACAGTCCATGTAGATCAACATGTACACCAGTCTCTCACCCTCAATTTTGGCGTTTATTTCATATTCTGTGCACGTGTTCCTGTATGATGACCATGACTTGATACGGGGAAGAAGAGAAGGGGGGGGGGACTTAGATTTAAAAATATAAATTTAGATACAACGTTTTGATGTGGGCTAATTGTTTTTGATGTGGGCACCTAAATTTTTTGACTTTGGGAGCCCACTTGGCCCCTGAAAATTTCAACGAATTTTCATCCCTGTTCCGAGGATCTGCCTTTGGATTCCTCTCTGTTAATATGACCACTAGCCCTACACGTGTAAAATGAATATAGCTGGCATTTTGAGACAATGTTGAGAGTTTGATAAAAATTGGAGGACAAATGTATGTAAACATATGATCATAGTAACATTTAAGGTAGGTTTTAGTACTAATCATGAATTCTGAAGCGCTGTTACATATAGCTGCACAGTTCGGTGCACTAAGTTCAAATGGTTGTCTAGAAAAATATTGATGCAGATTTTGCTCTGAAGGATGGGAATATGAAGATGTTAAGGTACAGAAAACTTAATTGGCCGGATTGCAAAGCAATTCCAGTCTATAGATTGACAATGTCCGTCTGCCGTCAACATTTTGGTTAAAGTTTCTGGTTGAGGCAAAATCTAAGGAACTATATGCAATAGAAACTTTATATTACACATGAAGCTTGCCCATCACAAGACCTTTCAATTTATGCCGTAACATTTGACCTAGTGACCTTGACCTTGGACTTTGACCTAGTTAAAGATTTTGGTTAAAGTTCCTGGTTGAGGCAAAATCTGAGGAACTATATGCAGTAGAAACTTTATATTATGCATGAAGCTTGCCCATCACATGACCTTTCAATTTATGCCATAACATTTAACCTAGTGACCTTGACCTTTGACTTTGACCTGGTTAAAGTTTCTGGTTGAAGCAAAATCTATGGAACTGTACGTATGCAGTAGAAACCTAATATTATACATTTAGGTTGCCCATGAAGAGACCTTTCAATTTATGCTGTAACATTTGACCTAGTGACCTTGACCTTTGACTTTGACCTAGTTAAAGAATTTGGCCAAAGTTTCTGGTTTAAGCAAAATCTGTGGAACTGTATGCAGTAGAAACCTTATATTATATATTTAGGATGCCCATGACAAGACTCTTCAATTTATGCCCTAACAATTGACCTAGTAACCTTGACCTTGGACTCTGACCTAGTTAAACATTTTGGTAAAAGTTTCTGGTTTAAGCAAAATCAAAGGAACTGTATGCAGTAGAAACTTTATATTATACATGTAGGTTACCCATGAGGAGACCTTAATTTATGCCGTTACATTTGACATTGTGACCTTGACCTTGGACTTTGACCTAGTTAAAGATTTTGGTTAAAGTTTCTGGTTTAAGCAAAATCTAAGGAACATTATGTTAAGTAGAAACTTTATATTATACATGTTGGTTGCCTCTGGCAAGACCTCCGTATGCTGTAATATTTGACCTAGTTGGTGACAAAAACTTACTTTGCAATCCGGCCATACCGTCTTTAGCGGTGTTTTATTTTAGTAATAAAATGGTTAAAATTTGGAGTCTTAATTCTGCAGAACGGCAGATTTTCAAGAATGCTTCACGTCAAATCCAATATGACCGGTAAACGTTTGTCCATACCCCTTAAACTGTTGCGTTCAAGTCTTTTTGAGAAACTGTTTGGAGCAGCAACTTGAAACTTTACATGGTGATAGACCATGATGAGACAAATCAAACGCAGCAATAAATTTTGACCTTGAGATGGAAAATTCTGAATTTTTGTTTAAGCCATTAGGGAGAAAACTATAAAGAGAATTGACAAATTGCTATACATAATCACTGACCAGGGTTTTTTTCCCTTGTTTTGGGGCCGAATTTCGGCCCCTTCCCAATGCCAAATTTCCTCTATTTTTCCCCAAAAATCACTCTTAAATTCCCAAAGAAGAATTATGAAAAATCACCTGAGAAAATAAAATGTCATATTTTTAAGTGCATTTTAAAGTTTTTTATTCATCCCTTGCTCAGTTCAAGCAAATCAATGGATTAGCAGTGTTAATAAATGATACTTTAGGGTTATACTTTGGTGAGAATTTGAATAGAAATTTTCCCAATTTCAGCAAAATATCGCAAATTTTCCCAATTGGGACAGGTACAGGCACCTTCCCCAAAAAAAAAAAAAAAACCTGCTGATAGTGATCATTCCTTTCATTTGAGTCCTTGACTTTAGATCTAGTGGGCCATGACCTTGAAGTTTGACACACAAAAACATTAACTTGACAATTATCTTTTAAATCAAGGGGTAGAGATTTTATAATTCGGTGCTCACATGCATACTCCTAGAGATAAGACCTTTCATTTGTGACCTTGACGTTTGACCTAGTGACTTTGAAGTTTGACTTGCTCATCAAAATCATTAACATTGTTTATATCTTTTGAACCTTAAGGGGTAGATATTTCATATTTCACGTTCAAAAAGACCTTTCATGTGTGTTCTTGCCTTTTTACCTAGTGACCTTGAAGTTTGACCTACTTAAAAAAACATAAACCTTCGTTATATCTTTTAAACCATAATATATATAGCTTCCAAAGTTCACTCATAGACTCCTCACAACAAGACCTTTCAATAAAACCTTGACTTTTGACCTACTGGCCTTGACCTTAAACTTTGGTATTCATTTCTGAAGTTAAATTTGGCTATAATCTCTTCATATTCTTTATGACTAGTCCGAAAAACTTGACCTACATAAACCCAGTCTTTGACATTTATTTGGACGGTAGGGGGGCTGTGTTTTGGTCATGATATACTTATAGCCAAAGAGTCGCACATTTGCCCCTTCTACATGTATCTCAACCTAAATACATGTTAGCGACCTGACACATCACAATCGGGAGATGAATGATTTATTTACCAACCTCTGTTGTATTTCTGACCAGATAAAGCCTTAATCAGGTGTATTGCTGTTGAAAAGTTTCAATTCTTGTCAAATCCGCCCCATTTTGTCCTTATTATAATCCCTGCAACAAAGTTAGGGGGTATACTGGATTTATCATGTCCGTCCATCCGTCTGTAGACGAAAGCTTGTCATCACAACTTTTCCCAAACCAATGGATGGATTTCAGTGCATGAAATTTTATACAATGAAAGATTATGATTTGCAGATGTGCATGAAGAAAAGGGATTGCTGTCAAAAAAGTTAGACCTGAGTTATGGTGCTTGGACTTAGATTTTTCATGCATTTTCAAATCTTGTCATCACAACTCATCCTAAACCATTTCTTCGATTTCAGTGAAGCTTTGGATTTTTCATGCATTTTCAATGTCAAACCTTGATGTCATCACAACTTACTCCTCCTAAACCATAGGATGAATTTCAGTGAAACTTTTCACAATGAAAGATCATGATATGTAGATGTGCATGAAGAAAGGCCGGCCCGGGGATTGCTGTTGAAAAAGTTAGACCTGAGTTATGGCCCTTGGACTTAGATTTTTCATGCATTTTCAAATCTTGTCATCGCAACTCATCCTAAACCATTTCTTGGATTTCAGTGAAACTTTGCACAATGAAAGATCATGATAAGTAGATGCATGGGAGGGGGGGGGAGACTGTGGGGTGCCTCTCTCTTTTCCCCTCTCACCCCCCACCTCCCCCCTTTTCACCCTTCCCTTACCTCCTGCCACCCTTCCTCCCTGCTCATGTCCCCCTTCCTCCCATTTTTCCATCTTGGCTCCATCCCCCCTTTCTCGCTCCTCTTCTTCCCGCTTCCCTTTCACTCTGTCCACCCCCTCGTAGATGTGCATGAAGAAACGAGGTTGCTGTTGAAAAAGTTAGACCTGAGTTATGGCCCTTGGACTTTGATTTTTCATTCATTTTCAATGTCATACCAAGGACTACTGCATTTTCCCAATCGTACGGGCCCCGACTATTCCCAAATTACTGAAAGAAAAACCCTGACTCATCTCATAAGGCTTTCTTATATATATCATAAAACATTTAACGAACATATTATACTAAGTATTTTATCTGATAGTGTGACCTTAACCCTGAATGATGACAAGAGATTTTATATCCATAGGAAAATTTAATGTCAGGTCAGGTCATAAAATGGATCTGCTCAGAAAAAGTCTTTGGCAGGGGGTATAATTCGTCCCTTTGGGGCAGTTTTCATTAAGCCCTTGTCGATTGGCGATTGTGAACATGTATTTCGGTTGAGATAGAAGGGGTGAACATGCGACACTTCGGGGTGTCGGAGAGTCCGAAAGGCTGGGTTTAGGTCACGTTTTTCAGACTACTTTATGACAAGACCTTGCAAGTGAGACTGTGACCTTGAGCCTTTCATTTGAGACGGTGACATCAAAATAAGCTATATCTTTTGAATTATAAGGGGTAGGGATTTGATATTTCACTGGCAAGATTCCTTATACACTACATATTAGTAATACCGTAGATAAAGTAAGCATCAACTAAAACTCAGCTTTTTGCAATCCGGCCATATTGCCTTTTGCGATTTAGGGTTTATCATATGCTATAATCATACATGTATGCACAATTTGGCTTTACCTACTTTGAACTTTAACTTTGGCCATATATAATATTTGATGGAATTTGATGGGACTTATGATAATAACCTGTCTGTACAACTATCCCTCTCTTTTTGGTGAGTCTGAGGGAAAAAAGTCTTGCAACTCTGCACACAAACTACATGTATTTTTTGTCTTAAAAGAATTTTTTTCATGTATATCGATAAAACATGAAAAATGTACCCCTTACTCTGAGTCTGACTTGGTATGAACTGTGTCAAACTTATATTTATTCTCTGGTTTCAGGATGCAAGCTAACCAAGGAAAACCCCAGCATCACCTGGTCATTTGATGAAGAGGATGACGATTCAGACTTCCTTCTGCACACTCTATTTCTGAAACATGTAAGAAAAATAATCAGAAGCTGAACATTCTGATATTTATGAACAATTAATATACATTTTTGTAGTTTGTACCATTGGAAGATGATAATTAAATCAGAATTCAGAAATTCTGATATGATAAGAATTTAGATGATATCAAGCAGTCAGATTTAGTCCAGGTCACTTTAAAAATTGATACCAATCTTTTCTTGCACATATGAAAAAAAACCACGAAAAACAGAAATTTGTGGCATTCAGAAATTAAGTCTTGGTGAAAAAGGCGCCTGAGATTCTTGCAAGGTCATTTTATGAAAGTTTGATCAAAGATACATCCATCATGTCCATTATGCAAGTTTGGTATATATAGCACTTATAATTCACTCCATTCTGACTTTTAAATTAAGGCAAAATCACTCGATCAGAAAAAGTAGGTCAAGGTCATTTTATGAAAGTTTGATCAAAGATACATCCAATATGTGAAAAATTCTAAAACAGTAATCTTTACATGTTCTATAATACATCTGGTATGATTGTTTAAAAATCCAACGATATGATATGATATTATATTATTAGCACTTTGACCACATTACTTTAGTTTTTTAGTCCCCTTCCGGCAACGCCAAAGGGGACTCTTAGTTTCCTGTTGGTCGGTCTGTCCCATTTTCAGTTTTCGGACTTTTTTCACTGATGTTGCTTATATTGAACACATTTTTGGTATGTGGATATATCTCAATGTGATACAGATCAAGTTTGAGTTTGGTTTTGATTGACCTATTTTTACAAGAGTTGTGGCCCTTGGACTTGGCAAATTTTATGAAATTTCAGTTTTCCGTATTTTTCTTCGGTTCTACTGCAGATTATGAACTGATTTTTAGCTCACCTTGATGATGTTGAGTGAGCTTATGCTATAACCCCGCACGTCCGCGTCCGGTTGAGAAGTTTGGGGTAGCTCAGTATTTGGCAAAGTACTGATGCTACAGTAACCAAACTTGCACAAGTGATTCATCTTTGGATGCTGAGGTGAACCCATGCATCGGATGCTGCATCTGACCTACATTTTCTGCTTGAGTGGCTTGGTTAAGAAGTTTGGGGTAGCTCAGAGTGGCTAATGGTTAAGAAGTTTGGGGTAGCTCAGTATCTGACAAAGAACTGATGCTACAGTAACCAAACTTGCACAAGTGATTCATCTTTGGATGCCAAGATGGACCCATGCATCGGATGCAGCATCTTACCTACATTTTCCGCTTGAGTGACTTTGTTAAGAAGTTGGGGGTAGCTCAGTATCTGACAAAGTACTAATGCTACAGTAAATAAACTTGCACAAGTGATTCATCTTTGGATGCTGAGATGAACCCATGTATCAGATGCAGCATCTGACCTTCTTTTTCCACTCGAGTAATTTTGGTTTTGAAAGCCAATGTTGAGCAAAGTATAAGTGCTACATGTACCAAACTTGCATATGGGATGTATCTTTGATCAAACTTTCATAATATGACCTTGACCTACTTTTTCCGCTTGAGTGATTTTGCCTTTAGAAGCCAATATTGAGCAAAGTATAAGTGCTACATGTTCCAAACTTGCATATTGGATGTATCTTTGATCAAACTTTCATGAAATGACCTTGACCTACTTTTTCCGCTTGAGTGTTTTTGCCTTAAAAGCCAATATTGAGCAAAGTATAAGTGCTACATGTTCCAAACTTGCATATTGGATGTATCTTTGATCAAACTTTCATGAAATGACCTTGACCTACTTTTTCCGCTTTTTAAAATGATTTTGCCTTTACAAACCAATATTGAGCAAAGTATAAGAGCTACATGTACCAAACTTGCATATTGGATGTATCTTTGATCATACTTTCATTAAATGACCTTGACCTACTTTTTCCGCTTGAGTGATTTTGCCTTTAAAAGCCAATATTAAGCAAAGTATAAGTGCTACATGTACCAAACTTGCATATTGGATGTATCTTTGATCAAACTTTCATAAAATGACTTTTTCCACTTGAATGATTTTGCCTTTAAAAGACAATATACATGTACTAAGAAATATGATTGAATTGAATTTGGCTGCCACGAGGTGAGCTTCGTAATCTGTGATTACCTATGTTTGGTATATGAATACGTCTTAGTGTGGTACAGACCAAGTTTGATTTTGCTTTCCATTGACCTATTTTTAGCTCGACTGCACTTTAGTGCAAAAGAGCTATTGCAATACCCCCGGCGTCCGCGTCCCCGTCGTCCGAACTAGATGATAAGGTAAATGTTAAGATAACACATTTACCTTTCCTATATTCATATTCTGTTGGTTTTTTTTGTTGCAAATGTTTAATTATACATCATTTAATATATCCAGATGAGGATATAGCCCCTGGGGTTGGGATTTTTAAAATTATTTCAAATGATAAGGCAAATGTTGAGATGATAAGGTGAATGTTAAGATAGCAATAAAGTCTTTAAAAGCCAATATTGAGCAAAGTATAAGTGCTACATGTACCAAACTTACATATTTGATGTATCTTTGATCAAACTTTCAAAAAATGACCTTGACCTACTTTTTTCCGCTTGAATGATTTTGCCTTTAAAAGCCAATATTGAGCAAAGTATAAGTGCTACATGTACCAAACTTGCATATTGGATGTATCTTTGATCAAACTTTCATAAAATGACCTTGACCTACTTTTTTCCGCTTGAATGATTTTGCCTTTAAAAGTCAATATTGAGCAAAGTATAAGTGCTACATGTACCAAACTTGCATATTGGATGTATCTTTGATCAAACTTTCATAAAATGACCTTGACCTACTTTTTCCGCTTGAATGATTTTACCTTTAAAAGCCAATATTAAGCAAAGTATAAGTGCTACATGTACCAAACTTGCATATTGGATGTATCTTTGATCAAACTTTCATAAAATGACCTTGACCTACTTTTTCCGCTTGAATTATTTTATCTTTAAAAGCCAATATTGAGAAAAGTATAAGTGCTACATGCACCAGACTTGCATATTGGATGCATCTTGGGTTAGACTATTGAAATCTGACCTTGACCTACTTTTTCCGCTTCAGTGATTTTGCTTTAAATTGGCAATATTGAGCTAACTATAAGTGCTACATGCACCAGACTTGCATATTGGATGCATCTTGGGTTTGACTATTGAAATCTGACCTTGACCTACTTTTTCTGCTTCAGTGATTTTGCTTTAAATTGCCAATATTGAGCAAACTATAGGTGGTACATGCACCAGACTTGCATATTGGATGCATCTTTGGTTAGACTATTGAAATCTGACCTTGACCTACTTATACTCATATGAGCAAAGTGTAAGTGACCTTTTGTCATAGTGTATCCTCTGTCATTGGTTCACCATAAACTAATTTTTAGCTCACCTCGACGAAGTTGAGATGAGCTTATGCTATAACCCCGGCGTCCCCGTCCCCGTCCGCGTCTGCGTCCGCGTCCACGTCCGGTTAAAGTTTTTGGGGTAACTCAGTATCTGACAAAGTACTGATGCTACAGTAACCAAACTTGCACAAGTGATTCATCTTGGGATGCTGAGGTGAACCCATGCATCAGATGCAGCATCTGACCTACATTTTCCGGTTGAATGACTTTGTCAATGTCTGGTTAAAGTTTTTGGGGTAACTCAGTATCTGACAAAGTACTGATGCTACAGTAACCAAACTTGCACAAGTGATTCATCTTGGGATGCTGAAGTGAACCCATGCATCAGATGCAGCATCTGACCTACATTTTCCAGTTGAATGACTTTGTCAATGTCTGGTTAAAGTTTTTGGGGTAGTTCATTATCTGACAAAGTACTGATGCTACAGTAACCAAACTTGCACAAGTGATTCATCTTTGGATGCTGAGGTGAACCCATGCATCAGATGCAGCATCTGACCTACTTTTTCCGCTTGAGTGAGTTTGCCTTATAAGGCCAATATTGAGCAAAGTATAAGTGCTACATGTACCAAACTTGCATATTGGTCATTATTGGATGTATCTTTGATCAAACTTTCATAAAATGACCTTGACCTACTTTTTCCACTTGAGTGATTTTGCCTTTAAAGGCCAATATTGAGCAAAGTATAACTGCTACATGTACCAAACTTGCATATTGGATGTATCTTTGATCAAACTTTCATAAAATGACCTTGACCTACTTTTTCCACTTGAGTGATTTTGCCTTTAAAGACCAATATTGAGCAAAGTATAACTGCTACATGTACCAAACTTGCATATTGGATGTATCTTTGATCAAACTGTCATAAAATGACCTTGACCTACTTTTTCCACTCGAGTGATTTTGCCTTTAAAGGCTAATATTGAGCAAAGTATAAGTGCAACATGTACCAAACTTACATATTGGATGTATCTTTGATCAAACTTTCATAAAATGACCTTGACCTACTTTTTCCACTTGAGTGATTTTGCCTTTAAAGGCTAATATTGAGCAAAGTTTAAATGATACATGTACCAAACTTGCATATTGGATGTATCTTTGATCAAAACGTTTAAAAATGACATTGACCTACTTTTTCCCCTTGAGTGATTTTGCCTTTGAAGGCCAATATTGAGCAAGGTATAAGTGCTACATGTACCAAACTTGCATATTGGATGTATCTTTGATCAAACTTTCATAAAATGACCTTGACCTACTTTTTCCACCTGAGTGATTTTGCCTTTAAAGGCTAATATTGAGCAAAGTTTAAGTGATACATGTACCAAACTTGCATATTGGATGTATCTTTGATCAAAACTTTTAAAAATGACATTGACCTACTTTTTCCCCTTGAGTGATTTTGCCTTTGAAGGCCAATATTGAGCAAGGTATAAGTGCTACATGTACCAAACTTGCATATTGGATGTATTTTTGATCAAACTTTCATAAATGACCTTGGCCTACTTTTTTCCACTTGAGTGATTTTCTTAATAAACATGTACTTAGAGATATGTTTAAATTGAACTTTGCTGCCGCGAGGTGAGCTTCGTAATCTTTGATTACACTATGTTTATTTATAACTTTAAATTTTTTATGTGACTTGATATATGTTGTTGCCTGAGAAAGGGAGTTTAAATAAATTGGCTGTCATGAGAGATATTATGCTATGCAGTCGAGCATTAGGTGACTCTGGCAACTATTTTTACAATAGTTATGGCCCTTGGACTTAGCAAATTTCTTGAAATTTTCAATTTTCAGGTGTTCTCTTGGCTTTTATTACAAATAATGAACTGCTTTTTAGTAGGTGAATACATGATAATGTGATACAGATCAATTTCGAGTTTAATTTCGATTGACCTATTTTCAAAAGAGTTGTGGCTCTTGGACTTAGCAAATATCATGAAAAATCAGTTTTCCGGACTTTTCATAGGTTCTATTGCAGATAATGAACTGGTTTTTAGGATGTGAATACATCTTAGTGTCATACAGACCAAATTTGATTTTGGTTTCCGTTGACCTATTTTTACAAGAGTTATGTCCCTTGGACTTAGCAAATTTCATGAAATTTTCAGTTGTATGGATATTTCTTGGCTGTTATAGCAGATAATGAGCTGAATTTAGTATGTTAATACATTATAGTATTATACAGATCAAGTTTGAGTTTAATTTCGATTGACCAATTTTTGCAAGAGTTATATGGCCCTTGGACTTAGCAAATTTTAATGATATTTTCAGTTTTCCGGACTTTGCTTGGCTGCTATTGCAGATAATGAATTAATGAATAGAGGTGCAGGACATAGATGTATGCCGATAGGGGACTTGTATCGCTCAGTGATCATTACATTTTATTCAAATGCAATTTCCTAATGTTTTCTATTCTTCTTTCACTTTTCAGGCAGTACTTGGAGCATCTGCTGTTAAGGATGAGAGAAATGTTGTTCAAGTTGAAACCCAAGACTTTGACAACAAAGAATTAAAACAACCTTTATTTTCCCTGACCCTTGGTGCCAATGATATGGTAAGACCTTGTATTTATTTGTACTGGACTAGGATATTTCAAAGACCTGTAGTGTAGGGGGTTTTAGCTTACCTGAGTTAAGCTTGAGTGAGCTTTTGTCATAGTGCAGTGTCCGGCTGTCGTAAACTTTTAACATTTCCTACTTCTCCTCTGCAATCGCTGCACAGAATTTAATGAAACTTTTCAGGAAGCAAGTACTCGAGGTCCTCTACCAAGTTTGTGCTGATCAGTGATCAAATATGGCTGTCGAGGGCTCTGATTAGCTGATGCATTTTCAAGGTCACCTCTGAAACTTTTGAATGGCGAGTGATGGGGTATTATATTTCACGTGTAATTATTCCTTGTGAAATGATCATAATTATATCCATAATTATTTTCAATGTTGCCAATCTTTATATCCCCTCGCAACAGAGCGGAGGGGATCTAGCATCTCTGCCATGTGTATCCAGATTCTTGTTAATAGTATAGAAGACAAAGAAATTATCATAGGATCACCAAACCTTCAAAAAAACAGTGTCTGCCAATTCATCAGACCAGACTGGATGGACAAATTGTTGATTGCTCCAATGTGCTGCATTTCTAGCCGGACCAAACTGTCCGATGTAGGTTTTGGAGCTTGATGTTTATTCAGTTTTTACGCCCCTGGAATCACAGATTGGGGGGCATATAGTTTTTGGCCTGTCCGTCTGTTTGTCTGTTTGTCCGAACTAAAAACTTTAACATTGGGCATAACTTTTGAATGGTAAGTGATAGGGCTTTCATATTTCACATGTGTATTCCTTGTGACAAGACCTTTCCATTGATACCAAAATTTTTGACCTCGTGACCTTGACCTTTGACCTACTTTTCAAAAACTTTAACATTGGGCATAACTTTTGAATGGTAAGTGATAGGGCTTTCATATTTCACATGTGTATTCCTTGTGACAAGACCTTTTCATTGATACCAACATTTTTGACCTCGTGACCTTGACCTTGACCTTTGACCTACTTTTCAAAAACTTTAACAGTGGGCATAACTTTTGAATGGTAAGTGATAGGGCTTACATATTTCACATGTGTATTCATTGTGACAAGACCTTTCCATTGATACCAACATTTTTGACCTCGTGACCTTGACTTTTGACCTACTTTTCAAAAACTTTAACATTGGGCATAACTTTTGAATGGTAAGTGATAGGGCTTTCATATTTCACATTTGTATTCCTTGTGACATGACCTTTCCATTGATACCAAAAGTTTTGTCCTCGTGACCTTGTCCTTTGACCTACTTTTCAAAAACTTTAACATTGGGCATAACTTTTGAATAGTAGGTGATAGGGCTTTCATATTTCACATGTGTATTCCTTGTGAGAAGACCATTTCATTGATAGCAAAGAACTTTTCACTTCGTCACCTTGACTTTGACCTTTCACGTACTCAACAGAAAATGACATTTATACTAACAAAGATGCCACCGGGGGCATTCGTGTTTCACAAACACAGGCTTTATTCTTGTCACTTATTTTACCATTAAATCATTAGTCTTGCAAAAACAACGAGAAAATATTGTTATTAGCTCACCTCGACGAAGTTTTGGGAGCTTATGCTATACCCCCCCACATCTGCGGCCGGTTAAGAAGTTTGGAGTAGTTCAGTATTTGGCAAAGTACTGATGCTACAGTAACCAAACTTGCACAAGTGATTCATAATGGGATGCTGAGGGAAACCAAATCATCGGATGCTGCATCTGACCTACATTTTCCGCTTATGTGACTTTAAGTAGTTTGGGGAAGCTCTGTGTGACTTGGTTAAGAAGTTTGGGGTAGCTCAGTATCTGACAAAGTACTGATGCTACAGTAACCAAACTTGCACAAGTGATTCATCTTTGGATTCTGAGATGAATTCGTGCATTGGAAGCAGCATCTGACCTACTTTTTTCACTTGAGTGATTTCTCTTTAAAAAGCCAATATTGAGCAAAGTATAAATACTACATGTACCAAACTTGCTTATTGGATGTACCTTTGATCAAACTTTCATAAAATGACCTTGACCTACTTTTTCCGCTTGAATGATTTTGCCTTTAAAAGCCAATATTGAGCAAAGTATAAATGCTACATGTACCAATTAACTTGCATATTAGATGTATCTCTGATTAAGCTTTCATAAAATGACCTTGACCTACTTTTTTCTCTTGAATGATTTTGCCTTTAAAACAAATATACATGTACTTAGAAATATGTTGAAATTGAAATTTTGCTGCCAGGAGGTGAGCTTCATAATCTGTGATTACCTATGTTTTTATTCTGTAACGAATTAAACATTTAATTTGAAAAAAAGTATTCTGAGGGGCCAATTCTGGGTTGATTTCTCTCTCGTCTTAATGCCTGGTCAAACGGAAATAACTTTGGTCTGATGAAAAGTCCATCTACAAAGGACCAATTGTCCGATGACTCTCCATAACGTTTTGCAAACACTGAACAAATCTGGGTAGAGGATGAACCCTATTGATTGTCAAGGTCACTGTGGACTTCGGCTCAATTTTAAACCCTTGTGAACAGCATAGAAGACGAAGCAATTGTCCTAGGATCACCAAACTTTCCACATGAGAAGAGGATGAAAGCAATTGATTTTCAAGGTCAAATGTCAAGGTCAATTCGGAATTATTTTAAAATCCTTTTTCCGATAGTCATGATAGTATAGATCATGCAATTATTAGGGGATGCAACAGTGTTGCCTTGCTTGACTTTTTCCTTTGTTTTTGAAAGCTTAACCTTGGACATAGTATTTGAATGGTGAGTGATGGGGCTTTTCAATGTTTCATGTGTATGCTTTATGACAAGACCTTTCCATTTGTTACAAAATATTTTTGCAGTTTGATCTTCTTTTTGAAAACGTTACTTTTTGATTGACGAGTGATTAGGCTTTCATACACTGTAAACGTAGTCTTATTTTCACAGGAGGAAATTTTCGTGGTTATAACATCAAAACTTAATGCACCAATCCCCCTATGTGAATAGTTGATACATCTATTGACAATGCAGATTGTAATGTACTGATGAGTTAAAGAAGATCCTGACGATAATCTCAACAGCACTCATAATAGAGCGCCAAACTGAGCATCGACGGACCCCAAGCAATCTAGAGGTGGGACCAGGTGCTCGGGAGGAGTAAGCATCCCCTGTTTGCTAGCCGCACCCACCATAGATGTTCACGCATGAAAATATATTAAATACTTGCACTGTCTGGGGTTCTGTCTATATAGAAAGTGCTAATGGCGACAATGTCGGGGAAAATCATTCAAAACACTTACTGTCACTGATTATCACTTTGACTGTAGCAGCAGGAAAATAATTGCTGGAATTTTTATAAGGGGAGGATGTATTTGATCTGGAAACGATATAATATGCTGCTTTATATGATGATTCAAGGTTACAGCTCAGAAACAATCAATTACGTGTATTGTCAATACGGAGATCGCAAATACTTCCAAGTAAGATTATATGAATGCAGAACATGATTTCTAGTCCTTCATTAATACCGGTACTTTTTTCCACTTTAGTGCAATCTAGATGTGAGTTTTGGTCATGAAGTTCCTGTGATATTTCGACTGACTGAGGGTTCAGGTCCTGTCCATATTTCGGCTCAACAGTTAGTAGGTATGTATAGGACAATCCAGGACCCCTCAACGAATAACGTTTTCTGTCTGTATGGTCATCAACCATGCAACACTTTGATTCAGATAAAATAACTTCAAATAATGACAAGACTAAATGAACCAATAGTTTTCAAGATACAATTTCATATGTAAATGGTTAATGAAAGTTATACACTGGTTTTGCCTAGATAACTTCTAACATTTCAATTTAGATCTTTTATAATAGGTCTACAGGTAGAGGATTGGCTAATTAGAACATGCGTCTTTTGTGTTTGCTATGGCTGATGATTGTATGCTTTATTCCAGAATTTCCTGACGATGCTATAAATACTAGTCAAGACGATTCTGAGTTAGAGTGTACGGAGACGGAGGAAGAGACCCAGGAGGAAAGCGAGGAAGAGGAGGAGGAGGAAGAAACATCACCTAAAAAAGACGCAAAGTCAAAGAAACGGAAAGCATCTATACAAAAAGCTTCAAAGTCTAAGGTCTGCGTCTCAGATTGTAAGAAATTTATAGATCGTGGAGAAGAGTAGGAAATTTAGAAAAATAATTGAGTTAAAATTATATAATTTTTTCACCACATAAGATAAAAATGAAAATTATATTAGAAAGTTTCAGAGAATATTTTGTAGGTTAGAAATCAGGGCTTCAATGGAAAACAAAGGAAAATTTTCTGAATATCATTGAAGACAAAATGAATTATGTAAAATTTCTAAAATTATCATAAATTTTTGCTAATAGGAGAAATGAAAATTTTTGATTTTCAAAGTCAGAGGTCAAGGTCACATAATGACATTTGTCAATAAAGGAAAATAAACTAGTGAGCACAATGTTAGACTAATTAAGTAGCTTGTTGAACCACTAATTTTTTTAAATTTTTTTTGTGATTATTAGTCGTAGGAAAGGACAATCGCGATTTAAACATGAGGCCATAGGTCAAGGTCAGATGTACTTCTAAGGTTGCTTTAGAATATTTCATAACACTTTCAATGTTTATTAGTTTAAAAATAGAAAACATCTAAACAGTGTAGAATCGACAAGTTTTCCTTAAATTTTAATAATTGGAATAACTTAACTAAATTGATTTAGAATTTAACGCCAAAGGTGATTTGATGATCTAGATATATCTCTGCAAATTCTGTTTATACTGTATAACCAGAAATTTTCGAAAGTATCAAATTTCGCGATTTTATATTAAAATACAGTGTCTTTATTTTCGCGATTCCTAAATTACAAGCAAATATGTACATATGATGCTACTGTTTTGTAACCTTTCATTGTTGAAGTTTTAGTTAGGTCTGTGATTAGAGTACACTCAATTCACTTTTATGAGCTCTACTGGTCTATGACCAGTCGAGCTTATGCGATCGCCCTGTGTCCGGCGTCCGTCCATCCGTCTGTCCGTTAAACATTTCTTGTGGTTTCCAGTCCTCTGAAACTGTTTGTGATGGAAAGTTAATTCTTTTTGCAACATGATTGGTCTATGGTCTAGTTGTGCACCTGATATTTTGTTTGAGCCCCTGACCCCCAGGGTCTTAGAAAATGGGTGTGGTCATTTTCTCCTATATAACTCTATGTAATCTTGTGGTCACCATTTCTCAGAAAGTATATATGATAGAAAGTTAATTCTTTTTGCAATATTAAAGGTCTATGATCTGGGTGTGCACCTGATATTTCATCTAAGCCCCTGACCCCTGGGGTCTTAGGAAATGGGTGTGGTGATTTCTCCTATGTAACTATATAATCTTGTGGTCACCATTTCTCAGAAAGTATAAATGATAGAAAGTTTATTCTTTTTTCTACATTAAAGGTTGATGATCTAGTTGTGCACCTTATATTTCATCTGAGCTCCTTACCCCGAGGGTCTTAGGAAATGGATGTGGTCATTTTCTTCAATATAACTCTATGCAATCTTGTGGTCATTATTTCTCAGAAAGTATAAATGATACAAAGTTAATTCTTTTTGCAACATTAAAGGTCTATGATCTAGTTGTATACCTGATATTTCATCTGAGCCCCTGACCCCTAGGGTCTTAAGAAATGGGTGTGGTCATTTTCTCTTATATAACTCTGTGTTACATCTTGTGGTCACCATTTCTCTGAAAGTATGAATGATAAAAATTTTATTCTTTTTGCAATATTAAAGGTCTATGCTCTAGGTGTGCACCTGATATT
Organism: Pinctada imbricata; assembly: GCA_033119305.1. NCBI lineage: Eukaryota > Metazoa > Mollusca > Bivalvia > Pterioida > Pteriidae > Pinctada > Pinctada imbricata. Next base: position 51,044,086 of record VSWD01000008.1, on the reverse strand, counting down.
TCATCTGAGCCCCTGACCCCTGGGGTCTCAGGAAATAGGTGTGGCCATAATCTCCTATAGACCTCAATGTAATCTTGAAGTCACCATTTCTCGGAAAGTATAAATAATAGAAAGTTAATTCTTTATGCTATATTATATGTCTATGATCGAGTTGAGCACGAGCTATTTTGTAAGAGCCCCTGACCCCCAGGGTCTTAGAAAATGGGTGTGGTCATTGCCTCTTATATAACCCTGTGTAATCTTGTGGTTACCATTTCTCAGATAGTGTAAATGATAGAAAGTTAATTCTTTTTGCAATGTTCAAGGTCTATGAGCTAGTTGTGCACCTGAAGTTTTGTTTGAGCCCCTTACCCCAGGGTCTTCGACATTTGGGTGTGGTCACTTTCTTCTTTATACATATATATACCTCAATATAATCTGTGTCCGGCGTCCGTCCATCCGTCTGTCCGTTAATCATTTCTTGTGGTTTCCAGTCCTCTGAAACTGTTTGTGATGGAAAGTTAATTCTTTTTGCAACATGATTGGTCTATGGTCTAGTTGTGCACCTGATATTTTGTTTGAGCCCCTGACCCCCAGGGTCTTAGAAAATGGGTGTGGTCATTTTCTCCTATATAACTCTATGTAATCTTGTGGTCACCATTTCTCAGAAAGTATATATGATAGAAAGTTAATTCTTTTTGCAATATTAAAGGTCTATGATCTGGGTGTGCACCTGATATTTCATCTAAGCCCCTGACCCCTGGGGTCTTAGGAAATGGGTGTGGTGATTTCTCCTATGTAACTATATAATCTTGTGGTCACCATTTCTCAGAAAGTATAAATGATAGAAAGTTTATTCTTTTTGCTATATTAAAGGTTGATGATCTAGTTGTGCACCTTATATTTCATCTGAGCTCCTTACCCCCAGGGTCTTAGGAAATGGATGTGGTCATTTTCTTCAATATAACTCTATGCAATCTTGTGGTCATTATTTCTCAGAAAGTATAAATGATACAAAGTTAATTCTTTTTGCAACATTAAAGGTCTATGATCTAGTTGTATACCTGATATTTCATCTGAGCCCCTGACCCCTAGGGTCTTAAGAAATGGGTGTGGTCATTTTCTCTTATATAACTCTGTGTTACATCTTGTGGTCACCATTTCTCTGAAAGTATGAATGATAAAAATTTTATTCTTTTTGCAATATTAAAGGTCTATGCTCTAGGTGTGCACCTGATATTTCATCTGAGCCCCTGACCCCTGGGGTCTCAGGAAATAGGTGTGGCCATAATCTCCTATAGACCTCAATGTAATCTTGAAGTCACCATTTCTCGGAAAGTATAAATAATAGAAAGTTAATTCTTTATGCTATATTATATGTCTATGATCGAGTTGAGCACGAGCTATTTTGTAAGAGCCCCTGACCCCCAGGGTCTTAGAAAATGGGTGTGGTCATTGCCTCTTATATAACCCTGTGTAATCTTGTGGTTACCATTTCTCAGATAGTGTAAATGATAGAAAGTTAATTCTTTTTGCAATGTTCAAGGTCTATGAGCTAGTTGTGCACCTGAAGTTTTGTTTGAGCCCCTTACCCCAGGGTCTTCGACATTTGGGTGTGGTCACTTTCTTCTTTATACATATATATACCTCAATATAATCTGTGTCCGGCGTCCGTCCATCCGTCTGTCCGTTAAACATTTCTTGTGGTTTCCAGTCCTCTGAAACTGTTTGTGATGGAAAGTTAATTCTTTTTGCAACATGATTGGTCTATGGTCTAGTTGTGCACCTGATATTTTGTTTGAGCCCCTGACCCCCAGGGTCTTAGAAAATGGGTGTGGTCATTTTCTCCCATATAACTCTATGTAATCTTGTGGTCACCATTTCTCAGAAAGTATATATGATAGAAAGTTAATTCTTTTTGCAATATTAAAGGTCTATGATCTGGGTGTGCACCTGATATTTCATCTAAGCCCCTGACCCCTGGGGTCTTAGGAAATGGGTGTGGTGATTTCTCCTATGTAACTATATAATCTTGTGGTCACCATTTCTCAGAAAGTATAAATGATAGAAAGTTTATTCTTTTTGCTATATTAAAGGTTGATGATCTAGTTGTGCACCTTATATTTCATCTGAGCTCCTTACCCCCAGGGTCTTAGGAAATGGATGTGGTCATTTTCTTCAATATAACTCTATGCAATCTTGTGGTCATTATTTCTCAGAAAGTATAAATGATACAAAGTTAATTCTTTTTGCAACATTAAAGGTCTATGATCTAGTTGTATACCTGATATTTCATCTGAGCCCCTGACCCCTAGGGTCTTAAGAAATGGGTGTGGTCATTTTCTCTTATATAACTCTGTGTTACATCTTGTGGTCACCATTTCTCTGAAAGTATGAATGATAAAAATTTTATTCTTTTTGCAATATTAAAGGTCTATGCTCTAGGTGTGCACCTGATATTTCATCTGAGCCCCTGACCCCTGGGGTCTCAGGAAATAGGTGTGGCCATAATCTCCTATAGACCTCAATGTAATCTTGAAGTCACCATTTCTCGGAAAGTATAAATAATAGAAAGTTAATTCTTTATGCTATATTATATGTCTATGATCGAGTTGAGCACGAGCTATTTTGTAAGAGCCCCTGACCCCCAGGGTCTTAGAAAATGGGTGTGGTCATTGCCTCTTATATAACCCTGTGTAATCTTGTGGTTACCATTTCTCAGATAGTGTAAATGATAGAAAGTTAATTCTTTTTGCAATGTTCAAGGTCTATGAGCTAGTTGTGCACCTGAAGTTTTGTTTGAGCCCCTTACCCCAGGGTCTTCGACATTTGGGTGTGGTCACTTTCTTCTTTATACATATATATACCTCAATATAATCTGTGTCCGGCGTCCGTCCATCCGTCTGTCCGTTAATCATTTCTTGTGGTTTCCAGTCCTCTGAAACTGTTTGTGATGGAAAGTTAATTCTTTTTGCAACATGATTGGTCTATGGTCTAGTTGTGCACCTGATATTTTGTTTGAGCCCCTGACCCCCAGGGTCTTAGAAAATGGGTGTGGTCATTTTCTCCTATATAACTCTATGTAATCTTGTGGTCACCATTTCTCAGAAAGTATATATGATAGAAAGTTAATTCTTTTTGCAATATTAAAGGTCTATGATCTGGGTGTGCACCTGATATTTCATCTAAGCCCCTGACCCCTGGGGTCTTAGGAAATGGGTGTGGTGATTTCTCCTATGTAACTATATAATCTTGTGGTCACCATTTCTCAGAAAGTATAAATGATAGAAAGTTTATTCTTTTTGCTATATTAAAGGTTGATGATCTAGTTGTGCACCTTATATTTCATCTGAGCTCCTTACCCCCAGGGTCTTAGGAAATGGATGTGGTCATTTTCTTCAATATAACTCTATGCAATCTTGTGGTCATTATTTCTCAGAAAGTATAAATGATACAAAGTTAATTCTTTTTGCAACATTAAAGGTCTATGATCTAGTTGTATACCTGATATTTCATCTGAGCCCCTGACCCCTAGGGTCTTAAGAAATGGGTGTGGTCATTTTCTCTTATATAACTCTGTGTTACATCTTGTGGTCACCATTTCTCTGAAAGTATGAATGATAAAAATTTTATTCTTTTTGCAATATTAAAGGTCTATGCTCTAGGTGTGCACCTGATATTTCATCTGAGCCCCTGACCCCTGGGGTCTCAGGAAATAGGTGTGGCCATAATCTCCTATAGACCTCAATGTAATCTTGAAGTCACCATTTCTCGGAAAGTATAAATAATAGAAAGTTAATTCTTTATGCTATATTATATGTCTATGATCGAGTTGAGCACGAGCTATTTTGTAAGAGCCCCTGACCCCCAGGGTCTTAGAAAATGGGTGTGGTCATTGCCTCTTATATAACCCTGTGTAATCTTGTGGTTACCATTTCTCAGATAGTGTAAATGATAGAAAGTTAATTCTTTTTGCAATGTTCAAGGTCTATGAGCTAGTTGTGCACCTGAAGTTTTGTTTGAGCCCCTTACCCCAGGGTCTTCGACATTTGGGTGTGGTCACTTTCTTCTTTATACATATATATACCTCAATATAATCTGTGTCCGGCGTCCGTCCATCCGTCTGTCCGTTAAACATTTCTTGTGGTTTCCAGTCCTCTGAAACTGTTTGTGATGGAAAGTTAATTCTTTTTGCAACATGATTGGTCTATGGTCTAGTTGTGCACCTGATATTTTGTTTGAGCCCCTGACCCCCAGGGTCTTAGAAAATGGGTGTGGTCATTTTCTCCCATATAACTCTATGTAATCTTGTGGTCACCATTTCTCAGAAAGTATATATGATAGAAAGTTAATTCTTTTTGCAATATTAAAGGTCTATGATCTGGGTGTGCACCTGATATTTCATCTAAGCCCCTGACCCCTGGGGTCTTAGGAAATGGGTGTGGTGATTTCTCCTATGTAACTATATAATCTTGTGGTCACCATTTCTCAGAAAGTATAAATGATAGAAAGTTTATTCTTTTTGCTATATTAAAGGTTGATGATCTAGTTGTGCACCTTATATTTCATCTGAGCTCCTTACCCCCAGGGTCTTAGGAAATGGATGTGGTCATTTTCTTCAATATAACTCTATGCAATCTTGTGGTCATTATTTCTCAGAAAGTATAAATGATACAAAGTTAATTCTTTTTGCAACATTAAAGGTCTATGATCTAGTTGTATACCTGATATTTCATCTGAGCCCCTGACCCCTAGGGTCTTAAGAAATGGGTGTGGTCATTTTCTCTTATATAACTCTGTGTTACATCTTGTGGTCACCATTTCTCTGAAAGTATGAATGATAAAAATTTTATTCTTTTTGCAATATTAAAGGTCTATGCTCTAGGTGTGCACCTGATATTTCATCTGAGCCCCTGACCCCTGGGGTCTCAGGAAATAGGTGTGGCCATAATCTCCTATAGACCTCAATGTAATCTTGAAGTCACCATTTCTCGGAAAGTATAAATAATAGAAAGTTAATTCTTTATGCTATATTATATGTCTATGATCGAGTTGAGCACGAGCTATTTTGTAAGAGCCCCTGACCCCCAGGGTCTTAGAAAATGGGTGTGGTCATTGCCTCTTATATAACCCTGTGTAATCTTGTGGTTACCATTTCTCAGATAGTGTAAATGATAGAAAGTTAATTCTTTTTGCAATGTTCAAGGTCTATGAGCTAGTTGTGCACCTGAAGTTTTGTTTGAGCCCCTTACCCCAGGGTCTTCGACATTTGGGTGTGGTCACTTTCTTCTTTATACATATATATACCTCAATATAATCTTTGTGGTCATAATTTCTCAGAAAGTATAAATAATAGAAAGTTAATTCTTTTTGATATATTATAGATCTATGATCAAACTGTACACAAGATATTTTGCTAGAGCCCCTGACCCCAGGGTCTGAGAAAGGAGTTGTGGTCATTTTCTCCTATATTACTCTATGTAATCTTGTGGACACCATTTCTCAGAAAGTATAAATGATAGAAAGTTAATTCTTTTTTGCAATACATGTATAAAATGATCTAATTGTGCATCTGATATTTCATCTGAGTTCCCGACCCCCAAGGTCTTAGAAAATGGATGTGGTCATTTTCTCCTATATATATAACTTACTGCAATTTTGTGGTCATCTTTTCTCAGAAAGTATAAAGGATACAAAGTCAATTCTTTTTGCAACATGATGGGTCTATGGTCTAGTTGTGTACATGTACCTTAAATGTTTTGTGTGAGATTCAGATCCCAAGGGTCTTGGAAAATGGGTGTGGTCATTTTCTCCTATATATATTATATATATTTTGCATTCTTGTGAAAACCAATTCTCAGAGTGCATAATTGATAGAGTATAAATTCTTTTTGCATAATACATATGTAAAGGATATGTGGTTTGATTATCCACTTGATAATTAGTTTTAGCCCCTGACCTCCAGGTTCTTGGAAAATGGATGTGGTCATTTTCTAGTATACAACACTATGTAATCTTCTGAACACTATTACTCAGAAAGTATGACTGATAAAAAGATATTTGCATTATGTTCAGACTTATGCTTAATGTTACGCTTGTGCATCTGACTTTTGTAGCCCTTCACCCTTGGGTCTAAGAAAATAGTTGTTTCATTTAGTTATGTATTTTACAAAAACAACCAGGAGAGCTTCAGTCTCGTCAGAGACTTCTTGTTTGCATTTTATTTGGAAAAGTAAAGCATTACGCATGTACAATTAGACTGGAATGTAAATGATATACCAATTAATCAAGCACAATTTTTCGCGATTCCAAATCTCAAATATAGCGAAAATTAGTATCTTGCAAAAATTTCTGCTTATACAGTAGTTGCAAAAATGCTGCAACGAGGTTATGCTAACCTACCATTTCATTTAAAGCTTTACCTAAATACCACTTGTCCAAAACTTTAGAATTGATAAAATTTTCTCTGAAAAAATTCTTCAAATTTTTAAAGAAATTCTTTAGAATTATTCAATTTATACAAATTGTGAACAATTTATACATATAGTGATGTTTAGATAAAGTCATTACTCTTAGTTTAAGCCAAAGAGGCATATTTATTACTTTGTTATTATTTTCACAAAATTCAAAATTTAATCTGAATTTTTCAGAAAGGAAAGATGGAAGAAAGTGAAAGTGAGGTGAATATCATTAATATCCTCATGTGATTTGATAAGCCTCTTTGACTTGAAGTAATTGTATGACATTTCTAATTCTGATGTTCCTTTCTTGCAATAAAGTATTAATGTTTAAACGAGCATGTTCTCGATGTTTGCTATCGTCCATTTCATCGTGAAGTTTGTTTACAATGATTTGTATTTATATTGAATCAGGATGATGAAGATGAAGACGAAGATGAAGAAGAGGAGGATATGGAAGAAGATGAGGAAGAAGAAAGCAGTCCAGAAAAGGGGTGTGTATTTATTGGTTTACATTTCAACTTCAACTTATTTCCCTTAAATGCATTTAACCATCTTTCATTTGCTTGTTGATGAAGATCTTAGGAAGAGGAAAGCAGTCCAAAAAAAAGGGGGGTATATTTATCTGTTTTACTCATTGATAAAGATTAGGAATATAGGGGAATATAATGTCTTTAAGCATGAACTTTTTGGGTTTGATGAAAGCAGACCAAAAGGCCTCAAGTTTTATATAACTGACATTGTATTCCTTGTGATCAGACTTTTTTTAAATTTAATAGAATCAAAATGATTGTTTAATAACTGCATATTTCATTTAACTTAATTGTCATTTTATCACAGCAAAAAGAAAGCCACCAAGAAAAGCAAGGTGAGATTTCTCCTAGAGTTATCCTTCTTTGTCTTCAGAATTGAAAATTCACTGCATCTGAATTAAACTTGTTTCTTCAAACCTAAAGGATAAAATATGTCTCAACATCTTACTGAGTTGTAGGCATAAGATAAGAATCCATTGAAACAAAGACATTGTTGAATTGAAAGTTCAATGTATATACTATTGTAACAATCAAGTATTAACAAATGATACAACATAGAGTAATCCATGAAAAAACCAAATCTTCATGTTTGGTCTGGGTGTATACCATGCAAGTGATTTTTGACCTGTCTACAGTGAAATCTTTAGATTTTGTGGGGCTCAATTTTTGTCTGCAAAATTTTGAGCCTTCGCCATAACTTTTGAAAAGCATGTGATTGGAAAATCATATGCATATTCCTCAATGGAAGACCTTTCTATTGTCAATAGGATTGTTGACATGAAGATTATGAACTAATTTACAAATCAAAGCTTCTGTACTGATGAAGATTCTGAAATTGGGCATCTATGCCTCACAAACACAGCATATAAATATTTAATATATTAGTCCCCTACTGTCCCCATCTGGTGAAACTGGAGGGGACTGTAGGTTTCCTATCAGTCTGTCTGTTCCAATATGCTTGTCCACACCAAAGATCTGAATAATACTAAACAGAATTGCTGACCAGGATCAAAGGAAGTGTCATGACCTTGATCCAAGGTCAAGATCACAGTATTGATCCAAGGTCAAGATCACAGTATATGCAGGTTGAAAATCTTGTCTGAGCCAATATTACTGCCAGGTTGGATCTGAATAATACTTAACAGAATTGTTGGCCAGGACCGAAGGTTGTGTTATGACCTTGATCAAAGATCAAGGTCACAGTACATTTGGGTTGAAAAATCTTGTCCCAGCCATAATTCTGCATGAAATTAATTAAAATTTTACAGAATTGTTGGCCCGTTCCCAAAGATGTGTCACTGCCTTGATTTAAGGCAAAAGTCAAGGTCATATATGATGGTTGACAATATCTTTTCCAGGACACTTGTCCAGGCTGTAGGTTTTATCTGCCTTCATGAATCTGAATAATTCTTCACAGAATTGTTGCCTAGGCAAAAGGTGATCTAAGGTCAAGGTCACAGTACATACAGGATGAACAATCTTGTTTGGACTGTAATTTTTCACTCTCTGCATGGATCTGAATAAAATTTCACAGAATTCATCCAGTGTTAGTATTTATTTCTTGTCTGGTATGTTATCTGCACTTCATTTCATATATATATCTTACCATTCCTGTGATGCTTACCATTCCTGTGATGCTGACTGGTAAGGGATGGGCATTGCTCCAGCAATACTCGCAGTAACGGTCATTGCATTTTCTTTGCTGTCTTTATTGGGTTTCATATTACTTTAAACCATGCTCAAAAGGTCACTATGTACTTTATTAGTAATTTTAAAGATTTCCAGATGTTCAATTTTGTTTGAAACTTGTAGATAGGGTTACAGGGCTTAGATTTAGGCTGGTAGCCGAGGAGACATATTCATGTATTGCTTGAAAATGAAAATAAAAACGTGTTATCCCTGTCAACAATGTTGAGGAGGGGGGGGAGGGGGTATGCTTGTTTCAACTTACCTGTCCATGTATTGTCACACATTTTAATTTCTGTTCCATAATTTGGGTAATTCCTAATCTACTTTCATGAAACTTCATACACACATACCCTTTATAGCATATTATCTAACAATGATCCCTGTTGATTTTAAAGTCAAAGTCAAACTGGGTATAGATGGATATCAGTGTCGAACAGCATTTCATATTCTAATTCATTCTTGGTTTACAGTTGTAGGTTGCCTTTTACCCATTACAGGAGGATCCCTATTAATTCGAAAGCTCAATGTCACACATTGCATATCTATGAAAATAAGCATTCTAGCACCAAACCTCAATAAATTTTTTTAGTAGATTCTGTATGAAGAAAGGAGGGTCCCTGTTGCTGGGTTAAAGGCAAAACTGGACATGTATGGAAAAGGGTATTTTGCACCTTAACTCAAATATTTCTTGAAATGCGTGGTTGAAACTTCAAAAATTGATTTGCAAGCTCAAAGGATTCATATCCATGTTATCTTTTTGGGCCAAATTTTAAAGGTCATGGTCAAATTTGGCATATACTTCAAACTGCATTTATAGTAAAAATCAAATAGTTCTTGACTTCTATGATGAAGCTTGGTATATCGAATTGCCCATGACCTTTAGAGGATCCCATGAAACATTTTAGAGTTCAAGGTCATTTTAATGTTGCCCTTGTTATGTGACTAAGTCTTTAAAATTTAAACTACATGGGAAGATGCATGAATATTAATAGTACTGTAATAGATAACGATTTTGATCCCTCTGTTTATAAACAGTGTAGGTATAAATGAACATCGTGCTCATCGACACGGACAAGGACCCACATGGTCCACATACAGAGTGCTGTGTGTACAGGTCCTCAAGCTGAAGTGACGGGGACATTTGATTTCCGTTTAATTCTCATTGGCTATTTATTTTACAGTGATAATTTGCCTAACCCTGATCCTTTAGTAAAACAAAGAGAACAATCGTCTAAGTGTTTGAACAGGGTTGTATCGTCAATAACTTGCGTTAAGTGGCTGATTAAACGTGTTCATGTACTCCAGAGGTGTGCAGTTTTCACCTTGCAGAGATACGACCGCTTGTGATCGTGCAACATCAAACGCACGCCGCCATCAGGCATCATACTAATATAAAAAAAATCATGTTTTCAACTAGCAGGGGACCTTTTGTTTAAATTTGCTCTTGGTTTGAAACCTTTCACTTCCCTTTCGCAATATTTTTGCCTTTTACCCTTGACGGATAAAGTTTGTCATGAAAATGGTTCACAAGTTGGTATCTGTAGAATAATCAGTCAGATTATATTGTCTTGTCGTCGGTGTAAAGAAAGTTGCGGTGACATGTAGGCAGTACAATATGAATTTAAAACAAAAAAACGACAAAAACATAAGTTATTTTCCTTGTCCTTGCATGGCAATTTCGGTTGAAACCATGGCGTTTACCTTGTGTCCCGTATTTACTCCAACTATTTTTGCATGCATGCTGACCTATCGTTTTGCTTTCCTTGTTTCTTACAAGACATTTATTTATTTCATTGACGTTCTTCAAAAAATACTTGAAAAAATGTGTATCTTGTTCATCAACTTGTAGGGGGAGTGTACATGTAGCTTTTCAAGTTGGAAACTTCTTGGACTTTTCATAAAGTGTAACCTTGCCTGCATGCTGCAAGTTGATGCGTGGCCAAAGTCAGCGAGGACTTCGAAGTACTCGGCTCGAACTTGATACCTTGCATGCATGCTTTGAACTTTACAGATCTTGCTTAACGTGAAATATGACTTCTATACTGCTCTTCAGTCGCTGACTCTTGCAATATTCGAGAAACAAATTTGCATGCAACTACTGTATTGCAAGCCAGACACTGGTGATCGAGGTCAAACTTTTGAGTTTCTTAGGTAATTCTATCATGATTACATTTTTGATTTACCTAGGGGCTTAACCATGATAATGATAATCATGATAACTAATCAAAAATGTAATCATGATAATTCAACAAGATTGAGGATGAGGATAAAATCTTACAGTAAACGATACGTTTCCTAACCCCATTCGTATTATTGTAAAGTTCTTTATTGATAGGATGATGCAATTTTGTGCTTTAGCGCTTTGATCTTGACGAAAATTGGGTCTTTTACTCGAACGAATAATTCAAAGGACAAATGACTTTGACCGCACTGATCTTGTGTAGGAGATCAAACTGGACACAGTAAACTGCCGTAAATCACTCACTGGAGCTCCAAGAAATATCCCCTGGTAGTTCCCTGCGTAAATATTCATGACAATCAAAGAGTCTTATACAGTGTCAAGATGTGAATTGACACATGGGTGTAAGCCATATAAACACTAAATATTGATATATACAGGTAAATTTCACAAGATTTCACAGCTACCTAATCTGTTGCCAATCCCGCTTTATACTTTTACGCTTCCTTGATGATTTTGAGAAGCAATAACGGAGATAAAAAGTTGTGAAGGAGGGTGAATTGGATAAGATAATTCTCTACATATACAGGTGTTTATCAAATTTCTCCTAAAATACAACAGAATTAGATTCTAGAACAGAAAATGCAAATGTGACAATGTTGACTTAATTCGCTCCATGGGGTATCAGGAGGTACCAAGGCGACTTTTTTGGGGAGTAGGTCATGTTTATTTTTGTCAATTTCATATTTGATGGAAGCCACGGACTTGAGAGGTATAGATATTGCACTTTAAAGGTTTGGATCTTAATTTCAAGTATTTCCTGTGACCTGATTAAGGGAATCCGCGTTAAGAAACTCGAAACTGCCACGTTCTTTCAAGTATATGAATACGTGATCTACCCTCCACAACATCGGATGAACGAAGTATTGTAGTACCCGTCTTATACTTGTTAATATTTTCGCAACGACCTGGGGGATAAATGAGTGTCGGAACATCCGGTGAAGACTTTCGAATGAACATTTCCCTTGCGTTCTAGCCTTTTCCACGACAGATTTTAAAATCAGATATTTGGCAAGGTCTCTGCGAGGCAATATTAGACCCACTTGGGCCTCTTGTAGCACGGGTCTGAAATGATACCTACATTATTTGTTTGAATTGTGACGTCACAATAAGACTTCCTACGTTTTAGAATTTATGAATGAGTGACGTCATTTGTCGGGAAGGCTGACATGCATTGTTTATAACGTTAAAGTCCGTCAGAAGGTGCGATATCGGATTTTTACTACAGAAACGACTTCCCCGTACGTAAATATGATGACAATATTGAATCACTCGAAAGAAGCTTTCTGTATGCTTGGTTTGTTGAGGTACCTCGTAGCATCTCCGGCTCCGCTGTTAAAATATAGTACCTTGATATGATCCAATTATTTACGTCATCACATTTGTAATCCGGTTAAAATTGATTTAAATACTTACAATAAAATTTCAATTTTATGAGGATTTAAAAAAGATGCTCGAGTAAATCACGCTTTTTTAAACTATCAAAAATGAATTAAGGTACATCAGAGATACTATCGGGTTGTTTTAACAACTTTGAAAACGGCGATAGCGTACCGTAGCACGGTTGGGGAAAACTAATTATTTATCGCATACCGGTAAGGAATTTTACATAAGAACTCGTGTATTCAACAAGAAGTTATGAATTCTATACCATTAGTAGGAAAATTTGTCAATGAGCCCCACAAAATATTACCTTTTCTGTCTGTTTGTCAGTATGCACGATGGTCGTTGAATTCCTTTTGTTTATGTAACGTTCATGAAGATAAAATGGCGATGCTTCAATATTTCAAGACCTGTTGATAATTTATTGACAGATTGCCAAGGTAATGTGATCTGATTAAGATGAAATCTTCTAATGTAGATCATTTTAAAGATGTTTTGAATCGTCCGGTCCGTCTGTCCATCCTTACGGTCAAGATACATCTTCAAGTATCAGCTACAGGACTTTCATATCTACACATACACATTCACCATTAACAAGTTCTACATTTCGAAATTGAAACATTTGACTCCATGACATTGACCTTAAACGTTGACCCAGGGAATACAATTACAAATGTACCTTTTTTGGTGAAGTTCTGAAAGCATATTATTCTAAGGATAAGTGATAGGAATCCCATACACAGTCACCATGACAATATTTTGTTGCTTAAACTAAGCATTGAAAGATGTCAGAGTAGAAATGCATTGCATAAGCATGATAAGCGACAAACACACTATAACCACCAAATAGAGGTGTTGGTCGTTTCTCTGGGTATGCAAGGTGTTTCAACAAGAATTTTAATTGCTAGACTGATTTGCTTTACTATTACATTTTTTGTACATAAACAGTTAATAATGATGCGAAATTTACATATTGAAGAATTATGGTCAGAGTTTGTGCTCCATTGTTTCAATGTGCTTGAATTAATTGGTTATGACCTGGACTACTTGTTCAGGAAATCGATAGACATAATGTCTTAACTTTCAAATGACAAAGATACGGTAAATCGATAGCACGTTGGCGCGCAAAGTTTGAAAAGAAGGGTTTTAGAAGAAAAAAAAACCCCAAGATTACTTGCAAGAGCTTTCCAAGAAAGAATTTACTGGTATCGGTGTGTTCGGATGTGGGTTTTTGTTTTATGTTTTCGCCGATATTGTCATACAAGAATGATTCAAACGTAATCTTTTGTTTGTCTATGTGTTGTTTATCTGATCGGGCTCGTTTAATCCGTCTTGGAATGTCAAAAGGATGAAGTGACTTGTAAGTAAGGAATGAAAGAGTAGAATGTGGGGGATTTGCACATTGGCTATTAACACCTGCCAAAATTACCTTATGGAGATTTTACTACCCATTTACATTCTTCACGCCCTATGATGTTGAGGGAAATTGAAAAATTAAATGCACTGTGATTTACTCCATTACATATCCGGAGATGAAATCGGCTTCAGAATCAATTAAGCACGGTTACAAAGAGTTAAGTCATCATTGAAACTTTTTACCAGACAGATGTTAATCTACTCCTAACTTCTTTTTATATACATTTTTGTACCCCTTTTTATGAGTTGGGTAAATTTGATGTTGAGAATAGAGAACTTCGATGACTTATCTACCGTCTCATCGTGGTTTTCGGTACTTATCTGGGCACGGTACACTTGTAATTTACTCTCATTTTCACCACTATCTCGACATCAGCAAATTTTATTTGATTTAGAGATTTTAATGTGCAGTCACCGGATTACCATTAAGCTGCATATTGCACAAATTATGAGGGAATCAAAATGACTGGATCCCGGAATGTCATCTACCTATATACTCCACCGGGTAGTATAGGTGTTCTGGTCGTGAATAAGCAAGGGAATGGCATCTTTATACCGATTCCTAACTATACTTTTATGAAGAAAGCAAACAGATATTTCCCTACTTTCAAATTTCAATGTGAACCCTCTCGAAGAAAAAAAAATTACCATTTGATACTCCAAACATGTCATCATTTTCTAGCTATATGTAATTAGAAATTTTATGAATCAGAACTGGTGTAAAAACTATTTTTGATGGGGAATGGGGTCTAATATTGTCCTCAAAAAGTGGCAAAAAATTGCTGAAGTCCGTCTTAATCTGATGCCAAGGTGTTCGAACAAAAAACTACTTTGTTTTAAAGTATGCATTCATTCATTATATAACGTTGATACTTTAGCTACAAGGCGGGGTCATTTATATGAAGTTTTCATATATTTTCACGTATTTATACATCACTTTATTTGATTATTTCATATTTTACTTTATAGGAAAAAGAAGGCAAGGCAGCAGGGAAAAAGCTTAAGGTAATGTGTATTTCCGAATACACAAATGTTTTTACGAAAGGTCGAAAAATTATAAAAGACATGAACATGTACCTCTTGTGGATTTTTACACCTGTATTGACAATTCTATCGTCCAGGTGTATGGTTCCAGTAACTACAGGTATCAATTCCTCTTAATCATGTATCTTTTCTACAAGTAGAACTAAGAGCATGTTTGAAATATCCTACGAAAAAGAATTCTCAAATTCGTTCGGTGCGAAAAGATAAATATAAGCTATATTTGGATGAAATGAAGTCTTCCTTAATTAACATTTACGCAATAACTTTTCCCTTTTATATCAAATCGTCAAAAGAAATTTTAATCATGAACCCTAAAAAAATCGTCTTTTTACTATACTTGTATGATAATGGGGCATATTGCCGCAGTTCCATTAATAAATTAGTACATGTATTTGAAAATAAGATTTAATCACTTTATAGTTTATTATTTGAACCCAATTCAAAGTCTAAGCTTTGTAATTCTTGCCTACTTTCTGACGTCAGCACCAAAAGCACCAAGCACAGATGGACTATGTTGCTTTGTTGAAATATAGAATATATTGAAAGGTTTTGATACATATGAGAACGTCAAAGGTTGATGGGTCAAAACTAAGCAAAATTACGTGTAAGACTGAAATTGCTCGATTTGCAAATCATTTACAACAGGTGTTATGCGAAGGAAAAATTTCAAATATCAAGTACACAGCGTATTATTTTTTACTTCATGAATATTAATTATTGCTAATTTTGCATTATTTTATACGCATTATGAAATAAAACTTAATTTTTTGTCCAACAGTTCACTGTATTAGCGCCGTGTCCTTGTGGGCGACGATGTTTCATTGCTCTACAGAATGAAAATCGTGCAGCAAAGATCACTACAAGATGGTGTTTGCTTTGCATTTGCGTTTCATAAATAAGTGTTGCGTATGAAGCCCCACCTTTAAAAGGCGAATCATACTGAAGTATGTCGGTCTGTAAGCTTATCATGTCTGTTCTCCTGATGGCAGCCTTTGAGAAGGACGATTTCACTTTATCTGCTATGCGTTTCTTGCAACGAACTCGTGGTCCCTAAGGGTCATGGAAAGCCATTGATTTTTACCATGGTCTTGAAATGTTGTGGAAAATTTGATGCAGTCATGGGATTTATCATTAAGTCCTTGAAAAGTCGTGAACGTTCACTGTCACACGGTTTCTTGGTCTTCAAGAGGATAATTGCATCCTTGTTAATTTCGTCTATGATCTTTTTTAAAACATCACAAAATGCGAAATCTCTGTAGATGAGTAATTTCTGAAGATAAGTGAATTTCATTGTTAAGTTTTGCACAATATTAGTGAAAGGCTTAACCTAATGGACATATCAATCCGTATCTTGTCTGTCGACGAAGTCAGGGAAAATATGATTTGAGGTTTGGAAGTCCTAACATTTTGGTGTGGAAATATATTAAAAATCATGATGGTGCAAGATTGTAAACGCTTCATGAAAATAAAATTCAATCTTGAAATTGAAAATGAAAATAAAATTCTATCTTCATAAACTCTTATTCATGGTTCTGCATAACAGAGGTTCAAGTACGACGAATGATCAAACTAAAATGGAAATTTTTAAAAACAAAAAACACATTTAATAATATAGTCTATTGCTCGTACCTCGATTACCACATCTTTGGAACAAATGTTAAGTTTAAAAGTTAAAAATGGTTTGCTTGAAACGGAGAAATGTAGAATACATTATTAAGGGTACCGATCTTATAACAAATACATAAATTACCAATGTAGGATCCTGACGGAATAATCCCTTCGAGTATATAGTATCTTTAATCTTTATGATAGGTATATCTCGTATAGGTTTCATTAGAGTCCGATCAAATTTCATCAATATGTTTTACAGGAAGTGAGCGATGGAGGTTCCCCATGCTCAATTGTATTTGCGATCTTTCATCAGAATTTGAACAGTACATAATGTAATGCGGGATGTGGGCCTTCAAAGGTCTTCAAGATCATTCTGGGGTTGAAGGTCAGGGTCATTGATTAAGTGAAAAAGACTTTACAGAGATAGATCATTCGCAATCATTTAAAGCAAAGTCAAGGCTTCTCAGAAAATTCTCGGAACTGAATTTATTGAAATTGCTGTGATTTGGGGAGCATCTACGAGTTTACTGATATTGCTTGCAGTACGAGCAAAATGCTTGTTTTAGATAACAAAAGGTTACCCTTCCGTTTAGTGGATTTGGAACGTTTGCTCTGGTTGATCTATCTGGAATTAAAACGCAATAAAACTGCATTAGGAACACCAAATTAATACAATGAAAAATATAAATTTTGGAGTAAGGGATACAATCGTCAAGCCCATGTTTACTTAGCGCAGCGGAAACTTGTGAGAAAAGAGTCTTAACTTTATTAGTTTTACCCGTGCATTTAAGTTCATTGAATGAAATACTTACGTCGCGAAGCATGTTAAGTTTCATATAGAGACCTGTTCATTCATAAATTGAGGATCAAGGTAAATCGATCTGGTACTTTATGTCCTCGGGGCGATCTTTGGGGGTCAAAGTAAACAGTGTGTACTCTACATGTCATTGATAAATGGTCGAAACCCTTCAGGGGTAGGCAAATATACTCTCAACTTTGACCGTTTCATTCACAATTTCAAAACTGAAATCATGCGCACTACATATCAATCAAAGCTAGATCAAGACAATGTAACCTACATTCAGATTTTTGCTGAAAAACATGATCTGAACAAATCATTTTTCGAGTTGTCAAATTTGATTTTTATTTGCAAATACGATAATATTGACAAATTGATACTATTTGCATGTACAGCAAGTTCAGATCAGAGTCATAGGCAAACCCTCTTATGTGTTAGAAAAATAATAATCTGAACAGATTTATTAAAAGGAATTGGATTAATATTATGCCAATCGTTTTAGAATTGTGCTGATGGCCTTGTTTGTCCCTTGTTGTATTGTCTGATGTTTTATCGCACCCTGTGGGTGTGTTCCGCCGTGGTCAGTAGTTTAGCTGGGTATTTCTTCTATATCATTCAAGTCTATAGATACGAAACCAGACTCTTGTAAAAAAAATGCAACTTGTTCCTTCTCTTTACAGGCATCGCCATCTAAAGCGACCAAGAAATCGACGAAAAAGGTCGGGAAGAAGTGAAGCGTATCTGTAACCTGGCAACGGAAATGCTGGTACATTACGAACTTTTACTCGTCGACGACTTGCTCAAGCTGGACTATATATATTGATTATGTTAGCAAGATAATCTTTTGAATGGAGAGTCTAATAATAAACAAGAAGTGCTGTTAACTTAGTTATTTGTTTATAATGACATAATAGTATTGACTTTGAGGTTTGAAAATGGTTTCCAGATTATACTATATCGTGTTGTGCACCTTGTGTCGTGAAGCTTGCCTGAAAGGTTTCCCAAGAGTCAAGGATGACCCCTATAAATTTTTATCATAATAGGTGAATAATATTTCACAGAATTGTTGCCCAAGACTAAGGGATCCTGATCCAAGGTCAAAGTACATGTTGGATGAAAAACCTCGTCTGGACAATAAGTGAAGTCACATTGCCTGATTAATATTAGTATTTCACATATTTGTTGCCCATGACCAAAGAATATGTCATGACCTTGATCCAAGGTCAAAGCACATAGTTTAAACATTTTGTCCCGACCATAATTTGTCACTGCTTGCAAAGATCTGAATTGTATTTCATAGAATTATAACCAAGGACCCAAGGATATCATGACCTTGATCCAAGCTCAAATGACAAGGTCGCAGTATTTGTTGGTAGAAAAATCATGTCCAGCCCAAGACTATCCACTGCTCGGATTTATTTCAATATTTAACGGACTTAATGCCCAAGACCCAAAAGGGTATTTCATGACATTGTCAAGGTCACTGTGTATTTGAAAGCTAATATTAGAGATGTTATGCAGATCAGGTTCAGTTCAATTTTGTTTGAAGTGCTCTAGGTATAGTTGCGGGATTTAAAATGAAATAAAACCAGAGGGCGCTAGTGAAATGAATTTGAGCGGCGCATGAAAAGCACTTTGGCTGGAAGCATCGCTGCTGAGAATTAAGTGTCTGGTGCAGGAAAATTGCTTTGAAATTTTCTTAAAGTATAGAGTCTGAACACTTCCATATTATTAGAGTCTTGCCGATTGGGACATATATCGCTTGTCGATCAATTGGGACATGTACACGTGACGATTCTTCATGATCGTGCATTTCATTTGGGCGTTGACCTTCGAATTTGACCTACTTTTAAGGAGCTTAAACCTTGGTTCTATCTCATTTACTATAAAGGTAAGGGCTTAGATATTTCTTAATTTAATACCTCATGACCAAACCTTTCATTTTGACACCTTGACCTTGTGAGTTTTACTTGTATATTTTTTAACCTCGGCTGTATCTCGTGAACTATGACTGAGGGGTAGGGCTTTGGGATTTCACATGAGGATTCCGCATAACCAGATTTTTCATTTGAGACCTTGACTTTTAACCAAGTGATCTTGACCTTGGAGTTCTAAAAAGCATTAACCTTGACCATAAATTATGAACTATTAGGGGTAGGGCTTTGATATTTCATTGGTAGATTCTTCATGACTAGACCTTTCATTAACCAGGTAATATCTCTTTACTTTAAAAAAAAAATTACCATTTTAGTATCAAAAACCTACCCGATGAGCGATGTTTTATTGGCTCACATCGACGAAGTAGATGGGGGCTTATGATATCGCCCCGTATTCGGCGTCCGCACTACATGTTAAGCAAAACGGGACCGGTCCATTCCCTCCAAACTTTTAAGTCCTACATCAACCAAACCAGCATGGATGATACGTAGGAGGAAGCTTACTAGAATGCATGGTACGGAGGCTGCATCTGACCTACGTTTTATGCTGGAGTGAGCAGGTTAGGTAAAGTGGGACAGGTCCATTCCAACCAAACTCCTTCATCAACCGAACTTGAGTGGATAATGCGTCTGAGAATGCTTACTACATGTTACGGAGGCTGCACAAGACCCACATTTCATGCTAGAGCGAGCAGTTTAGGTAAAAGGGGACATGTCCATTCCCGCCTTACTATAAGTAATACATCAACCAAACTCGCATGGATGATGCATCTGGTGATGCTTACCAAGATGCATGGTACGGATGCTGCATCTGACCCATTTTCATGCCTTAGTAACCAGGAGCCCGTTTCATCATTAGGCGTAAATCTGTACATAGCGTAAATTTTGGCGTAAGTCTGAACTAGCGGATTTTTGATGCGTAACTGCGTTTCATGAAATGGCGTAAATTTACGCCAAACGCAAAAATTGACTAAGTTCGCCAAAATTCTACGCCACCTCCTGACATGGCGTAAATCCTGTCCTAGATTTACGCCAAAATTTTCTAGATGTATTTTGCGTGTTATATGGCCATTATCGGTTATTTTTGGGAAAATTGTGTTGTTTTGAAACCTCATTGGTAATATGTTTCTTGATATGTCAGTAATCCATTTACAAACACGTCAAACAAGTCAAAATAACATCATCCGGAATGTCCGTTATGGTTTCATATAACTACATGTACCATACTTCTACTGAGCGAAATGGATAAACAATAAAAGAGGGAATGGAGTAAACAATGTTTTCAAAGCTTTTCCCTCTAGAATGGGATGAATCGGGGTGTTCGTCGACGAAAAAAAAAATCAATGTGATCAATACCTTTTTTTAACTAAACAGGCGAGTATAATGAATCGGAAAAATTTAAGAAATGAAATTATTAGTCATTCTTGTATTATATCAAAGATGTTTAAAGACAATTAAAAAAATATATCAAACGGCGAGCGGAGCTTAGACTACCCCCCCTAAAAAAATCAATGAAAATAATAAAATACAAAACAAAACGGCGAGTATGAAAATTATTGGACGGTTGCGTAAATTAGATTTTTTTATATTAATTTCTACGTGTCAGAAAAGTACGTTACATTATTTCAACTGGAAATCACCGAAGATATATTTACCAGCAGTTATGGATTTTACTTAGAGATACGGCACGTAAAACTTTGCGAGAAGACATAACCTGAAAATTTGTCTACATGAAATTTAAGATTTGATCAATCTTTGATATAATTTTCATGTAATTATTCCACGAAGTTTTTCGAGATTTTAAGCTTCAAAGACGGCATTGACGTTCTAATTCGAAAATATGCATTTTCTGAACAAAAATAATTTTAATCTAGAAAATTGACCAAGGAGGGTGAAAAGAGAGACCGAAAATATTGTTGCCATGTTGGGTATTGTATTTCTACTGATTATTATGTATCTTTGGAGAAATTTGCAATTTTTATCACCATTTTGCAACTTATTATTCAAAAATACGCACACATTCAAAAGGCAAAACACGGCTTGCTTCATTTCCACTTTCTCCATTAAGTTGTGGAGATCATTAGAGCCCTTCTTACACGTAAAAGTAGAGAATACGTCATTTTCGTCACAATGTGTCATGTGACTTTCATCCTTTTATGACGTCATTTAGGGCATATGTTTTGTTCAAAATGGCGTCACTTATTACTAACCATCCATAGGTGGATGTAAACAGGAAATTAAGTGCTAGATTTTCATCAGAAACAGAAATATTGATAAATAAATATGAATGTATGTAAAGAATTTTATAAATAAAAAAAAAAGAATGAATAAATAAATATAAAGGATAGAGAGGGTCACATCATGGATAAAGCCCGTCTTAGGCCCGCAGTTGTACCCCCGCCACCCTACCTCCCCCCCCCCCCCCCCCCCCCCACCCCACCCCTCTTCTCTTATATCAATTTGATTGGACCAAAGAATAATATGGTAAATGAGAGACGTCAGCTGCAGAATCACCTCTGTTGGTCATCATTGGGTCCTCGTGCTTTTAAGATTAGGTAAGGAAGGGGGGGGGGGGGAGAGATCATTTTATACATCGGTAACCCATGCACGCTCTGTCGCACTCCGTTTGCGCAATTGATCATAGGTTTCCGAGGTTAGTTAAATTATACAGAAATCATCTTCCTAGGAATTATGAATTAAAATAATATTAAATACATGAAAATAATTAATGCATAATTGACGATATTGCAACTAAATATTGGAAAAATCAAAGGTGCATCAAGCATTCTTCATGCAAGTCAATTTCCCGTCTTCATTTGTATAGCAATACAAACCAAATATTTTTTATCTATTAATTTTTCATATTATAGATAGTCAATGCATTCAAGTATCCGTTTCATGTAAATATATTTTGCCCACTTGACCAAGATTTGATCGGTAAAGATCCTGGAAACTTGGAGGTTAGGGGGGGGGGGGGGTATCTGAAGTACAAATATCCGCGGCAAATGGCCGATTTTCTACGCCGTTCTAAAAATACTGTTAGAATCATTGTTGATTGCTCCAACTAAATTGAAGAGATAAAAATATTTATTTCACCGAAAGCATGGCTGAGCCCTTTAAATAAGATGTTGATCTCTGATTATCCGGCTTCTATCTGTGTCCACGGCTATTTTTTTCTCTAAGTTTATCACTGGTAGATGCATATAGATTAGACTATTTGGAATATCATTAAAAGTTTTCTTTTTACAAGTTTGATAAGAGATTTTAATTTTTTTTTTTGTGAAACTACAAATCGAGCATAGCCCGGGTAGGGGGTAGGGTTGATGGTCGCAGCACCCGGCCGCGATGAGCTTTCCGGCTAGGCCCGGCAGCTTTCAAGGCTGGTCGGGATGGTCTTATCAATATTGGTCATATTCTTTGTTCAATATATCAGAGTAAGGCGAAAATGAACTTTCATAATTCATTTTATAGCATAATACTAAATGTATTGTAAATGTATATCAATAATAGTCCTCCAGAATCTCTCCCGGGAACACCCCCCCCCCCCCCGGCCCCCTTTTTTCTACTTCTATGTTGGTAATCTGCAGCCGGAATCCATATTGCAGATATGATAAAACGCATGCCAACCAGCACACACAGGTTAAAAATTTTTAAAAACTGGTTAAAAACATCAATCTTCAGGCTTACACCATGGACTTCCACACCCTCTCCCGAAAAACTTCGGTGGAAGGTGCCTGGATGACCTCTTCTGGCAGCTGGTTCCAGTCAACGATAGTCCTTGGGATGAAGCTGTACTTATAGGCGTCTGTTGAGGTGCTTAGCCGTGAAAATCTGTCTTTGTGGTGCTGTCTGGTCTGAACATCTGATCTCCTGATGTAATCTGGTATGGTCACACTTGCTTCTCCATTCAAGATCTTGTAGAATAGGATGAGCCTGGCCCCTTTTCTGCGTGTTTCAAGGGTAGGCCAGCCGAGAGACTGCATGATGTTGGTCACAGTTCCCGGTTCCCGGCTGTAGTTGTTTGTAACAAACCGGGCAGCTCTGCGTTGTACCATCTCTATCTGTTTGATTTGGTGTTGTCTGTATGGATCCCAAACTGCTGATGCATATTCTAGGTGAGGGCGTACAAGCGATTTGTAGGCTTTGTCCTTGATGTCAGCTGGACACTTGCCAAGATTTCTCCGGATGAAGCCTAGTGTCTTGTTGGCCTTGCCTGTAATCTTGGAGATATGATGGTCCCATCTCATCTTATCGGAAATTTCTACACCTAGATATGGGTAGTGGTCCACTGTCTCCAACTGGTGGCCCATCATTTTGTAGTGGTAGACTATAGGCTGGCGCTTTCTTGTGACCCTGAGGATGAAGCACTTGGAAGGGTGGAATTTCATCTGCCATGTGTTTGCCCATTCTACCAGTTGGTCAAGGTCACGTTGTAGTTGGACACAGGATTGGTGGTTGTCTATTGTCCTATACACTAGGGAGTCATCGGCAAATAGACGGACTGATGATGATGTAGACTTGTCTATGTCGTTGATATATAGGAGGAAGCACAGCGGCCCGAGCACGGTGCCCTGCGGTACCCCTGAGCGGACTGGTGTCATGCTGCTCATCTCTCCATCCAGACAGACTCTCTGCTTTCGGTTGGTGAGCCATGCTGTTATCCAGTCTAATACTCTCCCCCTAATACCATAATGACTCATCTTAAGAAGTAGGCGTTGGTGCGGCACGGTGTCAAATGCCTTTGAGAAGTCCAGGACCAGCATATCCACTTGTTCTCTATGGTCTAGTGATCTGGCTATTGATTCAATGGTGTTTATGAGTTGTGTCTCACATGAGCGATGCTTCCTGAAGCCATGTTGGTGATCGGCTAATATATTGTGGTCTTCCAGATGGACCATAATGTGGTGGTAGACTATGTGTTCCATCACTTTGCAACATATTGATGTTAGGGACACTGGTCTGTAGTTTACTGCCTGAGTTTTGTCACCTTTTTTGTAGATAGCTGTAATATTTGCTAGCTTCCAGTCAGATGGTATTTCTCCTAATGTTATGGACTGGTTAAATATGGATGTGAGGAATGGTGTGATCTCATCTGATGCCTCTTTGAGTATTCGGGTTGGTAGCAAGTCTGGTCCTGTTGCTTTGGTGGTATCAAGCTTTTTGAGTAGAAGGCCAACTCCTTTCTCTGTTATATGTAGTGCTTCTATACTTGGGGTGTTACTGTATCCGAGGTCGGGGGTGTTATTAAGATCCTCGTCTGTGAACACACTATCATATTGATGGTTCAATATTTGGGCCTTTCCTGAGCTGTCGATAACTGTGTTTCCATCTTGGTCCTTTAGAGCACTGATTGGGACTGTATCTTTTTTCCTGGACTTAACATATTTCCAGAACTGTTTTCCCATGGATGGTTTATCAGTTTCTGTGTTTTGGTTCAGGATTCCCCGGATGTATTCATCATGTGCCTCTGTCATTCTCTTCCGTACGGTGTTTCTGGCTTCCCTGTATTTTTTCCAGCTGTCAGGTGTGTTGTGTCTTTTTGCTGCGTTATATCTGCGTTGTCGTTGTCTTATCAATCGCTTTATAGATTGGTTCATCCAGGGCACATGCTGCTTTCCACTGATGGTCTTCTGTGGTATATGTACCTCTGCAGCTCTATGAATGGTGTCTTTTAGATAACTCCAGTTCTCTTCTACTGAGTGGTCTTTAAAAGTACTTCCTAATCTTTCAGTGAGCTTGGACTTAATATCTGTTCTCAGGCTTTCCATATCTGCTTTTTTATATATATAGATCTTTCGTGGCTTTTTCTTGCAGGTGGTTGCTTTCATGTCAATGTCAGTGATGACTATTTGATGGTCACTCATACCAGGGTGTACCTCAATGTTTTTTACTACTCCTGGATTTGTTGTAAATACAAGATCTAGGGTGTTGTCTTCTCTAGTGGGCTGCTTCACCATTTGTTCCATGTTAAAGTCTGAGGCAATCTCTAACATTTTGTCATTCATTGATCTCCCATACTGTGGTGTTTGGTTGGTCTCTAGATTGTCCCAGTTAATAGATGGTAGGTTGAAATCTCCGCCCAAGATGATATGAGGGGAATTACTGTTGATGTCGGATGTTATTTGGTGAAGTGAGTTATCAAGCTGATCAAGTTTACAAATAGGGCTTGATGGACTTCTATAAAAGGATCCTATGATAAGCTGTCTAGAGCCTTGAATGTTGATTGAGGCCCACGTTACCTCACAGTCTGACGACGTCTTAATCTCAGTTGTGATGAGGTCATTCTTTGTGGCTATGAAGACTCCTCCTTCACCGAGCGCTCTATCCTTCCTGTATGGGTTGCTGTATCTCTCGGGGAAGACCTCACTACTAGAAATCTGGGGGTCCAAGTGTGATTCACATCCTAGAATGATATCAGGATCATGGGTTTCAATGATATCCTGGAATGCTATATGTTTGGTATGGCTTATGAGACTCCTGCAGTTTACATTCATAATACGCAGGCGATTACATGGTCTCACTCGTGGTACATGTGTATCGCTGGTGATATCATTGTCTAGGGTGGAGTCAGACAGGCTCTGGAATGAATTACAAAGATTGATTGGGTCTTCCTCCTTATCAATGAAGAATGAGTCAGTAAATGTAAGAATGTTACACTTTGGGCACTCAAATACAAGACTTCTTATCTCTTGGAACCTTTTATAATCTTCTTTTGATATTCCATCACAACGTATGTGGACCCAGTTGTTACACAAGTCACATTGAAGTGCTTGATGATTCTTAGCGACAGGACGTTCACAAATGGCACATGGATTTTGACAGGTCCGGGGTGGGGATGTATATCGCCTGACAAAAGGACTAACTGTAGTAATAATGGATTTTTGGATAATGTTTTGGCAGTATAATCAATAATGTTAGAGTATATACTGTATCTCTTATCCCGCAATGGAGTATACACTTCTCCTTTCATCGCCCATCTTAAGATCGGTGTGTACTGAGCAATAGTCTTGTGATCTTGGAATATGCTTGCTTCTACTAATTTCACTGACTGATTATAATGATGGCTATCATATAACTCTACATGATTGTCTATGCATAAAAATATCAATAAAAGTTTCATCAGGACGAGGTGGCAAGTAAGATTCATTTTTGGAATTTCCTCTGATCGATCACTAATGTAAACAACAACACAAGATGGCGCCCAAATCGAGTCAAGTGATCAGCTGTTCATGTCTCTTTTCCTGGGTAACTGTGGTGTGTGTTTCACTAGATGTAGTTTACCTGATACCAATAAATTGTCATTCAATCATTAGATGTTGTTTGAAAGAAGCTAGGTTTCCGAAAAAAGTGAAAATTTTTGAGAGCCAAAAACTTCCTTTTTACCTCCGCATCATCCACATGGGATGTAGGATTTTTAAATACTAGAATTTTATGGACATTTAACAATCCTATGAACATCACAACATCGTATAAATTTCAATTTCTCCGATTTAGGACGGCATTTATAGATCGCCGCGTCGTTTCTAATGTAATAAAAATATGCCCTAAATTTAGTCGCGGTCACATGACCAAGTAACCCTTTTGCGCCTCCTTACGT
Organism: Pinctada imbricata; assembly: GCA_033119305.1. Classification (NCBI taxonomy): domain Eukaryota; kingdom Metazoa; phylum Mollusca; class Bivalvia; order Pterioida; family Pteriidae; genus Pinctada; species Pinctada imbricata. The sequence continues at coordinate 51,017,401 of VSWD01000008.1, read as the reverse complement.
AAGAGTTTCGACATCTAGGAAACGACGTATTAGCTGAATTCGAAAATATAAAAACATCGATAGGTCTTCTCGGCAGATTTTTTGCAATTTAAGATAGAAAATTTGTTTTGCGTGTCTTCGGCGTCAATTTTACTCGCAACGTCAAGTCACAGCGTTCTCAGATCGCAAGTGTCAACATGACGTCAAGGAGTATGCGGAATATTTTATTCTCTGTAACGGTCTTCTTTGAAGAGCGATAGCGAGCCAGGAAATTTTTTTAGCAAAATATTGACTTACCAGAAAATACTTTCTTTACCATGTTTACCCTCTATCGTTAACAAGTACATATAGTTTTCGTGTACGTTGAGGATGGATCAGAATAGCTAAATTATTCAGAAAGTCTATTAAGAACTGGCGAGCGGTATCGAGCCAGAGAAAAAATTTGAAAATTGACCGAAAAATTGTAGATTTATGGTGCAAAATGTTGCTACTTTAAACAATGTTAATGCATCATAAAATTTTGTGATTGAAAAATGGGGTGGGGTGGGGGGGGGGGGCATGTGCCCCTGCTGCCCCCCCCCCCCTTCTCCTACGCCCTTGTAAAGTAAACACAATTTCCTATTTATAACTAAACACGCATCGGAGCAAATATTATTTTATAAGCCTCAAATCATTCAGACTTTATGTCACAAATGTTGTACACCTTGGTGTTGAAAGCTTGTTAAGTAAGAATGACAGAGATTAAGTTTTTTTAATGTAAGCTCTCTCTCTCTTTGGTTTATTTTTATTTTTGGTCCGACCAAAGGGGGGGGGGTTGCAACCCCCCTATCCACCTCGCTAGATCCGCCAATGGGGTGGTGATTTTGCACCTTATATTTTTAAGGCCTAAATTGATATATCTCCTAAGTTTCAAGAGCCCCTCCCCCGCATTGGACCCCTTGTTTCGCAAACACATCTTTTGGGGTTTTTTTTTCTTTTATTGATATTTATTTCTATTTTATTTCATAGGGGGAGGGAGATTCATACCAGTTTCACATAAACAAATTCCGCACGTGCACACTTATTTACGAAAACCTAGATTGGGGGAAAAGGTCAATTTTAAAATAATTTGAAATAAAAGAAAAATAAATGAAATAAATAAATAGAATAAGAATTTTGAAAACAAATGAATATATAAAAATATATAAAAATTAAAAAAAAAGCGACGGAATACTTCGAATCGATATAAAGAAGTTTGCTTAATAAATGTTGATTAATTTTCATGTATATATTCATTTGTTTTCAAATTCTTATTCTATTCATTTATTTCATTTATTTTTCTTTTATTTCAAATTATTTTAAAATTGACTTTTTCCCCAATCTAGGTTTTCGTAAATAAGTGAGCACGCGCGGAATTTGTTCATGTGAAACTGATATGAATCTCCCTCCCCCTATGAAAAAAAAAAAAACAGAAACAAATATCACTAAAACAAAAAAAAAACCCCAAAAGATGTGTTTGCGAAACAAGGGGTCCAATGCGGAGGAGGGGCTCTTGAAGCTTAGGAGATATCTCAATTTAGGCCTTGAAAATATAAGGTGCAAAATCACCCCCACCCCCACCCTTTTGATTGATACAGCATGGTGGTCTTCTGGTTTTACAAAAAAGTTATATGTATATGAAACCAGAGAGAGAGAGAGAGAGAGAGAGAGAGAGAATACGTGTTAAAATAAAGTAAAAAGCCCGTCAGCATGGGTTTTTTCCTTCAAATGTAAGAGGGAATAGGAGGGTTGAGAGATGTAATGGTATTACAGAGAAATATCAGTAATGTCTTTCGTAGGGAAGTATATACATGCATAATAAACAATAAACATGCACTCAAAGTCCACATTTTCGGCCTCTCGGCTTTTAACAAGTGGAAAGCAGGAATCTGAGATTCTCTAAGTAAAATCCATAACTGCTGGTAAATATATCTTCGGTGATTTCCAGTTGAAATAATGTAACGTACTTTTCCATGTTTTCTGACGCGTAGAAATTTAAAATATAAAAAATCGAATTTACGCAACCGTCCAGTAATTTTCATACTCGCCGTTTTGCTTTGTATTTCATTATTTTCATTGATTTTTTTAGAGGGGGGGGGGGGTAGTCTTAAGCTCCGCTCGCCGTTTTATATATATTTTTTTATTGTCTTTAAACATCTTTGATATAATACAAGAATGACTAATAATTTCATTTCTTAAAATTTTCCGACTCATTACACTCGCCTGTTTAGTTTAAAAAGGTATTGATCACATTGATTTTTTTTCGTCGACGAACACCCCCATTCGTCCAATTCTAGAGGAAAAAGCTTTGAAAACATTGTTTACTCCATTCCCTCTTTTAATGTTTATCCATTTCGCTCAGTAGAAAGTATGATACATGTAGTTGTATGAAACCGTAACGGACATTCCGGATGATGTTATTTTGACTTCGTGTTTGTCAATGGATTACTGACATATCAAGAAACATATTACCAATGAGGTTTCAAAACAACACAATTTTCCCAAAAATAATCGATAATAACCATATAACACGCAAAATAAATCTAGAAAATTTTGGCGTAAATCTAGGACAGGATTTACGCCATGTCAGGAGGTGGCGTAGAATTTTGGCGTACTTAGTCGATTTTTGCGTTTGGCGTAAATTTACGCCATTTCGTGAAACGCAGTTACGCATAAAAAATCGGCTAGTTCAGACTTACGCCAAAATTTACGCTAAGTACAGATTAACGCCTAATGATGAAACGGGCTCAGGTTAAGTAAAATGGGACAGGTCTATTTCCAGCCTTTGATAAGTCCTAAGACCAGGTATTAAAGGTAAAATTAGACATCATTTCCAGCATACTTTAAGTCCTTTATCAACAAACCATTTGTGAGGGATGCATCTGGAGATACTTTGTGCAATGTAGGCACAGATGCTGGTCATGAGACAATGTTGCCTTAGAGGTGAGCTCTGTCATCTATGATGATACCATGTTTTGACTACATTTCCACTTCAAACTAGGAAAATATCAAATGCAATTACCCGACCATACTCGTGGGCAGCCGCAGTATTTATTACAAAAATTATTAAACAAAACATACAGATTTATGATATAATAACACTCAAAATATGCACACCACAAAATCTGTTTTTATTTAATTTCGTAAATGAGGAAAAATCAATACACAGAATATCTGCGCATTTTTATGAGTTGAAGACTCACTGTTACGACGGGACTCCACAGCGAGTTCTATCAAAACCTCGCCAGAGGAGACGAAGTCCTCGCCATCTCCATTCTGAAGGTTTGTCGGACTCCTCGGGTGATTGCATACATTAGTTCGCTCCTTTATTATCAATTTATGGTAGAGCATCCCTCAGGTCTCGATGCTCATATTTCCTAAATAACAACTTTTACAAAATTTTCATTTCCATGTATTCAAAGCTTATGTTAAACCTGATATACAAACAAAATATAACTCTTGGTTTCATGAACTTTTAACATTGGACCCTATGGGAAAAGTAAGAAAATCCCTTTTTAGGGGTGATGAAATGTAACCATAAAAGTTTCTTTTCCCAAAACCCTATTAGTTTGATAATCTGAACAATATTCTGAAGAGAAAAAATACTAGTAGGGTATCCAGGCATAAAATTTTCTGAATTCTGACCTGAGGGATGCTCTACCTTAAATATTCATCTTTTTGCTGCAAGGATTCCTATATTTAGTTGTCTTGTTTTTACCATCATCTTGCTGTGAGGAGGCTATTTTACACAAAAATTGTGCGTTCTTCGAGACCGCTGAGTAATTGTACAAGTGCGTGGGCTGTGCGCATGTAATCCGTATAACTACCCCATTTGCTAATGTGGCAGATGACCATCATATAAGTCGGCATCGGTTGCTCGTTAGTTCATGAGTAGTATTTTATGTTTAATGTCATATTTGGTCGTCCTTGTCACTTTGGTGTCTCTTGTTGTGCTTGTCCTCTCTGTGTTTGGTCTTCCTCGTCCGTTTGGTGTTTCTTGCTTGTCCAATGTGTTTGGTCTTCCTTGTCACTTTTGTGTCAATTGTTTTGCTTGTCCACTCTGTGTTTGGTCTTCATTGTCACTTTGGTGTCTCTTGTTGTGCTTGTCCACACCGTGTTTTTGCATTTGGATGTTTTGTCTTTTTGTTTTGTGGTGCTGCAATCGAGTCCTGTTGGAGATCTGAACTCCTCCTATCTTTCCAATTTGTTGTGATGTTAACTTTTACTGTTTAGACCGACATTTCAGACAGAACATATCAATCCTACATTGATACAAAACAAAAAAGTTCACTGCCTGGTATGATAATTGTATAAATATTAGGGCTGGGACGATACATCGATATATCGATAAATCGCGATACGGTGTTCCTTGATACGCGTATCGATACGTTGGAGCTATATCGCGATATCCGGACCCATTTTAAACTCCGTTCAAAGTCATGAACACGCTCGTTAACTTCGTCGATTGAAAGCTTCGGGCTAACTGAAACGTGTGACTTACTGACTTAAAAGGGTAAAGATGTTTTTCTTGACTACTCTTCCTATGTTTGCTCCGGATAATATGCAGTAGTCAATTTTACATGCATATAGTTTGCGGTACAGGCGGAAAGATCGCCTGGATATGCGTATTTGCTTCTCAATTTTTTCAGAAATGCATACGCATATCCAGCCTGTGGTTTGTGGGAATCTAGCCGCAGAAACGACCAATGACACTTGGATATTTTGTTGATCCGTGTCGTTGTCCGTTTCCGCGGCTAGCGGGAATCCTACAGATATTTTGTTTACTCAGAATCCGTATCTAACGCGATCTTAATATTTACAATTTTGTAAGATACTATTGTCCAGAGAAAGTACCTGATTGAGTGGGTGAGAGTGAGAGCGACGTGAAAACGGCATGAAATAACTTATGTCCAGTAGCTATTCATGCGTGCATGATCCATTCATTTATCATCGATTTTCGAGATACATGTACTGGCGTTCGACCTAAATCTCTTCCATTTAAGATGATTTCATTTATTTATCTGAAAGAAAGAGTTCTGAAATTGTATGTAATGCTTGTTACTTAACTTCGAAAATTTTTAATATTATTAAAAATTTTCGAAGTTAAGTAACTAGCATTACATACAATAATATAAAACCGACTCGTGTCAATCCTTGATTGAACGTCGGAAACAGCCTTTTAAAGAAGGGAAAAAAATGTCTGTCTACTACGATCTTTATATATCTATTATATTATATAATAGATATATAAAGATCGTAGTAGACATACATTTTTATTATTTTCTATTCACGTCAGCGACAACTTTCACTCGAGAATAAAATCATTAAAGATTAGTAGATTACGTCCACGTGGTTAACGCACATGCTCTCTCTCTCTCTCTTTCTCTCTCCCAAAATTTTGCTAATACATGTACATAAAATAAAACGTACAGAGACTGAAACCGTTTGTCCTAAAAAGGATGTATCCATCGAATAAAGTCAAACACATTTAAAGAACAATTATGCGGTAATCTTTTCAATATTGAAGAGAAAGGAGCGTTTGTTACGATTGTTATGGTTGTTTTTAATAAGATTTCCTCATGAAAAAATATCAGTCTAGGATTACTCAAATAGGAAGGGGAACTGAAAAGAGAGATATAAAATGTAATTCCATGTACTGAAAAAAGGAAGAGGGGGGGGGGGGTTACATAAATTCATGAACTTTTCATTTTCAAACTGAGAGCACGAGACCCTCTTATTTACCAATTCATGGCTTGTCTTGTTGATGCAGTTACTAATAAAATAAACAGACAAAAAGAGTATAAATACATGTTAAGGTGTCTCCCTACTCGAACCGTTATAGATTTTTCCTTATATGCAGCAGTCTGCGAATAACGTTTTACAATGGCTGATGAGGGACGAGCCAGCGCATTGAAAAACACAGACAGAAAATCTTAAATGCAAAAAAGAAGCAAAAGATGGTGCAATTCAGCAATGTCCACACCAATCATATAGTATAATTTCTTATTTGAAAATGTGATGAAATTATAAGGGGGTACCCTTATGTTTGTAACCATATCTTGATCATTTATAAAATTGTATACCTGTATGCGATTTTTTCAACATCTATATACATAATCGTATAAAATGATCCAATTTGAAGAAATTCCATCTGTTGTTTTTTGCACAAAAAATTGATATACTATATATTATTCGTCGAAAATATGGTAACATTATAAGGTGGTACCCCTATGTTTGGCGCCATACCTTGATCATTTCAAAAACTGTGTACCTGTATGTGATTTTTTCTTCATCTACATACATAATTTCATGAAATATCACAAAATGAAAAAAAATTCATCTGTTTCTTTATGCAAAAAGTTGGATTTAGTACATATTCTTTGTCAATAATGTTATGAAATTATAAGGGGGTACCCTAATGTTCGGAGATATATCATACTTAGATTTATGTTACAATATCATTTTATGCGTTGAATTTCTTCTATATGACTTGTTATCATAAAATAAAACAAAACAAATAAACATATTCGTATCATCACTGATTTTGGAGGGTTCAATAGCATATGATGGATATTTGATATTTCTCAATTTTTAAGTGCTAGGGTACCTTTCTTTAATGTACTGTATCTTTAATGAAAACTAAATTACCTATCTATGTCTATGTTCATTATGTCATTTTGACTATTATGTATAGAAAATAACCTTAAAATTCAAAATTCATCTGTTAAATTCACGAGTAGGGACCCACCTTAAGGAGAAAAGTTGAAAACATAATTGCAAAGGGTACAGATTTGTTCTTGTAGCTTTACTTGTAGCTAACTAGCCTCTGTCTATCAGTAATAACTTTTGATGTTATTGTTCAAAGTTTGAAAAGTTTATTTAACTGCTTGGGATTTTTTAAATCTTAATTATTCCAGGATCTAGAAAAATATAGTCTTTATCAAAATATGTTCATGTTATATTTGAGTTTCATTCTATACAGCCTGGATCTTCGTTATAGCAATATACATCAGAAATATCGTGATACATATCGTATCGTATGCACTATATCGTGATACGTATCGATACGCTCGAGACCCGTATCGTCCCAGCCCTAATAAATATATAAGAAAAATGTTTTGATCGCCAAGCGATATAAGTCCCCTACCGGCATAAATCTATGTCCTGCAGTATGCCTAGAACTCTTCACATTTAAACTGACATGTACGAACAACAAATAAGATGAATGCCGAAACAAAAATTAGATAATATGTGTACATGTTTTAACAGGAAAACTGAAAAATTCATGAAATTTGCCAAGTCCAGAGGACAGAATTTTCATGAAATTTGCTAAGTACAAGGGCCATAACTCTTACAAAAATAGGTTGATTGAAACCGAACTCGACCTTGATCTGTATCACAATAAATTGTATTTATATACCATCAATTTAATATATGAAATAGTACCAAAGAAAAGCCCGGAAAACCGAAATTCCATGAAATTTGCTAATCCAAGGGCCATGACTCTTGTAGTAATAGTTCAAAATAAAAACCCAAGTGGAATTTGATCTGTATCACACTAAGAAATATTCATAAACTAAAAATGAGTTCAATATATGCAACAACAGTGAACTTCACGTGAACATTAAAATCCTACTTCGGTTATGTCTCTTTGGTTAATTCTAAATTCTTTCCGGGTCGGATATAGGGTTTTCTGTTGAAGGGGATAGGGGTACTCACTGTCCCAAAAGCTAGGGCCTGGGACCGGCTATGTCCCATTTGACCATTGGGTTCCTAACTAACATTGTGACACTTAAAAAAAACCTCTAAATCCATAGGAAAATGGTAGTTTAATATGGAAAAGCCTACTGTTATTTGATATTCACCCTTTGCTTCTACAATATTAGTTAAGAGAAAGATTGAGTTTAATCCTGGTTGACCAATTTTATTGTGGAGTTATGCCCCTTGATGACCTGCAAAATTAAGCACAAAAAGGGCACAAGCGGCTACGACACTAAACGTGTTTAAACCCAGCGGAAGGGACAGTACATCCCTTGAGCCATCTGGATACACGAATATGTACTTGTATCCAGACGGAACAAGGGACAGTACGTCCCTCATTCCGTCCGGACACAAATACGTCATAAACATACACACTCCCATGCTAGTCAAAACCTGCAATGTACTGAAGCAATATGATATAATATATGATACGATATAATATATATAAAACAGTTGCAAAACAACTTGCAAAATACAAGATTCTGAATTTTTTTTCTTTGCAACTGATAGGGATATTGAGATGAAACTCGATTCATAGCTTGGATACAATACAAATTAAAGAGTGAGATTTATTCTTCTTTCTAAATCAACTTATTTTCGACACCGATAGGGGACTTTTGAATGCTAACAAAGGGAATTATGGAATTCCTGAACCGACACTCTTCTTACTTTTTGCTTCTTGTGCTTCGCTTCTTTTGTTTTTAGTCGGATTGCAAAGCAGATTCCGGCTTATGAAATGGAGATGCCCGTCTAAGACAACAATTTGGTTTAGCTGTTGCGTTGAGGTTAGTTGTGAATGAACTATAAGGCGTGCAATCTTAAAATTTGGAACAAAGATAAAGCATAGTAAGAGGATCTAAATGCAGGTATTGTTTTTACCTTGACCTTGAGGTTCGACCTTGCCATTTAAAAATGTAATTTTGTGTTTGTTAGTTAGGAAAGAACTATAATGGATATAATCTATAAATTTGGTACAAAAATAAAGCATGGTGAGAGGATCTGAACAGGTATTGTCTCTGACCTTGACCTTGAGGTTTAACCTTGACCTTAAAAATGTAATTTATAGTATATCTCTTTTGTACAAATACTATGTGGAATTTTACATAAATAGACAATATAGAATAGAGAAGGATTGAGCAAAATGCAAGAAAAAAAATTTAAATAATAAATTTAAAAATAGATTCAAAGATTTTAAAATAATTAACAAAACACAAGATACAAAAGAAAAATAACATGCAAATTATTACTTATCAGGGGTGGAAGAAACCTATAATGTTTTGAGTCATTAGGTCAAAGGTCAAGGTCACTGGTAGGAAAAATTCGCTTAAAATCATAGTTTCCAGATGATAACTCGAGAACCCTTTCACCTATCAAAACCGATTTACGATATATACTTGTCAGGAGGGGGAGACAGCTATTGCTTTTGGGCTCAATACGTCTAGGTCACTGTTCGAAAAAATTCACGGTTTCAAGATGATAATTAACTCGAAAACCCTTTCATCTATCCCAACCAAATTTAGATAGATGCTTATTCATAAGGAGGAGAAGACACGTGTTGGTTCAAGGTCAATGGGTCAAATGTCAATGTCACTGTTCGAAAAAACCGCACTTAAAGTCATGATTTCCAGAGGACAACGAAATAACCCTTTCATCTATCCAAACCAAATTTAGATATATGCTTACTCATCAGGAGGGGAAAACACCTATTGATTGCAGGGTCTCTGTACACTTAAAATCATGTTTTCCAGATGATAAATCTAGAACCATTTCACCTATACAAGCCAAATTTGGATGTATGTTTACTTATCATAAGATTTTGATTTTTGGGTCAAAAGGTCAAAGTCACTGTTAGCAAAAATACACATAAAATCTAGGTTATCAGATGATAACTAAAGAACATATCAAATTTGATATGTACTTACTTATTAGAAGGGGAAGACGTCTACCGAGTTTGGGGAATGTATGTCGAAAAGCAAGGTCACCGTTAGGGAAAATATACTGAAGATTATAGTTTTCAAATGACAACTCAAGTACCCTATTAAGCCTATTGAAACCAAAAGCGGATATATGGTTACTTTACAAACAAGATTTGAGGATCTTAGGGTCAAAGGTAAAGGTCAGTGTTTAGAGAAATAGAAATAGACAAATATTGGGATAAGCTGATTCATCTAAGGGTCAACATGTCAAGATAATTTCTTCCTTTAGCTGATTGTTGTCGTGAGAGTCAAACTGTTCAGCGGGGGTAGATATTAATTTTTTGTCTAGTTTTATTTCATTTTGTTTATTAGTTTTCCCCTTTTTTCTTTGCTTGTAGCACTTACTAATGTTCTTCTTGCATTGTTATCACTTGAAAACAAATGTTCGAGGGTATTTCTACGATTTTGTTTTATTCGGTATATTGATCAAATCCTCCTACGAAATGTGTTTAAGATGCTAATTTTCTATTTTCCTCTGTAAAATTCATAGACTGGGCTCTTTTTATTAATTGATAAACGCATTACCTCTGGAAAACATGTATTTGAAAGTCTAAATCATATATTGATCCATCTATCGGGTTTATTAAAATATTTGCTGAATTATCTTGTTGAACCCCCACTCCCTCTTGAGAGATATTCTTTGACCCATATTAAGTAAGATGTCTCCCCCTCTTTTTCCTCTGAGACGCAACCAATTAATGATTAATTTACATTTTCATAATCTTAAACACGGTAAAATACAGAAAATAAAGGAGCAAAAAGCACACAAGCAGAATGTAAAATGTAAAACGCTAAGGCGAGCACAGCACAAGAAGCAACAAGAGGCAAAAAGCCATTATGTTTCCTTTATTCAGGATGTACCAATCAAAAATGAAAACTGTCTAAGATATTTTTTCCATTATTAAAGTCAGTCATGACCATCAGTCTTTTGGAAAAGTGCCGATACAGACCGGAATCTTCCTTACATGATAGAATATCGTTGTTATTATTCGATTTATAATATCTAAATTTCCCTTTCTTTCTTTCTTTTTTTTTTTATTTATTTCATACATTTACTGATCATTCATTCATATTGACTTAAAACAAGGCTTTGTCGCTAATATATCTTTTTGTACTAAATGAATCAATGCTTGACGCACATTACATAAAAGAGGTTTATGTATAGCTAACATTGTTTACATAACAATGAGGAAAAATGCAACGAATTTGTTCCTATGAGGACGCTGTCAATCATGGATGTTAGTTTGCGCAACATGGAGTGATAATCAGCAGGGTTTGAATGCAGAAAGTTGATAAATTTGATCAGAAATATGACTATTATCTAATCATCACAGTGTGTGACTATCGAAATCAAACAAGAGTTATCACCTCCTGGTGTGCTAATGACAGGATTCATGACATTTTGTAGACACGTGGATGTACTATGACTATGGTCAAATTAACCAATCAGAGTACAGGAGAAGTGTATAAAAAGAAATCGCCTAATTGCCACGTGGCATTTGCTCACAAAGTATTGATCTAATCAATTAATCTAAAGTACTAATTGTCCCTTACAAGTGTCTTTGTTTTTTTTGTCCAGATCCGTCAATAGTTGGCGCCACCACAGGCAAAAGTAGGCCATAGGGGTACTCTCCTTTGACAAACTTCTTCCTCAGAATGGTCAAGAGGGATGTTTAAGAAGTGCTGTTATTCTTGGTTCCACTACGAAGTCTAATTTTTGACGTGTTTCTGACTTTGTCAGAAATGCTCACTATCGAACATTTTCATTGAATAACAATAAATGTATGATTTTGTGCACTCATTTACTACATAGTTGACACATATAAGATTCTAAATGCTTTGTATCAATTTTTTTCCTTCAATTTTATTATTTTTTTTATTTCATTTTTTTTTAATTACTAAAATAGTGATCAATAGGGAATTTATTTTCCTAAAATATGAAAGAGTTGTCTTTCTTACATCAATTGTTATACATCATATGGACAAGAAATTTGGATCTGAACTGGTAAAGTACAACTACAATATGTATCATTATGCATTGTTAGTGTAGTAAGAATGTGCAGGGTATCAGGTGAGCGATGTGCCCCATGCGGCTCTTGTTTGATATCACAAAATATGACGGAATTCGTGATATCAAAAAATGGAATAAAGAGTAAAACGGCTATTTGATATCACAAATTCCATTATTTGATATAAAAAAATCGAATTTGTGATATCAAATAATCGAATTTGTGATATCAAAAATTCGCTAAGATTTTGTGATATCAAAAATTCGCTAAGATTTTGTGATATCAAAAATTCGCTAAGATTTTGTGAAATCAAGAATTAGAATTTTTTATATCACAAAATTGTTTTTTTGATATGAAATTATCTTTGTGATATCAAATAATCGATCTTGTGATATCAAAAATTCGCTATGATATGAAATAATCGATTTTGTGATTTTATTCGAATTTGTTGTATCAGTATATCATATGACAAAGGACTGATGTACGAGATAGTGACCAAACTGGCACAGGTGATCCATTATGGGATACTGAGTTGAAAACAATGCTTGGGATACTGCGTCTGACCTATATTTTCCACTTTATCCTAAACTGATCCACCAAACTTCTTAACCAGATTCAGACGTCTGGGGTGTAGCATTAGCTTACTCAGCTTCGAAAAAAATCATTTGTTCTTCATTAATAACATTTAGAAGCATAATATTGAATGATCTATTTTTTTGAAATGTTCGTCCAGTCCAATAATCCAATCAAATTTGTCAGTCCAATCCAATCGCCCAGTCCAATCGTCCAATACAATCTAGGTTTTACACTATGCATCTTAATCCATCTGAAAGAAGGGCATAAATGATGTGCGTGGGGATATTAATATTTATATTTATTTATCGGAGATGTTATTTTGACGGTATCAGATATATTTGTTTCGTTATCAACAAGTAGTATGTGGGTGCAGACGGCTGAGCAGAAATTAAGTTACATCATAACTGTCATTTGGACATGATGTTTTACTAAATCATTTGGTACAAAAGGATGCAGGAAGGCATACTTTAATCTTGGCGGTTTTGATATTAAATAAAGAATACGAATTATATTTCAAATACAGGAGTGTTCGAAATTAACATAGGTCATACTTCAATTATTGATTGTTCTCCAGGAACTGGAGGTAAAATTATATTCGAGCTATATTTCGTTTAAAAAACACCACTGACATCTCGACATGTAGAGGGAACATAGACAAGGACATTTTTTGTATATAACATTTAACGTAGAATGGAATATAATTATTATGTCGACTGACTCCCAGTCCTAGAGCGGTTGGAACTAGCAAACTTCAGGTTACCAGCGCTAGACCATGGCGTCGACATATATTTCTTGTATCTTTAAAAGTTTTCGATTTCGATTTCGAAATGTGTGTTTCCAATTTTGTGTTTGCTCGATATTAGTTTTTCCATATTTGACAATATGAGCAGTTACTAGATTAACATGATGTGTGTTATTCACTGTACTAATATGGACACATCTAGAAGGAAACAGCTCGTCAGAAGGGTTCGGTCTCTGACTTTGTAAAAAGAAAGAATATATCTTAAAACAGAAAAATAATAATTTTTGACATATTCCAGGGGGTCGACCTCCTCTAGATCCACAATTTAATTTAAATATTCTTGTGCACTTACTTGAGTGTTATCTTATTAACCAAGTTAAATTGAAAACATTGTTGGTTTTTGCGATGGGAGAAAATGACCGTTATAGAAACGGTTCCTAGACCTTCTTTCTGAACATGTAACAAAATTGGTAGAAACTTGCCGTCGACCATAGCTCAGGTCGTTGTTGAACAAATTGTGTGGTAGACAATGCCTTATGAAGAAACCAGATTGTCGTATTTTTCTTTGCAACTTTTTCAATCATTAGAATAAAATTGGCTTTAAGCTTCAGCATGACCTCATTAATCATACAAAAAAGATGCTATGATTATAATTTTGTTTTGTTTTACGACTTAATAGGTTCAAAACATACCGACACGAGGACGCAAAACAGAAAATAACAAAGAAATGACCTTACCCATATTTCATCTTTATTTTTCTCTCAGTTTCCCGTAATACAAATTCAGATATCGGTTTTTAAGGGTTCTTGTACATTTGTGCATTTTTTTAGAAACAAATCTTTATGTAACAATACTTTATTTTTCGTAAAGATTTACGAAGCAGTTGTTTGATTTAGGTTCCATGAAGGTGAAGAAATTGTGACACTGATATATACACACTTATAGAAACTTATGATATGTCATTGTATAAAAATACAAACATAAATTATTATGATATTGATAAGATATGAATTTACAAAAGACTATATATATCCCAAAAAGCCCCATCATAGCCATTTAAGTCATAAGAGAGAGTACCGACTGGACGCTTTAAAAATGTATTGTGACACGATTCCAAAAATCAATGCATTATTAGGAACATTTAAAGCAAAACATCGCTGATTATGTACATAATTTAAGCATTTATATTAATAATGTTACATTTTTGTATCAAAAGAAAAGATTTTAAGATATTTTTTCGTCATTTATGTGTATTTGAATTTGCTTAATTACAAATATATGTAAATCTAATTGACGATTTTAAATGAATCTGGTTGCTGAAACCAGATAGGGTCAAATCACCACTAAAGAAGTTTTATAGGGAATTAATGTTTTTTTGATTATCTAAAAAAGGGATTATGTCATGTTGGGTGCATTGGATCGTTTCAGAGTAACAGTGTTGTAGAGGGGTACTCTGTGTCGAACCATGGGCTTGTTATGGACTGGCCGAATAGCTTTATACATGTAACTAAATAACATATCTTACATTAGTGGTTAGGAGACAAAAAGAACGATCTTCATGGAGTGCTAATCAATGAGGTCGCAATACATACAGACAGATTTAGATTCTTATCTGGTTCAGTACTTTACATTTCCTTGAATTTGATTACCCTTTGTCTACAGAGTACAAGGTACTGCCAGCGGTGACGCCAATCGGACAAATCAGAGGCATATAATTTGTCAAAAATGATCACATCAAATTTGAAAATGTCAAGATTTTTTAAAGACCCACTGAATGATTGAAAAGTGTTTTGTTTTATTAGAAAAGAAAATGAATTTTGTATTTCGTTTTCCGACATTGTTAAAGATCTGTTTTCCATTAAAGATGGGGAATGATGAAATGTGGGAGGGGTAATCATTAGTGGGATGTCGGGCGAAATTGGCATTTTGTCTGCATGTCAGATTAAAGGCACCGTGTAATTTATGGGGTGGAGTGGTGAAGTGGAGAGATGGAGTGGAGTTTGGAGTATGGAGTTTGAAGTAAAGTTTGTGGGTATGTAGGAATCACTGAGGGTATATGTATTCTTCGTAACTTTTCTGTATATACACCAATATGATATTTTAACCTCGTTATCTTGACCTATATGCTTGGCAAATGGGAAATTAGTTGAAAGGAGGGGATCTCCAACAAGACCCAGTTGCAGCACCAACACAAAAACAATCCAAGCGAAAACACAGAGAAGACTTACATAGCAAGAAACACAAAAGGAACAGCAAACACGACACCAAAGCACCAAATACAAAAGACCGCACATAAACAAACGATAAACTAGGCAATTATAGCTTCAGAACAGGGGATGGTCATTGTGTAATCGGGTCGTTACCTAAGTGAAGACACGGTCGCAAGACGATTGTATATTGAAATTGAGAAAAGGTCATGTAACAAAAAGTACATACGTGAAAAAAAATCAACAACCTCTCAATAATACGTAAAATTATGTCAAGAATTTAGTCAAAGGTCACGAGGTCAAAATATTGGTATACATATATATATCATGATTGGTATTTTGGCATTACCTAGTATGGGCCTAACAATAATATTAAACATGATAACACCCTTACTGGATATTAAACATGATAACACCCTTACTGGATATTAAACATGAAAACATCCTTACTGGATATTAAACATGATAACACCCTTACTGGATATTAAACATGATAACACCCTTACTGGATATTAAACATGATTACACCCTTACTGGATATTAAACATGAAAACATCCTTACTGGATATTAAACATGATAACATCCTTACTGGATATTAAACATGATAACATCCTTACTGTATATTAAACATGATAACATCCTTACTGGATATTAAACATGATAACACCCTTACTGGATATTAAACATGGTAACACCCTTACTGGATATTAAACATGATAACACCCTTACTGGATATTAAACATGATAACATCCTTACTGGATATTAAACATGATAACACCCTTACTGGATATTAAACATGATAACACCCTTACTGGATATTAAACATGATAACACCCTTACTGGATATTAAACATGATAACATCCTTACTGGATTTTAAACATGATAACACCCTTACTGGATATTAAACATGATAACACCCTTACTGGATATTAAACATGATAACACCCTTACTGGATATAGCCAAAATATTTATCATGATGTATAGGAAAGTTTACTATACCCCAGGGATTCCTTCGTGCCCTCAGTCTTTTGTTTGTGAGTGGACAATAACTTTACTCAAAACTCCACTTCACTCCATGACTCCACTCCACGATTCCACTCCAGCACTCCACAAATTACACGGTGTCAGATTAAAATGAAAACTTTTTATTTGCAAATCATTTGTTCTTCGTTTATATCTAAAAGTGCAATAAGTCTCATGCGTCCAGAAATAATTTAGTTTATGGAATCAAAATAGATTCAATACCCGAATTACATTAAATAACGACATTATAACAAAGAATTTAATCCGAATGACAATAGATTAAAACTCTTTCGTCAAAATTAATTTGTTTCGCGGTTAAAGGAGAGATTGAGTATAACACGATATCATAGTTTTAAATTTGATAAAGTGCATTTTTTGTCAGATCATATTTTGACTGTGCACAAAAAGCATTATTTCGTAAGGTTTTTTTTGCCCACCATTCTTGTGAAATTCCATTGTGTATGAGAATAAACCAGAACTAAAGAGGGGGAAATATGTGAGATCGATTTACCCTGTAGAAGGAAAACGATTAAAACATATTTATCATTACATCTTAATAAAAAGGATGTAATATGATCCTTAATGACATAATATTTATAGGCCTTGAAATAGTAATATGTAAATAAATATTGATTAGATGAAGTTCCAATCGTCTGTAGCTCCGATGTACTGCACCTATTGTCACCACATCTTAATTTGTCACACGATCGGCATTACATGTATTGTATGTACCAGTCACAGTGGACTGAAAACAAACTCCCATCGTTTGAAATCAATCATCAGCAAGTATAGTAAGGACCACAGTTTAAAACAGAGGTCACAACAGCTCACCTTCCCTATCAATCAACGATAAGAGATCATATGTAAAATGGTAATAAAATCTTGTTAGACACATTAATAATATTTAATGTTGGGGATGGGGAGATAGAAAATATCTCAAATATTCTACAAGTGTATAGCAAGTTGAAACAAGAAAATAACCAACCATGTTTTATTTCAAACATAAGTAAGAAAAACTTCTTTCTTTTTTTTTTAAATCTGCGATGTAGCCAATGACCATACCGTGATTTGATGAGAAAATTATAATTGGGAATTACATTGAACATCTTGTATCCGCATGTCTAAAACAGAAACAAAACAACAAAATGTAACGTTGGGACACTAGTAACGATATCAGAAAAGAAAAGATCATTTGAAGTTGGTTGGAACCATCGGTTGCTTGTATCTGAACTCCAATTATGAATTAAAACAATGTCGAACGTACTACGTGTGCTTGAAATCTTGATCATTTTCTCATTTGAGATTCCATTTTTCAGAGGAATTCAAATTTACTATTTTCTATAGTATTGGTCCAATCGTTTTTAGCAAGAAAGATTACAAAAATGGTTATTTCCTAGTTAGTGGTTAGGTTGTGCACTTGTTGCCTGGATAATTACCACTTCATCATCAAATTTTAACGATGCTCTTTATCTTACATTAATGAAAAAAAAATAAAACATTTCAATTTCTGGGTAATAATTCATGTTCTTGTTCGACAGAAAAGAAAAATTAAATAGATGAAAATAAACAAAAGCGCATATTTAACACATCATATTGATAGTAATTCCTGCTTTTAAGTGGGTTTTTTGTGAACTAATTGCAAAATATTCTTCGGAAAAAATGGAGGGGGGGGGGGACAAAAATTTTTCGTACCGCACGTGAAAAAGGCAATACAATTTAAAGGTGAGTTTCATGATCTAACTGAACGATTTACCGTAAAATGCTATATGAAAGGTTGCATCAGTGCTTTCGATCTCAAAAGTCGCAAATCAATATGAATGATTTCTTCATTCTAGAAATGAACATTTATAAGAAATGAATGACAACATTAAATATTTAAACTCTTTGTTATGGGCATACTAGTAATCAAATGTTATAATATTACTCATTAATAACATGAGAACGCGCCCTGCTCATAGCTATCGTGCAATGTATATGCAGATCTTGACAAAATCAGTCTATCATTTTCTACATTAAAGGTTGCATTAATCAAGAATGTGACAACTCTGCTCTAATATGATTGATTTTTAATTCTTTTCTTCAAAGAATTTCCCCTTTTCTGGCTACAAGTTCCTATACAACGAAATGAGATCACAGTAACAAAGTCAATTTAAAGTAATTTGTATATAGATGTAATATTTAATATTTGGTTTAATGTATTATAACGATATTCATGCATCCTTTATGTACTTCACAATTTACAGTTTAATTGCCATTGATGACGACAATTAAAATACTTCAAAATACTGATGAATTTTAAAACTTGTATGTTAAGGTACACCAAAGATGACAGAAGAAAAGGTACATTGCTACGAGCAAGCTGGTATTTCGTCCATCTTTTTTTTAATTGTGCTTTGTTTTTGGTTTTGTTTATTATTTTTTCCTTGCTTATTGTAAATATATGTTTCGACTTTCTTTTGAATTTTTTTCTAAAACTAAGAGGTCCTTGGCCTTTTTGTCCTATTGGCATACCTTTTTCAGTGTAGGGTTTATTTTTTATTGGATTAAGCCTTTCAGATATTCAAATTTTGGATTAAATGTTTCGGCATCGATCTGCCATCATGGTGGTGAAATAAACGAATGAGAGTAAAAAAAAAACAAGTATAAAATCCAAAAATTAACAGCAATAAGCATACAATTCTTGAAAAACACAGAAGAAAGACAGGGAGGTGTTCAAAAAAGCAGAATACAACCCAACGAGACGATGAAAATCGGAGAAACAGTGGGAAACAATAACACCACTCCATAGAAACACTAAGAACATCACTATCTCAATAAATGTCAACAGTCCAGTGTAAGAACGATAATCGTTATAGGTGGCGCCACACAAATCAATGCTGTTAGAATAAAAAAAGACGGGATGTGGTACTTTGGTCATGATTTTTAAATGGAACTTCAATAATTTCAAATCCTGCCAAAGGATTTCTTGTGGAACCTGCTATAATTTTAAAATAGATGCTTGACACAGTTAACAATGAAGACTTCTGCCTTTCAGCTCTTATGAAGACAACAGGTAATGTACATACAGCTACAACAAAAACAGTAATAAATATTGAAAATACTAAAAATTACAAATGTAACTTATTATAAACATTCTGTAAAGAGTATCACCAATAGAGATGAGATCAGGTGTCAGGGGAGAGTATCTCCTGTTCGCTACTACTGGTCGTACAGAAAAAATCAAATCGGGTGAATATGTAAAATTTAATATTTTGATTGTTTTATCTTAAATTATCTTCCAACATTGATAACAACAAGATGTTATAACTAGTATCGTCCAAAATTATTAAGCACTTACAAAGTCTTTTTCGCTTTTAAATCGCCTTGCTGACATAGAATTTTTCGCTTAAGACGAAAATTTTCTAAATAAGGAAGTGGAAATTTGTCATTTGACAGTTGAAGTCGTCACGTTATCATTGTCGTCAAAAGATAACATGAGAATAAAAGATGAAGCGAAGTTTATGCCTTCAGTGGTTTCTTTTACCTCTTGATCATACGAATCGATCGTGTCAAGATAATCAGCAAAATTTGGATTATCTGTTGAGAACACGTCATCAACATACAATGTATCTATGTAAAATCGCATTGGACCAAAGAAAACCCGGGTTCATAATAGGGCACAGTTGGTTCCAATTGGAAATCCAACAGTTTCAGTTTGCTGAAAGGCCATTCCTTCTAACACTGCAAATATGTAATCGACCAGAAATTTCAGCAATATACGTGTGTTCTGCAAGTTCTTTTGAGTTTTTAAGTCTTCACAAATTATTATTAAGTTCTAGTCTATTAAGACCGAGTTTGATTACTGAAAGAATTTATTCAAATTGATCGATAAATTGATACAGATTATGTTGAGCATTTCGACGATTTCTACATTTTTGGAATGCTATACAATTAAGGCAGTCTTAAGTATAATTTACTGTGATATGTTAAAATATGTATACGGTACTAAACCGTCATTATGGTTTACTCCTATATGATATTGATGGACCGTGGTCACCACAAAGGTACAAACCACAAATTGTTGCTGTCAAAGTACACTTGTTCAAACAGGATGTGAAAATATGTTTTGAAAATAGAAGGCTAAAAGTTATTCAGTAAAAAGGATCAATTTCTCCTGGCAAATCGAACTATGCAAAACTTAAGGAATCCAAATTATAGAGAACAAAACATTGTCGGAACCCACGGTCGGTCACACTAAAACTCAGCTAGTTTTAGCGTGACCGACTTTGTGTTCCGACGACGAGAACAAACGTGTTCAGGTATAAGAGTATCAAGTTAGGAGTGCCCTGTACAAACTAGCAGCTTCGCCGCCTGTAGGGGAATGTAGCCATGTGCTCTTTCTTCTTTTTATCCTACTCCTTCTGAATTCGAATGTAAGATCAATGTTCTGTTCATCCACCACTTTCCTTAATGGTTTCCATTGTTTTGGTGTACATGTAGGAGATTGTATTTTAGTCTTGTGGTACAACTGATACTGATAATGCTTCCGATTCAGTTTTAGAAAGAATTAAGTCGTTGTAGTTTGTGCTCGCTTTGGATTACTGCATCAATATCGCTAACAAATTTCAACATTCAGAAATGAGAAATTTGTCTTTTTAAAAGTTGGAAGTCGTTAAAAGACAATGGTTTCATTTATCTCTTTCATCTGAAGTTTACATGGATGGATTATGCTAAGGTTATATAAGTATAAGTAAAATTAAAATTTGGATTCTATGGAAATTTGAAAACTCTTCATCAATGTATTTGTATGTAAAATTGCTTTTAAGTGCATAGTAAGAAAGCAAGGACTGAACAAAATTCTGCATCAAAGAAGTATAGAAAAACATCAGCAAGAAATGATCAATTTGCTGAAATCCATTCCTCCAAACCGAAACATTACAAATGTTCCATTTTATCGTCTACTGTGTATTTATCATGAGATTCAGAATTTTCCCTCACATAATAAGTTATTTTATAGTTGACAATAATGTACTTGAATTTGCGATGGACTTTTGTGCTGGTGAAAGTACTTTTAATGATTTGGAAAATTTTTTGTTTTAATTTTGAATTGGGAATAGTTGTATAAAAAATTTAAAAATCAAATAATTCGATCGAAAATCTTGCAGATTTCAGGTGTTCTAGGAGTGCAGTTGTATAAGTATAAATATGCACATTTGGTTGATACCTTTTCTATAGTGTATTATTTTGTTTCACGGTACTTTTGAAGACTAGTGCTGATTTCTGAAAGAATTTTAGCTATTTTGAATGATAAAAATAGTGGAGCAGCTCGAAGATCAAGTTATAAAGTGTTGTTTGTATCATGATTTGTGTATTTTTAGAATTCAGTTTTTATATGCCGATTGCTTTTGATTTTTGAATTCTGAATTTGGGTTATTTGGACTGAAAACTTAATTGAAAGGATACCACTGCTCTGAATCTATTAGCAATTTATATTTGTAACCATCCTCATGTTCGAGATCCCCTCCTTATCCCTGGGATGTTTCTAATTTCTATTTGAAAATATTTTTCTCTTGATGTTATAGAATTTGTGTTAGTTTTTTTCTATATCGGGTATTGTCTCTTTGGTAGTCGTATTTACTGAAAACTTCCACAAAAATCCCCCTCTTTTTGAAAATCAAAGTTCTAAATCAGAAAGTTATTTCAAATCTAAATTACGTAATTTAGATGAAAAATAGTTCTTCGCGCCTGCAGATAAAGAAACTAGCAACACCACAATCATTTGAAATTACTAAATATCAACTTTAGTTTCGGAACTTTCGTCTACAAATACTTATATCAAAAGCAAAGAAAGTGTCCCTGAAAAAAATTTTTTTAAACACCACAGACATGTAAACAATACATAGACAAGGAGATTTTTGTATATAAACACAGAACATTGAAGAGTATATGTCGGTTACTAGTCCAACGCCCTATCCGCTAGACCACGGCGCCGACGTGTCCCTAAAATTTTGAGCAAACAAAACATTTTGAGGGACACTTTTTTTGCTAAAAAAAAGTGTCCCTAAAATTTTCAGCAAACATAACAATGAGATTTCTTTATTCAACATCCCTATTTCTAAATTGGATCTTCCTACAATATACTCCTTACACATTCAAATACAATTTTGTCTAGAAGTTTGACGTCAGCATTCACGGCGATAAGGAACACGTAGCAAAATATTGTTAAACTGTTCTTAACAGGAATGATGTAAACTTGTTTTGGTCTATTAAAATTTCAAGGGATGTGATTGACAAAATGCAATATAGAAGTTTTCAAGCCTATACCATTTCTTCATACGACTTTTCTAATATGTACACCACATTTCTTCACGGCAAAATTAATGTTCGATTGTCCAAACTCATTAAATGGTGCTTTGATCGAGAGAAGAAAACTTATCTATGTACATCTGAATCAAAGGGTTTCTTTTCCGCTACAGAATACAAATCATACAAATCATGGACATGTAGTGACCTTTGTATTACCTTGTCCTTCCTCCTGGACAACATTTATGTAAGATTTGGTGAGAATCTCTAAAACAGTTTGTATGTATCCCTATGGGTACTAATTGTGCGCCTCTTGTTGCAGATTTATTTTTATACATGTATGAAAAAGAATTTATCCAAAATCTTCAAAAGCAAAGAAAACATTATTATTTGAATTGTTTCATTGATACTTCTAGGTACGTAGATGATATTCGTATTATCGACAATCCTGTTTTTGAAAAGTAAAAAAAATGTTATTAATCCACAAGAATTGACTCTGAAGAACAAGGCAAACGTTACAAACACAGAAACACAATTTTTGGACCTAAATATCAAAATTGTTAATGGAGAGATTCATACAAGTGTGTATGACAAAAGAGATTAAGAAAAAATGATTTTGGATTCAACAAAGTAAAATTTCCCTGGGGCTTGCGGTATGCTAGAGCATGTACAGACGTTTTGGATTTTCATAGTAGAAATTTACAAATCACGATGAAACTTTTAGGACAAGGTTTTCGCTTTAATAAATTAGTAAAGACTTTCTGGAAATTTTAGAAATTTTTAGAAAATTTATTGTCAAGTTCTTTTAAAATTCGGATCCATACAAGCAACAGAGTATATTACTTAAGGTATTTCACATCCTGCATTTTATGGTGACATAATTAACAAAATAAGAAGGATCAAAGGTAGACAGAATTACAATCGAAATTGTGTTAGAATTATCAAACGCCTTTTTATGCCGTGGATATAATCCTTCTGTCACCAGACGGACACTTGGCTTGGTACTGGACCAATCTGCAACCATCGCATTCTTAAAAATTGCACTCTGACTGACTGTGACGATGGGACTCTAGACGGGCCCTGTCCAAATCTCTTTAGAGATGGCAGGGCTCCGACCATCTGTCCTCTCCGAATCTCAGTCGGACTTCTCGTGTGATAACATGCATGAGCTCGCTATAGCCGACAGAACACGGTCTGTATTTCGTACGCATTCTGTTTTGATATCCATTTACATATCCACATTGTGTTTCTCGGGCCCTGCGTCATACTGTCTGTTTATATGGTCATCTTACAGCGAGGAGGTTATTTTACACCACAATTGTACGTTCTTCAAGACCTCTGGGTAATCGGGAAAGCGGTAGGGTTGTACGCACGTAGTCCGGGTTACCACACCATCTGTTACTTGTGTGGCAGATGGCCGTCCTAAGTCGGCATCGATTGGCCATTGGTCTCGTTGGTTTATGTGTAGTCATTTGTGTTTGATGTTTCTATGTGACTTGGTGTTCCTTCTTCATTTTGCGTCTCTTTCTGTTCGTGTTTGCTCTGCGGTTTGCATTGGGTGTTTTGGGGTTTTGCTGTGGGTGATGCAGTCGAGTATTGTTGGAGATCCCCTCCTTTCTTCTTGCACATACAATGAGGGCAATGTGGGGTGCCATACAGTGGATATCCTTTTTATGCCGTAGTTGAGCTATGTGTTTTTGGTATGATTCAGTACCACTACCTTGACATGATCAAGTTTAGCGTCACACATTGGCGTGTTTGTTTCCTTGTATTGAGTGTTCCTATTTCTTGATTGTGATTATACGCATTCGAAAATTTCTGTTCACAAACTTTTCTCGAAAAGCGGGTCCTGTAGCATCATATCCCTTCCATCTTGCTATACGTCTTTCGGTATTTTTGGTCCATGCTGCAAATTTATCTGTTCTTAAGTGATGCTATTGAATTTGAAGACGTTTAACATTTCAGCCTTTGGCGATGTTTCATTTTTTGGATAGAGGATCACTGACGAGGGTTAACGTATCCAATGTACAAATGAAGATCTCGCGGACGTCTCGTCCATTTAAACAGTGTTAAAATTATCTCGGTAATCTTCGGCAGTGTCTCAATAGTTTCCGTGGCTCAAGTGACGGTCAGCATTATGACCTTTGATGATAGAAACCATTATTTATGTTGTATTGGGTATATTTAGGTAAAAATATGCCATGATTCTAACTATATAATACACTTGATATTTATTTGTACAACGGATACAACATATGTCTGGTCCATGCTGCAAATTTCTCTGTTCGATGCCATGAATTTGAAGACGTGTAACAAAAAAAAAACTTCAGATTTCGGATCTCCCATGCTTGAATTGAGCCAAAGTGAAAGTGATTACTTGTACACATTGAGAAGCTGGCATCCACAAGATCAAAAATGATGACATTGCTGTTAGCAATAGACGCAAGAGTATATGAGCTCCGCACACATGGATAAAACAATGACAACACATATTTACTACTCTTTCTTATATAGTGAAACAAAAAAGTATATGCATAATTTTATAAAGAAAATATATCTCATCAGCGATGCTCAATGCCCTAATCAAATTGACAATCCAAAGTATAAATATTAAAAAAAGCTGAATAGTGCAACAAGATGTCAGTTGGTAAAATCGTGTTCTCGTATTTTGCCCGTTGACGGCTGAGTGAAATGCACAAGAATATGCAAAGAAACTAGCTGAAGTAGGTAGAGAAAAATGTAACACAGTAAGATGAACTTTTCTGTACTAATTCAAAGTGGGGAATGCGAGCCCTACAGGCTGCCCAGTCTGTATGTATAGTAATTGACCTGACCTTTATAAACGTTGAGGAATGTGACCTCGTTTGGCTGATTTGACTATATTTAGTTCTTGACCTGACCCATATACCCGGTGGGGAAGGCGATTCTATACACTTTAAGATGCCCAGTTGAGCTGACCTGTCCATATCAATATTTGTGTGTGTTTATTGACCTGACGCTTATACACTATGGGGAAGCGATTCCATAAACTGCGCAGTCCATGTCTGTATGTATGTCCATTTCTTGTCCAGACACTAATACGTTGTGGGGAAGACTTCCTAGTTTGGCTGACCAATTCATATCGCTATATATAACTACATTTGAGTGTGTTGCATGCAATCAGGAGACGCTGACTCTCCCCGGGCAACTGGTCTCACTTAGAAATTTTATTAATTCCGAGGATCGCAGCCGTTCCTATGGAAAATCTCATGATTTTGCCTTACCTTCTCGACTTTGAGACTGAATAATTGATAGGTACTTCTTTATTGACCTTACTCATATAAATTGCGGGGTATGCGACTGTAAGCATCTCGAGGGAGAGGCCATATGGTTACACGACCAAATAATGCTGACCCAGTCAATATAACTATGTATCATGAGTATTTATTGACTTGACCCTTATACACTTTGGGCAAGATGAACCAGTTATGCTGTTCTGTCGATATCAGTCTTTAAGTGTATTTATAGACCTGACCCTAATACACTGTGGGTAAAACGATGCATTTCAGCTGACCAGTTGATATCAGTATATATGTATATTTATTGACATGACCCTTATACACTGTGGGTAAAACGATGCATTTCAACTGACCAGTTGATATCAGTATATATGTATATTTATTGACATGATCCTTATACACTGTGGGGGAGTCGACCCAGTAAAGCTGACCAGTCCATAAAATACAGTATGTGTGTAGTTCCTGATGCAGTGTCGTCGTGATCGCATGACAGAAGAATGCTGAAGCCGCGAGCAAGGTTTTAATTAACTGAAATTTGCACTTAAAAGTCATTCATAAATAAGCTTCAAACAGCGAATATGTCTGCCCCGCCTTGCGTTCAACGTGCAATTGTTACAACGAGGCGTAAATGAATGAGTTTGTGAATAGAAAAGATGTTATCCACACGCCTTGTCATAAAGGGCTTAGGTCCTTCATAGAAACCAGACATTTTACTTATGGCGTGAAATTACTAAGGGGATCATTGGAACATGATAATCTTAAAAAAGACATTATCAGTCTGATCTGGTATAGATTTGCAAATTCGTCTATTTATTGTGAAATTCATATAAGTCATCAAGCTTCCTAATGAGGCAATTCTTCTATAATGGATTCCTTCAATGAATCAGCAAAACACCTATTTACTTTTTGATGTGATATAGAGGTACCACAAAAAGTACATCACAAAGAGAGAGAATGACACGTTGGTCTATGTCCCTGTATATTACTTTTGAAGTCTTTTAACAGTGTAATAGTACTCGGCATTCCAATAAGGTTTGTAATATATTAGATCTCGTTGTAAGGAGACATGGATGACATGCCGAGATATAATGGAAAGTTCTTTTTGAAAAAAAGGGCATTGAATGATTCATTTAAGAACAAGTGAGTCACATACATGCAGATCAGGTTCAAGTGAGGTACTGTCATAAAAAAGAATTCGACTGTCCTCTGTACAAAGACGATTCCTGGTTAGGATGGATTTCTAATGGTGCCTGATTTTATGCACATTCATGCTTAATTTGTGTGCTGTCTAAAATATTCTCGTGGCATACAAAACCAGAGAAAATGTAAAACCAAACAAATGACGAGTTTTAACTCTGCAAAAGTGAATCCCAAATGGAGATGAGATCGAGCACCCAGGGACAAAAACCATTAAAGAAGAAATTTTCTTGTTTGCTTTTTTACCGTACTGAAAAGTTCGAAACCGTAGAATGCATCAAATGCATCAAATTCGACATTTTTATGGTTCTCATCTGAAATGTCTATCAACACTGTATGGACAAAGAGATGTTATCGTATTTCAGTACATAACTTCATTATTATCATTTTTCAGAACAAAATAAGTGTAAAGCATTAATGATTGAATCTACATTCAGCAAAACACCGTACTGATTTCACTGTCCACTTTCATGAGTTTAGCAACAGCCCGTCTTCTCCTGCTTATGGCGTTTTTGCTTTTGTTTCTTAAGCCCCGTTTACACTATCAAAGTTTTCTTGTACAAAGTTTTTGACGCTAACTTTGATAATGTAAACGATCCAAGAAAACTTTGATCAAAGTCCGTCAAAGAACTTGGATGGACTTTGATGGAATAGAACTCCATCCTATTTTTCTTGAAACTTTGACGGACTTTGACGGGAATCGACCAATTAGAATAGAGATTCAAAATGATGTCAGAAGTATTTTAAGTATCGAAGACAGAAATATAAGAAATTTAGGGCGTTAAAAGTAAAGAATAAAGCGACAAAGACAAAAGATATAATGCAGTGAATTATTTGTTTTGAAAGCCTCGAGCTAGTGCTGAATTGTTCCATATGGCCAAATGAACAACTACAAACATTATTTTAAATTTTTAATGAAGCATATTCTCAGTATTTACAGGACCCATCTCTGTTTTGGTGCATATTTGCCACGTTTTCATGTACAAGTCGTTCAAAGAACTTTGATAGTGTAAACGGACAACTTTGTCCAAGAAAACTTTGACCAAATTTTTTTGACGGACTTTGACCAAGTGTTAACGCGGCTTTAGCTACTTCGGTACACCAGGGCATGTTCTTAATATGACGATTTCATACTTAGAGCTAGACGGCTTGCAAGTAAGCTACTGGTTCAGGCTTTTATTACACAACGACTGAAATATCTTCGGTCGCTAATGGGATCTTATTAAAGCATATGAGATCCCTCTTTCCAGAATGATCAGTGGCATTCTTGATTGCGATTGAATTGCTGTCAACATGAATAAACAAGACATACATCAATCACCGAATTTGACATGTTTTCATGGAACTATTGCGACGGGTGTTGCATAAAACCAGGATAAGCTGACTCTCCCTCGGTACTCTATTCCGATGTTCGCAACAGTTCAAATGGAAATTCTTATTATTTTGTCTTGCCGTTTTGATTTGAGGCTGAATAAATGATGGGTACTTCTTTGATATTTATTTGTTATCCCCCGATTCAAATGCATCAGCCAGACTTTTAAAAGTGGCGGATATCCTAAGCAAGCAGGAGATCTTTACTCTTACCGTGGCGCATGATCTCAGTCCTCATGCTTTTGTTCACGCTTTATCATACGTGGTTGAAATAATAGGATTTTATTTTGTGTGTTTTCCTTAATTTTTATGCCGTTCGTTGTCCAAATTATCTTTACTTATTTCCAATGTTCTTGTCAACTTTTCCTTAAAAGACGCGTGAGGCATTAAGGATAGAACTCGAGACCGATCCACCCTTTCAAGTTTCAAGCTATAATATTTTAGTCCCTGGAGCAAAGCTGCCTTGTCCTCTTTGAATTTTCTTCCTAGAATTCTTTGCCTGAACTCGCACTTGAAGACAAATCCATCTTTTCAAGCAAATATGTTTCGCACAATGACGGTGCATATAATTGTGCACCGTAAAGCACTTTTCTTAGATTTCAGATTACCCAGTGATATATATCTTGTTATTCACTATACATATTGTTACTCATAATTGTTACTCATCATTTTAATTGTCACTGTCTGAATATGTCTGAATGAAATCTGATTGGGAACTAATTTGTAAATGATGAATGTGTCTATTTACGTGATGAAGCAATCGTGGATTTTATTACCTCCTCATTCAATAAATATTTTTGAGGAACACATAATATCCTGATAATGTTCCAACGGAAATGTTAGTCAGACACTTTGTCATACAAATGATGAGTTTGTTAAAACAAACAATGCTACCTGCTCCGGTGTACTTGGTTGTCTGTGTGTAAAGTGGACCATTATGTCACCTTTCTGGTTAGATTTATACTATTTAGTACTCATACTTAGTATACACAGCTTGCCTGTTCTTTGTTTTGAAATGTAATACCAAACAAAAATCAAAACTTTAGTACTTAGAGTTTCACCGATGCAATTGGGACATGTTTCCATTTCAGATTACGTATACGCACTAAATGCTTATTTAAAAAAAATGAGAGTGTGCATGACAGAAGTATCCCATATTTCATTCCGTTAACAACTTCCCGATTGAGGCTTTTGACTGATTTTCTATATATAGTCTCTATAGACTCACTATTAAAAACAGTCCTTACTCCAAAGTGTTTCTCAAAATAACACGACAAATCAAGTGCATTTTTTAAATAAAAAAAGTTCAACGTATAGGTAGAGACTTTCCATATAGTACGTACTGAGTGTAACTTTGTACTGGATTGATGTGAGTCCGCACAATGTAGGAGTGATTGCTCCTGAGAAAGGATATTGAATCTTATCTTCTTTATTTCATTGTGGTTTCACATTAACCACAGAAAGGGCTATTCATATAGACCACACGGACGATTGAAAATTCAGAATCGGCAGCATGTGGTCATCAGAGCGTAAAGCGACATCATATTGCCTTTATCTGCCCGGATGGTGGTGACAGAGAGGTTTATCCACAATAAGTCGCCCATAAGATGTGCTCAATATTGTGACCCAAACAGGGCGTGACTCTGACAGTTCTCACGAGAGAAGAGCTGGGGAAAACATCATTGTCAAAGTGTCTACTCATTCAGAAAAAGACATGGTGGAATTATCAAATTTGGCATAGTACACATCTTGTATGTTCGCTTTCATTGAGAATTTTGTGGGCTTGGATTCGGTGTTTGTTGTCATGCTGTCCCCATTTAGTTTGGTCACTTCCTTGACTTGTCATTCACCCTTGATAGAATCTTTTCAGTGTAAACCTCGTACATCTGGACAGAGTATTATATATATCGATCAAATATTTAAATCTTTATTGAATTTAAACCTATCTCAATTCATTTTACTTATATGGAAAACAGGAAAGACCTTTTATTACGAAAGGAAGCAAGAGAAACCGGGAAATTAAGACAAGACAACACCGCCCATGCAAAATGCACCCATAAGAAATATAATCTGGTTCTTGAACTCTAAAACTAGACTGAAAAGCAAATCTAAGTGGTGAAGGACATTACTAGACTGGATGACGAAATACGAAACTGACACTAATAATTTCAAAAAGCCACAATTGTTTTAAGAGTCATTTTGTGGTGTCTGGGCTTAAAATTATATCAAATATTTGTTATTAAAGTATAATTTTAACACCTAACAATGTAATTTTCTCAAGTATTTCAAACGAAAATTGACAATATGATACATAATCATGGACTCAATCATGACGATGGTCCCAATAGTTACATAATAGTCACAAAAGGTCACTAGGAAACGTGTCGTCGCGTGTGACCTTTGCCAGACTTTCGTCCTCCTAAATACATGTACGTCAATTTCATTCCTATTCATCATTATCTGGTTATCTGTCATAATCATTATTTATTTATTTTTTATTCGACATGGCTGTATTGGGTCGGTTTGATTCCTCTCTTGATTGTTTTGTTTTTAAACTGAATTAGGTTGTTTTATAGAAAATGAGTTTTGGACATTTCGAAGCAGTCTTCTATACGTTTGATTTATAAGAAAACCCTTCCTTTAGTAAATGGAATTAATTTTCATGTAATCGAATAGTTGTTAAAAATATGGATAATGACCATATCTCCATACACAGTACAAAATCGATAATTCAGAAAATCATATAAACTGAAGGCATACAAAATCAGGATTAAACAGGGACCAAAGCAAACAAACAAAAACCCCATGAAAAGAAGCGAACTCCCAATACATGTATTGGTGTGAGACCAGGTGCCCAGGAAGAGTCAGCATCTCCCGCTTACATGCAACGCCCGTTGCCTCTATTTAATAGAATTGTCGCATCCTGTTACTTCCATTTCGAAAGATATAAGCATATTTTGTGGTTGTATGGCACAAATGGTCTAAGACGGAATATCATCCACCATTCTGGACAATGGGACATTATAGTGTATGGCGTGTTCCCGGTATCGACCGTAGAACTTCCTCAGTGACGATGTTAGTCAGTAAACCCGTAACATAACGATAGTCACACCAGCCACTCTGACAATTTATCTTGTCTATTTGTCATTATTTTCTTGTGGTACTCGGGGCAATTTATCTAAGAGTATTTTTTTATTTACTGTAGAGCCAAAATAAAGTGAAAGATGATTGATTCTGAACGGGACAAAATGTTTATCATCGAGATGATTCCAGTGCGTATGTACATTTTTATTGTGTCAAAATTAAGCCTGCTTAATAAAGTGAGATGAATCAGTTGGAAACATTGAGCCGACATGCGTTTTGCCCTTTGCTTTTAGCGTTTTGCTCTTTGCGGTTTTTTTCCGTTGAATAACGGTCCCTAGGACAACCAGTCTGTCCGTCATCAACAATTGACCAATCTTATTCGTTGACTGACATATTAGGCATGAAAACGACACAAGGAGGAGAAGAGTGTTCTTTGATTTTTGCTCTTTGCTTTTTCCTTTTGCCTTTTGCTTTTGCGTTTTGATATTTGCTTTTTGCTCTTTACACTTTGCGCTATGAACAAATTTCGTTTTACATTAAAAGGCAATTATCAGCGAGCATCCGGCTTATGAGGAATAAATAAACTGACACTTATTTTAAAAGAAGAAATGTGTGTCCGATAATCACTTCATTCACTCTTTGGTTATCGCTTATTTTCATTTCTGTGAATTTTAGTTTAAAAAATGAAGTTGGTCTCTGCAGTGCAGAGGGCTGTGTTATCGGGGTAATCAGTGCAGCAAACCCTCCCACTTGATTTAAATGTGTCTGAATTTAACAAAAGTGGTGTTCCTCCTCCTTATAAGGAGGTGACACAAAAAGCAAAGAGCAAAGGGCAAAACGCATGTCGGTTCAAGGATTCCATAAATCAGAGAGTTTGTTTCATTGTTTATTTTTATTTTATTTTATTTATTTATTTTCTTTTTTTCTTCTTTCTTTCTCTCTCTCTCTTTTGTTCAGTGCAACTTTGAGGTTATTAAAGGAAATATTGTTTTCTTCTCTGCTTCGATGTTGAAACTCGCTTTGTGCGTTATTATCCTCTACTTTTTTTTTAATCTCGCTTTCTACGTTAATGCCTTCACAATTTCAGATCAATTCCTTTACATGAAGACCGTCTCGCTTTCTGCGTTAATGCCTTCACAATTTTCATATCAATTCCTCTTTACGTGAAGACAGTATCGCTTTCTTCATTATTGCCTTCACAATTTTCATATATTTTTTACGTGAAGACCGTCTCGGTTTCTGTGTTAATGCCCTCACAATTTTCATATCAATTCCTCTTTACGTGAGACCGTCTCGCTTTCTGCGTTAATGCCCTCACAATTTTCATATAATTTCCTTCACGTGAAGACAGTCTCGCTTTCTGCATTAATGCCTTCACAATTTCCATATAATTCCTTCTTTATGTGAAGAAAGTATCACTTTTGCGTTACTGTCTTCACAATTTCATATCATTTCTTGTACGTGAAGACAGTCTCGCTTTCTACTTTAATGCCTTCACAATTTTTCACAGTCGCGTTTTCATATCAATTCCTGTACATGAAGACAGTCTCGCTTTCTACTGTAATGCCTTCACAATTTTCCATATTAATTCCTTTACGTGAAATTCCAGACAGTCTCGCTTTCTGCGTTTATTCACTTCAATTCCTGTACGTGAAGACAGTCTCGCTTTCTACTTTAATGCCTTCACAATTTACGTGAAGACAATATCGCTTTCTGTGTTACAATTTTCATGTCATTTCCTTTTCTTGGAAACAGC
Organism: Pinctada imbricata; assembly: GCA_033119305.1. Classification (NCBI taxonomy): domain Eukaryota; kingdom Metazoa; phylum Mollusca; class Bivalvia; order Pterioida; family Pteriidae; genus Pinctada; species Pinctada imbricata. The sequence continues at coordinate 50,984,138 of VSWD01000008.1, read as the reverse complement.
TTTGCTTTTTCTGCGTTCCAATATCGCCTTAGAACTGAGTCATTAATTGCCTCCTTTTGCATTTGGTCATTTGTAGGAGGACATAATATTGTACCGATTGCAAGTAACGTTTGATCTACAATAAGTCAATGACAATGCAGCCCCACTCTCTATATATATCCATGTATTTTTTCGGTGCTTGAATACAGAAAATACAAATGGAGTTACTTAAACATTTTAAGAAATTAAAAACTAATTTTCTGCCAGTTTCCGGTAAATGTAAAGCTGATAGGTGCATAAATGATACTCGTAGGGGTGCGCGTTCCATAATAAATCACAGTTTAATTACCACACATTCAAGAGCGAGTGTGTACGAACAATACCCAGGTAGGGATAAGATATCATAATGTTGAACCTGTTGATCATAGATTAGCATATATGATGGTACAAATACCAGCCGTCTATGGGAATGTACATGTCTCCGCTTCTCTGTGGTATTTAAAAAAATAGAATGAAATGCTAATCAATTTCCGACCGCAAATATTTTGTATGAACAGTAAATATAGTATATTATGAATTCTGATCGGGGCTCTTGGTGAGTAGGTGATGAGATTACTTGAGTGCAGTGACTTTGCACTCTTAACCACTTTTCTTCTAATTAGTCAGTTGCGCGAAAACTAATCAAACAAGAACGGGCAACCAATTCTGATTTATGTTTCTTATTATTCTTTATCAGATTTATGACTATACTAATTTACCAAAGGGACGTGTTAAAAAATATCAAGAGACAAAGTTATCAATCTAAACCTTTATCCTGGACAGAATTACGAAAGTGTAGGAAAATATGTAAATCGTCGTTGAGATAAACTTTGAAAGTTATCTTTAATTCTGAGCGATGGCATTGTAACAAACGTAACTGATACAAAAACATGCTTTTGAGTGCTCCAAAGATTTCTATCAATGAAAAGGCTTCCAGGAATAGCTGTCAATAATTATATATTTTACACTTCAAAGAAAAAGAATCTACATAATTCGATTGAATAATTATAGCTATTCTCTCATGAATAAGTGATTCGTAAATCAATTCAAATGCAAATCTGTTGAAAAAATGCATCCCATGATCTCTTTTTAAAAGACATAATTTTATAACTATTCATTATAGCTTCAGTCTTAACATATATGATGGATCCTTAAATTTAACCTCTCTTCTACATAGTGAAACTTATTAAATTCAAGTGTCACTTACTTCTACAAAATAAACGTCGCAGAGTCGCCAGGACTTTAAAATACAAATATTGCACCTTGACTAAATTCTTCATTAAAAAGAGTTATACGATGTTGATGAAGACCAGGATTGGTTAGTGTATACATGATTTAAGAACCTACATAGGAAGTTAGTGGATGGCACCAAATGGGTCAGAGACAGGGACCTTGTGTTTGTACAAGTGTCGAGCGAGATTATTTAGTGTACCCTGCAAATCCTTAATTCTTATGAATGAAAAAGGCACCAAGTCTAAGCTGAACTTCTTGGTAGCATTGCCTCGCCGGGTAAAGCATATCCACCCACATAGAGAATGCGGCTGCGATCTCTGACCCTCGGAAAGATTAGTCAAAATTAGGTTGCACAACACGACGACCCTCCAATGCTGTCTGCTCTGAGCAAGTCGCTTTGAATGAAGAGTTGTTACATAATTTTTGTTTACCCTTGCATTAACCCGTCTGTACGTAGAGTGATTGTTTTCACTTTTTTGTTAACGAGTAGATTTGTGTATCCAGGGAAATTATGTGAAGTCAATATCTTGTACCTTGAATCTGCATGATACCCTTAATGTTCATTACATTCAGTCGATATTTTAAACCAAGAAGTTTTTACATTATGAATATTTATTCCGTGTAATTTACTTCAAAGTCTACGACGATGATATGGATATCTTCAAGTAAGCAAATAGCCATAACAGTATTTTTATGTCCTTGATTCAGAGATAATATTATACCACTTTTGTTTAGCAAAAAACAAACTCCGACCTCCTGATGAAAGGAATGTAGGTACAAGTAATCCGTTCTTTGTCACGTTGAAGTGTTTATCACCATTTGAATTTTTTAAATTATGTAATGTGAAGTTTGGAATTCTTACTAAGTATCTTCCATACCCGTTTTGTAACAGGAATTCTTAAGTTTTTTAAATAAGTTTTTAAGGTAGCTTAAAGTACAAGAAACTTTTAATGCGATACGGATTCTTATTATGATCTTGGACCGTTATCGGTTCCAGAACCTTGGGGACATACTACATACGTTATTTAAGACGGAAAAGAAGGCTCTGATAAAACATACTGACGATGAGAAACATATCGGGTTTTATTTGATCCTTCAGTTAAAGTAGTCTTCATGTTTAACTATATTTCGGAAATGATTTTGATCGAACTAAGGGCAATGAATACTACGGAAGCCCGTTAGTGCCAAATATGAATAAATAAAAATGGAGGAAATGCGAAATATATTTAGGAAAATGCGAAATAAATTAAGGAAAACGAGAAATAAATTTAGAAAAACGAGAAATAAATTAAGGAAAATGAGAAATATATTTAGAAAAACGAGAAATAAATTAAGGAAAATTAATGAGAAATATATTTAGAAAAACGAGAAAAATATTTAGGAAAATGAGAAAAATATTTAGAAAAACGAGAAAAATATTTAGGAAAATGAGAAATATATTTAGGAAAAAACGAGAAAAATATTAAGGAAAATGAAAAATATATTTAGCAAAAACGAGAAATATATTTACAGAAGGTGGAAATATAAAAACAGGGAAACCACAACCAATAAGTAAAGCTTGACCTTGCCACTCCCGAAACATTAATGAGTAATGAATTACAGTATCTATTTATCAAGATACAAAGACTTCCTTGTATTTATTCCACTTCCCCGCAACTCCCGCTGCTTTTACACGAGAAATATATCCTATGTATACGGGCAAAGATGCATGTGTAATATTATCTGTCTGGTATTTGGCATTGCAGCTCTTGCAAACATCCATTTCGAAGACTGTTTAGTTTATGATGCGCCTTGACCAGTACCAATCGTTTATTTCTCTCGTAAAAGCAGCGGGGGTCGGGGAAGAAGTGGAAGAAATACAAGAAGGTCTTTATCTCCTGATAATCTCATTAATATTCTGGGATTGGTAAACGGAGAGTGTAGTGGGGGAATTTAATGTTTATATACATATCGTATTTCTTTTGTGGTTTCCATTTATAACAGTACCCCTTCCGCCCCTTCCTCTCCATCCCGCCCCTTAGCTTCCTGCTCCCATCCCCTGAATTCCTCCTCCCTCCCCTTTACCCTCCCTCCCGCCACTCCCTTCTTCCAACCCCTGCCCTCCCTCCCACCTTCCGCCCCTGTCCCTCCCCTTCGTCCCCCCTCCATTTCACCCTGTCCATTCCCTTATTTATATTTCCACTTTCTGTAAATCTTTTTCTCATTTTCCTAAATATATTTTTCATTTTTTCCTAAATATATTTCTCATTTTCCTAAATATTTTTCTCGTTTTTCTAAATATATTTCTCATTTTCCTAAATATTTTTCTCATTTTCCTAAATATTTTTCTCGTTTTTCTAAATATATTTCTCATTTTCCTTAATTTATTTCTCGTTTTTCTAAATATATTTCTCATTTTCCTTAATTTATTTCTCGTTTTTCTAAATATATTTCTCGTTTTCCTTAATTTATTTCTCGTTTTTCTAAATTTATTTCTCATTTTCCTTAATCTATTTCGCATTTTCCTAAATATATTTCGCATTTCCTCTTTTTTTATTTAATCATATTTGGCACTAACGGGCTTCCGTAGAATACTTTCAGATGCCAGTGTTTGATTGCTATAGACAGTGGGACACTACATGATTGCGACTGCAATGAGTAGAGGATGGTGAAAGTCATTCAAAAATGATAACAGGGAGATTTTAAAAACCAGAACAATTTCAAAAAGAACATAGAAACTTGTGATGAACAGATTTGCCGATCCCCAAAAGTCATGCCATTCCTTTTGTCGCTGAAAGGAAGCTTTGGCTATTACTTCCCCTTATTTTCAAGGTTATATTTATTTGTTGTTTTTCGCGTAAAGATGATAAACCATGCAAACAATTTGCATGTATTAGATTTTGCCTATTTTCGGACTTTTGACAGCTTTTATTTGTTTATTCGTATTTACTTGAAGCGTTTTGAATCTGTGCAGCGCAGCAATTATTATTTTCAGTGATGGAACCTACAGAGAAATTCATTTTTACAACAGAAATATAGAACGTTATCAAGTTTTAATGATGTGATACGACTGTTCCCGTTGTATCTGTGAGTTCTTTTTTTTTCTCGTCGTATGTGTGTTTGTTCCGCTGTGCTCACTACAACGTCATCATGTTGGGGATATCCTCCCAATCTGAATGAACTAATAACACTGAAAAATGAAAGTTTCCCCATATACTATACAGATAAGGACTTTCATTTCGTCTATTTCTAGTAATTGTTACTTATGTACCCGACACATAAGTAACGAGTTAGATGAACCTGGACGACACATTTCACAATAAACAGTGTTAGTACCCAGTCATTTGCTCGGCGTGACACCCACAACAGCTCAACAAGGAAATAGGACCCTGGTAAAGAGAACGATACCCTGAGGTTACTATATCCCCATGCCAAGGCAAGAAATCAGGTTAAACAAGTTTATTAAAAGGCAAGACGTAAAGACGTAAATCCACGTTACCACAAAAACGAAATGGGACATTTACTGTGGAATAAGCTACTAGCAAAGATCATAAAATGTTAATAAATTGTCTCAGCATGTAGATCGGGTTCCCTATGGCATGAAGGGATACAGATATTTTAGACATCTTACATATTTTAATGAGGGCATATAACTTTTGGACATGACTCTATTGATAAAGAATAATAGCTGGAAAATAAGCAAGTATGAATGTTTCACAAGTTTATATGGGGATTTTGTTTCTAGTATCAAGTCATAAAACAAGCCCGTAAATGTTTGTAACCAGAAGACTGGACCAAGGGAAAATATTATGTTCTTTTTATGGAAGGAAAATATAAAGGACTGATAATTTAATTTGATGCCGCGGGATTTCCCAACTATAGCAGAAAAGCTTGAAGTACCATGACCAATTTTCTTTCGATTTTTTTTCTTTAGGGAATACCTTGTGTCATGTAGATCGTAATTCTAATTTCGGTATAATTATATCTATCCTATATCACCAAGGTTGAGATGTGGTATTCACCTTAAGGATATAATGAGAAGGAAAGTCTCCAACCAAACTACACCATAACCAGCCCAGCGGAACACACACAACAAAGGATTACAAAATTGCGATATACATGTACATCACTTGCGGCTAGCCAAACAGGGGATGTTTACTCCTCCCGGACACCTCGTCCCACCTCTAGCTTGCTAGGGGTCCGTCGATGCTCCATTTGGTGCTCTATTGTGAGTGCTGTTGAGATTGCTGTCAGGATCTTCTTTATCTTAAAACAAACAACTCTAACAACCTAGAAAAAAGCACTCAAACGAAGATTAGCATTAAACATACAAAGCAGAGACAAAATAACATCTAAACATCCCCATGCCTAAACACAACGCAGACAAGCACGTACAAAAAGAGACACAAAAGGGACAGGGAACACCAAATATGACAGCAATGAACAAAAGGTAACACATAAACCAACGAGACAAATGGACAATTAGCGCCAACTTAGGAAGGCCATCTGCCACATTATATACTATCAAATGGTGTGGTTATCCAGATTGCGTACGCACAACCCCATCATTTGTCCGATTAACCAGTGGTCTCGATGAACGCACAATTGTTCTGTATGAAGGCATCTTCACCATTAGATGACCATACAAACAAGACAGCAAAATTCAAAGTAACACGAAGTACAACAATATGTAAAAGGATATTTAAAAACAAAGGGCTTACGAAAAACACTGAGTGAGTACTCTGTCGGATGGAGCATGTAATCACCCGAGGAGTCCGACAGACATTCAGAGAGGACAGGTGGTCGGACTCCCGTCTTCTTTGTTGCATCTGATCCTCCTTATTTTGTTCATTGTGTCACCATAAAAAGCAGGTTGTGAAATTCCCAAAGTATTATACTATGCTGCATGTATTGGTCAGAATTTCAAAAGAAGTTTAGAGTAATTTTTTGTAATATTTCCAACAATACAATCACAAATTCTTGTAACAAAATAAATAATCGATGTCTTAACTTATTAAAATGGTAATTTGATCGAGAGGGGAAAACGTATATTTGTACATCTGAATCAAAGGGTTTCTTTTCCACAACAGAATACAAATTATACAAATCGTTGACATGTAGTGACCTGTGTACTGCATGTCTTTCCCTTAGACAACATATTTTTTAGATTCGGTGAAAATATCGACAATTCCTATGGGAACTTAATCTACGCCTATGTTGCAGATATAAAATATCATTAAAGTATCCGATTTACTACTGGGCATTTTTCCATGCCTGATGAGGTACTATAAACTAAATATTTTCTTATAGGTTATAATGCCCACTGCTCAGAAAAAATAATTCTGGGGCTAGAAAAACAAGGGGGAATAAAGGATGAAGCATTTTTAAAAATTGTCTAATTTCTCTATATAATATTTGCAAAATAACAAAGTTGTACAAGAGTTTTCCCCTTTGATCTTTAAGACCTTTGAGACTTACATCTGTACTCAGGGCATCATTATCAGAAAATATATAGTTGATAGTACCTTACCAGGCATAAAATTTACCATACTTTACAATGGAGATGATTAAAACGCTATGTAAAATGACTGTATTGTACAACGGAAACTTGATGATGGTACCTCTAGGTACTCGAGTGATTTTCTAACTATTGACAACCCTGTTCTTGAAACATATAAGAATGAAATTTATCCGCAAGAATTTACACTCAACAAAGCAAGCATTACAAACACAGGGACACCATTTTGGACCTCAATATCAAAATTGAAAACATTGATTCATGAAAATATGTATGATAATAGAGAGTATTATGGATTCGACAAAGTAAATTTTCCAAGGATACCGTCATGCGATATTTCCATATCTCAACCAATCCGGTATGTGATATATTAACATATATGTACTTATGTTTTGGATTTTCACAGTAGAAATTTCCATATTACCAAAAAAAGGTAGGTCAAGATTTTCGCTTTAATGAAAATTTCTTGAAATCTAACAAACAAACCTCTCAGCTTCTCGGACCCTTCGGGTGATTGCTTGCACCGTCCGGTAGAGCATTGACTCTTTTTGTGTCGCCTGCGAAGCATAGCGACACTTAGGGGTCACTTTGTCCGTTGTCCGTCTGTCCGTCCGTCTGTCCGTCTGTCTGTCTGTCACACTTTGGGTGTCACAGCCAATAACTTTTGATTGGTAAGTGATAGGGCTTTGATATTTCACATGTGTATTCCTTGTGACAAGACCTTGCTACACATACCATAATTTTTGACCTAGTGACCTTGACCTACATATTTGACCTACTTTTCAAAAAAATTAAGAATGGATATATCTTTTGATTGGTAGGTGATAGGGCTTTGATATTTCACATGTGCAATCCTTGTGGCAAGACCTTTCTACACATACCATTATTTTTGACCTTGTGACCTTGACCTAGATATTTGACCTACTTTTGAAAAAAAGATAAGATTCGCTATATCTTTTGATTGGTAAGTGATAGAGCTTTGATATTTCACATATGTATTCCTTGTGACAAGACCTTCCTACACATACAATAATTTTTGACCTAGTGACCTTGACCTACATATTTGACCTACTTTTAAAAAAAAAATTAAGAATGGATATATCTTTTTATTGGTAAGTGTTAGGACTTTGATATTTCACATGTGCAATCCTTGTGGCAAGACCTTTCTACACATGCCATAATTTTTGACCTTGTGACCTTGACCTAGATATTTGACCTACTTTTGAAAAAAGATAAGATTCGCTATATCTTTTGATTGGTAAGTGATAGGGCTTCAATATTTCACATGTGTATTCCTTCTGAAAAGACCTTTCTACACAGACCATTAAATTTGGCCTTTTGACCTTGATCTAGATATTTGACCTACTTTTCAAGAAAAGTAATATTGGCTTTATCTTTTGATTGGTAGCTGATAGGGCTTTGATATTTCACATGTATTTTCCTTGTATCAATGCCATTCTACACATACCATTATTTTTTTATCTTTTGACTTTGACCTACATATTTGACCTACTTTTCAAAAAAATTAAGAATGGGTATATCTTTTGATTGGTAAGTGATAGGGCTTTAATATTTCACATGTGTATTCCTTGTGACAAGACCTTTCTACACATACCATAAAATTTGACCTTTTGACCTTGATCTAGATATTTGACCTAGACCTACTTTTCAAGAATTTTGATCCACTTTCTAGAATAATAATCAAACCGCTTCGCAGGCGACACAAGCATTCCTTGGATTGCTATTTTTTTCTACATCAAATTACTTATAAATATGTATATTACTTGGGCACCTGAGTTTGTCTGTCTTATTTGTATGGTCACCTTACAATGATGAGGTTATTATACACAACAATTTTGAGTTCTTCGAGGCCTCTGGGTAACCGGAAAAGTGGGGAGGATCGAGGTATCCGCACGTAATTCGCATAACTACACAATTTGCTACTAACATGACAGATGGTCGTGACAAGTCGGCACAGATTGCCAATTCGTCTGGTTGGTTTGTATTGTCTTTTGTGTTTGGTGTTTTGATGTCTGGTTGGTTTGTGTTGCCTTTTGTGTGTGGTGTTTTGATGTCTGGTTGGTTTGTGTTGCCTTTTGTGTTTGGTGTTTTGATGTCTGGTTGGTTTGTGTTGCCTCTTGTGTTTTGATGTCTGGTTGGTTTGTGTTGCCTTTTGTGTTTGGTGTTTTGATGTCTGGTTGGTTTGTATTGCCTTTTGTGTTTGGTGTTTTGATGTCTGGTTGGTTTGTATTGTTTTGATGTCTGTTTGGTTTGTAATGTCTTTTGTGTGTGGTGTTTTGATGTCTTTTTGGTTTGTGTTGTCTTTTGTGTTTGATGTTTTGATGTCTGGTTGGTTTGTGTTGTCTTTTGTGTGTGGTGTTTTGATGTCTTTTTGGTTTGTATTGTCTTTTGTGTTTGGTGTTTTGATGTCTGGTTGGTTTGTGTTGTTTTTTGTTTGTTGTTTTGATGTCTGGTTGGTTTGTGTTGTCTTTTGTGTGTGGTGTTTTGATGTCTGGTTGGTTTGTGTTGTCTTTTGTGTTTGGTGTTTTGATGTCTGGTTGGTTCGTGTTGTCTTTTGTGTGTGGTGTTTTGATGTCTGGTTGGTTTGTGTTGTCTTTTGTGTGTGGTGTTTTGATGTCTGGTTGGTTTGTGTTGGTTGTCTTTTGTGTTTGGAGATTTGATGTCTGGTTGGTTTGTGTTGTCTTTTGTGTGTGGTGTTTTGATGTCGTACCTGTTGTTACCGGTCCAGTTTGTGTCTTTAGCTGTGTATGTCTAATCTGTGTTTTTCCATTTAGCTGTGTATGTGTAATCTGTGTTTTTTTTCCAGGGGGCGTTTCGGGTGTTTTGCTGTGGGTGCTGTAACCGAGTCATGTTGGAGAGCCCCTCCTTTCTTTATAAAAGTCAAGACTTAAGAATGTCCTTTTGGTGAAATGAATATGTTTGTCTACATCCCTGCAAGAGCCCTGTGCTGATTTTCTCTTCCTACCTAGGATGATACAGCAAATTTGCGTATCCTTGACATTTTTGATTTACCCCGTATTCCTAGAAATGACTTCCTGTTGTGACACATTCTATGTACCACTGTTAGATTTATCTATTTACTTATTTCAACCAGACAGCACACGGAAGGAAAATAGTCCATTTCCTTATCAGTAATCTCGGTCAAGAATAATTCTCTGTATTTTCCAGACAAGAACTGTCGGTATTTACTAAAGGATATAGGATCACGAGTATACGTGGCACCATGATACAATTTCTTATCTTTCATATGTAGATCTATCCTTTATCATACTTTTTCAACTCTTATATGTCTGTCCCTAGGGTCCCTGTAAAGTGCGAAACGAAACAAAAACGAAACGAAACGAAACGAAACAAATCGAAACGAAACGAAACAAATCGAAACGAAACGAAACAAATCGAAACGAAACGAAACAAATCGAAACGAAACGAAACAGATCGAAACGAAACGAAACAAAACGAAACGAAACAGATCGAAACGAAACGAAACAGATCGAAACGAAACGAAACAAAACATAAAACTTAAAGAAAATGAGAAAAAGAGGAAAAATCGCCGAAAACGAATATTTCAAGACAAGATCAGCATGTAATATTGCCTTAATCCAAGAGTTCTCCATTTGTAACTAGTGCCGAGAGGGTTTCTTGAAAGAGTCAAAGTTGACAATTTAAAAAAGTAAATGTCAAATGCCATTCATGTATTTAAGAGGAATAAAAGGGAGGGGAAAGAAAATCACGCTATTACACCGTAATGAGATCATAAAACGGGGTGGGGGCACATTTCAGGAAAAAAAAATCTTATCCTTTTTCAAACGAAATGTGTCCCCCCCCCCAGTTTTTAATTGTTCTCATTTTTCTGATAAAATTTTCAAATAAACATAACAGAACAGTTCCGTTTCCTCTGCGCTAGACTCCTCCCTGCTAAATAATATTTTCCGTCTGTGACGAGGTTATTCATCCCAATCACTCTCCTTTAAAATGCAATTGTGCTATATACCGTATATGTTATGTTTTAATCGTCAACTTTGATTCTTTAGAAAAAACCAGCCACAAGAACTAACGGTTGAAGGCAATAATGAGGGGGTGGACAGGGACAAAGGGAGGGGAGAGAAAGGGGGCGGGAGGAGGGAAGAAGGGGGCGAGAGGAGGGACAGATGATTGGGGGGGTAACAGTAACCCAAAAAAATTAGGAAATTACTTTTAATATAAATAATCTTGATCTTATGCGTTCATGTACATAATCTCAATTTTAAAAATTACCACGAAATTCATCTATATATACCTTAAAAAAATTTCCCGAACGCTTCGCTCGCCGCAATTTTCAATTCATTTTTCAAATACTTTAGGCTCGCTTCGCTCACCTTAGTTTTTCATCTAAACAGGTCTATTTCTTTTTTCAATATTTAAAAAAAAGAAATAACCCAAATAACTTCACTATTGCACCAATTTACACTTTAAAGTTTAAACATTTGTCTTGACTGCCCAAGACCCCCTCCCCCACGGGGAGGGGGGAGGCGGCAGGAGGAGAATGGTACCCCCTGACCCTTCAATAAGATCTTGTCTTGAAATATTCGTTTTCGGCGATTTTCCTCTTTTTCTCATTTTCTTTAAGACTTATGTTTTGTTTCGTTTCGTTTCGATCTGTTTCGTTTCGTTTCGATCTGTTTCGTTTCGTTTCGATTTGTTTCGTTTCGTTTCGATTTGTTTCGTTTCGTTTCGATTTGTTTCGTTTCGTTTCGTTTCGTTTTTGTTTCGTTTCGCACTTTACAGGTACCCCTGTCCCTAGACAGTAAGGAAGTTCAGATTCATATTTATTTTCGTTGTTGATTTTCTCAGAAATACAATCGTCACGTTTTATCTTTTTTTTGCGAAACGAGATTTTTTAAATGAATCCAAACAAACACAAAGAGTTTACGCAACAAGTTTTCGGTTCCTTTCGCTTCTGTACTGAAGGACTAATGTGTTAAGAATCACGGAGCCTACAGATCTTGTCCATGAAACTAATAGTTGGGAGAGGGAGATAATTATGATCAGGTTCCATCATCCTGGCCATTACAAGTCTTTGTATGGAGACATGTCTTCACAGTCAGTCAATATACAGTGTTCAGAAAAACGACTAACTTCATTATTCCATCTGCGAGCATAAACATTTCATATAAGAGATAAAATGTTAAATGTCTTCAAATTCAATAGCATCATTTAAGAACAGATAAATTTGCAGCATGGACCAGACATGCACGTTTCGGTTACTTAACCCTCGACAGCGATCCTCAATCTAAACAATGTGATATGGCCAAAGAGTGTGAAAGTTATTATGTCCAAAAATGTACCGAAAGAGTGGGATATGATGCTACAGGACCCAAGTTTTAGAAATTTCAAGAAATTTTGATAACAGAAATTTTCGAATGCGTTGAAGAAACGATCAACCGAAGTTGATCGAACTTGGCCACATGTGCCCTCGGGGACTCCTGGTAACCTGGGTTTGTTTTTATCAAGCATTATCTGTTTTTAACAATGAACTTTAGCCTGTTTGGCTTAATGACAACAAGATGATCTGATGAATCAATAAAGAAATTTGAGAGTCTCGTAGAAAAAATATCTTTGTATTATTAAACTCATTTATGTATTAACTCGTTTATGAATTAACTCATTTATGTATTTATTGTCATCAGAAATTATTCAAGAAGAGTGAAAGGACCCAAGCAATTAAAGCTCTTGACCTTTGAACAAGACCCTCTGTGTAGTACCTTCTTCTCAGTAGGTCAGTGTGAAACTCTAAAGATAAAGGCCGTGGGTAGATATTCAGTAACATACAGCGACTTTTCGATGTCTTATATCTGTCTGTTAATGCAGGTATCACCAGAAAAAAAAATGGACGGAAACTCTATCAATGCGTAAAGCATTGTTCTTCGTCAAAATTTGAAAAAAATTAGTTGTGTGGGTTTTTTCCTTAATTTTGTTCTTCGTCATTATAAGTGCAAAAACTTCTCATTAAGTGACCGCTACACCATGTATATTTGAGGATTGTGACAAGCGTTTTTGAATGATGAAGTTGCGGTCAAAGGACGTGTGACAGTTCACTGAGGTCACAAAAACGGACCTCTTTATGATTTGATAATGAGGAGGTCCGGAGGCCAGTAATGTCCACAATATACGTGTAGTAAACATACTGTCTCTCAGTTTTTTTGTGTAAGTCGTTTATATTATCAGTGATGTTACTCAAACTATTAATCAAAAACTCATCCAATTTGGTATATGCTTGTTGAAAAGATCTGTCTGGAAATGGTGAGTATTTCCGCTAGAAAAGGGTATGTCCCCCGGCATAGTGTAAAATCTGGATTGGATTGGATTGGATGATTGGACTGGATGATTGGATTGGACTGACAAATTGGACTGGATATTTGGATTGGACGAAATTTCAAAAACTTTGTTCATTCAATTATCTTGCTTTTGAATGTTATCAAACTAAGAACAAATGATGAAGCTGAGTGAGCTAATGCTATATACCCCCGACGTATATATGAGTCTGGTTAAGAAGTTTGGTAGATCATAACTGTAACCAAACTCGTACAAGTGAATCATTTTGAGATCCTTATTATATTTTGCTAGATTCAAATGTATCTTGTACGTGTACTAAACTTTAAGGTATATATACTGAGTTAAAATTTAGCGATATACTGATGTACCGAAACTATACTAACTGATAGGAGAGTTTGATGTCTAATAAGAATTGACGAATTTAAAAAGAAATTATTTTAAATACAGTGTTCTTTTAGAGACATCGCATCTTCGCATATCAAATTCAAGATATGATGCAAAAAGCGAAATTACTATGCCAATAAGCAAAGCTTTTTCGCATTGTAACTTCGCTCCTTCGCATTGTAACTTTGCTTATTCACAATTTTGCTTCTTTGTTAATTAGCTTCTTCGTAATTTCGCTTCAGAATCTCTATATCTACGCGAAGTTAAGTCGCTTCTTCATAACTTCGCATCTGTGTATCTTCGCAACTTCGTTTCATCGTGACTTCGTTTTTTCGTATCTTTGTTTCTTCGTAACTTCGCTTTTGTTTCTTCACCTTTCTGTTTCACAAGTGTACCAGGCCTGCCATATAGAATATAAGTTTAGAACAACCAAGTCAAACAGGAAGGCGAAGATACGAAGAGGCAAACAAACTGAAATAGATTAAAAATCACAAAGCTTCTTTAAAATACCTATAGATAATTATTCTACATACTATAAATAGCGACACTTTGACTGATTGATAACGTCACCGACAAAAATATGTGAAGACGATAAGTTGCGAAGATACAATGCGATATTACGATGCAAAGAAGCGAGATTGGCATCTAGTGTTCCGAGTTCTGACAATAAAAGAAATCATTTTAAGGAATGTATGTGTCGCCTGCGAAACATATTCGATGCAAGTTTGGTACATGTACCATTTGTACTTTGCAGATCCCTGAAACCGAAAATGCGGGATTAAATAATAAAATATTGTTATAGTATGACAGAGATGCATCTAACATGCAAGTGTATAGTGCGCAGTAATCCGGAATGGCCATTTAATGCAGAATCAGAATGGAAAAAGAAGGTCAAGGTCAAATCATAAAAAAATGACCAAAGATCCCTCCAGAGTGCACGTTTGGTGAATATAGCAATCGCTTATATTGAATTATATAAACAAAATCATTCAAGAGGAAAAAGTATAGGTCAGATGCAGCATCTGATGAATAGATTCAACTACGCAGCCTTAGATTATTGACTTTGTGAAAGTTTTGCTACTTTCACTTTTTCTTATACTGAGTTACCCCAAACTTCCTAACCGAGTCATTGAAGTAGAAAATATAGGTCAGATGCAGTATCCCAAGCATTGTGTTCAACTCAAAATCCCATAGTGGATCACTTGTGCAAGTTTGGTCACTATTACATCAGTACTTTATCCTATACTGATCTACCAAACTTCTTCATCAGACTCAGACGTCGGGGTATAGCATAAGCTGACTCAGCTTCGAAAAAAAATCATTTGTTCTTTCTTAAATAACATTCAAAAGCAAGATAATTGAATGAGCAAAGTTTTATAAATGGTCGTCCAATCCAATAATCCAGTCCAATTTGTCAGTCCAGTCAAATCGTCCAATCCAATCCAATCCACATTTTACACTATGCCATGTCCCCCGCCAATTATTTTGGGAAAATTATTAAAAAAAAACAAAGAGCAAATAAACCCTATACATATTGGTAAATTAAGATATTGAGGAGGGTTGGGACTAAATTACCATCTTTCTAAATCTGCGCATTAGAATAATAATAAAGAAAATGTTCTCAAGTCTCCGGTTTGTTAAGGTTCATCTTGAATTAATTTTTATATACACACCGACAGACAAAGATCAGGCTATATGCTTAAAACGTTGTTCATTTTCAAATGAAAAAAAAAATCTGCAATTCGGGAAAAACTTACATTCTGGAATTTTTCAAAAAGGGAAATTTTAAAATATCTAATTTCAGCTCTTCATATCTGGTTTTCTTTTTTTTTTTTTCTTTCGAAAAATTAACCCACTCGGACGTTAAATTATGTTTATTCTCTCATAAGGCCTTAGAAATTGGAAAAAAAACGTCATAAAACTGATTTTGATTTTTATAGTTATCCAAAAGGAAGCAACAAAAAAAGTTCATATTTACTACATAAGCGATACCATTGCAGGAACAAAAGCCAGCAAAAAGTCACAAAATTAATCTTCTTTAACATTTTTCTTTATTATTTCTTATTAATATTTTTAACTGTTATCTATAACATTTCATTATATTTAGAAAAAAAATCTGAACTAATTTAAACAAAAATTGAATGCTTCAAAGCTAGATGGTAAACAAATTCATTATTCTAACCAAAATATTGAAATATTGGAAAGACCCGCATGTACTATATAAACCTGGGCGGTACCAAGTGAATTCCTACGACATCAGGGCACTACTTTGTTTTTCTTCTACGTTATATTGTCGGACTTTCTCCCCATTAAACCCAGCGCTAAGGCAACAAAATAGCGAGAAATTTATATTTTGTATGAAAATTAATTGGCGATGCGGCGTCAAAATTGCATGATATTGGATAAAGGTGGGCTCAATACAAACAACGTACTCACTCTGTAAAGCTTTTTGAGAAATGACGCACAGCAAGACGGCGCGTATAATTTGATTGTTACTTTTTCATTTTGTCCAATTTAGGAAATATTTGGACTTCAATCACTGTGTAATTGCCACACATTCATGTCCTTTTCCTTTTCATGAAGTTCGTTTGTACGCGGTGATCTACCTTTGAAATATGATGGCGCTGTAAAAGAACTGATTCTAAGTTTAACATTCTAAAGGCCTCCAGCGGAGACGTATGAAATATGTACATCTGATTCACCAGACTAATAAACTGATGTTTGAATATTAATGGGAACCTTGTATTTTTACGTTGTTAAAATAGTTTCAAATTGTAGAGTAAAGAATCTTGTGGATAATACACAGCATCCGCAAATATGTTAGGAGTGATGGTAGTAATTAGTTATTTATAAACAAAAACTGAGGTATAAATATCACATCTTGTCAAAACAACAAATTCTAATGATTCTTGAAATCATCAGAAAATATTTCATGTGGGTTGAATGAATTAGGAAAAGAAATTATGTTTCATTCAGATGTTTCATTAAGATAACTTACGTGACGTCATTATTGCCCTGAAGCAATGCCAAATGATGATGGGCATCAAACGAGTGACGGAAAAATAAACAAATATAAATTTTATCAATAGCAATCAAAGATTGAAAAATAAATATCGCTACAGTTCTCTGATGTAATATTCATAATGCATTGTATATCAAACAAAATAGTTGTTTCTTTTATAAGTAGAAAAAAATTATATTTCAAAAGTAGGCTTGAAACATCTCTATCGGCTAGATGCTAGTTTCTCTAGCCTTTTGTTGGTAGGTAAAATAAGAAATAATAGAAATACTAGAAATACTCTGCTCTGCTTAATTTACTGCATAAAAAGCAAGAATACAGGTATACCCTGATACCCCTTTCCATCATCAAACACAAAATATCAAGTCACTCAAACTTAGCAGTGGCGGATCTAAGATTTCAGAAAAGGGAAGGGAGGCGAAGTCCAGCTTCAAAGAAAATTGTTTATAGAAAAGCTGACAAGTAAAAAATAGAATAGAATGGGAATAGATTATCACATTTCTTCTAAAGAATACGATTTCTCTATCTCTGTGTATGTTTTTCCATGCTCTACTTTTGTTTGACCAAAAAGAGGAAGGGTAGGGAAGTTTAGGGCATTGCAACTTCGAAGCATTTAGTAAGTATTCAAGATTTACTTTGAATTTATATGGATCCATTAAAGCACAATAGCAAAGAAAGATGAAGGCAAGTGAGGATGGAAAATAGACGTATGTAAGTGCGGCGAGCGAAGCGAGCCGAAAATTTTTCCAAAAGTAAAAAGATTAAGCATAAAAAGAGTATTCTGAATCAATAATTCTGGATGAAAAAAGCCCCCCCCCCCCTAAATCCGCCACTACTACATAAAGATGAATTACAAAAACGAAACAAGGTCAAAAACCAAAAACAAATCAAATCAAAAACAAAACAAAACAAAACAAGAAAACACATCCAAAAAACCCCAAAAAACAAAACGAAACAACAACAAAAAACCGAGGCAGTTTAAAAAACAAATGATGTTATTGTTACGAAAATTAATCCTTGCATCGTGATGTTAGGCAATGTACTGAAGGAAAACAAAGTGTTCAACTCTGCTGAATCATTTACGCTATGAGCATCACGTTTGACACATTACTAGTGTAGGGCTGGACAGCAGGATATGCCGACTCTTCCACGGACACCAGATCTCGCTTCCCTTGTGTGACATTGTTTTCGTTTTGTACATCACTTTTCATCAATTGTTTCTCGTGCTTGGTTAATTTTCTTATTTTTCTGTTTAAAATGCGATAATAAGCATGATTTTCCAATCAAATATTTTTAAATTGTTGTTTCAAATCTTTCTCAATGGGTCTATGGACTCTAAAAGGGAGAAGAAGCTATGATGACTTGAAGTCCTATCTTGCTTTAATTTGACAGGATGATGCCTTTCTATATTTTAAACCACCGGTGTTAAACTCGTGGATGAGATGAAATTAACAAGATAGCAATGAGATCGGATCAACATGTCATCTTCACAAGGTCCTAGGTTGGTAAACTCTGGAGAGACAGCTAGTTCAAAGCTGAGGTATGCGTTTCATTCAAGATCATGTTTTCAAGATTTCTATCTTACAAATTCGCTACAAACATTCATTGCGATATTATCGTCTCACTTACGTCCATCTAAAAGTAAATTCCATATGATACCCAGGCCCATTCTCTGGCTTGATGTATATTTCAATACTTTCAAGTCCTCAACTTTTACTGAAATAGGACCCCCAAGATAAGATCAATGTTATGTACGCCTCAAATCAGACTCTAACATCGGGGACACAATTATCGGATGACTAACAGCTTTTGGGTAGGACGATAGAATTAAATTATCAGAGAATTTTATCTTTATATGTCATTATCTTTCGCTCAATTTTTAATTCTTTCTTAATCAATATTCATAAAGGCTCAATTCAAAGATGCAATGTTCTGCATCACTGCGAAAATTAGATTATCACATGAAACAAAAATTTAAAAAAAAATTTACGTTTTATCTTAAAAATGTAAAAATTTTCCCATTTACAGACAAATTGTGTTCTCCTTTTAGTTCCAAACTATCCTCTCAAGAAACAAATCCATCCCACATTGTACGTGACCGTAGACCACGATGGTTTGACATTTGAATTTTGCTTACAAGACAAAGTTTCTAAAACAAGATATAAATATCCTAATCTAAAATTTATGGAAAATAAAAGAAATAAATAATGTAAAGCCTTATAATACGTTTGTCATTCTTCTCCAATTTTTTTTTTTTTTTTTTTTTTTGAATGTCAACGTTTCTCGATGTGTTCGAATGATATTTCAGACGCTTTTTCAGTTTTAGACATTTCATTGAATATTCCATAGTACAGGTTACATTTGGCGTTTGACTACGCGCTCATAACGTAATGCTCAAATTGAGTATGGGACAAAAATCATGAAGGATGAAGAAAATAAAACCCCGACGAGGTTGACAGAAAAAAGAGAAAGAGTCTGTGACATCAGAACGGAGATACATATTCTTCCAACAGAGACCACAGTGAGACAAATCTAGCTCAACAAGCATACATGTTTCGGGTACGTCATCATCATCCCGAAAAAAAAAACGAAACGAGAGGTGAACATGAAAAAAAGAATCACTCGAAACTAACACGCAAACAATTGAAATATTTCTTCCAGAGGGAAGGGATGATAACAATTAAAAACACTAACACTCAAATACATTATTTTCGGCCTTTGGTCATTATCAAGTGTGAAAAACGACGATCTATAACAATTCTAAGTAAAATTCATCCTTGCTTCTCTGGCGTTCATTGCAAATATTACAACATGTGCAAATGTTAAACATTTGCAATGAACAAATAATTCAAATGTAAAACATTTGCAATGAACGTCACAGAAGCAAGGATAGATTTTACTTAGAATTGTAATTGATCGACGTTTTTCACACTTGATAAAGGCCAAGGGGTCGAAAATTGTGTATTTTAGTGTTTGTGTTTTTATTTGTTAACACGCAAACATTAATGATAAAATGAAAAAAACTCTTTGACCATAATAATGATAAAGTGAGTAGATTTCACAAACATGATTTTTATGTAAAATTATGCTAAACATTACAGAATTAAGATGAAATATGAAAACGGGAAAATGCATTACAATCTCGAATAAAGTAGAAAGAAATGCAGGCTCACAGGTCAATGTTGTAGGATGTAGCCTACTGTCAATACCTATCTATGACCATCCGTTCTTAATGACATACAGGATAATACCCTCAAAGGCAGATCTTGAATATCAAATTATGAAAACTTTGACGAAATCTGAGATACATTGAAAATTCTGACATTAAACAAGCGCGACAAGCTATTTTAAAAGAACTCTCCAATGAAATGGAGACAAGAAGGGGACTTAATTGTTTGCTCCGTGAAGTGTTTTGAATGATTTCTCGCATTTCAAACACTTTTCTTTCGTTTATGATATTTCAGTGGGTAATTATTTTCACGGGTTTCTATCGAAGGAAGCATAGCGAATTCAGTAAAGAATAAATATCTTTGAAATATGACAGCTTTCTTCATTTTCTGTGGGGTATTTTTCCGCTTATTCCGTTTTTGCGGTATTTTTTATAACCATAATATCGTAATTTTATTTTTTGATATATTTTTGTTTTTTTAATCGGAAATACAACAAATTTCAACACGAACTGTCAATATTGTCGTCTGTTTTACTTTTGTTTATTTGATGACAGATATTGGAAACTGAACATTGACGTAGCTACATAAAAAAAGAAATAAGTGGATGCTTTTCATGGGGTCTGAGCCTCACTGAGGACTGTTGATCATGAGTCCATAACAATACCTTAGATGCCGTTACATCCGACTGGATATACTCCCAGTTTCAGATTGCAAGAATCTTGCAGACAAACAATACGCGATGACGGCAGAGGAAGACTTTAAAGTGGAAAAAAGCGGAACTGAAAAAGGGGGAATGCATGTAGTGACGCACCAATGAGGCTCGAACAAGTAATAAGCTTGCTCAGTTTAATAGATGATCCCATTCCCAGAATTTTTAAGTTTAACACTTCAAAAATCGTTCAAAAATATGAAAACGATAGTAATCAATTACAATTTAAATACATACATTTTCGTACATTTTAGGCGTTGATAACTCTACAATAAAAGACAAAATTCGCTCATTTTTAAAGGCATACCTATTTTAACATTTTCTGATTGTTAGTCTTGAAGGGGCGAGGTATTCATTCATGAACCTCTGAAAGTTAAAGCAAAGAGCATACGCCTAAACCATATAGATAAAGTATAATATGACAATACTATACTGTAAAATGTCTAGAATTCTTAGTTGCCAATGCGAATGAGAATAAAGTCGGTTTATGGCGGGTACACACAAATTAAACACTACAAAAAGTTTAATTGTCAATATCAAGTATTTCATAACATATTCTGTGTATGGTCGTCTCGTCGTGATGCAATTTATACGTTCTCTTACATTCTAACAGAATGAAATGAAATTGTATAAAAGAATGATAAATTTTAACTAACTTTGACACCTAAACGTATATGATCCTCACTGAAAAGCAGTTCCAAATTGGAATGTCACTTATTGACTAATATTAAAATTTTGATGCTCAATTTAATTATTTACCGTGTGTAATGCTCAATAGTAACGCTAGACGCCATGAAAAGGAGAGTCTAATCTAACGACGACACGGAATTAATTCCGTACCGGATCCACTCAGCGTTTTATTATCAAGCTGAGGTACATGTATATAAAAATATTTCAGAAATATGGTGATAATACTTTTTTGCTTAAAGAGTCTGAAATAATAGGGTTTCCTCCTTCTCTTATCCAAACTAGCGATTAATTCACCTCTAAATTCTTACATCAAAGAGGGTCAAGCTCCCCATATAATCTACTGTGTCTACACTTATAATCTAGTCCTATTTCATCCATCAAGCACCATTCATTTCCCCAAACCAGACACTGGGCGTCTAAATATTATAATTACATACATGGGGGGAATGAAAGTATTGACGTATACCTCTCATACCTTTTTATTTACTCTTTTATTTGTGTAGCCATTTTGGTTTAATCCCTAAGTTAAGGAAATGTATATATACTTAGATCATTATATAGAGGTGACCTACGCATCCCATGGTAAATGTGTCCAATAGTTGAAAGGAAACATTCTAATTGCAGGAATTTACTTTTTGACAGCAGTTATGTATCTATTTTATCAAGGAATTTCTCGTTCTTGGACACCCTTTTAAACATCTAAACAACGCTGCTAATAAAGATGAATTTGGAATCAAACCTTGCAAGCATATATTTCGGAAATCGTACTATGTATGAGACGACCAGGGGGGGGGGGGTTATCAATCCGGTTAACCTCATAATTTTTTCGATGAATCATATATTCATTCTTCTTTCGTTTTTGTGAGTTTTTCTATATGGTTGTTCTGGTTTTATTAGCTCTACTGGTCTATGACCAGTCGAGCTTATGCGATCGCCCTGTGTCTGGCGTCCGGCGTCTGTCCGTTAAACATTTCTTGTGGTTTCCAGTCCTCTGAAACTGTTGGTGATGGAAAGTTAATTCTTTTTGCAACATGATTGGTCTATGGTCTAGTTGTGCACCTGATATTTTGTTTGAGCCCCTGACCCCCAGGGTCTTAGAAAATGGGTGTGGTCATTTTCTCCTATATAACTCTATGTAATCTTGTGGTCATCATTTCTCAGAAAGTATAAATGATACAAAGTTAATTCTTTTTGCAATATTAAAGATCTATGATCTAGGTGTGCACCTGATATTTTGTTTGAGCCCCTAACCCCCAGGGTCTTAGAAAATGGGTGTGGTCATTTTCTCCTATATAACTCATATAATGTTATCTTGTGGTCACCATTTCTCAGAAAGTATAAATGATAGAAAGTTAATTCTTTTTGCAATATTAAAGATCTATGATCTAGGTGTGCACCTGATATTTAACACAGCCCCAGACCCCTGGGGTCTTAGGAAATGGGTGTGGTCATTTTCTCCTGTATAACTCTATGTAATCTTGTGGTCAGCATTTCTCAGAAAAATATAAATGACAGAAAATTACTTCTTTTTGCAATATTAAAGGTTTATGATCTAGTTGTGCACATGATATTTCATCTGAGCCCCTGACCCCTGGGGTCTTATAAAATGGGTGTGGTCATTTTCTCCTTTACAACTCTATGTAATCTTGTGGTCACCATTTCTCAGAAAGTATAAATGATAGAAAGTTAATTCTTTTTGCAATTTTAAAGGTTGATGATTTAGTTGTGCACCTGATATTTCATCTAAGCCCCTGACCCCTGGGGTCTTAGGAAATGGGTGTGGTCATTTTCTTTTATACAACTCTATTTAATCTTGTGGTCACTAATTCTCAGAAAGTATAATGATAGAAAGTTACTTCTTTTTGCAATATTAAAGGTCTATCATCTAGTTGTGCACCTGATATTTCATCTGAGCCCCCGACCCCTGGGGTCTTAGGAAATGGGTGTGGTCATTTTCTTTAATATAACTCTATGTAATCTTGTGGGCACGATTTCTCAGAAGGTATACATAATAAAAAGTTAATTCTTTTTGCAATATTAAAGGTCTATGATCTATGTGTGCACCTGATATTTCATCTCAGCCCCTGATCCCTGGGGTCTCAGGAAACAGATGTGGTCATTATCTCATATAGACCTCAATGTAATCTTGAAGTCACCATTTCTCAGAAAGTATAAATAATAGAAAGTTTATTCTTTTTGCTATATTATATGTCTATGATTGAGCCCCAGGGTCTTAGAAAATGAGTGTGGTCATTTTCTAGTATACAACTCTATGTAATCTTCTGAACACTATTACTTAGAAAGTATTACTGATAAAAAGATTTTTGCATTATGTTCAGACTTGCGCTTAATGTTACGCTTGCGCATCTGATATACTTTTTTAGCCCCTTACCCTTGGGTCTTAGAAAATAGTTGTGTCATTTAGTTATGTATTTTACTAAACAACCAGGAGAGCTTCAGTCTCGTCAGAGACTTCTAGTTTTGTTTTCTTTTGTTTTCTTTGCTTTTTTTTTTAATCGTTTTTTCTTTTTATATCTTTCACATCCACTACATTGTGAAGCGTAGGGCAATAACCTGTAGCCTTTGGTTTTTATAATGTCTTCTTGTATTTGCTACACATGGTCGTACGTGCAGTAAAATAATGACCTTTGTATTTTTAGTCTTTGTCATTATTTATCAAAAAGATATTTCTGCGTTACTGTTTCCTAGAAAATATTTACTTTATGGACATCATAATTCTTAATAGAGATGCCATGTTTACACTGCTAATTGGAATGCATTTTTGTGTTTTCTCCTTTTTTGGAAATTAACAAAATCGATTCAACAGTTCGTGAACATTTTCAAGGAAGATCAAATGAATATACAACTTTTCTTTTATAAACGATGATGATTGTTTTGTTGAAAACCATAGAAAACATGGAGGATACCTGTACCAGCCCTCTGATTGACATGATGATAGGTCTGTCAGTAAACATGTAGCCACTTTTGTTTTAGAACCTTATTAAATGTCATTTGTCTTCAAGCGTTGTATTTTTTCTCTGTCATTTAGTTCTTATAAAGTGTTTCTTTAACATACGTTATAAGTCCTTTTTTACAATGTTAGGAGATATATTTTATGACAGATACAAAATGTAATCGCGTAAACACAAATGTTCAATCGAAATTAGAATGACCCTGTTTTTAAGCAGAAGAATTCATAAAACGTGTTATGTTATCTACATTCGACCAGATGCAGTAAAATCATTGAAAATTCTAATTGTCATAAAGCATTGTTATTTTTAAAGCATAAACTCGTAAATTAATTACTAGACTTCAGAACATTTCCGTGTATTGTGAATTATGAATGAAAAGCGTCAAATAATTTAAATCTGATATAATAGACATTTGAGGTATTTGTTGTATATTTTAAACACATTGTAAAGTCTAAAATAAGAAAGTAAAGGCACAAGTGATTTTGTTTCTCAAGGAACCAGATGTTGTATTGTGTGAAGGAGAGATAGTCATCTTAAAGTTTTAGTTTTGATAAGTATAATGAGGGATTATTTCAGTTTTACAATTGAAAAGTCAAAATGCTTTATTTTCCACATTATATTGACACTTGACATGTATATATGTATGTTGAACTTTTGTACTTTTGACAACTTAACATCTGATAATTGCATTCCTAATTTTCTCCAATCCATGCCATGGCAGATTTGTATACTATAGTAATTTGAAACATTATGTATAAATGTAAACGTGCTTGAGTCACACAGATATATTGTCAATGTAAAATTAACGATTCCTATACCATATTGTAACGTTCTCTCTGTGTTTTCAAAATTTCGAATTCATCTTCATTAGTCCCTGATATTGATAGCACACATTGTTTTTTTATACAATTAAATATTAGGGATATAGGTCATCTTGTGCCTTTTTAGTTATGAAAAATTAGAGGGAAAATCCAAAGTGAAATAATCATGCAAAACAAACATATTAAAATAAGACGTATAGAAGAAGTTACGTAAAGCAATCACCGAAACAAGTGGTGAAAACAAGAGAACTGACCAGATTACAGGTGGCGCCACGTAAACTAAAATCAAATCTGGAATTGAGGTATCGACAGGGAACAAAGCCTTAATTGAAAAGGAAGTGCAATGTTGAAGGTATGTACCGAACTGACTACACAAAAAGATAGGACTTAATGCAATATCTCCTTCTAAATAAAATGAGATTCAGGTTTGCACAAGCAATGGTAATACCTTTTAACATTTATGTGTTTTAGACATCTTTTAATTGAAGCAATATTTGGAATACCGTACATATACACGACAGCAATAGAAAGTAGTTCACACGATCTCAGACACATCTAAATGCATGTAATAGACCGCAAGATATGTACAGAGGGTTGTAAAAGTCAACATCAAATGGATTATACACCTTTCACATTTGACGGTATTACATTTTCGTTTTAACTGGGCGAGAAATACTACAATTTTGATAACTTTGAAATCAATATGAAATGTTTTATTCTCGCTTTGTTTGAAAATAATATGGGGGTTTAGCATTTATACCATCATATCGAAAGAAGCTTTGCATTTCACCTTTACTTTGAAAGATAATACAAAAATGTAATGTTATTGATGTCAAGTTGAGGCAAATTGAGAGTTCAATCATTTCATACGTGAAATCAAAATCAACAGGTGTAGTATGCAAGGATAATGTACAGATGAATCGTCTACGCTATAGACGTGTATCCTTGGAAGATTATCCCAATTCTATCGTAGAAACTGACTTTTTCGCAATTGATCCATTTTCGCACTTAGTTGAAAACGCGAAAAATGGTTTCATGAAAAATTGCACTTCAGAAAATATCATAAATTAAATGTTCAATTCAAAACCAAATAATTTTAATAAATTGAAATAGAATAAATAAATAAAAATCAAAAAAAGTATGTATATGGTTTGTATTTAAGTCAGCTAATAATATTTACACCCCATTGCGTTATTATGAAATAGCGAAAAAAAAAAAGTCTTGATCACGAAATTTAATACTCGTGTAATATTTTATCATTTTGGCGTATGTCCCACAGGATGTGCACGTGACGAAATAAAAATGTAAGAAATCACCGGTCACAGAGTGTGCCAAAATTAAACCAGAATAATAACTACTTACACATGTAGGTAAC
This sequence comes from Pinctada imbricata, assembly GCA_033119305.1. Lineage (NCBI taxonomy): Eukaryota > Metazoa > Mollusca > Bivalvia > Pterioida > Pteriidae > Pinctada > Pinctada imbricata. The sequence continues at coordinate 50,957,917 of VSWD01000008.1, read as the reverse complement.
AATGGACACATGTGTTAATTAACATTCAGGGAAAGCATTCATAAAAACATGCTAGATAAAGAATTACATAGCAAACTATATTCATTAAAGGAATTGATGCACGTGGTTTCCTGGTTTTTTTTTTTGTTGGTCTTTCTATCCACATTTTTATAGGTCATTGCGTTTCATATCTCATCTAGATGAATATTTTTTTAAAGATCATTCACCGATACACATGTATTGCATTCTTATGTCGTTTTTTTCGTATATAGTTAAGTTTTTTTTATTCCAAAAGCAATTACCATGAAAAAGAAATTGGTTACTGCATAGTCATCTAATAGGTTGAAACATGTTGACATAGTTGTAATTGACATCCCCTTCTTAGAATAAGGCAATTTGAAGTCATTCACGAGCCACATTAATTCGAACTATAAAGCACAATCTTTAATGATAATTAATTACGTGAATTATCCAGTACCGGATATCAGAAATAAATCTGTCTAGTTGTAGTTTATAGAGCTTTCATTTTTATTTGTCGGAAAATAAAGATTGAAAGCATAATAAATCGTAGATATATATTTGTACTTTGAACAGCCATACAATTCTTCCTTTTTCTAAGGTACTTTGCTAACCAAATTGGCATGTGAAGATCGTTAACAATATCAACTTTTATAAAACTCATGTAAAAACAAAATGGGCATTCCCTCTTGTAAATGTGGACAATGAACCCATTCTGTCTGTTGGCAAACCATCACACGACCACACGATGGCAACAGTTGTCTATCGCTCTCCTCAGTTTTGCGTACTAGCCATGGTGTACGAAGTCGATGTCTGCTTGCGTACGCGGTTGCCACTTGCGGTTGCCACTTGTATGTGTATTATACATAGGGTATATTCATTTCCGAGGGACTTTGCTAGAAATAGTAGTGTGTATGTGCAAATCGTTTACAATACTAGTATGAACTGTTAAATGCAATACTAGTATAGGCATTCCCTCTTGTGATCTCGGACAATGAGACCAAATTGAATCCTGAGTCGGCAACGGTCGTCGGTCTTTTGGTTTTCGTTAGTGCTATTGCATATGTTGCTGTCACTTTTGTATGGGTTTTTTTTCTTTTCGTATATGGCATCGCTACTGAAGTATCAATTAAAATAAAAACCTGAAAATTATCTTCCTAAGTTTCAATATAATATCTCCCTCATGACACATCTCTGTCAATACCTGGCTCTCGGCATATATTTTAGGTCATGTTTAGAATTTCTCTCTTCATATATTCACTATTTGGATTGCCTCTCTTTCCGCCTCCAACATCACTGATGATACATTATTTGTTGTAATGCGCATATGTGCACTAGATTATTTTTACGATATAAAATACATTTGAATATAGATACTGAAAAAGAAACGCAGAATAAAAACTCATATCGGAACAGATATAATTCGGTGTTTCTATTTTTTAAAGATTATATAGCATTCAGCATACTAGATTTTGGATATCTCATATGTAATAAAGCCTGTGTTTGTGAAACTCGAATGCCCCCGGTGGCATCTTTGTTAGTATAAACTTCATTTTCTGTTAAGTATGTGAAAGGTCAAGTTCAACAATTTTGGTATCAATGGAAAGGTCTTGTCACAAGGAATACACATGTGAAATATGAGAGTCCTATCACTTACCATTCAAAAGTTATACCCAATGTTAAAGTTTTTGAAAATTAGGTCAAAGGTCAAGGTCACAAGGTCAAAACTTTTGGTATCAATGAAAAGGTCTTGTTGCAAGGAACACAGATGTGAAATATGAAAGCCCTATCACTCACCATTCAAAAGTTAAATGTTAAAGTTTTTGAAAAGTAGGTCAAAGGTCAAGGTCAAGGTCACGAGGTCAAAAATTTTGGTATCAATGGAAAGGTCTTGTCACAAGGAACACACATATAAAATATGAAAGCTCTATCACCTTCCATTCAAAAGTTATGCCCAATGTTAAAGTTTTTGAAAAGTAGGTCAAAGGTCAAGGTCAAGGTCACAAGGTCAAAAATTTTGGTATTAATGGAAAGATCTTGTCACAAGGAATACACATGTGAAATATGAAAGCTCTATCACCTTCCATTCAAAAGTTATGCCCAATGTTAAAGTTTTTTCGGACAAACAGACAAACAGACAGACAAACAGACGGACAGGCCAAAAACTATATGGCCCCGAATCTGTGATTCCGGGGGCATAAAAAGTGTAGATATCCAAACTTCGTAACATAGCACATTGCGGCAGAAGTATCATATGGGAATCCGAATTGAAATTATATTAGATGTACCTGATGGGTACAGACATCACCAATCATCTTCATTGATATGTATATGTGCAATGGAGCAAGTTACTTTTATAGTCCTCAATTCTATTATCCTGTTATAAATGTTGTATTTACCCTTACTTCATCAGATATTTTTCAGAATCTCTCCATATCATCTTAATTGTGTTTGGATCTTCCAAATTCTGAGAATTTTATAAAGATAAAGGAAACTATGTTTTACGCGCATCAATTTATGATTTATCTCCAATACGTACAATTTTTCCCGCCTCTATCGGAAACCATATTTTTAAAAAGTTAGCGCTAAGATATAAAAGAAATTTTCTTGTTTCCTTTCTGACTAATGTAGATAAAACACAGAGTTCCTCTGAGTATTATCGAAAAAATACGATAAAAGTTCCGGAAATGTGGATGGATGACCTTGTAAAACACGTGGGATGCAAGGAATTTGAATGAAAGTCCAAGGTCACAGGGACAAACATGCTTTCCTCCTAACAACCTCTATAAAGCAATAACAAAATCGTAATAATATGACCTGTAAATGTTGACATTTCATATCTTTGCTGGGTGAGTGTTGAGTTCTGATGTCAAGAGTAAGATTCTTTCTCCGTATATATATTTCTCTCTTTTGATATGTCAAAATATAAAATTTGATCTGTCAACTGCATCTGCCCTTAATTGCGTTTATCTAATATCAAACAAAAGTTATGCATAAGATAAATATGTCTACAGCTTTTACATCGTTAATTCTATGTGAATTGCACAGAAAAGAGAGTAGTATATGTATTGGCAGTCACCTTAAACTGGCTTCAACTCTATCGATATCATCGAAGGAATTTTAACTATTTGATCTGTAAACATTTCATCAATAAATATGTTTGTCAATGAACTTATTTTTGTGGAAAAGAGAAATCAAATTCGCAATTATAGCTACTTGTCGTAATGTAAACTCTCGATAAAAACAGAAAAAGAGCAAGGTTTACGCAATATCTCGCCGAGGACTTCCTTTTTAATAAACGGCTCGTGGGGTAGGGTAAACACTCGATGATGTTTTCTGTATGATAAAGGTATAATAGAATGCAAAGAAGATGCAAGACTGTTTGAATGCTATCAGTGATTTCAAAGAGAAAGATAGATTTAATTTATCTCGATTTGATTTTGATTGCAGCTTTTATATTCAGGTACCTGTCACAGGTTAGAGTAGTTTTTGGGTTTAACGCGCGGTACAAACAAGATTTGGATGTTTTAATCGTATGATGTAAAACTCATCCATTATCAATGTAAAGGGCTTCTCAATGCGTTTGAATTGTAGTGGAATGCCGTCTTTATCTCTCTACAATGTAGGTGGTTATTTCCGTCAAAAAGGAACTAAATGGAAACAACAAGAGGAACATGCATCAATATGCCGTCTTCATCTGCCTAGAATTAATGCAATATCACGCTGAAAGCTCTTTGTTGGAGAAATAAACCTAAGGAGTAAAATTATTTGAAATACCAAATCAATCGCAGCTTGACGCCTGGAATTCCAAAGCTTTATATTTATATACCTAACACGTAGTTAAATTGTTTCAATATATTTTGAATTGAGACAGTTTAACCTCTTTCAAAGCTTCAAATTAACCCTGATGGTCGTCTACATTCTCTGAGCGCTTACTCAGATCAACAACTTCCTTTGAACTTTGTCAATTGAAATACTTTGTCCAAATCATTAACTGAGCAGAAGTTAAGCTCTCAAATGAAATACAGTCTTTCTGCGTATCAAAACCCCTGGAGGAACAATCGATACTCAAAATAAATTTTGCTGAGTCTGGCCGTACCTTCTGAGAGCTAATATACTTAATAACAAAGTAATATCCAAAAGACAGATATCATTGATATATGAGTAGTGCTAGGCTTTTTGTATCTCGATTATCACGTGATGCCTTCTCACGTGCCTTCTCTATCACGTGTTTATGGTAATCTCTGACGTAATGAAAAATGGAGTGTTATAAAGGAAAAAGAAACATCTTAGTAATTCAAACATGTAATTAATAGGTCAGCTTACACGAAATAAAATAATCTGATGATGTAAGCACATGGAACCCCTAGGGCCAGTCCCAACCTAACCTTATCATAGTGATACATTCTCTTTTTACATAATTCCCCTCAGTGAAAGTACCTGTTTGATACCTGAGTTAAAGTTGAAACCTATGACGTCACAATCCACAGAGAGATCCCCATTAGCTATGTTTCTGAGACGGATTTTTATATATGTCAGAAAAGGATATCAACTAATAATAACGACTTTGATGTTTGTATGTCCCTTTAATGTTGAATAACGTGAATAACCTCTGATGTAAAACTACACCTTGCTGACAGTGTTCATTGCGCCGGCGCCATAGGCCTAGTTTTTATAACGGCATTTGCACATTATTTTTGGTATAACCATCTGGCTTCAATGTTACAAGCTTAGATCTAAAATTGTACATGTAACATTCATAATTCGAGTTGCATTCTTTAAAATGCATAAAAATTCTATTTAGATTAAGAATCAATCAAAAAAAAAAACTTTTGATAAAATTCACAAATCATCAATCATATAGGTATACATCGTTCACTCAAGATCTCCAAATATTTCTTAAAGGACTGAAACGGGCACAAAAATTAATGGCACGAAATGAGCACTATGATATGGCATAAGCTGGTTCGTGAGATGGAAAACCTCAGAATATTCTTAGAATTGTACTTATAATACCGGTACATAAAGTCCGTCATTTAAGAAATGAATCTTATATTTTTTTCTGTTGATGTAGGTATCACCCGAAAAATTGGACAGAAAACTTTTCTGTCCAATTTTTCGGGTGATACCTGCATCAACAGAAAAAATATAAGATTCATTTCTTATCATTTTATTATCATCTCCTTATGGAAAACAGACTGTTTTCTTGGATCTAAAAACAATGAATCACCGCACTATATTTCGTAAGTCGGAGGGTTTCGCAGTGATACGTCTGCCAAAACAAGTTACGACAGCCGCCATTATTTAAACAGCGAACGATCGTCTCTCTATATCTTTGGAATAAGGACCTAAGGACAGTTTGAGCAAATTCTACATGCACAGTTAATTTTTTAGTAAGTAGAAAAGAAATGATATCCTTGAAATGATAAGCAAATATCAACAAATTGTATTTTCAGCAACGAGTTCATTCGTGTTTTAGGGAACCTCCGGTTCTAAAAATAGACTTCCGTGAAAAATTGTGTTGATCGATGTATCAGCAAAATTTCTCAGCCAATCAGAATCGTTGTTTCTTGAAAATGACAATGGAAATTAAATGATTCAAAAATCATTGAAAAAAAGTTTTTTTTTTTTACAAACGATAACGCAACTCAAAGGAGAGTAAGATCAGGTGTCCGGAAAGAGTAAGCATCTCTTGCTGGCAAACTTTGGATATATACATGCATCTAATTATGTTTGCTCTTTTTTGTAACCACATTAATTTTAAACGGGTGTTCAGAATCATACGAAATTTCTTAACTTCACTCCATACATCTATCTCTCATCCGAATTGAATGTTTCTCTTCCTCTATGTCTGTACTCAGATAAGGGGATGTGGATGTCTTGACATAGTTTGACCAATGTTTCTTGTCAGTTTCTCTCAAACAAGGGTGTAATGACATTTAGACATCACACCTAGGTCACACTAAGACGGAGGGATAAACACCTGCTTTTATCAATGTCATTTTCTTTATACCTGTTCTGATCACAAGTAATTACACACTTCAACAGCCCGTGGTAAGTTTTGTTTGGAAAACTAACAATGACTTTCTTGTCCAGATAGTTTTTAACGGATGACATGTAGGCGATGTGTAACATTTGCCTCTGCAATCTGCTATTCTTGCCAAAGTAATTAGTCCTAAATAAATTCTGAAGTCGAGCACTTACGAAGGCAAAATACTTCCTTACAAAGCAAATCAGTCTATAGACATTGTTTACCTAAAGTTTGGTTGCAGACTTGAACTTTATACTTAACCTTGTTCTACGGACGATATGTGGAACTCGTCGTACACTATGATGTCCCACTCTCCAGAATGGTGGATGATATTCTGTCATAGACCATTTGAACCATCCAACCAAAGATTGTACTCTATGTCTTCCGAAATGGAAGTAACCGGATGTGACAGTTCTACCGAATTGAAGCGGCGGGTGTTGCATACATGCAGGAGATGCTTACTCTTCCTGGACACCTGATCTCACTCCCATATCGGGAGTTCGCTTCTTTTCATGTGGTAGAGGTTTTTGTTTGTTTGCTTTGGTTCCTGTTTTATCCTGGTTTCTGGTTTTGTATACCTTCGGTTTCTGATTTTCTAAATTATCGATTTTGTGCTGTATACAGGGATATGGTCATCATCCATATTTGTCATTGAACAAAAAATGGCAATATCATGCATAATATTTTAAAAGGACACTTTGTGTGAATACCTCAATATTTGTTCAACTTGTTCATTTACAATTCAGACTTGTTCAGAGAACATTGAACTTTAGGGCACATAAACTGGACATGCCATATGCTATGTGACCCTATACTCGTATGCCTGTCAAGAACACTGAATCGGAGAAAAAAAATATGATTATGCTAATTGCTGATAAAAATAGAAAGCGGAAATATGTTCTACGATGATACTTCACGCTAAAAATGCAAATAATGTAATATTCTGACATTTGGAGAAAATACCGATTAAATGTAGTAATACATTGAATTTTTTCCGCAAGGTTTACAGAAGTATGAATGGAAATTCATTATTCAGGAAATTAAGCTTTTCAAAAAATGAATTGAATTTTTTTTTTTTTTTTTTTTTGCTTCCCATTAAACAATTTGAATGTTTGACTCTGACAGACTGTTAATGGGGAGCTCTATGACGGGCCTTTAACGATCTTGTACGAAGGCGGGCACAGCTGATTAACGACAGAACGCTGACTTTCCTTCAAACTCCAAACAATTCTTTTGTTACACATCCATTACCTTGTTCTTGTCATGTCTTGTTTCTATTGCCATTGGAGGTTTGAGGTTTCCCCTTTGGTATTTGGACTACGCTGTATCATTTGAGTATTGACGGGTGTTAGTAGCAAGCCGGTGATACTTACTTTCCCTAAACACATGGTCTCATCTTTACTTGAGATTCACTTTTGTTCCTGGAAAATGTTTTTGTTGTTTTATTTTGGTATGCATTTTCAACGCTTTTGTATGCCCATTCATATATGATTTTTAATCTAATTCTAGTTTTTATATTTGACTTTCACTAACTCATTCCAATTTTTTATTTTAGGCGGAATATTTGAGAATCATAATAGGTGGCAATAACCTGATAAGAAAAACTTGGGGTTAGGGTTGGGGTTACCTCGAAATTGAAATGACGTGTTAATAGCAAGCAGGATATTGTCACAAGCACATTAACGCTAACGTGGTGTTATGGACGCACGGGATGTAAAGGGTTGTCCGATTACTGCATATTTAAATTTTAATTTTAATGTGTCATAGGACAATATGCTTACTTGAAATGGGCGTTAGGTGAAACATTTTATGTAATTTTTTTATATTTTTATGCAGAAAATATTTTGAATATCGTTTTATCACATGATACACCCGTTATGCAGGTTTCATAAAGCCATTTCATAATCAAATGTTATGATAACACGTTACATATCGCTCTGCTTGAATGCGATTGGTCAAGTTTGGAGCCTCATCACCTACACTGTGACAAGTGTGACCTTTCAAATATCGGTCAATTGTTAAATTGAGACGCAAATTTAATATCGATGATTTAAACCTTTGCTGTTGAAATGATTATTTCATTACAGTACTAAACAAAGTTAAAATATTTTTCTCTTTATGCACAGAACATCTATACGTTTGGGAAACTACTTCTCATAGCGTAGCAGACTACTTCTAGGTCATCGTTGATTTCGCGTTGGAAATAAACATTTTTTTTTTTTTTGCAGAATCATGTGATAAAAAGAATCTCAAATGAATTTTCATTTCATACGATGTATTATGAAACTCGTTGTGCGTTTTATATCCCCTCGCCAAGATATCCCCTCGCCAAGGCTCGGGGATAAATAACACACACAACTCGTTTCATAATACATCGTATGAAATGAAAAATCATTTGAGATCCTATATATATCTATGATTGAGTAATTCGATGTCTGAATTTCTGAAATTAAGAATGATGTTTGATAGAAATATACCTTGTGCATTCAGTTTTACTTATGTTTAACAAGGTTAGACCTTCCAGTTAGCAAGACAGACATCGTGGGATGTTATATTCGTAAGGGTTTTACATGTCTCTTTCCTTTTCGTACTCATTTCGATTTATATAGAATTAATATTCCTATTCTTGGAATTGAATTTACACGACATTTTATTTCATTTGACTTCGATGTATGAAAACAATAAAATGATGGCTAACATAAATGTCGACGATTAAATGGTCATTCACTTTTTACTGACCTTTTTGTAGTTGACTATTTGTGCAAAATATTCAAAAATTCAATTTTAAAAGGTGTACGCACATCTTCAAAGTATTCAAATCAAATTCTTGATAGAAAATTAAAGAACAACCCAAACCATCTAGTACCATACGTGTCCTTCCTCAGTGTCTAGGAATACGATGTGATTGACAGTCCATGAAAATTAAGAGATACCAATTAAATTACCTCTCTTTGCAAAAAAAGTCAGTTCATTAACAAACGCGGATCTAGAGGGGTAGGGGGTAAGGACACCCCGGAAGTCGCAAAAATCCTATATTTTCATTTTTTCAATACTTTTCAAAATCATAGGATGGACCCCTCCCCCTATGATGACTGGATCCCCTGAAAAAAATTCTAGATCCGCTCATACTTAAGGTAGTTAGACGACAGGTGGGTCGTGTATTACGTATGTCCGGTACCGTCACAAAAAAACTGACATGATGATTTGGAGTATTATGTATCAAATTTGTAATTGAAATTTCTTTCAATTATATATGTAAATCAAGCACCGCGGATACGTCAGGAATTTAAAGGTGTACCGGATAAATCATAAAACTAGAGAGTAAATCATAGCGGAAATTTATGTGGCTCCGTCGAAAATAAACGCTGCAACCATAGTGAAGGTTCAACGAGGTTACCAAACGTACAATTAGTTGTCTTTTATAAATCCATTGATCCTGTCTCGGATGTTGCGATGTCGTACACATTTCTATGCAAAGATCCCAAGGAGGCATAAGCTTGTACGGATATAAGATGCTGATGCGATGTACTTTAATGTATATGTTTGCAGCTATGTAAAGAATTCAAAAATCCTTGTTTCATTGATGAGAACACTAGATTTTGCTTCTAAGAGGAATCAAATTATATGTGCTGAAAAAGTCATAATTATCGGTGATATTTGAATTGCTTGAAATGATAAATAAAACAAGTGAAAAAAAAAGGGGGGGGGGGGGGGGCTGTTCATATATTTAGAGCTTCAATTCCATTGTCGACAATCGTAGAAAGCGACGGTGATCTCTCTAACTTACGTACGAAATAATTAATTAAACTATCTAAGTTAGGCTGTTTTTATTTGAAATGCTGAATATCATTTGTGGCCACTAACATCTTTGACCTTAAAAGACCCTCTTCAAAAGACAAGAATCCAAAAGATGTCAGAAGGTTACACTAAATCACCGTTCTCACACGATGGGATGACAGAGGTGAAGTTAGTTGCTTTCTTACGAAGATGTTTCCACGATCAACAGAGCATGAAGTGGTTTGAAAGTGTCACATAACTGTTACTTCTGAGACAGTCTCAACTAGATATCATTTGTCAAATTTGTACTCTGCGACAACCAAAGGAAGCGAGGCGAAGTGAAACCTATCTCCCAGTGCTCGTGGCGGCCATTGACCAAGAATCGAATCGAAACTGCGTGAAAAACGAATACCTACATGCTTGTAGTAGAACTGGTTCACAAAAGAAAGAATCTATCTTTCATACTACTTGAAACAGTAAATCTAGCTTCACTCTGACAGTACAATTTATTTATTTAATTGTTTATTTATTGATTTATTTATTTTTTCAAAAGTACACCTTCCTTTGAAAATAAAAAAAACTATTGCTTTGTGCATTGAGTCTCTTTGTCGTTTTAACAAATGTAATATTTACTTTCTCACATTAAAGAAATGCAGACGAATTTCTGGGTAGTGAATGTGTTAAAAGCAAGTATTTCTTTCCTACAAGGAGATGGATGTTCGCATTCCATGTGACTTAATTACCATGATAATTGTTTAGTGATGTGGACAACGAGGTCAACGTGGGCAGGCCAGTTGCTGAACTCTGGTTACGTGCATAGCTGAACTTTATAAAATGAGCATCAACATGTTTGTGACATGATAGATAGCCAACTGCTAGTCCACACTAATGCCAGCAATGTTCCCAAAGATAATGCTGAGCAGGTTAATCAATTTTAAAGTACAAACTTCACATATCTTTGTGTAATGCACACCCTTGACTGGGCATATACAACGTTTATACGGAGCACCCATGGCATTCACGTTTGTCGTTATACCTTACAACAAGTTAAATTAATTGAAGCTGATATCTCTGGGGTTACGTCCCCTAGTTCGTCTTCCCTCACTTCACTCATATTGTGTGACGGAATTTTAGTCAGACACAAAACCAGGCTTGTTTATTTCACATAAATCTTTGGAACTTAAGTATACTTTTCTTACAACCTGAGGTGTGAGATTTCTAAAGAATTTGTCTAATTGTAGGACGAGAGGGTACCCTTTTCATGCAAATCATCACTAGTTAGAGTAGCATTCATCATTATACATAGAAACGGGACACCCTCGTTCGTCCTGCACTCCTCAGCAAATTATGAAATTACCCGCGAAATTGTCGCCTTGTTCTTCACTGAAATGTTCTCTGGAAAGTACAAATATGTTAGACGGCTGTCATATGTCAGAACAAAGAATGTTTCATTCAGTTTTCTCCAAGTTTCCTTTGCCGCATTGACACTGTAGCAAAAAATTGATATTCTATTTTCGGCGTTTTCTACAAATATTACACACAATTTTTTTGTCAAGACTAAGATGTCCATAATTTGCATTTTTTCAGACTGAGTTATGCCTAATGGACGATTTAGTTATAATATGTTTAATCAATCACATGTATTATCTTAAACTGTAATACACATTGTTTAAACTTCTGATTATCTACATTATTGACTTTACATAGCTTTCTCGAATAGCAAATCCCTCTTGCTTTCTTTTGTTGGCTGTCAAACATTTTCAGCAACAATTCATTCTCTTATAAATGCTGTGATTTACACAAAATATGTATAAAAGATGGAGAGCAAAGCGAGCATATAGCATGGATAATAGTGTGGTGGACTAAAAACCCAATAAGGTTTTAGAATTGAGCTGTGATTTGGTACAACTCGTCCCTTTAATGGGGATGATTTACACGAACTGCATTCATGGGGCAATAAAACATCACACTGAGCTCCCAAATGAAACTTCAAAGCAGAAATTGCAGGTTTGCCGTTCTGCACTTCCCTCCGCAGACAGACGTTTTGAAAGGATCGCTGAATCAAAACTAATTTCACACTGATTGACTGCCTCTTTTTGTGAAAAACACATTGTTCTGTTATGGATAAAATATAAATTTCATTCCAACGATATTGAATTTCTACTCTGGATTTTTATTCCATCGAATGGTGACTGTTGAAAATGAACGCGATTTTCAAAGCGTTTCACCTCGTACCGAAGTGCAGTATGCAGCATATCGTCTTACCCTCTTGGTGGTCAAAGGCAGTATACAGAATCAAAAGGTTTTACCAAGGTCAGTTATGGCAACCCCCTATGTAATTACCGAATAGAGTTACATGAATATCTCTGCTCTTCTCCTTTTTCTAGTAGGATTCGTCTGCATGACAAATTGCACACCAACATAGGCGGGAAATCTCGTATCAAGGACAATGACTCTTTGTGTGATATTGCAGTAACACTTAGAAAGTAAAATCTCGGATGCACTTTATTTTATACAAGAATGCCGACAGATTAGATATAATGATTTCGTACACGAACATATGCTCATGTTTAATCATTTGAATATGATGTATGCTCTCATCATTTACAGTTCAAATGAGAAAATTCTTACGTAATATGTCGAGAGACATTCTTTAAAAAAAATTAAATACATTTTCCTCTCCACAAGCTACATTCGGCATTCATTACAATAATATTTTCTGTATCAATTTTATAAATACCTTAAAATGCCTTTTGGAGTGACAAAGGCACCGACAACATCGACATACCAACTCCCGGCAGGTGCGATGAAAACAGATCAACTGTTTGGGCGGGGAACAACACTCACCAATTATACTCTGTGGAGTAGATTAGTTTTGCAAGGTTCCATCTACAGTTACGTATGATGAATTGTATTTTGTTGGAAGCATACAATTTGTTTATTTAAAAGTTAACTTGAAACATTTCTCAAGACATAAAGAGTCAGTTGATGGTGACAGTATCAATTAATTACGCTCTGTTTTTGGATTTTACATTACAATATGAATGTACAAATCATGCTCTAAATTTGTTTGATGGGATGACACTTATTGAATATGAATCCTTCAATACAATACTTCCTTTCTCGATTTTTGTCATTCTTAAAGTGCAGTAGGCAAAGTTTTTATATGTTTCTATTATGAAAGATAGACATTTCTAATAAAAGTTTGTGCTTATTGCGTAAAAGATTAGGCGACCTTGTAACCATACCACCCAAGCTCCATAGCTAGCTTCTTCACTAAGGTTAGGTCATGTCGTGTATGATCCAAATCAGGGCTTTTAAAGATTCACTTCTTACACACTGTCCCGATCATCTGGGATTGTCTAATTTGCAAATTGATAACGGTGTATTCAGTAAAACCTTTTAAAGTAAATGTCAGAAACTGTTTCTCATAACACAAATAATGTGATTTCAAAGTCGCAATTTAAATGCATCCAAGTCTGATATTTTTGCCCTTTGGAATTGATCAGACAGTCTGCAGAGTAAGTCGTGCATACTAATTCCACCCTGCCCCTGTATGCTTCACATAACCTATATTATGGCAGTTTGACATAACGATTAAATGGCTACAATTATAGTTTACACAGTACCGTCTTACAACTGATATAGAGAATCTGATTGTGATCTGTCATCATTGTGATTTAGGTAATTTATAAAAAGGTTGTTAGACAGTAAGACCAGAATTACACATTCATTACTCCTTAAAGAGCAATACTCTGATAATAGCAATGAAAAACTAGACAGATTATCGTATGTACCGAGATAGTATCAATATTCATTTGATCTTGATAAAACGTATGTACAAACAAAATAGAGTAACAGCAAAACGATCTTACAAATAAGAGGCTCAAAACGGACTAATGAAAGTAACACGACATCGCATTTTATATAAAACATGAATAGAACAAGTTACACGTAGAACTTTTTGTTACAACAAATTCCTATCACTTATATCGGGTTAGATATCATATTTACAAGCATAATAAACTCTTTGACTACACGCTTTCCGTTTCCTTTACTTTGTTTTCAATGGCGCGATCTTTCTCGAAGCTAAATGAACTCTGCAATGCAGGTACAGGGGTTGGGCGTTTTCACGAGATAACACAAACAGGGGTTGATCGCGATCACTTGATATCAGCGTGTGAATCGAATGGTAGCTGCAATCAGATATCATATACCGCTACCACAGAATGTCGTGAACACGAGGTATGTCTAAGTGTCAGATCCCTGACCGGACTGCGTGACAGACATTCTAAATAAGACAATCATAACTTGTCAAAGACATACTCAGAAAATTGGCTCTATGGAAGTAACGATATTCTCACAAAATCCCACCGCCGGATCAAAGAAAAACATATAATGTAAGAACATGAAATGTGCTTTTAATACGATGGATTTATTTGTTCCTTGGCTTAGCCCGGTAAATACCCACTATACATCTATCTCTTAATACGCAGTATCTAGTTTCCTATTCCACGATAACATTACATATTTAGAGTGAAATTTGTCCTAAGTAATGCACCCAGACAATGGACACTCCGCGTGTAAATCTTCTTCTTGAACAAATTCACTTATAATTTTGGTACGATGTGTAACACGAGCGAGTTTGAAACCAGAATTCCAGCGTGACATCTTGATTTTTGTCACGCAAATCAAGTGTAGATGATATGTAAATGATCTGCGCCAGAATACTCCACAAATAAACGTTGACGAAGGGCGATTTTCTGCATTGTAATTGACTGATATTTGTTGCGTTCGCATTGCGTACAGCTCAGACACGCTTTGGTTTCGTCCTGATCCATCAATGCTTAAATATCTGGGGGTCACGTCCCCCACATCACTGCAACGATATGTCTCCCATGATACAGCGATGATACTTCCTTGAATTACGGTGTCATAAAAGAAGCGCTAATGATCAATTGTGTCATACGAAAATGTCATTTATAAAATGATGTTAAACAATCTTAAAAGCTCTTAAAGGCCAAACACTCAACCGGATATAGATATAGAAAATGAAAATAAAACGGAACCGACAGAAGCTCTTCAACCCAAACCCATAGCTTGGTCGATATATAAACATTTTATCTCCTACTGATTTTTTTCATCGAAAATAGGTTAAAAATGTTGACTCTTAAAATTATTTCTGCGTCCAAAAGAGTAAAATGCTGGCCTGGTTGAACAACTACAAGCGTTCCTTTTGTTTACACTAGCCTGATCATTTTGAAAAGTTGGTAGATTACTAGACCCGTAAGAAAATTCTCTTCTAACACAAAACTTGACTAATCAAAAACCTTTCTGTATAGTCGCGGGAAAAGAAAAGCAATCGGATTATAAGAATTCGGGGGAAATTAGGGGAACTTGTAAAAAGTTCCTACCAAATTCTGTGATGTAACACTGTCGTATCGTTTTTATCGCTCATTTCTTTGTTACATTTATCAATTTGTCTTTGGTAAGAATATTACCAAACAATCAAAATAGTATATATATATTTCCTCAACGAAACAGCTTAGTCGACTGGACGATGAATATTGAATCAGATGAAAATCAATTCGGAACAACCTCGAATTGACAGCATCTACAAATCTAAATGGCCGATTTCTTGAAATCGACCGATAACCGACAAAGATGTTGTGAATAGCTAATCGTCGCTAGCATAGTTGGCGAGTTTGGACCTTTAAAAGTCCGCATGACAAAATCGAGAATGTGGTTATTTGAAATATGTACCTCTTTTGTACGATCACTATAATTGAGACATTCATAAGTAAAGTGTTTAATTTTACTGTGGAGATAGACTAAAATTGTATGTGTACATTAAATAGTTGAGCGCGTTGTCGGCTGATATCTATTATAAAAAACCTCTAATCATTTCACAAAAGCTGATCATAGGAGAATTTAATCGTAAAATGCCTAACAAATCAGTCTGGCCTCTGAATTGAACCCCTTTGCCTATCGATCACTCCCTTTTCAAAAATGCATATCAATCAGCAGTTGCCGTTCCCACGCCAAAGTGTTATATATGTATGTATATGTATGTATCAATTTTTACAGGTAGCAAAATGATCCAGACCTTCTATTGTAATGTATGTCACACGTAAACTGTCACATCACAAGTGCACTCTCAATGGAAACCGCCAATATATGATATATATGCATGTATTATAGACAGTTAATTATAGATACATCTGTACAACCATACACCGAAAACAAGAAAATGCCCTGAGAAGAACTTACAGATATAATTATGAAAATAGCATAAATCTCCAGATGTTAGCAGAAAAGAACTTTGATAGAACACATGGTCAATGACGTCACAACGGATGCTATCAAGGCGAATCGATTAGACCAATGGAATGACAGTAAAAAAAAGAAAGAAATGACTTTTTTTTGCAATTCCAAGAAAAACGTTATTGACAAGATTACACAACGACAGATAACTTGAGACGACAAGACCAGTTACGGTGTTGAAATAAAATAAAACAAGAGATAAGGAAAGTTTTTAAAAGATAAGAAAAAAGTCTAAGGATTACTTTTAGCAACTAACAATGAAGAGAAGATATGTGGGGTTGTCCGGGTTATGGAGATGTTATTTGACTATCACGATTTCTCGGTTGTCATTTATAACTATACGATTGGTACTTTCCTGGTAAACTTATAACAGCTGTCAATACATCTTCAAGACAGATGCTGAATTAAAGCTACACATATGATTTAAGGTTTGAAAGTCGAAAATCTATGGAAAAGGAATGGACTGCTTTGCTCTTTGGTAACAGATCTAGTAATGTGGCCAAAGAGAGGCTAAATTTGGCGCGTTACGCCAGAGGTTATTAATTCTCGCCAATGGCACATAGCTTAAATACAAAACAAAAAAGACAATGACTGTAATGAAGAAAAAATAAACAAAGTATCAAAACTGATTCCGAAGACATATTTCCAAATATTGTGGTCAGACATGCAAGTTTCGGATTATAATCCTCAGTATTGGTACTTCCTAAGTCGGCACCGGTTACCCCTTGATCACGTTGCTTTATGTGTAGTCTTTTGTGTTTGGTGTCTCTATGCCGTATGTCTCTTTTTCGTCTCTTGCTGTGCTCGTTTTTGTGTTTTCGCATCGGGTGTTTTGGTGTTTTGCTGTTGGCACTTCAACTGGGTCTGGTTGGAGATCCCCTCCCTCATTTTAAAGTATAATTACAGGTATGATTAGATTCGAAATGTTATAAGAATGTCTTCATTGAACATAATAGTAGAATTGTTGATTTTTATGTAACAGTTAATTTTCAATAAGCCATTAATATCATTAAATCAATGTAACTCTTATTGTCTGTTTGGTAGTCAGCGTACAGTGGATTCTTAAGTTTATTCTGAGAACATTCTTAAGGTAATAGTTCTTCTGTCCTCAAATGAAACCATCAACATGAATTTAAATTCACTTCATATTTGCGCAGCTCAACAGCACAGATTAGAAACGCTGCTATAGTCTCATATACAGTTTATAAAGGAAAGCCGATGGAGATTGCCAAAGTATGATGACTTGTAGACTGAAGGTGACAGGCACCGCTCAACGCAAATATTTCACGTGCCTAGCATTTTATCACCTCAGCAATGTATCCTTTCTATGGATTATATCTAAAAAAGCAAAAAAGAAGCACCTTCCAGCTTATAATACAGGTAGTTATTGAAATATTTAAATTCAATTTGGCAAGAAATAGTACTAAGTTGATACAGGGGAATATAATAGACACTCGCATGAAACAGTTTGAATTAATTTATAGGATTAAGTTATTTGGATCGTATGTATATTGGATATCTCCAGTGTCCTGGGGAGATCTATTTCCAGAGGAATAAAGCCTCAGCTGGACTCCACAAGATGGAATCAAGTGGCTCTCCATTCTAGTCCTATTTTCTATCTTGTCATACGAGGGATAACTACATAAACCGTGCCTTACATCGAATAAATTTCATACTTTCTATTGATAAGACCAGGACGGGCACGCAGGCATAATATATTTTCCTTTTTTATTTATGTCTGCAGATATAGATAAAATCTGTCATCCGTGTTCAGGAATGATTCTATTACTTCATTCAGATGATGTTTGCAATATTTTGAAACAAGAGGACACAATATTTATTACTTTGCCTATTTTTAGGATGGAAATTACGTCATCAAAATTCAAAAGCTGGCTTTATAAAAATAAAGATCTCTGCACGATTATTTTGTGCAAAAAAAATTACTGGAAATACTACATATATCTGAAATAGCAATTAATTAAAAAAAAATAAAGCATCGTTAACAACAGTTACAATGGCTTTAATAACTGTCAAAAGATACATCTTTCATTATGCACTGGCTTGCAAAGCAAGTGTTTTTTGATATATAGTATCATGTATAAAAATCTACCTTAATATGTGTAAATCATCCATATAAAGCATATATTCTGACGTACACGATTCATTTTATATATCTATTTGAATACAATGCATCAAATCAATTGTAAAAGGTGGGAAAACGTGTCCATCATTCTATTTATCTGCGGCATATATCATAAAGTTCCTTTGTTTCTTGTGTTTTTGTTGTCTTAGTTTTGTGTTTGCGCACACTAGTGTTTCGGATTGATGATTTCATAGATACGATTCATCCACGATTTTGTGGAGAGATGAAGTCGATCGCATCCAAAGCGGATTCTGTACCTCATCACCTAACCTATGAACAAAAGATGTAAGTTCTTCTTAACATGCAAAATTCCATTTTCACACGATTTAAAGTTTGCAGATTCAAAGGAGAACGATTTTGAGAAGAATGCAAACAAAGTATAATTATAATTCATGCCAGTAATCAGAGTGTGAATCTCACCGTGTGGCAACAGGTATTAAATTGGCTCAATCTCTTTATCTCAAATCTGTAAACAAGATGTTGATTTGCCATATTTTCTCCCTTTGTAATCATCTTATAGTACAGATCAGGAATGTGTATTCTCTCTCTCTCTCTCTCTCTCTCTCTCTCTCTCTCTCTCTGAAATATATTTTGCCTAAAAGCTTGACAATAAAATAAGCCGCAAATACAGTACCTTACTCAGCATAAAAGATGAAATGAACATTTCAAGGTTATTTACAATAGTTTTGGACATTTGTCCTTTCGGCAGATACAATATTTTATACATTTTACATCATTGTTTTAGCGAAATAAAGTGCGAAAATGAGTTCCAATTCTTGGAAATTCCGAAAAAGTTGCAAAATTATAAGACCGAGGAGAATCGGGATATATCGTAGACAGCCAATCAAAAGCTTCGAATACAAGACCACTGAGAAAAAGTTGTCTGAATTCGTGCTTGCTAACGTCAGCTTCCCACTTCTTTGGATATAGACATGATGTCTGTAAAGGGCATGTTGGTTGTTTATTACCCTCTCCTTCCCGCAAGATGACTTACGATGTAAAGGAACAATGAAAATCTAAAAGAGTGACTAAGTTGTCGGTCTGGGGCTTTCTCATCTACTCTAAGCTTAAAGGTTAAAGTCTGATGCTGCGTCACGCCAGTCCACATGTCCGTCACTATGATGTACGAGGGCTGATTGATAAGTTGTGAGCCTGGGTTTTCTGGGTTGCAGAAGGTATTCAGGTAATAGATTATCTCCAAAAAGAGCAAACAATCAATGGCACATACTATGCCTCACTTTTGACATAGTTACGGGAAAATATTAAACTAAAGCGCCGCGGAAAGCTCACTAGTTAAAGGTTTGTTGTTCCATCAGGACAATGCTCCTGTTCACAAGTATGTCACTGTCATGGCTGCCATTTATGATTGTGGTTTTAATTTGATTGAGCATCCGCTTTATTCACCTGATCTTGCTCCATCAGACTTTCATCTATTCCCAAAATTCAAAGCAGCTATTTCCTATTTCTGGCGACCACTTTCAGTCCGATGATGATGTGAACCTTCAGTGGATGGCTTTCTGACCAGTCAAGGTAAGGAGGAAAGTGGTATTGAGACCCATAAACACCGACAGCAAAAGTGTATAGACACTGAAGGGAAATATGTAGAAAAATGTCTTATAAAACTCAAATCCTTGAATACGAGGATCACAACGTATCAATCAGTCCTCGTACCTCGATACACAAGGGGATAACTACAGATGATTCCATACATATAAACCTCTTGTTCTTTATGTTTTACTCTTTTTGCTTAAATTCGTAAATATACTCTATTATCTTTTTAATTGGTATAAATTATCAATATTAAAATACATGCATATACTAGTATTATATCGTAATAATTGAATGAACCATATGAGCATTTCAACAAATAATGTGTCATCAGCGATGTTAGAGGTAGAGAAAGAGGAAATTCAAGTAGTGAATAGATGAAAAACAAAATTCTACACATGACCTAATGTGTTTTCCAAAGAGCTAGTAAATGACAGAGCTATGACATCAGGGAGATACCCCTTATATTTAGGTTAGTATCATAAAATATTCTGATATATTTCAAGTCAGTGTAGAAGCATATGTTTGTATCTGTACACCAGGCGTTATTCTTTTGCACCAATGGTTCTTCTTATTCTTTCTTTTAGGTTAAACAAAAAATGATCAGAAAAAAATAAAGGACTAAACAACCCTTTCCAACGTGATAAATGTTCTAAGGAAATGACAAGAAAGCATATCAGTCAGTTGCATTCCACTCTAACCTTGATGAGTATTCATCATTTCTTCCTTAAATCAACCAAGATTATGTAAAGTGCAACATTTCAATGAAATGAAGTCAAACCTGTGAAAAGTTTGACAAAGAATAGACTCATTTCTAAGAATATTCAGTTGTAAAATCTGCCATTTTTAATGACTTGGGGATTTTGAAAGAAACAATAAAATAGTATTGTAAAAACTGCTGTATGGATAAAAGGAAATCGGTATTTCATACTTTAAAGGTGCCCCACAAAAGAGATATTAGGAATCGGTGCATCCAAATAGGCAAATACATTACACCATCATGCCATACAACATTCAGCAATGATGTCTCGAATGTAAACCCAAACCATTTTCATCATAGAAGTATACAGACCATATACGATATCGTATATGCTAGCTTATTTCAGACGAACTATCCCTTGAACTACTTCTAAATACACAATCATACTTTGCTGTCTCGTCTCCTAGTATTTCGTTCTTACTCAAAATTAAGAGCTGTCAGTATTTTTATATTGGTGAATACTGACGATTTATGAATACAGAAACAAATACCGGTATAGGCCTATACCTAAACACAATTCATAAGTAGTAACAGCATTTCTACAGATTGCCCTGAAAGATATTGAGTATGATTTTTCGTACAGCATTACCAAACTAATTTGAAATACAGGACAGAACTACAGATGAAGGCAATACCCTTCGTTTTGAGCCCCCCCCCCCCTATATTTCATGGAGCTAAATTAAAAAAAAAAAGACTGTATAATGTATACCAAAGAACTACCCGGTATCCAAGAGCAAAGTTAAATCTGACAGGAATAAAGATATACCCTTTGTCTCAAATATATATTCTTTTGGTGCACTAAACTGATGTATGGAATGTAACTCCTTAGTTCGAAAATTTATCTTTCTCATTTTAGTGGCAAATTCTATTCAGTTGGGATTTCAAATACTTATTCTTTTTTAGGAAATGAGACGGAATATTCATCCAAAGGAAAGGAAGGGATCTCCAACAACACTCGGTTGCAGCACCCAAAGCAAAACCCGAAAACACTCAATGCAAAAATACAGATCAGACACACACAGAAAAGAGACGCAAAAGGTACAAGGAACACCAAATCACATAGAAACATCAAATACAAATGACTACACATAAACCATCGAGACCAATGGACAATCTTAGGACTTAGGACGGTCATCTGCCACACCAGTGGCATACGGTGTGGTTATCCGGATTATGTGCGCACAACCCTCTCACTTTTCCTTTTACCAAGATATCTCGAAGGACGTACAGTGTGGGTTAAAAGTTACCTCCGCACTGTAAGATTACCATTCACACAGGCAGCATGACACAGGGGCCGAAAAACACACCGATGGATATATAAATGGATATAATAACTGTCCGTGCTTTGCCGGATGTAGTGAGCTCATGCATGTTATCACCCGAGGAGTCCGACTGAGATTCAGAGAGGACAGGTACTCGGGGCCCTGTCTTCTCTAAAGAGGTTTGGACAGGACCCGTTATGAAGTCCTGTCGTCACAATCAGTCAGAATGCAATTCTGAAGAATGCGCTCGTACAAGACAAGATTGGTCCAGTACCAAGCCAAGTGTCCGTCTGGTGACAGAAGGATAATATCCACGGTATAGAAGGCGTTTGATGATTCTAACACAATTTCGATTGAACTCTGACAACCTTTGATCCTGCTTTTTTTTTTTTTTTTGTTAATCGTGTCAGCATAAAATGTAGGTTGTGAAATACCCAAAGATATATACTCTGTTGCTTATATGGGTCCGAATTTCAAGAGAAGTTGACCATAATTTTTTTGTAAAATTTCCAGAAAGTCTACTAGTTTGTGAAAGCGAAAACCTTGACGTAAAAACTTCTTCGTTATTTGTAAATTTCTACTATGAAAATCATGAACATCAGTATATGATCTAGCATACCGGATGAGCTGTGAAATGTAGATACCGTATGACAGTTATCTAGGAACATCACCGTCAATCCAGGGAAAATTTACTATGTTGAATCCAAAATAATTTCTTTTGTCATAAACACTTTTATCACATGATACACCCGTTATGCAGTTTCATAAAGCCATTTCATAAATATATGATATGATAACACGTTACATATCGCTCTGCTTGAATGCGATTGGTCAAGTTTGGAACCTAATCACATGAACCTTGACAAATGTGACCTTTCAAATATCGGTCAACTGTTAAATTCAGACCGGAGTCAATATCAATGATTAAAATTGTTGTTGTTGAATTAATTCTTGCATTAAAATACTATTCAAAATTGAAATACTTTTCTCTTACGCACAGAATATCTATACGATGGGGAAACTACTTCTCATGGCGTAGCAGACGACCTCTAGATCACAGCGTGATTCGCCTCTGTAGTTCTCGGAAACGTTGATTTCACGTTAGAAAAACACATTTTTTGGCAATATCATGTGATAAAAAGAATCTCAAATGAATTTTCATTTCATACGATGTATTATGAAACTCGTTGTGCGTTTTATATCCCCTCGCCAAGGCTCGGGGATATAAAACACACAACTCGTTTCATAATACATCGTATGAAATGAAAATTCATTTGAGATCCTATATGTATGAATCTCTTCATTAACAATCTCGATAATAAAGTCCAAAAATAATGTCTCTGTGTTTGCCTTGTTTAGAGTCAATTCTTGTGGATAAATAACATTATTATACTTCTCAAAAACAGGATTGTCGATGGTAAGAATATCATCCAGGTACTTAGAGGTACCAATGAAACATTTCAAATCATCATGTTTTCTTTGCTTTTGAAGATTTTGGATAAATTCTATTTTCATACGTGTATACGATTAAATCTGCAACAAGAGGCGCACAATTAGTACCCATAGGGATCCCTACAACCTGTTTGCAGAGATTCGCACCAAATCTTACATGAATGTTGTCCAAGAGGAAGGACAAGGCAATAGAAAGGTCACATAAAAGAGCAATCTTGCGTGTTTCAGAGAGTTTCTCCTCATCATCACCAGTAGAAACTGAAAGGAATCCTGAGGCATCATTTTCTATGAATTGATTGTATTATTATGAACTTATTTATCTGTTCCTAATTGATGCTATTGAATTTGAAGACGTTTAACATTCCAACTTGTTGCAGCTTCTCTTTGAAAAAGTGTGAAACTAAACCTTGCTGCATAGGTACTAACCTCCAATAGCTTTGATAACAAAATAATACGTATGAACCTGCTTTATCCAGCATAACTTAGAAATGTTATAGTCCGTTAATAACGGTATGCATTGTAAATGACAAATCTGAAGTTATTTAAAAAGGCAAGGAAAATAACACATAATGGTATTCCAAACCTGGTATCTCTAACTCAGTAGAAACACAAAAGAAACGATTCCTTTATCAACGTTTTTGTAAGCATGGGTGCATATACAACGTGTGGGAACAATAAATACGATGTATGTACTTTTTCTGTTGACATGGATATATTTCATTGAATCAGGAGAATTCATGTGTACATTTCTTTCATTGTATACAATATTGCAAATATACATAACTAGGAATAAGCATCACCGTCTTGAAATTCCTGTTAACCCGAACAATTATATTTCTTTAACACTTACCTATCCTTATAACTTATAATCCAAAGCTTGGCATCTCCAACTTGTTTTAATTCAGGTAAGTAATGTTTTTGCAGTATCACATAGGAAAAATCACAGCATTATGAGCAAGCATGGAAAAACAAATTTAGTTTGAAACATGTGAGCAATTTCAACTAATGTATATGTTTCAAATTAATGAAGAAGAGTTTAAATGAAATCTAAGCAACACTATTCTCATGGACAATCTTTCGATATAAGTCCCTTCTGTTAATATTACAGCGGATTATTCATTCAGACATACCTTACACAGATGAACACAAAGAAGCCTTTCTACATGCAATATTATCACTGAAATCACAAAGGGAATTCAACCTATGGTTGTGTATGCATTTCGAAGAATAAGATATTTTTCTTTACGACCACGTTCTTGACTAAAGCTGCGATACCTTTCATGTACATATTTGAAAGATATAAGCAGTAAGAGAGCTCCTGAGGTGGATCAAATTCTTACCGACAAGAAAGATTTGTCCTCTTTCTAGGTAGGGTAATCCGGATAACTACATTTTGACCACCATACTAGTAGTTGTATGTAAAATCTAATTGTCTCTATCACTGTACTTTGTTTTTGTATTCATTGTTTCTTTTTTGATGATGAGACTTACTGGTAGTTGTTGCAATTGTTACTGCTGTCGCTGTTAGCTTTCTTAATGTTATGATGCTTTTCTGTTGTGGTGGCATGTAGTCTTGCTGTTATTGTTCCAGCTTTTGCTGTTTGCTTGTCTGATGTTCAGGTGTCATACTGAATTGGTAGCACTGATTCCTGCCCTTATTGTTGATGTTTGCTTGTCTGATGTTAAGGTGTCATACTGATTTGGTAGCACTGATTCGTGTCCCTACTGTTGATGTTTGCTTGTCTGATGTTAAGGTGTCATACTGATTTGGTAGCACTGATTCTTGTCCCTACTGTTGCTGTTTGCTAGGCTGATGTTAAGCTGTCATACTGATTTGGTAGCACTGATTCTTGCCCTTATTGTTGCTGTTGCATAGGGTGAAGCTGTGATTGCTAGTAGTCTTGCTGTTATTGCTAGTAATCTAGCTGTGATTGCTAGTAGTCTAGCTATGATTGCTAGTAGCCAAGCTGTGGTATCTTGTAGTCTAGCTGTGATTGCTAGTAGACTAGCTTATTGCCATTACTATTTATGTAGCGGTGATATTTTCCTTTATTGAAACGCAAAGTAAAGAGAGGGTTTTTATATAAAACATTGATGATTTGTTAAGATGATCAGTGACAGATGAAACTTTATTTGAATATCGTCATATCTTGATACAATCTTTGATAACAATAGTATCACAGCGGAAGAGATTAATGAACATTGGCACAAAGACCAGATTCGGGAAGTCGCAAAGGGAAAGTTATATATTAAAAACAGTAACACATATATTTAATGGGACAACCGTGTAAATGTTACTGCAAAATTGTGACACCAAATGGTGCACCTGTCGTTGAAATGCTTAGAAATGTTCCAAATTACACAGGGAATGGTAATGGTATGACACGGTCTCTGTTTTATCATTACTTTGTCCATTAATATTCCTTTTCGAAAAGACACAAATTCGTGCAGAAAGTAAATCCTGTTTATAGTGATGTTGACTTTGATCTTGAACACCACATGAACTAATCACTTTAAAGATATAGCCATATACATGTGTATGAAAACTGATAATAACTTGGACTGATAATTTTAATATAAATTAGGGTTATGGTAAAGGTGGGTTAGGGTTTATGATGACAAATATGGGTAATGACCATATCCCTGTATACAGCACAAAATCGATAATTAAGAAAATCAGAAACCAAAGGCATACAAAATCAGGATACATGTAAAAGAGGAACCAAAGCAAACAAACAAAAACCTCCACCATATAAAAAGATGCGAACTCCCCCGATAGTTAGGGTAGTTAGGGTTAGAGTGGGTAGGGTTGGAATAATGACAAATATGGATAATGACCATATCCCTGTATACAGCACAAAATCGATAATTCAGAAAATCAGAAACCGAAGGCATACAAAATCAGGATAAAACAGGAACCAAAGCAAACAAACAAAAACCTCCATCATATGACAAGAAGCGAACTCCCGATATGGGAGTGAGACCATGTGCCCAGGAAGAGTAAGCATCTCCTGTTTGCATGCAACACCCGCCGCTTCAATTCGGTATAACTGTCACATCCGGTTACTTCCATGTCGGAAGACATAGAGTACAATCTTTGGTTGGATAGTTCAACTTGTCTATGGCAGAATATCATCCACCATTCTGGAAAGTGGGACATCAAAGTGTATGACGAGTTCCCCATATCGACCGTAGAACTTCCTCAGTGATGATGTTAGTCGGTCACAAACATATCCCTGACTGAGAAGCTTATCTGAAAGATGCCTAACTATCAGAACAAAATCCGTATATTTGGTACTTGCTCTGGCATATCAACTGAGATATGAACACGCCATAAGCAGGCGATGAAGGGATGCTGCTACTCAAGAAAGGAAAGATTGTAATGCTGAAATTGAAGTCGTCATAGAGTGAGGTGTTCATGTGACCATCAGTGACGTAGGACAACATTATGTCCAAAATGGATGCCGAATTATTTGTCTCTGTAGTTTCTTCGACTTCAAGCTCCGAAGGATAGATACTGCTGAGGTAATCCGCGAATTTTGGATTATTGATTGACAACACATCGCCTATGTATCTGTAAGTGAAGTTGAAGTCAGAAGCTATGTATCTTTTCCCTTCAGAAACCAAAGATTGAATGAATTCAGCTTCGTACGAGTAAAGGAAAATGTCGGCAAGGAGTGGGGCACAATTGGTCCCCATTGGAATTCCGACAATTTGCTGAAAGACCCTCCAAACACCACAAAAATGTTGTCGATCAGAAAGTTTAACATCTGAATAAAATCCGTTTCAGTGTACTTGTTTTCAGAAGCAGACTTTTCTTTTACAAAGTAGGTTTTGCCATAGTTAACAACAATAGATTTGTATTTGCGATTGTCGTTCTTGCTTGTAAATGCATTACATATAATTTTTGCGAGTCTTTCTTTCAATTTAGAATGTGGGATTGTAAAGTGTCGAAAAATCAAGGCTTTGATCGAACGGCGATTAAGATCCCGTACCACCATGATGTACAGAGTGGTAAACAACCTGATTGACATACCATCAGATCAGCTCCATCCAACCCACAACAACACCAGGGACCACTCAATGAGATACTTACAACCATTTTGTCACCTGAAATGTTACCAGGACTCCTTCTTTCCAGCGGGGATTGTGATATGGAACGCTCTACCATCATCCATAGTCACAGCTGATTCACTTGAGGCATTCAAGGTCCGAATCAGCAACCACACCCTCTGAGGCAGAGCACAGACGTTTTTATCCAGTTTTTAATGAGGGTCTTCCATGGCATGTTTTTAACTTTTCATGTGCGACAATGCCCCAGTAGGAGCCCTGCACATTATTGGCAGAAGAAGAAGAAGAATGGACTCTACTAAAATGAGTGGATTTCAGATGTTCTAAAAGTTCCTTCGAGTTCTTTAAAATCCACATCTGGTTGATACCACTGCGAAACATACTGTCGAACAATATTTTTGAAGCCCAGATTTGATTTCAGATAAAACTTTGGTGAGTAAGATCGATACAGATTTGGTAGAACATTTTAAGGAAACAGCGATGAAACGTTGTTTGTACGGATGTTAGGGTAGAGATAAGGTTTATGTTTAAGTAAGGGTTATGGTGTTAATGGTATAGTGTTAGGGTAGAGATAAGGTTATGTTTAAGTAAGGGTTATGGTGGGGTGGGGTTATGGATGGGTTTGTGTTAGGGTATGGTTGGGTTTGTGATAGGGTTAGGTTTATGTTAGAATAAGGGTTGGGTTTATGTTAGGGTAGGGTTAGGGTTGGGGTTAGGTTTAAAGTAGGGTTCAGGTGGAGTTGATACCAAAATTTTTAACCTCGTGACCTCGACCTTGATCTTTGACCTACTTTTAAAAAACATTAACACTTGTCATAACTTTTGAATGGAAGATGATACCGCTTTCAAATTTCACATGTGTGTTCCTTGCGACAAGACCTTTCCATCGATACGAAATTGTTTACCTCGTGACCGCGACCTTAGGATTAGAGTGGGGTTTTTGTCATGGTTGGTTTAAACCGTATTTATTCCTGAATTCAGTTTGTTTGATACATTTCAATATTAATAATATGAGGATTGAGTTACAAGTGTAAAACTCTCTCTCGCTATGTCATGGTTATGGTTGGGTTTGTTGGGGTAAAGGGTTAGGTTTAAGTAATGGTTATGGTGGGGTAGTGTAAGGGTTGGGTTTATGTTAGGGTTAAGGTTTGATTTAAGTTAAGGTTAGGGTTGGGTTTATGTTAAGGTAGGGTTAAGATTTAAGTAAAGGTTAGGGGTATGGTAACGGTTGGGCTTATGTTTAAGGTAGGGTGAGGGTTAATGATTTGAATTGATATGAAAGGAAGTAGATCTATGTGACAGCGGTGGCATCAGTAAACAATCGCTGTCACTAACATGCATTTTTACTCGGTTATGTTCATGTTTGTATTTACCTATTTGACTACATCTACAAGCATATTGTGGCAAGTGTGGTTTGCCAGTAGGCTAATCTTACTCCTCATTCCTTTTTTTTTCCAGCTTACGGTTTTTCTTTAAATCAGTGCAAAACCATTGATAAACTAAAAGGATGATGTACTTTAAGTCAATCAGCAGAGACTCCAAGCTATTGGATGCATTTATAGATAGGAGAGTGTTCTCGTAACCTTTGTTTGGTTGGAGATCCCCTCCTTTCTCGAGTGATGGAAATATACAAACATTAAAATTTGATGAGCTCAATCATAAAAGACGCCGTCATTTTAGGGTCACAAAATTTCAGAGAAGAAAAAACATATTCTTCAAAACTATTCCCAGTTGTTTTATTTAGTTATATACCAAATAAAACAGACTGATATTCCAGTTCAGCATAATTCATCTTTTTTTTATAATACCACTTAGCTACATACATACAGTAAAGATCTCTGACATATCCCCAATGCAATCATTACCCGAGAGAACTACTCGGACCATGAAAACATCTGACACAAACAATACAAAGAACAAAAATGGGCCCTAGATTCCAGCTTAGGGTGGTCATTCTCTATGTGAATACGATATAGTGTTATAATCCGGATGAGTAGGTCTATACATGTCTTTTCCCTTTTGAAAGTGGAATCAGTGGGTTTCAACATACATTAAAAAAGAGGCCCTGAATGATACAGATAAGGCGATGGAAAATAGAGACCAATAAGGTACAAATGGTGTGTAATGCCAAACTGAAAAACTTTATATGAGCCTTCAAGTAAAATTATGCAAACAACAACTAATATACACGAAATTACTTTCATTTTCATTTATTTCATTGTATCTACTGCACTGAGTGCATAAATACATGTAATGGGACAGGAATTAACGAGGATATTTACAGTAATAATAAATATTTCTTTGGTAACAAATATAATACATGACATATAAACACTATTACACATATCAACAAAACATACGTACAAATATACGACATTATCATATCAAGAATTTAGGCACCTTAATAAACATGTAATAACCTCACAATCTCAACATTTTCACTGATGAAATAATAATGTTTATGCTTATTGCGTGTATATATCAAAACAAGTGAACCGCCGAGGCGACTTTTATTTTTTTCGAGAAAAGGAGTAGAGTGAACCCGAAAATTAAGAGTTTTTTTTCTCTAGTCTAACAAACTTGATGAATTGTAATGATATACAAAATAGTATGTACGGACACAGACAAGGGATTTTACTGGCCATGGGATCCTCGGTGTACTTCATACGTCTTATACAGTGCAGTGCATGGATGACTATCAAATATTGGAATTTAGAGCAGCAAAATACGAAAATAATGTTTGGAATATTTTTTTCTACTTTCAGTTTTAATGTTTAGTTAGTGAATATTCTCATCCATGCATTCAGTACTGTCATTGACATAAAAACAATGATAATAAAACATTTATAGCACCCTTTTTGAAACAATATGTAGAGATTACAGAAAAATAGACTCATGATGAATGGCATGCATACCTAGTAATGAATGTGAAGATCTACATTACAGGTTTGGTATAAAATAGGGGAAAAATGACTGAGGATAATTCGAAAGAATCTTTAGTTTTGATTTATACCAAAACTTCGCAGTTAGGATGTTATGATTGGACAGTTGCGTAAAGAGAGGAAATGTTACCCGTCTGTGCCGAATAAAAACCAAAAACTGACCCTGAATTTAGATATGTTGAAAAACTTGGTATCGTCTTGTGCATTATCAGATCAACGTATCAATTCCCACCATGATGATTTTATGAAAGACAACAACTTTGATACCTATACAAGGTTAGGTAGAGGAAACTGGCATTAAGACAATACAACAGTTTTTATATACACTGGCTTTTCGGTAACAACGGGTGACGATACGATACTGCTAGAATGAAAGCAAGTAACAACGAAGAGTCAAATATTGCATCATAGTATGGTCAGTGTGGTTCGCAGAACACTTTATCACACGTAGTCACGATGTCTGGCATCGTCCATTTCTTCCACTGCATTGCTCATTTTACCGTTCTTTTGCTTGAGAATATCGCGCTTACATGCATTACAGGAAAGCAAAACATAGCATGCGCGTATGACACTATCACGTCTTCCTGGTAACGAATTATTATGCCCAATGTAAACAACTAAGACGGCAGCCATTATGCCGCCATGCACTGGTGACCGTACGAGGAAGTCCCCGTGCTTTTTAAGTCTCCATGGTGATATGTAGGTAAAGGATGACTTAAGTTTTTCCATCGGAATCGTGTAATTCCAGGATCCATCCGGAAATCAATTGTTTTAAAACCTATAATTGGACACTATTTTCACCTATCTATTGTTCTCTGCTGCCTCCGTCTTTTCCTTCTATTTCTATGCCGCCTCCGCTTCCGGTAGTGACGTATTTTACGCATTCTTCTTTTCGTTGAGAATGTCTCTTGTTCTTCTGGGTCATATGAGAGAGGTAAAGTATTGAAGTCGAAAGGTCCTTCCACTTTCTTAGGATTTAATTCACGTAAACTTAAGTCAAAACACCTTTCCATCCTGGTATTTGTTATCTTTTTATACCCAGGTAATGATTTCCCATTGTTTCTAAATCCAATGAACAACTTAGGGTCAGTTGCACTTTTAAGATGAAAATTCACATATCCATCTGCAGTCAGATTTTGGGAAAAGTGACATCTATGTTTTCTAGGTGAGGCCTGCAATAGAAGAAAAAAGTCTTGTAAGATAATATGTGATTTATTCTCATGTTACATTAGCATGCAGTGAGAGGCGAAAGGCATGGAAGGAATGGTGATAATATACAGTTGTGGCGTCTTGAAGCACCTGTACCTCTCTGATTAATTCTTGTCCTATAGACATTTGAAATAAAAGTCACAAATCATTCTAGTTCTGACAAAGTGTACTCTTTCTTTCGTTTGTACACAAGAAGTGTTCATCTCATCAGATAGAAAGTCTCTGGTTTCATTAACACCTGCAAAACCTAATGAAGTGATTAATATGAAATCGAGGACTGTCTTCGTGATGTCATATATGCAGTCGTTAATTAGTGAAGGTGTAAGGGCCTACATGAGGCAGCCAGTGTATGTATTCATCAAATATCCTTTAAATATTTGGAACTTGATTTATGTCGGTGTTTTAACGACTTCTAAATGATAAGACGGCGTTAACAAACAGAGCTTTTGTGTACAACTTAATTATCCCCGCGTACCCAATGAATTCTGAATTTGAAGGCTTTTGTTCTTGTGAACTGTTTAAAAATTCACGGGTGTATAACCTGTCTAGAGTTAAACATAATTGCATGGCAGCGAAACTTCAAACTAATTACTCTCTATCCCCAAGACCTTTGATGATGGCGGTTCATGCAGATATGCTGCATGCTGCATGTCATTCCAAGGTAGAATAGCAAAAAAAAAAAAAGCATCATCCATATATAGAAAAGTTGACGGTAATATTGATTAAGAGGGCATGTTCAGAGACCAATCAGTGATGTGATATAAAATATGACTGATGGAAGAGACGTACGTCAGACAATATTGACAACCCAAACGAGGCATGGGATGAGTCGTTTGACATTTGTCATTCTGTATTTAATGTACTTTAAATTTTATGAAAAACTATATCATGGGCTAATTTAAATCCTACAAGGGGGAAGAGGGTCCAACTGAATTATACTACTGGCATGATAATGACACTGTTTTAATCCTAACATAGACAATTCAGTCACGGAATCCATTGCGCACAGGAATACAAGGAAACAAGGAAATGAATGTATCAAATACTAACAATTTTTTTTTCTTCGTATTTCGGGAAGACGCAATAAAAATTAAGGTAGATAAGGAAGATATGTCTGCTTTTTATATAGAAATAGATGACCGATAAAATGAAGAAGCAGAATTTCAGTTATGCAAGTTGGGAGACGGGGATCTACATTTTTAGCATATGCAAGTTATGTGAACGTTTGCTGGGGTCCAGACCCCTGCATGGATGTTTAGTGGGGGGCTATCATAGGCCAGATAGAGAACTCATCTCTATTTGTTTTTTGACATTCCTGTCACAAAGGCTTGACAAAAACCAGATATTATGATGCGCAAAGGAAATCCATTAGTGATAAACATGAAACATATGAAATTTTATCAGGAAGTGTAGGAGATGCAGGTGGTGTAGGACAGACAAACTTATAGACAGACCTTGAACAAAAAAAGATATATGTGGCCAAGTCTTTAACTAACAAATCCAGCTCCAGCACCCGTCACACACAGAATTTCAAAGTAACTTCAATGTGCAATTAGATGGACGACTGGATTTGAATAGACCCTTAAACCAAGAGATAGCATACCACGTAAAGTCTTCGTGTAAATTGCCGAATATTACGTCAAATGTAGGACGATCATACCTGCCGCACTCGCAAGACCGGTGAAAAAGCGAAAAAGAAACCATAACCTAACACTTTATCTTACCTCTCAGACAACTTAAGATGACATACCTATAGAAAACTATTTTACTTTTGATTAAGCAAATATAATCTGTTGAACTGACACGTTTTGTCAAGTCCTCTGACAATACAGATATGGAGGCACGTCATTTGACGATTGTTATCAAACTCATCTGCAATATGGTATGAATTCTAAGTAGCACAATATTGGCTAGGGGTCCCCTGGTCCCTCAAGGTTATCTCCTGTATGGGGAATTACAGAAATCATTTTGGGTCTCATACCCCACACATTGATGTCACATACTGTTGGATTTTTCAACGAGTTTGTTTTGCGATATTGACACCTCTATCAGTAAAGAGAGACGTGATTTTAATTACATGACAGCAAAGCTTCAAAAACCAAATATGTTTATGTCATGGATGGATCCAGGCGATTAGAAAGGGTCAGGCACCTGTGTGCAAATAATGATACACCTGCCTTTCCCAGAGACGATCTTTGTATCCTTGAAAGGGCAGAGGAAGGGGATGGGACCCTAGATATCTTTGGGAGGGAACACTGAGATAAACGTTCCCCATAACGTTATGATTAGAATACCAACCAGCAAGCAAATAGGGTTGCATAGTTTCCGTTCAGTGCGTCCAAATAAGATCTATTTTGGGACAAATATGATTTATAACAGTTTGCGAAATGTGCACAACATATTATTCAAACATAAATAAATCATAGGGATTAAACAGAACGCGGGAAGCCATCTTGGCAGACTGAATACTCCATTCTTGTTCCTTTTTATGCGTATCAAATGTTCCTCTCGAGAAATTTAGAACTGGATGAAGGTTCACATTACATCCCCCTCATTACGTTATCTTTTGACTGGCAATAATATGTTTATTTTTCATTCATTCTCTGTGCATATAACCATCAATCATGTTATTACTTGCAACTACTTCTAAAGGTGCGACAGGAGACTAACAAATGCGAGTGTAAGGGGAACGAAGTAAATGCACACGATATTACCTTGCTCGTTATTTCAGTCAACAAGGGAAAAAAGTTATTGCATACAGCTGCAACCGTGAAACAAAATATAGATACTGTGATTTAAAAAAGAATTTCTGTCTTACAATTGGAATTGTTAGGTCAGTGATAAAGACATCTTTATTGTTCCCATAATAGTCCATGAAATATTTATGGGTACCCTATTGCACTCTCGAGAAGCCCTGAGATACGTATTTTTTACCTTTTGAGTTCGTAAACAATTCCAGTAATTTGACATATCTACCAAGAGTTAAACACTACTATTGGTTGTCAATGATTTGATGGGTTGATTAAATGAATTAAGAAGAGGCCAAGTATTTTGACTGTATGTCCACGATCCTTGGTCCCCGTAGCATTTTACCCCCCAGCCTTACTCTGTGGGGGGAATTCAGATGACTTATTATCTCAAAAAGCATTTCAAAGATTCCAATTCGATATCTTGTACAAAGAATCCACCTCGGTAATTTGTTATAAAATAAAGGGTGCGTGGAAATAATGGAAAGATTTGTAGTAGAACACTTGAGTGTCGCTGGCCAATGTTAAATTTGTTAATCTGGAATTACACCAGGTGGAGGGGATCAAATGAAAAGTGACTTCTTACAGACCAGGAGATTTTGGTTTAGTCCTTTTCAATTGTGGTCAAGGATATTTCAGAGATTAGGAGACCTTTACAAAGAATACTTGATCGCATCATCTCGGTAAACTCTTATCCCGCATACCACTTCTTTACAGGGTCAAACCTTCCTGTACGTATTCATACATTGTTAAAATTAATTCTTATTGTGGCGCTTCCCCGTTGCCAATTTTGAAGCTCCTTAGTAAAATACATGTCAAATGAACACAGGGATTAAAATGGCAGGATTGATCAATCAAATTGACTGTTCCTCCATGCAATGAGGTGCTTACCTTGCCTCGAAGTCTGCCCTTCTTGTTGAAGCAGAGGTACAGGGTAGATTTCACCCCTTGAATGGTCACTACGTCCGGCCCTACTGACGTAATGGCTACTTCAGCTGAAATGGACAGCAATATAAAGTGTCAAGGTTACAATAATAATAAATCATCCTATAAAAAACCAAGTCTGGAAATGAATAAATTTCAATTCGGTAATCAATCACTTTCTAGGAGAAAATCAGCAAGGTTGTCAACGTGAAGACCATTTTTACAGAATGTAAGTTAAATTTGGAACGTCAAATTGAGACAAATTTTGCAATTTGTACCGCAATGTTTGCTTTGCATTTATCCATATTCATGAAGAGAGCACGCCTATTCATTTACCTTCAAGTTTCGATTCTCTGCGATGCAGTGGTTAGGAATGGAATGACTTGCCGTTTAATTACAGATGTATTTAAACATTTTCACCAACCTATGACATCTTAACGTATACAATGACAGAAAGTTTTCGACGAGAAGCCGAAAATTAGCATCGTATGTAATGCAAACACTGTCAACTAATCTATAATCATTAAACTATGTCAAAATAAGTCGCCAAATCTGAATGTATGCGGAATTTAAAAGCAACTTAAGAATCCCATCTCATTTTGCGAATATTTGCCAAATCCATGTATAGAAATAAACCAGTCTCCCTTGTTCGTTTAAATCTTTCAATGTCCTTTGAAATATTCCATAATTAAAACTTCACTACTTGATAATTTTTAAATTCAACAACTACGTCATTACCAGTCGATTATTTAAGAAGAATTAGTATTAACAAAACAAAGTAAACATTTTTTCCTTGAAATGTCAGTTTTGTTTTCATAAAAAAAATCCATTTTGAAAATCATCATCCTCATTTCAGGCTCATTTCATGAAATGAAATAGATCGAGAAAGTGCAAACTCATTAAGTATGAAAAAAAAATCTTCTACCTGCTCATCATTAGCATCTCATTTATGATAAATTACAAAAACATGCATGAATCTATTTTAATGTTATAGATTTGATCTATAGTTGTCGTTGGGATGTATCGTAAAGAAAAAGATTATGTTCTAGTGATAAACTACTTTAGGTTCAAATTCTACTTCGTGATTTGCATTTTAAACTCCGGGTTTGTAAGTTTATAGACGAAAACTATTTGCCGGACTATGTATATAAGGGGGTCTGTACTGTAGAGACGGGATCCTCCCGACCCAGCATCCAATACAACCGGATATCACCAATGTGGGGTGGGCGTGTACATCGTAACCGTTCCCTGTCATTAAGTTAAGATAAAATAACATTCTCAGTACAGACTTTTCTTAATCGTACACCAAAAGAAACCCAATTTACTTTAATAAATCGTTCTGAACATAAATCAGAGAAATGTAAATGTCCTGTGCCATTTAAATCACGAGGAGAATGTTGGCGGGACCATGTTGATTTCTCCACGTGACCAATTTTCCCTGTCTGAAATCGAATACAATGAAACACAAGAAATGTACCAAACTTTGATACCAACCGAATCGGGATTTATTTCTTCCTCTGGCGTCTATCTTCCTCGGCGACTTGATGCGCACGAATCGCTGGGAACACCGGTTCCACAACATGTATCTACGTGTAAGGCTTTCTCCGGTGGGGTACTTCAAACTACTATTATCAAAAAACTTCGGCGTGAAATCCTGTAAATAAAATGTTAACTCGTTATTATCATGAAATAAATATAATCTGGTCGATAAAAGTGTAAAAAAGAAATCTTCCCTTTGAGTCCATGAATTTCAATTTAGAATATTGAAGGCATATCAATAAAACAAGACTGGGATGATAATAGAACTCTATAGATGCAATATCTGACAATGCGCTTCTGTGTGCATGTCAAGGGAATTCTCAATATGAACTCTCCTTGTATGTAATTATAGAATAAGGGTGCAATTCTATTGCAATATTAAAAATCAAAAATTTAATAAGTCTGGTTTCTTAACAGTAAATCCACATGACTATGCAATTTATAAAACACTATCTTCAGGTATCTTGTCAACAAATGAAAGATATAGTGAAAAATAGATGAAATGTAGAATAAGGGGAAATCGCCTTATGTAAGGTTAGGATGGCTGATTTAATGGGGTAATAGGGTTATACATCGCACTGAGGCACTTGCCAAAATTCTTCGGGCATATTTCTTAGTTGTTAAGCTCTATATCCTTTAAAGTTGCAATTAATATTTTCACACTAGCTTTTATTACTTTAAAAGTAATTTGTATAATGTAATGACTAGTACAGTCGTTTTTAAGATATGTTGAAATTTAAATAATTGATTCATTAATTTTAGCGAGGGCAAGAACCTCTTCGGTTTATCAGAGTTCCGGAAAAAAGATGGTGAGTCGAACATTCCAATGAGTCCGTAACGTGCATCATTCTGTGCATTAGAACTGACCTCACTCGTTAATTTTGAACGTACTAACGACGACTTCTTACATGAAAGATTCTTTCCGAATAAATCTCAGGTGAACTTACTCCAAATATTACGTATATGACGTACTTTTTACAGATTTATAGAAGTTTCACCTGGGCGCATGACTGCATTCTTATGGAATAATAAAGGCAGGTCGTAATAAATAATCTTTGTAGGTTTATGTATAACGTAACATAGTTAAAGACGTCCAAATGAATATATTCAAGGGATGGGCGGGGTCCTTCCATACGTCCATGTGAAGTTTCATACGTCCTTACGCATGGACTCTAATACGCATGTAGGTTTTTTTTTCTTCTTAATTTTGAATTACAGGATATTTCTTAGTTTCAAATTACAAATATACTTTTTACAAACTAGGTTCTTCGTTGTAAGAGCCCCCTCCCTCTCTAACTACTTCCCTGACATGGCCGCTTATAGTGTGAGTGAGATTCAGTGGATAACAAATTAACATAAATGATGCACGGAATGCGGAAAGAAGAGAAGGAATAAAGCTTAGATGAAATTTCAGAAAATGTATTATTAATGACATATGTCAACGTCGACTAAGTGATATCAATTATCAATGATCTATCTATGGATTACTTCTTTAACCAAACATAGACAAGACCGCCATCCAAAGGGCAGGGATGTTTTAAATACGTCATCTGTCAAAAATTCAAAAAATGGAAGAATATTGCCATTGCATAAAAATGGAGAGTAAGACAACTGGAAAGTTAAAAACTGCTACATACCACAACCAGAATCAGATTATTCAAAATATGTTCCGTATGTTGAAAAAAAAATTTTTTTTTAAACAAATCTTTAATTCAGCATGCAGATACATGGTGCCTTTAAAGAAATTTCTATCAAATAAACATATTCTAAATTCCCCATCAATCTTATTCAAATTTAGGAGAAATGAAAAAAAAAAGACCAAAAAGAACTGGAAGACATTCCTGCATTCGCCAAATTTAGTCTTCTTAAAATGATATGCATATTTTACCTACAAAACCACAATACAAAAGTAGCTGAGTGTAAGGTGAAGTGCAACATGGGAAATCCGAAACCAGACGCTCGTTTGTTGCTTTCATTGAAATATCAGAGAGCGGTTATCTGATCTCATGAAATATACATTCGAACTGGATAAAATTTAACTTCCCGCCAGTCAATTCCACATTTTCTTTGCGAGTCTACATTTTCAATAAGCATAAAATGAACATTAAAATCCCGCGTGTCGGTCTGCAAATTTTTATTTCCTATTGCATACAGAAGAAAGGTGAAAGAAAACATCAAAAAGAACATGTTAACGAGCGTATCTCCAATTTAAATGTGCATTTTCCTCTGCCGCATTAGCTACCGGTAAAGTCAGATTTGCTGGTCTAAATTCAGATGACATGTTCTGTTTTCTACAGGTTAATTATGTGATATCTTAGAAGTCAGTGGTTGCATACTAAATTTGGAGTCTTCATCGACAAACTGCGACCGATTTACAAACTTTACATAGAGTTTTACCGTACGAGATTCTAGATGGTCGACAGCGAACTATTATTTTATGATTTAAAAAATTATCCATAAAGAAACCTTTTTGGGGGTTTAGTCTGCTTTTTACTGGCGTATCTGTGACGGTTTGTCGAGCACTGAGTTACTTCTCTCTAGATGACATTCTGCTTTATTTATGGGCGATAAAAATACTTGAATAACAAATATGAGTCTTTTTTGAAAAATTTAAGTGCATTTTATACATATAGCTATATAAACAACATGTGGTTTAGACGCGTTTTATATGTATTTATGCATATCGTATATGCTTTCATACATTAGATGAGATATATCCGTACAATATTATCACCGCTTACATCTCAAAGATATAAAGCTGATATCTCATAAGAGTCGTATATCTCAAAGGGTTTCTCATTTTGATAAGTAGAAAGGTATCTACCAAGGGATATGGAATCAATGGATTTGAATGCATGGATTCCATATTATCTCGCTTCTCCTGTTTTAATTAACAAAAATGTTCTGTTTCTGACGTGTGCTAGTTGTTGACCTTAGATACCAATCTACAAAATGTGACATATTTCGGTTTTGGTGTTTTTGATTGGTAGACATATTTTTCATTTCTTCAGTTCTTCCGTAATTTTTGACAAAATGACTTAAAGATGCCCAATTGTAACATGGTTCCTCCTCTTACATTGAAATTAACATGACATTCGATGTATATTTCTAATAAATTTGTCATATGTGTTTATATTTTAAAAACAAGGAAAGTCAATTCCTACAGGTACATTGATTTAGCTTTATAATTTCTATCCGTTATACATATGACACCTTGACAATCTACATTTGTAAGACCTTGTATGTACATTCCCCATGTGATTTATTCCTAATTCCATCTATCTTTTTTACTGTAGAGTATTACAGATAGGGAAGTTGTAAGTGTTAAAAAAATCATATGTAATGTATAGGATACAACTCTAACGGACAAAAAATACCAAAACAACAAAAACAAACGTGACTCAGTTTGAGTTATCAGCAAACCATTCATGTTTGATAGTTCAAAAAAGCTTTCGTTAGAAGAACGAGTTTTCTTTGCATATATCTAATTAACTAAAAGGTAAATATATCTTTTACTGATTTTTTCGCCGGTATCGTATAGCCTGTTTCCATTTGTACTCGGTTATTCTTAGTCATAATGTGTTACCACACGGGAGTTAGGGGCAAATTCTTTGGATTTCAATTGTATTATGTAGGAGAAACATAGGAATCTGCTTTTGATTTTTAGTGCATCTCAGTCCTATATAAGTCCATAGCTCAATGCTTGATTTAGTCGGTCTTCTTTCAATACAAAGTTCAATATTACACCTCACTCAGCAGCCTGACTACATTTGTTTGATTTTCTTAGCGTAATCCAATAATATAAACACTGGCATTTGAATAGCAGTTATTGTGTTTTACTTTCTGTAATTATAATTGTAGTGGCCACTTGAGAATACTTTGATTTCTGTCAACATACGGAGACGTATATGAATCGCAGAATGTGGCGACAGACCCCAATTGTGTACAGAGAAAGGTTTTGTGTATTTTTTAGACCTAAATGACCAGCGTAATCCCTTCTTTCCGACCTCACACGATGCTACTAGTCAACAAAGATGTGTTTATTGTACAGGTCAATGGAATATCGAGTAAATGTTTGCTTATCGAGGCTGTTCAATTATTTTGCTTTCAGAATCTGTCCCGACACCCAATAGCTGCTGTGACCATCATAAAGTACACGCATGCAGATTTTACGACTTATATAAGCTGATCCTTTACCCCTCATAAACGCACTTTATGTAAAACGACAACATTTGCACACATGAGTACGACAAAGAACCGTGTGTCAATGCCCATGACAAACACATATGACACAGTTTTACACATATGACGACAGTCTTCGTGTATCACCCACAATTATCAAAAAGCCTTTCCCTATGTGAAACATTCAGTGGCAATAGTTTACTTTGTGAGAGCACACAGCGAAAGTCGAACACTGTACGCACATACAATGGTAGTCGCTCTCTACACGCACATTGCGCACTCATGGTAGTCGCACACTGTATGTATGCACGTGCGTTATATGGACACATATTTTGTTTTTAATTACTATAGTATACAAGACGACAAAAAGTCTTGCAGTGCGTTCACAAGAGGAAGATAGGTAAAGACATTTTATTTTAGCAAACACATACAATAGATAATTTTACTTTACAGAATTACAATCATACAATATTGACATATGACGATTCACTTGTATTATCTAGTTGGTAAACATGTCAAAGGCCTTTGATATGATAGTCATAGACATACGTACGAGTCGTACAACTTTCACAATTTCTCTCAGATTGTATACAACATATACCTGTATGTTTCACAAAGGTCGTTTACTAGTATGTCCTGATGACAAAGATTTTTCCTCTACAAGACGACAAATTTTGATTTTATAAATATAGTTACACAATTTCGTACATAAACATTCTCTTGTCAATTCGTTTATTTATCTTTCAATGACACAATTTGAAAAGTATACAGTCTGTCTCTTTGATTGTTTATCTTAATATGTTTATATTGGTCATACAGGTTACTTCCTAGCTGCAAAATCGGAGCCCTAAATTCCTCCTTTAAAATTTTTGACCGTTTATATGACAAGAATATTTTTACTGTCGTGCAGATATAAGCAGTGTTCTACTTACTGTCTTATTACAAAGCCCTTACTTGGGACCCATTATGTGTTTTGTGTATTTTTGTGTTCGCTACTTCAATTTTCCATTTCGCTTCTCTTGATGTAAAAATAATGTATACGGTCCTCATTTATATTTATTTCATCTGTTCTTAAAATTGAAAGAAGGTATTTGTTAGCGTTAAAAGCATAGCAGACTGCAAAATGATTTAGGATGATAAATGAATATGTTGCATGTTAATTGAAAAAAAAAGTTTAATACAAGCCAAAATATTCAGGTATAAATTTGAATTCTAGTATTTCAGACGCGTTTTTACTTATTTATATTTTCTTGTCGTACCTAAGCTTCTAATGTGGTTACCTTCTTAATTATTCCAAACCTCTAAAAACACCGCTAAGGTATTTAGGTGTAAGTGTAATAAAAAGACGGACGCAGTGACAGATTTTCACTCCTTGTTTGAAGGGAATGGGAGGGGCGGGGGATTAGGAGAATTTGGCATTTATTTGTAATCGGCTTAAGGCGGATTATCTCATTATCAGCTATTATATTGCTATATCAGAATGACCTTTTCCTAATAAGCAAAAATACTTGTTTTTTGCTTTGAAATGAATCCTCAGTTGAACTGAATAAATGGATAAATAAATAAATAAATAAATAAATAAATAAATAAATAAATAAATAAATAAATAAATAAATAAATAAATAAATAAATAAATAATCCAAACATCTTTTCTTCTGTGCATATGTAAATATGAATAGAAACAAAACTGAAAAATTTTCCATGTTTGAATGATAATATAAAAATGTAAAGACACAAAGCAACTACAAAAAA
Source organism: Pinctada imbricata (assembly GCA_033119305.1). NCBI lineage: Eukaryota > Metazoa > Mollusca > Bivalvia > Pterioida > Pteriidae > Pinctada > Pinctada imbricata. The sequence continues at coordinate 50,915,257 of VSWD01000008.1, read as the reverse complement.
TTGAGTAAAGTGACATTTTTATATTATGTTTTTCTCCCTTAACTCTGAGTGGTTCCAAGACGCTAGATAAGTCGGCGCCATGATCCGATGCCATTGTTCAGCCAGTCTTACGATCACTATTGTGATCCGTCCAATAAAATATACTTTATTAAAAGCGTATATCATCACTTAATTATATTTTCATTCATTTGAAATCGCGGTTCATGAATTTAACTTGTGTGCGATGTCACTCTTTTGTTACGCCTTAATTTTTAAGCCTTATAAAATGTTTATTAATGTTTCTCTTTGAAGTTTAATTCCGGACATAAAAGTCCTGATTTTCTTATTGGACATAGTAGACTTGCCGTAAAATCTGTCAAACTTTAACATGCCATCTTGTAATTTATTCAAATTTATTACACAAATTATGGAATGGGTTGGTAGCTTTTCTCTATCAAGACTATCTATCTTGGATTCAGTCGATCACACTCTCTTTGCGATCTCTACCGTAACCCGTACTATGCCGGGTGGACAGGTTTTATCTATAGAAATCCGGTAGGAAATCTTTATCGTGAGATTATCACAACCGAATCTCACGCCTTCACTGATTTGAAATGTTGCCATGGAGAAATTATCATTTTCTTTAAAATCTCACATTCCATCCTATTCATAATTTTAATAAGCATTTACCTTGAATTAGGTTTTCCATTGTGAATTATAATGAGCTGGGGTCGCAGCACACGAGATTCGAATGTTGCATACGAACACGCAAGACTTCTTCAAGCGAGAGAAAATAGGTGCAGACCGAAATGAAATCTACATATTACATCAGTAAGACATATGGAGGAATTTTCGCGTAAAAACCTCATTCTAAAATGTGTTCTTAAGAATTATTTGCCCATAAATGGTCAGACGAGCGTAAATCATTGATTCGTTTTCCTGCTGTGACTTCACCTCAAATTAAAACTCATCCCAAATCTATAAATTTGGCCAAGGTCGTTTGAGTTCTCATCGCATATTTTCCTTATAGCTGTCATTTTACTTATTCTTAAGACACTAATCGAATTTCAAACGTTATGAGTGTAATTACTGCAGATTCATGCAGTTTTTGCATAACCTAATCGATCAACATGAGGGCAGGATTGAAATTCTTCTGTACACATCTTTCACTATGCTAATTTATATGATTAAGTATATGAAGAATTTTCTTGAACAAGATGAAAGATGAGTTAAAAGTAGAATAAAATCGTGCTATCTTAGAAAGGAGCCCACCGTGCCTATGAAAAACACGTACTTTTCTGCTATGCTAATTACTTTTCCTTCAGAAACTATTGCGAGCGTGTTCCTCCCGCGCTTGGTTCTTGATAAGGCCGTGTACTACTGTACTTTGTGGTTTTGAAATCAAAGGCGATTCCATGACCCCGAGATAAGAAAATTCTTTATACAACTTATGTTGCATAAGAAATGATATTGCATGTTTATTTACCTCTTGTCTAATTACATTATGTAATATGAATGATCAAGTAATTGAAATTTACCGTCCTATAAAAAAAGCTACTCATTCTCTTTAAAAAAAAGCATTTGCTTTGAGAATGGATTTAGTAATAAGATCAAAATGTGCAAATGAAAGATAATTGCCAAATTAACCGAGAGCCACCATCTGACAAATAGTCCCCACTCAGATACACGGACGGCGAGCACGTGCCAAAACGCCCTTGGTCCATTTAAACATCTTCAAATGTGTGTGGTAAGGAGAAAATCACCATGTAGATATGGTCCTTACATCTTCTTTATGTATACCCGGGGCTATCCCATTGTCGCTTACTGATCAAAATACATACTACCATAGTATAGATAATGGTCAGAGACGTCGCGTTTTACGCTCCAGTTTAAGAACTCACTGATCCAAGATAGGGTACAAGTTAGATCGGTTAGATTGTGTGCTGTCCAACACCATCTTAACCTTGTTATATCACAATTTATACGACTCAAGCAATGGTTTCAAACTAATAGATCTTAAAACTTATAAATTTGATCTATCCTCTCCTTTACAGATGTTTAAACATAGACAAGAAAAGCTCATATTTCAGTGGCGTAGCTAGTAGAAAATTAAGTGGATGCTTTTCATAATGCAAGAGGTCAGTTTACCCTTGATCGAGCGTCAAGGATAGCGCCGCCTGTTTGGGGCTATGGGGTTGTGTCCCTATAAACCAATTGCCATTCAAAAGTATTGTGACAACTTTAGAGAAAAGTCATGAATATAGGGGGATACTTTGGCTATTTGGCATAGATGGTAGCTACGTCACTATATTTTGTAAGAAATGATAGATTACCTTAGCGTCCACTGAATTCACCAGAACTATGAGCAGCAGCGTCGACAACCTGAAATAAATCGTAAAAACTTACAAAACTGCAAAATATTGATTCAATTTAAATCTAGCCATCTTACTTAAAGACAGGCCCAGATCCTCTTTGTGTAGATATAGACATATATTTTATAAAATAAACATAAGTCAGTAGGATGACCTTCAGATTGTATTTACTACAATAGTAAGCTGGACACCTGGACAGTCCAGAACCGGACGGACCAGACTTAGCTGTCTATATTGGCCGGGAAATATATTATTTTAAATGATTCATTGATTTACAAGTATAATTTATAAAACGAGTGGTTGTGTTTTCATTTTGATTTGCCACTTTAGGTAAATATTGATTTAAACCCTTAATTCCTCGTCATTATCTGATGTATCTGCAAAACCGGACAAAGGATTAAATTGACCGAGTATGTTTGTGAGGATTATAGCTTCTTCAAATTTGCACCATTAGAAAACGTCATCATGAATCAAGAATACGCGCGCAACATCAAGAAGAACCAGTATCAAATACAAATGTTTGAATAAAATCTCAGTAAATCGGTGTAAGTATCATAACCCAGCTAGTATCACACTGCATCGTTTTATCCTTCTTACGAAAGTTGTGAAATAGAATATGAAATTTCATAATGTTTTAATATCTTTATAATTTTACATCAAAATCTAAGGTCAAGATTAAAACTGAGATAATTATGTTCTACACCTGACCGGAAATTCGTGTTCGGTATTTACTAAAAGCGTTTTGAACATAAACTTTCTCTATTTTGTATGTATTCATATAGATGAGGACGAAAAATAAAAATGCATTTAAATTACATGCAGGAATGTGTCCGCACCTTCTCGAGACATCCTCCAATTAGACGCTACCTTTGAAATTCATGATCTAGAATACATGGTGGTTTTTTCATTCATGCTTGCCATATTTGCAATTAAAAATTTTTACCTCATTTTAATGTTTAGCCCATATAAAAATATTGAATGTAAATAAATGTTTCTCAGTTCAATATCGAGAAACAAGATGAGTAATTTCAGACAGATTAATGCATAAGTGCAACGGGATGATGCATGCGACTTTACCGACAGATTTTATGCACGGATACGCCCTATGAAATTCATGTTTAGGAATTTCTGCTAAAACAGTTGTTTTAATGTATGATAAATCTTGAATATTAGAATGAAGTCCTACATGGCAACTTTCAAATTTGAAGGTTTTCAAACAAGTATTGTATACAACACAATTGCCGAAAAAGATGAAAACTCAATCTAAATTACATGAACATGAAAAAAAAAAAAAAACCGAAAAGAACAAATGTTTATTCTCCATGTCAATTCTAATTGATTTCTTTCGTTTTAACCAAGAAATGCCTGCCGTAGTATACAGAGCATTTGGTGAATAGTCCGTCCTCCTTACCCAGAAGAGTTGTTTTATTGACAGAGCGAGATTCAATATTTAATTTTGCTGACGAGAGGAGAATATATATAATTTGAATTTAAAAGTACCCAGATTTCTGATGATTTACAATGCAAGAAGACCTCCTTAAGCGAGGTTCTCCCTTGTCAAAAATGATTTATCGGGGTACAACAAAGACACGCACCCAGAATTATCGGTCATTTCTCGTTGTTACTCTTTTCACATATTTACGCAAGTAATAATTACAAGAAAATTATCTCTGTAAATGAATTGGAAAAAAAATGCTTTCTCTTGGTGTTTTAAAAGGACTTTAACTATCATACTCGTTTATAGATGATTTAATAAGTTAATTGCCCGCCCCACTGCGGTCGAACAGCGTCCGTGTGGTCTAAGCCAGCGGTATGTTGTACGCTGAATTCTACCATCGCCGGGTATTGTCACACGGCTACGGCAGATAGGGTCAACCTATTGTGACAGTAAATTGGACAGCAAAGGCAAGTATTCTTAAGCTTTTTTGATTAAACGCTTGAGATGAAAAAATAAGTCCATCTTGATACGTTAAAGTAAAGGGCTTCAAAGGTAGTTACGCTACTTAAGCATATTCTTTAGAGCTTCTCTGTAGCGTACTTGGTCTTTGTCAATGTCGTTTTGCCTATCACCTATTTTCAATGCTAGCTCATGTCCAGACACACGGTATAGAGGTCAGAATAAATGTCCCTATTCAGGTTGTGCACGTACTTTTAACCCTTATTTTGTATTTTCTGTGATGTGATCCCTACGACAGGGTCAGCGTCCTTGGGTCTCGGTAGTCCAGCCATTTTGCTCCGCGGGGTGCCTCCCTTAAGCCTTTTTATCCCTGTACATTCATCTTACTTTAAAAATTCGATTTGTCAATTTTATCAATATTTTATTGCGCTTAAAACCCTTTAACTGCCCACCAAAGCAAAATACAGCTTTTTCTCTTACATTTCGATAACGGTATACATTTCCTATCATTCTATTGCTATAATAAAAGTCTTAGCACTAAACTATCAGTAAACATTATTTTTCAAATAACAACAGTTCATTTATCCTTTAATATTTAACCAAAAGCAGACTGTAAGGTTTGTATAGTGTATGTAACACCTTTAAACCAGCTAGTGTGGCTGTTCTACCCTTCTTATCTCGGACTCTCTGATTGGCTGTTTATTAATGTCCCAATCACCTGCATCGCAGTTTTAACTTAGCTCTCAGCTTTTCCATTCAATTTTGTTGTTCACCTCTTCACCTTTCAAACTTAAAATCGATTTTTCAACTGATTATTTTTAAAACAAAAGAATGCATATCAAATCCCATGGTAGGAAGTAATTAATCAATTGCTTAAGTACATGAATTATTCAATACGGATTGAGACAAGATATTGAATTTTTGGTAAACCATTTTTTCGCTAACTGCATTTTAAACATACTGTCTCAGCTTCCTTGAAACCAGTCGTGGTTTTTTTTATAAATATATTTTTTCACTGCACGGCACCGTATTTTGAATGTTATTTTCTTCCCCCACGCTTCTACAGAGGTATGTTTCGAAAGAGCACCTATATATATTATAACACAACTTGGATGTTTAAATATGTGCACGAAGCAGCACATCGACACCGGTTTATTTGCATGGTAAATTCACGATAGTGAAACCTACATTTCACAAATGTAAACTGATCTAAATTACTTTGATAAAAGAGATAAAAGGCAAGTTGCACCAGTATTATTTGTAATTGATAATTCAAATTTCTATGGGAATTCATTTAGTCCGTTTTAATGACTGAACACGAAATATGAAATAATCTAAAATCTTTACAAGTAAACAGGAGAAAAAAAGTGCATCTGTGCGTTCTAAACTCTAATAAAAATAATCTCTGATATTTATTAGTAAACAATTTAAGAAATATTCCGTGCCTTTCAAGATTTATAAGCCATGTTACTCAACTTTTCTTATACTTTGGTATTATTTGGAATTAAGTCTTTAGTGAAGAAATACACAGTGTAATAACTCAGGACTTTCCTTACCTGCATATACAACTAATATGAGAAAAATAATGCCTCATACTGCGACAACGGCCCTCCGTTTATCAGAGTTCTCGGCCATGTTATACGAATTGCAACGTCAATTGGCCATCGATGGTGTCCGGCGGTGGCATTCATTGAAGTCGAAGAACTACTATTCCTGGTTGAAAAAATATTTCAGAATGCATGCATTCACGGCAGAGGAGAAAATTTAATTATTTTTCTCTCTGTCGGAACTTTCAAACTTTTCCTACATCCCGCATGTTTTTAATGTTGCCCAGGAACACAAATTTTCTATGTATACACTGAAGAAATGAATAAGAAATGATGAGGATAATCGAAAGAATCGCAGAATAAATATCCTTCCTGAAAGTAAAGCGAATAAACACTAGGGTAGGCGCACCCGTTTCTCCTCCTCCTTTCTCTATGTTCCCACACACAAATTATTTTTAATTCCAAATATCATTTGTAAAAGATGAGCTGAGGCATCGTCGATATATCAGTAAATACATATGTATATAACAATTAATATTTCTGCGCCGAAACGTATCAACGAAGAATCATTTTCGAAAGCGTGCGTTAAACGCAAAATACATATCAAAACGAAAATAAGTACTATTTCCCAAATTTATCTGGAAGCTGTATAAATCCCAGGTTTTATATCATAAGCTGCTTCAAAATTATTTTCCTAATTTTCGTGTCTCTCTCACCTGATACATTGGTAGAAAAAAGTGACACAGGTTTAACGCGCTCTCTACCGATACACTAAAATTATAAGTCAGGCCCCATACGACAACAGGTAAATCCCTTACACCAATGGGACAACGATTTGATTGGGCAGTTTCGAAACAAGAGAACGTAAGAACAAAACTTTGAGCTTGGGTCAGCAAGACGTGTTAGCTACACCGTGATCTTTCCCATGTTGAAGGAAAATATAGTTTTTGGGGCTGTCGAAGAGATTAAGTCAATATGTCGTTGATTTAATTCCCCCTTTAACTTTAACTAATTCTACACTTTGTCCACCTTATCTTAAAGCGCACGTGAAGAGTACTTCATATCTTAAGGTATATTTTATTACCACGATTTTGAAATTTATAGATGCAGGTGATAGTTTTCGTACTATGAAATAAAAGATAATCAGAAAGTCGGCTATAAGTGATAAAAACAATTTTTTGCCCCCCCCCCCAAAAAAAAATATGAAAAAGACAGCAATTCTACAGTATCTTCATCAATGACTCGCCCTCGCTCGTCGATAAAACGAAGCATTAAAATCGTAGAAAACTCTTGAAAAATTCAGAAATTCTCACACACTTGGGGTTTTCTTTTATCACCACTTTTCAGGCAAGTAAGTTTCAAACTTTCGTAAAAAATGAAATTTCAATATTTGTTAAGATTACCAATACAGAGAAAATAGAGAACAACAAAGTTTATCTAAAATAATACATAATAAAAAGGAAATGTGCATGTTCAGACAATTTAGATTTTCTATTTAGTTTGTCATATAATAATATGGATTCGATTCACTATTTCTCAGCACAAAGACAGATAACTCGTACTCAGCTTCAACGATCGAAATTGCTTGTTGAGAGCGCAAAGCGGCCGGGCGCGGAGTAATCGCTCATGGTCGTACTGCATTGACAAGCGCAATAATTTTACCATTCGCTAAAACAACAGCCGCAAGGAAACCATGTATCATAGGGTCAAATATGGTGCGACCTCAAGTAAAAACTTTGTGTATATTAATAATTACTACTTATTTACTCCGCGCTAAGGTTATAATATAACACCTAGCTGGCAGTCATATAGAAAAGTAACGGCTAGTCTCGACTTTCTTTATTATTTGTTTTTATAATTTATGACTTATGAATTTCCCTTTTACTTTATTGACCGCATTAAGATCCTTTGATTGTTTCTACAAAAGAGTTCGACAGAAGAAACGCTCGTTTTCTTCTCTCACTTTCACTCATGAATGTCATTATCGAAATAAAGAAAACATCTGTTTGACTGATGTTGCCATTTGACAGACTGACAATAATGCTAAATGATTTTGTTTGAAGGTTTTACCGATTATTTCTAATACATGTTTATGCTAGGTTTTTTTTCAATTTTGACATCAAGAAATATTCTTTTTTACACAATTATTCATATACGTTCATAAAATTACTTTGAGCTAAACTGCATGTATCAAACATTTTGTCAAATTAATTTTCTTCCGATCCATATTTTGATTATAATTATTTCATTTATATTGAAATTTTTTCTAGATATTACATTGGTATTTGTTTTTCGATTTGGTAAAATTCAATAGACAGGAATAAAAGAAAATAATTCAAGAGTAAGAAACTGGCAATATGACTGTACAGGGTATACTATGCAGAACAAAGTTTATGATCACATACAAATTCCAAAATAAACCAAGGTAACTTAGACTTTGTTGCATTTTGTGTCTTTTAAAAAAGCGACCTGGTCTCGTTATACTGAAAGGTTGCCGAGTAGTCTGTCTTCATGATTGTCATCGTTATCAAAAAAGTCAACTGAAGCTGAAGGATAAATGAAAATATAACTGTTTTTAAGGAGAGATAATGGTCTTCAAGAAGACGACCTTGCAATGATCACCGGTGAACAAGAACGCATGAGACGAAAAGGGATACAACACAAGCAAGGAACCGTATTTCGCCGGTGACCATATTTCGCCGCTATATAGTTAATTGCTTCTCCGTTGTTATCGGCATTGTTTGTAAAGTTTAGTTTTCTATTTCCTATCAAATTTGACCGTAGCAGTCATGTTTTGATAAATTGTGACATCTCCTGCACTCAACTGTGATGAAAAATACCATAAAATGAGTAAAAATTGGTGAACACACAAAATTTTAGACGTAGACATCCGAAATATTTACGAAAACAAAACAAAGAAAACATTTTATCGGGATACTTTCTTAGAAGTTAGTAGTGACAAAAGATTTCCAAAAAAACATAATCACAATTCTGTCCGTTATGAGTGCAAATAGTATACTTATCAACAAAAACGGCGAAATATGGTCAACCCCCCCCCCCCCCCGAAAACATGGAAACGAAATATTTTGACGTTTTATAAAGAAACAGTACACTGGGTAAAATGAACTATTTTTGTAGTATTTTGATCGAGAATGGAGTTATATTATATTTTAGCAACACCAATCATTGAATGCGCCTTCAAGTATGGAAAAGTTCTTGGAGAATACGAAAAATGCGGCGAAATATGGTCACGTGCTCTAAACTTCAATGTTAACAAATAGACAGATACAACTAGAAAAAACACACATTAAAACAAGCAACCGACAAGGCAAAAAGCAAGACATGTATATCAAATATTCATAAAAAGGAATGAGACCAATAATGGATTCACTGTATGTACTGTTTGTATTTGAAAATGGAATTCATTATAGATTGCGCCACCGAAATAGAAAAAAAGCAAAAGTAAGAACAGTTTAAAAAAAAACTTCAACGCTTTTAGAATTTTACAATATCATGTTTTTGAATATAAAATATCTTATAAAATCTTGTGATGAGCGATTTATTTGGTCATTATTGGGCATTGGACAAGAAACTGCATGCAGATCAATAAGATGTTACATACGACCATGATGCTACATCCGGTCATACAACACAACATGAGACTTCACACGGTGCAGTGTGCATACAATATTACTTCAAAAACTTTATATTTCATTTATAGAAAAATCCTTATCTTACGGAATTTTATAGAGGGAAAATGCTTCCTGTTGCACATAATTTTAAATGATTACAATCTCATTTAGTTTACTTACCTACATATTAATGTCATATTGTATAAAGTGAATATCCACTATCAGATGTCATAATTCACCTGATATTGCTGTCTTTTTGTTTGCCTTTTTCTGGGTTTTTATCATTTAAGAAACACGGAAGTAATGAAAAAGTACTGTCGGGGCACTTCATAAACGGATATCGAGTCCCCTATCAAAGACCCAAGAATCATGATGCAAACTCATAGGGGAACTCCGTTTTTGTAATTCTATATCATATCGTGTACACAAGGAATTAAATTATTTTCAAAATAGAATCCGAGAAAATTCTTGGAAAATAACGTTTCAAATAAGAAAAGGTGACCTTCAAACATGATACAAGAACAAACAGGATGCTTCTGCATTCAAAGATTCAATGATAGTCAAATAATGGAATGAAACTATGTATTTTATTTCATATGCATGCATTTTTATTAAAATACTAGTAATTATTATATTAAATTGAATATCGAATCATTTTTACTATATTTACAATTTTACAATATATTTTACAATGTATTATCAAATTTTTACATATGTATCGAATTTAAAGATTTAAAGGTGATATTAAAGTACTGAGATTTTTATTGAAAAACATACATGTAAGGACAACTTTTAGGTATAGTATATCTACTGACCTTAAAAGTGAACATTTCATATTTTCTTGAGATGGCAAATCTCCATGTTTACCTGTATTCCACCGAAATATTTTCGCTATATCATCGATGCCTTTTATTTCATGTTTGATTCTAAATATAATGCACCTATATTTTCAAGTGTTTACGTCACAGACACACTATATCTTGAATGGCATTCCGAGGAAATCCTCCATCTACGGTGACATTTTTCAAATTCCCCCCTATATTAAAATATCCTAAAGTGTTTGAGGAAGAATTAAGGTGTTGCTTTACTCTAAAAATTATTGCATATACAAGAAAGATATTTCGAAACAAACTGTTGACATATAGATATACGTCCTTTTTTGTAGTCCCTCTATTTCGATCCCTTGGATCCGAGTTATAAAGCGGTATAATTTAAGGCTTTCTGTGTTACGAAAAATTGGGAGATGGCAATGCTTTTGACTTTGATAAACAAGCTGACAAGCAATCTTCCCGATCTATTAAGAAAATAAAGATTTTATTGAAGACAGGATGTTCTTTTGGACTCCTGCGCGAGGAAGGTTATCTGCGCACCTCACACGGTTTGGACCCACAGGAAGCTGAAAACGGTCATTAGCTGATACTGCCGTCTGCATGTTCATTGTGGCAGACGACCACTGCCTATCTATCAGATGTTCAGATTGTGAACACAGGGTCAATGCGATATAGTGAATGATGGTGAAATCACGTTGTACAAATACTTCACATAAAGAGGTTATGACATGAAGATACGGGATTAGATACACCTGCCAGTCAAACTGGGTACATATGTATGTGTATGTTTACATTTATACACATATTTAGTAGCGTCCTTGATATATGATATTTATAAAACCTATATACTTGATTGTTTTATTGCAATATTTTCCAATTTATACCTTTTATCTGACTTAGGACGGTCTCTCTGTCGGTGTGTTTGCCCAGCTGCGCTTTTTAAATCTGATGGTACACCTTGTCCCTTTCTGAATCGTCATAAAGACACGAAATATCCTTATTGAAATTATTTTGATTTGTTTAGAGTGAGAATTTGTCTCTAATATTTCAATTTCTTGGGTAAATCAAGGGTATTGGCATATAAAGCACTCTCATTCCCTCTTTACTCTGTAATTGGGAAATATGAGACGGATCTCAGTCCATTTTCATAGTTGCATATGGTCATTATCCATATTTGTCATTGCATCGGTATCATATAATTTTGTTTTAAAGACTAGAGTACACGAAATTCTGAAGACAAATTTTAGTATATAATATTTTTCTTTTTTGTTTTTGTATTAGCATTTTCATTTATTTATCTATTTATTTTATTTATTTACTTTTTTTTTATTGAATTTGTTCTTTTTAAAAGGAAATCTGAATAAAGAAGAGACACAGCGAAAATAATGTATTTCGTTTTCTCTAACGTAATTTGGTCAAGCCTATTTAATAAAGAATAAAACTTTTATGTACTTATGGATTAACCGAATAATTCGTGATAATTAAAATTTTGTTAAGATACAGCTGTTGCTCAGGTGTATATTTTACACCTATATTCTCTGCCAAATATAAGAGAGGATTTTACTTCATATCCAATGTCGTTAAAATTTGACATTCGACCTGGGATTTAGACACTAATAAATTGCTAAAAATTATGCCTAAACTACAAAAATTTCAAGTAAAGATATTAATTGCATTTCAGCAAAAAATTCAAAAGAATTGTTGACAAATATTAATTACATTGACATAAATATAAATCAAAGAACAATTAGGTCATGATTACTATAATTTTCCTAACTCATTCTCCATTTTTTCTTTATATTTTAAATTCATTTTTACACGTATGAAATCCTCAAAAGAGAGAGTTTTTTTAATAGTTGACGATAGAATTGTTCAGGTATTGAGACTAATAAAAGTCCGTTGCGCTAATGTTATTGTGACATCATTTAAGATTTGTTTGTTGCATTTTGCAGTGTTCTTTTTTTTTTCTTTTTCTTTTTTATCCTTCTTTTCTTGTATGTTTTTTCTTGGAAATATATAATCGACATTTTTAGATGAACTTTGACAATTCGACGGAAGTATAAAACATCCATGGTATTTTTGCCGTATATGTTAGTGATAAACATTATCAATATTCGACATATCCCCATACTTCCTATACGTGATATTAAGACGATAACACACATTATATATCTATAAATATTTTTCATGTTTGATGATAAATATCCTGTAAATCGTTCACTATTTACATGATCAGAACAAGTGCGGATTTAGAGAGGGAGAGGAGGGGGTGTTTCAGAACCCCTGGAAATTGAAAAAAAAAAACCAAATGATTTTCTGTGTTTTTTAGATTAGTTTTTTGCTAATTCATAGATTATTATCCCTCCCGGACTGACCGAAACCCAACGACCCCTGGAGAATATTCCAGATCCGCATGTGAAGAAAAATACAATGCGGTAGAAATGTTCCCAGTATTGTTAAAAGATTAAGACCATATTATATATCACATGACAATTGGAGATATATGTATAATATATCACGACAAGAGAAATACATTTCTGAGGACTCTTCAAAGTAAGAATTCTCAACACAGTTTGCTTCAAACATTACCCATATACAAGTAAATGTAACTTTGCTAAAGAAGCCTTTTTTGGTTGTTTGGACGGTTAGAGACAAACAATTCGAGTGAAAAAGAAAACAAAGCAAAAGTGATTCAGAGTAGCCAAGAACGTAAAGATAATTTTGTGGTATCCATTATTGACAAACTATCATGTTGAAATGTTCATCTATAGAACTGCTCTTAACCAGGATGAGAAAGGTGATCAACAAAACTCTTTCGGTCTAGATATCGACACGGACAACACAATTCTAAATTGCACATAGAGAACTCAGAAATATGTTTGACAGGTATGGTGACAGACTTCCAATTGCCTGGCATCTGCGACTCACCATTTAGACAAGCACACAAAATAAAAGGTTTACGACGAAGGTAGAAACTCCACAAATTACGATAGGAAATGTTTTCAAAACATCGCAAAAAGCTTGCTGTGATCTTTGAAAAGTGGATTAACTCCTGCAACAGCGAGAATTAACTCTGTCTTCTTTTTTGTGCCTCATAAACATAATTATTGAAGCATCCTTCACTGGAGACATAATTACATGAATGTGCATGTGATCAGTAAAGAAGGAAAATGAATTACACCTTAATTGATGATTTCATACTAAACAAAAATTAGATTCTAGTTTGCATGAAGAGGAATTCTAAGTTGTTACAGCAATTATTCTGTTCTTACGGAAGCCAGTTCGTGTCATGTTATATTTTTTTACTATCTCGTAGTTACGAGAAACGTTTCTCGTACATGTAGTTACGAGAAACTTTTCTCGTAGTTACGGGAAAAGATTCTCGTAGTTACGAGAACAAATTCTCGTAGTTACGAGAAAAAATTCTCGTAGTTTCGAGAAAAAATTCTCGTAGTTACAAGAAACTTTTCTCGTCGCTACGAGAAACTTTTCTCGTCATTACGAGAAACTTTTCTCGTAGTTACGAGAAACCTTTCTCGTATTACGAGAAACCTTTCTCGTAGTTACGAGAAACTTTTCTCGTAGTTACGAGAAACTTTTCTTTTAGTTACGAGAAACTTTTCTCGTTACTACGAGAAACGTAATTACGAGAAAAGTTTCTCGTAACTACGAGAAAGTTTCTCGTTATTACGAGAAAGGTTTCTGTAACTACAAAAATAACGAATGACGTACGAGGATGAGTGGGATATGATGCTACAGGACTCACTTTTCAGAAATTTCTTTCTGACTTGGTTATATGTGCCCTAGGGGAAACCTGGTCCATCACCAGTGGCACTAACAGAGGTACAATTGTTACACGTCTTCAAATTTATATCATCATTTTAGAACAGATACATTTGCAGCATGGACCGGACATGAGTGATCCTCAATCCAAAATATGAAATATGACCAAAGACTGTGAAACTGAAAGTTGTGTCGAAAAAATACCGAAAGACGAACAGGATTGATGGGATATGATGCTTCTTCACAGAAATTTCAAGAAAATTTCGTGAACAGAAATTTTCGAATGCGTTTGAAGAAACGATCAACCGAAAGTTGAGCTGACATGTTATATATTTAATGCAAGTAAAGTTTCTGAGTAAGTAGGACCAAAATGGAAGATTAAAGTTTATTTCAATTTCTCTCTTCGTACTATTTTTAAAAACATGGGGGAGTTTCGCTCATTGACCTTGGTATGATAACCTAGATCAAGAAAATTACCAAAAATGAATGTAAGCAGCGCCACCCTAAATAAATTCGTTGAAGAAACAAGATGCACACTATGATTGAAAAATGCACTTCCATTGATCCCATAGCCTGCCAAACACAATAATTTCTTTTTGTATCTGCTATTATAAAATAGAAACACAGTGAACAATGAAGACTACCACACTGACAGCAGTAAGAAACATAGAAACACAGTGAACAATGAAGACTACCACACCGACAGCAGTAAGAAACATAGAAACACAGTGAACAATGAAGACTACCACACTGACAGCAGTAAGAAACACAGTGAACAATGAAGACTACCACACCGTCAGCAGTAAGTAACATAGAAACACAGTGAACAATGAAGACTACCACACCGACAGCAGTAAGAAACATAGAAACACAGTGAACACTGAAGACTACCACACCGTCAGCAGTAAGAAACATAGAAACACAGTGAACAATGAAGACTACCACACCGACAGCAGTAAGAAACATAGAAACACAGTGAACAATGAAGACTACCACACCGACAGCAGTAAGAAACACAGTGAACAATGAAGACTACCACACCGTCAGCAGTAAGTAACATAGAAACACAGTGAACAATGAAGACTACCACACCGACAGCAGTAAGAAACATAGAAACACAGTGAACACTGAAGACTACCACACCGTCAGCAGTAAGAAACATAGAAACACAGTGAACAATGAAGACTACCACACCGACAGCAGTAAGAAACATAGAAACACAGTGAACAATGAAGACTACCACACCGACAGCAGTAAGAAACACAGTGAACAATGAAGACTACCACACCGTCAGCAGTAAGTAACATAGAAACACAGTGAACAATGAAGACTACCACACCGACAGCAGTAAGAAACATAGAAACACAGTGAACAATGAAGACTACCACACTGACAGCAGTAAGAAACACAGTGAACAATGAAGACTACCACACCGTCAGCAGTAAGAAACATAGAAACACAGTGAACAATGAAGACTACCACACCGACAGCAGTAAGAAACACAGTAAACAATGAAGACTACCACACCGTCAGCAGTAAGAAACATAGAAACACAGTGAACAATGAAGACTACCACACTGACAGCAGTAAGAAACATAGAAACAAGGTGAACAATGAAGACTACCACACTGACAGCAGTAAGAAACATAGAAACACAGTGAACAATGAAGACTACCACACTGACAGCAGTAAGAAACATAGAAACAAGGTGAACAATGAAGACTACCACACCGACAGCAGTAAGAAACACAGTGAACAATGAAGACTACCACACTGACAGCAGTAAGAAACATAGAAACACAGTGAACAATGAAGACTACCACACTGACAGCAGTAAGAAACATAGAAACACAGTGAACAATGAAGACTACCACACCGTCAGCAGTAAGAAACATAGAAACACAGTGAACAATGAAGACTACCACACCGTCAGCAGTAAGAAACATAGAAACACAGTGAACAATGAAGACTACCACACCGACAGCAGTAAGTAACATAGAAACACAGTGAACAATGAAGACTACCACACCGACAGCAGTAAGAAACACAGTGAACAATGAAGACTACCACACCGTCAGCAGTAAGAAACATAGAAACACAGTGAACAATGAAGACTACCACACTGACAGCAGTAAGAAACACAGTGAACAATGAAGACTACCACACCGACAGCAGTAAGAAACATAGAAACACAGTGAACAATGAAGACTACCACACCGACAGCAGTAAGTAACATAGAAACACAGTGAACAATGAAGACTACCACACCGTCAGCAGTAAGAAACATAGAAACACAGTGAACAATGAAGACTACCACACCGACAGCAGTAAGTAACATAGAAACACAGTGAACAATGAAGACTACCACACCGTCAGCAGTAAGTAACATAGAAACACAGTGAACAATGAAGACTACCACACCGTCAGCAGTAAGAAACATAGAAACACAGTGAACAATGAAAACTACCACACCGACAGCAGTAAGAAACATAGAAACACAGTGAACAATGAAGACTACCACACTGACAGCAGTAAGAAACATAGAAACACAGTGAACAATGAAGACTACCACACCGTCAGCAGTAAGAAACATAGAAACACAGTGAACAATGAAGACTACCACACCGACAGCAGTAAGAAACATAGAAACACAGTGAACAATGAAGACTACCACACTGACAGCAGTAAGAAACATAGAAACACAGTGAACAATGAAGACTACCACACTGACAGCAGTAAGAAACATAGAAACACAGTGAACAATGAAGACTACCACACCGTCAGCAGTAAGAAACATAGAAACACAGTGAACAATGAAGACTACCACACCGACAGCAGTAAGAAACATAGAAACACAGTGAACAATGAAGACTACCACACCGTCAGCAGTAAGAAACACAGTGAACAATGAATACTACCACACCGTCAGCAGTAAGAAACATAGAAACACAGTGAACAATGAAGACTACCACACCGTCAGCAGTAAGAAACATAGAAACACAGTGAACAATGAAGACTACCACACCGTCAGCAGTAAGAAACATAGAAAAAATCTCAACAAACATGGTAGATGATTATTAGATATTCTAATATGACTTGAAATTTTCTCCCTATAAGTACCATAGAACTCGCCTGGTGTAAAATCTCCAACAAACTTCCAGTGCGCTAAGCTCCACCCATTCACGTGCTATATTAGAATAGAAATAACAACTAGCTAGCCGTGATTCATTGTCCAGTAATTCCACTCGTCACATGAACCAATCAAATTATCACCTCGCCGCTTCGCGGCCAGGTGATAATTTGATTGGTTCATGTGACTCGTGGAATTACTGGACAATAAACCACGGCTAGCTAGTTGTTATTTCTTAAATAAGATGCGACATTACTTGTTGAAATGAGCAAATGGTGCTCTGAAATTGTTACAGTAGAACATTTATTATATATAAATATATATCAATATATGAATATTGACCATTTCGACCCTCGATGTGTATCTCTGCTGGTTGACCGTTAGCCCTGTCCTTAAGTTGTTCTTTGGCATAAAAAATAGGTCATATTTAGAGTTATTCATTATTTGCAATTCCGCTATTTCGACCAAGCTTAATTGATGAGACATTTTCTTAAATTCGCATATTGTGCACTGAAATTAATATTAAACATATATTTAAAAACTGACCATCCTTATAAGATCCTTAAAAGTCCGTCTATGAACAACATTTACTGAGTGGAGTATTTCCTTCGATATTCCGTTTGCTCTTACGACGAATCTTATCAATCAAAGGAGGGGATCTCCAACAACACCAGGTTGTAGCACCCACAGCAAAACCCCAAAACATCTAATGCAAAAACACAAAGCAGACAAGCACAGAAAGAGACGCGTAAGGGACAAGGAACGTCAACGCACAACACAGAAACATTAAACACAAAGGACTACACATAAACCAACGAGACCAATGGGCAACCGGTGCTGACTCAGGACGGCCATCTGCCACGGAAATAGCAGAAGGTATGGTTATCCTGGATTACGTGCGCACAACCCTCCCACTTTTCAGATAACCCAGAGGTCTCGAAGAACGTACAATTGTGGTGTAAAACAACCTCTTCACTGTCAGATGACCACACACAAACAAGACCGCAAAACACAGGGGCCCAAGCAACACAGATGAATATGTAAATGGATATAAAAAGAGGGCGTACATAATACAATAAAGAGGGCGTACATAATACAATCCGTGCTCTGCCGCCGCGAGCTCATGTATGTTATCACACCGAGGAGTCCCACTGACATTCAGAGAGGACAGGTGGTCGGGACCCTGTCTTCTTTAAAGAGGTTTGGACAGGACCCGTCATGGAGTCCCGTCGTCACAGTCAGTCAGAGTGCAAGTTTTAAGAATGCGCTTGTACAAGACTGTAGATTGGTCAAGTACCAAGCCTAGTGTCCGTCTGGTGACATTAGGATCATACCCACGGTATAAAAGGCGTTTGATGATTCTGACGCATTTTCGATAGTGATGTTGTCTATCTTTGATCCTTCTTATCTTGTTAATAATGTCACCATAAAATGCAGGTTGTGAAATACCCAAAGTAATATACTCTTTTGCCTGTATTGGTCCGAATTTCAGAAGAAGTTGACAATATTTTTTGTAAAATTTCCAGAAAGTCTTTACTAGTTTGTGAAAGCGAAAACCTTGTCCTAAAAGTTTCTTGGTAATTTGTAAATTTCTACTATGAAAATCCAAAACAACAGTACATGCTCTAGCATACCGAACGAGCTGTGAAATATAGATACCATAGGACGGTAATCTAGGAACATCACCGTCAAGCCAGGGGAAATTTATTATGTTAAATCCAAAATCATCTCTTTTGTCATACGCACTTGTATGGATCTCTCCATTAACAATTTTGATATTTAGGTCCAAAAATGGTGTTTCTGTGTTTGAAACGTTTGCCTTGTTTAAAATCAATTCTTGTGGATAAATAACATTTTTATATTTCTCAAAAACATGATTGTCGATAGTAAGAATAACATCCAGGTACCTAGAAGTACCAATGAAACATTTCACCTATTCATTTTTTCTTTGTTTTTGAAGATTTTGGATAAATTCCTTTTCATACGTGTATAAAAATAAATCTGCAACAAGAGGCGCACAATTAGTACCCATTGGAATCCCTACGACCTGCTGGTAGAGTTTCTCACCAAATCTTACATAAATATTGTCCAAAAGGAAGGACAAGGCAATACAAAGGTCACCACATGTCCATGATTTGTATGATTTGTATTCTGTGGCGGAAAAGAAACCCTTCGATTCAGAAGTACAAATATAAGTTTTCCCCTCTCGATCAAAACACCATTTAATGAGTTTGGACAGTCGATCATTTATTTTGTCGTGAGGAAGCGTGGTGTACATATTAGAAAAGTCGTATGAATATATCGTATTTGCTTCAAAGTTTCTTGATTTCATTTTGTCAATCACTTCCCCTGAATTTTAAATAGACCAAAAGAAGTTTACGCCATTCCTGTTCATGACAGTTTCACAGTATTTTGCCACGTGTTCCTTTATAGCCGTGAGTGCTGACGTCAGATTTCTAGACAAAATTGTTGTTGAGCAGTTGCTAGAATTAGCAATGTATCGAAACTTGTAAGGAGACTAGTCTTGTGAAGTTTTGGTATATAATATATTGTAGGGAGATCCAATTTAGAAATAGGGATGTTAAAACAAGAAATTTCACTGTTATGTTTGTTCAAAATATTGGGAACACTTTCGTTGCTTTCGATATAAGTATTAGTAGAGGAAAGTTCCGAAACTAAAGTTGATATGTAGTAGCGTTTTCAAATAATTATGGTGTTGTTGGCTGCTTTGTCTGCAGGCGCGAAGACATATTTTTCATGTAAATTACGTAACATGGATTTGAAATATCTTTCAGATTTAGAAATTGGATTTTCAAAAAGTTGAGGATTTTTGTGGTAGTTATCTATTGGAATATCGGTAATATCCAAAATGAGGTTTTTCCATTCTTTCAGAGCATGCAATTCGACTCCTTCCGATTTACACCATCGTTTGGTATAGTTATCTAAAGCTTCCTTTAGCACTTCGCGACATTTAATAAAATCTATCTTGGATGGGATTCTATACTTAGGTCATTTCTTAAGAAGACCACGGAGCTGCCTGTCTTTGATAATGGAAAAGTCACCTGTAATAATATGACCAGTTGGTTTATATAGATATGCAGACGTTGCACATTCTCAAGAAGCAGGACATGATTCAAGTATTTTAGGATCTTGTGTAACTTTGTTGTAGTAAAAACGAAATTTCGAATAGGTCTCTTATATTTGTAACAAATAAGAGGAGGTTCTAAATTTTCAAAATATTGAGGAATGGCACTTTGAACGCGATGATCCCGAAAAATATTAGAGATGTTCAGAAGATCAAATCCTTTGTTAATAAATGGAATTTTTATGAATCGTTGTTTTATTGGAGGTGTTTTTAACCAAAGGATATAGTTTATTTTGTGCGAATGCAACAATGATATTTAGCCTGAATCAATCAGTGTTTCTTAAGAATGCAACCAGTGCTCCATCCAAGATAGATTTTAATTGAACTGCTGGAACTGAAGAGAGAGCATGTAGCAGTTCATGTCTGCCGCCGTTGCGTGCAATGATCAGTAGATCTTTGAGGGTACGATGTACTCTAGCTCTTTTTCTGAGTTTTTTGTTTCGCCTTTTACCGTGAGACCTATGCTTCCTTTTAGTGTTAGGGCGGATTGAAAAAAAAAACATTAATATTTGAAGAGGTCGAAGAAATGTTTCCTTGTCCATAAATCTACAACCATCCTGAAACGTCTGTCAATCAGTGACTTATTGGACAAGTCGTTCCCTGTGACATGGATGTTTTAAGTGTATTGATCACTTCTTTCCAGCTCTGTCGCCTGAAAGAAGCTTTGTTTTGGCACTTTATCAATTTGATAATTTCATAAATATCATTTTGCTATTTCAGAAACTTGAGATTTCATTCAAAAATATCATCGAAATTAAAGGAGGTTAACATCTTAGCACTATCCCTTTAGTGCTATTTTGAACATAGATTTTATTTAGATATGCTAATGAATCGACCCTACAGGAAATTTGGAGCCGCGCACTCTCTGCAAAGTAAATACACAAATTTTATTTTTAGAAATATAACAAGAGGGCGCTAATATTATAAAATGTATTTTGGCTGTGTCTAAAAATCGCTTTGGCTAGAAGCATCACTGATGAGGATTAGATGTCCTTAACATATGTCTGGTACATAACAAATTGATTTAAAATTTTCCTCGGGTAGGTATAGAGTTGGAGTCATTATTCCAATATCGGCCGAGATCGAGGAACTCCAAATAATGAATGTAAAAGAGCGTTATTCTATAAATAACTTAAATATGCCAATGATCCAGCAAACCACGGAGCCATGCACGAGGGAGATGCTTCTAAGTTTAAGAATGACTTAGCAATTAGTGACAGAGCGTAATTAAAAAAAAGATTACATCATCTCTTCGAAACTAAGTAAACGAATTTTGCCAGGTTAGCAGCAATAGATACCAATGTTAAACGTCTTCCCATAGCATCATTTAAGAACACATAAATTTTCAGCATGGACCAGACATGCATGTTTCAGGTACTTAACCCTCGTCAGTTATCCTCAATCTAAACAGTGTAATATTGCCAAAGACTGTGAAAATTATTATGTCCAAAAATTCACCAAAAAATGTAACAGGATGGATGGGATATGATGCTACAGGACCCATGTTTTAGAAAATTCAAGAAAGTATGATAACAGAAAGTTTCGTATGCGTCGTCGAGACGATCAACTGAAGTTGATCGAATTTGGCTACATGTGCCCTCGGGGACTCTTGGTCCACCAGCAGTGACACTCACCAAGTGGTACAAATATCAAACGTCTTCAAATTCTATAGCATCTTTAGAACACATAAGCATGGACCTAGAAGAGCATATAAATTTTCAGCATGTAGCCAAGTTCGATCAATTTTCGTTGATCGTTTCTTCAACACATTCTAAAATTTCTGTTATCAAAATTTCTTGAAATTTCTAAAACGTGGGTCCTGTAGCATCATATCCCACCCATTCTGCTACATCTTTCGGTACGCCTTTTCGACATAGTAACTTTCATACTTTTTTGGCATATTACATTGTTTAGATTTGAGGATCACTGACGAGGGTTAAGTACCCGAAACGTGCATGTCTGGTCCATGTTGCCAATTTATCTGTTCTTAAATGATGCTATTCAATATGAAGACGTTTACATGGACCTAGAAGTTGAATTATTCATTGGAATATATGGTCTTTGATCATAATTTTAAGTGCGCCATTTGATCATGTCATGTTGCCGCAATAGAGGAAATCTGAAATGGTGAATATATGAATTCCAGAAACGGCAAAATTGAATGTCAAAAAGAGCCAGCTAATGACAGAGCTATGTCCGAGGTAGATGCTTAATAATTTTACAATTATTCATCAAATACATGTACATGTACTAACAGAGAATTGGAGAAAACCAGAAATACTGTAAAATTATAGGCAAACGATATACCCAGGGATGAACCATTCACTAGCAGCAAGTCAAACATAGCGGTTGTATTTGATATTGAAATACATGTTCTATAGTCATACTGTTAATGCATCATAAGCGCATTCCAACAGATTATGTATCATCAGCGATGCTTAATGTCGAAATGAGTAAATTAAAACATTGAATATATAAAGAAAGTAATTCTTTAACTGACCTATATGTATGCCCACACACTAGCTAAGGAAATATGTATCAATAAGGGAGATACCCTTTAGTTTCAGAGTAATTTCTTTCTTTTCCCAATAAAAAAATGTTTCACGGTTTGACACTAAATCTTTGAAATACATGAATAACCTTTAATTTCCCCCTTTCGCTTTGTGGTATTTATCACGAAAAGACACATTAGACATATTTCATTTTTACGCTATGTTATGACATACAGAGAAAAACTAGGGTGAAATATTTCATTCATAAATAAGTTATGTCTATAATATACGTTATTCAATCACACTTTATCAAGAAGTTGCTATCGGTCCGTGGGGTAACATTTTTCACTGGTTAAAAACAAATTGAACAACATGCACATTAACTAATCCTTCCTTATCAAGTTAAAGATGCAGTAATAAAATTCACTACAGAAGAATAGTAAAGTCTCACAACCAAATTACAGAATCGCTAAGTTCCCCATTTATCGTTGCAATAATAACAAATATAAAGGCGCGGGGAGCTTAGCGAGGTAAGCACGTGTGTCTGCCGAATTTCGAAAAGAAGGACATCTTTTTTTGTCTGCTTGCCATAGTCGGTTACTCCAGATTAAAGCCACAAAGCGAAGGGAAAATATGATAAAATGTACGATCAGAGCAGCAGATAGCTTAATATTCATAAAATGCACGTTGAATTTGATAAAAAGGAAGAACGCTATTGCAGCAACCACAACAAAATGATCACGCTTGACTGTCGCCACCTTCTTTCAAAATGACAACGCGGGTAGATCGAGGCGGGAAGTCAAATACCGCCGGTTGCATGTGTAATTATCCGGATTTCCACATGATGACGAGCTCACAGAGACCTCCAACTTTTATGTCAAAAAGGAGTAAAAGAACGACCGTCACGTATTCAGATGGTAATGACTTTATACAAATGTCTGAGAGAGTCACATATATTTGTCGATGACCATTATTTAATTCCTGTGAAGTAAGAAAACCAACATACAAATGTGTTTTTAATCGTTGTAACATAAAAAAATTGTTCATGTTGAGACACTACTACGTTGTTTCTTTTGGATTGGGGTACCACGTATAATGAAGTTTATCACATGATACAATCGTTATGCAGTTTCATAAAGCCATTTCATAATCAAATGTTATGATAACATGTTACATATCGCGCTGCTTGAATGCGATTGGTCAAGTTTGGAGCATAATCACCTACACTGTGACAAGTGTGACCTTTCAGATATTGGTCATATGTTAAATTAAGACGCAAATTCCATATCAATTATTAAAATTGTTGTTGTTGAAATATTTATTACACTAAAGTACTAGACAAAATTGAAATATTTTTCTCTTTATGGAAAGAAAATCTGTACGATGTGGAACTACTTCTCATGGCAAAGCAGACAACTTCTAGGTCACGGCGTAGTTCGCCTCTAGTTCTCAGAAACGTTGATTTCACGTTGGAAATACACATTTTTTGGCAGAATCATTTGATAAAAAGAATCTCAAATGAATTTTCATTTCATACGATGTATTTAGAAACTCGATGTGCGTTTTATATCCCCTCGCCAAGGAGAAGTTAACTTTGTTATTTACTGTATTTTAAAACATTTTCTCCGTCTCTTTGCACTATGATCCCCTTTTATATTTCTCAGGATTAAAGTATTCAGTCATGATAGTACATTATCATCAATCATTTAAGGTTCGAAAAGCGTGCAAGAAAACTACCACCCGAGTTTGTCAAATTTCTTTAACATTTTCAAGGGATAGTCAAAAAGCGAAAAAATAAGAATTACGTAAAACAAATATGAAAGGAAAGTTTTCAAAAACTCTGAAAAGGATAGCAAAATAAAGGTGATTTATTGTAAACTATTGCATTAGGAGTTACTTATCCGAAGTGAATGTTTATTTAAAGATTACAAAACCGCCAACTATTTGCTTGCCGTTACGCTACAACGTACGGTATGCGGATGTTACAGGGTACGGAAGGAACTAACTTCTCATTTTTGCAGTTCAACCAAAGCATTGGCCTCAAGACATTCCAGGACCGCTCCTCTCATTAAAAAAGGATAGATCACGATCCTTCAAAATTTCTCAGGAATTTTTTATGTTAAAATCATTAAATTCATCTGACAAAATTTTATTTAACTAAATCAAAATCACAGGAGTTGGTGAAGGTCAAATACAACACCTAAACACAAACACAAAACACAAAGTCAGATTTCAAATATCGCAATCAATGTGCATACAGGAGTTAATATAATATAATACAGGAGTTAATATGATATAATATAATATAATATAATATAATATAATATAATATAATATAATATAATATAATATAATACAGGAGTTAATATAATATAATACAGGAGTTAATATAATATAATATAATATAATATAATATAATATAATATAATATAATATAATATAATATAATATAATACAGGAGTTAATATAATAGTCGTAAGGAACCTCCTATATGGTTTTTTTTTGTTTTCGTACGCTTCTATTCATGCTCCTGCGCAAGTTTTGATCGGACATTCAAAAGAAGTTACCACCGACAAATTATTAAAGACGTCGCAACCTCGTCGTAGCGCATCAACGAGTACCACGAATATTAGTCATGCATGTCTTGTGCACTATATTTTGGATACATTTGGCAGCGAAAGGGCTTCTTCGATTTCATAGTGTGCCATTTCTAGCAGACAAACATAATTCAGAGTATCGTTCCAAATACCTTTGGTTTACGAACAAACATCTTTCAAAACAAGCCGTTTGGACATTTGTACGCACCCAAATGCCACAAGTTAAAACAAGTGCAGATTAATTATTTACAGTATAATTGTGGTGTTGATGTTTTAGGTCAGAGAATGATCTGCCATTCCTAAGTGAAGTACCTTAGCTTCCTTGTTAAACAAATAAATTGCTTCTACACCCCTTCTCTCTCAGCTAGCAGGCCAAGGTAAAAGAATTTACCAACTGCAATTCGACCAGACCTTCCGGTTATTTTTTTCTGAATTTACCTGCCAACGTTGAGCACTTCCTTTTAAACAAAGACGTTTTCATAATTGATTCTCCATTAGCATGACGAGGGTTTTCTTTTAGGGTAAGACAAGGTCCACCAAAAGCTATTTGATTGACAGACACCCTTGTGGACACCATAGGGTATATATGGTGAATACCCGAATTCATTTTTTTGTCATTAAACCTGAATTCTACATAAATTAAAATTTTGGATATTTGGTGAAATTTTTGCGATTTATGAGCTCTAGACCGTGCATGTGTTCGGGTACATCCATGGTGTGTTATAGGGGACATCTTACTTTAATCGAATCCAAAATTCCGATTATTTAAGTGGTGGCTAGGAAGTAATAATTATTAATCAGCACAAATAATTGAACCGGACGAGTAAAGCCTACATCATATATAGATTGAACAAATCAAAATAATCAAGAATGTAAATATGATATCCTACCTCAAAATTCTCATGACCTAAAATGCTTAACTTGGTATTCTCTTAATCCAATATATAATCTAATATACACCATAGCTATCCTTAACATTATATCGCATTGGAACCATCATTGCTCTATATAACAGTGCAATATAAAAAGTGGTTTGAACCCAGCAACGTATTAACCTAATTCCCCAATAATTAGAGGCGAAGAAACTAATTAAACAAATAAATCAATATCATTTTGTAAACAAAATTTCAGATCACCCAGTCACCTTGTTGCAAATGACCAGCTTTAATCTGCGACTCCGCAGCGTTACCTCCATCGGAAAAAATACGCTATGTTAGAAAGTGCGATGGAGTAAAAAGATAAAAGCACGGTAAATTCCTTATCAGTCGGTCATCTCGGAACAAATGACCTTTTTTCCGAGAAACCTGTGACATCTTGCCTTATCGGCTTATAATGTGTTCTCGACTCTTGATCATCTGAGACGACTGACCTGTATATGGAAGAAAACTATTGTAAGTATCAGATCCCGAATCTCTGTAGAAGTGCAGTTGACAAAAACTATCTGAATTTCCTGTATTCCTGAAAATTTCAGGGCGATAGAAGTGCAAGATGACATAATATATATGAATCTACTTACTTCAATTGTGATTGTTTCTGTAAGGATTATGTTCTACAAGTTGTCAATTTTCAACTTTCACATCAAAATATGCAAATACCTTGAAACAAGAAAACAACAAAAACATGAACTGAATTGAGCCGATGCCAGATCAAACCAACGTAAGGTAGAATTTACACTTAGCTTTCATATATTTTATATATTTATATCCAAACACATATTAACCTAGTGGTTGACATTACCAATATTGTAATCAGTGTTCCATCGTAAAATGTTAAACGTCTTCAAATTCAATAGCATCATTTAGCAGATAAATTTGCAGCATGGACCAGACATGCACGTTTCGAGTACTTAACAATGTAATAATGCCAAAGAGTGTGAAAATTATTATGTTAAAAAATATACCGAAAGACGTAGCAGGATGGGTGGGATACCGGTATGATGCTACAGGACCCACGTTTTAGAAATTTCAAGAAATTTGGTTACACATTTTCGAATACGTTGAAGAGACAGACGATCAACCGAAGTTGATCGAATTTGGATACATGTAAAAAAAATCTATATCAATATAATTTTTTATTATGCACAACCAACCCTGAGATGAATCTAATGACAAGAACGTGTTGCATTTCGCATTTGAACGCCCGTGACATCATAATGGATATAACTCTACAGAAAGATGCTGCGACGGTTGTTCTAACCTAAAAAATGAACCCGCAGTGACCTCAATTTTTACGTCACCCTCTACCCAGAAAAAAGCAATTTCAGAAAACAAGAATGAATCTGGCAATTGTGGTGCATATATTTAGAATTAATGTGATACTTTGTGTTTTGATACGGTGTCCACCAGCAAAGAAACCAACCCAGTGTTTGAAATGACTAGCATATGTTCTATGCCATCTGCACATTTCTCATCAGTTACGCTCGAGGTCAAGGGAACCCAAATGGTGAATATATGTAGAGCTAAATCATAATCATGATAAAAAATGTATGCCAAGAAGCCATACCAATAATTCCTTTGTCATTAGAGCTCACGTTCTTCTGTGCATATTTTAGATTAATTTTAGAATGAAGTTCTTCATGTAAATGACTATTTAGATTTCCGCTATTTCGCTCTCGGGCATGACTGATGATACATTATTTTGTATAAATGATACACAAAATAAAATAATGATCACTGAACGATAGAAGTCCCCTACCGGATAAATTGTCCTGCAGCTCTGCCTAGAACTCTTCAATTAAACATGAATTTAAACTTACTGTCTATGCAGCTCATTTCAGCAATAAGAAAACAAACCGAGGTTTTATCTCCTTTATCGACTTTTTCGGATGAGAACATTAGATCTCGAACTCTTGAAAACAACGGTGTAAGTTATATGGAAAATGTTTTACATCAAGGAGCATAACTCCTCGAAAAAGTTTATGCGTGACCCACAGTCAAACTTACTCTGTAACTATCCAAGACCAAGATTTGTATCAAGGTATGTATCAAATTTCACCTGAATATCTTTTTTGTTGCATAGCAAAGGTCCGTAAAACTGAATTTTGCAAGTCATCAAGGGGTATAACGCCTAGGAAAATAGGTCAAGCTAGAATAAAGTTTGCTCTGTCACTATCCAAGACTAAGTGTACATTTTTGTATAAATGCATCAAAATTCACCTGAATATCTCTACTTGTTACACAAAAAGTCAGGAAAACTAAATTTTGCAAGTCATGAATTTTGCAAAAGAAAGGAGGGGATCTCCAACAACACTCGGTTGCAGCACCAACAGCAAAACCCCAAAACACCCACTGCAAGTCATCAAGGAGATAATTCCTCTGAAAATAGGTCGAGCCTGACGATTTTCAAATTTGTTCTGTAGCTATCTAAGTTGATCGTCTGTCTCTTCAACGCATATGAAATTTTTCTGTTACAAAATTTCTTGAAATTCCTAAAACGTGGGTCCTGTAGCATCATATCCCACCCATTCTGCTATATCTTTCGGTACATTTTTGGACATAATAATTTCACACGTTTTGGCCATATTACATTATTTAGACTGAGGATCACTGACGAGGGTTAAGTACCCGAAACGTGCATGTCTGGTCCATGCTGTAAATGTATCTGGTATTAAATGATGCCATTGAATTTAAAGACGTTTAACATAATGTAAGACTAAGCTGTGAATCAAAGGAGTAGGGGCAAAAGGTATCATTTTTAGCCCCAAACAACATTTTTAAAATCGTTCTATTTTCTTCTTCGTTTTGCCTCTTCTAAACGAAATATGACAATTTTTATGTGATTTCTCAAAAACCCTACCTCACTCCCATATCGGGAGTTCGCTTCTTTTCATATGGTGGAGGTTCTTGTTTGTTTGCTTTGGTTCCTGTTTTATCATGATTTTGTATGCCTTCGGTTTCTGATTTTCTGATTTATCGATTTTGTGCTGTATTCAGGGATATGGTCATAATCCATATTTAGGGCGAAATAATTGTGAATTGAGCTCTATGTTTTCACATTAGAAATTCAGCAAAGGACAAACATACCTACAGTTGTAAGACCCAGGGCAAGGGCATGTAACAAATTCAAACTCACATAGGAATTCCTTTTTATATTCTGATTGCACATGGGAAGTATAATTTCGTTACATGCGCACTATAAACTATAATGTTGAAATCTGGTTGTTATCATTTTACCACTAATTTCGGTATTGATGGGCAATTTTGGCGGGAAATAACACTCATATTAATTGATAATATTATATAACTAGGATGTAACGTCGATTCTGATTGGCTGACGCGCGAGTCATTATTTTCGGATAATGACCGCTGACGGAGATAATGACTCGGTGTGGTATTTG
Source organism: Pinctada imbricata (assembly GCA_033119305.1). Lineage (NCBI taxonomy): Eukaryota > Metazoa > Mollusca > Bivalvia > Pterioida > Pteriidae > Pinctada > Pinctada imbricata. The sequence goes on along the minus strand of VSWD01000008.1, from coordinate 50,885,517 downwards.
TCCTGATTTTAGTATTTTCGAAAAAAAATTTTTAGTTATTTTGTAAAAAAGTTTTGATATATTTTTCACAAAAAAGTGCAATTAATTGTTGAATTCTTGATGAAAGATTATGTGTATATATTGTTTTGGATCATTATTTTAATCATATGTAGTCTAACTATTACTTATATAATATAACAAATATGGACTTGGTCGAGGTCATTATGTCATTATAATGACCCGATGATATTTGTAATATTGACCGAGGCCGAATTAATTGATAATATCTATTTTCGATTCAATTCCAATAAACAACATCATCTCTACCCTTATTTGAAAGATAAAAACAGTAAGAAAACAATTTTTAAAAATAGCAAAAATCTGGCCTAAAACAGCCCCTACCCCTTTAACCTGAATATCTCGACTTGTTGCAGAAAAGTCCGGAAAACTGTCAAAAAATGATTTTTTCAAGTAATCAAGGGGCATGACTCCTCGAAAAATAGATCAAGCGTGACGAACGTCAAACTTGCTGTGAAACTATCCCACGCCAAGCTGTGTATCAAATTTCACTTGAATATCTGTATATTTTGCAGAAAAAAAGTCAAGAGAACTGAAAATTGGACAGACCGACAGACCCAGAGTAAACTAAGGGTCCCCTTCGGCGTTGCCGGTAGGAGACCAATTATTACCACAGAACATATATATCATAATGTTGATAATAAAAGGTAACACACAGTATATACATGCAAGACAAATATAGCTTAGACCAACCAGATTAAACTAGCGCTTGAAACGCTTTATCGTGAATTATTTTAAAGAAAGAACGACAAGATAATTATCTTTTTTTTTCATATCTTAAGAAAATACAAATTCTGATAAGTAATTTCTCGACTTAAAAAAAGCAAAAGTGAAACAAGATTCGTGGTTTAAAAAACTGTATCAAAATTCAAATAGCGGATGTCATCTACATGTATCAACAAATCGATATATCTTGCGAGAGTATAAAGCAAAGTGTATACTTAAGCCAAATTTCAATTTCGGTGTTACCCCGATTCCAACCATTATGATATGATTTTTAAATGAAATGAATCTTTATTTTCTATCAATTCCTTTATTTAGTTGCAAAGAAATACAATATGCAAGAGCGCTAAATGATGCAGCAAATTTGTCCATTCCTTATTCCTTGGAAAATCATTTATCTTAACTTGTCCTATATCTACAAAATGGCGCCACTTTACTCGGAAGTCAGACACGTGACTACTGTCATACCTCCGCGGAGCACTACATTGGCACGAGAGACCCTTAGGTTTCCGTGGGTCTCCAACGAAGCAGCGTTGACACTTTGGTCCTCCAAACTAATACCCGCTGTAGTCAAACCACTTCAGTCACTATACAATCATGAGCACCCTACCGACAATGTATCTTAACACTTCATTGAGAATTATTCATAGATAGAGATTCATTTCAAACTTTAATTTCTTCCTAAACGAGCGAATAAAACCTACCCGATTTGTTTACAAGATAGAAGACTTAAAGCTGTGCTAGATATAAAACTTCACCGGGGAGGCATCGTAACATTGTGCTTTTTATATGAATAAAGCACTTGTTATCTTTTTCTCTAGAGGGTATGTTTGATCTGTCAAATCAAATAATACCCCCAACAAACCACTTATCTTTCAAAAACTAATATCCTCTCAATTAGTGTACAACCTTACATGTATGTCATCGTCGTACGTCAGTGTATGGACATTTGCTCTATTGAATACATACATGTACGTCACGTTACGTTCTCTAATATCAATGAGATTAAGAAGATCCTGACGAAAGTCTCAACAACACTCACAACTGAGCACTAATTGATCATCGACGGACCCTAGCAAGCTAGAGGTGGGACCAGGTGTCCAAAAGGAGTAAGCATCCCCTGTTTGGCTAGCCGCACCCACCGTCGATGTTCATGCACGAAAATGATTGTTTGATCGTTGATCGTCTGTCTCTTCAACGCAATTGAAATTTTCTGTTACAAAATGTCATGAAATTCCTAAAACGTGGGTCCTGTAGCATCATATCCCAGTCATTCTGCTACCTCTTTTGGTACATTTTTGGGCATAATAATTTTCATACTTTTTGGCCCTATTACATTGTTTAGACTGAGGATCACTGACGAGGGTTTAGTACCCGAAACGTGCATGTCTGGTCCATGCTGTAAATTTATCAGGTTTTAAATGATGCTGTTGAATTTAAAGACGTTTAACATTTGAACTACTTGGTGAGTGTCACTGCTGGTGGACCAAGAGTCCCGAGGGCACATGTAGCCGAGTTCGATCAACTTTGATTGATTGTCTGTCTCTTCAATGCAATTGAAATTTTCTGATACAAAATTTCTTGAAATTCCTAAAACGTGGGTCCTGTAGCATCATATCCCAGTCATTCTGCTACCTGAGGATCACTGACGAGGGTTAAGTACCCGAAACGTGCATGTCTGGTCCATGCTGTAAATTTATCAGGTTTTAAATGATGCTATTGAATTTAAAGACGTTTAACATCTACGGAGCATGCACTGTCTGAGGTTATGTCTATATAGAAAGTGCTATGGCGACCATGTCAGGGAGAATATTAAAAAGTTTTGTTCCAATTTCGCCTTAACTATGAATTTCAGGTAAATTTTATGTGAAAAGGTACTAAGACGAAATGGGAAACACGGGGTGCAATTAAATTTGAATTAAGTCTTAAATGACATTAATAAGTAATTTATCTATAAACATCTTTTTTACCTTTTAAGTCTAACTGCAATCTTAATTTGACTCATTCAATGAATTCTATTACGTTCAGGATAATTCAGCGACAGGTAATGCTGATATTAACACGTATTGGAATATTTTCAAAGAAAAGTCGATGTCAGCTATTTCGAAAAGGTACCTTTATAAATACTTATTAAGTCCACTACATAATAAAACAATTGTGGACTTTTCACTCGGTGAATATGGTGTGATATTTCCTGAATTTGAAAATATCACACCATATTCACCGAGTGAAAAGACCATAATTGTATAGCAGTGACGTCAAAGCGTCCGATGTCACGCATTTCTAGTGATTTCACTATTGAAAATCCCCGTAGACTTTTTATTTCCGTCCTTTTTCTAGCTTCATTGACGTGCAGCAAAAACATTGGTATTTTCTGTTACGACTCAAAGAGTACTATGAAATTGATATTCGTTTGGAATTTGACAATATCATATTTTAGAGAAAACCGGACAAACAAGGTGATCTGGATTTAGTGAAAAGTACAGTGATCTTGCACGGTCCTTACTAAAATCACGCGGGACAAGATATACCATGTGGTTTTTTATTCAAATAATCAATATTTTATATGTTTTTTTTTTTAATTTCATTTCGCAATTCTAAAAATAAATGATCTGGATAGAGCGAGGAACCATATTTCGCCGATGACCATATTTCGCCGTTTCATAGTTAATTGCTTCTCACTGCTTATTGGAAGTATTTGTCTCGTTTATTTTTCTATATCCTATCAAATGTGACCGTAGCAATTATGTTTTGATATATTGTAACATCTCCTACACTAAATTTTGACCAAAAATACCACAAAATGGGGAAAATTTAATGAAAATACCAAATTTGAGACACAAACATCCGAAAGTTTTATAAAAACGAAAAGATTAAACATTTAATTTTGCATCATTTCCTAGAAGTAGTGGTGACGAAAGATTTCCTGAATAGAAAATCACAATTTTGTCCGTTTTGTGTGCAAGTAGGATAATGTCAACAAAAACGGTGAAATCTGGTCACCTTCGAAAACATGGAAACGAAATATTTTAACGTTTTATAAGGAAACGATGAATTGTGTAAAATATTTCTTTTTGTAGTATTTTAATCGAGAATGGAGTTAAATTCAATTTCAGCCAGAACAATTATTGAATTGGCCTCTAACTCTTCAAATTTCCCAAGAAATGCACTTACCTTACAGTGCGCGGCCCCAGATTCCATGTAGGGTCGATTCAGAACCTATCCAAATAAAATCTATGTTCAAAATAGCGTTGGAGGGATGGTGCCAAGATGTTAACCTCCTTTTAGTTCGGATATGTTTTTGGATGAAATGACAGTTTCCGAAATAGCAATAAGATAACTTTCACACTCTTTGGCCATATTACATTGTTTAAATTGAGGATATGAATTCGAAAAAAACACATTCGAGGAAACGAGGGTTAAGTACCCGAAAGGTGCACGTCTTTTCCATTCTGTAAATTTAACTGTTCTTAAATGATTTCATTTAATTTGATGGGCCATTGACCACTGTGGCGTATCACGTGATACGCAAATGATATGTTCCACGGAAATCCCCTTTGATTAACCCAAGTAAATACTGTTTAAATCTTCTTTATATGATTTTACTTTATGCCTATCATATGGCCATTATTATCAATGATATGATGGTTATCTATTCTGGTCAAGAATAGACGTGTATTCGGAGAACACTTAAACAGAAATTTTTCATTGCTCACCACATGTTATGATATGGTGCACGGACAGATACAAAATTTTCTGTTTAAGTGTTCTCCAAATATACGTCTTTTCTTGAGCAGAATAAATTACCATCATATGATTAATAATAATGACCAAATGATAGGCCTAAAAAAATTCATATAAAGAAATTTATACAGTATTTACTTGGTTTAATCAAAAGGGATTCCTTTTGGAACATATCATTTGTGTATCACGTGATACGCCACAGTGATTGACTGTAAAAAATTAAACATGTCAGACATTGGCAACCCCTCAATATATTCAAATTCGATGTATCATGCCAAATCAGTGAAAGTTAAGAATCTTTGAAAATAGATTGTGTAACAGCATGTAATTTAAGTACAAGGCGGATACTTGACACTAATAATCTATCTTTGTGGTATGACATTTAATTTGGGATTTTACTAGTCTGGTTCCTTGAAAACATAAAGACCAGAATTATATTAAACAAAAAATAAAAATGAGCCAGAAATACGATCAAACACGCTTCAAGAAGTCCTTACTATAGAGTACTATATAGCTGAATTTGATATTCTGTATGTATTACAAGCAATATCAAGTCTAATTTGAGAGCAATATATCGGATAGCTCTGATGTGAATATGAAAAATAAAAGAAACTCGAATCTGATATGCGCAACACTGAGACATTCAAAGTGCGAACGTCCGTTCAATATAGGATATGACAAGGGGATAGCTGACTAGGAAACCTAGAGTGTGTTACCTCTGCTTGAATGTTCAACATAATGTATTTATTTTGTTATCACTTTTGTTATCACCTGGGTCCTGTAGCATCATATCCCAGGCATCTTGCTTCGTCTTTCGGTACTTTAAGGACAGATTTTGGCCATATAATATTGTTAAGATTGAGGATCACTGTCGAGGGTTAAGTACCCGAAAAGTGCATGTCTGGTCCATGTTGTAAATTTATCTGCTCTAAAATGATGCTAATAATTTGAAGACGTTAAACGTTTGTAAGTCCAATGAGTTAAAGAAGATCCTGACGATAATCTCAATAGCACTCACTATAGAGTACCAAATTGAGCAAGCTAGAGTTGGGATCAGGTGCCCGGGAGGAGTAATCATCCCCTGTTGGCTAGCCGCACCCGCCGTCGATGTTCATGCACGAAAATAATAATATATAAAATGCATGCGCTGTATGAGGCCACGTCTATATAGAAAGTGCCATGGCGACAATGTCAGGGAAAAATATTCAAAACACTTATTGTCAAACCCCTCGCGGGGAACCTTTTTTACGAGCTCCACACGGCAAAGGGCATAAGTGTGACAAAAATGAGTTAAAGAAGATCCTGACGATAATCTCAATAGCACTCACTATAGAGTACCAAATAGAGCATCGATGGACCCTTAACAAGCTAGAGGTGGGATCAGGTGCCCGGGAGGATTTATCATCCCCTGTTGGCTAGCCGCACCCGCCGTCGATGTTAATGCACGAAAATAAAAATATATAAAATGCATGCGCTGTCTGAGGCCACGTCTATATAGAAAGTCCCATGGCGACAATGTCAGGGAAAATATTCAAAACACTTACTGTCAAACCCCTCGCGGGGAACTTTTTACGAGCTCCACACGACAAAGGGCATAAGTGTGACACAAGATCCTGACGATAATCTCATTAGCACTCACTATAGAGTACCAAATTGAGCATCGATGGACCCCTAGCAAGCTATAGGTGGGATTAGGTGCCCGGAAGGAGTAATCATCCCCTGTTGGCTAGCCGCACCCGCCGTCGATGTTCATGCACGAAAATAAAAATATATAAAATGCATGCGCTGTCTGAGAAATATAGAAAGTGCCAGAAAGTGCCATGGCGACAATGTCAGGGAATAATATTCAAAACACTTATTGTCAAACCCCTCGCGGGGAACTTTTTTACGAGCTCCAAGTGTCGTAACTGTGGTTTTATTCTAGAATATGAAATCCTATATATAAAATACATGCATTGTCTGAGGTAATGTCCATATAGAAAACCATAATCAATAGGTATACACATTCTTCAAACATAGATATAAAAATACAACATAAAGATAGGGAAAACATCCCCAACAATGAGATAAGTAAAACAACACGAACAAACAGTCGGAGACAATAAAATCACATTGTAGAACAAAACAAAGAAGGTGAGGACATCACCAACAACAAGATAAGTGAAAACACGGACAAACAGACGGTGACAATAACATCACATTATAGAACAAAATAAAGATAGGGAGGACATCCCCAACAACGAAATAAGTGAAAAACACGGACAAACAGAAGGTGACAATAACATCACATTATGGAACAAAATAAAGGTAGAGAGGACATCCCCAACAACGAAATAAGTGAAAAACACGGACAAACAGACGGAGACAATGTCATCACATTATAGAACAAAATAAAGGTAGGGAGGACTCCCCAACAACGAAATAAGTGAAAAACACGGACAAACAGACGGTGACAATAACATCACATTATAGAACAAAATAAAGGTAGGGAGGACATCCCCAACAACGAAATAAGTGAAAAACACGGACAAACAGACGGTGAAAATAACATCACATTACAGAACAAAATCAAGGTAGAGAGGACATCCCCAACAACGAGATAAGTGAAAAACACGGACAAACAGACGGTGAAAATAACATCACATTATAGAACAAAATAAAGATAGGGAGGACATCCCCAACGACTAAATAAGTGAACAGCACGGACAAACAGACGGAGACAATGGCACCACATTACAGACCAAAATAAAGGTAGGGAGGACATCCCCAACAACGAGATAAGTGAAAAACACGGACAAACAGACGGAGAAAATAACATCACATTACAGAACAAAATAAAGGTACTGGTGTCAGAACAGTTTCCGGACAGTAATAGTTTCCGGACAGTCGCCAATTTCAAGTACTTTGAAGTAAATTATTTTCGAAATTTTTGACAGTTTTGTAGATTTTTAAATGCAGAATTCAAATCACAAATCATATATACAAAATTTTGCATCCAAGTTGCTTTTATCACACCACCCTTTTACCCCTTTCTGCCCCGTTCAATATCGCGCACAGGGGGAAGTCGCCGAGAACCATGCTATTTTAATTTACGTGATTTGAGAAGTTTTGGTTCTATTTTCAAAATTATTTTTACGCAGTCATTTGTAGAAAAGATTGAAGTAAACAATATCCAAAACTCATCCAGTTTGGGCTGAAATTGATTGAGATTGACAGATTTAAAATCAGGTGTCCGGAAACTGTTCCAGTGATTAGCGAAAAATGGCCAAAATATAGGGTCATAAAATCGGTCTAGAAACCATATTTCTTGAGAGATTTAATATTTTTTTTCAACATGAGTATCTGTGGGAAGGGCATAGCATTATTTGAGAGAAATTTGAATGTTTTTCATCGAAGGACGGAGGTGTTATCCCAGAAAAACGTCCAAAATCGTCCGGAAACTGTTCCGACACCAGTAGGGAGGACATCCCCAACAACGAGATAAGTGAAAAACACGGACAAACAGACGGAGAAAATAACATCACATTACAGAACAAAATAAAGGTAGAGAGGACATCCCCAACAACGAGATAAGTGAAAAACACGGACAAACAGACGGTGAAAATAACGTTACATAATAGAACAAAATAAAGAAAGGGGCATTATAGAAACGCGAAGGACAACACTATCTTAAATGAACAATCTTCAGTCCAGCGTCAAAACGAGTCATGGGTGGCGCCAAACAAATGAAGCACCGAATTAGTCCAGTAAACTGGTCACAGACTGCAGTTTTTCTTCATTTTCTGACAATGAGTTCAAAACTAATACATTTATTGTATTGGGTAAATATATAAAATAACAACAGCTGCCTTTCTTCATACAATAAACGAAAACGTGTCAGAAAGGTGGTGCCACACCCCCTAAAATAGTAACATTACATAAAGTTTTTAAATCATTATCTGTTTCATACGATTTTAATGAAACGAGATGCTATGTGAGTATACAACAAGTGTCATGGGAATCTTTGTTTCGGTCTGATGATTTAGTCGTAAGTGTTTTGTTGTTTTGCTATTGGTGCTACAACCTCCTTTCGTAAATGCTGACTACTAAATATAGATTATTACAATAAGTCACGTAAGCTTTCTAGGGTGAACTAAAAGAATGGAAGCATCGCATAAAAAAAACCAGAAAACTAATAAATATCTGTAACTTAGAGAAGACGCCTACCAGTAATCTCTTTTAAAAATCAGAATTATAGTTCCTCAACCTAAACTGTCATAAAGTCAATTGTATTAGTTAAGACTACAACGAAAATGAAAATAAATTATGGTTAAAAACACTATGGAAAATCTGAAAATAATAAATGTAAACGCCCCTCAGTTAGAAAATTGATTGAGCATAATAAAACTATTTTGAAGTTTGATATTTAGAACTTCCTGGTGACGCTAGAACTGGTCAGTTTTTGGCATCAGTATTGAGGAAAGGCTTAATGGTATATATGTAACATGTATTTTGTTGCACTGAATATGATATACTGTTGTCATATTCATCATCTTGGTCAAGGAGACGGAACAAAACATATTGTTTCTTTATGTAAGTAAACAACAAATGAAATATTGACACAAATGGTTTCGATTTTCTGTGTGTATGCTGTCCATGTTAAACGTCTTCATATTCAAATACATTATTTAAGAATAGATAAATCTGCAGCATTGACCAGACATGCACATATAAGCTGATAATAAAATTGAAGTTTTCCAACTTGTAACCTTGAATAAAATTTCAAACCAATTTTAAATCACCAGACAAGTGTTTCAGCTAGTAATTTAAAGAGCTATGCAAGGGTATTGATATCAAAAACTTTTTTTTTTCACACATATTCTCTTCATATTGCAGCAAGGAACTGGTAACAGTTTCCCGCAACTAAGTGTTTAAATTTGTCTTTTTTTCCAATTTCTTGCCTTCATGCTATTGCCAGAGAGCTTTTCTTTGGAATGAAATTGATCGAATGTTATATCTGAACATCCTTACATTCAAAACTTGCCACTTCATTTTAAACCCTTGCACCGTCCTTCCAGTGAGTTTTGTCGCATATTTCGTTTAATGAAGCTAATAAATGAAACCTACTAGAAATTGATAAAATACTCTTGACAAAATAGCTACTTAAAATCTAGAAATTAAATGAGAGCGCCGCAAAATTATTTTTGCTTTTCTGAATCCAATTGTTTTGATTGGCAACTTATTGTGATTTGCATGTCTAGTGGACCTCATTTAGGCTTTATTATTATACCTCTACTGATTTTTTCCTATAATAAAAGAGACTCATTAAATTTAACTAAATCACTGAAAATCGCCCGATAAGACTATTTCCCTGCAAAGGGGGGCGTTAGTTGAGAAGACTATTTCCCTAGGGAGTTAGTTTCAAAACGGGGCGGAGCTTCTTTGGGGGTGTGTCAGTATCAGCCAATCAGCGCCGTCGAAGGTTGATCAGATGACGTTATTAATACGCGAGCAGAGTAATCCGCCTCCTATCCGCTTAGCACATAGATTAATCCCCAATAAGATAAAACAATAAAAAGTTAAACATGTGTGAGTATGATAAATGAAGTTTCTGTTTATCTTATCATCAAAAATTAATATTTTCTGTTACTCAGTCATTCAGTCGAGAAGGCAAGGCAAAATCATTAGAATTTCCATTGGAACCATGTGAACCTAAGAAATATGTTTGTTTCAGTATAATGTTTGTTTCGGTATAACAAAACAGTGAAAGTATACCATTGAGGGAGTTGGTTCCCCGAGTCCAGACCTATTTGCTTCGCCTCGGGAAATAGGTCTGGACTAGGGGAGCCAGGATCGTGCTAACTCCCTCAATGGTATACTTTAACTGTATATTGTCCAGAATGCTCCTCTCTGTCAGCAGTGTTTGGTAACTTCGTTTTTCCTTAGCGAGAATGATTGATAGACGCATTGAATAATTCATTGATCTACTAAGAAAATCAATATTTCCATTTTAGTTTTAAGTCAATACATATTTTAAGGTATTCAATAGGTATAATGAAAGAAATTATACCCAAAACATTGATATTTGGTGTATTTATCATTTAATATTTACATTCCTACTGCGTTGCCTTTATATGACGGTACCAAACCACCTGTTACTTTATTTCTCGATAAACGCAAGAGCCTCTCACGTGACGTTAGAACTTATGCGGATTAATTTCTGACAAAATGTCCATTTTACTTATTGTTTTAACACAGATTCGAAACACGTATCCATTATCTAACGACGCGTCTACAATGTGTCAAAATCTAGTTCACCTACATGTACATTTCCAATAAGTGTGACGTAGTAAGTCGATCTCGCGTCAGAGGACGAAGTTCAAGGACGAACTGCATTGCAGTCTGCAGAAAGATGCCGTGTTTTGATGAGCGAATATTCAGGCGTTAGTGGGTCAAATATTCAGTATTGAGGATGAGGATTTGATTCACTTGTGTCATTTATCAACATCGAATTTATCTTCTCTTCCTATGGAATCATAATATCAGAAATATTTCGAGTATCAGCTAATCTTGAGCCATGATGTTGAGTTAAGTCATGAAAATATCGAAAGTTTTCGCGTTTTCCACGTCTGTACCTGACTTTTCCATTATTCTAATTACGTCCGGAGGAAATAAGGTCATTTCACAGAAGTTTGTTTAATAACACTGATTGATTTCATAGGTGTTAACAGTTTAATAATGTGTTGAAGTGAGTTTTCACATGTATGTTTTCCCTCCATGTTCTGTGAATTTTTTTTCCGTTTAACCCTCCGCTATGTTTGAATTATGTTGGACAAAAGTCACGAATTTTCACGATTCAATTTTTTTCAGTTTTAATTGAAATATTCAAAATACAGCCAAAGGACAAAATTCAGTTTCTCATTTGTTAACAATGTTTCCGTACAGAAGGTACTTCTTCGAATCTAGCAAAAAACGTCGAACGTTCGTTTGCTGTCACATCAAGTGACGTTCTCCCTCTGCAATGATATTTTAAATGTAAAGTAACGGGATGGAAATTTTGACTAAATGACTTTATTAACACGTAAAATGTAAATATAAGGATTGTTCTTCAGCTTTTGCGCTTTATCGGTGTGTATTGGCAGTAGGGAATGGAAAAAAATCTTGCTTTACATATTTTCTTTTTCCATTCCCTACTGCCAATACACACCGATAAAGCGCAAAAGCTGAAAATTGTCTTATTAATAGTGTCTTATGATATTCTAAAAACTTTTATACTGTTCCAGCTCAGTCGATATTGAAATAAGAAATATTTTGAATGGTGTCATGTTTAGGAGTTATCTCCCCTTGGTAAAAATATCGGGGGGATTAATTACAGAAAAAATAATTGGTGAACTTATGATTTTTTCATCGAAATATGACAGTATATATCTTTTAGAAGAAAGGAGGTGATCTCCAACAACACTAGGTTGCAGCACCCACAGCAAAATCCCAAAACACCCATGTAAAAACACAGAACAGACATCCACAGAAAGAGACGCAAAAGGGACAAGGACAACCAACTCACACCATAGAAACATGAAACATAAAAGCCTACACATAAACCAACGAGACCAATGGACAACTGGTACCGACTTAGGACGGCCATCTGCCACGTAAATAGCAGACGGTGTGGTTATCCTGGATTACGTGCGCACAACCCATCCACTATTACGATTTCTCAGAGGTCTCGAAGAACGCACAATTACGAAGTAAATCAACCTCCTCACTGTTAGACGACCACACACAAACAAGACCGTAAAACACAGGGGTCCAAGCAACACAGATCGATGGATATGTAAATGGATATTAAAAAGAGAACGTGCGTAATACAGCCCCTGCTCTGCCGGCTGTAGCGAGCTCATATATGTTATCACCCGAGGAGTCCGACTGACATTCAGAGAGGACAGGTGGTCGGGGCCCTGTCTTCTCTAAGGAGGTTTGGACAGGGCCCGTCATGGAGTCCCGTCGTCACAGTCAGTTAGAGTGCAAGTCTTAAGAATGCGCTCGTACAAGACTGTAGATTGGTCAAGTACCAAGCGAAGTGTCCGTCTGGTGACATTAGGATCATATCCACGGTATAAAAGGCGTTTGATGACTCTGACACATTTTCGATAAATATGCTGTCTACCTTTGATCCTTCTTATTTTGTTAATTATGTCACCATAAAATGCAGGCTGTGAAATACCTAAAGTAATATACTCTGTTGCTTGTATGGGTCCGAATGTCAAAAGAAGTTGATCATAATTTTTGTAAAATTTCCAGAAAGTCTTTACTAGTTTGTGAAAGCGAAAACCTTGACCTAAAAGTTTCTTTGTAATTTGTAAATTTCTATTATGAAAATCTAAAACATCAGCACATGCTCTAGCATAACGGATGAGCTGTGAAATGTAGATACCGTATGACGGTAATCTAGGGACATCACCGTCAAGCCAGGGGAAATTTACTATGTTGAATCCAAAATCATCTTGTTGTCATATACACTTGTATGAATTTCTTCATTGACAATTTTGATATTTAGGTCCAAAAATGGTGTTTCTGTGTCTGTAACGTTTGCCTTGTTTAGAGGTTTTTTTTTTACCAATCGATTTTATGCCTGATCATTGTGTTGAATATTTTAAGAAAAAAATAACATGTTTCCATAGAGTTCAATGTTAATTCTAAAGGCGCATAACTCTTTATGTTACTTATTCTTTAAATATCTAAATTGGTCAAAAAATTTCAATTAATTTTTACATTATATCTATGCAGTGATTTTTGATGTCAGGATTCCATGAATGGGTGGCCTAATTACTTCTCATTACCCATTGAATACCTTGAAATATCATAACAGTTATTATATGTTTACAGACAGCAGAACTAAATATCATATGTGTTTAAAGACTGAATATAGCACGGTGATTTTTGTTTGATATACATTAAGACACTCAAGGAGTCCCCTTGATTGACCCGCTTGATAGAATTGCAGTTTAAAAGGTGATCGTTGTCAATATCGTCATATTTTGATCCAACAAAAATCTCTTTTCTTATCAAGCATTAAGTATTCTTCTAAAAATTGATATTTGATTAGAAATGATATCCTGTTATGTTTACAAAGCTTAGTATGGCACGCAAAGCTACACCAAACATGAGAAGGTCAAACGAGGTCACGTCATTGTACCCTGTGACGGATCCTCCAGACTTGCACTTCTCATTTGGGGTGCAATATGTGACTGTGATAACTTGATTTGATTTTTTTTCTCTGGGAGCACTTACGTCATAAAGAAAAGATTTACCCTTGAAAAAATTAGCCAGTGACCGTGAGATCTCGAAAATGGACAAAAAAACCAAAACAACAACAAGAAAAACCCTGGTGTGTGAATCGATACAAAATTGTCGGTAAATGTCTGATAGTATTAGATAAGTCTAGTATTATAGACCGTCGTGTGTGGTAGCGAAAGTGACAAAATGTCAATTGCCAACATTAAACGTGATTTAAGGTAAAAATCTAGAGTTCTCCCACTGATGTTCGATTTCAGATTTCTTTAATTCCTTGCTCTACAACATGACAAACGAAACTTCAAGTTATTCGAAAAATCAGAGTCATATCTAATAATAAAAGTGTGGTGAAAAAGGAGATGTCGTATGATCAACAATAAGCCGCAATTACCTTATGGAAGGCAAAATTATTGGCTTCATAGTTACAACCTTACAATTAACATTTAAGAGACTGAAACTTAAATTTCAATTTGTCCAATTTGTCAAAACCTGGTACATGAATATCTCTTTATCTCACTAAAATGCAAAATGCATATGTTCTTTATCTTATTCGGATGGTATTTGTGAAAACAAGACGCCTCTCAAAGACCTGCTGAGCAAGTGGGTAACTCCCCTTTAATTCGCTCTTTGTATGACCGTCAAATTCCAATCTATCTATATCTAGGATAATAAAAGATACCAAATATAGAGGTATATGAAATGTAGTCTGTGTGAGAAGTCACCATTACTGATAATCCAAAACAAATAACAAAAAGAGAATCGTTGGAAGTGCCCTTTCAATTCCTAGTTACAGAGAAAGTCATGTGACGAGATAAGAATATTAATGACTTGACATATGTCATTCCATTGAACACAATGGGCCTCTGGAATGATACATCTTAAGCTAGTGCATTGCATGTCATCGTCTCTGTGATTAAAACAATGCCATATGGCATTCGGTACATCAAAACAAAAGTAAAGTCCAATGAACGAAAAGTTTCATAATTCGCTGTGAATTAGCATTCCTATTGGATTACAAGGACCTTGACTCGAAGATATCAGTGTTACATAAACCCATTTCGAGTTCTTACAAACATTTAGGTTTAAATGAACTAAGGCAATCGGCATGGTAGAAATCATAAATTATAAAAATTCCCATATTCTGAAATGTATTTTAGTACAGAAAAACCTTCTTTGCGATTAAATATAAATCTACATGCATAATATACAAGACAAATAAAGTGCGAAACAATGTGATTTTGTTTTTTCCTTAAAAATGATTTTCATAAAATATAATGAGTGTGCTTGTAATATTTCTTTCTTAAATTTGGTTCTTGATCTCAGTTTCAGTTTTTTTTTTCAGTTTAACTTTTTTCAGTTTCATTTTTTCAGATTTCGGTTTCTGATTTGTTTTTGTTATTTTTCCGTTTTATTTGTCTTTAGATATTTTTTTTGTTGGTCGATTTAATTACAAAACATTATTTGTTAATATGCATCGCGAACTTTTTTTCAGGAGTATATTTGGCTTCCTGATTTAAAACACCACGTAATGTATCAATCCGCGTGAAAGGCTGCATGTTTTTAAAACTTTTACATACATACATACATACATACATACCCAATTAAAGTCATCCTCTCAGAACATGATCATGGTTAACAAATGTCCTTATAAATACGTGATGCATGGTAAAAATACGCTATAAAATTCTTTCATTGATAAGAGTTTTTTTTTTTCGGACTAGTAGTCCTGAGTATGCTTGAATTGTCCACATAGTTTCTTTTGAATACAATGACAGTCAGACGGATTCCTCTCTTCTTTTATGGCTGTTGCATACTCTCAAGAAACTTTTTTCCAACAATATCAAGGACTTCTACAATATTTAATCTATAAAACATCACAGACATATTCTGAAATATCCTGCTTTTAAGATGAATGTGCGGTTTTGCGATTTTTTCGTTCAATAGATATGAAGACAGTGATTTATTATCTTCTGTTACCAAAATCAAGAAAAGAATGATTCATGTACTTTTCAAAATCATATATATTTCAATGTATATAGACAAGCATATGATGAGTAAATCACAGTCTCAAATGTCCAAAGAATTTTCTCAAATCGCGCCCAGTCTGTCATAATCAACAGTTGGTTTGAAAGATGAAGAAAGTGTCTCCAATTTCTGAGACAATTTTAAAAACTGAATGAAACAACCCCTTCTTTCATGATAAGTATCCTATAGACTGAAAAATATGTCTCAAAAGGAAACAAAGTCATCATATTTGTAACATCATTATGTAGTCTGTGAGATTTTTCTCGTCGTAGGTTAATTTAATAGTACATTCTTTGAAGGACAAATCTTTGACTGTTCTTGGAAAAATAATATAGATGCAAAAATAAACATCAGTTTCAAAGCTCAGTGTACAAGGTTTTATCTAGAGACACTAGTGCGCCTATATTTTACTACTTTTTGTTATCAGTATCAGTGATTGAAAGTTAAATACAAAACTCAAATTCAAAATCCAAGAAATCATTTTCTTCAACGCATTCGAAAATTTCTGTCCTGTAGCATCATATCCCACCCATTCTGTTTCGTCTTTTGGTAAATTCTTGGACGCAATAATTTTCACACTCTTTGGCAATATTACATTGTTTAGATTGAGGATCACTGACAAGGGTTAAGTGGCCGAAACGTGCATATCTGTTCCATGCTGAAAATTTATCTGTTCTTAAATGATGCTATTGAATTTGAAGACGTTTAACATTTCAATGGGCAAATTCAAAACTAAACAAAATGAATACACTGTTCTGCAAAGCAGCACAAGTGAATCTCCGATGAAGTTGAGGTCAGGTGCATGGTAAGAGGATGCATGTCCTGCTTGAGAGTACACCCGTCACTATAGTCATGCTTAAAGACCGACGGGCGTTTATATAAGGGAACAGGTAAATTTTCTGTCATTTCCTCACTAACCGCTATAGGATTAATGTCTCTAATTGTTATCTGATTGGTTCCTTATAATTTTTTTTACCCCTATCCATTTTTGAATGACAGCTTAAAACAGATAAGACTACGATATCTCATTAGCATAATAAACGATTACTTGTCGGTATGTCATTGATGTAACACACCGCTCGCGACTTAGTTGAAAAGACGCACTACATTCAAAGAAGGTATCAAACGCCTACCAGGTCTACATCACTACATCACTTAGGTATGCATATTAATGACCGGGTGGTTGCCATCGTCGATCTTTAATATATTCATATAATCTTTTCATATATAATACTAGACATTGATCCGTGCAAGAACGGGTACCTTGGATGGAGTTGATTTGAAGGAACTGACCAAAAAAAAAACTCAATAATAGAAGAAGGAAAAATTATTGAAGTAAAGTTGATCATATCTACATGTATATAGAAAAATTGTAAGCCAGGGGTACTGTCACGAAACATAAGAAAGTCTTTGTCAACAAAGAGGTTTAGTGAAAACTTAAACCTTGGAAAATTTTAGAACATAATAATTTTGATAAATTTGGCGCGAAATTTCCGATTAATTAATTATTTAAAAATGAATCTACATAGAGTTCCATAGTGAAGAAGGAATTAACCATAGGTGGCACTACTGAAATGAATTTTTTCGGCACTGAAAACATCTAGGTCAGAAGCTACTGAAATGTTAATCTAATCTAATTAATATCTATATTATGATCCTGAAATTAGAATTTCGAGAGAAGGGCATCAAAATTTTGACCTCATTACTTCTCCTTGAAATCCTATGTATCTTTAGATTTATTCTCACATAGTTCTATCATAATTCTTTTGTGACGCAAGATAGATATATCAAGATGAACCTTACATTATTTATGTCGACATTCTAATTATTTATTTTGGGTCCATATGCAGTATTATTCGGAAACTTGCAAACTTTGGGAATGATTTCAACATTATAAATTACCTATATATTAATAATATGGAAATGTCCAAAATCTATACCTTCATAAAGAAAATTTCAAACCAATTTCCTGCACCAGACACTTGTTTCGAATATTAAATTCTCATCAGTGATGCTTCCGGAGCCGCCAAAACTCATTTCAGTAGCGCCCTCGTGTTTTATTTTGAAATGGCTAGAATCTAACCGAGATTCCAACCGGGTACCTTCGGCACGACAGCACAACGCTTTAACCGACTGACCTATCGGCAACCGTTTATAAAACTCAATCCAACCCGGATTCAAGGAATTAAAACTATTCATTATTAATTAAACAAAGCACAAATTAGGAAGAAAACATGAACTCGTCCTAGCACACATTGACCACCTATTTATCACATATAAAAGAAAAATCTACTCTTTGCCAATGTAGCGTGGAACTGGCTGATAAATTAAAAAAACCTTTATTTAGTAGTATAGATGTTTAACGTCTTCAAATTAAATAACACAATTTGAGCACTGACCAATGAATTCATATTGAATCAATTTGTTCTTAATTCTCTTTTTCATTTTGCATTTTTTTTTTAATTTTGATTGATTGACTCTTATACTCTTACCTGTTGAGTTACTTATTAATTTTCTGAGTTATACATTTTGTTGAAAAAATACTTTTAATCATTATGTTATATCATTCAGTCCCTTTACAATGTTTTAATTTTCTTAATGAAGTAAATCATATTTCAGTTCTCTCTTTCTCCCTGTTTTCTTTTTTATTAGGAAATATTAATAAGAATCATAAACAGACCAAAATGAATTTCATAATTTTTCAATAAAGTGGGGTTTTTTTCATGGTTTTGATTTTGGTTACTTTCTTATCTGACTAGAAAAAGACCCGCGCAAGCGAAGAAAAAATTGTCAATTTAGTGGCTTATATTCCATAAAGGCTTAAAGACGCAAGCCTACACATATATTTTCCGCATTTTTTAGATATCATAGACGTAAAAACTGTCTATTGATATTATTCTTAGATTTAAAAGAGGCGTATCTCACACCCTCCCGCCCCATCTAAATTTTCCAAAGGTTGACAATTTTTTTTGCCTTGAAAATCGCCCCTTGGAGCCCCATAAAAATCTTCAAGGTTATAATTAAGACAATTGTTAGTTTTTATAAGTTTATACAATTGTATTACTTGAAATATTCGTGACACTTCTTATGTATACCCTTTTAAGAAATCCAGGTTGGAATAAATAAAATATCAAATGTGAGACTTCTTAATCATAAAGCATTATTGATAATTATGTAGATTTATATGCAACTTTTTACGTCAATCTTCGAAGCAAATAAGATTGTTAGATATAACAAAAAATGTAGCATCCTAAGTTTTCACAATTTTCCGGGGAAACCCCCCGATCCCCATCTGCGGGAGGGACTATATACAAAACTGAAAAAAAATGAAATATGAGAAAGTGTCCACATCCAAATCTGACACTGTGTCACTTGAAAACGTCATGGGAAAATAGCATGTAATTGGTCATTGAAAATGCATTGAGTATTAAAGAAATAGAGCCAGAAAACAGGTTAGAGCAAGAACATATTTCACATTTGAGAAAGACTGCCCTCGACATGATTCAAACCTAGACTCTTCAGAGGAAAATATGAAGTTAATGGTTAGTGTCCGTCGTCGGTTTTGAATTTTAGATTTTCTCAGATTTGATTTAGGAAAACGGTGAGACATAATTAATTATTACACGTTAATTAGAAATAATTCCTTCTAAACAATTATCAATTTCACATTGTCATTTCATATGCTATATCTTCATATCACACCATTTATCTCTGTCCTCTTTATTTCGACGGAGAATCGGCTAATACGTTCCTTTAGTAGTATAGATTTTGTTTGTTCTCAATGTTTTATTCTTTCAGATCAGAATCAAAATTAATTCTGGTTATTCAAACAACGTTAAATTGTAAATATATCTAAAAAATATCAAGGGCAACTGTAAATCTTTTTTTTTTATGATCTAAAAATGTAAACTAATTTGGCTCAGTTGGTCAAATTCCACACATACACCATTGATTTGTGACCATTCCACACGCTTACGGTCATGTCTAATAAACCTAATTACGGTGACGGTAACCCATTCACGTGTACCTTCACTGGCCGGGGGATCCATGTCAAAGGCGCTGCACAGATCACGTTAAACAAACATTCCATCCATTTTCTTGATAAGCATCGCCTCAATAATAAGCAATTTTTACATTAACTAGTGACCATAAGATTGCTAAAAGACAATAAAAGTCAATAAAGAAATTCCTGATCGATTCGTCTGCTTACCATTAAGATAGTGTTTTCACCAAGTAAACTTACAATAAAGTAATAGGTCATTTCTGTGCTTCCTCATAGAGGGAAAAATGAGGGATATACATGTACATGAGAGAGAAATACGAAAACGATGGATCTCATTGATAGTCACAATTAAACAAGAAAGAACAAGTTGGTATCAACGCCATCTGCTTGTTACTAATGTTGCAGATGGTTATCCCAAGACGGCACCGATTGCCAATTGGTATACGTGTAATCTTTGTGATAAATGTTTAGTATCGTCTTTCCTTGTTCCTATTTGGTTTCTTGTTGTGATAGTCAAATTGGGTGTTTCGTTGTTATGCTGTGGGTGCTGCAACCGAGCCCTCTTTCTATGTGAACGTCTGTCATACGCCAAACATTGTTCACAATGTTGAAACATATATATTTTAAATTCAAACAACCCAACAAACCAAATTGATACCATCATCGGTTAAAACCTTTTCTGAATAGTGACAGATGTTGCGAGAGGGGAAGCTTAATTACTCTCCTATGTACCTAATCCCTTCTCTATGGAATATTCACCTTTGCTCCATTAAAGTATGCATAAGTCTTGTTGTTTAGTTTTGTCAAGGTGTTGTATTTCTGTGGATTGTGATTTGGATTCTAAATTACTGTCCGCGCAGCTCACTTCAGAAATCGGAAAATTGATGTTTTCGCAACTTTGTCGGCATATTTTCCGATTAAAATTTATATAGGGGAGTAGATCTCGAATTCTCATAACTAACGGTGTATGATATATGTCTGTACGACCAATACTATGCTCATAGTGAAAGAAAATAGTTTTAGATGGGTAAATTTCTATGTTAATTTTAGCGTGACGTCGTCGACGCTCCCCATAGACTCAGTGTTAAACATCGACGACGTCGCGCTTAGATTAACATAGAAAACTCCCTATCTAAAACTATTATCTTTCACCGTGAGCGTAGTATTAATCGTAGGTACATATATCATACACCGTTAGTTATGAGAGCTCAAGATCTATCCCCTCACCTAAATTTTAATTGCAAAATTTGCCGACAAATTAGAGAAAACTTCAATTTTCCGATTTCTAGTAGTAGTAGTAGTATGTCTTATATTCTCTGACTAGATGTAGTATACGTATACATAGTGATAAGTTATTCTGTCATTGTTGAAGACAGGGTAAAGAAATAGACAATCAAATTCTGAATATTACATTGCTTCAAATTCTGAATATTACATTGCTTCAAATTTTCGAAGATAGATAGTTTTCTTATTCAAAATTCATAATTATAGTAAAATTCTGAGATAAAGTTATATTTTTAATTGCTACAGTAACAAAGAAACGATTTCTAACTTGATAACATAGGAATCGTACGTAATAAATATAACCGGAAAAAATCCCTGAGCGACTAAGAATGACTAGGATGCTTTCGGGAAGCCAACGATGAAAACAAATAACCTGAAATGGAAACTTTGGAAATAACACATTTGCAAAATTCACGAAAAAAACAAAAAAAGACAATAATTATCTCATCTATCCGTCGAGGACCAAAGTGAACATCCCCCAATAACCCACCACCATGCACTCACCAAGTAAACATGAAAGTAAGAAAGGCATACTTTTCATGAGATGTGTCAAAATATAAATACACAAGAATGTGCACGTAAAAGAAAGTATTTCGTATTTGTGTCACTAGGAATTTTCCATGCCATTCCATGACAATCTGCACCCACACAATCATCTGTATACCTCTTGATAAAACTTTACAAATAGTCAGCTGCACTAATTGTCGTTTGCAAACAAAAGTTGTTTGCAATGTCACAATTTACATTTCCTGAGGAAAAGGTTTTCAATACAGTTGATAAATTCACATGGGAAATTTCACTCAGGACGATGTAAGTATGCGGGGGAAAACCCAAAAATATGTTAGAAAAACAAAATGTCCAAGTCTGCTGTCCAAGAGCAGCCTTCAGGACCAGATATGATGCCATGTGATATCTTGATTTTTACCACTCAGTCGACTAATGCGAGGGAAGGACACATGACAATTTTTTATGCAATTGATATAAAATATAATCTAGCAAGAGACATTCTGACATGCAATTTTTTATCTGATAATGTAAAAAAAATGAAGGTTTTTATCATATGGAAGACGTTCCTCGTGATCATTTACAATTGTCTGCCTGTGGTGGGACCGTAATTTTCAATCATTTCTCACTTTAATTTGGTCAAAAAGAATTGCTACTTTTTATATAACATACCTTATACGTAGGAGGCAATAGTAGACAAGCTCCTTTTTCTTTGAGCATAAAATAGTTACGAAATAAGCCTCAAAATACTTTTGATGAAAAGCAATATATCGAAAGAAACATGCTTTTGTCATTGTCTGTCTATTCTATCATTTATTTAGTCATTATTTTAGTTTTTTCCGAAAATTTAAGACTTCGTAGAACTA
Source organism: Pinctada imbricata (assembly GCA_033119305.1). Taxonomy (NCBI): domain Eukaryota; kingdom Metazoa; phylum Mollusca; class Bivalvia; order Pterioida; family Pteriidae; genus Pinctada; species Pinctada imbricata. The sequence goes on along the minus strand of VSWD01000008.1, from coordinate 50,863,038 downwards.
TTGAATCAGGATACATAAAAGAGAGATTTATCTACGATTCAACTTTTATGTGAAATGCTAGCAATATGGTTCATTTCAGGGAGGAAAGAACTCTCTGAAATGAATGAATTTTTGTCGATGATAAAATAGTGCTGACACTTTTGAGTATTACATTTGTTGCTAGGTAGTCAGAGGTGTACATATAAAATCGGAAATGAAATATTAATGGACACGAAATAACTGCAATTCAGCAATCCAAAATCACGAAATCAAAGGCAATTTGCGTATCTCAAATTTTCTTCTTCCAAACATACATTTGCACAATATATTTAAATCATACAAAACCGTTATCGCAAATGTCAAAAACTTTCAATTAAATAATATGGACTGCCAAGAAGAAACTGACGTCATCGAAAATATGCAGATTATATGATAACCATTCTCCCATAGTCCTTTTGAAGAATAAAGAAAAAATTACTCACCTTTTGAAGAGAGGGTAATTCATTCACAAGCAGGTCACAGTGGGATGATTTTTTGAGTATCTGGTCAGTTGTTGGTCATCCACGGCTGGATAGCTGGCTGGTTCTTGCCCTCAGATGATTGTTTTCTAGTGGCTTTTGGTGCTGGTGTGTCTTTCTGTAAGAGAGCACAGATTACGTGGTTTGTGGGTGGCTTGACGTCCCCTTTTTTATGACAATTGCTTATCAGTACGAGAGCAGGGTCCTTATAGTAACAACGAGGGACTTCCTATAGGAGCTAAGTGTCTCAAGGAGAATGATGCAGGCTCACTCATTCCTTTAGCATGTTCAGTACCTATCACTGACCTACTCCGATAAGGAGGAATATCTTCTTCGCTCTATTATTTAAAAGAATATGTGAAGATAAGATTTTCTATCATTTCACATGATTTAACAACTGCTTGTTTGATACAGCATTACTATACGACTGAAATAAATTTTGCTTCATCTTTGTCATAATGAATGTATTCATCTATTTCATCGCAAGGGAAGTTAGTTGACGTATTTAAAACAGGAAAAAATAAAATGTCAACAAAGTACTGCCCATTAAATAATAGGTTATTTTTCATTTGAAATTTCTATCAAATCGAAATTTTATACAATGTATCGATAAAAATTTAGGCATATAGAACTTACTGAAGATCCTAAAAAAGCCATTGTCTCGCAAATAGCAACAAATGTTTTATTCCTTTTTCCTACATTTTCGGATAATTCCTTTGAAGAGAAGGACTTTTCAAAAATTACCTGTAGTTTGTGATCAATCTAAGATCAATCTGTGACCAAAGCTCACCTGACACTGCATGGATGACAAACTGACCAATACTTAATGTATCACATGCTACAGCTTTCTATAAGTATCACACTAAGTGGGTTACGGATTATATCTTGATATGTATGAAGTATCTCTTCAGTCTTTTATTTTTAGACTTCTCATACATTGAGACTGCTATTTTGGTACAAAATATACGAAGTTGTGAATTTTGATGACTAATGGAACAAAATGGTTCCATAGGATTTAATGGTTTATATTAAAATCATTGATATACAGAAGAAAAAACTCAACCAAAAAATAACATTGTCAAGTAGGAGAAATATCAATTGAATCGATCCCCCCCTCCCCCCCCCCCAAGAAATACAAATGTACATGATATACTACAATAACGACTTTTGAAGGAATCGGCATTCATAACTTCGTTAGTTTGTTGTAGTAAGAGTTTTTTACCTTTTCCTTTCTAAAATTGCACTGATGGAATTCAAGAACTTAAGGAAACATACTACCTTAATGGTATTTTCAACACAAAATTCTACTGGATAAGAGTCTATCAACAGTGCTTGACTCTTTACAATTTCGATGCATTTCTTACTTTTGAATGTCCTTGACGGAAAGTAAGTCTGGAAACATGAACTCAGCCATTTTGGCGAAAACAATGTCACTCTCTGGAAATTTCCGAGCCAATACGATTTCTTCATACGGCTTCTCTAATATCTACACCACAATTCCTCATGACGATTATCTAATCTCATTAAATGGTGTTTTGATCGAGAGCGGAAAACTTACATTTGTACATCTGAATCGAAGGGTTTCTTTTTCTCGACAGACTACAAATCATACAAATAATGGACATGTAGTGACCTGTGTAATGCCTTGTCATTCCTCTTGGACAATATTTATGTTAGATTTAGTGAGGATCTATACAAGCAGGTTGTAGGAATTCCTATGGGTACTAACTGTGCGCCTCTTGTTTCAGATTTATTTTTATACACTTATGAAAAAGAATTTATCCAAAATCTTCAAAAGCAAAGAAAATTTGATGATCTGAAATGTTTCAATAATACTTCTAGGTATCTGGATGATATTCTAACCATTGACAATCCTGCTTTTGAATTATATAAGAATGAAATTTATCCACAAGAATTACCACTTAACAAAGCAAACGTTACAAATACAGAAACACCGTTTTTGGACCTAAATATCAAAATTGTAAACGGAAAGATTCATACAAGTGTATATGACAACAGGAATGATTTTGGATTCAACATAGTAAATTTCCCCTGGCTTGACGATGATGTTCCAAGATTACCGTCATACGGCATTTACATATCACAGCTCATCCGGTACGCTAGAGCATGTACTGCTATTTTGGATTTTCACAGTAGAAATTTACAAATTACCAAAAAACTTTTAGGTCAAGGTTTCCGCTTTCATAAACTATTTAAGTCTTTCTGGAAAATTTACAAAAATTACAGTCAACTTCTTTTAAAATTCGGATCTATACACGCAACAGAGTACATTACTTTTGGTATTACAAACCTGTCTTTTATGGTGATATGATAAACAAAATTAGAAGGATCAAAGGTAGGCAGCATAACCATCGAAAATGCGTCAGAATCATCAAACGCCTTTTATACCGTGGATATAATCCTAATGTCACCAGACGGACACTTCGCTTGGTACTTGACCAATCTACAGCCTTGTACCAGCGCATCCTTGAGATTTGCACTCTGACTGACTGTGACGACGGGACTCCATGACGGGTCCTGTCCAAACCTCTTTAGAGAAGACAGGGCCCCGACCACCTGTCCTCTCTGAATGTCAGTCGGACTCCTCGGGTGATTACATACATGAGCTCGCTACAGCCGGCAGAGCACGGACTGTATTACGCATGCCCTCTTTTTATATCCATTTACATATTCATCTGTGTTTCTGGGGCCTCTACGTTTCGCGGTCTTGTTTGTGTGAGATCATCTTACAGTAAGGAGGTTCTTTTACACCACAAGTGTACGTTCTTCGAGACCTCTGGGTAATTGGAGAAGTGAGAGGGTTGTGCGCACGTAATCCAGGATAACCACACCATTTGCTTCTTGCGTGACAAATGGCCGTCCAAAGTCGGCACCGGTTGCCCATTGGTCTCGTCGGTTTATGTGTAGTCTTTTGTGTTTGATGTTTACATGCCGTATGTCTCTTTTCCGTCTCGTGCTGTACTCGTCTTTTGTGTTTTTGCATCGGGTGTTTTGGTGTTTTGCTGTTGATGCTGCAACGGGTTCTTGTTGGAGATCTCCTCCCTTCTTCTATAAAGTAAGTGAAAGTCAAACCCTAAAATAAGAATTAGAATCCAAATATCATCATCAAAGGGCATATAAAACCATGACATTTGTAAACATTTGCAAAAACGCAAAGGTGAATCCCCTTCGGAGATGACATCCGGGAAGTGAACACTTCTTCGCATATCCCGCCATGCATTGTACAAGTACAAAGATACCTACCTAGTGGTTGAAATTGAGTTATACAATACAATTATAGCATTTTGATGAGGTCGATACCTAGAATTATAGACCTGAAAACATTATTTCAGGTCTATAATTCCATGTATCGACCGAATCAAAGTGCTACAATTGTTTTATTATTTTTCTAGTTTTCAAAGTCAGCGCGTCAGTGCTTTATACGGCAGACATTCCCCATTATGACGTCATGTGTTCTAAAAAAGGAGTTTTTACAGAATAACACCCTATGCGCTTTTATCCAACAGAAATAGAAAAATGATAATAGAAAAATAATAAATTCTATATGCCATATGCGATTTTCAAGAAGAAAATCTAAATAATGGATATAGGCATGATACTATGATGCTATTGAATTTGAAGACGTTAACCATTTGAACCACTTGGTGATTTTCAATGCTGGTGGACCAGGAGTTCCCGAGGGCACATGTAGTCAAGTTCGATCAACTTGGGTTGATCGTCTGTCTCTTCAACGCATTCGAAAATTTCTGTTATCAAAAAAAATCTTGAAATTTTTAAAACTTGGGTCCTGTAGCATCATATCCTACCTATTCTGCTATATTTTTCGGTACATTTTTGGACATAATAATTTTCATACCCTTTGGTCATATTACATTGTTTAGATTGAGGATCACTGACGAGGGTTAAGTACCCGAAGCGTGCATGTCTGATCCATGCTGCAAATTGATCTGTTTTTAAATGATGCTATTGAATTTGAAGACGTTTAACATATGAAGGGTGCATTTCGAAACTTGACCTATACCTCATACCAAAGAACCTGCTAAGGACAAAGCTATGACTTCAAGGACTTATCCCTTAGTTTTAGAAGAATTTGTCCAATTTGGAGACAGATACAAATTCATTTCAAATCAGGAGCCAAAACGATGTAAAACTTGGTAAACAATATCTTTGTGCATTTTCTTATCGTTTCATCATTTCTCTGAGGGATACTTGATCGACAAACTCATCAAAAGTATGAAACTTTATATGATTTTTGTTATGGTATTTTTTTACCAAGCAACTTCATTTAAGGATCGATTTTATAGAGAATAAATATATATCAAAAAGTTCAAAGCTCAACCATTTTCCCTGAGGTCAATAATTGCAGACTTCAGCTTCTTTTCAGCTTATTTTACAGCTTCAATCGCAGCGCTAAAGCATACTTATAAGTTCTAAAAATAAAACCAGAAGAGGGCGCTTGTGAAATCAATTAGGGCTGCTGATGAAAAGCATTTTGGCTGAAAGCATCACTGATGAGAATTTGATATTCGAAACACGTGTCTGGTGCATGAAAATTGGTTTGAAATTTTCTTCAAGAGTTGGAACACTTCCGCATTATTTATTATTATTATAGCTTTTCTTGTTACTTTATGCAAGTACCTTAATAAAAAAGGACTTATGGAAATAAGATTATTTGAATAAGTATCCTGCTTATTTGTCCGCAGTATCAAATTGTAAAATATGTGGTCATTATAAAATGTATATAAGATTAGATCAGTACATGTCAGACGATGAGGACTTCATTGACAGGGCTGCTGAAAAACATGTATGATTGTTATGGAATATTTATGGACGTTTCAAATATGAGTTATAAGTTAATCAAATTCAAATATTGTTTTGAATTGTTTAAAAACTGGACATTCTTTAAAGCACAAAATTTGCTATTAATATACATTGATGATACATGTATGTTCAACAAACAATGCAGAACTGTCTATTGCAACATTTACATCATTCAAGGTGGTGTGTATGTTTTATGTTATTTAATGGGACCTACAAGACTATATTAAAATGTATACAATTGTCTTACTTGCATGAAGTTTATATATTGTTTTCAGTTTCGTGCTTCGACATCGACGGCGGGTGCGGCTAGCCAACAGGGGATGCTTACTCCTCCCGGGCACCTGGTGCCACCTCTAGCTTGCTAGGGGTCCGTCGATGCTTAATCTTTTGCTCTATTGTGAGTGCTGTTGAGATTTCCGTCAGGATCTTCTTTAACTCATTTGTGATTCCTTGGGTTGGAAAATGTAATAGAAATTGAAGGTAGAATATGTGAAAACTCATATGTTTTATCAAAACCATGATTTAAAATTGTAAGTTCGTTATCAAAATAATTTGGAAGTGTTCCAACTCTATGCCTTCCCGAAAAAAAAATTCAAACCAATTTATTACGCACCAGACACTTGTTTCAGATATTAAATCCTCATAAGTGATGCTTCCATTCAATGCGATTTTTAGACATTGATAAAGTGCCAAAACATAGCTTCTTTCAGGCGACAGAGCTGGAAAGAAGTGATTAATACACTTCAAAGCATCCATGTTACGGCGAGTTTAACTGCTCCACTATTAAATATACGGAATTGTCCCAACTCTATACCTCCCCAAAAATTTATTTAAAGATTTTGTTGTGTCAAAGAATACACATAAGAGTCAAGTAATGACTTGGAGATCAGAAACAAATTATACATCTCTCTCTTCAACTCTTCATTTATCTTCTAAGAAACTGTACTGAAAGCTATTTAATTTTTATGGCTGCTTTATACAGATAAAATAAGACCCTAAGTGTCTCGTTTCCCACACTTCGTGCTATATAATATATATACTTTTTCACATTCAGACAATTATGCAAAATAATTGATCTTGAAATATCTCCAATATTCATAGATATGCTGAAAATAGAATATAGAAAATGAAAAGAATGTAGATCTGACTTTAGATTTAGAATTATCTAACACGATTATCAAGAAAAGTGACCTTGATAGCATGACGCACATATGGCTGTTCGAATCCAAAGTCTTCTGCAAAAAAGGTCAATATTTTCATTCCTGCTGCGTTTCCCTCATATGAAGGTACCCTACCAACTGCACTGCAATTTTCGATAAACGCAAGAGCCTATCATGCAACATTAGAACATACGCGGATTAATTTTTTCTCATAAAATGCCCATTCTATAGATTTATTGCTTTAACACAGATTCAAAATTCCATTTTCAATCGACGCCGTGATTCAATAATACGGAAGTGTTCCAACTCCATACCTTCATGAAGAAAATCTCAAACCAACTTTCCATGCACCAGACAATGTGTGAGAATGTATCAAATGTGTCAATGTGTCCAAATCTAGGTCACCCACATGTACACTTCCAAGACGTGTGACGTAAAAAGTCGATCACCCGTCACACCAAACGAAGTTCAAGGACGACCTGCATTGTCGTCTAAAGGAAGATGCCATGTTTGGATGAGCGAAATCAGGTATTAGTGGATTAAATATTCAATATTTTAGATGATGATTTGATCCACTTGTGTTATTTATCAACAGTGAATTTATTTTTGCTTCTAATGGATTTTATACATATCAGAAATATTTCGAGTATCAGCGAATCTTGTGCCATTTTAAGGTTGGTCATGAAGAATCGATCATGTTTTTGAGTATCTGTATCTTTTCACACGGCTTTACTCGAATTTTGCATTATTCTAATTACTTCCAAAAGAAACAGGGTAATTTACAGAAGTTTGAATAATGGTACCGATTGATTTCATAGGTCAGCTACGTCTTTTGGTAGATTTTTGGATATAATATTTTTCACCTTCTTTGGCCATATCTCATTGTTTAGAATGAGGACCAATGACGAGGGTAAAGTATCCGAAACGTGCATGTCTGGTCCATGCTGCAAACTTATCTGCTCTTAAATGGTGCAATTGAATTTGAAAACGTTTTACATTTAAACAGTTAAAGCAGAGTGTGAAAGTGAGTTTTCAAATTTTTCCTTCCAATCTCCATACCATTTCTCCAGTTTAACCCTCCGCTTGGTCTTAATTATGTTGGACAAATATCGCGAATTTTCACAATTCATATCTTATTCAGTTTTAATTGAAATGTTCAAAATACAACCAAAAACATAATTTGATTTCTCATTTTGCTACAATGTTTCCGTACAGAAGGTACTTCATTCGAAGCAAGCAAAAACACGTCAAACGTTCGTTTGCTGTTTCGCCAAGTGACGTTCTTCCTCCGCGGTAATATTTCAAATATAAAGAAACGGGATGAATAAAGGACAAGACAACTTAATGAACACGTAAAATATAAATTAAAGATTGTTTTTCTGCTTTTGCGCTTTATCGGTGTTTATTGGTAGTAGGGAATGCAAAATAAAAATTAAAAGTACCTCATGCTTTACATGTGTTTTTTTTTTCCATTCCCAACTGCCAATACGCACCGATAAAGCACAAGAGCTGAAAAACAATTAAGAAATGACTGTCTTACTTTTGGTGTTCATGGGTGTATAATTCTGGTAGGACAAGTGCAAAAAAATTGCACGTGTCCTACCAGAATTATACACCCATGAACACCAAAAGTAGGACAGTCATTACTTATATTTACATTTATCCTACATGTCGGTCATTTTTATTTGCATGCACATCGCACATTTTACATGTAACGTCGTCAAATGTATTTTAACATTGGTAAATTCTCCCTACATGCAAAACTTGAACGTGACGTCACAATAGCAACCCAAGTTATTGGAATATAATTCTAGTTGTCTAATGGGCGTTTAACACTAGTAATGTAAATATTATATAGAAATTATGCCCTTTTGTGAATTTTACTTTCTTAAAATGAATCACGCTTGGCTGTTCTGTACAAATGTAAAAAGGTTTTCGTTTTAAGAGCCCACTCATGCCTTTTTCATCTGCAATATTATTCCATCGCTTACATTTTATGGTCTTCTCGTTGTTCAAATAATGGAGATGTGGTGTAAACAGAATTTGTGCTTTTAAATAAGGTAAGAAAACCTTTTAAAAGACCTAATGTTCGTATTGAATCAGATGTCAAAATAAGACAGTCTCGTGTCTCTTTATTGTACATTGGTATGTAAGTGAGGCTTCGGTTCAACATCATGTTTGACCTCAATGCCCTTACTCGCACATTAATTGGTTTATAGATTCTGTTGACATGACAAAAGGAGAGATATTTTCCATATGAAGCCATGACTGAGAAGGGAAGCCGACCAACGATTGCAGGACCACGTTACCATCAGGTGTAACACACACCGAATTTCATTACATGAATGGGAGCCCAGTGTATCTTAATTCATTCACAGCTCTGTGTGTAGGATTGGAGGGTATCAATGACGGTCTAGTCATGTGGGGTTTTGTGGAGGTATTCACCGCCGTGTCGGATACCAATACATCCTCATTGTCTATGACCACAGGGTGGTGAATCTCCACGCCTCTTTTGTTACCTTTTTACCTCTTCCATTGGGGTGGTATCAAATAAACGTAGCACCAATTACTTAACAAATTAAATATTACTGACTTTTTGTACACCTGGGCATTACGGTATGTTTCCAGTCCTAATAAAATCGTCTTACATCTAGATTTAATTGACTCATCTAATTCTTGACAAAAAGGAGAAGGGATTTCACAATTCATAAAACAGATGTGACGAAAATCTGGTGTGCTCTGATATTTGACAAGACGATTTTCTACATGCTCTGCGGGCGCAAATTGATTAAAAATGGGGGATATGGTGACTTAAGATGGGCTAATATATGTCACCGGCATGAAAACGTAAATGGAAAGGCATAGGAGTAGAGGATTATATATATTCTCAGGTGTCGGGCAGTTTAATACTCGTGCTGCATTAGTTACTGTATTACCCTTAACGTTGAGCGAAGTCTTTTCAATCCGATCTACACGCCAGCATAGATAGAAAAGAGCCACGACTTCTCTAGATTCGAATTCAACTGTAATTTCACCAGTATTTAGGGGTGTAGTGAACATATTGGCCATGTATCAGAAATACAGCAATCTCGAGACCTTGATATTTAACAAATATGGTATTGGAAATAAAACAAAAAATACGCAATCCATTACATAGATGGCGCCAGTAAATTATTATTTCGTTATTTTGGAGTCAGAATGTCATTTTAATTTAGACAAGTCAAATTGTACTGAATGTATTCTAAAACTGTGGTATAATATGGCTATATACAAATGTACATTACTGCAGTAATAGCCAATCACCAAAGCGATATTTTTTTATAACTCTACTCAATCTCTGGGATCGGACATACATAAACAAAAGGCAAAACCAAATTGAAAGCAACCATTAACAAGAGCCAATCTCAAAGACAAGATCAATGAGATAAAGAAGATCCTGACGACAATCTCAACAACACTCACAATAAAGCACCAAATTGAGAATTGACGGACCACTAAAACACGACGATGTATTTCATCTAAGACAACAACCGAAGACAGTCTCAACAACCGAAGCACTAAATGACTTTGAGCTCAGACCTACCAGCACGAGGATGCAAAACAGAAAAGAACAAAGAAATGGCCTTATATGAAAATAATGCATGATAGCATGACACACATTAAAAAAATTCAAAGCTAGAATAACACGGAAGGTCTCTTATGCAAACTGATCGGCAACATTTGAGTGAACCTCCTTTTTTGCTCTAAGACTACGCACTTTCTGCGTTGCAAGACGTTATACATTTCTAAGAGCGCTGTTGGATCACAGGAAACAAAGTAACTTTTTTCGAATAAGCTGTCACGTTCTCAATGCGATCAAGCTTATTTCAAAATGAGATGGACGCGGTAGAGGCGCAGTAAAATCATCATGAATGCTTGGTAAGAATGCAGTACTATCATCAACAGCGCGGTTTAGTCGCAATATAGTCTCAAACAGACCGGTCTTAACTTCGATCTCTCTGCGCCTACAGTTTTTTACCCTTGATATTGACCGAAGTGACTTCAATCCGGTGTACACGCCAATATAGAGAGGAAATAGAATAGGTTTCTTATAATTTCTAATTCAACTAAAAGTTCAGATAGATGCAGTGGTCGTTAGCCATTTATCAGAAATACATTGATCACAAGACGTGGATATCTGACAAATATGTTTGTCGGGAATAAAACTAATATATGATATTTGAACTTAATTTTAGATGGCGCCATTAAATCATTATCTATAATTTTCTATGTTCAAAATATAATTCTTTTTCAGATAAGTCATATTTAACTTACTTTTCTCTCAAGTGGTAGATAAATGTGGCTTAGCCGCTATATACAAAAAATTGGGGTACATGTTACAAACGCGCGATTGTTTTTTTATAGTCAATCCCTGATATTGTATATACAGAAGCAAATTGAAAACAAATTTTAACAAGATCCAATCTCAAAGCACACGTTATTTAATAAAACATACAGATAATCAATGACATCAGGAGGATAACAAGCAAAACAGGCTCACATTCCGAACATGGCACGCATACATACGCAACATTGAAAAATGAAAACATATGCATTCATATCAAACAGAGAGACTTGTGAAACAGGCTCTCAACCCGATTTACGAACATGGCACGCATACATACGCGACATTGAAAAATGAAAACGTATGCATTTACATAAAACAGAGAGACTTGTGAAACAGGCTCACAACCCGATTTACGAACATGGCACGCATACCTACGCCACATTGAAAGATGAAAACATATGCATTTACATAAAACAGAGAGACTTGTGACACAGGCTCACAACCCGATTTACGAACATGGCACGCATACATACGCCACATTGAAAGATGAAAACATATGCATTTACATAAAACAGAGAGACTTGTGAAACAGGCTCACAAAACGATTTACGAACATGGCACGCATACATACGGCATATTGAAAGATGAAAACATATGCATTTACATAAAACAGAGGGACTTGTGAAACAGGCTCACATCCCGATTTACGAAAATTCTACCCATGAAGGTCAGGAATAACACACGAGAAACGAACATGGCACGCATACATACGCAACATTGAAAGATGAAAACATATGCATTTACATAATACAGAGAGACTTGTGAAACAGGCTCACAACCCGATTTACGAACATGGCACGCATACATACGCGACATTGAAAAATGAAAACATATGCATTTACATAAAACAGAGAGACTTATGAAACAATTTCACGACCCGATTTACGAACATTCTACCCATGTAAGTCAGGAATAACACACGAGAAACGAACATGGCACGCAAACATACGCCACATTGAAAGATGAAAACATATGCATTTACATAAAACAGAGAGACTTGTGAAACAGTTTCACGACCCGATTTACGAACATTCTACCCATGTAAGTCAGGAATAACACACGAGAAACGAACATGGCACGCATACATACGCCACATTGAAAGATGAAAACATATGCATTAACATATAAAAAAGAGAGACTTGTGAAACAGGCTCACATCCCGATTTACGAACATTCTATCCTTGAAAGTCAGGAACAACACACGAGAAACGAACATGGCACGCATACATACGCCACATTGAAAGATGAATACATAAAACAGAGAGACTTGTGAAACAGGCTCACATCCCGATTTACGAACATTCTACCCTTGAAAGTCAGGAACGAACATGGCACGCATACATCCGCCACATTGATAGATGAAAACATATGCATTTACATAAAACAGAGAGACTTGTGAAACAGGCTCACATCCCGATTTACGAACATTCTACCCTTGAAAGTCAGGAACGAACATGGCACGCATACATCCGCCACATTGATAGATGAAAACATATGCATTTACATAAAACAGAGAGACTTGTGAAACAGGCTCACATCCCGATTTACGAACATTCTACCCTTGAAAGTCAGGAACAACACACGAGAAACGAACATGGCACGCATACATCCGCCACATTGATAGATGAAAACATATGCATTTACATTTATAAAACAGAGTGACTTGTGAAAAGTCATAGTCATTTGAAACAAATACTTTAGAACAAATACAATTTCTGAATTAATATTCCGACTTGTTTGTGTTTCTCCCTCTGTTATTCACAAAATCTTTAACTTTTGAGTAATAATTTGATATCATTCTTGGTCCTAACACTTAATCATATGACTTCTATATTCCATATGTAAATTTTGTGTGGCATTTGTATAGGCATCATTATTTTTCTTCTTGACTATAAACTTGGATTTTGGTCTACAGTTTTTCTGACCAAAAAATAAAGAATCAAATAAATAGCAACAAACACATGCATAAAATTATGTCAATAAGAAGAACCTCTTATCATTTCGTACAACAACAAGCAATCACAATTTAGTTTTATTTGTTGAAGTGGAATATTACTTCCTTTTAATTTGTACATACGAAAAAATGAATGATCGTGACTAATACTGATGAATTGAAAATTGTGTTGGATTGGAAAATAATTATGAAACATATAACGCACGATCTCTTGAAATAATATAAAGCAATCAACATTATCTTTTGCTGTTCTAAGCACGTTTTGAAAAATGTTTCAGAAAAATAGAAACTTAATATCTTATCTAATTTCATTAATTTATTATTCATATCGATATCGTATGATTGATATATGAATATATACTGTGTGGTACATGTGGTACATGTATATTACCTTTCGTTAGGCCATAGTAATGTTATAATTTGTGTAACATTCTGTAATTTTCTGAAAGTACTTGTACCCTTCCGTCTTAAAGGGGAAAAACATATATAAATATGCATTATCATTAGAAACAAGATGAATTTTTTTTTAAATAAACATTGAAGAACTACCCATCAGTTATTCATTCAGTCTCAACGGTCGAAAAGGTACGGCAAAATCATTAAGATTTCCATTGGAACAGTTGCCAAAGTGAGCTTCTCACAAGAAACTACATATAACGAAGACATGTCTGATGTTAGTTATAATGAAATGGTTTGTTTTGATTTGAAATTAATTTTGATTTTTTTTCTGGGTAGCAAAATTATTCTTTATGTGTTTCGTTCCAAAAAGGTACAATCCAACGAATGTTAAACAAAATATTTTCTCACTTTTGCCTCAATAAAGATCATTTATAGTCTTGTAAGACAGACAGAAAACCATTCGCTGCTAAATATGAAGAATCGTGACATTGATGATACTATTCAGGGTAGTATTTTTTTTTTTTAATATCAATCATATTTCTTGTGTCATTTTCTTACATCTTTAAAACAATTTATTGGAACGTTGGTATCAAAGTTCGGTTGTGTAATTGAAATGAAATTGCATTATAGAAAATATGATAAAGACGATAGACATTTCCGCGAACATACCCTAAGGGGTTGCAAAACTAATTTACTTCTTATTTTATTTTTTTTTTAAATATGATTTAAATTGGGTTTTTTTTATTATTCTGATGTCATGAGAAGTTAAGCTTTGGCTTGTATTCAAGCTCGTTATATTGAAAATCTGACCTTTCATTCTAGTTTCATTTTCCATGAAAATTTACCTCGTTGCACCCTCCATTCCTCCATTTTTTTTATTTTTTTTTTTTATTCTGTTTTATTTATTTATTTTTTTTTTTTTTTTGGTCACACGTTTCTTTATAGAATTGTTCTAGCTTTGATAGACTTCTGAACATACACATTTTGAATTCTATGTACAAAACCTGCATGTTTCAAAATGAATCCTCATCAGTAATACATCAAACAAAAATGATTCAAGATGGCCAAAATTAGTAGGTGTGGCGCCCCCCACACCTTATTTACATGTGTGTGTGTTTTTTTGTTTTTTTGTTTGTTTGTTTTGTTTTGTTTTGTTTTGTTTTGTTTTGTTTTGGTTTTTATGTTTTGTAAAACACACCCATGGTAACCCCAAATTGCCGCTAGACTTGCATTTTAAACATTCTAAGACCCGACATCAGAAATTTTGATAGACTGGCAACCATTTTTGGTTTTCTCTGTTCATTTTTTACTTCCTACTGAGTAGCGTAAACGAAAGAACCAGAACGGGTTCCAGTCGAAAATATTTTGACAGTATTTTTATTATTACGTCATAGATATGTCTCGACGTCACAGTCGAAATTTCATGTATAAAAATCTTGGCCTGTATAAAATTCAAGTCTACTGCGGTAATGTGAAAATCGTCTATATTAAAAAGTGACAAGTTTGGTCGCTCAAAAATATACCATTGGTTTGATAACCTTTAGAAAATAAAACATCGGGAACCACTGAATTAGATTGACTTCTCTGAACTATCTTGGTTTGAGGTACCACTGAAGAGGATATCAGAAACATGCATGTCTGGTACACAGTGGATATCAGAAACATGCATGTCTGGTACACAGTGGATATCAGAAACATGCATGTCTGGTACACAGTGGATATCAGAAACATGCATGTCTGGTACACAGTATTTGGTAATGTTTGTCCAGAGGGAGGGCTACTATATGGCAACAGAGCAAAGATGGAATACTTCCTTTATCCTCATGGTCAAAGCAACATAACTCTTGATGGGTGTAAAATCACTTCTTAACTTGACCTTAAAATTAATATTAAGGTGTATTTGAATAGAAAAGAGTTGAAATACAAGAATGTAGTGATATTATCGCATCCACTAAAACTTACATCAGCCGATGCTAAATATTTGCAAGAAAAACAACTGTCTTTATATCTAACTTTTAAAGTTTGGACGAAAAGATATTATAACGCAAAATAATACTTACGATTATGAAAGGTTTGTTCGATTAATGTGGTCGTTCATTCCTTGAGTTCTAAATACATTTCTTAACGTGATCATTGACACATCTGATTGTATATTTCCTCCGAGTCTTTATAAACATGTCAACTCTCGCACCCCCTCACATTCTCAATTTTCTTATTTAGCTGCGGAAGGATAAAATGTAATGCATCAAATTATGATTACTGACACTTGAAAAATAAAATCAACTCCCTGTTGAGTTTATTAGACAAATACCCTCTCTATACAAATGCCCTTCGTTTCGTTTTTCTTTTTCTGAGGATAATATTTCGAAGATATTACATGTGTTTGAAGAAATATTTCAATGAACGCGTTTCTGTGATTTTAGTGTTATGCAGATCTCAGTGTTGTATTGTCTTTATTACATTACGTTGTATTGTTTTGTTTTGTATATTAATTGTATCGTATCACTTTGTATTGTATTACATTGCATTGTATTCTTTAATGCCTGGATAATTAAATGCGATGGTTTAGGTATGTAATACTAGAGTAAAAGTCAAAAACAAATAATGCATATATCTAGCAAGATTAAGTGAATTTCTCGCAACAGTCATATATACCATTGTGGCCATGGTAGCTGGTAAATCAGACAGATCGAAGAAAATTAAGGTGTTCCAATTCTTAACCTTCTTGAAAAACATTTCAAACAAATTTTTATGCAATAGACACTTGTTTCGGATAGTAAATCCTCATCAGTGGTATTTCAAGCCAAACCGATTTTCAAACAAGCCAAATTTACTTCAGTAGCGTCCCTTACTTTGATATCTGAATTTTGTATAATATCTATTTTGTAAAGAATGAGCGGCTGCAAAATATCCAGAAGCATAATTGAATAAAATCTATAACCAGAGAGCATTGCAGGGATGGTGCTAGGATGTTAACCTCCTTCTATTTCGATAATATTTTGGGATGAATTGATAAATTTCTAAAATAGTAAAGTAATATGTGATGTCAAATTGGTAAAGGGTCAAAAGCTTGTTTGATGTTTCCATGGTTTGAGTCGGCGTTCCTTGTCCCTTTGTGTATAATAAAGTGGTTAAGATCGCGTTTATCCAGTTTCCGAAGTTATTTGAGCGGAAAGTAGTCACAAACCCTTTCCTTCGTTAGTAAATTTTAAGAACATAACGCTCACGACAATTAACACATTATTTCTATACAAAAGTGTCCAAATGAAAAAAAAAAATAAAATAAGAAAGTGTCCTCGTCTGAGTTAGACATAACGCCAATGGCAAACGTCATGGTTAAATTAGTATGGGAAAATGCATTGAGTATTAAAGAGATACATAATTTATACAATTAAAATACATTAGAAATACATATTTTATACTATTAATGCTTTTATGGGTCTTTTCAGACCGTTTTAGTTCCCTCCGAGCCAGAAAGCAAGGAAGAGGTCCCTATATAGTGCGGCGATACGAGACAAAAACGAAACGGAACGGAACAAATCGAAACGAAACAAAACGAAACGAAGCAAAACATAAAACTTAGAGAACTTAAGATAAAAACCCATTCCTCTTTCTCATATGTTCTCTTGATAGATTGTCGTAAATTTCAGAAAACGAATATGGAATCTTGAATTAAACCAGCCTCCTCCTAACATGAGAAACGTCTTGCAAGAGACATCTTGCCTAATTGATGATTCTTAAAAAGACGGGGATGGGAGAGGGAGTATAAATCAGAGGATAATATAATATGAAATTTATGGATAGTGTCCGACGCCGGTTTTGGAGCTTAGTTTTTCTAAGACTTGTTTTAGGAAAACGGTGAGACATAAAGAATGATTACACGTTAATTAAAAATAATTCCTTCTAATTCAAATTCACATTGTCATATCATATGCTATATCTTCATACTCTGTCCCCTTCGTTTCGACGGAAAATCGACTAATTCTTTCCTTTAGTAGTATAGATTAGAGGAGAGTTGAAACTCAAATTTGATCAAGGTACTCGATTTTTAAAACGATAGGCGAGATTCAATTAAGCGGTTACAGAGAATTCGAAAATGTGTCAACCAAACTTAAAAATATGATTAATTTTTGTCACAAGTCGACCATCTCGTAAAGTAAAAAAAAACCATCCAACATGGCGCATCAGTAGGACTTTTCCTTGAATATCTCAGATGAACGGTCTAATTACTTAGATACTGTACCCTTTTTCACAAATAGGAATTATCGTAGCTTTTGATTACTTAGTACACCTTATGAACTGAAAAATCGCAATTTTTTGTCTTTGAATTTATATTTCGAATGTAGAATTGATAATAGAAAGCATAAAATAATCATAATTGACCAAAAAAAAAGTTTTAGCTTTTATATTATGATGAAAGTTACGAAACTTCCTGAAATTTTTCGTAAGAGTTTTTGGTGAAACTTAGCACTGGTCTGGTCCATGCTGCAAAATCTGTTTTAAAAATGATGTTATTGAAGTTATTTGTGGACATGTGATATCCGAATATGTTTTAACTCGATGCATTTTAATAACGCCACCTACAATGCATTATGCACTTGCACTGGGCTCTGGATATTGTGCATTAGATTAATAGGTTCTATTACGATCTACTGAGTGAGACATAAAAATTTACACGAGTGACGGAAACTTCTTTTTTTCCTGAGTGGAGCGTAGCGGAACGAGAGATCTCCGTCACGAGTGTAAATTTTTATGTCTCACTCAGTAGAAAGTGATGAACTAAATGATTATACAGACGGACATCCACATCTCTCTCAAAGAAACAAACATACAAACAAATGAAAAGTGAAGATGTTTTCCTGTTTATAACCAGAAAAAAACAGAAATTTTAATCATATGTAATCACAGATTACAAATGTCATTTCTCTAAATAAGCATGATACTTTCGTCAGTTTTGCAAAATAAAAATACATTCTGATAATGGCTTGTACTCATTCAAGTAGGTAAAGGTCTTTAAATGAAAGTGTGATCAGAGATACATCCAATATGCATGCTAAATTCATGAGTTAAAGAAGATCCTGACATCAATCTCAACAGCATTTACAATAGAGTATCAAATTGAGCATCGAAGGACCCCTAGCAAGCTAGAGATAGGACCAGGTACCCGGGAGGAGTAAGCATCTCCTGTTGGCTAGCCGCACCCGCCGTCGATGTTCACGCACGAAAATGAAAACAATATATATAATGCATGCACTGTCTGAGGTTATGTACGGAAGCATAGAAGGGTCATGGTGAGAAAAAAATTATCTCGTGCGCACGACTTAGTATCTCGTGCGCACGACTTAGAAACTCGTGCTCACGACATAGTAACTCGTGCGCACGATGTCTATATAGAAAGGGAAAAATTTTCACAACTCTTACTGTCACGGGGAACATTTGAGTAGCTTCATGTAGCACTTGTACTTTGTTAAATATTGCCTTTTAAATGCAAAGTCGCTACGTTTTTCTGAAGACGCAAAGTAGGAAGTGGCAAGAGTACGAAAGGAGTGCGTCAATATTATGCACGTCGCATGTAGGGTAATATGGAGTTATTACATGCATCATAATTATGCTGCGTACGTGGCAAGTACGTCGGACGTGCAGACAACGTGCTTACAACGTACGATCTCCGTACGTCTTCCGCGTTATCATGTGGGTGTAAACGTCTTCAAATTGAATAGCATCATTTAAGAACAGATAAATTGGCAACATGGACCAGACATGCACGTTTCGGGTACTTAACCCTCGTCAGTGATCCTCAAATCTAAACAATGTAATATGCCAAAAAAGTATGAAAGTTACTATGTCGAAAAAGCGTAGCGAAAGACGTAGCAGGAAGAGTGGGATATGATGCTACAGGACCCACGTTTTAGAAATTTTATGACATTTTGATAACAGGAATTTTAAAATGCGTTGAAGAACGATCAACCGAAATTGATCGAACTTGGCTACATGTGCCCTCCGTGACTCCTGGTCCACCAGCAGTGACAGTGTTGTACTTACACGTACTGCTAACCACGGGTTCCTCACTCCCTTACATTGAGACCATTGCACGTACTTACAACGAACTCACAATGTGTGTGTCGTCCTTTTTATGAATCCGAAGACCGAACGCAGACACCGTGCGGATCCCTAAAGTTTGCCTACGTTTTTGTACGTAGACAGCACGTACATGCACGTACGGCGGGTTGTGACCATCGCTTTACAGAGATGCACTAGGGTAAAGCATAAGCTATGTAAAACATTTTAATGGCGGCTGCTTCGAGCTGGGTATGTCCAAATCTGCGACAATACTCTTGACAGAAGCGGTTATGCAGTAACCGGAAGTAAAGCAAGCTCACTCGACTTTAAAAATCAAAATCGATTGGCATGCAAAAACAGCAAAAGGGGAGAAAAATCGACCAAGACACTTTGCAAAGGGGCAAAAGTGAATGGCAAATGGAGATGATATCAGAATCTCAGAGTATAGACAAGCACAGAAAAAAGACACAAAAGGGACAAGGAACACCAACATACAACATAGAAACACAGAAGACTACGCATAAACCAACGGGAACAATGACAACCGGTGCCGATCAATAGGTTAGGCCAGGGGCAATTGGTGTGGTTATCCTGATTACGTGTGCATAACCCTTCCAATCTTCCGGTTACCCGGAGGTCTCGAAGAACGCATATGCAAAAGTGATATAAAATAGTCTCCTCACTATAAAATGACCACATGATAACAGATAGCATAACACAGGGGGCCCTGCATGTATCATTATGGACAAAATATATATACATGTACATATATTACTTCATAGTATAGTCCAAAAACGTTCCGCAAAGTGGCGGAGTCAGTCACTCACTTTAACCCTTGTTACCTTACCGTCTTACCTTCAGAATGAAAGTGTTGCAGTTTGAGTTTGCTTTTTTATCCAAGTCATCCACAAGAGTGTAGCCTTCTGGACAGAACGTGAAGCCCCACAAACGGCACCAAAAATGATTCAAATTTCAGTTAAGGGTATCTATCTTGTTCGGAGTATGTGAATTCAGCAAAGGTATTTTGTGAAGAAATATGTCATATTGAAGTACTTAGATAAACATCATGAGATCTAAATAGGAAACTGTTTTGATGAGAATAGGACTAAGTCACAGAGGAAAGAGGACGATAATTGTGATGAGGGGGTGTAAATGAATAATGTGTCAAACTCGGAGAAGAGACTGAAGAATAAATTTACAAATCCATATTCTCAATAGGTAAGAATGTCCAAACCTCTTTGGAGAAGACAGGGCCCCTCTGAATGTCGGTCGGACTTCTCGGGTGATAACGTGCATGAGCTCGCTACAGTCGGCATAGCACGGACTGTATTTCGTTTGCCCTCTATTTTTCTATACCCATTTACATATCCTATTTTTACAAGAGTTATGGCCCTTGCACTTAGCAAATTTCATACATTTTTCAGTTCTCCGGACTTTTCTTCGGTTCTTTTGCAGATATCGAACTGACTACATCTTAGTGTGATACAGATAAAGTTCGAGTTTGGTTTCGATTGACTTAATTTTACAAGAGTTATTGGCCCTTGGCCATAGCAAATTTCGTGAAATTTTCAGTTTTACATACTTTTCTTGACTATGAACTGATTTTTTTATATATACATGTATACTAGTATATACGTGTATATCTCAATGTGATAAAGATCAAGTTTAAGTTTGGTTTTGATTGACTTAAGAGATATGACCCTTGAACATAGCAAATTTCATGAAATTTTTCAAAGGACCTTTTCATTGCTGTTGTTGTAGATATTGAACTTATTTTTTGGATGCGAATACATCTTAGTGTGATACAGATAAAGGTCGAGTTTTGTTTCGATTGACCTCATTTTACAAGAATTATTGGCCGATTTTTTTCTTCATTCTAATAAATAGATCGTGCAACACGTTGTTAAAATAAAGATAGAGTGTTGTTGTTTTTTCTGTGAAATGATTAAGTTTCCGTACCAAAAAAAGTGTAGAAAATTGCCTTTGTAACAGATAGTCTAGTGTTAAGACTTTCATCTATGTCAGTATACATTCAGTTTCTTACTACAATTTACTATTTCAAAAGAGCCTTGACAAAATATAATGATATAATTGATTCCAATTTCCGACTAAGTTCGCCTCCGTTCGACATTTACTTGTCTGATATTTGATAAACAATGTGGGGCTATTTCCCACGAATTCACTTTTCTTAAATCTTTGTTTAGAAAATTGAATATTTATCTTTGCTATGTTCATCAATATGCGTCAGATATCAGCTTCAGAAGAATTATGCAAGTCTAAACAATACAAGTTGCTTCTCTATATTAAGAGTGCTGTGACCTTGAAAGTCATGCGCAGATCCAGCATTTTTGGTCATAGGGGGTCCAAAATTTTAAGAGACCCACCCATCATGTAGGTATATTTAGCCCTGGTCACAACCCGCCTTTATTCTATATTGATGAGCAGAGCGAGCCGTAAAATTTTTGGAATAGTGGTTACAATTTGTCATAAGAATACCATCTCTCTCTCATTTCCCATGCTCTATTTTTGTTTGACCAATTGGGGAAGGTTGGGAAGATAAGGGCATTGCAACCCCACTATCCACCTGTGTAACCTGGTTAGAACGGCCCATGAAAATGAAGCATTTGGTAATTATTCAAGTGTTGATTTGATTTTGAATTTTGTATATGTTTATGACATATGAGTTTCCCCAAAAGTAAAGAAATTAAGCATAAAAAGAGTATTCTGAATCAATAACTTTGGGTGAAAAGGGGGGGGGGGCTGGGCTCCTTCTAAATCCGCCACTGAACGAAACGAAATTTTAGGTTTTAAAGCCTTTTTATGCATTTTTATACCCCTTTCAATTATAAATGGGCCAAAGCTGGACCCTATCTCCGAAAATCTCAGGGCGGGGGTCCAAACACCCCCCCCCCCCCCCCCGCTGAATCAGCGCATGTAAGTGACGGTCACCTGAAATTAAGGTCACTGTGATAGATCTGGTAACAAGGGGCATTGCAAAAACAGTATGTAGTTTGATTTATCTTAAAAAAGTTGAATTATTGTGAATCTGGCTTTCAATGATTTTGTAGTAATCTAATAAAATCAGCATCCGAGGGATAGGTTCCACTAACATTAGTTATACGTCAAGATTTATCATTATGCTCGAGTGTCGGACAAAAATAATTTTAAAAGTAATGAAATCGGAAATGAAATAGGACGCACGCGCATGTGGAAATTCTGTATAGTGACGTCACAATTTATCGCTAGAAATATCAGAGATGATAAAATAGGACCAAGTTGCCGAAGTACTTTTGTTAGATATTGAAATTTGAAAAAAAAAAATGCGAACAAAATCCCCTACCCAATCGTTGCAACAAATACACGGCATACGTGTACTATTCTGAGAATGAAATAAAGTTTAGAAGATAATTTAAGGCAATGATTTTAGCCGACTGGACACTGCAGTTGCTATTATTATCGATAGTCGCGTGTATGCTTATATGTACAAAACGTGGAACTATATTTCAAATACAAAGAAAGCAGATATTATAAAGCAGTATTAGCTATATTTTTTTCATTAAGAATGGAAAATTAACTTTATTAATTTAAACAGTATAGTTGTTATCATTTTAATTTCATTCATTACAAAGTACTTAAGGTTAGGGTTGCGACTGCAGGGAGATACTCTATTTTGATATCACATAATATTTAAACCCGACGTAAACGATACGTGGTATAAGCTCAAATTGTAACATTATTTTAGAAAAAAATAATGCTCCTTGAAATTTCCATTGCTGAGTGGGTATTTTTGGGAAAAATGCATATTTTTCAATGAAAAATTGTCGAAAATAGGAAAAAATCTGTCATTTTTGCAAGAGTTCTGCTACCAAAGATTCAAATATCAGAACATTTACTATCCATGATACTCTTTGAAAGTAAGATAATTAGAAATTCGAACTTTGTGTGAAACTCTATGTTGGTTTTTTGCATAAATTATTGTGCTATTTATAGAAACAGTCATTTTACTTAAAAACTAATTCGTGTACATATTGATTTGCTTTAGGATAAAGCAATACCATAGATATATACGTAGAAAAAACATGTATTGCTGGCGACCTTCTAGCTATTAATAAAAATAACGAGTTGTTGTCATGGCAACCAGCAACATAGTATTTATAAGAAAATACTCTCCTTAGAACTGATTATTTTATCAGAATTTCTCAAAATAACTTCAATTCATGCACAAGCTATAAGAATCTTGAAAAATAAGGATATATATGATTTTTTTGAAATTTCATGCATTGCAGAGGTTTGTAAAGTTACGATGTGGCCGTCTCTAAAAAGACAAAAATGTTAAAACATGCCAAAAATGGACATTTATAGCCAAAAAACGAGACGGGCAAATTTTGATTTTTTGGTCTGAATAGTCTGAGGAGTTGTTCCTCTACATATGGATCTATCTATCTTTCTTCTACCTCATTTCGATTAAAAGTCGCCAACCTGACTTTATATAATATTAGATAAGGTTTTTGGGAGAAAAACAACTAAGATAATCCGCTTCTTACATTTGACCCTTTTATGTATATCTTGCTGTTTCTTTTCTTTCTTTTTTTTTTTTTTTATAATATATTGACATTTTGCAAAAGTTTATTGGCTAAAAGAAAATTGATAGATTTAATTTCGATTGAATTAATAAAAATATGCACAGTTGTCCAGTAAAGGGGAAATACAGCTGACTGACGAACGGACGGACCGGTACTTGGCTATAATAACTTATAGATTTGCTATTAGGTGATAATACAAACGTACATACAAACTTTCTATGTTTGATCCGATTTTGGATTGCGTTTATGACATTGGATTTTTCAGGCAATATAACAGAAGCGTCCTAAGATGTCGACTAAATACGTTCTTGTTCAGAGGAAATTTCGAAATATTGATCAAGCTCATCATTTCCCAGTTGAAAGTTTTCAACCTTCATGTAGTCCAACAAATAAAATTGGAATGGGAAACTCCGAACGAATTCTTTTTATTACATATGGTTAGCTGTATTACAATTTCGAAACTTACCGATCTAGTAATTTTACTATCCATTCTCTATCATCGTATCATCACATAGTAACAATATACAGGAATTTGATCACATTTCCAAGGCCATGTCCGTCCATTTCCCAACAGAACGTATTAATGCGCTTGAGGTTTTAATCTGAAATTCATATGATTAATTGACCTATTTTCTTATCAACTATTCCGTGCTCTATATAAATGGAAGAAATCTCTCTTTGATATGGCTATAATGATGTCATATAAGAATTCGACGACTTTATTGAATCTTTATAAGTATCATTTTGAAACACTCGGTCTTTTCCGATATCACTCGGAATTATAACCGATTCACGGCTCAACTGTAAATTCTTGCATTATATGCTGAAGGTTTTTTTTACATACCATATCAATATGTCGAGATTTCTCCTTGTTCCCATTTAAGTAATTCTCATATAATCCGGATAACCACACGCTTGTTATCTTAATTATTCAAAATAATGTAAACATCTCCAGACGTTCCGCAAACTTATGAAATAATTCGTCATTTTGAAATGTTTGTCCCCTATCTGAAATCCTTGATAGCCGTAACCTACAATTAATAGTCGTGGGTTTATTGATTTATTTTCCTCTTTTTTTCGAAATACTACAAAGGCAAAGTAAAGAAGCGAAAAAGCGAATTTGCCTGATAATTTTTCACTTGTTCGCATCATAACTTCGCTTACTCTATTAAGACCGGTTTACAGGCTACAAACACGTTCAAAACGATTGAAGTTACAAATTGGAGAAAATTCTTATTCATGACGCAAAACTGTTGCATTCGTGGGAATTCTTTGGTACGTTCGTGTCGCATTCCTTTACCGCGAATAGCTACGGATCGAGAAAAAAATTTGCATCCGTAGCTATCCGTAGCAATCCGTAGCTCTATTCGGCACTAGTCTTGACAAGTCGTTGAGCTATCCTTGGCAATCCGTAACTATACGGGATGAGACAGAAAATTTTTGAACATGTTCAAAATTTTCTACGACTCCGCTACGGATAAAGTCGTAGCGTAGTCGTAGGGAGTGAGGGACAAGCCCCGACGGTATAACTGCGTTTCCAACAGTATATCCAACATATACCTGTCGGAACCACAAAACACAGTACATTTATCCCCTAAGTGGAGTGACTGGAGTAACGAAGCACCCCGTAGCGCATCCGTAGCAATCCGGGACAATTTTTGGGATAAAAATAGCCCTACGACTCTCCTACGGATTGCTTTGACTCACCTACGGCTTGCCACGGATTCAATGAGGAAAGGCTACGGATAACCACGGATTGTGTCTTTAATTGAGTTCAAATCGATCAGTATTCTCTGCATTTGTTCGGTGAATATATGAGTTAATACTACAATTATTTAATTTCAGGTAATGATGTATTTAAAGACGTGTATTAAAACTCAATATTGTTATAAAACAACTGAGACCGTCTCAACTTGAAAATACCGGTATTAGATGTTTTAGTACATGATTATGATTAAAAGCACACAGGAAATCCAAGCCAGTCCTACTTATTCGCACTGAAGTCGTCGCTATCCGTGCGCGAATCGTGGCTATCCATACTGAAGTCGTGATAATCCGTAGATCTTCCTTAGCAATCCGTACCTATCTGTATCTAGAAAAAGGTGACAAGAATATGACACGAATGTTTATATATAATAAATACTCAATATCCACACATTTTGGGCCGCTCGGCCTTTATCAAGTGGAAAACACGAATTTAAAAGATCTCTACGTAATCTATCCATAACTGCTGGTAAACAAAGCACAGGATTTTACGCTGGGCTATAAGAAAGTTTGTCGAAAATGAGCCCCAAATGATGTTTTCTTAAAAAATTGGCAAAATATACAATATTTGAAGCAAAATTCCAAGGAATTGAGAAAGGAAGTTAAAGGTTAAGTATAATTTCATAAGTAGCCTACATTGTAGAATAAGTGTATAAAATTCATAACTTCATTTAACTTTAAGACTTTGTCCTGAGAGGGGCCCACTTTACTATATATAAACCAATCGATGGACATCTTTTTGAATAAAGACTTTGCATGAACAAAGAAACAATATATTGTTCCGCATTTTTTCCTATGGAAATTAATTTGTGTAATTGTACTACTATAGACTAGTAGTATATAATATTTTTTGTGTAATATCCTGATCATTTGCAAATACTAGAGTTACAGAATAAAGGACTCAATTCTTATATAGGAAGCTAACCGCAATACGAGTAAATACCTGTTCATGTACCTGAAGACTGCATGTATACTTGTATGTAGACTAAATAATCCAGTCTCTCCGCTGCCGCTAACAGAGATACTGGATTATTTAGTCTAACTTGTATGCAACTTCATCTTCGATTCTTTAATTAACAAAGAAGAATAGAATAAAACATGACAGTATTCTAAAAGAGGACTCCAAAATTTGTTTGTAGTTGTTTCATTCTCAAGTTTAGGTTATCAACTGACGGCCGCGTAATCACGTAACGTCGCATCGCGCATTGTTTCTGTAATTGTTTTCCATGAACACTGTCTACTCTCACGTCCGCGCTCTGTACATAAATACAGTTGCCGTTGCTTACACATTCATTCTTGTTCTTAGCAACGAGAATACCTTTTGCAAATATGGCAAAATCAAGGTCTAGCTCAAGAAGCCGAAGCAAATCCGCAAAGAGAAGGTCCGCCTCCAGGAAGGGAGGAAAGAGGAGGATGACCATGGGCAAGATGGTGGTAGCAGCTGTACGTGCCTTGAAGGAAAAGAAGGGGTCCTCAGCAAAGGCTATCCAAAAGTACATCGCCGCCCATCACAAAGGTGCTGTCAACAAGCGCATGGCAGGCAGAATCAGGAATGCTCTTAGGAGATGTGTCAAGTCTGGAAAACTAAGCGCTGCTGCTGGTGGTCGCTTCAAGGTTGGCAAAGGAAGGAAGGGCAAGAAGAGGTCAAGAAAGGGAAAGAAGGCAAAGAAATCTAAGGGAAAGAAAGCAAAGGCAAAGAAGGCAAAGAGCGCAAGAAAGGCCAAATCAGCAAAGAAAGCTAAGAAAGCCAAGAAAGCCAAGAAGAGCAAAAAGGGCAGGAAGGGCAAGAAGAAGGCAGCAAAGAAGTCCCGCCGCAGGAGGAGGAGATCAGCAGGCAAAAGGAAGGCACGCAGAGTAAAGAAGAGAGCAGGACGTAAGGGCAAGCGCAGAGCACGCTCCGCTAGCCGCAGAAGAAGATCAGCCAAAGCCAAGTAAACACATTACCTTGGCAAACAAAATGGCCCTCTTAAGGGCCACCAAATTTTCAGAAAAGTGGCTTAAGCTTCATTGCTAGTACCCTGTTCGTAGTATCCCTGGACCCCCAAACCCTGCTCCATTCCCTCATCACAGAGCTCATCACAGAGCTCTGTATGACATTGCCCTCCCCCTCGGTCCTGTACTTCAGAACGCACAAACTTTCGCTTTATCGTCCTTGGTGCGTATCGGCCGAAGTGGTTTTCGACCGAAGTGTCTGTCAAGCTACTCAGTCAAGGGAAGAAGATAACTAAACAAAGATAGAAAGATGGAGGTAGACGTACCTGTCAGTAGTGTGATGGCATCAACAGGCACATCAGGGAGTGTGTCTGTGTCTCTTCACCCCCTTGTAATCATGAATATATCAGAACATTGGACACGTGTTCGTGCCCAAGAGGGAAAGGTTACCCAAGGTACACTGCACCGCATTTGCTCTGATTTGCAAAATGTTACAACTGTCCTGTTCACTAATCCAGAGCACCCTGTTTCGGCGATTGACCTCCTTTAGTCTTCAACTTACCCTACCACCACCATATTGTTATTTGAGAGAAGACCGGGAAAACAGAACAGAGGGAAATACAACGTTCCATCGCGTTCGCGAACTTTCAAGTCGTAGTTAGACTAAATAATCCAGTCTCTCCGCCGCCGCTAACAGAGACTGAACCCCACTATGGTTGTTACACTGTTGCCCAACGATTTTTGCAAATTACAGACCTTTAATATTGATTTTGTTGCAGGTGACACTTAAGTAAACATCAAACTAACTATCTTCTCGCTTCGTTGTTGCATGTTTGCCAATTTTAACTCCCTACCAAACTTATAGGCAAGGCAAAATTGGCAAAAATTCAATGTTCAACGAAGCGAGAAAAAAAAACGGGAGGTGGGTAGAGATAGTTAGTTTAATGTTTACTTAAATGTCACCTGCAAATATTAACGGTCTGTACATGGAAAAATCGTTGGGCAACAGTTTCGTCCGACTTCGTTCTGTAACAACTTTAGTGGGGTTCAGTCTCTTTTAGCGGCAGCGGAGAGACTGGATTATTTAGTCTAAGTAGCAACCCCAGCCGAGCGCGCCGATAGCGGCGAATTCGCCGAAAATCGATACCTCACTTTTTAAAATTAAGATTACAGTAACTTCTACCCAACCAATTTTCATTATTTATGTACCATTTTGAAGCTAATAATCTAAAGTTTCTGAATATGTAATCGTTTTGATATTTTGTTATGTCTAAATAACGTTTTAGACGAGTTATTTGCAATACACAGCTAAGAATTACGCATCGCCGATTTCGGCGCAAAAAACACTAAGCTCTTGTCACATATGTTACACGTGAAAAGATTTCCGCGGGGTCAAATCTCCATTAATATGCATGAAATTTACAGACCAAACAGGTGAGAAAATTACCTGGATGAAGCCACCTTCAAAAATATGTTGACCATGACCGGAGCTACAAGCGTGAAAAGTTAATCAACAAGTACGTGAATACTATAAGGTAAGTCATAATTTTGAATACATATTCTTGTAGAGAAAAATCTAAATTTTCTTTTGGTATATATATTAATAATATTTTGTATTATTTAGCACCGCGCAAACGGGAGTCAAAGGTCAAGTTCATTCAAAAACTCGCACGGCGCCTCCACGCACCTGTTTACATTATGTAAGGCCAAACAAAAAAATATGTTTGTTTCCTGTAACATGCCAAAAATTGAGAGGGTCGGTAGGTAGGAAAATCTTTTTTTTTTTTTTGGTCAGAGGGCAGATGCAACTTAGAAACTTTGTTAAGTTTTTATTGTATATGGAGGCACTCTAAGTCTTCACCTACAAGGAGAGGGAACTGAAAATGATAAGTCGAGGATTTTTTGGTGACATTTTGTTGAGTCCCATCATTTATAATTTCATTTATTGATTCTGGAACTCAACTTACTGCTATTTAAGATGTTTGTTATTAGAGATTGTGTTGGTGGTGTACATAGCTGCAGCCATTATTGTGGGTATAATGTACATAAGCTGAAGCTTGAGCAGCATGATTAAATTTTAAAATGACTATTATACATACATACTCTTTGGGGTGGAGGAGGATAGATGAGGTTGGTAGGGGTCTCTGGTGACTATCACCTTTCTTTTTGCTCGAGCTAATATGTATTATTCTCTAAACTATAAATAGCGACTCTCTTTGCATGCATGATTGGCTGATAAGGTCATCGACGCTCCTAAATAAATCACCGTATACCACGGTTTAAAAATAGACTGGTATTACCCTCACTTAGTTCTGCAAATGGTGTCGTTATTTATAGTGAATCATATATGAAATTATAGAATAAAACATTTATGGACTTTTAACTCAGTATATATGATGTCATATTGACTCACTATGAAAATATTGACCTTGGCTTTGTCTCGGTCAATATTTTCATCATGTTCATAGTGAGTCAATATCACATCATATATACTTAGTGAAAAGTCCATAATTGTATAATGCACATAGTAAACCCCTCCCTCTGCATTCCAAAACAATATTATAATTATTGTTATCTGAACATACAGTAACCCCATTCCATGAATAGTTTCTTGATCACTGCAAGTACATTTGTAATGGACTGCAATTGAGTCTTTAGTTAATCCAAATATTAAGTTATCAGTCATCTTTTATGATTGAGAAATTCATGACAGGTTGTGGAAATTTGAATAATCATATATTTTTTACAGGGGGGGGGGGGGGGTTGCGTTACATAAAGCAAGAAAAGAAGAACCCCCCCCCCCCCCCGGAAGTCCACACTTGTCTTGGTTGTGGAAATTATGAGCGATTAAAAAAAGCTAATTTTCCTGCAAATTGCAGTATCATTGGGAAGGCCATTCACCATGCGACATAAAAAATGGTCTATAAAATCGGCAACTCGCTGGGCCCTGGTGCGCATTATTCTACGAATCGTACGATGTCCATTTTCGGTTTTTTAATCTATAGAAAAGTTCTGACCACTCGTATTTATGTTGCAATGTAGCAGTAGCGTGTGGATCTCAGCTAGCTGCTTACTGTATATGGCCAGTCAGAAGCACAAATTCTTTTGTTCCGCTCACCCGAAAGGTTCTGTGCTATTATGATACAATATTGATTTTTCTCCGACGTTCTTTTTTATCCTCGTTTAAATCTCCAACTTATCTACGTAAAGGTACTAACTTCTTGTGTATGCGTTCGTCCGTAAAATTATCATGTCACTGACTCATTAATTTTACGTGGTCATTTTGAGTTTGTACAGAAATGTCAATGATTGCAGTCAACCCCCCCCCCCCCCCCCTTCTTCCCTAGTATCAAAAAAGCTGCCCATACGTGGACACGAAAAATACAGGATCGGTGGCTGAAGTTTGGTCTTGGTTGTTCTGCGATATATGCAAACAAAAAATGTACTGTAAATTATTCATTGAAAATGGTAAATATGGAATTTTCACGACTTAAAAAACTTGCTAACGTCTGATTTACATACATCGTATATGCAAAGCTTTTCGAAAATTGATCATTTTTTGGAATGGCCCTTTCGTGAAGAAAGATTACCCATTGTTTATGAGAATGGCCTATTGATGAAGGGGCCAGTCCCATTAAGCAAGTTTGCCTTCCCAATCACGGAACAAATTGCATGACATCCAATTTTCCTTCTTTCTAAAATAATCCGTCTTTATAAACTTTTAAGAAATCGTCTGCTCTTCATCGGTTATGTCCAGGTTACAATACACTATACAAGTAACGTGAGAAGATAATCACTTTAATCCTTTCGAATTCTCAACACTTGGTCACTCATGTGAAACGGATTAAATCTACCCGGTGGTCAGGTGTGAACTACATGTACTCACTGTAGTGATTTACAACAAGAGGCGCTATGTTATATGTACGTATTATGATCAAGGCTTGTCTGAAAGAAAATATAAAGGGAACGGGAGGCTTCCAAAGACGAGTCTGGGATGCACGACTTGCATTCATTTTAAGGATTTTTGGTTCTTTTTAGGCAGTGTAGGGAAAATGGTGAAAAAAAATCAGAGTCGGCACGATTTTTGACGGTCGGTCGGGTTACAGGAAACAAACAACTTTTTTTGTTTGGCCTAAACAAACGGCGCCATATTGGATTTTCCGTGCCGGCGCCTTGAATTTGATAAATTACTCAATTGAAAAATCGTTAATAACTCTAATAGAGTAATTAAATATTATAGACAATGTTTATGAATACATAGTTAATCAAAATATGTATTTAGAAAGTAATTATATACAATTAAAACGCCAAACATTGCCGCGGACGCGTCACTGCAGCATTGAAATATGAATGTATTATTTATGTTATTCACAAAATCAAGGGAATAATTTGGGTTTAAGGGGTTGGACTGGAGAGAAACACTGGACTTACGTCCGTATGGGTTCCTTTGTCCATTTTTTTTTAAATTTCGGACTTAGAAAAAAATTACAAGCCGTCTATTTTAATTAACAACCCACTGCCTTATTCCCGTACCCCCTCTCCAACATTCATTTTGTAATATTTGTATAGTAATGGCTGTGGACATTAAATAATTGGGTTTATAGGATGGACTAGAAAGAATCAATGGGACCGAGGAACCCTGCCCATTTTTTTTTTAAATTACGGACTTGGAAATTTTCACAACCGGCCTTATTTCCAAACATCCCCCGGTCATTCAGTTAAAATAAATTCAGCAAGAATGATTGATGGACGGACTTACGATCGCAGGGGATTCCCCGACTTAAAAAATTAATATATTTTTTTTTCAATTTCAAAATAAACTTATAGGTTTGAAAGTTTAACCCGAACCCCCCCCCCCCTTTCTAATGTTGAGACTTGGGTTTTTTTTTTTAAATTTAACCCAATCTTAAACTTGCATACATTTAATTTCAGTTGAGTAAATAGACATAGCTATTAAAACATTTATAGATAGGGATTATTTTATTTTTCAAATGTAATTGAAAGGGAAACATTGGGCAAACACTTCCATTTTTCTTTTTCTTTTTTTTCACTTATTAGGCC
Organism: Pinctada imbricata; assembly: GCA_033119305.1. Taxonomy (NCBI): domain Eukaryota; kingdom Metazoa; phylum Mollusca; class Bivalvia; order Pterioida; family Pteriidae; genus Pinctada; species Pinctada imbricata. Next base: position 50,830,399 of record VSWD01000008.1, on the reverse strand, counting down.
TTACTGCCACCCCCCCCCCCCCCACCCCTACCCCCTCCTCTCCCTATTTATGTTATGGGTATTTAAGAACTCCATGACTATAGATCTATTATACTAGCAACCTCAAACATATAGTAAAAGTGCTTTTACATGTATTAGTTAGGGCTATAATTTGAAACTTTCATTACCCCCCCCCCCTCCCCCTGCAAAGAAAGAAAGTTTAGAAAATACCTCCTATGTCTGTTTTTATGAGAGAAAAAAACTTCAAACTTTAAACATATCTATTTTATTCATTTCAGTCTCTCAGGTTTCTCCATCCAAATTCAATTTGTACTGGCAGTGCTTTCAGTGGTATATAAGAGAATGGAGACATATCCTGGGTCATTCTAAATCCTTGAGCCTCTCTGTGAATTTTAAGCTACAGCTGTACAAACGGAAAACATCACAAATGGACCTATACTTTATGATAGCAGATTTCAAGACATTTTAAAGTACCTTTCTTTACTTCATTCAGATTGTGAACAAATCAATGCAGGGAATTATAGACATTAGCTTTGTAGCATTGCAAGAATCAAGAAAACAGAACACTACAGGAATTTATTGATAAGCAATTTGCATTTGAGACTCTATCTTCAAGAAATGGTGAGGAAAAAAAAATGTTTGGACCCTCTCTCTCTTCCAAGTGTGTACCCATCATCTCCAGTAAGCAAAGGCAAGGACTGCGCACTGTTACATGAAGAGACCATGATGGGTGATTCAGTATGGCTTACTCATGACAAGGGAAAGACTAGTGACAAAATTAAGACACCTTGTGTTGTAACAAACCTTGATATACATGTAATTACATGTATAGTTGAGCGTCTCAGAATAGTGTTAAATAGCATAGTAATGTAGATATCTTGAATTATGGTACATGTATTAACTATCTCAGATAATAATTACATGTACACATATCTGTGATATTTATTTAGAATATCATCTGAATCCTGATATTTCAGAAAGCGTAAGAGATATGATTTTCGATAAAATAATTATGAAAATTGATATATTATGTGGTTCTATATGTATTGATTTAACCTATTTCTTGCAAATATTTTAGATTGTTTACAGCAACTACTCTATTGAAGGGTATTAAAGAATTTCCATTAACTCTAAAAGAGTTTATATCTAAAAAAATTGAGTCTTTGAATAAACATACTTTGAATGTTTCAATAAAATGATCAGATGACACTACAATTCAGCAATTTAGTCTTATTTAATGAAGTGATATAGAGAAACAAACATCAGAATTGGAAAGAGAAGAAAATTTCCATTAAGATTGGAAAATTTGGTGTGGTTATCTTGAAAAACAAAAAAAATATGGCAGTTTTTGTGTAAAATCTTGTTTCCACGGTGCCGCGAACAGCATCACGAAGACTGCGTTTTAGTGCAGGAAAAATTCCCCAAAAGCATCGAAATTTTGGGACTTCAAATTGTCATAACTTTGGTTCTGGTAAAGATATCTGAACAAAGTAAAGTGTTTTGTGTAGGTTTTTCAAAGCTCTATCCAATAAAACTGGTTGTAGAACACTTTGAGAACTTTGAAAATTTCACCTGGGGTTGCTAGTCTAAGTCGTAGTATGTTTGCCTCCACATAAGAAAATACCAGCCTAACATGACTTTGAAACTTAGAGTCAAGTCATCCGATTTTGTGATACACGACACGTGGCAGTTTTCATTTTAATTTTAATTTGATATCTTCAATTTTAAGTTCATATCTGCATAACTTAAGACCATTTACTGTTTGTTTGAAATGTTGTTAACTGCAACTTTACTTACATCTTGAAGTAAGAACTCACTTTCTCTCATTTCTGAGTAAATTTAATTTGAAGAAGAAAAAAAGGTCATCTGACTTAAAGGCAACATTTGAGCCTTTCTATGTAACACACAAGTTTGCTTCCTCCTTCCATAAAATACCACATGCTACTATGTTCACCATTATGTAATTATCTTATATTTAAAGAATCTTTAAAGAACCCAAATGCTACTTAACTGAGCACTTATTGAGACAAAATCAGTGACTTTAACACCCCCTCCCCACCTTCAACATTGTTTCATTAAAATTCTGTGCACATTGATCATCTGGCATATATATTGCTTTTAGATTCCAAGTGACTATCTTTTTGCATTTTTGTAAAACACCTACTGTAATAAAGTCTATAAAGACTAACTGAAATAAGTGATTTTGTTCAGTATCATATGAGGAGGTGCGGGTGGACAGAGTGAAAGGGAGGGGGAGGAAGAGGGGCGGGAGGAAGGAGGGAAGGGGGACAGGAGGAGGGAGGAAAGGGGCGGGAGGGGGATGTAAGGGAAGGGTGAAAAGGAGGGGGAGGGAGGAAGGAGCGGAAAGGGGGTGGAGGGGGGAAAGAGGTAACCCCTGTCCATCCATCCTTATATAAGTAAGTTTAATCGTGTCTCGCATGATGCTGTGAAGAAATCAAGCATACTACCTGTATATACATATACTTGACCAATATTCTTGAGTAAAAATCAATAAAGACGATGCAGAGAAATATGACTAATGGTAAAAGTAAGCGGATGACCTGCTACATACTCCAGATCCTCCAAATACTTAGCCCAGTCGCCACATTAACTTAGATAAATATTCACTTTCCTTTTGTGTCAGCGCTATAAAATAATCCAGCTAAATCACAAATCCAATATGAATGATAAATTTATTCTAGTAAAGCGCAATATATCGTTTATTCACTGAAAATGACGCGTGGCGTAAACCGGAAGTAACCTTGGATGACAAAGGCATATTCTAAATGACGAACCTGTCCGAAACCAGGGTAACTCGAAAATCGACTATTAGTGAACAGGACAGTACTGTCCGCGCAGCTCACTTCAGAAATCGGAAAATTGAAGTTTTATCTATTTTGCCCGCAAATTTTGCGATTAAATTTTACATAGGGAATAGATCTCGGACTCTCATTACTAACGGTGTATGATTTGTGAACCTACGACTAATACTATGCTCACAGTGAAAGAAAATAGTTTTAGATGGGGAGTTTTCTATGTTAATTTTAGTGTGACATCGCCGATATTTAACACTGAGTCTATGGAGAACGTGGACGATATCACGCTACAGTTAACATAGAAATCCCCCCATCTTAAATTATTTTCTTTCACTGTGAGCATAGTATTGGTCATAAAGAAATATATCATACACTGTTAGTTATGAGAATTTGAGAGCTATCCCCCTATATAAATTTTTATTGGAAAAAATGCCGACAAAGTAGAGAAAACTTCAATTTTCCGATTTCTGAAGTGAGCTGCGCGGACAGTAGTCCGACTCATTATACAGACCTACGACGGTGTTATCTGTTACCTTGGTGTCAAGATCTGTTATTTCGTCGAAGTCAGACTAGCAAACTGTCACTTCATTTGCAGTTTCAACTACCTGACTATCACGACTACTGGTACTTGTTTGGGCCATTTCCCGGCTAAGACCAGTTATAACAGCTGATAAAACATGCTGCTGATGTCTAAGGGTGAAACGTTTACACTTGTAGTGCACGGATTCGTATTGTTTTGTGGAATCCATCGCTGTGATTCCTTAGCGTATTCAGGCAGCAGTGTCGAACATAGCTGTAAACTGACCCGATTTCAGCGGGTCAGTCCCGCTTTTTTACCCATTCACCATATTTTTTATCACCCGTGCGGGTCATGTCTTTCACCCGATTTTTCGTTGCTGACCCAGGAATCACCCGATTCCAATTTGGTTCTGTCTATTACTTAGGACTTAAATTTCCAGCTGTGACTTTTTCAATTAAAACACCTGCAGTTACAGGTAAATTGGGTTGTTTGTTTCACAGGCACATGTAGAAAGACCGTCAATATCCTGTATGGTCATAAGAGAATACTGGTATCTTATAGAGAGACAAGGTTCCGACGAATTTTCAGCTAGAAGTAGCATTTCTGCATTTTTTTTGCATTTGAAGGGCAAAACGGGGTATGGCCATAACGATTTATTTGCATACTTCCTAAAAACATCAATAATTCACCCAAAAAGATCTGATAACATAGCCTAATCGTCTACCTAAGTTGGACTGTTTTCTACTTTCTGTCTTGAACCTCCATTGCCAGATTAGCTTATCAGAATCATCCAGGTGTTTTACTTTGCTTACAATAAGCAGAATAAAGCCTCTGAATGAATCAGTATTTGTCCAATTTGGCAATGGAGATTCAAGACAGAAAGTAGAAAACAGTCCAACTTAGGTAGACAATTAGGCTATGTTATGAGATCTTTTTGGGTGAATTATTGATGTTTCTAGGAAGTATACAAATAAATCTTTATGGTCATACCCCATTTTGCCCTTCAAACATGACAAATGCAAACATTTCAGATGCTACTTCTAGCTGAAAATTCGTCGGAAGCCTTGTCTCTCTATACATATATTCCCTTATGACCTGTAAAGGGGTATCATACAAGATATTGACGCTCTTTCTACATGTGCCTGTGGTTTGTTTAGTGATATGGGAAGTAATTAGCCACTTTCATGTTGTTTTAACAATCTGGGCTTGGACTATTATGGGAATGTCTATTGGAAGACGATCGTAAACACAGAGATTTATGCAGACGAAAAGGAACAAATGTTTTAAAGTGTTTAAAACAATTGAAGCGGTGAAATATAGAGTTCATTTTACACAAAATCTTCATCATGGTATAGCAATAACTGAAGAAAAATATATTATCTAGCCTAGCAAATTCAAATATGAACCTTTAGGCCTTGATGAATGAAGTCCTAAAATTTTACACATGTGCTACAATATCATGATTATGCGTTATTACAATTTAAATAAATGCTTTACATGTCTTACAGTAAAATGAACTTCATTGACCTGTATTTTTTTTGGGGGGGGGGTTAAATTTTCTTCATAATGACACAAGCTGCAGGTCACGATTTTGTTTCACGTGCCATGACCCTCTTTTTCATTTCCCAAAGAGGGTCATTGACCCACTTTTGTCTGAAAAAAAGGTGACAGGTATGGTGTCGAACATTTCAGAGAGACTTCATTTGAACATACATATTTAAACCGGAACAAAAGCTGTGTAGCTCTTCGAAGAAGAGGGGACATTCTCTATGTCGGCGTGATGTCACACAAAGGTTCAATTAGAGATAAGCACAGAGAGGTTCCGAATATAGTTGGGGGATAAACTCGGTGTTTATCATAGAGCATAGTGTATGGAAATTGCTTTATATCTAGAATCTAATGTTTTAATTGAGGAAAAATCTACTAGAATTCATTGAAGGAACCATTGATGAATTAGCTCTTAGCTCCTCAAACCCAAATATAAAACGAGATTTGAAGAAGGAGCAAACAAAATTACGGGTTTTTCATAGGGCACAGTGAAAAATCTAGAGGCACATCCCCCTGTAAACATGGTGGAAATTTGGTCATGTGACCAGTCCGACATCAAGAATATTGCTTTGCTGCTGTTGGTCCTCCACAACAGTTTCTGCTCATTACCTCTTGAATGGATTCACATATTGAAATGAAAGGAGCTTGAACGATTTGTTAGGGAATTCCGCCCAGTTGGGACCAAAAAAAAAATTTCTCATTAAAAGAAATATTGATTTTTATAACGTGATACCACGGACTCTAAGTGGCGGACCCCATGTCGCTTCGATTTCGAATAAATACCAAGTAGGTGATGTAAATGGTAAACATATGAGTAAATAAATATTATAGATTATATATTTTACACCTTAGCAGTGCTCCAAGTTGCGACTAAATTGGTTGCATTTTCGACCAAAAATTTTGTTTTGCAACCATAATTTAAATGAACTCGCAAAATTGCGACCATATAAAATCGTTAAAGTACTGTATAGCTAGTGGTAGAAGATTACTGACACATGTACGTACACTAATAAACAATGTCTACCCAATGCTTTAATCCATTTATCTATTTATCAATGAATGCAATTGTTTTCAACGGGCAATGAATGGCTTCATACATGTACTCTTAAGAATGTCCATGATTTGAAAGTAAAACAATCTTTCATCAGGTACAAGAAAGTGGAAAGTCAAACATACACAAATAGCAACTAAAACTTTGCTTATTGCGACCAAATTCCGAAAATGGCGACAAAAAATTTAGCAAGGTCCCCTTTTGGCAACCAAATCTTGAATGCTACTTTCATCTGACATATTGGCCGATAATATTTTCCCATGAGCGGACACAATTTAAGGTCGAGTTGACTCGGTACCTCGATAAACATGTAACAACAGTTTTCATTATAAAAAAGAGTCCGTCATACAAGCGCTTTATGTAATGGTGACTTGGCGAATGCTTGCTAAAGCAAGTCAAATAAAAGCTGCGTCTTGTCGAGGGCCAGCAAACTTTGTTTAATTTGATCAAAGAATCTCCAAGCGGCGGCCCCCCTTGCAGTGGCCCCCCCTTGCGGCGGTCCCCCAAGCCGCACTCCTGACACCCCTGATAGAAAATTACAACATAAATGGGTAACCCTATACCCTTGGTAACGGTATGATGAAAATGTGGACGCCATGCTCTGTAAAATATGCCTTGATGCAAATAGAAACAATACCTTTACACAAGGTACCATAACAGAAACTTTAAAACAATTTCCTTGAAAGACCACATCAAGTCTATCGACCATCAAACAGCACTAATAGTCCCACTTCTAAAGGAAAACAATAAGAAGGCCTCAGTTACACACCCAATAATTTTAAGCTTGTAGACTTCAATTTTCATTTCCAGAATGTCTCAGATTGCACCATTTTGCTTTAAATTTTAAAAATTTTCTGGGGGAGCATGCCGCCGGTCTCCGCTTGCAAGCTTGCGCCTTTGGCACTCGGCTTGCGGCTATGCTGCTCAACAGCCTATACTTTTTCCATGTTTAGGCACGGTCCATTTGATATTCGGGGGGGGGGGGGGGGGGGGGGGGGCTTGGGTTTTTTTCGAAAAAAATAATTTTGCTCTCAATTTTGATGACAAAAATAAATTTGCTTATGGTGTGACAGAAAAAAATAATCTTGCTCTTACAAGTAATCTGAATTTGAAGAATTACCATAAAATTTTGCTAAAATTCTTGGAAATTTTCCGGCTCGCTTCGCTCACCGCAGTTTTCAAAGTGTATAAAAAATTTTTGGCTCGCTTCGCTCGCCATAGTTTTCTATCAAAACATTTAGTTCATATATTTGAAGATATCAAAAGTTATACATGTATGTGAATGAAAAAAGGGCTTCCTTAAAAGCTTTAATATTTTATCAATATTAAGCTTTAATATTTTATCAATATTTATGTATTGCTATAAGCACATGTTGCATATAGTCTAATTTTATGTTCCTGTAAGCTTAGAAGGAGATCTTCAGTTATTCACCAATTTACAATTCTCAGTAACATTTAAAAATCTGTCTAGGAGACCTTCCCCTCAGACCCTCTTATACATGTTATATACATAATGTACCTTATATCAAATATTGAGAATTGTATTGTAAAAATCTTTTACATGTATCTCTGTTTAAAAGTGAAAATTGAAAACTTGATAAAAATAAACTAATATATTAATATTTAGAGTTTTGAGTAAAAATATAAATAATTTCTATTGATAAAACACAAACATTCTTAATACATGTATGGACATCACTTTGTAAAAAAAATTTCCTTGCTCCAACTTTGCAAGAAAAAAATAATTTTGCCCCGATCCGGGGCAAAAAAAAATAATCTTGCTACGACAAAAAACCCAAGCCCCCCCCGGAATATCAAATGAACCATGCCTTAGGACATAATGGCCTATAATTTTTTTATGCTCAAGGCCAAGTGTCCTATAGCTTCTGAAAACAGTCTGAATCACTGCCCACTTTCCACTCCTCAACGAACACAACTGAAAAATGATTGTTTTTGAATACTTTTCATGCATTTTTTCATGACACAATGGAAAGGGTTCAGGGGGTTATTTTTACATAGATTAAGTTTATTCAAGATTTAATAAATCACATGATCACATATATACCTTTCTACAAAGATATTATATCACAAATTATGAAGTACTGGAACAGACTAGAACAGTTATCTCGTACAAATGAATTTCAGTTACTAAATGATGCATACAAATGTAGTAAATTGTTACATGATAAAGGAAAAAATTCTTGGTATAGCACCGACTGCATGTTTAGATATTGCAGATACTCAAGGACAAATGAAGAAAAATCATTTGAAGAAAACTCTTAAGATAAAAGTAGAAAAGTTATTTGTCAATGTATGGGAGAAACAAAAAAATCTTAATAATGAAGGTAAACTCAATCTATATACACAATTTTTAAAAATCTCATTCATGTTTAGAAAAATACTTAGAGAACTTGAATTTTGAACTTAGACAAAATATTACAAGGCTTAGAATCTCAGCCCATAAGTTACAGATTGAAAAGGGAAGATATGATAAAATACCACCAGAACGATGGATATGTAAAAACTGTGACTTAAATACAATTGAAGATGAAATCCACTTTTTACTAAAATGCCCAAAATATAATGACAGAGTTAATCTATTGAACTCCCTTTTTAGCTCACCTGAGCCATAGGCTCAAGTGAGCTATTGTCATAGTGTTGCGTCCGTCGTCCGTCGTCCGTCGTCGTCGTCCGTCGTCGTCGTAAACTTTTCACATTTTAAACTTCTTCTCAAGAACGGCTGAAGGGATTTTGATGAAACTTGGTAGGTATGAAGTACTCATGGTCCCCTACAAGTGTTGTTGTTTTTCGTCCGGATCTGTCAACAGGTGGCGCCACCACAGCCAAAAGTAGGTCACGGGGGGTACCCTCCTTTGACAAACTTCTTCTTCAGAACCGAAGCATGTATCGACAAACCGAAAGCATCAGGATGATCTAGAGAGATGTCTTAAGAAGTGTTGTTATTTTTGGTTCCACTTCGAAGTCAAATTTTTGACGCGTTTTTGACGTCTTTTCGGACTTTGTCAGAAATGCAAATTTTTGCACTATTTCTTTAAATAACTCAATAAGTGTATGATTTTACACACTCATTTACTACATATTTATCATATTTAACTTACTTAATGCTTTGATATGTATTTTATGCTGAAAATTTATTTTTTTGATTTTTTATGATTTTTTTCTTATGTAAAAAGGAAGGGGGGGGGTTGATTTTCATACATTTTCTGCTTCTTTTCTATAACCACTCTTCAGATTGTCATGACAATTTGTAGGTATGAGGTACTCATGCATGGTACCCTACAAGTGAAAGAATTTTGTCAAGATATCCACTTTTGGATTTTTAAGGAATATTTTTTAAGATTGTACATAGGTATAATGTATGTTTTCCATGCCAAATGGACCCATGGGGAGTAGCTTCAAACCCCGGCGGGACCCCAACAATTTTTTTTTTCTCTTTTTCAGTTTTTTTTTCTCTTATTTTTATATTTATCGCTAGAAATGAAACTGTGAAAGAATTTTGTCAAAATATCAACTTTTAGATTTTTAATGATTTTTTAAATAAGACAAGCTATAGCTAGTTTGGCTTTGTGTACTTATTTTCATACTTCGAATTAACTTGGCCACATATGCTATCAAATATATGCTGAATTTATTTTTAAGATGTTGACTTTTTGTGTCGCCTGCGAAGCACAGCGACACTTAGGGATCACTATGTCAGTTGTTCGTCTGTCCGTCCATCCGTCTGTCCGTCTGTCTGTCACACTTGGGTGTCACACCCCATAACTTTTGATTGGTAAGTGATAGGGCTTTGATATTTCACATGTGTATTCCTTGTGACAAGACCTTTATACACATATCATAATTTTTGACCTTTTGACCTTGACCTAGATATTTGACCTACTTTTCTAAAAATCTAATATTGGCTATATCTCTTGATTGATAAGTGATAGGGCTTTGATATTTCACATGTGTATTCCTTGTGATTAGACCTTTCTACACATATAATGTTTGACCTTGTGACCTTGATCTAAATATTTGACCTACTTTTCTAAAAATCTAATATTGGCTATATCTCTTGATTGGCAAGTGATAGGGCTTTGATATTTCACGTGTGTAATCTTTGTGACAAGACCTTTCTACGCAAACCATATTTTTTGACCTCATGACCTTGACCTAGATATTTGACCTACTTTTCAAAAAATCTAAGATTGGCTATATCTTTTGATTGGTAAGTGATAGGGCTTTGATACTTCACATGTGTATTTCTTGTGACAAGCCCTTTTTTCACATACTATATTTTTTAACCTTATGACCTTGACCTAGATATTTGACCTACTTTTAAAAAAAAACCAAGATTGGCTATATCTATTGATTGGCAAGTGATAGGGCTTTGATATTTCTCTTGTGTATTCCTTTTGACAATACCTTTCTACACATACCATAATTTTGACCTCATGACCTTGACCTAGATATTTGACCTACTTTTCAAAAAAATTAAGATTTGCTATATCTTTTGATTGGTAAGTGATAGAGCTTTGATATTTCATATGTGTATTCCTTCTTGTGACAAGGCCTTTCTACACATATCATAACTTTTGACCTCATGACCAAGACCTAGATATTTGACCTACTTTTCAAAAAATCTTAGATTGGTTATTTCTTTTGATTGCTGAGTGATAGGCTTTGATATTTCACATTTGCATTCCATGTGACAAGACCTTTCTTCACATACCATCATTTTTAGCTCACCTCGACGAAGTTGAGTGAGCTTATGCTATAACCCCACGCGTCCGTGTCCGCGTCTGCGTCCGGTTTAGAAGTTTGGGGTAGCTCAGTATCTGACAAAGTACTAACGCTACAGTAACCAAACTGGCACAAATGATTCATCTTTGGATGCTGAGGTGAACCCATGCATCGTATGCAGCATCTGACCTACATTTTCAGCTTGAGTGACTTGGTTAAGAAGTTTGGGGTAGCTCAGTATCTGACAAAGTACTAATGCTACAGTAACCAAACTGGCACAAGTGATTCATTTTTGGATGCTGAGGTAAACCCATGCATCGGATGCAGCATCTGACCTACATTTTCCGCTTGAGTGACTTGGTTAAGAAGTTCGGGGTAGCTCAGTATCTGACAAAGTACTGATGCTACAGTAACCAAACTTGCACAAGTGATTCATCTTTGGATGCTGAGGTGAACCCATGCATTGGATGCAGCATCTGACCTACATTTTCCGCTTGAGTGATTTGGATAAGAAGTTTGGGGTAGCTCAGTATCTGACAAAGTACTAATGCTACAGTAACCAAACTTGCACAAGTGATTCATCTTTGGATGCCGAGATGGACCCATGCATCGGATGCAGCATCTGACCTACTTTTTCCACTTGAGTGATTTCGCTTTTAAAAGCCAATATTGAGCAGAGTATAAGTGCTACATGTACCAAACTTGCATATTGGATGAATCTTTGATCAAACTTTCATAAAATGACCTTGACCTACTTTTTCCGCTTGAGTGATTTTGCCTTTAAAAGCCAATATTGAGCAAAGTATAAGTGCTAGATGTTCCAAACTTGCATATTAGATGTATCTTTGATCAAACTTTCATAAAATGACCTTGACCTACTTTTTCCGCTTGAGTGATTTTGCCTTTAAAAGCCAATATTGAGCAAAGTATAACTGCTACATGTACCAAACTTGCATATTGGATGTATCTTTGATCAAACTTTCATAAAATGACCTTGACCTACTTTTTCTGCTTGAGTGGTTTTGCCTTTAAAAGCCAATATACATGTACTAAGAAATATGTTTGAATTGAATTTTGCTGTCACGAGGTGAGCTTTGTAATCTGTGATTACCTATGTTTTACCTCGTGCACTTGCCCTATATATTTGACCTACTTTTCAACAAATCTATGATTTGCTATATCTTTTGAGTGGTAAGTGATAGGGCTTTGATATTTCACATTTGTATTCCTTATGAAAAGACCTTTCTAAACATTCCATAATTTTTAACCTAGTGACCTTGCCCTTGATATTTGACCTAATTTCAATAAAAAAAAAATCCGCTACGCAGGCGACACAAGTATTCCTTGGATTGCTTTTTTTTCATACATGCATATTTCAGAACAATTTCCCTATTTAATGATTATTTTCTCTGTCTTATTTCTGTATCTATGGTAAACATAGTCGCCATATATCTTGTGTTACAGATTTGATTGGTTCAATACCTCCTTGCCCCTTTAGTAGGGGTAACTACAGGAAATAAAAAGGTGCACACTAAAAATTTTGACTGACTTGAAATGCCCGGAAGTCTGTAAAATTGGTCTTTTTTGATTGCGAATCTTTGGCATGCATAAAAATTTAAAGAAAAAGGGGGGGGGGGTCATGCATGTCCTTTTTTCGCAAATTTCACTTTTTTTACAGGAACTCTGCGTCCTCATCGAAAATGTTCCGAATTTTGCATATTTTCAAACCTATCTGTAGATTGCATAAAAGACAAGATCAAGTTCGAAGTTAAATTTATCACGACTATTGATTCAATATGCTAAAAATATATTTCCAAGCACCGCATTTCAGCATATTTACCGAAAATAATTTGTCCAAGTGGCTTCACTGGGTCATGAGGTTTGATACACCGTACACTGCTGTTTGGAAAATAAATTGGCTCAATTTCTGCAAAACTCACTTGAATTAATATTGTCCGCTAACAACTTGTCTGTGCTAATTGGATTAACACGATTTTGACTGTACGTTACATGTATTAAGATGAAATCAATACTATTCAAAAGCTCTCATTCATAGATTTCTGTATAATTTAATATGAATAAAGGCAAAACCGAAAAGTCTTTGTTTTTTATGCTTCCGGAATCAAAGATATGGGGGCATATAGTTTTTGGCCTGTCCGTCTGTCTGTTTGTCTGAAAAACTTTACATTGGGCATAACTTTTGATAGGAAGGTGATAGAGCTTTCATATTTCACATGTGTATTCCTTGTGACAATACCTTTCCATTGATACCAAAATTTTTGACCTCGTGACCTTGACCTTGACCTTTGACCTACTTTTCAAAAACTTTAACATTGGGCATAACTTTTGAATGGTTAGTGATAGGGCTTTCATATTGTACATGTGTATTCTTTGTGACAAGATCTTTCCATTGATACCAACATTACTCTGACCCTGACCTCTCACATACTTAACAGAAAATGGTGTTTATACCAACAAAGATGCCACCGCGGGGCATTCGTGTTTCACAAACACAGGCTTTATTATTTTCTGGCATACTAGCCATTAATAATGAAAGGTTTGGTGTTCAATTTTAAATAAACTTAATTTATGAAATCATTTCATTGTTTTATTCTGTTTCTGTTGCACATTTATGTGGAATTTTACAAAATGATTTTATTTTTGATGTTGCATAATCGAACTATACTAGCTGGGCATATGACTTTGGATCGCATAATCCATCTTTTCAAATCAGTAAAAAAGTTGTTGTTTTGAAATGTGACTATTTTCTCTTGTTTGTACTTTTAAAGGTTGTCTAAAAAAAAAACTTGTCTGCATCCGGCAAAAATCTTGTTAGAAAGGTTGTGGGCTAAAATCCTGGTACTGGCACTATCAGTATTCAATGTCAGTATGTCAATTAGAGCGTGCATGGGTATCAGGTGAGCGTTGTGCCCCCTGGGGCTCTTGTTGATAAATACCCTAGCCTATCTGACCTTGATGATGAAAATCTATTTATCTATCTTATGAGTAATGAAGATTTAGAATTTTTGCATAAACTGGGAATATTTGTTAACAAGCACTTATGATAGACGAATGATAAAAATATTGTTTACTGTAAAAAACATGATTGAGTCACCTCCTTTTTTACATAATATTATCAATTTTATTATGCCCCCGGAATCAAAGATTCGGGGGCATATAGTTTTTGGCCTGTCCGTCTGTTTGTCTGTCTGTTTGTCCGAAAAACTTTAACATTGGACATAACTTTTGAATAGGAAGTGATAGGGCTTTCATATTTCACATGTGTATACCTTGTGAGAAGACCTTTCCATTGATACCAAAATTTTTGACCTCGTGACCTTGACTTTGACCTTTGACCTACTTTTCAAAAACTTTAACATTGGGCATAACTTTTGAATGGGAAGTGATAGGGCTTTCATATTTCACATGTGTATTCCTTGTGACAAGACCTTTCCATTGATACCAAAATTTTTGACCTCGTGACCTTGACCTTGACCTTTGACCTACTTTTCAAAAACTTTAACATTGGGCATAACTTTTGAATGGGAAGAGATAGGGCTTTCATATTTCACATGTGTATTCCTTGTGACAAGACCTTTCCATTGATACCAAAATTTTTGACCTCGTGACCTTGACCTTGACCTTTGACCTACTTTTCAAAAACTTTAACATTGGACATAACTTTTGAATGGGAAGTGATAGGGCTTTCATAATTCACATGTGTATTCCTTGTGACAAGACCTTTCCATTGATACCAAAATTTTTGACCTCGTGACCTTGACCTTGACCTTTGACCTACTTTTCAAAAACTTTAACATTGGGCATAACTTTTGATTGGGAAGTGATAGGGCTTTCATATTTCACATGTGTATTCCTTGTGACAAGACCTTTCCATTGATACCAAAACTTTTGACCTCTTGACCTTGACCTTTGACCTACTTTTCAAAAACTTTAACATTGGGCATAACTTTAGAATGGGAAGTGATAGGGCTTTCATATTTCACATGTGTACTCCTTTTGACAAGACCTTTCCATTGATACCAAAAATTTTGACCTCATGACCTTGACCTTGACATTTGACCTACTTTTCAAAAACTTTTACATTGGGCATAACTTTAGAATGGGAAGTGATAGGGCTTTCATAATTCACATGTGTACTCCTTTTGACAAGACCTTTCCATTGATACCAAAAATTTTGACCTCGTGACCTTGACCTTGACCTTTGACCTACTTTTCAAAAACTTTAACATTGGACATAACTTTTGAATGGGAAGTGATAGGGCTTTCATATTTCACATGTGTATTCCTTGTGACAAGACCTTTCCATTGATACCAAAATTTTTGACCTCGTGACCTTGACCTTGACCTTTGACCTACTTTTCAAAAACTTTAACATTGGGCATAACTTTTGAATGGGTACTGATAGGGCTTTCATATTTCACATGTATATTCCTTGTGACAAGACCTTTCCATTGATGCCAAAATTTTTGACCTCTTGACCTTGAACTTTGACCTACTTTTCAAAAACTTTAACATTGGGCATAACTTTTGAATGGTAAGTGATATGGCTTTCATATTTCATATGTGTATTCCTTGTGACAAGACCTTTCCATTGATACCAAAATTTTTGACCTCGTGACCTTGACCTTTGACCTTTTAACCCAGTGACCTCACATACATGTACTTAACAGAAAATAGTGTTCATACTAACAAAGATGCCACCGGGGGCATTCATGTTTCACAAACACAGGCTTTATTTGTCATGTATTGCTTGTTTTTCTCTTTGTACTGTATATTGATATTTGGCTTTATAATTCATACATATGTATGTCACATTGTCCTTCAATGGGCCATAATTGGAAATAAATTATCTTGTATCTTGTATATATCTGCATTGCGTATATTACAAATGTAGGTTTTGTTTGGATAAAAAAATAGTAAATTTGAGTAGAATGTGAGCAACCGATCATAATTGGTAAAATCGCATCGGATACACCAACCGATTCTAACCGATTATGGATTATGATTCTAAACCGATTTTCCATCACTAGCAACCATTGCACAGAATTTCACAAAAAGTATGGCTGCCGAGGGCTCTGATTGGCTTACGCATTTTTGAATTCTTCTCTGTAACCTCTGCACAGAATTTCATGAAACCTTACAGGAAGCAAGTACTCGAGGTCATCCACCAAATTGTCCACTATCATTCTTTTGTTTGCAACTCAGGTGAGCGATGTGGCCCCCTTGGGCCTCTTGTTTGCTAATAAAATTTGTAATTAATAAAATATTTGATTGAAACTTTGGATGGACAATGGTGTAACCTTATCACACTGGATTATAAACAATTTTCTCTGAAAATTTTTTATTGTTTTGTTTATATAGTCAGTTAAAGTGCAACTGAAATTGGACACTTTTTGCAAGACTGCAGTACAGAGGACTCCGTTTAAACTGATAGCCTATTTGTCAGACTCCAACTATCAGTATATACGGAGTATCAGATAAGACGGAGTGATAAATTTCGAGACATTTTCGTCCGAAAATAATGAAATTGACGCGTTTTGCGTAGTTATTTTCTTTAACTGCTACTAGTATTTAAGTTAAAAGAAAAATCAATAACGTTAAATAAACATTGTCTGCTACCCTCTACATAAGGGTTGTCCACCTATTAAAAAATGCGGTAGTGTTAAAATAACACTCCATACTATCTCCCTTACAATGATTGACAGGTGAAAAGGTGAAGCCAGACGGCAATTAGCTGGGAAACGGGGAATTTTTACCTGTGTTACGATTTGGTACCTTGCTGATTTTTTTCCTTACAGCAATTTTGTATCAGAATAAACGGAGTTCTAAAAATTTTCTATCAGTTTAAAAATAGTATTTTCAATAGAAATAGATAGAAATGGTTTTGTGTTTTGAAATCATATCAGATTAGCCGGAGTATCAGATTAACCGATATAAATGGGGTCCTCTGTACCAGTTACTACCTATTTGGCTCCTATTTCTGTAAACTGAAATATTTTGTTCCAGCGCTTTCACAGTATTGAAAGTAATCTTTACTTGATAGTATGGTACCTTTTTATACCCCCGCCATGTAATGGTGGGGGTATATAGTGATGCACTTGTCCGTCCGTGTGTCCGTGCGTGCGTTCGTCCCACCTGTGGTTTCCGTACATTTAAAGGAAAACTATTACAGATAATCAATTCATTTCTTGGATATAGCTCTTACACCAAGAAATACAGGTCAAGTTTGAATATGGGTCATGTCCCTCAATTTTGTGCAGAGTTATGCCCCTTGAAACTTAGAAAAATTCAAAATTTTGTGGTTTCCGGACGTTTAAAGGAAAACCGTTACTTATAATCAATTTATTTCTTGCATATAGCTATGACACCAAGAAATACAGGTCAAGTTCGAGTATGGGTCATGTCCCTCAATTATGTGCAGTGTTATGCCCCTTGAAACTTAGGAAAATTCAAAATT
The DNA here is from genome assembly GCA_033119305.1 of Pinctada imbricata. Lineage (NCBI taxonomy): Eukaryota > Metazoa > Mollusca > Bivalvia > Pterioida > Pteriidae > Pinctada > Pinctada imbricata. The sequence goes on along the minus strand of VSWD01000008.1, from coordinate 50,813,243 downwards.
TTCTGGTTTCCAGACATTCAAAAGAAAACTGATGCAAATAATCAATTAATTTCTTTCATATACCTTTTTCACTAAGAAATACAGGTCAACTTCAAATATAGGTCATGTCCCTCAATTACGTGCAGAGTTATGCCCCTTAAAACTCAATTTTTTTGTTTCTGGACATTAGAAGGACAACTTTTACAGATAAATAATTCATTTCTTGAATGTAGCTATTATACCAAAAATTACAGGTTAGGTTTGAATATGGCTCAATTTTATGCAGAGTTGTGCCCCTTCAAACTTGGAAAAAATTCAATGTTTTGTGCTTGCCTGACCTTCAAATCTGTTATAGGGAATATATTTATTTCTTAGATATAGCTTTACATTGAGAAATACAGGTCAAGTTCAAATAAAGGGTCATGTTCCTCAATTTTGTGTTGAATTGTGCACCTTCAAACTTTTTATACCCCCGCCATAAAATGGTGGGGGTATATAGTGATGCACATGTCTGAGTGAGCGTGCGTCTGTCCCACCCGTTGTTTCCAAACATTTAAAGGAAAACTGTTACAGATTATCAATTAATTTTGCGCATATAGCTTTTACACCAAGAAATACAGGTCAAGTTCGAATATGGGTCATGCCCCTTAATTTTGTGCAGAGTCATGCCCCTCAAAACTCTGAAAAATTAAAAATTTTGTGGTTTCTGGACATTAAAAGGTAAACCGTTACAGATAATCAATTCATTTCTTGCATATAACTTTTTCACCAAAAAATACAGGTCAAGTTTAAATATGGGTCATGTCCCTTAATAATGTGCAGAGTTATGCCACTTGAAACTTAAAGAAATTCAAAATTTGTGGTTTCCGGACATTTAAAGGTAAACCGTTACAGATAATCAATTCATTTCTTGCATATAGCTTTTACACCAAGAAATGTAGGTCAAGTTAGAATATGGATCATGTCCCTCAATTTTGTGCAGAGTTATGCCCCTTGAAACTTGAAAAAATTCAAAAATTTTTGGTTTCGGGACATTTAAAGGTAAACATTTACAGATAATCAATTCTTTCCTTGCGTATAGCTTTTACTTCAAAAAACACAAGTCAACTTCAAATATGGGTCATGTCCCTTAATAACGTGCAGAGTTATGCCCCTTGAAACTTGAAAAAATCTTAAAATTTGTGGTTTCCGGACATTTAAAGGAAAACAGTTACAGATAATCAATTCATTTCTTGCATATAGCTTTTACACCAAGAAATACAGGTCAAGTTTGAATATTTATACATTGCTTGTATGTAAAATATGCCGGGCGGGGGTATCATTGATCCTTAGATCAACAATAAATTTCATTTATAAAAAAAATCCTGAAAGCAAATGACCACTTTGATAGACTACATGTAAATACGCATACCATTTCCCCAACTCCAGAATTCACGTCAGGATCCTCTCAGCAACCAGATAAGATTAATTTTTTTCATAATCAGGAAAACATATGTGTAAAAGACTTCTGACAAATGTTCATGTCATTATTTCCACTCCAAGTTCCCTTAAAATACAGCAAGCGGTAACTGGTGCTGGGCGGCCACTGGTCCTTGACCAGTCCGGAAAGAGGGAGGGTTTTGATATTATAGGGGATATTGGAGTTGTGCACAGTAACTCAATGTAAACATTCGCTGTTTTGTTTTATTAAATGATCAGGAATTATTGCTGATTTTGCTTACTTCTGATTGATGGAGATGCTGTTTGACAGAGTGTACCTCAGAGTGAGTTGACCGCTAATGCTCCAAAGCGGTCTATTCGAGATTAGCGCATGCGTTGATTTTTTAGCTCTACTGGTCTCAGACCAGTCGAGCTTATGCGATCACCCTTCGTCCGGCGTCAATCCGTCTGTCCGTAAACAATTCTTGTCCGGACAACTCCTCTGAAACTGTTAGAGATAGAAAGTTAATTCTTTTTGCATTTTACTTGGACCATAGTCTAGTTGTGCACCTGACATTTAGTTTCAGTCCCTGTCCCCCAGGGTCTTAGAAAATGGGCGTGGTCATTAAATTCTATGCAATCTTGTCCGGACAACTCCTCTGAAACTGTTAGAGATAGAAAGTTAATTCTTTTTGCATTTTACTTGGTCCATGGTCTAGTTGTGCACCTGACATTTATTTTCAGTCCCTGACCCCCAGGGTCTTATAAAATGGGCGTGGTCATTAAATTCTATGTAACCTTGTCCGGACAACTCCTCTGACACTATAAATGATGGAGACTTAATACCTTTTGCAATATGATGGGTCTGTGGTCTTGTTGTGCACCTGCTATTTTGTTTGAGCCCCTGACCCCCAGGGTCTTAGAAATGGGTGTGGTCATTTTCTCTTATATAACTCTATGTAATCTTGTGCTCACAACTCCTCTGACACTATAAATGATGGAGACTTAATTCTTTTTGCAATGTGATGGGTCTGTGGTCTAGTTGTGCACCTGATATTTTGTTTGAGCCCCTGACCCCCAGGGTCTTAGAAATGAGTGTTGTCATTTTCTCCTATATAACTCTATGTAATCTTGTGCTCACAACTCCTCTGACACTATAAATGATGGAGACTTAATTCTTTTTGCAATGTGATGGGTCTGTGGTCTAGTTGTGCACCTGATATTTTGTTTGAGCCCCTGACCCCCAGGGTCTTAGAAATGGGTGTTGTCATTTTCTCCTATAAAACTCTATGTAATCTTGTGCTCGCAACTTCTCTGACACTATTAATGATGGAGATTAAATTCTTATTGCAGTATGATGGGTCTTTGGTCTAGTTGTGCACCTGATATTATGTTTTAGCCCCTGACCCTATGGGTCTCAGAGATGGGTGTGGTCATTTTCTCCTATATAACTCTATGTAATCTTGTGTTCGCAACTCCTCTGACACTATAAATGATGGAGACTAAATTCTTTTTGCAATGTGATGGATCTGTGGTCTGGTTGTGCACCTGATATATTTTGTTTGAGCCCCTGACCTCCCAGGGTCTTAGAAATGGGTGTGGTCATTTTCTCCTATATAACTCTATGTAGTCTTGTACTTGCAACTCCTCTGACACTATAAATGATGGAGACTTAATTCTTTTTGAAATATGATGGGTCTGTAGTCTAGTTGTGCACCTGATATTATTTTTGAGCCCCTGACCCCCAGGGTCTTAGAAATGGGTGTGGTTATTTTCTCCTATATAACTCTATATAATCTTGTGCTCGCAAGTCCTCTGACAATATAAATGATGGAGACTTAATTCTTTTTGCAATATGATGGGTCTGTGGTCTAGTTGTGCACCTGATATTTTGTTTGAGCCCCTGATCCCAAGGGTCTTAGAAATGGGTGTTGTCATTTTCTCCTATATAACTCTATGTCATCTTGTGCTCGCAACTCCTCTGACACTATTAATGATGGAGACTGAATTCTTATTGCAATATGATGGGTCTCTGGTCTGGTTGTGCTGATATTTTGTTTGAGCCCCTGACCCCCAGGGTCATAGAAATGGGTGTGGTCATTTTCTCCTATATAACTCTATGTAATCTTGTGCTCACAACTCCTCTGACACTATAAATGATGGAGACTAAATTCTTATTGCAATATTATGGGTCTCTGGTCTAGTTGTGCACCTGATATTATGTTTTAGCCCCTGACCCTTAGGGTCTCAGAAATGGGTGTGGTCATTTTCTCCTATATAAGTTAATGTAATCTTGTGCTTGCAACTCCTCTGACACTATAAATGATGTAGAATTAATTTTTTTTGCAATGATTGGTCTGTGGCATAGTTGTGCACCTGATATTTTGTTTTAGCCCTATACCCGAGGGTGTGGTAATTTTTCCTATATAGTGTGCTCTCTACCCGTTTAAAGCTATTAATGATGGGGAGTTAATTCTTTATCCAATATTATGGATCTGTAGTCTCGATGTGTCATTGGTAGTTCATTTGAGCTAGCAGCCCTTGGCCCCTAGGATCTTGGAAAATGGGTGTGACATTCTTTTTAGAAGTACTTTATCTCGGATATTATGAATTATATGAGTACTATTATAGTTGCAGTATAAAGGATATGTAGTTTTGTCATGCTACTTATAATTTGTTAGAGCGCCTGCTCCCTATGGTCTTGGTTTAAAAAAAAAGAAAGGAAATTGATGTTTTAGAAAAAAACAACCAGGAGAGCTACAGTCTCGTCAGAGACTTCTGGTGTAGGATTAGATCTTTGATTTCGCGTATCATTACAATGCAAATGTAAATAAAATCCTGATAATTTAATAAAGCAGTTATTGACTCAGGGGTTTTTTTCCCTTGTTTTGGGGCCGAATTTCGGCCCTTTCCCAATGCCAAATTTCCTCTATTTTTCCCAAAAAATCACTCTTAAATTCCCAAAGAGGAATTATGAAAATATCACCTGAGAAAAAAAGACTCAAAACCTGGAAGTCAGCACAAAATGTCCTATTTCTAAGTGCATCTTTAAGATTTTCATTCATGACTTTTGTTCAGTTTAAGGACATTAATGGATTAGCAGTGTTAATAAATCATACTTTTGGGTTATACTGTGGTGAGAATTTGTATTAAAATTTCCATATTTCAGCAAATTGTCGCAAATTTTCCCAAATGGGACAGGCACAGGCACCTTCCCCAAAATAAAAAAAAAAACCATGTGACTTTTGATTTCGGTCTACTCGTGACTTTACAGACCTGGTCAGGCATTGGTTAACCTCGGTCTTCGACCTCGGTCAACCAATACCTGACCAGGTCTGTATAGTCATGTGTAGACCTCATCAAAAGGCAATAATTGTATATTGAACTGAACTCTAACTCTATATATAGATCTATGTAATTTTGTTTATAGATATTGATTTCCATTTTAGTTTTGGGTGCCCTCATTGGAAAACAAAAGGGAAGGAAGATAGAGGTGATGAATTCCTTTGAGCTTGTATTTGATTTTGTGGAGAATGAAATCATAATAAACATGGAGTACTATACCAAGAAGGAAGGACAATGTAAGTTTGAAATAAAAAAAATGATTATAGTTCAAGTTAATATTTTTGGAAGGAATTGTGAAAGAAACCACTATAAGGATTAAGCAAAGGACGTACATGTAAGCATAAATCATAGTAAATGCACACTCATTGGCAGACCAGTATAAGAACAAGAGCTGCAGTAATAGACACTGTTTGTAACAGCTTATTAGTCCCCTACCGGCAACGCCGAAGGGGACTCTTAGTTTCCTCTCGGTCTGTCTGTCTGTCCGCCCGTCCGCCAGTCTGTCCGTCTGTCCCTCCATCTGTCCGAATATCAGTTTTCCAGCCTTTTTTCTGCAACGGTTGGAGATATTGAGATGAAATTTGATACACAGCTTGGTCTTGGATAGTTACTGAGCAAGTTTGACTTTCATCACGCTTAACCTATTTTTCGTGGAGTTATGTCCCTTGATGACTTTGAAAATTCAGTTTTTGTCAGTTTTCCGGACTTTTTTCTGCAACGGATGGAGATATTCAGATGAAATTTGATACACAGCTTGGTCTTGGATAGTTACAGAGCAAGTTTGACTTTCGTCACGCTGGACCTATTTTTCGAGGAGTTATGCCCCTTGATGACTTGGAAAATTCTGTTTTGGTCAGTTTTCCGGACTTTTTTCTGCAACAGATGGAGATATTCAGATGAAATTTGATACACAGCTTGGTCTTGGATAGTTAAAGAGCAAGTTTGACTTTCGTCACTGTTGACCTATTCTTCGAGGAGTTATGCCCCTTGATGTCTTGGAAAATTCAGTTTTCCGGACTTTTTTCTGCAACAGATGGAGATATTCAGATGAAATTTAATACACAGCTTGGTCTTGGATAGTTACAGAGCAAGTTCAACTTTCGTCACGCTTAACCTATTTTTCGTGGAGTTATGTCCCTTGATGACTTGGACAATTTAGTTTTTGTCAGTTTTCCGGACTTTTGTCTGCGACATATAGAAATATTCAGGTGAAAATTTGATACATAGTTTGGTCTTGGATAGTTACAGAGCAAGTTTAACTTTCGTCACGCTTGACCTATTTTTCGAGGAGTTATGTCCCTTGATGACTTGGAAAATTCAATTTTTGTCAGTTTTCCGGACTTTTTCCTGCAACAAAGAGAGATATTCAGGTGAAATTTGATACTCAGCTTAGTCTTGGATAGTTACAGGGCAAGTTCGACTTTTGTCACGCTTGACCTATTTTTCGAGGAGTTATGCCCCTTGATGACTTGCACAATTCAGTTTTGTCAGTTTTCCAGACTTTTTTCTGCAACAAATATTGATATTCAGGTAAAATTTGATACTCAGCTTAGTCTTGGATAGTTACAGAGCAAGTTCAACTTTCGTCACGCTTGACCTCTTTTTCGAATCGATAAAGCAGATAAAACCTCAGAACTGAGCTGCACAGACAGTAAGTTTAATTAAAACTCATGTTTAATTGAAGAGTAATTCATAGGCAGAGTTGCAGGACATAAATATATGCCGCCGGTAGGGGACTTATATCGCTCAGCGATCATAACATTTTTGATGTTTAATAGTTTAAAGTTAGGAATGTACCTTGCCATACCATCCTACGGTATGGGTCAGATCATCATGCATGCACCACATCTTCATTTCAAACTTGAAATATTGCTGCATCTTTTTTCATTGGGAAAAAAGTCATTTTCAAAAACACTTTAATTGCTTAATCTTTCTAGCAAATTTATTATGTTGCAAAATGACAGATATACATACCGTACTTCTCCAGTTCTTGCAAGCATAGTAATTGTACACAATTATACTTTATCATAACATATTTGTGGAGAATTTCACATATTGGTTGCACTACACAGTATTGGCCATTGAAAATTGAGCGTTTTGAATGAAAGGCATGCAATAGTTGACGTTATATTAATAATTTTATATTGCTCATACAATATAAAGCTACATATCAATAAAAAGTACTCTTATTGCTGATTACTTCTATAATTCTTGATTTCATCTGAACAAATCATGTCAGTCAGACATGCTGCTCAAAGTTATAGCAGTACATTAGATGATGACATGGAAATGGGGCATGACCCCTCAAAGTGACTCAAATTTAACATCCTTCTCAAATGATTTTCTTAATAAACTGTATGTCTATTTGTTGTGTATTTCTTATTCTATAATATGTGCAATTTATTTGAATTTTCACCTGATGCAATTCGAGAAATATGACGTCAAAGTTTTCTTACCTAAAATACAGCACTCATATCTTTGCCCATGGCTAGTCACATGACCCCTTACTTTCACATCCGGTCATACTATACATATGAGGTATACAATGGAAATAATGGGCTTTTCTCAAGACAACAAGCTAATTATTTCTTCCAAATATCAAAAGCCATAGTTATTTCAATTATAAAGCTCACATAATGAAGCTGGACCCCATCTGTCCCCTATTTAAAAAATCATCCCTAGCCAAATTCCAAATGCGACACTGCGGATACTATGTAGTGTAACCATTTCAACCCAAATGTAAATATATATACAAGTTAGTAGTGAAATACCCGTACAGTACCAATACTTGATGAAAAAAGATATTATGTCCTCTTCTACAGACCACGGAGTCTGGCTTATCCATTTGTTCATAAAGATATTGATCTTACTTATCTCACATGTGTTTTGCATGCTGCAAGGCCTTTCAACTGATAAACAATATTTAACTTCATGACCTGGGAGTTTGATCCACTTAGCAAGAGCGATTGTGTAAATCTTTTGAATGGCAATACATGTTAATGTAAATGGGCCTTAATCGGGCTAATACATATTTATCCTTTACAACACAGCATGTTCTGTCATTTCTACTTTGTTTACCTTAAACTATGAATGTAATTTACAGTCACATATGATTGAGTTCACTTTATAATAGATCAATATTGATATGAATCATCTAGATACCTGTATAGAATGTTTTATTAAGATTTTTTTTTTTTGCAGTTAAGCAGGTTTTCAGTGACCTAGATTTTCTAGGATGGTACACCACTGGGGAACAGCCAACTTTCTCAGATATTAAAGTTCACAAACAGGTAATTCTTATTGTCATTATTTACATTTTTAGCTCACCTCACGAAGTGAGAGGGAGCTTATGCTATCACCCTGTTGTCGGCATCCACACAAGTATGTTAAGATGTTTTATTTCTTTATTATAAGTGCTAGGAAGGTCAAACATGCACAGATGATGCATCTTTATGAGTAGACCACAAAATTATGTTCAAAGAAGGTTATGACGTATATTTTCTGCTTGAGTGCACATGTTAGGAAGATTTTGGAATCAATGTTAAGAAGTTTTATTTCTTTATTATAAGTGCTAAGAAGGCCAAACTTACACAGATAATGCGTCTTTATGGGTAGATCACATATCTACATTCAAATGCAGGTCATGACCTGTATTTTCGCATGAGTGCATATGTTAGGAAGATTTGGGTATCAATGTCAAGAAGTTTTATTTCTCGATTATCAGTGATAGGAAGGCCAAACTTGCACAGATGATGCATCTTTATGAGTTATTCACAAATCTATGTTCAAATGTAGGTCATGACCTATATTTTCTGTGTGGGTGCATGTTAGGAAGATTTTGGTATCAATAGAGTTCACCCATTCATGCAGAATTTGGTTCAATAAATGAAATACTCTACTCCCCTTTTCTATTTTGTTTTTGTGTGGTAGCATTTTTTTATGTACCAATATTAAAATGTATGCAGTTTGTTGGACATGTATTGGAGGTTTTAAAAATGTATACTAGATTATTAGCTAGAAATAAAAGCCTTATATAGATAATAACCTCTTTCTGGCAGTGTTTAAGTTTGACTAAATATTGATGAAGCTACTGTTCCACATGTACACATAAACATAAGAGACTGTCAGGTACGGAAGATAACCATAAATTCAAATTTCTGGAAAAATACTGTCACTCTAGGACCTAGACCGAGAACAGGCCAAAATTTTATTCTTGAGTTGGTATCAAAAATAAAATTTTTGCCTATTCTTGGTCTATCTAGGACCTACCATCACATTTAACCCCCAAGTTTTATACCCCTGGAATCAAAAGTTTTAGGAAATGAAGTAACTTTTCTTCTTTCTGTATGTCCATCTGTGTAATTGTCAATGTTTCCATCTGTTTGTCAGTGTAAAACATTCACAATGGCCAATTTTTTTTATTAGTGAGTGGTAAAAAAAGCCTTTAAACAGTATCAATAGTTTTGACTTTGTGACCTCTCTACCTCAGAATTTTAACCTTTCTATTGAAAACTTCAACATTGGCCATATTAAGTAAAAAGGTTTCATCAAGATATATTTTACAAATGCACTTGTTTTGGGAATACTTCTGTTGCTAAAAACTTTTGTAACCTTGACTTTGGAGTTGAATATTCAGGAGAAATTCAATAGTAATGATTTTGAATTGCTCATATCATATAAAGCTGCATATGAATAAAAAGTATCCTTATTGCTGCAGATTATTTCTTTAATTCTTGTTTTCATTTGGACATATCCTGCCAGTCAGATGTGCTGCTCAAAGCGATAGTAGCACAGTAGTCGATGGCATGGAAAAGAGGCATGACCCCCCAAAGTGACTCAAATTTGACACCCTACTCAAATGATTTGCTAAATAAACTGTATTTCTATTAATTTTATTGTGTATTTCTTATATATCGATATAGACAGCACAAAAAAGGTACAAGTGACTATAACACTATTTAAAATGTTAAATGCAGCGGAAGGAACAGTACATCCCTTATTCCAGTGGGATACATGTACATATCATACATAATATATAATCCATTCAATTTATTTGAATTTTCACCTGATTGAATTTAAAAAATAAGACTTCAAAGTTTTTTTTACCTAAATACAGCACTACTTTCCTTTGCCCATAGCTAATCACATGACCTCTTACTTTCACATCCGGTCATACTTAACATATGAGGTATACAATGGAAATAATGGGCTTTTCTCAAAACAAAAAAACTAATTATTTCTTTCAAATACCAAAAATCATAGTTTATATTTTAATTATAAAGCTCACATAATGAAGCTGGACCCCATCTGTCCCCTATTTAAAAATCACCCCTGGTCAAATTCCAAATGTGACACTGCGGATACTATGTAATGGAACCACTTTGGGTTTTTTTCTAAATTTTTTTTCTCTCGCTTCAGAAATAGATGAATTACAAATTATATTTTAATGAGAAAAAGAAATTATACCAATGTTATATATCTCATTTTTGTTTTTCAGATCTGCCAGATCAATGAGAGTCCAATATTTTTGAAAATGAATCCCTTAGCCAGACAGACAGACGTATGTACTGAATTTGTTTTTTTGCTTTTAAAAGTAGTATTTTTTACGCCATAAGACCTTGTCGTGAGGACAATGGATGATGTACATGTATTTTGATATGAGTAAACCTTTCTCATTTTATAGCTACCGCTATTCATAGAAACAGTAAAAATTGATACTTGTATATAACAAATATTTATGCTTTTGCAATATTATACACATACTAAATTTTCTGCAATGAAAAGATGATGATCAACAGTTACAAATTTTGCTCCTTTTTTTTTTAGTAAAGTGTTCATTGTTGTAACATACTATCAGCAATATTGTTTGTATTTTACAGCTTCCTGTTGCAATATATGAATCAGTAATAGATCTAGTGAACAAAGAGGTAATCTCTTGTTTTATGTACAAGAAAATTACTAATTTTGTTATTTTTTATCAGATAAAAAATATCGTCAAAACGTTGTTTATGTTCTTACAACCAGACACCCTCTATATTTGATTACATAAAGTTATTCATTACTTATAAAAGCTTTTGACACACACTACACTTTAGAGTATTCTTATTGGAAAAAAAGATAACGGTTAAAACAGTCATTTTATTTCATTATTTGCACAAGCGGAAGAGGTTGGATGAAACTTTATTCTAATACATGTATAGTTAATATTGTGTGATAAAAAAGTTTGTATTTTATACGGTTTATATGAAAATCTTCTGATTTCAATTCCCTCTCTGGCACAGAGGATTGGGATGTAAGGTCACACAACTTGAGTGTTTGAAGTATGACATATGAAATAGAAAGTAATGGAAGGTTCATTATTTACGTTATTTCAGGCTACCATGTTATTTATTGAGCTCCAGTACACTCTAGCTACAGAGGAGGCAGAGAGGATAGGAGTGGACCATGTAGCCAGGGTGTCCACATCAGAGAGTGGAGAAGGTTCCACTGGTAATTTACATATATAAATGTCTATTGTTTTGGTATAAAACAAAATGATGAAGAGTTTGCTGACAAAGAGGTTTTCAAACCATGATGTTGTTAAATGTTGACTTTCTTTTTGAGGCTAAACATGGATTATGGAATCCTATAAGAATTACATTGTTTAAAGTCAAATTAGTGTTTACTGTATAGTATTAAGGAATATTGTATGTAAAGTCTTTGAGCAGAATATCTTTGGCCTGAAAGTGCCAGTAAGTCTCACCTGTCTTTGTAAATTTATGTTTCCTGTGATATTTATTTGTTTAATTTTAGCTCTTAAGAGCTTATGTTGTATGTTTGCAATGTTCGACACTACTGTCCTGTTCACTAATTCCAGAGCACCCTGTTTTCCCGGTTTTCTCTAAAATATGATAATGTCATCTTCCAAAAAGATATCAATTTTATAGTACTCCTTTAGTCGTAACAGAAAATACCATTGTTTTGGCTGTGCATCAGTTAAGTTAGAAATAGGACGGAAAATAAAAAGTCTACGGGGATTTTCTATAGTAAAATCGCTGAAAATGTGTGACGTCGGAGGCTTTGACGTCACTGTTTACTATTGTTGACACGGAGAGCAAGATGGCGGCGGCTTGAAATTAACATGGGAATTTCCCGTAGACATTTTATTTTTTCATATTGCGGTTTGAAGGCAGCTGATAGGGTAAGTTGAAGTTAATTTCCAGTTACGACTAAAGGATGTCAATGCTCGGAAACAATTATTTATAGCAAAATTCTTCAGACAACAGAATAAATCGCCAAAACAGGGTGCTCTGGATTTAGTGAACAGGACAGTAAATAAAACTTCTCTGTTAGCATTTGTTAAAGATAATAAGTTAACCCTACCTAACGCCCTCTCCCACCCAATCCAAACCCCCCCCCCCCATCCCCCCCCAAGAGAAAAAAGGAAAAAGGGGGGAAAAAATTATATGTAATCCTTATTTACGGCCATTTGACGTTGTATTTTTCTTTGTTTATTACAGTGGCAGAGCAGTTAATTGCACAGCATAGCTCTATCAAGATGTTACATAGTCGTGTGAGACTGATCTTAGAGTATATCAAAGCAGTACAAGCAGGTGAGGACAAATAAGCACTTAATTCATGAACCTCCTCCTTGATTATACCATTGTATCAAAATTATGTATATTCAGCTGAAATGATGTGAGCTTAAGTTAATGTAGTAAATCTAATTCTTTTTACGTGTAGATAGAAAAGATGTATGTACATGTAGTTAAAGTCTGAATAGATCTTTTGCCTGCCCACTTAGATGCGAATATGTACAGGTAATGGCTGTCTTGGAAGTTTATGCCCTGTTTACACGACGGGTTTAATGCGCATTAAATCGAATTTAATGCGCATTAGATTTTGGCTGCGTTAACACGAGGAATCTAATGCGCATTAGTTTAATTCGCATTAGATTTAATGCGCATTAGATTTTGCCGTGTGAACGCAAAGCGAATCTAATTCGCATTAAATCTGGCGCATGCGTATATGATTTACTAGAATTCTACAGTACATTTCCATCATAACTGGGCACTTTTAATCACCCTTGGACCTCGAAACATAGAATAAGAGGTAAAAATACTTGATTTCATTCACAATGAACCCTCTGAATAACTGTTCTGCGTCTCTAAACTTACGTATAGTAACATTATACTGTGACGTCATTTTATCTCACAATGACGTCATGCAATGCATGCATAAGTCCAACTTAGGAAGAGGTAAATATTATGAGCAAAACAACATACAGGCATGCATTTGACCCTTTTACTATCTAAAGTATCCGGCTCTCAGTGCAAATGTACCAAAATCTAATGCGCATTAGAATGTGTCGTGTGAACGCAATGCGAATCTAATTCGCATTGGAATAAAGCGCATCAAATCTAATGCAAATTAGATTTAATGCGCACTCGTGTGAACAAGGCAATAGTTTATAATCTGCAGGAATTTACTTTCATCTCTTATTTCAATATCATACATTGTATTTCAAACTTATGTAATATGATAGATTTTATGCTTTGTGTATTTTATATGTACCTTTTCAATGTATGATAGAAATTATGATTTACTTTCATAGGAGAAATCCCGAAGAACCATGATATTCTACGAGAAGCCTACAGTCTGTGCTATCGTTTACCTGTGTTGAACACAGATAAATTCAAGGAAGACTACTTCAATGTATGTCTTATCTGATTTGCTTTTCACCCTACAGATATTTGATCAACACTTAAAGGATGAAAATAAACTTTCTTTTTAATCTTTACTTTTACTTTTTAATCTTAACTTTAAATTTATCAATAATTCTAGATCATTGCTTATTGAAGAGATTTTTTTAATATGATAAAAAATATTATTCTTGTTTTCAGCAATGCAATGATGTATGTTTGATGTCTTACCTGGGAACAATAACAAAAGGATGTAACTCAATAAATCAGGTATTTAGACGCCCAATTCAATTAAGAATATATTCACCATTTGACTTCATGCAATTTAATTTTTTCATACTGACTTCAGGAGATTATCCTCTGCCATATTTGAAAAGGCAATATGGGGAAACATCATTTTATGTTGACAAGTCTTTCTTTTACAAATGTTAATTCTAAAGGAGATCCTCTCCTTTCTTCTATATTGATAAGAAAATGTGTTATATGTAAAATTTATCAGACAATGTCTATGTTATTCAAACAAAATGCAGTTTTGATAAGTTTTTAGGGATAAAAAAAGTTTATCAATTATATACATGTACAATGTATTTTCTTTAATACTTTAATAGTACATTGTACTTGTTTGGTTTATGTCTTGTCATTGTGGGTCCAGATAAAGATAGGACTGTGATAATTTATGCATAGATTCATCACAATAACACATCGGGTAAATTTTGACCTTGTCACCTTTGTCCCAGGCATTGACTTTCTTAAAAAAAACTTTGATCTGGCCATATCTATTGAACATATTATAAGGCATAGATCAAATTTCACATAGGGATACCTTGTAACTCTTGTCCGAGACCTTTACTTTTGACAATGGATTTTGACATATTTTAATACTTTAACCTGGGCCATATATTTTGACAGGTAGGTAATAGGCCTTTGATATTCAGAGGTAGACTCATCACAACCATAACCTTTAGTCAGAGCCTTTGGACCAAGTGACCTTGAACTTTGACATACTTTTCAAAAATTTTAACCTCGGCCATATCTTTTGAAATGAAAGTGATTGGACATAAATATTTTGATGAAAATGCTCATCATGTGATAAGACCTACATTGCAAGCTATGTTGTCTTATGAGGCAAGTCCTGTGATTAAATTTATATCTTACACTGAAACATGTACCGGCATATAAATCTACTTCATATGTATCCTATGCTGTATTGAATAATGGACCTTTTATGACTAAATTTTAAATCATGATCACATATATAATTTTTTTTGCAGTTTGTGAATAAATTCAATGTGATGTATGACAGACAAGGAATGGGAAGGAGAATGAGGGGACTTTTCTTCTGATTGAGTTACCTCATTTTAGTGATAATGTCTGCATTTACAAGTGCTTGATGGATTTATCATGTCGTTGCAAGAAGATTGATATATGACTTTAGTTTGTTATGTTGAGAGAGAGAGAGAGAGAGAGAGAGAGAGAGAGAGAGAGAGAGAGAGAGAGATGAATAGCTACATGTATGTGATCTGATATAATGTTAGATTGTCAAAAAAAAGGAAAAAATAAATTGATAGACATAAATATACATGTGAATAAGTTATTTTCCTTCGAGTTACATAGATGTTTTTGCAGCTTTCTTGTTTAGGATGCAGACATCACTAGCAACATACTTCTCAGAACACAAAAGTGTATGTCACAGCCTAAGTATATCATGTGCTTCAACCATAATCATTGTGAAGTGTGAATACATTCCTGGTCAAGGCTGATGTCCATTGTGAGACGATAAAATACTTTGTACTTTTTATGTGAGCCTGTTTTTAGCTTTTTGGACAGGCAGATTTTCACATGCTTGTGTAATGTAATTGGGTTGCACTGGTTTCTTTTGACCTGAACACTTTGACATGTATGACTCAATATGGCTTTTGACCTTGTGTCTTTGAAAAAAAAAATTCTCACAAGATGTTGGTTTGAGATCTGGTCATACCATCTTTAGTATTTTTATTTGACCTGATTTAGTCAAACATGAATCAGAATAATTGATGATGTTACTGTTGGACCTCATTGTCTGATGCACTTTGGAATCACTAGATTAAATCTCACGAAAACATACAGGAAACAAGAACTCAAGGTCCTCTATCAAAATTGTATTGACCAGCCCAATCTGTTTTAAAAACAGCTGTCCTTTCTCAAAAGACTGGTTCACCCATGCATTCCTGAGGGAATTTCTTAAGATAACGGACAATGGATTTGATTGGTTGACACATTTTTTACTTCAGGTTTTTCAAAAACACATTTGCTTTACCAAATGTAGTATAACTTGTGTGAGCAATATAGGCTTTGAACTGCAAGTTTCTGAGAAGATGCAGGTTTGCTACTAGGCCATACTGTCTTTAGCAGTTTGGATGTTTTTAAATTGTCATTGATAGTGACAAAAGTCATGATTCAAATTCCAAGCTGATTTGTTGGTCCAAATTTCACTCTGAGATTAATCATTGTGGAAAGTTTGGAGAGTCTTGACATCTGTAGTGATCTTGGAGAAATATACCTAGAAATGAAAGTCTTTTATTATTAGATTCAGATTTGCATCACAATTTCTAGTAGAAATTTGTCAAACTTAAAAGAGGAATTGAATAAATTTTCAAGATGACAGTCACAAAGAGAAATTCACTGATTATGCATAGACACTGTGTAGCATCACGTGACTTAAGTTGGTGAAACCACCAACACAAGATGGAGGCATACTGCTCGTTTGGGGGAAAGAAAACGGGTACTGTTATTATTGTTTTGGTTCAATTTTATCTTTTCATAGCCGATGTCCTAGTAAAAAATGATATTTTGACGATTCTTTGTTTGTCGATCAAGAAATCATTGTAGTTTTTAGCTCTACTGGTCAAAGACTAGTCGAGCTTATGCGATTGCCCTGTGTCCGGCGTCCGTCTGTCCGTCCGTTAAACTTTTCTCGTGAATGCGAATCCTCTGAATCTGTAAATGGTAAGAAATTAATTCTTTTTGCATTATGTTGGGCCTATGGTCTAGTTGTGCACCTGATATTTTGTTTTGGCCCCTGACCCCCAGGGTCTTGGAAAATGGGTGTGGTCATTTTCTCCTATATAACTCAATGTAATCTTGTGAACACCAAATCTCGGAAACTATAATTGATAGGGAAATGATTCATTTTGCAATAAAATGGGTTTGTGGTCTTTTTGTGCACCTGATATTTTGTTTTGGCCCTGACCCCCAGGGTCTTGGAAAATGGATGTGGTCATTTTCTTCTATATAACTCTATGTAATCTTGTGCTCACAACTCCTCTGACACTTTAAATGATGGAGACTTTATTCTTTTTGCAATATGATGGGTCTGTGGTCTAGTTGTGCACCTGATATTTTGTTTGAGCCCCTGACCCCTAGGGTTTTAGAAAATGGGTGTGGTCATTTTCTCCTATATAACTATGTAATCTTGTGCTCACAACTCCTCTGACACTTTAAATGATGGAGACTTTATTCTTTTTGCAATATGATGGGTCTGTGGTCTAGTTGTGCACCTGATATTTTGTTTGAGCCCCTGACCCCCAGGGTCTTAGAAATGGGTGTGGTCATTTTCTCCTATATAACTCTATGTAATCTTGTGCTCGCAACTCCTCTGACACTATAAATGATGGAGACTTAATTCTTTTTCAATATGATGGATCTTTGGTCTAGTTGTGCACCTGATATTTTGTTTGAGCCCCTGACCCCCAGGGTATTAGAAATGGGTGTGGTCATTTTCTCCTATATAACTCTATGTAATCTTGTGCTCACAACTCCTCTGCCACTATAAATGATGGAGATTTGATTCTTTTTGCAATGATGGGTCTGTGGTCTAGTTGTGCACCTGATATTTTGTTTGAGCCCCTGACCCCCAGGGTCTTATAAAAATTGGTGTGGTCACTTTCTCCTAATATTATAACTCTGTGTAATCTTGTGCTTGCAACTCCTCTGACACTATAAATGATGGAGACCTAATTCTTTTTTCAATATGATGGGTCTGTGGTCTAGTTGTGCACCTGATATTTTGTTTGAGCCCCTGACCCCCAGGGTCTTAGAAATGGGTGTGGTCATTTTCTCCTATATAAATTAGGTAATCTTTTGCTCGCAACTCCTCTGATACTATAAATAATGGAGACTTGATTCTTTTTGCAATATGATGGGTCTGTGGTCTAGTTGTGCACCTGATATTTTGTTTGAGCCCCTGACCCCTAGGGTCTTAGATATGGGTGTGGTCATTTTCTCCTATATAACTCTATGTAATCTTGTGCTCGCAACTCCTCTGACACTATAAATGATGGAGACTTTATTCTTTTTGCAATATGATGGGTCTGTGGTCTAGTTGTGCACCTGATATTTTGTTTGAGCCCCTGACCCCCAGGGTCTTAGAAATGGGTGTGGTCATTTTCTCCTACATAATTGTGCTCTCTACTCTTTTAAAGCAATTAATGATGGAGAGTTAATTCTTTAAACAATATTATTGATCTGCAGTCCTGTTGTGTCATTGATAGTTCATTTGAGCTAGCAGCCCCTGGTCCCTAGGATGTTGGAAAATGGGTGTGACATTCCTTTTCGAAATACTTTATCTCCGATATTATGAAGTATATGAGTGATATTCTAGTTGCAGTCTAATGGATATGTTGTTTTGTCGTGCTACTTACAATTTGTTAGAGCGCCTGCTCCCTATGGTCTTGGTTAAAAGAAAAAAAGAAAATTGACATTTAAGGGAAAAAAAAACAACCAGGAGAGCTACGGTCTCGTCAGAGACTTCTGGTCTTCTATATAACTCCATGTAATCTTGTGAACACCATTTCTTAGAAACTATTATTGATAGGGAAATAATTCTTTTTGCAATTTATTGAGCCTTTGGTATAGTTGTGCACCTGATATTCTGTTTTGGCCCCTGATCCCCATGGTTTTGGAAAATGGGTGTGGTCATTTTCTTCTATATAACTCTATGTAATCTTGTGAACACCATTTCTCAGAAACTATTATTGATAGGGAAATAATTCTTTTTGCAATTTATTGAGCCTTTTGTATAGTTGTGCACCTGATATTCTGTTTTGGCCCCTGACCCCCATGGTTTTAGAAAATGGGTGTGGTCATTTTCTTCTATATAAATCCATGTAATCTTGTGAACACCATTTCTCAGAAATTATTATTGATAGGGAAATAATTCTTTTTGCAATTTATTGAGCATTTGGTATAGTTGTGCACCTGATATTCTGTTTTGGCCCCTGACCCCAAGGGTCTTGGAAAATGGGTGTGGTCATTTTCTCCTATATATAACTCTATGTAATCTTATGAACACGATTTCTCAGAAACTATAATTTACAGGGAAGTAATTGTTTTTGCAATTTATTGAGCCAATGATCTAGTTGTGCAACTGATATTTTGTTTTGGCCCTTGATCCCCAGGGTCTTGGAAAATGGGTGTGGTCATTTTCTCCTATATATATAACTCTATGTAATCTTGTGAACACCAAATCTCAGAAACTATAATTGATAAGGAATTGATTATTTTTGCAATAAAATATGGGTTTGTGGTCTTGTTGTGCACCTGATATTTTGTTTGAGCCCCTGACCCCCAGTGTCTTGGAAATGGGTGTGGTCATTTTCTTCGATTGAACCCTATGTAATCTTGTGAACATAAATTCTCAACAAGTAAAAATGATAGAGAGTTAATTCTTTTTTGCATTATAATATAGGTCTTTGATCTAGTTGTGCACCTGATACTTTGTTGGGCCCCTGACCACTCCTGTAATGTAATCTTGTGGACACGAATTCTCAGAAAGTATAATTGATAGAAAGTTCATTCTTTTTGCATTAAACATGTTAAAATGGGTCTGTGGTTTTGTTGTGCACCTGATACTATTTTTCAGCCCATGACCCTTGGGGTCTTGGAAAATGGGTGTACCACTTACATGGATGCTTTCAAACAACCAGGAGAGCCTAGTCTCGTCAGAGATTTCTAGTTACAAACATTCTGATGAAAGAATGTCGTGGTCGTGGTTCGCCTCTATAGTTCTCGGAAATGTTGATTTCACGTTAGAAATACACATTTTTAGGCAATATTATGTGATAACAAGTGAATTTTCATTTCATACGATGTATTATGAAACTCGTGACGTTGTGCGTTTTATATTCCCTCGCCAAGGCTCGGGGATATAAAACACACAACTCGTTTCATATTACATCGTATGAAATGAAAATTCATCTGAGATCCCATATTCTGTGACCTTGACATGGAACTTTATATGACCCATCCTTAATTTAACCGTAAACAAGTATCCACATATCGTTAAATAGTGTTCAATAGTTTTGGGAAATCAAATGGAAACTGAACGAATGGCGAAAGAACAGACTTAGAATTTTAGTAGAAGTACAGTGAAACCTGTCTAAACCAATACCTGTCTAATCTGATACTAAGTAAGCTGTCTATTCCGATAATTTTTTTTTTTGTCCCAAAGAATTTCCATCTTTTCCTATATAAAATAACCTGTGTAAACCGAACACTGCCTACTCTGAATACCGATTGAAATTTTTGGTCCCAGTGACATTTTATTCATGTCTAAACCGATAAGTTAAAACAACACTGAACTTCCTTGACTAACCCATGTGTTGATTAATTGGGCTTTTACTGCCGACATAATTGTTTGTATTATAATAAGTTCAATGTGTGTCACCAAGTACAAAACTAAAAATTTTATAGCCAATTCCATCTGACTTAAAGTCTTTTTTCATGGAGTATATATTTCCAAGTTTATCACAGAGAGGACAATTTCTATGTCAGAAATTAGAGTTTAAACAGTACATGGTAAACAAGAAAGCATTAATGTATCACAGTTTTATGATGATTATTTCCTTAGGAAAATAAAGATAACTTCTCATGCAGGAAACCTTAATTTGATTAAACTGTGTAATCCGATAACCTGTTTATACCGATATTTATTCTTGGTTTGAGTTGATATCGGTTTAGACAGGTTTCACTGTATTAGAATTTGATACGGAAAATGAAGTTCTCCGTTTTCGAGTTTAAAATTACAAATTCTTCATTTCCGGCGAGGGAGTATCCGACGGTCAACAACATCAACCCACTGTTTTGCAGTGTCATATTCGCGTAAATCATGTCGTCTTCAAGCCAGGGACAGATAGTGATAGAGCCTCCTATAGAAGAGACGGAAGATGAGGCTGTCAACTTAAATCACAGAATAGACAGTGTTACAATTTTGATGTTACTCAGTTTGCTGTTACTGACAATTTTGACGATTTGGTTTTTCAAATATCGTCGTTTCCGATTTGTACACGAATCTGGACTATCAATTATTTATGGCAAGTGTTGATTAAAAGAACATATTGATTCTAGTTTTCTCATATAAGATGATTGATAAAATTATGGAAGAAAATGTATTCATTGACACTTGATGATGAGTAATGTACATTTGTAAATTCCATTTTACATGTTTTAGCACTTGGCAGTAGAATACCATCTATTTGGTTCACTTTTGTCTCTTTCTAGGATGTTCTGCCCAGCAAACCTGTGACATCATTTTGCTCCAAATCATAGCAATCACTGTTATGGACCTTGTCATTCGATAATTGTTACGTTGAGCGTAGTATTGGTCGTACAGACATATATTATACACTGTTAAGTTATGGGAGTTCGAGATCTATCCCCCTATATAAATTTTAATCACAAAAATTGCCAACAAAAAAAAGTTAAAAGGAATATTTTTCCCTTTTAAAATCGTCATATTTTTTCTATAAGGTCCCGGTCCCCTAAACTTAACTTATGATTTACATGAACATTCCCACTAAAATGTTTTTGCATTGGGCAATTATCAATGATTTTACAAATTAAATTATCTTAACTGTGTATTCAAAAAAGATTAACTTCTACCAAGACCAAGCCAAAGTATTACCGGTAAGAAGGTTTTGAAGAAGGTAGATCAGTCTCAATCATTTTTTTCTGTTGTCCTCAAATATTTCATTATACCTTTCAACAATGATTTGTTTCCTTACTTGCAAGTAGCATTTGCATGCAATTTTCAACGTGAAATATTGATGTACATGTATGTATTGATATGGTACTAAAACTTGTTAAATCCACATCACATTGGGTCTGTGCATACCGGTTAATAAGGTACATAAGGTGACAAAGTGATTTCCCATTTTGAAAATTTGTTGTCCACTATACTACATGTATAGCGACAGATGCTTGAAAAATAGAAAGTTCTAATTGTTCTGAATATATTGTGAGGTTTCCACCAATTTGACTTGGAGAAAAATTATGAGGATCTGGTTATAAAAGTCAGAAACATCTATGCTTGTAATATAATGTATATATTTTTATAATGAATCAATACAAAAATGTACCTCTGGTAAATTTTACACCTATTACTTACCCACAGATATCAATAAAATTATCTAAAAAAAAAAGTGCTGTCAGGGTTTTTTCTAGCCCCTGATGTCAATTTTTAGGAATTTTTAGGTCTAAAATTGGGAAAAAGTACCACTTTTTGGCATTGGGAATGGGGATGAATTTCGGCCCCTTACAGACCCTAAAAAAATCCCTGACTGTACAGGGTGTATATTATAATTTAGGTATAGTACATGTAAGTATAGTTTGTATTTACTTCTCTACAACAGGTATGATAATTGGAGTCATCATAAGGTACACCAGTAAGTCATCAAATGAAAGTGCCATAGCTGTCCTAGTCAATAGTTCCTACACTGCACAGAATGCCCCACCCTCTATATTTGTGGAGCTGCCTACATCATTACCCAAAAACATGTCGGGAACCAATGGTACTGCTCATGTCAACACAAAAACGATACAGTACAACCTTTGGGGAGAGGCAGAGGATGAGAAGGAGTTATCACCCCTTGTCACAGCTGTAAGATAACTTACCTTTAATATTGAGTTCAGCTGTGTATGACATGAAATTCTGTTCATCCTACCTATATGTGATTGTTTGTAATTCAGTCAGTAATTCAGTGATCTATTTTCTTTCAGGTGACTTTTGATCCAGAGCTTTTCTTTAATGTGTTACTGCCATTTATCATATTTGAAGCTGGATATAGCATGAAGAGGGTATGGGCAATTCATTTCTGTTTGTTCATAGTACATGTATATGTATATTGAAAGTAACAATCCTTTTATTTTGCCATACATGATACATGAACATGTATCAAAACAAGGCTGTGTAGAAAGGAAAAATAAATTCAACTTAACGTCTAAATGGTCTGACTGACCTTGATTTGCTAGCACGAATATTTGCACTTTATGAAAACTTGAATTATCTTTATTTTGATAACAATCTTATTTTCATTTGATATCTTTACATGTAAATTGACAATGCAATTTCAATAAAGGAAATAATTCATTTTTTTTTTTCAGCGACACTTCTTCAGAAATTTAGGAGCCATTATGACTTATGCATTTATTGGAACGACCATTTCCTGTTTTGTTGTTGGGTAAGATATTGCATTTGTTAGTTAATCATTGGTTGGTATATAATAACATGTATCCTTTGGTTATTGATTTGTTTTTGAACCAAAAAAGAAAACATTCCTTGAGAAAAAAACCCTTTCAGTCACTAAATTCATTAACATATATTATACTTTCAGTGGTATCATGTATGGACTGACCCGTTTCATGTCAGTTTCATTCAAACTGAATGATTGTTTCTTTTTTGGAGCCATTATCTCGGCCACTGATCCAGGTTTGTAGAGAAATATCTTATCATAGTCTTATAAACTTACATGTACATCAATTTTACGTCAAAGTAACCTGTTCTGTATGAAGTTTCTAATCTAAGCATGATAATTTTATATTATTTCAGTGACGGTACTTGCTATATTTAGTGATCTGAAGGTAGATGTTGACCTTTTTGCCCTTGTGTTTGGAGAAAGTGTACTTAATGATGCAGTTGCTATAGTTTTATCAGGGTAAGTTATAAGGATTTTATAGGAATATCTATTGATAATATCCTTTCCAAAAAAGGTTGGTAGATAAAAGTCACCCTGTCCTTCTGAATATTTTCTAATCATGACTGTTTTTTTGTGTAAGTTCTCTAAGGAAATTTCAAAAACAGAATGAATTATGTCTAATTGTAAAAATTACAATATCTATATCTTAAACAAAAGTCATGTATTTGTAGTAAGTGTTACTTGCACAAAATACTAAAAAAAAAAGAGACTCGGAGGTTTATGCATGTAATATGTACTCATACATTTATTTTTCAATTTTACAGATCTGTTGAGAAGTATGGAAAGTTGTCTACAGGAGGTTTTAATGTATCAGCTTTCTTTTCTTCGTTTGGAAACTTTGTTGGAATATTTGCTGGTGCCTTTGCCATTGGATCTGCCATAGGATGTGTAAATGCTCTGATATCCTTTACTATGTTGTAAATAAATTTCATTGTGTTGTATGAAATATTCAAATGCGAAGTAGAAATTACAAGATAGAAAAAATGTAATTTCTACTTCATCTGACATGTGACTTAACTTGTGAATGTTTATTCAGTATCAGCTTGAAAATTTTCTCATACATGTACCATGAAAGCAATTGAATTTTGTACAGTGAGTATTTCAAAAATAAAATTGTTTTCCTTAATTCTGCATACATTACTAAGTATACAAAGATAGGAGACTTTCCCTTGCTGGAGACAGCATTGTTTTTCCTCATGTCGTACAGTTCATTCCAGGCTGCAGAGGCTGCTGGTCTTACAGGTATGTTTCCTTTATCGAGAAAGAGAATACTATGATAACATGTATATTGGCTATTCCTCATGACAACACTTTATAACCTCTTTGACTTTATCTGCACCAGAGAAAAGGGAGGGTTTTCATTTTAACAGTACAAACTGTATTCCAAAAATGTAGGAAAACATTTCTGCTTAGTAGGGATCTTACTATATGTACATGCTGGTATATTTGTTCTGATTCTGAGAATATTTTGTGGCTTCACATATGTGTAATATGTTATATATTTTTCAGGAATTGTTGCTGTTTTATTTTGTGGCATTACTCAAGCTCATTACACATACAACAATTTATCGAAAGAATCAAAGGAGAGGACAAAGCAGGTGTGTATGTTTGATAGCTAGAATGTATACATGTAAATAGTACACCATGTAAATTGTTTGTTTTATTCTATTAAATTTATAAAGAAGGTATCTTTCTTTTTTGTATTTTCAATTTAAATTTTATGAAATGTAGATATTTAGTAAATTTTTTCATTATTTTGTAACTGCATTAAAAATCCTATAAATTATGTGATCATTGCAATTGCAATTCACATGAGCTTGTACGTATACTTTATCGGATAAGAAATACATGTATATGTATAACTTTTTAAAAAATTTCAGCTTTTTGAGTTAATGAATTTCCTGGCAGAGAATTTTGTATTCCTGTACATTGGTGTAGCTGTGTTTACATTTCATTCCCAGCACTGGCATCCAGGATTTATCTTCTCAGCTTTTGTATCCTTATATATGTATCACTAACAAATAATCATGCAACTGTTGGAGATGTAGAGTCTAAGTTTATATGATGCATTAATGCCAATTATACGGTATTTAAAAAAAATGCATGTATCACAATTGCAAGATCTCTATCATCCTTTGAAATACCAAATTACATGTATAAACTGTGAAGATATGCCTAATTTTAGGGATAATTGATAGAGTCAAGGTCAACTTTGCACTCAGGATATATTTGATGATCACTCTTAAAGCATGAAGGAATAAAATAATGCAGAATTTATTTTCATGAATTTTTCATTCACTTCTGCACAACGTCTAATTCTGTAGCAAGTTGATCAATGAAATAAATTATTTAAAGTAAAATGGACTTGCCATATTCCGTTAATCTCAGATTGTAGTTAAATAATCTTTTATCGGCTGTATTAGACTTTAAAAGGAAATCAAGTTCTTGAAATTTTCATAATTTATATCAAATCCTGCATTGAAATTTGTTTCTGACACTTTCAGCATGTGGATTTAGGTGTAAATAAGATTTTAATGTAAATATTTTACAGTTACAATGTATGTATTCAATGTGCCTTTATAAATCCTTATCTGTCTCTCAGTTTGCCATCATTGTCGCTAGGTTTTGTAATATTTACCCACTTTCTCTTTTACTCAATCTCGGGAGGAAAAACAAAATCAAATATTCATTCATGCATATGATGATGTTTTCTGGTAAGTACATATTGCTTGTACATGTATTTAAGGATTGTTTTTCAGCTTTTGCGCTTTATCGTTGTGTGTTGGCAGTAGGGAATGGAAACAAAATATGTAAATCACAAAGTGCTTTTCATGAATTTTGTTTCCATTCCCTACTGCCAATACACACCGATAAAGCGCAAAAGCTGAAAAACAATCCTTATATTTACATTTTACGTGGTAATCAAGTTATTTCTGCAAATTTTTCATCCCGTTTCTTTACATTTGAAATATCATTGCGGAGGGAGAACGTCACTTGACGTAACTGCAAACAAACATTCGACATTTTTGGCTAGATTCGAAGTAGTACCTTCTGTACGGAAATGTTGTTGAAAAATGAGAAACTGAATTTTGTCCTTTGGCTGTATTTTGACCATTTCAATTAAAACTGAAAAAAAAAAATGAATCGTGAAAATTCTTGGCTTTTGTCCAACATAATTCAGACATAGCAGAGTGTTAAACTGGAGAAATTTCACAGAACTTCGAGGGAAAACATTTGAAAACTCACTTTAACACACTGTTAAACTGTTTATACCTATGAAATCAATCTGTGTTATTATACAAACTTCTGTAAAATTACCCTATTTCTTCTAGAAGTAATTAGAATAATGCAAAAGTGGAGTACAGCCGTGGAAAATGTGAAAACTTTCGATATTTTCATGACTTACCTCAACATCATGGCTAAAGATTCGCTGATACGCAAAATATTTCTGATATTATGATTCCATAAGAAGCAAAGATGTATTCACTGTTGATACCTTTGTAAATGACACAAGTGAATCAAATCCTCATCCTAAATACTGAATATTTGATCCACTAATGCCTGAATATTCGCTCATTCAAACACGGCATCTTTCTGCAGACAGCAATGCAGTTTGTCCTTGAACTTCGTTTACTGATGCGTGATCGACTTACTACGTCACACTTCTTGGAAGTGTACATGTGGGTGACCTAGACTTTAACACATTTAATCACTGGACGTAGACGGCGTCGTTTGATAATGGATATGTGTTTTGAATCTGTGTTTAAGCAATAAATAAAATGGGCATTTTATCAGAAATTAATCTGCGTACGTTCTAAAGTCACGTGATAGCCTCTTGCGTCTATAGAGAAATAAAGCAACAGTTGGCTTGGTACCTTGATATAAGGATAATGAAGTAGGAATGTAAATATATACAAGTGTTCATGTAGAATATTAACTAAATTTTAAAGCATCATTATTTATTTGGATATTATGAAAAATACGGAACATGTAAGTAAATCTAAGACACATAATATTATAATGATCACAGATGGCAGCCTCTCATGAAATCTTCTTTTCCCCCTCGTTGTGTGTAAAATAGAGAGGGGCATTCATTGACGTATCGATGTACATGTGATGGAATGGACAGATAAACACATAATATACCTTTTCCTTGTAAAAAAATAAAAAACAAGATTCAAAGGAATAAGTTGGGATAGGCCGTACATGTAGAATCCAACTCACATAAATTGAGATAAATGTATTTCACTTTTGAATTTTCACACCAAAATTTTATTTAGAAAAAAAATTTATATCGGCAGATGATTTATCATATATTTTAGGTTTACGAGGTGCTATAGCATTTGCCCTGTCAATCCGTAACACAGCTACAGAGGCTCGAAAGCTGATGGTATCGGCCACTATGTTTATAGTGTTAGTAACAGTTATATTCTGTGGAGGCTTCACCACACCCATGTTACAGTGGTTACAAATCAGGTAAATATACGGCACTTTAACATAAACGTTATATTTAGACGGAGTATTTATGGTATCAGCCACTATGTTTATAGTGTTAGAACAGTTATATTCTGTGGAGGCTTCACCACACCCATGCTACAGTGGTTACAAATCAGGTAAGTATACGACACTTTAACATAGACATTATAATTAGACGGAGAACTTATGGTATCAGCCACTACGTTTATAGTGTTAGTAACAGTTATATTCTGTGGAGGCTTTACCACACCCATGCTACAGTGGTTACAAATCAGGTAGGTACGGCTCTTTAACGTGAACGTTATGACGGAGTACTTATGGTATCAGCCACTATGTTTATAATGTTAGTAACAGTTATATTCTGTGGAGGCTTCGCCACACCCATGCTATTACACATAATTAAAAGTATGTTTGTATATTACAGAGTTGGTGTAGAAGAAGATAGAGAAATGACAAATCTTGCTGCTGTGCCATCAGTAAGTTATTTATTAAATTATTTTATTATTTTAAATTATTTTGCTGTAGTGTAAATTAAAATGTTCTTAATACAGTATCAGGCATTAGAGTGGTTTTGATATAATATTGTGTGACTTTTACATCATTAAATCTTTTTGGTCGATACTCATAATGTTTATGTTATTGTTAATGATAAGTAAGACATTTTATCCCTCCTCTGGCAAATTTCTTGTAATCTGATTGGCTGAGAAGAATCAAGTGATATGTTGTATTAGGTAACTGACAAGTTTTTAATTTTAATACCCTAATTCTACTACAATGCTTTAATCTTGAGTTTGTTATATGGTGAAATAAGATAAAACACAGAAAAAAAAACGTTCCATGGGATAAATACATTTTACAGTGTGTTACTGGGGGATACAAAACATATTGTTTCCATGAAGGAAAAAGCTGTATTGGGCTTGGCTTCTCTTCACCCAGTACAAATTTTTTCATCAGCTAGATATACTTTCTGTAGCCCTTCTGTAAGAATTGTATCAATGATGTTATGTTAAGTACATGTGTAACACAAGTTTGATGTTACCCTACAGAAACCTAAGCCCCAGAGACAGTATAGTACCATGGAAAACATGGAGGATAGCTCGGGGGCTTTTAGCTCGGTTTGTTACTCAAATTTACTCACATTAACTCAGCTATTTATAGTGCATGTCTGTGGTGGTGTGAGTGCCTTACTACTAACTTATCACATAAGAATTATTTCATCAATTCTTCATTGTTACTGAGCCACTTTTATGAAATATTTGCATGCATCTCGATTTTCCAGATATGTGGAAATTATTATATTTATGTAAAAGCAAATAACTTGGTTTCACTCATTTACACCATATTCTTTTATTGCAATTATAATGCCAACACATTCTCTGTAAATAATAAAAGAGGCCTCTATGGAGTCTGTTTGCACTTTAAATGTTGTACTACATTTTAAGACTAGTATGTACATGTAGTTCTAATTGTATATCACTTCTATCTCATATGCTTGATATGCTTGTTTATTCACAATGGCATGTCAACTTAATCTTATGTAGAAATCAGGAAGTTATGATGATTTTGCATGTATATTGTAAAGTGATCCATGTAGTATATTCAGTCTACCTTATTCCTATAGTGACTTGTCTATCTGTGTCTTCATTTGGTTTCCTTTCATAACTTTACCTACATGTATTTCAATGTTTATTGGAACTACAAACTTTTCATCATCAGAAGTTTACAAACTCAACTCTTTTAAAGATGTCTATTCTTTAGGAATAATTAAGATTCTGAAAGAAATTAAAATAAAATCTTGCTGTGGTCAGAAAGCTTCTTTTCATTTATTTGTTCTGTTTTTTTAATGGATTGCATTTGCATCTTTCTCTTTGTTGAACATGCTATTTAGGGGCTATTTTCTTGAACCTGCTATTTAGAGGCTATTCACTGCTATTGTTAGATCAGTTTTTGTCCTGACCTAATGTTTCATTGTGTATGAAGGTTTATGATTGGCTTACCTCTCTCACATTGTGTAGTGGATGGGAATGGCATGGACTTTATTCATTCTTAGGAATGCACATAATGATAAAGATTTAAGATATGATGTAATTTTACCCATCTCAATTCATTACTTGACACATATATGAATTCATTAATTGACACACTTATGAATTCATAAGTTTACACATATATGAATACTGTACACATACAGGTTCATTTGTTTACACACACAGACCTGTTTACCCTCCACATTATACTGTATTTTGCACTTGATTTGAAAAAAAAATACAAAATATGTATTGGAGTAAAAAAAAGTATCTTATTTTACTACTGAGATATAGAATGCACATAAAATTGATATTTAATCCTAAAAATTAAAATATCAATTCTGTATGATAATACATGCAAAAATTGGTGTATGGTGTCACTTTTTATCTAAATGCAATATTATGATACAGTTGTGTGTATAACTTTTTCTTGTTTTCCATATGGAGGGAAAATATATGTGCTGACAAGAGTCTCGTTATTCAGAGTGGTATTAACACAATTATTTAGGGGTAAACAGGTCAACACACATATGACTTTATTAATTTTCCATTCTAAGGATTTCATGAAGTCAAAGTATTTTTTGTAAGCGGTTGACAGATTGCTAACCCTATTTTTTGCATGTTTGAAAAAAATGCAATCTGCAAACCAAAAAGAAAAAGAGACTTTGACCTAACAAGAAAAAATTATGTGTACTTAGTTACATGTCATACTAGATTTTCATCATCATCATCATCATTATAGTGTGATATGATTTCAGCAGGACCATTCTCCCAACCCTAATGTCCCTTTATTAGAGGTATATAGATTTATCATCTTTACTAACACCTTATTGCTATTGCTTTGTTGGCTATTTACGGAAGTGGGGAAAATAATCTGTTGTTCATAACAACCTGTACCGTCATATTTTCTGTTGTTTATTTTGGTGAAGATTAAGTTTATTTATTCGGACTCGGAGGTTTTATATCTTTCACCAAAATATCTATCAATTCTT
Organism: Pinctada imbricata; assembly: GCA_033119305.1. Taxonomy (NCBI): domain Eukaryota; kingdom Metazoa; phylum Mollusca; class Bivalvia; order Pterioida; family Pteriidae; genus Pinctada; species Pinctada imbricata. The sequence goes on along the minus strand of VSWD01000008.1, from coordinate 50,782,815 downwards.
AAATATACATCATCTCCAATTATCGATTAAAGCAGAATTTTCAAAGTTATTTTAAAAATGTGAAGAATACATGTATGTGTCTACAGAATATGTACTTATTAATAATTTAACTGAAAAAAAAATGGGAGTATAGGTGGTTACATATTTAAAAATGTATTACATGCATCAGGTTTCTTACCAGATGTTACTGATTAGAGAGGGGGGTGCGTATACATGTATATAACCACAGAGAACATATAAACATTCAATGGATGATGTCATCACGGCCAATTCTGAACTCTCTTTAGCATTGCCTCTGTCTATTATAAATTTGTAATCAGAATCACTGTTTTTGTAGAAATACTTGAGTCGTCATAAACAATATAGACAGCTCTCTGTAAGTGACTTTAGTAACTCCTTTTGCACATGGTCCCTATACTGAAATTTCATGTTTCATAAATAATGTACTCATAGAATTCATTTTAATGATATGCCAGTCTTTTTACCTGCTTCATAAACATGCAAGTTTTGGATTTTAAATATTACTTATTCAGTTTATTTTTCATTTGAAAAATTAATGAAGTATTTTAAGCATGAAATCGATGTTAGATTTTGTAATTATGGTATAAAAAATTCAAGACTTCTGAATTCCAGCTTAATATTGCACTTTAATGCACCATTGCCCGAAGTCAATATCTGCATCATATATTGTTAAGTACTGTTACTTTAACATTTATAATTCATCTTAAGCATGACAATTTTCAATCAAATACAACATGTTTCTAATTCAATTATGTTTTTATAATATTATAGAAAGAAACATTAGAATTATTTATGTTTGAAATACGCATTAAAGAATTAAGACTGTATGTACGAAATCTGGAATAAAAGTTAGATTGATTGGAAACTTTTATATTCTATTTTTTTTGCACAATTCAACCAAGCTTAGTATATACCCGTTCTCAGTGACAAATTACATACATGTACATGTATCATATGTTCAATTACAATTACCAGTATATCGAAACAAAATCTCCCATATCTCACAAGACATATCTCACAAAGTGAATGGAAACTTGGGATAAATCATTATTTGTTAAAATAAATGGATTTACTTTGAATTTACATTTGTAGTTTAAAGTTTTATCCTTGCTGCATACTTGTGAATATTATCAGAGATTTACAGTTTCTAGTTTCAGTAGAGGCTGAACTTTAATTTTTAGTTCATTACGAAAACTCATTATTTTGATTTGATTCTAAATTTATTTATCACTACTAGTGTTGTATACTTTTGCATGATCTACATATATCAAATATATCTATCAATATCATATGTGTGTTTTGAATAACATTTTAAAATCTGGATACTTATTTTATTTACATATAATAATAGTAAGAAATATTTTTGAACACCTCATTAAAATCGTAAAGGTAGAGATATTATTGATTTGAGTTTTGTATATATGTATAAATTTGGGTTTATTTTAAAGAAAAGGGTAATAGTTGAAGTATACATTATGCATGTAGTTGGGTCATATTATTTTGTCATACTGTTTTTTCAATATTTGCAGACAAGCCAAGATGATGTGAAAGTCAAAAATAAAGAAAAAGCTTATTTTGTTGGAAAATGGCATAACTTTGATGTCAGGTAAGCTTCATGAAGATTCAAATGCAAAATGATTTGTTTCAACATAGACATGAGTGTGAACAACTGAGTGTCATATAATGAACTTAAAAGATGAAGACAGCATTACATTAACTTTGTTTGGACAGATTTTTGGCCGGATTGCAAAGCAATTCCGGTCTATAGATTTAACGATGTCCGTCCGTCCGTCCGTCCGTCTGTCCGTCCGTCTGTCCGTCTGCCGTCAACATTTTGGTTAAAGTTTCTGGTTGAGGCAAAATCTAAGGAACTATATGCAGTAGAAACTTTATATTATACATGAAGGTTGCCCATGACAAGACCTTTCAATTTATGCCGTAACATTTGACCTAGTGACCTTGACCTTGGACTTTGACCTAGTTAAAGATTTTGGTTAAAGTTTCTGGTTTAAGCAAAATCTATGGAACTGTATGCAGTAGAAACCTTATATTGTACATATAGGTTGCCCATGACAAGACCTTTCAATTTATGCCATAACATTGGACCTAGTGACCTTGACCTTGGACTTTGACCTAGTTAAAGATTTGGGTTAAAGTTTCTGGTTTAAGCAAAATCTAAGGAACTGTATGCAGTAGAAACCTTATATTATACATATAGGTTGCCCATGATGAGACCTTTCAATTTATGCCGTAACATTGGACCTAGTGACCTTGACCTTGGACTTTGACCTAGTTAAAGATTTTGGTTAAAGTTTCTGGTTTAAGCAAAATCTAAGGAACTGTATGCAGTAGAAACTTTATATTATACATGTAGGTTGCCCATGATGAGACCTTTCAATTTATACCGTAACATTTGACCCAGTGACCTTGACCTTGAACTTTGACCTAGTTAAAGATTTTGGTTAAAGTTTCTGGTTTAAGCAAAATCTAAGGAACTGTATGCAGTAGAAACCTTATATTATACATTTAGGTTGCCCATGATGAGACCTTTCAATTTATGCCGTAACATTGGACCTAGTGACTTTGACCTTGGACTTTGACCTAGTTAAAGATTTTGGTTAAAGTTTCTGGTTTAAGCAAAATCTAAGGAACTGTATGCAGTAGAAACTTTATATTATACATGTAGGTTGCCCATGATGAGACCTTTCAATTTATACCGTAACATTTGACCCAGTGACCTTGACCTTGAACTTTGACCTAGTTAAAGATTTTGGTTAAAGTTTCTGGTTTAAGCAAAATCTAAGGAACTGTATGCAGTAGAAACCTTATATTATACATTTAGGTTGCCCATGATGAGACCTTTCAATTTATGCCGTAACATTGGACCTAGTGACTTTGACCTTGGACTTTGACCTAGTTAAAGATTTTGGTTAAAGTTTCTGGTTTAAGCAAAATCTATGGAACTGTATGCAGTAGAAACCTTATATTATACATTTAGGTTGCCCATGATGAGACCTTTCAATTTATGCCGTAACATTGGACCTAGTGACCTTGACCTTGGACTTTGACCTAGTTAAAGACTTTGGTTAAAGTTCCTGGTTTAAGCAAAATCTAAGGAACTGTATACAGTAGAAACTTTATATTATACATGTAGGTTGCCTCTGACAAGACCTCTCAATGTATGCTGTAATATTTGACTTAGTGACCTAGACCCAGTTGGTGACAAAAACTTACTTTGCAATCCGGCCATACCGTCTTTAGCGGTGTTTTATTTATCCTATGTTTTGTAGTTTTATATACATACCACTGTTTGTCATTTTATTTCACATGTTTTAATTATCCATTTCTAGTTAATTTATCTTTGAAATTTTATTTCATTCACTCGAATCATGGCAGGTATTCGTTACTTTGGTCAGAACATTGAAACTGTCAAAAGATGACATAAGCAAGATAAGAAAATGTGTGTCCTAGAACAGACTTTTAAATATTCCCATTATATTATACATCTAGCTTGGACATATTGTCATTTGCCATGTGTTACACAAACAATTTCAGAACATACAGTGTTTTACATCTACATATAATGATACATTATCACACCAAGCTAAGTGATAATTACAATCATCTAATTTTTAACTGCCAATCATTAATTTACAAACAATGGCAAACACAGTGGATAAATGTATAATTTACAGCAAATTCATGTTTTTTGGAATCCTTAGATGACAAATTTATGTACTGACGAAATTGTCTTTTCTAATGAATTGACGAAAATTGGCAGTAACGAAAATAAAGCAATTTACAGTATATTTTCTTCTCTGAGAAGCTAATCATTGTAGTCATTCACTTATACTAATAAAAATTGTTAGATATTTGTAAACAACACATTCCAGTTATGCCCAACCCTATAAAATCAGCTGTGTAATATATTTACAGGTTTATGAAGCCTTTACTGACTAACAGTCGACCATCATTGATGGAAACATTACCAGCTTTTTGCCTACCACTAGCCAAACTTCTTACCACGGAGGAACAATTATCTCAGGTATCATTTAAAATTGACTAGTTAATAAAATTCTTGAGAAGATTCTCGTAACATCCCTTACATGTTCTATTTTTATCAAAGTTTGAAATTAGGAAGATACTGATGTGTACATGTAAAACACATTGTTACATGTGGATTCTTCAAATTCTCATATGCTCATGATGAGGTAGCCTTTCATAAGTAAAAATGGTTTAGAGACATTTTGATATTGGAAATTGTTTGTATATAACTCTTACATTAATACTAAACAAGGAGGATAAAATTTTTTATCACACAGAAGTTACTGCAGTTGTTGTATTTCTGTTGTACAAAACTTAGATGAGCTATATATTCCCAACTGGGCCTCTTGTTTGTTTTCAGGGTGAAGGCCACATAGATGATGATTCTGATACAGACATGATAATAGATCACCGTGAGCTGTCGATAGGAGAGAACTCTTACAGCCGTGGGAATACCAGCACGGCTACAAATCCTAAAGGATTCACTGAGGTTGATTTAGAACATACAAACTCTAAGCAGGTATATACTGTATAGGTAGAATGTAACATGTCAGCACAAATTTCTTGTTTCTTTAACTTCTTGTATTTCACACCTTATGCATGTCTCTTTTCTTATTTAGCTTCTTATAATATAGTATCACAAAAAATATATTAATACATAAATAAAGATGATTCACAATGTAATGAATTTTTAAAATAAACTCATTGAAACTATAAGAATATATTTTCAGCGGTCATGTTATGAAAGGTGAATCAAACATCATGCATCATTATTATGTTAAGAGTAATCTTTAATGCTTTTTGTACACAATCAAACCTGTCTTGTGTGACTGCATAGAGTGATTCAAGGGAAAAGGACATATGCGACAATTGATCACTGAAGATTACCACTTGTTGATAAGATTTGTGTGATGAATTGTATGATTAGTTCTGTAATTTTATCATTTGTAAGTGATGGCCAAAACTGTTGTTGCAATGTTAATTCTTATCCCTACAAAAAGTTTTCGAGATATACAAATACATGTATAGAAACATGTATAGAAATCACCCTTTCTGTACATCTGTTTGTCTGTCAAACTTTAACATGACATACCTGTCAACTTTGAAATCTTAAAAAGATGGAGATCTCCCTCCTTAGCACTTGAAAAAGAGGGAGATTGTGTGTGAACTCATTTTCCTACATTTTTAATGAATCGCAACATTTTGTGCAAAACCAATTATGTCTCCCCCCCCAACGGGGAGGAGACATATTGGTCTTGCCTTCGTCGTCCGTCTGTCTGTCCGTCTGTCACAAATCGTGTCCGGGCTATATCTCCTGAACCGTTTGCCCGATCACTTTCATATTTTAGTATGTTGTTGCTTATGACCTGAAGGTTTCACATCAGCTTGACCCAAGGTCATGTGACCAAGGTCAAGGTCACTTAGAGCATTTTTAATGAAATTATGCATACATTCCTGTCCGGGCTATATCTCTTGAACCGTCTGCCGGATCACTTTCATATTTTAGTATGTTGTTGCTTATGACCCGAAGGTTTCACATCACCTTGACCCAAGGTCATGTGACCAAGGTCAAGGTCACTTAAAGCATTTTTTAATGAAATTATGCATACATTCCTGCCCGGCTATATCTCTTGAACCGTTTGCCGGATCACTTTCATATTTTAGTATGTTGTTGCTCATGACCCGAAGGTTTCACATCACCTTGACCCAAGGTCATGTGACCAAGGTCAAGGTCACTTAGTGCATTTTTAATGAAATTATGCATACATTCCTGTCCGGGCTATATCTCTTGAACCGTTTGCCGGATCACTTTCATATTTTAGTATGTTGTTGCTTATGACCCGAAGGTTTCACATCACCTTGATCCAAGGTCATGTGACCAAGGTCAAGGTCACTTAGTGCATTTTTAATGAAATTATGCATACATTCCTGTCCGGGCTATATCTCTTGAACCGTTTGCCGGATCACTTTCATATTTTAGTATGTTGTTGCTTATGACCCGTAGGTTTCACATCACCTTGACCCAAGGTCATGTGACCACGGTCAAGGTCACTTAGTGCATTTTTAATGAAATTATGCATACATTCCTGTCAGGGCTATATCTCTTGAACCCTTTGCTGGATCACTTTCATATTTTAGTATGTTGTTGCTTATGACCCGAAGGTTTCACATCACCTTGACCCAAGGTCATGTGACCAAGGTCAAGGTCACTTAGTGCATTTTTAATGAAACTGTACATACATTCCAGTCCGTGCTATATCCCTTGAACCATTTGCCGGATGACTTTCATATTTTAGTATGTTGTTGCTTATGACCCAAAGGTTTCACATCACCATGACCCAAGGTCATGTGACCAAGGTCACTACGTGCATTTTTAATGAAATTATGCATACATTCCTGTACAAGCTATACCTCTTGAACCATTTGCTGGATCACTTTCATATCTAAGTATGTTGTTGCTTATGACCCGTAGGTTTCACATCACCTTGACCCAAGGTCATGTGACCAAGGTCACTACGTGCATTTTTAATGAAATTATGCATACATTCCTGTACGAGCTATACCTCTTGAACCATTTGCTGGATCACTTTCATATCTAAGTATGTTGTTGCTTATGACCCGTAGGTTTCACATCACCTTGACCCAAGGTCATGTGACCAAGGTCAAGGTCACTTAGTGCATTTTTAATGATATTGTGCATACATTCTTGTCCGGGCTATATCTCTTGAACCATTTGCCGGATCACTTTCATAGTATTTTAGTATGTTGTTGCTTATAGTGTTGTAACGATTATCGCCGACATCGGTGACATCATCGCTAATACCCTTCGATTTCGATTAATCGATTATGTTTTTAAGAATCGATTATAATCGGAAATTTTCAACGTGGAAAAGAATGACATAGTTTTCGGTCATATTCGCGTATGACAAGTACGAATAAAACGAAAGTAGATCAATGATCGTTTCTACGAGTTAAATTTCCGGGCGTAGCGTAAATAATTGAAAAGGATACACTCTCTAAGGCATACAATGGATGGAATTAGGATTCTCATTGAATTTATTTAATAGTAATGACAAGTACTCTTATAGAAAACTTCAACGTCAGATGCGAAACGGGCCTGCGATACGTCAATATCTACTCGTCTAGAAAAAAAAACTTTTTAGTTTTTACGCCGAACTCCTGAGCTTTGTAAGAAGGACAAGGTCAGTGAATTTCACAGTACTGTTACCACGAAGATATTGCTTGATTCCTTGAATGAGCAAAATCTTAAGTTAACTAGTTACAGTGGCAACAGAGAACCGTTTGCTATTTGGTCTTTCCTTCCCTCTCTGTTAGAACCCCCCCCCCCCCATCCATCCCTGCATATGCTGTATAAAGTCGACTATTACAATCACATATTTGTTTTGACTCCATTACTGCTGTGATCTTGACAAAATATTTCATTTACTAGACAGGATTTTATCATTCTGTGGTTGGAGTTCTTTCTAGACATTTTGCTATGTATATAAGCATAAGATTTAGTGAAGTCTATTCATTACTTGTCATATTTCTTTCTGTAAAAACAAGAAAGAATTATTTCCGATTAAATCGAAATAATCGATTAAAATCCTCTCCGATTATAAACCGATAATCGATTATGAAATTTTTCCGATTATACAACACTAGTTGCTTATGACCCGAAGGTTTCACATCAAGTCAAAGTCATTTAGTATATTTTAAATGAAATTGTATTTGTTACATGTATTATGTCTAGGCTTAATCTTTTGAACCGTGATCGGATCACGTCATATTTTAGTATGATGGTGCTGATGACCCAAAGGTTTCACACCTCCTTGATCAAAGGTCATATGACTAAGGTCAAGTATTACATTTTTTAATGAAATTGTAAATGCTATTGAGTCTGTGCTATATCTGTGGAATCGTATACTGGATCACTCTTATACTATAGTATGCTGTTGCTCAGGATTTGAGGGTTTCTTATCATCTTGACCCAAGGTCATGTGCCCAAGGTCAAGATCATTTAGTTCTTTTTAATGAAATTGTACATACTAATATTGTCTGGGCTATATCTCCTGAACCCTTCTTACAATTGTTTTCATATTTTAGTATGTTGTTTCTAAGGACTAAATGTTTCTTATCACATTGTCCCAACGTCACATGGTTAAGGTAGCTTCTTACTTTGGTAATGAAATTGTATATGCTAAGCATGTCTAGGCTGAAATTGTCTATGCTAATAATGTTTAGGCTTTATATTTTGAACTGTGTATCCAATCACTAATTCAGTTTTTTGTTGCTCATGATCCATACAATGTTAAACGTCTTCAAATTCAATAGCATCATTTAAAAGCAGATAAGTTTGCAGCATGGACCAGACATGCATGTTTCGGGTACTTAACCCTCGTCAGTGAGTGTAGGTTTCAGATCACCTATATCCAAGGTCATGTGACCAAAGTCAATTTCTTTAAATATGCTTATAATGAAATTGTATATGCCAATCATGTACAAAAACCTTTACCTCAAACAATGTAATGAATCACTTTCATGTTTTAGTATGATGTTGCCCATGACTCAAAGGTTTCACATCATTTTGCATTTTGGCCTAAGGTCAAAGTAACTTAGAGGGAGGGGGGAGACATCTGTTTTTTGATGAAAAACATTTTGATTAATTTTCAAATAATTTCATTGTACTGTCATTTCAATGCAAAAGCATTTATAAAGTATGAAACATGTATCAGTAATTTCTTGCATTCTGTACATCTTTTCTTGCATTTTGCAATGCAATTCTCATGAAATGCTCTGAATGTCGATATTTAGAGTTAATTCTTCTTTGGTACATTTGCCAAAAGAGGGAGAAAGAGGGTGATTTGGCCAAAAAGAGGGAGATTTTGGTTTCCCTCAAGGGAGAAAAAGAGGGAGAGATGACAGGTATGAACATGGTTAACGATTTTAGGTTCACATTCCTATGTATTTTCAGTTAAATGTTAATGCTTTACACTGTTTTATAGGTTGATAAGTTTGATATCAAAAGAGAATTTTGTATACATAAAATCCTTTGTGGGAAGTAGAAAGGTAACAGTAAGATGAAGATCTTTATTAGAAAGGTCACTTACAGACAGGTTTGACTGTAGACATGGATTATTCTAAAACATTTATAACCTCAATGATATCCACTTTGTGAATTCAGTGAGGACTTCCATAAATTCTTTCATGTTTGGTGGCACGATGTATATACATTAGTCCATGGTTTATTTATACCTTTCCTCTTCTACTCTTGTTAAGATTCTGAAATTATTGATATCGTTTCTGTTTGATTTTGAGGTAAAGGTAGATGTTGCAATAGAAAACCCACCAAGATTGCATCAAGAGTCCTCATGGTCAAGTGATGACCTTCCATTGACCCCTTGACCTTTGACCTAATATATGCAACTTCTGCATGACAATCAGCGATATATCAAGTAAGAACCTCTGAGAAGATAATTTTACAATAGATTAGAGCTGGTGATGTTTAATGGCATGAACTCCTTATCCAAGAAATTCTAGAAATTTTCAAGAAACGGATACGATTTCATAAACTCATTATAATTTTAAAATAATACCTGAAATGATTGTGCATGTACTTTTTGTAGGTCAAAGATCAGGGGATCCTGAAATTAAAAATACAACAGACGATGATTTTAGTTAATGGATAAATAAGATGCATTATTCTGTGACCTACTTGTAGTACTTTCCACACCCTCTTTATTTATTTATATCCCTGACCTATTTCATAAAACCCTTATGTATTTATTCAAATCTTTTTGACCCTCTTTTTACAAATTTCCATAAGATTTCCGAAAGGAGTACATGTGTAACAGAAAAAAAGGACACTTCTAAATGTATCATTTCCAAATGGATGCTTCCTACTTACAGAGCTTTTATATTATAATATATTTATTTTGCATGATACTGGAATAAGGATTTGTGGACCATAGCAAACTGTAATACTGTTTAAAATATTATACAGTTACATATGTACTCTGGTGCTTGACGCTCATTCTCATGAAAAATGTTTATATATGTTGGATATTTCAATATTTTCAATGTACTGTTCTTCAATTTCTTGCCAAAAATTCAGGTCACTAAGTAGTGGTACACAAGCTTTGACATTATTTGAACTTCCATTGCTGACTTGACAAAATGGACTGTTGCCCAGTGAAATTTGTAATATTTGGCCGGATTGCGAAGCAAAGTCCGGTCTATGAAATGGCAAAGTCCATCTGTCCGTCAGTTAATGTTTTGCGTTCAAGTCGGTTGAGAGAAAACTGAATGAATTAGCTACTTGAAACTTGAGTGATAGACAATGATGAGACGAATCAAACTCAGCAACAAAATTTGATCTAGTGACCTTGACCTTGGAGTTTGACCTACAGTCTACTCTTAATAAGTCGAACTTCAAAGGTCCATCAGAAATAGTTGGAATTATCAGGAGTTCGATTTACTGAGTACACTCATGATCAGCAAGCTATTTGGAATAAACCTTACGAGGAGTCTTTATGAGGACAAACATTTGTGTTGTCTACTTTTAATGACCAAGCTACCTTTAATTTATGTATATGCAACTCGAGAGCAAGAAAGTATAAATTATTTATCCACCAATCTCGTTATGATTAATTGATTTTTGTTTAAAAATTGAAATTTATTTGTCACAGTGGTTCGACTTACCGAGGTAAATTTTTAATGTAAAAAGACTTATGGGACCTAAGAATTAGTTGGACTTAACGAAAAGATTGAGTTATGGAAATTTGAGTTATTAAGAGTAAATATGCATTGAAACCAATGGAGGAGAAGCAAGACTTTCAAAAACAGTTCGAGTTATGCGGAAATTTGATTAACCAAGTTTGAGTAATTGAGAGTTAACTGTACTTTAAAAAAAAATAAAACCTGGGCTATATCTTATGAACTATAGAGGATATGGCTTTGATATTTCACATGCAGAATCCTCATGACCAGACTTTTGATATCATGACTTTTGACCTAGTGACCTTGACATTGACCTTTGACCTACTTTTAAAATGTAAGAGGTAGGGTTTTGATATTTCACATATAGATTCCTCATGACAAGATCTTTCTTTTAATACCATGACCTTTGACCAAGTGACCTTGACATTGACCTTCGACCTACTTTTAAACTATAAAGAGTTAGGGTTTTGATATTTTACATAGATTCCTCATGACCAGATCTTTCATTTGATACCATGACTTTTGACCAAGTGATCTTGACATTGACCTTTGACTTACTTTTAAACTATTAGAGGTTGGGTTTTGATATTTCACATATAGATTCCTCATGACCAGATCTTTCATTTCATTCCATGACTTTTGACCAAGTGACCTTGACATTGACGTTTGACCTACTTTTAAACTATAAGAGGTAGGGTTTTAATATTTCACATATAGATTCCTCATGACCATAGCTTTTTCATTTCGCAATGATATTAATGACCTTTGACCTTTCTGTCTGCACAAAAAGGTATAGGTCATCTAACACAAACACTTCGCAATCCGGCCTTACCGCCTTTAGTGGTTCATTGTTTATTCAAAATATCATTCTGTCAAAGTTGCAAACATTGCATTTTCATTTCACAATTATATCTCAATATATTTTTAAATTTTTTTTTAGCAGGCTCATTTGGGATTTAAGCTGTGTTAGTTTCATGTTTTCATCATTCATTATTCCAGCTTAGAGTTTAGAATTATTAGATGCTTCTACTTTTGAATGGTTAGATAATGTATGTTAGAATAAGTAATTATCAAGCATTATTTTTCACAGAGCAGTTTGGTTTAGTTTAGAATTCTATTTGAGAGTAAACCTGATGCAAATCTTTCAGGAGAACGTGCAATATGTACTACAATGTATATTATGTACATAGCAAGTATCAGAATGGTTTGATACTATGTCATATAATGAAGAAATCATACATATAACTTACATGCCTATAAATGTGACTGACAGTTATAACATATAAGATTCATTAAAATTTTCAATTTTCAAAACATTGGTGAATTACATTCATACATTTGATCCCTGATTGGTTTTGTCCATAGCTACTTTACAATGTTAAACATATTCAATAGCATCATTTAAGAGCAGATAAATTTGCAGCTTGGACCAGACATGCACGTTTTGGGTATTTAACCCTCATCAGTGATCCTCAATCTAAACAATATAATATGGCCAAATTGTGTGAAAGTTATTACGTCCAAAAAATGTACTGAAAGACGTATCAGGGTTGGTTGAAATATGATGCTACAGGACCTACTTTTCAGAAATTTCAAGAAATTTTGATAACAGAAATTTCGAAATGCATAGAAGAAACGATCAATCAAAGTTGATCAAACTTGGCTACAAGTTACATTACAATTTCATATACTAGAGGAATATATAACATTTAAATGATAAGTTTCATAGTTCAAAAGAATCACACATTGTTGCTTTTAATCATTCATCATATTGATTGGAAATTTATGTCATAACTAATTTCTCCCATCCTGTCCTGGACAGGGGCTTTAATCATTGTTTACGTACCTGGTGTCGTCACATGCCAAAAATCATCCTCACATTTATCGTTACCATTTCAGCTGAATATGGATGCCTAAAGAACAAGGTACTAAAACACCTGTAGCTCATGTAACGTGGTGTTGGGCACATAGATCGTATGTTAGCCACCATGCATATCATATTTTATGTTCACTCATAGTGCTGTTTACATGTATGTTGCACAGCATCTTTAATCGGCAGCTTCATTTTGTGCGCTATAATCCATTTCTTCATTCATCATAACTTTAACAAGTTGCGCACTACTTACACACTAAAACTATCTCTGTTTAATGGAATTTAGAGCTTTAAGTTTGTGTCACCTGCAAGCATAGCAACTTAATGGGATTACTTTGTCTGTTCATCTGTTTGTCTGTAAGTCCATCAGAGGCCATAACTTTTGAAATATGATTGTTGATATTTTTTACAAGCTTTTATTTGTAAAAAAGCTTTTCTGTACATTCCAAAACTTTGTACCTTGTGACCTTCTTTCTTGCAGATTTATCATAATTTTTGGAAGAATGAATCTTAGATTCATAACTGACATATATATCATGTGTGAGAAAATCTTTATGTTGATTCTAAATTGTTGGCCTCTTCACATTGACCTAGCTAATTTAAGCAAATGACCCTAATGAACTATTCAGACAGACAACCATATAACAGAGGACACATGAACACTCTAGATTTTCTCACAGAACTAACATGCTGGCTAGTCTTTGAGTAGGATTATAAATGTCTACTAATAATGGATGCATCCAAGACAAACCTTGTAACTACTGTACAACAGAATACTGTAAACCATCTTTTATTCGCAGTCTTAAGTTCACGAACACAAGTGAAACAACTGGATCACGACGTTTTATTTTCGTGACATAATATATATACGTAATTTACTACACATGTATTAGGAACTATTTGTTTCGTTTTATTTTCGCTTATCAAAAGACCTCGCGAATATAGCTAAAACAAAACGCTCACAAATGATTGACAGTTTACAGTTGTCATTTTTATGACGCACAGCTTTAGTTTCAGAGGGTCAGAAAAAGCTGTAAACAATTATGTGAAAAAAATTTTATGTATGATTTTTTTTCATTTTTTTTACCTACATGTATTGATTATCACAAGGATTAGCTAAGTCAGGTCAAATATTGGGTCACAATGGACACTTGGATGATTTAAGCATTATAGAATAGAAAGTACATGTAATTAGTCATTGTTACCAATGGGAGGGAAATGAACCCTATTCAATTTCAAGATCTATGTCAAGGTTACAAATTAACTGCGTGAAAATCATAAATGACAACTCGACAAAAATCATTAAATCTTCATCATATAATGCCGGATAGAATTTAAAGATGATTTTTATGAATGTCCATTGTACAGTTCTGTATTAACATGTATGATTTACTTATGTAGCGATGTAACTTGTCCTTGAATTTTAATCATTTTTAATGTGATTTATTATGTCTGTGAGTCTGTTTATATATGTCTGAAATTTTGTAGATGTGTGTTTTGTGGATATGATTTTCTGTTTCATGTAGTAGAAATTTGTTCATGTACAACGGTGTTTATCTACTTTTTAATCAGTTTGCAATTAATAGATGTGTTCACTAATTTCAACATGCACTAAATACATGTATTTGTATGCATAATTGTACTTCATTATGCACATTTAATATATAAATATTTTTACCCACAACGTAAAAAAACCAATGAAAACAATGATTTTGATAGCTTTGTATGAATTCATATTTGAATTATCATATCTGCATCAATAATACAACATTTTGTTATCAAGAAAGAGGGTCAAAAACAGATATTTAATACAGTCTATCATAACACATACCTGAATATAATATCCCTGTCACATGAAGATACTCGTTACAGTAATTACCCTGTATTTACAGATTCCTACAGAGGACCCAGAGAGTGGGGATCTTGGGTTAGGTTCTGATCTGCCTCACCCCAGGGGACAGGGTAGCCTTGGAGGCCCCTCCGGTGACCATGCCTAACGCCATCTATAATCCTATCTGCAGTGCACATCTATATAGAGTTATACTCATTGTTTGCTGTGAATCAACATTCCATGAATTATGAATTGTGATGGTAGCCTCTGTTATGATTTATATGTCATAAATTTAGGTGGATATTGCTTACTAAAATATGCTCATAATATGAAATCAAACTTCACATTGATATCAATTTTGCTACTTATAAATACAATGTTTATATATTGACATGTAAATGACGACTTAGCATACACTAAATCTAAACAACTCTAATGTGATACATGTACCTTATTTTTATGCGGGATTTTTAAAGTGCGACCCTGCTTTCATAATGGAATGGCTGGAATTGTTCATCTATTGTTTATTATGGCTGCACATGATATACGATCATTATAATACTTTTTTATGAAATATTGATAAATAAGAATGTATTGATCTACTAAAGAATATAACAATCATGATTTAATTTTGAAAACCTTTTTAAATGGCAACATGAATGAGGAATGCAAAGGTACATAATTGAACAGTTTCTTTACTGCAAGAATTTTACACAATATTTGTATTATCCTCACAAATTAATCATACATCATAATACAGCAAGCTAACCACATTTTAAAGTTACAGTCATTTAGTATGAAAAGTTGTGAGACCCTTGGAATTAATTTACATTCTGAGTTCATCGATCCCCTATTTGATCCTAGAGTTTCTGTTTACATATAGACCTCATACATTTTAGACAAATTCATATTTTATGAATTTTAAGTGCACACTCAATCACTGGACAGGTCTGGTTGGTAACATATTTGACCTAACTCTGAGTAAATATACAACAAATGCTTTATCCAATTTTATATGCATATTATCCATACATGTATGCTTAATTACATGTAAAAGTGAGGCGTTAGACTAGTATTTGCGTGTATGTATGTTCCCAGTCCCTCTCTTAGAGTGTTGTTTGTAAGGTAAGATTCTTTTGAGGTCAATTGTTGTTTGTAAGATAAAACTCCGTATATCTTCATTTTATACGAGGTCAGTCATGGAAAGTCCTTATAAATTACAGTATACATATGGTTATGAATTTCAAAAGCATGGCTTTTTGTAAACCACATCATACCAGGTAAAGCTGAAAATTTTTGTCATCAGAATCAGAGATATTTTTAATAAAACCATCATCGCACATGGAGACCATGAAATTTGTATAAGTTCTCTGCATATTAAAAAAGAAGTACATGTATTCTAGGTGAGGGATAGGTTTCACAAACATTCCTTCTCTACTAGCTTTTATACTTTAATGAGATCTGAAGGGGATTATGCAATTTATTAGTATTTTAAAATGGGTAATATTAAGTATACGAATATGATAATTTAACAATTTCTCAAGCTTTAGTTGTAACAATGTAACACAGGTAAAACAAAATATTAAATGTGTTTTAAAGATAGTGAGTCTTTTATCTAGCTTTAAATTGGGAATTGAAAAACTATCTGACAAAAGGCACAGCTTTGAAAATAGGTTATATACTGTAAAAAATTCTATTTTCAATTTTTTTGAAAAGATCTGATAAAAAGTGCCAAGTATAGACGGACACAAAGGATCGTAGATATCCATTTGTGTTTTGTTACTTGTATCTGTTGATGTTTATCTTTTTGACATAATGGATTCGTTCTTTCAGGTATTACTTGCTTATGTGATACATGCAAAGTGTAGAAGCGTATGGGGATCACTTCTGTTTGACGTCATTTTCAGGTAGTTATGCCTGTTTACTGAAATTGCTTTCCTGTTGTGTGTAAAAGGGGTAGGGCCACGAAGCCCGATATTGGCCCTAATTTTGAACATTGTACTTCATAGAATTTTTAACTGTTATTTGACATTTTGAAACGTTCTCTACTGAATCGCTAATCTATCTTTTGTAAACATAACGTTTGTCAATACCTTTCAGCCTGAAAATAGGTCATATTCCGCAAAATTGATGCAAAATCTGCATATTTCTATTAAATTAGCAAGCATTAACTACGATGGAAAATTTATATGGGAAAGATTATCATTATATCCTTTTGTCATAAACGTTTTGTCTCAGTTAAGGCATGCGGCCACATTGAATTCTTCGACAAAAGACAAAATTCCCAGCAATTTTCACCATATTTTGTCAATAACGTAAAAATGACGTCACTTCATGATGTCATTATAGTTAAATGGCACTTTGTTTAGTGATATTTTTCTTTTCATGAAAAGTGGTAAACATTCGTGTATTATCATGAGAGATATCAAGTATTTCTCATGAATTTTATTTCTAGAGAAAAATCTAGGTCCTATTTAGGGGTTTCGTAGCCCTACCCTTTTGCATAAAATTTTTTAAGGGTTAAACATAGTAAACACATATTATCTAATCAATTTTATGTTCAAGATCAAGGATTTAACAAAATGCAGGGCACATATGTTCTGTGAAGATGTTCTATAAATACTCTGATCTTACATCCTAACAATTTTTACTACTGTATTATGGTATGATACTGTCAGTATATGAAGAAGTCTGTGTGGGTTCCTTAGGATATCACATTTTCTACCGTAGAAGTGTTATATTTGCACCAAAGCAACACCATAACAATATAAAGAACGCTATAAATTTCCATGTTAAGAGGTCAAAGGCCAAGGTCATAAAATACATGTAGATAAAGCTGAAAGCCTAGTGAGCAAGGCACAGACTTAATCAGTGGCAATGGAATCATCATCTTAAGTAATTACTTTAGCATTATGATACAGCCCCCCCCCCCCCCCCCCACTTTTCCAAGAAAGGTGGTTATACTTGTTTGATTGAATTGATAACAAGATAATAATTCAAGGTCAAATCTTCTTGAAGCAGGGAATATGTCACTCCTATGTGCGTTTTTGTTTTTCCTACATACTTTTCTATTTTTTAGAGTAAGTTATGTTATACAAGCATGTAATGCATGAATTACAATCATTTACAATTTTTACCTTTGTAAACCTTTATATTAAAATAGAAGTAATATGAAAATAAAGACATTCTTTTGTGAAGGCAAACAGCAAGAGTGCATGTAGTTTAGAAACATTTATTTCAGTTTGTTTTAGAGATTCTATGTATATGGTTTGAAATGACATGGATTGCAATGTAGCACTCTAAATATGGTACACAAATATGCTGTATACAGTGTTGTCTATGAAATTATTGTTTTAGCCATTAGTGTTAAAGTAATGTTAGAATTTGTTGAGCTGTTGCAAATGTTTATGACTGTCACACAAAATAATATGGTTTTCTCACGACTGTTTTGAACTCAAAACCATGTTATTGATTTTATTATTTATAGTTAAGATGCACCAATGTTATTATTTATATCTTGAACACTTTTGTATATTTTACCCATTATCCTTTGTTTAGAAGTCCTAAAATGAAAGTTGTCTAATATATAGTATCAATGTTATGAACGTCTTTGTTTGATTTATGAATGAGTGTTTTATATAGAATGTGTTGCTATCTATGAAGATGTTTATACTAAAACATCGTACATTTTTCAATGATCCCTAATGCGGGCATTATATCTAACAATTTAGTTGTTAATAGTCATGTTTCCTCTGTTCTTCTAAGTTGCATATTAAACAATTACTCTATCACTTAGTAGATTTTTCACGATTTTCATGCAATATACAGACATAAATATGGTAGTGATAACAATGATAAAACAAATACATGTATACTGATCAATTGACTGAACTGTCATTAAAATGCATGGTTAAGAATATTTTGGACAAATGCTGCTTTTTGAATTGGAGGGTGGGATTTGGGAGGGTTTTTCATGTGTCAAGAAAGCTTAAATTAACAATTATATGATGTACTTATTATTTTTCCTTATCAATTATCTAATATTGCAAAGAAACTTACCAAATGTCAACATCATATTAAATTGTAGGAATCAATCGTCAAATATTGCCATCCACACTTACTGTCTTTTCATTGTAAGAGTTGGATGCTATATAGATTTTTTTTTTCCTTTCAATTTGTAAGGTATTGATCTTTTATCATACATGTATGTAAAGGAAGAATTTGCAAGCGAGGTATTTGATATAGTTGGACATATGCACATTTAAGAATATTTTATGTGTTATTTATTACCATAAGAACTTGTTTACAATGCCATAATTATGTAATAACTATAATATTCTTATCCCTTTATGGGTCGTCGTTATTTTTTTATTAACAATTTCGTCTCTTTGCATGTATTTATTTCATCTTGATAATGTAAACATTATTGGTTCAATATGCACATGGCAAGTTCATATTTTTTTAATGCGAAAAGAAGTTTAAAGAATCTCATTGCACTAAAGAATGTTTCATGCCATCTAGCATCAAATCAAACTTGCCTTCTTGTATTTTTCAATTAAATGTTACCAATATTTACTGTACCTCAGTTAAGTTTGCACAGGCAAAAAATCCTTTAATACATTAATATTAATGTAATTTGTCATTGACAAGAATTAGTGCTGAAGTAGCTGAATAATTGTAACTAAGTACAAATGATGTTGTGTTTGTGTGATAGCAACTATGTATATGTGATATTCAGACTTCTAACTTCTCTGCTAATTGTTATTTGATGTACATGGTACCTTCAATAAAGGTTAAATGTGCTACCATGACAGGCTCTTTTGTATTTTCATTCAAGTTTTGGGCATACATTTACACAGGTTATAATCATGATACACTTGTGTCGTTGATTTCTTGTGGTAGGTTTATTGGACCTTCGTGATTACAGCTGTGGTTTGTTACTGAATCATGAAGTGGCGAATTTGATTTTGGTCATGATCAACAAACGACGACTTTGGTCATGATCAACAAGTGACTTCGGTCATGATCAACAAATGACTTTGGTCATGATCAACAACTGTTTTGCAGAGTTATGCCCTTGATGAGTAGCAAAATTTAGTTTACCAGATAGTACACTGCTTTGGTTATATAAAATTTGGTGTTTGAGTTGGTCATGGTTGACCTATTTTAATCTCACCTCTACAAAGTTGACTTACTAAAGGTATATCCATTGTGTCCCTGTCCTTAGACAAGAAGTAATGATGATACAGTAAACAAACTTGCAAAAGTCAGTCATTGTGGGATACTGAGATGGACCCATGCATTTGATCCTGCATCTTTCAGATTTCTGCTTCAGTGACTTGGATAAAAAGTCAGGGGTAGCTCAGTTACCCGACAAAGTACTGATGCTACAGCAACCAAACTTTCACAAGTGATTTATCTTGGAATGCTGATGTGAACCCATGCATCTGTCCTACATTTTCTGCTTCAGTGACTTGGTTAAGAAGATTTGGGTAGCTCAGTATTTAATGAAGTACTGATGCTACAGAAACCAAACATTCATAGGTGATTCCTCATTGGATACTGAGATGATCCCATGCATTCGATTCTCCATTTGACTTGCATTTTCCACTTGAGTGACTTGTTTAAGAAGTTATTGGTAGGTGAGTATTAGTCAGGTATTGATGTTACTCTGATGAACCCATTACATTACAATTAATATAAAGTCAAACTTAATTTCTAGTGACCTTTACTTGTGCAAGATGTACTCAGTCCGGTATGTAAACAAAAGATTCCCATTGATATAATATTATGTATTTGGATTACTTAATACATATGTTACCATGGAAATTTTAGGATTTACTTCAGGTGGTTATAGCATGGTTCCATCACTTTACAAAGTTATACTTTGTGGAAATACTACAGTGAATCAAAGACATCAATTATTTGTGAGACAATTTATTTCATTTCTATACCATAAAGATTAATGATAAATCTTGGTAGTATAAATCACTAAACAATAATAGTGATGTGAATCCGAGTACGTAAGAAATACAACAATTATTATGGTTAGAGTATTTGTAAATCATGCAACAGCTATTCAAGACCTAACTGTATTTAATACAAGTACAACGCATTCAAGAAACCTAGAAAGAACCACCAAATACTAAGTCCATACATACAAAAGAAATTCATTGAACAAATTTAAATTGAAAAAAAATATGTTGTACTATAATTTTCAGTGTTTATTCACCTTCTACAAAGCAAAACCTATAATGTTGTCAAGAACTTGTCCCTCATTTAGAAAATTCACTTTAATCACAAGAAGATATCTATTGAGAACTTAGATTGCTAGTGTGCTATAATTCTGTTCAAAAATGAAAGATTGAATTACAATTCAATATTCAATATCAGGTTCTAACTTAAAACAGAAAATAATTTCATTAGCTGATTGTGTTATGAGACGACTGAAAATGTTATCTTACAAATTCCTGTGACTTTATCCTAATTATCCCAAAATGCGAACCACTTGAAATAAAACCAAGCCTAATCTCTGCTTTGGGTTCATTTTAACTGTACATGATCATATAAGATTATTTGCTGGGCAGTTACTAATTAATTGAATTCATTTTCCACGGGGGAAAGCAGAAAACTTTTCACAGAAAAAGAGTCCGATAAACATTTCCATCAGGAAATATAAAGGAAATGTAATTATCCATTGGATTCATAATCGTCTGTAATCTCACAGCAAACAAATCAAAGCATGCAAAATAAAACATTAGTTCAGTAACATTGACTAGTCCTTACGAAAAGCACTTAAACACACACTTGTGTTAGGATATTGCACTTGAAACATTTTGATTAATTTAATAATTAACATGACTAAAGTCTACACAATATCATGTTTTTGTATAAATACATAATGAATCTGCATACTTGAACTTTTATCATCAATGCTTATTGAGATCTGGGCGTTATTATGATAATAATTTGTTCGCTGAGCCCTAAAATCCAGCATGTTTACATGTTAGTTATTTTATCAACAAAACAATTTACACTTCCTTTTTGCAAATATAACTGTAATATCTTGTTTCAATATGTAGAGTAAACGTCCTAGATAGCAGTACTTGAAATTTCAAAGAATAATATCACTTAACAAAAATTAATGCAATAAAATGACAGCACATGTACAATCTTAAAGTTCCTTCACAATGATGACCCATGCCATAAGCTGGCAGTTACAGGTAGATTTTCACAAGGTTCTAAATATTGTTATGAAAATATGTCCCTGTCTATGCATTTTAAAGTCCTCTATGTTGTCAAAACTACCAGCATATTAGATAATAAGATTTGCATGTTTGTTTCCTAAAGTCAATCTGGAATGTAGACTTCCAGATCAGATTTGCAAATTTGCTTCCAAAAACTAATTTGGGTATGCAGTTTCAGATTATCACATTATTTTGCACTGCACACATCAGTTCCTAGGAAATTGTTTGGAAAAAACATTTTTGAGGTAATGCAACATCACTGTATGTTCAGAATAATGTATTACATATGACATCTCCATTCTGTTAACCTTTTCTGGAAAAAATCATACATACGGTATTCAAACACTTAAGGTATCTGATGTACAATAGGGCATTTTTGCATGCTTGGTAAGGTACTATAAACTATATATTTTCTGAAAGGTTATAAAGTCTACTGCTCAGAAATAATAATTTTGGGGCCAGAAAAACAAAGGGGAATAACTTATAAAGCATTTAAATTGTCTATTTTCTCTATATAACATATGCAAAATAACAAAGTTGTACTAGAGTTTTTCCCCTTTGATTTTTAAGACCTGGGAGTCTTATATCTGAACTCTGGGCATCATTACCTTTCAGAAAATATATAGTTTATAGTACCTTACCAGGCATAAAATTTACCATACTTTACGATGGAGATGATAAAAACGCTATGTAAAATGACTCAATTGTACAACGGATACCTTAAACTGTAAACAACAACTATAAACAACAAGTGTAAATTGCCTGAGTTAATCATGTTGAAATCTGTCAGATATGAAATTCATTGTCTAGTTTACTCGTAATATTACTTGTATGACATACAATTTTCAATGAAAAAATTTATATGCAGTTGATATATATACAATTATCTATGTTTTATTGCACTAAATAATTATCCACATCAAGGCCCTATAGTCATAAAGGATGATTGACGTAAAAAAGTTTTTTCTAAACACTAAGACAAAGAGACTTTGAAACTTCAATTGCGTCTTTGTGTAATCAATTTCATTACTAATACTTTATTCAAAGATTTCATGTGCGTATGATATTGACAGTAAAAAAATCAAATACTGACCAAACACTTATTCTGTTCAAAGTATTGTGATTAATTGATTCATCAAAATTGATTTCAGATTCCAATGTCATAATGTATGGTTGCAATGAGAAGGAAACTTTAAAACTAAAACTACTTACAATATCAAAGGAAACGTGGATTTAACATACAAGAATTCAGCAGTGAAAATCACAAATACAAATGTAATCTTTAATAGTCAATCCTTAACTAAATTAAAACAAGAAGTCTGACAGTTAAGTAAATCAAATTTCAAGTAATCAAAAGGCAGGTCACACTATGCATTATACATTATACATTCTTTATATTCTATATTCAAAATTTATTGCTGAACTTTAGTACAATGTACAAGAATTATGACCCTAGATTTTTAAAAAATACTTCAGTCTTTGAGTATAATTTTTTTTATTATGTCAATAAATAGATAAATTCATTTAATAAAATAATTTTACATAAGAATGTGGAATCATACAAAAGTAAAGCATGAATTAGAGGGAGCAAGTAGTGTAACACATCAGTTAGTCAATTTATACACATAAGAAAAATAAACAGTTGCACATGAAAGGAAAATTTGCTACAAATGTACCTCTGGTGATAGGTAGTAATATAATTCATGCTGGAATAAGAGAATTGATATTTCACAAATGGGTATTGCATTTATTACTTTCATACTTTTAGAAAACTTGTGTTTTGTACGCTGAAACATTCTTACAAGCAGTCTTTATTTTATATTAACTAAACCATTATAATTGGGAAATCCATGAATGTGGCTTTTTGCTAACTTACTTAACTCTACCTTTCCTATATATGCATCAATGCAACAACAAAAGCCCCCCCCCCCCCTCCCAACACTACACAAGAAGACCCTTTGAGAAAATGGGAGGAAAGGTTGAAATCTACTCGGTAACATTACAGTACAAACATCAAAGCAAAAAAGCTAAAGCAATGAAAAAATTGAAAATGAAGTATCACAGGAATGGTGTCTCAAATATATATGAAGAAATGTATATACAGGCAATAATGTTACTGTTGTACATGTAAGTTATGGAAAAGGGGACAGGTGAACTACTGTCTAATAAAGGAAAGCAAAACCATGTCAGAAATCTGCTTATTTTCAAGGTGACAAGGCCAACAGAACACAAAGAAGAGGTTGTGAAATACACATTTACCACAAAGCAGGCATAGCTTTTTCTATGAGTTTGATTTTATGAATATCTGTCTTACTTTATTTTGAAAAGAGGCAAGGGAGATTGGACTGAGGACAAATTATATTTTATGTGATTTAAGATCTATCAAGATATGTTCATTTCTTATGTCGCCTGCAATGTAAGAGCGACATATAGGGACTGAATCCAATTTTAATAACGATCTAGCAACATACTCACTCATTATATAATTGGCATTACTGATTACTTTATGAATAAAGAGTGCTATAGTATAGAATGAAAGTATACACATATAACAGATAGTTCACGATGTATTGTCTTATGATAAGGGGGTATAAAGGGAATGTGTTTTTAAATATTATCCTTTTTGGTACACACAGAGATCAATCATATATTACTTATAAACTATTGCAAAGTAATAAAAATCCAATAAAATTTTTGTAGCTTCATACATATACCATATTAAGACTATTGAGTTGTATTTCTATATAGTTCTATAACAACAGAAAAAAAAAGACTTTAACTTTGCTAAAGAAGCACACAAAATAAAATCAATCATCCTGTAAAATTCAATAAATATAAACACATTAACAAAAGAAATACTGAACACAAAATTAAGATGACTTTGCATGTCCATTTGTAGAATTTGACGAAGTTATTATTCCGTTTTTCCCATTATGAATTTTATTATTACGTACACTCTTGTCTTCACACGTGTCATCCTCCGTAGAATTCAGAAAAGCAATACCGTACATATCTTTTTTAAACAGATGTTTTTCTATATGATTGTCAGAGGGATGGAGACGCATTCCGATTTTCATGGAGAACCACGTATAGAATTTTCCCAGAATCATTATACAGAGGCCCTGGTGAGTCATTGCACACACTCGATATCCTGGACCATAAAACGGATCCGAGACCGCTGGACATAACATGTTGTTCAGATTTACTTTCGACTGCTACAAAATAGAATGGAAAACATAAATGATACATTGATAAACACACATTATGTTAAGCATCTAATACTTAAACTTTACTCAATCATCAGAGCCCTATGATATTGGAGTTTGACTCCTGAATCAATTTGGCACATCCTCCATTTTCAATTATAAATTTGCTATAATCTTGACCTTTGACCTTGTGATCTTCAATTAAATAATGAAAAATATTATTGATCAAAGGATCATTGATACATCCTCACGGCATATTTCACATATAAGCAATGAAGCTACTGAAAGCATGGCTATATATATAGTTTCAAGGGGCATAACTCTCTATAAAATTGAGCAAACATGACCCTATTTGAACTTGACCTACATTTCTTAATATAAAGCCATATCAAAGAAATTAATATATTCCCTGTGACGGTTTTCATTTAAATGTCAGGAAACCCAAGAAATACTGAATTTTTCTAAGTTTTAAGGGGCATAATTCTGCACAAAATTTAGTGACATGACCCATATTCGGAATTGACCTGTATATCTTGGTGTAAAAGCTATATCCAAGAAATGAACTGATTATCTGTAACAGTTTTCCATTAAATGTCCGGAAACCACAGGTGGTATTGGACGGACGGATGCACACATGCATGGACAGACATATGCATCACTATACAACCTTGCCATTTTTTGGAGGGGGTATCATAGTAATGAAAAGCCTTGACTTATGCAGAGTTTATCTAAAAAGTTATTTGACTAATGTTTCAAGTATCAATTGTTAGCTGCCCCTCCCGTCCCCTCTCTTTTCATCTCACATCAAATCGAGAGCAAAATTTTGCTACTTGGCTAAAAACTCATCAACTTACTTAAAATATATAAAAATGCAATGATCGCTGTGCGATATAAGTCCCCTACCGGCGGCATAAATTTATGACTTGCATCTCTGTCCATCAGTTCATCATCTGCAACAACAGCCAAGAAAAGTCTGGGAAACTGAATTCATGAAATTTGCTAAGTCCAAGGGCCAATAACTCTTGTGAAAATTAGTCAATCTAAATTAAACTCAAATCTGCATCACACTATAATGTATTCACATACAAAAAATCAGTTCAATATCTGCATTAACAGGCAAGAAAAAGCCCGGAAAACTGCAAATTTCATGAAATTTGCTAAGTCAAAGGCCCATAACTCTTGTAAAAATAGACCAATGGAAACCAAACTCAAACTTGGTCTGTATCACACTGAGATGTATTCATTTCCCAAAAATGAGTTCAATATATGCAACAACAGCGGAAAAAAGTCCGGAAAACTGAAATTTTCATAAAATTTGCTAAGTCCAAGGGCCATAACTCTTGTAAAAATAGGTGAATCTAAAGCAAACTCAAACTTGATCTGTATCCCATTGAGATATATCCACATACCAAAAATGAGTTCAATCTATGCAACAACAGCGGAAAAAAGTCAAGAAAACTGAAATTTTCATAAAATTTGCTATGTCCAAGGGCCATAACTCTTGTAAAATTAGGTCAATCGTAAGCAAACTCAAACTTGATCTGTATCCCATTGAGATATATCCACATACCAAAAATGAGTTCAATATATGCAACAACAGCGGGAAAAAGTCCGGAAAACTGAAATTTTCATAACATTTGCTAAGTCCAAGGGCCATAACTCTTGTAGAATTAGGTCAATCAAAAGCAAACTCAAACTTGATCTGTATCACATTGAGATATATCCACATACCAAAAATGAGTTCAATATATGCAACAACAGCGGACAAAAGTCCGGAAAACTGAAATTTTCATAAAATTTGCTATGTCCAAGGGCCATAACTCTTGTAAAATTAGGTCAATCGAAAGCAAACTCAAACTTGATCTGTATCCCACTGAGATATATCTACATACCAAAAATGAGTTCAATATATGCAACAACAGCGGAAAAAAGTCCGGAAAACTGAATTTTTCATAAAATTTGCTAAGTCCAAGGGCCATAACTCTTGTAAAATTAGGTCAATCAAAAGCAAACTCAAACTTGATCTGTATCCCATTGAGATATATCCACATACCAAAAATGAGTTCAATATATGCAACAACAGCGGAAAAAAGTCCGGAAAACTGAAATTTTCATGAAATTTGCTAAGTCCAAGGGCCATAACTCTTGTAGAATTAGGTCAATCAAAAGCAAACTCAAACTTGATCTGTATCACATTGAGATATATCCACATACCAAAAATGAGTTCAATATATGCAACAACAGCGGACAAAAGTCCGGAAAACTGAAATTTTCATAAAATTTGCTATGTCCAAGGGCCATAACTCTTGTAAAATTAGGTCAATCGAAAGCAAACTCAAACTTGATCTGTATCCCACTGAGATATATCTACATACCAAAAATGAGTTCAATATATGCAACAACAGCGGAAAAAAGTCCGGAAAACTGAATTTTTCATAAAATTTGCTAAGTCCAAGGGCCATAACTCTTGTAAAATTAGGTCAATCAAAAGCAAACTCAAACTTGATCTGTATCCCATTGAGATATATCCACATACCAAAAATGAGTTCAATATATGCAACAACAGCGGAAAAAAGTCCGGAAAACTGAAATTTTCATGAAATTTGCTAAGTCCAAGGGCCATAACTCTTGTAGAATTAGGTCAATCAAAAGCAAACTCAAACTTGATCTGTATCTCATTGAGATATATCCACATACCAAATATGAGTTCAATATATGCAACAACAGCGGAAAAAAGTCCGGAAAACTGAATTTTTCATAAAATTTGCTATGTCCAAGGGCCATAACATGTCCAAGGGCCATAACTCTTGTAAAATTAGGTCAATCGAAAGCAAACTCAAACTTGATCTGTATCACATTGAGATATATCCACTTACAAAAAATGAGTTCAATATATGCAACTACAGCGAAAAAAAGTCCGGAAAACTGAAAATGGGACAGACGGACAGACGGACAGACAGACAGACGGACGGACGGACAGACAGACAGACCGAGAGGAAACTAAGAGTCCCCTTCGGCGTTGCCGGTAGGGGACTAAAAAGTACTTCAGTTTGATATTGTTGTGGTAAACTGACCTGCTACGTCAATAGTTAGAGACAATGATGACATAAATTACCAAGGCAATACTTACATAGGCTAGATACTGTATAAATTACCAAGGCAATACTTACATAGGCTAGATACTGTATAAATTACCAAGGCAATACTTACATAGGCTAGATACTGTATAAATTACCAAGGCAATACTTACATAGGCTAGATACTGTAAAGGTATAAAATGGTAAACATAGAGTAAACCCAGGGACACTTGGGCCCAACTAAAATCTAGGAGAGGTTCTGTGGTATATACACCTGGTAAAAAATAAAATTATTTACATTAAGATTGTCATAAATTATAAGCGAAGTTGACAAGTTGGAGTTATGAGCAGGCAAAATGTTTTTCATGTAGATGCTAAACAAACATATATGCTAACAGATAAAGTGATAAGTCAGTAGCTGAAATGGTTCCTTCGATCACAGGTACCAAAAATAGTCATCAAAAATTGCTTCTCCTTTTTTTATTATTTATTTATTTTATTTTATTTTATTTTAATTTATTTAATTTATTTTTTTTTGCTTCAATGTGTAATCGAAACAAAGACATAAGCTACTAAACTTACTTATAAGACTACTAATATATGAATTGCAAAAAGAGTTCTTTCTTACCTCCAATGCGAAGTAAGTAGAAAGGAATGACTAACATCAATACGTGTTGTATATAATAGACTTCTATCTCAAATGGTAACTGTAAAAAGAAATTAACTATCAATAAATGAAAGTTCATTTGACACAAGTACACACAGAATAAGAAGTAAACCGAAATCTTCTACCTAAAAAACTATCAACATGCATTTTTTTGTTTGTTAATTCTTTATTATTAGGGATCAGACTACGAGATAGTTCAATCACAAGTTGGAGAACACTTGATAAATCCATAAAGACCATGGTAAAGAACATCAAAATTTAATATCACATTATGTTTGATTAACAGTGTTGTACAAAGAATGCTTTTATTTTCAGAATATTTCTGACTATTATAGTTTCATTTAGCTTAAGTAGAAAATCTGACGGGCTAATCCATCAAATTCAGCTTCCTGAAAGCCACACAAGATCGTCCTATTCTTACACTGGTTAGCAATCAATATTCCCCCATTGTTTCTTCTGTAACAGAATCGACTGACAGCATTATCCAGTAGTGAGAGAAAGAACAGATATTTATTGCTGTGTCAGGTCTGAGTAATTTAATTTTCGGCGTTTTGCGTCACTAATTTATACAATTATAAAGCGTCGCGTCCTCTCTCAGTGCCAGCCCGTTTAGTCTTTTCACTCGTTATGGTGTTCATGAATAATTAAGTCATAGCTCTGGTGTCGATACCGTCATACCTGGTGATTTTTCATGACAAAAATTGCTGAGGCTGGAGAAAATTCACTTATCGATATTATCATAAAGGGACCAGCTGCAGGCTTGAGATAGTTCGGCTTTGACATTTGTCATCAGGATATCAGTTCTACTTGACTTTTAGACCAAAATCATCATTTCTATTGAAACCTTTGACGACGATGGATATGGCTGTGTCACAGTACTTTATCTGAACATGAAAAATGAAAGTTACTAATGGAATGTTGATACAAAATCCAAGGTTGACCTAATATGAAAGCTAAAGCTGAAGGGTTCATTAATAGCAGGGACGTATATTTTTAAAAATGTACCTGTTAATAGTCGCGTCAGAATCAAAGTGCTGATGTTTGATCATTTTTTGATTTTGACCTTGGCTTTTCAGATTTAAACTTAAAGAAATGTTCCTATGAAACTGTCCATTTGGAATTATTGACAATGAGTTATTGTTGGGATACGGACAGTCGACACCTAAAGAGGACACGGAACAACAACAATGTAATAATCCTTCAAAGTAATCTCCGATCGGATTGCAGATAAAGGATCCCTTTGGGTTTCTACTTTTAACGTATAAAGATTTCTTAGTTTACTTAGAAATACATCGATGATATAGAAAAATAGCAATCCAAGGAATGCTTGTGTCGCCTACGAAACGGCTTATTTTTAAAAAGTGGATCAAATATATAGGTCAAGGTCACTTGGTTCAAAATTATTTGTATCAGTAGGAAAGTCTTGTCAAATGAAATGCACATGTGAAATATTAAATCTCTTACTTACCAATAAAAATATATGGTCAATCTCAAATTTTCAGAAAGGAAGGTCAATCATCTAGGTCAAGGTCACTAGGTAAACATTTTTGGTAACAAGAGAAGGGACTCATCATAGGAAATACATGTGTGAAATATTAAAGCTGTATCACTAACCAATCTAAAGATTAAGCCAATATGAATTCTTTTGAAAAGTAGGTCAAATATCTTGGTGAAGGTTACTTAGTCAGAAAATATCGTATGTGTAGAAAGGTCTTGTTACAAGGAATACACATGTGAAATATCAAAGCCCTACCACTTACCAATCAAAAGATACAGCCAATCTTAATTTTTAAGAAAAGTACTAGTAGGTCAAATATCTAGGTCAAGGTCACTAGGTAAAAAACTATGGCATGTGTAGAAAGGTCTTGTCATGAGGAATACACGTGGAATATAAAAGCCCTATCACTTACCAATCAAAAGATATAGCCAATCTTTAATTTTTTTTTGAAAAGTAGGTCAAATTTCTAGGTCAACATCACTAGGTCAAAAATTATGGTATGTGTAAAAAGGTCTTGTTACTGTGACATAAGGAATACACATGTGAAATATCAAAGCCCTATCACTTAACAATCAAAAGATATAGCCAATCTTATTTTTTTTAAAAGTAGGTCAAATATAATGTGTAGAAAGGTCTTGTATTGTGAAATATCAAAGCCCTATCACTTACCAATCAATAGTTATGGGGTGTGAGACCCAAAGTGTGACAGACAGACGGACAGACGGACAACGTGATCCCTAAGCGTCGCTATGCTTCGCAGGTGACACAAAAACTATCATAAGTCATCTGCGATCGAATGGCAGATAGCTGGATAATATGACTGGACAGTGAACATTATACCGGTATACATGAATAGCAATTCTTCTTGATGATTTCAAGGTCTCGTAGTCAAAAATAAATGTACATGTATATCAGGAAACTCGCACAACAAAGTCTGTTTAAATAGTATTTATACTCTAGTCCATAATATCTTGCCAAAACCAAGCCTTCGACGGTTATTTTGACGGATAGTGGCTGCCACTACAGTCACTCTGCCACTACAGCCACTATCTGTCCAAATAACCATCAACTATCTGTCCAAATAACCATCAACTATCTGTCCAAATAACCATCAAAACGCTTGGTTATTCAGACTAAAATGGGTGTTTTCTCGTCATGGTCAACTCAAACGCATATACTACATCAATGAAGGTTTTCGGAATCATGCTACAATGGACATAAATATCCATATAAGTTTGTCTTGAATATATATTCCATTGGTAATAAAGTGGCGTCAGGTCATAGTTAATTGTACTTATATGAACTCGTATAAATTAAGTGTGTTAAAAATAATGCATCCAGCATCCCCTTGTGACACACATTATGTAAGCCACAGTAAGCACTTAGAAGTCGCATAAAATACTAGAATTGTTAACAATCAAGAAAGAAGTCGCCACAATCGAGAAGCAGTGTCACTTCAATCTGGAATCTATAAAGGTTATCTTCAGTATTAAAATGTTATTGTAGCTCTATAGAGTTATATCATGTAATGTTATTTTATAAACATCGGATTAGACTTGGGCTACACTATGAATACAAAAGCAGCTCTCTCTCTCTCTCTGGAAGTATGTTAAAGAAATTATCAAACATAGATACTATAATCTGAAAAATGGCTTCCCTCCCTTAGGAAAGCCAAAACTTCCAATTCCAGTGGGTATACCGTATATCAATGTTGCTGGAACCATACATTACCCTGTACTAAATGTGCTATACAAAGATATCAAAGAGTTTCAGTACGTACCAAACGTGTATTAATGACAGGGAACAATATGGCTATAGGAGCCCCTGTCAGCATGTGTAGATGGAGACGAAACACCGCCGTTGTCACTTTATTAGGAGGTGCAGCCAAACAATAAATCTGCAAGATAGAAAAACCAGTCTTCATTTCATATTTCTACAATAGCCGATGTTATTTTTTATAAAGTAAGCATGGTACATTGATAGGGTACCGTAATATTTTATGTATGACGGTCAAGACTAACCTGCATCATCGTGGCTAGGTGACATGGATTTAGTATATAGATCATTTGCTTCGTGGCAAACTTAAAGCCAAGTTCTATTCCAAATATCAGACAATGTACAACAAGTAAAATCCTTTTTCCACATCGTTCTGTTCGTCCTTTGTCTAGGTTATCTGGCATTCGTAAGTGAAATAAAGCTCTATAAAGTATCAATCCCGCACATGCCGACGCCAAAGCACTTTCTATCACACGTTGGCGAAGGGATATAAAGTCTCTACAGTCCACCCCTCCGTTACCCGCTAGACCAAAATCCACACCCACATAGGCCCAGTCAAACCATCCCGTCCTCTGGGCCTCTGATTGGTTAACTCCAGATTGTGATACATCAGCCTCCATAACTCGTATAGATGTCTTAAACTAACCCGGGTAGATCTACTTGGTCATCCTGCAAATGATGAGAAAAAAGTGTATAATAAAAGCAAATTCTCCTCTCCCACTAGTCTTAAAACCCTTAAGTGTAGCTTAATTAAAAAGCAGGAAGGATAGACTTATTTTCCACTTCCCTGAAAAAAGGAAAGACTCGAGTATTTACTATTGTGATATACCTTTAATAAATTGATACTTTGAAACGAGGAAACGACGATGTTAGCATGCATTCTATCACAACTAAAGAAATAAACACGATAAAAACACAGATAACTCTCATTTTAACATGCCATCATCAAAGGTTTTGTCTCCTTTTAGCATACAAGAAAGAGACGAAAAGTCCGATTCGTAGTTATTTTTTTTAGATATACTAGTAGGTCTAGTTCAGAAATAGATTAAAACGTGCAAGTAAAATTATTTGAAAAGTATGTCAAATTCTAGTTTAAGGTTATGTTCCTTAAACTTCTGATCATAGAGAATCTAAATGATGTATTCAATTCCTTTTTATGTATGTCTAAAAATACTGTACAACTTCGGATTTTTTTTCCCTGGGTGAAAAGTTCAAAGGTCATATTTTTTCCTCATCCATTTGTTGTTGAGAATATGTCTCAACCGGAAAATTTAACCCAAATGCTGAAGGACAGACAGATTGACATCGTCAAGTTATAGAAGGCAATGCTACCAAAACAAGTGTATAGAAAACCACGTAATGATGGAAGTTAAGCAAGGTAAAACACTAAACATAAACTTTATTCCCATATATATAAGTAACATCTTTATCATCAAAACTTCATGTTCGAATGGAACTTACTGTTCGAAATCTTCAAAATTCCAAAACAAACCTCTGCCATTGAAGTCAACTAAATGATCTGAGTATAGTTTAGGTTTTATTTCGTACCGAAAATCCGAAAATCTGATTAACAGTCCATAATAACATCCCATCCTTCCTTTCGTCCAATAAGCAAAATATCAACAAGCATTTATTTTAAAGGTCTCAAGATTTTAATGCGTTGTAACAATATCTACTTTATCGTGTTTATTAATAAAAGGTACTTTCAAAATGAATCACATTAATACGCTGTATGTCAGCTATTTTCGTTACCCTATGTCTAGACTTACTTATTGAAAGTATCACAAGAAGCAAATTCAACTGTTACAACTAAAACGTGATGACAATAATATTTGTCTTCATTTCGAATATAAAAGTTATCACCCTACAAGTTTTATTTTGACACGTGCATTGTAATACTCCACAAAACAAACAGCAATCTGCATTTTTCGATCTATCTGAACGCAAATATATCTATGAGCTAGACGACTTTACTATAATCTTTTAGTGTTTATTACCCCTCCCCTTCTAGCATTCGATTTTTACAAGAAGGAAATGTTGAGAGTGGCATGTAGCTATGAACTATGATCACGAAATCCAGTACCAAAAGGCAGATCTTTAGTTTGGAGTCAGATCAATAAGGCATCTTTGTTCATCCTTCTTATACTTATGGCCATTTCATAGTATTATGTTTTAAGCTCTTTGTGAACAGAAAACTTAGACACGATACATATGACACAAAACTTCCTGATGCCAAATTAATCAATACCCATAAAGAACATATAAAATAACATGAAATGTGCATGAAGTGCATGCAAATTGAACGCCTTAACGACTGATGAATATTAATGAGCATATGATATGCACGATAAATTTCATGTTTGAAAGAGAAAATCACATTAAAATGGTACATTTATCTTCACTTCGTGTCAAAATGACTTATAAATATTGTAGAAGTCATTATCGTCATTACATAAACTATAGTCAAAACCGCTAATGCACACAATGTTAATAATGAACACTGTGAATAATGGTGATGAACAATGGTTTAACATGAACAAAATATAAAATGGTTCACAAGACGTTCACACTGTCAATGGCTTGTGGTCCGTTCTTTGATCACAACCCATTGACAGTGTGGAGATGTTGTGAACAATGTTGGTGAAGAATGGTTCTGTGAACAACGTCAATGGTAAGTTGTGATCAATGTTGAGGTGAGCAGTATATGATTATTGTCTATTATAGCTGATGTTAATAATGATTGATTTTTTTTATGGACAATGATTAGTATGGGTTTTTAACTTTCGAAATCAAAAGTTAGGAAATAGACCTATGAGTACAGACCTCAATTTATAATAGTCACAATAAAGTAAGGCACTATAAGACCTGGACGTACGGACGGACGAAGGTAATTCATAAATGCCTATATTCTACATAATCTATTTCTAGGGTTAATGCATATATCATATTTTCGTCACTTTCTACCCAGGAACCTATCTTGAGAAATCATTTCTTTTATAACTTTACCTCCGGGATCTTGTTTTAACATAATTTTCCAGTTTGTATTACAAATGTACTTGCTGCCTAGCCGGAACTTACCGTAAATTCACTTTCCATCAATATCTAATATAGCTCTTCCTGTACATGATGCACTATAATAAACAGTATGTATATAGATTATCTATCAAAGGTGATGCTTATCACAAACAATCAAAACTCGGTAAGTGATCACACGTGAGCGATGTATTGATCGTACGGACGTACGAAACATAGGGTGTACATGTAGTTTGTACAAAGTAATCAATATCAAGTCAGGCCAGCTTGTGTCCCAGGGGATCAGTCTCACACAAAGAAAGCTGTTACTGACAATGGGGTATGGGCAAACTTATCATACATCCAGAAGTCTTATGTGATTGGTACCGATTATCGGATACCTAGATCAATGACCCGCAATATTTCCGTCAGATGTCAGTAGTATCCAAGGTCAAGAGGAAAAATGATATTTGCCCTGATTTTGGTAACTCGGCCACTACTGCAGTACTCCCATACCACCCAACAAAGTGAAATATCATGTCTCAAACGGGTATCAAATAAAGAATTGACAAACATACAAGAGACTAAATCATTTTCAGAAAATGCAACTTTGACTAACAAAAAACAAGAGTGTTGAATATTCCTTTTGTCAAAATGACCCCCCCCCCCACCTCCTTGTAGCTAATGGTTTAACCTAGATAAATTGAAGAGCACTGGCACTAGTTTCGTCGTTTTTGAACAAGTTTCACGTGCATGAAAAGAAAAAAAGAAAAAAAAACATTTAAACAATCACACTCTATTGCTTAACTATAAAGGATACACACGAAATATGAAAGTCCTCTGTTTTTGTTGGTGTTTTTTTTTCAGAACTACTGTACCGATGCTTTAGGTGGATATTTCGAAATGTACCGTCACGACAACGTAGTACACACGTGATATTTGTCTTTTCACAAAATAAAATCTGAATGTTACGCTTTACTAAAAGTATTGGGGGGATAGGAGTTTAAAAACATATTTATCCTTTATAATGTTTATTGCTTATTTTACACGTACCTTGATTACAGAATCTGAGAAAACAAAATAACTTCTTCATTCAGTAACAATCCGCTGTACAATCTCTGTTATATCCCAATCTGAAAATCAGCACAAAGTCCCAATGCCATATAAGATATCAAACTTGCATGAGGACAATATAGCATGGACCACTCAGTTTCCCCGGGCCTTGTATCTATATTCGATAGGAGTCCCAGTCAATACATATTTGATAGTTTGTACCACGATCGATCAAGTGTTCATTATAATGCTATAGCGGATGGATTGTACCTCGTCGGTGTCTCATTTCACGTGGACTGCTGCCCAAGTAACTAAACTTCAATGTAATCAATAAAACGGCTCTTAATGTTCAGTTATAGAAAGTATAGTTTCTAAATACAGTCTTCTGTAGACGGCAACTAGTCTTTAACTTTCCAGTAATCGAAGAAGAAACGCGATCTGAAGAGAATATGTTATATATTGTGAACTATGGAGCGTAGAACAGTATCTGACGGCTACATGTAATCAATCAACCTTAAGTTAATATCGATACTGTTCGATCACATGGAAATATCCATTCAAAATCACAATACCCACAGTTTAACCTCTTGTTCTCCCCAACAAAGGATATCGACACTACCGTGCTCTAACTGCAGGTTATAGCAAGACAAAAATGGACGCTCGACCGTTTATTTTTTAAATAATATTAAATGTTTTTGGTTAAATAAACAGATGAAAGTAATCAAACATCCATTCATTCTTGATTGTGGATAGATCCTCAGATGCTTGTTACATGTAAATATTACCATCCTTTTGGGACCGCGCATTCTGACTACGGGCTGTAACTTTCCGATTCTGGATTCCAAAGTGCGATCAATGATGCTTACATGCTTTAAATAAAGCTAGAAATCAGAAAATAAGCGATCGGGAGGGGGAGGGGGAGAGGGGAAAGGGAAGGCTAATCATTCAAAGTGAGAGGGGACTTGAGATTATGTTCCCCCTCTGTATGTCTTTTCATATACCGGTATTACACTTAAGTCAGAGATATCCTCTGACATCGTCGATTCTTCGTGATCATACTTCTTAAAATAATTCAATCAGCTGCCATCACGAAATATGCATCCCATGTACACTTTAATCAGGCAGCGCTACAAAATCAATATTGATGTTATTCAAATTTACTTTCTGCAGCGAAAGCCATTACTACATGGACAATGCTCGTAGAAATGGAACAAAAGATTGTTCGTAACACACATATCTCCTCGCAGTAGCAGTTTGCTTTCGCCAAAATCAATAAAAGAAAATACGCCGCTAAAGACGGTATGACCAGATTGCAAAGTAAGTTTTTGTCACTAACTGAGTCAAGGTCACTAGGTCAAATATTTCGACACAAAACACCGCTAAAGACGGTATGGCCGGATTGCAAAGTAAGTTTCTGTAACTAACTGGGTCAAGGTCAATAGGTCAAATAATACAGCATAAATTGAAAGGTTTTATCAGAGGCAACCTACATGTACAAAATAAAGTTTCTACTGCACACAGTTCCATAGATTTTGCTTAAACCATGAACTTTAACCAAAATCCTTAACTAGGTCAAAGTCCAATGTCAAGGTCACTAGGTCAAATGTAACCACATAAATTGAAAGGTCTTGTCATGGGCAAGCTTCATGTATAATATAAAGATTCTACTGCATACAGTTCCATAGATTTTGCTTAAACAAGGAACTTTAACCAAAATCTTTGAGTAGGTCAAAGTCCAAGGTCAAGATCACTAGGTCAAATGTTACGGCATAAATTGAAAGGTCTTGTGATGGGCAAGCTTCATGTATAATATAAAGTTTCCATTGCATAAAGTTACTTAGATTTTGCCTTAACCAGAAACTTTAACCAAAATCTTTAACTAGGTCAAAGTCCAAGGTCAAGGTCACTAGGTCAAATGTTACGGCATAAATTGAAAGGTCTTTTGATGTATAATATAAAGTTTCTACTGCATATAGTTACTTAGATTTTGCCTCAACCAGAAACTTTAACCAAAATCTTTAACTAGGTCAAAGTCCAAGGTCAAGGTAACCAGTTCAAATGTTATGGCATAAATTGAAAGGTCTTGTCATGGGCAAACTTCATGTATAATATAAAGTTTCTACTGCATATACAGGGATCACCCTGGGCCGCGCCATCGCGCCATTTGCACACAATTTTCGGACATGGCGCAGTAAAGTTGTACAAGTGGGCCATTTGGGCGCTCCTGTTACGAGAATGGCGCATGCTTTGACCATAACGTGCGTCAAGTCGATCTATTCAACCCGCTGCTTAGTACTAAATTCACGAATTTCAGCGTTCAGAATTAATTTTTAGTGTCTTATAATTTTGAATTTTCCCGAAGATGTAGTGTTAGATCGATACCGAAACTTCCAAATTGAGATCGGATTCCAGTTGTAAGCGGACAGCATTTAATAGTCCGTCACACGTACGTGGCGGCACGTGGTCAGTACTAAGTACAATAGCTGAACAAGTTTTCTTTCTTTATTTATTTACAAGACGTGAATAAAGTCGGGATGTTAGAAATATTTCGTACGTACGTCCTTTATTTGCAGATTGACCTTTAGATATACTGTATAGTTACGCTGCACCGGTATGCGGAGTGTTAGCCGCAGAAACGGCCAACGACACTTGGATATTTGGTTGGTAGGGGTGTAAGTGTCGTTGGCCGTTTCTGCGGCTAGCGGAGTGTGATGATCGTGTAGCGTTTGAACAATTATTTTTAAAGACTGATTTTACGGGGTAATTTTTTTCAATTAACTTAATATTTAACCTATGATCGAAAATCTGACACAGCGTCGGCCATTTTCCCCTGAAGTTGCGAAAATACATATTGTGGGTGCGGGTGACAAGAATAGATTTTAAATGACCTTATGTCTTGTCTCTCAATTTTTTTGAGAGGTTTTTTTTTTCTCCTTTTTTTTCTTTCCCAAATTTAAAACACCAGTATCCATAACACGAACCAATGTCAATTTAGAATTAAGCACCCCTCCAAAAAAAATGCATAAGATAGTGATCGAATTTCAATCGGAGGACAATGATACAAGGGCCAAAGGATTTAACAATGCACCTTCAACTTTGAAGAAGCTCTCAATGAATTCGAATTTATAAAAAAGAAAGAACAAAAATAATAAATTTAATTAAATTGCTGCAACACTTTCAGTGACTGTATTGAGAAATTTTTCTTACTTAAGATGCCTCCAGAATTCAAAATGAAGAATGCTGGAAGGCTCAATTTTATGCATTTATGGTTATAAAACCTCGTTTTTTCCTAGACCCCCCACCGGGGCGTTGCCCCTGGACCCTAATGGGGGCCTAGGCGGCCCCCATACCCCCGGCCAATGGCCCTTCCATTTTCTAATGAGGGGCCATGGGCCCCTCATTAGAAAGATCCAGGGTAATCCCTGCATATAGTTCCTTAGATTTTGCCTCAACCAGAAACTTTAACCAAAATGTTGACGGCAGACAGACTGACAGACATCGTCAATCTATAGGCTGGAATTGCTGTGCAATCCGGCCAATAAATTGAAAGGTCTTGTCAAAAGCAACCTACCTTATAATATTATGTTTCTACTGTGTATATAGTTCCTGAGATTTTGCTTCAACCAGAAACTTTACCAAAATATTTAACTAGGTCAAAGTCCAAGGTCAAGGTCACTAGGTCAAATGTTATGGCATAAATTGAAAGGTCTTGTCATGGGCAACCTTCATGTCTTATTTAAAGTTTCTACTGCATACAGTTCCTCAGATATTGCTTCAACCAGAAACTTTAACCAAAATCTTTAACTAGCTTAAAGTTCAAAGTCAAGGTCACTAGTTCAAAAGTTACGGCATAAAGTAAAAGGTCTTGTCATAGGCAACCTTCATCTGTTATATAAAGTTTCTAATGCATACAGTTCGTCAGATTTTGCTTCAACCAGAAACTTTAACCAAAATCTTTAACTAGGTCAAAGTCCAAGGTCAAGGTCACTAGGTAAAATGTTACCACATAAATTGAAAGGTCTTTTCATGGGCAACCTTCATGTATAATATAAAGTTTCTACTGCATATAGTTACTTAGATTTTGCCTCAACCAGAAACTTTAACCAATATGTTGACAGCAGACGGACAGACAGACGGACGAACATCGTCAATCTATAGGTCCGAATTGCTTTGCAATCAGGCCAATAAATTGAAAGGTCTTGTCAGAGGCAGCCTACCTTATAATATTATGTTTCTACAGTGTATATAGTTCCTGAGATTTTGCTTCAACCAGAAACTTTACCAAAATATTTAACTAGGTCAAAGTCCAAGGTCAAGGTCACTAGGTCAAATGTTATGGCATAAATTGAAAGGTCTTGTCATGGGCAACCTTCATGTATAATATAAAGTTTCTACTGCAAACAGTTCCTCAGATATTGCTTCAACCAGAAACTTTAACCAAAATCTTTAACTAGCTTAAAGTTCAAAGTCCAAGGTCACTAGGTCAAAAGTTACGGCATAAATTGAAAGGTCTTGTCATGGGCAACCTTCATGTACCAAAATATTTAACTAGGTCAAAGTCCAAGGTCAAGGTCACTAGGTCAAATGTTATGGCATAAATTGAAAGGTCTTGTCA
The DNA here is from genome assembly GCA_033119305.1 of Pinctada imbricata. NCBI lineage: Eukaryota > Metazoa > Mollusca > Bivalvia > Pterioida > Pteriidae > Pinctada > Pinctada imbricata. The sequence goes on along the minus strand of VSWD01000008.1, from coordinate 50,742,175 downwards.
TGGGCAACCTTTATGTCTTATTTAAAGTTTCTACTGCATACAGTTCCTCAGATATTGCTTCAACCAGAAACTTTAACCAAAATCTTTAACTAGCTTAAAGTTCAAAGTCCAAGGTCACTAGGTCAAAAGTTACGGCATAAATTGAAAGGTCTTGTCATGGGCAACCTTCATGTATAACATAAAACTTCTACTGCATACAGTTACTTAGATTTTGCCTCAACCAGAAACTTTAATCAAAATCTTTAACTAGGTCAAGGTCACTAGGTCAAATGTTTTGGCATAAATTGAAAGGTCTTGTCATGAGCAACCTTCATGTATAATATAAAGTTTCTACTGCATACAGTTCCTCAGATTTTGCTTTAACCAGAAACTTTAACCAGAATCTTTAACTACATGTAGGTCAAAGTTCAAGGTCATGGTCACTAGTCCAAAAGTTACAGCATAAATTGAAAGGTCTTGTCATGGGCAACCGTCATGTATTATTTAAAGTTTCTACTGCATACAGTTCCTCAGATTTTGCTTCAACCAGAAACTTTAACCAGAATCTTTAACTAGGTCAAAGTCCAAGGTCAAGGTCACTAGGTCAAAAGCTACGGCATAATTTGAAAGGTCTTGTCATGGGCAACCTTCATGTGTAATATAAAGTTTCTACTGCATACAGTTCCTTAGAATATGCTTCAACCAGAAACTTTAACCAAAATGGTTATGACAGACGGATAGACAGACATCGTCTATCTATAGGCCGGAATTGCTTTGCAATCCTGCCAAAAAGGGAGTCTCAGTTCTAGTTTGAGAGATCCCTATGAATGGTCAGAAAGGTTGGCTGGTGCTCATATAACATACTTTCTTACTATATTTCAACAGTTTGTTAAATATGAATTTCATCAATAATCTCAATAAGACTTTTGTGCAGTACACATTTATCATGTAACAGTGTATTAGTAATAATACTGGGCCCAACAATCATAGGGCTAGACAAAAAAATATAAGGTTTGTTGTTTACCGACTGAACCTTTTTAACTATGTGCAGATAGGTAGGGAAATGTTTTATTCTATTTGAAAATAACTATTATAAATGTTTAGCCACAAAAGTATTATACTCTAACGTAATGTTTCTATGCATTATAAGTAAACTTGTTTGTGCAAAAATAACTCATCCTGTGAATTCAAAACTTACAGTTACAGCCATATCCATATTTTTTGTAATGAACAAGTATGTAGCTAATCATGCTATTGACACTTGCAATTGTCTCTGAATATAAATGTAAAAGAAGCATACTGAAGCATAGCATTATGAAGTCAAGACCAAAAGTCTCTGATGAGACTGAAGCTCTCCTGGTTGTTTGCTTAAATTAATCTAAGTGACACAGTCACACCCATTTTCCAAGACCCTGGGGATCAGGGGCTAAACAAAATACAAGACCATATAATGATTAATGTAATGGAAAAAGAATTATTCTCAAATTATACCGGTACTTCTGAGAATTTGTGCTCAAAAGATTACATAGAGTTATATAGGAGAAAATGACCACACCCATTTACAAAAACCCTGGGGGTCAGGGGCTCAAACAGAATGCAAGGTGTACATCTAGCCCAAATACTGAGAATAACGCGAAAAGAATTATCTTTCTATCAATTATACTTTCTGAGAATCGGTGCTCTCAAGATTACATAGATTTATATAGGAGAAAATGACCACACCCTTTTTCAAAGATCCTGGGGGTCAGGGGCTCAAACAAAATATCAGATGCACAACTGCACCACAGACTGAGAATAATGCTAAAAGAACTGGCTTTCTATCAATTTTACATTCCGAGAATTGGTGCTCACAAGATTACATAGAGTTACATAGAAGAAAATGACCACACCCTTTTTCGAAGACCCTGGGGGTAAGGGGCTCAAACAAAATATCAGGTGCACAACTAGACCACAGACTGAGAATAATGCTAAAAGAATTATCTTTCTATCAATTATACTTTCAGAGAATTGGTGCTCACAAGATTACATAGAGTTATATAGGAGAAAATAGCAATCCAAGGAATGCTTGTGTCGCCTGCGAAGCGGTTTGATTATTATTCTAGAAAGAGGATCAAAATTCTTGGTATCAGTAGAAAAGTTTTGTCAAATGAAATTAATTTGAAATATCAGACCTCTTAATTACAAATTAAAAGATACGGTCATTCTCAAATTTTCAGAAAAGAGTGTCAATCATCTAGGTCAAGGTCACTATGTAAAAATTGGTAACAAAAAGGTCTCATCATAAGAAACATTAAAGCCCTATCACTTACCAATTAAAAGATATATACAACCTTAATTTCTTAGAAAAGAAGGTCAAATATCTATCTAAGTCAAAAGGAAAAAAATTATGGTATGTGTAGAAAGGCATTGTTACAAGGATAAACCATAAACCGCTAAAGGCGGTAAGGCCAGATTGCGAAGTGTTTGTATTAGATGACGTATACATTTTGGCGCAGACAGAAAGGTCAAAGGTCATTAAAATACTATTGCACAATGAAAATAAAGCCTACGCTCACGCAGCAAGATACGCCCGTTGGGATTTTTTTCACAACACCAAAATATCGAAGTCCCATAACTCCATATGGACAAATCGGATGAACCTTAAAATCGAAAGGCGGCTTCCTCTTCAAAGTCTGATCACAATGTACAAATATCATGAAAATCTGTTGACGCATATTCAAGTTATTGCGTTCCATGCACCTATATTTTGCCCTTAGCTTAACATGTATGTGCATATAACCCCCCCCCCCCCCCCCATTACACATAATTTCTGGATTATGTGACAAAAAATTCAAGAACCCGTTATATGTGTGAAAGAACATCCTTTCTACTTGAAGTATACAACATTTCAAAACATTTTGACCAGAAATAGATTTTTAAAGAATTTTTAACTATTTCAGTATATTTTCATTGTATTTAAAATATCTAAGTCCCATAACTCCTTAACGACAAATCGGATGAACCTGAAAATCGACTTCTTCTTCAAAGTCTGATCACAATGTAGAAATATCCTGTAAATCCATTGACGCATATTCAAGTTATTGCGTTCCATGCGCCTATATTTTGCCCTTAGCTTAACATGTATGTGCATATAACCCCCCCCCCCCCCATTACACATAATATCTCGGTAATGCGACAAAAAATTAAAAACCCGTTACATATGTCAAAGAGAATCCTTTCTACCTTAAGTATACAAAATTTCAAAACATTTCAACCAGAAATAGATTTTTAAATAATTTATACCTATTTTAGTATATTTTCACTGTATTTTAAAATATCTAAGTCCAATAACTCTGTAACGACAAATCGAATGAACCTGAAAATCGAAAGGCGGCTTCCTCTTCACAGTCCAATCAAAATGTATGAATATCATGAAAATCTGTCGACGCATATTCAAGTTATTGCGTTCCATGCGCCTATATTTTGCCCTTAGCTAAACATGTATGTGCATATAACCCACCCACCCACCCCTCCTTCCTATTACACACAATATCTCGGTTATGCGACAAAAAAATTAAAAACCCGTTACATATGTCAAAGAACATCCTTTCTTCTTGAAGTATACATAATTTCAAAACATTTCGACCAGAAATAGATTTTTGAATAATTTTTAAATATTTTAGTATATTTTCACTGTATTTTAAAAATCTAAGTCCCATAACTCTGTAACGACATATCGAATGAACCTGAAAATCGAAAGGCAGCTTCCTCTCCACAGTCCAATCATAATGTATGAATATCATGAAAATCCGTTGACGCATATTCAAGTTATTGCGTTCCATGCGCCTATATTTTGCCCTTAGATTAACATGTATGTGCATATAACCCACCCACCCCTTCCTATTACACACAATATCTCACTTATGCGACAAAAAATTAAAAACCCGTTACATATGTCAAAGAACATCCTTTCTACTTGAAATATACAAAATTTCAAAACATTTCAACCAGAAATAGATTTTTAAATAATTTTTAAATATTTTAGTATATTTTCACTGTATTTTAAAAATCTAAGTCCCATAACTCTGTAATGACAAATCGGATGAACCTGAAAATCGAAAGGCGGCTTCCTCTCCACAGTCCAATCATTATGCATGAATATCATGAAAATCCGTTGACGCATATTCAAGTTATTGTGTTCCATAGGCGGATGGACAGACGGACAGACTTCGCCATACCATAATACGACCCGTCAAATGACGGGCGTATAAAAAGCTATGGTCATAAGGAATCTAAATGTGAAATATCAAAGCCCTACCCCTTATAGTGCAAAAGTAGGTCAAAGGTCAATGTCAAGGTCATTTGATCAAAAGTCATGATATCAAATGAAAGGTCTGGTAATGAGGATTCTACAACTGAAATATCAAAATCCTACCTCTTATAATTTAAAAGTAGGTCAAAGGTCAATGTCAAGGTCACTAGGTCAAAAGTCATGATATCAAATGAAAGTTCTGGTCATGAGGAATCCATATGTGAAATATCAAAACCCTACCTCTTATAGTTCAAAAGTAGGTCAAATGTCAATGTCCAGGTCACTAGGTCAAAAGTCATGATATCAAATGAAAGTTCTGGTCATGAGGAATCCATATGTGAAATATCAAAATCCTACCTCTTATAATTTAAAAGTAGGTCAAAGGTCAATGTCAAGGTCACTGGTCAAAAGTCATGATATCAAATGAAAGTTCCAGTCATGAGGAATCCATATGTGAAATATCAAAACCCTACCTCTTATAGTTCAAAAGTAGGTCAATCTCCAAGGTCAAGGTCACAAGGTCAAAGCTTTTGGTATCCATGATAAGGTCATGTGACAAGATATACATATGTGAAATATAAAAGCCCTATCATTTACCTTTCAAAAGTTATGGCCAAGGTTAAAGTTTTTCAAAAGTAGGTCAAACTCTAAGGTCAAGGTCACAAGGTAAAAATTTTTGGTATCCATGGAAAGGTCTTGTCACAAGAAATGCACAAGTGAAATATGAAAGCCCTATCACTTACCATTCAAAAGCTATGGCCAAGGTTAAAGTTTTTCAAAAGTAGGTCAAACTCCAAGGTCAAGGTCACAAGATAAAAATTGTTGGTATCCATGGAAAGGTCTTGTCACAAGAAATGCACAAGTGAAATATGAAAGCCCTATCACTTACCATTCAAAAGCTATGGCCAAGGTTAAAGTTTTTCAAAAGTAGGTCAAACTCCAAGGTCAAGGTCACTAGGTTGGGGTGTTTGATTTGTCTCATCATGGTCTATCACCATGTCAAGTTTCAAGTTGCTCCTCCAAACAGTTTTCTCTCAACGGACTTAAACGCAACACTTTAACCAAAATGTTGACACACTGACGGACTGACAGACAGACAATCCGGCCAAAAATGCATGTGAAATATCAAAGCCCTATCACCTACCAATTAAAAGATATAGCCAATTTTAATTTTCTTGAAAAGTAGGTCAAATATCTAGGTCAAGGTCACAAGTCAAATAGTATGGTCTGTGTAGAAAGGTCTTGTCACAAGGAATACACATGTGAAATACCAAAGGCCTATCGCTTACCAATTGAAAGATATGTACAATCTTAATTTTTTTTGAAAAGTAGGTCAAATATGTAGGTCAAGGTCAATAGGTAAAAAATTATGGTATATGTAGAAAGGCGTTGCTACAAGGAAATCACATTTGAAATATCAAAGCCCTATCACTTACCAATCAAAAGATATAGCGAATCTTATCTTTATTTACAAAAGTAGGTCAAATATCTAGGTCAAGGTCACAAGGTCAAAAATAATGGTATGTGTAGAAAGGTCTTGCCACAAGGATTACACCTGTGACATCAAAGGATATATCCATTCTTAATTTTTTTTTAAAGTAGGTCAAATATGTAGGTCAAGGTCACTAGGTAAAAAATTATGGTATGTGTAGGAAGATCTTGTCACAAGGAATACACTTGTGAAATATCAAAGCCGTATCACTTACCAATCAAAAGTTATGGGCTGTGACACCCAAAGTGTGACAGACAGACAGACGGATGGACGGACAGACGGACAGACACTGGACGACAGGGTATCGCATAAGCTCGACTGGTCTATGACCAGTAGGGCTAAAAACCATTTTATCTTTCATTCTTTGGTTAGAAAATGAAAATTAACAGCCCCACCAGTGGGCACAACACTCACCTGATACCCATGCACACTCTTAACCTACTAATATTGCATTATGTCAGACAGTGTCAGAATTTGAACTCACAACCCTGGGTCTATATGTGCATAAATCATTTTTTTTTAATTTGAAATATAAAATTTAGACATAAAATATATATCACAGCATTAAGAGACTTAAATATGACAATTGTAAACAGTGAATGAGTGTGCAAAACGGAAAACAATGAAAATGGAAGAAAAATATTTTTTTAGGTCAAAACATAGGTAATCACAGATTACGAAGCTCACCTCGTGGCAGCAAAATTCAATTCAAACATATTTCTAAATACATGTATATTGGCTTTTAAAGGAAAAATCATTCAAGCGGAAAAAGTAGGTCGATATCATTTTATGAAAGTTTGATCAAAGATACATCCAATATGCAAGTTTGGTACATGAAGCACTTATACTTTGCTCAATATTGGCTTTTAAAGGCAAAATTACTCAAGCGGAAAAAGTAGGTCAAGGTCATTTTATAATAGTTTGATCAAAGATACATCCAATATGTAAGTTTGGTACATGTAGCACTTATACTTTCCTCAATAATGGCTTTTAAAGGCAAAATCACTCAAGCGGAAAAAGTAGGTCAAGGTCATTTTATGAAAGTTTGATCAAAGATACATCCAATATGCAAGTTTGGTACATGTAGCACTTATACTTTGCTCAATAATGGCTTTTAAAGGCAAAATCACTCAAGTGGAAAAAGTAGGTCAGATGCTGCATCCGATGCATGGATCCATCTCGGCATCCAAAGATGAATCACTTGTGCAAGTTTGGTTACTGTACATGTAGCATTACTACTTGGTCAGATACTGAGCTACCCCAAACTTCTTAACCAAGTCACTCAAGCGGAAAATGTAGGTCAGATGCTGCATCTGATGCATGGGTTCACCTCAGCATCCAAAGATGAATCACTTGTGCAAGTTTGGTTAATGTAGCATCAGAACTTTGTCAGATACTGAGCTACCCCAAACTTCTTAACCAAGTCACTCAAGCGGAAAACGTAGGTCAGATGCAGCATCCGATGCATGGGTTCACCTCAGCATCCAAAGATGAATCACTTGTGCAAGTTTGGTTACTGTAGCATCAGTACTTTGTCAGATACTGAGCTACCCCAAACTTCTTAACCAAGTCACTCAAGCGGAAAATGTAGGTCAGACGCAGCATCCAATGCATGGGTTCACCTCAGCATCCAAAGATGGATCACTTGTGCAAGTTTGGTTACTGTAGCATCAGTACTTTGCCAAATACTGATCTACCCCAAACTTCTTAACCGGACGCGGACACGGACGCGCAGGGGTATAGCATAAGCTCACTCAACTTCGTCGAGGTGAGCTAAAAAGTAATCAAAGGTATTTTGATGATTTAAAAGTGCATAAAAAGCTGACATAATGGAAAACATAGGGCCATCAGAGATGACAGCGCTCACCTCAACAGCATCATTGTCCCATGACCAGCATCTGTACCTACATTGTACACAGTATTTCCAGATGCATCATCCACATAAGTTTGGTTGATAAAAAATTCAAAGAAGGCTGGAAATGAAGATTCTAAGTTTACCATACCTGGTCAATCAAGCGTGAAATATAGGTCAGATGCAGCATCTGTGCAGTGCATTGTCGTAAGCATCCTAAGACACATCACCCACACAAGTTTTTTGATTGATCTAGAATTTACAATAGGCCCGAAATGGACCTGTCCCATTTTACTTAACCTGATTGTTCAAGCATGGAATGTGGGTCAAATGCAGCATCTGTACCATACATTGCAATTAGCATCCTTAGATGCATCATCCACAGAAGTTTGGTTGATGTAGGACTTATAGTAAGGCAGGAATGGACCTATCCAATTTTACTAAACCTGGTCACTCAAGGATGAAATGTTGGTCAGATGCAGCATCTGTACCATGCATTGTTGTAAGCATCCTCAGATGCATCAACCACACAACTTTGGATGACCTAGGACTTTTAGTAAGGTAGGAATGGACCTGTCCCATGTACCTAACCAGCTCACTCAAGCATGAAACCTCCGTACCATGTATTGTAGTAAGCAACCTTAGATGTATCATCCATACAAGTTTGGTTGATGTGGAACTTATAGTAAGGCAGGAATGGACCTGATCCATTTTACCTAACCTGCTCACTCAAGTGTAAAATGTGGGTCAGATGCAGCCTCCGTACCATGCATTGTTTTAAGCATCCTCAGATGCATCATCCATGCAAGTTTGGTTGATGTCAGACTTATAGTAACGCAAGAATGGACCTGTCCCATTTTACCTAACCTGCTCACTCAAGCGTGAAATGTAGGTCAGATGCAGCCTCCACACCATGCATTGTAGTAAGCATCCTCAGATGCATCATCCATGCAAGTTTGGTTAATGTAGGAGTTAAAGTAAGGCGGGAATGGACCTGTCCCATTTTACCTTACCTGCTCACACAAGCATGAAATGTAGGTCAGATGCAACCTCCGTACCATGCATTGTTGTAAGCATCCTCAGATGCATCATCCATGCAAGTTTGGTTGGTGTATGACTTATAGTAAGGCGGGAATGGGCCTGTCCCATTTTACCTAACCTGCTCACTCAAGCAGGAAATGTAGGTCAGATGCAGCCTCCGTACCATGCATTGTTGTACCGTAAACATCCTCAGATGCATCATCCATGCAAATTTGGTTGGTGTAGGACTTAAAGAAAGGCGGGAATGGACCTGTCCCATTTTACCTAACCTGCTCAATTAAGCATGAAATGTGGGTCAGATGCAGCCTCCGTACCATGCATTATTGTAAGCATCCTCAGATGCATTATTTATACAAGTTTGGTTGGTGTAAGACTTATAGTAAGGCGGGAATAGATCTGTCCCATTTTACCTAACCTGCTCACTCAAGCATGAAATGTAGGTCAGATGCAGCCTCTGTACCATGCATTGTTGTAAGCATCCTCAGATGCATCATCCATGCAAGTTTGGTTGGTACATTTGTATAGGACTTATAGTAAGGTGGGAATGGACCTGTCCCATTTTACCTAACCTGCTCACTCAAGCATGAAATGTAGGACAGATGCAGCCTCCGTACCCTGCATTGTTGTAAGCATCCTTAGATGCATCATCCATGCAAGTTTGGTTGATGTAGGACTTATAGTTTGGCGGGAATGGACCTGTCCCATTTTTCTTAACCTACAGAATAGTGCGGACGCCGACAATAGCACAAGCCCCGTGTCTACTTCGTCGAGGTGAGCTAAAAATGAAGAAGGAAGAAAAAAATTGCGGTGCTGGTGCCAAGACTTGAACCAACAACCCTTGGGCCCCTGTGCATAGAAAACATACATGTATCTTAAAGAATTCATAAAACTTCCAAAAAAGAAGATTAAAGCATGTAATGTATATCAAAGCAAATAGTAACTTAAATATGACAAACATGGACTAAACAAGGGCACAAAACCACACATTCATAGAGTTAGTCAAAGAAACAGTTCAAAAATGAGCATTTCTGACATAGTCAAAAAAGATGTCATAAACACGTCAAAAATTTGACTTCGGGCTGAAACCATAAAACAACAACACTTGTTAAAGACATCCTTCTAGGTCAACCAGATGCTTCTGTTCTGAAGAAGAAGTTTGTCAAAGGAGGGTACCCCCGTGACCTACTTTTGCCTGTGGTGGCACCACCTAATGATGGAATCGAACGAAAAACAACAACACTTGTAGGGGACAATGAGTACTTCATTTCTACCATGTTTCATTAAAATCCCTTCAGTGGTTCTGGATAAGATGTCCAATATGTATGAAAATAACCCCCCCCCCCCCCCTTCCTTTTTTCACATAAGAAAAAACATCACGAAAAAATCATGAAAATAAAATATTCAACCAAAATCAGTATGAAACCACTGAATACCTTAAATATGAAAAATATGCAGTACCGGGTAACTGAGGGCATAAAACCACATATTTTTGGAGTTATTCAAAGAAACAGTTCAAAAATGAGCATTTCTGATAAAGTCCATACATGTAAATACGTCAAAAACGCGTCAAAAATTTGACTTCAAACTGGAACCAAAATCAACAACACTTGTTAAGACATTCTTCTAGATCATCCATATGCTTTCGGTTTGTAGATATGTGCTTCAGTTCTGAAGAATTTTGTCAAAGGAGGATACCCCCCTGACCTACTTTTGCCTGTGATGGCGCCACCTAATGATGGATCCGGGCGAAAAACAACACCACTTGTAGGGGGCCATGAGTACTTCATTCCTACCAAGTTTCATCAAAATCCCTTCAGTGGTTCCTAATAAGAAGTCGAAAATGTGAAAAGTTTACGACGGACGACGGATGCCACGCTATGTCTATGACAATAGCTAACTTGAGCTTCATTCAGATGCGCTAAGAAAGCCCAATCAGGACATAAAAATATACTTCGATCAGGACATACAGCTCCTTTGGGATATACGGTAGCCCGATTGGCTTTGGTCCCCGCATACACTTGCAAACATAGTGGAAGGTACCTTGTACAGAGCATATAATTTCAATGGAAACTGAGGAGCTTCTTTAATTTTTGTCTAGGGCAACCTCAGTTTCAAATGCATCCTTCATAAAGTGTGTGGGAAAAATCGGCGGTCCAGAGCTCATTGTATATCTTATGATTAACGGTGTATTTTCCATTGCCAGTCCAAAAATAATGCATGTGCATTGAGATGAAACATACATCTGTTGATTCCTACCCGAAAATGTGAAAAATAATCCATTTAAACCATGATTCTGCCATGTTTTATCTACCGATTAACTCTCTGCAGTCTCCGCCATGATTCTATTATATTTGTACCACGTGATCAGCATTTTGAGGTCCCATAAGGGTTAATACCTATGTTTTTAAGTAATCAGCTGTTTCAGGCGGTAAATACGATTTTAATCATTGTTTTATTTTCTGTTGAATCTTTTATTATTTTTTTTAAGCAGAATGGAAATCATTTTAGGTGAAATGAAGAAAGAAGAAATTATATCATTTAATTAAGAGAAAAGAAGGGGGGATTATTTCTTGTGCTATTTTTCCCTATCTTAAAATGGGAATTTAATTAGGTTGCGCTAGACAAAAATTAAAGAAGCTCCTCAGTTTCCATTAAAATTACAGAGCATGGTGAACGAGTGGTGAGTAGGGTGTGCGGTGTACATTGTAAGAGAGGAATTTAAAAATGTTGTCTTGATATACATGTATAATGTCATGTTTACTATGTGATCCCCTCTGGGGAGAGCTCCGCTACATGTAAGCGGTGGGTCATACCTAGAAAGAAGAAGCAAGGGTTCCAGTGCCGGGGCGGGTACCTACAACTATAGACTAATTAACCCAGTCTCTCCGCTGCTGCTAAAAGAGACTGAACCCCACTATGGTTGTTACAGAACGAAGTCGGACCAAACTGTCGCCCAACGATTTTTCCATATTACGGACCTTTAATATTGATTTTCTGGCAGGTGACTCTTAAGTAAACATTAAACTAACTATCTCTACCCACCTCGTGTTTTTTTCTCGCTTCGTTATTGCATTTTTGCCGATTTTTAACTCCCTATCAAACCAAACAAGCAAAGGCAATAGTTCGGAGATTCGACCAATCAGAACGAAGGTTACAAATATCACGTGATCAACTTTCTTTATCCTTCGTTCTGATTGGTTGAATCTCCGAACTATTGCCTTGCTTGTTTGGTTTGGTAGGGAGTTAAAAATCGGCAAAAATGCAATAACGAAGCGAGAAAAAAACACGAGGTGGGTAGAGATAGTTAGTTTAATGTTTACTTAAGAGTCACCTGCCAGAAAATCAATATTAAAGGTCCGTAATATGGAAAAATCGTTGGGCGACAGTTTGGTCCGACTTCGTTCTGTAACAACCATAGTGGGGTTCAGTCTCTTTTAGCGGCAGCGGAGAGACTGGATTATTTAGTCTACTACAACTACTTCATTGGCAAGTAGCGAAGGGGTGAAGAATTGGTGTGTGTGCCAGCTCGATCTCCTCCTACAGACAGACAGAACCTTGTGAAAAACAAAACTGAAAAAGGTTGGAGTGCGGTCACACGATGGGGTACAGACTACAGATTCAGTTGTTCGTAACGTTTTATTTTGAGTTTGTTCTTCAAGCAGGACGAACGCTAACTGGAGACATTTTTCAATATGTAAAATGTTTAATATATTTCATGAACAAGGGACATTTCTGCATGAAATACGTACCTGTTCGTCCCCTCAAATTCTGAGATTGTGCAATGTGAGAATGCCGCTTCCGGGACGGCCGTCTGGTCTACGACAGTGGTAAATAAGCAAAATTAATACCCCTTTAAATTACATGAGAACTAACAAGAAAAAAATCCCTTGATTCAATTAAGGAATCTTTTTTTGTATAGTTTGAAAATCATCTATATTTAATAGATAAGTCGATTCTTTGATTCCGGTAAAAATGTTCTCATTTTTAATAAAAACTCACGCCGGAAGTTATTTCGCAAAGAAAATAGTAATAAAAATTCAGAGTTTCTTTGTAAATTATGGTGTGTAAATCCATAACAATAAATAATATTGTTAAAAAAAAAATATATGTTGTATTTTGGACTTTTTTGCATTATTGATATTTTTCATACCATATGACCTTATTTTACAAATTTACGCATTTCCGTTTAGCAGTGATCATATCGAGTCAGAAATACTCACGTTTTTTATTTCTTTTTTTTTCTCCCCGAGTTTTACGAAAGCTTATAAGTGCCTAGTGCCTTTAATAAAGAGGTCCCGGGAACCAATCTAATGAGCCATTGTTTGGAAAGAGAAAAAAGTCGTTCTAACGGGTTAAAAAAATCGTTTACAAAAACTCGGTTCAAACGAGTTAATAAGTCGTTCAAACGAGATAAAAGGTCGTTCAAACGAGATAAAAAGTCGGTCAAACAAGGTAAAAATTGCTCAAACGAAATAAAGTCGTTCAAACAAGATAAAGACTCGTACTAACAAATCCCGATCGAGGCATATTTTTATGTCCTGATCGAGGTTTTTTTTTTCCCCATCTTTTTATTTTTCTTTTAGATTGAACATTTTTTGCAAGACTGTTGTACCAGTTACCGTCTATTTGGATCATATTTCTCTTAGCTGATATATTTTGTTGTTTGAATTTGATTGCACTTGGGCTGATCCGAGTCAGTGGACCCTATCCTTTATCAACCAGCGGACTCCCAAATAGGTGCAGATGTTATATATAAAGTCGGTAAACTCCGTACGGCAGCTTCGCTAGTAGCATACAAAGCAGGCCGCTCATATGAGTTTACCGACTTTTGATGTATTTTGGTCCAGCCCTTTTTTAATACCTAAACTTGATTGTTTGGCGTCATATTTAGCTCTACTGGTCAAAGACCAGTCGAGCTTATGCGATCGCCCTGTGTCCAGCGTCCGTTCGTTCGTCTGTTCAAACGACTTATCCATCTTGTTCAAACAAGATTTTTCATCGAGAAAAAATGTCGTTCAAACAAGATAAAAAGTTCAAACGCATTTTTTTTCAAAGCTGTCTTAACAGTGTATATATAACATTATGTGTTGAACTGATCCGTAAGTAGAATTCACCCGGCATGCGTCGAACTGATACCTTTGTTGAAAGGATCCGATACATATGAAGAATATATCAATGAAGCAACACATTATCACCACGCAAAGTAAGAACTCATTTTTCTCTTACAGATGGATAGTTTGCCGAGATTGAGGGCGATGATGAGGAGGGATTGGGCCCAGATAGGATTTATAAGGGGATATGAAGGCATATTAAATAAATATATTACCTAAAAATCTTAATTGAAGGTTCTAAACTGGGTTTTGGGCCCCGAGATATACCTTATCTGTTACCTCTTACCTAGCTGTGAGATCTATCATCTAGTCTGTCGACTCTCTAGATCCATTTCTGTATGTCTGCTTAATCTTTGATGTTCAGAATGTGGGTTAGGCATGTTGGCTCAAATTTGATTGGCTGTCCTTTCCAGTGGTTGTTAAGCTTACTTTTGAACGAGTTTAGTGTATTGGCTGTGACAACGTTGTCTGGTAGACTATTCCATACATTGACGACTCTATTAGTGAAACAGTTGTTCCGTACATCTAGTCTGCAAAGGCTTTTGACAAGTTTTTGACTAGTACCACTAGTTCTGTTTTCCTGGCTCTTTACAAAAAGTGGTTTACTCATCTCATCCAGATTGTTGACATATTTATAGACTTGTCTTACATCTGCCCTTATTCGTCTATGTTCTAATGATGGAAGACCTAGGTTGAGCAGTCTCTCCGAATAACTCAGATGTTGGATTCCATAGATAACTTTAGACTTTGCTCTACGCTGTGTGTTTTCGATAGCTACATATGGTCTTTTTTATACAGAGTATACCAAGTAACAGGCAGCATATTCTAGGAGTGGTCTTACTAGGCTTTTGTATTGATGTAAAAACGAGTCCTTAATGATCCAACTATGGTTCCTTTTTATCATACCGAGCATGCGATTGGCCCTAAATGAAGATGCTTACATTTGTCCTTATTGAAGGTGAGTTGCCACGAGTTCGACCATGTTGTCAGATTGTTGATGTCCCGTTGGATCTTTCTGTGGTCTTCTTGATTGTTTGATGAAACATCATAGTTTCGTGTTGTCAGCAAATAGTTCAATCTCATTTTAAGTTTTGTCGTTGTAAAAATATGAGTGTGATTGAACGAGTTTTAATGAGATTGCAAATAGTTTGATTGGGTTGCTGACTATAAGATGAAAATGTGAAATATATTTTCAAAGAAATATCTACACGTACTTTCTGTCCTTTTATGACAGGTCCTACAAAATATCCAATACCCATCATAAGAATGGAAATGTGTTTTGAAATAAAGAAGGCATCAGAAGCCAGTTGCTAACTTTTAGACACTGTGTGAATGATTGGCCAAAAGGGGGAAGGGTATGGATGTTTAGAGCAAACCCACTATCCAACTGTCTGACCTGGCCTTAGATCGGCGAAGCATTTAGTAATTATTGAAGACTTACTTTGAATTTGTATGTGCTTATAATAAATGGATCCGTCAAAACACAATAGCAAAGAATAGTGAAGGCAAAGTGAGGATGGAAATATAGTGTATATAATGAAAAATTACGTGCGGCGACCGAAACAAGCTGAAAGTATAAAAAAGTAACCTGAATCCATAACTTTGGATGAAAGGGGGGCCCTGTCCCCTATAAACACAAACACCTTTTTTTGCGAAGTACTGATGGGGAAAAACGCGATGAGAGTGACCGTATGTATTATAATTATGAAGACGGCACGGATATATGTACATGTAGTTTTAGCTAATAATACTGAAACCGTTATAAGAAATTAATTAATTGTCATGAAAAGCAGTCTTTACGAAAAGGGTTTTCGTGAAGACTGGGAAAGCTATATCAAGTTTCATGTATATGGTAGAGAGTATATTTTTGTCAATTGTTTTTCAGTTGAGACTTTATAATAAAGTTTATTATGTATCAAGATCAAATACGCAAGAATATCTAAATATACCTTGACACCACTGAAACAGGGCACGTGTATAATACTAGTAAATGATAATTTCTAAAGTTGTTTGAACGAGTTTTTATCTTGTTTGAACGCGTTTTATTTTGTTTGAACGTTTTTTTTTTTCTTGTTTGAACTAGTTTTATAAGTCGTCTGAACGACTTTTTATCTTGTTTGAACGACTTAAATTCTGTCTATCTGGCCTGAACGACCTTTTATCTTGTTTGAGCAAGTTTTCATCTCGTTTGAGCACTGTTTATCTCGTTATCTCGTTTGAACAGGGACGTATATCCCTGGTTTTATTAAATTTAACGAGTTTTTATAACGTTTGAACAAAGACTTTATCTTGTTTGAACGAAGTCTTTCGCGTTTGAACGACTTTCTATCTTATTAACAAGTTTAAACGACTTTCCTAAAAATACTAATTTAAAGTTTTCGTACATTTTCATTTTCTTTTTAAGCACGACGAAAGCTAAGAAGTAAAATTATTCCGTCACAAATATAAAAAAAAAATGTGCTCATATAATTTTGTTGGCGATTTCCTAATTGAAATCAAATTGGCAGATCTTTCAATGCCGATTTGAGTCTGACTTCAAATAGTAGGCCTACCTAAGGACGGATTGTTTGTAAATACGATATGTCTCCATTTGTAAGAAGAATTTTGATTGGTTGATATATCAAGGCGCTTTCGGGGATTTCCCAACGTTGATCAAACGCATGGGAATCAACAGTCGATAGTGCAGCCTAGCCTGTAACAAAAATGATTCTACTATCTGTATCTGAGCCTAACGAGGGAGTACAACATGTCCAGGAGAGTACGTCAGCGTTCATAGACGGCGCTGATCATGGTTCAGGCACACTGTATATCACAGAAAGGTTATTTGAATATTTCATTTTCTACTGTAACATGTACATCTGTTAGTGGGGGGGGGGGGGGGGGGGGGGGGGGAGGGGGGGGGGGGGGAGGGGGGATTCTTAGTTTTTATTTGGTATGTCTGTTCATGTACGGACCATTTATTGTGCTGCTGTTGACTGATCGCAATTACCAGATTTACAGAGTTTACGAAAACTGCCGAATTGCCGGCGATCTCTCTGGATTTTTCAAATGTCCGACAGTTTCTAGTTCTGAGCCGGACAAAATTATAATGTCCGATGATTTTTTGTTCCAAGATAATAACACAGCATTTTCCTTTAAACCTATACAATATTTTATTTTCAATAAAGACATTTATTTGTTTCTCTGACATCGCCGAGCTCTTTCAACTTCAGAACAAAAAAGTATCTGTCATATTGTTACATAATCGATCATCAGATAAAGGTGAAGTATTTAATAGTATTAATTCTATTGAACATGTAGTAAAAGAATTACATTGTCCTGACTAAGATCTGTCTATAAACATTTACAACAACTGAACGATAGATATTTCAGTGAAATCTCGGTGTCCCGTGGTCTATTTTTCAGCATATTGCATCACGTCATTTTACAGTAACGGCGTGAGTTTTGAATGGCCACATGTCCACTTTATTCACATTTTGTAAATGAATTCTAATGAAAATTGTATTGATGGATATTGTACCTATTGACAATTTATAGAGATATACTGATCATGTGCCGTTACGTGTCACAGATATTTAAACAAAATTAACAATTCTTGATGTCGGACTGGTCACATGACCAAATTTCCGCCATGTTTACAGGGGGGATGTGCCTCTAGATTTTTCACTATGCCCTATGAAAAATCCATAATTTTGTTTGCTCCTTCTTCAAATTTCGTTTTATAGTTGGGTTTGAGGAGCTAATTCATCAATGGTTCCTTCAATGAATTCCAATAGATTTTTCCTTGATACAAACATTAGATAATTCTAGATATAAAGCAATTTCCATACACTATGCTCTATGATAAACACTGAGTTTATCCCCAAACTATTTTCGGAACTTCTCTGTGCTTCTCACGCCGACATAGAGAATGTTCATGAGTACCACATCTAGTAATTTTTTTTTTTAATTTTGTATACTTTTCAGTCTCTCTCAATTTTTTCTATATATACAAACAGCAAATTTGTAATAAACCATTTTGTAAGTATAAGGGTTGTCAGTCGGGCCAAAAGATCGCCTATCGTCATATTATACATCATTAAGAATTCACCTGTCAATGAGTGAATTAAAAAAAAACAACCAGGAGAGCTACAGTCTTGTCAGAGACATCTGGTTAAATTAGAGCATACACACACCCAGGCGAATCGATATTTGCGCCTATGTGTCAGTATAAAATGGCCTGTGCCAGAATCGCGAAAGGACTTATTCATTTGTTACAATATTAGCTCATCTTAAGCCACAGGCTTCTGATATTTCATGGTTTTGAGATTTTAACAAAAAAGATATTACAGCCCTAGTACATGTAGCATCTTAGAACTTTGTTAATGAGGAACTGTCGTTAATCTTTCAATCCCAGTACTAAGTTACTTTAACTAACATGACACAAATTTTAAATTCCATGTATTTTTATCGACAGCTTGGTATCCTGGAGGACAAATGAAGGTCAGGGGTTTTGCCTTTTGTATCCAAAGATAAGTCTCCATGCAGTGTCAAGAGATCTCAATGTGTTTCCACAGGAGTGCTTGTTTTTGATGGTAGATGGGAAGCTAGATAGTAAGTATGACAACATGTAGAAGTTCAGTACTTGTAGTCGACAAGTAATTTGCCTCTTATAATTCTGTTTTTGTCTGTTCATACGATATTCATCACAATCATCAAATTGAAACTTAATATACATATAGTACAGTAATTTTGTGTGATTTTAGAACTTTAATTTGTTTTGTTATGTTTTGATGTACGCGTACATGTTTGGTTAAAATCAATAAATCTTGAAAAGTACTTTTCCTATATATATGTACATGTACTACATAACATCACCAAAACAGTGTGCTCTGAATTAAGTAAACAGAACAGTGGTTCCTGTATTCCCTTTTGCTCATGAGTTGGTTGTTAAAGTAGTGAGACCATTACATTGTATAAGACTTCTTAAACAAAATCTAGCAGTGGTACTGTAAACTTAAAATAACTTATCTTAGACCAAGTCATATTTAATCTTCACAATGCATACGTGTATCAGTTATTCTAAACGAAAGCTATGATTTATCTTTTATCATAAATGAAATAGAAATATTTTGCTTTTATTAACATTTTCAATGTAAATTTTGTTAAGGTGAAGTTCGTAGGGGCAGCGAGTCGTCTGAGGAAGAATCAGGCTATGATGAACCAACTACAGAAGTCCGTTTTATTCCTACTGACAAAGGGGCATGTAAGTTTGTAGTTAGTCCTTGATTATTTCCCAATCTCCTACACATGTGTCCTATTTCAATTCCGCTTTTCTTCACTTTGAAATCTACCTCTGCCATCATCTACTATTATTTGTTTGCAAGATTCTTGGTCAAGGTCAAAGGTAAGAAATTTGGTGTCCTTGGAAAGGTCTTGTCACAAGGAATACACATTTGAAACATGAAAACCATATCATCAACCATTTTTAAAATGTTATGGATAATTTAAAGTTAAAATTTTTCAAAAGTAGGTCAAACTCCAAGGTCATGGTCACAAGGTCAAAAATTTTGGTATCCATGGAAAGGTTTTGTTACAAGGAATATACATGTGAAATATGAAAGCTCTATCACGCATCATTCAAAAGTTATGGCCATGGTTAAAGCTTTGCGGTCAGACAGACAGACAAATGGACAGACCAAAAATTGTATGCCCCAGATCTTCGATTAAGGAGACGTGAAAATTGAAACTTTATTTCAAGTGGATGAATAATTGATTTGAAATGGCCATGCATCCAGAAACATTTTCAAGGGGATCTTGGTTGCAAACTCCACCAAAAATTATTAGTTTACTCTTAGAAGGTACAGGTTTACAGTTTCGTATCGACTGAGCATCACACGACTTGTATATTACTTCCCCTGCAAATATACCTTCTGAATTTCCTTGGAATGTACAAAGAGCTGCCGTTTAGGCATTATACCAATCATTCATATAACCAGCTTGTTTCATGCCAGGTACCCAATTACTCCTGGTAGGGAGAATGCACTGCAGAATAATCAGCAACTTGCCCAAGGTCATAATGATTTCACAATGTCCAGTGACGGCGAGACTCTTACCCATGACTTATGGGTTTGCAGTCTACTGCACTTACCACTGCACTACCACTTCCTCTTAAATGTATATATGTGGATTGATTTCATATCTGACAGTTACAAGGTTATCCTATTGAATGAGAACAGGTCACTTGCGCATTTAGAATTGCATTTGTCATTAATATCCATAATATACATATATTTTGTGTTTTGTTATATTGACAGTGGATGCCATGTTCAGTGCTATGTCAGACTGCCAAGCTCTACATCCTGATGAACAAGATACAGACTCTGATGCTGAAGGTACCATACATGTATATATTATATAACTCATAATACACACAGTCTTTCTGAAAACTTTTTTCAGCAACTACCCCTTAGATAAATTTTACTGTTTTTTTGTATAGTTTCTTAAAGAATTCCTACTAGCCCAGCAAAAATTTTGGTAGCCTAAGACGTCGGGCTGATAATAACATGATGTGAGTGAGAAAAATAATCTATCACGACCTTACAACTAAGCCTCATCTTGGATTGCAATTCTTTTACATTCGGATGAGATTCCCTTGTCTCAGTTTTAAAGTCGTGATAGATTCTAATAATTTTCAAATTCTATATGAGATAAGATAAGATAGTTTATTGCTATATGTACTTTAATAATGTATGTAAGAATTTTATGACAGAAGAAGTATTTATAAAGCTATGAAACAAAACTCAGACCTTGTTAAGCTAATGTAAGTGATGATTTCTACATTTCATTTCAGATTTTGAAGCTAATTATTACGAGGGTGAGGAGGGTGTAGAGGAATTATCAGAACAAGGTCAGCGAACGTTACAACATCTAGAGAACTTACTAATCAATGGTCAAGGAGATGGTCAGCCATCCACAACAGGTAAATATTATTAAGAAATAAAAAATGACAAGCCGGGCTCTATTGTCTCATAATGCCCTCGCGTCCTCAGCCAATCACATTTATCACCTCGCCGCTGACACGACTCGATAATAAATGTGATTGGCTGAGGACGCGAGGGCATTATGAGACAATAGAGCCCGGCTTGTCATTTTTTATTTCTGTTCTAAAGATGACCGGTAAAAACCAGTTCCTGGCGGTTTATCTGCTTTCAGAAAATGGGTAGGCGTGGCTTATCGCTATAGGGCCTATATTGGAGAATAGAGCCCGGCTCGCGTCTGTTGTCTTAATAGGGAAAAAGAATCGAGTCATATTAGAATTACTCTTAGGATAGGCTCTGCCTGTAGATTTGTCTGGATATCAGTACTTTAAAACACTTAGTTTTGTATTTCATAAAGACCAGCTTTCTTACCCTCTAAGGTTACTGTACTATGCTGCATGATGGTATATACATGTAGTTGAGATGCGGGGCAAAGTCATCCTGTGTATAATGTTTCTCTGATAAACAGAATCTATTAAATCAATATCATGCTGTTAAAAAAACTGACTTGTTATTTGAATTAAAAAAAAAACACTGAAGACCAAAGGGCCCCCTCTCCGGAAAAGATTTTTCAGCTCGCTCTTCAAAATGCAAAGAAAATCTTACCAATCAAAAATACAAGTTTTGATACCTTCTCTCTCTCTCTTCTGCCTAACTACATATAGATTTACATTTTTAATAATTTCTCTCTAGATCAACAAAATGGAGACACAGATGAAAGGTTTGAAGATGCTGACAACATGGAACATTAAAAAGAGACGCATTAAGAACAGAATGTTACATGATGCGGACTTCTTGTTTGTGACAGCTATGACAATGTTGTACTACGAAGGTATTAGTCGAGGATACGAACAGATCCAGTTGTGTAATTTTGACAATACGTGCAAATTAATGACAAGCTGATCTTGT
Source organism: Pinctada imbricata (assembly GCA_033119305.1). Lineage (NCBI taxonomy): Eukaryota > Metazoa > Mollusca > Bivalvia > Pterioida > Pteriidae > Pinctada > Pinctada imbricata. The sequence continues at coordinate 50,720,481 of VSWD01000008.1, read as the reverse complement.
GTCCTATGGCAGAAGGTGGTCTCGTATTTTCCATATGGACAACCTGAGATTAGTGGTTGAAATGACTATAATTCTCATGATTATGTATCAGTTTTCTTTAATGTTACATCCATTGATAAGAAGAATTCTGGGGATTGTTTTTTTACTCATTACATGTTGAGTAGATATTTCTGAATTGAAGATTATTTTCAAATAATTCGTGATACATGGCCTTTTTAGGGGGGGTGTAATAAAATGTCTTCAAACCAGCATTTGTATACATGTATTATTTTTCCAAATTATTTTTATATAGCCTCTGTATCATTTGTTCCAAGTTTAATGGATATTGGACATACAGAAGCTGAGTTATGGATGAATAATCTCTAAGATTGTTTGGAATTGTCTGCTATTAATTTGTGAGAAGACCCAGGTTTTTGTAGGTTAACAAAATACCAGTTCATTGTATATTTTTTCGCATGTCTTGAGATATATGAAGGACGCTGCATATCATGTAGCGACCCAATAGGAATCATGTTTTATTGTACCTTACAATAAGTGAAATCCAAAATGTTTAATAATACATGTATATCGAATAACTCAAAATAATATCTGTTTCCATGGCAATGTGATCTTAATCACACAAGTTTCAGTATGAAAGAGAAATATCGTTCAAGATTTCCATCACATGATATTTGGTGTGTTAAAAATAATTTGATGCTACTTTGTGATGAGAAGTGGCCAATGTCATCATATTGGCTGTAACATCATTATCAATTATGAGCATTGCATCCATCATGGATGTCATATCAAAACATTTATGAGAAAATGAATTGAATGAAGGGGGTACTATGTTATCAAAGTTATAGGTATACATATACATGTACATTAAGATTTTGTTTACCATAATTTTCATCCAAGAAGTGCAAGTTTATCAGTCATACAGTCATACATTTTTTTGTTAATGAATAAACTGTACAGGTTGTACAAAATTGAAACTTTGTTCTGTTCATTTTCTTCAGTTTAAACTTTATGCTTCTTTTTCCTTCAGCATGTTTTGGATTCCAGCCTTTGATCTTCAGAACTGAAGAAAATACATGTACAAGTTGCAGCTGTAACTATAAAATATAGAGATCTATGCAAAGTATGGCTGTAATGAACTGAGCCAACTCAGGACATGCACAGTTAAAGAACTGCTGGATCAAGCTTGGTACAGTATTCAGTCTTTTCGTTCCCTCTCATTTGGGACAGTAGCTGATGTAAGGTAATTGGTATACAGGAATTTCATTACGTCGTGATGCGTTTACTACAGAGAGTCCTCTGTAGTACGTCAGGTACCGTCCCAAGTGGGAAGTAACTCTGTATATAGAAAAAACGGAATGTAATATAAATGGCATCTCCTGTCCTTGATGGAAAAGCAAGGTTTGAGGTCTTGTTTTTGCAGCACCTGGTCCAATTCATTGAAGAAAAAGATGTTTAAGCTCTGCTAGTAGAATTCTGGACGTTGATCCATTACTGTATTCAAGTCAACTCCTCTTTACCCACAGAGTGGTCCATACTGTATGTATACCATTACTAAACTAGAGCTGTCTTCTTTCAAATTCAAGGTCACGATCTTAGAAAGTTTGGTATAAATTTGTAGCTGTCTCATGATGTTTATATCTTGGTTTCAGAATGTTGGATTTGTAATGGAAATGGTGAATGTGTGTGTGAAATATGAAAAGCTATTCAAAAGGATGGGTGTGTTGGCAGTTGGATGTTTGACCCTTAAATATCTGACCTTAACCTTGTGGATGACCCTTGATCATCCCTGCAAGTTTTATAGAAGAAAAATGAATATTGATCAAGTTAATTTTAAAGTGTGACTACCAGACAGACTACATGTATGTACTGATGAAGCACTGTATTCAAGATTCACAAGACATCAATGCTCTGTGATTTTGTACTTTGAGCTTTGAAGTCGTAGCAGAGCATTTTTAAGCTCTGCCAAGTTATATAAATGAAATAACAATTCTTAGTTGAGTCAGTATTTAGTAATTTTATTGCAACACAATAAATATGATGCATTGTCCACAGTAGACAAATACGCTGTTTTCATCCTAGATTTGAAAAATGAGTAAGACAAAAGTTCAAACAAAATCAAAATGAGGTAAAGTTATTCTGCGTGGGTAACTAAAGTTAAATATAAACATATGAAACACAGCCCTCTTGCAAAGCCATACACACAAACTTGAGATCAGTCCAAATGTGCATAAACATGTAAAAGTTATTCATATATGAAAAACTCAAGGTACACTAGAAACTTGTATTCGTTAGATACACTCGTTAATTATCTTTGTATATTATATAAGTAATTTGTGTAAGCATGGATAGTGAAGCGTTACCTAACTGTACAGTTGGACGGAAGGACAGTCAGTTGACAAAATGATCAATATATGCCCTTATTCAGTTGTTCACAATATTTCGTTGCTTGGAGTCACTTGGGACTTGTTAGAAATTTTCCTCTAATAATCATTTACCTTTGTAATAGGGTTTTAATTTACAATTTTGAAGAATGAATATAAAACTTCGCACTCTCTCTCAAAATCAATCTTGCAGAAAAAATGAAGATTGGCAACTATAAGGAATAAACAAATCTAATTTAAGACACATGTATGCAGAGAGATGAATTCACATAAGTTGGGGAAAATTCAAATAACACTAGAAATTATTCATAAAACTACTGTACTTTGAAAACTAGCAAATTTCTTGAAAAAAGAATAGTTATCCATACAATAATACAAGGAACTAAATTGTATATATATAATAATAAAATTTGTTTTCACTAACGTTGGTTTTTTTTTCAAGTAAAACCAAACATTTCATTCAATCTTGTGCGTTCAACTATTTCACTTTTTCAGTTGCAAAAAAACCAAACATTAATGAAACAAAAGCTAACGGTGCATCTACACAGCATAATCTAGATAAATCTTGAATAAAACCTAGGAATTAAAAGAGATGCTCCCGTTACATTAGGAACATACAAAGAAATTTCAGACTTAATGTACAAAGATGACAATGGTACATTTCACAAAAGATACATGTACATGTAGATATACATGTATATTATGTATTAAATCCTCATACTTTTGGGAAAGCTTGAAGCACTTAGTATCAAATTTATTTTTTGAATAAAATATGTTTTAATAACTTGAAACAGCTGAATAAAGATTCCTACAATTTCGAATTTGAAGTCATGAAATCTATGGCTAATGAGTAAAACAAACTGAACTTCTTAAAATACAAAATGTAAATCACAATTTACAGTAACAAGTCACTATACAAGAAAAGGTTCCAGTAACACATACTAATGAAAAAGTTTGAAAGCTACAAAAACTAAACAGCATAAAGCAATTCTCATATACAAATTATAACAAAGTTTACAAATGTACAAACATTGGTACAGGTCATAGACGCAGAGTTGACACAAGATAATCGGAACAATCAAAATAAAATCTCATAGTGATACTTATACATGATTTGAGATCAATAAATACGATAATAACTAGAAGAAAGCATCAAATCTGCAATCCCAAGACACACATGGGTCAGTTTGCTACATGGTTAAACCTGTAACATTTTGATTGTACCATACACGATACAATGGAATCGTACCACTTATAATAAGTTTTCTACATAACCGATGTACTGTGCTAAACTCCTTTATGACATTACTAAACTGCTATTGTTAACATTCCCTGAGATTCTCTGAAAGCAGTTTATGTATTGTATAAGCATTAAAAAACTACCTGTTGTAGTTATTACAGGCTATACATGTATATCGTATGTAAAATACATTTCAAAAATTATAAATTATGAGTTCATATGATTTTGTTTTGAACAATACTTTTCCTTTAATATCTGTTATATATACTAACAATACCTCTTCACATCTTCTTATGAACAGACCTTTTGTTCCATATTACTTTGATGAACACATACTCAATTCAAACGTCTCATTCACACGTGAAATTGTATGATTTCCAAGTTACATAGTGCAAGCTTTATCTTCATTACTGAATGTGAGTGCCTCTTGATGAATGAATTGGAAACTACATTCAGAAATGCCATGAATATTTTTAAATAGGCATAGTTGAGCATTGTCTTTTGCTTGCATAGATGTTATAATAAACTGGCCTCATATACAACCATATACTTGTTAAATAATACAATACGTTATTGTAAACAATATGAATGAGGTAACAATAAATAGACGTGGACTATATGCCGATGGTGACGAGGAATGACACTGGGATACCTGCAGTTGGTAGGTCCGTTGTACAAATATCTGGGGGTAATGTCCGTCATATACATGTATGTAATAGTAACATAACTAGATCACAGATTCACTTAGGACTTTGTTTCTCTCCATGTCTCAGCTAGATGGAACCTACAATGAAGAAAATATCTATCATATTATTTTATCTACACGGCAGCACACATGGAAACTGACAGGATCAACAAAGAAACAATTTTACACAAAATGACCCATACTCTGTATTAACAAAAACAATGAGCCTTATATCTGTCATTAAAGCCAAGGGCCTTAAGGTCTTGAAAAAAATTAGTTTCACTGAATTAGATGTACATGTGTTGTCTTACAGAGTATGAATTCAATACAATTCTAAATTTCATTTCAATGAAATTCCCAAGAACTAACCATATGTGAGAGTTGAAACCTATCGTATATTTCACAGAGTTCTGCTAGTTGGTACTGTTCAAGCACAACAAACCCCTCCATCCTGGTACTGATTTTACGGGCACATTCCTGACAGTGTACGACAAACTTCTTATCCTGCTCCACCACAAATAGTAGGTCAAATACTTCTACCTGTAGACAAAAATCATGGATAATTACGGTAATTTTACGGTATTTTACTACTATCAGACAGAATGTATACTTATAACAGTGAGATTCTAACCATCAATAATAATTTTCCCTACAATAAAAGTGCCGATACAAGTCTTTACTTGTAACAGATGAATGATCACTCCTTTGTACAAGGAAATCTCACCTGAGTATCAAAGATTTGCAGTCCACGACAAGGCTTGCCTCATTGCGGATGTTGCAAATCTTTGCTATAAGGTGAGATTTCTTTCCTTCTGTAGAATGTGGTGATTTTCAATATGAAATTACCTTTTAAGTTACGGAATTTCTGTATGAACTTCCCAATGATAGAATTGGGTTTTTTGACAAAGCCATACTACATTATGTTCATTTATTTGAACATGTTCTTTTCTGAATATTTTTAAATGTTTGTATGAACACATACGTGTACAACTGCTTACCTCACAATCATTACAATAGTGTGCTGCCTCGTTTTCAGACCTTCCATGCCATTTTACCTCCAGTCCCATCTCTTCAATAAAATCCAACGTAAAGCGAATCTGTCGCAACGACCTCATCAAACAAGACCTGCGGAAATAAATTATTCTTAAAACACGATTTCAAATGGAAGTATAGTAACGAAGTATTACTTTATAAATTAAAGGATATGTGAAAATTGTTTGAAGATTGTGTTGCATTTACAAAAAAAATGCTTACCATTTCATTGACTCAAAAAGTAATTGAAATCAAAATCATTAAAACATACAATGTACAACACTCACTTGATTTGTTCAAACAGCTTTGGTTCAGCTATATTAATATGTCTAGCAATGTTCCACGACAAATGGATCATAGGGACAATAGATTTATAGCTCTGTAACTTGTTCCACTCGTACCGTTCCAAGGCCAACTGAAACTGCCTGGCATTCACTGGACCAACGTTCCATGCTATGTTATTACACCATCCCTGTAATATTAAACAGAATGTTTATACATGTATTTAAAATAATCGTAAGGGCATAACACTCTGTAGTGAAAAAGTTCAGGCATAGTTTGTACTAATATAATTATATTTGAGAGGAAACTTGGAAACAAAATTAAAGAGTTTGAAAAAGAGTTTTTCGGATATTCAATCATTCAAAATTATTATGTAAGATGGGAAAAGAGATGGTCAAGCTAGTTTCATTACAGAACATAACTCACCACAGCTTGTACCCAATGTATTGTACCAGGTCCTACCCACACGAGATCCCCAGGTTTCTGTATAAACCTGTAAACAGGCACATTTTCCTCATATAAATCCTCTAAAATAGGCCACCATGACCCAGTTAGGTAGTTGATGTTATTCCTGAAAAAAAAAGAAATATATTTTAATATAATTTTACAGATGGTACATCAAACGTAAGAAAGACAATTTTTCTAGAGATACAAAACAAAGAAAGACTGAGCACTAGCTACAAGGTGTTTGCTGTAAGCAGCAATTAAAACCATAAGTTCAGTAACCAAATAAATGTATAGTACAGCTTAAATATCAATGCAATTTGTAAGTTCTTTTTATTAGGAGTGATGGTGTAGCATTACAATAACCACCACAAAAGCTTGAAACATACACACTGAAGTACATGTATCTAACTGGATCTTCTGCAGAACCAAAATAATTGTGGTTTATAGAGGATGTAAAAAAACCATAGTATATTCAAAGTAAATCTAACATACAATTTGTTCAATTCGTTTCTTGTTCGATAGACTATTAGAATTGCTAACCTTTCACACATATTATGAATGACTCCCCAGTATGATTCTGGTACACCAAACCATTCACAGTCCCCAGGACCTATGTTGATATTGATTGAGCAAAAATTGTTGTTTTCCTGATGTCCTACAATGATGTAATGAACAGATATGTTTTATTTTGCAAAATCACTAGTAACTACTGAAGGATAAATGTGGAAGTTTAAAGAACATATACTTGTATGTTGTCCACTACCGTGAGCAGTTAAGAGTTGCAATAAACAACATGGACTTATATTATAAAGTAGGAGGGAGTAGGAGGAGTCGAGTACCTGGTGTTCTTGATCCTGGAACTTTCATATAGAGTTGTACGGTATTCATTCCCAGTATGGTGTTCCCTACATGACTCAGTAGGTTACTTGCCGACACTACTCGAGTAAACGCGGGTAACTTAGACAACTCCTGTAGCTGAGTCTTCCACTTCTTCTCATCAGAAAGGTCAACATTTGTACCAAATTTGATCGTCTTCTTCTTTTTCCTATAAAAGGAGAAATATGATTGCAAAAATATGGTTTATGATTTGTTTTCATGTCTTGAAATACAAAATGTACAATGAATTTAGATAAATATAATACAAGATGAGTTACTAAACCACAAATCAACCCCACCCTACCTGGTATTCAGAGTAAAATGTGTATATAATGGAAGGGCCATTAACTTTCTTATAAATACAGCCTCCTTTTGATATGCTACTTATTTGATTTTTATCTCCCTAAACTAGTTGCATTTTATTCAATAAACTTACCCTTTCGGACCCCCTGATGAATTGGAATCACTATCTGAGTCTTTGTGTATTCCCCTTGCACGTTCACTCTCTTCCTGTTTGCAAAAATCAAAAATTTTATTTAGTTTTCTCAACACCACAAATTTCGACTTCTTATTTTCTACAAACCTAAATACCAGTGGAAAACTTGATGAAGAAACAGCATAAGAAAGAGATGAATTTTTTTAAAAGTTATTCATAAAATATACACTGAAATAAAGTAATACTATGTAAGCGTTTACCCTGAGAGACTCTTGAAATGAAGAAGCCTGATATTGTGCGTATTTAGCTATCGTTGTTCTTCCCCTGCTGCTATCACACCGCCATAACTTGTTACCATAAGCATCTCGATTCTCATCTGGAGCTTGCTGTTTCTATAAATAGAAGAGAATAAAACAAAGTGAGCTGCAAGTATCTCAATAATTTTACATGAAGTTTTCGTTTTGACCTTATACATTCACAAGTAGAATTCATACTCATTGCATTTAAGATAAGAAGTTTATTAGACATCAAATGAACAGAAAAAAATTCCTGTTCATAGTTTAATTCGTATTGTCAATTTTTTTTTAAAGTTGAGATATTACCTGTGTTCTGACCTCTACTGGATGGTCAGCGTTTGCCTCTACCAAACTTTTTGTTGAGAAGAGACCAAGATCGAGTTTTAACGCTCCAGCCAGACCCCGTATAACAACCACTGGCTGGGAATAACAGTATTGTTGTAGCTCTGTGGAGAAAGCATCTTTCTTTGTTTCAAGCTGTAAAAATTCAAAATTGTATTTTAGCAATATAAAGTTATTGTTTAGTCAACATTATCTAATCATTAAAGTACAACAATAAGATTTTTTTCTGAATTAATCATGTAGATCTCTTTCTTCTCCGATAAATATGCATGTAACTCACATATACACTGGGTGTTGGTGGGTTGAGATTTTCCTTGGCCAGTGGTGGATAGGGTGGACTAGGGGGTCGTGGGGGACCTTTATCTCCAAGTAAACTTGTCGTTATTCCTCTTTTACCTGTAAAATAACAAAATTATAGAAGTTTTTTTTTTTTTTTTTAAAAAACACCACAGACACGTAAACAATACACAGACAAGGACATTTTTTGTATATAAACATAGAACATAGATGAGTATATGTCGTCCGACCCGTGCTCCTAGTGAGGCTCCAACCAGCTACCTTTCAGTCACTGGCCCAATGCCCTATCCACTAGACCACGGCGCTGACAAGAAAATTATAGAACTTTTCCCTAATTTCTGAGTCTGACTTTTGAATGAAAGACCATTTTACTTTTTAAAGAAATGCATACAAAAGAATGCTTTAATGGAGATGAATTTTAAATGATTCAAACTGAAATAAATTATTACCATAGCCTTTACAAGCTGCTAAAACTTCTCTGCCCTTCATGGTAATGGATATGTTGAAAGGTGCATTAGGAGGTGTTAGACTCCTTGGTATATTCCGAGATATGACAAGCTTATTCACATTTTCACTATCACACTTGACACTATATTCCACTTTGGTGGGGTCTATTCTAGGTTCGGTACGACTTGTCTCCTGAGAATTCATGGAATGTACACTGGACGAAAGTTTGCTGGGACTAGCGTGGGATGTCGGTAATGAATTATCCCCACTGTTAGATAAGGACTTCTCTTTTTGACTAGAATGCACATTCTGTTGAGAGTTCACCTCTGATTTGCTAGTGTTCTGACTTTGTGTAAACTGAGAAAGTAAGTCTTCAGCAATAGAGGTAGCATAGTCTTTTGGTGAGCTAAAAAGAGCATTTAAATCCCTATCATTCAAGTGATCGGAAACAAATTTTTGAATTTCTTTCGGCAGTCCTTCAGTATCACTTGTCGCTGTGTCTCCAATCCTGTCCAGGCTGTCATGATGTGATGATGATGACAGTGGTAATGTACCTCCCTGAGCTGATGATGCTACAGACATCACCCCTGGAATGTGTCCCTGATGGTTTAACGTCACAGAGGACAAAGAAGGCATAGAGTTGAGCGAGTCTGTTCTCTGACCTGGGGGTAACAGGCCTCCTGGAAGGAAGGGTGGAGGCATCCTGTCCCCCTGAGACAGGGGAAATGCTCCCTCCTTTTGTTGTTGTTGTACCTTCATTTGGTACTGATTCTGTAATAGTACTTGTTGTCTAAGGTTGTCAAGCACCTGTCTCTGTTGGGGATCTAACGACGCCTGGTTCTGCTGTAACTGGTGAAGTAGATTCATCTGTTGAGGTGTCAGCTGTGGTGGAGGGGGCGGGAGGTCCAGGGGCTCCGACGCCGGCTGTACATAAAATCAATACATACAATATCATTATCTTGCAGATAAAAGGTATAGGTAATAACAAGGAAAAGACAACTAGGATTTAAAAAAAAATTTAAAGCAAAAAGGTTAAGTTCCCTTTTCAAACTTACCCTTTTTTGTCCTTTTTTCTTTTTGCCATGTGCTTCCTCCCCTGGCATTGCCCCATGGTTACCAGGGGAATGTTGCTGTGTGGAAGCCTGGGAATGCATTATTCCTGTTTTTCCCATGGGATGCTGCAATAGCAAAATACTGGAGTTATGACATATAGCAATCTTTCATAAAATAAACAGAAGCTAGAAAATCCACTGTTTTGAAAGTATTAGGAAGATAGGGGTGCAAAATCTAATAGACCCTTTCACATTATCTGCGGTACTGAATTTGAAGGCCAGTTCCGGGGGACAACAATATATTGCGCATGCACCAGTGACGTAATTCGATTGTTCCAAGATGTTTTCCGCGGAACAAACGAAACATTATTCCGCGCTAAACGTCCTAGAACAATCAAATGACGTCACTGGTGCATGTGCAATCTATTCGTTGTCCCCCGGAACTGGCATTCAAATTTAGTACCGCAGATAATGTGAAAGGGTCTATACATATCAATTCTAAACTAAAGTTTTTCTTTAATATTGTATGATAATTTAGATTTGGCTGAAATCCTTGGAAGTACAGTATGTTAGATTGCTCACCTGAGGTGTGGGGCCAATTGAGCCTTGGCGTGAAGTCAGCTCTGCAGGGATCGGTAAGGCAAAAGCTTCCTCTATACTAGGTAAAGTTCTAGGTCTAAAACAAAATGTATATTGATAAAGCTTCGTCTTGAGAAGGGTAAATCTTGAAATAGTAAAAGTTATTCTAAAACAGGGTTTTATGTATCATTTTTTAAAAGTATGTTTTTATCTGAATGCTTCAATTACATGTATAAAACATTTACATAAATTTATATATATTGCATACTTACTTATTTTGCAAATGTTGTACTGCTACACTTTCCAAATGTTGTTGTAGAAATTTGATTTTTGTTGCTAAACTAGAGTTAATTCCCCCTGCAACAGAAAAATGAATCAAAAAAACATTTACAAATGTACATTTTACTTTATGCATTATTCAAAATCAAGAGCCTTTGCTTTACAAGATGATACACTGTAAGTACATGTAGATTTATGGTACCTTTATTTCTAGTTGCCTTTAAATAACATGCAAGTGCGTCTTTAGGTTGATTACAGCTTTCATACAATACACCGAGATCAGTCCATGCAGCGGTGTGAGATTTATCCAACTGTACAGCACATATATATGCCTGCAGTGCATCCATAGGCTGATTCTGCTGCTGATACAGCACGCTAAAAGCACAAATTGTAGGGTAAGTATTTAAGGAACACAATGTTATAGTGGTACTTATACATCTGCCATTGGTTTTTTTAATATTTGGACTTTGGAAAGTGTGCTTTCATTAAAGGTTAGGGTATTTTGTCATTTTCAATATTTTCAGAGAATCATAAGAAAATTTTTATTGAAGCAATACACTTGAACACATCCTACCTCTTACAGTGAAGAAATTTTTGTTGACAAAATTACTGATAGACAGATACATGTATATATCATTAGACAGGGCAGTAAAGTAAGAATGACCTTACCCTATGGAACACCATGTATCAGCACTGGCCTCTGATTTGTCAATGGAGTTACGGTAAGAAACAAAGGCATCGTGGACTTTACCAAGTGTAGCAAAACATCTGAAACAATGTTACAGAAATAATAATAAACAAAGGCATCGTGGACTTTACCAAGTGTAGCAAAACATCTGAAACAATGTTACAGAAATAATAATAAACAAAGGCATCGTGGACTTTACCAAGTGTAGCAAAACATCTGAAACAATGTTACAGAAATAATAATAAACAAAGGCATCGTGGACTTTACCAAGTGTAGCAAAACATCTGAAACAATGTTACAGAAATAATAATAAACAAAGGCATCGTGGACTTTACCAAGTGTAGCAAAACATCTGAAACAATGTTACAGAAATAATAATAAACAAAGGCATCGTGGACTTTACCAAGTGTAGCAAAACATCTGAAACAATGTTACAGAAATAATAATAAACAAAGGCATCGTGGACTTTACCAAGTGTAGCAAAACATCTGAAACAATGTTACAGAAATAATAATAAACAAAGGCATCGTGGACTTTACCAAGTGTAGAAAAACATCTGAAACAATGTTACAGAAATAATAATAAACAAAGGCATCGTGGACTTTACCAAGTGAAGCAAAACAACTGAAACAATGTTACAGAAATAATAATCATGAACAAAGGCATCATGGACTTTACCAAAAGTAGCAAAACATCTGAAACCATGTTTTGGGGACAATATAAGTTCTTTGTAGATTGTTGTAAAAGAAGTAGGAATCTCTGATTTGCGACTAAACAACTCTTACTAAATTTGTTATTATCCTGCCAAGATACACAAATCCTTACAGACTATTTCCTATGTTGTTATACACTATAGAGACTTAGAATTATGGTGTCACAGGACATCAAAATTAAAATTGTAAAATCAACATCTCTCTCCCACATTCAACCTCTTTTTTGGCACTCATAATGAAGGGGAAAAATCAGTCTAAATCTTGACGTCAAGGTAAGGACATTCTTCTTAATGCCATTTTTCATGTTACTTACGTGCAAGTTAAAATCAATATTTGTATCCTATAACATTTGTAATATAACAAGTCTATTTATAAATTATTTACCTGCCGAGTAAATACCAAGTTTGTCCGTTTCCGTTATCAGCGTCTAGCGATTCCTTTAGATAGTAAACTGCTAAACCCTCACGGGAGTTTTTGTCTCCGAGCTGCTCTGTGGTATGGTACAACCAACCTGTTATATATAGATACAAACAATAATCACCAGTATGTAAGGTACACGATATTGTAGATAACTATCACAATATTACATAATACATGTATAAACACGCAATACCTTCCTACTCTATCTATATTACGTCATTGTACTAATGTATTGTGTATTGTAATGATGAATATCTCTCACTATACTGGTATTTCCATAAAACCATGTGAAATTGCATCTGATAGAAAAGGGAATTCCCATGTAAGCATAATGTAATCATGACAATAAGAGTCAATAAATATCACGATACATGTATACAATTTCCTTCCTTTTTTGGAGAAGTACAAAGGACAGATGCTGAGTGCATTATGACATGTACAATGAGTAAACCAACTGAAAAATCTCAGTCACGCATGTTAACATCTGTACTTGTGTATTATAGTTCACCTTTTAACAAAACAGACTTGACCTAGGATCATATGCTTCAGTCAAATATCCACTGCATGTCTTGTCATACTTCAGTGCAACATCAGTATCAAAGTTTGCTGACCTTGCATATTTGATATACTGTTCAAGTTACATTGCAATACAACTGTAGATGCAAGGCAGTATCATATCATGTCACAGTGCAAATCACTTTCATTCAATAAAAGCTACAATCTAAGAGCAGGGTTAGGTCTTTGGCCGTAGTTGTTGGCAATAATGTAGTGTTGTGATATAGTTTACTGCTAGTATATAAATAGAATGATAAATACCTGCTTGTCTGTCTATACCTGGTGACAGGTGTAAATTATTACCTGTACTCTGATACTATGTTTCATCTCATTCCTATACTATGCTCTTCACAGAAGTGAAAGTGAACGAACTTTTAACTTTAGACAAAATATTGCTATATTTCATGACGTCATAAGGCTTTCTTTATTGTTGATATTCTTCATTCTAATTATTATGATGTCATTAAGGGAGAAGGTCAGAACCCTGCCATGATGGCCTTGTTTATGGAGCGTTTTATATTCTAATTAAGATTGGATGGAGTAATTAGGTACACAGAGACTTAATATACATGTACGTGGTTAATTCATTTGTTCAAAGATAGAACCATCAAGATCTAATATTTACTACCAATTTACATAATATCTCATCCACTGTTTTAAGGTAGACCTATTCATTATATATGTTACCTATCCTAAAACCTTGTCATCTTTTAATCTTGGCAGGTCTGCCTTAAAACAACTGGCTAAATGAAGTACAAGTAACTTGGTCTGTTAAGAGTGAAAATTTACAATTGAAAAGTACCTATACTGTAATTGTAATACAGACCTTTTTGAAATTACATGTTGACAAGAGTGTTGATGTAACCCTGACTTTGTTGATGTAAGATAGATTTACCAAGAGTGCATACTGATAAGTTACTTCTTTATGTAACTTAGACCTATTGAGAATCTGGGATTATGCTGACAAGTAACAAGCACCTATAAATTTTGAAAAGACTGATCAAGATTGCACAATTTTTTTTGGTCAAATTTGACCACTGTTGTAAGACAAACCTAACAAGATTTGTATCAAGTACCTACCCATTCATAGAATGACACACATATTGACAAGTTAATACTACCTACCCAATTGTTTTAAGGCTGTGGCTTTTACTGGTGCCTCTATTCCCTCTGATGAAAGAAACTGTTCATACGCTTCCTTAGCTTGCTTGTATTTACCCTAAATAAAAGAGAAAGATATGATATACTAGTATTCAAAACTTTCATATCGCACAAAATCAAGACAGAATATTTGGAACAGAATAACCGTTAATTCCCCCCCCCCCCCCCCATTTCCAATAATTTCTTGTCAATACAACACTTTTTGAAAGAACAACACTCAGATGAATTTATACCTCTTTATATACTTTCATGAGAAAGTCTGCCAAGAAGAGACTGATGTGACAGTCTAAGTTATCCATTTATACAGAGAAATATCGGTCTGGTAGAGAATCCTACTAATAGAGCACGTCAATTACGGCAGTCCTGCAGCTTCTGTGACTGCACCCTGAAGTCTTACTGTACTGTATTAATGTCACTCCACATCGTTATTGACGTAGTAATCACCATGCTATGTCTCTAGTAACATTAGAAGCTCTAGGTATATCGTGTATCACATTCTATCATCTACCCTTCCTAGCCCTAACATCTCTATGTTATAGGTATTTTACTATTACGTGGGATGTGACCCACATTCGTATTGCGTAATACGTTTACACAGAATACAATGCAGGCGTCATTGATAAATACTTCATGAGAGTCTGACGCCTACTTCATGGAAACAAACACCAGCCAACTGGGGCTTAGAACAAAATAAGTGAAGAAATGCCCGATCAATAAGTGGTATAATGTATTGTTTTACGGTACACCAATGACATAACGACATAGTGTATCCTAGAAAAATATGGAAGATTAATGTAACAATCTAGAACGGGAAGATAATTGTATCACTGTGGTGCGCCGCAGATCAAAGCATTACGATAGAGGAATTTCGGCGGCTTTTCTCCAGAGAGGGGCCTAGATTAGATTTACTACGCCACAGATTTTGACTATTATGTAATACTTGATCTGAGTGAATCACAATTCCTTCATCACGTATCTTACACTTGGAGAGATATAAACAAATGGAAATATTCCAGGTATTGTGTATTCTGCCAGATGGCGAGTTATTCTGGGAACGCAGGAGAGAAATGTGGCGTGTCAGCACAAAATTCTGAGGGGTTGCTATGTAACGCAAAGTCAGTACAATCCAGTACTGTTGTGAGCAAGAGGTGCGAATTCTTAAGATCGATTATACGTGACGACGTGCAGAAATGAGCATTGTCATTTTACAATAAAAGCTTCCTATTTGAAGAAAAAAACTACGATACATAAACACCAAACCGATATCTAGAAATCATCAAAGATTATAAAAGCTGCATGTATTTACTATTCAAATAGAGGATGTAAAGTCAAGGTCGCAAGTTGTGGTACCGATAGCAGAAAATCCTTGCGGTTCGCAGTGTGGCAATGAAATTGAAGTTATAAACATGCAACGGATAGGGGGATGAAAATAACATACGTTACGGACAGACAAATATACCGACTAACTGACGCAAAACATCCAACTAATTTCTTCTCGAGGAATTTCTTTTTGTCTTTGATCTGGGAATATTAGTACTAGAAGACATCAGCCTTGCTATTTACAGTAAGGCTTGTCGTACGGTCAAATATCAATCTGATTGAAACCAGATCAATACATGTTCCCGATTTTGTTGTCGCGTAGCATGCAGAGATCTGGTTTTAATTAGATTGGGTCAAATACCTGATAGGAAAAGGGAAATACTAACAAGGGCCAGGGATGAATACATAGTAAAAGTGTGACTTACCTGTACTTCTAGAAGATGGGCAATGTGCAGACGAACTGAAATAAACAAAGCACAAACTCTTAGTCCGTACAATAGCAGGTCATTTATTACACAGAGATTAATAATTGAGCTCTTATTTATAAATCATATAACTTACTCTGCGCTTTGCTGAAAGAACACTCGCTTGAATCGTTCAGTGCCTGTCGAAAATGCTGCAACGATAAAAAAGAAATACCTTAGTACCTATACCTGTCCAAAATACCAATACACAATATGTGCATAGGAGCAGAAAAGACTTCAAACAAAAGGTATATAATAGTCACGTAGTAGGACAGTCATTCAAGTTTAAACTCGTCATCTTGTCTCAGTTAAACAAGAAATATTTCATTATATGACATATTGCGTAACACATTTGGTAGCTTTCTTCCTGCTCAGTTTTTGAAATACACGAGTAACATTTCCCATTGGCAAATGTCCATTCAGAGTTTCCCCCGATGTACAGGGAATAAAGGAAGGATAAATTTAGAATGATTTGTTCTCTCATTTTTTCCCCTAATATTTTCCGGATCCCCTTTAACATTTACGTCACATACACAGATTATGCATGTTAGTACCAGGAAATTTGCCTTGACAATCGATTTAATAAACTCTTTGTTTGAGGGATTTGTGAGAATAAGCTAGGGTGATCAGTAACATCCTATTGTTGGGATCGGAGATTGAAAGGGGCGGGGACAGGGGTGTGGCTATTCAACAACGTCCGCTTCCTTCCTCTCCCTCTAAAATTCGAAGATTACATATCTTCACTTCTTCTTGAGACTTACATACGATGACGGAATCTTTTCATAAATATAAGTCCAAAGGCTACGTCATCATGCTATATTCATAATATTATTGCAATAAAAGTACAAAATATCTTTAAAGCAATGTCAAGGAGATATGACTAACCCCTAAAACAACAAGACTACCACACGTTATTTAGCATAAAGGAACGCGAAGTGAATTCTTTGGACTTAATCCACCATCTACTACTGGATAGGCGAGACATGCCATAAAATAAGGTCAATAAAACTTTTATCTAGGTCGACAGCAGCAGTTACTGCTGAAAGGCTGCCAAAACACATGATTACCGATTGGAAGACAAATGTCATGTAATACAGATCTACCAGATGGCACACGCTAGAATTCCTATAAGATTGTAGGGTGCACGTGTCCTAAAACGGTATCTATATGGGTGTACTAAGAAATGCCAAACCAGGCGTTAACCTTGAGACGGTGCCATGTAGTAAGGAAACTTTATATCAGTGAGTTACCTTCGTATATATATTTAAGAAAAGTCAAACCAAGGAGTTAGGTCTAAAGTGGGAGTTACCTTGATACTGGTGCCATACTAAGAGGTAAAACCTGGGAGTTACCTTGAGACTGGTGTCATAGTAAGAGGTCAAACCTGGGAGTTACCTTGAGAATGGTGTCATAGTAAGAGGTCAAACCTGGGAGTTACCTTGAGGGTGTCATAGTAAGAGGTCAAACCAGGGAGTTACCTTGAGACTGGTGTCATAGTAAGAGGTCAAACCTGGGAGTTACCTTGAGACTGGTGTCATAGTAAGAGCTCAAACAAGAGAGTTACATTGAGACTGGTGTCATATTAAGAGGTCAATCCAGGGAGTTATCTTGAGACTGGTGTCAAAGTAAGAAGTCAAACCAGGGAGATACCTTGAGACTGGTATAATGGAGAACAGTCAAAAGTGGGAATTACCTTAAGACTGTTGTCATGGTAAGAGTCAAACCTGGGTATTACATTGAGACTGATGCTATATAAAGAGGACAAACCTGCGAGTTACCTTGAGACTGGTCTCATAGTAAGAGGTCAAACTGTGAAGTTACCATGAGACTGGTGTTATAGTAAGAGGTCAACCTGGGAGTTACCTTGAGACTGATGTCATGGTAAGCGGTCAAACCTGAGAGTTACCTTGAGACTGGTGTTATAGTAAGAGATCAAACCTGGGGAGTTACCACGAGACTGATATTATTTTAAAAGGTCAAAGTAGGGACTGACTTTGAGACTGGTGTTACAGTTAGAGGGCAAACTTGGATGTACGTTGAGACTGGGGTCATAGTACGAGGTCAAATCACGGAGCTACATGGGAGAATGATCGTATAGTAAGGAGAAGTCACATTTTGGAGTTACCTTGAGACTGATGTCATAATAAGAGGTCAAAACGGTTACCAGGGAGAATGACAGTGTAGTAAGGAAAAGTCAAACCATGAAGTTTACCTTGAGACTGGCGTCATAGTTGTTTGTGGCTTTGCACATCAAACCAAGTCGTATATGAATCTCGTTTGCCCTGCTAAAACCCGGTTCTAGGTACAAAACTTGCTGAAAGGCTCGTGTCGCCCTGAAAGTAGACAAATTCACAGTTTCACATACGGTCTAGAAATGGGATACTTAGCAGCAACGCGTAGGAAATTCTGTTACTATTATCTGCAATTGTCATCCTCGGTTAATTCTATATACTAGGTGACAATACGCAAAAAGTACACCAATTTTCGTACCTAATTTCGACTTTAAGTTACTATAAAAGACTACCAAGTGGGTTATCATCGCTACCTACGTACTGCATAATGTGCTAAAGCAATTAAAACCAAAAATATATATACTAGTATACTTCAAATGATGCCATCAAAACCCACTCACAATGGCATCGAGTTACATTGTATAAGTACGACAAGTCACAGTACACCCAATTCTTAGTATAGAAACAAAGGATTTATAAATAAAATCGGCGATCAATTTGAGAGCAGCTATAAAACAAAGAGATTACAACTTCATTATAACTCCCATTCACGTATACAAATAAAGGAAACTGCATCTATAATGGGAAATGGTGATTAGAAATGCTTCCTACAGCCCGTACAAAACGTGATCGACCTTAAAATTATTCTGAACAGCTTCCTTCTCAGAGTATGAGAGAAAGCACGTATCTTGTGGGCAAATCATGGATTGATGACAAGGTTCGTCAGTCAGACAGTACCCACTAGCGAATTGTGGCATGTCACCAAAGTACTAATACCAAGGATCATGATACGGTATCCGAAATTAAAACATACAAGTAGTGAGACGTGTGTACAAGAGGAACATTTACCATGTTAACCCAAAAATGCATGGTGGTGGAAAAAAAAAGTTCTTTTCTTTTTTACTTGAATATTCTTTTTTCTACTGAAATCATCGGGAACTCACTAAACGATTTTTTCAACCTTTCGTATCCAGTTCAATGCACTTTCGTATCCAGTACAAAAAGCCGGAAACATTCCCCACTCCCCCTAAAATTTCGACGACTTCAAAGCAAAAAAAAATTATCCACTAATCCTTCCTTGACCTATTTTCATTTTTATGACATTAGAAAAAATATATTAGATCAGCCGACCTCAAGGAGGTCTTGGATCACTTGGAAGTTGCGAGACATTCCCTGATTGCGGGGTAGCTTGGGAGAGACTACTTAATCATCCATAGCAATTAGTCTGAAGAAGCAGGTGGATGGCGGCATCATACAGCACAATGAAGAAAATCAAACAAAACGACAAAAACACACGTCAGGTGGATCGCTCCTGAAACAAATTATTCTAGGTAACCCCTGCATAATGTCGTGGTACAAATATAACGATACATTGTGACCTAAATCGCTGCCTAAAATTTTCCTTTAAATCATGTCGATGTCCATCTTATGATAGGACAAGCCATGAGCACAAAACATAACGTTACATAGATGCCAATACTGCACAGTATATTTTCTTAAGAGTCAGTTGCAATAAAAAAAAAAAAGGGGGGGGGTAGCCAAGTGAAAACCGAAAAATAACCCTCCTTTGTCTTGAACTTTCAAGAGCATTAGATATACTATTTGTAAGTACCATGGAGGAACTCTAAAACAATCAAAGATACAAAAAGTGCAACCCCTCCCTCTTCCGTCGCAGCCAGGGATACTAATTTTTGTTGGGTTGGGTCCAAAATCTCACTCATTCGAGATACCATCAATCGAACTAAAGCATAACAAAAGATCTTTCGATTTCACCAAATTGCAAATATAAGCCGAACATGCTTAACGCAAGTTTTATTGAAGAAGATTTGAAAGACAGGTTTATGGGATCTATTGACGCCTCGACTCTGTTTTCATTCCTGACCACCTGCCACATTACACAGAAAACCAGGCGAGTTAGTACAGAATGAGAGGCCTCCTTTATTCCTACACCATCTGTGAGTGTAAGCTAGATAACATGGCCACCTCCCCTTTGTAGTCACTGACAATGGCTAACGGTGACGGTGTTTGTCCTCTTACAATCCCCTATGACAATCATTACGATATCACTAACATATACAGGAAAAGGTTCTGCAACGATTTCCAAGCACAGTACCGGCAATGTCTAATCTGGATATTTCGTGTTCCTGATATCTGAAAAATTTTCAGCATTTGGCGACGAGAACTTCCGATTATCTTTAAAATCACGATAACAGATCAGTGAAAAGGTGAAATTGCATCATAAAGTCAGTTTCCAGTCAATGCAGGGCAAAAAGTGGAATACAGAATTGCTGCCTACTGACGGCAACACATTTCTTTCTGACCTCTAACAGCAACACGAATACAAGACTTGCATTTCTTGGTTAGAAACCAGGAACAGGGTTGTTTCGTATGTAACAATGCTCATATTATCTTAAAATCTATTTTTACGATTCGCTGTAAAGAAAAAGAAACAAATAAAAGTGAATAAAACTGATACCTAAATGGTATAACAGGAAATTTCCAAGTGTAAATCCAATCAAACGATTGCCAGCTTATATAATAAGCCGAGGTTTTCTCTGCACTGTTCTATTTGTTATTACAAGACAACAAAGACTGCGCCGAGATGCCATGTAGTGTATCACAAAGGGAGGATAGCTCGTGTAACTGTTAATTTCTCCTAGTGTAACACCTGAGGGAGCACTCGACACCTGTCACGGTATGAAATCTGAGTAACTCCTCACTGAGCCCCCAACACAACAAGGAATGGGTGTACGTTTAGCCAATGTCTATAACGGACACCCACCGATCCGGGTAGGCGCGTAGCCAACTACACACTGTCCCTCCCAAGTCCGTGTGAATCACAGACGCGTGACCTCATTCAGCGCTACAAGAGGTCGTCCGACCTTGGAACTAAGGCAATCTGCTGAGCTCATCCAATTGGTATTTAATTCATGCCAATAGAGCGGGTTATAACCTTTCTAAAACCAGCCTTTGAGGTACCTCCAGGTGATTCACAGGTATCAAAATTAAAAATATTCTATAGTATTACTATGCTTCGGTGAACGACAGGATTGCGATGGAGGGGTAATGACGAAAAAATGAGGTTTACAATGTGTCACAAATTGATAGCTCTATAAGCTTGACAAGATTAAAGGTAATAAACTCTACTATTAGTAGTATCATTATCATATTTCCAAATTCATGATTTCTTAAAAATGTCGAACACATAACAACTTAAACCACAATAATCAAAACCAGGCTTGTGGTTTCAGACGAAAATTCAACGAACGGACCTGCGGCTGTCTTGATAAATCGCATTAGCTTTTCAGTACTTGTTTCGAAGAAAGCTTTACGATAAAAAGGAAAATTCCAAAATATACATCCCATGAGAACATATAGCGACTACATAGCCCATGTATGAACGTGTTTCAATGTTCAATAGAAGTGGGAAAAGGGAAAAAGAGGACTATTCGAGCTTTGCCATAGAAAAGTTTAAAATTCCTAATAAAACTCAACATTTGGGTAATTTTCAGGGTACATATGTAAAATTGTGCGCAAAGTACCACGTAGTTTTCTGTGGACTTCCCCTATTAGTGCCCTGTTCAATATCCCCTGTCCAGACACGTGTGTCTACCCACACATCTTCAAATGAAAGAAATGTTTACTTTTTGTCGTGAACTGGGTCAGAGGCTATCATTACTTTAAAGGAATCGATTACCGTCCTTTAAATATGTACATTATGTGCTATATCTAGGATATAATGCCGCACATTTCCTCCTTTCCAATTTCTTTACATTTATCCCAAATCGAGAGAGAATAAAATGCATACATCACTTCTAATTGACTTGTCAATAAGAATATAGCATTGGACCACCCACCATCTGAAATTGAAGAAACTGTTGTGGTTATAAAATCAATCCCATTTTTTAAATAGGAAATTGGACCACGCGACTACATCATCACAGATCAAAATGGTTTGTGAATATACAATGTATATCCGATACTGCTACCTTATTCACACTAGTAGACCTATGGCGACACATCATGGACAGATTCTAATCCAAGGCATTCCGTAGTACGCCTACGTGCGGTTACATATCAAACAGTTTCTTATGGAAACCCTTCATTACATTAAAATGCTGTCATATATGGAAAGTATACACTTATATAAAAAGAAAACCACAAATATTTGGGACAGGTAAAGTCTTGTCAACTTTCTGCCGCGTAGATGATTTAAGCACAGTGAACGACGAAATATGTCCTAGTTACTTTTTTGTACAAACTATTCTATGTTCGTACCCCCCCCCCCCCCCCCCCTCTTTACCCTCCCATTTATCCTCTTTTTTTACTCGACTGAAATTGTAATAAGCGTGTGTGCAAAACCTTGGACAAGGTTTCTTTACGAACTGATCTAGGTACGTAAAGTAGACAGCCAAATAGTATAATCCAAAATGTAACTTGGGTATATTCATCTGAGTACAACATGCTTAGGTGCACAATTTTGAGGCGAAACCAAGATAAGTATCTCGGCTTATGATGACGATAACCAGTAGGAGATGAACATTGAAAACAATTATTGGGACGACGACAAACATGATGAGAGCTGACGAAACAAGGGGAACCAAACTATGATAAGACGTTTCTATTCATTTTGAAGAAACTGACGATGACACCTGACAGACCATAGCTAATCACACACATCACAAATTAGACCGCTTCGTCGAATACTCGGATACTAAAGTATGACGAAACACTTAAAGACCTGCGTCACTAGGATCCAGACATTCCGTGCAGGTAAGCAAAATCAAAGGATAGTCTACAAATATCCGACCTAGTGCTCTTTTTATCGATATTGTTAATCGCTGCTTTTAACACGTACATACACCGAGTTCTAGTCTAGATCATGACAATCTGATAAACTACACGAGGTTAGGACTACTGTCTTGTTCCCATTTGTCAAATTAAAACTAAACTATAAAGTTGGGTGCCGAGCAACCCCTACCATAATGTTCAGTTTCTCCCACCAAGGTCAGGTGACGGACTACTAGTATCCTTAAACTATCTTACAAGTACAGTCATGAATCTATTGGATTATATAATCTAAAACATGTCTATCATATTGTACTATTGTCAGCATTTCTGCAGTAACGCGAGGTTAACAAACAGTTGCAAGTTTACAAAGACGAGAAAATTTTATGGCCCTGATCTGTGTAATGACTATGCTAATGCAATGACTGTGAATAAATGAAAAGTGTATCATAATCTCAGCATGAAAGGAACAAAATCAATACTAGGACTACTAGACAGGCAATGGTATAACCATTTCCCATGCTGGAATCTGTATCCATGCCATGTCGATATCCATGGCCGCGCTATAAATCCTCTAGATTGTGATAATTCAGTGTACGACATTATGTGTCTCCCAAAAGCAGGAAGTCTTCACTGCTGAAAGATTCATGCAGAAAAAAGAAATAAATGCCCCCTCCCCTCCACTTATTAAAAATGTTTTATAAATTCCATATATTTGACTAATACTTGACCAGTCGGTTCACAGTTTATCTCCATCTTGTAACCAGCAATAGTACGATGATGGATCAAGGTCAAAAGAACAAAAGAAATGTCAAGAGCAATGTTCTTTGCTCCCTAAGTATTTCACGTGAATAAATTTTAGGAAGGAAAGTGACATTGACCCTTGACCTGCTGACCCCCAAAAGCAAGAGGCACTAATTCGTCCTGGTAATAGCTATATGAAGAGTAAGCATTTCTTACACCAGTGTCAATGACCTTGACCAAGGTTATGTAATTCTTGCTAGAGAACAGATTTGAATAAAAACCTTGAAAATGTGATATGTTACTTTAGACTCACTTTGTCACCTCAAAGCAGTTACTGTAAGTTGGTATGAAGCTAAACGATGCCTGTTCAGAGCTTCAAAATCAGCATTTCCTCGACAAAAGACATTAGGAAATTAAGTTTGCTCGTGCAACGAACTGCTGCTTGATTACCAATGCCTTTGCAAGCTCAGTATGTGGTTTACTCCAGATCAGAGATTTTCCCAGATTTTCTGTACTGCATTCCTTTCATATGCCAGTTTGTAAGGTTAGCGATCGGAAGCAAAAATCATTCTCAGCTGTTTGATGTAAATGTAGCCCTCATATTTACTTACAGTACTTAGGCCTCTCGTACTGACTCCTTCTCCTTGTAGAGTAGTACCCCCATGACCCCACCTTACTATATACTAGTTTAGTCTGGTAGTTACAATCTGAAACGGACCCGCCCAAATATCTGCCACATTGCACCCCCTTGATCCGCACGATGCCATCCCTTTGGCACTATAGTTTTCATCCGAAACCAACTTACCAAAATATCTGTCAAGATGCAACCTTTCCTTGCAGTTAAAGAATCCAGTCTACGTCACCACTGACCACAAGTGACCACTATCTGACCACGGCTACCACAATACAAAGTACCACACACCCTCAGGACCTACTGCACGCCCGCACTTCCACCCACGACCGGAGGACGCCCCAGCCTGCCTTATTCCCGCATCTTTATATAGCTTACATGCTCTTCATCACGTCTAACTGCCGCATACCAAATTCGATGCTATATTGGAGAGTGATAAAATCGATATCTGGCTAGATCTTAGAACGACGTCTCTTTCCTCCCAGAGTTCACAATGATCGGGGCGCCCGGCGTGGCTTCCGGGGGACAGACCTGCTAATGACGGGACACTAACATGTGAATGTCTGCTGGTCGAACTGATGTAAAGATATTGTGATACTAGACCATACTATTATTTCTGGCAAGATTTGGAAATGGGTGAATGGAGAATCAATTGAAAATCATAGTACAAAGACCTAGTACACGTACTCTCAACTTCTCTTCATGTGACAATAAAATCAACTGAGCAAATACTTCTTTACCGAAACATCTTTTACCATTGTGTCAACCTATTTAGCGTTGAAAACTAATGCAGATGTTACAATATAAAGTTGTTCAGCTCCTCGGTACAATCAATAGCTTAATGTGTATTCCAAGCTGTCAACATGACAAGATTTTTGCCAATAATTACTTCGTCTTTGGATTTGCTCATTTTATGAATGAAATCATAAAGCCGGAAGCTGCTATCATAGACTCCGCTAACAGGACCTATCCTACGACCGCAATAAATGAAATCGGTTTGAATGAACTACGTCGTACCTAATGAACTTTTTACTCATGCATTATACAAGACTTAAATACTACAGTAAACAATTATCATGCTGTTAATTGTTGTTTTGTTTTGACGATGTTTTCCACTGCACCTAAAACATCCACCTTGTTGTGATACGATCCCTGAGGTCATTAAACAAGACATTGTGATGCTGAACAATACAACACCTGGATAGAAAGACAGGTAAACGACAGAAAATCAAAGGTAGAAATCACTAGATCAAGTGGTCAGAGGGTTGCTGACCGTTCAAGAGTCAAAGTCTGACCTCAGCTTAACATGCCATAGATACCAACCAATTATACCAAAGATCTCATCTCAGCTCCCAGAATCTAAATGACCATCTCTATATAGTCATAATATAATATTAATGACGTCTGACAGACATGCTCGCTTTGTTCATCTCTAGCAAGGTAACAAACGGACAAAAATTGTGATTTCATTTTCAGTAAATGTTTCGTCACCACTACTTCTATGCAATCATGCCAAATAAAATGTCTTTTTTTATTTGTGAAAATATCGGATGTTTACGTCTAAAATTTGGTGTTTTCGTTAAATTTTCACCATTTTGTGGTATTTTTGTCAAAACTGAGTGCAGGATATATCACAATCTAATCAAAACATGACTACTACGGTCATATTTGAAAGGATATAGAAAAATAAACTAGACGAACATTTCCGATAGCCAATGAGAAGCAATTAACTATGAAACGGCGAAATATGGTTCCTCGCTCTATCTGTGAAAACACAGAGTATTCTTTCAAAAACCCTGATATTTCAGGAACTAACGTTATATTCTTATCTTAAATGAGTATGATCAATCTGAATTGGGAAAATCATGGACTAATGGTTTCATACGTAATACACCGACTGTAAAATAGGTCACATCCATGAGGAATCAATGGTGGTGTATTGATTACTTAGTGGTACAGTTTATCTGGTGTTTCATCGTTCAATCACCCCTCTGCTCTAGTTACATTACAGTGTAATGATGTCACGGAGAGCTGAAATAATAGTCCAAGTCAGTGTCCGATAGTACGACACATAGATTTTTACAAGACACTCGTGACATGGGCGGATCAAGAAATTATTTCCACGGTGTCTGTGTCCGGTGAGAAAGGGGGGGGGGGGCTTCATTCTATGATTTACTAAGCGGTAAAATCAGTATTTTTCTCTGTATATTCCAAGGAGGAGGGTGCCCTGACCCTCCCTATCAACACTAGACACGCACATAAAGACAGGGAAAAGGAAGATTTACCATCGATTCTACATCATATGTGACATATCGACTTACTTTCCACATTTAAACCTCATGATTAATTAATATCTATATAAAGTTGGCAGCTATAAGACAGTGGAGTACAGATACAGACAATATGGCTGAGACAGATTCACCGTGTGTCGCCCAACTTGACACAGTACACCGACAGTACACGTAAATCTGATGTCCTTGAGAGGCCAACCTAAGCCGGATCATGGCAGTGTTCCAAAGGAACAATACATCTAGTTTATTTCAAGCAAGGTACTGGAAATAAATGCTAAATGGACTGAGAAGTCTGCCCTAGTAACACAAATACACTAGTATTTCATGCTTTCATTGGTTTTGGTCAGTCAAGCACCAAAACTCCCAAATACGATAAGCGTAATGAAACATGAACCACTTTGGATGGATAAAAATTACATACACATTCTCCTCTTTGAGTAAATGTTCTGTGTATACGTATAATGAAATTGAAAGATGGATTCGTTGTGAAATGTTAGAAATGAAGCAAGCTTTGAATTTCTAACACATCGCTAATCAAATAGAAAAATCCGCGGTTTTCATTATATAACAAACGAAACTATTCTTATGCAATTTCTTTTTAGGTCTAAAATTACCCAAACTGTAGAACTAATGAGGCAAATATATTGTATGATGGTGAAAGACTGTCACCTCCCCCTAAAATTACTACTCTGACGAAAATCAAAGCAATGGAAAATTCAACACAGAGGGTTTTCTCTAAAGTAAACTTCGGTTTTTTTTCTATCTACGTCAATAGTTGAGAACACAACTGCAGACTACAACAAAGCTATTGGTGGGTTCATATTACGTAACTTTGTAAATGAAGAATAAAACATGATAATGTGCACGCGACAATCTGCGCGAGGAGACGTCATGCAGATGGTGTAACAGCCAATCGGCAGCTGGTCCTGGTTGTCTTTCATGTAAATATGGTAGTCAGTACCTGGGCCACATCGTGGTTGTCCTCAGGCGCCACAGTGCCTTCCATCAAACAAAACAAGTAAATGTTTACATGCCATTCTGTGTATTGCCACAAACATTATGGTCGCACGGTGAGCTGTCCCTCTGCACGAGGTCTGGGTTTTGAAAGCTTAGGGTTATATCTGACAGTCAGACTGAGTGATAGGTTACCCAAGTCAAGGCAATCCAGTCACAGCATCTCTAATCATGTTACAATTTCCCATAACTGAAGACTAGTCGACGATTTCTGCACAAGTCTGTGATGTTCAGGAAGGTATTCCAAGCTGACTCTTAAGTCCCCAGATGCCTACAGTTGTTATAACAGACAGGAATTCGGCACAGCTGGAGAAAACATACCATGTGATGTATGATTAGCAGTCCTTATACTTTCATATACTCTTGCCTGAACAATGAAACTAACAATGCTATTCAGCATATCAAAGGATGACACATAGCCATGGCATCATAAGTTTTTTAACTACAGTTTTTTGGTACTACAACAGGGTCTGGTTGAAGATCCCCTCCCTTCTCTCAGAAATAGGATTTACTTCCTTTCAAACACTACTATATGCATCATAAATGGTATTTGGCTGCTTACATTTCTATTTCAGGATGCACAATGCATCAATGCCTAGTGAAAGCCTGAGAAAATCCTCTGTTTTACTGAGTACTTGCTGAAAGTCTATTAAACAGGAGCTTTGAAGTTTAATTAATCGTCAAAAAGACCTATTGGCTTATACTGCTGTGAGAAAATGCCACCATAGTAAAGAAATGTCAGCTGTGTAGTGGCGACAGTAATCTGCCAATGCTTTGTTTATGTTTGCTGTACAAATCTCCACAAGTTACTTCCTAAGATTTCCAGCTGTCTGAGATATGTTCTTACATCATCACAAAAGCTTCTTTTTTCATAAATTCGAAATGATTTTTTTCTACTCAGAAAATGCATCTTAGAAAATAGTAGAGTGGG
The DNA here is from genome assembly GCA_033119305.1 of Pinctada imbricata. Taxonomy (NCBI): domain Eukaryota; kingdom Metazoa; phylum Mollusca; class Bivalvia; order Pterioida; family Pteriidae; genus Pinctada; species Pinctada imbricata. The sequence goes on along the minus strand of VSWD01000008.1, from coordinate 50,691,859 downwards.
GTGGATGGAATTGTCTTCTATCGTAATGCAATACATGTATATTGGTGAAAGAACCAATTATTCCTAAGAATTCACTGATTTTCACCAAGCTAGTATTACATTTCATTGAAGTAAGTGAACTTGATCATGGATACAATGACCATGATGACTGTATCATGACGTTTTCTAGATGGTATCTAATTCCAATGAATCTGGCTTTTCAGACTTCCTGATTAAAGTTTGATTTAAGGCGATAAATTTTCAAAGTCGAATCGATATTCTTATTGGCCTTGACCTTATTTGATGTGCGACTGCATTCATAGCCATTGTCATTGGTAAACCTGTACATATATTAAATAATGGAGGTCAAGGTCACAATTCGCTTCGACCTTTTTGTTCTGTATTTAGTACAATGTAGAGCATGAAAAAAATTATCTTTTTCGTCATGACGAGCTTTAATGCATGTCATAAATGGCGAAAGATAATAAATCAGCACGTCTCAAGAAAATCTCAAGAATGCATATCAAAATTAAAAGTCCCTCAGGCATGGACGTGAAAACGATTTTCTTAGGAAAAACAGGGAGCAAAAAATCATTTCTAAGTTCCAACTCAGAGGGTGTCATCCCCCCCCCCCCTTCTCTCTAGATCCGCACATGGGCATGACGTTCATCATCTCCTCTTCCTCTTCAAACTTTAGTAGTAGTTTGCTATGGAGCGCATCTAATGCTCCAGTGAATATAGAACAGAAAGGTGAGCGAGTCAGAGGCCACTGCCCTATAGATCATCTTATCAGCTATAAGATTTCTTGCATACTAGACATCAAAAGCGTCCCATTAGGCAAATACAAACTTACCTTTTCTTCAAGGCGTCAGTGTGACATACTAGCATTTATATACACGATATCATGGGATTAAAACTCATGCATAAATGGCCAGCATTTGATAGCGATGGGGAGAAAGGACGCCGGTCTAATCAGGTCACGGGTCAAGCATGTTGTAATTATAAATTCTTGTACACTGGTCTGATCTTTGTAGTCTTTGTGTTCTATCTCGGTTCTCACTTACCAAATAGCTTACGTTGACCTTGGTTTACAAGTTAAAGCTATGCAAAGGTATGTTTACTCACCTGTTCACTAATTAATGATTAATCCAAATGAAAAAGGTGACACACAAAAAAAAACTGTTAATTTTGCAGTTTTACCACACACAAATCCACAAGAATAAATCACAATGCAAAAAAAATAAAGTGAAATTTCTGTTCTCAGATATCAGAAATCTTCGTTTTCTACTTAATCCTAAACGTAAAGAACCTCTGCTCCAAAAGTGAGAAAAAATGTTAGCTCTAACCACACTTCTAGTACTACTAGAGGTTAGGTTGCCATATACAGCTGCAAAGATTAGAGGTCAAAGGTTGTAGAGTTTCTATAGAGGCCCCAAGGCGGGGTGTATCAAAGGCAACAACAAAGAAACGTGTTTGATAACGCTAGAACAAAGAAAAGTGGAACTGCCGGTTGCGTATTTAAATGATTGCGTTATCGCTCCCAGCCAGATTGATTATATCTGTATACCGGTGTATACAATTATACTAAACCAACCAGACAAAGAGTTCTAAAACCACTCTGTTTATAGTGCCCTAATTAAATATGACAAAGCAATTATATGACGCCATAAAAAAATACGGTGAATGAATGGAGGAATTTCGAAATGTATAAACTGATTCACTGAGATTACATAACGTAGATAAGCATAGACTAAAAAGGTTTTAGAAAAAGCTGGGCCAACAAAAAAAAAAGACATGCATGTAAGGATCGGTGGGGGCCGGGGGGGGGGGGTATGGAATCAAGAAACCCCCACCCCTTGAAATGTGCAAATAAGATGATGTAGATTTTTTTTCACCTTTTTACCTATATATTTCAAAATCATAGGATGGAACACACATCCCCCGGATGAACGGCTTGGAACCCCGGAAAAATTGCAGATCCGCCCATGACATGTGGAGTGATCGATCGATTGAATACCGGTATAACGGATTTTAAAAGGGTTTCTGAGAGGAAAGGGGATGTGCGTTTTATGGCGTATTATATATGACTGTATCATCAGATAGTAAATACATATAAGTGGATCATTACTTTATTTCATCCTAATAAGGATATAATAGATGTGTCACTCAGAATGGCATACATGTATATGTGTTGAAATCAGATATAAAAGAAATTCTTTTGAAAACATATTTCCAAGGAATTTCTGAGTGAGATAAGAATTTTTTGAAGTTTTAACATGAGGTTCTCAAAATTACAAAGAAGATCAATCAGCAATGGATAAATGTTTATAAAATTGATCAACGTTAGTAGAAACAACCAACTTGACCTTGAACCTTGAGACAATTGTTTGGGGAAACAACTTGACCTTGAAAAGTGATAAATATGTTGACCTCTCATCAAGGACAAATTACATGCATATAATTTACAATCATCCAAAGTAATGGGGCTTCTAGAATATCCACAGAGGTTTCCTTTATAGCAGAAAACCTTGACCTTGAAACCAACTGTTCATTTCGATGATGAATTGATGACCAACTGTTCATTTCGATGATGAATTGATGACCCTATGTAATCTATGACCTCTAGTTTTTCCTACTGATGTCATTTTGTGACCTTAACCTTTTAGACAAATAATGTTCTTTTAAAAACAAATGCCCCTGCTAAAAATATTGACTTTCATGACAACAACCAGTGAAAGGAAAAATTACCTTAACCTATTGACCCCTAAACTAAATCGGATTTTTCCCATATTTGAAGCCTATTTCTCTAAACAGTGACCTTGACCTTTGACCTCAAGATCCTCATCTCTTCTTATGTAATCATATATCTGCTTTTGGTCTCAGTGGGTTAAGGTACTTGATTTGAAAACCATCATCTTCAATGTGTTTTCCCGAACGGTGATCTTGCCCTTTGACATATATTCCCAAAACTCAATTACTTCTTCCCCCTTCTAATATGTAATCATATATATCCAAATTTGATGTGGATAGGTGAAAAGGTTCATTAATGATCATCTGGAAACAGCAAGTTTATGAGTATTTTTCCTACCAGTGATCTTGACCTATTAACTTTTTGACCCCCAAACCAACAAGCTTCCTTCTCTAGAATGATAAGTAAGGATACATTTGTATATCAAAATTTGGTTTGGATATGTGAAAGAGTTCTTGAGTTATCATCCGGAAACCATGATTTTAAGGTATCCAATGTACAATAGGGCATTTTCCCATGCCTGGTAAGGTACTATAAACTAGATATTTTCTGAAAGGTTATAATGCCTACTGCTCAGAAATAATAATTTTGGAGCCAGAAAAACAAAGGGGAATAACTGATGAAGCATTTAAATTGTCTATTTTCTCTATATAACATATGCAAAATAGTTAAGTTGATTTTAAAGGCCTGGAAGTCTTATATCTGTACTCAGGGCACCATTACCTTTCAGAAAATATATAGTTTATAGTACCTTACCAGGCATAAAATTTACCATACTTTACAATGGAGATAATTTAAATTAAGTGTAATTTCCAAACTGCGACCTTGAAGCTATTGACCCAAAATCAATAGGGATCTTCCCCTCTTGAAAGTAAGCATACATCCAAATTTGGTGAAAGGATTCTGAAATTATCATCTGGAAACCCTGATTTTACGTGTATTTTTCCTAACAAAGACCTTGACCTTTGATCTATTGACCCCAAAATCAATAGGGATCTTCCCTTTCTAATAAGTAAGCATATATCCAAATTTGGTGTGGATAGGTGAAAGGGTTCTTAAATTATATGGAAACCATGATTTCAAGTGTATTTTCCCCTAAAGCGGTGGTCACAACCTGCCATACGTGCAAGTATGTGCTGTCTATGTGCGAAAACGTGTGCAAACTTTGGGGATCCATACATGGTGAGTGCGTAGGCAGTACATGTTCCGTACAGCTTCCGTATTTATTTGGGAACACCTAGATAGGACATAGATTTTTAGTGTTAGCAGAACTTTCGCTGCGTTCGGTCAGCGTGCAGTCTATGGTTGCAACATGACATATGACACGCACGTTGTAAGTAAGTACAACACACTTGTCACGCAAGGACGTAAGGACCCGCGTGAGCAGTACGTGTAAGTGTGACACTATGATAATACTGAAGACGTACGGGGAAAGTACCAGGGCTTAACAGGAATATTGACCTTTGACTTATTGACCCCAAATCAATAGACATGATTGATAAGTAACACACATCTAAATTTGGTTTGGATCTTGAGTTATCATCTGAAAACTGAAAGTGTGACAGGAAGTGGACTATGCAGACAAGGGCATAAAAAGAAACACAGTTTAAGAAAGTATGGCCTGACTGCAAATGAAGTTTTTGTCAGTAAAATTCAATTGATGCCCCTATGTATGGACCTGTCAGATCACTACGCTAAAGGTCATGGTATCCAATGAAAGCATCAACATGTTACTACCGGTATCTCTTGTAGATTGAGATATACTGGTAGACAAGGTTAATATTTTTCAAAGTAGGGCAAGGTCTAAGGTCAAGGCTACTAGGTCAAAGGTCATGGTATCAAATGAAAGCTCATATAGCAAGGAATCCACATAAAATATCAAAGCCTTAGCTGCCTAACCCTTTTTAGTTAAAGAGATATCGCCCAAGTTAAAGTTTATCTAAAGCATGTCAGTCTAAGGCCAAGGTCACTAAGTCAAATAGTTTGGCACATATTGAAAGGTATTGTCATGGGCAACCCACCTGTATAGTAATTTATTATTACTCAAAATTGATATAACGAATATAGAAATCTAATTGGTCAAGAGAGGTCACGTGGGCACGCGACAAAACTTCATGTCTCCCTCCAGAGACATCATATTACCCTCCAGAGACGTCATTTCTCACGGCATCAGTTAACCTCATATTCTACATTGGTTTAATCAATATTATTCAAGAAATAAGTTCAGATCAGAGAAGGTTAGGTTTGAGCAACTAAGTTGGCTCCTGAATATTCTTTGGGTAAGAGTTGCCTCTTGTTAACTATTGGTGACTATTAGCAGCTTTTCATTAGCTTATCATATCATCCTCCGGCTTTGCCCTCGAAAACATGATTTTTCTGGGTTGAACAAATCTTTATATCTCCCTCCCAACTGGGCAATAAATGTATAATGTTTCTGCTGTTTTAGTTTCTAAGATTCTACTTTAACAAGAAACTTTAACCAAAAAGTTCACCAGATGGACAGATAGACAGATGGACAACATCAATCAATAGCCCAGAATTGCTTAACGATCATGGCGTCTATCAATACAACACTAATGCTAATCTTCATACATTGTCACAAATGCTGAAATTCTGTTGCAAAGCATAAAAGGTATTGTAATGCCTATACTTAGTATAAGGGCCTTAACTCCTGCAAACATTTACAATTCATAATTTACAAGTTTCTTTTTAACAGAAAGTGACAGGGCTTTCATGTTTTACATGTCTATTCCTTGTTGCATAGGGGCCATGGTGTTCCTTAAACACAAATGCTCTGTGTTACTTGAATATAGGTGTAAATTAAACATGAAGATAAACTCACAGTTGGTAGGCATTGAAATGAAAGTAAACTAATCCTAAACCATAGAGGAATGGAGCATCCTGAAAAATATAATCAAATACAACATAAAAGTTAGTAACTTTTATAAAGATGTACAATAAATATACTATCAATAATTATCTTTTCCTTTTGCATGTTTTGATCTGAATACATACACTACATTTGTTATAAGTAAATACTTAAATTCATAATATAATTTTGAAAATTACATTATGAATAGGCAAGATCACAAATACAGCACGTGCAGCATGTCCGTTCTGATTTTTATTTAGTCACCTACCTAAACCATTGTTCAAAACTTGGGCACCTTTTCTGCCTAAGTAAATTGATGACGTCATAACAATGGAGAACAATCAAAGAGTGCACGAGAACATTCGTATAGTCTTGGTCAGAAGTATTTGCCATCTTCCGTATTTAAGTATTTACTAAAAACAAAAGTATTTGTATTCAGATCAAAAGGAAAAGATAATTATTGATAGAATATTTTTTTCAAAATCATGAAAATTTGTTTTCCGTAACCCCCCCCCCCTAAAAACCCTCTTAACAGAAATTGCAAAAGACAGTGCAGCATATAGGTATGTTTTGGATATTCAGTCCTCATCATGCCATTGTGGGTATCACATCTTTGCATGAAGAATTTGTGTACGGTGTATATTGTAAATTGTCAAAGAATTGACCACATCAAAGCATGTTGTAATCACATGTGTTACTTGTTACAGTAATTTTTTCAGGCTTCATCTTTGAACATCTTTGAAACTTTTTAAAAAATAAAACAAAATTCTTACTTTCCAGTGATCCTGCTTTAGATGGTAGAACCTCTGATAGGCAGACAGAGCTGAAAGTAAAAAGTTACATATGTACTTAGAAGTCCTTAAGTGACATTTTAGCAGTTCTTTGCTTGGAATAAGAAAGTGTCTGCAAAAATACAGGAAAACAGATTTTTAACATGAAAAATTTCTATTTTAAGATATAAAGTTATTCTTTTTGCATTCAACCCAGTGTTACAAACCAAATTTTGAACAATAAACCTTTTGTCCGTTATGTCTAACTTACTACTTGAAACATTTTTTTCCTTCAAAATTTCCAGTTAAATGTACTAAATCTGCAGACATCTGGAACCCTGAACATAATTTATCCACACACTTATCCATTCTAAGACAACTTTGTCTCAAACCCCACATTTACTTAGTTTAGGCAAAATATGATGTCACATAGATCAATATTTAACTCTCTTTTACATGAATAGTTGTAATGTTTCTTTATGAATAATGTGAAAATGCATGTGTGAGAAAAATAATCAATAACTCCTTTGTACATGGACACAAAAACTCCTCCCTTGCATCCAAGATTGCAAAGTCCATGACTCTGCAAGCCTCTTTAAAACTACAAATCTTTGATACTCGGGAGGGATTATTTATCCTGTCTATGTAATAATACCTGCATATCTTATTCTTACTACATATCCCCTCCCAAAACTATTATTTGATACCAGTCTTCCCAAAATAAACTAACATGAATCCTAGTATTGATCAAACTAGGCTAAGTCCATGTCAAATCTGGAACTTCTATGTTGAATGTTACAAAACATGCAGGTAATACTTATTAGATTTGAAGTAGCAAGTTGTAATAATTACAATCATATATTATCAATCTATAAGAGTTTAGAAACAATGTGAAGGATTTCCAACCTTTAGGATATTGTTCTAGCAGCAGTAACAAGTGTCCTAGATGACAATAGACTTTAGGATCTACGGAGGCATCCATCTCCTCTCCGTCATCACAAGTCTGTTTACTACTCTCCCTTATCTGATTCTCATAACTCTTTATTCCCTAAAAGAGAAATACACAATAATGTAGAATATTATTACAGAATAATACATAAAGAATGGCTTATAGATAAACTGTTAATACTTTTTTGTAATATTTTGTCTCTAAAAGAAATTCTATGCTTATTCAGTTATAGGAATATGCAAGGAGATCAAAGAAGAAATGACCTAACAATTCAACCTAACAAAGTAGAAATGACCAAACAATTCAACCTAACAAAGTAGAAATGACCAAACAATTCAATCTAGTAAAGTAGAAATGACCTAACAATTCAACCTAACAAAGTAGAAATGACCTAACAATTCAACCTAACAAAGTAGAAATGACCTAACAATTCAACCTAACAAAGTAGAAATGACCAAACAATTCAACCTAACAAAGTAGAAATGACCAAACAATTCAATCTAGTAAAGTAGAAATGACCTAACAATTCAACCTAACAAAGTAGAAATGACCTAACAATTCAACCTAACAAAGTAGAAATGACCAAACAATTCAACCTAGTAAAGTAGAAATGACCTAACAATTCAACCTAACAAAGTAGAAATGACCTAACAATTCAACCTAACAAAGTAGAAATGACCTAACAATTCAATCTAGTAAAGTAGAAATGACCTAACAATTCAACCTAACAAAGTAGAAATGACCTAACAATTCAATTACAAATGTGTCATGTGCACCTTTAATACTAATCCAGTTATTGAGTTATAACTGATAAAAGAGATGACCTTGACCTTTAATTTTCTGACCTACATGTGTAAATATGATTCTTGCCAACTTTTAAAAAGTGCCTTGGGGAGAGGGCTGAGCTTCTATCATTGAAGACTATTGTGTGGAACAACAATTTCAAAATCAATAATAATTTTGAAGGTTTTATATAAAACTAAAATACAATACACTTTAGTTTCTATAGTACCAGTAGCTCTGTTAGAATATAAATTGTTTTGCGGATTTGTGATGATGCAAAAACAATTCAAACAGTTCTATACTTTTGGTAAAATATATTTCCTAACTTATCTAAAATGTTCGAAAATAAATAATTCTGAATGTTTTATTCCTTCTAATTGATATACAGAGTTATTTCCAATTTTGGACAGAGTCTGATATGTTTTATTCCGTCTAATTGATATACAGAGTTACTTCCCATTTTGGACAGAGTCTGATATGTTTTATTCCATCTAATTGATATACAGAGTTACCTCCCATTTTGGACAGAGTCTGATATGTTTTATTCAATCTAATTGATATACAGAGTTACTTCCCATTTTGGACAGAGTCCGATAGGTTTTATTCCATCTAATTGATATACAGAGTTACTTCCCATTTTGGACAGAGTCTGATATGTTTTATTCCGTCTAATTGATGTTCAGAGTTACTTCCCATTTTGGACAGAGTCCGATAGGTCTGATATGTTTTATTCCGTCTAATTGATATACAGAGTTACTTCCCACTTTGGACAGAGTCTGATATGTTTTATTCTGTCTAATTGATGTAAAGAGTTACTTCACATTTTGGACAGAGTCTGATATGTTTTATTCCGTCTAATTGATGTTCAGAGTTACTTCCCATTTTGGACAGAGTCCGATAGGTTTTATTCTGTCTAATTGATGTTAAGAGTTACTTCCCATTTTGGACAGAGTCTGATATGTTTCATTCCGTCTAATTGATGTTCAGAGTTACTTCCCATTTTGGACAGAGTCTGGTATGTTTTATTCCGTCTAATTGATACACAGAGTTCCTTTCCATTTTGGACAGAGTCTGATATGTTTTATTCCGTCTAATTGATACTCAGAGTTCCTTTCCATTTTGGACAGAATCTGATATGTTTTATTCTGTCTAATTGATGCAAAGAGTTACTTCCCATTTTGTACAGAGTCTGATATGTTATATTCCGTCTAATTGGTGTACAGAGTTACTTCCCATTTTCAACAGTTTGATAATTTCGAATTCACTAAATTCTATGGAAACCAGCATTGATTTGAGAGAAAACATACTTCTAAGATGTTTCTGAATTCCATAAGAATTTCAATACGTCATAAATTTCATTATGTTACAATGCATTTACATCAGATACCATCCAATATAGGTAGCAACTTTCTGAATCGAAACATGTATTGTAATATGCTAATACAGTATTCTTCTGTAGAAGTTATATGATTGTGACTGATTTGTATGAAAATTTTCTATTTGATGGCTTAGATGTGAGCAGTGTTGTCAAGTATGTTTCTGACCAAAAAACCCCCCAAAATAATATCTATCCTCTCTTCTCATCAATTCATACCTTCAAAGTATAGGTAATGTGGCAAATATTTGATAATTTACTTGACTACCATGTGCTAAAGCTTCATATCTGTTCTTCCCCTTACCTTTTCTAGTAATGATCTCTTTCCTGTTTCTTCTGTAGATCCTAACTTGAGGAAACCAAACAAACAGCTGTAAAATAAAAATACATATAGATTACATTATATACTAGTGCAAATGTACATGCAATACCATTAGATATTCAGAAATTTTGAATACTAGCAAAAAGCCAAAGTAGGTCAACAAATTCACTCAATGACCATGTACATGATGTACAGTCTTAGAACAATTGATAGATTTACCTTAATTTAAAGAAGTCTAATATTTTATACTTTTTGACAAAGTAATTTTAAACATGTAGACAATGTATGAACCCCCCCCCCCCCACCTTTTCTACATATGGAAATATATACATGTACATGTATTATGAAAATTCAAAAATTTGATGAAACCTTCAAATGATTTTGTTTTCATCTACTTCTGTCATTAACATTTGACATCACCACTGGCAAAAGTAGGAGATACTGTATTTTGACAAACTCTCTCCTCAGAACTGAAGCATAAACCTAGCATCAAAGTGATCGAGAGCCTAAGAGGAATGTAATGTGTAATTTTTTGTTCAAATCTGGTGTCAAATCTTTTATGTTTTTGGCATTTTTTTCTGTCTTTCTTCGAAATGCTCATAAAACTGTGTACGCAATACCTAATTACTCCCCTTGTCAGATGTCATACACAAAACTGCATCTCCAGTGAGTTTTATCAGGCCAAAACTTCGAATAAACTGCTAAAAAATTTAAGTGCTTGTTAATGTGTTTGAGTGATTTTACTCTCAAATATATTATGTATATGAAAATGTAATGTATATGAAAGTAGGATAAAATATAGACTCTGATCTTTGATGTTTGACCTACTTTTCTGAAACTAGAACTGCCCTAAAGTGAACGAATTATACCCCCTGCAGGGTGTTTTTTATAAATGGGACCATTTATGATGCAACATGAAAAGCCTACCATTATCATGATTATATTTTGCAACAAATCTGCTTTCAAATCTTCTTAACTTAAACTGCAACATAAGTCCACAGTCAAGGTCAAAAGGTCAAGTCATTATACCAAACTGTAGTACTCTTTGTGGTGAATGTTTGTAAGAAATATGAAAGACCTACTATTTATAGAATGAAAGAAATCTGCTTTCAAAATTTCTAAACCTGTCCTAATTTCAACATAAACCCAAAGTCAAGGTCATAAGGTCAAAAGTCATGAAATCAAACTGTAGCACTCTTCCTTGGTGAATGTGTGTATGAAATATGAAAGGCCTACCATTTATAGCATAAAAGAACTCTGCTTTCAAAATATCTTAACATAAAATGTTGTACAGGGTGAAGGTCAAGGTCACAGGGTCAAAAGTCATGTTACCAAAATGTAGTGCCCTTTATGGTGAATGTGTGTATGAAATATGAAAGGCCTACCATTAATAGTATAAAAGAAATCTGCTTTCAAAACATCTCAACATAAATGTTGTGTAGGGTGAAGGTCAAGGTCACAAGGTTACAAGTTCAAAAGTCATGGTACCGAAATGTAGTATTCTTTATGGTGAATATGTGTATGAAATATGAAAGGCCTACCATTAATAGTATAAATGAAATCTGCTTTCAAAACATCTCAACATAAAATGTTGTACAGGGTCAGGGATCACCCTAGCCCTGCAGAGTAATGAGATTTAAATCTCATTTGCTAAAAAAAACAATGAGATTTTCTCGATTTCAATGAGATTTTGAACGTATTTGTTAAAAAAAATAGTGAAAAAATCAAACTTTGGTTTCTCTTTATTTCCATGAACATCTGGCAACACATTATGTGAATGTGAGAATCGCCCTGGACTTTTTCTTTTTCCCTTGTTTGCTATAAGTCGCCGACGAGATGTTTTTTCACAACTTTTAAGAAGAAAAATATCTGCCGTGCCTCAACTACACTCGCTGGTTAAAAATGAAGTATTTTTCCATCTAAAGGAAAGTACATTGTCTTGTGAATGTCTTTTAAGAAATCATCGGTTCCAATGGTACCGGTACACAAAAAAGGTATTTCAGAGCGCCGTGACAAGTCATTTTACGGTAACGTCTAATCTGCGAGTAAAGGGTGTACTGCAGAATGTTTATGTCAAGACTTAATTCACGCATTGTAAATATTTTGAAGAACTGTATATATAGCTATTGTTCATGTTGACGATTCCAAAGACTTGTGAACTGTTTATAAGTCCTTGAAGATACTTAGTTATTGCTTAGTATTGGCCACATTTCTACGACAAATACATGTAAAAAGGTGGTCTACTCGCATGCGCAATACAACTTGTAAACTTTTGATGAAAAGTGTTAGAATACTATATACTTTTCTTTTCCGGTCTTTTTTCTATACAAACATTATCAAGACTGCATTGTAATATTTCATACTCTTATTGTAATATTTCATACTCTATTGATATTACAATGACAAAAGAGCATGTACAGCTGACAACCGCTAGAGAAACATAAAGCTAAATCCTCACATCGATGGATATAAAAAAAAAATACCCGCGAGAAAACGTCAATATGACACATGGGAATTTCAGGGAATACATTGGGTACATGTATATACAAGGTATAAGTCCACAATACCTGCCGAGTTCATAAATATATACATGATGGCGCACGCGGAATTCGAATAATCAGCTGAAAATTTTAAGATTAAAGACAAATCTCCTGTTCTGTTGCATTATATTAACTTAAGTACGATTTATTCAAAGGAGGTATGCAATCTTTTAGCGTGACAATGCAGTAAAAATGAGATATTTGAGTAAAAAATGTGAGAATATCGCAAAATCGCGGCCTAGGGTGATCCCTGCATGGTGAAGGTCAAGGTCACAAGGTCTCAGGGTCAAAAGTCATGGTACCAAAATGTAGTACTCTTTATGGTGAATGTGTGTATGAAATATGAAAGGCCTACCATTAATAGTATAAAAGAAATATGCTTTCAAAACTTCTTAACCAGACGGACAGACAGACAGACAAACAGAAAGTCTGACAGACAGACAGGCAGGTCGATGGATGGATGGACAGACAGACAGACAGACAGACAGACAGGGTGATTCCTATATACCCCCCTAAACTTTGTTTGCGGGGAGTATAGACATAAGACAGAATATTATTCTTGAATTGTTAATGACACAGCTTTTATATTTCACACATGAATTCCTTGTGACAAGACCTTTCTACAGATACATGTACCAAAATATTTGACCTTGTGACCTTGACCAAGATCTTTGACTACTTTTCTGAACAAACAAGATTGAACATTATTCTTGAATGATTTTAGAGATAGGGCTTTGATATTTCACACCAGTATTCCTTGTGTCAAAACCTTTATATAGAAAACATATAGATACTAAAATTCTTGCCCTCATGATCTTGACCTAGATGTTTGACCTACTTTCTTTAAAGTTACATGCATTATTAGCCATTTAAAGTCTTGATTGTTTAGTGATAGAGCTATGACATTTCATATTTGAAGTCCTTATGGCATGATCTTTCTAATGACACCAATTTTGTTTTACCTCGTGACCTTCACTTACATTGTACATATTAAACCTAGCTTTCTGAAAATATAACATTTAATATTTTTCTTGAATAGTCAATAATAAGGCTTTGACATTTCATATTTTTAGAATTTTTTGTTAAGATCTTTCAGTACATACCAAAATGTACAGTCCATGACATACATGTTTGACCTCCTTATTTATAGTCTAAGATTCAATGTAACTAAGTGATATGTTACATTTTACATGTATATTTCTTTGAACAATGCCATTTAGGCATTTCATGTTGGTTACATGTACATGTATAGTTAAACTTCAGGGTTGAAAATAAGTGCTTGTCCAATTGCTCGTGCCAAACTAAAAATCAGCCAACCAAGTCAATTTTGACTTCTAATAGCCTGTGGGGCAAGTAGTTTTTTTTACTGCAAGTCAAGAAGTATAGAGAATGGTGTATTTTTTCAAAATGAAACAGATGCAATCATCCAAGTGCAGAGATTGAGATGAAGATATGTCATGTAAGAATTTATAGTTTGAATTTTTAAAAATGTAACATGGAATCGATAGGTATACCTCTCGGTATAAGTGACACATATGTCAAGGAATTTAGATGCGATTTCAGTGATAGCAAAGAAATTTTGACATTACTAAAGCCAGAATATACACAGGAGTTTACTCGCATACCGTAGTAATGGCATCAGGATTTTTCGTATGGATGTCTTTTCATACTGAATTCTATCGTACTTTTCGTTCCGAAAATTGGGATCTTTCGTATTGGTACGAAAGAATTCATAGATAAGTATTTTGATAATTATAACAATATTTGTGTTAAGAATCTTCTTTATTAAAGTGCACAATGTATGATAGGTGGTCGTATACTAAATTTCAAAGGGTTATATTTATTTCAGCAGTTGAAATATGCATGTTTTAAGTGAAAATATTGGTTAAACAGCGCCTTTTCGCTAAAAAGCCAAACTTGTAATGAAAAGAATCGTTTTACGCTGTATATTTTAATTTTTTTTTAAGTATTTCTTCATTTCATCTAACAAGTATGAACGATCCCACTATCAAAATTGATAAGGAGCTAAAGTTAATCAGATCTTTATAGCAGAAACATAATATTTTTTCTGCAATCAATATGAAAGATCCCAGTACACTGGTACGTAAGATCCCGTACCAAAAATCTCAGTACGAAAAGGTATCGGTACAAAAGATCCCGAAGGGCCGGAACCATATTAATCCTATCATGCATTGTTCAATATTTACATTACTAGTATTTTCCCCATGTTGAACGCCCATTAGGCAACTAGAATTATATTCCAATAACTTGGGTTTCTATTCTGACGTCACGTTCAAGTTTTGCATGTAGGGAGAATTTACCAACGTTCAAATACATTTGATGCTATAACAGGCAAAATGTGCGAAGTGCATGCAAATAAGAATGACCGATATTTAGAATAAATGTAAATATAAGTAATGACTGTCTTACTTTTAGTGTTCATGGGTGTATAATTCTGGTTGGACACGTGCAAAATTTCCAAGAACCCCTTCGCGATTCACGGAATTTGCACGTGACCAACCAGAATTATACACCCATGAGCACTAAAAGTAAGACAGTCATTTCTTAATTGAAGCGATTGGCTGAATATGAGAGCCTGCTCACTCTGAATTGATTACATGTATGTGATGCAATCATTCTGTTATGATTGACTTCCATGTAAGGATGTTTCCCCGACCTGTTAGAGGTCTTTGAGCGATACCCAATCATATTGCTAAAATAAAACACCGCTAAAGACGGTATGGCCAGATTGCAAAGTAAGTTTTTGTCACCAACTGGGTCAAGGTCACTAAGTCAAATATTACAGCATACATTGAGAGGTCTTGTCAGAGGCAAACTACATGTATAATATAAAGTTTCTACTGTATACAGTTCCTTAAATTTTGCTTAAACCAGGAACTTTAACCAAAGTCTTTAACTAGGTCAAAGTCCAAGGTCAAGGTCACTAGGTCCAATGTTACGGCATAAATTGAAAGGTCTCGTCATGGGCAACCTAAATGTATAATAAAAGGTTTCTACTGCATACACTTCCTTAGATTTTGCTTAAACCAGATACTTTAACCAAAATCTTAAACTAGGTCAAAGTCCAATGTCAAGGTCACTAGGTCCAATGTTGCGGCATAAATTGAAAGGTCTCATCATGGGCAACCTAAATGTATAATATAAGGTTTCTACTGCATACAGTTCCTTAGATTTTGCTTAAACCAGAAACTTTAACCAAAATCTTTAACTAGGTCAAAGTCCAAGGTCAAGGTCACTAGGTCCAATGTTGCGGCATAAATTGAAAGGTCTTGTCATGGGAAACCTATATGTATAATATAAGGTTTCTACTGCATACAGTTCCTTAGATTTTGCTTAAACCAGGAACTTTAACCAAAATCTTTAACTAGGTCAAAGTCCAAGGTCAAGGTCACTAGGTCAAACGTTATGGCATAAATTGAAAGGTCTTGTCATGGGAAACCTATATGTATAATATAAGGTTTCTACTGCATACAGTTCCTTAGATTTTGCTTAAACCAGGAACTTTAACCAAAATCTTTAACTAGGTCAAAGTCCAAGGTCAAGGTCACTAGGTCAAACGTTACAGCATAAATTGAAAGGTCTTGTCATGGGCAACCTTCATGTATAATATAAAGTTTCTACTGCATATAGTTCCTTAGATTTTGCCTCAACCAGAAACTTTAACCAAAATGTTGACGGCAGACGGACAGACGGACGGACGGACGGACATCGTCAATCTATAGACCGGAATTGCTTTGCAATCCGGCCAAAAACCTTTTCCTACAAAACTTGTATGAGGCATTCCTCTCCGACATTCCATCACAACCAGGTCTGTGAGCGATACCCAATCATATTGCTAAAAAAACTGTTCCTACAAAACTCGTATGGGGCACTTCTCTCTGACATTCTATCACAACCATCCAATATAAAAAAAAAAAGTAGGATACAGGGCAATGAACTCAGATTTCAAGCTGCAATAACAAACCAATCATGCCAGTGGCAATGCAGATTCGGGCACTGACCTGTCAAAGTCGGCGAGTTGTTGCTTCTCGTCGACTGACATCTTAACACTAGATATGTCAAGACTCATTTTATAAAGAGGGAGTACTGAATGGCAGAAGATCAATACAGTTTTACTGATGATGTATGCAGCAATTTAGGGTAATGTTGTCCATGGTCCAGGAAATTGACCTACTATCCAACGTCCAATCAATAGATCTCTTTCTTACTCACTTTGGACGAATCTTTTTTAAGATTCTTATTTACAAAAACGAAAATACGAAGTAAATAGTACTTAACAAATATTTAAACCCATGTAAGACTATGTTAATTTGTTACATAAAGAGAATATATAGATGTGTATACTAAATTCAAATTTATTTCGGATTTTCATGCTTATCTTTATGTTGTCTATATTTTATTCGTTTTTTATCTTTTATTTCATTTTCTTCTCCTACTTTCACTTTGGGTAACTGATCTGCGTCTGATGTAAGAATTCTTTATATTTGTTCCCCAATGCATGGGACAGTAAAAACCATTCGTCCCTTCTGTCTGTGTCTCAAAAACTGTACTAGTACTGGTCGGTCACATACAGTATCTGGTCATTGAAAAGTACGCAACGTCATGACGTTCTTTTAAACTTGTAACAGTTCTCTTCACAAAAATCAATTATTTCGTATTGATAAAGAAGGCATTAAAATTATTTTTGAAAATTTGAGTTGCCCCGCTTTGATACTTTGTAACGCTATGAAGCAATCCAGCATCTTGGCTATTTTTAGACATTGTTTAGTCGTTTCCAAAGATGGCGCCGAGAGGCCGTGATTTGACTACACCACAAAAAGAAACTATTATGAAAATGAGTGAAAGTGGTATGAGTAGCAGGAAAATTGGAGAATCCATGCAAATAAGTGCAAATACTATACAGAAATTCTTAAAAAGAGATCGGGCGAATAACAATGATGAAAATACAGGGAGATCGGGCCGAAAAAGATTTTCTACCGACCGAGATGATAGAGTGCTTGCAAGGCTAGTAAAAAGTAACAGACGACAGAGCTTGGTGGACATTACGACAGAATACAATCAAAGGGCTCCAAAACAATTATCTACAAGGACTGTTAGAAGAAGACTCTATGATTTAGGATATAAGCGATGTGCTGTTACAAAGAAGATCACTATCGGCGAGAAAAACAGAAAAGCAAGGGTTGACTGGTGCAGGGGTAAGAGAAGATGGACTGTTGAGACAGATTGGTGTAAGATAATATTTAGTGATGAAATGAAGGTAGTCTTGGGTACAGACAGAAAGATTTATGTTTGGAGAAAGTCCGATGAGAAATTTAATCGTGACTGCCTCGGTGTTGAAGATGCGCGTTCGCCACGAGCTGGGATATCAGCGATGTTTTGGGGCTGATTGTGTATTGATGGAGTTGGTACAATAACAGAAGTTGACGGGAATATAAATTCCGCAAAGTATATAAGTGTACTGGATACAAATTTATGGCCAGTTATTACAAAGAACTTTTTAAATAAACCATGGATCCTCCAGGAAGACAACTGCCCCGTACATCGATCTGCAATGACCACAGCCTGGAAAACGCAACAGACAATTGAAACTCTAACTTGGCCTAGTCAGAGTCCAGACATCAACATTATTGAAAATGTGTGGCGAATGATAAAAATTTGTCTTGAGCGTAGGCTAGAGGACATCAGAAACAGAGCGGACCTCATCAGAGTCGTAAAGGAAATCTGGGAAGACATTAATTCAGAGGACATTATTTGTTTATATCAATCTATTCCCAGGAGAATTGAAGCTGTCATTAAATCTAAAGGATATATAACCCAGTATTAAATTTCTAAAAGACAAAATTCGTCTTGCATTGTCTCTTTTTTTTTATAATTTATGCATCACATTGTATATGTTCAATGACGTCGCGTACGTAAAGTGCGTACTTTTCAATGGCCAGATACTGTATTTGAATAGTCTTCTTCTTCTTCCTTATGACCCTCCGCCTATCGGAGCACTCCCCAGAGCTGAGGGGATCACATAATAAACATGACATTATATTATATTGAGATGACATTTCAAATTCCTCTAGTTCTAAGACTGAGCGATCAGGATGTCCCATTAGCTCTCTCGGCAACAAGTCTGACTGTCACCCGGACGGCCGGGGTTCGACTCCAGGACAGGGCACCTGCGAACTACTTCATTGGCGATGAGGTGAACAATTGGTGTGTGTGGGCCAGATTGATCTGCAGGAGTGGAGGCAGAACCCTGCCAGGGGTTGGAGAGTGGCCACACAGCGGGGTACACCCACGGCCCTCAACGAAAAGGGGGAAGGGTGTAGTGGCTTCTGATAGTAGCACTGGTACCGATAGTTCAGTACAAGTTCTAAGACTGAGCTATCAGGATGTCCCTTTAGCTCACTCGGCAACGAGTCTCACTGTCACGGCCAGGGTTCAACTCCCGTACCGGGCACCTGCGAACTACTTCAAAGTGTATGCAGTGTGCATTAGGGGTATCATACTCTACCAGGGATCACCCTGGGCTTTTTTTTTTTAAATATCACAGTAAAGTTGTACAAGTGGACCATTTGGGCGCTCCTGTTACCAGAATGGTGCATGCTATTCAACCCGCTGCCTAGTGCTAAATTCATGAATTTCAGTGTTCAGAATTAATTTTTAGTGTCTTTTAACTTCGAATTTTCCCTAAGATGTAGTGTTTTAAAAACCAAAACTTCCAAATTTAGATTGGATGAATGGTCCGACAAACGTGCATGGCAGCACAAGTCAGTACTGAGTACAACAGCTGAACAAGTTTTCTTTATTCATTTACAAGATGTGAATAAAGTTGCGATGTAAGCAATCTTTCGTACGTACTTGACCATATTTAAGTCGGGATGTAAACAATCTTTCTTACGTACTTCCTTTTTTTGCAGATTGACCATTAGATCTACCGTATAGTTACGCCGCACTGATTTGCTGGTACGAGGATGGTGTTTATCATGTAGCTTTGGAACGATTATTATGCCCCCGTAATCAAAGATTCGGGGGCATATAGTTTTTGGTCTGTCTGTCTGTTTGTCTGTTTGTCCTCAAAAAATTTAACCTTGGCCATAACTTTTGAATGGTAAGTGAAAGGACTTTCATATTTCACATGAGTATTCCTTGTGACAAGACCTTTCCATGGATACCAAAGTTTTTGACCTTGTGACCTTGACCTTGGAGTTTGACCTACTTTTGAAAAACTTTAACCTTGGGCATAACTTTTGAATGGTAAGTGATAGGGCTTTCATATTTCACATGTGCATTCTTTGTGACAAGACCTTTCAATGGATACAAAAATGTTTGACCTTGTGACCTTGACCTACTTTTGAAAAACTTTAACCTTGAGCATATCTTTTTGAATGGTAAGTGATAGGGCTTTAATATTTCACATGTGTATTCCTTGTGTCAAGACCTTTCCATTGATACCAACATTTTTGACCTTGTGACCTTGACCTTGGAGTTTGACCTAATTTCGAAAATTTAAACTTTAGCAATAACTTTTGAATGGAAAGCGAAAGGGCTTTCATATTTCACATATGAATTCAATGTGGCAAAGACTTTTCCATGGACACAAAATTTGACTTTGTGACCTTGACCTCAAATGTGAAACTCATTTTCATCTGTTTTACTGACAAAGATGCCAATGGAGGCATTCGTGTTTCACAAACACAGGTTTTATTATCCCCTTACCCTTGGGTCTTACAAAATAGTTATGTCACTTAGTTGAATTTTACTAAACAACCAGGAGAGCTTCAGTCTTGTTAGAGACTACTAGTTTTTAAAGGCTTATTTTACTGGATAATCTTTTTATTTAATTACGGTAAACTTAAATTTTAACCAATGATCGAAAATCTGACACAGCAACGGCAATTTTTTTCCCCTGAGGTTGCAAAAACAAATACTGTGGGCGAGAAGAATCAATTTTAAATGGCCTTATGTATTCCAATATCTTTTTTTCTCTCAATATTTGTGAAGATATTTTTTTCTCTATATTTTTTTCTCTCAAATTTAAGATACCAGGCTTTATAAGGCGAACCAATGTCAATTCAGAATGAAGCATCTCCCCCCCCCCCATACAATACAAACAAAAGATAATGAAATTTCCATCGCAGGACAATGATACAAGGGCCAAAGATTTAACCATGCACCTTCTGATGAAGCACTCAATGAATTTATAAAAAAGAAAGAAAAAAAAAAGAATAGCTGTAACAGTTTCAGTGACTGTATTTAGAAATTTTACTTATTTTACATTCCTTTTAAAAGAATTAAAAATGATGAATGCCGAAAGGCTCAGTTTTATGCATTTATGGTTGTAAAACCACATTTTTTCATGGGGGGCTTTGCCTCCCTAGACCCCCCACCGGGGTGTTGCCCCTCGACTCTTATTGGGGCCTAGGTGGCCCCCATACCCCTGGCCAATGGCCCTCTCATTTCCTCATGAGGGGCCATGGGCCCCCTCATGAGGAAATTCCAGTGTAATCCCTGCTGTACTTCCGGTTGTTTTGATAACAGAAAAATTAAATACTAAAAGTTGGCCAAAGATGCATGACTTCGGCGATGTTCGGGACCATACATGATTTTCATGGCAAATTGAATGAAACATTAAAAAAATACTTTATATATCTGAAAATATGTAAGATGTGGAATTACACATTTTCCATGATATTGTTAATATACCCCTTTTACCTTAATAATGTGTGACATTGACCTTTGACAATGAAAATCAATAGGTTTCTACGTCTTGCCATAAGAAAAAATTGTATGAAGTGTGGTCTAGATTCAATTGAAATTGTGCTCTCTAGGCTGTATACAAGGATTATAAGCATTTCCTATGTGTGACATTGACCTTTGACAATGAAAATCAATAGGTTTTTTTTGTCTTGCCATAAGGAATAATTGTATTAACTTCTATGAAGTTTGGTCAGGACTGAATCGGAACTGTGCCTTCTAGGCTGTATTCAAAAGAAGTGTGGCGAATACACTTGCACACGAATGTTGATGTGGCGTAACTATATCCTTCTGAAAGTTTGTTGCGAGGGAATGATAAATTCCCTTATAAATGTCAGATTTGTTACACTGTTTCACTGAAATTTATATGGTAAAGTGGCCCTCTTTCTGGGAAAATCTTAAATTTTCGAATGACTTGAATTTCTACAATTAATTATTCTACAATGTATGTTAATAACGGAATGATTTATAATCTTTCACTTCCTTTCTCAATTTCTTAAAAAATGGTATATTTTGCCAAATTTCAACAAACTACCTCATAGTTAATGTTGAGCGAGCTTCTGAAGAACTTTTATACATTTGTATTTTGATATAAAGTTACCATTGCATATTTTTTAGTGCACGCAAATGGAAAAAGTTGTTCACAGTCCCACTCTATGGTTATCTCAATGAAAATAATAAAAATTTATGCTATTTTTAATGAAAATTTAGCAAAGTCACCAATTTTCATGATATTCTTGCAAAATTTACAATGTCTTGGAAAACGAGGATATTAATTTCTCTTTCTAAGATTGATAACAAAATTTAATTTTGGAGATGTCGATTTTAGGGGGCTAATTTCAACAGAAACCATACATGGTCCTTTACGTTGGTTTCCATTGAACTTAATGACAACACAATTAGTTGATGTCAGATAACTGCACAAATGGGAAGTGAATCTGTCTCTTGAAAAGAAGTAGAGTCCAGTTCAATAACGGAAGAAGAAGAGAATCTTTATTTGTCAAAGAATTTTTCTGGCACTTAGTATAAAACTCGGCATTATTAGCCCTGATGATTTAGTACTAGTAAATGAAGTTCTTATGCATACCAAGGTAATCTTTCAGTCTATAGGGCTTCCATATTTCTTACATTTATTTTTTGTGACTAGACCTTCTGAATTTTTTTCCATTAGTACCAGGATTATTGACTATGTGACCTTGAACTTTTACTTTTAGAAAACTTTTAACTTTTGAATCAGAATGGTGATGATTGAGTGATACTATTATAGGCCTTTTATATTTCACACATGTACTCCTTGTTACAAGACCTTTCCATTGGTACAAAATTTTTAACCTTGTGACCTTTTCCTTTGAGATTGATCTTCTTTTTGTTAACATTAGCCTTGGTAATTAATTTCGATTGGTGAGTGATAAGGCTTTCATATTTCACATATACGTATTCCTTGTTACAAGACCTTTACATTGGTACCAAAATTTAATGCCTTGACTTTGGAATTTGAAGTACAAATGTACTTTTGAAAAACTTAAGCATTTGGCATGACTTTTGATTGGTCAGTGGACATAGGTATAATTGTACAATTTTGTATTTTTCAGATATTTGAGTGGTATAAGGAGTCTATATGGCAGGGAACTCCAATGGTTCTGAGTTTGAGATCCTGGATTTGTCACAATTCAGAGGGAATCAAAGCTGGCTGAATCAAATACTTGGAGATATAACACGTAAATCAGCAGCACAACAAGTGGCCATAGGGGGTGTGTCAGGATGGTAATGATATTAACAGCTAACAATTCTATATATATGCACAACCAATGTAATATTCCTTGAGATGAAACTATTGAAAGAAACATGTTGTATCTCTGCATGAAACTCTTGTTACGTCACAATGCATAAATTGTACA
Organism: Pinctada imbricata; assembly: GCA_033119305.1. Lineage (NCBI taxonomy): Eukaryota > Metazoa > Mollusca > Bivalvia > Pterioida > Pteriidae > Pinctada > Pinctada imbricata. Next base: position 50,668,853 of record VSWD01000008.1, on the reverse strand, counting down.
GAAACATGCAGTGACAGCTGTTCTAACCTATAAACTGAACCCTCGGTGACCTGAATTTTAACGTCGACGTGTTACGGATATGAAACACACAGCAAGTGCATTTATCACATGAAATGCGCTAATGCGCATCGCATGTATGATAAATGCACCTGCATGTTGCATACCCGTAACAAAACGTAGACATTTATTCTCTGTGTGTAATCAAAAACCTATATTGTTCAAAATAAGGTAATAATGTATTAGAATATTTTGAAAACAATTTAACGTTCAGATGGGCTGCAAAAAAAGTGGTATTGTCAGAGCTGAATGTTGAAATAGCTGTTTTAATCTTTGTATAAATATTCCACATGGAATGTTTTAATCTTATTATTTAAACCTAGTGCAGCTATAAACACTAAGTCACAAAGAACATTGCTGAATACTGGTATGGTATGACATAGTTGCACTAAAACTAAATTTTTTTTTGAAAATTTAAATAATTGAAGTTGAAGTATAGGTCAAGGTCTTGAAAAGTAGATCAGAGTTGAAGGTCAAGGTTATCAGATCAAAATTTATTGTACAAAATTAACACTTGGGGAATCAAATGTTCAATATTTGAAATATCAAAGCCTTATCCCTCGTGGCTTAAGTTTGTGTAATAGTAGGTCAAAGGTCAAGGACAATAAGTCAAAACCCTTTTTGATATAAAATAAAGGTAATAGGCAACCTACAGGTAAACTTTTTGTTTGTACCCCTTATACTGGTAATTAATTGCTGAGATTTTGCTTCTGCCAAAATTATGACAGACAGAAAGACAGACAAATAGGGACAAACAGAATAGATGGACTGACAGACTGACATCCTTATTAATAGACAAAAACTAGTAACTTTGCATTCTGGCCAAAAAGTGTCTGCTTATAGATAATGGCTCCTATAAATAATTAAGTTGAAAGAAAGACTTTCTTAGGCATAAATGCAAAGAGAGGAGGTTTAAAGCAAAATCTTGATTAAAGCTGATATACATGTATGCATTATATTGTAGGGTGTCAGGGTATTTATTTATCAAAGTTGGAAAGCTGGCTGCATTTACCATGGGAACATCAATTTTACTTCTACAGGTATGATTGACAATGTCCTTGTTAGTTTCTATGTGCATGTAGGTTCCACAAGTGGACTTAGGTTTATATAAATATTTCCCATAGAAATTATTTCTTAGGCGTGACAATCATGGTTGTTATGAATGTCAAAATTTATTTTCACTGCAGGCTTTATGTGTTGTAAGTGATATTGTATGTTCGTTCATTTTAACCAAACCAAATTTGAACAGGAACATGCAAAAAGAGGGCAAACAGACATGATACTATGGGTTCATGAGAAAAAAATGGATCCCTTTATCTACAATAAATCATTTACATTTAATAATTACCGTATTTGATAAGTCTAGTTTTGAATTGTTTTTTTTTTTTCAGACATCACTTATCATTGCTAAGATATATTTATGAATATGACAAGATAAGGACAAATACAGTATAGATGAACAAAAAAAAAGACTTAGTAAATAAGAACCTGTATATTTGTTAGTTTGTTTAATTAAATCATCCTTATCAATTATTTACTTTTTATAGATAGCACAACACCAAGGTTATGTGAGAATAAACTGGTCACGCTTAGAGAGGGATGTTGACCGAGCCAAGAAAACATTTGAGAGAGAGGCCAGGAGACGTTATCCAGGGGTATTAGAAAATGTAAGATATTGATATAGGTTTACTGGACTAATACTTTCCAAACACATGTAATGGAAGTTGATATCCCAAGTGATTAGCATATAATTTGTTAGAACTAACGGCTTCAGTGATTAAGTCTTGTGTATTAACATCCAACATAAATCAAAACATTTAATAGCTATGTTTACGTGAGCTACTGTCATAGTGCGCCATCTGTTGTAAGCTTTAAACGTTTTTGACATCTCCTCTGCAACTGCTGCACAAAATTTACAAACTTTACAGGGAGAAAGTACTTAAGGTCCTCTACCAAGTTTGTGTTTTTCATGCCGATCCATCAACAAATATGTCTGTCAAGGGCTCTTATTGGCTGATTGATTTTTTACATCTACTCTGCATTTGCTGCACAGAATTTCACAATACCTTACAGGAAGCAAGTACTAAAGGTCCTCTACCAAGATTGTGTTTTTTCGTGCCGATTGGTCAACAAATATAGCAGCCAAGGGCTCTAATTGGCTGACACATTTTCCACATCTCCTCTGCTTCCCAGAATTTCTCAAAATCTCATAGAAAGCAAGTAATTAAGGTCCACTACCAAGCTTGAGTTTTTTAGCTAATTAGTCAACAATTATGGCTACCAAGGACTCTGATTGGGTGACATATTTCCATCTGTGATTGCTGAACAGAATTTCATGAAACCTTAACAGGTGGCAAATCCTCAAGGTGCCTCCACCAAATTGGCCACTATCAGCCCTTCGTCTGCAACTCAGTTGAGCGATTGTGGCCCCCTTGGGCCTTTTGTTTTTTCTTTTTGTACTTGTTTTGGAAGATGAAAGGAATCAAATTAATAATCAACACTAAAACTTTGAGGAAAAACTAAGTCATGCCTGTACACATTACACCTTCATCATCCAAAATAGTTCTCATTGATAATATTTGTTGCCAAAGGGATTTAATGACACCACAATGTATGAATAAGTGTGCATGTGTCGGTAAAAGCACTTTAGAAGCTAAAGATTGCTCTCAATAGTCATTGAATTTTGCAGCAAAGAGGACAACACATAATAGTATTGATTTTCAAGGTCAGGGATCAAAGATCAAAATCAAAATTAGCTATGCCTGTACTTGGAAAAAAATCAAGCAGCAGGAGCCACTGAGTGTCTCTCATGTTCATCAAACTTTGCATTGTAAAAACCAATGATGCATTTTTAAGGTCAGGGTTCAAAGGTCAAAGCCATAGCTAGCATGCAAATTTAGATTTTGTTGTATGGCAATGTAATGCTATGCACTCCACAGTCAGATAGTTATTTTGGGAAAGTCTTTTAAGTTGAACTCAGAGTTTGAAACTCACAGCTGTACTGTTGCCTCAAATACCTGAATTAGTTTCACCATGGACATCTTACATGTAGATTTTAAAGGCATTCATTTGATTAATTACATTTATATTTTCCATATAAAATTAACAGAAAAGATGAAAAGTACAGTCATATTTTATATTTACATTACTGGCAGATTTCCAATGTTTAATGCCCAGTAGGCAACCTATTGTAAAGTCAATTTTAATTTGAATATAGGGAGAATTTACCATCATTAAGATACTGTTGACACTGTTACAAGCTTTTAAATAATGTTACACATATTTAGAATGAATTTGAGTATAAGTAATGACTGTCTTTTAAATTTAAGTAATGACTGTCTTTTGGTGTTCATAGGTGTATTACTGTATAATTCTGGTGGGCCACGTGCAGATTTTCCTAGAATTGCTTGGCGATTTACTGATTGACACGTGACCAATCAGAATTATACACCCATAAACACCAGAAGGAAGACAATCATTTCATAAGTGTAATGTACGCTATGTATTCTTGTTCTTGTAGCTGAAAGTATTTATACGCAACAATATTTTCCTTGCTGGAAGTTTTGGAGGTGGATTTTTTATCGGGATGGCGTTCTGACGGTTAAGAAACAACTGACTGCATCTAACAATGAATAATAGATTTTTCTTTTGAATGTGAATTTACTGTGTATTACTGTGTATTACGAATCTACGTAGATTTGGATCACATTAATTCATTAAGAATGGAACAGACTATCAAAATGTTGCACTTTGTCAATTATGAAGTATAAACATTATGGATAGGGAATTTTCATCTTTAATCTTATCCATGTGTTAGGATATGCATGTTAAAGCGAATAGATTTTTTTAATACATATATTTGTTTTTTGAACTGCTAGAGATGCAGTGCAATTTTGACTTGTATATTTGTATAGTTTACAGAGAAGCTGTTTTTTTTTTTTCCAATTCATCATTTTACAATTTAATGTAACAAATTGACATTAACAATGTATTTAGAGACCCTTTTAGAAATGCATGTTTTGTATTCTTGTCAAATACTTGTTGTCAGTACATGAGCAGAGCCTGGTTTTGTGATTTTGAGAGAGAATGTGTTATACATGTATTTATGTATATAGTATGATTTGATGAAATTGTTTTTATTTTATTGAAATACATGTAACATCTCTATTGTTGAAATACAGTATTGCTCTAGAACACATTTTTCTTTGATAACACAGACCACTTTATTCATTGCTGTAATGAAAATGAAATCTTTTATACATTAGTATGCTTGAGAATTTACCCTAATTGAGTGGAACTCGTCACAAAATGTTTTAAGTAACAGTGCTTTAAGAGGGATTTGGAGGAAAGTTTTGAAACCATGCAATGGAATATAAACATGAAACAAGTTGTTCAAAAGAGCTAAAAATCAATTTCAGCCTCACTCATTTTGTAAAAGGAACTTGGAACATATTACAATTTATAAATAATATATGTGTGGAGTGCAAAAAAGATTGAGCTTCCACATCAGGATTCAGTTTGATTTTCAAACTTGTTAAAGGGGATTTGTGAATACAATGCTTTGACTTTGTCTAAAGTCATGCTCAGTATATAGTTAGGCTGTTAATTGAAATGTATACATATTTTTTAAAGTTAATTCCCCCATATTAAACACGACATGTTCAATGCTAGTCAAACTTTGAAAAAAGGAAATATCTCCAAGATTTGAAAGGGATAATGATCTGAATTTTCAACAAATTTCCATTTTCCCATTGTAAACTGATGTTTGTGATACATGATCTAATTCTCATAAAAGGTAACCCAACACAAAACAAGTTGCTTCAATACGGTACACTAAAGGAAAAAGCTTTCAATTTAATAGATATCATGTCATAATGTCTTTTGTTCATTTGTAAAATCATGTTGATATGAGTGCATAATAAACTTCTGAAATGTGTGAATGTTTTTGTCATGTACTTGGTGATACTACAAGAAGGATTCAAATTAGAAAGGATTTCTACATAAGCTTTGAGGTTTGATCAGAATAAGATGTATGGTGAATTAACCATGAATTTGTTGGTGCGAAATACAGCAGGAATTCAAGGTCCTTTAACAAAACTCGTGTTTTATCCGACCACTCAAATAAGATTGCCGCTGTTGATCACATTGGTTGACACATTTTCAATCAAATTTTAATGAACTTTAAAGGAAGCTTGTAATCAATATTATCATTATACCAGATACAAACAAAGCATACAATTTATGAATCGGTAAAGCTTGAAAATGCAGATATGCTTTAGGTTAATATAACGCCACTCTCTCAGGTAATGGCAAGTTGTAAAGTTACACCATATAAAGAAAATAGCAATCCAAGGAATGCTTGTGTCGTGTGCGAAGCAGCTTATTTTTAAAAAGTGGATCAAATATGTAGGTCAAGGTCACTTGGTTATTTGTATCAGTAGGAAAGTCTTGTCAAATGAAATTCACATGTGAAATATTAAATCTCTTACTTACCAATAAAATTATATGGTCAATCTATTCTTTTCAGAAAAGGTCAATCATCTAGGTGAAGGTCACTAGGTAAACATTTTTGGAACAGAAGAAAGTACTCATCATAAGAAATACATGTTTGAAATGTTAAAGCCATATCACTTACCAATCAAAAGATTAAGCCAATATTATTTTTTTTTGAAAAGTAGATCAAATACCTAGGTCAAAAATATGGTATGTGTAGAAAGGTCTTATCATAAGTAATACACATATGAAATATCAAAGCCCTATCACATACCAATCAAAAGTTATGGGGTACGACACCCAAAGTGTGAAACAGACAGACAGACTGACTGACGGACAAAGTGATCTCTATCTAAGTGTTGCTATGCTTCATAGGCGACACAAAAATGAGCTAACATCTACAGCTTGTGTACTACAAACCTTGAAGATACAGATCACTTTCAGTTGGCCGATAACACATCCACATAGTACATAACACGATATATTACTAGTGTCTGAAATTTCTGCTGTCTTAATTGATTTTTTTTGCACAAAAAGTCTTTAAAAAGTTTGTGACCTCACAATAAAAATTTGATGTTTGACAGAAGTACGACACTTGTTTGTCCAAGGTAAAAACATTGTGACAAAATAAATTTGGTACTTTGTTCGGGCAATCAGAAGGGTCAATAGAATATAATTACCAGATCTACTGCTGAAACTTGTGCATTTTTCATTGATTATTTTTACTTTGGCTTTGCTTTAAAGCTACTTTTTGATCAATCAGTAAACAAGAGCAAATGAATATTGTGGAGATTGATTTTATTAAAAAGTAAAAATATGGCATACAAAACATGTGCTATCAAACAAAAACAAAAATATTGATAAATACATTGGTATGCACTTGAATTAACATATATTGTTTATACATGTATAAAGAAAATATCAAAAACAAAATCCTGAGATCTGTTCCACTTTATCACCACCATTTACTGGTGGAGAGGGTATATTTAATATCTATATCAGATAAGTAATTCTTGCCAGAAATTCTTTCATCTTTCCAAAGGACTAGCTAGGTGTGCTAACCCCTCATATCGGCCCTAAAATTTCGACAAAAAATGCTTTTGGTATACGAATGATTAATTATCACTTTTTGCAATGTTGAATATTTGAGAAAATACCACGTCATAATTTTGAGCCCTCGTAACATCACGCGCATGATGTATGACGGTGATGTTTGACATCAAGTTCTGACGTCATTTGCCCTGAATGACGCAAAACAAAGGAAAAACATCCTATTTTACACACAAATCTTCAAAATTCATCCACACTCCAGGCCTCGCCCATGATATTTTTTATGCAAATTAAATGGCCGATCAGAAAACCATCGATTGGTACAAAAATATTTGTGGGCAAGGCCTGGAGTGTTACTTGATTTCATGATTTTGTATTAAAATTTCGCTCATTTATATCTATTTTTTAATTATTTCAACATTTTTAGACGTTTTGAGTGACATATGATTCAGTATAGGACTGTGAAATTAAAACAGGCATTCCTGATTTGGATTCACCATTCATTTGACATTTTATAAACTAGAATATTATGGATATATGAACAACTTTGCAAATAGGGCCGAAATGACAGGTTACCACACCTACTCCTTTATAAATAATTTTTTTTTCAAAACCAAGGTGAACTATAAGTCAAAACTTTGTAGAATAAATCATAGCAAAGCAATTTTTACACTTTAATGAAAGTTTGTTCAATGTAAGAGAAACATGGTCTCCTAGGAATGACTAAATATATTTAAGATCATTTTAAAATGGAAAAAAAAAAACCAATAAATTGTATAAACTATGATCATTATTAAGGATTACATCCGATCATTTCTACATTTTCCTTTTTATCTGAAACATGCAATAGAAATAAATTTTCTACATTTTGATGAATTAGCTTTCTCAGTTCTTAATATTTTTGACAAGGAATAGATATAGAAGATAGGCACAAAGAAGGACTATGTCATTCAAAAATCACTTGGCAGTATTGTTAGTATAGACAATGTAAACATGTATAATCAAAAACACAAAAACAAAAATATATATCTCAAAAGGTTTACATGATAGAATTGGACAGGAATCTTGACACATGAAAAAATATCACAGCATATCTGTATCTGTAAAAAGAGTACATACATGTGTGTAAAATTATATTTAATACAAATGAGGATTCTAGAGAATAAATACAAAAATATGACAGAAAGGATATATATCACAGACATTACTATTCAAACATATATGTAATTAATTTCCCTGAGAGGGTTAGTCTATTCAGCCTAAAAGGAAGAATAAGTAAATAACAAAATAAATAATTAACATGTGTTTGTGAAACACAATGCCCCCATCAGCAGCTATTTTGTAGGGCAGGTATAATTTTCTCCAAGGTCTAAGTCACTGTGCTAAAGATCAATACAAGACCTTGTCAAAAGAAATGCAAAAGAAATATGACCATCCTTATATTAAAACATAGGGTAATCAAAGATTACATAGCTCGCCTATACAGGTTTTTGTCAGAAACCAGGTTAAAGTTTTTGAAAAGTAGGTCAAAGTCCAAGGTCAAGGTCACTAGGTCAAAGGTCATGGTCTCAAATGAAAGGTCTCGTCACAAGGTATCTACATGTGAAATATCAAAGCCCTACCCCTTACAGTTCAAGAGTTAAAGTTAAAGTTTTGTCTACGGATGACGACATCGACGACAACGACGCCGATAGTATGGTATTAGCTCTCCGGACTTTTTCGTCCCGGCCAGCTAAAAATAAGAGAGCAAGTAAGTCAGACTCAAAGATCAAGGTCACTAGGTCAAAGGTCTGTGTACCAAATGAAAAGTCTAGTTACAAGCAATACACACATGAAACTTGAATCCATTACCTTAAAAGATGAGAGAGATATTACCATAAGTGCATTTTGTTAAAAGTAAGTCAGATTTTAGGATCAAGGTCACTAGATCAAAGGTCTAAGAAGCAAATGAAAGATGAAGTCACAAACAATGCATGCATGTAATATGAGTACCTCATCTTTAAAGATGACAAATTGTCTGCCCTAGATGTAGAGCAGCCTCCAAGGTCAAGGTAGGTCACTAGGTCAAAAGTGAAGGCAACAAATGAAACTTCTTGTCTCAAGCAATACACACATGAAATATCTAAACTATCTCTGCAAAAAAATCAACAGATATAGCCAAGGTTAAAGATTTTGATTAAGTTTCTTCAAACGCCATTAGTAATGTTAGATTTTTATACAAATTAAAATAAATTGATGGGGTAGTAAATTCAAATTATCATATACAATGTAATTGATTCTGTCTTGTTCAAATAATCTGTCTATAAACCCTCACAAAATTAATGACTTCATTTCGATCTGAAATGTTGAAAAGTCTAATTGTGGCATCAAAAAGCAAACAATAAAATGACATCATTTGTCAGAGGTTTTGTTTTTTGAGTTTGTAAAAGGGTGAATAGGCAGATAAAATCTAAACGATGAATCTTTATGAACGTTAACGTAGGAACTGAATCAAAATGCATAAATCAGAAGCTTCGGAAAGATATGTCTATGGAACCACAAGTTCATTGCCAGGATGGAGAAAAACCATCAGTTATAAAGGTTAAGATTAATAATATTGCAATCCTTAAAATGTTTATCACTCAAAACAAAGTGGTTTCAGAAATTCTTAAAACATCTAAGTTGATCAAATTATGTTATTAAATGAATGGCCTATATGATCTACTTGATAATGGCTATGAGAATATACTAACATGCATGAACATGATGCCATTTATTAATATTACCTGTAATAATTTATAATTCATGAAGTCCATGCATTGTTCTTATCATAAAAACAATAATTCACATGACAGAACAAGCACTTGACATTCTTGGTTCCGATACCAGTCTTTGACTGGAGAATGACAAAGCCATAGCTTGTGCCTTCAGTACTTCATGTTTTAGGGAAACTCCTTTCTTCTGTTTGACCTGCTGCAGTTTATTGTTTGGGGACAGCACTGCTATGTGACCTACATTTTCTGGTACATATATGACCTTGTTACCATCGGAGGTCAAGCCTATTTGGTCTACCTGACAGTGACTGTAGAAAGAAGCAAGGGAGATAAATGTGCTCACATCCCAGTACACGATCTTTTTATCCCTGCCAGATGTTATCATGTACTTGCCTAGTGCGTCAAACTGAATATTGACAACAAAATCATTATGTTTTTTAAGTTTGAACCTCAGATTCCCGTCCTTCAAGTTCCATATATACACAGACTTGAATCCTGTGGACATTATGTACTGTCCATCAGGAGAGAATTTAGCTGCAATAACAGAAGATTTCTGAGCCATGCGATATTTGTATTCACCCAGCAGCTGAATGACACGTATCTGTCCATCTGTGGATCCACATAGAGCATACTGATCATCAGGACTGATATCTAGACAAGTTGGTGAGCTCATTAAACAATCCATCTTAGACATGTCATATCCCCCTTGATTCTCTCCTTCTACAGGAATGACGATAGGGAACTCGAAGAATGTTGATACAACCTGAAATTTTGACAAATGTATGCCTATGATTCAATTGGAGAAAACTTGGAGCGATCAGCAAATATTTATCTGTTCAAACACTATGACATACATGTATTAACAACATGAAGCTAAATTTCACAAGAGAGCTTGAAGCAAAATGATCTTGGAATACATCACTTCTTATTAATTTAGTAAATACAGAAGAGTTACAACATTTATGTGAACAATTCTACTTTCCGTCAATAGATGCTTATTATATATGGCTGGTAAAGGGTTTTATATACATACCATTCTGCCTTTAGAATCAATGGCTACATTGTACAGAGAATAGAGCAGCTCAAATGTTTTCAGTACTTCTCCTGGAAAAATGAAAATGCCAAATGACCTCAATATTCACCAATTACTTTCTTTTAAATCTTTTATAATTGTGAAAAGCTACAGAAATACTTTCTTTGTCATTTGAATGAGAATTAAGATAGAGATAGAAAATTTTGATTGATCATTAGCCTTGTTTATACTATACTCCATTAATTAGATTGTTTATACCTGAACAATTTTCAACATTATTCCCCATCATTTAAGTTTATCAAAGTTCAATGCATAAGATAATTGATATTTCTATAAAGTACATTTTGCGCTACCCATTTCATAAGTAATTAGACCAGACCTGTTTTGATATCCCATACACATGCCTTGGCTTCCATACCACACTGCCCTGATACAAGGATATCATTGGCCTCAGCAAGACATGTCAGCTGAGAACTCCTATGTTCAAGGTCATGGACAAGGTCATCTATATTTCAATAAAAAACAAAGAAATAAACAGAAAAGTGAAAAGAAAATATATATTGGTGTCGGAACATTTCCAGACGATTTTGAATTGTTTTAAGTGATATTACTCCTCTGTCCTTAAATGGAAAATAATGCTTTGCCCTTTCCACAGATTCACATATTGAAAGAAAATTATCAATCTATCAAGAAATAGGGTTTCTAGACTGATTTTATGACCCTATATTTCAGTCGTTTTCTGCAAATCACTGGACCACTTTCGGGACACCTGATTTTAAAGCTGCCAATTTCAGTCTAAACTGGAGGAATTTTGGATATTGTTTTCTTCAATCTTTTCCTCAAATGACTGTGTAAAAATAATCTTGGAAATATATGTATTACCAAAACTTCTCAAATCATGTAGATTAATTCTCATCAACTTTCCCCTGTGCGCAATATTACAAGGGGCTCAAAGGAGTGAAAAGGTTGTGTGATAAAGCAACTTTGTTATGATGATTCATGAATTGAATTCTCTATTCAATAAAACACCGCTAAAGAAGGTATGGCCGGATTGCAAAGTAAGTTTTTGTCACAAACTGGGTCAAGGTCACTAAATCAAATATTACAGCATACATTGAGAGGTCTTGTCAGAGGCAACCTACATGTATAATATAAAGTTTCTACTGTATACAGTTCCTTAGATTTTGCTTAAACCAGGAACTTTAACCAAAGTCTTTAACTAGGTCAAAGTCCAAGGTCAAGGTCACTAGGTCCAATGTTACGGAATAAATTGAAAGGTCTCGTCATGGGCAACCTAAATGTATAATATAAGGTTTCTACTGCATACAGTTCCTTAGATTTTGCTTAAACCAAGAACTTTAACCAAAATATTTAACTAGGTCAAAGTTCAAGGTCAAGGTCACTGGGTAAAATGTTACGGCATAAATTGAAAGGTCTCATCATGGGTAACCTAGATGTATATCATAAAGTTTCTACTGCATACATTTCCTTAGATTTTGCTAAAACCAGGAACTTTAACCAAAGTCTTTAACTAGGTCAAAGTTCAAGGTCAAGGTCACTGGGTAAAATGTTATGGCATAAATTGAAAGGTCTCATCATGGGCAACCTACATGTATAATATAAAGTTTCTACTGCATACAGTTCCTTAGATTTTGCTAAAACCAGAAACTGTAACCAAAATCTTTAACTAGGTCAAAATCCAAGGTCAAAGTCACTAGGTCCAATGTTACGGCATAAATTGAAAGGTCTCATCATGGGCAACCTATATGTATAATATAAGGTTTCTATTACATACAGTTCCTTAGATTTTGCTTAAACCAGGAACTTTAACCAAAATCTTTAACTAGGTCAAAGTCCAAGGTCAAGGTCACTAGGTCAAATTTTACGGCATAAATTGAAAGGTCTCGTCATGGGCAACCTAAATGTATAATATAAGGTTTCTACTGCATACAGTTCCTTAGATTTTGCTTAAACCAGGAACTTTAACCAAAATCTTTAACTAGGTCAAAGTCCAAGGTCAAGGTCACTAGGTCAAATTTTACGGCATAAATTGAAAGGTCTTGTCATGAGCAACCTTCATGTATAATATAAAGTTTCTACTGCATATAGTTCCTTAGATTTTGCCTCAACCAGAAACTTTAACCAAAATGTTGACAACAGACGGACGGACGGACAGATGGACGGACGGACAGACAGACGGACAGACGGACATCGTCAATCTATAGACCGGAATTGCTTTGCAATCCGGCCAAAAATCTACGAAACTGTCAGAAAATTTGAAAATAAGTTCCTTCAAAGTTCTTTTAAGGCCTGGTCACAACCCGCCGTGCATGCTTTTTGGACGTGCGCGTTTGTAAAAGCTACGTGCACTATGTTTTTCTGAAGACGCAAGGAAGGAATGGCATAAGTACAGAAGGAGTGCGTCAACGCAAGTAAGCGTGTTGTACGTAGTAACATACTTTCTCCGTATGTCTTCTACATTATTGTGAGGATGTCTAATTTACACCTACTGCTAAACCACGGAGTCCTCACTTCCTTGCGTCGAAAGTGCATTGGTTTACTTGCAACATACTTACAACGTGAGTGTCATACTTCTTGTTGAATTCGTAGACAGCATGCAGACAGGACGCAGCGAAAGTTCTGTATGTACTAAAACTGGTACGTCCTGTCTGCGTGTTCCCAAATCCGCAAGGAGGCTGTACGGGACACATACTGATAACACATGGACACCGTACGGATACCCAAGGTTTGCCTACGTTTTTGCGAGTAGACAGCATGTATGTGCACATACGGCGGGTTGTGACCACCGCTAAAGGGATGACTGTCTAGAAGCTGTTACTGTCCGGAAACTGTTAAATTCTGACACCAGTATTGTGAACATTCATCCTATCTTAATGCTTGTAATCATGAAAATAGCTATTTGCAGCTATACCAGTAGAAAATACAGAAAATACAGAAAAACATAGGTAATCACAGATTACGAAGCTCACCACGTGGCAGCCAAATTCAATTCAATCATATTTCTTAGTACATGTACATTGGCTTTTAAAGGCAAAATCATTCAAGTGGGAAAAGTCATTTTATGAAAGTTTGATCAAAGATACATCCAATATGCAAGTTTGGTACATGTAGCACTTTTACTTTGCTTAATATTTGCTTTTAAAGGCAAAATTACTCAAGCGGAAAAAGTAGGTCAAGGTCATTTTATGAAAATCTGATCAAAGATACATCCAATATGAAAGTTTGGTGTATGTAGCACTTATACTTTGCTCAATAATGGCTTTTAAAGACAAAATCAATCAAGCGGAAAAAGTAGGACAAGGTCATTTTATGAAAGTTTGATCAAAGATACATCTAATATGCAAGTTTGGAACAGGTAGCACTTATACTTTGCTCAATATTGGCTTTTAAAGGCAAAATCACTCAAGCGGAAAAAGTAGGTCAAGGTCATTTTATGAAAGTTTGATCAAAGATACATCCAATATGCAAGTTTGGTACAAATGTAGGTCAGATGGTACATCTGATGCATGGGTCCATCTCGGCATCCAAATATGAATCACTTGTGCAAGTTTGGTTAATGTAGCATCAGTACTTTGTCAGATACTGAGCTACCCCAAACTTCTTAACCAAGCCACTCTGAGCTACCCCAAACTTCTTAACCAAGTCACTCAAGCAGAAAATGTAGGTCAGATGCAGCATCCGATGCATGGCATCCAAAGATGAATCACTTGTGCAAGTTTGGTTACTGTAGCATCAGTACTTTGCCAAATACTGAGCTACCCCAAACTTCTTAACCCGACGCGGACGCTGGACGGGGACGCGGACACAGACGCGCAGGGATATAGCATAAGCTCATTCAACTTTGTCGAGGTGAGCTAAAAATTCATTGTGATTGTCTAGAACAAAAACAAGAGCCCCAGGGGGCACAACGCTCACCTGATACCCATGCACTCTTAACCTACTAATATTGCATTATGATAATGTCAGTGCCAGAATTTGAACCAACAACCCTAGGACTATATACACATAAACCATTTTTTAAAATTCAAAAATATAAAATTTAGGCATGAAATATATATTTAAGCAATAAGAGACTTAAAATATGTCAAATACACAGTGAAAGAGTGTGCAAAACGGAAAAAATGAAAATGGAAGAAAACCATTTTTTGGTCAAAATGAAATTAAAGGTATTCTGATAATTTAAAAGTGCATAAAAAGGTGACAAAATTGAAAAAAAAATGAAAAAGGAAGAAAAAATGAAGTTGAAAATGAGAAAAGTTTACGACGGACTTACGATGGACGGAGGACGGACGACAGATGCCACGCTGTGACAATAGCTCACTTGAGCTTTGCTCAGGTGAGTTAAAAATCTGAACTTAATGCTTCTTCTTGCATACATAGCACTGATTTTACTTACAAGAAGTTGAATTCCATATCTTAATGGTGACATTTTTTCCACCGTGGGATTTCTTTGGAGCTGTGATAATGAAGGATCCATTCTTAGAGACAAGGACAAAGTTTATAGGTTCCTTCTCCTCTATCTCTATCTTCTTGGTTATGGTGTGATCGTCAAGGTCATGTACTATAAGCTGACCACCTGATGTACCCATGTAGACATGCTTATCATCTCTACAATATCAATACATGTATATATAATTATTGAAAGCACAAAAAGTAAATAATAATTCTGGCATAGATTATAAGTAAGTTTGCTTGAGAAAGATACAAAAACAGTACTACTAATCCTACTAAAAGATTAGTACAGAGGTCATATTGAAACTTTATGTCCCGAATCTCTAATTCTGATTTTAAACCCGGTACTTCTCCTGAAACTGAGGTCACTCTGACCTTAAAAATGTATATAGGATCATCACTGATAAATTACAAAATCATGAGTCTGTAGCTATACTAGTTCAAAACTAATGATTTGTGCGAACAAATGAACAAAACATAATGATATGATATATGATCATATTTTGACTTTCAGTTCATACCTCCCAATGGCAAAATGTAAAGTATTTGATTCTTCCTTCAGTTCTGTTTCATAGTCATGCAGTACTTTGGTCTGGTCTGGTTGTTGGCCGTACTTGGTGGAGAATTCTGTCGTTATCTTACTGACGTCCCATACAATGATCCTGTTGTCTTCAGCAGCAGTGATCAGGAGGCTGTGATCTGACCTGAGGAGTAGCTGGAGGACATTATCACTGTGACCAATCAGCTGCCGGTATGGTATGGCCTCTGGTATAGGACAGGACAGGGTTCCAAGGTAGGCCAGAAACACAGGTCTGTTATAGTGCATCGTCAAGGCTACAAACAAATCATCCTTACCAAACAATGTCAGGTTCTCCACTCCACAACTGTTGTAAAGGTGTTCGTGAGCTTTACTGACAATTTGCTTGGTAGACGTGTCCCATACTTTCCATTGCTTTTCAGGTCCCGGAGACATGGTAAAAGTGGTGCTTGAACCTACCGCTACAAATTTCTCTGCTGGATGTACAGATACTACATTCAAGTCATATGTATCAAATGGCTGGACAACAGCGCTTTCCCCAGTGTCTAATTCTACCAGTAATATGGCTTTACAGCTTTTCACGATCAGTTTATTGTCTTTTGTAATCATGGAGACCTGCTTGATAAGTGATTTAGGGACTTCCTGCACGAAAAATTTCTCCTCACTTTTTTTTTCGTGAATTTTCAGTCCTGTTTTAATGTCAAATATGGCAACATTCATCTCTTTCGCAATAACCGCAACAATAAACTTCTCATCAGGGGAGATAAGCACTGCCTTCACAGGGGATCCATCACATTCTAACGTCTGCATGGGAGTCAAATCATGAATGGACTTGCCAATCTTGCATACATATATCTTTGAAACTGAAACATAATTGAATCATGTGTCATTGAATCAAACTGAAAAAAAACCCCAAAAAGCCCAAGAAATGCAGAAGAAGCCATAACAGGCCCCAACAGGACTACCTTTATACAGAATCTGCTAAAATACAGGTACATGTACATGTATTAACATTTTTTAATGTAAATATTACCTGATGAGAATACAAGCAGATTTCCTGATTGTGAGATGGTAATGGCATCCTGTGGGTAGGGGAACTGCACGGCCCTGTAGGAGGCAGACTCATAAAGCTCTTCCTTATTCACAGTATCATCAACCAAATGTACATATCTGTAAGTCAATAATAATTATTTTTGATCTACTAATATGATGTACAAATACCTAACAAATAATGGTATTTTTTGTTTAAGTTAAAAAAAAAAAGTCATGCAGTCACTCGACTCTGAATTAAAAGTGTAGCGGTTTATTTTTGGTTCAGATATTAACTACATGTATCCTCTGTGAAGAGGTTTTGCCTTTATACTCTGTTTGTTTGTTTTTCATATTTTTCCTTACTTGTTATCACAGTACATCCAAATAGCACTGTACACTTTTAACATTTTCTTGATATTTTTCCTTACTTGTTATCACAGTACATCCAAATAGCACTGTACACTTTTAACATTTTTTTGATATTTTTCCTTACTTGTTATCACAGTACATCCAAATTGCACTGTACACTTTTAACATTTTCTTGATTTTTTCCTTACTTGTTATCACAGTACATCCAAATAGCACTGAACACTTTTAACATTTTCTTGATATTTTTCCTTACTTGTTATCACAGTACATCCAAATTGCACTGTACACTTTTAACATTTTCTTGATATGTTTCCTTACTTGTTATCACAGTACATCCAAATTGCACTGTACACTTTTAACATTTTCTAGATATTTTTCCTTACTTGTTATCACAGTACATCCAAATAGCACTGTACACTTTTAACATTTTCTTTGAGTATGTACTGCTTCCATTGTCACTCAGGCTGTAAGTGATAAGTTCATCTGCTTTCTGTGTGTCAGACTTATTAATGACTGTCAGTTGATCCGTTTTCTCATCTAGGCACATCACATGACCATAGTTCACACCAAAGTTATCTATAATCAACATAATAATAACACAGTATGATTACCATTATGCAAGAATATGGAGTCAAATTGTCCTGTGAAGTTTGAAATTCTGATCCAACCATTTCAAATTACATAATGGAAAATAATTATTTAATTCAATACACATGTATCAGTATGTAAACATCACTCAATTCAATTATACTTAAGGTTCAAAAGTTGACATGACATGGCTGTTAAAAGTAAAATCACTCAAGCGGAAAAAGTAGGTCAAGGTCAATATTCAATAGATTGATCAAAGATAAATATAAGATCAATATTCAATATATTAATCAAAGATAAATATAAGATCAATATTCAATAGATTGATCGAAGATAAATCCAATATGCAAGTTTGGTACAAGTAGCACTTTGCTCAATATTGGCTTTTGAAAGCAAAATCACTCAAGCGGAAATAAGTAGGTCAGATGCTGCACCTGATACTTGAATCCATCTCAGCATCCCAAGATGACTCACTTCTGCAAGTTTGATTACTGTAGCATCAGTACTTTGTAGGATACTAAGGTAAGCCAAACTTCTTAAATAAGTCACTCAAGTAGATTATGTAGGCCAGGGACAGGGACACAGATGCACGGGGGTATAGCATAAGCTCACTCAACTTTGTCGAGGTGAGCTAAAAACACCATACATTAAAGCATAGGAAGGAATCATAAGTTATCATTGGAATACTTTTCTGGCTGATGGATGTAACAATAAAATTTTGGGAAAACTTAAACTATAAAGAAACATAATTATGCTATTTTGGATGTTGATGATTCTATCAAAAACAATTATCAAAATGACTCCTTTACGCATGATAATACCTCCTTTATACTTGACAGCTGCAGAGAATGTGGTTTTGACGAGTCCTCCTGGTGACGGAGCACAGCACATGTTAGGATACAAGACAGATACATCTCCGTCCTTAATCCACGTCATGGCACCACAAACTAGCTGTCCTATGTGTTTAGAGCCAGAATACTTTGGTCCAAGTCTACTCAAAATCTGGAAGCATAGATAAATTACAATGACACTAAACCACAGGGATCTATATTCTAATTATCTTAAGTAGAAGGTCTTTGAGTAATTTAGCTTCATTAAGTGTTACTGTATACAGTAGAACACACTAGCAACAAATTCAAAGGGATCCCATGTTTTAGTTTGTTATAAAAATAGTTCGTAAAATGCATATAACAATTTTTAATGAATTTATAGTAAAACTTTGCACTATCCGTGTAATTAGAGATATAAAACATGTAGGCAGCTATATCAAAAGTATTTACAGTTATTTTGTACAACTGAAATACACTGGGTCTATTTTCACAATGAAAACTCAGTTTCAACAGCAACAGAAAGGGGTCGGGGTTGTATGAATAATCATCTTTGTCACTAACAGCCGTATCCCCTTTACCAACTGCTAGAAATTGTATAATTTCATATTCAGTTTCGATCAAACTTTACGCGTCCACATCGTTAAGAAATGGTTATCTCATATAAAAAAATCTTTTCATTCATAAATTACTTGTCACAAACTTTGATATGTACTTGAGTTATTATCAAAACAAGCCTGCATGGTTATGATTCTTTGGTCAGCATCTACCTACTTCGCTATATAAAAGGTTTTATATAGTAATTTTATAGATGGGTACTTCAAAATGGGTTCACAATAACCGTGATCTTGCAATATCCATGTTCGTATTAGCCCTAAAATATTGCTATCTTAATAAAGAGAATTTGCAGGGGATTTCAAAATTAGTTCGTTAAAAGCATGGATTTGCTGTATGCGTATTCGTAGCATTCGTGCTTTACTGTAGCCAGAATATTTTGCCATTATATAATTTCTCGCGACCAATATTACAAACGTATATATAATGTAACTGATTTGTAACTATCATAATTTTTTTTTGTTCTATACACTCAATTAAATCCTGTTTACATTTTATCATGATGAAAGAAGAATTGCACATGTACAAAAGGAACAAAATGCCACCAATAAGCCAATTTATGACATACCTTATCAAACTCAATTTTTCACAAGAATAATTTTTCCCATCTTCAAATCACTTGCGAATAAGCTAAATAAGTAAATCGCTAAAAGTTCTAGTTATGCGGTATTGAATTTAAGCTATACCTGAGTTGCCAGCTGATTCACTTCCTTTCTTATACAGTCTGCGTCCAAGCTGATCATGTTATAAACAGTTTCTATATCAGAATATGACGTCCCTATATCACCATGTTCATCCATGGTAGACATGGCTAGTTTTAGATCGTTGAATGCCGATCCGAGTTGTAGAACTTTGATTTGTGCGTACAGGAAATCAAAGTTACATACACAATCCTCTACATACTTCTCAAACTGGCCACTCATTATCAGGTGATAAGGATACTCGTACAGTTTCCTGATGTTGTAATGGTTTTTCCATCTGATTGGCTGCGACTGAACATTCCTGACGGCATCTGGGAATGAACCTTTCTTTACTTTGTACAGCTCTAGTGGTTTCACTCGCTCATACCAATAACCCTCAAAATATTCTGCTAACAAGGTATGAGTAGCTTTCCTACAATTGTTAGGAAAGTACCTCTCTATACAAGCCTGAAATTTAAAAACATTTTACTGTGATACACAGGAAACATCCATAAATTACACTGACTATGATACATGTAGTTCAATAACTGAATTACTCATTCTTTCATCTACATGAATTCAGGTAGTGTACCAAAAAATGGATTATTGCAAAAAAAAAAAATCTAAAGTACTAACAGCGAGTTTGTATAAAACAGAAATTTTGATTTTACAGGGAACGTTTAAAGACGGACGCATATGATGATCAAGAAAATCATTCAACTCATAAAAGTTAATCTTATTTTCATACAAGATTTGCATTTTGCCACTACACATATAAAAATAGCTCCTTAAGTAGCATTTTAAATTTGCACTTAGTCATTAAAACTAATACACTGGTCAAGACTAGATGATACAATTATAGCCATAATCTAGATGCGGCACTTAGATTTAGGCCCGAATGAGTAGAGAATAATTACCTTTGTGAATAGGAATTGCCCTTGTTTATTAAATGACTTAGACTATTGTTGAGCATAAAAAATAGACATTTCCCTATTTAATGGTACAGCAAAACTGAGTTCTTGTAGGGCATAAAATGCTACATATTCAGAGTTATTTTAAGCATCACCATTTCCATTCGTTACTCTTTCCGTCTAGTTATTTAAAAACAAAACAGAATTTTCTGTTTTCTTGGGAGCCTGCAAATACTTTAGACTCTACAAGAACATGTATGCAGCTGCTGCTACACAAGTGACCTTGACCTTGAATTTGGCATTGACCCTCACAGCTAAAAATAGACATAAATGTGTAACTACATGTATCATCTCATATGGATGCTTTTGCATGATACATGACAGTAAAATAGATTTAAGATATTGAGATATAAATGAATAATGAAAAGATAAAAAAGTTTGAAAACAGACTGTTTGATAAGTATCAGTAGACATTACATTCTTACCTCCGCAAAATGTCTATGATACCATGATAAAATCTTCATATGCCCTGCCTTCTGTGTTACGATGTATTCCTTAAGGTCCTCTATAAGGAGAGTTAACACAGAGAACGGGATACGGATCTTTTCGGGGTTAGGAGGAAGGTGATACAAGTACGTATCCTGTAGCGCTTCATCGTCCAATGAGAGCACATCTTCTACCTCGGATTTACTGATACCCATACGACATGCAGCCAAAGCTCCTGGTGGTAGATTGATCAAAGTTAGATAATAGTTTGTATATTTATATAGGTATATACTATTTCTGAAATAAATGTATTAATGGATCATCTTATAAAGACTTTCTTTTTGAGTTGGCAAGAATTTGTTTGAGAATCTAATCAATTTGGAGACCTCTTTGAATCACAAAATGTATTTCGATGTCAACTATGCACTGTTGACTGAATCCAAATTTCAGAGTACATGATGCAGTTACCTTGACCTATGACTTCTTGTAATATCTGTATGCCTGACCTTGAAATCATTAGTTGTGAAAATCTCCCCAATTTAATCAGGAAAAGGATCCCGGACCTTAAGGCCCCTTTTTGGATCGTCTATATATTAACTGATTATAAAGAATTAGTGTCACTCTTTACACCAGATAAAAATTTAACATTTTATAAGTAAGAATAATTATGAAAATCTCCCATGTATTCTCATCAGAAATCATGTAACGTCTATAAAGTTAAGAGGGGTAACCGAACTATCCGGATAAACCGCCATCGCTAAGGTAAAAATCAATGCAGATATATAGATCGATACATGTTGAAGCTGGTTATACATGTTAATCTATACTTTGTCTTGTATTTTTTCTTCGGCTTTCTCTAATTTCAATATCGGCGCAAAAAAGTATGGCTGGTTCCGTTTCAAGGAGAATTTCTGATATATCAATCTTTCACCAGATTGTCTGAATTAGCCATAATATTTTGTGCCCATACCCAATTTAAGTGAAATTTATCATAACAACTTGGGTTTTTTTTGTGCACTGTTCAACCAAAGCGCGTGAAGGATGGGTGCGTTTTGGTTAATTTTGCAAGTGTTTAGGGTTATAACTTAAAAGAAAAGGGGTATGAACATTATTGTTCAGACATACATGTAGATCAATCAATTTATAAGATTATTTCAATTAAATGTGAAAATTAAGTTTTTATAACCTTTCTTAAGGTCCAGGATCCTTTGAGCAGTCAAAATATAACATATTGAAAGTACATGTAATATATATGCATTGATTCATAATGAAATCATTTCATTGAAAAATTGAAAAAAAAAACTTACTCATGAATTTCTGAATGAGAACTACTCCATGTTTGCTTTCCAGACCATCAAAGATTTTGTTGATGGCTTCCCTTATACTGTTCCCTACTTGTATATCTGTTACTACAGTGTTTGACTTCCACATCAAAGCTTGGTCCAGTAGGAGCTTTAAGTATAGTGGGTAAGGTGAGCTGGTGAACTTCTCCACAATAAACCTCGTCTGTAACCTTGTAAGCCTCCGCTTTTTATGTCGACAAGTTTGTGTAATAATGTCCTCTGCCACATCAGAGGTCAGCAAGGGGATCTCCACAAACATATCACAGTGAGGAAAGTAAGACAACATATTTTCTAGACAGTTGTGAATGTTTGGTACCATAGACACCACCATATGGACATTAGTTGGCAGATGGCACGGAATCCACTTCATGTTATGTGGATTGTCCACACAGCTTAGCTGATCGACAGAGTCCAGTATAATGACCAGGGGTTTGTCCTTAGTATTGATCCTCCATAGCAGTGCTGTGAAGTACTTGCAGAGGTACTGGTAGTCTCCCTCCAGATCCCCCGGGGCCATGGGAGGAATCCCGTACATGATGCTGATCTGGGCACAGACACTCAGCAGGGTGGTTTTGATGGCTGATGACAAGGGGCTTGTTCCCATGAAACGAATAACAGATACACAGCCAGGGTACCACTCCTGGACCTTGTATGCCAGCTTTGCCATGACGGAGGTTTTACCTGAACCTGACTCCCCGTAAAGTACAACTGGATAACTGAAGGTCATTATAGGCGGTAACATGATGGCTTCCTCCTTCATATTTCTATTGGGATCTGAATCTAGGTCATTATCAAGGTCACCTGAGCTGAAATGGACTCCAATGGCCTTGAGATGCTCCTGTGTCTCTTTCATCTCCTTACGGTATGAATCAGGTTCCATCTGAACAGATGGTGTTACTAGCTCAATCGTGTCTGAGTTTTCTTTTTTCTCATTTTCTTCACCCAAACTTTTCCATGAAAAGACAAGAGTAAATCGTTGTAAGATGTCCTCCAGTAGCTCATCTCGTCCACAGAATATTTCACTCTTCATCTTGGCAAACCTCAGATGACTGAGTACTTCTGTGTATAACAAATGATGAATTCCTGCCTTCTTCACTTTACCCTTTTCTATACATGAGTCGATCATGCGGATAGAACGAACTCTGAAGTCCTCGCTCAGGTCGCTAAGATATTGTTTATGAGGTTCATACTCTGGGTCGATACCTCCTGGTCTCCAGTCAACAGTGAATTTTCTGAGTTCCCTGGGTCCAACTTTTGGCTCTACCTTTGTTATTTTCAGTCTCTCTCTCAGATCCTTTGCTTCTTTGTCAATATCTCCATCAATCATGTCAATGAACCTTCCTGCAAAGGTTAAAAACATTTATTCACATGTACATTTTTGATACCAGCGTGACTTATAATACCATGAATCACCAGTTATAAACATTTCTTCTTTGAATAAAAAAAGAATTCTAAAAAGTAGTAAATGCCAGACATATTACTGGATATTATTTTGATTTTAATTTGCTGTAGTAAGAATCAGGATGGTACAATTTGGATCACTGCATCATTTTCTTTTGTCCTTTACAAAGTTTCCCATCAAGAATAACATCTAACACCCAGTTGCAGTACCAACAGCAAAACCCCAGTACACCCACTGGAAAAACACAAAGCAGACTCATACAGAAAGAGAAATCATGTACAAGTTACAAGAAATGCCAATCACATAGAAACATCAAACACAAATGACTACACATAAACCAAAGAGACCAATGGGCAATTGGTGCCAACTTAGGACTGCCACATGCAGACTGTGTGGTTATCCAGATTACGTGCGCACAGATTACGTGCACACAAACCTCCAACTTTTCTGAGGACCCAGAAGTCTCGAAGAACATACAATTGTGGTGTAAAATAACCTCATCACTGTAAGATGACCATACAAACAGACATGACGCAGGGACCCAAGAACACACAGATGGATATGTAAATGGATATAAAAACATTAGGCGTAGGAAATACAGTATGTGCTCTGCTGGCTGTAGCGAGCTCATGCATGTCATCACCTGAGGAGTCTGACTAGGATTTATAGAGGACAGGTTGTCGGGACCCTGCTTCTCTAAAGAGGTTTGGACAGGGCCCTTCATGGAGTCTTGTCGTCACAGTCAGACAGAGTGCAATTGTTAAGAATGCGCTGGTACAAGACTGTAATTAAGACACAATTAAATTCTCATGGAAATGTCATTTGTTTGTACCATAGTTTTCCTGAATTTCATACCAGTTTCCAAGATAGAAATTGATTCTGTTACAATCAGTTACAGACACTGTGACAAATGGAAACAATTATGGGTATCCAAAAGGCTTAATTTGATTACTTGTTATAAGATTTTAATTTTCTAAATGGAAGTGAAATTTTACCTGCTTTACTATCTTTGAGATCGATATTTTGTAGGGTACGCTCGTATACCATGACACAGTCCTTGATATTTGAGGTATGTAATATGCCCTCCTCAACTTCAGCCTCTGTCACTGAAACAAAATAAAAGTAATACATGGATATTATGAAAATATACTTTCCATAACTCATGACTAAAGAACAAATGAGGAAAGGATTTTTGTTTCACAAAAGCAAAACATAGAGTCATCAGAGATGACAGAGCTCACCTTGATGGCAACAATGTCACATGACCAGCATCTGTACCTACATTGTACAAAGTATTTCCAGATGCATCACTCACACATAATAATGGTTGATAAAGAATTTAAAGAAGGCTGGAAAATTTTAATTTTACCTGTAATATAGGTCAGACGCAGCACCTGTACAGTGCATTGCAGTAAGCTTCCTCAGATGCACCACCCACACAAGTTTTTTTATTGATCTAGGACTTAAAATAGGCTGGAAATGGACCTGCCCCTTTTACTTAATCTGACTGCTCGAGCATGAAATGTGGGTCAGATGCAGCATCTATACCACGCATTGCTGACAGTATCCTCATATGCATAATAATTATTCATCCACATTACTTTGGATGACCTAGGACTTATAGTGAGGTGGGAATAGACCTGTCCCATTTTACTTAATCTTGTCATTCAAGCATGAAATATGGGTCAGACGTAGCATTCATGCCATGCATTGCTGTAAGCATCATCAGATGCATCATCAGATGCATCATCCATGCAAGTTTGGTTGATGTAGGACTTATAGTAAGACAGAATGATCCCTTTCTTATTTTACCTAGCCTGCTCACTCAAGTGTGAAATGTGGGTCAGATGCAGCATCTGAACCATATACTGCAGTAAGTATCCTCAGATGCATCACCCACACAACTTTGGATTACCTAGGACTTATAGTAAGGTGGGAATGGACCTATCCCATTTTACTTAATCGTGTAATCAAGCATGAAATTTGGGTCAGATGCAGCATTTATGCCATGCATTGCAGTTAGCATTCTCAGATGCATCATCCATGCAAGTTAAGTTGATGTAGGACTTAAAGTAGGGTGTGAATGGAAATGTCCCATTTTACCTAACCTGCTCACTCAAGCATGAAAGTTGGGTCAGATGCATCATCCATACCATGCACTGTATTAGGCATCCTCAGATGCATCATCCATGCAAGTTTGGTTGATGAAGGACTTACAGTAAGGCAGGAATGGAACTGTCCCATTTAACCTAACCGGCTCACTAAAGCGTGAAATGTTGGTCAGATGCAGCTTCCATGCCATGCATTCTAGTAAGCATCCTTAGATGCATCATCCATGCAAGTTTGGTTGATGTAGGACTTATAGTAAGGCGGAAATGGACCTGTCCCATTTTACCTAACCTGCTCACTCAAGCGTAAAATGTAGGTCAAATACAGCCTCTGTACCATGCATTCAAGTACGCATCCTCAGACCTGCCCATTTTGCTCAACCCATAGCGCGGATGCCGACACCGGGAGGGGCTATAGCATTCGCCCCCTCTAATTTGTCGAAATGAGCTTAAAATGAATGTCACAAAGAGACTTACATATAATCACAGAGAAAGAAATACTTTATTATATAACCTCTTTCAGCAAAAATGTGCCTTGAAGTATGGCATAACAACATTTTATTCAATGGACAGGCTATTTCATTTTGTAGAATTTGGATCTCTATTCTAATTGTAATGATATGAATTAAAATTTCTTTTGCACCAACTATAAAGAAAATATAATTCCAAGTATGCTGCAAAAAAACAGCTTTCCGGACAAAAAGCTGCATAAAACAGAGCATAGTGGATGAAATGTGAAAGCTCTATCACTTATAATTCAAAAGTTACGAATATTTGGGTCAAGTTTGTTACAAATGATTTTTACAAGGTTCATTATCAGAATTATACAGTTGTGGATTGGAGACTTTCATTTAATAACAGCAACATGAACAGAAATAGTGTAGGGATTTCAGTCACGTGATCTTTCAAGCTGACAAATCGGTCTATCGGTTACCGCACTAAACTTACCTTACGATTTCTACAAGGATTTTTGATAAAAATATATGATTCTATCTTTAAACTTTAAAGTGATATTTATTCTTTTTATATATATAGTATTTTTCATGAAAATATGAACAGAAGCGGTGAAAATATCAAGTTTTTGGACGACAACGCACAAATTTGTACACCTCTCGCTTCAAATATCTATGGCACGAGGAACGTCTCATGGTGAATTTGAGGGTCGTTCTGTTTTGCGGCTATTTCAGCTTATTTATAAACATTTATAACATAAAACTCATGTATGGTTAGATAGATTGGACTCTCAGATTGATAATCGAAGTTGCGCAAAAGTTGAACTCCAAATATAACGAAAGTTGGGATAATTTTCAGTTTTCAGGGGAATATGTATAACTTTTGATATCATCCTTTCTATTTTGCGCACTTAGATATTAAAAGTTTAAACATTTCCGATTATTTTGATATATAGAACACCAAATTTTATTATGGTTTACCTAGCTGCATTCCAGTTTTCCCACCATGACCCCCTTAATTATTTACTGCGTGATAATGTCTTCCATGCCGATTTCACGCAAGTTATCAAGAAAGTGTTCGATTTTTTTTATATTTACTTTAAAAGGGAAGTGTAAAAAGGAACAGGGAAATACATGTATATATACATTAAACTTTCATTTACGATGATATGAAATTATCAACATTTTTTCAGAACTATTGTACATACTCTAAAGGATTCGCCCGTGTGTGCTCTTTGTGGTTTTTTTTTTTCGGGTGGGGGGTGGGGGGGGGGGCGCTTATTTACGCAATTTTAAGCTTTGTTACTGGTAGACTCGTTAGATCGCATGTTGGTATTTTTGTCTTTCTTTTCTTCCTCCTTTATTTTTTTTTTCAAAGTAGGCTTAATTTCACTGAAAAGATCAAAGGTATATCTTTATTGACATTTAGATACATAATAAAATTACTTTTTTTTGCCATGGCAACCAAAATGAAGTGCTTTAAAAGCAATAATCACACATTTTGGTATTTCTTAAAATATTATTTCGATTATCTTTCAAGTCAAACACATGAAATTTAAGTTTATAACTCTTAGATTTTCAAAATTTATATATTTAAATCGATGGTGGTCATTTTGTTTTAAAATGGTTACCATGGCAACGCAACTAAATTATCATTGTATTATAAAATGAATAGCTGAAGTCTTTACAAACAAAATGATATACAGATCATTCAAATAGCAGTAAGATTATTCAAGATACAGCTATTTCAGTACGCTGACCGACCATTTCAATTTATATTTGAATGGTGCCACATCATGAGAAGTTTTATATTGAATACTATAGGAAATTGTGTCACAAAAATGATACCAATCATCAAGCTTTCAACTTCATTATCTCTGTACTCGATCAACCGATTTTGATAATTTTTTCTGTAAAATGTTTCTATTACACAGAGAAATGTAACAATGTAATAATACATGGATCTTAATGATTAATAAGTTTTAAGGTAAAATCCCTAAATAGTGTATACTAATTTATGGATGGCAGTGTATATTACGGTTATATAGAAAGCTGTGGAACATGTCCAATATTAAAAAAAAAACCATTAAAAATCCGTAAGTTAATATTTTGACAAAATTCTTTCACAGTTGCATTTAAAATCCATAAGAAGCTGAGAAAATGGGGAAAAAAGTGAAAAAGGAAGAAAAATTTTTTTTTGGTCCCGCCGGGACTTGAACCCACTTGGACATGGAAAACATTCCTATGTACAATATTAACAAAAATCCAAAAATTGATATTTGGACAAAATTCTTTCACAGTTGCATGTAAAATGCACAAGAAGCTTAGAAAATGGATTAAAAAAACCTGTCGAAAGGATAAAATTTTTTTGGTCCTGCCAAGGTTTGAACCCACTACCCATGGGCTCATTGGGGATGGAAAACATTCCTATGTACCATATCAAAAAATTCGTTAAACATCCAAAAGTAGTTATTTTGACAAAATTCTTTCACAGTTTTATTCCTTACTATAAGTATCAAAATTCTTTCACAGTTTTATTCCTTATTATAAGTATCAAAAAGTATACAAGCATTTTCTGGGGAGAAGATCAAAATTTTAAAAAATTACCATCCTCCCCCCCTTTCCCTTTTTGTGTTTAAAAAAATCATTAAAAAAAATTAAAATTCTTTCAAATGAGCAGATATCGTCAATTTTTGCACCAAAATAACTAAGTCGAAAAGGATGTCAAAAAATTAGTTCTTGGATTTTAACGAAATGAACAAACTTGAATAAACCTTCCTGATAACTCAGATACCATTAGTTTTTCAATCCATACAGTGTTTCTCTGGTGTCTATTTGACCCAGCGCTGGATCCATCCCTGAAAGGATCAGGCTGAAATGAATAAACTTGGTAGATGACCTTTAGTACTTCATGCATACAAAGGGGTAGGGCCACAAAGCCCGATATTGGCCCTAATTTTGAACATTGTACTTCATAGAATTTTTAACTGTTATTTGACATTTGAAACGTTCTCTTAACTGAATCATGAATCTACTTTTTGTAAACATTTCTTTTATCAACACCTTTTAGCCCTTTGAAAACACCAAAATAGGTCATATTCGACAAAATTGATGCAAAAACTCAATATTTCTATTAAATTAGCAATGGCCGCATGCATTAACTATGATGGAAAATTTATATGTGAAAGATTATCATTATATCCTTTTGTCATTAACGTTTTATCTCAGTTAACGCATGCGGCCACATTGAATTCTACGACAAAAGACAAAATTCCCAGCAATTTTCGTCATATTTTATCAATAACGTCAAAATGACGTCACTTCATGACGTCATTACAGTTAAATGGCACATTGTTTGGTGATATTATTCTTTTCATGAAAAACGGTTAACATTCGTGTATTTTCATGAGAGATATCAAGTATTCCTCATGAAATTTATTTTAAGAGAAAAATCAAGGGCCGATTTAGGGGTCTCGTGGCCCTACCCCTTTCATCAAAATCCTCCTAGCAGTTTCAGAGGAGAAGTCGAAAATGTGAAATGTTAATGGACGGAAGACGGACGCCAGACAAACTGGTATGGCAACAGCTCATTTTTAGCCTTTGGCTCAGGTGAGTTAAAAATAATGTTTCTCTCCTTTAAAGAAGATTTGTCATGTCAACTGCAAAATATCTTCTAACCTGACTTATAGTATATATGTTTAGCTTCCCTGGAGATGAGTTTTTCGTCATAGGCGTACTGTGCTGCCCCTCGAAACATCTGTAGTAATTTATCATTATCATCATCCCATTTCTTCCTGTCCTGTAAGAGTTAATTATTTCACTTACAATTCAATTAGATGCAGATGAATAGTTATCATAATCAAAACTATGTTTCATTTAGTAGTATCTAAGACTGATGTTCTATACATTATTCTTTATACAATGTACGATCATTAAATTTTGTTTTAACTCAGAAAACATTCTGAGGAAGGAAATTACAAAAAAACAAAAAAAAAATTATATAAGTGCTTTTGTACAAACAAACCAGGTAAATTTGTTTACAAAAAAAGTTATTCTAGTTGATTTTTTGAAGTTAAAGAAATTCTTCTTCAGATGTTGTAAAATTTAACTGTTGTAAGAAAATAGAGACTTAAAAGTTATCTTCTTGTCATGCTTTCTTTGGTATTTAATTCAGTACTGATAATGCTAATGGTACTGAAGTGGAACTGTATGGAAGAAGGGGGAGGGGCAGGGGATATAATATGATGGTATAGGACCTTTTAAATTTTGGACTAAACGAAAAAAAAAAAAATATATATATATATATAATAATAATTACTGGTACCATTAACTACAACTGCCCTAAAGCGGATGAATTATACCTCCCGTCAGACGTTTTTTATAAACAGCAGCATTTATGATGCAATGTTCAATTGTTCAAATTGAAACTCTCATTCAGAATTAAATGCTTTGGTATGAAAATTGAATTTGTTCTAAAAATGCTGATTTCAGAACTTCATAACCAAAATACTATTACTCTGGTTATGAAGTTCATTGCTTCTTACATAGGCCCATAGTTAACTTAAGGTCAAGGTCAAAAGTCATCTTACAAAAATGAAGTACTCTTTGTGGTAAATATGTCCATGAAATGTGAAAGGCCTACCATTTATAGTATACAAGAAATCTGCTTTCAAGTCTTCTTAACCGATAATGCAATGTAGGCCCATAGTCAGGGTCAAGGTCAAAAGTCATGGTAACAAAATGTTGTACTCCTTATGGTGATTAAATGTGAGTATGAAATATGAAAGGCCTACCATTGATAGTATGAAAGAAATTTGCTTTCAAAACTCCTTAACCTAAAATGTTATATAGGGTGGAGATCAAGGTCGTTGTACTCCTTATGGTGAATGTGTGTATGAAATATGAAAGGGCTACCATTTATAGTATGAAAGAAATTTGCTTTCAAAACTTCTTTACCTAAAATGTTGTATAGGGTGAAGGTCAAGGTCACAAGGTCAAAAGTCATGGTACCAAAATGTAGTACATGTACTCTAATTATGGTGAATGTGTGTATGAAATATGAAAGGCCACCTACCATTAATAGTATAAAGAAATCTGCTTTTAAAACTTCTTAACCAGAAGGACAGACAGACGGACAGAGGGACAGACACACAGATGGCAGACAGACAGACAAGGTGATTTCTATATTACCCCTAAACTTGTTTGCGGGGGGATAATAAACTAATAGGAATGAATTCATATCAAGATGCAGAAACTTGTGTTTCTAAAATAGAAATTATAATGCAAAGTACTGTTATTTCAAACATCTTTTACAATATCTAATCTTATGATTACATGTAACTTACAACAGTACCACTATGTAAATGTTAACTTGTTATACCCTAACATTAAACTATTGAACCCAACTCTAAACAAATAACTGGTTTAGATGTTTTAAGACAACATGTATACATTAACATCAAATAATCAAATCACAAAGGCATTCACGTAGCAAAGTTATAAATATGAATATAGCATAAACTATAGGTACATGTAATTAGCATCCCTTAGCATGGTAGACATGCACAACCTACCCCCTACAGCTTTTATAGAACTCCTTACCAACAAATCATAGTCTCTGATGTCCCTATAACTAAAGAAATGAATTGAAATAAAGATTGAATTACATAAAATGTACAATGTGTGTATCGCACTTGGTTTACTAGTGAAGTGATGGAATTTAACGTCTTCAAAGCATGATAAGAAGACAGACAAACATAGGCAATCACAGGTTACAAAGCTTACCTCGTGGCAGCAAAATTCAATTTAAAATTATTTCTAAGTACATGTATATTAAGGCAAAATCATTCAAGCGGAAAAAGTAGATCAAGGTCATTTCATGAAAGTTTGATCAAAGATACATCCAATATGCAAGTTGGGTACATGTAGCACTTTAACTTTGTTCGATATTGGCTTTAAAGACAAAATCACTCAAGTGGAAAAAGTAGGTCAGATGCTGAGTCCTATGCATCTGTCCATCTCTGCATCCCATGATGAATCACTTGCGCAAGTTTTGTTATTGTAGCATCAGTACTTTGCCAAATACTGAGCTACCCCAAACTTCTTGACCAGACACAGACACGCGGGGGTATAGCATAAGCTCACTTAACACCCTCGAGGTAAGGTAAAATTGTTACTATAACATACTATAAGTGTTTTGCTGAAAAAAGATGATATTACATATCATTAAACCTACCTTTTCTCGAGCTTTTGAATTTTCGGGAGAATCATCATCGTAATATTTCAGAATATCAGTGATACTTCGGAAGTAATAAACAGATGGTTCAGCATTGTCATCACGTGCAAACCACTGGTCCATTACCGTTACATCATAACCTAGCTTCATGGCGATTCTTCTCAGTAGTTTGTATTCCTTGGCATCAATATATGGAGGCAGAATCCTTGAACCATATCTATCTCCGAGAAAAGACTGAAAGACAGAGAATCTGATACCTTCTGACTTTGATAAAAGAATTAATATCTCAAGATACATGTATTTAACATTTTGTTCTGCCTGTCGGGAAAATTCTAGCAATATGATTATGAGGTCAGAGGAATACTCATATAGATTTCCCACATTAATAGCAAATTAGGCATCTAGAAATATATTTCAATATTAACTTGGTTGCACATTAGTATGTCACGTTCAAGTTTTGAATGTAGGGAGAATTTACCAATGTTAAAATACTATTGACTCTATTAAACGCAATACAAGCAATGTCCAAGCAAGTAATGGTATTTAGCATTTAGTACAAATGTAAATGCAGGTAATGTCTGTCATGGATGTATAATTCTGGTTGGCCACATGCAAATTGTCAAGAATCACTTTGAGATTCAGGGAATTTGCATATGACCAACCAGAGTTATAAACCCATGAACATCAAATGTAAGAGTCATTTCTTAAGCAAGTAAAGCTAAGATGGACACAAGTACAAATTTAAGAAATATTAAGATGAAAAGGTTACCATGAATACTTTACACAAAACAAGAAGTCTCTGACGAGACTGTAGCTCTCCTGGTTGTTTTTTCTTTAAACATCAATTTCCTTTCTTAAAGACTATAGGGAGCAGGTGCTCAAACAAATTATAAGTAGCACGAAAAAACAACATATCCATTAGACTGCAACTATAAAATCACTCATATAATTTATAATATCCGAGATATAGTATTTCAAAAAAGAAAGCCACATCAATTTTAAAAGATGCTAGGGGCCAGAGGCTTCTAGCTCAAATGAACTATCAATGACACAAGTAGACCACAGATCCATCATATTGCAAAAAGAATTAAGTCTCCATCACATGGAGTTATTTAGGAGAAAATGACCACACCCATTTTCTAAGACCCTGGGGGTCAGGGGCTCAAACAAAATATCAGGTGCAACACTAAACCAAAGATCCATCATATTGCAAAAACAATTAAGTCTCCATCATTTATAGTGTCAGAGGAGTTGCAAGCACAAGATTACATAGAATGATAAAGGAAAAAATGACCACACCCATTTTCTAAGACCCTGGGGGACAGGGGCTCAAACAAAATATAAGGTGCACAATAAGACCACAGACCCATCATATTGCAAAAAGAATTAAGTCTCCATCATTTATAGTGCCAGAGGAGTTGCGAGCACAAGATTGCATAGAGTTATATAGAAGAAAATGACCACACCTATTTCTAAGACCCTGGGGGTCAGGGACTCAAACAAAATATCAGGTGCACAACTAAGACACAGACCCATCATATTGCAAAAAGAATTAAGTCTCCATCATTTATAGTGTCAGAGGAGTTGCGAGCACAAGATTACATAGAGTTATATAGGAGAAAATGACCACACCCATTTTCTAAGACCCTGGGGGTAAGGGGCTCAAACAAAATATCAGGTGCAACACTAGACCACAGACCCATCATATTGTAAAAAGAATTAAGTCTCCATCATTTATAGTGTCAGAGGAGTTGCGAGCACAATATTACATAGAGTTATATAGGTGAAAATGACCACACCCATTTCTAAGACCCTGGGGATCAGGGGCTCAGACAAAATATCAGGTGCACAAAAAGACCACAGACCCATCATATTGTAAAAAGAATTAAGTCTCCATCATTCATAGTGTCAGAGGAGTTGCAAGCACAAGATTATGCTACTTAGAGTTATATAGGAGAAAATGACCACACCCATTTCTAAGACCCTGGGGGTCAGGGACTCAAACAAAATATCAGGTGCACAACTAGACCACAGACCCATCATATTGCAAAAAGAATTAAGTCTACATCATTTATAGTGTCAGAGGAGTTGCGAGCACAATATTACATAGAGTTATATAGGTGAAAATGACCACACCCATTTTCTAAGACCCTGGGGGTCAGGGGCTCAAACAAAATATCATGTGCACAGCTAGACCACAGACCCATCATATTGCAAAAAGAATTAAGTCTCTATCATTTATAGTGTCAGAGGAGTTGTGAGCACAAGATTACATAGAGTTATATAGGAGAAAATAACCACACCCATTTCTAAGACCCTGGGGGTCAGGGGCTCAAACAAAATATCAGGTGCACAACTAGACCACAGACCCATCATATTGCAAAAAGAATTAAGTCTCCATCATTTATAGTGTCAGAGGAGTTGCGAGCACAAGATTACATAGAGTTATATAGGAGAAAATGACCACACCCATTTCTAAGACCCTGTGGGTCAGGGGCTCAAACAAAATATCAGGTGCACAACTAGACCACAGACCCATCATATTGCAAAAAGAATTAAGTCTCCATCATTTATAGTGTCAGAGGAGTTGCGAGCACAATATTACATAGAGTTATATAGGAGAAAATGACCACACCCATTTTCTAAGACCCTGGGGGTAAGGGGCTCAAACAAAATATCAGGTGCAACACTAGACCACAGACCCATCATATTGTAAAAAGAATTAAGTCTCCATCATTTATAGTGTCAGAGGAGTTGCGAGCACAATATTACATAGAGTTATATAGGTGAAAATGACCACACCCATTTTCTAAGACCCTGGGGGTCAGGGGCTCAAACAAAATATCAGGTGCACAGCTAGACCACAGACCCATTATATTGCAAAAAGAATTAAGTCTCTATCATTTATAGTGTCAGAGGAGTTGCGAGCACAAGATTACATAGAGTTATATAGGAGAAAATGACCACACCCATTTCTAAGACCCTGGGGGTCAGGGGCTCAAACAAAATATCAGGTGCACAATAAGACCACAGACCCATCATATTGCAAAAAGAATTAAGTCTCTATCATTTATAGTGCCAGAGGAGTTGCGAGCACAAGATTACATAGAGTTATATAGAAGAAAATGACCACACCTATTTCTAAGACCCTGGGGGTCAGGGACTCAAACAAAATATCAGGTGCACAACTAAGACACAGACCCAACATATTGCAAAAAGAATTAAGTCTCCATCATTTATAGTGTCAGAGGAGTTGCGAGCACAAGATTACATAGAGTTATATAGGAGAAAATGACCACACCCATTTTCTAAGACCCTGGGGGTAAGGGGCTCAAACAAAATATCAGGTGCAACACTAGACCACAGACCCATCATATTGTAAAAAGAATTAAGTCTCCATCATTTATAGTGTCAGAGGAGTTGCGAGCACAATATTACATAGAGTTATATAGGTGAAAATGACCACACCCATTTTCTAAGACCCTGGGGGTCAGGGGCTCAGACAAAATATCAGATGCACAAAAAGACCACAGACCCATCATATTGCAAAAAGAATTAAGTCTCCATCATTCATAGTGTCAGAGGAGTTGCAAGCACAAGATTATGTTACTTAGAGTTATATAGGAGAAAATGACCACATCCATTTCTAAGTTCCTGGGGGTCAGGGACTCAAACAAAATATCAGGTGCACAACTAGACCACAGACCCATCATATTGCAAAAAGAATTAAGTCTCCATCATTTATAGTGTCAGAGGAGTTGCGAGCACAAGATTACATAGAGTTATATAGGTGAAAATGACCACACCCATTTTCTAAGACCCTGGGGGTCAGGGGCTCAAACAAAATATCATGTGCACAGCTAGACCACAGACCCATCATATTGCAAAAAGAATTAAGTCTCTATCATTTATAGTGTCAGAGGAGTTGTGAGCACAAGATTACATAGAGTTATATAGGA
Organism: Pinctada imbricata; assembly: GCA_033119305.1. Classification (NCBI taxonomy): domain Eukaryota; kingdom Metazoa; phylum Mollusca; class Bivalvia; order Pterioida; family Pteriidae; genus Pinctada; species Pinctada imbricata. Next base: position 50,632,449 of record VSWD01000008.1, on the reverse strand, counting down.
GAAAATAACCACACCCATTTCTAAGACCCTGGGGGTCAGGGGCTCAAACAAAATATCAGATGCACAACTAGACCACAGACCCATCATATTGCAAAAAGAATTAAGTCTCCATCATTTATAGTGTCAGAGGAGTTGCGAGCACAAGATTACATAGAGTTATATAGGAGAAAATGACCACACCCATTTCTAAGACCCTGTGGGTCAGGGGCTCAAACAAAATATCAGGTGCACAACTAGACCACAGACCCATCATATTGCAAAAAGAATTAAGTCTCCATCATTTATAGTGTCAGAGGAGTTGCGATCACAATATTACATAGAGTTATATAGGAGAAAATAATCACACCCATTTCTAAGACCCTGGGGGTCAGGGGTTCAAACAAAATATCAGGTGCACAACTAGACCACAGACCCATCATATTGCAAAAAGAATTAAGTCTCTATCATTTATAGTGTCAGAGGAGTTGCGAGCACGAGATTACATAGAGTTATATAGGAGAAAATGACCACACCCATTTTCTAAGACCCTGGGGGTCAGGGGCTCAAACAAAATATCAGGTGCACAACTAGACCACAGACCCATCATATTGCAAAAAGAATTAAGTCTCTATCATTTATAGTGTTGGAGGAGTTGCGAGCACAAGATTACATAGAGTTATATAGGAGAAAATGACCACACCCATTTCTAAGACCCTGGGGGTCAGGGGCTCAAACAAAATATCAGGTGCACAGCTAGACCACAGACCCATTATATTGCAAAAAGAATTAAGTCTCTATCATTTATAGTGTCAGAGGAGTTGCAAGCACAAGATTACATAGTTATATAGGAGAAAATGACCACACCCATTTCTAAGACCCTGGGGGTCAGGGGCTCAAACAAAATATCAGGTGCACAACTAGACCACAGACCCATCATATTGCAAAAAGAATTAAGTCTCTATCATTTATAGTGTCAGAGGAGTTGCGAGCACAAGATTACATAGAGTTATATAGGAGAAAATGACCACACCCATTTTCTAAGACCCTGGGGGTCAGGGGCTCAAACAAAATATCAGGTGCACAACTAGACCACAGACTTATCATATTGCAAAAAGAATTAAGTCTCCATCATTTATAGTGTCAGAGGAGTTGCGAGCACAAGATTACATAGATTTTCATAACCACGCCCATTTTCTAAGACCCTGGGGGTCAAGGGCTGAAACTAAATGTCAGGTGCACAACTAGACCACATACCAAGTAGGATGCAAAAAGAATTAACTTTCTATCACCTATGGTTTGAGAGGAGTTGCGAGCACAAGAATTGTTTACGGACGGACGGACGGACAGACGGACGGACGCCGGACGACGGGGTATCGCATAAGCTCGACTGGTCTGAGACCAGTAGAGCTAAAAAATTGCCAAGAGCAAAAATTTTGATTAAAACTATACAGCTAAAAGCTGTAAATCATTGATCACTCTCACCACAAAGAAAGGTCCTTTTGAGTTTTGTTTACTGTATTCAACTTGATTCAGAACAATCTCAGTTGTGGTGTGGTCAATGGAGGCATCGTCTCTAACTCCCCATCTCATGTCTATTGCCTGTACAAAAAACAAGAGGCCCAAGAGAGCCTGCATTATAATTTTGATCACCATGTAAAACACAGTTTTATTCAAGGTGCCAATGATTTAGAGATACAAGAAAATTTTGATACATGTATTTATAAAATACATTTTTAAAATAGGAAATTTATACAACAAGGGCATGTATAGGAGCTGTAACGATAAGGGCTGGATTTAGCCCTGAAATTATTTGATTATTTCTCGTGCCTTTCCTTCCTTTGAAGGAAAAAGTTGTTCATGATAAAAATATTATATATTAGAAGATTTCTCATGAGAATTTTATTTTAAATCAAAGATTACAAAGCTCACCTCATAGCAGCATTCTATCATGGCAGGAGTCAAAGAATACACAGTTTTGAATTTGAAAACCTGTCCTACCGAGAACCAACAAATTGATACCACACAAAAACAAAATAAATAAAGGGAAGTAGAGTATTTCATTTATTTACCCAAATTTTGCCTGAATGGGTGTACTCTATAGATACCAAAATCTCCCTAATATATGCACTGATTCTGAAGCGGAAAATGTAGGTCATGACCAACATTTGAATGTAGATTTGTGATCTACTCATAAAGATGCATGAACTGTGCAAGTTTGGACTTCCTAGCACTTACAATAAAGGAATAAAACTTCCTAACATTGATACCCAAATCTTCCTAACATGTGCACTCAAGCGGAAAATGTAGGTCATGACCTACATTTGAATGTAGATTTGTGATCTACTCATAAAGACACATCATCTGTGCAAGTTTGGCCTTCCTAATACTTAAAAAAATGCAATGATCGCTGTGCGATATAAGTCCCCTACCGGCGGCATAAATTTATGACTTGCATCTCTGTTCATCAGTTCATCTTCTGCAACAACAGCCAAGAAAAGTCTGGGAAACTGAATTCACGAAATTTGCTAAGTCCAATGGCCATAACTCTTGTGAAAATTAGTCAGTCTAAATTAAACTCAAATCTGCATCACACTATAATGTATTCACATACAAAAAATCAGCTCATTATCTGCAATAACAGGCATGAAAAAGTCCCGGAAACTAAACATTTCATGAAATTTGCTAAGTCCAAGGGCCATAACTCTTGTAAAAATAGGCCAATGGAAACCAAACTCAAACTTGGTCTGTATCACACTGAGATGTCTTCATTTACCAAAAATCAGTGCATTATTTGCAATAGAACCAAAGAAAAGTCTGGAAACTGAAATTTTCATAAAATTTGCTAAGTCCAAGGGCCATAACTCTTTTAAAAATAGATGAATCTAAAGCAAACTCAAACTTGATCTGTATCACATTGAGATATATCCACATACCAAAAATGAGTTCAATATATGCAACAGCAGCGGAAAAAAGTCCGGAAAACTGAGATTTTCATAAAATTTGCTAAGTCCAAGGGCAATAACTCTTTTAAAATTAGGTCAATCGAAAGCAAACTCAAACTTGATCTGTATCACATTGAGATATATCCACATACCAAAAATGAGTTCAATATATGCAACAGCAGCGGAAAAAAGTCCGGAAAACTGAGATTTTCATAAAATTTGCCAAGTCCAAGGGCAATAACTCTTGTAAAATTAGGTCAATCAAAAGCAAACTCAAACTTGATCTGTATCACATTGAGATATATCCACATACCAAAAATGAGTTCAATATATGCAACAGCAGCGGAAAAAAGTCCGGAAAACTGAGATTTTCATAAAATTTGCTAAGTCCAAGGGCAATAACTCTTGTAAAATTAGGTCAATCAAAAGCAAACTGAAACTTGATCTGTATCACATTGAGATATATCCACATACCAAAAATGAGTTCAATATATGCAACAACAGCGAAAAAAAGTCCGGAAAACTGAAACTTTCATAAAATTTGCTAAGTCCAAGGGCCATAACTCTTGTAAAATTAGGTCAATCGAAAGCAAACTCAAACTTGATCTGTATCACATTGAGATATATCCACATACCAAAAATGAGTTCCATATATGCAACAACAGCGAAAAAAAGTCCGGAAAACTGAAAATGGGACAGACGGACAGACGGACGGACGGACAGACAGACAGACCGAGAGGAAACTAAGAGTCCCCTTCGGCGTTGCCGGTAGGGGACTAATAAAGAAATAAAACTTCTTAACAATGATCCCCTAATCTTTCTAACATGTCCACTCAAGCGAAAAATATAGGTCATGACCTACATTTGAACGTAGATTCGTGACCTACTCTTAAAGACGCATCATCTGTGCAATTTTGAACTTCCTAGCACTTATAATATTGAAATAAAACTTCTTAACATACTAGTGCAGACGCGGCGATGCGGATGCTGACGCGGACGCCGACAACAGGGTGATAGCATAAGCCCCCTCTTACTTCATGAGGTGAGCTAAAAATGAATATTCGGACAGACGGACAGACGGAGGGACAGACGGACAGAAGGACGGACGGACAGACAGACCGAGAGGAAACTAAGAGTCCCCTTCGGCGTTGCCGGTAGGGGACTAAAAAGAACAAGAGCCCCAGGGGGCACAACGCTCACCTGATACCCATGCACGCTCTAATTGACATACTGACATTGAATACTGATAGTGCCAGTACCAGGATTTTAGCCCACAACCTTTCTAACAAGATTTTTGCCGGATGCAGACAAGTTTTTTTTTCAGACAACCTTTAAAAGTACAAACAAGAGAAAATAGTCACATTTCAAAACAACAACTTTTTTACTGATTTGAAAAGATGGATTATGCGATCCAAAGTCATATGCCCAGCTAGTATAGTTCGATTATGCAACATCAAAAATAAAATCATTTTGTAAAATTCCACATTAATGTGCAACAGAAACAGAATAAAACAATGAAATGATTTCATAAATTAAGTTTATTTAAAATTGAACACCAAACCTTTCATTATTAATAGCTAGTATGCCAGAAAATAATAAAGCCTGTGTTTGTGAAACACGAATGCCCCGCGGTGGCATCTTTGTTGGTATAAACACCATTTTCTGTTAAGTATGTGAGAGGTCAGGGTCAGAGTAATGTTGGTATCAATGGAAAGATCTTGTCACAAAGAACACACATTTACAATATGAAAGCCCTATCACTAACCATTCAAAAGTTATGCCCAATGTTAAAGTTTTTGAAAAGTAGGTCTAAGGTCAAGGTCAAGGTCACGAGGTCAAATATTTTGGTATCAATGGAAAAGTATTGTCACAAGGAATACACATGTGAAATATGAAAGCTCTATCACCTTCCTATCAAAAGTTATGCCCAATGTAAAGTTTTTCAGACAAACAGACAGACGGACAGGCCAAAAACTATAAGCCCCCGTATCTTTGATTCCGGAAGCATAAAAAACAAAGACTTTTCGGTTTTGCCTTTATTCATATTAAATTATACAGAAATCTATGAATGAGAGCTTTTGAATAGTATTGATCTCATCTTAATACATGTAACGTACAGTCAAAATCGTGTTAATCCAATTAACACAGACAAGTTGTTAGCGGACAATATTAATTCAAGTGAGTTGTGCAGAAATTGAGCCAATTTATTTTCCAAACAGCAGTGTACGGTGTATCAAACCTCATGACCCAGTGAAGCCACTTGGACAAATTATTTCCGGTAAATATGCTGAAATGCGGTGCTTGGAAATGTATTTTTAGCATATTGAATCAATAGTCGTGATAAATTTAACTTCGAACTTGACCTTGTCTTTTATGCAATCTACAGATAGGTTTGAAAATATGCAAAATTCGGAACATTTTCGATGAGGACGCAGAGTTCCTGTAAAAAAAGTGAAATGTGCGAAAAAAGGACATGCATGACCCCCCCCCTTTTTCTTTACATTTTTATGCGTGCCAAAGATTTGCAATCAAAAAAGACCAATTTTATAGACTTCCGGGCATTTCAAGTCAGTCAAAATTTTTAGTGTGCACCTTTTTATTTCCTGTAGTTACCCCTACTAAAGGGGCAAGGAGGTATTGAACCAATCAAATCTGTAACACAAGATATATGGCGAGTATGTTTACCATAGATACAGAAATAAGACAGAGAAAATAATCATTAAATAGGGAAAATGTTCTGAAATATGCATGTATGAAAAAAAAGCAATCCAAGGAATGCTTGTGTCGCCTGCATAGCGGATTTTTTTTTATTGAAATTAGGTCAAATATCAATGGCAAGGTCACTAGGTTAAAAATTATGGAATGTTTAGAAAGGTCTTTTCATAAGGAATACAAATGTGAAATATCGAAGCCCTATCACTTACCACTCAAAAGATATAGCAAATCATAGATTTGTTGAAAAGTAGGTCAAATATATAGGGCAAGTGCACGAGGTAAAACATAGGTAATCACAGATTACGAAGCTCACCTCGTGACAGCAAAATTCAATTCAAACATATTTCTTAGTACATGTATATTGGCTTTTAAAGGCAAAACCACTCAAGCAGAAAAAGGAAGGTCAAGGTCATTTTATGAAAGATTGATCAAAGATACATAATATGCAAGTTTGGTACATGTATCACTTATACTTTGCTCAATATTGGCTTTTAAAGGCAAAATCACTCAAGCGGAAAAAGTAGGTCAAGGTCATTTTATGAAAGTTTGATCAAAGATACATCTAATATGCAAGTTTGGAACATCTAGCACTTATACTTTGCTCAATATTGGCTTTTAAAGGCAAAATCACTCAAGCGGAAAAAGTAGGTCAAGGTCATTTTATGAAAGTTTGATCAAAGATACATCCAATATGCAAGTTTGGTACATGTAGCACTTATACTCTGCTCAATATTGGCTTTTAAAAGCGAAATCACTCAAGTGGAAAAAGTAGGTCAGATGCTGCATCCGATGCATGGGTCCATCTCGGCATCCAAAGATGAATCACTTGTGCAAGTTTGGTTACTGTAGCATTAGTACTTTGTCAGATACTGAGCTACCCAAAACTTCTTATCCAAATCACTCAAGCGGAAAATGTAGGTCAGATGCTGCATCCGATGCATGGGTTCACCTCAGCATCCAAAGATGAATCACTTGTGCAAGTTTGGTTACTGTAGCATCAGTACTTTGTCAGATACTGAGCTACCCCAAACTTCTTAACCAAGTCACCCAAGAGGAAAATGTAGGTCAGATGCTGCATCTGATGCATGGGTTTACCTCAGCATCCAAAAATGAATCACTTGTGCCAGTTTGGTTACTGTTGCATCAGTACTTTGTCAGATACTGAGCTACCCCAAACTTCTTAACCAAGTCACTCAAGTGGAAAATGTAGGTCAGATGCTGCATACGATGCATGGGTTCACCTCAGCATCCAAAGATGAATCACTTGTGCCAGTTTGGTTACTGTAGCGTTAGTACTTTGTCAGATACTGAGCTACCCCAAACTTCTTAACCGGACGCGGACGTGGACACGGATGCGGACACGGACGCGGACACGGACGCGGAGGGTTATAGCATAAGCTCACTCAACTTCGTCGAGGTGAGCTAAAAATGATGGTATGTGAAGAAAGGTCTTGTCACATGGAATGCACATGTGAAATATCAGAGCCTATCACTCAGCAATCAAAAGAAATAGCCAATCTAAGATTTTTTGAAAAGTAGGTCAAATATCTAGGTCTTGGTCATGAGGTCAAAAGTTATGATATGTGTAGAAAGGCCTTGTCACAAGAAGGAATACACATATGAAATATCAAAGCTCTATCACTTACCAATCAAAAGATATAGCAAATCTTAATTTTTTTGAAAAGTAGGTCAAATATCTAGGTCAAGGTCATGAGGTCAAAATTATGGTATGTGTAGAAAGGTATTGTCAAAAGGAATACACAAGAGAAATATCAAAGCCCTATCACTTGCCAATCAATAGATATAGCCAATCTTGGTTTTTTTTAAAAAGTAGGTCAAATATCTAGGTCAAGGTCATAAGGTTAAAAAATATAGTATGTGAAAAAAAGGGCTTGTCACAAGAAATACACATGTGAAATATCAAAGCCCTATCACTTGCCAATCAAGAGATATAGCCAATCTTAGATTTTTTGAAAAGTAGGTCAAATATCTAGGTCAAGGTCACGAGGTCAAAAATTATATGTGTAGAAAGGTCTAATCACAAGGAATACACATGTGAAATATCAAAGCCCTATCACTAATCAATCAAGAGATATAGCCAATATTAGATTTTTAGAAAAGTAGGTCAAATATCTAGGTCAAGGTCAAAAGGTCAAAAATTATGATATGTGTATAAAGGTCTTGTCACAAGGAATACACATGTGAAATATCAAAGCCCTAGCACTTATCAATCAAAAGTTATGGGGTGTGACAGACAGACGGACAGACGGAGGGACGGATGGACGGACAGACGAACAACAGACAAAGTGATCCCTAAGTGTCGCTGTGCTTCGCAGGCGACACAAAAAGTCAACATCTTAAAAATAAATTCAGCGTATATTTGATAGCGTATGTGGCCGAGTTAATTCGAAGTATGAAAATAAGTTCACAAAGCCAAACTAGCTATAGCTTGTCTTATTTAAAACATAGGTAATCACAGATTACGAAGCTCACCTCGTGACAGCAAAATTCAATTCAAACATATTTCTTAGTACATGTATATTGGCTTTTAAAGGCAAAACCACTCAAGCAGAAAAAGTAGGTCAAGGTCATTTTATGAAAGTTTGATCAAAGATACATCCAATATGCAAGTTTGATACATGTAGCTGTTATACTTTGCTCAATATTGGCTTTATAGAGCAAAATCACTCCAGCGGAAAAAGTAGGTCAAGGTCATTTTATGAAAGATTGATCAAAGATACATCCAATATGCAAGTTTGGTACATGTATAACTTATACTTTGCTCAATATTGGCTTTTAAAGGCAAAATCACTCAAGCGGAAAAAGTAGGTCGAGGTCATTTTATGAAAGTTTGATCAAAGATACATCCAATATGCAAGTTTGGTACATGTAGCAGTTATACTTTGCTCAATATTGGCTTTATAGAGCAAAATCACTCAAGCGGAAAAAGTAGGTCGAGGTCATTTTATGAAAGTTTGATCAAAGATACATCCAATATACAAGTTTGGTACATGTAGCAGTTATACTTTGCTCAATATTGACTTTATAGAGCAAAATCACTCAAGCGGAAAAAGTAGGTCAAGGTCATTTTATGAAAGATTGATCAAAGATACATCCAATATGCAAGTTTGGTACATGTATCACTTATACTTTGCTCAATATTGGCTTTTAAAGGCAAAATCACTCAAGCGGAAAAAGTAGGTCGAGGTCATTTTATGAAAGTTTGATCAAAGATACATCTAATATGCAAGTTTGGGAATATCTAGCACTTATACTTTGCTCAATATTGGCTTTTAAAGGCAAAATCACTCAAGCGGAAAAAGTAGGTCAAGGTCATTTTATGAAAGTTTGATCAAAGATACATCCAATATGCAAGTTTGGTACATGTAGCACTTATACTTTGCTCAATATTGGCTTTTAAAAGTGAAATTACTCAAGTGGAAAAAGTAGGTCAGATGCTGCATCCGATGCATAGGTCCATCTCGGCATCCAAAGATGAATCACTTGTGCAAGTTTGGTTACTGTAGCATCAGTACTTTGTCAGATACTGAGCTACCCCAAACTTCTTAACCAAGTCACTCAAGCGGAAAATGTAGGTCAGATGCTGCATACGATGCATGGGTTCACCTCAGCATCCAAAGATGAATCACTTGTGCCAGTTTGGTTACTGTAGCATTAGTACTTTGTCAGATACTGAGCTACCCCAAACTTCTTAACCAAGTCACTCAAGCGGAAAATGTAGGTCAGATGCTGCATCTGATGCATGGGTTCACCTCAGCATCCAAAGATGAATCACTGTTGCAAGTTTGGTTACTGTAGCATTAGTACTTTGTCAGATACTGAGCTACCCCAAACTTCTTAACCGGATGCGGACGCGGACACGGACGCGGACACGGACGCGGACGCGGACGCATGGGGTTATAGCATAAGCTCACTCAACTTCGTCGAGGTGAGCTAAAAATCATTAAAAATCTAAAAGTTGATATTTTGACAAAATTCTTTCACAGTTTCATTTCTAGCGATAAATATAAAAATAAAAAGAGAAAAAAAACTGAAAAAGGGAAAAAAAATTGTTGGGGTCCCGCCGGGGTTTGAAGCTACTCCCCATGGGTCCATTTGGCATGGAAAACATACATTATACCTATGTACAATCTTAAAAAATATTCCTTAAAAATCCAAAAGTGGATATCTTGACAAAATTCTTTCACTTGTAGGGTACCATGCATGAGTACCTCATACCTACAAATTGTCATGACAATCTGAAGAGTGGTTATAGAAAAGAAGCAGAAAATGTATGAAAATCACCCCCCCCCCCTTCCTTTTTACATAAGAAAAAAATTCATAAAAAATCAAAAAAATAAATTTTAAGCATAAAATACATATCAAAGCATTAAGTAAGTTAAATATGATAAATATTTAATAAATGAGTGTGTAAAATCATACACTTATTGAGTTATTTAAAGAAATAGTGCAGAAATGTGCATTTCTGACAAAGTCCGAAAAGACGTCAAAAACGCATCAAAAATTTGACTTTGAAGTGGAACCAAAAATAACAACACTTCTTAAGACATCTCTCTAGATCATCCTGATGCTTTCGGTTTGTCGATACATGCTTCGGTTCTGAAGAAGAAGTTTGTCAAAGGAGGGTACCCCCCGTGACCTACTTTTGGCTGTGGTGGCGCCACCTGTTGACAGATCAGGACGAAAAACAACAACACTTGTAGGGGACCATGAGTACTTCATACCTACCAAGTTTCATCAAAATCCCTTCAGCCGTTCTGGAGAAGAAGTTTAAAATGTGAAAAGTTTACGACGACGGACGACGACGACGGACGACGGACGCAACACTATGACAATAGCTCACTTGAGCCTATGGCTCAGGTGAGCTAAAAAAGTATCTACGAAACCAGTTTGTCAATGTAATCTGTAAAATACGCACTCCAGAGACTGAAAAGCGTTATATTTTGTACTAAACAGCCACATTGTAAGCTTTCAGGCGCGAAATACACACTGTGTAGAAATATAGACATCTTCATATAGTTTATTTCATTAGTGTATGTTGTATATTTCATCGGAATCCACTCAGAATAGATTGTTCCATTGTATAACAAGAAGAAATGGGCAATTTTTACCTATCTAATCGCTTTTAAGTCAGATTCTTAAAAAATAGCCCATCCACCCCTTTTTCGTTTGTGGGACATTGTTCCATCCCGAGTTACAGAACCCCACTTGGTCAGAAAATTGATATTAATAATAAACACCTTTGGTAAAAGTGGCATTTTGTAACTCGGGGTGGAACAATGTTGTAGAAAACTTTTCCATTTTCCATTGATTTCTATAGAAAAACCGCTCATTTTAACCCAAATATCGGTATTGTTATTGATAATATATCAAAACAGACATTAGATTCAGATATGCATTAAGTTAGTTGATATTTCTACTGAAATATTTCTTCAAATGTCCCATTTTGAAATTTTGACTTTTCAGGGCAGATTTAATGTCTTATCGTTACAGCTCCTTTGCAAGTGTAATCTGTGTCATTTAAATATTCAACTTGCTTTTTGTTTATTGTTTACCTTGTACACAATGCCAACTCTAAATAAATATTACTTACTTATTTTATAATTTATAAGTTGATTAAAGAATGTTTGTGAATAATAACCATACAGTAATTAAGCAAAATAAAACACCTGAAAATCAAGTCCTCGTCGAAAGCAGTGAAGCCTGAGGTCTGGTACAATATCATTCAGGATAAAGTTCCTCTCATTTGTCATATCTACAAAACACATCATAAATATGCAGAGTTTTTCCTAGTTTTGGGGCCGAAATTCGGCCCCTTCCCAATGCCAAATTTCCTCTATTCTTCCCAAAAAATCACTTTTAAATTCCCAAAGAGGAATTATGAAAAGATCAGCTGAGAAAAGATGACTCAAAATCTGGAATCACAAAATGTCCTATTTCTAAGTGCATTTTTAAGTTTTTTATTCTTGTTCAGTTCAAGCAAATTGATCGATGAATTAGCAGTGTTAATATTAATGACAATTTAGGGCTATACTTTTCAATTTCTTTTTAACTTCCCAATTTCCCAATTTCACCAAAATGTCACAAATTTTCCCAATAATGGGACAGGCACAGGCACCCCCCCCCCCCAAAAAAACCCCCTGATATGATCAGTCAGGGGTATAACCCATTTCAGTTATATTTTTCGTCACTGAAATCAGTTATTTTTCTTGCAAGATATTTATAGAATCACTTAAAATATAACTGATTCACATTACAAAACTTTCTAAGGTCAAATGTGATTATATCATCATTTGTCATCCGGTATGCTAGAGCATGTACTGATGTTTTGGATTTTCATGATAGAAATTTATAAATAACAAAGAAACTTTTAGGTCAAGGTTTTCGCTTTCACAAACTTGTCAAGACATTCTGGAAATTTTACAAAAATTATTGTCAACTACTTTTGAAATTCGGACCCATACAAGCAACAGAGTATATTACTTTGGGTATTTCGCAACCTGCATTTTATGGTGACATGATCAACAAAATTAGAAGGATCAAAGGTAGACAGAATTACTATCGAAAATGCGTCAGAATCATCAAACGCCTCTTATACCGTGGATATGATCCTAATGTCACCAGACGGACACTAGGCTTGGTACTTGACCAATCTACAGTCTTGTACCAGCGCATCCTTAATACTTGCATGCTGACTGACTGTGACGACGGGACTCCATGACGGGCCCTGTCCAAACCTCTTTAGAGAAGACAGGGCCCCGACCACCTGTCCTCTCTGAATGTCAGTCGGACTCCTCAGGTGATAACATACATTAGCTCCCTACAGCCGGCAGAGCACAGGTCGTATTATGCATGCCCTCTTTTTATATCAATTTACATATTCATCTGTGTTGCTTGGGCCCCTGCGTCTTGCGGTCTTGTTTGTGTGTGGTCATCTGACAGTGAGGAGGTTGTTTTACACCACAATTGTACGTTCTTCTAGACCTCTGGGTAATCGGAAGAGTGGGAGGGTTGTGCGCACGTAATCCAGGATAACCACACCGTCTGCTACTGACGAGGCAGATGGCCATCCTAAGTCGGCACCGTTTGCCCATGGGTCTCGTTGGTTTATGTGTAGTCATTTGTGTTTTATGTTTTTCTGTGATTTGACGTTCATTGTACTACTGCGTCTCTTTCTGTGCGTGTCATTTTTGTATTTTACAGTGGGTGTTTTGGGAGGTTGTTGTTGATGCTGCAACTAGGTGTTGTTGGAGATCCCCTCCTTTCTTGTGTACAGAAAAGTTTGACCTCATCAGATGCAATATTGGTGCCTCTTCAAAAAGAAATTAAGGTCACAGCTGGGAAAAATCACATTTATCCGTTGAATCAATATGAAACACTTTCCATAGGAATTTTTATATGCAAAAATTACTGATTTTTCATGACCTACCTATACATTACCGATTTTCGTGGAAAGAAATGTAACTGATTTCTGTAATAAAATTTTATCACTGAAATGAGTTATACCCCTGAATAGTAATTGTATTAACAGATGTCAAAGTTACAAGGAGGTATTAAGTAAAGTCCTGCATAAGAAGTGAGAGAATGCTGCAATAGCAGTTCTTCACTTTATTTCAATATATGGAGGAAGAAGAAATAGGAATAGGTGATCTCCTTTGAGATGAAGGGCTTTTGTATACAGTAAAACCTTACAATTTGTCTTTTGCATAATTCAATCTACCATCTTATAATAAAGTACAGTGTGACAATGCCTACATTATAAGGCCTTGCAGGCTGCACTCCACTTGGAAGAAAAAGTGGCTGACATAGTGTATAAAAGCACAAATGTTGCTAGATGCTGTACCTCCTCCCATCATAATTGACCTTTATGGAACGCCAAATTAACAGAAACTCAAATAATTAGAGAGCTCTTCAATTAATTAAAGAGCTATTTAAAAGAACTAGAGAGTTCTTTAATTCAATTAAAGAGTTCTTTAATTCTATTATTGCACTCTTCAATTCATTTATTGCGCTCTTTAATTCATTTATTGCACTCATTAATACAATTAGAGAGCTCTCTAATTCTTTTAAAGAGCTCTTTAGTAAGCACCATTTATTGCGCTCTTTAAATGAATTAGAGAGCTCTCTAATGGTATTATTGAGCACAATTTATGAATTAAAGAGTGCAATAATTGTTTTATTGCGCTCAATAATCAATTAGAGAGCTCTTTAAATCTTTTAATGAGCGCAATAAATGCACGTCAATTAAAAAGCTCTTTAAAAGAATTAAAGAGCTCTTCAAATAATTACAGAGCTAAAAGCCATTTTTTTTAATATTAAAGAGTTCTCTAATTCTTTTAGAGAGCTCATTATGATCATAATATAGATATGTCCCTTTTAAAGAGCTCTCTAATACAATCAAAGAGCTCTATAATACAATTGAAGAGCTTTAAATGAATTAATGAGCTCTGTAAAAGATTTGAAGAGCTCTTCAATTTAATTAAAAAGCTCTCTAATTACAATAATCGGCAAATTATAAATCAAAGATCTCTATAATTGTATTAGGGAGCTCTTCAATTCTTTCATAGAGCTCTTTAAATAATTGAAGAGCTCTCTAATTATATGAGTTTCTATCGATTTGGATTTCTATAGACCTTTGTCTTCGCATGTTTACTTCCATATGTTTTCACATTGGGTGTTTTGCTGTTGGTACTATACTACAACCGGATCTGGTTGGAGATCCCCGCCCTTCCTCCAAATATATCACAGTTAGAATACAAGCATATTGTTCTCAGATGTAGATGGCCTGACTAGACAACAAATGTACCAAATTAATGTAGATACTGAAAGAGATGCGAGATGAAGAGAGACTAACCAGTAAAAGTTGAACTGAAGAAAAGGATAATGTCAGAGGATTCCTCTTGTGGAGGATCCTCAAGACTTCCTTGAAACACCCCTCTCACTTCAGAATCCATGTTCAAATGTATTTTTATGCTTCATTTCATCGTGAAACTAGCAGGCTTTTCACTTTCTAGTGTACATTAGTTACGGCCGTTCGGAATACTTCGTATCTTTTCATTTCAATAATTAAGCCTTTCAGTTGTATATTTTCATTCTCAGTATGAACAGAGGTAGAGCTCTAGAAAAAGAAATCTATAGTTTTTGGCTCTAATTCTTGCACTAACTGCTGCTGTCGTGTCAGTTGTCAACAACGCAAAGATATATTCATTATAATGATTATCTATAAAATTTCGCTCCAACAGGTTGTTGATCTGGTTTCTGAAGCGCTTTTGACCGCACCGCATAGATCAAACTTTTAGAAGACTAATAAAGAAAGCGTTTTCATTCGGAATATTTCTGAAGTTTTCGTCTGAAGACGGTCTTTTTCGCCATGTCGGACAGCAGCTCAGACGAGGGAAACTCATCCCTGGAATGGGTTCCCTATAAGGACAGGGAGACATGGAAAGATGTCGACCCAGTACCTCAAGACGACGGACCAAACCCAATAGTACAAATTGCGTACTCAGATAAATGTAATACCATCTTTATCTTGTAAAATCTATTTTTTCACAACCATGATAGAACTTTAGAAGCACAGGAGTATGACACATTCTCCGTAAACCCCCCGAGTCAAATATCCCCCCGAGAGTCAAACACCCATATAACGGTTATATGGGTGTTTGACTCTTGGGGGGGATATTTGACGGGGAGGGGGGGGGGTTGGGTTACGGAGAATGTGTCATACTCCTGTGGATAGAAGTAACTGACCGATTTTGAAGGTTTATTCACGATAACTTCGTCGTTTTGTTAAATTGAGACACGAAACTTGGATCAAATATTGGTTGGCATATACATGTATCCTAAATATGTAACGAATAGTCATAAAAAAGATTGGACTTTAATCATCTTTTATGCAGTTCTTTTAACCACAAGATTTCATAAATTAACCGTAACCGAAAGATCGAGCACTCAGATGTGTTTTATTGATCAATTTTCAATTCTATGTTGATAAATCTGAAGTAACATCATTTTTCATAGACTGATTTGTAGAAAAGTACGGAAAATTCCTTCAAATATAGTCTGCTGTCTGTAATACTCAATCATGAGGGATCGGCAGAATACATAGATAGATAAATATAGTTCCTACTGAAAGTTTTAGGAGGGTACCCTTTCCCAACCGTAATATCTCATCTGAAACTATCAATAAAGAATCATAGCTTAATAAATGATTAAAAACTATTCATCAAGTCACCCTTTTATAAAAATGTTGGCACTAATGTTGATTTCTAGTGAAATTTTATAAGTTTCCTTTAAATATTAATTTTTTTTTTTTTTGTCATCTAATTTCATTAATTCAATTACCCCCTACACCTAAATTGTTCGGTAACTGCTTGAATTCAGTTAATATTACTACTTTGACACCATTAGTTGTGTAGGAGAAATTTTGTTTTCGCAAAACAAAGGTAAAAAGGTGCTTCGACATCATCTAAAAAAAATGAAGATTGCAGTGTTTCGGAAATTGGATTAACGCAATTTTGATTATTTTGTCATGCAAAAATTAAAACAAAATCCATATCACTGAATAGATCTCGCTTAGTCGTAAATTTAGATATAAGTTATATGGTGGAAAGTTTATGCAATCATATTATACAGGCAAAATATAAATTTTAGATGGGGCGTTTTTCGTGACGTCGCCATGTTTAACATTGAGCCAGCTGCCTATGGAGACTCAGAGTGTCATGATGTCATGGAAAAATTAACATGGGAAATGACCTATCTAAAAAATGTTTTGTCTATAAAGTTTTATTGTGTGCTTTGACTATCCTATAACTTTTACCAAAAGGACTAGGTGTGCTAACCCCTCATCACAGTGGGTAATCTCGCTACGCAGAACATTCGGTTAATCTAACATTTCGTGTAAGGCCATGTAAAATAATTCTATGTTTCTAAGATAATTGGGTCTAAAAAATGTGGCAAGGTAGGTAGGGTTTTTATTTATTTTTTCATCAAGAGTACTCTTACATGTATTATTCATGCAAGGCAAAAAAAATCGTCTCTCCTGTCTAACCCCCCCCCCCCATTATTCATGTAAGGTAATAAAGGTAATAAATCTTATGCTGTCTCCCCCCCCCCCCTGTTTTTCTTCATAGAAAACTGTCTTTGAACTGTTACATGTATATCCGTTCATATGGTCAAAAATTTGGCTGATAGCGTATATCTTCGGAAGCAAGTCTGGATGAAGCAGAATCTTTAGAAAGTGTTCAGCATTAACCACCGTCTAATAAAATAATGTACACGACCCGGGTACATTATACATTCTTTTATCCGTAACATTAATACGAAACGCACCGTGATTTATTCTGGTTTTTAAAAGTATTTATTCATTGGGTAACGTTTGGACGATTTTACATGTCAATAAATGTTCGATGAAATAAATGGATATTTCGTTTTTAATCGAGGATGAGACACGGCGTATATTTTTTTCTGAAGTTGCAATAAAAATGTCTTGTCGGCGGCAAATTATAGCGCGTGGCGGTTATTTTACATGGCCTAATACAAATCATTTTTCACAAAAAGGGGAATGTGATGCAGTGTAAGGATGCCTTAGCTACGAGTTTTATCCAAAGTAAGATGGATAATATCCTTTGATAAAGCTGAAAAAGATTATCATGATTCATGTAGATGAAAGTGAAAGTAGAACGCCAATCGTGTTTGTGCATTATAAAAAGCTGATATCAACCTTATTTTGGATGCAACTCATAGTTAGGGCGTTATTACACCGCATCACATTTCCCTTTTTGTAATAAATTATCTATTTTGTGCAAAAATATAGAAAAATCAATTGTTCTGCGTTGCAAGATTACCCACTGTGCTCATATCGGTCTTCGTAATGTCACGCGTTTGATGTATGATGTCATGTTCTGACATCATTTGCCCTGAATGATCGAAACAAAGGAAACTCATCGTATTTTACACACAAATCTTCAAAATTAATCTACGCTCCATGCCTCACCCACGATATTTTTCATGCAAATTAAAAGGCCGATCAGAAATCCATCGTGAACTGGTACAAAAATATTCATGGGCAGAGCCTGCAGTGCTACTTGATTTCACACTTTTTCATCGAAATTTTGCTCATTTATTGATATGTTCAATGATTTCAACGTTTTTAGACATTTTGAGCGAAGTATTATTCAGTATAGGACTGTGAAATTAAAACAGGCTTTCCTGATTTTGAATCACCATACATTTGACATTTAAGGTATTAACTAGAATATAACTAGAATATAATGGATATATGAACAACTTTGAAGATAGGGCCGAAATGGCAGGTTACCACACCTACTCCTTTATGACTAAGCGAGATTTCTTGGATGGTATCAATTTCATTTAAATTTTTGCATGATAAAGTACGGTAGTCAAAATCGCATTTATCCAGTTTTCAAAGTAACTTTGCAAACTGGATAAACACGATTTTGACTTTTGCATCATCATGCTAAAATTCAAATGAAATTGATATAATTCAATAGATCTTGCTAAGTTTTAAATTTCAGTATAAGTTATTCAATCAGTGGCATACAAATTCAAATTTTATAAACAATACCTGTATTTAAATATGTGGCATTTCCCATGCAAATTTTTCCCGTGATGTCGTGATGCTCTCAGTCTCCTTAGGCTCATTCTTAAACTTGGCGACATCAGTGATCACACTTAACTTTGATATTGAAAACACCTGTCTAAAAAGTATTTTGTCCATATAATTTACATGTAACTGCATAAATTTATGACCATATACAGGTACATGCAACATCAAAATGTACATCAAAATGTGCAACTTGAAGCAAGAGCTGTTGAATGGTATCAATTTGATTTAGATTTTTGAATGACAAAGTAGTCAAATTCGCATTTATCCAGTTTCTGAAATAAGCCGCGTGGAAAGTAGCTTCAATATTCCGCATGTCCTACATGTTGTTTCTGTTTGGTTATTTATGTGTGTATGAAGAGTTCAATTCTTTCCAATATATCACTGTGGCGCAAGCTGATAATGTATCACATTGCCAATGGCATTTTACTGCTTGATGACAAGATACATGTAAAAGTACATATGTAATTTAACCTTACATTATAACTAAGTAATACTAATATCTACTTTCATACTTATAAAATCAGGGCTCTGGCACCAATTTTGGGACTGGGGCCAAGGCCTTTGAAATTTGGAAAAGGAATAGCCTTATTATACTCATTTATAGGCCCCAAATCAGGCCAATTGAGAGCCCTGAAAATTCCTTGCCTTAATCCTGTCCTTAATGATGAATTTGTGAGCAGTGTCTAAAATCTTTACCAATGCATTTTCTGGCGAGGTTTGAAAAATTATCATATATCATTGTAGAATATGGCTAAGACTAAGAATTTTACTGTTGTAATAGTAGAGATACTATATACAGGGAAATTTTCGCCCTTGAATTTTGGGAGGAATTGAAGCCCTCACACACAAATAAATAATGTGTTGGACGAGCGAAATATTGAAGCAAGCTGTGCAAGCAGTGCATTCTGGTCTCACTACAACTGTACAGTTATAGCATAGAGAAATCATGATGAAAACATAAAGATGGTCTGATTGAGACTACAATGTATTTCTACTGCACTTT
Source organism: Pinctada imbricata (assembly GCA_033119305.1). Taxonomy (NCBI): domain Eukaryota; kingdom Metazoa; phylum Mollusca; class Bivalvia; order Pterioida; family Pteriidae; genus Pinctada; species Pinctada imbricata. The sequence continues at coordinate 50,613,164 of VSWD01000008.1, read as the reverse complement.
AAGGGGACCCCACAGTGTTCATTAGATTGTACTGTGTCCCTTACAGCGTATTCACAGCAATACCGGGTTCAACTTGTTTTGATATTACCTTTAGACTGCATAACAGACGCGCCAAAACCTGATTCACACTTTTTGAAGTTATATCTAACTGTGACGTCATAATTATATTACGACATCACAGTAAAAATTTACATCAATATTGTGATGTAAGGTCTTGGCATTTATAAAATGAAAGTCTATTTGGGTAATACTAGTATGAAAATGGTCGATTGTACTGTGCTTCTATGACATCCTGAAATTAAGGTTAAGCAATAACCTAGTGTAATAGGAGCTTTACAAACCGAGGTTGCGCCCTCTTTCGGACGCATTGTTAAACAGATCAAATTAACAGGAATATCTCCATTGTGATACATTAACTTACATACACACAGATTCAGTTGTTATGTGTCAATAATTTGACCTCATGCCTCATGGAAAAACTAAACAATTATCTTTGTTGATTATTATTTCAAAAGAAATGTTCAGAAAAATACATGTAATTCACAGATACTGCTACAAAGAAAGATGAACTTTGTAACTAACAATTGACATAATTTATCAATAATACAGTAAATTGAAATATTTCTTCCAGAGGGAAGGGATGATAACAAATAAAAACACAAACACTCAAAGTGGGTGTTTGAGTGTTTGTGTTTTTATTTGTTATCAATAATAATTAACTATGTAATTAACTCAAAGTGAGTGTTTGTGTTTTTATTTGTTATCAATAATAATTAACTACTGTGAATTGCTTTATTTTCGTCAGTACCAATTTTCGTCAATTCGTTTAAAATGACCATTTCGTCAGTACATAAATTCGTCATCCAATGGTCCCTAAAATGTATATTCGTCGTTGCATATGCCAATTTAACATTTAGATCCGCCGTCAAATAGTAAAATCCGTCGTATATGCTTGTTTTCATTGTTCTTCTTCTTCTTCTTCTTCCCGAATGGAGTTTCCTCGTAAAGTCGAGTGTTCACTACTCCAGCGCGAACAAACAGCTAAAAAAAACTCTGAGTCTATTCACAATTAAAAACAGGCTAAAACAATGGTACATCTAATTTCTTGTGAGGATTCCGGACATGTCCACCGAAAGGAGCACTGACCGGAATGTGTTCAGAGAAGGTGATCCTCTCACAGATGGCGGGATGTTATTCCATAACCTGATGGTAGCGGGTAAGAAGGAGTATTTATAGACGTCGACCCTGGTGCTGATATGCCGGATGTTGTTGGCAGAGGAACCACGTGTTCTGGTGTTGCTGAGGTGGATCAAGTGGTGCACAGGAACTTCTACAATGTGGTGGGTAATCTTGTAGAGCATGATGACTCTGTTCCTGGCTCTCCTATGGGCAAGTGGTTCCCAGTCTAGCTGATGGAGCATGCTAGTAACACATCCAGGGTCTCTAGAGTAATAGTTCCCTGTGGCGAATCTTGCTGCCTGGCGCTGCACATTCTCGAGCTGCTGGATCTGCTGAGTCTGGTAAGGGTCCCATACTGTGGAGGCATACTCAAGGACAGGTCTGACCAGGGTAGTGTATGCCTGTGCCTTGACTTGCTGTGGGCAACTCCTTAGGTTTCTGCGCAGAAAGCCAACAGATCGATGAGCCTTGGCTGTTGTCAGATTGATGTGGTCACGCCATGATAGGTCCTGAGAAATATAAACCCCTAGATATTTACCTCCTGGAACATCATCCAGGGTGTGGCCGTGAAGATGGTTACTAGCTCGAATCGGGTTTCTTTTCCTGGTGATATGGATGGTGGTACATTTTTCTGGATGAAATGCCATTTGCCATGTCTTTTCCCACCTCTCTAATGATGTCAGGTCTTCCTGGAGTGTGGTGGTATCACTCACTGATCTGATGGTACGATAGATCAGGCAATCATCCGCAAAGGGTCTAACCGGGGAGTTGACGACGGTAGGTAGATCGTTAATAAATGCCAGGAATAGGAGCGGTCCCATCACCGTGCCCTGCGGGACCCCTGACTCTACGTCTGCCTCAGATGATATGGCGCCCTCTGTCAGTACATGTTGTTTGCGGCCACTGAGGAAGCTTTCGATCCAACTGAGTGTAGGGCCTTGGACTCCGTAGTAGTTGAGTTTGTGGATTAAACGTCGGTGAGGAACTTTGTCGAAGGCCTTAGCGAAGTCCAGTAAAATGGCGTCGATTTGATTGCCTTCCGACAGTCCGCTAGCCAAATCTTGGATAGTGGCAATGAGCTGGGTCTCACATGAGCGCTTGCTACGGAATCCATGCTGTGCATCTGTTAGGATTGAGTTCCGTTCAAAATGGTCCATGATGCAGGAGTGCAGAATGTGTTCCATGACCTTGGAACAGATGGCTGTCAGGGAGACCGGCCGATAATTGGCTGCTTTGCTTTTATCGCCTTTCTTGAAGATTGGGACGATATATGCCATTTTCCAGTCCTCTGGAACGCATCCCGCATTCAGTGATATCTGGTAGATGTGTGACAGTGCTGGTGCGAGCTCAACTGATAACTCCTTGAGTAGGCGAGCAGGTATAGAATCCGGCCCTGTAGCCTTGTGGGGTTGTAGATTCTGAAGGAGCTTTATAACGCCGTTGAGGGTGATCGTAATAGGGGGCATCTCAGAATAAGGGCTTGGGCCTTTGTCTGGGAGTGTTGTTAGATCCTCCCTAGTGTATACTGACTTGAACTGCGAGTTCAGTATATTGGCCTTAGTTTCAGAGTCGCTGTGAATGAGACCATCTGCGCTTCTTAGAGGTGCCACACCAGTTGATTCTTGTTTTTTCCCTTTGACGTAGGACCAGAACTTTTTAGGGTTCTGTTTAGCATCTGGGCTTATGATGTCTTTAATATAGTCGTCATGGGCCTTACGGATGGTTCTTTGGCACGTTGACTTAAGACACTTGTATCGTTTGAGGTCTTTATGTCTGCCTGTTGACTTAGCTTTAAGAAATGCTCTATGCTTACGTCTTGTTAGGCGTCGTGTCTCTGTATTCATCCATGGATTTGTGTGCCTGGAGCGAGTGAACTTATGTGGGACATGTTTGTCCAGTAAGAGTAAAATGTTATCTCGAAATGAGGTCCACATGGAATCAATTGATGGAAAGGATTGTGCCACAAAATGGTTGCAGTATGCGGTGGTGTCAGACTTAAGGCCTGTGATGTTGGCTTTATCCCATATATGTATTTTCCTTTTGGTAGGTTTTACTCGTTTGGGCCGGATTAGTGCATCCACCAAGATAGCATCGTGGTCGCCGACTCCCAGGGATAGGTTTTACCTTGTCAACTAATGATAGGTTGTTTGTAAAGAACAGATTGACGGAAGAATCTCGTAGGAACCAATATCACTGTTCAGCCAGGTCTCGGTACCTATGATAACATCCGGTTCCGCATTGTCGATAAGAACTTGAGTCTCAGGTACTTTGTTTTTAATGCTCTGGAAGTTTATGATACAAGTACGTAAAGCCTTCCGGGGTTGTCTATTTACGGGCTCAGAGGTCCTAATTGGGGAGGAAGTTGCCATTGGTTTGTTGAAGGAAGGTGGTATTGGGCTGTGGAGAGAGCTTGACTCTGATCTTGAGGGTGACATTGTATGATCAGAAAGGTTGTCAAAAATGTTGTTATCTGCTGAAATAGAGTTGTACAACTTACTGGAGTTTGGAGTGTCACATTTGCTGCAGATCCATGTTGTATCCGCAATCCCAAATATGTTGTAGTCTGCGGTTGCCATGGCCATGCACTCGATGTGGTACCACTTATCGCAATTGTCGCATGCCAATGCTCGGTCGCCCCACTTAACAGCTTTGGAGCAAATCATGCAGGGATACTTCGGTTTGTATGGACCAGGGTTATGTTCCACCTGGCCTCCAAGTAAGAGCAAGAGCTGAACAATGCATTTAGGTTGAATGCGGGTAGGTGTCTGTTTATGGACAGGGGTGCTCCTAAACCAGTAATAGATGGTATCTATATCACTCAGGTCATTGTCAATATATTTACAGGGAGACTGGTGACGAGTCTTGTTATGTACACATAAATGAAGAAAAATAATAAGTATGTTGATATATGCTGGAATATGCATGGCTCATTACAGTGGGGGAGCTTCCTCAAAGATTGTTGGTAATGTAAACAAAGACCTGTTTGTTTAACAATTATCGGTAAACAAACAATTAGAGACGTATATCGCATACCTTGCTATGAAAACATCTTATATTGTAATTAGAAATACATTATTGGCGACTTTGTGTTCATATTTAGTTTTCATTGCCATTTATTGGCGTGTCGTAATAACACTATTTAACAATGTCTTAAAACTCGGAACCTTAAGTGCTTCCGATTTATATTTAAGTTTACCAAGAGACTGATTCAGTTTTTCCTTACTAAAATTTACTTTTTGTCAGGAGTATTTATATTCGTCGGTACGTAATTTCGTCAAGGAAGGCACTGACGAAAATGACGAAAATTGGTATCTAACGAATAAAACCAATTTACAGTATGTAATTAACTCAAAGTGAGTGTTTGTGTTTTTATTTGTTATCAATAATAATTAACTATGTAATTAACAATTTCACATTACAGTCAGAGACGTGTATGACTATTTTCGTGCTGTAGTTGCAAAGAAAGAAATAAGTGACAGGGCATTAGAACTGACAAAGGATGCAGCGGAACTAAACTCAGCTAATTATACCGTATGGTAAGTAACGCTATAATCTTTAAGAAAATGAAGTTGAATATTTCAAGGAGATAATGCAAAACAATTCAAAAGATTAGAAAGATTTTAAATTGCTTTGAAATCAGATAGAGAAAACTTTCATTGCAAATAAACTTCAAATAGTCCTTGGATTCATAAGTTTCTTTTGTTAGACCTTGACATGTTGTGGCCTCAGCATAACCAGTCCACTGTGTATTTTATAAAGTACATGTAAACTTTAGTATTGAGGTTTAATCTTGGTGAATTCAATAATTTTGTTTACATTGATTGCGCTGGATACAGTGTATAGAATAGTCAAGTTATTCTTTAAATTCATCAGGCATTATAGAAGGATCCTTCTAAAAGAGCTTGGTAAGGATCTGAGAGATGAAATGACCTACATAACAAAGACCATCAAGAGACATCCCAAAAACTACCAAGTATGGTGAGTATGAATGGTTTACTAAGCAAGCTTGGTAAAAGTTAGCACGCTAATTATTTGAAAATCAATTATTTACCAACCTATAACTGTATGTATGTGAGTAACCTAAATACTGTTTGTGATAAAAAAGTTTTTGATTTGAGATGAAATTTTATTTTTATTGAAAGAATTCCGATATTTGTAGTATAAAAAGGGTTAGATTACCCAGTGTCAAATTGTCCATACAGTAGTTTGTACATAATTGGTAATTAATATTGTTCTTAGTTATTATACATGAATGTGTATGTTTAATTTTAATGATTCCAATGGAATTCAAAATGAATGGCTTTATTATATGCAGAACCAGTCTTCATCTACTGATTAGTTTAGCTGTATAGAAAAATTAACTATAATTTATGTTCCATTATTTGTAGGCATCATAGACGTGTAATGGTAGAGTGGTTAAATGATCCGTCCCAGGAACTGGGTTTTACTGCAGTAATTCTGAAAGGTGACGCAAAAAATTACCATGCATGGCAACACAGGTATGCATGATAGAGTGTGTGAACATTTTCTATAAAAGGCACTGTAGATTTGTATTTTAGACACACCTTTTGACATTATTTCTTTCTTTCTATTACGTCATAAATCTGTAATGATGTCAAAGTAAAAAGTTACGTAAAATGTTGATATGTCGGATCTTGGCCTGTATGAAATGGCAAGTCAACTGCAGCAATGTGAAAATCTGTATTATCTTTTCTTATACCAAGAAATTATATTTTCTTCTCAAAAGGCTTTTCAGCCTTAAAAAAATGTAGAAAAGGTTTGATTTTCTCAATCATTTTTTAGACAATGGGTGATCAAAGAATATAACCTATGGGAGAAGGAATTGGAGTATGTAGATGAATTACTGCATCAAGATTTACGTAATAACTCAGCATGGAATCAGAGATATTTTGTCATTAACAATACTACAGGATTCAAACAAGATGTGGTAGAGAGGGAAGTCAAGTAAGAATTATTTTCCTATATGCACACTTTTTTTCAATGAGATTACATTCAGTATTACTTTGTACAAAGTATCATCAAAATCCCTCAAGTGAAAGAGATTCTTAATTAGAGGTCAAAAATAAAATTTACAAAGTTCCTAAAGTCAATATCTGTCTTTAATCAAGTTACATCTCTGCACAAGCAAATCAAAGAAAATAAAAGCTTATCAGAAACTATGGCAGTCTGTGAAAAGTCTATAAAAAGAACCTCGTTTTTTGCCAGTTGAATGAATACTGAATTGGCTTATTTTTTGGTCAAAGAGAATACACCTCCCCCCCCCCCCCCCCCCCCAAAAAAAAACTAGACAGACAAATTGTGTACATACATGTATTCAGAAAACATTACTGTCAAACATGTGTTGGATATTAGAAACAGTGATGTACATTTGTATATTATCACATAACAAAATTATACATGTATGTTTAGAGTAATAAAAGAACTACCTGTATTATTTCGCATTATTTTATTTCATGAAAGTAAAAGAAACTATTTTCTTCATAAGGAAATAATTTTCTTTCTAGGTACACACAAGAATTTATAAAGAAAGCTCCAAATAATGAGAGTGCGTGGAATTATTTAAAAGGGTAAGTCTTATTTCTTACTCTTGAATATCTTCTGGTACCTTAATACATGTACTTTGCTGGTGCAAATGAATTGACAATTAGAAACTCAACAACTCACTCCAACCCTGAAAAAAGTCCTAACAAAAACTCTCATTTCAATGTACATGAAATGTATTTTTTATATCCATTGAAAATATTCTCTACGTAGATTTAATATCCCATTAGCTTTACACAATTTTACACACAATTTGCATTGTAGAAAGAATTATTGATACAATAAAAGTTTTTGTGTTGCCTGTGAAGCATAGCAACACTTAGGGATCACTTTGTCCATTGTCCGTCTGTCTTTCTGTCACAACCTACATGTATATTAAAGTGATTCCTAAGTGACTCTTTGTTTCGCAGACAACACATGCATATTCATACACTTTTAACTTGTATCTTGTAATGATGTATTTATCTTATCCTCAGTTGCTTAGATGGGTTAAAGTATAAAGTGTCTGAATAATTGTATGTTAAGGAGGTCCAGGATAGCCAGACTTAAAAAAAAAGATCCTATCATTTAATTTTCCTAAAAATCAAAAATAATAACTGAAACATACTTTTTTTATGTGCAAAGTTTTATCGATTTCTTACTGTTAGTTTTGAAGCTACGACCATACGTATATACCCCCTGAAAGCCCCCAAATTGGCCGTATATGTAACGTTAAAATGAGTCCACTTTGGGGAACGAAAAACGGTTACAAATCTTCCGAAGAGGCAGAAAATTAACAAGTACTGTATTTTTCATTATGCCCCCGGAATCAAAGATTCGGGGGCATATAGTTTTTGGCCTGTCCGTCTGTTTGTCTGTTTGTCTGTCTGTCTATTTGTCCAAAAAACTTTAATATTGGACATAACTTTTGAATGGGAAGTGATAGGGCTTTTATATTTCACATGTGTATTCCTTGTGACAAGACCTTTCCATTGATACCAAAATTTTTGACCTCGTGACCTTGACCTTTGACCTACTTTTAAAAAACTTTAACATTGGGCATAACTTTTGAATGGTAAGTGATAGACCTCGTGACCTTGACCTTTGACCTTTTTACCCACTGACCTCATGTACATGTGCTTAACAGAAAATAGTGTTCATACTAACAAAGAAGCCACCGGGGGCATTGTGTTTCACAAACACAGGCTTTATTTAGATATGAGGTGGGCAATGGGATATGTATTGAATTATAAATGTCAATGATCACTAAGACTTTAAAAGAAATTGTGGGAAGGAGATTAAATTAATGTCTATTTTCAGAACATCTTTGAGTTGTTAATTTTTTGAAATAGTAAAGTCGGTTTATCTGAAACCCTATCATTTATTTTCTGTAAAAAACTTGACATTATTTTCATCATATGTACAGTTAAACACCAATAAGTTCCTATTGAAATTTGATTGTCAGTTTTTTAAAAGTTATAGTGATTTTGTTACCCCTCTCCTGTATTTTTACGTCACCTAATGCTGACGTTCTTGCGAAAAACGTGCAAATTTCGTCGTTTCTATACAGACATCATAATTGATCTAGAGCTTTCTGATGGGGTTCTTTCGGATACTGTTCTGGACTCCTTAAATTCCTTGTGCTGTAGCATAGTAGAATTAGTAATTATTCAAGACTTCTACATTTGACTCATGTTTGTTCAAACATTCATAAACATATAAAAAATTCCAAATCCTCTTATGCTTCAAAGTCTGGAACACACAGTTCTGGTCTCGAACGATTTTGACTTCATTACTTCATTACTTACCTGGTCATACAACTTTCATCATCAACACAGATTTACTTCATTAGTGATAAAATCTGCTCCTGATATGATTTCAATTTCATACATTCACTACTTTATTACCCCTTCTCAGAAACATAACTTAATTTGACATTTCAGGGTGTTGTTAGATTTTGACCTACATAAATGGCCAGGCTTGTTGGAGTTCTGTATGAAGCTGTACGAGGAACGATATCGTTCTCCCTACCTTATAGCATGTATGGTGGACGCTTACGAGGAAATGTTAGAACAAAAATGTGGAGAGAAAAACTCTGTACTTAGTAAAGCACTGGAGGTAAGTTATCACTTAACTCACTATGCTATTCTAAGTATTCTTGTTACTATGTTCATGATTTATCAGTGAAGATTGAGAGTATGTACTGTTGGCACCAAACAATATAAAAGCTTTTAAAGTTTTACCTTAGAAAGGCTTAGTCAGTCCAGTGCAGTCTTCATGAAATTTGATTGAACCACTAGCCTCTAGACAAATTTTATTGGTGGATTGTATATTTTGTTAGGCAATTTCTACTAGCCCAAAAGAATTTCTGGTAGCCCTGGGGCGGCAAGCTATTCAGTTTTTATGAAGACTGCAGCAGTGGGGTTCTTTTTAAACTCTACTAAGAGCACACAAGACTTGCTGCAGAATTAAAGGAATTGCTTATCATTCACATGGCCGACTGGTACATGTGCCAGATAAAACGTATACACCCAAGTTGGGAGAGTGCAGTACAGAGTTAGGTCATGGAGAGTTAGGTAACTTGCCCATGGTCACAATGCTATCAAGAGCATGATTTATTGATTCAAAACCCTGTGATAACTCTCCATCTCCACCTGCCCTGCTTTTTATGCCCCCCTTCGAAGAAAAGGGGACATATTGGTTTGCCGCTGTCGGTCGGTCGGTTGGTCTGTCGGTCGGTCCGCGACATCAGTTTCCGTTCAATATCTCTGGAATGGATTCACATATTGAAATGAAATTTTGTAAACAGACACATCAAACAAAAATCTAGGCCAAGTTCATATTTGGGTCCGATCAAAAAAATTTTGACAGAGTTATGCCCCTTGCATTTTGAAAAATACCAAAATTTCAGGGTTTCCGTTCAATATCTCTTGAATGGAGTTACATATTGAAATGAAATTTTGTATACAGACACATCAAACAAAAATCTAGGTCAAGTTCATATTTGGGTCCGATCAAAAAAATTTTGACAGAGTTATGCCCCTTGCATTTCGAAAAATACCAAAATTTCAGGGTTTCCGTTCAATATCTCTTGAATGGAGTTACATATTGAAATGAAATTTTGTATACAGACACATCAAATGAAAATCCAGGTCAAGTTCGTATTAAGGTCCGATCGAAAAAATTTTGACAGAGTTATGCCCCCTGCACTTTGAAAAATACCAAAATTTCAGGGTTTCTGTTCAATATCTCTTGAATGGAGTTACATATTGAAATGAAAGGGGTAGGTTCACTAACTGCCAAAATCGGCCCTAAATTTTTGCGAAAAATAATTTTCTGAAAATTATGATTCAGTATCTCTTATATTTATCACAAATACCTGCCGAAATAGAAAGTAAATATTTTTCATTGTCAAAACGTCACGTGCGTTAGTTATGACGTCACATTTTGACGTCATTTGCTCTACATGACGGAAAATGAAGGAAAATCCCCATATTTTTTGCATAAATCTTTAAAATTAGTATAGGCGCCAACCCTCACCCAACGTAAATTTTATGTTGATCGAAAGATAGATTGCAAATTTAACTTTTTATATAAAAATTATTTTGGGTAAGGGCTGGCGCCCTACTTATTTTCATAAATTTTGACCAGAATTATGCCAATTTCTTACGATTTTTCAGCATTTTACAACTTTAAGCTGATTTTGAAGCCATATCATTCGGTGTATTGCACGTAAATTAGAATATTCATTTGGTATTTCAAACAACCACACATTTAACTTCCTTGATATGAAATACGATCGAAATCTAAAACATTCTAAAATTAGGGCCGATTTTCCATGTTCCCGAACCTGCTCCTTTGTATACAGACACATCAAATGAAAATCTAGGTCAAGTTCTTATTTGGGTCCAATCAACAAAATTTTGACAGAGTTATGCCCCTTGCACTTCGAAAAATACCAAAATTTCAGGGTTTCCGTTCAATATCTCTTGAGTGGAGTTACATATTGAAATGAAATTTTGTATACAGACACATCAAACGAAAATCTAGGTCAAGTTAATATTTGGGTCCGATCAAAAAAAATTTGACAGAGTTATGCCCCTTGCACTTTGAAAAATACCAAAATTTCAGGGTTTCCGTTCAATATCTCTTGAATGGAGTTACATATTGAAATGAAATTTTGTATACAGACACATCAAATGAAAATCCAGGTCAAGTTCGTATTAAGGTTCGATCGAAAAAATTTTGACAGAGTTATGCCCCCTGCACTTTGAAAAATACCAAAATTTCAGGGTTTCTGTTCAATATCTCTTGAGTGGAGTTACATATTGAAATGAAATTTTGTATACAGACACATCAAATTAAAATCTAGGTCAAGTTCTTATTTGGGTCCAATCAACAAAATTTTGACAGAGTAATGCCCCTTGCACTTTGAAAAATACCAAAATTTCAGGGTTTCCGTTCAATATCTCTTGAGTGGAGTTACATATTGAAATGAAATTTTGTATACGGATACATCAAATGACAATCTAGGTCAAGTTCTTATTTGGGTCCAATCAACAAAATTTTGACAGAGTAATGCCCCTTGCACTTCGAAAAATACCAAAATTTCAGGTTTCCGTTCAATATCTCTTGAGTGGAGTTACATATAGAAATGAAATTTTGTATACAGACACATCAAATGAAAATCCAGGTCAAGTTCACATTTAGGTCCGATCAAAAAAATTTGGACAGAGTTATGCCCCTTGCACTTTGAAAAATACCAAAACTTCAGGGTTTCTGTTCAATATCTCTTGAGTGGAGTTACATATTGAAATGAAATTTTGTATACAGACACATCAAATGAAAATCTACTAGGTCAAGTTCATATTTAGGTCCGATGAACAAGATTTTGACAGAGTTATGCCACTTGCACTTCGAAAAATACCAAAATTTCAGGTTTCCGTTCAATATCTCTTGAGTGGAGTTACATATTGAAATGAAATTTTGTATACAGACACATCAAATAAAAATCTAGGTCAAGTTCATATTTGGGTTCAATCAAAAATTTTTATGCCCCCCTTTGAAGAAGAGGGGACATATTGCTTTGCCGCTGTCTGACTTTCTGTCTATCGGTCTGTCGGTCTGTCTGTCGGTCGGTCGGTCGGTCCACGACATCAGTTTCCGTTCAGTACCTCTGGAGTGGATTCACATATTGAAATGAAATTTTGTGTACAGACACATCAAATGAAAATCAAGTATAAAGTTGTGACAGACTTTAATCACAGAAGGGGTAGGGGGGCATTAATGTTTTACAAACATGACTTTTAACTTGTTACATTAAATTCACTCAACATTTATTGAATCTTTTACAAATTAAAATTTCATCAGGATATCGAGCCAATTGATTTTGAGTCAGATGGCGATATAAAGGCTACAAAACCATACCTTATTCCTAAGAAAAGGATTTTCAGCTGAGTTGCAAAATGCGGCTTTTAATTTGATGTGAGACGGGCGTCTGGGCAGTTGGGTGGGGGGCGTCAACATTTGGTTTCCAGACTATAAGTCAAGTATGATACATGCTAGTGCAATGAAACTTCATACATGTACACATACTCACCATGAGTCAAGGATGACCCCTATTGTTTTTAGGGTCCAAAGGTCAAAGTCATGGTACTCCTATGTTTGAAAATGGTTTCCGGATGATATAAGAGGGTGTATTGCACCTATGATCATGAAACTTGCCAGAAATGTTTCCCATGAATCGAATCAAAGATGACCCTTATTGATTTTGGGGTCCAAAGGTCAAGGTAATAGTACTCTGATGTTTGAAAATGGTTTTCAAATGATACAAGAGGGTGTATTGCACCTATGATCACGAAACTTGCCAGAAATGTTTCCAATGAATCAAGGATGACCCCTATTGATTTTTAGGTTGAGGTCAAAAGGTCAAAGGTCAATGTCAAAGGACTCAGATGATTGAAAATGGTTTCAGGACCATATTAGAGCTTGTATTGCACCTATGATCATGAAACTTTCCAGAAATATTTCTCATGAATCAAGGATGACCCCTATTGATTTATGGGTCCAAAGGTCAAGGTCACAGAGCTCTGATGATTGAAAATGGTTTCCGGACCATATTAGAGCCTGTATAGTTACTATAATCATGAAACTCGCCAGAAATGCTTTCCATGATTCAAGGATGACACCTATTGATTTTGAGGTCAAAAGGTCATAGGTCAAGCTCATATCACTGATGATTGAAAATGGTTTCCGGATAATTTTTGAGCCTATATTGCACCTATGATCATGAAATGTTCCGGAAATGTTTCCCTTAGTGATTTGGGGGCATCCAAAGGTCAAGGTCTTAAGACTCTGATAATTGAAAATGGTTTCAGGACCATATTTGAGCATGTATTGCACCTATTGTCATGAAACTTGTCAGAAATGTTTTCCATGAATCAAGGATGACCCCTATTGATTTTGGGACCAAAAGATCAAAGGTCAAATTCATAGGACTCGGGTAATTGAAAAAGGTTTCTGAATTATATATGAATGTGTATCAACCTGAAACATGCCTGTGATGTATCCCATCTGTCGAGACCATTCAAGTTTTGCAACTCGGCACTTTGCATCTTTGATGCATTGATGCATTTTGAGCTTATTTCTTCTTTACAGTGCTGTTGTATCCCAGAAACAAGCCAGAGTTTTTTGTCCCTTCTATCATTGAACAAAATTTTCAATAAATAAAGTTGAAAGATTTAAAATAAGTGTTTTCATGTCATTATAATAAACTTTTTGATATCTGAATTCTTAGAGATAATTTATGATAAATATAAGCAAAACAGTCAAACTCTTTATTATGCCCCCCTTCGAAGAAGAGGGGACATATAGGTTTGCCGCTGTCGGTTGGTCTGTCGGTCTGTCGGTCGGTCGGTCGGTCTGTCGGTCGGTCCGCGACATCAGTTTCCGTTCAATATCTCTGGAATGGATTCACATATTGAAATGAAATTTTGTATACAGACACATCAAACAAAAATCTAGGTCAAGTTCATATTTGGGTCCGATCAAAAAAATTTTGACAGAGTTATGCCCCTTGCATTTCGAAAAATACCAAAATTTCAGGGTTTCCATTCAATATCTCTTGAATGGAGTTACATATTGAAATGAAATTTTGTATACAAACACATCAAATGAAAATCTAGGTCAAGTTCACATTTGGGTCCGATCAACAAAATTTTGACAGAGTTATGCCCCTTGCAATTCGAAAAATACCAAAATTTCAGGGTTTCCGTTCAATATCTCTTGAATGGAGTTACATATTGAAATGAAATTTTGTATACAGACACATCAAATGAAAATCTAGGTCAAGTTCATATTTGGGTCCGATCAAGAAAATTTTGACAGAGTTATGCCCCTTGCATTTCGAAAAATACCAAAATTTCAGGGTTTCCGTTCAATATCTCTTGAATGGAGTTACATATTGAAATGAAATTTTGTATACAGACACATCAAATGAAAATCCAGGTCAAGTTGGTATTAAGGTCCGATCGATAAAATTTTGACAGAGTTATGCCCCTTGCACTTCGAAAAATACCAAAATTTCAGGGTTTCCGTTCAATATCTCTTGAGCGGATTCACATATTGAAATGAAATTTTGTATACAGACACATCAAACAAAAATCTAGGTCAAGTTCATATTTGGGTCCGATCAAGAAAATTTTGACAGAGTTATGCCCCTTGCATTTCGAAAAATACCAAAATTTCAGGGTTTCCGTTCAATATCTCTTGAATGGAGTTACATATTGATATGAAATTTTGTACACAGACACATCAAATGAAAATCCAGGTCAAGTTGGTATTAAGGTCCGATCGAAAAAATTTTGACAGAGTTATGCCCCTTGCACTTCGAAAAATACCAAAATTTCAGGGTTTCCGTTCAATATCTCTTGAGTGGAGTTACATATTGAAATGAAATTTTGTATACGGATACATCAAATGACAATCTAGGTCAAGTTCTTATTTAGGTCCAATCAACAAAATTTTGACAGAGTTATTGCCCCTTGCACTTCGAAAAAAACCAAAATTTCAGGGTTTCCGTTTGATATCTCTTGAGTGGAGTTACATATTGAAATGAAATTTTGTATATGGATACATCAAATGACAATCTAGGTCAAGTTCTTATTTGGGTCCAATCAACAAAATTTTGACAGAGTAATGCCCCTTGCACTCGAAAAATACCAAAATTTCAGGGTTTCCGTTCAATATCTCTTGAGTGGAGTTACATATAAAAATGAAATTTTGTATACAGACACATCAAATGAAAATCTAGGTCAAGTTCATATTTAGGTCCGATCAAAAAAATTTGGACAGAGTTATGCCCCTTGCACTTTGAAAAATACCAAAACTTCAGGGTTTCTGTTCAATATCTCTTGAGTGGAGTTACGTATTGAAATGAAACTGTTACTTTATACCCCCATAGGTTGTATCAATGCAAGTATTAAGTTGTGACAGACTTTAATCACAGAAGGGGTAGGGGGGCATTAATGTTTTACAAACATGACTTTTAACTTGTTTTCAATGAAACTAGGTGTCACGTTAACTACGTTTCCTTTCAGCTTTGCAACTCTCTAGCATTGGAATACGACACAATACGTAGCGAGTATTGGAATTATGTATCACGAGTTCTGTCCAATAAATTTGGCGAGGCCCCAGTATCAAAACCTGTGGACGTGGGGTCATGATAGTGGTGCAAGGAAGAGGAAAGGACTTTTGGTCTGAACAATCTAAATATATCCCCTGAGTGATCGTTTGCACTGGCCTTTCCCCTTTAGTATTGTGTGCGCACTTAAATACTCATCCTTCAATTGCGGATTATTTCTAGCTCAGTTTCATACCTTTTACAGCAGAGTGATTTTCCTACACAGAATTGCTAGAAAAATTTGCAAAATAGTCTTGTTTCTATGACCCCATAGAGTCAGCGATTATTTTACAAAGCTTACTGGAGAGTATAGAAATGGCAGCGAGGCAAAGGAAGTGTACCTATATGCCCCTTTTCTCTTACTTTGTAAAAATGCATCACCGGAGACTAATGTGTGAAGTACACAACCATTCAACATCTGTAAACGGTGACATTTTGAATGTATCCTTAAATGGTGACATTTTGAATGTATCCTTAAATGGTGACATTTTGAATGTATCCTTAAATGGTGACATTTTGAATGTTAACACTATTCAGAATGGTATCTGAATTATTTTTGTTACTGATATTAATTGTTATTAATGTCTTTGATTAAACAAGAATTTGTGTTCAAACCTTATATAGAAAGATACTGGTTAGCATTTGACTTTTTATATGACCTTAAAACAATTACAGAACAGAAAAGATTCATATTAACTGTAATTATAGGGTATTGTTTCAGGGAGCTATGTCTTCTAATGACCATTCACTTCATACCAATGTATATATTGGCCAAATGATACTTTTAAAAGTTTGCCTTTGACCTTTTCCGTAACCTATAATTTAATAAAGCTTTATACAAAGTTAGTGAAGGAAATTTACAGAATAATCTATATTTATAAGTAACGCAGCTCTGATTTTAATCCTCATTTCAAAATTTACTTTCAAATCTTTTTTATAGAGTAATCTTTACATCAGCCAATTTTATGTCTGATTGTTTGTAAAATACTGAATCCCAAAACAAAGATGAAAACAAAATTTGTATGATATAGGTCACATTTTCTGTATCTCTCACTTTCACAGTATTTTTTTTTCTAACAAAATTTACTTGTTAAGGAAATACACCAATGATCTTTTCTTTATACATTCCAATATGTTGCTCAGAAAAATACTATTGAAAATATATTTTGTCAAATATTTATCATTCAAATATCACTTTTGAAAAATTTAGGTAATTTAGTTTCATTTTCCCATTAATTCAGTATAACTTTCAAATTAAACCAGTTATTTCTTTCGAATAGAAATGTGGACTGTCTTTTACAGTTACAGTTTTTTCCCCCTTTGTCCTGAACTTTTTTTAATGCCAACTTGTGCTGCTATTTCAGATCTATAAACTCCATTGTAATATGAATATTATTTTCTTGAGCACTTTATTACAAAAATTATGTTTGCTACTAGCTAGGTAACCCCAAAAAGTTTTTGTGACTTCCAGTTCAATGAATTTTGTATTTTATAAGATTTTATACTGTGGTTTATAGCTTAAATGTAATGTTTTAGATACTTGATAATGTGCCAACTGAATGTATGTTATGTGTGTACATTTGTATATCGTAAAACTTTATGTCAGCTTTTTCTACTTTTATGACTTCCTCCTTTGATTTAGAATTTGTCAAATGAAAGAAATTCTATGTCTTAATATTTTACATTCATAACAGTGAAGTGAATTCTGAACTTGTCAGATAAATTTCAATGACTACTAAATAAAATTCTGTATGAATCATTGGTTGCGAATGTTGCCATTATACAGTTTAACTGGACTGTTTCGTATTTTGTTCAATAAAATACGCTAAAATCTGAAAGTATTAGTAAGTTGCATATTTTTTTATTATCATACATGTATATGTAAAAACCATGATGTGAGTATGTTTCTTTTGTTCGTAAGTCAGGTCAAAGTTCAAGCTTCCTTTCGGGAGATACACAATTTTGGTTCCATTGAAAGAGTTTTGTAAAAAGTGTACATACATGTATTAATTATCAGGACCAGCAGAGTAGATGACTAGACCCAAGGAATCATTGATTACAGTGGTCAAAGGTCATAAACAATGGAAAGAAATGGGAAATGGGACTTCAGTCTGTCTGTCTGTTAGTCATCAAATACTTTAACATTGATCATAACTATTGACTATTTTTAAAACATTTGTGATTGTTTCCTTGACTGGGAAATTTGACTTGATTTTTGAAAACTTGAATATTGGCCAGAATAACTGATTGGTATAAAGTGGTAGGGTTTTCATATTTCACAAGAGTTTACCTTGTGACAAGACCTTTTCTTTGATACATGTACCAATATTTTTATAACAATCACAGAAACATCAAACCTTCCACAAATGTTCCCAATGGGAAGAGAATGAACCCTATTGATTTTAGAGGTCAAAGGTCAAGGTCACAGTGGACTTAGGCATAAAATTCTTGTGAACAGAATAGAAGCCAAAGTAACCTTTACAGAAACAACAAACCTTCCACAAATGCTCCCCATTGGGAGAGGAAGGACCCTATTGATTTTGAAGGTCAGGGATCAAAGGTCAAGGTTTCAGTAGACTTAGGCATAAAATCTTTGTGAACAGCATAGCAGCCAAAGTAACCATTATAGAAACACCAAACCTTCCACAAATGTTCCTGATGGGGAGAGGATGAATCCTATTGATTTTGAAGATCAGGGGTATATGGTCAAGGTTACAGTGGACTTTGGTTTAAACTCCTTGTGAACAGCGTAGAAGCCAAAGTAACCATTACAGAAACACCAAACCTTCCATAAATGTTCCTCATGGGGAGAGAACAAAGCCTATTGATTTTGAAGGTCAGGGGTCAAAGGTCAAGGTCACAGTGGACTTAGGATTTAAGTCCTTGTGAACAGCATAGAAGCCAAAGTAACAGTTACAGAAACATCAAACCTTCCACAAATGTTCCCCTTAGGGAGAGGTTGAACCCTATTGATTTTGAAGGTCAAGGGTTAAATGACAAGGTCACTGTGGACTTAGGCCTTATATCCTCGTGAACAGCAAAGAAGACCAATCATCATAGAAACATCAAACCTTCCACAAATGTTCCCCATAGGGAAAGGATGAACCATATTGATTTTCAAGGTCAAAGTCACTGTGGACTTTGGCATAAATTGTGACTTTGACCTTGGAATTTGACCTACTCTGGCAAAATTCATCTTTATCTTATACATTGTATATGCCTTTGAGGGGCATCAGTGTTTCACTAATTGAAACATCTTGTTTTGTACATATAGGTCACATGAAATAGATGATATTAGGCAACCTAATAAAGTCACAATTTATGAAATACGTTTACATTGGGTCAATAGGTCAAGGTCACTGTAAGGGAAAAATTGGCCTCAGATATTAGTTTCTAGATGTTTTTCAAGGACCTTGTATGTAATTATTTAAACCAGATTTGGATATATTGATACTTAATATAGAGGAGTTGGTCAAAGCTCAAGGTCATACTTCCTTTCACTAATCAAGCTGTCAGAGCATTGGTATTTATTATACACATCATCTAGACTTAAATACAATATATCATTATTTTATATGTAAGTTGATCACATACTTTCAAACACATATAGACACATCTTTAATATAAAAATCCACTCAAAATGCATTTTAATACACAAAAGGGAAAAGCATACATTGTTTATTTACCAGGCATGCACTAACATGAATCAAAATATTTTTTGTAGTTTTTCGTTTCTGAGACAAGCAGACTTGGTGCATGTACCAAACTTAAATCCTTGATGTACGTTTACGTTTAGACAAACGTTTAAAAATACTCTGTTTTTACTTTTTATATCGCCTGCAAAGCAAGAAAGCATTTATGGTTTTGTTCTATGAATGTCGCCACCTCTTAATTTTTCAAAAGTACCCGCAAACTAATAATAGATAAAGTTCTAAGTAAAGTGATAATGTCTTTCCATTGTAACATCAAACTTCAGTAAATTGAAAATAGCGTAATTCCATATGCATATAATTATATTTTCTTCCTGGTTTTAGTCATACCAAAAAGTAAGCAAAGGATCCCATTATTGTGTCGGATCCAAAAATAAGTATTTTATAGTATGTAAATTTTTAAAACCATTTCTTTTTTGCTTTACAAATGACCAATTATTTTCGTGTTTATGTAAATTCTTATGTAGGCTACCGCCTACTTCCTATATGTTCCCAGGGACGCTGGTGTTTTATTCATTGATATGTCAATTGCTAATGGATTATTTATCCTTGTACATAACCTATAGAGCGTGTCGCGACCCCTGATTTTACCTATTTTCGGAAGTGCGCATTAAGTCAGGTATACACTGTACATACTGTTGTGAAAAAAGAATTGATGTATTATATATACCAGTATACAGCCAGGTGAAAATTACTTCTGAATCCCAAAATAAGACATCGATTTTATGCTTATCTAACTTGTATGAAGATTTTGTGGTTCTTTGTGCATTAGAAATGTTTTGAAAGCGGATTAGACGACACAGACCTGTTCAAAACAGTAAAGGTAAGAAAAACATTTGTTTTCTTTTGTACGTTTATTTCTTTGTATTCTTATTTGTTATGGTGTACAACACGATGTGTAGGTAACAATGTGAAAAATTGATGGTTTTCAGTAACATAAACTACAACGAACAGTGGTCTCTAAATACGTCTCGTAACAATAAAAATAAAAGCCCCTCTGTGACCAAGGGACATTTTATAGATCTCCTGATTTTTAATTCTTTGTTACAATAAAACGTGTTGATCAGATCTATACATAGGTTTGTGATGTAAACATATAGCTATAAATCCGTTATATTACAAAGGGGATTTTACATATGTATCAAGTTACAGGTGTGAGTATGCTGTTAATTGACCTATATTTACCTGAGCTGTGGAAAATTAATTGGAGTATTTGTCAATATCATGGAAAGGCGATGGGCCAGAACCCACGTTCAACGTTGTTACTCAACCAGCTTGACTTTTTGTGTGAAAAGATATATTTTAGGATACTTTCGTGACACGAAGTGGTTTCTTTATACTTTTAATAATATCGGGTACACAAATATGCAGACTTAGGACTGGAGAAACAACTGTTGTTATTTTGGAACCCCCCCCCCCCCCCCTCCTTACACTCACACATTTTATCAATAGGAGAACATTCAGTCCACAAAAACATGAGTCATGTTATCTGATTTTCACTTAAGATGAAACTATGTAACGTATATTTTTTCTGCGTCAAAAGGTGAGCTATTCCTCCGCCTCTCACCTCGTGACTTATGACGACGTATGACGTTAACGTAAGATTGTGAGTGGTCACGTATAAATCCTTCTCTCTACCTTCCTGGAGTATGGTCATGTTTGATTATGTATGATTATTGGGATGTCGTAACGAGTCGCTAATTCGTCAAGTTTGTACACAGCTCGGGGCTATGATTTACGTATATCGGCGTCACATCAGGTGTAGGATTCGATCATCCGTACATTATCTGTGTAGATAACTGTTGTTTTATCATCTGCAGATCAGAAGTAATTTAATCAACTATTATAATGAAAAAAAAAGATATATATGATATACTACTAAACAAGATCATTATTTCTTTCTTCTTTAGAGAAGCGAGACGGAAGTTCATTATGTTGATTGTAATTAATTTGTCTCCTACGTCCGTCCGTCATACCAAGTATTTATCCCCCTACGTCCGTCCGTCATACCAAGTATTTGTCCCCTACGTCCGTCCTTCATTCCAAGTATTTTGAAGGAATGTTGCGTGTTGTGTTGCAAAACTTCCTGTTCAGGGAATTCCTTATATCATGAAGTACTTTGTAGGTGTTGGGATGTTTTTGTCAATTCTACCTTTTGTCTATATGTCCGATCTAGAGATACGCTGTAATTTTTGCTCTAATTCTTTTTGCTTCGTAATTTCCTATCAGTAACCTATGATACTAGTACTATCAGGGTAACCCCCACCGTCTCCCCCTAAATTCTTATATATTAACGTAAAAAGAAGACTGAAGGTCCGATGCCCGCCAAACTCCGCCACGTTACTTTTTACCCCGTGCACAAACCAACTATTTTAAGTCTTCTCCTTTACAGAAATTTAATACAATGATTGTCCGCCTTGTAAAGAAGAAATGAACGGACCCTATTATCATTGTGGCGTTCACATTGTGTCACTTAGATACGTTTTCATTCAATGACCTCTTAAAACTTGGAGGCAAAACAAGACACCCTGCCCAGTCATGAACAAACTGAATGGCATCTTTTGAAATATAAAGATACACTCACATTAGAATAAATGCACAGAAGGATGTTGAACTTTTGAAATGAAACTAAAATCGAACAGAAATTTCAAATATTTGTAGGATTATTTGCGTGGAGGGTATGTTCGAAAATTATATTGTTACTAGGGCACGGGGATTTCAATGATTCTGTCATCCCCGGTATATGTACTTAAATTCAAAATCCTGTGGTAAAACTGTGGTAATATAAATTTAATAGTGAACAACATATTCAATCAAATTCATAGTTGGCAGCTTTATTTGTTAAATTTATGAAATGATTTTATCTCTACTTCTTACTGTACCGTTTGCGTGACGTTAAATAGAGCTGTAAGTCTATTTTATGTTTGGGCCATGCAAGATTCACAATGGTATCACATGTTGGGTTTCCCATGATCTTCATAAGCAACGCCCCATTCTTTAGGTATTGTGAGAATTTAAACACAGCTTGGCTTTGAACCATCTACATGTATATTGAACAAAGGAATTGCGTCACATTTAAATATATCTATATGGATGAAAGATTTGTTATACATTGTAATCATGACAATCATTCAGAACAGTCAAATAAATGATATGCTATTTTCATATTCTTAACATGACTTAGATGTTTCTGTTGATTAAAATTCTAATCTGAAGATGGAATCAGAATGACAGGCAAATACATTTTAATGAACACGTTCTTCTCATTTCAAATAACAGGCAAATACATTCTAATGAAAACTTTCTTCTCATTTCAAATGCTTGAAGCTTATACCTTTATATCCAAATGTTCATTTATTTATTGACCAGATTGCAGGGACGTATATAAAATATTTATATACGTTCCTGCAGATTGTAAAGCAAATCAGGTCTATAGATTGACGATGTCTGTCTGTCCATCACCATTTAAGTAAAAATTCTATAGTTGAAGTAAGATAGAAACATAACATATTTTCTGTAGTTGCTTTTGAGAAGACCTTTCATTTGATACTATAACTTGACCCAGGGACCTTGATTTAAGACTTTGATCAACTTGCAATTTTAATGTTTATGCACATCATCTATTTCTATTACATGCACTTCTCTTATTCTTTATAACCTGCATAGATGTACCTTTAGCATGAGGGGTTAGAAAAACAGAAATGTTTATATTTTTATACATTTTACAGAGATACAAGGCAACATGTACCTAGTTAGAATCAGTGCTTTAGTGGTGATATCCATTTCTTTAGTAAGTTGTGTTGAGTCCCTTGCAGCAGGAGGACCTAATGTGTGCCAGAAAATTGTAACGTAAGTAATGTTATTCAACTAGATACAATCAATGCTGCATACCATAGACATCAAAGATCTGTGTATGGTTTCTTTTGAAAATGGACCCTTTTTAAAATTAATTTCTCTAAAATTGAATTTTGATATAATTTCTAAAGAGAATAATGTTTATACTTTGAGAAAAGTAATGAAAATAAACTCCTCATCGTTTCCAAAGACATATATATATATATTTTTTTAGATATCATGAAAATGTAATTGTTGGAAAAAAGCATCATTTTGGACTATTTCTGTTGAGATAATTTAGATAGGGATCTCAAGCTACTTTTACCTTTTGTATACACTTCAAACTTGCAAAGTTAACAAGATATATAGATTTATCGTATTATTATGATTGCTGCTAGTGAAAGAAATTTCAAATTTTAATTGCTCATTTCTTGTGACAAAGCTTTTCTTTTTTAGTAAGACAAATGACCTTGAAAATGGAGCTATTTTATAATGAGCTCTCTAATGTAATAAATGTCGAGATACTATATAAGGTCTGTTTACAAAGAAGTGGTGACACCTACAGTGCATAACTCTTCAAGTGTTGTGACTCTGTCAAGCAAAAAGTAATAGTACCCGCCATGCCGGTCACTATTTTCTCATATTCCCCATGTGCTTAACCAATGAGATTCCAAGTATTGTCCATGTGATGTGCTAAAACCATTTCCACTCATTATCTGCTACCATAGCCAATGTTTGACATCTGTGTTTTACAGCGTTTTGATAACAGAATACGCATTATGCATTTTTCCTCTAATTTGAGTTAATGTATCAGCCATGAATTCTTACAATTTTTTTCCATCAATGTGTAAACAGTCTCTGAAATTAGTTTTATCCATAACTTTAAAAAATTGACATTTAATTGGTGAAATTCTGACCAATGACTTTTCCATGTATATGTATGTATTATATGTTTACCGCAGCAAGTTGAATATGGTTGTACAAGCAACACAACAGCCGTACACACGGTGTACAATTACATGGTGTACAGATTTGTGGAGTTTCTTTAGGTGTACAAACTGCTAGTAAGTTTTAATTGTTTCTATAGGCACTTAAGGATTTTTTTTCTCTCTGAATTTTAAGTCATTCTTCCAATGATGTCCACTTACCTTACCAGGTCTTCAGTCTTTTGAGTATCCTATTTGTTTAAAAATTAATCTGGTAATTATAACCTCTGTAAAAAAAATGCTTTTGTCATGATTGCGCTTTTTTGGAATTACTTATTATGAAGTGAGAAAAATTACTGCCTTGAGTGTCTATAAAATTTAATGTTATTTTGTCTTCATCACCCTAAATGGCCATTGTGAATTACTGTTTTGTATGAGCTTGTGTGGTTTTATTTTTACAATGCAAACTTGCTCAAAGTTTGATATATTTAAAAAAAAAAATCAAAGAAGCAAACAAACAAATTGAACACAATGCTACGATCAGGTGATGGAGACAACATAAATACATGTTCATCTATTATCAGAGCCATTGTTCAACATACAGATGCTCAACTATAGGAGAGGAAAGTGTAGTTTGTCTGCGAATTGAACATTGGCTACTGATGGATCAACACATTTAATATTTTTATCCATATATTGTGAACTCTTGATTCTGCGTTTTCAGAAGGGAGGATACAGTAAACAAACTGACACAAATTCCCTATGAAAAATGTACACGGACTTGGTGTCCGAATTTCTGGGAATTTTTCCGTTGTACAAAGTGCTAGTGAGTAAAGCATGTCAATTGTAAAAAGTGATGGTGCATGAAATATAATTGAATAAAAAGATATTTGATCTTGGAAAAATATTGGGTGATGGTATAACTGTCTCAGTAAATTTGTAAAAATCCCCCCCCCCAAAAAAATAAATACATGTAAATAAAAAAAACCCTGAAAGACTACCACATATGCATTCAATTGGAAATTGCATTTGCTTAGCATCTAGCAGAAATTATATGTATGACTGTAATATAGGATTTGGGATGGTATTTTCAGGTTTTGATAGATCATTGTATTGTTTGGTGATGTTCAGTGTACTGTATTCAATTTGTACTCTGCATAATAAGCCTTTTTCACATAACGGCATAACTAGTACTTTCTCTCGTTACATCACAATAACAATTAAAGTGATTGTCATTGACATCATTTTGTGGAAAAGATACTGTAGCAACTGGACTGAAGATATGTGAAGATGGCTTATTTGTTGGAATGAATGTTTAATGTGTGGTAATTTTATTTTTTGCTTGGATGAAGTTTCAACATTGTTATTTTTTTTTTTTTTTTTTTTTTTTGGTGGAAAACTTTCATCTGAAGTTTACTGCATCAAAAGGAAAAATAACATGTCTTGATTATTTATATCTTAAGATTAATGAATATCTCAATGTTAACTGTTATCAGACTTTCCTTGTCAAGGTCGTCCATTGAAATTTTAATCCCATTAACAAAAAGGGCTGAAAGATTTGTCTGTGCCTGTATCCATTATTTCAATTTTCTTTTCTATTATTGAGTCTTATATAATATCTGACCTGTCAATCAGTTATATTTATAGCTTCATATGAAGAGCTGTCTCAGTATTAATTGACAGAAAAGGACAGCTACAATTAATGATAATGATCCACAGATGTTTCAACTTCATAGTACTTACATTTTCTTACAATAATTACAGCACTCTGTATAGAACTGGTTACAAGCAGGTGACAGTAACAAAGTATGTGACAGAATATCACTGTTGTGATGGTTATATCCAGTCAGGAAATCAGTGTGTCTGTAAGTAACTATGCTTCATACTTATCTATCATTATGAAGTTTCTTATGAGTTCTTTGTGCTTCTTTATGAATGCCTTTGTTGCAAGAGCAACATGCAGGGATCACATTGGCCAGCTATACTACGGTTAGTTTGTCCATCTGTCTGTCTGTTGGTCTCAAATTCATGAACGAAATTGTGATATATAATATCATGAAACTTGCATCCAACTTGAAGGGATGGTCAATTATGACAAAATTATCACATGTCAGTCACTTTCAAGGTCAAAACCCTATGTTTCAGGTCAAATATGCAACAGATGATGCCCCTTCTCGATCTGTCTAGTTCTCTAGTTTGAGTATATAATCTAAAAAGTTTTAGAGAAAGGTACACATATTATATAATATACATTT
The DNA here is from genome assembly GCA_033119305.1 of Pinctada imbricata. Lineage (NCBI taxonomy): Eukaryota > Metazoa > Mollusca > Bivalvia > Pterioida > Pteriidae > Pinctada > Pinctada imbricata. The sequence continues at coordinate 50,587,039 of VSWD01000008.1, read as the reverse complement.
TTGTATCCTTGTAATATATTACATGTAAAATATTTTCTAGAAACTATTAGTAACCAGTAAATGGTTTCAAGGTTTTTAGGTGTCTGTGCCATATGCCTATTTGAACTATATATAATTTAACTGTATTGTATTTAACTGTTTGACATTAGCTTATTATATGTACTTATGTTATTTCAGCTTACTGTCAGAATGGTTGTGAACAAGGTACATGTGTAGGTCCTAATGACTGTGAGTGTGATCCTGGGTGGAGAGGTCCAGACTGCTCATCAAGTATGTATTACGTACAGTATGTTACATAGTACTGAATCTTGAGTGTATGATCTCATCTGGACAGAATTATCTGCAAGTCCACTGCTTATAACATTGATAGCTGGTCCGTACAGAGGATAAATACTATAATGTTATATGCTCACTGTCACTTATAACATTGATAGCTGGTCTGTACAGAGGGTAAATACTATGATGTTATATGCTCACTGTCCAATAATCATGTACCTGAAATACTGATAAATTATGTTCCTTATTCAGAGGTGAGAGAGGAAAAGCACTATTATGCATAGTGACTTGGAAATATCATCCCAAATCAAAGATTTGTTATGTCTTTGACTCCGCAAGTGTTGCACAAATCTTTAGGACATGGGTGTCGTTGTTTATGCTTGTAAAAGTTGTAGCAGATACTCTACATAATGAAGTTGCTTTGAGTATAACATATTTTCGTGTGTTATGTCTTATAGACTGCAGTGCTGAGACATGGGGTCCATACTGTCAGAGTGTATGTGATTGTAGCGGTCACGGACAATGTGATATCAACTCTGGTCACTGTGTATGTGCTGCAGGTACGTAGATACAAGAAAAGTTACCTCAATATGACTTTGTATATGAATAATAGTGCAGAACCTTTTAACGAGCCGTGACAAATGTCCAGGGAGCTAATGTCATAGTCTGATTATCGGTGTCATCGGTTGCATGGACAAAACATTAACCAGGGCTATATCTCATGATCTATAAGGGGTAGGGGCTTTGTAATCATATTTCTCATGTGGATTCCTCACGACCAGACGTTTCATTTTGGCCCATGACTTTTGACCTAGTGACCTTGTCCTTGCAGTTTGACATACTTTTCAAAAACGTTAACCTGGGCTACATCTCTTGAACTGTAAGGGGTAGGGCTTTGATATTTCACATGTGGATTCCTCATGACCAGACCTTAACTTTTGACCCCTTGACCTTGGGATTTGACATTCTGTTCAAAACCTTAAACCTGGGCTATATCTCTTGACCTGTAAGGGGTAGGGCTAAGATATTCGCGTGTGGATTTCTCATGACCATATCTTTCATTTGGGACCTTGACTTTTGACCTAGTGACCTTGACCTTGCTGTTTGACCTACTTTTCAAAAACTTTAACCTGAGCTATATTTCTTGAACTATAATATAGGGTAGGACTTTGACATTCCTCATTACCATATTTTTCATTTAGGACCTTGACTTTTGACATAGTGACCTTGACCTTAGAGTATTTTCCTACTTTGCAAAATGTTAACCTGGGCTTATCCTCATGAAATATAAGGGGTAGGGCTATGATATTTTACATGTGATTACCTCATGACCAGAACTTTCATTTTGGACCTTGGCTTTTAACGTAATGACCTTGATCTTGCAGTTTTACCCACTTTTTAAATTTTAACCTGGCCATATCTCACTAGCTTAAAATATTGCCATTTTACTATCAAAAACCTACATGGCAAGCTATGTTGTCTTCTAACAAGTCATATTAAAATTGATTGTGATGAGAAATCTTAAATAGAAATAATCTGTTAAAAGATTTATTCCATGAAACTCCAGATTCTTATGAATGATATATTTTGTGTCTCATTTATGACATATCCTCGAAAGTATGATTTTAGAAAATGTTTAGGGAAATTGTAAATGATAAAGCTGGTAAAAATGCACAAGAATCTCTCTTTGAAATTTCAATTGAACATTTTCATATGAAAGTTCCTTTTTTCCAGGTTTTACAGGAGGGAGTTGTCAAACAAAGTGCCCGCATGGAACATATGGGCCTAACTGCCAGTTGATGTGCAAGTGCAAGAATGGTGCCACATGTGCCTCCGGCAATGGCATGTGTTACTGTGCCGCTGGCTTCCATGGTGCTTTGTTAGTATATTTTTTGTGCCATGCTACATAAATATTTATGAGTTATATTTTATGCATTTAATCTACATTATGTCTCACAGTCTATTTCCGCTCTTTATTTTTGTTGTCTCAATTTATTTATCCAAAGGTCATCACTAAACAGTATCTTCTAAATGGTATCAACTAAGTTTAATTCAAATTTTTAAAGCAAAGACATCAAAATTAAGTTTATATCCATTTTCCAAAGTGAGCATTGCAGACAGAAACTCAGCCTTAAAGAAATCAATTTTTTTTATTATCCAGTGTTCCGCTATCTAATTTAGCATTTTTTCATGCAATTATGTATTAAAAACCAACAACAACAAAAATTACCAACATACATGTACTAGATCATATGATTAATAAAGTCTATATTTATTACAGCTGTGAGTTAACATGTGATTCTCAAGGTGAACACTGTAGTGATCAGTGTAAATGTCAGAATAACGCTTCCTGTGAGACACAGACTGGGGCATGCTCCTGTACCGAGGGATGGATGGTATGTGATCAAAATCTGCTTTCTGGGGTTTGTTATGTCAAAAGGATATAGAAATGAATGTGTGTGGTCAATTTTCAAGGTTTGAGGTCAAGTCTCAAGAAGCACTAAGTAAAACCCTTTAAATAGCCTGGATGACACATCTAACTTTGAACAATCAAACTTCTGTCAATGAGTAGTCCATTACGAGTGGAAAAAAACTTCTTATGTTCAAGATCAAAGATCAGATATAAATGCTTGCTTAACTATCCTATGGACACCCTTAAAACCTCATATTTAAAAAAAGAAAGAGGGATGCCTGCCTATTAAAGCTAAATGTCATATGTCAAAAGTCAAGACCTCCACAGTAATATGCATTCTACTATGTCAAAAATCCTAATTAAGACTTTATGATAGGTGACAAATTGAAAATTTATCTTTTCGAATTCATATTACATTTTATTCTTGTGGTGCATTTCATTGGATGTTTTGTTTGTGATTTTGTCAGGGTGCTATATGTACAGAGCCGTGTATGGAGGGTACACACGGGAAGAATTGTGCTGAAATGTGTACATGTTATAACAATGCTACATGTGACAAACAAAGCGGAAACTGTACATGTACACCAGGCTATCTTGGATCTCAGTAAGTGAAAGATGTCCAATATATCTAGTTAATTGGTATTGCAGGATAATTGCTTAAACATCAAAATCTAATTAACATTATATTATTGCATTATAATAATGAATATAATTTTAGGACAGAAAGAAGATAAAAAACAATGTTTAATTTACTTTTTCAATAAATTAAAGGACAACAGATAAATTATACTTTAGTACAATGTATTTACATATTTCCATTACATGATATCATGTCCCAAAAAATTAGATTTGATCCTTTTTCTCATAAGTACATGTTAATTACATGAAATACCTGTCAACTTGTTTTACATTATATGTTGATATATTGTAGATGTGAAAAGGAATGTCCTCCAGGCAGATGGGGTCAGTTTTGTTCTGGCACATGTGACTGTAAAAATGGTGGCACGTGTGACCATGTGACAGGCATGTGTACATGTGTGGAGGGGTATACTGGAGCAGACTGTACTACTAGTTGTAAGTATGTCATGTACTACTAGCAGTAAATAGGTCATGTACTACATGTACTAGCAGTAAGTGTTCATGTTCTACTAGCAGTAAGTAGGTCATGTACTACTAGCAGTTATTAGGTCATGCACTACCAGCAGTAAGTACAATATGTTATGTACCGTGATATCGGGAGTGTAGTGAGAAGATTTACGATGATACATGATCATACCAGTATAGTTTTATAAGATAGTATAGTCCTTGTTATACTATATTGTTACTAGATACCAAACAATGATGCATTTGGCATCACAAATGAATTAAAATATTTTAAACATTATTACAGTATGTAGTGGTGTAGTATTTTTTTTCACTACTTATTTCCTGCATTTCATATCTTTTAATAATGTAAACTTTTATTGAAATGTATGTTAGACTTTTATGGTGTTTTATCGATAATGATATGTATTACAGTGTGCCCTGTATGGAGATACGGCAGTGACTGTCTCAGTGTATGTGATTGTGATGAAAGCACTTCAGAAAGGTATATAACATGTTTGCCCTTGATCTTCCATGGAATAATTCTTTGGATGGATTGCTCTTAACTCTTGAAATACATGTAGTAACCTAGACTTTCTTATTAAAAAGTTTATGATTGCATGGCTATATTGAATTATGAAGGACAGTGCTTAAATATCATATATGGCAGATTATCTATGACTAGTAAGCTTTTGTTTTGAGTAAATCTTTGAACATATGACCTTGACCATGTACTTTAGCTTATCTAAAAAAAATCTCGGTTTCAGTATATCTTTTTAGATGAAAGGGATGGAGCTTTTGTATATATAATTCCCTGTGAGAAGTCTTTCTTTGGTTCAATGACCTTGATCTTTGACTTTTTAAAAAATCTTATTTGTACTACAGTATACCCAGATTTTTTTGCGAGGTACTTACATGTATTTTTGCTATATACACAAGTGATTAGAATCGTGAAAAATTATTTTTCGAGACAAATCGTGTTTGGTAAAGTATTACATAAAGGACTAGGTGCGCTAACCCCTCATATCGGCCCTATAATTTCGACGAAAAATATTTTTGATAAACGAATTATTAATTATCACTTTTTGCAAGTTGAATGTTTGAGAAAATACCGCATCATAATTTTGAGCCCTCGTAACGTCACACGCGTGACGTATGACGTCATGTTTTGACGTCATTTACCCTGAATGACGTCATTTACCCTGAATGACGGAAAACTCTGGAAAATCATCGCATTTTACACATATCTTCAAAATTCATCTATGCTCCAGGCCTCGCCCACGAATTTTTTTATGCAAATTAAAAGGCCGATCAGCAATCCATCGATTGACACAAAAATATTTATGTGCAAGGACTGGATAACCATTTGATTTTATAGTTTTGTATCGAAATATCGCTCATTTCTTGATATTTTCAATGATTTCAACGTTTTTAGACATTTTGAGCGACGTATTATTCAGTATAGGACCAGAAATAAAAAAAAAGCTTTCATGATTTGGATTCACCACACATTTGATATTTTATAAACTAGAATATTATGGATGTATAAACAACTTTGAAAATAGGGCCGAAATGACAGGTTACCGCACCTACTCCTTTGCATAGTTGTTGCATTTTGTTCTTATTGAACATGTGTCATTCTTCACATATCCCGATAAAACATAAAGAAAATTATATTGATAATATTCTTATGATAAAAATAATAAAAGCTTTAATAATGAAATGTACAAAACATTGCTGTCATATGCACACACATTTGTATTTGTTTGTAATTTAGCAATTGCGAAAATAAAGACACCCTATTTTATCATCAAATCACGAAATTTGATACTCGCGAAAATTTCTGGTTATACCTTATTTCTAATTGAATTGATTTCATCATCTGTAATTTTAGCTGTCATCCTGGGACAGGGCATTGTAATTGCGCACCAGGATTTAGCGGACCGATATGTAACGAGACCTGTCCTGTGCCGTATTATGGTGTCAAGTGCTCACAAGTCTGTCACTGTCAAAACGGAGGCATGTGCCATCCAGTTACTGGTGAATGTCAGTGTAGGCCGGGATTCACAGGGGACCTGTATGTATATACTTGTATACAAAAATGTTGTGATTTTGTTGAAGACTCCTATTACATTACAAGCTATTGTTTTTGTACCTACATGTATGTTGAAATGAAACGGTCAAGAATGATAAAACTTGTGACATGCTTGCAAAATATGCCTTGTTTGCTATCACAATTCTTTATGAATATAATTGTTAGTCTAAGAGAAAAATGTTTTCATACATTAGTGGCTTTGCTTGTTTTGCTAACGTACAAATCCTGCTTAGTGATGTACATGTAAATGTAGATCAGAGCCTGAACAAGAGGAGAAAATTACTGATAATTACTACATGCTAATCTGATTTTTAATTGAATTGATGCATGATGAAAAAAAAATTGTTGCAGATTTCTTCTATTCAATTTGTTCATTATGCTCATTATTAGTCCTGATTTTATCAGTTGTAACTCCACCTGTGCCTATGGTTGGTATGGACTGAACTGTACCCAGGAATGTCAGTGTGAGAATGGGGCGTACTGCCACGCCCAGAGTGGGTACTGCTCATGTACTGAGGGTAGGTACATGTGTACTATGTTATCTTGTCTTTTGTTTTAGTAACCGTACTACATTTTTGTATCTCTTTATTACAACAGACTTTTTAGCTCACCTGAGCGAAGCTCAAGTGAGCTATTGTCATAGCGCGCCGTCCTTCGTCGTTGTCCGTCTGGCGTAAACTTTTAACATTTTCAACATCTCCTCTGCAACCGCTGCACAGAATTTCATGAAACTTTACAGGAAGGAAGTACTCAAGGTCCTCTACCAAGTTTGTGTTTTTTGTGCCGATTGGTCAACAAATATGGCCGCCGAGGGCTCTGATTGGCTGACACATTTTTGACATCTCCTCTGCAACCGCAGCACAGAATTTCATGAAACTTTACAGGAAGGAAGTACTCAAGGTCCTCTACCAAGTTTGTGTTTTTCGTGCCGATTGGTCAACAAATATGGCCGCCGAGGGCTCTGATTGGCTGACACATTTTCAACATTTCCTCTGCAACCGCTGCACGGAATTTCATGAAACTTTACAGGAAGGAAGTACTCAAAATCCTCTATCAAGTTTGTGTTTTTCGTGCCAATCAGTCAACAAATATGGCCGCCGAGGGCTCTGATTGGCTGACACATTTTCAATATCTCCTCTGCAACCGCTGCACAGAATTTCATGAAACTTTACAGGAAGGAAGTACTCAAGGTCCTCTACCAAGTTTGTCTTTTTCGTGCCAATCCGTCTACAAATATGGCCGCCGAGGGCTCTGATTGGCTGACACATTTTCGACATCTCCTCTGCAACCGCTGCACAGAATTTCATGAAACTTTACAGGAAGGAAGTACTCAAGGTCCTCTACCAAGTTTGTCTTTTCTCGTGCCGATCGGTCAACAAATATGGCCGCAGAGGGCTCTGATTGGCTGACACATTTTCGACATCTCCTCTGCAATCGCTGCACAGAATTTCATGAAACTTTACAGGAAGTACTCAAGCTCCTCTACCAAGTTTGTGTTTTTCCTGACGATTGGTCAACAAATATGGCCGCCGAGGGCTCTGATTGGCTGATACATTTTCAACATCTCCTCTGCAACCGCTGCACAGAATTTCATGAAACTTTACATGAAGGAAGTACTCAAGGTCCTCTACCAAGTTTGTGTTTTTCGTGCCAATCATTCAACAAATATGGCCGCCGAGGGCTCTGATTGGCCGACACATTTTCGACATCTCCTCTGCAACCACTGCACAGAATTTCATGAAACTTTGCAGGAAGGAAGTACTCAAGGTCCTCTACCAAGTTTGTATTTTTCGTGACGATTGTTCAACAAATATGGCTGCCGAGGGCTCTTATTGGCTGACACATTTTAGACATCTCCTCTGCAATCGCTGCACAGAATTTCATGAAACTTTACATGAAGGAAGTACTCAAGGTCCTCTACCAAGTTTGTGTTTTTCGTGCCGATTGTTCAACAAATATGGCTGACAAGGGCTCTTATTGGTTGACACATTTTCAACATTTCTGCAACCACTGCACAGAATTTCATGAAACTTTACAGGAAGGAAGTACTCAAGGTCCTCTACCAAGTTTATCTTTTTCGTGCCAATCAGTCAACAAATATGGCCGCCGAGGGCTCTGATTGGCTGACACATTTTCGACATCTCCTCTGCAACCGCTGCACAGAATTTCATGAAACTTTACATGAAGGAAGTACTCAAGAACCTCTACCAAGTTTGTGTTTTTTGTGCCGATTGGTCAACAAATATGGCCGCCGAGGGCTCTGATTGGCCGACACATTTTCAACATCTCCTCTGCAACCACTGCACAGAATTTCATGAAACTTTGCAGGAAGGAAGTACTCAAGGTCCTCTACCAAGTTTGTGTTTTTTGTGACGATTGTTTAACAAATATGGCTGCCGAGGGCTCTTATTGGCTGACACATTTTAGACATCTCCTCTGCAACCGCTACACAGAATTTCATGAAACTTTACATGAAGGAGGTACTCAAGGTCCTCTACCAAGTTTGTGTTTTTTGTGCCGATTGGTCAACAAATATGGCCGCCGAGGACTCTGGCTGACACATTTTAGACATTTCCTCTGCAACCGCTGAATTTCATGAAACTTTACAGCAAGCAAGTACTCAAGGTCCTCTGCCAAGTTTGTGTTTTTCTTGTCGATAGGTCAACAAATATGGCTGTAAAGGGCTTCGATCTGTAGAAGTATTTTAGTGACTTTTTACCCTTTGTCTGCAACTCAGGTGAGCGACGTGGCCCCCTTGGGCCTCTTGTTTTCATGTACATTTGTAAAATAATATGAAGGCCACCTAATTTAGCCGTCCCCATGGATTAGTCAATTTTAATATTCATATTAATGTCCCTAAAATGAATAAGAGTTCTTAAATAAATTGTTTTAAATAGGCTACAAGGGTAGACAGTGTAAGGAGCAGTGTAACCCAGGCACATACGGCTTTAACTGTAGCTCACCGTGTGTATGTCTGAACGGAGCCCAGTGTCACCATAGTAATGGAGATTGTACATGTATGCCAGGTTACATAGGTGATACTTGTAATACAACATGCCCGGTAAGTATGAAATAGTTTGTTTATTTCATTAGTTATTGCAGATTTTTTTTCCCATTAAGTGGCAAACTTGACATGAGCGTTATACTCCAGAAACCTTAAATTCCTTCATACTTTGGTCCAATGAAACCATTTCATTGTTTATTTATGAAACAATTATTCATTGCATCTTCATACTTTAAAAGTTATCAAACGTTTTGTTTTTGTTTTTTTCCCCCGTAATCAGAGATTTAACTTTGGCATAACTTTTGAATGCTAAGTGATGGGTGGGGCTTTCATATTTCGCATGTGTATTCCTTGTGACAAGAGCTTTCCGTCGATACCAAAATTGTGTACCTTGTGACCTTGACCTTAGAGTTTAATCTACTTTTGAAAAAAATTAACCTTTGCCATGGCTTTTGAATGGTAAGTGATAGGGCTTTCATATTTCACATACATGTATGTATTGGAATGAGGATGGCCACGGACTCTGGAAAACATGAAAAATTCGGAATAAAAATTCCCTGCAGGAAAAAATCAGGGAATTTGAAAATTTCATGAAATCTTGGAATTTTATTCAGTAAATGTTTGAAGTAATAACAAGTACCTGATAGAATTGACAATGTACATTTGAACAGAGAAATAAGACATTTCATTGCTGATGTTTTGTCTTAAAAATTTTCTGGCTGGCTTCGCTTGCCAATGGACACTTCAAATACAAAGTAAAATACAATTTTCTAGAAATGAGTGAGTACAGTAAAAGGAACTTTTAATTATACATTTATTGAACTTAAAACAATGTGAAATACACTAGTATTTCTATGCATTCCGTCAGGGAAAATCTTGTACAAGTCAGGGAAAATCATGCAAATTTCAGGAAATTCCATTTATCAAAATCTGTGGCCACTCTGGTATTCCTTGTGACAAGACCTTTCCATGCATACCAAAATTCTTGACCTTGTGACCTTGACCTTGCATTTTGACCTACTCTTGAAAAACTTTAACCTTGGCCATAACTTTTGAATGCTAAGTAGTAGGGCTTTCATATTTCACATGTGAATCCCCTGTGACAAGGCCTTTCAGTGCATATCAAATTTTTTTTCCTTGTGACCTTGACCTTGGAGGTTGACCTTTCACATACTTAACAGAAAATGGTGTTTTTATGAACAAAAATGCCACCAAAGGCATTCGTGTTTCACAAATACAGGCTTTATTTTAAATATACATGTATATGATCAAGAAAGACTGTATAAAGGTTCAACTTATTCATATATTTTTTTCATGATAAAATGAAATAAGGAATTTTAAAGAAATTATTCTGAGGGCTAGAAAGATGCTGATTTCTTTACATACTAAAAACAAAAACTATATTTACATCATTTTAATACGTTTTTACAGGATTATGATTTTGGCTTTGAATGCAGCCAGGATTGCGTGTGTAAAGTTGGTAATAGCCATGGATGTGCTCCTCAGGACGGAAGGTGTTTGTGTAAGGAAGGATGGTATGGTAAGTATATAGATGTATATAACATGTAGTGGATACTGACAACTATTCTTGACTTGACATACATTGTACCACTAATGAGGATTACTGTAAAGGACTTTTTATTAGCCAGGACTTAATTTTTGCGTAATTAAGCGAGCTTGATCAAACACGAAAATAAAGTCCTCGCTTATAAAAAGTCTGTCCAAAAGATAAAAAGTAGACTCAAAAGCGTCTTATTTTCCCTTTTCATTAGAATTAATTAACCTAATTAGACAACGGACAATTATACGTGTCGATGTTAGGGATGTTTAAATTACAAACATAGTAATTAATCAATAAGCCTTAATTACCCAGACAAACAATATACTAAAGAACTGTAAAACCTTTAAGAAGAAATGATCATGGCGCATTTTTTTTTATTTTTAATCATTCGTTTTCTATAAATTTCAATAAGAGACAAAAAAGTAAACAACTGACATATTTATAAGATTAGTATGCGAAGATATGACGATACGAAATGTCTAATTACAGCTTATTTCAAATAAGCATTTCAGCAATTAATAGAGGGTGATAAGGAAATGAAATATACCCATACAGAAAAAAGGAACTAATGAAAAAAAATCAGATGATGAGCTCGCAAAATTAAAGTCACATGAATTAATCTGTCGTCGAGTTGTCACGAAAATAAGGTCATGCGAATATCAAGTCGTTTACAGTACTTATCTAATACATATGTAACATTTCTGGTTCCCAGTACTGGAATTTTTCATTTCGAAGGCTGTCATGTGGCAGTAGAGTTAGGACACTTGGTTTTTCCTTTTGTTAATTTTTCTTCCACAAAATTCTATCAGATTACAAAGACTGGACAAGTTAATATTAATCTGTTCAAATGCATGTTCAAAAGTATGATGTTATTTGGTTTTTTTTCAATGTATACTTTTATGATTACATAGGAGTTGACTGTAACAGTAACTGTGCTGATGGTCTGTGGGGATCTGATTGTACAAGGTCATGTGACTGTAAGAACGAGGGGTCATGTGATCAGAACACTGGTACATGTATATGCCGTGCTGGCTTCATCGGGAATGACTGCTCACATTGTAAGTATATATTCTGTCAATTATCATTCTTTATGCATAAGATGGGGAATATTGATAATCTTGGAACAATTCATCATTCTCCAAATAACACTATCTTCATTTTATATTTCAACGAATCCTTGCTTATTTTAAAGAATCCTTGCTATACACTCGAAGAAATCATGATAATGCAACGAAGATGACAAAAAGTATGTATCAGTGATATTGTAGTCTATTAGGCAAAAGAATTTTCTTTCAAATGTCAACTGCACTTACTGCTCTTATGAAGTTAGTACTAAAGCATTTTTTCCCACGACTTTTAACATTTCACAGTTTTTCTGAACAATGGATATATACTTGTTTACAGCTTGTGACCAGGGCCGCTATGGTCATAGATGTGAGAGGGATTGTAGCCAACACTGTCCTGGTAACCTGACCTGCCATCATGTGACTGGTCAGTGTATGTCACTGTCGTGTCCACCTGGTAGGATGGGTATCACATGTGAACTTGGTAAGTCTTAGCCATGTGAATATGGTGAATGGTTAATGTCACTTGACTGGTCAGTACCATGTGACTGGTCAGCGTATGTCACTATCATGTCCACCTAGTAGAATGGGAATCACATGTAACCTTCATAAGTCTTAGTCATGTGACTGGTCAGTGCTATATGACTGGTCAGTGTATGTCACTGTCATGTCCACCTGGCAGAATGGGCATCACATGTGATTTTGGTAAGTCTTAGATATGTGACTACTCAGCCAATTGTGCCTCATATGAAATTCATGTGAAATTTACATGAAATTTACATAAAAGTTCACATGAAATTTATGTGAAACGGGCACAAACATGAAATTTACATGAACATTTTTACATGAAATTCATGTAAAATTTATGTGAGGAAAAGGGGTAGGGCCACGAAGCCCGATATTGGCCCTAATTTTGATAAATTTTGAACGTTGTACTTCATAGAATTTTTAACTGTTATTTGACATTTTGAAACGCTCTCTACTGAATCACGAATCTACTTTTTGTAAACATTGCTTTTATCAACACCTTTTAGCCCTTTGAAAACACCAAAATAGGTCATATTCGGCGAAATTGATGCAAAAACTCAATATTTCTATTAAATTAGCAATGGCCGCATGCATTAACTATGATGATGATGGAAAATTTATATGTGAAAGATTATCATTATATCCTTTAGTCATAAACGTTTTAGCTCAGTTAACGCATGCGGCCACACTGAATTCTACGACAAAAGACAAAATTTCCAGCAATTTTCGCCATATTTTGTCAATAACGTCAAAATGACGTCACTTCATGACGTCATTACAGTTAAATGGCACATTGTTTCGTGATATTATTCTTTTCATGAAAAGCGGTAAACATTCGTGTATTTTCATGAGAGATATCAAGTATTCTTCATGAAATTTATTTTAAGAGAAAAATCAAGGGCCAATTTAGGGGTCTCGTGGCCCTACCCCTTTATGTGAAATTCATGTGAAATATTTTTCACATAAATCTTGTGTGAAATTTATATGAATTTCACATGAACTTTCATGTGAAGTTTACATGATGCTCATTTCATATGAATTTCATGTGAGGCACAATCGACTGTGTAGTCAGTACCATGTGACTGGTCAGTGTCATGTGACTGGTCAGTGTATGTCACTATCATGCCCACTTAGTAGAATGGACATTACATGTGAATATGGTAAGTCTTAGCCCTTTGACTGAATTAATTGTGAAATTCTTTCATAGACAACCAAGATGAAATCAGTTTGTACTTATCTATTTTTCTTTTTATAGATTTTTTTTAGTGAAGAGGAATTTGATTATTTCAGTTTACATTATGTAGAACAGTTTTTTTCAGAATTTGACTTTATTTTACAGTTTGTCCCTCTGGTTACTATGGACAGGGTTGTAACCAAGTATGTCCTGCATGTCAGAATGGTGCAATATGTAATGTAAGGACTGGACAATGTGACTGTCTGCTTGGCTACTCTGGAAACCTCTGTCAGAACAGTAAGTCAGGCTTCTTGTGATCACATAATTTTATTCACTAGAATAACCATACTGTTCAGTTCCATGTACCGGTATATTTTTTGTTAAGTGCATAGGAAAACTATAGTCTTTGGTCATTGTTATTTTATACCCCTATCTAGCCACAGATTTGGCCATTGACACTTTGCTATATCAATCCAAAAACCAAAGGGTTGTTTACCTTTTCTGCAGCTAACCACCATCGTTTTTATGGCTTTATCCCTTATTCTGAGAAAGAATCTTGTGTATTGTATTCCTGTAATGATTCTGGTTCAATCATCATTAATGATCAATCTGAATGAGTACAGTAAATGCTCATATTGCTTCCTTAATTTATATAACATGTCCCTGTTTTATGTAGGATGTCCATCAGGTTACTATGGACTAGCATGTAAACATAAGTGTGAGTGTGTTAATGGAGCAGATTGTAGTGCTACTAACGGAGAGTGTAGCTGTCCACCTGGTAGATTAGGTGTCACATGTGCTCAGAGTAAGTCAACTAAAGTAATACGTATTGAAAATTAATAGCCTGATGAACTTTCATTAAGAAATTTCGCCAGTTTTGCAGTTAATAAGCCCACGTTTAATTTTTAAAAAATATGACTTTGTTTTCCAACTGACTGTGTCAAAATGTTACTATTACATACATCATAAACTTTGCCGTTTACAATAACAAAAATAAAAGTATTTATGACCAATATGTACAATTGTATTGGGAAAATTTTCTGAAAGCCGTATTTTTTTTTTTTTAATTAAATGTAAAGTCTGTTTTAAAGGATATCATAACACGATTTTCCTAAAACATACTATTTAATTTCTGAAAACTTAATTACATTACAGCATGTCCAGCTGGTAACTATGGAGACGGATGTGTAAACAAATGTTTTTGCTCCAGTGGACAGTATTGTAATCCAGAAGTGGGTTGTGTCTCTGTAGGTAAGTGAAATGTCAACTAAAGAATACTTGAATGTGCCATAAGTACTGTTAGGATTTGATGTATAATGGGGACGGAATACCTTGATGCAAGTAATTTTGATAGCCATTTTTAAAATGGTGATTCATCATCATTTTGCTTATTGAACAGACAAGTAACTTTGAAATGTGGTAATTGCAAAGTGTCTGATCATAACAGTTATCTATGAATAAAGTAACACTTGGATCTTTTGCCCAGAATGAATAAATGTATGATACCAAATTTAAAAAATAGCAATCCAAGGTATGTTTGTGTCGCCTGCAAAGCGGCCCATTTTTCAAAATTTGATCAAATACGTAGGTCAAGGTCACTTGGTTTAATATTTGTACATGTATCAGTGGGAAAGTCTTGTCAAATGAACTCACAAGTGAAATTTTAAACCGCTTATATACCAATTAAAAGATAAGGTCAATCTATTACTTTCAGAAAAGGTCAATCATCTAGGTGAAGGTCATTAGGTAAAGAATTTTTGAGAATAAAAGAAAGGACTCATCATAAGAAATATTAAAGCCATATCAATTATCAATCAGAAGATATAGCCAATCTTAATTTTTTTGAAATGTAGGTCAAATACGTAGGTCAAGGTCACTAGGTAAAAAAATATATGGTATGTGTAGAAAGGTCTCATGACAAGGAATACTCATGTGAAATATAAAGTCCCTATCACTTACCAATCAAAAGATATAGCCAATCTTAATTTTTTGGAAAAGTAGGTCAAATATCTAGGTCAAGGTCACTAGGTCTAAATTTATGGTATGTGTAGTAAGGTTATGTCACAAGAAATACACATCAAATACATATCAAATCCCTATCACTTACCAATCAAAAGATATAGCCAATCTTAGTTTTTTGTGTCACCTGCGAAGCATAGGGATCACTTTGTCCGTTGTCCGTCTGTCCGTCCGTCTGTCCATCCGTCAGTCTGTCTGTCTGTCACACTTTGGGTGTCACAGCCCATAACTTTTGATTGGTAAGTGATAGGGCTTTGATATTTCACATGTGTATTCCTTGTGACAAGACCTTCCTACACATACCATAATTTTTGACCTAATGACCTTGACCTACATATTTGACCTTCTTTTCAAAAAAATTACAAATGGATATATCTTTTGATTGGTAAGTGTTAGGACTTTAATATTTCACATGTGCAATTCTTGTGGCAAGACCTTTCAACACATACCATAATTTTTGACCTTGTGACCTTGACTTCGATATTTGACCTCCTTTTGAAAAAAAGATAAGATTCACTATATCTTTTGATTGGTAAGTGATAGGGCTTTGATATTTCACATGTGTATTCCTTGTGACAAGACCTTCCTACACATACCATAATTTTTGACCTATTGACCTTGACCTTTATATTTGACCTACTTTTCAAAAAAAATTAAGAATGGATATATCTTTTGATTGGTAAGTGAAAGGGCTTTGGTATTTCACATGTGTATTCCTTGTGACAAGACCTTTCTACACAGACCATAATATTTTACCTTTTGACCTTGATCTAGATATTTGATCTACTTTTCAAGAAAAGTAATATTGGCTATATCTTTCGATTGGTAGGTAATAGGGCTTTGATATTTCACATGTATTTTCCTTGTAACAATGCCATTCTACACATACTATAATTTTTTACCTTTTGACCTTGACCTTTATATTTGACCTTCTTTTCTAAGGTTGTATATATCTTTTAATTGGTAGGTGATAGGTCTTTAATATTTCTTATGATGAGACCATTTTGTTACCAATTTTTACGTAGTGACCTTGACCTAGATGATTGACACTCTGTTCTGAAAATTTGAGAATTACCATAACTTTTAATTTGTAATTAAGAGGTCTGATATTTCAAATGAATTTCATTTGACAAGACTTTTCTACTGATACCAATAATTTGATCCACTTTCTAGAATAATAATCAAACCGCTTCGCAGGCGACACAAGCATTCCTTGGATTGCTATTTTTTTTAAAGTAGGTCAAATATCTAGGTCAAGGTCACTAGGTCAAAAATTATTACATGTATAGTAAGGTTTTATCACAAGGAATACACATGTGAAATATCAAAGCCCTATCACTAACCAATCAAAAGATATAGCCAATCTTAATTTTTTTGAAAAGTAGGTCAAATATCTAGGTCAAGGTCACTAGGTCAAAAATTATGGTATGTGTGAAAAGGTATCATCACAAGGAATACACATGTGAAATATCAAAGCCCTATCACTTACCAATGAATAGTTATGGGGTGTGACACCCAAATTGTGACAGACAGACTGACGGACAACGGACAAAGTAATCCCTAAGTGTCGCTATGCTTCGCAGGTGACACAAAAACGGAACATTTTTCACATGGTATAATGTCTATTTATACTGATTTTTACCATATTATTGTCAATACAAAGTATGTAATAGTGACGAGAATTTCAAATGATGTTTTTATTTCATAAACAATTTTGTGCTTTTTATTCCTTACCAAAGGCCAGGAATGTAAAATCACACTAATAGGCAGTGACAACAATTTCAAAAATGATAATTTACTGTTTTCTGATTGAAGACGAAGAATGTATAACATTTTTTGATGATTTTTTTTATCATTTTCCTTTATATAAAGGCTTTCAAGAGCAAGTTGAAGAGTTGAAGTCAGACCAGTTATCGAGCGGTGCTGTGGCCGGAATCGTTTTGGCTGTGATATTGGTTGCTGTTATCGTTATCATGATGGTTATCTATTACAAAAGACGTGTTGGTAGACTAAAGGCTGAGAATAGAGCTGTTATGTCCTACATCAACTCCACAGAGGGCGGAAATGTCCACCGTAAGTCATTGTCTCTTCTCCCAATTTGAAAGCTTCCAATAGATTTAAATTTCAAAATTTCTCAGATAAAGCTTTGTAAAACATTTTTTGTTTCTCACAGTTCTGTCTTATTATTTACATCTGAAACAAAAATTATCATCCATAGAAACCAGAGAATTACCTGGAATAGAGAATCCAGTATACAGCAATTCAAACCAGAATGTAACGAATCTGGAGCGCGAGGTTGAGCGACAACGTCAGAGAAGGTCCCAGTGTCCAAGTGGACTGCCACCATGTGCAGAAAGCACATCAACAGACTGTAAGGTAATGCCAGAGGACAATGCCACATGTGCTACAAATGTTGGATATGTGGACGATGATGAGATGGATCGTTACACAACTATGAAGGATTTCCATAACAGCCTCACTGACTCAACATTTGCCGGAGGTAATTTACATATTTTGATTTTCTTCATTCAAATAATTTTCTGTGCAACATTGGACTTACGTTTAAAATTTAGTATTTGTCATTCGTATACATGCACATGTTTAGATATGCTGGCTTTTTCATTATATGCTCATTCATTATGAAATTCATTATATAAATCTTGGACAGAAACAACATATCAATAAATTGAAAGAGTAAAATTTCGGTAACCTAAATTTCTCTCTTCTTTACATCTGATAAAGGTGCTACAGGTGGTTCAGAAAAAGGTGTAACTAAGGACTTCCTATACTATAACAATAATCTGAAAGTAGACCTCGATATGGCCGCGGAGAAAAATAGTAGTCCCCCTCCTGACTATGATAATATATCTGTTGGTAAGCAAGGATCCATATTGACGAAAATTCAAAATTATTTTTATGAATAAAAATGGAAAGAAAATGATTGTGCATACATTAGAATTAATTCACATCAAAATAAGCTGAATGATCCAAAATATTTCAAAAATTTCTGTCTTAAGTCTTTTTATTCAACTTTGAAACTTTTACAAATTTTAATTGAAGTGTAATTAAAACTTCATACCATCTATGGGGTTATCCAAGTTAAAATCAAAATTATTTTGAATTTCTTATAGATAATCTTTTAACTTAACTTTGAAAAAAAAAACTTCTTGAAAATTTTAATCAAGATGTATAAAACTTCACTTCAGTTATAGGTTTCTCCGAGTTAAAATCAACATAATTTTGAATTTTTTTTCAGAATCTGTCGACTCCATAGAATTAGAAAAAAGTAACAATAAGTCATGGTCTTTGTATTGATTGTGTTTTATACATATATGAGGTATGACCTACGTTAATTCTATCTCGGTGTACTGATTGGTCATGCCTTGTGAATGATGCCTGGTCTAATGGTCGTAAATAGCTTGTACATGTATATCTACTTTTGTCTTTGTAATGCCTGCCTTGAAGGGAGTGGAAAATGCTACAATGTCAACTTATTCAAGACACATTTTCGTCATTCTACATGCATGTATATACACATAATAAAAATATAATTTTCCTCTGTGAATTTATTCTTCTCATATAAATATATATTATATCTAAAGAAAGATCATGTCTTATCTTAAAAGGTTGAAAATGTGTCTTGTACAAGAGCTTTAAAAAGTCTGAAGATCTAGAAATAGAATTTCTTTGAATAATGCATGACTTTTTTTTCAGAGGGTTATTGGACGTGTTAACGAGGAGTCTCAAGGCTATTATAATTTTTATGCATGCTTTGCACGATTCTTAAAAATTTATTGGTTATTGAGATACATGCATGTATGGATTTTGATTAGTTACCTAGAAGACATGTTGAAAAGTAGTCCTGGTCATTTTTATTGCTCCAGCATTATATTTATCATAACCATAATTTAAAGTTATAGACATACTATATGCACTACAGATTTAAAGATATGTAATTGTAATACAAAATCGTAATAATGGTGGTACATGTATTATCTCTTGTAAAGATGATACTGAAAAGATGATGGATGTATTATACCTGAAAACATGTCCAACCCTTGATTCACAAAGTGTAATAAACATTTGAGTTTTCCTCAACATCAAATTTTCTCAAATTATTTTGCATCAAAAGTATCTTAATTGAAATACATGTACTTTTATTTGAGGTAAGAACCTTTAGATGAGTAGGATTTGATTATGGTTGACATATTTATTGTGTAAAACCTATACTCATGCAGTATATGAAACCTGAGATATTTCAGTTTATGATTAAGGAAAAACCTTAATTTCAGAAGTTTGATACAAGTGTTTTAAATCTACATGCATGTATTTTGAATGAGATGCAAACTTTAAAAATATTTATTTTAAAATAGCTTACTGATAGCATATCATCTATTCTGATATTGTTAAACCATTTTTCCTGCTATTGCAGATGACCCACCGTATCAGACTGTGATAGATAATTCTAATTCTGAAGTGCTTCCCAGACCCTATATCTATGATGTGCCGAATTCCAATCAGCCTGTACAGCAGTATGTCACTATGTCGTCAGTGGATGTGCCACACTCGTCCTCACAGATTGATCCTCATTATGAAGAAAGTGGTAACATTAGTCAAGCCGGACTTGATATCGATGAAGAACTAAATGACATTGCTGACACAAACAATGTGGAGGTACCATACAGTAATACTCCCAAGGAATCACATCTGTCTCCAAGTGATGTAAACTTACTGTTAGACGATATTTGTGACGATTTAGCTGAATGATTATATTTGTTATAAAAGATGCAAATTGAATAATTCCAAGTCAAATTTTGAGGTATTTTATAATATTAATATGTGCTGTTTTATACATGATTGCTTCTGTACTCAAGAGTATCAATATATATAAACCATTTTCATATGTTCATATGCCGCTTTTGTGAAGCTATGCAAAATATCAGGTACACTCCTACTCATATTCATGTATTTATGGTAATTTGATGAAAACTCTTCTTTAGAGTGGCCTACTAAATGAAGGAAGACTCAGTTTTGAAATTAAATTAACATATTTATCATTCCGTGAAATGATGCTGACAATAAATTATATTAGGCATATTTTTCGTTAGTTTAGCTATCATGGATCTATCTCAATGCCTAATAGACTGCAATATTTGAGATCAAATTAAGTGCAATTTATAGTTGTCTTTTCAGGATAATATTACATCCGATGAAAGTTTAATGTTTTATATTTAATGACGTATTACATATACTCATTAATTTAAAATAAATTTATAGATACATATTTTCCATTCATGTTAAATTAATGTTATTGTGCTATAATATAGATACAAAAATCAGAGGATAGTTGTATGGAAAAGATGGTTGAACTTATTGTTTCAAAGTGACTTTATGTACTTGATATAAGAACCTTGACTTACACTGTTATACAAGAATTTGTTCTTTTCAGATACTATTTATAATGGTTTGTTAGACATTTGTATATGTATTAATTGTTTACTTTGTTATTGCTACATGTATTTTTTGTTCTACTTTTGTTTGTATGCTGATATAAGATCAGCTATGATATTTATACATGTATCAAGATTTCTCATATCTTCATAAATATAGATTTACATCTTGTCATTAACGCTTCATAAAAAAAATTGCATCCATTTAGCTGTTTTGTTGATACATGCACATTATTTTCTCAGCTACATGTTATCTAGACTAACATATCACCAAATTCCAGTCACTTGCATATCACTCTATCATGAGATTTATTACATACATTATGTACATGTATACCTAATATGTAGATTTTGTATTGCCTTTAGTAGATTTTTCACTATTATTATAAAGAGAGATTATTTTCAGAAACACAAGAATCTCATTTTGAATGTTTTCAGTTCTTGGATGATATTTTCATTTTGAACGTTTACAAGAATTCTTTTTTATAGATTCTTTGTACTAATTGTTGTGATTGTCTAAAGTAATATCTATGCAAAGTTGTTCAAATGTATATAATATTTATACATGGTTTTAATAATGTATTTAATATTTTGAATGTGAAATGAAGAACAAATGTTATTAAATATTGATCCTTGAAATAATAAAACTGTTATATAAATATAGATAATTTAACAAAGTTACACCATCTTGAATTTGTATGTTCCTGTACAAATCAGTACATGGATTGTACATATTTTCAAACATCATACTAGAAAACTTGTTTTATGCCCATGTAGTTTGGAGATATAAGGGTATATAGAATTTATAGCCCTGTCCATTTGTATACCCCCAAAGACTTTAACAATTTGGTCATCACTTTTTAATGATAGGCTTCAATACACGTACTTGTGTAAAGTTACTTTCTTTTGGCACCAAACCTTCAAAACTTTTGGCCTCAAGACAATATAGTCACAGAGGGCTCTGAACAACCAAAACAAATTCTACTTCTTCCAAACCTTTCCATATAATTTCATTAAACTATACAAGAAACATGAAATCCAGGTTCCTCCTCTATGTTATGAGGCCAAAAGTTTTGAAGGTATGGTGTCAATAGAAGGTACTTACCATATTTCATATGACAGACAGAGTCGATCACTTTGAGTGTGTAATTGCATCTATCATCATGAAACTTTACTCTCCTTGAGTCAATATAAACACCAAAGAAGTACCCATCAGTTATTCAGTATCAAAGTCGAGAAGACAAGGCAAAATCATTAGAATTAATTTCCATGGGAACAGTTGAAATCCCGAAATAAACAATATTTCAAAATGAGACCAGGTGCCCAGGGAGAGTCAGCATCTCCTGTTTGTGGAAGGTGTCCTTTTGATTTTATAATGTCAAAAATGCAAGGTCATGGTCGTTGGACATCGATGACTGTAATTGTTTTTTATCAAAGAAGTGTACTGCACCTATGATCATGAATCCTCATAGATTTGTTCCCCATGAGTCGAGAATGTGCCCTATTGTTTTTGTGTGAAAAGGTCATATGTCAAGGTCATAGGATATGATGCATGAGAGGAGTTTCCAGATCAAAACAGTATTGCATCTTTCATCATGATGCTTCATTGATTTGTTCCTCTTGATTCAAGGACATGCCTATTTAGTTTAGGGTCAAAAGGTGATTAAAGGAGAATTAAGGATGATTCAAAATTTAAATTGGTTTCCTTGACATTGCAGTATAATACATGTACATTGATTCTTCAGGAGGGTGAATTTGTCAATAAAATTGAATCTGTCAGATGGGTATACACATACTTTCATTTTAATTATACCCTGGTGTTATTGACACATGTCTGCTTGTTTGATTGTATGTCCTGATGCCTGACTTCAGGACTTAAACTTTAACATAATGACAAAAACTTTTGAAGCAGATCATTTCATTCATATTTCCCATGTGAATTGCTAGTGACAAGATTTTAAATTAAATGCCTTGACCTTTGATCTTGTGACCTCGACCAGATAGTATGAACTTTTGGGAAATACTTTCTGTAATACTGTGTTTCTGCAATACATGTAGGTAATTTGGTATACATTGTATTTTCATATTTCACATATCTTTCACATTGAGTCTGTGACCTTGACCATCAGGAATGACCTAAATTTGCTTAAATAAAATATAATCTTGCTATTGACTTCGCTCCTATTTTTTTTCATAAATGAACTTCACCATTGACCTACTGACCGTGACCTTGGAATCTGAACCACTTGTTATTTTAGAAAATACACCAATCACAAATATACATGTATGTGTCAATCTTACGACTAGATATTAACCATGATATACTTCAACCACTTTGTGGCCACCGTACGTCAATACGCTGACTATATTCTGCCACTTAAGGAATTAAAAAAAAGAGAGAAAAATTGTGAAATATATACACAAGTTAGTGATTAAAAAGTGTCCTCCCTGATTTAAATTTTGAGACGGGATCCTTGAAGGCATCAAGACTCGGGACTTGGACAGTCTTGCACTATTTAAACTTTCTCTTTGTGAACATCTCAGGGATTTTAGACGCGTGCTCGTGATTCACAAGTTGTGACACTGCAAGCTTTAATGGTAACACATATATACAAAACAAGTGGAAAAATGAACGAAAATAAAGAAGAAAAGATATATACTGACAATTCAATTTTCTTCAACCAAGAATCACTATCTTATGGGCGCCGCCATTTTAGTCAGTTTTTATACGAAAATATTTCTAGATGAATCCCTATTTTTGTAGCTATATGGTGTAGATTCAGTTTTTACAGTGTGTAATATAAAGCTAGGATGAAAAGTAGTGAAATGGTTGAAAAGTGTTAGGTTATGACTGCAACAGGGCACTGAAACTTTTTGAATCCTTAGTTTCGTATCCTACATGAAAATTTTTGAATCCTTAGTTTCGTATGCTCTATCAATCTTTTTGAATCCATAGTTTCGTATCCTAAATAAACACTGCAAAATGCGACTAGACAGCCCATGCGATTTTGACGGAATTTTCATGCACTGTCTTCGCTTCGCTTCAAGGGCTTTGCCATAATTCATATTAATAATTTATATCAAGTCCTTGATGCTTTCTTGGGATCTTTTTTTTGGAGGGGAGGGGGGGACTCAAAGTACTGATTTTTCTAAACAGCCAAGCAAATTGTAAATACTAAAATAGTTTTTTAAACATTTCGAAATCTGGCTTATACATTTTTTAAGCCATTGTTTTAATTCCCTGTTGCAGCGTAATATTTAGTCATTGACTCAATTTAAAAAGCCGAAGAAGAAGATTATTTTTCTTGGAGGGGTATAATGACAAGAAAGGTATAATGACAAGAATGACAAGAAGACACATATTTCAAGGATTTAAAGTCAAAAAATGGTAAAATGTATGGAAAAGTTATATTTTTATAAAGACTAGATATAATACTACTATGTAATCCAACTTTTATCAAAATATCTTGTCATTTGTGGTCACAGTGGTCATTTGTGTATTGACAAGAAAACCCCAGGGGCCGGTATAATGACAAGAAAACGAATAACAAGAAAACACTTATCAAAGGATTTAAAGGCAAAAACTAGGAAAATGTTGTAAAAAGTTATATTTTATTTAAAGATTAGATATAATATTAATATTTAATCCAACTTTTATGCAAGATTTGTACCATTTGGGGTCACAGTGAACTAATGTAGATAGACAAGATAACCCAGGGGTATAATGACAAGAAAACGAATGACAAGAAAAAAGTTTTAAAAGGATTTAAAGGCAAAAACTAGGTGAACAGTTATATTTTATTTAAAGACAAGATATAATACAAATATTTAATCCAACTTTTATTCAAGATTTGTATCATTTGGGGTCACAGTGAACGAATGTAGATAGACAAGATAACCCAGGGGTATAATGACAAGAAAACGAATGACAAGAAAATAGTTATCAAAGTATTTAATGTCCAAAAATGGAAAAATCATACAAAAAGTTATATTTCATTTTAAGATTATACATCATACTAATACTTAATCCAATCTTTATCTAACTTTTGTGCATTGTATCGTTTGGTGTCACAGTGGCCATTTGTGTATTGACAAGAAAAAGTCAGGAGCATAATGACAAGAAAACGAATTACAAGAAAACAGTTATCAAAGAAAGTAAAATTTTACATATAAATTATATTCCATGAATGAATAAAGTGTGCAAGATAATTTTTAATCCAAGTACAACTTTTAATTATATCAATTATTTTTATCGCTATGTTACCTCTAGAGTATCATATGACAAGAAAATGTATGTCACAAGAAAACGGTAATCAATGGTTCAAAGGACCTTTGAGTGAATTTTTACATGAAATATACAACTCAATGATATAAAAATGATGTATACAACTAATGATATAAAAATGATATTCAATACAACTTTTATAAGAGATTTTATGGTCACATTGACTGTGCAGTTTGTGAAATAATATTATGACCAGAAAACCAATGAGAAGTGAATCCAAATGTTATATATATTATATGACAAGAGAATGGGTGACAAGAAAACAGTTACAATCATCAAATGATTTCAAGACACTTAAGTTTAAATTATTTCATTTACATACTAAACATAAAGCTTATGTTTAATATAACTTATATCCTTCTCTTGTATCATTTACGATCATCATCGGGTGCTTCTGAGTAGTTTGAAAGGAAATCCTGGTATTAATTACTATAATCAAATACCAGAAAAGAAAACGAATGACCACGATATATTAGAAAACGAATGACAAGAAACTGGTATTCAAAGTATTCAAAGATGTTTGAATCATGGAAAATTTTACAGAAAAGTTCCGAAGCGACCGTGCATAGCATGATCTGGAGTCTACAAACTTTTTTTTTTTTTTTTTTTTTTTTTTTTCATGTGCATCCACGTACATACATTGGACATGACAGCCGTATGTAGATCCTTCCCAATCTTGTTCTTTTGCACTGAGGTCTCTCTCTTTTCCTTCTTTTTTTCTTTAAATTGCGGTCTCATACTTATGACATAAAACTCATATGTGGTTCACTGGTTACTCCGATTGATAAACGAAGTCACAGCATGCAAATCTTTAACTCCAAATGTGAAGGATTTATTTTCGGGGGAATATAATTTTTACTTTTGATTTTATCCTTTATATTTTGCACACTTAAATATTAAAAGTTTGAACATTTCCGATTATTTTCATATATGGAACACCAAATTCTATTATATTTTACCTACATGTAGCTGCATTCCAATTTTCCCGCCTCGACCTCTCGGATTATTTATTGCATCTCTATCACGGTAAAGAAGGCTAATTAGGGAGTGACACAGTGGGGGTAGTTAAAATTAGATAATTGGATAATTACCCGGCGAAACACTAGGTAGATATACAGTATGGCTTCTTTAAATAGAAGTATAAACCCGCACAAAGTAATTAGTTTTTTTTTTCATATATTCTAAATCATATTTTTATTTCTGTAAAAAAAATTACAAAAGTTATATGTTAAACATGTAAAATTTTATTTTTGTTTTATTTCTGTCCTTTGCAGTCTTTTCTGTTCCTGTTTTTTTTTCAATGAGACGACACACGGCGCCATTTTCATTTCCCAAGTTATTACTACTTTTTTTTGCTTTGATTTCGAATAAATGCGAAGTACGTGATGAAAATGACAAACATTTGAGTAAATATTATAGATTATAAGTTTTTCTATTTATAAATATACATTTTATACCTTAGAATAGTTTTAGTAACCCTACAGGAGATTTTATTATCTGGGCGGATTTCGCGCCAATTCGTGCGAGGTCCTTTACCGGACAAAGTGCCTGACACATGCTGAGGATTTATCGGACATTCGGCTGAAATTTTACTGGTGCCAGTATCAATAATATGAAATTATTCCATGACGGGACTCAGCAAAATGTCGTCAAAACTTCCTGCGACTTAACATTTGCAGTTCCTTTGCTCTCGTAGACGAAGTGTGCCTCCATATAGAAAAAAATTAACAAAGTTTCATTATTGTATCTGCCCCAAAAACATCTTTCAAAAAAAAAAAAAAGAAAGATTTTCCTATCTACCGACCCTCTCATTTTTGTGGCTTGTTACAGGATACAAACATATTTTTTTTTTTGGCCTGACAACAAACTAGAATGACAAAATAAAGTGAAATGGTAAAAAATGTCAACATTGAAATAACAGAGAATATTTGTGAAATAAACTACTCATAAAAATAAATAGCAATAAACATTAAAAAAAAAAACAAAAACAAGAGTTGTCAGTTTGGGGTGGGGTCATTCTTCATGTCAGTTCTAAGGAGAAAAGTTACATTTTATGTCCATTGAATCTTTATTGCATCCTTGATCCTTAAAATTCATCTCTTTTTTATTAACTGTACATTTCTTGTCATTCAACTTTTTGTTCTTTAAAAATACACAAGTGATGGTTTTGACCACAAACGACACAAAAGACAAAACTTTGATTGAACAAAGGTTTTATTTCTTATTCATGAATGAAACATGAAATATCTGATCAGTTCAATCGCATAGATATCTCATCATCCTTTTAAATCCTTTTCTAGTCGGTCCTCATTCTTGGTATGATCCCCTTTGGATTTGATTGTCAATCGTAACATACTGTCACTGTGGCCATAAATTATTAAATACGATTCATAATTCTTCTCAAACTTAATATCTAACACATCCATTAGTGATACTCTATATGTATAAAATTCACTTCAATATACTAAGTAATTAAAAACTTTTGAAAACTATGTTCTTGTCATTGTGTTTCTTGTCATTTATCATATATCTGGCTTTTTCTCGTCAGTCTGCATACACAGTCACTGTGACAATAAGTTATGTAAATCTTAGATAAAAATAATGAAGTAAATATTAGTACTATGTCTAATCTTTAAATAAAATATAACTTTTCATAACATTTTCCTAGTTTTTGCCTTTGAATCCTTTGATTACTGTTTTCTTGTCATTCGTTTTCTTGTCATTATACCCCTGGGGTTTTCTTGTCAATACACAAATGACTTCTTTGACCCCAAACGATGCAAAAGTTGCATAAAAATTGTATTAAGTATTGGTATGATATATAATCTTTAAATGAAATATAACTTTTTGTATGATTTTTTCGTATTTTTGGACATTGAATACTTTGATAACTATTTCTTGTCATTCGTTTTCTTGTCATTATACCCCTGGGTTATCTTGTCTATCTACATTCGTTCACTGTGACCCCAAATGGTACAAATCTTGCATAAAAGTTGGATTAAATATTAATATTATATCTAATCTTTAAATAAAATATAACTTTTCACAACATTTTCCTAGTTTTTGCTTTTAAATCCTTTGATAACTGTTTTCTTGTCATTCGTTTTCTTGTCATTATACCCCTGGGGTTTTCTTGTCAATACACAAATGACTACTGTGACCACAAATGACAAGATATTTTGATAAAAGTTGGATTACATAGTAGTATTTTATCTAATCTTTATAAAAAATATAACTTTTCCATACATTTTACCATTTTTTGACTTTAAATCCTTGAAATATGTGTCTTCTTGTCATTCTTGTCATTATAGCGAGCGGAGCTCGCTGCAAAGGCCCGAAGGGCCTTTGCGAGCGAAGCTCGCATTTATGGTAACGCGTATACGTAAGTATGGGAAAATGCACGAGCAAAAGAAATACGTACTTCGAGCAGAAAAAGTATGGTAACAGTACCGCGGATACGGGTAAAAGTGACTCGATTCCCTTAAACGACAGAGCAGGAGAACATACCTTGACAAATTCGCAATGGATAGAATTCTTCTATTTTATGGCGCAATAAACCTAAGTGAAACTCGCCGAATTGTTCGTCTGAAAGTCAGAAATTCAGCAGCAACTAATCCGCCATCTTAATCACTAATGACGACACAACGGTACGTAACTCTGCAGTATACTTGACGTCATTATTCCTCTATATGTGACGTCATTGTAGTAGTGCGCCCATTTTCACGTGCAAGAATGGTACACGATTGTAGTAATGCAAGAAGGAAAAGTAATACAAAAGAGCCGCGATTTTCTAACGCTTTTCAGTGTATCATACAAACAAGATAGATATGATCGAAATAATTATTTGGTAAAGAAGAAAGATTTGATTTTTTTCAATTGATTTCAAGGTCATTAGAGAGCAAAGGGGAGGGATTTCAGACTCCCTCGCTAATGATCTACGTCTGTGTAAAGTACATGGGACCGACCCAGATTTTTTTTTTTTTTTTTTGGGCAGTGGGAAAGGGAGGTCCGGCTTGACCGGCAGTGAGGGATTCCTGGAGTCCCAAGGTTATGATTTTGAAAAGTTTTCGATTTTGAGATCAAGGTTTTTAAGGTTTTACAAAATTTTTGGTGTCTTTTTCCTCCGCTCGCACATAAGGCTTTGCCTTGATTCATATTACCTTTCTTGTCATTATACCCCTCCATTTTTCTTTTTTTTTTTCAAAGGGCACATAACTCAGTTTGCACCGGAAGCTGCTCTTTATTTGGACAAAACAAATTCGGAAGACGGTAAGCGCCCAGTCACACTTGAATTTCTAGTTTTTACTGCATCTTTAAAGTTTGCCGAATAAATTGTAGATCTTCAAGTACGAGTATATCCTGAATGTGGCATAGAACAACACTGAACGTCAAGTTAAACCAATTTTGATTATTTGTTTATATGAAAATTTTCCACTCCGCCCTCTCACTGTTATATTTTTTCTGTCTAACTATATCAGACATCGCGAAAGTTTTAACAACTTACCAGGCATTTTTTAATTTTTGTAGAAATTCAAACATGTTTATAAAGAAAAAAGTGAAATATTTTACCTGACCAGATTTGTCTGGTATGTCTGGTGACTATGATTGTCTGCTATATTCATTGAAAATTCTTATTCCATTGCCTTTGATATCTGTTTTTGAGAGAAAAAATTCTTACACAAAATAAGTGTCAGAGGAACTTGAAAAGAACACCAGAGGCGTGTTCAAGATACTACTATCCATGCGGCTCACTTCGGAAACTTGATAAACACAATTTTGACTATTTAATCATACAAAAATTCAATTGAAACTGATAGATCTTGCTTATAGCTGTAAATTTTGGTATAAGTTGTGTGATAGTCAGTGCATGCAATCAAACATTCTAGACAAAACAATTTTTAGATGGGCCATTTCCCATGCGAATTTTTCGTGACGTTGTGACGCTGTCCATTGTCTCAAAATTTAACATTGAAAACGACCCGTCTAAAATTTATTTTGTCTGTATAATATGATTACATAAACCCACGATCATATTGCATATACCAAAATTTACGACAAAGCGAGATCTATTCAATGATATAGATTTTATTTTGATTTTTACATGACAAAGTAAACAAAATCCACTTTCTGAAGTGAGTCGCACGGACAGTAAAAGGCTCGTCTTTACAAAAGGTTTCCAGAGGTTTTGGCCTTTTCCTTTTTGACGGACCCAAGAGGTTCTGGCCCCTATCTTTTTCAGCCTCTGAGGCTTCAGACCTGCATGGAACAAAAATTAAAATAGCAGTGACCTTTGGGGCATAAAACTGGATGAAAGGTATATCCATTTGAAAATGTACAAGAGGGCTGCATAAAGTCTTTCGAATTAATTGATCTGAATAAGGACTTTACATTATCACAAAAATTCACAACACATAATTTTATGCTTCAAACTTGAAAATATCTAAACCAATTTATTTAACTTTAAAAACAAATTTTTAAATATTACAGAAACAAATTTCTATGTCTAATGTACGAATTTCTAAATAGCAAAAAAGGAATATTGAAATACATGTAGTAAAAACAAATTTTGAAATGGTAGAAACAAATTTCTAAATGTTACAGAAAAGAATGTCTAAGTCTTAGATACAAATTTCTAAATCTTGAAAAACAAATTTCAAAATCGTGAAAACGAATTGAAACCCTGAATAGACATGCTTTTTGCATTTTGCTTTTTCCGTTTTGCTTTTTTGTGTTTTGCTTTTTTGTGTTTTGCTTTTTTGTGTTTTGCTCATTTCTTTTTTTTTTTTTTTTTTGTCACCTCCTTACAAAGAGGAGGAATACACTTTTTTTTAATTCAGACACATTTAATCAAATTTGAGGGATTATTGTACTGATAATTCAGATAACCAAGCCTTCTACACTGCAGAGACCCTCTTCCTTATTAGTCAAATTCAGATATAAAAAGCGATAACCAAAGAATGAATGAAGTGATTATCGGACACACATTTCTTCTTTTAAAATAATTGTCATTTTATTTATTCATTGTACATAAGCCTGATGTCCGCACTGACATTAATGTACAAGGAAAGTTGTGCATAGTGCAAAACATAAAGTGCAAAACGCAAAGAGCAAAATGTTTTCAAAGAAGTCAGTCAGCAAATGTGATTGGTCAGTTATTGATGACATTTGTCTGGCTTTCCTCGGAACTGGTATTTCATATAAAAACACTTGGCAAAACGGAAAAAGCAAAGAACAAAATGGAAAAAGCAAAGAGCAAGACACAAAAAGCAAAGAACAAAACGCATGTCAGTTCATTGTTTCCATAAAAATAGTATAAATGAATTTCTAAATTATAGTACAGTCTACTCTCGATAAGTTGAACTTCAAGGGACCATAAGAAATAGTTCGACTTATCAGGAGTTCGACTTATTGACTTCATGATCAGCAATCGATTTTCCAAAAGAGTTATTTTCCTTTCTCTATCACCGTTCACAAACGTTTGTGTTGTCCATTTTCAATGACCAAGCTACCTTTAATGCTTGTATTTAAGACTCTATAGCAAGAAAGTAGCAATAATCCATCCATCGATTTCCTTATAATGAATTGGTTTTGTTTAAGAATTGAAATTAATTTATGGTTCGACTTATTGAGGTAAATTTTCAGCATAAATTGACTTAAGGGACCTAAAAATTAGTTCGACTTAATGAAAAGTTGGAGTTATTGGAATTCGACTGATCAGGAGTAGAAATGCACAGAAATCAATGGAAGAGAATCGGGACTTTTAAAAACAGTTCAAGTTAAGCGGAAATTCGAGTTAACCGAGTTTGAGTAAATGAGAGTAAACTGTACATGTATAAAAGAAATTTCAAAAAATCAACATTCCAATTTTAAAACACATCAATGGCAGTTCTGGTATGAAATTTGGTTAAGAAAACATCGGTGGTGTTGACGAGTTGCTGAGCTTGGGGTAACTAAGGATTAGTAAATAGTTTGCTTATACTATGAATTCACACCTGTCAAGTTGTAAATATTTTCAATAATATATCTTTTTTTCTCATTATGAATGGTTTGATATTAAAAGATGCTGATATCTAATAATAATATTAAGGTAGTTAAAACTGCATTAAAAAGGTTGGGGCCGAAATAGAAAAAGGCCCAAACCTCCAGGTCGAATCCTCTCAGGTCCAAACAAGGAAAGGGCCAAAACCTCTGGCAACCTTACAAAAAGTATGATCGCGCATAAAGACAACTTGGGCGAGTGCTCACCTCGTCACCTAAGCAAAACAATATGGCAAACTTGAGAGACATGAAAAATTGAAAATTGAAAATACAAATTGAATGAAAATTTCGAAACAAAATACTCAATCAAATATCAAAGTTGCATTCAATTTTAAAATATTATGAAAAATAATTTAGAAACACAGCGTCAGATTCTTTTGATGAGACTTGTGTCATTGTTGCCTTTCTATATCGTCTAGTTGGGATCATTATGGTGTATTTTTTATAGTATTTTCATTAATAAGATCAAGACTATTCATTTCATGATATTCGTTGCCATTTTGAAATAATAGATAACAGTGGCGAATTAACACCCCCCCGCCCCAGTATGCAGGGTTATGCCAGCGAGCGCAATCCTGTTTACGTTCATTCAGAAGCTAGCATGTGCGAATGTCTGCATGCGCTCTCTATCTTGAACACACATCTGATTATAAGTTAGCGCAGTATGGTGAAAATATCAACTTGTGGCTATGTGATTTCCTTAAGCTGGGCTTCCACTGTCGCGAATGTAAAGGAAAATGAGCTACAATCAGAGGCGAATGAACAATCATGTCACATTCTTGTCTGTTCTCATGAAGTATTTCTTGGCGCAATAGGAACATGATAGCGCCACAAATGCACCAAGAATTTGCTACACGTCTGCTATGATAGTGAGACGAGTGTGATAAGAATAGAGAAGAATGGACACGAATGTGATAAGAGCAAAAGCAAAATCATTTGATATATCCAGGAGCATCAATACCCTTTGTTGACTTTGACCTCTTTCCAGGTTGTTTTCTCTTGAAAGGCATTGGCAAAGTTTTCAAACTATTGATCCACACATTTTTACATCAACTCTGAGATAATTCTTCTTGTCACTGTCATGTGTGTATGTACTACAGTTTTGTAATATCATGGCAATATCTTGCCAAGATCGTGGCTGATTCGCATTTTTTTTTTTTCATTTGCGTCACATTCTTGGCGCATTTGGATCACATTTGTGTCATATCCTTTCTTGTCGGGCTCTATCGTGGATCATTCTCCTCCACCTTTGGAACAAGAATTCACGCGACTGTGATGAGAACGCGTTGCGAATGGGGGAGAATGCAACGGGAATGCGCTGCACATGTGCCACTAGTGTCAGCTTGTGAGGCGAATAAGAATTCAGACGCGAATGTTTTAAACAGTTTGAGACATTCGTGTCGGTGCTGCGAACAGAAGAATGCAGGAGAATATGACACGATGAGACAAGAATACTGGCGATTGAGAGGAGAATACACTACGATTACACAAAATCACCTAATCGTTGATCTATCTGCATTCGCGACAGGGGAAGCCTGGCTTTATGAATAAGCAAATGCTTGTAGTCATAGATGGCATTGAAATTGAATCCAAAGCAATGCCAGTAGCGTCCAGAGTATTGTAAGCTCCCGTCCTATGTTATTATGTCACATCAATGTCTTAACAGAATTCTGTGAAGTCAGCTGTACGTCTGTTTGCAGATGACTCTTTGGTATACCAAGTCAATTTAGTCCAGGACTCACCATAATATCTTACAAAAGGACCTCATCAATCTAGAACTAGAAGAGTGGGTCGATATCGCTACATGGGGAATTAATGAGTTTTTATGCATATATAATTTAAGAAATGTGATAATATTTTTATAAACCAGAAGTCGTCAAATTTCTATCAACTTGATAACCTTCATATTTTACCACAAGTGCCTTAGAACCTATATTTCATTGTCACCATTTCCCAGGACATGAAATGGAGTACCCATATTTCCAATATCACATTCACAAAGAAAGCCAACAGCACACTTGGTTTTCTCCGTCATAATTTAAAACACTGTGCTGTAAAACTACTTACCTAGCTTGCTCTAGTGTGTTCCACTTTAGAGTACAGTTCTATAATTTGGGGCCCCAATCTACAGAGGGACATTAATAATTGAGATTAAGATTGCTCACTTTATTACCAGTGACTATGAATTTTCACAAGACCAGGGATGAGTTACCTGGATGTTAGACAGCCTGAAGCTAGCTACCATCATTATAGGATTAGAGAAGGCCAATAGTTTTGTCTTCTTTTACAAGGTTGGCCGGGGGCAGGTGCCAGCACTGCCTTAGGCTTCACCCATGCAGCCCTTAATCAGTGGGACTAAGCATTCAGTGCTCTCTCCCCATTGAGTGTATGCTGAAAGGCCCTTCAGCGTACACATCCCAGGTCCAGATGCTGGTGGTCTGGCATCGCTCTTGTTGGTTGATCCCACTGCTATGCACACACATTACAGTAACATCGTCTCTTATCAGGTTTATTGCAGAGGCACAATAGAAAGTTCCTAATTACAGCTGCAATGGAGGAATGATATTTTGCTGCATCTTCTATGGATACCATAAAATTTTATATGTTCCTGACTATCTAGTGATTTATACATGTTATATTTCTTCAGACGCTGGCTGGAATAGAGTTAATCACCATTCTAATTGTAGGAAGAAAAATGGTAAAAAAAATAGAGTTTAAAGGGGGATAAGCTTATAAGCTGACTCTGAACGTTCATGAAGAATTTTAAAGGTTGCATTTTGTCAAGAATGTATAAAATTAGTCATAGCAAAATCTCAATAATTCTGACATACTGAATTTATACCAAAACTATTGGTAGAATATTACCTGGAAATCGCTGATTCTCAGGCTAAAAATATGCATCAAGTTCATGAACTACCTGCATCAGAGAAGACGCAGCAAAATATCACTTCTCCATTGCAGTTGTAACTAGTTAGCTCAGCATCTCCTGATACTCCTTTAATACATGAAGCAAAAGGAGCTTTGTGTGTGTACAATAAAGATGCAAGAAAATAGAAAAAAGAATCATTTAATGATAATTATTATACCCCCCGCAAACAAAGTTTGAGGGGGGGTATATAGGAATCACCCCGTCTGTCCGTCTGTCTGTCCATCACACCTTGTCCGGAGCATTACTCCTCCCCCTGTGGATTGACTTCAATAATATTTCACAGAAATGTTCCTTAGGAGTAATAGGACCTTAGGGTGCGTCATGACCTTGAACCAAGATCAAAGGTTAAGGTCACAATAGGTGACCATAGGTCAAAGGTCAAGGTCACAATAGACATAGTAAAACCTTGTCGGGAGCATAACTGCTCCCCCTGTGGATAGATTTCAGTAATATTTCATATAAATGTTCCTTTGAACATAAGGGTGTGTCTTGACCTTGAACCAAGATCAAAGGTTAAGGTCACAAAAGACATTAGTAAAACCTTGTCCGGAGCATAACTCGTCCCCCTGTGGATGGATTTGAATAATATTTCACAGAAATGTTCCGTAGGACCTAAGGGTGTGTCATGACCTTGAACCAAGGTCAAAGGTCAAGGTCACAATGACATCATAATTTTTCATTAGTAAAATCTTGTCCGGAGCAGAACTCCTCTCCCTGTGGATGGATTTCAATATTTCACAGAAATGTTCCTTAGGACCTAATTTCAGTACTAATCTAATGTTTTTAGCTGCGTCGAATTCAGACCTTTTAGGTTTTGGAGCGGAATTTTCTTCATGTTCTAACTTAGTTCTATCTAAATCATATTTTCGTTGGTTTTTTCTAATTCTTACTTCTCTCTTTTCAGTCTCATTTTTCCCCCCTTTCTTCCTTTTGTAATTTAAATCATTCTCTTTCTCTCTTTTCTCTATCTAATTTCCTTTTTTCTAGTTTTCTACTTTCTCTCTCTTCTCTTTCTAACTTCTCTCTTCTCTATCTATCTGTTCTTTTTCTAGTTTCATTCTTCCTTCTTAGTTCTATAACATATAACCTCGCTGCATTAGCAGTATACCGGAGTCTTGTAAGCAGGACTATCTTCCTTCTATAACTTTTCTTTTCGAAATCGCATCTGAAGTTTCATTTTCTCTAATTCTAACTGAAACTCGTACGTTGACATGTTACTTAATTTCCTCAAAATTTAACAAAAATTCAACAAAACTTAACTTTCGACTTCCTCAAAATCATAAGATTCTAGATATTTCTCATCGACAAGCTTCTGCACTACTTTATTTCTGATCTATTGCTTTTTCATAGAAGATCTAAAGTATACCCTGAGGTGCGATTGATTCATTGAATCAACAATCCTTGTTCAATAAATTAAATTCTTGTACATTTGGCAATTTCGAAAATTCTGCGACCGAAAATACCATCGTAACCATGATTGATTCCTGCTGGCTAAAGTTTTCACCTGCTGGCTAAAGTTTTCACAAAAATAAATTCAAATTTCTTTCTAAAAATATATGAATTTTTACTTAAATTGCAAATCTGCAATAGATCAATCTGGGAAACGAGCCCCCCCCCCCCCCCCCCCCCATGGCTTATATCCTCCTGTTTCTCATAAGTTACAACTGTGCATCGCATTTGTGTTGTTCTAAGTGAAGAAGACAAAGCAATCATTGTAAGATCATTAATTATTCCAAAATATTCCCAACAGGAATAAGTTGAACCCTATTGATTTTAAATGTCAAAGGTTAAGGTCACAATCCAATTAAATTAAAAAAAAAACCTTGCAAATGACATGGTCCATTTGAAGGCAAAACAATCATTGTAGGATCATTAAACCTTTCATTAATCTACTTTATAGAGAGAGGGTGAGGATGGACACCACCAAGGGTAAAAGGTCAAGGTCGCTATGGCTTAAAAACATTGTGAATCGCATACCTCTAGATGATAATCATTGAAGGAGCTTTCATTTTAGAACATGTCGTTTGACCTAATGACATTGACTTAGAACGTAAGTAAACAAAAAAAAAAACCCACTTAAACATGGACTTTTGATAGGGTTTTGATTTACTCGTTGGCCGGATTTGCGAAGCAAAATTCGGTCTATGAAATGTCAAAGTCCATCTGTCAGTTCGTCAACATTTTGGTTAAAGTGTTGTGTTAAGTCCTTATTGAGAAAACCGTTTGGAGTAGCTACTTTAAACTTTACATGGTGATGGACCATGATGAGACGAATCAATTGCAGCAATAAGATTTGGACCCCCTCACGCCAACATCTGAGCCAACGTGAGACATTCATATAAGTTGTGTAACTTGTTTGCTAAACGTTATAAAATAAATAAAGTTTAAATTAAACAAAATTTGACCTAGTAACCTTGACCTTGGAATTTGACCTACTTTTTAAAAAATTAAATCTGGGAAATATCTCATGAAGTGAAAAAGATATGGCTTTGATATTTCACATGCATAATCCAAATGACCAGACCTTTCATTTGATATCTTGACTTTTAACCAAGTGACTTTGACCATGAAGTTTGACCTACTTTTAAAAAAAACTTTAACCTGGGCTATGTCTCATGTACTATAAGGGATGGGGCTTTGATAATTAAGATGTAGATTCCACATGACGAGAACTTTCATTTGGTATCATGACTTTTGACCAAGTGGCCTTGACATTGACCTTTTACCTACTTTTAAACTTTAAGAGGTAGGGCTTTGATATTTCACATGTAGATTCCTCATGACCAGAACTTTCATTTGACCAAGTGACCTTGATATTGACCTTTGATTTACTTTTTGAACTGTAAGACTAGTGTAGGGCTTTGATATTTCACACGTAGATTCCTCATGACCTTTGACCTTTCTTTCTGCACAAAGAGTATACATCATCTAATACAAACACTTCGCAGTCCGACCTTACCGCCCGTAGCAGTTTATGGTTTATTTTTTACATGCAAGTACATTTAGTTCCCATGCCAAACCATGACCTTTGGCGTTTGTTGATCTTGTACTTTGATCTACTTGCGGAATACACAACATACGTAACCTTATCTCTCTGAATAACGTACTGAAACATTTTCAGTAAGCTTCGTTGTCTTCTGAAAGTCTCCCCGTTCTACACACGTCAAAAACAGTTGTATTGCTTAAAATGTTTTGGAAAAATTTCATATGTTTTCCTTTGCTATGAACCATCGATCATTTTAAATATGTAGAGTGTTCGAGGCAGCACTATCTTTTCCGATCATTATGTGCAGTTCTCTCTGTTCTGAGCGAGTAATCTTTTAAACAGGCATGGTTCTACCAAGAAATTACGGAATGATGATATGGGTGAAGATAGCTTGGGAATCTCAGCAGGGGTTCTCAAAGGGAATAGGTATTCCTTACGTCTACAGTCCGCTCAAAATAAATATTATCTTTAAGCATAAATCTGCTTCGGACAAATTATATTCAAATTTTTGCAAGGATATTATGTAATACAAATAGAGCATTAGACATTTTAAGAGATAGGTCCCTCGTATATCCTAGTATTGGAAACCTGAGGAATATATATGTACATTGTGAAAACACGTCAACCTATGTAGTAAATCTTGCGATCAAACACAGCGCTGTTTTTTGTAAGTAAATTTTTCAGTTTTATCAATTGATCCATGATTTTTAGATCTAATTTTAGACGTAGTGTAGAAAAGTCATGTTAAGAGTTTACAGATCTTAGCTTTGGAAACCAGCCGTAAAATTGTTAATAAAGGTGTAACCATGAAATAGGTTTCTTTCATACTCGTTTCTACCGTACATGCAATTTAACGCGTTTTTTTCTTGTAAAAACTATTCTGGTTTCAGTATGTGGAAATTATATTTTTTTCGAGATATGGAAAAAAAAAAAACAAAACAAAACAAACTTAATAATACTTGAAATGTCATAAGCATGTAAATACGAACAAACATCTCACAAGGCTAAACTAGATCTGTTGAAAATAACCTGAATTTCTTTTCATGAAAATGGAGACAAAATTGTGTTTTATTGATTTCCAAAGTAAGCAGTGCAAACAATAATCTTTTGTACTGGTATAGAGGGAAATGCTCCTCTCTGGTCCTTCGTGTTGTAACAACAAGGCCAAAAATGAAAGCGAAAGTTTAACATGCATTTTAAAATATAAAATTCAAAATTGACTGGGTTTTTATCTCCTACTCCCGTCCTCCTCTACTTCTCCTTCTCCAACACTTCATTATTTGTGGAGCTTCCATTTCCATATCAGAATCACTTTGAATACATTATAAACAATATCTACATGTAGGTGTAAAAAGCATCGATAAGCAAAGAACAATACATAGTATATACAGGTAGATATCACAAGATGGCCCCAAGCAGGTGGTTTCTGTGTGAACTTGGGACAAATATCGTCTCTAATGAATCCTATAGCTAAAGTCAAAAGTATTTTTCATACTTAGTATTTCGCATTCTACGTCAACGCAAGCATGATTATGATTTTAAAATAACGCATTGCTTGTCTGTTCTATTAATTACATGTGAAATACTTATGATTTAATATTACACATTGTTGGATATTACATGTATGTAAACAACATGTAAAAATGGTATTATAATTGTGACGTTTTGATGATTACAGACCATAGTAAGGGAACACAGCATATGCATGTAGGCTTGGTGATCAGACAGTTGTTGTTGGCCTCTGTGGGGATGAACATCCTACATGCTGTGACGGCAGGGAGGAAGGAGGCGTCGCCTAAACTAAAGAAGCTACAGAATTCCTGCCAGGAGGAGGGGGTGTGTCCTGTCACTATACCCAAGGAGGATCTGAAAGAGAAGCTTACACCATTACAGTATCATGTCACTCAGGAACAAGGCACTGAGAGGTAAAAGTCCACAATGAGTTGTATAAAATTTTCACTAAAAGGGACATTATGTAGATGTAGACATATTAGTTTGCTTATTTAGACAAAGAAAGGCAGTCTTTTTCAGTGTTTGTTTGGCTGATCATTAGGTAGGTGTCCTTGAATACTTACATACAGGGGAAGGTTTTTATTGATTTGTTGGTCAACAGTTCAATAGTCAATATAGTATTATGAGAAATCTAGAACCCTTCAACCAAGCTCATCCAAATTTTTGTACATTGATACCGATACTTAAAAGGAGGGCAAGGGATCTGTTGATTTAGTATTCAATAGGTCAAAGGTTTAGGTTAAATTCACTTTCAATGATCACTACATGTATTACAGCAGTGGAAAACTGTATAAAACCATTTTCCAATTTCACAATCTTGTTCTCAATCTAGAATTGTAATGACAAGATGTAAGAGATAATCTGTATGCATTGTTTTTTTTATATCAGAGCCTTCTCAGGAAAATATGTGAACAACAAAGAGGAGGGTGTGTACACATGTGTAGTGTGTGGTAACAAGTTATTCTCATCTGATAACAAGTACGACTCCAAGTCTGGCTGGCCATCCTTCTACGATGTCGTGGACAAGAGTCATATACGTATCACAGATGATACTTCACATGGTAATTCACTTTGTTTGTTTGATGTCTTGTTTTCTAGATAATTTACCCTTATGATTGCATACATATTTTGAGAAAATTCATTATGTCACATTGCATCTTTGCTATGAGGTTCAAAGGTTGTTTATCCAAGGTAAAAACCTTTTAACATCACATTTAGCTCTTCTTTCACCACAATCATAAGGGTTACTTGTATGGCTTTGTAGTGATTTCTGTTACAAACTTGATTCAGAATATTTTCACCTTAAATTTTACTTCTTCTTTTATCAGTTAATTTAGAATATCATAATTACTAAACACATTTGTTCCTAGATGTACTTCTTTTAGTTGTGAAATACTTATAGCTACAATACATAGAAATTGGGTAAAGTACAGGGTAGACTTTG
This sequence comes from Pinctada imbricata, assembly GCA_033119305.1. Classification (NCBI taxonomy): domain Eukaryota; kingdom Metazoa; phylum Mollusca; class Bivalvia; order Pterioida; family Pteriidae; genus Pinctada; species Pinctada imbricata. Next base: position 50,546,178 of record VSWD01000008.1, on the reverse strand, counting down.
TAAAAGAACAGCATTCTATGAACTTGCTGCATATGAGATCCAAGAAATTTTTGTCAACAAATTTACTTGCATATTCACTATTTTGCTGATATGGACAAAATACCACATACTTACAGTCACAACCAAGTCAGGTTAAGAATGATTTTCAAAAGAAATTACTAGTAAGTAAATGCTAAAGCATTTTAAGACGTAGGCAAGTTTAAGGGGTTACTTTTGCCTGTAGGGATGAGAAGAGAGGAAGTGACATGCTCTTGGTGTGGAGCCCACTTAGGTCATGTGTTCAATGATGGTCCCCACCCCACAGGCCAGCGATACTGCATGAACTCTGCTGCACTCAACTTTATCCCTGCCCAGAACAGCAAGGGGAAACAACCCAAAGTCAAATCTGAACTTTGAAGAACTCTTACCGATAATGATATTAGCCATCAACATACAAAGAAACTTTATCATGTTGAACATATGACTAGTGAATCAAAAATAAAAAAAATTCTGCAGTTATTTTATCTTAATCTTACCTGAATTCTAAAGGACCTGTTCAGATAAGGGCCCTATTTAGCCCTAAATCTCGTGACTTATTTCTTCTTCATTGCGAATCGTATACAGAAAAACATCAATCATTATTGAAATATAATGTATTTGCAGACGTTTTACATGTTTTACATTTCGTTAAAGAAACCTTAAGATTCTAAATTAAGGTCGAAAGAAGTAGGGATGCACGGATAGAAAACCGATAATATCGACACAAAAACGTAAAAATTGTAGAATATTTTACCAAAAATGGATAAATATAAATTAAAAGACATCAAATATGTCTACATTGTGTATCAGAAATAGATTTCGAGCGTTCCATCTCCTTTAAGTGGTAAATAATGCAATCCGGAACTTAAAATACGGTCTCATTTTGTATTCAATGGCTACAATGTAAGCCTAATAGCGCGAAATACACATTGATGGAGAAATGAACATCATTCTTGCTTATTTCATTCCTAATTCTTGTGTATTTCATTTAGTCATATTTAGGTTACATTTTTTGATGGATAAAAGAGGAAAAATAGTCAAATGTGCTATATTTTATGGTCGAAAAGGTCGATTCTTAAAAAGTGCACCCCCCTTTCCATTTTTGGTTTTTCGTCTATGGGGTTGTGTTCCCCCCGGAGATACAGAACCCCACTTTGCCAAAAAAATTGTATCATTGATATACATGTACATCTCCAGCAAAAGTGGCTTTCTGTATATCCGGGGGGAACAATGTTAAAAAAAAACTTTTCCGTTTTCTATTGATTTCTATGAGAAAAAGAGAAGTTTTGACCCCAAAATTAGCAATAATATGCAAAACAGATAAAAATTTACTTCATATTCTGATGGTATGCAGTATAGGTATACATTTCACATAAAAAAAGTTCTTGAAATTTCAATTTTGAAAATTCCACTTTTCAGGGCTGATTTTACGCCTTATCTTAACAGCTCCTTTACTTTTGGCAGTTTGTGAAATAATAATTATTCTTTTTAGTATAACTTTTAGATTTTTTTTGTGTATATGAATGAAATACATCAGAACCGCTATTTTTCTTCTGAGAGTAAATGTTATAATATAAGTCTTCTACCCAGTCAATTTTTGTATCACCTGAGCCCAAGTTTCAAATGAGCGTTTGTCATAGCATTTTGACTGTCATTTATAAACTTGGATGTTGTAATCTCCTAACTGGTAGACAAATTTTTATCATTTGTTGGTAGAGGAAATACAGAGGAGAAATACAAAGTTTCGTCAACAGACGGCACTACCAGATGAAAACTGACAAACTCTTTGGGGAATGAACTATATGTTTAATGTTCGCACGGCTCACTTCGGAAACTGGATAAACGCAATTTTGAATACTCTGTCGTACAAAAATTTTAATGAAATGGATACCAATCAATAGATCTCACTTAGTTGTAATTTTCAGTTAAAGTTATACGATAATCAGTGCTTGCAATCAAACTTTACAGTCAAAACAAGTTTAAGATGGGCAATTTCCCATGCCAATTTTATCCATAGACTCTATGTTAAACTCTGTGACATCATGCTGAAATTTAACATTGAAAAATGCCCCATCTAAAAAAGTATTTTGTCTGTATGATATGATTGCATAAACGCATGACCATATATCAAATATACCAAAATTAAAGACTAAGCAAAATCTATTGAATGGTATCCATTATATAAATCTTTGCATGACAAAGTATTCAAAATCGCGTTTATCCAGTTTCCAAAATGAGATGCACGAACAGTAGACAATTTCTATTTGGCAAAGGGCAAACATCAGAAAATTTATTGAGATGTACTGAAAAAAACTCCTTCTTTTGTTGGCATTCAGAGAGCCATTCTGGAATCAAAGTTTCTATTTCTTTAAAAAGATTTAGTCTTGAAGAAAACTTTAAACTGGACCTTTCTTTTGCATTTAATACTTCCATGATAAATGCATTGAGATGAAAATTTTATTGACTTGGTCTACAATTTGTCAAAAATTGACATCATTTTGGATTAAAAACTTATGAATTTTGATGAGAACTGGTTGGTAGCTATTCGAGACATTCTTTATACAGAGTTACTTCCCGTTGGGGACGGTATATGATGTAAACCTATTGTGACATCATCAAACTCTATTACTATTTCAGTGTAATGAGGAAGTTAATCTGTCTTACCAAGTTCTGAATATAGAACTGTGTCAAGATTATATTAGTCATGAAATTAAAGAGAAACTCTTACTGTGGACTAGTTTATCAGATTTCATCATTTTATTTTAATGGTTTTAAGTAGAAAATGACAGCCTCTTGTCATTTATATGTGTCACATATTTCAAAATTAAAAACAGTGTCATCTTATATAAGTTTCTCTAACTAAAGTCTACATGTTGATAGCCTATTACATATATTGACATTTTCTTGATAAATTTAAAAACATTAATTTAATCATACTAACAATTTAATAAAAGTAGATAGAGAACTAGATTGTGAACTTCTTGACATATTTTTGAAATACTTCCAGCAGTTTTGTGTTTTAGCCGTACTTTCTTTCTCATGTTAGAAAAAGGATATATTTGACAATATACATACCAATTTTCAAGCTAAGGTTAGGGGAAAAAAGGATACAATAGTCAACAATATTTTAAAGCAAGTTAAATAAATTCGACTGGTTTTCATTGTCTGATGCAAAAATGATAGTACCAATTTTCAAATTGTAGTTCAAAGAGTAATCTTGATACACAAAAATACATGACAGAATGCTTAGTTCTTTCAAGATTAGGGATAAAGTGCTGTCTATTTTTACAAAAATAAAGGACAATTTTCAAAGTTGGAGGTTATGGCTGGTTGAAAATCAGTATGTTATTTCCCTTTTGATATTCAAGACTTAGATTTTCATTTTTGCAAAAGATCACCATAACAAAAAAATACAATGTTCAGAAATGTTCATTCTTACTTACAGGGATGCAACGAACAGAGGCCCGATGCAAGGACTGTAACTCTCATCTAGGACACGTGTTTGACGATGGTCCAAAGCCAACTGGTTTACGTTTCTGTATTAACTCTGCCTCGTTAGACTTCAAGAAGCAGACCACGGTATAATGTCCGGTACACCTAGTGTGATTGTTTGTATTTCTACAACACTGCTGTATCATCTGGTGATAGCCATCTTCTGAGAACTGAATTTTGGGTGTGCTTTTTTTTTAGCTCACCTGAGCCATAGGCTCAAGTGAGCTATTGTCATAGTGTTGCGTCCGTCGTCCGTCGTCCGTCGTCGTCGTCGTCGTCGTCGTCGTCCGTCGTCGTAAACTTTTCACATTTTAAACTTCTTCTCCAGAACGGCTGAAGGGATTTTGATGAAACTTGGTAGGTATGAAGTAATCATGGTCCCCTACAAGTGTTGTTGTTTTTCGTCCGGATCTGTCAACAGGTGGCGCCACCACAGCAAAAGTAGGTCACGGGGGGTACCCTCCTTTGACAAACTTCTTCTTCAGAACCGAAGCATGTATCGACAAACCGAAAGCATCAGGATGATCTAGAGAGATGTCTTAAGAAGTGTTGTTATTTTTGGTTCCACTTCGAAGTCAAATTTTTGACGCGTTTTTGACGTCTTTTCGGACTTAGTCAGAAATGCACATTTTTGCACTATTTCTTTAAATAACTCAATAAGTGTATGATTTTACACACTCATTTACTACATATTTATCATATTTAACTTACTTAATGCTTTGATATGCATTTTATGCTTAAAATTTATTTTTTTGATTTTTTATGAATTTTTTTCTTATGTAAAAAGGAAGGGGGGGGGGGGTGATTTTCATACATTTTCTGCTTCTTTTCTATAACCACTCTTCAGATTGTCATGACATTTTGTAGATATGAGGTACTCATGCATGGTACCCTACAAGTGAAAGAATTTTGTCAAGATATCCACTTTTAGATTTTTAAGGAATATTTTTTAAGATTGTACATAGGTATAATGTATGTTTTCCATGCCCAATGGACCCATGGGGATTGGCTTCAAACCCCGACGGGATCCCGACAAAATTTTTTTCCCTTTTTAGCTCACCTGAGCCATAGGCTCAAGTGAGCTATTGTCATAGTGTTGCGTCCGTCGTCCGTCGTCCGGCGTCGTCGTCGTCGTCGTCGTCCGTCGTCGTAAACTTTTCACATTTTAAACTTCTTCTCCAGAACGGCTGAAGGGATTTTGATGAAACTTGGTAGGTATGAAGTAATCATGGTCCCCTACAAGTGTTATTGTTTTTCGTCCGGATCTGTCAACAGGTGGCGCCACCACAGCCAAAAGTAGGTCACGGGGGTACCCTCCTTTGACAAACTTCTTCTTCAGAACCGAAGCATGTATCGACAAACCGAAAGCATCAGGATGATCTAGAGAGATGTCTTAAGAAGTGTTGTTATTTTTGATTCCACTTCGAAGTCAAATTTTTGACGCGTTTTTGACGTCTTTTCGGACTTAGTCAGAAATGCACATTTTTGCACTATTTCTTTAAATAACTCAATAAGTGTATGATTTTACACACTCATTTACTACATATTTATCATATTTAACTTACTTAATGCTTTGATATGCATTTTATGCTTAAAATTTATTTTTTTGATTTTTTATGAATTTTTTTCTTATGTAAAAAGGAAGGGGGGGGGTGATTTTCATACATTTTCTGCTTCTTTTCTATAACCACTCTTCAGATTGTCATGACATTTTGTAGATATGAGGTACTCATGCATGGTACCCTACAAGTGAAAGAATTTTGTCAAGATATCCACTTTTAGATTTTTAAGGAATATTTTTTAAGATTGTACATAGGTATAATGTATGTTTTCCATGCCCAATGGACCCATGGGGATTGGCTTCAAACCCCGACGGGATCCCGACAAAATTTTTTTTCCCTTTTTAGCTCACCTGAGCCATAGGCTCAAGTGAGCTATTGTCATAGTGTTGCGTCCGTCGTCCGTCGTCCGTCGTCGTCGTCGTCATCGTCGTCCATCGTCGTAAACTTTTCACATTTTAAACTTCTTCTCCAGAACGGCTGAAGGGATTTTGATGAAACTTGGTAGGTATGAAGTAATCATGGTCCCCTACAAGTGTTGTTGTTTTTCGTCCGGATCTGTCAACAGGTGGCGCCACCACAGCAAAAAGTAGGTCACGGGGGGTACCCTCCTTTGACAAACTTCTTCTTCAGAACCGAAGCATGTATCGACAAACCGAAAGCATCAGGATGATCTAGAGAGATGTCTTAAGAAGTGTTGTTATTTTTGGTTCCACTTCGAAGTCAAATTTTTGACGCGTTTTTGACGTCTTTTCGGACTTAGTCAGAAATGCACATTTTTGCACTATTTCTTTAAATAACTCAATAAGTGTATGATTTTACACACTCATTTACTACATATTTATCATATTTAACTTACTTAATGCTTTGATATGCATTTTATGCTTAAAATTTATTTTTTTGATTTTTTATGAATTTTTTTCTTATGTCAAAAGGAAGGGGGGGGGGGTGATTTTCATACATTTTCTGCTTCTTTTCTATAACCACTCTTCAGATTGTCATGACATTTTGTAGATATGAGGTACTCATGCATGGTACCCTACAAGTGAAAGAATTTTGTCAAGATATCCACTTTTAGATTTTTAAGGAATATTTTTTAAGATTGTACATAGGTATAATGTATGTTTTCCATGCCCAATGGACCCATGGGGATTGGCTTCAAACCCCGACGGGATCCCGACAAAATTTTTTTTCCCTTTTTAGCTCACCTGAGCCATAGGCTCAAGTGAGCTATTGTCATAGTGTTGCGTCCGTCGTCCGTCGTCCGGCGTCGTCGTCGTCCGTCGTCGTAAACTTTTCACATTTTAAACTTCTTCTCCAGAACGGCTGAAGGGATTTTGATGAAACTTGGTAGGTATGAAGTAATCATGGTCCCCTACAAGTGTTGTTGTTTTTCGTCCGGATCTGTCAACAGGTGGCGCCACCACAGCCAAAAGTAGGTCATGGGGGGTACCCTCCTTTGACAAACTTCTTCTTCAGAACCGAAGCATGTATCGACAAACCGAAAGCATCAGGATGATCTAGAGAGATGTCTTAAGAAGTGTTGTTATTTTTGGTTCCACTTCGAAGTCAAATTTTTGACGCGTTTTTGACGTCTTTTCGGACTTAGTCAGAAATGCACATTTTTGCACTATTTCTTTAAATAACTCAATAAGTGTATGATTTTACACACTCATTTACTACATATTTATCATATTTAACTTACTTAATGCTTTGATATGCATTTTATGCTTAAAATTTATTTTTTTGATTTTTTATGAATTTTTTTCTTATGTCAAAAGGAAGGGGGGGGGTGATTTTCATACATTTTCTGCTTCTTTTCTATAACCACTCTTCAGATTGTCATGACATTTTGTAGATATGAGGTACTCATGCATGGTACCCTACAAGTGAAAGAATTTTGTCAAGATATCCACTTTTAGATTTTTAAGGAATATTTTTGGCCTAGGTCATCTTTGGCACGTATAAAAACGAAAGAAAAAAGGGGGTCATGCATACCTTTTCTGCAAAATTCACTTGTTTAATGACCCCTCCTTCCGAATTGAAAATTTGCTAATTTTTATATATTTTCAAATCGATCTATTGATTACATATAAGGCAAAATCATGTTCAAAACTCAATTTCTACAGACAGCAGGGAATCATACATTGATTAGGCTTTCCAGTTAACCTTTAGGAAGGATAACTCTTATAGAAAATTGTGCGATAAATACGAGAAAATATATACTATAGACTATGAAGGAAACTATGAAATTAAAACTTGTAGCATGATGTTTCATCATCGCCGTCCAAGTATTAGTCGTTAGAACCAAAAAGAAACTGTAGTTTTACTATTCAAAAGATGCAAAATTGGTCACAGCTACAAAGAAAATCTGAAGCGTACCTGTCTGAGAAAGTGACCCTCCATTACTATAGGCCGTTTCATATAACTATCCTTATCATGTCAAAACAATCAAATGAATGAAATAAACTACCAACGAAATAGACTATACCTTTAAAACGAAAGTACAGACAGCGCCCCCAAAGGTTAACTGGAATGCCTACATTGATTTTATGTGCTATTTTTAAATTTTCAATAGTTATGTCCAATGAGGTGACACCTTCTATTCAGCCCGGTTCACCAGTCAAAAGGGAAGGGATTCCCTGCTAAAATGATTAACTGTAGTTACACCTTCGACGTATATCAAGAGGGATCGCCGACTCTAAAAATAGCACAATATGTTCACGTGTCCGCAGCGCCCCCACCGGGAGGCATAGAAAGTACTTTCACTTTCAATATACGTACCGAAACAACGAAGCGCTGTGAAGGTAAGTCAGCGATTTTTCACATAAATTAGATTAGTAACACCGGTTATGTTAAAACAAATACATGATGGTATAGTTCTTGAAGTAATCAATTCCTAGGTTTAAATTATTTTGATGTATAAACATGTTTTCGAGTTGGATCTAGGCCTACGGCTATGTATTCATATACGTAGTGTGACATGTTACTTGCTGCATGCTGATTTGGTTAAATATCCCATAGAAATTCAATATTAGGACTATACGTAATATTTCGCTCTGAACGACTATTGCATACAAAGATATATCTGCAAATGCGGGGGGGGGGGGGGGGGGGGTATGAGTTGTTTGCATTAATAGTCAGAAAATTTGATTTGGAGGGGGTTGCAAGGGAAAAAGTTATTGCAGTGGTAAGTCAAGTCTTAAAGATTCAAGTGTATGAAAATATTCCATTTTAATTCATCTTCAAAAAAAAAATATTGTAAAAGTCCTAGTGAGTGTCTTTGGAAATAAGCTTTGTAAAAGCTTAAATGGGCTATCCTTGGATATAAATCAAAGTTATTTGGTGAAATAGTTCAAATTTTATTATTGAATATAGATTTATTGTCTCTATAAGAACAGAGAGATCTGAACTAAAATTTACATTTCTAATGTCACTTATTATTTTATACTTACTTGGTTTTGTGTATTCCTTGTGACAATACCTTTCCATTGATACCAAAATTTTGACCTCGTGACCATAACCTTGACCTTTGACGTACTTCTCAAAAACTTAAACATTGCGCATAACTTTTTATTGGTTAGTGATAGGGCTTTCATATTTTACATGTGTATTCCTTGTGACAAGATATTTCCATAGATACCAATATTACGCTGACCCTGACCTCTCACATACTTAACAGAAAATGGCGTTTATACTAACAAAGATGCCGCCGGGGGCATTCTCGTTTCACAAACACAGCCTGTCAGGCTTTATAATTTCTGGCATGCTAGCTATCAATAATGAAAGGTATGGTCGTTCAGTTTTAAATAAACTTAATTTATGAAATCATTTCATTGTTTTATTCTTTTTCTGCTGCGCATTAAAGTGGGATTTTACAATATGATTTTATTTTTGATGTTGCATAATTGAACTATACTAGTTGGGCATATGACCTAAAAAAAGTTATTGTTTTGAAATGTGACTATTTTTTCTTGTTTGTACTTTTAAAGGTTGTCTGAAAAAAAAAAACTTCTCTGCATCTGGCAAAAATGTTTTTAGAAAGGTTGTGGGCTAAAATCCCGGTACTGGCACTATCAGTATTCAATAGCAGTATGTCAATTAGAGCGTGCATGGGTATCAGGTGAGCGTTGTGCCCCCTGGGGCTCTTGTTTACGTATCAACTGATCGTGTGCCGATCCTCATGTCATGACTGTGCAATTTTATATTTTAAAAAAATTTGGTAGAGAAATATACATATAATATTCCTTTTCTACTCAATATTTGTTTTGTTTTCATGATTTTAGAAACTTACTTGATTTTATATTTTGCACCCTAGTTTTTGTGTTTCTTCAGAGTAATAGATTTGTTAGAATTAATCTAAAGAATTTGAATTAATGTAAAATTCTGAAAATAGTTTCAGTTTCTTTGGGAGAGGTTGTTTTTTTTCACCTAATAGATACAAAGCCATGCATTTCAAATTTTAAGGTATATTGCAAAGAGCATCTACTGCCTTTCTCTATTACCTACCATTTGTACACTTAGGGTGCTGTTTTGATATTTTGTCCACTGTCCTTTGGTTTGTATTTGTACAGTTAGATGTGTATAATTTGTTCATTTAATCTATTCTGAGTTATATTGTTTTGTTTTTTATTAATGTACAATAGAAAGAAACTGTATATTTTTCATTTTTTCGTAAAAATGTGTAAGATTTTTCTTTACTGAGTGAATATTGACATTTTGAATGTTTTACATAGACATGGCCATATGTAACAGTAAGCCTCTATGTACCAGAGCCTGTAGCATTGTATGTAGATATTTTATTTGTCCTCTTTCACATAAAGCTGATCAGGATCACTTTGACTGCCATCTGTCTCAAGCTAATGCTGTTAAAAAACGACCTACATTCTCTTTATACATTATTTCTATTATAAGATAAAGTACCTGCAACACATCTATTAATAGCAATTTGATAACCTTTACACGATGACCTTGTTGTTGTCAACCCATTGCATGTGATACATAGTTTACATGAATGTGAGCAGCAAATTTCTGTAAAGCTGCACTTTATGCTTAAATACCAAAGAAATAGATACTGTTTAAAGTTTTATATAAAATGAAGTTATTTTATTCAAAATGCTGTAAGATATTTTACAGATTTATAATGAATGTTGATGATATATAATTTTGCTTGTTGATAATAATTGTTGTTAGTTTGTGACCTTTTTATCTGAGTTATACCCCTTTACTTATGGTATTATTGACAAGTTTTGAGTAACGGTAGTTAGTTCAAATGCATAATTGAAAGTTTTGGCATTCGAAATTAAGCTCTGTTTGACACAGAATTTTCAGAAATTCAGACTTACTGGGAGAGACGGGATGCAAAAGGTATTCTCTTGTTGTTGAGAAGGTCATTGGTAAATCTTTGAAAAGTGGTAAACTCTCTAAAAATGAATTGATCTCAAAGAGAAAATGGCAATATTATAGTCATTCAGAAAAATATAATAGATTTAGGATCCTTAATTTTATAGTCTTTTCATTTTTTAGAAATTTTTATTTAATCATAAGTTGGTATTTTCAGTGTATTTATTATTAAAGTAAGATGCTGTCCTTCAAACCCTCCATCCTACAAGTAAGTTTATTATGTCGTCTATTTTACCTTCTCATATCATATGAAGATTTACATATTTTAGTGCTGGCATATCACTTTACTTTGCTTTTTAGTCTTTTATATTTATTTTATGAGGTTCTCACTTAAGTTACATAACAGTATACTCAGGAAGCTTGTATCCCCAAGTACGGCTCTCATCGTTCGGAGCTTTTAAAAGAGTGTGCCATTAGACAGAAGGACTTATTCATCTTATATACTCACATTTGGCTTGTCTCCACATTTCTCCACATTTCTTGGTATTTCTCTATTATTGTACATCATATCTGTGATAGAATATGTAGTAAATTTTTTTGTTCAATTTATGTTTTGATTGTTATGTTATGTTTGTGGAAGACATTTTATTTGACACCTAATTTAAAACCTTGAATTTTTGTATACAATGCACTAGATCTTTATTAGCCATATTGCCTGAATAGGCAATGACAAATTTCAACGTTGAATTTGTTTCAAACTTCAATACATAAAATTTGATGTATTAAATACAATTTTGATGAATATTCTATGAATTTGAGAAAAATTAAAATCATATATTGATTTATGCTTTTTTTTATATTTTTTAAGCACATCATTGATTGTAAGACATACATTATTTTGATGTAGTCAGCTATTGATTAAAAGACACATCCGGAATGTTTGACTCAATTGTACCAGTCTTTGAAATCATTTTAAAAGAGTAATTCATAATGATGTACATATATTGAAATAGCGTCATAAATCCAAATTTAATTATGTCATAATGTAATTGTGTTCTATTTGATTGTATCCATGTTAGTTTGCTTTGAATCCTTTGTTTACTTTTGCTGCTTTGATGAGTTTTGTTATATATTGATGCCAATAAAATGCTTGTTACCTAATGTCCCATTGTAGACTTGTCTTTAGAAATCATACATTCATGTACCACTTAAACTTTGCCCAGTACGATTTATCCATTTCTATGCAAATTCATCCAGGCAAACAATGTAAATCAGATATGTCCTCTGTTGCATTGCTCCATCTCAGGGGATGACTCATCCCAATTTGATTTGTATAAAAGTTTGGCCGCAGCATATTAATTTCTACTATAAGGCAAGAAAAGATATCCAGAAAATGGACTCTGCGATCTCTATTTTCTCAGAGGGGCTATTCTGGACAAAGTTATTTTTATGCCCCCGGAATCAAGGATTTAGGGGCATATAGTTTTTGGCCTGTCCGTCTGTTTGTCTGTCTGTTTGTCCGAAAAACTTTAACATTGAGCATAACTTTTGAATGGTAAGTGATAGGGCTTTCATATTTCACATGTGTATTCCTTGTGACAAGACCTTTCTATTGATACCAAAAATTTTGACCTCATGACCTTGACCTTTGACTTACTTTTCAAAAACTTTAACTTTGACATAACTTTTGAATGGTAAGTGATAGGGCTTTGATATTTCACGTGTATTCCTTGTCACAAGATTTTTCCATTGATACCATTATTTTTTAACCCAGTGACCCTGACCTTGACCTTTCACATACGGTATTTAACAGAAAATGGTGTTTATACTAACAAAGATGCAACTGGGGGCATTTATGTTTCACAAACACAGGCTTTATTTACAATACAGTACACCAGACCTGTATGTTTCATCAATGGTACTTCAGTAATTGAGGATGGTGCCGAGTCACTCGGAAACATACCTGTTAATCTCTAAAAATACGTAAAAGGTGTCAAAAATGGATTTTTGGAGTAGAACTAAAATATAGTTTTTTATTCTTAAGTCATCAGAAGGGTGCCTTCTCTCGAGTGTTACCTACCATTCTCTGAAGTGAGATGATTAAAACTCTGTTAGGAACTCCATGGCGACCCAAGTCAAGCAAATGCATGTTGAAGGAAGGTGACATTTTGCAAACCTTTACAGGGTGGCCACAGACTCTGGAAACGGATACCGGTAATGATGAATAAAAATTCTTGCATTGATACATGTATATGACACAAGAGACACTGAAAATTCATAAGACTATTGGTGATGACATCAAGGCTCATTACGAACCCACGATGACAATTTAGAACCCCCGGGGTTTCTGTTAAGATGGTTGGATCTTGGCAGATGTGGTGTTCTGAATCTCCCATGGTTCATAAAAAATGTAAGGTCCGTTTAGTCATATGTAATTTGTGTTGTATTGCTTTTGTCGTAGGTATTTGGAAAGGAGCAATCGTAATCTAATTAAAAAAAACTTTCCTCTGGTAAATGGCTATAAAATTCTTTAATAAAACATACCAGAAGGTCGTGGTGACAAATAGACCACTTTATCTGCATCTTACTTGAACAGCTTCCTGTAAATGAGTACCGCCACTTGACGTATTACTACTTGTGGTGTCATGTGACAACTAATGTATCAGATTATTCACCTTGTGGTTATATATGGTGGGAAATATTAAGAATACTTTGATTTTTATCAGTGTATTAAATCGAGAAATCATAACCGTTGCATTTTATATTAGGAAGTCCTTGATAGAGATAATTTCTAACCAAAGTAGGATATGAACCATACGAGTGGAAAAATCTAGAATCTGTCCTTCTATGTTTGCAAATTGAGATAATTTTTTTGTTCAAAATTATAGACAAATACGGTTTATTGGGTACTCTCTGTTTGTAAGCATTACAAGTGTTCATCAAGGGTAATGAACTTCGTGAGACAAATCATTAAAAGTAACCAAAGATCTATATTTGTTGTGCTTAACTTTGATAATTTGTTGACATATCAAATAATCTTGAAATTTATTTTTGAAATCTTGCGCACAATACCAGCATTGTATCGCGAGACATTTACCTTTTATGTTCATGGAAGAATTAACGCTTCGACAACATGAAAAAATATCTTTAACAACACTTCAGTTAAATCCCTCTCATGGCTGGTCATTGCCTTATGCAAAAGTAAAAATGATTTCCTTACAATTGTAAAGAAACTAACAACTACAACATGAAGGAGGTGTCATTGTCATAGAAGTAATACGCTAGAACAGGAAACACTTGATTGCAAAGGAACGGTAATAGTAATTGTAATAGAGCAAAGAAGGAAGGTATTGCAGAGGAACAGGGATTTGTCATTGCCCAAGAACACAAAAGAGGGATTCAAGCTTTATTGTACCAGAGGAAAGAATGAAGGTATAATGCAAAAGAACAGATATTTCTCATTGCCCAAGAATAAAAACAGATCAGGCCAAAAGAGGGAAAGCTTTATTGTACTAGAGCACAGAATGAAGGTATAATGCAAAAGAACAGAGATTTCTCATTGCCCAAGAATAAAAACAGATCAAGCCAAAAGAGGGAAAGCTTTATTGTATTAAAGCAAAGAAGGAAGGTATTGCAAAAAAACAGAGATCTCTCATTGTCCATGAACAAAAACAGATCAAGCCAAAAGAGGGAAAGCTTTATTGTGTTATAGAAAAGAATGAATGTATTGAAAAAGAACAGAGATTTCTTGCTGCCCATGAACAAAAACAGATCAAGCCAAAAGAAGGAAAGCTTTATTGTACTAGAGCACAGAATGAAGGTATAATGCAAATGAAAAGAGATTACTCGTTGCACATGGTCAATAACAGATCAAGCCAAAAGAGGGAAAGCTTTATTGTATTAAAGAAAAGAATGAAGGTATTACAAAAGAACAGAGATTTCTCGTTGCCCATAAACAAAAACAAATCAAGCCAAAAGAGAGAAAGCTTTATTGTATTAAAGCAAAGAAGGAAGGTATTGCAAAAGAACAGAAATTTCTCGTTGCCCATGAACAAAAACAGATCAAGCCAAAAGAGGGAAAGCTTAATCGTATTAAAGCAAAGAAGGAAGGTATTGCAAAAGAACAGAGATTTCTCGTTGCCCATGAACAAAAAAAGATCAAGTCAAAAGAGGGCAAGCTTTATTGTACTTGAGCACAGAATGAAGGTATTGCAAAAGAACAGAGATATCATATTGCTAATGAACAAAAACAGATCAAACCAAAAAAGGTAAAGCTTTATTGTACTAGAGCACAGAATGAAGGTATAATGCAAAAGAACAGAGATTTCTCATTGCCCAAGAACAAAAACAGATCAAGCCAAAAGAGGGAAAGCTTTATTGTACTAGAGCACAGAATGAAGGTATAATGCAAAAGAACATAGATTTCTCATTGCCCAAGAACAAAAACATATCAAGCCAAAAGAGGGAAAGCTTTATTGTACTAGAGCACAGAATGAAGGTATAATGCAAAAGAACATAGATTTCTCATTGCCCAAGAACAAAAACAGATCAAGCCAAAAGAGGGAAAGCTTTATTGTACTAGAGCACAGAATGAAGGTATTGCAAAAGAACAGAGATCTCTCATTGTCCATGAACAAAAACAGATCAAGCCAAAAGAGGGAAAGCTTTATTGTACTAGAGCACAGAATGAAAGTATTGCAAAAGAACAGAGATATCTCATTGTCCATGAACAAAAACAGATCAAGCCAAAAGAGGGAAAGCTTTATTGTACTAGAGCACAGAATGGAGGTTTTGCAAAAGAACAGTGATTTCTCATTGCCCAAGAACAAAAACAGATCAAGCCAAAAGAGGGAAAGCTTTATTTTACTAGAGCACAGAATGAAGGTATAATGCAAAAACAGAGATATCGCATTGTCCATGAACAAAAACAGATCAAGCCAAAAGAGGGAAAGCATTATTGTACTAGAGCACAGAATGATAGAATTGCAAAAGAACAAAGATATCTCATTGTCCATGAACAAAAACAGATCAAACCAAAAGAGGGAAAGCATTATTGTACTAGAGCACAGAATGAAGGTATTGCAAAAGAACAGAGATATCTCATTGTCCATGAACAAAAACAGATCAAGCCAAAAGAGGGAAAGCTTTATTGTACTAGAGCACAGATTGAAGGTATTTCAAAAGAACAGAGATATCTCATTGTCCATGAACAAAAACAGATCAAGCCAAAAGAGGGAAAGCTTTATTGTACTAGAGCACCAGAATGAAGGTATAATGCAAAAGAACATAGATTTCTCATTGCCCAAGAACAAAAACAGATCAAGCCAAAAGAGGGAAAGCTTTATTGTACTAGAGCACAGAATGAAGGTATTGCAAAAGAACAGAGATTTCTCATTGTCCATGAACAAAAACAGATCAAGCCAAAAGAGGGAAAGCTTTATTGTACTAGCAGAAAGAATGAAGGTATTTCAAAAGAACAGAGATATCTCATTGTCCATGAACAAAAACAGATCAAGCCAAAAGAGGGAAAGCTTTATTGTACTAGAGCACAGAATGAAGGTATTGCAAAAGAACAGAGATCTCTCATTGTCCATGAACAAAAACAGATCAAGCCAAAAGAGGGAAAGCTTTATTGTACTTGAACAAAGAATGAAGGTATTGCAAAAGAACAGAGATATCTCATTGTCCATGAACAAAAACAGATCAAGCCAAAAGAGGGAAAGTTTTATTGTACTAGAGCACAAAATGAAGGTATTGCAAAAGAACAGAGATCTCTCATTGTCCATGAACAAAAACAGATCAAGCCAAAAGAGGGAAAGCTTTATTGTACTAGAACAAAGAATGAAGGTATAATGCAAAAACAGAGATATCTCATTGTCCATGAACAAAAACAGATCAAGCCAAAAGAGGGAAAGCTTTATTGTACTAGAGCACAGAAATAAGGTATTGCAAAAGAACAGAGATTTTTCATTGCCCAAGAGCAAAAACAGATCAAGCCAAAAGAGGGAAAGCTTTATTGTATTAAAGCAAAGAATGAAGGTATTGCAAAAGAACAGAGATCTCTCATTGTCCATGAACAAAAACAGATCAAGCCAAAAGAGGGAAAGCTTTATTGTGTTATAGAAAAGAATGAAGGTATTGCAAAAGAACAGAGATTTCTTGCTGCCCATGAACAAAAACAGATCAAGCCAAAAGAGGGAAAGCTTTATTGTACTAGAGCACAGAATGAAGGTATAATGCAAAAGAACATAGATTTCTCATTGCCCAAGAACAAAAACATATCAAGCCAAAAGAGGGAAAGCTTTATTGTACTAGAGCACAGAATGAAGGTATAATGCAAAAGAACATAGATTTCTCATTGCCCAAGAACAAAAACAGATCAAGCCAAAAGAGGGAAAGCTTTATTGTACTAGAGCACAGAATGAAGGTATTGCAAAAGAACAGAGATCTCTCATTGTCCATGAACAAAAACAGATCAAGCCAAAAGAGGGAAAGCTTTATTGTACTAGAGCACAGAATGAAAGTATTGCAAAAGAACAGAGATATCTCATTGTCCATGAACAAAAACAGATCAAGCCAAAAGAGGGAAAGCTTTATTGTACTAGAGCACAGAATGGAGGTTTTGCAAAAGAACAGTGATTTCTCATTGCCCAAGAACAAAAACAGATCAAGCCAAAAGAGGGAAAGCTTTATTTTACTAGAGCACAGAATGAAGGTATAATGCAAAAACAGAGATATCGCATTGTCCATGAACAAAAACAGATCAAGCCAAAAGAGGGAAAGCATTATTGTACTAGAGCACAGAATGATAGAATTGCAAAAGAATAAAGATATCTCATTGTCCATGAACAAAAACAGATCAAACCAAAAGAGGGAAAGCATTATTGTACTAGAGCACAGAATGAAGGTATTGCAAAAGAACAGAGATATCTCATTGTCCATGAACAAAAACAGATCAAGCCAAAAGAGGGAAAGCTTTATTGTACTAGAGCACAGATTGAAGGTATTTCAAAAGAACAGAGATATCTCATTGTCCATGAACAAAAACAGATCAAGCCAAAAGAGGGAAAGCTTTATTGTACTAGAGCACCAGAATGAAGGTATAATGCAAAAGAACATAGATTTCTCATTGCCCAAGAACAAAAACAGATGAAGCCAAAAGAGGGAAAGCTTTATTGTACTAGAGCACAGAATGAAGGTATTGCAAAAGAACAGAGATTTCTCATTGTCCATGAACAAAAACAGATCAAGCCAAAAGAGGGAAAGCTTTATTGTACTAGCACAAAGAATGAAGGTATTTCAAAAGAACAGAGATATCTCATTGTCCATGAACAAAAACAGATCAAGCCAAAAGAGGGAAAGCTTTATTGTACTAGAGCACAGAATGAAGGTATTGCAAAAGAACAGAGATCTCTCATTGTCCATGAACAAAAACAGATCAAGCCAAAAGAGGGAAAGCTTTATTGTACTTGAACAAAGAATGAAGGTATTGCAAAAGAACAGAGATATCTCATTGTCCATGAACAAAAACAGATCAAGCCAAAAGAGGGAAAGTTTTATTGTACTAGAGCACAAAATGAAGGTATTGCAAAAGAACAGAGATCTCTCATTGTCCATGAACAAAAACAGATCAAGCCAAAAGAGGGAAAGCTTTATTGTACTAGAACAAAGAATGAAGGTATAATGCAAAAACAGAGATATCTCATTGTCCATGAACAAAAACAGATCAAGCCAAAAGAGGGAAAGCTTTATTGTACTAGAGCACAGAAATAAGGTATTGCAAAAGAACAGAGATTTTTCATTGCCCAAGAGCAAAAACAGATCAAGCCAAAAGAGGGAAAGCTTTATTGTATTAAAGCAAAGAATGAAGGTATTGCAAAAGAACAGAGATCTCTCATTGTCCATGAACAAAAACAGATCAAGCCAAAAGAGGGAAAGCTTTATTGTGTTATAGAAAAGAATGAAGGTATTGCAAAAGAACAGAGATTTCTTGCTTCCCATGAACAAAAACAGATCAAGCCAAAAGAGGGAAAGCTTTATTGTACTAGAGCACAGAATGAAGGTATAATGCAAAAGAATATAGATTTCTCATTGCCCAAGAACAAAAACATATCAAGCCAAAAGAGGGAAAGCTTTATTGTACTAGAGCACAGAATGAAGGTATAATGCAAAAGAACATAGATTTCTCATTGCCCAAGAACAAAAACAGATCAAGCCAAAAGAGGGAAAGCTTTATTGTACTAGAGCACAGAATGAAGGTATTGCAAAAGAACAGAGATCTCTCATTGTCCATGAACAAAAACAGATCAAGCCAAAAGAGGGAAAGCTTTATTGTACTAGAGCACAGAATGAAAGTATTGCAAAAGAACAGAGATATCTCATTGTCCATGAACAAAAACAGATCAAGCCAAAAGAGGGAAAGCTTTATTGTACTAGAGCACAGAATGGAGGTTTTGCAAAAGAACAGTGATTTCTCATTGCCCAAGAACAAAAACAGATCAAGCCAAAAGAGGGAAAGCTTTATTTTACTAGAGCACAGAATGAAGGTATAATGCAAAAACAGAGATATCGCATTGTCCATGAACAAAAACAGATCAAGCCAAAAGAGGGAAAGCATTATTGTACTAGAGCACAGAATGATAGAATTGCAAAAGAACAAAGATATCTCATTGTCCATGAACAAAAACAGATCAAACCAAAAGAGGGAAAGCATTATTGTACTAGAGCACAGAATGAAGGTATTGCAAAAGAACAGAGATATCTCATTGTCCATGAACAAAAACAGATCAAGCCAAAAGAGGGAAAGCTTTATTGTACTAGAGCACAGATTGAAGGTATTTCAAAAGAACAGAGATATCTCATTGTCCATGAACAAAAACAGATCAAGCCAAAAGAGGGAAAGCTTTATTGTACTAGAGCACCAGAATGAAGGTATAATGCAAAAGAACATAGATTTCTCATTGCCCAAGAACAAAAACAGATCAAGCCAAAAGAGGGAAAGCTTTATTGTACTAGAGCACAGAATGAAGGTATTGCAAAAGAACAGAGATTTCTCATTGTCCATGAACAAAAACAGATCAAGCCAAAAGAGGGAAAGCTTTATTGTACTAGCACAAAGAATGAAGGTATTTCAAAAGAACAGAGATATCTCATTGTCCATGAACAAAAACAGATCAAGCCAAAAGAGGGAAAGCTTTATTGTACTAGAGCACAGAATGAAGGTATTGCAAAAGAACAGAGATCTCTCATTGTCCATGAACAAAAACAGATCAAGCCAAAAGAGGGAAAGCTTTATTGTACTTGAACAAAGAATGAAGGTATTGCAAAAGAACAGAGATATCTCATTGTCCATGAACAAAAACAGATCAAGCCAAAAGAGGGAAAGCTTTATTGTACTAGAGCACAAAATGAAGGTATTGCAAAAGAACAGAGATCTCTCATTGTCCATGAACAAAAACAGATCAAGCCAAAAGAGGGAAAGCTTTATTGTACTAGAACAAAGAATGAAGGTATAATGCAAAAACAGAGATATCTCATTGTCCATGAACAAAAACAGATCAAGCCAAAAGAGGGAAAGCTTTATTGTACTAGAGCACAGAAATAAGGTATTGCAAAAGAACAGAGATTTTTCATTGCCCAAGAGCAAAAACAGATCAAGCCAAAAGAGGGAAAGCTTTATTGTATTAAAGCAAAGAATGAAGGTATTGCAAAAGAACAGAGATCTCTCATTGTCCATGAACAAAAACAGATCAAGCCAAAAGAGGGAAAGCTTTATTGTGTTATAGAAAAGAATGAAGGTATTGCAAAAGAACAGAGATTTCTTGCTGCCCATGAACAAAAACAGATCAAGCCAAAAGAGGGAAAGCAACTTTATTGTACTAGAGCACAGAATGAAGGTATTGCAAAAGAACAGAGATCTCTCATTGCACATGGTCAATAACAGATCAAGCCAAAAGAGGGAAAGCTTTATTGTATTAAAGAAAAGAATGAAGGTATTGCAAAAGAACAGAGATTTCTCGTTGCCCATGAACAAAAACAGATCAAGCCAAAAGAGGGAAAGCTTTATTTCATGGAGCCAAGAGGAGCGCAAAATGGGGAAAAGTTCTTAGAGAAGAAGGCTATAATCGTAGAGCAGTAAAACATGACCAATTTATTTGGAAACTTCTTTTCATAACATTAAGAATCGGAAAAATGGAAACCGCGAATTAAAATTCACTGTTGTTTATAATAAAACAAAAACTTACTTTGTGAGTGAAAATATAAATAGGACGTAATCAAAATGTCGAGCTTTCAATCTAATCAAACTAATCGATAGGAATGGAGGAATGCTTTATTCAGCTAATTGTAGATTGAAACCAACTGTGCTCCACTTATGGCTGATATTTTTCTATAGTATTTTTCTATACTCATATGAAGAGGAGTTCTACAATGGATGTAGCACGAAGCATACAGATACATTGATGACGTGCTATTAATTAGTAATCAAAATCTGCGGATGACCTTCGGACAATTTATCCATGTGTTTGTCAATATTGAAATATATGTTCTATTATAAAACAGTGCACTATATGCACATTCCAACTAGTTATGTCTCATCAGTGATGCTCGAGGCCGAAAAAGAGGAAGTCCAAATGATATGAAATTAAGAAGATAAAAACTCTAAACTTGACAAGAAATTCTGTGAAAGAACCTGCGAAGGACAGAGTTATATACCATCAGGAAAATTCCCCTTAGTTTTAGAAAAAAAAAACATTGAAGTTTGTGACGAATAAGTCACAAATATGTTTTACGTCAAGTGCCGAAACACTGAAACATCCTCGAGGACTAAACAATACACCAGCAGATATACCAAACTAGTGATTGAAATTATATATTCTCTATTATACTATACATGCGCATTTCAACAAGTTATGTCTCATCAGTGAACTTGAAGTGAAAGATAACACTGAAAGCCTTAATCCATATTTAGATCACATGTTATATTACTTTGCTATTTTTGAAATTATTCATTTCATCATCAAAATTATATACACTAAAGGAGGTTAACATCCTAGCACCATCCCTCTCATGATCTTTTTGGTCATAGATTTGATTAGACTATGCCACTGAATAGACCCTTCATTATATGAGTAGATACACACACAAAAAAAAATCAAACTAAAGGGCGCTACTGACATTTTGGCTCAGTCTGAAAATCAGTTTGGGTTGAAGAACCACGGATGGGGATTTACTATCCGAAACGAATGAGAATTTGTTTGAAATGTTGTTCAAGAAGGTAACGAGTTGGTACACTTCGTCTATTGCTTATGGTGTATTCATATCACAATATGATAAGCTATACAGAGCAAGCTTACACTACAGTTAACCGAGAAACTACTTTATATATATACTAACAAGAAAAGAAAATGGGACAAACAGACGGAGACAACAACACAATTCCACAGAAAAACGAAGAACGACTTAATAATCTCAGAGTCCAATGTAATTAATACCATTTAAACATAAACAAATATTACATGAATATGATGCAAGTTATGTCCTGAGGACACAAAGACAAAGGAAAGAATGGTCATTACCATAGTAGAGGCAGACTATTGACTAAATAAAGAAAGGAGGGGTCTCCAACAACACTTGGTTGCTGCACCCACAGCAAAACTCCAAAATCCAATGCAAAAACACAGAGCAGACACCCATAGAAAGAGGCACAAAGGGGACAAGTAATACCAATAATACGGAAGTGTTCCAATTCTATACCCTCTTGAAGAAAAATTCAAACCAATTTTCATGTACTAGACACGTGTTTCGAATATTAGGGGCATAATAACAATATCGAGGAAAACCTAGAACTTGTACTTCCATATCTTACATATTTTTTTTTACATATTTGATATTTTTAATGTCTAATTCAACATGCCAGAGAAATGGTCCCAAACATTTCCGAAGTCGTGCGTCTTCGGCCATCTTCGTGGTATGTTATTTTTCTGTTATCAAAACAACCGGAAGTAGAGTATTATACCCTAATGCCTTAAATTCTCATCGGTGATGCTTTCAGCCAAAGTGATTTTGCAGGAGCCGCCTTAATTCATTTCTGTAGCGCCCTCTTGTATTATTTTCTTTAATTTGAATTTGTGTATTTACTTTACAGAGAGGGCGGGGTCGATTCACAACTCACACCATAGACACATGAAGCAAAAAAGACCACATATAAACAAAATAGACCAATGGGCAACCGTTTCCGACTTAGGACGGATTACGTGCGCACAACCCTCCCACTTTTCAGGTTACCCAGAGGTCTCGAAGAACGCACAATTGCTGTGTATTATAACCTCCTCACTGTGAGATACATTGTAACCATACAAACAAGACATCAAAACACAGGGGTCCAAGCAACACACAGATTAGAAGGCATACGAAATACAGTCCATACTCTGCCGGCTGTAACGAGCTCATTCATGTGAACTCCTGAGGAGTCCGACTGATTCAGAGAGGACAGGTTGTCGGGACCTGTCTTCTCGAAAGATGTTTGCACAGGACCCGTCATGGTGTCCTGTCGTCACAGCCAGTTAGAGTGAAATTCTTAAGAATGCGCTGGTACAAGGCTGTGGATTGGTCCAGTAATAAGCAAAGTGTCCGTCTGATGACAGAAGGATCATACCCACGGTATAAAAGGCGTTTGATGACGTTGGAAATTCTGTGTACCTTAAATCATTCTTATTTTAGTAATTATGTAACCATAAAATGCAGGTTGTGAAATACCCAAAGTAATATACTCTGTTGCTTGTATGGATCCGAATATCAAAAGGAGTTGACAATATTTTTTGTAAGATTTCTAGAAAGACTTTACTAGTTTGTGAAAGCGAAAAGCTTGACCTTGACCCAAAAGTTTCTTGGTAATTTGTAATTTTCTACTATGAAAATCCATAACATCAGTACATGCTCTAGTTAGCATACCGAATGAGCTTCGAAATGTAAATACCGTATGACGGTAATCTAGGAACATCACCGTAAAGCCAAATTTGAATCCCAAATCATCTCTTATGTCATACACACTTGTATGAATGACAAATATGGATAACGACCATATCCCTGTATACAGCACAAAATCGATAATTCAGAAAATCAGAAACCGAAGGCATACAAAATCAGGATAAAACTGGAACCAAAGCAAACAAACAAAAACCTCCACTACATGAAAAGAAGCGAACCCCCGATATGGGGGTGAGACCAGGTGCCCAGGAAGAGTAAGCATCTCCTGCTTGCATGCAACACCCGCCGCTTCAATTCGGTAGAACTGTCACATCCGGTTACTTCCATTTCGGAAGTCATAGAGTACAATCTTTGGTTGGATGGTTCAAATGGTCTATGACAGAATATCATCCACCATTCTGGAGAGTGGGACATCATAGTGTATGACGAGTTTCCCATATCGACCGTAGAACTTCCTCAGTGACGATGTTAGTCGGTCACAAACATATTCCTGACTGAGAAGCTTATCTGAAAGACGCCTAGCTCGCAGAACAAAATCTGTATATTTGGTACTTGCTCTGGCTGGGCGTATCAACTGAGATTTGAACACGCCATAAGCAGGCGATGTAGGGATGTTGCTACTCAGAAAAGGAAAGTTTGTAATGCTGAAATACCACTTGGTGAGTGTCACTGCTGGTGGACCAGGAGTCCCCGAGGGCACATGTAGCCAAGTTCGATCAATTTCGGTTGATCGTTTCTTCAACACATTCTAAAATTTCTGTTATCAAAATTTCTTGAAATTTCTAAAACGTGGGTCCTGTAGCATCATATCCCACCCGTCCTGCTACGTCTTTCGGTACGCTTTTTCGACATAGTAACTTTCATACTTTTTTGGGCATACTACATTGTTTAGATTTGAGGATCACTGACGAGGGTTAAGTACCCGAAACGTGCATGTCTGGTCCATGTTGCCAATTTATCTGTTCTTAAATGATGCTATTCAATTTGAAGACGTTTACATTTATACCACTTGGTGAGTGTCACTGCTGGTGGACCAGGAGTCCCCGAGGGCACATGTAGCCAAGTTCGATCAATTTCGGTTGATCGTTTCTTCAACGCATTCTAAAATTTCTGTTATCAAAATTTCTTGAAATTTCTAAAACGTGGGTCCTGTAGCATCATATCCCACCCGTCCTGCTACGTCTTTCGGTACGCTTTTTCGACATAGTAACTTTCATACTTTTTTGGGCATACTACATTGTTTAGATTTGAGGATCACTGACGAGGGTTAAGTACCCGAAACGTGCATGTCTGGTCCATGTTGCCAATTTATCTGTTCTTAAATGATGCTATTCAATTTGAAGACGTTTACATTTATACCACTTGGTGAGTGTCACTGCTGGTGGACCAGGAGTCCCCGAGGGCACATGTAGCCAAGTTCGATCAATTTCGGTTGATCGTTTCTTCAACGCATTCTAAAATTTCTGTTATCAAAATTTCTTGAAATTTCTAAAACGTGGGTCCTGTAGCATCATATCCCACCCGTCCTGCTACGTCTTTCGGTACGCTTTTTCGACATAGTAACTTTCATACTTTTTAGGGCATACTACATTGTTTAGATTTGAGGATCACTGACGAGGGTTAAGTACCCGAAACGTGCATGTCTGGTCCATGTTGCCAATTTATCTGTTCTTAAATGATGCTATTCAATTTGAAGACGTTAACATTGAAGTCGTCACGTGTGTCATAGAGTGAGGTGTTCAAGTGACCATCGGTGTCGTAGGACAATATTATGTCCAAATAGGATGCTGAATTATTTGTCTCTGTAGTTTCTTTGACTTCGAGCTCCGAAGGATAGATACTGCTCAGGTAATTCGCGAATTTTGGATTATTGATGGACAACACATCCTCTATGTATCTGTAAGTCAAGTTGAAGTCAGAAGCTAAGTATCTTTTTCCTTCAGAGACCAAAGACTGAATGAATTCAGCTTCGTACGAGTAAAGGAAAATGTCGGCAATGAGTGGGGCACAATTGGTCCCCATTGGAATTCCGACAATTTGCTGGAAGACCTTTCCTCCAAACACCATAAAAATGTTGTCGATCAGAAAATTTAACATCTGAATGATATCTGTTTCAGTGTACTTATTGTCAGAATCGGACTTTTCTTTTACAAAATAGGTTTTGTCATAGTTAACAACAATAAATTTGTATTTGCGATTACCGTTCTTACTTGTAAACGCATTACTTATAATATTTGCGAGTCTTTCTTTCAATTTAGAATGTATGCAGTATAAGTATGGTATATCTAAATCTAAATTGTTAGTGTCGAAGCCAAAGGAAGCAAGAGCTGATTTGTGGTTATCTATTATTTCAGAGGCAGAAATGTTTGTTGGGGTGTAAGTGGGATTTCCAGGTGTCGAATTTAAACCCAACTCTTTAACTAGACTGTCGAAATAGTACTTTTTGCAAGTAAATGTGTAATTATTTGAGGCTTTGTCCGCTGGTGTGATGACATAATGTTCTTGGAGTTAGGTAAGCTCTGTGATAACATCAGGGTCTTTAAATATAGACTCGAATCTTGTGTTCACAGTTGATTTTAATCGGTCAATTCTAGATAAAAGTAACCCTCTGATTGATTTTATCCATTCGGAAAGGGTGTCGCGCTGTACATCCTCTTTCTTTGCCCAACGTCTTGCATATTCCTCACAAGAATCCATGATAATTTTGACATTTTGGTTCCATGTAAAGGACATACTTTCTCTGTATTTGGGACCCTTTTTTGACAATTCTCTCAACTTGTCGTTCTTGACTATACTAAGGTCACCAGTAATAACGTGTCCACAAGGAGAGTAAATGAAATCCGACGAAGAACATTCGCAAGGAAGTGGATGTAATGAGGGATTACTTAAATCAATACACTGCAAGAATCGTTTGTAATTGTAAATTTTAGATGCAACTGTTGGTGTGTAGCTATAGGAAATACAAGGAGTTTCTTTTCTTTTGAAATATGGTGGGATTTTTTCTGTGACAGTTTTGTGATTCAAAATTTGACCAAGATTCAATTGATCAATACCTTTGTTTGCAAATCTTACTTTAATGAAAGGACGGTTTGTTTTCTCCTCTGATTTATCTGATCTAACTGCTTGAAATAAACGAAAAGTAGAAATGTCCAAGATGACTCCTTGTTGTCTGTATTCTGGGGAACGTGTATCGGTATATGTGAGGTCCTTCGTATATTCGTAGATTTCGTGTAACTTCCGTAAAGGAACTGAGTATAATTTGGTACGAATATAATGCAGGCCTAGAGGCTCATTCAAAAATGGTACCAAGTCATCGAAGGAGAAACTATGTATCTCAGGCCTATTATGTTTACGAATGCCATGACTTCGAGGTCTTCTTTGTGGTCTGTTGAATAAGCTAGTCACATTTACCGATTGACAACCGGGACTTGTTAAGTTTCCTAAGCTGCTGATATTATCGTTGCACCCATAGGGCGCTGCAGTGTTAAGATTTTTTATCCAGAACTCTTCTCTGTTGCGACGGAAAGGTGTGCTCAAATTGGGATTGTTTGTTGGGTGATATATTTTCTCCAGGATTCTGACTCTCATAGATAAAACAGAATGATCGGCCTGGTCAAAATGCCGAATCTCTCCTTTAACAATTTTGATATTTAGGTTCAAAAATGGTGTTTCTGTGTGTGTAACGTTTGCCTTGTTTAGAGCCAATTCTTGTGGAAAAATAACATTTTTATACTTTTCAAAAACAGGATTGTCGATAGTAAGAATATCATCCAGGTTCCCAGAAGTAAGAACAACATAGGATTCAGTAGGCACGATTTTCATATGTTGATTTCCGTCCAAGCGTACTTTACCATTTTTTTTTCTGACTTTCCCTGATGTAAATTTGTACTTTACTTTTAATTATTTTACGTTCCTAGATTTTCAGAGATAGTCCTGCTCCACCCCCTATCTGCCTAAATCAGAACCTTCGTTTGTAAATTATAAAGGCATAAATTCGTATAGCATTATTCGTGTTTGATAATGAACACATTTCTGCACTTTAGGAAATTATTAGATTTTATTCTCATTGTGAGCTCTGGAAATGAGCCTTACAATCAATGTGGTCTACTTTGGCTTACATCTCTTATATAAAAGTCCTTATTGACACTGTAACCAGTGCAAAGTGTCCAGAACCACCAAATCATTTGTACCCGAAAAAGAAATAAATTTTACTCTATACACCAAATTAAACAATAAAACGAGGATTAAAACTCAAATATGGCAATAATACAATTTGGATACATTAGTTTTCGTTCGATTCGCACTCAAATAACACTAAACTCACCAATTCAGGTGTATAATTAACTTTATTAATTTTCTGTATGATTTATTCACGTATAAAATCGGTAGATGTGTCACGTTAGTATAAATCATCAGCGTTCAAACTCCTCTGCCGGTTACGATTGAACTTTGTATCTTTGGACCTAAAACCGATGGACAGTGAGGTATCGCTTCAGCTACAGCCTCATCCCCGACACCTCCTTAGAATCAAAGCTGATTTCCCGTACCCTATAACAGCTTCGTACTTCCGTTGCGGTGAGATCAAATGGAAGGCTCATTTCTTATTGCACTTTATAGTTTAATTGAGTTAACCTTATAATTCTGGGTACGCATCAAAGCCTATGGTATGCTGGAAAAAGTGTTAACCCCTAGTATATCGAATTGGTAAACAGGGGTGGAGGGACGCACACGCGAGGGCGCACCGCACATAGTTTTGGTCTGATGTGATGTCATGTACGAAAAAATAACAAATTATTTACAACTTTTTGTCAACAGAATGCTTAAATTCAAAACCAGTTAACAAAATGTAATTTGAAGTAAATAGAATTCAATATGTTTCTTTCAACCAGTAAATGCGAACAGGAATGTCTTTCAGTAATGTGCATTGTATGTATACGTGGTATTTAAAACATTTATCGTTCTTGAAGAGATTGCTTTATATTATTGAATAATTAAACTGCACAATATTTCAGAATTTTTAAAAATCAATTTTGACTTTCTTGAAGTACAGACGGATTGCTCCAGTATCATGGCTGATGGTACACTTACTGAACTTCCGTCTGTGGTTTTGTCAACTTCACGGGTCAGTGAAACAGACAGTGAGGCGAACCAATCTTATGTGATGGTTTGATAACAGGTTATTGTGCTGTCAATTACTAGGTAACTAGACACAACGCAAATAAATCATAAATACTCTTATAATTTCATTCATGAATTCATTCATGCATCTATCAAATAACATTTTTCTTAAGTTAATTGAATAAAAACACCAATGTGTTTTATTGAAAACCATCGCATTTTAGGATAGGCTACTCTACGCTTATTCTAACGTACAAC
Source organism: Pinctada imbricata (assembly GCA_033119305.1). Lineage (NCBI taxonomy): Eukaryota > Metazoa > Mollusca > Bivalvia > Pterioida > Pteriidae > Pinctada > Pinctada imbricata. Next base: position 50,517,403 of record VSWD01000008.1, on the reverse strand, counting down.
TCCAACGCTACACCTTCTGGTCTATGTTTCAATATGTATGCAATAATAAACACACACGAACAAAGTAAATTGAAATTTAATACCTTTCCATAATAAAAAGATTGATGAAATCTTAAAAAGAAAATATACTCATCTAGTATGAAATAAGATGTATACATGTATATACAAAAAAACTTGACTTAGCAATGTATGAAGAAGTAAACATAAAAAATGAAAAGTGAACTCGCATAAACTTAATTCAGGAATCATGGTTAAGATCTGTTTCTACAAAGTTGCTTCTTGTGAAGCCCGATTGTCCAATCTCACTTGGGCTGGCGAATGTGTTTGGATGATATTCCTGTTTTGTTGCTGTTGCTTTGTTTGGGATGGGGAGTGTATGGTACTTGTATTCACACTGTATTCTTTTTAGGGTTCCCTCACAAACTCGTTTAGAGACGCGGAAGGCGTTGGTGTATCGGTCTTCTGAATTGACCACATTTCCAATAGTATGCAAAGTGCAACATGAAGTTCATTCATCCTTTCCTCTATTAGGTAGTCATTCTACTGTGTTTGTGGTATTGTTATAAGTTCTACGTAGCAGATGGGGTGGGATTGAGGTGGGCCGTGATAAGGATTTCTCCAAGCCTCCAGTTATTCAGATTATTGTCACCAACACATGCAACTCAGTTTTCAAATTTAAGATATATGCTCACTCGCAGAAAACAGTCTCGGTAAGAAAAGTCACTTCTTAAACCATACAGTACTTCTTCGGTCAGCACCGATTGCCCATTGGTTTTGCTGGTTTATGTATAATCTTTTCCGTTTAGTGTTTCGATCTGGTATTTTGAGTTCATTGTTCCGTTTTCGTCACATTTTGTGATTGTCTTCTCTGTGCATTTGCGTAGGGGTGTTTCGGTGTTTGTCTGTGGATGCTGCATCCGATGATACGTCTTTAAATTCAATAGCATCATTTAAGAACAGATAAATTTGCAGAAAGGACCAGACATGCACGTTTCGGGGACTTAACCCTCGTCAGTGATCCTCAATCCAAACAATGTAATATGAACCGTGGGTCTTGTTGGAAATTCTCCCTTTTATAAAGTTAATGGAGAAGGTACCTTAAAACGATATCAATGGCAAAATACTTCATTCAGCAATGTCTAATTGTATTGCCTTTCTTGATTTTAAATAAAGTTTAGTTTTATATTAAACGACATCTCTCATTAATCATGACTATTTCATAATGGCAGATATTTGTAATAAATAGAAATACACAGAAAGACAATATTACCAATAATGAAACGTAAATGTTCTTTTTAAAATAATATCAGTGCACCATACGCACATTTCAACAAGTAAAACCTTATCATTGATGCATGAAGCCCAATTAGAGAAAGTCAAAATAATGAATACATGAAGAGAGAATTTTTTTTAAATTACAATCTGAAAGAAGCTAATATAAGAGCCTTCATGGAGATGCCTCCTGGTTTTAGAATAATTTATCTTTGGTTATGTAACAATCCAAATGACAAGGTCATAAATCACAATGTGGATAATCAACATCAGAAGCAAAAGATTGCCATAGTAACAGTTTAATGGGTCTTGCATAATCTAAGATAAATTATTAGTACTGCATCGATTACAACGACAAATATGAACACTGACCATATCCCAATACATAGTACAAAATCGATATTCAGATAATCATAAACAGAAGGCATACAATATCAGGATAAAAAGGGACCAAAGCAAACAAAGAAAAACCTCCACCACATGAAAAGAAGCGAATTCTTAATATTGGAGTGAGACCAGGTGCCCAGGAAGAGTCAGCATCTCATGCTTCCATGCAACACCCGTCGCTTCAATTCGGCAGAAATATCACATCCGGTTACTTCCATTTGGAAGATACAAGTATATTCTTTGCTTGGATGGTTCAAATGGTCTAAGGCAGAATATCATCTACCATTCTGGACATTGGACATCATATTGTATGACGAGTTGTAGAACTTCTTCAGTTACGATGTTAGTCGATCACAAATATATACCTGATCGAGAAGCTTATCTGAAAGACGTCAAGCTCTCAGAACAATATCTGTATATTTGGTACCTGCTCTGGCATAACATGTATCAATTAAGATATGAACACGTCACAACCAGGCGAAGAAGGGATGTTGCTACTCAGAAAAAGGAAAGTTTGTGATACTGGAACTGAAGTCGTCACGTGTGTCATTGAGTGACGAGTTCATGTTACTATCAGTGTCGTAGAACAACATTATGTCCAAATCGGATGCTGAATTATTTGTCTTTGTAGTTTCTTTGACTTCAAGCTCCGACGGATACATTTTGCTAAGGTAATCCGCGAATGTTGGATTGCTGATGGACAGCACATCGTCGATATATCTGTGCTGGACGGATCTCTTCCATATGCATGGAAGAGGCAATTTTGTGTTAAATTTCTTCAAATTGAATAGCATCATCAAGAACAGATAAATTTGCAGCATGGACCAGACATGCACGTTTCGGGTAATTAACCTTCGTCAGTGAACCTCAATCTAAGCAATGTAATATGGCCAAAGTGTGTGAAAGTTATAATGTCCAAAAATGAACCGAAAGGCGTAATAGGATGGGTGGGATATGATGCTACAGGACCCACTCTTCAGAAATTTCAAGATCTTTTGATAACATAAATTTTTAAATGCGTTGAAGGTATGATCAACCAAAGTTGATCGAACTTTGCTACATGTTCCCTCGGATACTCCTGGTCCATCAGCAGTGCTATTCACCAAGTTATACAAATGTTAAACGTCTTCAAATTTAGAACAGATCAACCTGCAGCATGGAGCAAAGATGCACGTTTTAGGTACTTAACCGGTATAACATACCTCGGGTATGTTTGACAAAGTTTAGGGTAATTAGTTCGGGCCTAGGGTTACGGTTATCTTACCCTTAGTTGGAACCCCATGATTAGGACTCAGGATTGACTGGAAACTTAGGGTTAGGCCTTAGGGTTACAATCTGTAAAAGAGTTTAATTTCAAAATATCAATGGTAATGGAAATACAAGAGGTATGGTTCTAGTGGATATTTAAAAACAATTGCTGCAGATGAGCATTTAAAAAAATTAAACGTATACAAGTCTTTCACTATGAATAGATTCGTTTGAAGAACATGTCGGGAATATTGCTTTGTCGCCTTTGTTATTAAAATATCCATGGTTTAGGTTGAAATTTCATCATTTATGAGTGCGGGGTCATTATTAAAAAACTTTAGAGATAGAAATCTGTTTGATGCCATCTCGAATCTCCTCTGACCCATTTTTAACAAAAAACCTATAACAGCTATATAGTACTTGAACTTGACATATTTAACCGTATAAATTTTGTATACCTTTACGGAGATTTAAATTGACCTGAATACAAAAACTCTATCATATCAAACTCTAAAGTTATGTAATATGAAATAGAGAATGTAAGATTAAACTTCAACAATGCCATAGGCAAGGATGTGAATCACGAGATTAATCATTTTTTATTCATTATATCGTGATGCTTGCAGAATATTATCAGGAAGAATGCGTAATTGGGGTTTCCATACATTGTCAATAGTAGAATTTTTAAACATCCCCACCCCTTTCAAATGTAAGGAATTGGCTATCTATTCAAAAACATAATTTGAAAATATGTACATGCATGTCACGAAATAATAAAAAAAATTTGCCGCAATCTCAAGCCGGAGATCCTCCCTTCCTGATATTTTACTCTACAAATGCAATGATGTATCTGGGGCCTTACTCGGTAATGATGATGGACCAAAGACAAATACGTTAATATAAATCATGTTCTGGGTAAAAAGGAGGATATCTCCAACAAGAGTGGGTTGCAGCATCCACAGCAAAAAAGAAAACAGACACAAAAACAGACACGCAAACAGAAAAAAATCCCCAAACAAACAGAAAACAGACACACAAACAGAAAACAAACACACAAACAGAAAATAAACAAACAAACAGAAAAAATAGCAATCCAAGGAATGCTTGTGTCGCCTGCGAAGCGGTTTGATTATTATTCTAGAAAGTGGATCAAATTTATTGGTATCAGTAGAATCAATCAAAAAATATATACAATCTTAATTTTTTTGAAAAGTAGGTCAAATATGTATGTCAAGGTAAATAGGTCAAAAATTTATGGTGAGTGTAGAAAGGCGTTGTTACAAGGAATAAACATGTGAAATATCAAAGTCCTATCACTTACCAATCAAAAGATATAGCGAATCTGATCTTTTTTTCAAAAGTAGGTCAAATATCTAGGTCAAGGTCACAAGGTCAAAATTATGGTATGTGTAGAAAGGTCTTGCCACAAGGATTGCATGTGTGAAATATCAAAGACCTGACACATACCAATCAAAAGATATATCCATTCTTAATTTTTTTGAAAAGTAGGTCAAATATGTAGGTCAAGGTCACTAGGTCAAAAATTATGGTATGTGTAGGAAGGTCTTGTCACAAGGAATACACATGTGAAATATCAGAGCCCTATCACTTACCAATCAAAAGTAATGGGCTGTGACACCCAAAGTGTGACAGACAGACAGACGGACGGACTGACAGACGGACGGACGGACGGACAGACGGACAGACGGACAACGGACAAAGTGATCCCTAAGTGTCGCTATGCTTCGCAGGCGACACAAAAATACACCCAAACAGAAAACAAACACACAAACAGAAAACAAACACACAAACAGAAAACAAACACACAAACAGAAATCAGACACACTAACAAAAAACAAACACACAAACAGAACACAAAAAAAACAAACAGAAAACAAACAAACAAACAGAAAACACACAAACAAAAAAGAACTTCCAAAATTTCAACAAAAACAAAGATCACAAAAAAATCCGGAATAAGGTGGTGATTCAAGATCTTGATACATGTAGCACCGAGTAGGTTCGTTAGGAGAAAGAAATATGAATCATTTTCATAGTTATCAGAAAGCCATCGTGTAAATGTCCAAGCTAGGTCTGTCAAGATCGTGTAATCGGTTATGGATTTTTTTTTAAATTGCAACTGTATTGCAGAATCAGATATATTTGATTAGAGCAATGATCCAAAATAAATGGCCTACGTCTGACTTTTTATTGACCCGATTTCATTGAAACAGCAGATAAAATGCAAGATGCGTACGGAAAATTATGTCATCACTATCTGTTGAGCACATATTGCTTTGTCATTATGAATTTTCAGACGAGCCAGAAGGGTGGTATGTTGTTCCCCTGGCCCTGATATGCCCTGCTATCAGGAGCAAGGTGATTCCCGTGTAATATAGGCCAGACTCTCCACTCATATGTATATACACCAGGTGTTTAATATCAGGGAGGGGGATGTTTCTTGGTATGATAAACTTAAGAAGGAACTCTCAGAATGTCACACCTGTGATTAGTACCTGCCCTATAGTGTATCAGACAGGTGCTCGGGGATCTGGGCGATCTAGTTATGAATCATTACCTAAATTCCCTTAGTTATGTATAGCCTTAAAAATAAGTTTTTGCAGTAGTCTACACGATATAATTTTGTTAAATAGAGCAGTCCTTTTTGTTTGTAAATGATGGTGCATGGTATTTTATTAAAACTTTAATAACTAGTTTTCTATATAATTAACATACTTTTTTGAATTAGGTTGTCTGTTCCATTTTTGGGATTAACAAAACCGTAAAAATGAAGCATTAGAAGAATGAAAATCGGTTCTGAATAGCACTCAAATGACTTTTTTGTTATTCGATGTCAATAATTTTGCATTGCCAATGGCTAGCTGGAGGGAACAGATTTAAAACCAAGCTATAATCAAAGAATCAAGGATACCAAAAAGTTTTGATAGGCTTAACCTTCACTGCGTTTCCTTTACAAATGATTAGTTCTAAGATTTAATAAAACAAGGAACTTAACTGTCTGAAACATATTAAAAGAAGACATGATATTTGCCAACTGTCATTTCTAAAAGTTGGCCATATTCCTCGGGTGAACGTATTCTATCCTTAGCTTGTTCTTTGGCATAACGTTAGAATTTGGATTATATTCGGATTTCCTCAAGCTCGGCCTTAAGCATCACTGATGAGACCTTTCTTGTTAAACGGTACACTGAAAATTTTACAATAGAACATATATTTTCAATATTAATTATTTCAACCACTAGGTTTGTATCTCTGCCGGTGGTTTGTCCCTGGGTATATATCCCGCCTAGTTTCATAGTATTTGATTTCACCATCACTATTTTTCATAAACTGGTCTTAAAAAAGAGCATTCTACATGAGGGCATATCTCTGTCCATAGCATCATACAGTGGGTACTGTAGCATCATATCCCACCAATCCTGCTACGCCTTTCGGTACATAAATTTCACACTCTTTGGCCAAATAACATTGTTTAGATTGAGGATTACTGACAAGGGTTAAGTTCCAGAAACGTGCATGTCTGGTCCATGCAGTAAATTTATCTGTTCCTAAATGATGCTATTGAATTTTAAGACGTTTTACCTTAACTTGTCATTGTTTAGAATTTCGCTCTTCAAATATTAATTATTAAGATTTCCTCAATTTTGGCCTCGAACATAACTGTTGATACATTACTTGTTGAAATGCGCATATAGTGCACGGAAATATTTTTTTCTACAACAGAACATTTATTACTACATTGATCTCTTGAGCCTGTAGATCACAGATTGTTCCTCGTTTTCCCTCCGTTACTTTGATATTCATTTTCAAATCCAGTTGGTTGTTTTGTTGATTCAGTGATACATTTTCTTCTTTTATTTTGAATTTAATTAAAAACATGTTCGTGTGTACATTGTGTCTGTAAAATCCTGCTATCATTTTAACGTCTTCAAAGTATAATAGTGTGCACTTGATCCGGATAAGAACACCATTATCTGTATCGACAAGGTACCAATATTGTGAATTGTCTTGTTGTTGACATGCAATGAAAAAGAGGGCAATTTCTGAAGAGAAAATTAAAAAAGGACAACATTTAGCAGATACATGAGTAAAAATGCTTGATTACCTAGCATTGACAGCTATCTTAGACTCTGTCTACCTGATCAAGTTTCTATTTCTATAACAACGACTGCATATTCATTTACATTTCCAGTATAGTCCGAGAGGAGTCTCATGATTTGAACCGTTCCTCTCATAAATTTAAGTTTTATTTGCAAAGTTATATCTTTTCACGGTTTTGCCCTTTAGTTTGTAATTCAACCAGGATCTTTGACATCTTTTGAATTTAAGATATACATACGTATATAAAAAGTTGAATTATAAGAATGATGAAACGAAAAAAAAAATAAGAGAAGAAATTTGTTTAGATACACTTATCTGATATTAACGTACGTCACATGTAAAGTGAATAGACAAATATAGGCCAATTTACATTCCTACCTTTCGATATGAGGCGACATTTCACTGGTTTTCCTTAAATAAAGGTTTAGAAATAAAGGTGCCACACAAAAATACCGAATAGCCGACTATTAAACTTGGGTGGAGCCATAGATATAAGTTCTAATTACCTCTGATTCTTTAATTGCCACAACTGACTGCATACTTTTGGTGACATTGTTGGCGTCAATATGTTCAGTTTGACTTTAGTACTTTAAGGCGTCTAATTACTCTATTTCAAAACAAATTGAATGTTATTAATCAAAAGCTTTAAATTCTTTTATTAGTACATAATTTAGACACACGACAGAAAAAAAGTAATCAAGTTTCTATAAATAAACGACAGAAAAGACCCAGGCCTTGTACATATAAAGAATTGGTACGAGATATTGAGTCCAATCCTTTGATGATTATTGAGATTATTAAGTCATAAACCATATTTTACCTAACAGATTGGTCCGGTTAACGTTTTGTTGTCACGATTTTTTTTCTTTTACATATATATATAAAATCAATTGCCAAAGCCTTTTACTCAACTTGCAGACATCCTTCTCTACTATGAATCTGAAATTAAAAATAAATCCCATTTATCAAAGACCTGTTATCTTTTCGGCCATCAAATCTTGACCAAGGGAGTTGTTTATTTTTTATAATCCTTTTTAAGTTTCAAGAGGTAATGATTTTCTCCAAATATTTATTCGACAATGTAGGCTACTTATATATATATATATATATATCTTTCACTTCCTTTCTCAATATCTTAGAATTTTTGTTCCAAAAATGGTATATTTTGCCAAATTTTGGGAAAACGGAGTTCATTTTCAAAAGCTTATTTTAAAATAGTAAGTATCGAGCAGGCTTCTGACATGGTGTTACCTTTCATTACTTTAAGGGGACAAATGGAAAGACTTATTCAAGACTCCACTCTATGTTATCTCAATGTAAATAATAATTGATTACTAGTATGTTATATTTCATTGAAAATATGACGAAGTCACAGATTTTCACGATATGTTACGAAATGCACAATGTGTTTTAATGTGAGGAGGAACTTTATAACTAGTATTATGAAAATATAGATTTTTCTGCCCCTAAGCATGCTATCAAAATTAATCAACAAGGTCAGTTGAAACAATTGAAACAGAACCAGTACCTACCTTTATTCCTTTAGACAGGGATTCGTCAACCTCCAGGATAGGCAACAACGGCCCCGCAGCAACAACCTTTCCTCTGTTTGTTTGTTTGTTTTAGGTCGCCCTAAGCCTGCTCCGATTGCCCATTGGTCTCGTTGGTTTATGTGTAGTCGTTTGTGTTTGTTGTTTTGATGTCATATATTGTGTTCCTTGTCCCTTTCGTTCTTTTTGTGCTTGTCAACTCTATGTTATCACATATGGATGTTTCGATGTTTTGCTACGGGTACTGCAACTGAGTCTTGTTGGCGAATCCCTCCTTTGTTTTTGTATAAATATGTATATTTCATTATTATTTTTTTTTCTATTCTTTCGTTTTTGATAGTGGTTTTTAGTTTTCGGCGGCGCTGTCTGTAATGCGTTCCGTGTTTGCACTGGACTCCAAAGATTGTTCATCGGATGGGGTTGTCCTTTGAGTTTCTGTGGGGCTGTGTTGTTGTCTCCTTCTGTTTATCAAGTTTTTTTTTTCTTTTCTCGTGAGAGGGTACTGTTCTATGTTTGTAAGTCTTTTGATTGTGATTTTTATGCCCCCGGAATCAAAGATTCGGGGGCATATAGTTTTTGGCCTGTCCGTCTGTTTGTCTGTTTATCTGTTTGTCTGTTTGTCTGTTTGTCTGTTTGTCCGAAAAACTTTAACATTGGACATAACTTTTGAATGGGAAGTGATAGGGCTTTCATATTTCACATGTGTATTCCTTGTGACAAGACCTTTCCATTGATACCAAAATTTTTGACCTCGTGACCTTGACCTTGACCTTTGACCTACTTTTCAAAAACTTTAACATTGGGCATAACTTTTGAATGGTAATTGATAGGGCTTTCATATTTCACATGTGTATTCCTTGTGACAAGACCTTTCCATTGATACCAAAATTTTTGACCTCGTGACCTTGACCTTGACCTTTGACTTACTTTTCAAAAAACTTTAACATTGGGCATAACTTTTGAATGGTAAGTGATAGGGCTTTCATATTTCACATGTGTATTCCTTGTGACAAGACCTTTCCATTGATACCAAAATTTTTGACCTTGTGACCTTGACCTTTGACCTACTTTTCAAAAAACTTTAACATTGGGCATAACTTTTGAATGGGAAGTGATAGGGCTTCCATATTTCACATGTGTATTCCTTGTGACAAGACCTTTCCATTGATACCAAAATTTTTGACCTCGTGACCTTGACCTTGACCTTTGACCTACTTTTCAAAAACTTTAACATTGGGCATACCTTTTGAATGGTAAGTGATAGGGCTTTCATATTTCACATGTGTATTCCTTGTGACAAGACCTTTCTATTGATACCAAAATTTTTGACCTCGTGACCTTGACCTTGACCTTTGACCTACTTTTCAAAAACTTTAACATTGGGCATAACTTTTGAATGGTAAGTGATAGGGCTTTCATATTTCACATGTGTATTCCTTGTGACAAGACCTTTCCATTGATACCAAAAAATTTGACCTCGTGACCTTGACCTTTGACCTACTTTTCAAAAACTTTAACATTGGGCATAACTTTTGAATGGTAAGTGATAGGGCTTTCATATTTCGCATGCGTATTCCTTGTGACAAGACCTTTCCATTGATACCAAAATTTTTGACCTCGTGACCTTGACCTTTGAACTTTTAACCCAGCGACCTCCCATACATGTACTTAACAGAAAATAGTGTTCATACTAACAAAGATGCCACCGGGGGCATTCGTGTTTCACAAACACAGGCTTTATTGGATTATGAATTCGGATTTTGTGTTTGGCCTTCATTCACTAATTTCTGTTGTCAAAGCTCTATCTTGGTATTTTATTACGTTTTTCATTGTTATTTTTTCTTCTGTATGAAGAAGGGGGTTTTGGGAGTTCAATTCAAGATTTTTGCTGTAGGTATGCCTTATATTGCATGATGTTAAAGATTCCATAAATATTGAGGACTATGATAGTGATGTTATTATCAATGATACTTGTTATTGCCGAGATCATGCAAGCTCTTTCAAGCGAAAAATGTTAAGGCAACATATTTACATCTTATCAGTAAACGACAGTCGTAATTCAATAGACAGATACAATAATGTCCATCTGGTTCAGACTAATGTCGTCGTTAGAATCAGGGACAAGCTTGATTTGTATAGGAATTTGTTTTGTTCGCCCGTTTGTATTAATTTTGTCTCTGAATCGGACGTGTCATCCAATAAGCATTATACACTTTCTTTCCTTTAACATCATTCATATCAAAGTTTCTACATCAGAACCAATCGTGCCTTAGTTCCATGTTACTAGTATACAATAGGTATATATCTTCATATAATATTTTGGTTTTCAACCAACCGTATCTATCATTTAAACCGTTACAGTAAATGAAAATGACGATTCCTGAATTTTCCAAGACTAGCGAGTCAATGTTATCTGAAAAGAGTCGACAGTGATGAACAACGGTTAAGTGGTTGGTAGGGTCAGAATAACTAACAGATTTTTAATCCCTCCAATGCTATTTTGGTCATAAATTTTATTTCACTATGCTACTGAATCGACCCTATAGGAAATTTTGACTCGCGCAATCTTTGCAAAGTAAATGCACAAATTTAAGTTCAAAAATTAAAACAAGGGTGCGCTATAAAATACATAAGTTGTGTCTGAAAATCAAATCGGCTATCAAGTACCACTGATGAGGGTTTATTATCCAAAACACGTATCTGGTGCGTTGACAATGATGTGAAAGTTTCTTCAAGAAGAAGAGCAGGAACACTTCCTGTTAAGTGTTAGTCATCCAGTCGGTGATTTTGATGTTTTTGAGTGTCCGACTGTACGTATACGTATGTCGTCTAAAGTAGTATTTACCCTTTCTGTATGTTTTCGACTTCGGATGTGTCCATTTGCGTTGATTTTGATGTTGCACGGTAGTTTGTTAAGATCACGCCATTCTGTGTTTTGTTGATGATGATCAACAAAATTAGAAGGATCAAAGGTAGACAGAATTACTATCGAAAATGCGTCAGAATCATCAAACGCCTCTTATACCGTGGATATGATCCTAATGTCACCAGACGGACACTAGGCTTGGTACTTGACCAATCTACAGTCTTGTACCAGCGCATCCTTAATACTTGCACGCTGACTGGCTGTGACGACGGGACTCCATGACGGGCCCTGTCCAAACCTCTTTAGAGAAGACAGGGCCCCGACCACCTGTCCTCTCTGAATGTCAGTCGGACTCCTCGGGTGATAACATACATTAGCTCGCTACAGCCGGCAGAGCACAGGTCGTATTACGCATGCCCTCTTTTTATATCAATTTACATATTCATCTGTGTTGCTTGGGCCCCTGCGTTTTGCGGTCTTGTTTGTGTGTGGTCATCTGACAGTGAGGAGGTTGTTTTACACCACAATTGTACGTTCTTCGAGACCTCTTGGTAATCGGAATAGTGGGAGGGTTGTGCGCACGTAATCCAGGATAACCACACCATCTGCTACTCACGAGGCAGATGGCCGTCCTAAGTCGGCACCGTTTACCCATTGGTCTCGTTGGTTTATGTGTAGTCATTTGTGTTTTATGTTTTTCTGTGATTTGACGTTCATTGTACTTCTGCGTCTCTTTCTGTGCGTGTCATTTTTGTGTTTTACAGTGGGTGTTTTGGGAGGTTGCTGTTGATGCTGCAACTAGGTGTTGTTGGAGATCCCCTCCTTTCTTGTTTTTATTTTATTGTGTTTGTTTTGTTATTATTTGCTATTTGTTTTGTTTTGGTTTGCTTCTTTTGTTTTGTTTTTCCTTGCCTTTGTTTTAATATATACTATAGTATTCTAACCTTACGTTGGTGATTAAAGCATATCCTTTCTTGATGAAACTAGTCAAAGGTATCAAAAATGCCACTCCTCCTGTACAATAACTTTCATATTCAAGTAAAACTTTTTTTTATTCCGTTTGACTTTTGGATATACAAGAGGGTTTCGTGCAGATTAACGATATTTTTTCGCACGTTGATACACAAATGAAGTAATCCTTGATTTTCCACATGTACTTTTACTTCGCTGTAGGTTCATTCTGTTCTTTTTTTAACACATCCTGCTTTACCCCTGACCAGGCTTTCCAGATTTTAGACACGTACTTCTCACCTTCCGTTACATATGAATATATGTAGCAGATGTGCACCTTATTCATCCCTATGATTTATCTTCGAAATATTGTTTTAAGATCTTTTATTTCCTCCAAGACTCTTCTCAAAAGAAACCCTATACTATCTTATCTATATGCGTCACGATGAAAACCCATCATTTTGACGGGATGCATTGTTTAGCCTGGATGTAATATCCGGGTGGAGAGATCCCCATTCAATACTGGGTGCTTATCTACATAATTACCTGCAACCCTCATTGTAGCCAGGTAGATCGCAGTGACCAAACCTCCAACAAAGCGGACACTGGCCCATCGGGGACTGAACCTTAACTAAAAGCCAATTCATTGTTCGAATGCGGAAACATAACTCCTTTAAGTTTTTGTTGGCCCACATACACGCTAGATACTACTACTTGACCTACCATAGAGGTGCATGATTTATTGAACATACAATTGGTTAATACAAAAAGCATACATCAGCCAGATGGTGTGTATTTAGCCGAGCAAGGCCAGGGACTTTTGTATTGCCTACTTAAGAGGTCTGCTCTCCGATCTCTAATGCTTTTTTGAAATATGCCTGGGATTTGAAAAATTGATGATAATCTGTAATTTGATTGATTGAAATTAGGGATAAGAAAACTTGAAAAATAGTTCTGAGTGAATTGCTGTCGACCTTTGTCTCACAAATATCTGCATGAAGGTCCATGAATGATCTTGAAAGTATGTATTACATTTTGGATGTGTGTGTGTGTTACAGTGCAGTCAACTTGATCTTTGAGGAATGGGGTGATAAATACCTTACTAACTATGCGGTATCAGTACAAATCAATTAGCAGTATTAAGTCTGATGCAGCCATAGAACCAGATCCTCCTCCAATAAAAACACCTACATCACGAGACGTTCGGTATCCCTAAATCTCTGTTATTCTCCTGCCATAATTTTTTTTATTGACGTTCTTTATTCCTTGTTTTCTCTTAGTGTTATCCCAGTGAACTTTGTAACACTTATTATGAGATAATATTCTACTTTTGACTCAGTGTAAGAAGCTGCGTATTACGTCAGGTTCCGTTTTTACTTTCCCAGTGATACGGGGTGCCTCTATCTACTTATCAAAACGCAAGTGCAGTTATCAAATCAATTTTGCAAACTTGGTTGATGTAAAACTTATGCTTATGATTTTTTATATATTAGGTGCGACTTGACCAAATGAAATTCTTAACAACCAATCCCTAGTACAAACGACACGTTATAAAATATCATGAAACGTTCAGAAATACAGATATAATCGACAAAGTACATGTATTTCAATGCATCTTGATAAACTAACTACATAAATGACCATTCCTTTTCAGTAGGAAATACTTGAAACACTGTAGATTGGGAGAAACCTCTTATAGAAGCAGATTCATACGTTTAATTTGTTTTTGATGTGTTTGATGTAGGTATAAGGTATATACCAGGCATCTTACATATAATTTATTGTAAAGGATCAAATGGATACATACAGAACTGAAAATGAAATCATTGTTATTTTTCAACATCACAATATTACTTTTATCTCGGTAAATAGAAAATCTAAACTTTATTCATATTTTATACAATTTAGAGTTTTATCTCCAGAGGGTCACAAGGTTGATGTTGAATGCCAGATTGGCAAGGTGTTATAGAGGAATTGAGCGGTTGCTATATCAAGCGCTCATCATAGAGTCCCGTCAGGTTAATAAGCCATTAGTAAGTCTGTCTACAAGTGCGTATTTATGTAGTCAAGCAGTAAATTGAAATTGATCTACTGCTGAAGAAATAATATTTTTAGAATATATCAAAGCAATTCGAGTATCACTCACCAAATATTTGATAAAAAGGCAAAATGACTGACTGTATTTCTTGCTTTTCCATATTGTGACAAGTGATACAGTCAAACATCTGTAGTCTGTATCTGGTTCCATTTTATTGACATTGGATATTGGACCGGAATACGAGAGGAAACCAGAAACAGAGTTAAGTTTGTATGTTCTGAGCAGGTATACCGTGAGGTCTCTGTGACATGTCACGTTTTATTCAAACTATACCTTCTCAAATTTTATGCCGACAAAGAATTTTGTAGCAAATTCCCAGTAAATTCTGGGCTGTTCATGCGATAAATATTGATTCTTTTTCTTTTATTTATTTTTTTATGTTGGAAAATAAACAGGATGTGCATCATAATACATATTTTTGAATACATGTACATGTCAAATGTGAGATCTAGATGATTCAGTTCCATAAATGTCTTCATCTTGAATGGTATGTCAGTTTATCGAGTCTATCTTTTTATTGATTTCGAGGAAAGGGTGGTGATGTTTTGACGGGAAGAATATGTCAGAGAGTTTATTACGTAATCACTATAGTTTGATAGTATCATGTTTACAGAAAAGAACATATTGCATGCATTGTAGTTAGAAAGTACATGCTTGCTAACTCTTCTGAGAAAGTCACAAAATTTGCTTCCTCTACGACATGAATGCACCTCTTTAAACATCGGCATCAAGTGTACGTTTATTTGTCATGTATGTATTTTCCGATCCAATGGCGTTCGTTCGTGAAGTCTTGCTATAAACCTCCTTTAGTTAACAATTTTGATTTCAATGTCCTTTGAGTTGCCTTGTTGATTGGTCCGTTTTCTTAATACGTCGTTGCTCCAATATCATTGTGGATTCTTGTTGGTTGTCAGTTTTGTTAACATGGTCTTTTTTAATTTCATTTGTACAATATTGTTGGTCGGTCCGTTTTTAAATATGTTGCTTCAATGCCCTTGGCGCTTTCTTGTTGGTCGATACCTCCTGTTTATATTTAGTTTCTTCAATCTTGTTATTTGTTCCTTTTTTCATATGTTGTTTTTGATGTCCTTTTTGCTTATTGTCTGGGTTATTGGTCTATTTGTTCTCTGTGTTGCCATTTTTATAACATGTCTAATGTTCTCATGTATTTTCATTTTTATGCCCCCGGAATCACAGATTCGGAGGCATATAGTTTTTGGCCTGTCCGTTTGTTTGTCTGTCTGTTAGTCTGTTTGTCCAAAAAAACTTTAACATTGGGCATAACTTTTGAATGGAAGGTGTTGGAGCTTTCATATTTCACATGTGTATTCCTTTTGACAAGTACTTTCCATTGATACCATTGATACCATAATTTTTGACCTCATGACCTTGACCTTTGACCTACTTTTCAAAATCTTTATTATTAGGCATAACTTTTGAATGGTAAGTGATAGGGCTGTCATATTTCACATGTGTATTCCTTGTGACAAGACCTTTCTATTGATACCAAAATTTTTGACCTCGTGACCTTGACCTTTACCTTTTATCTACTTTTCAAAAACTTTAACATTGGACATAATTTTTGAATTCTAAGTGATAAGGCTTTCATATTTCATATGGGTATTCCTTGTAACAAGACCTTTCTATTGATACCAAAATTTTTGACCTCGTTACCTTTGACCTACTTTTAAAAAACTTTAATATTGGGCATAATTTTGAATGGTAAGTGATAGGACTTTCATATTTCACATGTGTATTCCTTGTGAACAAGACTTTTCCACTGATACCAAAATTTTTGACCTCTTGACCTTGACATTGACCTTAGAGCTACTTTTTAAAAATTCTAACATTGGGCATAACTTTTGAATGGAAGGTGACAGCGCTGTCATATTTCACATGTGTATTCCTTGTGACAAGACCTTTAAATTGATACCAATTTTTTTTTACCTCTACCTTCACATACTTAACAGAAAATGAAGTTTATACTAACAAAGATGCCACCGGGGGCATTCGTGTTTCACAAACACAGGCTTTATTTAGTCTTTTTTATGGTTTAGACTAGGACATAAGTTTTGCTGTTCATGGAATTTCTTTCATACATTGTATATCAATTCATTAGACATGACGTATATTTGAACATGGGAAATATGACAAATATGGATTATGACCATATCCTAATATACAGCACAAAATCGATAATTCAGAAAATCATAAACCGAAAGAATACAAAATCAGGATAAAACAGGAACCAAAGCAAACAAACAAAGACCTCCACCACATAAAAAGAAGCGAACTCCCAATATGGGTTTGAAACCAGGTGCCCAGAAAGAGTCAGCATCTCCTGCTTGTATGTAACACCCGTCGCTTCAATTCGGTAGAATTGTCACATCCGGTTACTTCCATTTCGGATGATACAAGTACATTCAGTGGTTGGATGGTTCAAGTGGTATAGGACAGAATATCATTTACCATTCTGGGCAGTGGGATATCATAGTGTATGATGAGTTCCCCATATCGACCGTACAACTTCCTCAGTGACGATGTTAGTCGGTTACATACGTATCCCTGACCGAGAAGCTTAACTGAAAGACGTCTAGCTCTCAGAAAAAAATCTATATATTTGGTACTTGCTCTAGCATAGCGTATCAATTGAGATACGAACATGCCATAAGAAGGCGATAACGGAATGTTACTACTCAGAAAAGGAAAGTTTGTGATCCTGAAATTGAAATCGTCACGTTTGTCATAGAGTGAGGTGTTCATGTGATCATCAATGTCGTATGACAACATAATGTCCAAATAGGATGCTGAATTATTTGTCTCTGTAGTTTCTTTGACTTCTACATACTATGACAACATAATGACCCAAGAGGCATCGAAACAAATTTTTTATTTTTAGTCTCTTTATTTTTTCTTTATTTCACATCAAATTCGAATTAATTAAAGTTAAATCTTTTTTTGTAAAATTTGTGGGTTTTTTTTTCTATTATGAATTTTAATTACATTTTGCATCTATAAGCTTATCTTCTATAGAGACATATTTTTTCCATTGCAAACGAAATTATATTTTGACTCCGACTAAGGATTTTGGATTTAGAGATATGTTCCCGCAAAGTTTTACTTTATGATACCTAACTTCAACGAATCAGTTAGTCCGTTTACATGATGAGACTAAGAGCCATCAAAATATATAATAAAACGGCTTGGACTAAATAAAAGTGACCGGAAAATGACCAATACAGTGGTAGAGAAATAAATAAAAAATGACCACAGAATGGGCAGACATAAAAGAACCATAATCTACAATACGCATTAATGAACCATATTATTACCTATATAAAAACTCATTAGATTACTAGAGTTGCCATGAGGATGTTTTTTTCTGTGTTGACCAATAGCCCCGTTCTGTCACTTTCGGTGCAAAATACAAAATCGTTTACATTTGTTATGTCTATCGTGAATTATGGGATATTTATTGTCTCCGTCACTACGATATATTCTTTTTTTTTAGCCAAGCATTGATTGGCTGCCTGCGAGTCGTATTAACCACACAAGTATGATATCATCCATTCACTCACTACTTATATACAGGTAGATCCCCATAATGACTCCAATACAAGCTTTACTCCAACACCGTACTCAGCCATCAGCGACGAAGACTTAGTTCTGATATAGATATATATTTAATTTTACACTGTGTGAATGCCATCGTTAAGCACGCGAACAAAAAGAGATATCATTTTCAGAAGTTATTTTTAAAGCTTAAGAGCACTAAAGATATCAGTTAAATAGAAACCGAGCATATGCATCGCTGGATTATTGTTAAATCAGTTTAGTCTAATTCGTTAACTGCAGTTTGTCAAGCGCTATATTTGGAGCTAGAGTATTGACATTTTGTGGAAAGTCTGCTCTTAAATCTGTGCATAGATCTGTTCTAGTATTTGACAATCCCGACAAAATGGATCTCTCTATATTTCAACTTTTTGTGAGAATTACAGTATTATTATGGACTTTGAAGTGTGTATCTGGTCAAAAAGTTGTATCACGGTCAATCTCAGACGGAATGGTAAGTCATATACTTTCTTTTATTCTTTATCTTTTTTTTAAAGATAATGCCCTGTTTCTACCATACAAATGTTTAGAAATTAGGTAAAGTACTATTGTTCTGATACTACAATTTTGCTTAAGAACATTCAATCTGGAATTCTATCTTCTTTCTTTAACGTGTTCCTCGCGTGAATTGATTGCTAATTACATTTGTAGATCATTATTGTCTTCTTAGCGATCAATTTCTTTTTCTAATCCATGTACAAGCATGGCTGCTAATATTGCATAAATCGGAAATATAAAAAATAAATCGTTAAAGGAGATTTTTATCTGCACTGCACATTTATGTCAACACGCACCTGAGTTTTAAATAGAGTACAGATGTGCATATTATACAAAACTGAAGGGACTAGGAATGTTATCTGTTATCTTTCAGGACTACCTCATGAAATACGGGTATATGGCCGAGGAGGACACCAAATCTGGCTCCCTCCGATCGTATGACCACATCAAAGATGCTATACGTAACTTCCAACGTTTTGCAGGGCTCAAGATGACAGGTGAGCGATTTCGTCAATGAAACAAGACAAGTGACGGTGAATCACCGAGGGAAGTTCTTACGACACTACTACTGGTCAATCTTAGGTCTATAAGGTCGTAACTTTCTCCCCAGGACAATTTCGTCAATTTTGTCGTGCGTTTGTGGTCAGAAATAGATGATTTATATATTGAATCGACAAGTGATTCATGACATGTCCTTCTGTGTCTGTGATTAGGAAAGATTTCAACGATATAAAGAACATAGAATGAAATTGATTTTTTTTTTGAAATTTCAAACGGTATTTAAGAAAGAGAAATTTAATATCCCTGGATTAAAATCAACATCGAGCTTCATGTAGAAAAGAAAAATTATTTGAGATCCTTATCATCACATGATAGGTAGAGAAACAGATAAAAAAAAGTTCATCGACCGCTACGAAGAATCAAATATTATAGATGTTCGGCGCAAGCATGCAGAATTACGTATATTATGCCTTAGAAACGTAGATGTTTCGAGCGTTCGATGTGTTATTTCAAATCTGTGCACCAACTGCCCCGGTGGCCACCATTTCGTGGTCACAAAGTCTAAAATTTAAGAGTTAGTAAACAAATGTCAAAATATTTTGGCATAAATTCTACACCCACTGGCCTCACAATCAGTCAAATATAGCAAACATAATTAGACCCAGTCTTATGTAACGTTATTTGTAGTAGTGTTTTTTTTATATTTTGGGCACCACATGTCTTAGAGGCATCCTTATTCCCAAATGTCAAGATGACGTCAGAGGCGTCAAACTAGCCACGTGCCCTCTGTTCTACCAAAATCTTATCGGATATACTTTCTGCACTATCGCCTGTATAAACTAAAGATATACATGATACTGCAATGAACTTGACTCAGAAACAGCACAAAGTAAACAAAATATATATTGTTTTATTGTTTATAGAGGTTTCTATTTTTCTTCTAACAGGAATAATGGACAGGAAAACGCGGGAAATGATGAGTCGCCCCCGGTGTGGAGTTAAAGATGACATCGGTAACGCCAATAGGGCGCGTAGGAGGCGACGGCGTTATGCTTTACACGGTAAATTATACCCTCCAATATATCATCCAATACTACCGTAACATTACGTTATTACAACGTATAATCTTGCCCCGGAAATATGATACTAACATTTGATTACCTTTTCTTCTTTAGGCAGCAAATGGTCCAAGAAGACAATAACTTACAGAGTTTCCAAGTACAGCAATAAGCTTGAAAAGAAAACAACAGACAAAGAAATTCAAAGGGCTTTTGATGTAGGTTTTAATATATATATTGAGAGATCGTTTCATCTCAACTTCTTAATCAGCTATTTTCTATTATGTAACATTCCCTCTATATCATATAATGAAATATTCTATATTTTCAAAGGTTTGGAGTAAGGTATCACCATTAACATTCAGAAGGATAGACAAAGGGAGACCGGACATTGACATTCGGTTTGAAGTAAAATGGCACGGCGATAACAACCCTTTTGATGGGAGGGGTCAAACATTGGCACACGCCTATTTTCCACGGTACGGAGGCGACACTCACTTTGATGACGACGAGCCATGGACCCTCAAAGTTCCCAGCGGTAAGTGTAGCAAGTGTTACACATTAGATTTGGCAACGACCAGTCGGTTTTCCCATCATCTAATTGGCCATCGATCTACTTTGTTCACGCAAGCCATTACCAATTTAATTTGCGAGAGCAGTGACCTAAATGACATGAAATAGATATGTGTATATTAACTCCAAAAAAGCTATGATAAGTATAGTCTGTCATGGCACACTCACGCAATTATACTATAAACGATGGCTGACGGAAAGTTGAACGAACAATTGCAGATGTTGAAAATTAATAAAAATCAACAAAGTAGAACATATTTGCCATTCTTGTATCACCTTCATTAATTTGCTGTAATTCTTTTGCAGGTGTTAATTTTTTCCAAGTGGCCACACATGAATTCGGTCATTCGCTTGGTTTGGCACATTCAGACGTGTATAGTGCACTCATGGCTCCTTTCTACAAAGGGTATACCAGGGATTTTCGTTTGGGCCGTGACGATATTGAAGCTATACAAGCCCTATATGGTATGTTTACTTGAAAATCAAAAGCAATATCAAATTCACTATTTACATACCTCGACATATGCACATATATATATATCATTTGATGAATACTACTGTTATGGGCCTGAATTGTCATTCATTTTCAGATCTCCTTTTCAATTTATTTGTACATTGTAGTGATGGGCCGATTATCGATAATAATCGATTAGCGGCGTGTTGAAGTCATCCGATTTCGATAATCGATTTTAAAATAAATAATCGATAGCGTGAAAGTACAGAAGGGGGGGGGGGCGCTCAGGGATCAGAGGAAATTCTGTCCAATTGTCTATAGTATTTCCAATAATTTCTCTACTAAATCATTGTTGTTATGATGTTGTAGACTAACAGAAGCTAGCAGCATGAAATTAGAGAGAATAATTGTAAAAGCTACTAAATCATTAATTAATTTAATGACAATTTTCACACCAGACTTTTAGGGATTGTTGACGGACCGACGATGACGGTAGATTCTTCAATTCTAGTCAATTATTTTAGGTAAACTGATTTCATTACTTGAATGAGAATAGTTTAAGACAATATTGTTTCATGTGACTGTTTACGTTGACAGATACTTTGCAAATGCTATTATGACCCCCCCCCCCCCCTTTCCACTCCTCAACGAACACAACATTGCGCATGCGTTGAAAAAGTCAACAGTATTTTGAGATGCGCTAAAAGAATGTGAAAAAAGTGAATTAAATACCTTTCTATTGGATTGAGTTACTAACGAATGGACTCTATATGGACTTGTTATATTTTACAAGAAATTTCCGAACGATTTACCAAATTTTGAGGTGGTAAGTGACTTTTTCCTATCGTGAATGATCCAAGTTGTTTTTTACGGTTGTATGAACACAGTTGTAAACAGCAAGAATGAATTCCAACGACAAGCGTAATCATTCATCATTGAGCTTTAATGAACTTTCTCCATCAGTGGCTCACGTAAACAAAAAGCCGAATTTTGTAGCCTCCAGTCCCATTGACACAAATATGCAAAGTCTTTTGCCACAGTCGCTACAGACGAAAATTGCGTCCATCATGCAAAGCAGTAATGTCGCTTCCTTTGGACAAGACCCTGGATCTTTTCCTGCATCCTACAGTTTGGGTGCGAATCCCGCTTCTGTGCCTATATCGCTTTCGTCAAACCCTCCATTGTTTGCCCATGCAACTGCTTCATCCTCTGGTGGAGGGAACCAATCCGCTGTTCCTAACGGCACGCCCACGGACCCCGTATCCTCTACCCCCGGGATATCCGACACTGATATTCTCCGGATTGCAGTTACCGTTAAAAGTATCATGGCCGCCGAGATTCAGTCCATAGTTTCCAACTTAGTTGGTTGTATTGACACTCTCGCCGAGGAAAATAAAAAGTTAAAGGCTGAAGTCGACGATCTGGAGATGTATTCTCGGCGAAATTGCGTCCGCATCTTTGGAGTTGACGAGGGAAAGTCGGACACCGATGCTGTAGTTATGGACATAGCATCGAAACTAGATGTAAACCTCGAAAGGAAAGACCTCGTCGTCTCGCACCGAGTCGGAAGATCTGTAAACGGGAAGCCACGGGCTATCATAGCACGCATTACTAACTACCAAGCTCGACATAAGCTGATACGAGAGAGTAGAAAGTTACGGCATGTTGACGGAATGAAAAGTGTTTCAGTCAACCAGGAGCTCACTAAAGTTCGAGCTAAGTTAGCCTACCAGTGTAGAGAGCTCGTGCGTAAAAAGAAGGCAAAATCTACGTTTGTTTGGGATGGGAAGATCATAGTCATCGATAATACCGACAACAAACATGTTGTGACCCACCTCGATCACCTACTGAAGGTTTATAAAGCCCTAGACTATTCCGATTGAATCTATGTATAACATTCCTGTCGAACACGTGCATTTGTATACATAATAAAAAGTAGCATATTGATTGGTTGAGACTGTCTATGACGGCGAACCACGATACCACGTGACCTCGACATGACCTGACAGGCCAGGTCAACCATACGTATCTGTATTGAGTGCATGTATATTTAAAGTATTTCTTCCTTCAGTATTATGACATTTGGTTGTTCTTTTTTTCTTCTTCAGTGTTACAAGTACAACATAACTTAGTCTAGTATTATCTCGACTGAATTCTATATTCATGTTAAAGTAGTAAACATTTTTGCCGATCACGTGCTTTTGTTTACATAATCAAGTAGTTCATTGGTTGGTTGTGACTGTATAATAAATGACGGCGCAACCCTGACAGCACGTGACTTCGACATGACCTGACAGACCAGGTCATATTGTATAGTTATATATACAGTGTACATAACATTCAGTTACTACTATCTTCGCTACATTTTGTTTAAAGATAAGATGATACTAGTATTAGGTGTTTTCTTCCAGTACGATTTTATTGATCTGATTAATACCATAAATACATGTAGTACTGCACATTAACAAATGATATCCAAAAATAGAAAGGTGTTTTTCCATTTTTTTTCTCTCTTTCTACGTTTGAGAGCTTTTGCTTTCCCTGTAAATATGTTTGATTTGGTTGTATTCTACCTCTTTTGTTTTAATACATACGTTTCTTTTCATTGTGTTCTATGGCGAGTTCATTTGATAGACATTTTGAGAGTTTATCCTGATATTATGAAATTTTCATTGATTGTTTTCACTATCCTAGCTCTGTACTACGACATTGCAAATTCAGCTATTACGTAATGAACGTTTCTATTGTTGAATATAGAGCTAGGATAGGGAACTTCAATAATAGGGTGTGTGCCATAAAGAAATGTGTATGTATTTATTTGACACTACCTTATTCATTCATTTCCCATTTATTATTGGTATTCGTATGTTTATTATTAATCATGTGTGGCGATGTCGAAACAAATCCCGGTCCTTCCTCATTATTACAAAGTTTTTGTTCTGAATCTGACCTTACATGTTCTGAAACAACTGTGTCTGACAATGAAAGTTTTTTCACTCGCAATAAGAATTCATTTGTTTCACTTTTACATCTAAACGTTCAAAGTTTGCGACCTAAAATTGCTAATATTGAAGCTAATTTGAATGATTTTGATATTTTATGCTTTACAGAAAGTTGGTTAAACACATTTGTTACAGATGAATCGATACATCTGACAGGTTTTGATCCTCCTTTCAGACATGACAGACTGGACAGACCAGGTGGTGGAGTTATAGTTTATTTTAAAGATCATTTACTTGCAAAAAGACGGACGGACCTTGAATTGTTAGGTATTGAATGTGTATGGACTGAATTCACACTCAAACATGATAAATATTTGCTAGGTACTTTCTACAGACCGCCCAACAGTAGTAATGATTTATGGAACTTAATTGAACAGTCTATTGAATTAGCTATTGACACGAAAATAAAAAATATTCTAGTTACCGGTGATTTTAATGAAAACCAATTACATGTACACAATATTGACACTAAAATAAAAAATATTTCGAGCAACTATGATCTTTATCAACTTATCTCCGAACCTACGTGTTTTTCTGAAAATACTTCTACTCTTATTGATTTATTACTGACAAATAATCCGCGTAATATTTTGTATAGTACAACATGTGAAACATTCCTTGATGCTAATATTCGCTATCATAAGCCTATAGTTGCCCTAATTAACTCTCCAAAATTAAAAAATAACATCACGCGTAGAAAAATCTGGCTTTATGATCGAGGAGACTATGATATGTATAGGATGAAGCTAAATGAAACTGATTGGGGTTCACTGATCGATTCTTCAAACTGTATTGATGAAATTGTCAATAATGTAACAAATAAAATACTTGATGTTGCATCAGAGTCGATTCCAAACAGAATTATATCAGTAAGAAATAATGATTTGCCCTGGATAACTACAGAAATAAAAAGAATAATGCGAACTAGGGATAGATTACGTAAAAAGACCAAAAAGTTAAAATCAACATTTTATTGGAATAAATTTAAATCCGCGCGTAATAAAGTCGTTGACCTATTAAGAAAAGCTAAATCAGATTACTATGAATCTCTTTGTACAAAAATAAAAAATAATAAATTTGCTAGTAAGGAATGGTGGAAACTTATACATCAGATTTCAAACATTTCAAATAAAACATCCGGAATAAATACATTGGTTTCAGAAAATGGCGAAGCAGTAACTGATGATGTAACTAAAGCTAATCTCCTAAATTCCTTTTTTTCTTCACAGTCAATAATTGATGATAGCAACATGCAAATAAGCGCGGACGAACAGTTTACTTATCCTCAACATATAATTGAAAAAATTGAAATTTCACCTAGAGACGTTCAAGATATACTCGAAACTTTAGATACCAGTAAGGCTGTTGGTCCAGATGGGGTTAATCCTAAACTACTAAGAGAAGCTTCAAGTGAATTAGCTGAACCATTAAGTAAAGTTTTTAACTTATCCCTTTTATTGAAAATATTCCCCGAACAGTGGAAAGTTGCTAATATTGTTCCAGTTTTTAAAAAGGATGATCCAAAGTCGGTTAATAATTATCGCCCCATCTCTCTCCTCTCTGTAATTAGTAAAATTTTTGAAAAATGTGTTTATCGCTATCTTCATAATTTCATTGTAGAAAATAACCTTCTATCTCAACATCAATCCGGATTCCGTAAAGGTGATTCTACCGTTAATCAATTGCTGTTTATAACACACGAATTTTCTAAAGCCCTAGATGCAAGTAAAGAGATAAGAGTTGTATTTTTTGATATTAGTAAAGCCTTTGATAGAGTATGGCACGAGGGACTTCTTTACAAAATTGAAAAATTGGGAATTTCGGGTGGACTACTTATTTGGATCAAAAGCTATCTTTCTGGGCGGAGACAAAAAGTCTTGATAAATGGAAAAGAATCAATAATTTTAGAAATTAATGCTGGTGTTCCACAGGGCTCGATCTTAGGACCTCTTTTCTTTATCATATTTATAAATGATATAGTTATGGACATAGGTTGTACAATAAAATTATTTGCTGACGATACTTCTATATACATTATTATTGAAAATCCATCTACTTCTGCAGAACTTTTGAATCGCGATCTCCTTAGAGTAAATGAATGGTCAAAAAAGTGGCTTGTTAAATTCAACCCCCAGAAAACTGAAACTTTACTAATATCTAGGAAATTCGATCATGCCTCCCATCCTCCCCTTTATTTTGATGATGTACCAGTTAAAGAAGTGACGATGCATAAACACTTGGGACTTATATTCAATAATAAATGTCACTGGGGGGAGCATATCAATAGTATCATACTAAAAGCTAACAAAAAAATCAATGTACTTCGTTCTCTCAAATTCGATCTTGACCGCCAAACACTCCAAATTATGTATTTCTCTTTCATTCGGCCTATCTTAGAGTATGGGGATATTATTTTTGACAATTGTCCAAATTATTGTTGCGAAAAATTAGAAAGTGTTAACATAGAGGCAGCACGTATTGTAACTGGCGCCACAAAACTTGTAAGTCATTCTTCTTTATATTGTGAATGTGGGTGGGAAAAACTTGAAACTAGGCGAGAAAAACATAAGCTTATCCACTTTTATAAAATTAATAACGGCCTTGTTCCCGAATATCTTACCTCACTCCTCCCTCCCCCACACAGCGAACTACATAGTTACAATACTAGAAATTCTCTCAACTTAGTTAACCAACAGTGTAAAACTACTTACCACCAAAATAGCTATTTTCCTTCTTGTGTCCGTTTATGGAACAATCTTCCCCAAAGTATCAAAGATTCCCCTTCACTTAAATCCTTCAAAATTGCACTGAATGAATATTATAGTCCCATGTCAGTTCCTAAATACTATATAATTGGTTCACGCCGTGGTCAAATTCTTCATGCGCGACTCCGAATGCGTTGCAGTACACTGAAGCAACACTTATTTTTACGAAACCTCGAACCTGATCCGTATTGCAGTTGTGGACAAATCGAATCATCTTCTCATTTTTAGCTCGACTGCACTTTAGTGCAAAAGAGCTATTGCAATACCCCCGGCGTCGGCGTCGGCGTCGGCGTCCGCGTCGGCGTCGGCGTCCGCGTCGTCCGAACTAGATGATAAGGTAAATGTTAAGATTACACATTTACCTTTCCTATATTCATATTCTGTTGGTTTTTTTTGTTGCAAATGTTTAATTATACATCATTTAATATATCCAGATGAGGATATAGCCCCTGGGGTTGGGATTTTTAAAATTATTTCAAATGATAAGGCAAATGTTGAGATGATAAGGTAAATGTTAAGATAGCAATAAAGTCTTAAAAAGCCAATATTGAGCAAAGTATAAGTGCTACATGTACCAAACTTACATATTTGATGTATCTTTGATCAAACTTTCAAAAAATGACCTTGACCTACTTTTTTCCGCTTGAATGATTTTGCCTTTAAAAGCCAATATTGAGCAAAGTATAAGTGCTACATGTACCAAACTTACATATTCGATGTATCTTTGATCAAACTTTCAAAAAATGACCTTGACCTACTTTTTTCCGCTTGAATGATTTTGCCTTTAAAAGCCAATATTGAGCAAAGTATAAGTGCTACATGTACCAAACTTGCATATTTGATGTATCTTTGATCAAACTTTCATAAAATGACCTTGACCTACTTTTTTCTGCTTGAATGATTTTACCTTTAAAAGCCAATATTGAGCAAAGTATAAGTGCTACATGTACCAGACTTGCATATTAGATGTATCTTTGATCAAACTTTCATAAAATGACCTTGACCTACTTTTTCCGCTTGAATTATTTTGCCTTTAAAAGCCAATATTGAGAAAAGTATAAGTGCTACATGCGCCAGACTTGCATATTGGATGCATCTTGGGTTAGACTATTGAAATATGACCTTGACCTACTTTTTCCGCTTCAGTGATTTTGCTTCACCATTGGTTCACCATAAACTAATTTTAATTTATAACTTTAAATTTTTTATGTGACTTGATATATGTTGTTGCCTGAGAAAGGGAGTTTAAATAAATTGGCTGTCATGAGAGATATTATGCTATGCAGTCGAGCATTAGGTGACTCTGGCAACTATTTTCTTTTATATTGTCCAAAATATAATGATTTAAGAAATGCTACTATTTATTCTCTTAATATTCCATTATCTTGTAATCTTTTATTATTTGGCAACGAAGATTCCTCATTTGAGTACAACAAACAATTATTCATTTGTGTTCAAGAATTTATTGTAAAGAGTAAAAGATTTGTTTGATATTTCGAAAGTACATGTATTGTAACTAATATATATATTTTGCTTTTCATGTGCATATAAAATACCTTTACTGTATGTTTGGTACACCCTTCAATATAATATAGCATGGTAAATTACCATATTTTTATGAATTCGCCATATATATACATGTAAATATGTTTTTTCTCTACTTTTCTTTTGTATGTGTGCGTTTCCATTTCATTAGCATATGACTTCTTTACACAAGGTCTCTCTCTCTCTCTCTCTCTCTCTCTCTCTCTCTCTCTCTCTCTCTCTCTCTCTATTTATTTATTGTACTGTGTAAAGATACTCATTTAATGTTTGATTTACTTAAAATTTGACTCTCTCTCTCTCTCTCTGCCTACATTTATTGTACTGTGTAAAGATAATCATTTCATGTTTGATTTACTTAAAATCTCTCTCTCTCTCTCTCTCTCTCTCTCTCTCTCTCTCTCTCTCTCTCTCTCTCTCTCTCGTTTCTATACTTTCATAGTAAGTGATATTGTCACCGATATTTAATTCATGTTGACTTTTTCTTTCTAGTGGATACAAATGTAATATAAATTGGGAAAGGAATTTATATAAGCTATAAGCTTTTTTTCTAATCCCTTTAGTTTCACTTGTATGAGTTTTGTAAAATTAAGAATGCTTGTGACAAATAAATATGTTTAAACTAACGAACACAACTGAAAAATGATTGTTTCATGAAACAATGAAAAGGGTATAGGGGGGTATTTTTACATAGATTAAGTTTATTCAAGATTAAATAAATCAAATGATCAAATATATATGCATTGCGTATATTACAAAGGTAGGTTTTGTTTGGATAAAAAATAGTAAATTTGAGTAGAATGTGATATTACTGATAAACCGATTATAATCGGTAAAATCGCATCGGATACACCAACCGATTCAAACCGATTATCGATTATGATTCTAAACCGATTTCCCATCACTAGTACATTGCGTATTTCTCAAATCAGGAATGAAATTTCTACCATGATTAACCCGAATATATGCTCTTACAGGTACGCCTGCACAAAGACCGACTCCAAAACCAACTAAACCTAGCAGAATTATTCCTTTATTTACACCTCGTCCAAAAACACCAAGAATAATACCTCGCCGTAAAACAACTGAGTCTCCCGTCCAAGAAACACCGGAAGTATGCCGCGATTCCAACATTGACGCAATTACGAAAACTCAAGATGGATCCACTTATGTTTTCAAAGGTACTTGATCATATATGGAAATTTCAGTGTTTGAATTTTCATTGTTCTGTCAATTCAATTTGTAAATCATAATTATATCGTTACGTAATAACTGTTTGCATTTCATTGCAGGTAAAAACTACTACAGACTAGGTCGATATGGAATAGACAAGGGTTACCCTAGACCAATAGAATGGGACTGGAAGGGAGTCAAGGGACCAATTGACGCTGCTCTTACATGGGATAATGGATATACTTACATTTTCAAGGTATCAATTCAGGAATCTTTAATTTCCGCATTTTTAATGAATGCCTCTCGATGTCAATTACTTTTTGTAAGCACTGTATTTGAATTTCAATTACTGATATAATGCAACATTCCTTAAATTTCAGGGAGAACATTATTGGAAATATCTAAACAAACGCAGGATCTATGGTCCAAACAAGATTACAGAAGGTTTTGATGGTGTTCCTGGTAACTTGGACGCCGCAGTTGTATGGGGAGGCAATGGCAAAACTTACTTTTTCAAAGGTATATAAGTATTTTTTTATGTCATCGACAGATTGACAGATTCATGGACTAAATGAGGACAACAGGGTTCGATGTGCCTAAATGTTCTTTTTCTAACATAGCTCTTTTCACGTCTGTGTTTACTTAATATCTTTTTATTCGCCTCATTATTCTTTTCTACAACAGAATGGATATGTAAACCCCTCCAAGGTTCCACCGATATAATCAGTATAAAATAAAGGCAATAATGCAATTTGATTATATCATGAGTCATCCCGTTCTAGGAAAAAATAGGGGCAGAAGGACTCGCTAGAATATCGACATATTGCGGAACCAAATAACATGTTCTTTGGAGGATTCCATACCGACTTTAAATAATTCATTATGCATTTATATGGTTACAGCTCTGACGAAGTCAATTATATTAACTTGTCTATCAAATGTTCATTTTGAAGTGCATCATGTTATTATTCGGGGATCTAGACCTAATTTGTCCAAGTAATGATTAAGTCTCATTTGTCCAAGTAATGACATTAATGCCGATAATCCCTATATCCCTATGTTTGCTGTTTTAAGCAAAAATTCTGTCAATAAAAAGATATACAAATTCAATAAAAAGTTTTATTTTGTTCTGTATAGATAATATATATTGGAGATACTCCGGTAGGAACGTAGATTACGGCTATCCAAGACCTATCAGTCGCTGGAGGGGACTACCAAAGGGTATTACCGCTGCTTTCAGATGGAAGAATGGTAGAACTTACTTCTTTACCGGCAACAAGTATTACAGATACAACGATCAACTTTTTACGGTGAGTTACTTTTCGTTTAAGTGATAAACGAAAGAAATAAAATAGAATGAAATGAGTAGGACATATGGTGAATGAGTCATAGTGAGCTCAACCGGAAGCCTTGTAGATAGATGACCAATGATGCAGAAAATAAAGTGGGACAAGGAATGCAAATCTTTTCTTTATATAGTTGCCCGTCAAGTATATATTTACCATACAAATCACATCTGAGCTCGATTGACTCCTTGCCAGATATTTGTAATGTGAAAATGAAATAAGATAAAGAATGTCTTTTTTTTCTTCACAGGTGGATGCTGGTTATCCCCGTTCTGTTGCTACGTGGTGGTTAGGTTGTCCCGACCAGGGTAAATACATAGATATAAAGGATCCAAGTAGCCAATCGAACACTCATATATCAGAAAATAATCCAGATGAACAGTGGATAACAATAGACGGCAACACTGTGAAAGAAGCCGTGAAGGCGGTCGGGAATAGTGCATGCAAAAAGACATCTTCGTCTGTATTGACTAGTGCAGTTTTAACGGTAGCCTGTACTGTGGGCAGATTGCTCAGCAGGTGAGAAAACCAATTTGCCGTCAGCACGGCAGTTTTTGGGCCAGGGATTAAATAATGTATGATTCATTCAAGGAAAAACACAAGATCAAAGGGAATGACTTCTGATGCACAAAGGGCAAAGGAACTCTGAGTAACAATGACCTCCTTATGAAGGTCAATGAAAAAAGTGCAATGGACTTGTTAAATTAAGTGTGACACATTGTCTCTAAAATTTATAAGTAGTTGAAGAGTAAAAGTAACTTATACCAAGAAGTTGACTAACGAAATTAACTGTGAATACTTACCAAAAATAGACCTGATGTCATATTTCTATTAACACATTAACGACCAAAGATTAATTTCAAATGAAATATGAATGTTTGAAAAGAAATATACACTCACTTATTAAAACTTATGTGATCATCAATTTCATGAAATTTTATCAAATTTCGGTTTACGTTAGAGAATAGGGATTTTGAATTCCTTTATACTTACAGTATAAATTGTAGAAAATGTAAGCGTGTCTAGGTTGTGAACTTTTGTAAATATGTACTTACGTAACTCCCAAATTGTCTGTGATAAGCCTTTAAGGCTAACCTTATGAAGAGAGAATGCGACGAGAGACAACTCTTGCTCTCGATTATTTGTTCATAAATATATTATATTAACCCATGTACGAAACGTTCATTGTATGGAATGTGAATAATTGGTGAAGTATATGAAAGATGGAATGAATGAACATATATTTACTATAACTGCTGGATAAGTGTGTTTATCATTAAATGTACGACTGATTTGAGTTTCATTCCGCTGTCATAAATATATTTTAATATCATTTAAAATTTGTATGTTGTTTTATATATTTATACTTCCGTTTTTGAGATGACTTTTATTTTGTTAATATTTCCTACGAATGTATTCACCAGAGCTCTTTGGATGGATATAAACAATCATTGATGCATTGTTTTTCTAAATTATCATTAAAATATTTTACTTATGCCCAATCTAAATAAAATGCATGTTAATTCTTATCATGCTTTTCATGTCTAATTGATATTTCACTATGTCATATTACTGAGTCGATATTATCATCAACAATCATCAGTATTCAAACTTCTCAAATTCTAAGAAAATAAAAGATCAAAGCTTATATTTTGTTGTTTTATTTCTCAGGACACTGACAAATATAGTCTGCCATTTAACTATCTCTTTATAAAACATGTTAAACCTCTATATACTTGAACTCTAAATATGAAACATGTTAAAGCTATACACGAACTCCAACTATAATCAACAATCATATATGAAATTCTGAGAAGATAGCCAATAAGATGTAAACTTAATAATGATCTAAAGTAAATCAAATAATCACTCATGTTCATCTGAGCATGATAAGTTATTACCTCATGTCATTATAATTGCTATTTTTAAAGACTGGTTTGTTTTATGTTTTATTGTTTTATCATTTAGAATACTGTCCAGCGTAATTGATGATTTTTTATAATGTCCAGTTGTATGTCAATCAGCTGCACAATCTGAAACGAATGAAATGAGATAAATCATTAAAACCAGAAAATATTTAAAAGTTCGTTTGATTCTTTATTTGATGTCAAATTCAAGGTGGTTTTTTTTATGTTTATGTTTTTGTTACTTTATGGTGGTAATGTAGCACCCTATTCTTTCTCTCAGAAAATGTTCTCCTAAAGTTACTTACATAGAATTTACTTCTGATGTGCGATGCCTGAAATCTCTTTCCGTCTATACTGAGCCTTCCTGGAAAACTAGGCATTCCATAGAACTCTATGATGCCAAAATACAAGTTTCCAGGAGGTGTATATCCATTATGTACCACTGTGATGTCTAAAGCCTCTCCCTGCAAGAAATACAAGAGCACTTTAACATATTTTATAAAGAACAAATCACCAACACAAAAACCATATCCCATCCATCCTGCTACGTATTTTGGTACATTTTTTTTGGATATAATGATGTTCACACTCTTTGGCCATATTACATTGTTTAGATTGAGAATCACTGACGAGGGCTGAGTACCCGAAACGTGAATGTCTGGTACATGCTGCAAATGTCTATGTTTATTAAATGATGCTATTGAATTTGAAGACGTTTTAGATTTCTGCTTATTTCAAGTATTGATTGATCCTTAAATTGACTCCTGTTCCTGAAGCTACATTCTGCCGAGCTTTCATTGGATGATTTAGATATACATTTTGATGGTACATGGTAAAGAATATTCTTTATTTACGTTTACGGGAAGGTATACTGTATATACTTACCTTGGTCATATTGAATTTCAGTAATAAGTACTTCCCGGTCTCATAGGAGTCTGTAAGAGAAAAGTGAGAAGAGGTTAAACTAAAGGGTATTGTTTGGTTCTGTCAGCACACAAAACTTGGATGTTCCGTTTACTGCTCTAATGACAAAATTAACTGAAATATAGATTGAAATAAAACAAAGACAATTAAATAAATCAGAGACACTGACCAACGCTTTCTCCATCATCCATATACAGCTCACCCTTCGCTGACCATTCTTCATCTAATGACACCCAGAGACCCATTGGATTTAAACGGCTGAAAGCAGTATGAATGTTCAACAACCTGATAAGTTGTACAATTATATATCAAAATTGTTAGATTTTAGACTCTACTGGCGAACAGAGAGCCTTCGCCTAGTTTCACAGTGTTTCGGCACTTGATTTAAAGTGTGCTTGT
This sequence comes from Pinctada imbricata, assembly GCA_033119305.1. Classification (NCBI taxonomy): domain Eukaryota; kingdom Metazoa; phylum Mollusca; class Bivalvia; order Pterioida; family Pteriidae; genus Pinctada; species Pinctada imbricata. The sequence goes on along the minus strand of VSWD01000008.1, from coordinate 50,483,155 downwards.
AAATTCGTCGTCACAAACTTTGATAAATTATTATTAAACTAAGGGGTATCGATGATCCTTTGGAATACGTCTTAGGTCATGTTTATTGCATATTCCCATGTATTCATTGTTGTGGATTTCCTTTAATTCGATCTCGAGCATCACTGATGACACATTACTTGTTGAAATGCGCATATGCATCGTCGGAAACCCACGCTCGGCCACGCAAGCTCTCTCCCGTGGGTCATAACGGCAGAATATTCGCTAGATAGCATTACAAAATCTAATGCGAATACATGTCAGTAAATGAGTTCTTTAAAGCCAATCTAAATGAGTTAAAGAAGATCCTGACGATAATCTCAACTGCACTTACAATAGAGCACCAAACTGAGCTTCGACGGACCCCTAGAGGTGGGACCAGGTGTCCGGGAGGAGTAAGCATATAAGTAATATTGTAAAATTGTTTTGTTACTCTGAAAATGAACAAAGATTAACTGTCAACATCAATTAGAGCATCCTCTGTTGATATAAACATGAAATAGATCATGCTTTTGCTATCGATAACATATTTACTGACAAGTACTCGCATTAGATTTTTGTAATGCTGTCCAGCGAAAATTCTGCCGTTATGACCCACGGGAGGAGAGCTTGCGTGACCGAGCGTGGGTTTCCGACGATGCATCTGCGCATTTCAACAAGTAATGTGTCATCAGTGGGTTTCCGACGATGGTGCATATGGCGCACTTATGTTATTACAATAGAGAGTATTTTTCAATATGATAATTATTCCTTATTATATCAGTATATCTTCTAGTTAAATTAGGGTGTAAAAATTGGTCAAGCTCGATGCAAGTCTTCAAAGTCGAGGGGTTACATCACACGAAAATGCCCTTATCAATAAAAAGATCTTTTAAGAGCTAATGTCTTTGGTTCATTTTTTTTTTTCTACAAATATTCGTTTATTGATTGAAACTACCGAGTTGGAATCACTTTAATCATTCTCATGGAAATGCGTCAGGATCATCAAACGCATTTCATACCATGGATATGATCCTAATGTCACCAGACAGACACTGGGCTTGGTACATGTCCAATCTACAGTCTTGTACTTGCGCATTCTTAAAACTTGCACTCTGACTGACTGTGACGACGGGACTCCATGACGGGCCATGTTCAAACCTCTTTAGAGAAGACAGGGCCCCCGACCACCTGTCCTCTCTGAATGTCAGTCGGACTCCTCGGGTGATAACATACATGAGCAGAGCACGGATTGTATTGCGTACGCCCTCTTTTAATATCCATTTACATATTCATCTGTGTTGCTTGGGCCCCTGCGTTTTGCGGTCTTGATTGTGTGTGGTCATCTGACAGTGAGGAGGTTGTTTTACACCACAATTGTACGTTCTTCGAAACCTCTAGGTATGCGGAAAAGTGGGAGGGTTGCGCGCACGTAATCCAGGATAACCATACCTTCTGCTATTTCCGTGGCAGATTGCCGTCCTAAGTCGGCACCGGTTGCCCATTGGTCTCGTTGGTTTATTGTAGTCCTTTGTGTTTGATGTTTCTGTGTTGTGCGTTTGCGTTCCTTGTCCCTTTTGCGTCTCTTCCTGTGCTTGTCTGCTCTGTGTTTTTGCATTGAGGGTTTTTGGGTTTTGCTGAGAATGCTGCAGCCTGGTATTGTTGGAGATCCCCTCCTTTGTTTTATATTCTCAAGAACTAGAGATCAAGGAAACAACCGAGAGCGACAGATATGCTATATTTATATCTTTCGACGCAAATGGCTATTTAAATACCTCACTGTAAGACAAGCATAATGACCAATGAGTTAAAGAACATCCTGACGATAATCTCAACAGCACTCACAATAGAGCACCAACTTTAGCATCGACGGAACCTAGCAAGCTAGAGGTGGGACCAATTGCCCGGGAGGAGTAAGCATCCCCTGTTGGCTAGCCGCACCCGCCGTCGATGTTCACGCACCCAACTTCCACATAACTAACTTCCATCTCATGCGTATCACAATTTCCATCTTCTTCTGCTTATGGCGTTTTTGTTTCTCAGCGTATTCGGTGCATCAGGACATGTTCAAAATATGACGATTTGCTCGTTCAGGGTTACATTATACAACAGTTGAAATCATCAATGAAAAGATGTTTATCAGTCGCTACGAAGACCTTATAAAAGCATATGAGATTAATCTCTCCAGCATGATCAGTGACATTCTAGATTGCGATTAAATGGCTGTCAAAATCACCAAATTAGACATCTTATCCTGATATGTAAATTTTCATGGAACTGTTGTGACGGGATGCATGCAAATAGGAGACGCTGACTCTCCCCGGGCTCATGGTCTCTTCGGAATACGGTTTATGTCGAGGTTCGCAAGTGTTCCAATCGAAATTCTAATGATTTTACCTTGCCTTCTCGACTTTGAGACAGAATTACTGATTGGTACTTCTTTGGTGTTTATTTAAAAAGATCACATGTCCTTGTAGCCTTTAGCTATTTTGTTGCTTTTTTAAAGTCTCATTAACTCTTCTTTATTCTACAATGTCAAACTGGGAAGTAGGGCTATCTGAGCTAAGTTCTGTTCTAAGCTATCGTTCTCCCTGGACACATTGTTTCCATTCATAGTTCACCAAATTGTTTCGATCTCTTTGCTTTACTAATATACATTTAGTTGATACTTTTCGCTTTAGTATTTTTTGGTATATGACTCTGGCGATTACTGTTGTATGGATTTATCTTTATTTTCATTTGAGTTGTTTATATTCTTTTTTATGTTCATACTTATAAGATACCTGTATTGTGTAGTGTTGCCTGGTTCCTGAACAGGTATAATACTTCCCCCACGGCTATGGATGTTGATCATTCCCAGGGGAGCAGGTAAAGTGCTAACCTTTTCTGACATCTCGTATGTTACCTCCTTACCCTGAATGTTCAAGCAAAGTACAGAGGAACTGAATACATTTGAGGTTCTTTTCTATTTTAAGGGAAAAAATAGAAATCAGTATACAGACAAAACACTTTTATCGACAAAAAATAAAAATGGTTCTAAAAACTGTACTGTCTTACATTGTGGACGCAAAAGGTCAGAAAAATAAATGCACAAGAAAACGGAGGGGACAACACATGAGGTATTTTTTCTTCCAAGGATACATGCCTGTAAACCTATGGCTATCACAAACTTCAAACATTTCAAAAGGACTAGAACTTACATCGTAGAAACTAAACCATCTTCCCTTTGGAAAATAAGCATCTACAGATCTTTTACCCTGAAATGGAAAACAAAATGCTGATGTTTCCTTTAAATATGTATTATTTTCGGAAAGAAAAAAAGATGGAACAATCAATCGCAGTTTCGCCAAATATATGCGAGTGTTGAATATACTTGTTTATGACTTACAGTGACTAATAATTTGTTTTACCTTTTCTAATACAGGTGAAACCAGGAAATTGGATCCAATGAGAAACTGTCGGTCAATGTCCCATGTGTTTTTGTCCTCTGGAAATCTGACAGTTATCAGTATGAATGAAATCATGAATATAGATCTCCCTTCACATAAAGTGCAACATATTCTTTAGATTAAATTGATAATAATAATGAATAGGGATCCTCAAACTTATACAATATAGGTGAACTCTGTTCAACTGTCTTTGGTGTGTTTGCTTTGCATAATATTTTGATTTTGATATCTGATATCTGATTTCGGGTTTTTGTGTTTTACTTTCATTCACTAATCCGTTGTTGCAGAATTCTTTTCCATTTTTTATATAATTTCAAACATACTGTCTGTTAGACACATTCGTACCGCTTTGCAATTATCTATATTACGTTTATCAAACGTACTCACTCAAACATCAAAGGTCTGGTGACGGTTTTACCATATACTGCTGCATCTTTGAAGACTGTGTAATAGTATGGTAATAGTTTATACCGTACAAGGAGTGCGTGACGTACTATCATAATAAACATGTCTCCCCATACTGCTGGATCCTGATCCTGTCAAGATAACATTCGTATTAAATTCAGATTCATCCGAGGTGAGCACATTTCAACACTTACTACTACATTCAAGTTGACATTGGAAATCACATGAAGCAAAAGCAAATAAGTTATATCAGAGCTGTACACACAGAGATGAGCATGAATACAACTCACAGGTTGGCCTTCAATGTTATGACTACGTGAGAATGGATAGAACGCTCCAAGCTGGAACCATCGTAGACACATCTCATACTCCGCTGGATCCCAAAATCCACAAATGTCTGCCCCATTCTAAAGCCATAACGATAAGACTTTTATGTTTCATTTAAAATCACTTTTGATACCCTTTCCTTAATACAAAATATTTTCTTACTTTTTAAAGAATTTCAAATGAAGATAATAAATTGATAGTATTTACCAAGGCGAATCCGAACATACTGAACTCAAGCAATCCTGCAAAAAATAAAGATTTTTCCTGAACATCTTCAAATCTAAATAGAAATGAGAAGTTAGTCACCATTTCTTTCAAAATGAATACATACAGTAGTGAAGTTTAAATGTTGACTTACCAACAATAGACCAATGCATGTGTGGCCAGTGGCTCCCGTTGTCTCCTAGCCATTTGAAGGAATATTTCCCTGTACCCGCGAACGAGGATCGAGTCAATATAAAAGGACGCTTGCCGGGACGAATATTACTTAATGCCCTGTATGGAAATTTTAAAAAGATAACAAATTATGATATCAATTTTGTGCAAAAATATGTCAAAATGGAAAAAATAATTGAAAAAAGTTTTACTGACGAATATAGATATTACTTATGTGTTGCTATAGCATCCATGTGACCATAGAGACTGTGGACCTCGTAGTGACGACCAATTCTATGACGTGAATCCATACAAAGCGTTTTGTAAACAAGGGTGCCATTGTCCTTATCACCCTCTAGTATAGCTTTGAAGAGAAATTACAAGTTATCTGTTCACAAGGAATAAATGGTTTTTTTTTTCAAACAGTAATGGTGTTCAAAGTGATTGACTTGCTTTTCCATATCAAATTTTAAAACTTTCTATTGAAATTATAAAAACTTTTTTAGAAATGAAAAGGCACTTTGTATTGATGAAAAGTCATATGATAATGTGATGTAAAGTTACATTAGTTGAAAGACATAAGTCTTACGTGGTACATATGGTGGGTTGTTCCACGAGTTTCTATCACATCCATCTACAGACCCAGCTACAAAGTTAGATGGCTCGTTCATATCCTGTAATTAAAAATCAACAATTAAGATATTGTTCACACTGCACATTTCAAATGTCTAAATATTTCACTTCGTTCAACATTCTATTTCTAGCGCTATTTTCTTCAATAAAGAAATAATTATGTGTTTCCTATTTTCCTTTTTTCTATTCAAGTTTACTTTTTTAAATGGTATAAATGAATATCGTGTTATTTTCTTTGGCACAGATATTAGGTGAAGTTTAGAATTTTGCTTTTCAGATTTCCTCTATCTAGGTCTCCCCGAGCATCATCAATGAGAAAATACTTGTTGAAATATGGTGTGCTTAGGTTATAAATTTCAAAATTGAAAATCTGTTAGCCATACATTTAGCTTACTAATTTGTAATTAACAAAGAAAAAAAAGATAAATAGTAAATAATTACAATCCACAAGCCATCAACGCTGATGTTCTCACTGTTGATAAAGTACCGTATCCATGTTTCCCAGAAAGCAGGTGCCCCTGTGTCTGTGAAGTCAGGATATACCGTACGTCCCGGCCACACCTACATGAATTTGGACAAATATCTTTATAAAAACTTATCAAAACATTTAAATCTTGGACTTTTGTTCAATGTTTGGTACAAAAAATAGTAGATAATAAGAGAAAATGTAGGATATAATTTCTTTTATGAAGAAGGCTGTAAACGCCCGAAAAGAAACTTTTAAAATTGCGAATCTATCAAATTTTAAAATCCCTGCTCAGGCAGTTCTCGTTTGTATATATCTGATTATAATGTTTATTAGTTCTGGAGTGACTATTCATTGCCTACAATTGCCATAGACTAAACTTTGTACCATAAAAAACATTGGGTTAATATCTTCATAGAGCTACTGGGTTTGGACTTGTCTTGAAACCAATGGGGTTTTTTTTATTAAGAATACATAGAGACTAGAGTAATTTTCCTTACTTTGCCGACGAGAGGTCCTGAGTTGTTTGGATTGCGGATTAGTACACCTTTGAAGGAAGCATCCTCGTATACCTCATATCCAGGACTGTTTGACTTAGCCTCCTTTATCAGAGTCTGGTTAGATCCTATACCTGGATCCTGATTAAAAAAAGATATAGGATCTCCGATTTGATGACATTTTGAAGACGTTTAACATTCCAGTACTGGTGTCAAAGCAGTAACCGAACGATTTTGAAGGTTTATTCACAAAAACTTCGTTGTTTTGTTAAATTGAGACATGAAACTTGGAACATATAATGGTTTGCATATGTCTCAAACATCTATCGAATAAATATCTAAAAATTTTGGACTTTCATCATCTTTAATGTCGATCCTTTAACACCAATCAAATCATTTGGAAAATCCACATTAAAATGAAATATACATTTAGGACGATATCAGAATGGAAGAGATGTCCTTCCGTAGGTCGTTTTTGTAAAAAAAAAAATAGATCTAATCGATACATTTAACTCAAAATATTTGTTGTTAAAAAGTGTAAATCAATATGGTCAATTCATGTAATACATTCACGTGGTTTTCATAAGCTTAATGTTAAAGTCAACAATGAAATTTTTCACTGAAAAATACATAGACACATACCAAAATGACGACAAACTTCTGTCCTGCTTTGTGCAGCTCATTAACAAATTCAGGAAGGCCTAGGAATGTGTTTTTGTCCACAGTAAACATATACTTCTTGTACATATAATCTATATCACCCCATTGTGTATCCTGTGGATGGACAAAACAAAAAGATTATTGATGAATATAGTTTCTAGACCGAAAATCTAAAAAAAATTCTTTACATATATGTCATATCAGTCGTGATAAATTGTATCTTGGTATAAATTTCACTCTTCTTATTTTGCTTTCGATATCTTTATGGACGTTCAAGAATCCTTTTGATTAGCAAAATTTGAACAAAGAAAAGACAAAAGGGCAATTTACCATTGGAATTTCAGCATCCATGTTCCTCTTGTAAACTTCTTTCATCCTCGTAAGGTTACCATAGCCATACCTACACAAATGGAAGCCCAGGGCCCAGTATGGCGGCATAGGAGGGCGCCCAACTCCCTGATGAAAAGGGACGAGAGAAGTATAGAACTACATGTACTTTCTAAGGAGAAAAATGCATAAATATTTTATGAGGGATTTCAAATGCTAGATTTGATACGAAGAGAAATAAAAATTTGGAGCTACTAGTATTTCTTTCTAGTTTCTTTCGAATTTATTAAGGATTCCGACTATTCCGTCGGAATCCTTTCTGTTATTGCAATGTCTTTTCTTTATTAAGGATTCCGACTTCCGTCGGAATCCTTTCTGTTATTGTATTGTCTTTTCTTTATTCTTATTATTCTTATTATTATTATTATTCTTACCCACAAACCGTTCCGGTCACTTTACAAAAAAGTACAGCATCATATGAAAAAACGGAAAGTACCATGTCAAAGAGCATATGAAGATCTTAATTTAAAATTTTTTTCTTGTCGAAAAGTTCACATATGCCCCTGCTAGAGGTCATCAAAGGTAAAATCTTTAAAACCTTATAACTCCTAAACTTACCGTGCGATTTTAACGAAATTTGTTTTAAAATGTTCTTTGGGAAATTTGCAAACTTTTATACGCTTACATGCTCGATAAAATATTTACGGTTTTCGCGCTATTTTGAGTTGAAAATGGAACTTTAAATTGGCACAGTGCCAATTTCTACAGTTTTTGAGATTTTGAGTTGAAACTTGGATGGTAGGTTACTTATAGGTAGTCATTGGTGATGACCTAGTTTCAAGGTCAAATTATGATTCTCAAGGTCACAACAAACTTTTGCCTATAGAACAAAGACTATTAGACCTTAACACTTCAAACTTCATAAATACAATCATTAATCGAAGCCCTTTCACCTTGACCTTGACCCAAGGTCAAATTCTCATTCTCAAGGTCACAACAAAATTTTTCCTATAGAACAAAGACCATTTGACATTGAGAGTTAAAACTTGACGCAAATATTCCTTGCATCAAGTCCTTTCACCTTGACCTTGACCCAAGGTCATTTGTTCGATTTCATGGTCACAACAGACTTTTGTTGATAAAATATTGAGCTTTGAATAGATGAAAAGAAATCTTGATGAGAATAAACTAAAATGCTTATATTTCATCCATGACCTTGGTTCAAGGTCAAATAAACTTTTTCCATGTCATAACAAACATTTACTCTTGTAGGATTGATAGGATTTTGTTCTTAAATATTTATTCTTCACACAAGTAGTACTCTCTTATTTGAACTTTACATAGTAAGATAGATAACTCTTTTATTCTTGTTCTCTGTTTCCTTTTTTATCTTAGTAGCATTACTTGTCTGTACTTTCATGCTGCTGTCATTCTCTATTTATAGAAATTTTCTCATTGCTAATTCATTGTGCAATTCTTTTTGGGATAGTAATTTAAAAGGATTCAAAATGGATAGAATAGATCAAGGAGTTTAAAGCCTTCCTAAACTTGAAAGGTATTTATCGTCTTTTTCTTCTTTTTTGTCGATAAATAGATAAGAGGCCCAAGTTAGACATAATCTCTTTTGACTCATTTGCTGAAGTGAATAAGGTACTAAAGCAACTATTCTTTTTTTCATCTTCTTTATTCGGATTTTAACACTTCAGTTCCGAGGAAGGTCTAATAAAGGAGGAATCCGTCTGTTGCTTGCAACAGTAGCCATCTAGTTCTTATTATTATTATTATTATTCTTACCCCCAAGCCAATCCAGAGACTTTACAACAAAGTACCGCATCATGATAAAATGGAAAGTATCATGTGAAAGAGCAAATAAAGATCTTCATATATATTTTTTTTTCTTGTCGAAAAATTTACATATGCCCCCGCTAGAGGTCATCAAAGGTAAAATCTATAAAACCTTATAACTCCTAAACTTACCGTGCGATTTGAATGAAATTTGTTTTATATTGTTCTTTGGGAAATTTGCAAACTTTTATACGCTTACATGCTCGATAAAATATTTACGGTTTTCGCGCTATTTTGAGTTGAAATTGGAACTTTAAATTGGCACAGTGCCAATTTCTACAGTTTTTGAGATTTTGAGTTGAAACTTGGATGGTAGGTTACTTATAGGTAGTCATTGATGATGACCTAGTTTCAAGGTCAAATTTTGATTCTCAAGGTCACAACAAACTTTTGCCTATAGAACAAAGACTATTTGACCTTGACAGTTCAAACTTCATAAATACAATCATTGATCCAAGCCCCATCACCTTGACCTTGACCCAAGGTCGAATTCTCATTCTCAAGGTCACAACAAAAATTTTCCCATAGAACAAAGACCATTTGACCTTGAGAGTTCACACTTTGCGCAAATGTTCCTTTCATCAAGTCCTTTCACCTTGACCTTGACCCAAGGTCATTTGTTCGATTTCAAGGTCAAAACAGACTTTTGTTGATAAAATATTGAGCTTTGAATAGATGAAAAGGAATTTTGATGAGAATAAACTAAAATGCTTATCTTTCATCCATGACCTTGGTTCAAGGTCAAATAAACTTTTTCAAGGTCATAACAAACATTTACTCTTGTAGGATTGAGAGAATTTTGTTCTTAAATATTTATTCTTCACACAAGTAGTATTTCTTATTTGAACTTTACATAGTAAGATAGATAACTCTTTTATTCTTGTTCTATGTTTCCTTTTTTTATCTTAGTAGCATTACTTGTCTGTACTTTCATGCTGTTGTCATTCTCTATTTATAGAAATTTTCTCATTGCTAATTCATTGTGCAATTCTTTTTGGGATAGTAATTTCAAAGGAATCAAAATGGATAGAATAGATCTAGGAGTTTAAAGCCTTCCTAAACTTGAAAGGTATTTATCATCTTTTTCTTCTATTTTGTCGATAAATAAATAAGAGTCCCAAATTAGACATAAGCTCCTTTGCCTCATTTGCTGAAGTGAATTAGGTACAAAAGCAACTATTCTTTTTTCCATCTTCTTTATTCGGATTTTAACACTTCAGTTCCGAGGAAGGTCTAATAAAGGAGGAATCCGTCTGTTGCTTGCAACAGTAGCCATCTAGTTCTTATTATTATTCTTATTATTATTATTATTATTATTATTTTTATTCTTACCCCCTAATCATTTCCAGAGACTTTATTCAAAGGTCTTTTAACATAGAGCAAAAGGGATAGTACCATCAGAAAGAGCATAACAAGATCTTCTTTAACTATTTTTTGTTTGTCGATAAGTTCACCAATGCCCCCGCTGGAGGTCATCAAAGGACAAATCTTTAAACACTTATAACTCCTAAACTAAACGTACGATTTGAACGAAATTTGTTTTAAAATGTTCTTTGGGAAAATTGTAAATTTTTATACGCTTACATGCTCGATAAAATATTTACGGTTTTCGCGCTATTCCCAGTTGAAAATGGAACTTTAAATTGGCACAGTGCCAATTTCTACAGATTTTGAGATTTTGAGTTGATACTTTGATAGTAGGTTACTTATAGGTGGTCACTTAATGATGACCTACTTTCAAGGTCAAATTTACATTCTCAAGGTCACAACAAACTTTTGCCTATAGAACAAAAAGTATTTGACCTTCAGAGTTCAAACTTCATACATATTATCGTTAAACCAAGCTCTTTCACCTTGACCTTGACCCAAGGTCAAATTGAGATTCTCAAGGTCACAACAAACTTTTGCCTATAGAACAAAGACTATTTGACCTTCAGAGTTCAAACTTCATACATATTATTGTTCAGTCAAGCTCTTTCACCTTGACCTTGACCCAAGGTCAAATTCTCATTCTCAAGGTCACAACAAACTTTAGTCTATAAAACAAAGATTATTTGACCTTGTGAGTTCAAACATTACACAAATATTCCTTGCAACAAACCCTTTCACCATGACCTTGACTCAAGGTCATTTGTTGGATTTCAAGGTCACAACCGACTTTGGTTGATTAGATATTGAGCTTTGCTCAAATTAATATCAATCATGATGAGAATGATCACAATACTTATCTTTCATTTATGACATTGTTTCAAGGTCAAATAATCATTTTTAAGGTCATAACAATCATTTACTCTTGTAGAATTCACACACTTTGTCCTATACTATTTATTCTTCACACAGGTAGTCCTTCTTGTTTGAACTCAACATAGTATAAGAAAGATAACTCTTTTATTTTTGTTCTCTGTTTCCTTTTTTTTTTTCTTAGTAGCATTACATATCTGTACTTTCATGTTGTTGTCATTTTCTATTAATAGAAATGATCTCATTGCAAAATCATTGTGCAATCCTGTTTTGAGATAGTAATTGTAAAGGATTTTGATATTGATAGAACATGGAGTTTATAGCTTTCGTAAAACTGAAAGGTATTTATTATTCTTTTCTTCTATTTTGTTGATAAATGAATAAGAGTCCCAAGTTAGACATAAGCTCTTTTGACTCATTTACTGAAGTGAATAAGGTACTTAAGCAACTATTCTTTTTTCCATCTTCTTTATTCGGATTTTAACACTTCAGTTCCGAGGAAGGTCTAATAAAGGAGGAATCCGTCTGTTGCTTGCAACAGTAGCCATCTAGTTATGATTATTATTTTTAATGATCTCTTATTTGACTTCAATTTCTTTACACAGTGAAATACTTTATACGTCATCATTACAATTGGTTATGCAAAAAAGAAGAATCACTACTTCTAGATTTCTAGCTGAATTTAAAGCCGTGTTGTCCTATTATGCTGTCATACGAAAAATAAAATACAAGTGAAAAAGCACTTATACAGAATCGAAGACTTTGATACTATTAAATAAAATATAGTTGGTATGTACTTTATCTATTACTTTGACTTTATAATTCAGCAAGTTTTCAAAATTCTTCACTTGTCTAGGGTTAGCTTTAAATGAGGCTTAAGTATATTTAGTCTTTTTCATTATGTCTAAATTTTTATACATATTGACAATTGTCTAGACCTCCAAATATTGCTGCACGGCTTCCTGTGGTGATGGTCCGGTGAAAATGTAGAAATCGAACACTCCCCCAATGACACGGTAAGTGATAGCAGGATGAGGATCGGGTTGTAAAGTCACGTCTAAAATATGAGGTAAAAATGATCAAGTATGAAGATACGATGAAAATCTTTATCATAATATTTTTCAACCATTGAAGTTTTGACAAAAATAAGGAGAAATTCGCATCACAACGTCATCGAATGAGGCGATAAAAAGGGTACACCACGTGACCAAACAGATGGAGAAAACGAGTACTGCAATATGTTTATACTGAAGTATCATTAAAACCATAAAACATCGATTGCGATACATTTACCGGTTTTGACCTACACGGCTACATAGACGGTTATTGCTAGCACTCCCATATCGGGAGTTCGCTTCTTTGCATATGTTGGAGGTTTTTGTTTGTTTGCTTTGGTTCCTGTTTTATCTTGATTTTGTATGCCTTCGGTTTCTGATTTTCTGAATTATCGATTTTGTGCTGTAAACAGGGATATGGTCATTATCCATATTTGTCATACAGGAAATACGTACTTTCCCCATGCACCTAATCTAATATCCTTTAGGGGTATTATCTTTCCTTCTTTACAGAATGTTTTGGGGTTTATTTTTGCATTTTTACTGGTTTTCATTTTAGAATTCTGATTATGGTATTGTACTTGATTTTCACTCACTCATATCTATTTTTATAATGAAAGTAAACAAACCCAAGGAGAATATATAACGAATGTATACCCATTGCATGACTGTTCTTCAAAAACACCATACTCGAGTTGCCATCATTTTCCAGAGCCATGTGAACTGGATGAGCGCTGTATAAATTCCATTCCTAGGGATACATCATACAGTACTGTTATGTAGAGTATTTTGTATTGAAGCAAGTACAAAAATTTCATGAACTCTCTGTATACTAGTAACTGATTTGTAAAGAAAAAATATAAGGGCTAGACACTGTTTTTCACGTTTGTGTTTGCGCGACAAGAGTATTCTAAATGTACTAACATCAACTGGAGCACAATCTCTGGTAAAGATAGGCCATGTTTTCCAGTTTGTATCATGACGGAAGCGTCTGTGGTTGTGCTCTCCGAATCCGTAAACGTTATCAGAGGGAAGACGTGTTGTTATTTGAAGGAACTGTTTGGTGAACACCATTCCCGGCAGAGCTGTGTCAAAGCTATCATAAAGAAACAACGACAAAGCATTATGAAGAAATATATGAAAAATAATACACCCTTGAAAAACAAATACTCAGAAGCTTATGCGTAGATATGCAAGATATTATACAAATATGGACTTGGTCGAGGTCATTATGTCATTATAATGACCCGATGAGATTTGTAATATTGACCGAGGCCGAAGGCCGAGGTCGATATTACAAATCTCATCGGGTCATTATAATGACATAATGACCGAGGCCAAGTCCTTATTTGTTATATTATATAACGGATCTTAAGAAAACATATGCGTGATTAAAATAATGATTCAAAAGGATAGGAACATATAATTTTTAATCAATATTTCAACAATTAATTGTTCTTTTTTGTGAAAAGTGTATCTAAACTTTTAAAATTAAACAAAATAACTATCTTAATTTTCATCGTAAATACTGAAATCAGGACAAATACCACACCGAGTCATTATCTTCCGTCAGCGGTCATTATCGGAAAATAATGACTCGCGCGTCAGCCAATCAGAATCGACGTTACATCTGGGTTATATAATATTACATATTGATCAAAGTACAAAATAAACATCAACAGTCTTTATATTTGGGGTTACTAGAAAAGATTCCCCGACAATCTTTAATTTAGTTTGGATCAAGCCAACATGGATAATTGACCAGTTTACATCAGCTGGATTGCAACAAACATAAGACAACACAACTTAAGGTCAGGGTGGCGACTTTTAATAGAAATGAGGTAGAAGAAAGATGGAAATGTCCACATGGAGAGGAACATCTCCTCGAACTATTCAGACCAAAAAATCAAAATTTGCCCGTCTCGTTTTTTGGCTATAAACGTCCATTTTTGGCCTATTTTAACATTTTCGTCAATTTAGAGAATACCACATCATAACTTTACATACCTCTGCAATGCATGAAATATCAAAAAGTCATATATACTCTTATTTTTCTTGATTCTTATAGCTTGTGTATGATTTAAAGCCTATTATGAAAAATTCTGATAGAATAAACAGTTCTAAGGATAAACACGATTTTGCTGGTTGCCATGGCAACAACCCATTATTTTTATTAATAGCTAGAAGGTCGCCAGGTACACAATTTTTTTTCTCTGTATAGAGCTATGGTATTATTTTATCCTAAAGCAGTCAAACCAATATGTCCCCGAATTCGTTTTTGCGCAAAATGACTGCTTCTATAAATAGTACAATAATTTGTGCAAAAATCAACATTTTGACCCCAAAACATAGAGATTTACTCGAAGTTCGAATTTCTAATTCTCTCATTTTTAAAGAGTATAATGAATAGTATATATTCTGTTGTTTTAATCTTTAAAAGCAGAACTCATGCGAAAATGACCATTTTTTTCCTATTTTTAGCGATTTTTCATTGAAAAATATGCATTTTTCCCTAAAATACCCATGAAAATTTCAAGGAGTATTATTTCTTCTCTGAAATAATGCAACAAACTGAACTTATACCATTTATCGTCCATGTTGGTTTCAAATATTACGTGATATGAAAATTGAATTATCTCTCTGAAGTCGCAACCCTAACCTTAAAATAGAACATGGAAATACAACAGTCAAATTGGATCTACAATCAAAGCATCATATCGAATAAAATGCACCTGGCGGGAGCTTTGGACGACCATCTGCAATGTAAAAGCAAATGGTGTAGTTCATTTGAGCACACCTTTCCCACTTACCTAGATACAATGAGAAGTTTTGAGACACACAGGTGTTTTATAAACAGAATGAGAAAAGAGGGGATCTCCAACAACACCAGGTCGCAGTCCCCCACAGCAAAACCCCAATACACCCGATGCAAAATACAGAGCAGACACGCACAGAAAGAGACGCAAAAGGCACAAGGAACACCAAATCACATAGAAACATAAAATACAAATGACAACACATAAACCAACGAGACCAATGGGCAATCGGTGCCGACTTAGGACGGCCACCTGCCATGCCACTAGTAGACGGTGTGGTTATTCGAATTACGTGCGCGTAACCCTCCCACTTTTCCGATTAGCCAGAGGTCTCGAAGAACGCACAATAGCTGTGTTAAATAACATCCTCGTTGTGAGATGACCATACAAACAGACAGCATGACGCAGGGGCCAAAGAAGCACACACATTGAAATATATATAGATATAAAAACAGGAGGCCTACGAAATACAGTCCGTGCTTCGCCGACTGTAGCGAGTTCATGCATGTTATCACCTGAGGAGTCCGACCAAGATTCAGAGAGGACAGGTGGTCGGGGCCTTGTCTTTTCTAAAGAGGTTTGGACAGGCTCATGGAGTCCTGTCGTCACAGTCATTCAGAGTGCAATTCTTAAGAATGCGCTGATACAAAGCTGTAGATTGGGTCAGTTCCAAGCCAAGTGTCTGGGGACAGAAGGATTATACGGTATCCACGGTATAAAAAGCGTTTAATAATTCTTACACAAATTCGATGGATGGTAATTCAATCCTCTCATAGAAAACAAGATAGGGATACACAGAGGCACTGGTTGACATAAGCGTGTGTAAATGGGTATCAAACGCATTTTAAAAAAGCTTCTTCAAGATTTTCGATGTAGGATACAAAACAAGATATGAACTGTGCTTTCTCCATTAAAAAGGTCATTAACAATTTTTCTTTAAAAATCATCTTACATGACAGCTCCAGTTGATTTTCGTGTAATAACGATTCCAAACACAGGATCTTGAATAAACTTAACGTCGTAGTCTTGGAATGGTTGTGAATTCGTTGGTCGGTGGACTTTTAAGACTTTATCCGGTATCTCCCAATGTCCGGGTGTTACTACCGGCTTCATCTTGAAAATATGCACAAAATTTGATAAACTAATATTATGGCTGACAAGTTGAGGTCGTCAGATATAAGACAATTAAACCACTGTTTATGGAAAAAGTTATAACATGGAAGTTAAGAATATGATTTTAGAAAAAAATTGAAAAATATTTATCTCCTTATTTTATATTGTATACCCGGAGCGTGAACTTAAAATTACGATTCAAGATATGACATCAATCAATACAAATGTAATTGAAATTATTTTCCCAAAAGTAAGTAAGACAAGGGACCAAGACCGAGTAGAAAACTAAACAAAAGTATGCACAACCTGTCACTGTAATTCACTTTTTTAAAAGTAAATACTTTGTTCTTATGTTTCATCTCTCGATGTTGCTATTGAATTTAAAGACGTTTAACTTTTGTTGCGTCTCCTTGTTTGGCTCATTTGGTGATTGTGTAGTTCGATGGCTTCTGTAGGCTGTGATTTGCAAGCATCTTCTTGTGTATGGTTTTCGCAGTTGATATTGCAGTTGGATCGTTATTGAGATATTTCTGGTTCCTTTTTTCAAATTTGGAGAATTCTTTCTCAAATTACAATCTTTAAACATGTTCTTTCAAAGTTTCAATGATTCAATCTCTTTTTACTGACAGTGCCTTTAGTTATATGCGTTGTGTGTCTGTTTTGTGGGATGTTATATTTGGGGTGTCTTGTGTTTTTTTTCAGTTTCAGTTATGTCGAATACTTTTCATTAACTTTTTCACCTATACGTGTATATCATCTCATTTCAAATTGTTGATGGGCAACTTACGTATATTCTTATGGCTTTTTGGTGGTACATTTCTACAGTAACGGATACAGTTGGGTAAACATCCATGCCGTACATAGACGCAATACCCTTACGTTTTAGGGTAGCAGTGTATGTATTTCCGCGTAAAACTGGCTGTCCTTGGATTGCGTAACCCTTATCAGGAGGAAATATGCATCGTGGTTCCTTACTGTTGGATGGGCTTTGCCATGTACATCTGAAATGTTGTTTATAGACTTGAGAGCTGGAGATGACATTATAGATGATAAAACATATAAATATGAAAAATAAAACAATCGAAATTACATAACAATGAAAAACACTTCGCTGTCGTGACGTAACTTGTCCATATTCGAATATGGTACACCATACGGTATAAGACTTCACCTATAACCAAACAGTCCTTATGCCGTTGTTATCAGTTAAGTAGAAATGACGTCGAATGTAAGCCTGATAACAGGTACGATTTTGATGCTAATAGATATTTGATTTAATTTGAATTGCATGGGAAATAGGAAAATGAAGCGTAACGTAATCGAAGAAGAAGAAAAAAACCCAAAGAACACATAATAGTCATAGATGGAAAAGTTGAATTTGGGGGAAATTACTATCTTTGAAGGTTTAAGTTTAAACAATATTTCATTCAAAAAATTTGAGCTGATTGGACTACAAGTAAAGCCTTTTTAAGTCCTCTTCTATATATACCGTATTTTGATAAATGGGGCGAATGTGAGTTCGGAATGTTAAACGTCTTCAAATTTAATTGCATCATTTAAGAACAGATAAATTTGCAGCAAGGATCAGGCATGCACGTTTCGGGTACTTAACCCTCGACAGTGATCCTCAATCTAAATAATGCAATATGGCCAAAGAGCGTGAAAGTTATTGTGTCCAAAAATAAACCAAAAGACTTCGCAGGTTGGATGGGATATGATGCTACAGGACCAACGTTTTAGAATTTTCAAGAAATTTTAATAAAGCTGTGTCATATACGTCAGATGAGATGACTGTTGCGTCATTTCAGTGCACCATATGCGCATTTTTACAAGATATTTCTTATCAGTGATGCCCGAGGCCGAAATAGAGGAAACAAAGATAGTGAAATGAATAATGATATACGTAGCAATGTCTTCAGGAAAAACCAGGTAATGATATACGTAGCAATGTCTTCAGGAAGATACCCCTTAGTTTAAGAATAATTATTCAAATTTTCTTGACATAGAATTTACAAATATATTACAAATATATTTCAAGCCAAGTGTTGAAACACTGTGAAACCGTTAGAGCTATATCATTGGGGACTGTAAGAGTATCTAGGTCACGTGACTAAATAATCTAAATACATCTAGTTTAAAAGGAGTACCGAATTTTTCTGACCCATGTGGGCAAATGAGACAATTTTATGCTTCTATGTTTCAGGAAATACAGAATACAGTACAATATAAAACAAATATGAAAAATAGTTTAAACATAAACTAGGTTTTTTAAAACATGAACTTGATACTAGAACCCCAGAAGAAGTAGGGAAGAATCATATGATCCAATTAGAATAAAATATGAGATGACGTAAAACTATGTATAATTTGGTCATATTTCTGCGCCATAAATTAAAGGATTTGGCGGGAAGTTCCTATGAAGCCATATAGAGTATATACATTGAAAACGGTGGGGTAATGTTTGTCTGAAATGGTATCATTTCAATTAAACCAATGACTTTTACTAAAATATCAAACACTGTGTTACCCTCTCTTTTCACATTCAGTCTGTGTCCTTGGCGAACTGTCAGCAGGGTTTTTAGGGTGACAATCCACCACGGAGTCTGTCCTAGAGTCTGGTATCTGTGTTGTCGTCGATCTGTGAGTGGTAGATTGAGGTAAAGGTCCACTAGTTTGTGTTTTTATATTTGACTGTGCCTGTTGTGCACCTACAGTTACTTGTGGTGTTGCATTATCCTCGTCATCCTCATCCAGACTGCGCTTTAACACTATTGCAGACATAATGATAGCGGCTAGTGCAATAAGGAAAAGTACACACATGAAGAAAGTCACTCTTCCCATGTTGTTGCGGGCATGTTTACTG
This sequence comes from Pinctada imbricata, assembly GCA_033119305.1. Classification (NCBI taxonomy): domain Eukaryota; kingdom Metazoa; phylum Mollusca; class Bivalvia; order Pterioida; family Pteriidae; genus Pinctada; species Pinctada imbricata. The sequence continues at coordinate 50,464,086 of VSWD01000008.1, read as the reverse complement.
GCCATGATTAACTTTTTTTCGTATCTGAACAAAACAAATAATCCCTTGTGTTTTAATATTTTCCTTCAGTAAAATTCATGAATTCATTCTACTAAATAAAGTCACAGTCACAGTCATGGGCCATTCCTTAGGCTCAATATTACATACGATTGCAAAATAGTTGGAAAATATAAAAAAATGCCTTTGCTGTCATCCTCGAAGGCGACGTTGGCCTGTTATCTTATATCTAAGTTCCATTTCATCTAAGTTATATCAAACCAATAATCCTTCGTTCCAACAGTATACCATAACTTACCTTATTTTGTTTTGAAAAATAGGAAAAACAAACACTCTTGATACGAAATTAAAGATAACATAAATCTTACAGGTTGAGAAGCTCTTGATAGAAGTATGAAAGAAAATACTTGCCAGACAATGGTATCCTTGTTCAACTGAAATCTGAATAAACACTTTTTTGAAGACATGATATATGAATCTTATGTTTTGCAATATTCTGATAGCCTTTTGGTGGTACAGTTTGAAAAAAAAATGCATTGTCTATGTGATATCTATTTGCGATCTGTTTTCCCAAGTCTGAAAATCTCAATTTAAAAAATCTAGAAAAATACGCAAATAGAATAATGCATTCTATCAGCTTTAGATATTACCCAAGCTCTTGTATAACAAATATGGATAATGACTATATCCCTGTATACAGCACAAAATCGATAATTCAGAAAATTAGAAATCGAAGGCATACCAAATCAGGATAAAACAGGAACCAAAGCAAACAAACAATAACCTCCACCATATGAAAAGAAGCGATCTCCCGATATGGGAGTGAGACCAGATGCCCAGGAAGAGTAAGCATCTCCTGCTTGCATGCAACACCCGCCGCTTCAATTTGGTAAAACTGTCACATCAGGTAACTTCCATTTCGGAGGACATAGAGTACAATCTTTGGTTGGATGGTTCAAATGGTCTATGACAGAATATCATCCACCATTCTGGAGAGTTGGACATCATAGTGTATGACGATTTCCCCATATTGACCGTAGAACTTTATCAGTGACGATGTTAGTCGGTCACAAACATATCCCTGACTGAAAAGCTTATCTGAAAGACGCCTAGCTCTCAGAAAAAAATTCGTATATTTGGTACTTGCTCTAGCATAGCGTATCAACTAAGATATGAACACGCCATAAGCAGGCGATGAAGGGATGTTGCTACTCAGAAAAGGAAAGTTTGTGATGCTGAAATTGAAGTCGTCACGTTTGTCATAGAGTGAGGTGTTCAAGTGACCATCAGTGTCGTAGGACAACATAATGTCCAAATAGGATGCTGAATTATTTGTCTCTGTAGTTTCTTTGACTTCAAGCTCCGAAGGATAGATACTGCTTATGTAATCCGCGAATTTTGGATTATTGATGGACAAAACATCGTCTGTGTATCTGTAAGTGAAGTTGAAGTAAGAAGCTAAGTATTTTTTCCCTTCATAGAACAAAGATTGAATGAATCAGCTTCGTACGAGTAAAGGAAAATGTCGGCAAGGAGTGGGGCATAATTGGTCCCCATTGGAATTCCAACAATTTGCTGGAAGACCTTTCCTCCAAATACCACAAAAATGTTGTCGATCAGAAAGGTTTCTTTTCCGCAACAGATTACAAATCATACAAATCATGGACATGTGGTGACCTGTGTATTGCCTTGTAGTTCCTTTGGACAATATTTATGTAAGTTTTGGTGAGAAACTGTACAAGCAGGTTGTAGGGATTCCTATGGGTACTAATTATGCGCCTCTTGTTGCAGATTTATTTTTATACACGTATGAAAAGGAATTTATCCAAAATCTTCAAAAGCAAAGAAAAAAAGATGATGTGAAATGTTTCATTCGTACTTCTAGGTACCTGGATGATATTCTTACTATCGACAATCCTGTTTTTGAAAAGTGTAAAAATGTTATTTATCCACAAGAATTGATTCTAAACAAGGCAAACGTTTCAAACACAGAAACATCCTTTTTGGACCTAAATATCAAAATTGTTAATGGAGAGATCCATACAAGTTTGTATGACAAAAGAGATGATTTTTGATTTAACATAGTAAATTCCCCCTGGCTTGACGGTGATGTTCCTAGATTACCGTCCTATGGTATCTATATTTCACAGCTCATCCGGTATGCTAGAGCATGTACTGATGTTTTGGATTTTCATAGTAGCAATTTACAAATTACCAAGAAACTTTTCGGACAAGGTTTTCGCTTTCACAAACTAGTAAAGACTTTTTGGAAATTTTACAAAAATTAATGTCAACTTTTGATATTCGGACCAATACAGGCAACAGAGTATATTACTTTCGGTATTTCACAACCTGCATTTATGGTGACATAATTAACAAGATAAGAAGGATCAAAGATAGACAACATCACTATCGAATAGGCGTCAGAATTATCAAACGCCTTTTATACCGTGGATATGATCCTAATGTCACCAGACGGACACAAGGCTTGGCCTTGGGTGATAACATACATGAGCTCGCTACAGCCGGCAGAGCACGGACTGTATTACGTACGCCCTCTTTTGATATCCATTTACATATTCATCTTTGTTGCTTGGGCCCCTGCATTTTGCGGTCTTGTTTGTGTGTGGTCATCTGACAGTGAGGAGGTTTTTTACACCACAATTGTACGTTCTTCGAGACCTCTGGATAATCGGAAAAGTGGGAGGGTTGTGCGCACGTAATCCAGGGTAACCACATCTTCTGCTATTTCCGTGGCAGATGGCCGTCCTAAGTCGGCACCAGTTGCCCATTGGTCTCGTTGGTTTATGTGTAGTCATCTGTGTTTAATGTTTCTGTGTTGTGCGTCGACGTTCATTGTCTTTAATTGTGCTTGTCTGCTTTGTGTTTTTGCATTGGGTGTTTTGGGGTTTTGCTGTGGGTGCTGCACCCTGTTTTTGTTGGAGATCCCCTCCTTTGTTTTAACATCTGAATGATATCTGTTTCAGTGTACTTATTTTCAGAATCGGACTTTTCTTTTAAAATGTAGGTTTTGTCATAGTTTACAACAATAAAATTGTATTTGCGATTGTCGTTCTTACTTGTAAACGCATAACTGATAATTTTTGAGAGTCTTTCTTTCAATTTAGAATGTGGGATTGTAGTGTAAAGTGCCGAAAAATCAAAGGCTTTGGTCGAATGGACTCTACTAAAATGAGTGGATTTCAGATGTTCTAAAAGTTCCTTCAAATTTTTAAAATCCACATCTGGTTGATACCACTGCGAGAATATACTGTCGAAGAATATTTTTGAAGCCCAGATTTGATTTCAGATAAAACTTTGGTGAGTTAGATCGATACAGATTTGGTAGAACATTTTGAGGAACCAGAGATGAAACGTTGTTTGTTCGGATTCTTATGCATTTTAGGTATGCAGCATAAGTATGGTAAATCTTAATCTAAATTTTCAGTATCGAAGCCAAAGGAAGCAGGAGCTGATTTGTGATTAACTATTATTTCAGAGGCCGAAAGGTTTATTGGGGTGTAAGTGGGATTTCCAGGTGTCGAATGTAAACCCAACTCTTTAACTAGACTGTCGAAATAGTACTTTTTGCAAGTAAATGTGTAATTATTGAGGCTTTGTCTGCTGGTGTGATGACATAATGTTCTTGGGGGGTAGGTAAGTTCTGTAACATCAGGATCTTTAAAGATAGACTCGAATCTGGTGTTCACAGTTGATTTTAATCGGTAAATTCTAGATAAAAGTAATCTTCTGATGGATTTTATCCAATCGGAAAGGGTGTCGAGCTGTAATCCTCTTTCTTTGCCCAACGTCTTGCATATTCCTCAAAAGAGTCCATGATAATTTTGACATTTTGGTTCCATGTAAAGGACATACTTTCTCTGTATTTGGGACCCTTTTTGAACATTTCTCTCAACTTGTCGTTCTTGACTATACTAAGGTCACCAGTAATAACGTGTCCACAAGGAGAGTAGTTATATGCAGATTGTAGATGCCATGATAGGTTGAAGGGGATTTACCAAGATTTTTACCGGCAATAAGTAGTGTTTCACCAAAATATGACTGCTGATGATGCTATTTGGATGAACTGTGGGCAGACTTTTGTCCTTCGTTTTTCAGAGATACTGCAGTTGCTGATCAAATTCCTACCTCTACTAGAGAAAAAACATCAAAAAAGATAAATAATCGCACTTCACTACAACATGATTAATTAGACCTATATTACAATGTACAGAGACCGAGAAATATGTCAATATCAACTTTTGTTTCAGTGGCGAAACCTACATACAGTTTCTAAGTTGTCTCCTTGCGTAATTTCAGTGATTTAGGGGGATACAGAAATAGATATATTGAATCTATAATATATGTTATATTGGGTGATGCGAAGCAGTGACAGATACAACTTTTTTCATCGACCTAGTATATTGTATCCCCACTGTAAAACACTGTATAAGGAATATATCCCGCCGGTAGCTTCTTGTTTTTGCATGTTACGTCAACAGATTTTAAGGTACCTCGATGACGCCAACAGTGTAAGGCGTCATGTTAGAAGAAGGGTATTTAAAAAATTCCTGTAAGTTCAACAACATAAAATTTGGCAACCAATTAGATTGCAAGAAATTTGCAAGAGGTGGGATAAATATTGTTCCTGCTTCATTATCTTTTGCAAGTTCTGCATGTGTATTTCTCTGTATTTATTGCAACTCAAGCTCGTCAGTTCCTTCTTTCAAATACCAGAGATAAGTAAGGTCAGTACTTAATTTGGTAACACGATGGAATCCAAAATACTATACTACAGGAATGTTCTTTATCTTATGATTCTTGTAAATCAGCATATGCTCTTTTAACCAGAAGACGGACAACTTACCATGCACCTTAACTGCTTTCATCTAATCTGTTTTGTAAGTTGGACTAAAGCGAATTATTACCTTGCCCGATTCGTCACATTGCATCTTTCGTTTATTCTTTGTAATAAGAAAGATACAGAAACTAAATGACTGTGGAGATATCTGTGTATCCGGATAATTGGGATCACTGTTCTCACATAATAGGGCATATTGACAAGATAAAATTGTCCTATGTTTTTTTTCTGTGGAGCTGTGTTATTGTCTCCGTCTGTTTGTCCTATGTGTTTCTGTGGAGCTGTGTCATTGTCTCCGTCTGTTTGTCCTATGTGTTTCTGTGGAGCTGTGTCATTGTCTCCGTCTGTTTGTCCTATGTGTTTCTGTGGAGCTGTGTCATTGTCTCCGTCTGTTTGTCCTATGTGTTTCTGTGGAGCTGTGTCATTGTCTCCGTCTGTTTGTCCTATGTGTTTCTGTGGAGCTGTGTTATTGTCTCCGTCTGTTTGTCCTATGTGTTTCTGTGGAGCTGTGTTATTGTCTCCGTCTGTTTGTCCTATGTGTTTCTGTGGAGCTGTGTTATTGTCTCCGTCTATTTGTTCTATTTTCTTTTTGCATGAGGCAGTTAAGTTTTATATTTTAATAAGAATGTGTAAGCCTTTTGATTGTGATTTTTGGAATCAGATTTTAGGGTATGTGTTTGACTTTCATTCACTGATGCAAACAATTTTCTGTTAATGTTACTTCAGCACGTAAAATCTGCAAATGGATTTCTTCCATTCGTCTGTAAATTTCTAGTTCTTAACTGGGTTTGTTTGTCCTCCTGGTGAAGGTATTGTTTCTGGTCGCTGTCTCGAATTCAGGAAAAAAAACTCAAACGGGACCATGTTGTAGTGATATCAGCAGAGCATACGTAGAATGAAACGGCCACATAACCAAGAGAAGTAAAAGAACACATATTGGTTTTAGTTGGGTTGATTTTGAGCTAAAACTCCGTAAAGATTTAAAAGCTTTATAATGATGACAATGGAACGTTTCTGAAGCTATGAATGTTTCAAATGGCCTGACACAACTGTACATAAAAAGTATAGGCTACAGAAGTAAGACTGACATTCATAGCTAAAGATGTTTGGACTCTAAGAACTTATAATTCGTACGAACGAAAACGAAAATCACATTCGTTGACATTTAATTTTGATAATCGTATGCGGATTAGTTTTAGAAGAAACAGACACAATAAAGCCCAAAAATGTTCAGTGATTATGGGCAACCGTTAGGGGTTTTCTCTCATTGATCTAATAATTAGTTGCACTAAACTGCTTGACACAAAAATATGCTCGGTTCATTCTATAAATGATTAAAAGAATTAAGATGATTTAGGTCTGAACCTTATCATTTAACATTTACAAGTGTCTGGTTCCACTCTCGTTGTCATTTCCAATTTCCTTCATCTCATTGTATCACAAAAACCTTTCAAAAACAACGTAAAGAATCCATGCTTCCTAGGTGCATTTGAATTGAGCACTGGTATCCATGAAATCGTGACACTAGTAAAACTTCCATTCTATCGTATGGTTCTTCATGATATCTAACTGAAGACCGGTGAGTCTGGTTATCTGAAGAAAAAAGTATGATAGTATTCTATCCGGCAGAGCACGGACTGTATAACGCACGTCCTCTTTTTATATCCATTTATATATTCAGCTGTGTTATTTGGACCCCTGTGTTTTACGGTCTTGTCTGTGTGTGGTCATCTAACAGTGAGGAGGTTGTTTTACGCCAAAAGTGTGCGTTCTTCGAAACCTCTGGGAAATCGGAATAGTGAGAGGGTTGTGCGCACGTAATCCAGGATAACCACACCGTCTGCTCTTAACGTGGCCGATGGCCGTCCTAAGGCCGCACCGGTTGCCCATTGGTCTCGTTGGTTTATGTGTGATCTTTTATGTTTAATGTTTCTATAGTGTGAGTTGGTGTTCCTTGTCCCAATTGCGTCTTTTTCTGTGGGTGTCTGTTCTGTGTTTTTTGCATTGGTGTTTTAGAGTTTTGCTGTGGGTGCTGCAGCCTAGTGCTGTTGGAGATCCCCTCCTTTCTCTAAAGAAAATATGTATGCAGCATGCAAAGAGACTCAAGGAAAATGTCATTGCCATGATTTGAATTTTTCTATATCTCGATTGTATCTTTTGTACAAAAACATGATATATTCTACAATTCAGTGCAAAAACATGACATATTCTACAATTCACAGAAATCGATACCGATATTCTAAAAAAGTGATCAATATCTTAACGATCATAAGACACATCTCACCTTAACATCCCATTGTATTTGTGTTATTGGTATATTTTTGCCATTAACTATGACTTGTTGTGGAAGACTGTGGAATCCATAAAAGTGAACATACTCATAACGTATGTTACCTGGCGGAGTATAACCAGCATGCTCCACAATTAGCTCCAACTTTACTCCCTAAAATTGTTCGGAAAGTAAACTTTTTCATTTTAAAATTCATCGAAGTTCTCATTGATTTTTGTCTTATGAATAAAGTAGGCTAGGTTTATTGTGTTAATTCGATTCCTCTTTACTAGGACGTCTTGTTTTGCTTCTATGAATGCAAAAAGTAAGTCTTAGAAATTGCCACTATGAACAATTAGCCACATATGGCATAAAAACATATAATTTCGGATTTCTGTTACTAATCTATTTTAAAAATATCCAGAAACAGTATTATAATGGCACCGTAGCGACGTCAGAAAGACACTCTTCCAGCATTGAGAAAACTCCAGATAACATCCTTAAAAGTGGAATTTTAAAATACTTTGATCCGAAATAAAAATGTGGCTTCAGCCCAAATGATTTCCTAAGATTATAGAATATAAAGTTGTTTATAAAGAAAAACAAACTATCCAACTCTGCCGCCAAAGATCATCCTTCTGTACAGGGATTTCTAATTGCGGTGCACAATCGTGCCTGTCGTTTAACTTTTGAAATTTCAATTTTCTATTTTTAACTTTCACACTCTTTGCCCATATCATATTATTAAGATTTATTATCATTGACGAGGGAAGTACCCGAAACGTGCATGTCTAGTCCTTGATGGAAATTAATGTATCTGTTCTTAAATGATGCTATTAAATTGGAAGAATTTTACATTATTAACGTGTCCAAATTTTCTTTAGGGTCTGTTTATAAACATAATGAAAAGAAAAAAAGAATCGATGCTGATTGTCCAAGAACTCTTTGATTCAACCAATGATAAGTTTTTACCATTTATCTTTGTACTGGGGATCTTACCTTTGATAATTCATATCTAGCGCTAAGGTATGTCTCATTCTCCATAGAATCTGAAATGGAATTGAAAGACATGGATCAAGCTGAATTTTACCACTTCGTATATCATGACCAAATAGATTATTATAAAACGGAAAAACACTCAACAAGTGAATGTTTGATTCTTTACCTATGCTTTCACCGTCATCAAAATATAGCTCTCCTGAAGCAGCGTCCTTATCCATGGCAACTAGAAGCCCCATAGCATTCAGACGGCTGAATTTGAAGATGACATTGAATGATTATGTACTCGTTTCTTAATGTGACAAGTGAACGTTTGTTAAAGTTGGTAAATCAATTAATAGAGTTGTCCTTTGAAATGGGAACATGAGTGACATACCCTTACCTGAACTGTGTAGTATTTGCAGGTTCTTGTACTGGCAGAATGCTACCTCCACGAAGATGAACATTGATGGTGTCAAGTGAAGCAGAGAGGGTTGAATATTTCCCGGATTCATCTTCTTTTATTTCTGATCCCTATGAAAAATTAATTCGTATTTTAAACCTTGATTAAACTTCTTCAAAATTAATATCGAAACGGGAAATAAAGTTTACTCACATCATGATATAGAAACCAGCGTCCCTTCGGAAAGTAAGCCTCGACCTCACGCTTTCCCTGAAAATACATACATTTGCATTTGCTTCAAATTTGCTTCGACAATGAAACTCAAAAAAAGAATTTGTAAACAATGTGACATCTATAAATCTTCAGATCATGGTAAGAATAAAACCATTACCTCCTCTAGAACTGGACTTATCAGAAGGCTTCCCCCGATTAGGAATTGTTTATCTATATTCCATGTGTTTTTGTCTTCTGGAAATCTGGTTTAAAAATATTTATTTATTTTATCGATATTTGGTCGTCAATTTGCTCTTAATTCTACAAGATTCCGGTTAAAAAAAAATATCTACAAAATATTGTTGACTTCTTCTTTTCTGTAAAATGAAATGCAAATACATGTATTGTTGGCATGAATATTGAGGAGTAATGTAATCAATTAAAATGTAATGAACTTTTGAGTTTTTAAATATTTTCCATGAATTCCAGTAAATCTTACTCGAATAGCAAGGATCTCATGACAGTTGTTCCACTAATGTGAGCATCCTTGAAGACGGTATAGTAATATGGAAGTAGTGTATAGCGAGTTAGTAATGCCTGCTTTACGATCTGTATAAACTGATCGTCCCAAGCTGCTGGATCCTGGTCCTACTTGAAAAAATTTCGAAGAAATGTCAATGGTATTTTTTGCATCAAGAAATCAGTGTATGAAATGAGTTAAAGAAGATCTTGACGATAATCTCTACAGCACCCACAATAGAACACAAAATTGAGCATCGACGGACACCTAGCAAGGTAGAGGTGGGACCAGGTGCCTGAATGAAAGTCAAACACTTTTAAAATTTCTTAATCAGCATTTAAAAATTCATAATCAATAGCCATACAAAAGGTCGAAAATTAAAGCTATTCGAATAGAAGTTCCTTGACATGTTGTACCACAATGCGTACCTTAGCGTGTTCGATGTTATGGCTCCTGGAGAATGGATAAAAAGCTCCTAACTGAAACCATCTTATACACATTTCCCGCTCTGCATCTTCAAAAAATCCACAGATATCTGCTCCATTCTTTTCATAAGAAAAAAAAATGTCATGAAAAATTGAATAGAAACGAAATAATCTGACTAATGGGTAACTATGAACAAATGTAGGTGTATGTAACTTTTTTGCAGTTCTATTTTAATTAAATTAGTTATATCTTTTTCACCCTTATTAATTTAATTCTTATCGAAACATGTTGGATGGTGCTAAAATTAGTACTATTATAGTCAGTCACAATTGTAAAAATCAACTAAGAATGAATTATTGCCATAACAATCGAAACGATAGTTCTTGGTTCGTTCGGTAAAAATAAAATATCACAGCGTAAATCCAAAATTACGAATTTATTTCAGAAGCGCGACAGATGACGATAATATATCTCTTACTCACCATAGTAAATCCAAATAATCCAAACTCTAAAATACCTAGAAAAGGAAGAACGAATGATAAGGAAAACAACTTTACAATGACCACCGATATACTATACAACCATGATATTGCTTGTTCAAAAGTTCTTGATTAAGGATTTATTCAAAGTTACCTATGATAGACCAGTGCATGTGAGGCCACTTGCTGGTGTTGTCTCCCATCCATTTGAATGAGTAGTGTCCAGTACCAGCAAAAGATGATCGAGTCATGACGAAAGGTCGCTTATCTTTGAATATATTGCGAAGGGCACTGAAAAGAGACAAAAGTGTCCCGATGCGTAAATTGATTAAAGAGCATTATTTGTCCCAAAATAACATTACTTAATTGGAATTGAAAAAAAACTTGTTTGTGAGACACGAATGCCCTGTGAGCGTCTTTGTAATTAAAACAGCTGTAATGTAAAAAAAAAGTAGGTAATATTCTGAGGTCAATGTCACAAGGTCAAAACTTTTGCTATCAATGGGAAGGTCTTGTCACAAGGAATACACGTGTGAAATATGAAAGCCTTATCACTTACCATTCAAAAGGTAATGTGAATATTAAAGTTTTCTACAAGAAGGTCAACCTCCAAGGTCAAGGTCACAACGTCAAAAATTTTGGTATCTATGGACAAGTCTTATAACGAGGAATACACATGTGGAATATGAAGCATCTATCATTAACCATTCAAAAGTTACGGCCAAGATTAAAGTTTTTCAATTTTCAAAACTAGGTCAAACTCTAAGGCCAAGGACACAGGGTCACAAATTTGGAAAGGCTTTGTCACAAGGAATACACATGTAAAATATGAAAGCCCTAACATTCACCATTCAAAAGTTATGACCAGGGTTAAATTTTTACGGACAAACCTTTACGGGGGCATACAAATTATCTGCAGCATATAACAGGCAAATAAAATACGGAAATATAGAACAACAAAACGAATTCCAATGAAAAAATATTAAAGATCAAAATAGTATTAAGCTTGTACCCGGGAAGAGTAAGTATCTTCTGTTGCTTATCAAATTATGTATTACAATGAACGAAATATCTTTTATTCTATTTTGCTGGTGGACCAGTTGTCCCCGAGGGCACATATCAGTTCTTCAATGCATTCGATAATTTCTGTTATCAAAATTTCTTGAAATTTCTAAAACATGGGTCCCGCAGCATCATATCCCACCCATCCTGCTACGTATTTCGGTACATTTTTGGACATAATAACATTTTATTAATAACTTTCACACTATTTGGCCATATTACATTGTTTAGATTGAGGATCACTGACGAGGGTTAAGTACCCGAAACGTGCATGACTGATCCATGCTGCAAATTTATATGTTCTCAAATGATGCTATTGATCACAAATATGGATAATGACCATATACCTGAATACAGCACAAAATCGGCAATTCAGAAAACCAGAAACCGAAGGCATACAAAATCAGGACAAAACAGGAACTAAAGCAAATAAACAAAAACCTCGACCACATGAAAAGAAGCGAACTCCCGATATGGAAGCGAGACCAGGTGCCCAGGAAGAGTAAGCATTTGAAGACATTAAATATTTTAGAATTTCAGCTGAGTCAACTCTATGTCGTCTTCAGGGTTATTAACAAGAATGAAGTAAACTTAGTTTCAACACAATGATTATAACGGTATGACTTCCAAAGTCCCGAGACTTTCAATGAAAAAAAAGAAAATAAATTGCTGCGAAATATGGTCACTCGCAACACAGATTTTTTTCTCTTCGATAATTATTGTCTTGGAACAAAATTTTAGATCACCTATTGGTCACAATTGCCTCCGAATGACCATAAAGACTGTGTACTTGATAATGATTGCCCATATGGTGTCTGGAGTCCATACATATCGTTTTATAATACAAACTTCCTCCATCTTTTTCTCCTTCGTATATAGCTGAAATTGTCGGAAAAATAGTTTATTCTATGATGTATTTAGTTGTAGACTTACATCATGCAGTAAGATTTTCGATGGATCATAAGATAGTAAATCTAAAAAAAAATTAGCCGTGCACACTTACGTGGAACATAGGGAGGGTTGTTCAGTTTGTTACGTGTACACCCACTCATTGATCCAGGGACAAAACTTGCAGGTTCGTTCATATCCTAATATAAAATTTGATATATATTATATGGACAATTGTCACGATTCATTTTTCTTGATAAGTCATGGAATTAAAGTAATTTATTCTCACAAAACCCTAGAATGTAATTCTCTTAGGTTCCATACTAATAGGACAACTCGTATTGTACAAAGGAGTTTTATTTCAGACATAACATATGAGGTACCTATTTGTATTTGCTACGACCTTCCGAATTTAAGGGGATTGTGCGCGTGTTATCCGGAAAATCACACCTTTGGCTTTGAATATAGCAGATCATATTTATAAGTATTTTATGTCTCCTTTCTAAATGACACTAACACTCTATTCTAACAAAGCAAGTACCATATTGCATATCATGTTTTTAAAGAACTAAGATACCAACTATCCAGAGTCCGTCCACCTTGACATTCTCCGTGGTTAGGAAGTACCTTATCCATTGTGTCCAGAATGCTGAAGCATTAGGATGAGTAAAATCCGGAAATACAGTCAAACCTGGCCATACCTACAAAAAGTTTCAATAAGGTTAAAAACTAATTTTAAAACAACCCGGCATTCTGACAATAAACAAATTTACATGTATAAATTTTCTTTCATAAAAATACATCGTTCTAAACATTTTTACATGAAAACCGAAAGGAAATGGTAGGAACGGGGATAGAATGTTCAACAGAAAAAATCACGGTACCTTTCCTACAAGAGGATTGTCATTATCAGCATTTTTGACCAGCACTCCTTTGTTGATTCCGTCCGTGTATACATTATAACTAGGACTATTCTGAATGGCACCAGGAATTATCTGAGGATCCGAACCTATCCCGGGATCCTTGAAAACACAAATACACGAAATAAAGTAAGCTGAACAAAAATCCGGTCATATATTTTCTTTGATATTTACTAATGTTGTATAAGTTTTATAATCTCTTTCCGTTATGAAAAAAGGCAAATCAATTCCTTTACGAATGTCCTACCAGAATAACAATGAATTTTTGTCCTGCTTGATGAAGTTCGTCAACAAATTCTGGTAGTCCATCAAATGTTGTTTTGTCGTATGTGAACATATACTTGTGGTACATGTAATCGATGTCGGCCCACTGGACGTCCTGTCATTGAAAAGTGGGAATTAGTAGCATTTTAATTGATCAAAAATCTGTTCCGTTGATAAATGTCTTCAAATTCGATAGCATCATGTAAGAACAGATAAATTTGCAACATGGACCAGACATGCACGTTTCGGGTACTTAACCCTCGTCAGAGATCCTCATTCTAAACAATGTAATATGGCCAAAGAGTGTGAAAATTATTATGTTCAAAAATTTACCGAAAGACCTAGCAAGATGGGTGGGATATGATGCTACAGGACCCACGTTTTGGAAATTTCAAGAAATTTGGTAACAGAAATTTTCGAATGCGTTGAAGAGACAGACGATCAACCGAAGTTGATCGAACTTTAATTTAATAGAGCAAAGACGTTTTTGTTCGATGTAGTGCATACCTGAGGAATACCAGCATCTTTGTTCCTCTGGTACACGGCTTTTAAGTTTGTTAAGTTACCATATCCCCATCTACACAAATGGAATCCTAAAGACCAATATGGAGGCATAGCTGGAAGACCAACAGCCTGGAGAGATATTCGAAATAAAGATCATAAATATTTAAACAAATAAAAGCAAAGTGTTAGTGTTCCGTCCTTTTTAAAATAAATAGAGTAGGTAAATGATTATATCAATTTACTGATAATTGTCAATATTGAAATATATTTTCTTTAGTACCAATTTTATTGTACTAGACATGTGTATCGGATATTGAATCCTCGTCAGTAGTACTTAATGTCAAACAGGTTCAATAAAACCAACGTGAATTTTCCTGTATTATGAAGCTAAAGTAACCTCCAAATATTGTTGAACGGCTTCTTTTGGACTTGGTCCAGTGAAGATGTAGAAATCGAACACTCCTCCAACTACCCTGTAGGTCAGCGCAGGATAGGGAACAGGCTGTAGGGTTACATCTAAATCAAATACGGATTAAGTCATATATCCAAATAGTTACGAATTATCAATTTACTTTGTGTTGTATCAAACCAACAATAATCTAAAAATGATTTACACTATTTCAAGGAAGCGTTTGTAAAATGTCTATTCAATACCTAGACATCTTAATCTTACCCATTGCGTGGCTGTTCTTAAGAAATACCAGACTTGCTTTGCCATCATCCTCAAGACTCATATGTACAGGATGTGCTCCATAAAGATTTATGTCCTTCAAACAAAAGACGAAATAAGTATAAAAACCGACGGTCTATAACATCTGTTGAATATTAAGTTGATTTAGCCATTTGTTAGCTTTTTACAATCAAATCAAAAAGTACATTACGTGTTCCTCGGGATGCATATCTCTGGTGAATATTGGCCATGTTCTCCAGTTCATGTCGTGTCTGAATCTCCTATGGTTGTGCTCACCAAAACCGTATACATAGTCTGATTGAAGGTGTGTGGATATTTGTAGGAACTGCTCCGTTAGAATCATACCAGGAAGGGTACTGTTAAATCTGTTCAGTTGGGTGATCAAATCATACAATTCTACTTTTTCATAATAAATTGGTAGTAGCAAATATTAATATATCTTGAAATATCAAAATCACATTCAAATATTCCACTGTCCAAAACTTCGATTTTGGTATTTAACAAAAAAAGGAGACAAAAAACCCTCACACACACACGCACGAATATGACTCACATTGTTGTTCCAGTAGAATTACGTTTGATGACAATTCCAAATATTGGATCTTGGTAAAATTCTATGGTGTATTCTGATTGTACGTCGGCTTTTGGAGCTGGTCGGTTCATTTTCAACAAATCATCGCTGATTTCCCAGTGACTTTCTGAGGCTTGAGGTCTGATCTAAATGAAACAGAGAAACGGAATCCATTCACATAATGTGTCATAAACAGTTTTTATTTTCTCAAAACCGATTCTTTCTCAGACATTTCGTTTATATTTTTCTATATACAAGATAGAGGTACACTTACATATATTCGTAAAGCTTTTTCATTGTAGGCATCTACAGTGATGTTTATTAAATCGTAGAGGTTCATGCCGTATATTGACGTCATACCAGTCCTAGTCAATACTGCATTGTGTATACGCCCATCTGCCGAAACACTGATAGGTCCCTGTAGCTTGTACCCAACGTTGTCTTTGAAGATACATTTTGGTGCTCTATGAATCGTTGTAGGATACCACATACATCTGAAAGAAGGGAAGGGATCTAAAATCAGACCCAGTTGTAGTACCAACAGCAAAAGACCAGAACACCCGATGTGAAAACACAGAGAAAACGAACACAGCAAGAGACGAAAAAGAGACATACGACATATAAAATATCAAACACAAAAGACTACACATAAACCAACGAGACCAATGGGTAACCGATAAGGACTTAGTACGGCCATCTGAAAGGCAAAATTTAAATCTCGAAACTGGTACAATCAAAATAATTGAGTCACAACAGAGTCGTAGATCACACATACCCTGGCGAAAATGAATAAACCAAAAATAAACATTTTTAACGTCTTCAAATTCAAAGTATTATTACCATATGAACAAACGAAAACTCACATCAAAAGGGTTAAAATCTGTGCCCAAGAAGAATCAGCATTCCCCGCTTGCATGCAGTACCCGTCATGCAGTTCTCCAAATCATTCTACTCTGGTCATTTTTATTAGGAAAGTCGTGAATTAATGTTTTGATGGTCCAAATTTTCTTAAACCAGGACACTTTCAATATCTTGGAAATATTATGACATATTGAATTACCAGTTCCCCTTTTCACTATAAAACATCATCAAATAATACACGTCTTCAAATTTGCAGCATCGACCAGACAAGTAGATCGTCGTTAGTGATCCTCAATCCAAACAACGAAATATGGCCAAAGATTGTGAAAGTTATGTAAAAAAAAACGAAAGACGTAGCAGGATGGGTGGGTGTAATTCTATTTTTTGAACAGAAATTTTCGAATGCGTTTGAAGTAACGATCAACCGAAGTTCATCGGACTTGGCTACATGTACCCTCGGGGACTCCTGGTCCACCAGCAGTGACACTCACCAAGTGGTACTAATAATAATTGTCTTCAAATTCATAGCATAATTTAAGAACAGATAAATTTACAGCATCGACCAGACATGCACGTTTTGGGTAGTAAGCCCTAGTGATCCTCAATCCAAACAATAAATATTACCGAAGACCGTGAAAGTTTTGTCCAAAAAATACTCAAAGACGCAGCAGAATGAGTGGGATATGATGCTACAGGACCCACTTTTCAGAATTTTTGATAATTTTTTGAACAGAAATGTTCGATTGCGTTTGAATTTTTCTTGAAGAAAATTTCAAATCAATTTTCATGCTCCAGACACGTGTTTCAGATATTAAATCCGCATCAGTGATGATTCCAGCCAAAGTGCTGTTCATAAGCCGCAAAAATTCATTTCACTAGCGCCCTCTGGTTTTATTTTTAGAATTTGAATTTGTGTATTTACTTCACAGAGAGTGCGCGGCTCCAAATTTCCTGTAGGTAATAGCATTGGGGGGATTGTGCGAAAATGTTTACCTCCTTTACTTTCGATGATATTTTCCGATGAAATGGCAAGTTTCCGAAATAGCAAAAATGGTATATGATGTCAAATTGATAATGGGCCAAAACAAAGCTTCTTTCAGGCGACAGAGCTGGAAGAAGTAATTAATATGCATTCTCTGTAAGCACCAAAATAGTTGAATAGGGGGTCAGAAACACATAGTCTTGGAAATTTATCATACTTTACCAAAATAGTTGTTGATACATATAAAAATATTTGGAGGTAATGAAATTGAAAAATAAGTCAGCGTAACCATGGAAACGGTCGTCATGTATTTTGCCTTGTGGAGATGGAAAAACGCTCTTTAACAGTCTGAAAATTCAACAATTTCAAACCGAAATTGAAGTTCATAGGAACAGGATCTGATGAAAGTTGGCATTATGTATTTATTAAATGCATCTTTGTTAATTTATTCAACATAAACAAAATATTACCTTGCATTAGGTAATTGGTGAATTTGTTACCTGAATATGTACAAAATCAAGATTTTCTAGAAATTTGAAAAACCACAAAATTAGGCCTAGTTTAACAGATCATAAAAAAAAATGTCAGGCACACTTCCAAAAACCCTTTACATATTTACACACCTTATAATTGGTAGAGTCAAGAAATGAAAAAAAATGAGTGGGACCTGTCCATTTTTATAGTGACCATTGATGCTAAAAATAGCACAAAGAGGAAAAAATACCGTTTTTGTTCTTTTTCTTGTTGACATGAAAAAGTCAAATGATGGAATGAAATGTGATTTGAATTAGGAAAAAGATTAAGACATTTACATAAAATAGTTATTAAGATAAGTAGAATATGAAATTATTTGGAGGAAAGCAGTGAGACCTGTCCATTTTCATAAGGTGACCATTGATGCTAAAAATAGCACATAGAAGAAAAAATACCGTTTTTGTTCTTTTTCTTGTTGACATAAAAAAGGCAAATGATGGAATGAAATGTGATTTGTATTAGGATAAAAATAAAGACATTTATATAAAATAGTTATTAAGATAAGTAGAATATGAAATTATTTGGAGGAAAGTACTGAGACCTGCCCATTTTCATATAGTGAGCATTGATGCTAAAAATAGCACATAGAAGAAAAAAATACCGTTTTTGTTCTTTTTCTTGTTGAAATAAAAAAGTAAAATGATGGAACGAAATGTGATTTGTATTAAGAAGAGATGAAGACATTTACATAAAATAGTGTATTAAGATTAATATAATATGAAATTATTTGGGGGAAAGTAGTCTTCAAAGTATTCACTTATCGCAGAAACAACATATCTCGCCATTTCTGGGTTTGTTTGTAAATATCAACTTAAAAATGCCAATGAATTGATCCTAGATCAAGGTCACTAAGTTAAAGTATTGCTATTAAAAGAAGCTCTGGCCATTGGAAAATCAGAGCTTTAAATTACCTCCTGTACATGTAGCTTATAAAAGTCCAAGATCAAGGTCACAAGGCCAAACTGCATAGTACGACATCATAGTCGAAGTCGCTCAAAAGTATATATGAAATATGAAAAAGGCCTATTCTTTTAAAATAGTTACAAAAAGATATAAAAATATTCAATAACCATATAAACAAAGGATGACTGTTTGAGCTGTTTTTGTGAAGCTACATGCTATAAACCAGAAGTCTCTGACGAGACTGTAGCTCTCCTGGTTGTTTTCTCTTTAAAGCATCAATTTCCTTACTTTTTTTGTTAATCCAAAGACCATAGGGAGCAGGTGCTTAACAAATTATAAGTAGCACAACAAAACAACATATCCATTAGACTGCAATTAGAATATCACTCATATAATAATTATAATATCCAATATATAGTATTTCAAAAAAGAATGCAACACCCAATTTCCGAGATCCTAGGGGCCAGCGAACTATCAATGACCGACTAGACCAGAGACCCATCATATTGCAAAAAGAATTAAGTCTCCATCATTTATAATGTCAGAGAAGTTGTGAGTGCACGATTAAATGGAGTTATGTAGGAGAAAATGACAACACCCATTTTCTAATACCCTGTGGGTCAGGGGCTCAAACAAAATATCAGGTGCACAACAAGGCCAGAGATCCATCATATTGCAAAAAGAATTGAGTCTCCTTCATTTAGAGTGTCGGCGGAGAGGCGAGCACAAGATTACATAGAGTTATATAGGAGAAAATGACCACACCCATTTCTAAGACCCTGGGGGGTCAGGAGTGCAAACCAAATATCAGGTGCACAACTAGACCACAGACCCATCATATTGCAAAAAGAATTGAGTCTCCTTCATTTAGAGTGTCGGCGGAGTTGCGAGCACAAGATTTCATAAAATTATAAAGGAGAAAATGACCACACCCATTTTCTAAGACCCTGGGGGTCAGGGGCTCAAACAAATTATCAGATGCACAACAAGACCACAGACCCATCATATTGCAAAAAGAATTAAGTCTCCACCATTTATAGTGTCAGAGGAGTTGCAATCACAAGATTACATAGAGTTATATACATGTAGGAGAAATGACCACACCCATTTTCTAAGACCCTGGGGTTCAGGGGCTTAAACAAAATATCAGGTGCACAACTAGACCACAGACTCATCATATTGCAACAAGAAGTAAGTCTCCATCATTTATAGTGTCAGGAGTTGCGAGCACAAGATTAGATAGATAATTTTCATAACCAGGCCCATTTTCTAAGACCCTGGGGGTCAGGGGCTAAAACCAAATGTCAGGCGCACAACTAGACCACATACCAAGTAGAATGCAAAAAGAATTAACTTTCTATCACCTATGGTTTGAGAGGAGTTGCGAGCACGAGAATTGTTTCCGGACGGACAGACAGATGCCGGACGAAGGGTGATGACATAAGCTCGACTGGTCAGAGACCAGTAGAGCTAAAAAGTAGGTAAGTATTTAGGTTACAAGGGGAAAATTTTGGCACTGATGCAAAAGTCTTGCTACATGGATATGAACCTCTTATTACATGTTTACCAATGGTAATCAAAAGTTCTTGCCATTTTATGTAGATATATACAGACAAACTTGTAGAAATACCATAAATACAATATTATGCTTCTAAATATATGAAACTAGGAGCAATAAAAGAAAAAATAAAGATAAACTTTGTGGCCGAGAGGAGACAAATAGTGAAGGGGAAAATTGATATCATCCCAAAGTTATAACTGTAATGAAATGTCACAAATAGAATCAGTGAATCAAAGTCAAACACGAAACAAAAATGATCGAATGTTCTATATAATGTATGAATAAATGTTCTTGATAAACACGACTCTTTTCTTTACTCGGTATTTTCTAGGATTTGAAGTTTCAGATTACTTTTACTCTCCTCATCATTTGCAGCTTTGAAGTCTTCCATGTCAGTTTTTCTGTCTTTCAAAGATAACCTTGAAAAGTAGGAACTAATTTGTTGTCCAGTCAGGTATTGGTCCTTTGTAAAGGGATATTTCTTTCCAGCTCTCATTTCTATTGCTGCATCATAGGGATCAACTTTTCTTCCTGTCCTCTTTCCAATGTTGAACATGTCAACCATGAACTGTTTTTGCTCTTCTGTGAACACAGTCCTCTTTTTCTTTACTTTCAAGGCCCATCCTGATTCTAAATTTGATTGCCCTGCTTGCAGAGAGCATGGAATCTGCACTTCCTCAGTAGAGATGAACATGCTGTTAACTTTATTCCCGTACAACACTTTGGCCTTGTCATGCAGTGAGAGCTTTTGCTCATAACTGCAATTGCCAAGTAATAGGTGGTCGTCAAGGTGTAGTTGGGAGACAAATGATTTGACACATCCATCCTTTGGGCAGTCAAACTGAATGGACACCTTCTGTCTCTTTGCACTAGGACCATTTCTATCCATTTCTATAAGAAAAGAAAAATATACATGTATCTTCATTCCTATTATTGCCAATTTCTCAAAATTTTGTAAGCTAGTGAGTTTTGAAATTACTACAGCAATTTGGTGTAACCATGCAGTCTATACAGAAAATATCAATGTTTCAGTTTCAATTATTGTTTCATTATTAATGTTATTACATGTATATCCACAAAAATGTAACATCATATACACGTACATGTATCTTGCTTTTATGATAACAAAACATGAAACAGTATGCAAAAGAATCAAATCTACATCACAACATTATTTTGTTAATATTCAACAGTAACAACACACTAATTTGTTTTTATCAAATTTCTGCAGTAATGTATACAGACATTAATCCGAGGTCTAATGGATACATAGGCTAATTTGTTTAGTAATATTTCAAAATCATGCATCATTTTACATTCATAATATGGAAACAAACCTTACCCTCTTCAGTTGCTATCTGGATACTCGTCCAATCCATCTTTGTCATCAACTCATTTCCATCTGGGCAAGATCCAAGACTATCCCATTTTATCAGTTTTCCTGAACAAATTTAAAAGAATTTGAATTAGTTTTCTTTTCCATAGAAAAAAGCCCCATTTACAAGAACAAATTCAAGTCCCCTGCCTTTATTGATATAAAACATAGAGGTAATGTTTTTGAAACATACATTGTCCAGTTAAAATTTTTCAACAAGAATGTCAAGATCAAACCTCAAGGTCAAGTTCAAAGACAATTCCTGCGTTCAGATTCTCTCACCATGCATTATCTATATAACAAGTTTGAAGATTGTATCTTTTTCAGTTTTTCACAACTGCTAGACTAAACCCAAAATTACATTAGTCAAGGTCAAACCTTAAGGTCAAGGTAAAATACAATACCTGTGTTCAGATACTCTTACCATGCTTTTCATCTTTGTATCAAGTTTGAAGATTGTACCTCTTATAATTCTTTTACAACTAACCTAAATGCAACAGCACAACCAAATTGTTTATGCAGACGGACAGACAGATATCACCATTTCATAAGCCGGATTTTGCTTCCCACTCCAACCAAAAACTAGAGTACTGACAAAGTCATGAAGCCAGAGGGGTCCAGCTAATGATTTTTTAAATTGATACTGGTGCTTTTTAGAAATCAACAGATATATCTAGATTGCTGCTTTTTGCTTACATCAAATACATTTAAGTAACGAAAATCACTATTTATAATAGATAATTAGAAATCAATTATTATTTACATTTTCATCTATGATATCTGTGCTTGATGGATGACTGAAATCCTTTCCAGATGGGAGATGCAATTCTGATGATGATGAAGATGAAAGCAAATGTTTCCTACACTTACTGCAAATTTCTGCAAATATTCAATACATTGGTATTCACTACATTTGAATATAAAACAAGTAAATTCAGATAATCCCGGACCATGCTGAGCATAAACCGGTATTACTGGTAAAAATTAGGTCAAATATCAACAAGGTCAGGGGAGCACTAATTTGGGTACCAACTGATTGCACATTTACTTTCAAAATATGAAAGTGCTATTAGGTAATCAAATATATTACTATATGCTATATCACAAATGTTAGTAAATGGAAAATACACCACTCCATTTTTAGCACTTTGTCTTAGCAATAACTTATATTTTTGGTAGCATTATGTTCTTTATATAAAATTTCTTTTTATAGTTACTTGCTTGTGAAAAAGCAGTACATAGACAGCAAGTTAAAATTCAATATGTATAATATTAGCCACAGAGTTACCCTTAATCACAGAGGCAGATATAGAGAATTTCTTTGGGATTTACAACCATGATTTATTCTTTTTTCCATCTCAAATGTTAAACGACTTCAAATTCAATAGCAATTCATTTATAAACAGATAAATTTGCAGCACGTTTGACATAATTAAAGTAACCAATTCCTTTGATGATGTTGGCTTGCAGTCTTTATATACATATATATAATTTAGGTGTTAATGTACTTTTTCATTTGTACTTTCTGTTTACATTGGTTTATACATGTATGACTATTTCAGTAATGCATTCCCCCTAGGGCAATCCACCCATTAGTACTTAGGGTAAATCCTGAAAGCCCTCATCGACTATTCCGACACAATAGACCCTTGCCATCAAATTTTTGGTGAAGTCGAGATGGTGTAATGGATAGCGTGCCGGACTAGTGACTAAGTGTGCCCGGGTAGTAGGTTTGAATCCCTGGCAGGGAAGAATAGCTAAATAGGGTACCAATTTAACCTTGCTATATATACATATTCATAGATGATGTTTACTACAAGACTACAAGTCACTGCCTTGTAACTTTTATAAATATGCTACATTGATATAATGGTCTATATTTCAGTGGACACTATCCCTCCAACCCCCCCCCCCCCCACCCCACTCCTCCTTCTTTAACAATACCTGGATCTGCTTCTGGGTGAGCAAATTTGAGACGTGAACGAATGATCTGTTTGAAAAAAAAATATTGATGATATAAATGTGATATTAAAAATCTAGGACCAACAGTTCAAACTTACGTGTACCAATGGGAAGTATCAAGCCTGTATTTCTGTGAATATTCAACATCCCATCCTTTGTCAGTGGTCTCTCCCCTCGCTTTGTCCCTTGATGGAAACATATTAAACTTGGGACTCCACACGATTTTACTCTTAGTCTGTTCAGGCGATTCCGTTCAATAATTTCATGTTGATGTTGAGTACATATTCTATAATTTTCTGTAACTGGTCCGAACAACAATCCGATTTCTGATAAAATAATGTGAACGTCGTCAGCACTGAGACTTGCTAACTGCGAAATATCATTATTACATTCCACTGAAGAGTATATTCCTATTCTAAAATTACAGGTCATAATGCATTGTACAAAAACAATTTGTCGTCTGTCAAGTCGTGTTTATTTTCTTACTTTCGCTTTTGTCACAACGTCCACGCCCGAGATTTTTCTTCAAAGAACGGTAACTCGTACAACGTCGATATGCTCGAAAACCCGAATGTGTGAGGCAAGTTTAGATTGAAACGATAACAGGTCCCACTGATTTTATTTTACAAATGCATTGATTAGATGTTCTACTTTATGTTTACACAAAAACCATACCCAAAAGCCCCCGACATTTTTCTATATATGACTTTGAACATACCCCCAAAACGCTCAGTTTTAAAGCATCAAATCACGTCTCATCATGGCTAAATATTCATCAAATCCTCTGAAACACTATTTAGAGTTATTTTTAATTATTTCTACCACATTTTTCCGCATTTAAGAAAATTATGGATGAGGCAGAGTTAAACGTTACTTCAGAAACAAGTAAAAGGTAGATTTGCACAGAATTCCCCAATACTCCAACATTCAGGGTCCGTTTCCATGGAAACTGTACATATATGGAAATTTTCATTGTGATATTATTTTTTCTCATTTGTCAATAATATAAAAAATATCTATTCCTTAAAAATCTGTGACATGCTGTTTCCGAAATATTTTGGTGCTTACAGAGAATGCATGTTAATACACTTAACAAACATCAAGTCACGGGGAGCGATTTAACTGCTCCACACTGCAACAAGAAATAAGAGTTTATATTAATAATGTGTGTTCCAACGCTATACCTTCTTGAAGAAAATTTTAAACCAATTTTCAGGCTCCAAACTCGTTTTTCGGATATTAAATCCTCATCAGTAAAGAAACGACCAACTGAAGTTGATCGGACTATGACTGTGATCCTGACTGAGAAACAAGTTTGAAAGATGCCTTGCTTGTTGAAAATGACAAAGAAGTGATTCGATGTGAGATGAATGGTTAAATAAGAATCAATATAAAAAATAATTATCTTACCCTTCGATTTCCGTACATTTAGAGCTAGTGTTCGCTTCTATAGGACAACCAATCAGAGGCTGCTTTCTAGCAAATATTTTTTCTGTACTTGTTGGCACATCATCTTTGGTATAATACAACGTGAGTCCAACAGAAGTTGCTATTATAAACCCAAGTACAATGATGATTACCAGGACTATGGTGCTGCCCGCAGATTTCTTTTTAGGGTTCTCTTCAACGTCCATTATAATCTCCGTTATTACATTCAAATATTACCAAAATAATTTGTTTTGAGTAGTAAATAGAACCTTTGTCTTTGTGAGAGATAGTATGTCTCTATCGAACCAACATTATGACAGAAAGGTCACATATCGTCTTGTGCAACATTGAATTTGGAGGGCAACTACTTAGGAATGCGAAAGATTCTTTCCAGATATAATCAAATCTGGTTTCGAATAGTTTTGTTGTTATTTATACCACTTTAAAGTTAAACTACTGACCATTAATTCTATCAACTCGTTTTTACTTCCTTCCATAGGGACACAATACTAGTATGTAATGTGTTCCTTCATTTTTATAGGTTTGGGCATCATCATGAAGACTTGTTAGAGAACATTTCCTTCATATTCAAAGTTTGACAAATTCTACTGGGTAAATTAATCTTAAAATATTTCATTTTAGTTGTTTGTTTTGTTGTTGTTGTTGTTGTTGTTGTTGTTGTTGTTGTTGTTGTTGTTGTTGTTGTTGTTGTTGTTGTTGTTGTTGTTGTTACTGACTTCAAAGACACGTAAAACGGTGGAGGAAAAAAACCTCAGGCATTGACACTAGGATAACATTTGAATCAGCATAAGTGTTTTAGTTCCTAGTTTTTTTAATATTGTCAAAACTGATTCATTGCAAGAATCCTCATTCCGACTTTATAGAAGAAAGGAAAAAGGACAAAAATGAGGAGAATGATTTTCGTTTTTGTGTTGATGTTTGATCAGTTTTGTTTTAGAAAGAAATACATTGGTTTTTTTTTCAACGATTTGGAATTTATTTATTGACAAGAATTTGAATACTAGTACATGTATATCATTTCTTTTGTAGAACAATGGGTACCAAAGGCAAGGTAATGTAACAGAAAGTTTTGGACAATGCTTACGAGATTAAGGCAAATAGTTTAAGTAGTAGTTGGTGTTGGTAGTTGGTTAAGTGGTAGTTGATGTTCTAGTGAATATTGTTGTGTCTTTTTGCGATTTGGAGTTTGTATGATGTCATTCATGTGTCACTTTTTTTGTGGTTTACTTCGCTCGGTGTATGTAGGGTGGTCATGCTGGAGATCATTCCCTTTTCTTGGTGTAATGTATTTCGTATTTCTACACAAAAGTTGTAATAAATTTTCACAAATTAGTTACTCTGAAAGTTAAGCAATGGGGTTTAGCTTTCTTCCAATTGAAGAAGTTCCTTCAAACGACCTATGCAAAATAAATACCTTTCAACGTTTCAATGACTTGGTTCACTTGTTGCTCCAATATGTTTAATAGAATTCTTCGACACATCTTTGTTATCAACTGAATGTTAAACGTCTTCAAATTCAGTAGCATCATTTAAGAGCAGGTAAATTTGCAGCATAGACCAGACATTCACGTTTCGGTTACTTAACCCTCGTCAGTGATCCTCAATCTATCTAAACAATGAAATATGACCAAGGAGTGTGAAAGTTATTATGTCCAAAAATACACCGAAAAACGTAGCAGGATGGGTGGGATATGATGCTACAGGACCCACGTTTTAGAAATTTCAAGAAATTTTGATAACAGGAATTTTCGAATGCGTTGAAGAAACGATCAATCGAGGTTGATCGAATGTTCCCTCGGGGACTCTTAGTCCACCAGCAGTGACACTCACCAAGTAGTACAAATGTTACATGTCTTCAAATATTTGTAATAGGCCTTGATCTCTATAGTCCTAAGTGAAAATTAGGTGAATCAGATACTTGGAGGATGGTTGACAAGAAGTCAGAATTACCATGCAGTCTACTATATACATGTAGGGGTTTTGTTTTGTTTTTGTTTGTTTGTTTGTTTGTTTGGTTTTTTCTTTTTCTTTTTTTTTTTTTTGCAGTCTAACATCGGTCTCTTTTAAGAACATATATTATCTCATACGTGCATCGAATCAGTGTTTTGCTGCATAATTCTTTCTGTCCTTGCTGCAAAGAGAATTTATTGGAGACATAGATTTATACATACTCTGTTCTCAAATTGTGATTAAACAGGTATAGTAATGGATATATTCTTATTCAATTAATGAGAAAATTGAAGTACTACACAGTATTCAAACTCATTACCGTCTTGAACAACATTTCAAACCAATATTCAGACACAGCATCATTTATTGTAGTAGCGCCCTCTAGAATAACTTTTTAATGTACATACTTTGTAAAAAGATCAATTTGATCCACTTTGTAATTATGTAATTAGTATGATTATTGAGCTTTTCTTTTCAAAGAATGTTCTTTTATGTTCAAGGACAAGGTTACAAATCCCCCAGTCTGTAAACGTAAATTCCGAAGAGTACCTAAAAAGCCATAACATTGATTTCCATTTCTTACAGAATACATAATTCAAGTGTTCCTCATAAAGTTTTATCTGAGAGCAGTTGGTACTCAAATTATCGATACGAGTAAATGCCCCATTCCCGTTAACACCTTCAAATGTGCCCAGTTAACAATTAAGAGAACTATCACAGTGTGCTGAGCACTATGATTTAAAAAAACAAATTGAAATTTCTAATACTTTTCCATGAGCTATCTCATTGTTTTATATTCTTTATATTTCTAGAAATATTAACAATGAATTCAATCATATGCACAGTAGAATGTAGCCATATGAATTTATAATCTGACTTTAAAACGAGTTTACAATATATTGTTAATGCGTGTTTAACTTTTTTTTAAACATGTTTGGACTAATTGTTCAAACCAGAACTGTAATAAAATTCAAAATGTTCTTAAAACATTTTGAAGACATGCATATTTGCTGTTTTGTTGAATAAATGTACATGTATTATCATTAAATTTTTCATATTGATGTCTCAACAACGTCAATGAAACAAATGTTGTTAAACGGGTTTTTTTTTTAACATTTTCCAACTACTGCAAAATGTTTTTAAAATGTTCTTGAAGCGTTTTACCAAAAATAATTGAGCAAAACCTTTTTGAAACCTTTTGAAAATGTTTCGAAAACGTTTTGTGTTATCTGAGCCCCTTCTTTATTGTAAGGAAATAACAGTAGCATTACATACCAGTTTATTTTCGTCGTCATCAAAGATAAAAAATCAGAGTTCGGAACCATAAGCTAAGAATTGACTTGAATCTACAATAACAGTGATAACTTGCAGTTATTCGATTAATTTGTCTTGTTTCAGAGTAGAATAGAATGAGTGAACTCAATATTTGAAATTTTCACTTCTTTATCATTTGTCGTATTTTGAGAATTTCTAAGTTTATGGTACCGGGCCCTGATTTTGTTTCTAACTGTACTCGACAGAGGTAAAGGCGGTTCTTTGTTCTGAGACGAGTTTCCATATAGCACACTTGATGAAATCAAAGTCTTAGTCTAGATCTGTTTATTACCCATAATTATGATTACTGTAATATATAATTCATCGTTTTACTATGTGCTATATGGTTCTAATCAATACACAACAAGAGTGGACCAAGTAATGACAAATTACTTCTTAATGTGAAGGAAATGAAATATGCACAGAGCAAACATGCTTACATGTTTCTCTACAAGAGATCTCTAAATTCATAGTAGAACATAAATTCTTATAAACTCTAAAATTAATCATGTAAGTATACCTGATCATTTCTTAAATAATGTTTTATTTTTACCACACTGCATTATTTAAGAACTAGAGTTATGTTCAAAGCTTGAATTGTAATATATGCACAGCCACTGTTATTGCCTGAGATAAAGCTTTCAGGACGATTGCTATTGATTTCCGTATAAATGACAGTGTGACGTCATAACGTCATAAGAAATGGGAATACATTCCACAAACAAAATTAGTTCCAAACAGTCAACATCTAGAGAGTAATAAATAACTTGTTTTGTCATATTTGGTCATTATTCCGTTGTTAAATTTCTAATTTGTAATACTTGATATATCACAATACATTAATTTATGACATTTTAGTCACACTGAATAATCGTGACGTTGCCATGGGGACACTCCCGCTGTTCCTTTCTAAAATCAACTCCCCTCCACATTGGTGGACGGATTCGCTTTAAAAATAGAATTGGGAGCTTTCTTTGTTCCATTTCTTTGCTTTGAAAGCGCATATATATAGAATAAGTGTCTAATTTTGTGTGTTTATGCAGAAATAAATTACAATGGCTGATGCATTTATTTGATAAAATGCGCTAACGCGCATTATATCAAAATAAATGCATCAGCCAATGTAATTTATTTCTGCATAAACACACAAAATAAGACACTTATTATATAAATAACTTTTTCCGTCCTGATTAGTAAAATGCCAACAGATAAAAGTATTCTATGGATTTTGCGTCAATACTATGTAGAAACGACAAATGTATTCGGATCTTGTGTCAATTTTTCGTTTTTCTTGCGGGTGTGTTCCGCTTGTAATTGTTAGTCCTTTCTTGGATATCGTTTTCCCATTCTTTCCTTCTGTTTACTGTTAAGACAATTCAATTTCTTGTGTCTAGATCTAGTACATCATTCAGGATTCTACGTGAGATGTCATACCTCGTATCTGCTGTGGAACCTTCTTAGTTATCACATGGAACCTTCTTTGAAAGAAGTCGTTTTCTCAGAAAAAAAGAAGCCTTTGCTCTATTATCATTCTATCATATCACAGCCTACTAAGTGAGATGTAAATCAAGATCTTGTTTTAATCAGATTGAATAATATATGTGAAATTGAATCCAAGAGTTACATTTATCCTTAGAAAGAAAAAAGTTTGAAAGAATTCAGCTTTGTATGAGAAGAATGCTATTGAAAAAAAAAACTTATTGATACCTGTCTCAGACTTTTTCTAAACAAAATATGGGGGGGGACAATAGAGTTTTTGAAATGGAAATGCAGGATAATTGTGAATAGTTCAGTGCACTCAGTCTCAAGGACGATTGAGTCTAAAAATCAACTGATTTACTTCTGTGTGGCTTTTCGGTGCAATCGTTGTTACCTCGATACCTTTGTTGCATCCTCCATAATCTTTTAGATACGTAAGGACCGAGGAATGTCTACCTGCTAAGCTATTAAATACACTCTTCTCCGTTTAAGACATGGTTAGGTTTACAAGCTTTATTTAAATGTCAGCCATATAATAAATTTGGTTCATATTGATCAGGTGTCGGCGATCAGGAAATTTTGTAACACAAAGTGCACCTTTAGTTTTGATCTTAGTGTCATCGTGCGATATAACCGTCTTGGCATATTAAAGTAAGCTTGTAATTTCTATCAGATTGTAAAAATGGTTAGCACAAACAATCAACTTGCATCATTATAAATATCAATTTTAATAAAGCAATACACTGGAATGATCCAAGGCCGTATCTTTCGTTGATGTTACATATTACAATATCCAAAAAGCCCAATGAAACCATTCTGGGCATTTTTCCATATTCAAATTTTATTTTGAAATAACAACGTCATATCTTTCCAAATTTGATAAAATACTAACAATATATGCAGTTTGTTGCCTGAGGCAATCGTTTATTTGTTAACCTCTGTTCTTAAATTTATGTAAATGTGGTAAAATACAGTTAAGGACTAACGAACCTTAGAAAATGAATCACATGATCTTAGCTTGAACATCCATCTTGAAATGAAAACATTGTATAATGTATAGATGGTTTCTACATATGGAGACGATATCGAAAGGCGTGGTCAATTCTGATATTGTGTTCTAAAAATTATGTTCAAAGATTTACTGTTCCAATAAGCTTAATTAAATAAAAAAAAGAATTCCATCTCTCGCATTCAACCGTCATCCTTACTGATATACAAAGCATTAATCTTATTTGAAATAAAATCACAATATGCAACCTCCAAAATACACACATCTTCATAATAACTCAACCGATGAAACATCGGCTTTGCAGTCATAGCAGATGATTTCTAAGACTTGAACACGGAGTACACGTCATTTAGTACAGTGCACATATAAGACCAAACCTGTGGCTTTTAATTAGTGCTATATGTCATATCAAAATCTATGAATCAGCAGAATGTTAAAAAGATTCAGGACGTAACATCCAAATATCACCTCACAACCAATTTTACTTTCCAATTCATCTAAACAAATTTGGACTCTCTCTTCGACTTACAGAGTGCGTATGGTTTTATCCACTTTGATACTATCTAATCAGTGAATATTAAATGGGTTTAAGATATAATTGAACTCTACTTTAAATCATTTCAGTGAGAATTATCCGTTTTAAATTCAATGTCACAAGCGAGGGCAATTTCTCATTGAGCCTGTTTGCTTTAGGATTGGTTTTCTGATAGTGAACCATTCATATTCAAAGAAGACCTCAGAATGCTAGATACATTGTCAATATCAGTTTGATTCTCTGATTCCCTTCTTTCTGACAAAGTTTTTCCAATTCCACTGAAACCCGACTCTGACTCGTGTTCACTACCACTCGCCGAGACTGTGTCCCCTGTCAGTACAGAATTGTTGCTTTGCTTTCGGATAATTTGCTCCGGCACTTTTCCTTTTCGGCTTTCTCTCAGCTCTCGAGATTTATGAGTTTTCCATTCCTTATAAGCTATTTGAAAAGCACGTGACATAACAAGCGACATTGCTTTTGCGCCCTCGCTATCACTGCACAATACGGCATGACACAGCAGTTTGGGACTGTCCTCTTCCTTGCAAATCCAACTGAACACTCTTTCGATATTTGCATCTGCGTTACAAAATGAAATATTTTCTATGGGAAAATGTTGTCCTCTATCCTTCTTCTTACCCTCTTCTTTCATCAAAATTCCAGAAGTGTTCAAGACGAGTACAACTTTTTTCATATGCTTTTCAGAACCAGCGTTGTCCCACATAGTCTGAACATGTTTTATTGTACATCCTGTTCCGCTGGCGACAAAGGTCTCTGTAAATCCCAAATAACGTCCTTTGAAGACTGGGTCTGTCTCGGTTATACTTGCACGGACCTTAGTAGCACTGTTAAACATTTTGGTTCCTTGATCAGTCCATTTGCCGAATGTTGACTATTTATCACATCGAACTCTAAATTCCTCCTTTACAAACATGTCGTTTTATGATAACAATCTAAAACGTTTAATTCCTTGATTTTGTATTCATCCCATGAATTTCTGTTTTTCCTAAACCACAGAAAGTGAAAAGTTCAACAAAATCTCAAGTTTGTGT
Organism: Pinctada imbricata; assembly: GCA_033119305.1. Taxonomy (NCBI): domain Eukaryota; kingdom Metazoa; phylum Mollusca; class Bivalvia; order Pterioida; family Pteriidae; genus Pinctada; species Pinctada imbricata. Next base: position 50,432,077 of record VSWD01000008.1, on the reverse strand, counting down.
GTTCATAAATTTATTCACACAGGTAAACTACAATAAGATGTCATATATCACCTGCAGAAATAAAACTCCCATCTTGATTGATACCGCCTTCGGTAACGTTCAGTTTAAGTAATTTACCTTTGACAAATAGACATATTAGTATTGGAGAAACCCTGACAAACGAGTCTAAACATGGAGGGGAAAACTTCCTAAAGTATGCATGAGATAAGATAAAACATGTTGCTTCAAAAGTGGCGATCTTGTACACAAAGCGTTCATACAAACTTACACAAAAATCAATTCCTTCTCATGTAACACTGATCACGTGATGGTTTACCTGTCAATAACGGTTAATTTACTTATCTTGGCCGTTCTACCACAGGTAGAAATGACAATCCTAGGAATTTTAGTTGAGAATGCAATATTACCAGGAATAATTCCGACATCGCACCTCCTGGTCAAATGTGTTTTTGTTTTTAATGTTGTTTATGTATCCTTATGCTTACAATTTTTATGAGGCTCATTCCTTTTATTGTGGTCATAAAATAAGATATTAATCGAGATTTCATTATCGTATTCTGTACATGGCTATAAATTATCTATCATCATTATATAGCTATGTTTTTGAAATGAAGTTTTTGAAAGGGTCAAATTTTATGACAACTTTCCTTAAATGGATAAGAGTTAGACTCCTTCAAACCAGATGAACATACCTAACAAACAAACACTCGTGCTGTTAAAAGCTCGCTTCAAAGACTGGCACAACACAAACAGACTTTCATGATTATTAATCTTAAAGCTACGTAATTCATGCAAACTTCCGAAAATTTAACAGCACAAAATGGTAACACCGAACAAATACAATGTTGCATTTTGGGGAGTGATCTATTAATAGTTCCTCGATTGAAAATAGTAACCAATGCGCAACCGGGGCCTACTTGAGGCGGCCATCTACCACGTTAGCAGCATATGGTGTCGTAACCCGGATTACGTGCACATAACCCTTCCATTTGTCCGGTTACCCAGAGGTCTCGAAAAACGCACAATTACTCAGTATTGTGCATATTAACCTCCTCACTGTTAGATGACTACACAAACAAGACAGAAAATTAGTTGAAAATACAGGGGTCCAAATGACTTAAAGAAGATCCTTACGATAATCTCAGTAGTACTCATGCATCATGTGCCCGGAAGGAGTAAGCTTCCCCTGTTGGCTAGCCGCACCCGCCGTCGATGTGCACGCACGAAAATGAAAGCAATTATATGAAATACATGCACTGTCTGAAGTTATGTCTATATAGAAAGTGCTATGGCGAAATATTCAAAATATTTACTGTCAAACCCCTCGCGTGGAACTTTTTTACGAGCTCCACACGGCAAAGGGCATAAGTGTGACACAAATGAGTTAATGAAGTCTCAACTCAACAACACTCACAATAGAGCACAAATTGAGCATCGACGGACCTCTAGTAAGCTAAAGGTGGGACCAGGTGCCCGGGAGGAGTAAGCATTTCCTGTTTGGCTAACCGCACCCGCCGTCGATGTTCACACACGAAAATGAAAACAATATCTCAAATACATGCACTGTTCGAGGTTATATCTATAGAAAGTGCTATGGCAACCACGTCAGGGAAAATATTCAAAACACTTACTGTCAACCCCCTCACGGGGAACTTTTTTACAAGCTCCACACGGCAAAGGGCATAAGTGTGACACAAATGACACAAGTAACACACAAATGAATATGTAAATGGATATAGAATTTTATAAATATGACTTCAATGACTTCAGAGCATGAATTCGCTCCGTCCTCCGTCCAGCAGAGCAAGGACGTTTTTCTATAAATATAAATGCTTGATGAAGGACGGAGTCATATTTATTGAGGAGCACGAACAGATATTAAACAAAACAGATTTTCGGGACTCTCCTCCTCTGATGATGTTTAAGCAGGATCGTCAAAGAATTAATTTTTCACAATTGATCGGTGTTCAAACATAATAAATGTTGTATAATGTAGATTGCGTAGAATGATAGAGAATATAAACATAGCCCAAAACTCCTTCTTGCTAGCAACATCCGCTACTTTAGCCATGCAGAAAAGTAAAAACCAATGAAGGTGTCAGTTTCGTTTTTTTTTTATGGTTCTGTTTTAAATTTCCTTCAACATTCTGGACATAGATATTCTAAAATGTTTCATGTTTGAATCGTTTCGTCTAAACATTTGGCAGAGACAACGTCAGAAGTCCAAAAAGTAATTAAGTCGTCTAGCTCTCAAAACGAAGTCGTTGTAGTTTTAGCTTGCCCATCAATAGCGAATTGATTGCAATCGATATACACAACAGGCAGGAAACGAAGGAATGATACTTTTTGAGAAGGGGAAATCTTGTAATTTTGTTGAAATCTTTAGCCAAAATAATATCAACAAGGGTCATTAAAAAGACAGATGAAGACGACAAGAAGAAACAGAAGAATATTATCTAAACATCTAACATCATTAACGCTCTAAAGGTTATCCTAGGCCATATTACATTGTTTAGACTGAGGATCACTGACGAGGGTTTAGTACCCGAAACGTGCATGTCTGGTCCATGCTGTAAATTTATCAGGTTTTAAATGATGCTATTGAATTGAAGACGTTTAACATTTGAACTACTTGGTGAGTGTCACTGCTGGTGGACCAAGAGTCCCCGAGGGCACATGTAGCGAAGTTCGATCAACTTCGGTTGATCGTCTGTCTCTTCAACGCATTTGAAATTTTCTGTTACAAAATTTCTTGAAATTTCTAAAACGTGGGTCCTGTAGCATCATATCCCGCCCATTCTGCTACTTATTTTGGTACATTTGTGGACATAATAATTTTCATACTTTTTGGCCATATTACATTGTTTAGACTGAGGATCACTGACGAGGGTTTAGTACCCGAAACGTGCATGTCTGGTCCATGCTGTAAATTTATCAGGTTTTAAATGATGCTATTGAATTGAAGACGTTTAACACCACAACATCATTCAAAGAGGACACAATAGTTGTGCCACAGCAATAGTAAAAATGAAGCGAAGATTTGACGTCTTAATGTACTCAAAATGGCCATGTCTATCACAGAGCTGAGTGTATGTAGTGGTCATTAGATTTGTATGATGGATTTGCTTTCTTTGCTGTTATCGAATTCTAAAGAAATTCCAACCAGACTCGGTTGCAGTACCCACAGTAAATCACCTTATTCGAAAATATAGAGTAGACAAGCTCAGCAAGTGACGTAAAAGAGACATACGACACAGAAACATCAAACAGAAAAGACTACACATAAACCAACGAGACCAATGGGCAATCGGTACAGACTCAAGTGTCGTCCCGCTTAAAGGCTTTCTGTCCCGAAACGTGTTGGTAGGACTGTCGAAACTGCGTGGTGTTCACTGTCCTCCATCAAAGCTTGATCGCATTGTACATGTTGCGGCTAGCCAACAGGGGATGCTTACTCCTCCCGGGCACCTGGTACCACCTCTAGCTTGCTAGGGTTCCGTCGATGCTTAATTAGATATTGTTTTCATGTTCGTGCTTAAGCATCGACGGCGGGTGCGGCTAGCCAACAGGGGATGCTTACTCCTCCCGGGAACCTCTAGCTTGCTAGGGGTCCGTCTATGCTTAATTTTGTGCTCTATTGTGACTGCTGTTGAGATTATCGTCAGGATCTTCTTTAACTCATATGTGTCACACTTATGCCCTTTGCCGCGTGGAGCTCGTAAAAAAGTTCCCCGCGAGGGGTTTGACAGTAAGTGTTTTGAATATATTTCCCTGACATTGTCGCCATAGCACTTTCTATATAGACAAAACGTCAGAGAGTGCATGAATTTTAGATATTGTTTTCATTTTCGTGCTTAAGCATCGACGGCGGGTGCGGCTAGCCAACAGGGGATGCTTACTCCTCCCGGGCACCTGGTCCCACCTCTAGCTTGCTAGGGGTCCGTCGATGCATAATTTTGTGCTCTATTGTGAGTTCTGTTGAGATTATCGTCAGGATCTTCTTTAACTCATTTGTGTCACACTTATGCCCTTTGCCGTGTGGAGCTCGTAAAAAAGTTCCCCGCGAGGGGTTTGACAGTAAGTGTTTTGAATATATTTCCCTGACATTGTCGCCATAGCACTTTCTATATAGACAAAACGTCAGAGAGTGCATGAATTTTAGATATTGTTTTCATTTTCGTGCTTAAGCATCGACGGCGGGTGCGGCTAGCCAACAGGGGATGCTTACTCCTCCCGGGCACCTGATCCCACCTCTAGCTTGCTAGGGGTCCGTCTATGCTTAGTTTTGTGCTCTATTGTGAGTGCTGTTGAGATTATCGTCAGGATCTTCTTTAACTCATTTGTGTCACACTTATGCCCTTTGCCGTGTGGAGCTCGTAAAAAAGTTCCCCGCGAGGGGTTTGACATTAAGTGTTTTGAATATATTTCCCTGACATTGTCGCCATAGCACTTTCTATATAGACAAAACGTCAGAGAGTGCATGAATTTTAGATATTGTTTTCATTTTCGTGCTTAAGCATCGACGGCGGGTGCGGCTAGCCAACAGGAGATGCTTACTCCTCCCGGGCACCTGGTCCCACCTCTAGCTTGCTAGGGGTCCGTCTATGCTTAATTTTGTGCTCTATTGTGAGTGCTGTTGAGATTATCGTCAGGATCTTCTTTAACTCATGTATTCATTCATTCATTCGTGAATGTTTCAAACTGTTTTAGCAGCATGTTCTCCGCGCATTCTTCTTCCCATTTGGAGGAGAATGAGCCACGACAGAGCCCCGAGAAGAAAGAATCTGATACAAATGTGATGCGAATGTACCAAAAATGCGACGCGAATAAAAAAAACAACATGAATCAGCCTCGATCTTGACACGATATTGCCACGATAGTGCATTTTGTGTACTACAGTACATGACAGTAAGTGTTTTGAATATTGTTCCCTGACATTGTCGTCATAGCACTTTCTTAATAGACATAACCTCAGACAGTGCTGTGCATGCATTTGATATATAGTTTTCATTTTCGTGCTTAAGCATCGACGGCGGGTGCGGCTAGCCAACAGGGGATGCTTACTCCTCCCGGGCACCTGGTCCCACCTCTAGCTTGCTGGGGGTCCGTCGATGCTCAATTTGGTGCTCTATTGTGAGTGCTGTTGAGATTATCGTCAGGATCTTCTTTAACTACAATAACACATGACATTGACAAGAATATCTCAGAGTTGATGTAAAAGTGTGGCACACAATATTTCATAAATTTTGACAATGCCTCCAAAGAGAAAACAACCTCCAAAGAGAAAGAGGTCAAAGTCAACCAAGGGTAATGATGCTCCTGGATATGTCAATTTAGACAAATGAATTTGGGGGGTTTTTTTTGTCACATTCTTGTCATGTTCGCAGCGCATCGCAGCGCTATCGGCTTAAAATCGTGTCTTAATCTCCTGTATTTGCCTCTCACTCGCCTCAGTGTATTTAATCGTGGCACATTCGTGTCGCATTCTTCTCTATTCGTATCATACTCGCCTCAATACCGTAGCGGACTCGTAGCATATTCTTGTCGCATTCACTGTGCTATCGTGTGCCTATCGCGCCAAGAAAAACTTCATGAGAATAGACAAGAATGTGACATGATTGTTTATTCGCCTCTGATCGTAGCTCATTCTCCGCTACATTCGCGACAGTGGAAGCTCGGCTTATAACGTTCCGCTACACATGGTCCCAGGAACGTAGTCTTGACCCCATCCTCTACCTTATTCCATTCACATAGTTCATCAGGGCTCTTTACATATCTTTATCTTGTAAATGACTTTAAAACTAGTGTTTAACGTCTTCAAATTCAATAGCATCATTTAAGAACAGATAAACTTTCAGCATGGACCAGACATGCACGTTTCGGGTACTTAACCCTCGTCAGTGATCCTCAATCTAAACCATGTAATATTGCCAAAGAGAATGAAAATCATAATGTCCAAAATTTACCGAAAGACGTAGCAGGATGGGTGTGGTATGATGCTACAGGACCCACGTTTTAGAAATTTCAAGGAATTTTGATAACAGAAATTTTCGTATGCGTCGAAAAGACGATCAACCGAAGTTGATCGAACTTGGCTACATGTGTCCTCGGGGACTCCTGGTCCACCAGCAGTGACACTCACCAAGTGATACTAGTATCTGCCTCGAATAGGCTCTGTACTTGGCTTTTTTTTTTCTTTGGTTAACACTTAAAACATCGAGGGTCGTTTTCGGACATTTTATCGTAGATGAGAAGCGAGCGTGTTAACAGCCGTGTGTAAACAGGAAGGAATTGACCTCTAACAAGACTCTTACACCCAGAAAGACGCAAACATCCAAACACAATCAATTATCATTATCGGAGATAGAGAGGTACAAACACAACCAGACACACAATTATCAGTGACATAAAACATTGCCCAGAACATATACCGATCAGACACATGTACAACTAGTGCTGACTTTGGATGACCATTTCGACATAGGTAGCAAATATTTGCTTAACCCTGCACTTATCCGGTACTTAGGACGCGATCAAGAATGTCCTTTTGTAATATACATTATCAAATATTATAGACACCGAAATTACCAGGATGCAACTTTCAGAGAGGACAGGTGGTCAACACCCTGTCTCGTCTGATGAGGTCGGTCAGGCCCGTCGTTAATTTCGATGGAAACTGAGGAGCTTCTTTACATTTTGTCTAAGCACAACCTCAGTTTCAAATGCGCACTTCATAAAGTGTGGGGGGAAACTCGTTGTGTATCTTTAAATTATCGGTGTATTTTCCTCTGCCTGTCCAAAAATAATGCATCTGCATTGAAATGAAACATACATTTGTTGAATCCTACCTGAAAATGTGAAAAATAATCCATTTAAATCATGTTTCTGCCGTGTAATCTACCACTTGTTGAAGGACTACACATAAACCAACGAGACCAATGGGCAACCGGTGCCGACTTTGGACGACCATCTGTCACGGAAATAGCAGAAGGTGTGGTTATCCTGGATTAAGTGCGCACAACCCTCCCACTTTTCCGATTACCCAGATGTCTCGAAGAACGTACAATTGTGGTGTAAAACAACCTCCTCACTGTCATATGACCACACACAAACAAGACCGCAAAACGAAGGGGACCAAACAACACAGATGAATATGTAAATGGATATAAACAGAGGGCGTACGTAATACAATCCGTGCTCTGTCACCGCGAGCTCATGTACATTATCATGTATGTTCAATTCACATTGAATGCTTTATTTTTGGATGGGCAGTGGAAAATACACCGATAATCAAAAGATACACAACAAGCTCTGATCGCCGATTTTCCCCATACACTCTATGAAGCATTTGATACTGAGGTTGCGCTTAGACAAAAAGTGAAGAAGCTCCTCCGTTTCCATTGAAATTAGCCCGTCGTGTACTCCTTTAGATTGAGATATTAAACATACTGTACTAGTAATTTATAGTGTACATCGATATCATCAGGTCCTCTTTAGTATAAATTGACTTAACAAATAAGTGGATAAAAGTAAAAGAACACACACAAATAAGAAAGCCATAATCAATGGGAATATGAAACCAGGAAGTACAAAACCAGACAAAACAACCAAAAGTAAGCATACTATGTACAAAGGAGCAAAATCCCCTATGGACATGAGCTCAGGTTCCCTGAAAGAATGAGCATCTTCTGCTCGCTAGTTTAGCCGTGGAATAAATTCAAAACCTCTTAAACAATAACATCAAACAAAGCAAATTTCTAAGCAACTACATGTTATGAATAACTTTATAATTGGATATCAAAAGCATTACCTACCCCTTACCCTAATCCTTAGGATCTCTTAATTGTCCAGTAAACCGTAATCCAGAGAATGGTCAATGTACAGAGACACAGTTGGTAAGGCTTTGTATTTTAACACAGACTTCATCATGAAGTTAGCTGTGTAAAATTTGCAATGCTTAATTTCATATACGTCTAGTGCCATACCAATGTTTCTTCCGATTACCACAGGTCTCTGTAAAGTGAAAGTGGCGTAAATTTGTGCGCTTTTCTTATAGGCTTCTTCGGAAGCTGCATGATGTGGTAATACATCCCTTTTTGTAAATGTATTCAAGTTTTGACTACATGGTTGATTTCCAGTTTCGTGTGTTTTGTTTGATTTCTCCATGTGGGATATGCTCGGTTTGTGGAGTTTGGATCTTAGATCTTGGTTATCACTATGGGTTTTCCCCTATTTTGTAGTCAGAAACTATGATTTTTTGTGCACTGAATTTGACAATTTGGAACAAGTATGTTTCTTTCTGAACGGAATGCTGAAATTCAACGTTTCTCTACCAAAAATCTTTTAGACATTACTTCCAAAATTGAGACATTCAGAATCATTAATGCCATTATGCATAACACATGGCAGATTTTGCAGTCAGCTTAACAGTTTGATGTTGATGTCCATGGTCTACTATTTGGTGTTCCACTGTTATAAAGTATACTTGGCCGAGAACTCGAGGTCCAACTTCGCTGCATATACATGTCTCTTCCCTAGTCTTTGACCGGATAATCAACAAGGAAGATGCGACAAAACGAAACGTGACTTCTTCGTAATTGAATCCTCAATCACTGTCTTTTAAATTGCTAGAATTCAGAACTCATGCAGACAAGATGGAGCATAATGTTTCTACCTTTCCTCTGATCATGCTGATTTTCATCATTACCGATAGAGAATGCGCGCGAATACCATCAAAGAAAAATAACTCGTGTAGACTTAGCGATGTTGTCTTCTCTGCTTATTGATGTGGATTATATTTACTTCCAGTGAAGAACAAGTCAGGGTGGCCGAGTGGTCTAAGGCGCCAGACTCAAGGGAGGTAACCCTTACTAAGTAGAAACTTAGTGCGAGTGTTCTGGTCCACGTATGTGGGCGTGGGTTCGAATCCCACCTCTGACACACTTTTTTCCATTCTTTTGTAATCAGAGACACTTTTCATCCTCCTAACTGAGAGAAATCTGGCTACAGTACACTAGTATTAGATCTAAGAAGAAGGGAAGAAATACACCATGACATGAGACAGCATTATAGCGTGTTTCTTCTATATAGATCTAGCAAGATTTACGCTTATATCCCTCCCCTTTCTTGCCTCCATTTTCACTGAATTGAACAAAATCTTCGAAATTAACGTTCATAAATTAGGACGGATCCAGAAGAAGTATAAGGTTGTTACTGTGACTTATATGCATATCATAATCTTTTTTTAAGAGTTCTTAATCAGCTTGATAGAATAAGAATGATGAATACGGGAAAATTAACTTTTTACAGTGCCGTATTAGAAAAATTTTGAATCGCAAAAATACCTCACATTTCCTATAGAAACCTTCTCGCAAAAGTGCGTATTGATTGTGCTATACTGACAACACCAACTCAAGAATAAAATTTTGGCCTGTTCTCGGTCTATGATTGGGCCAGTGCTCATAAGTTAGAAATTGAAAGAATGTTATGTTTTAAAAGAGATGACTTCATAATACCTTAGTCCAAACTATATCACTAGTTCAACATACATAACCATTGTAATTTGTATGTCATATGACTGATTGATTATACTTTGTACTTTTAATAGTTCAGTTCATTGGATGTACCAAAAGGAAAATTCTCTCTCTCTCTCTCTCTCTCTCTCTCTCTCTCTCTCTCTCTCTCTCTCTCTCTCTCTCTCATGTAATTTATTTATTTTCATTATGTTGTTCCCATGAATTATAAATATACTTGTTAAATGATTATTCCCACTCTTTAAGTTGCCATCTTGATATTGATAAGGAGAGGGCTTATGTAATGATGTTGTAACTTTTGCCCAATCCTATTTCATGTTATATTATAAAAAATAAAATATGTTTAAACTAAAAATATACTTTGTATATGTGAACCAAATATTTCCATGTTCATTTAATGCATATCATGTATTGTGTTGATATATGTCAATATGGTGAAAGTCAAGAAAGAATACGTGTTTGTCTGTCTGTTTTAACTTTCGTCTTTTATAACCCTCCCCATTTTATGCCATACGTGTTTGTCTGTCTTTTTTAACTTTCGTCTTTTTAACCCTCCCCATTTTATGCCATACGTGTTTGTCTGTCTGTTTTTACTTTCGTCTTTTATAACCCTCCCCACCGCAAAAAGAAAAACAATACAAAAAAGGTTGGGGCGGAGTGGGGTGGAGTGGGGTCTCTAGTGTATTTACAGAAAACTAAATTTTTGAGTTGGGATTAATTAATGCATGGTTATATGATCAGTATATTTTTATTATTATATCTTGGTAAAAGTGAAACTACAGTACTAATATTATGTGAATATACATGTATGCTTCTAATTATAATATTGATTTTGAACAAAAGATGTAAAAAAAATTTTTTCCTGTATTCAACAATGTTTTCCAGTAGATTACATACTATGAGGGGTGGACAGGGTCAAAGGGGGGAGGAGAAGAAAAGGAGCGGGAAGAGGGAGGGAGGGGGAGAAAGAGATATGATTGGGAGGGTACCAGTTACAAAAAAAAACTTGGAAATTAAAAAGTAATCTTGCCTTCATGCGTTCATGTACATAATCTCAATTTGAAAAAAATACCGCGAAACTCAGCTTTGTATACCTTAAAAATTTTCCGGGTCTTTTCGCTCGCCGCAATTTTCTATATAAGCAGCAGTTAAGTAATGATCATGTCCGCTCGTGTGATTTTGGAGTTTTAAAATAAGGCCTTTTCTATTAACTCGTCAATGTGACATGTATGTTGACATCAGTTTAGTGCCTTGTCATACATGCATTTCCTTTAGTTTAAGCTTAGCACGAGGACTTTCGATTGAAAATAAGTATTTCTTGGGGAGGAGGAAGGAAGGGGGGAAGAGGGAGGAAGGGGTGGGAGGGGAGGTAGGGGGCGGGAGGGGAGTGGTACCCCCTGCCCCCCCCCCCCCCCCCCCCCCCCCTCATTGATCGTATTTGACAGATTGAGACAAAAACACGATAATTGTTGAGACAAGTGAAATTCTGTGCCTCGGTTCCGAAGGAAGTAGAAAAAAGCTCGAAAATGCGACACCTTTATAGTAATGCGTATAAACTGCGTCCAAGGAGTTCTCTATGAGATCATAACTCAGCAAAAAAAAATAATAATAATTATATAGCTGCTAGTGCTATAGAGCGGGTCTAGAATATTTTTTTTTGTAAGAAAGGGAATGGGGGTTAGTCAAACCAAAAAGTTGGGAGAGGGGTCTGACTTATTATTCTGAGAAGTTTTTTTTTAATTTGTCAGTAAAATTCAGCACTCCTGACCCCCACCTTGTCATTTCATGATGTAAGAAGGATAACTCTCTTAATGAAAATGAAGAATTGCAAAAAAAAAAAAAAAAATCAGTGTCCTCCGATATTTATTACGCAAACTGCAGTAATTCACTGTTCTATTTTGCCGTTGATCTGGTAAGAGGCCAAATCGATCAGATTTTGCTGACTGCACGAATGGTCGGTTGTGTTAAATGATTTCTGTATAGTCCGTTTCATACATATACCAACATCGCATGCTACACTAATCACATTCACTACTTACTATATTCTACTTTGTATTAGATTCGATGTTACCTCACGATAGAAATGAATTGTGAATATTTCAATATAAAAAGAAAACGAAGCTGGGGACACACTAAGCTTGTCGGTTGAAAAATAAAGTTCCGCAACTCTTGACTCATTCACTATACTAAAAATGATGAAATTAGTCTTTAAGTTATCGATTCCCGCTTCAGAGCCATTAAAAAAATTAATTCGTGTTTTGTTGGAGCTTAAAGGCGCTTTATGATAAGAACCCAATGATATATTTGAGAATCTGAAAAAAAAATCATTCAACCAGAACATCTTCAGGTTAGGAAGTGCCCCCTTTTTCCAAGTAATTTTATCCAGGTGAATGCATTTCGTGGGCAGGTAAAATTCAGTCTTCTGGAAGTTGGTTAAGCGTATAATCTTCTTGAAATAGATATAGCTGTATATATGCTGCACAGCTACGTGTACTTAGTAGTAGAAGATAGTACTTGGGGGGGGGGGGGGGTATATAAGATTTCGGAAGTTTGCTAATTCAAGTCCCCTCTCTACAACACTAAACAGGGATTTATCGCGCTTCCAGGTTATTTCATGTACTATTTATATAAATTCCTGTTCTCTCTATGATACATTTTTTTCTGGAACACAACACCCCCCCCCCCTCCCTTTTTTATCCCACTTAAAAGATTATTTTAATAATTCCATGCGCAGGAAAGCTTGGAAGTCGGTATTTTGATTAAAAAAGTAATTGCATGCACAGCGCTCTATGTTCTGCAAATCTGTTCAGTTCGTAGGCGAATAGAAAGACAATCAGCCTGTACATGTCATCTGTAAAATCTGGGACGACAGAGAGAACTGTAAACAATGTCAAGGTGACTTCATGGACCAATCCATTTCGAACACAAATAGTATTAATTTTAATTTCCTTGCGATATTTTGATCCCATTATATGTTCTATATCCGTTTTATCACACTTTCCATGAAATTCACTAACTGAATTCGAGGTAATGAGTAAGAATCGATTTCGCTGTCTTTAAAATAGTTTCAAGGCATTATGTAGATAATGGAACAACCCAAGTGAGGCCCATATAGGTGAGGTGAGAAAAGTCAAAGGCCCCCTGATGTTAAACGATGAAAAATATATCATGAAGAAACTTAACTTTACAAATACTTATAAAATGATGCTAATTATAACGTGTTGTTCGTATTAACAGACCATATTCAGGGGATATTGGGGAATATTTTGCAATAAAAAAATGCATTGTAGACAAGTGCCCGATACGGAACTTTTTATATATTCATCCGCACCTAAATAATGACAAATTATTTCACCATTACACTGAAGCTTTCAGTTTTTGAAAATATTGTATCAAAGATTAATCAAAAATTATTTCAGAAAAGAATAAAATCATCGCGATTGCCTCAATGTTTCTCTATTTATTAACATAAATTATTCCGCAACAAAAATAAGACCGTGCTCCGCTGTCTTCCGCCATTTCATCGAGGAGGGGAAGACGTCTATTCCAAGCAGAGATTCTTTATTGAAACTGTAGAATACTAGAGAGCTATGGATGGTTTATATTGACAACGTAAGAAAGGGATGTTTAAGAATAACATTAGATTGTGATGGTGTGTTAAAAAAATATTTAAAAGGAGAACACAGTGTTATAATTTTTGTGGATGCATTTGCTAATTTGGTACATGCTATAGTCTGTACTGAGTTTGTACGAGAAACTCGGAAATATCCCTTAAGGTATGATATAAGAGACAATGTGTTATATTGAGAGAAATATATGAACATATATTTTATTTTTTTCTCCCTGTTATACATATTCGATTGTTCTTTTCTGAATGTGAGCACGGTGTTGTGTGCGACCCAAAATGAGGCTGATGTTGATTGTATTAAAACTGACAGGTTTCGCTTTCTAAGTCAAGATAAGTTCAAGAAATGTCTACATTAGTTAGTTTGATAACTATTGTTTTGAAGTATTTTTTCCAAAATACAATCAAAAGGAACGATATCATTCGTTTTCAAATTGTTATAGTCTGCTTCTGTATTGAAATGTAATTATTACTATAGTCTGATTCATAAAAGTAGGTTATAGTCTCTTTTTTTTAATCAAGATTTTGAAATTTCAAATTTAATTCTATTACAAATGTAAGTTAATTAGTTAATGTACATAACAAATGCATTTGGCGACTTGCAGGAATCTGGGACGTTTCTCCTTGATACGTTTAGCTCCAATTTTTTTTTATAGAGAATAAGTCGGTTTTACTGTTTGTACATGATTAAATATCTGATCTGATATACGGTTGTATCTGATCAATGAATTTTACTGGGAAAAAAATATCATTTGAAGAAAAATAATTCTACGTATTTCTACTAATTGTGTTACTAAAAAGTAAAATGAAATCGAAAAGTCAAAGCTGATCATTAATTATTGGAATGTTTGTTGCGGCAATTCATTGATTACCTGATATTCATTCATTCATGTCATCTTTGTCTAACTACTTAAATTTATTATTAAAATAAGAAAAATGAACATTAATTTGAAGATAAAAATGTGCAACTAATATATATGTAATTAAGTTATTCGCAACACGAATTTAAATGTAAATAGTTTTTTTATGCAGCAATTCAGTCATTGAGAAAATTGCTGACACTTTTAAGATTAAAATTAAAGTATCATAAATGTAATAAATTGTTCAATGTAAAGTACATAATTCCATAAAGATATGAAATTATTTTCAGTTCTAAATGAACAATTCTGTCTGATAATTCAATACATTTAGTAATTCTATGGGAAATAAACTTGGAACGAAACGTCTCGGGGCCAATGCTCTGCCTCATTAGGAGCAATACATCCTGGGACGAAACACTCAATCGGAGCGAAAAGTCCCATTCTCACTTGCAACATCCTTTTCAGTGCTCAAAGTATATAAAGTTTACTGTATGTAGTGTTACTAGTGTATTTTAAAAATTTTAGACCCCCCTTCCCTAAACCCTCTGGGGGTAAGACTTATTGAGTCTAAAATCTAAAGCTTATCACATTTGATATGAAATATTATGGAAGGCGAGCGGAAAGGCTGAGCAGAGCAAGCCTGAAAATTTTTGAGTGTATGTTGAGAAAAGCGAGCTGAACAATTTTTGGAGCCAAGCCAAAATTTTTTGAACTTTTAAGAAATATAGGACAGAATATTTATTTTCTACTATAAAGAGGGTCAGATTATTTATTTTCAACTTTTTCTGGGTCAGAATATTAATTTCCAAAAAGTGCCAGCCCCCCTATATATAGGGATCAAGTGGTCTTCCCCTAAGGTTTTAATAGCATAAACCCTATAGCCTCGAAGCTGATTTGGCCCCGGTCAATTTTCTTTAAATAAAGAGTCAGAGGCTGATATCGCTAAAGTGTGTATGATAATTAAATTGAAGGCAAGTTTTAAGGTATCATTAGATTCTGTAAGATTTTTGTAAGATTTTCATGGGTTCTATTTTTGAATATGCATATAAAAGTAAAACTGGAAGGAGTCACAACGTAGAGGTGATTTCCGGCGAGGGGCTCAGAATGGGGACGTGTGAAATTCAGTTCTTCGTGGTGTATTGGGATTTCTCAAAAACGGAGCTGCAAATCCCTAAATAAATTTCATATGTTATTTAGACAGATATTGCCTTCAAATCAGCATAATTTTTATTTCAAGAAAAAATTTGGAACAATGGTCAAAATGGGACCAAAGTCCATCTGAATGACATGTCAAAATTTCCCTATTTTCACTTTCACTTTTGTTTTCAGAGTGACAATAGTATCGGAAAGGTATATATCATTTAGTACCAATGAAATCTACAGGAAATGATCTTTCTTTTGATACATGTATATCACTTTCAATATAAGCCATTTCTATTTAGTCAGTAAATGACGTCAGCATTTTGGTGTAGAACACTAGTTTTTGAGGTCAAAGGTTTATGCTATTGTAACCTAACTTACTTGATATACGTTAGAGATCTTAAGCACCAAATATAGGTCAAGGTCAGTTTCAAGGTCAAGGTCATATACTTAGGGTCAAACAGATGACATACCTTTTCTTAAACAACTTGCTATTTTTTCTCTTTCATATTCCCTCATGGTCAGTGACTCAGAGCTACCAGTATTCAGGCTACTGTGATATCTGTAACTTACATATATTGTGTGTTAGAAAAACTCAAATACATTGAAATTGCTATCCCTGGAACCCCTTGAAGTAGAAGTCATCTGCTGATGAAATCAAAGCAAAACAATAAAAACAAAACCCAGAAATACGTTGTATAAGGGAAAATGCCCTACTACTGGTAGGAAATCTATGGGTTTTTTTTTTTTCGGATAGACAGTTTTTGTTTCGGACTTGCATGTTACGTTACCACTTACCGTAATATGTCCAAATGACCTATCATGTCCCTATTTGGTTTAGGGTCAAAAGGTTATAAAGGTCAAGGTCAGAGGACTTTAATTACTGAAAAGGGTCGCTGACATCGGTGCTATTGTCGCTAAGATATTCAAGTCGCCGACTATCCATTCTTTTTTAGCTGGATTGCAAAGCAATCACGGTCTATAGATTGACGATGTCATTCTGTCATCAACATTTTGGTTAATGTTTCTGGTTGAAGCAAAATCTAAGGAAATGTAAGCAGTAGAAACTTCATATTCTACATGTAGGTTGCCCATTACGAGACTTTTCATTTTATGCCGTAACATTTGACGTAGTGACCTTGGACTTTGACCTAGTTTCATATTTTGGTTAAAGTTTCTGGTTGAAGCAAAATCTAAGGAACTGTATGTAGTAGAAACCTTATAGTATACATGTAGGTTGCCCATGACGAGACCTTTCAATTTATGCCGTAACATTTGACCTAGTGACCTTGACCTTGTTAAAGATTTGGTTAAAGGTTCTGGTTGAAACAAAATCTTAATAACTGTATGCAGTAGAAACCTTATACATGGATTATACATTTAGGTTTAACTTATGCTGTAACATTTGACCTAGTGACCTTGACCTTGGAATTTGACCTACTGTCCTGTTCACTAAATCCAGAGCACCCTGTTTTCCCGGTTTTCTCTAGAATATGATACTGTCATCTTCCAAAAAGATATCAATTTTATAGTACTCCTTTAGTCGTAACAGAAAATACCATTGTTTTGGCTGTATGTCAATTAAATTAGAAAAAGGAAGGAAAATAAAAAGTCTACGGGGATTTTCTATAGTAAAATTGCTGAAAATGCGGGAGCTTTGACGTCACTGTTTACTATTGTTGACATGGAGAACAATATGGCGGCGGCTTGAAATAAACATTGGAATTTCCCATAGACATTTTATTTTTCATATTGTGATTTGACCATGTTGACGGCAGCTGATAGGGTAAGTTGAAGTTAATTTCCAGTTACGACTAAAGTAGTTCAATTCTAGGAAACAATAATTTATAGCAAAATTCTTCAGACGACAGAATAAATCGCCAAAACAGGGTGCTCTGGATTTAGTGAACAGGACAGTAGTTAATGATTTTGGTCAAAGTTTCTGTTTTAAGCAAAATCTAAGGCACTGTATGCAATATGAACTTTATATTATACATGTAGGTTGCCTATGACAAGACCTTTCAATTCATTACTGTAACATTTGACATGGTGACCTTGGTCTTGGACTTTGACCTAGTTAAAGATTTTTATTAAAGTTTCTGGTTTAAGCAAAATCTAAGGAACTGTATGCAGTAGAAACTTTATATTATAATTTATACATGTAGGTTGCCCATGACAAGACCTTTCATTTTATGCCATAACATTTGACCTAGTGACCTTGGACTTTGACCTAGTTAAAGATTTTGGTTGAAGTTTCTGGTTTAAGCAAAATTTAAGGAACTGTAAGCAGTAGAAACTTTATATTATAGTTATACATGTAGGTTGTCTCTGACAAGACCTCTCAATGTACAATGATGTATGCTGTAATATTTGACCTAGTGACCATGACCCAGTTAGTGACGAAAACTTAATTTGCAATCCAGCCTTACTATCTTTAGCGGTGTTTTATTGAGAATTGATTAATCAGAGTCAATATATGTTTATGCTCTCCTGAGCTATAGTGATAGCACGTCGTCTGTCTGTCCGTCCGGCGTGAACTTTTTACATTTTCGACATCTCTGCCACCACTTTTCAGAATTTCACGAAACCTTTAACTTTACCAAGAATGTGTTTTTTGTGCCGATTGGTGAAGTATTATTGATAGAGAAATAATTGTTTTTGCAATAAAATCAGTCTCTGGTCTGATTGTGCACCTGATATTTTGTTTGAACATCTGACCCCCCCTTCTGAACACCAGATCTCAGAGAGTATAATTAATTGATGAAGAGTTACTTCTTTTGCATTATTATGTGTCAGTGGTGTAGATGTGCACCTGATATTTTGAGTGAGCCTCTGGTCCCCAGGGTCTTGGAACACTGGTGTTACTTAACTATAGTGAATTTAACAAAACAGCCAGTAGAGCTTCAGTCTCATAAGAGACTTCTAGTTTAAGGCTAATAGGGGTAACATACTAACAAGAATAGTTTTATTTTGCATAAGTGAAGAGGTCTTCTGTCATTGTCATCAGAGAATTTTTTTATACGCTATTATTGCGTTATATAAACCACTATAGATTGTTTATTAATTACACAAGCTATTTTGATGCATTAACATCAAAACATGTGTATTATAACACATTTTATGAGAGAATCTAGAAAGGGGAGGGGAGGGGAGCTGACGGAGACAGTGAGACCACAATTTATAGATTATTCATGAATGAACATAGGATATTTTGTTTTTCAGGACCATTTGCCTTTGACATGTGAATTTGACCAGAGCTATTAACAGAGACAATGAGTTTCAGCAGTGACGAAGTTAATTTCCTAGTTTACAGATACCTTCAAGAATCTGGTGAGATTATCAAATTATTCGAAGATTTCAAGATTTTTTGGCCGGATCGCAAAGCAATTCTGGTCCATAGATTGACGATGTCCGTCTGTCCGTCCGTCTGCTGTCAACATTTTGGTTAAAGTTTCTGGTTGAGGCAAAATCTAAGGAACTATATGCAGTAGAAACTTTATATTATACATGAAGCTTGCCCATCACAAGACCTTTCAATATATGCCGTAAGATTTGACCTAGTGACCTTGACCTTGGACTTTGACTTAGTTGAAGATTTTGGTTAAAGTTCCTAGTTCAAGCAAAATCTATGGAACTGTATGCAGTAGAAACTTTATATTATACATAAAGCTTGCCCATCACAAGACCTTTCAATTTATGAAGTAACATTTGACCTTGTGACCTTGACCTTGGACTTTGACCTAGTTAAAGATTTTGGTTAAAGTTCCTGGTTTAAACAAAATCTATGGAACTGTATGCAGTAGAAACTTTATATTATACATATAGGTTGCCCATGACAAGACCTTTCAATTAATGCCATAACATTTGACCAAGTGACCTTTACCTTGGACTTTGACCTAGTTATAGATTTTGGTTAAAGTTTCTGGTTGAAGCAAAATCTATGGAACTGTATGTAGTAGAAACTTTATATTATACGTGTAGATTGCCTCTGACAAAACCTTTCAATTTATGCCTTAATATTTGACCTATTGACCTTGACCCAGTTAGTGACAAAAACTTACTTTGCAATCCAGCCATACTGTCTTTAGCGGTGTTTTATTATTTTAAAAAAAAGTTGATTACTAGTGGACTAGTGGTCAAAAAGAAGACACGAGTAAATTAGAGTCATTCTGTAAATTGTTGGGTTGACCATATCAGGAATATGTCACTGACACCATTGGTATCAGGAACGATCCTAACATACAATCAGTGATTGGTAAGGAAGTTTTGTGAACGGGCAATTTTCTATATTATTCTACAAGTTCAGGTTGAATGGGCCATTTCTAAGACAGAACACAATTCAATGGGCAATTTTTAAATTCAATGGGACTATTCCGCAGGGCCCCTGTCCTTCCCAACCACTGTACAATGCAACATGATGACAGTGAAAACAGGAAAAGACAGAACACTATATGTGTCTGTGTCTGACATCCTTAACAAAATCAACAATTATACATGTAGCCTATTTGATATTGAGATGTCTAGCAAACTATTATGCATTGTTTATCTGGCATGGGTTCTGATGGTATTTTGAAAATATATTTTCAAATGCAAGTTGCACAGTCCAGTACTACATGAAAGGATGTAACAATCAAAATTGCACCAATTGTTCTTTCCATTCAAATCAGTAGCAAATTTGAACTGTGATAACAAGCAATCAATGACTGATTATAGTATGACACAATATGGATAATGACCATATCCCTGTATACAGCACAAAATCGATAATTCAGAAAATCAGAAACCGAAAGCATACAAAATCAGGACAAAACAGGAACCAAAGCAAACAAACCAAAACCTCCACCGTATGAAAAGAAGCGAACTCCTGATATGGGAGTGAGTCCAGGTGCCCAGGAAGAGTAAGCATCTCCTGCTTGCATGCAAGACCCGCATATGCTGGACTATGGATACATGAACAAGGCATGAATATAGTAAGAAAAATGAGAAAATACTGTTACAAAAATACAAGTACATGTAATTTGTATACACAAATTGTTGCCTGCATGGCACATGAAGGGATCATTGTCTGGCATCTGTCTGTCAGTCTGTCTGTAGACTCTGTATGTTAGTTACATTTCACATAAATGTCTATACAGTAACTTGATATATATGTACATGTATTATTCTTTTATAAAATTTGCATTGACCTTTAAGCATGATGATTCTCAATATCGCATAAATGACTTTTCTTAGATTCCTGTTCTTGAACAGTTCTGTTTTGTTTAATAGTATTGAATCTGTTACACGATGTTCTGAAAAGTTAAAAAATGTGACATTATCAAGTTGTTGTCATCAAATCTTGCAGGAAGCAAGTACAATGTTCTCAAGTCCAATACCAAGTCTGTTTGGCTGCAGAGACGTTTGACTGGCAAAATATGTTTACCTCTCATTCTTTCAAATTGTTAATAATGACTGCAAAGTATTTTACCAAACCTCATACCAAAGGTCCTCTTTTTCAAAGCTGATCCCCCAACAAGTATGACTGCAAGAGCATTGACTGACACATCTTCAACATCAATGCATACCTTACAAAAAAAGAGGACTCAAGACCCTTTGCAAGTCTGCTTTAACCCCCCCCCCCCCCAGGGGGGGGGAGGTTCTGATTTTGTCAGTTACATTAGTAGGGAAGCAGTGATCCAAGTCCATTACCCAAATTGTTTTCCCACTTGATCGGTCAAACGAGATGCATGCTGGATCTCAATATTGATTGACATTTTTCAACTTCAGTTATTAACTAAGGTATTGATTCGGAATACAAACATGTAGTTATTTGACCCAGAATTGATTATACGATGTTTTGTACTCCATATTTTAACTTAAATACATATCAAACGAAATGACCACCTACAACATATTTGATTTGCTGATTAATTTGCGACTTAGCCTCTGCAATATCAGCACAGAATAAGGTCATATCAAATTGTGTTTTTGACCCAATCAGTAAAGAAAGATGGCCACCAATTTACATTACCTCCTAATGCATTCTTAACCAATTTTATAACCATTGCACAATTGTCTTCAAACTTGACAAAAAGCACCTATTAATCTTTATCACTATACACGATTTATCAATCAGTATGACTGTCAAATGACCTGATCAGCCTGACGAGTTTGCCGAAATCTTTCGGCCACCCCAGCCTCTTGTTTTGAGACGACTTTTTGATGATCTTTAAATTATATATGGAGCATGACTGAAAGACTGAAAGTACATACATGTATTTCTATTACACACCAGATAGCTATAACTATGGGTTTAGGTTGTAGTAATGTCACAAGTACTTTTGTTTTCAGAGCATAAGGAGAATTTAACCTCTTTATTTGACAACAGCATGTATAAAAGATATTCTGGGCTTGTTAAAATTTGGTATTTTGAACAATGAGGAATATGTTTAAGGAAGTAAGATTGATCCTCGCTGTATTGAAAAAATACATAAATATGTTTAATACATTATTAGCAGAGGGGATGGTTAACTTCGATGTGATATTCAACATGTGTTCTACGGTATATAGGCGTCCCTATGTACAGATACGTCCATCTAGATCTAGATACTTGTCTTTGATAATTTGTTTTTATTATTTTTTCTTTCTTTCCTTTTTTTTTTTTTGGAAAAGTGGGGGGGGGGGGGGTGAAATACTTGACGGTAGTAGGAATTATAACCGAGGGAGAAGTAGCAACATAGTACAATTAAAGATCAGAGAAAGGTTCAGTGTCCGCGTGACGAGTAGGGAATTTTTATCGATCACTCTTCCTCGTGGTATAGGTGAAATCGTTCTGGAATCTTATGAACCAGTTGCTTACCCTGTGATACTGACAGCTTGGCAACCTAGCTGTAGACTATGTAAGCTTTGATTCTGCTTCTATGTATTGATTTTACAGCGCCAATGTGATGATTATGGTGTGATATTCTAATTATCAGCAGCCAAATGCAGTATTCTACTCTTTGTCTTTGACGTATTTGGTATCGCGAGTTTTTATCTCATCTGAGACCGTCAGAGACAGAAACGACGTTTATTATTGTCTGATTTTCGACTTCTGCATCGTCACAAAAGAACTTTTGATGATTCATGAAAATGATAGGTAGAATTCTATCTTCACCCAGTATTATTTTTCGGCCTATTTGTCCGTAAGGTTATGAGCTGATGTTATATAAGTATTAACTTATTTTGAATTGAAGGGAAACATATAATTTTGGCCTATCCGTTTGCAGAAAATCTTTTCATTTGATCATTACATGTCCAATGGTATTAGAAAGGGATAGATTGGACTTTCGTATCTTAAACTGCCGACAGGATATTTTCTTGGACATTTCTAGTTTGTAATTATACAAAACAAACATAAAACAACAGCAACACATATTCATTTACGTTAGTCTATCTACAAAAATAGAAAAGATTGAACGATTTTCAATGACCGGTACATGTATGACATAGAAAACAAAATCAAGGTCACGTAAATCAGTAAAACGTGATGGAGATGAACACTTGCCAAATACTAGTATGTTCCCAACCTATGAGTGCATTTATCAGTTAATTATAAATGTTGAAGGTATGTAAAGCATGAATGCCGACATTTATATACATAGACACTATATGTATTTGATTTTGATGATAGATTACAGACAAGTCCTATTTTGAAACATCATATTAAAGGCACCAATACAATATACATGTATGTACGCTTTATCTGATTGTAGAATCTAGAGTTTATAAAGTCGTAACTTTTGAGGATGGGTGTGGTTTAGTAATTTGTAGACTATATGTTATGTTATTGTAGTGCCCAAAATAGCGTACAAACTTCACCTGCTATAATTCACACATGCCCTGCTACACGTAATGGACTACGTGAAGTGAAAGGCTGAAGGTAAAGTTATACGTAAGATTGACCTTATCAGCCTAGTGTATTCACCTGTATAGGACATACATGTTGTGTCCACAGAGGGCAGAAATAAGGCTTGGTAAACCAGTGACAAGTCCCTCTGATAATGGAATGTGAAGGTTGAGATCTATACCTTATACCAGGCAGATTTATAGTCAGTGTGTATTGTCGGTGTTTGTGTATTTGTTTGTATTTGAGGTATGTTGTACTATGTACAGTATGTTTGACCTACTCCAGTTTCCCCTACTTTTCTGTGTTAATAAACATGCGATGGACCAGAGGGTATCCATTCTGTTTAGGAGCGGGGAGGGGGGTTCAAATGAAATACCTTTGTTGTTTATTGAAATCTGTATAGAATCTGGTATAAATATGTACTTTTAACGACTATTTACATAAAAGCTGAATAATTTATTGCTGGTAGTCCACAATTTTACATCCTTCCCATAATAATGACCGCAATGTATCATAAACTGAGTATACATGTATATCCATAGAAATTTCTTGTTTGCGTGGATTTCATTAACTCGTCACAGATACTTGATAGTGGTTTTCGTGCTAAATGTAAGGAAATATTTGATTGGATAACCCTTTTACCTAATACATGTAATAACATTCGTCATTGATTTACGATAGATCAGGTTCTCAAGGGGTTACAGGTAAGCTCGTAATAATACGCTCATAAAGGATCATACAGTCAGAGCCCCAGATCATGACCTAGCTATACATGACTTTGCTACTATACGTGCGTATGAAATAGCTGACATTGCTAAGCTTTACGCCTAGATTTGTCCTTGCAATCAGCTATTTTTGAATCGTTAGAAGAGTTAGAAGCAAATTGAAGTGCTTTTATGAATTATAGTAAATATTGCTTAGTATTTTACTCCTTGACCATCGTACCAATCCTTGTGTAAAAAAGTAACATGCAAAGACAAGCTTGTGAATGAAATCCACAATTATTTTCTAATCTATATCTTTTCTAGGAATCAACCTCGCCATGAGTATACAGTTAAAACCACTATATCTAATTATCTATGTTTCGACTAGACGGTCTGACGAAAGGGTTTTGGGATTTAGATTTTCCTTTCTCTTAAACAACAATGATTAGTATACCAGCAGGATGCAAATGAAGGTTATTTTATAATTTTTCAGGGTTTGTCCACTCGGCTTACACGTTTGGTATTGAGAGTCACATCAGCCAGTCAAACATCAATGGAGCGCTAGTACCTCCGGCTGCACTACTCAACATCATACAGAAGGGACTGCAGTACACCGAGGCAGAAATCAGCATAGGAGAGGTCAGTCAAATTCTATTCACTTCCAGCATTCAAAATCTTTATATTGCCTGCAACGAATAGGTTCTGTCTGTCCGACCGTCTTGTTATGTAATCAAACTTGGCAGGGATGGTCAAGCATGGTGAGACTCAACGTTCATTCATGGTTAAGGTCACTTCCAAGGTCAATGTCGCATATTTAGAGTGAAACATTCAACAGGTGACACAAGCCTGTAAATTCATCATACAAATAGAGTATTTCTTAAGTCTCTCAATGTTTTTGATGTTAATTATAGGATGGTTCCCAGAAGAATATTGAGGCTTTATCCCTTATTGACGCCGTGATGCCAGATGTTGTGGAATCCAGAAAGCAGGCTGCTCAACCACAGCAAAAAGTCAAAACAGAAACCACAAGCACTAACGGCGAGGAAGCCGGACAAGCTGTAGGTAAGGTCATATCTTAACAGTGTGTACAGGTTCAATCTATATGCTACACATAGAGCTGAAAGTCGGTCCAGCGTAAAAATGGGACAGCATTAGTCAACATGTACTCAAAAATCAAAGCAAGAGGAGAGATGTTATAAAGATGGAGTTAACCAAAAGCCACACCTCTATCCCCACCCTCCCTTCCTTTTTCTCTCTTGTCTTTTTAGTTGAAGTATTATCCAAGCAGAAAATGTTCAAAGCAAACTTAGAAATCGTGTGATTATCAAGGATTTAAACTTAGTTTAATTCTCTTCCGCGATTCCGGAAGTTGTAAAATAAACAGATTAGATTTGAAGAATGATTTTTAATTTACGTTTAAGTTTTTTTCCAAAAGGCAAAAGAGGAAATGTTTATTACATATACATGTAATATTTTTTATCTTAAAAATTGTAAACCCCCCTTCTTCACTTTTTTAATTGAAAAATGGAATCATGTCAGAAAATTTCTCTACATGTTATTAGGAAATAATCTTGTACTGAAAAAAAATCCCAAGTCACTGTGTTAGAATGACCTCTAATATAATGTATCCCAGATCAAGACCGAGTACACAAGATCTACTTTTCACTGAACAAGTTTTATCCACAAACAAAGAAATTGTTTATTTATAGCTGAAGTTTAAGGCCGTTTATTTGCGGTTTATTGATCGTGTGCAACTCCTCCGGGCTATAAAATAAATGGCACAAAGCCACAGATAACATCGTACAGGCCACGTAGATATTCAGTACAAATCAGGAACAGTCCATTTGAAATAGGGCCACAGCTTCGAGTTATGGCAATTAGAGCATACCAACAGAATTTATTGGCGGGTGTGGGCAGGTAGGAATCAATCCCCGCAAGTGCATCGCTTGCTTGACCTTTGGTATTTGTAAATAGGACAGCGAGGAAGACAATAGGGGGCTTTTGAAGGAGAAGGAAGAGGTACCAACAAAGGGCCATAAATCCTACCTACCAAATATCGTTATATGCAAGCACGTTTACTGTTTACACAGTTAATACATGCATTCCCTTCGACATGTCATGCTTTATCAATAAACGTTGCGGAGCAGACGATATTTCTATAGAAATGTCTCAATCTGACGATGAGTAATAGCAGATCTATATTTTTTCCAAGAAGAAAAAAGAAAATCAATAAATGTCAAAGGGGCCTGCCGATGCTGTGCCGAGCAGTATTAATCTCCGAGAAGAATTTCAGTCTGTATTCTGCAATCGATCAATAGGTTAAAGGTTGAATAAGAATAATACTAGCTGGCAAGTCTGTATATAGAACATGTTGATTCCTCTTTACTTCAATCGATTTTAAGACTGAAAGCTTTACATACTATTATAAAGAGACGGGTTGACAACGCCCACTTTCAGAATAATTATGAGGTGTAGAAAAGGGGTTCGATTTTATGTGAAGCTTGGAAAAACGAGAAAGATTGAAAATATATTTTAGGCTCCAGAAAGGATCGAGAAAAAATACAGTTTGCAGTTGTCCTTTTTAGCTCACCTGAGCCATAGGCTCAAGTGAGCTATTGTCATAGTGTTGCGTCCGTCGTCCGTCGTCGTCGTCCGTCGTCGTCCGTCGTCGTCGTAAACTTTTCACATTTTAAACTTCTTCTCAAGAACGGCTGAAGGGATTTTGATGAAACTTGGTAGGTATGAAGTACTCATGGTCCCCTACAAGTGTTGTTGTTTTTCGTCCGGATCTGTCAACAGGTGGCGCCACCACAGCCAAAAGTAGGTCACGGGGGGTACCCTCCTTTGACAAACTTCTTCTTCAGAACCGAAGCATGTATCGACAAACCGAAAGCATCAGGATGATCTAGAGAGATGTCTTAAGAAGTGTTGTTATTTTTGGTTCCACTTCGAAGTCAAATTTTTGACGCGTTTTTGACGTCTTTTCGGACTTTGTCAGAAATGCACATTTTTGCACTATTTCTTTAAATAACTCAATAAGTGTATGATTTTACACACTCATTTACTACATATTTATCATATTTAACTTACTTAATGCTTTGATATGTATTTTATGCTTAAAATTTATTTTTTTGATTTTTTATGAATTTTTTTCTTATGTAAAAAGGAAGGGGGGGGTTGATTTTCATACATTTTCTGCTTCTTTTCTATAACCACTCTTCAGATTGTCATGACAATTTGTAGGTATGAGGTACTCATGCATGGTACCCTACAAGTGAAAGAATTTTGTCAAGATATCCACTTTTGGATTTTTAAGGAATATTTTTTAAGATTGTACATAGGTATAATGTATGTTTTCCATGCCAAATGGACCCATGGGGAGTAGCTTCAAACCCCGGCGGGACCCCAACAATTTTTTTTTTCTCTTTTTCAGTTTTTTTTTCTCTTATTTTTATATTTATCGCTAGAAATGAAACTGTGAAAGAATTTTGTCAAAATATCAACTTTTAGATTTTTAATGATTTTTTAAATAAGACAAGCTATAGCTAGTTTGGCTTTGTGTACTTATTTTCATACTTCGAATTAACTTGGCCACATACGCTATCAAATATACGCTGAATTTATTTTTAAGATGTTGACTTTTTGTGTCGCCTGCAAAGCACAGCGACACTTAGGGATCACTTTGTCTGTTGTTCGTCTGTCCGTCCATCCGTCCCTCCGTCTGTCCGTCTGTCTGTCACACTTGGGTGTCACACCCCATAACTTTTGATTGGTAAGTGATAGGGCTTTGATATTTCACATGTGTATTCCTTGTGACAAGACCTTTATACACATATCATAATTTTTGACCTTTTGACCTTGACCTAGATATTTGACCTACTTTTCTAAAAATCTAATATTGGCTATATCTCTTGATTGATTAGTGATAGGGCTTTGATATTTCACATGTGTATTCCTTGTGATTAGACCTTTCTACACATATAATGTTTGACCTTGTGACCTTGATCTAGATATTTGACCTACTTTTCTAAAAATCTAATATTGGCTATATCTCTTGATTGGCAAGTGATAGGGCTTTGATATTTCACGTGTGTAATCTTTGTGACAAGACCTTTCTACGCAAACCATATTTTTTGACCTCGTGACCTTGACCTAGATATTTGACCTACTTTTCAAAAAATCTAAGATTGGCTATATCTTTTGATTGGTAAGTGATAGGGCTTTGATACTTCACATGTGTATTTCTTGTGACAAGCCCTTTTTTCACATACTATATTTTTTAACCTTATGACCTTGACTTAGATATTTGACCTACTTTTTAAAAAAAACCAAGATTGGCTATATCTATTGATTGGCAAGTGATAGGGCTTTGATATTTCTCTTGTGTATTCCTTTTGACAATACCTTTCTACACATACCATAATTTTGACCTCATGACCTTGACCTAGATATTTGACCTACTTTTCAAAAAAAATTAAGATTTGCTATATCTTTTGATTGGTAAGTGATAGAGCTTTGATATTTCATATGTGTATTCCTTCTTGTGACAAGGCCTTTCTACACAAATCATAACTTTTGACCTCATGACCAAGACCTAGATATTTGACCTACTTTTCAAAAAATCTTAGATTGGTTATTTCTTTTGATTGCTGAGTGATAGGCTTTGATATTTCACATGTGCATTCCATGTGACAAGACCTTTCTTCACATACCATCATTTTTAGCTCACCTCGACGAAGTTGAGTGAGCTTATGCTATAACCCCACGCGTCCGTGTCCGCGTCTGCGTCCGGTTAAGAAGTTTGGGGTAGCTCAGTATCTGACAAAGTACTAACGCTACAGTAACCAAACTGGCACAAGTGACTCATCTTTGGATGCTGAGGTGAACCCATGCATCGTATGCAGCATCTGACCTACATTTTCCGCTTGAGTGACTTGGTTAAGAAGTTTGGGGTAGCTCAGTATCTGACAAAGTACTGATGCTACAGTAACAAAACTGGCACAAGTGATTCATTTTTAGCTCACCTCGACGAAGTTGAGTGAGCTTATGCTATAACCCCACGCGTCCGCGTCCGCGTCCGTGTCCGCGTCCGCGTCCGGTTAAGAAGTTTGGGGTAGCTCAGTATCTGACAAAGTACTAATGCTACATTAACCAAACTTGCACAAGTGATTCATCTTTGGATGCTGTGGTGAACCCATGCATCAGATGCAGCATCTGACCTACATTTTCCGCTTCAGTGACTTGGTTAAGAAGTTTGGGGTAGCTCAGTATCTGACAAAGTACTAATGCTACAGTAACCAAACTGGCACAAGTGATTCATCTTTGGATGCTGAGGTGAACCCATGCATCGTATGCAGCATCTGACCTACATTTTCCGCTTGAGTGACTTGGTTAAGAAGTTTGGGGTAGCTCAGTATCTGACAAAGTACTGATGCTACAGTAACCAAACTTGCACAAGTGATTCATCTTTGGATGCCGAGATGGACCCATGCATTGGATGCAGCATCTGACCTACTTTTTCGGCTTGAGTGACTTGGTTAAGAAGTTTGGGGTAGCTCAGTATCTGACAAAGTACTGATGCTACAGTAACCAAACTGGCACAAGTGATTCATCTTTGGATGCTGAGGTGAACCCATGCATCGTATGCAGCATCTGACCTACATTTTCCGCTTGAGTGACTTGGTTAAGAAGTTTGGGGTAGCTCAGTATCTGACAAAGTACTAATGCTACAGTAACCAAACTGGCACAAGTGATTCATCTTTGGATGCTGAGGTGAACCCATGCATCGTATGCAGCATCTGACCTACATTTTCCGCTTGAGTGACTTGGTTAAGAAGTTTGGGGTAGCTCAGTATCTGACAAAGTACTGATGCTACAGTAACCAAACTTGCACAAGTGATTCATCTTTGGATGCCGAGATGGACCCATGCATTGGATGCAGCATCTGACCTACTTTTTCCACTTGAGTGGTTTCGCTTTTAAAAGCCAATATTGAGCAAAGTATAAGTGCTACATGTACCAAACTTGCATATTGGATGTATCTTTGATCAAACTTTCATAAAATGACCTCGACCTACTTTTTCTGCTTGAGTGATTTTGCCTTTAAAAGCCAATATACATGTACTAATAAATATGTTTGAATTGAATTTTGTTGTCACGAGGTGAGCTTTGTAATCTGTGATTACCTATGTTTGGATGCTGAGGTAAACCCATGCATCGGATGCAGCATCTGACCTACATTTTCCGCTTGAGTGACTTGGTTAAGAAGTTTGGGGTAGCTCAGTATCTGACAAAGTACTAATGCTACAGTAACCAAACTTGCACAAGTGATTCATCTTTGGATGCCGAGATGGACCCATGCATCGGATGCAGCATCTGACCTACTTTTTCCACTTGAGTGATTTCGCTTTTAAAAGCCAATATTGAGCAGAGTATAAGTGCTACATGTACCAAACTTGCATATTGGATGTATCTTTGATCAAACTTTCATAAAATGACCATGACCTACTTTTTCCGCTTGAGTGATTTTGCCTTTAAAAGCCAATATTGAGCAAAGTATAAGTGCTAGATGTTCCAAACTTGCATATTAGATGTATCTTTGATCAAACTTTCATAAAATGACCTTGACCTACTTTTTCCGCTTGAGTGATTTTGCCTTTAAAAGCCAATATTGAGCAAAGTATAACTGCTACATGTACCAAACTTGCATATTGGATGTATCTTTGATCAAACTTTCATAAAATGACCTTGACCTACTTTTTCTGCTTGAGTGGTTTTGCCTTTAAAAGCCAATATACATGTACTAAGAAATATGTTTGAATTGAATTTTGCTGTCACGAGGTGAGCTTCGTAATCTGTGATTACCTATGTTTTACCTCGTGCACTTGCCCTATATATTTGACCTACTTTTCAACAAATCTATGATTTGCTATATCTTTTTAGTGGTAAGTGATAGGGCTTTGATATTTCACATTTGTATTCCTTATGAAAAGACCTTTCTAAACATTCCATAATTTTTAACCTAGTGACCTTGCCCTTGATATTTGACCTAATTTCAATAAAAAAAAAATCCGCTACGCAGGCGACACAAGCATTCCTTGGATTGCTTTTTTTCATACATGCATATTTCAGAACAATTTCCCTATTTAATGATTATTTTCTCTGTCTTATTTCTGTATCTATGGTAAACATAGTCGCCATATATCTTGTGTTACAGATTTGATTGGTTCAATACCTCCTTGCCCCTTTAGTAGGGGTAACTACAGGAAATAAAAAGGTGCACACTAAAAATTTTGACTGACTTGAAATGCCCGGAAGTTTGTAAAATTGGTCTTTTTTGATTGCGAATCTTTGGCACGCATAAAAATGTAAAGAAAAAGGGGGGGGGGGGGTCATGCATGTCCTTTTTTTCGCAAATTTCACTTTTTTTACAGGAACTCTGCTTCCTCATCGAAAATGTTCCGAATTTTGCATATTTTCAAACCTATCTGTAGATTGCATAAAAGACAAGATCAAGTTCGAAGTTAAATTTATCACGACTATTGATTCAATATGCTAAAAATATATTTCCAAGCACCGCATTTCAGCATATTTACCGAAAATAATTTGTCCAAGTGGCTTCACTGGGTCATGAGGTTTGATGCACCGTACACTGCTGTTTGGAAAATAAATTGGCTCAATTTCTGCAAAACTCACTTGAATTAATATTGTCCGCTAACAACTTGTCTGTGTTAATTGGATTAACACGATTTTGACTGTACGTTACATGTATTAAGATGAAATCAATACTATTCAAAAGCTCTCATTCATAGATTTCTGTATAATTTAATATGAATAAAGGCAAAACCGAAAAGTCTTTGTTTTTTATGCTTCCGGAATCAAAGATATGGGGGCATATAGTTTTTGGCCTGTCCGTCTGTCTGTTTGTCCGAAAAACTTTACATTGGGCATAACTTTTGATAGGAAGGTGATAGAGCTTTCATATTTCACATGTGTATTCCTTGTGACAATACCTTTCCATTGATACCAAAATTTTTGACCTCGTGACCTTGACCTTGACCTTTGACCTACTTTTCAAAAACTTTAACATTGGGCATAACTTTTGAATGGTTAGTGATAGGGCTTTCATATTGTACATGTGTATTCTTTGTGACAAGATCTTTCCATTGATACCAACATTACTCTGACCCTGACCTCTCACATACTTAACAGAAAATGGTGTTTATACCAACAAAGATGCCACCGCGGGGCATTCGTGTTTCACAAACACAGGCTTTATTATTTTCTGGCATACTAGCCATTAATAATGAAAGGTTTGGTGTTCAATTTTAAATAAACTTAATTTATGAAATCATTTCATTGTTTTATTCTGTTTCTGTTGCACATTTATGTGGAATTTTACAAAATGATTTTATTTTTGATGTTGCATAATCGAACTATACTAGCTGGGCATATGACTTTGGATCGCATAATCCATCTTTTCAAATCAGTAAAAAAGTTGTTGTTTTGAAATGTGACTATTTTCTCTTGTTTGTACTTTTAAAGGTTGTCTAAAAAAAAAACTTGTCTGCATCCGGCAAAAATCTTGTTAGAAAGGTTGTTGGCTAAAATCCTGGTACTGGCACTATCAGTATTCAATGTCAGTATGTCAATTAGAGCGTGCATGGGTATCAGGTGAGCGTTGTGCCCCCTGGGGCTCTTGTTTCGTTTTGCCATTCTTGCTTCATGAAGTATTTATGAATTCAAAATCTAGTAATTAGATAGACAAGTATAAAGATACATATACATAACCAGTATGAATAATGCAAGGAATGAGTTATTGGCCGCTTTCTAGTAAGGTTGCATTGCATTTTGGCAAACATTGCGTTTTAGCAAACCAATCATTTTGTCTGTCTTTAGGAAAGGTAAATGAGAAAGCTGTTCCCTTTGTCTGGTGACAGTGGTCTCATGAGAGTGTATTCACTGTTGTCACTGCATCTCTGTGTACGTTTATATTTAGTTTTCAATGATAACTGCACGCGAAACAAACTTCCTCATTCAATGCAGCGAAATATAAACTGTCTCCGATCGTGAAAGATATAATTAATTTGAATTCGCGAATTAGTTTCCATATCTCTAAGAAAAGCAGAGGCAAGGACTATCAACCGTTATCAACGTCCCCCCCCCCCCCCCCCCCCCCCCCCCCCCCCCAACACACCCGTAATAAAAAAGAGATTTCCTGTCTGAGTTTCTGCTTATTATTTGGTTCCATGATTGCAAAAATATGCAAATTCATGTTAACTTAATTTTTAAATCACGACAGTTCAAATGCACTCTCTTTATTTTCGCCATGTTGGCAACATTCCCATAACTAAACAGGTTATGGAATGTTCTAATGATAGGCGCAGACAGGTTACATTATGGCGGTTCATATAATTGGACGATTCTATTGTGTATATCGCAGGTAAGGTAAGGCTATGTGAACTGGATATGACACCTACTCGGCCTTCCCTTGATCGATAATGGGTTTTACAGGCATGCTCAAGTTATAGTCTGTTTCTATATTTTTTACACACTGTAATCAATCGCTATGAGAAGCTCGACACATTATAGTCTGTTTCAGCTGTTTTGCCATAAACGTTTAAGTGGTTTAATGACCTATAGTCTGTTTCTGTTTTATTGTTGCTAAACCTTGTGATGATTCACTGCATGTAACACCCGACAGCGGAATGTTGGATCACGTGTTATTTAAACATCATAAGTATGAAATATTACAATGAGGTAAACTAGTTAAGGGAAAACCCATTGCATCAGACATATTTTTAGATTGGTTAAAGGTAGCAGAACCCCCTACCTTTCTCTTCAATTCTCTTTGAGGACTTGTTGACATTTTAAAGTTCAGTACGTTTGATTTGGTGATGAGGCATACCTTTCGCAAGCATGTAGTATGTTGTGACATTATGATCAGATGGCAACCACTTTTGGATAACTTTATGTGGCAGTTAAACATCCTACAACATGTATTGTTACTCTTGTAGTGTTTAGAAAGTAGGAATGTCTGAGTCAGACAGATATCCCAAATGGCTCAAGTGAATTTTTATAAGGGGACGGCCATTTGATTCAGAGGGGAGTGGCAATATTTGTTCGAGTCAGATTATTTATTTTCAACGCAGAGCCGTCTAGATTATTTATTTTCGAGTAACTTGGAGTCAGAATATTCATTTTTCAACAGCAAGACACACACAAACAGAATTTCATATATTAGACGTCAACTAAATTCAATTGATTGTTAAGAGAGTCTGCAAGGCTTTTGGGGCATTGCAATCTACATTGTTAAATGATCAGGAATTATTGCCGATTTTGCTTATTTCTGATTGGTGGAGACGCTGTTTGATAGAGGGTTGACCGCTAACGCTCCAAAGCGGTCTATTCGGGATTAGCACGTGCGTGACCAGCGCGTGCGTTGATTTTTGTAGTGCTAGATCTCATGACAATGCAAATGTAAATAAAATCCTGGTAATTTAATAAAGCAGTTATTGACTTTTGATTTCGGTCTACTCGTGACTATATAGACCTGGTCAGGCATTGGTTCACCACGGCCTTCGGCCGCGGTCTGCAGTGATGAAAGAGAAGAAGAGCTCTTTGTTTTCAGAAAAATGCATTAAAAGTACACAAGAAAGGCATATATCTCATATATTATTCTCATCAGTGATAATTGTAGCATTTTAACTACATGTACTTCACTATAATGGAGTAATATGAAAGGAAGCAAGAACTCAATGACCTTCAAGAACAACAACATTCCCCCCCTCCCTTTTCTCACACTGGATAGTCATTAGAAATTCTGACTATTTGTGATGGACTTTGGTACATGTACTGTCATACTGGATTCCTGAATTTCTTTACTTGGTCTATTCACCAAGATAGCTTTATTCGGTTATGGATATTTGTCTTCTCTGTATTTTACAAGAGCACTATACAAGAAATGAATATATGTGGTATGGTGGTCCAGTACTGATGTCATATGTTTTACCAAATGCACTGATTGGCACTAAGAGGACTCTGTTTCTCAAGACATGGATTCCTTTTGCCTGTTTCTGAGTCATGATAATAATAATGTATTCATAGAATATTGTCTACCTTTACTATGTTTAAAAGGTTAGTATTACATTTCAGCAAATCACAGTGAAGGGATGGAAGTAGATGGTCTAGAAATTCCCAGCAGCAAAGCAACTGTACTGAGAGGACATGAGTCAGAGGTCTTCATCTGTGCTTGGAATCCAACAAATGACCTTTTGGCCTCAGGGTGAGTCAGTGATGAAATAGCATCTGTCTAGTACTCTGACGTATACATTCAATATATTTCAAATTAGCACCATATTGATGTAGTACATATATAGTATTTTCAAATATTTAAAACATATAGAAATTATCACCATGCCCCTTTTTATTAATTTTCTAATATCATACCAAATATCTGCTAACTTTTGATTTATAGAAATTATCACCATGCCCCTTTTATTAATTTTTTAATGTCATACTAAATGCCTGCTTCTTTTGATTTGAAGAACTCGCGTATCTACGATGATAAACATTAATTTTGATAGACTTAAATGTTAAGCGTCTTCAAATTCAATAGACTTAAATGTCATTGTTTAATGTTTCAAGCTTGTAATTGCATTCTTTATGCTCATATTGAAGATCAGAGTGCATATTTATTTCATTCTGTCTGTCTGTCTGTTCGTTCATTCATCCTAAATTGTAACCATGCACTCAACTTTTCCACAGATATTTTCATGCATATTCCTTGTTACAAGACTATTGTTTGGTACCAAAGTTAGATCTTTAGACCTTGATGCACTGGGAATTTTAATTCTCCTGAATAGCTGCTTATGGGAGCATGGTTTTCCAGAAGTACATAGTGTACAATGATGGACTTTTAACTAGTGTATATGATGTGATATTGACTTACTGTGAAAATATTGACTGAGGCGAAGCCGAGGTCAATATTTTCATAGTAAAAGTCCATAACTGTTTTATTCTATAATTTCATATTTGATTCACAATAAATAATGTCGCCTTTGCAGATATTAGTGGGGGTAATCCCGGTCTATTTTTAGACTGTGGTATATGGTGATTTATCCAGGAGGGTTGATGATGTTATCAGCCAATCAGAGCGTCGCTATTTATAGTTTATAGAATAATAATTTTCATATGCTCTAGAGTGCATTTAATGACATTTGTTGAGATATATGTCTTTTTTTATGTTTGAAGGTCAGGGGACTCTACTGCTAGGATATGGAACATGAATGATAATAGCTACACAGCAAATCAGTTAGTGTTAAGACACTGTATACAGAAAGGGGGCACTGAGGTGCCTAGTAATAAAGATGTCACATCTTTAGATTGGAATGTAAGTACAAACAAAAATAGAAAGATAGAAAGATGTTAGGAGTACTGTGATGAATAAAGTCTGAGCTTAAAAAGTAGAGGAAAACTGTAATTAGAAGTTAAAGATGTAACACCAGCTCCAAACACAGTAGGAATGCTTACTATTTTGATCTGCCTATGTTAAAAAGAAGGTGTTCTTTTAGTTTTATTTGTAAGTATATATTATATTTATCAGATGTATACCATTTTAAAGATATACACGTGCTAAGCATTTCAAGTGTAAGAAGCAGCAGTAGACAATTTGAAACAAAAATAAATTGTATAAAAAGTTTTATGAGTGAACTAATTCAAATAATTCATAGCATCTGTAAATGTATGTGCTATTTACAGTGTGAGGGGTCTCTCCTTGCCACAGGATCTTATGATGGCTATGCTAGGATCTGGAGTACAGAGGGTAAGATACATATTAATATTACCAAATTATCTATCAATTTCAGCCAAATAGCAAATCAATTGAAGTTTTCTTTTATGGATGTATAGCATTTATTCTTTAGTATAGTAAATATCATCTTCATTTACTATTTTAGGACGGCTAGTAAACACGTTGGGTCAACACAAAGGGCCAATATTTGCGTTAAAGTGGAATAAGAGAGGAAACTACATTTTAAGTGCTGGTGTAGACAAAGTAAGATATTTAGAGTGGTAGGAGGGAATGTCATAGGAAATGTGACATAATTTTGTTCGTAACAGGAAATGTAACTTTGTGCATGTATTAGTCAGACACGGCTTTGCACTGAATACATTTATGTATGAATGTAGACATATAGTGTCGCGTATAGTGGATTCAGATTTTAAATGAGGCCAGAGTGATGTTAGGTATTGTTTTACATTTTGTGATGTTATCTGACACTTTTCATGTGAAAAAGACATAAAATTACCACATGTGTACATTTCTCAACTCGGCCCTTATTCAACTCTCTTGACCACATTAATGTAAATATTACTTCTGCTTTTATAAGTACACATAAAGCATGTTACAAACACAAATGAACAACATATTACTTCTGCTTTTACAAGTACACATAAGGCATGCTTACAAACACAGATGAACAGCATTTTGAAAATCCTATAAGCAACAGTACAAGAGGGGCAAACAGGGAAGAGGGGGGGGGGGGCTTAAGGAGAGAGAGAGAGAGAGCTACACCCTGTCCACACCCTTATGTAATGACAAAAATCACCATACCGTCCAGCCATCTGGATAGGAAATGAAAGGAATACATGTCATTCACATTAGAGGAATTTTTTCAGGCAATGTTTTCCAAAAAATTCATGTCGTCTGATTTTTATTTTAAAATTAATTCAATTAAGTCAATTTGAAACCAAAAACAATCTTGTAACACTGCTTTACAGAGCTTAGTTGTTGATTTGAGAAATAAAATGAGAGTCAATCCAAAAGTGAAAACCTCCTTCCCTACTAAAGGTTACCACCTCTCCAACTCTCCCTGAAGGAAATGATCTCAGTACAAACTCCTCACTTCCCATAGTATATATTACATGTATTTGTCAGAAAGTGTGTCATGTATGCATGTATAAGAATTAAAGGCTGAAAAGGAAAAAGGAACTAAATCCTATCCATTTTTTAACAGATACGTTATCATGAATGATCTATTTTAGTTGAATAAGGAAGGAACAAGTGTCTACTTATGTCAAGAATGTTAGTTTTTTATCCTCATATTTTCATTCTAAATCTCTTCCTAATATAAAAAGCTGTATATAGAGTGATTTTGTCACGGCACACCATCTTTCCATCTGTTTGTAATTTTCAACCTCCTGTAATCCCCAAGAAGTATTTTATACATGTATATGAATGCCGATATAGTTTAGATAAATCTTGGTCTGTAATAGAGGAGATTTAATAGAGGCTACGCCCTTAAAAGTATATTCTCCTAAAAGGCTACAAAGATAAAATGTTTCAAAATAGGTGTAATACTGTAAATTGCTTTATTTTTGTCAGTACCAATTTTCGTCAATTCTTTAAAAATGACAATTTCGTCAGTACGTAAACTCGTCATCCAAGGGTCCCTAAAATATAAACTTGTCTATTCAAATGACAAATTAACATTTAGATTGCCAAATCCACCGTATGTGGTTTTTTTTCATTGTTTGTTTAACAATAATCGGTAAACAAACAAAGGCGGGTATATCGCCTACCTTGCTGTGAAAACATATCATTTATTAATTAGAAGTACATTATATGCGACTTTGTGTTCGTATTCAGTTTTAATTGATTTGCGTGTCGTCATAACTTCAGCTTCTTCCTCCTCCTCCGCAGTGCTCCCGGTTTATATTTAAGTTTACTAAGAGACTGACTCAATTTTTACTTACTACAATTTATTTTGTCAGGAGCATATATATTCGTCGGTACGTAATTTCGTCAAGGAAGGCACTGACGAAAATTGGTATCTGACGAATAAAAACCAATTTACAGTATTCTCTATCAGTTAAAAGTTCTCAATAATATTAGGGATTTTCAGATTTGTTCCATAGCTGATGTATTGCCATTTTAAAACAGCTATTTTGAACAAATTATTTACTGTATTCTATTTTTCATTTCAGACTACAATAATTTGGGATGCTAGCTCAGGCAACTGTACACAACAATTTGCATTTCACTCTGGTGAGTAAGTCTTACAATTTGGCAACCAGTACTTGAGCTTATTTTCACTAGTGTGGTTTCTTAATCTTGTCCTTTACAATAACATGCTGTAAGTCAAGTACATTTATAGATTTACTAGGGAATTTTGTTGCACCATTCTATATATCAATATGCACTATGAAAAATTTAGTTGTATCATTATGATGCAACTTGGCACTAGTTGTAAAGCTGCTATGGTTTTAATAATAAATTTAATATTGAGACATTACATTGTTGCTATACAGCCCCTGCGCTGGACGTAGACTGGCAGAGTAATGCTACTTTCGCCTCGTGCTCTACAGACCAGTGTATTCATGTGTGTAGACTCGGCATGGAGCGACCAATGAAAACATTCCAGGGACATACGGTATGATATACATGTATCTTCATAATCTTGTTTGTTTTAATGTTTTATACCAATTTATTGAAGGATTGTTAATTTTTTTTTCTTCGACATTTTTTTTCTATGACATTCATATCATATGTCACCAGTATCCATTTTGTTATTATTGTACCCTTTCAATTGTAGTCATGGTGTGAAACATCCCAAATTTAAAATGGAAAATTTAAAAAAAAAACAAAAAACAGAAAGCATTAGTCTTGATTCCATACTTTAGAGAATATCTGTACCTCTCTGTAAGCAGTTTTAGTATTCAATCTCTAAACTTTCATGATGTCAATCAGTTGTACCAATATACAATGTACATGTATTTTTTAGCAATGATGCAATTCAGAATAAATGTACATGTATATGTAAAAAATTCTGATTAATTGTACCTGTAAAATATACTAAGTAAAACTTGTAATTTTACAGAATGAGGTGAATGCTATCAAGTGGGACCCACAAGGTCAGCTCCTAGCTTCCTGTTCTGATGATATGACTTTGAAGGTAACGTGTAATGATCCTTATATCAACAGTTATTTTGAATGAGTTGAGATAAGTTTCATACATTAATCGTTAATTTTGAATGTTATCTTAAAAACGTTTTCACAAAAGAGATCTTTTGTATGTCAAGATACATACCAGAAGGAAAACCATTCTGCAAAAATCCTTGCATGTCACCTAACATAAATTGCCTTGAACAGTTTGTGGTATTTACATTTTAGATATGGAGTATGAGACAAGATAATTGTGTACATGATTTACAAGCACACAGCAAAGAAATCTACACTATCAAATGGAGCCCCACAGGACCTGGTAC
Organism: Pinctada imbricata; assembly: GCA_033119305.1. Classification (NCBI taxonomy): domain Eukaryota; kingdom Metazoa; phylum Mollusca; class Bivalvia; order Pterioida; family Pteriidae; genus Pinctada; species Pinctada imbricata. The sequence continues at coordinate 50,392,082 of VSWD01000008.1, read as the reverse complement.
AAACAATGCTAATGTCCCCTTAATTCTGTCCAGGTAGGTAACCTGGAACTCTGTGTGGCTTTTATTTCAAATCAAAGGAATTTTGCTTAGGCATTTCCAACAAAATTCCTCACCACAGAAAAAAGTACTGTGATTGTATGATTGTTGTACTGTATATACAATAAGTGAATAAGTGTTGTTTATCCCAAAAAGAACATGAATTTCAATGTCATGTTGTAGGTTAATAACTTGGAGCAAATCCAATTCTGTATAAATATAGGAGTATATATATACAAATGTAGGAGATTTGTAAAGATTACAGCAGTATAGACCACTTGCCAATTTTTAGCTCCCCTCGACAAAGTTGAGATGAGCTTATGCTATACCCTCTGCTTCCCTGTCCGCGTACTGTTTAAGTTTTTTGGGTAGCTCAGTATCTGACAAAAGTACCGTACTGATGCTACAGTATCCAAACTTGCACAAGTGATTCATCTTGGGATGCTGATATGAACCCATGCATCAGATGCTGCATCTGACCTTCATTTTCCAGTTCAGTGACTCACGTTCATTTTGGTTAAAGTTTTTGAGGTAGCTCAGTGTCTGACAAAGTACAGATGCTACAGTGACCAGACTTACACAAGTGATTCATCTTTGGATTCTGAGGTGAACCCATGCATCAGATGCAGCATCTGACATACTTTTTATGCCTGAATGACTTTGCTTTTAAAAGCCAATATTGAGCAAAGTGTAAGTGCTACATTTACCAAACATGCAAAGTGGAAGTATCTTTGATCAAACTTTCAGAAAGTAACCTTGACCCTTTTTTTCTGCTTGAGTCATTTTGCCTTTGAAAGGCCATATTGAGTAAAGTATTAGTGTTAGTACTGCTACATGTACAAAACTTGCATAGTAGATGCATCTTTTGATCAAATTTTTATAAAATGACCTTGATCTACTTTTCCGCTGGAGTGATTTTGCCTTTAAAAGCCAATATTGAGCAAAGTATAAATGCTACATGTACCAAATTTGCATAGTGGATGCATCTTTGATCAAACTTTCATAAAATGACCTTTACCTACTTTTTTCCAATTTGCTGCCGCGAGGTGAGCTTCGTAATCTTTGATTACCTATGTTTATAATGGATAACAAAATACAGACAAAATATATCTGTAATTGTGCAAACTAGAAAGCTCCAGCATCTTTTCATGATTACGTCAACATAAAATTGTATCTTTGGTATTTGGGGAAACGTCTATGCAGAAGTTTTTTTTGTAAAGGTTACAAAATAACAAATTATTCACATTACATTTTAGTGCGTCGTTTGATTCGACGGTAAGATTGTGGGATGTAGAGCAGGGTAGATGTCTTCACACATTGACCAAGCATCAAGAGCCGGTATACAGTGTGGCCTTCAGTCCAGATGGAAAATTCTTAGCTAGCGGCTCATTTGATAAATGTGTTCATATTTGGAATGTCCAGGTAAGTCAGTTGATCTAAAATCTGAAAATACATTCCCTTTTATGTACTTTCCTTTCAATCTTGAATCAGAAATTGAGATTTACATTTTCTTTGATGATTTTGAAAGGTGTGAAATTATAAAAACACAGGAATCAATATTATTTGAATTATTAGATAGAATAATTATTTTTCTCACCCACATGGTGACTCTCCATATGGAGTACAAGACAATATATTGTAACGTTAAAGTACATGTACTGACAAAAATTCTTTGTCACATCATTGTTATCTTTGTGCACATTTTGTTTCATTTCATGTCAAAAGTTATGAAGATAATAAAATGAGCAAAGTGAGAAAATAATCTATCCCAAATATTGAATCAAAGACAGGGGGTCTCATCCTTTCTGTAGATTTTAGTCCTAGGATCTGATTCCCCTGTCTTAGAGGCAATGTTCATCTTGGTCTCCTAGGCGCATCTCATTCTGAAATGTGCTTCATTACAATGTAGCCTTTGGGAGAGGGCATGATTCGTGTAAAAGGGTTCTTATGTCTCGTAAGCTGGTTGTCATTTCTTTTTATTTGTACTTCTCAAATGGAACAATATCTACCTAGATATCATAAAGTCAACGATTCCTGTCCATCAAAATTGTAGTCAGAATTTGGTACTCTTTTTTATTCGGGTCAATGCTTCCGTTTTCGTAAACGTCAGATGAATACCACTGAGAAGGCCAGACTGGCTTTTGTACCATGTCTAACATTCAAAGATGAGCAGATTCCAGCTCAATAATGAGTTTTGAATTCAAATGACGCCATCATTGCTATGCATTTGCTTGGCGGTGTGTCGGTCATATTTGTTTACATAGCAACAGAAAGCAGCGGCGTAGGAATAATAACGTCAACATTAAGATACCCTCTGAGTTTATCCGTAGTGATCTCGAGAAGGAGGAAAAAGATAGTGAGTTCCAAAAATACCCCTTTGGGCAAGGTCATATATTGAACAGAGTGAACCTATGACGTAGTGGTGCAAGACGAGGCGATGTTGTGAGAGATTCTATTAATCTTATTTGCATCTTTCCTAACTTTAATATTTTTATTTCAGAGTGGCCAATTGGTACATAGTTATAGAGGCACTGGGGGTATATTTGAAGTATGTTGGAATCACCGTGGTGATAAAGTAGGAGCTAGTGCATCAGATGGCTCAGTATGTATAACATGTTTAACATTTAACTCAAATCTAATTTTACTGTAGCAGAACACTGAAATTTTAATTTTCAAATCTAATTTTTTGTCCAAAAGAAGATGATTAGTTAAAGAACATTGTCACTGACTGATATTATTTTCACAGATTTTGTATGTGATTGTTTCAAATTCTTTTTCAGGTGTTTGTTTTGGATTTACGGAAATGATAAGAGAACAGTGTATTGACTTCACATCAGGTGTTATAGGAATTGAAAGTAATTCAAGGGATTTACAAAAAAAAACTTACTGAGAGACAAGAATGCTTTTATTTCTGTGATAGATTCTCCAAATCAGGAGTTAGACCGTATTGTATGGCAGCCTAAATATAGCGTATAGCAGTCCTCATTAACTGCTGTATTGCCATCAATGGCTAAGTTTTATGTGTAACAGCTACCATCCTTGATACATACATCACAACATAATGGTTATATAACACACACAGAAGTGTTTATATACCATAACATACACAGAAAAATATTGTATACAATACACTATATGGCTATAAATGTAACACAGTAACGTTGTATACCATTACCAAAACGGTATTGTAGCATTGCATCCATTAGAATAACTTATACGAAACGGTTTTATACCATCATTCCCACAAGCCATACTAGAGTATAGTTGGAAGTGATCAAAGTCCAGTAACTCTGTTTGAAATCTTGGTAATATATGTTGTTTACCACCCAGTTGTTGTGATAATTTGTTATTCTAGGATATAACTGAGTCTAGCTTCAAAGAATCAAGAGTTCGGCAAGTAGATGTTTGCTTGATTATAACCTCATGTTCTTTGTATTGCGATGATGATACAAACACGTGGGGTTACCATAGCTTGGTTGTGCAAATCAATCGAGTGTACAAATGATCTCTTATTTCCCACCCAGATTTGTTTTATGGGGTTGGAAATGCCTCATTTTTTATGTTGAATGTTTCTGTATCAGTAGTCCCTATTTAATTTTGTTTTATTTGGGTTATGTTTTTGGCGAGAACACTGCAGTAACACAATACATCTATCGTTATGTCTGATCCAGGCACAAAGTGCTCGTCTTTACTTTATGTAGTGCTGATGAATCCAAATAATATTGTCCTAATTTATTTGTAGCTTTGATCAATATTTGATTTATGGTGCATTGATATAACACAAATTTATCTAGAATTTGTTTTGTTTTACTTTACACAGATGTGTCAGAGCTCATATTTGGTATCCTTTTCCATTTATTTTTGAAAAAAAAATTTGGTGCAACAAATTTTGATATCTCAATTTGAACTGTAGCTTTGTATCAAAAATGCCTGCAAACAAATACTGTTTCAAATTTTGAATGTATATTTAAATGATAAACAAAATTTAATCAAGAACCTTAAATTCCGAAATAAAGAACCAGTTTTAAAGATTACAAAAAATGTATTTTCATTCATATATTTATGAAGGCAAAGTTATGTTGGTGTGTATTCCTTCTCTGTTACGGCTGTAATTTTTTTAGAGAAATTTTCTTTGTAGATGTTAAAAAATTAATATCTTTTCAGATTTTTAACCTCTTAAACTAATAAAGATTTTTGAAAAATAATTCGGTGACGTTATATGGCAGCTAATATGATAAATATTTAGAGATAAAGTGTGTCCTATTTCATCATGTAGCCTATTTGCATAAATATCAAGAGAATAGCACAAAACATAACCAGCATCTGATTTCTTGTCCATTTATTTTCCATTTAGAACTTTATTAATCTGAAACTTTTTAAATTTTACTACTGTAAATCAAAGGTTTTAGAAAATATTAAAAATAGCTTTTTAAGAAGAAAACAAAAGATGACTCCATCATTAAAGAAAGGTGTATGTATCAACAAACAATAAGACCAATAGGGATTTCATCTCATTAAACTCATTTGTTTGTTAGAGTAACAATTAGGCACAGTATCAATAATTCTTTGAAGTACTAGTATATGTAACTATTACCATTTATGTCATTGTCAAAAAAATCCCAGAAAAAATTATCCTGGAAAACAGAAAATGCTTGAATTAAGTTAAAGCTTTATTGTATTCATACTCTCCCCCCCCCCCCCCCCCCCCAAAAAAAAATCAAGAGTTTAATTTTTTCAATGCTACAAAATTTAGTGCAGGTCCATGTAAGGATCAGGCAGTTGAAAGACCTTAAAATTTTTGCATAACTTTTTCCTCTTGAAATGTGTTCAGATCAGCCTCCATATAAATGTTCTAAAGGAATTTTCCTCATACTTGGATGGTAAATAAAGTTATAGATGTAGCAAATTTGGTTGAATTACATGTTGTATATAGAGAAAATTTCCCGCTATTTTTTCCTTCATAATCCTTTATAAGGTGAATACCTCACTTCACCATCGCTACCTTGAGGAATGAATATCATATGTTTGATTTGTATATGTCTTAAAACAGAAATAAAAAGTTTTGCAAAAAATTTTGATGTGTCACCCCTGCCTGATTCTTACATGGACCTATACTTAACACATCATTAAATTTCATTTTCAAACTACAAGTAAATTCAATGTCCTTTTGCACTTTTTTTTAAACTTTCCTTAAAATATTTAATCACCCTAGAGCATTCTACTAATTCTCACTTTCATTTTGGAACAAATGCATCACGCAGAAAACAGCTGAGGCCATACTAAAGAGAGAATATCGGTCAACCTATCTTTTAAAAATCTTTTACGATGAAACTCTTTTCCGAGGTGATCTACACATGAACTGTTTTGTGTTTGATACTGGACATAAAGAAAGCTTTACCAAACACTATGTTGTTAGTGCTTCTACTAGGTATAATTTTTGATGTCATATGATGAGAGTGAATGATGTAGACAGAGTGTGTGGTCGGGTACAGTTTGATGTATACTGAAGAAAATGTGTGTCCGTGTGGTAGTAACTCAGTGGGACTTAAATTTTTTTTAAGTCAAACTTGTGTGTGTATGAGAACTCTTTGTTATTGTAGATAAACATGTTTTAGGGCGTTGAATTGTTTGTCAAATAAAAATAATTTACGAATAAAAACGTGTTTGTGGTTTTCTCCTTATAATCAATTATTATTCCCGTCCCTCAACATAACCTATGATGAAAGCTTGTAGACACTCTAGAAGTTACAAACTACTTTCCATGTTCTTAAACATTGGAATGGGAGATGTCCATGCTGAGAGGATGACATCTACTGATTTCCAAGATCAAAGTCACAATTGACATTAATTTTAAAAAAAAGTTTACATTTGATCTTCATCAATCTTGGCATGCAAGTTGTTCATGGTGAGGCGACGACACAAATTGATTTTCAGGGTTAAAAGGTCAAGGTCACAACTGACAGTAATAGAAAAACATTGAGAAATCTCTTGTGGCATGGTGAGGAGATGCTCTTCAGTTTGCAGACAATTTACAAGAGACATGCCATCCTATCTATACCTCCCATCATCTGTTCCAGTCTCCTTGTGAGCTGGATACAGAACGTTCGTTTTTAGCTTCTGGTTCTTATTACATACAACGAAGGATCACCATAGTACAAGGAAGAGCCTTGCTGATTTTTCAAGGTCATGAAGCACCGGCTAAACCTACTTGGAAAGGTACCATAAATGTATTTAAAAAAAACGTCATTTGTAAGATCTTCAAACTTGTGACAGTAGATCACCATAATTCTTACTGAATGCCAAAGTCACAGCTAATGACATTTTAAACCAAAAGTGATTTTCAGTCTTGTTTACCAGTTATGCTGAAGCAGTACATGTCCTCCACATGTTACCTTCAGGAATACTGTATATCATCGTATGTTTACCCACAGAAAGCTCGTACCTCACTAACGATTACCTTCACTTTTATCTTACCTATCACACTTAAGCTCCATGGCAAGTTTTACCCACAGGAAGTTCGTACCTCACAAACCATTACCTTCACTTTTATCTTGCCTATCATACTTAAGCTCCATGGCAAGTTTTACCCACAGGAAGCTCATGCCTCACAAACCATTACCTTCACTTTTATCTTACCTAACACTTAAACTCCATGGCAAAATTTACCCATTCCTTTGTACAGAAGAAAAGTATGGAAAGCCAATTTACATCATAAACACAATAACTTCTATGAAAGGGGACAACAATAACTCGAGTGAAGAAGGACTTGTATGATGGGCCCTATTTTGGCCTTTAACATACAATTTACATTTAATTTTCCTAAAAACTTATTTTAACCTTATAATTAATTCACAGTAGCGAACAACATGATATACAAATAATCTCTTGCATGGGAATCCCCTTTGTTTAAACATGGTAAATACTGTCTAAATCTACCTTATATGAATTTATTTTAGGTATATCATACGAGCATCATTATCAATCTCTATTCTGGTCAAGAATAGAGGTATATCCAGAGAACACTTTTGTCCATTTACGTGCACCATATTATGTAAAAACCAGAAGTCTCTGATGCTGTTTTGTTAAATTCATTGAATTGACATCCATTTTCCAAGACCCTGGGGTTCAGGGGCACAAACAAAATATCAGAGGCACAACTAGACCAGAGACTGATTATATTGGAAAAAGAATTACTTCTCTATCAATTATACTTTCTGAGAATTGATGTTCACAAGGTAACATAGACTTATATAGGAGAAAATGACCAAACCCATTTCCAAGACCCTCGGGTTCAGGGACTCAAACGAAATATCAGGGGCAAAACTAGACCAGAGACTGATTTATATATATTGCAAAAAGAATTAAAAAAAAAAAAGTACTACATTGTTGTTGTAATATATTTTAAGAAAACGGAAATTTACCTTCTATTTGCAAACGGTAAAATAGAATAATTGGAAAATTGAAATGGTAATACAGAAAGAAATGCACTACTAAAAAACTTAGCTTTTTTAGCCCTACAAGACATCGTAATTGGTGCACTCATTGGAAAATCACAATATTTAAAGCTAACAAATTGACTAAGTCATTTTTCTCAACAAGGGTCGAGTATGTTAAAAGTAACAGCAATTCCTATTTATATAGGTAGATATTCACTGATCATTGAGGCATAAATATATTGTGTCGCATCTAGATTATGGCTATTGTATCATTCAAACTTGACCAGTGTAGGGTTTACGGACTTGCAGCATGAAAAAGATGATTTAATATGTTGTTCCCTATGTGTAGAGCTAAAACGCAAAAATTATAATATTCGCAAATTTCATTTTCAAACAGTGCCCTAGTAGTTGAACATTTCCCTCGATATTCATATGTATCCATCTTGAAGCGTTTTCACGTAAAATCGAAATTTCTGTTTTCTGAACTCGCTGTTAGTACTTTAATTCTCTATCAATTATACTTTCTGAGAAATAGGTGTTCACTAGATTACATAGACTTGTATAGGAGAAAATGACCACACCCATTTTGAAGACCCTGGGGCTCAGAGGCCCAAACAAAATATCAGGTGCACAACTGGACCATTAGACTGATTATATTGCAAATAGAATTATTTCTCTTTCAATTATACTTTCTGTGAATCGGTGTTCTATAGAATACATAGACTTGCATAGGAGAAAATGACCATACCCATTTTTGAAGACCCTGGGGGTCAGAGTATCGAACAAAATATCAGGTGAAAAACTAGACCAGAGACTGATTATATTGCAAAAAGAATTATTTCTCTATCAATTATACTTTCTGTGAATCGGTGTTCACTAGATTACGTAAAATCGTATAGCAGAAAATGACCACACCCATTTTTGAATACCCTGGGGGTCAGAGGCTCAAACAAAATATCAGGTGCACAACTAGACCAGAGACTGATTATTCTGCAAAAAGAATTATTTCTCTATCAATTACACTTTCTGAGAATTGGTGTTCACTAAATTACATAGAATCGTATAGGAGAAAATGACCACACCCATTTTCAGAGACCCTCGGGGTCAGAGGCTCAAACAAAATATCAGGTGTACAACAAGACCAGAGACTGATATTGCAAAAAGAATTATTTCTCTATCAATTACATTTTCTGAGAATTGATGTTCACAAGGTAACATAGACTTATATAGGAAAAAATGACCACACCTATTTCAAAGACCCTGGGGTTCAGGGGCTCAAAAGAAATATCAGGGCACAACTAGACCAGAGACTGATTTATATATATTGCAAAAAGAATTAATTCTCTATCAATTATACTTTCTGAGAAATGGGTGTTCACTAGATTACTTACTATATTGTATAGGAGAAAATGTCCACACCCTTTTTTGAAGACCCTGGGGCTCAGAGGCCCAAACAAAATATCAGGTGCACAACTGGACCAAAGACTGATTATATTGCAAATAGAATTAACTCTCTATCAATTATACTTTCTGTGAATCGGTGTTCTATAGAATACATATACTTATATAGGAGAAAATGACCACACCCATTTTTGAAGACCCTGGGAGTCAGAGGCTCAAGCAAAATATCAGGTGAACAACTAGACCAGAGACTGATTATATTGCAAAAAGAATTATTTCTCTATCAATTACTTTCTGAGAATTGGTGTTCACTAGATTACATAGAATCGTATAGGAGAAAATGACCACACCCATTTTCAGAGACCCTGGGGGTCAGAGGCACAAACAAAATATCAGGTGCACAACTGGACCAGAGACTGATTATATTGCAAAAAAGAATTATTTCTCTTTCAATTATACTTTCTGAGAATTGGTGTTCACTAGATTAAATAGACTTATATAGGAGAAAATGACCACACCCATTTTCAGAGACCCTGGGGAGTCAGAGGCTCAAACAAAATATCAGGTGCACAACTAAACCATAGACCAAACAAAATGCAAAAAGAATTGGCTCTCTATCATTTATGGTTTCAGAGGAGTTGCAATCACAAAATCAAAGCACTGAAGGTACTGAGTGCGAATAGCCAGAATATGTATCACTTATAATGTATGAAAAAATATTGTGTTTTCAAAGTTATATTTGTTCCTGAACACCTTCGTATGCCAGTTTATGGACGTATAAAGACAGAACTAAAATGCAAATGCATAATGTTGTCCTAATGAATTGAAAGATGATGTCTGACAGTGAACATGAAAATTAAATAACATCACAATAAATCTACCCCTCCCTCCTAAAAGATACAACAATTCAATATGACTATCGATTGATGATTCCATATACAAGGAATGAAGACGAATCTTATTTTCTAATTTGATCCCCACTCTCTCTTGAACCTTTCATGTTCAATGTTAGGTGTGTGCTAAGAATTTGAAGGAAAATTCACTTCTTTTTTAGTATATAAAAAAATGACACATCCTAAACGGGAATATTATCATAATTGTTAATATCATATTTCATGATGGAAGTTACTAATTTTTCCGTCGTATACAGATTTTATTTTGTGAAGCGGGGCAAAATAAGCCTACTTGAAGTTAGTTTTACGTTTCGATGATTCAACTTAATATCTTTATCGATAGCACAGTTTCATTTATATATTGTCCACTAAAACAGATAATCACCTGGTAATGGAAAGGGGTTTCCAACACACAGCCTGTGTTCATCTCAGTACATACAGATGCAATTTTTCATTAGGTCATGCATGTACATAACACGACAGCTCGATTCATATAGATATATAATTCAAAGATTCAGACAGTGATCAGACTTTATACCGATCATGACGCTGACGCAGTCCCAAGGTACATGTAAACAGAGTAACATCGTTTATACATACTCAGTAGACGGGGCTCCCATGAGTGAAGAAATCAGGCAATCGCTATGTGCTATTCGCACAAAAATTGTTAACAGACAGACAGACGGACGGAGGGACGCCGGACAACATTGTATCGCATAAGCTCGACTGGTCTTTGACCAATAGAGCTAAAAAAGAAATAGAAAATTTTCTGTATTCGTGTTCTCTAAATATACCTCTGTTCTATTACCATCATACAAATGACAATGATCTCGTATGATAGTCCTGAAATATTTTCAATAAAGTAGATGTAGACAGCGTTTACCTTATTTAATCGAAGGGGATTCCCGTGCAAGAGATTATTAGCATATCACATGATTCGCTACCATGACAAAGTATAAACGTAACTTTATTACCTTCTTGTGCTCATTCAGTGATTCAGCTTGATTAAAATTAAGTGATTGCTTTTCGTGATACAAGGAGCTGGAGGAACAAATTATGGCCATCAGCAATATTATGACAGTGCCTTAGTGGGAACCCAGGGGCTTTTGCCCGTGGAGGCTTCCCAAAATTAAAGCCTTTTCTACTGATTTCTGCTCATACCATTCATTTCTTACATTCTTGTAGGAAAAAATAATCAATTTTGTGTAATTTTGTCAACTCAAGGGGAAAAGCATCACCATCATGGTTAGCATAAACTTTAATTGGGAAACAGGGTGCATGGAAAAAAGGCACTTCTATATATCATTGTGTTCTTGAAAGGTGAGCCCCCAGTCATGTCCATATTATTGTGTTCTTACAAGACAATCCATGGTTTGATTGAAAATCTTGTCCATTCCAAATTGAAATGAAAAAAAACATACAGGATTTGATATAAATTTAATTTACAAATATCTCATGTAACATATGGACTAGTTTATAATATTAACAGCAAAGGCTAAAATTTTACTTCCTTTAGACTTATGAATCATATACAATGTACATGAAAAACAAATGACGATACATATTATAACATGTCATTTAAAGAAGTCCCAACATTTCCCTTACCTTGAGAGGAATTATAAAGGCAATCAAAACCTAGGGTTTTTTTTAACTAAATCATATAAACTAAATAAATTCTTCATGAATGAAGATGAAAATGAGTCATGCATTTCCCGTGTCGACTTCTTCAACTATATAATCCAAAGTCAGTTATAAAACAGCCCCTAATGTATTTTCCCCCAATAAGTGTATTCTAGGATATATCTTTTTGAATGCTGGAGCAACAATGTATTTACATAGTACATGTATGCAAACCTGATCCTGTACATGTAAAGGTCAAGCCTGAGAAATAATCAAGTTGAGGTCTTCACAATAAAATTTTGGATTTGCCAAATTACTGAGTACAAAATTCTTTTATTTCTTTTATGTGGGTCAAACATTGAAAGAATCAATAATAATTCATATTTGAATTCATTGTACATACAATTTTTTTTAAAATATTATTAATAATCTTCAAACAAACATGAAAGTGACATAGCTTTGGCAAAAAAATAATATTGTCATTTGAATATATCCCTCTCTCCTAGATATCAAAATGTAATTAAATGAACTTCCTTACAACCCAATATTACAGATATCTCATAATCCTTGAAAACTTTTTCAACATATAGCACTTTTAATAAAGTATTAGGGGTATAATAACAATATCGTCGGAAAAGATAGAAGTCATGTACTTCCATCTCTAATACATTTTCAGATATTTGATATTTTTTTAATGTTACATTCAACTCACCATGAAAATGTATGGTCCCGAACATTGCTGAAGTCGTGTGACTTCAGCCAACTTCACGTTATTCAATTTTTCTGTTATAAAAGTAACCGGAAGTAGAGTATTATACCCCTAATGCCTTAACAACAGATATTTAAGTCTTAACTTTGGTGTAACACGGTAAAGTTACCTACAAAACAAATTGCACACACAAGGGCAAACAATGAAGGGTGACTTTTGCTGTTTTTAAGAATACATTCAAAATAAGAAACTACCAAAGAAAATTTTAATTCATTAAAATCATTCCAAGGAATGCATGTGTCGCCTGCGAAACATAGCGACACTCAGGAATAACTTTTATAGGGTGTGACATCCAAGTGTGACAGACAGACGGACAAAGTGATCCCTAAGTGACGCTATGCTTCGCAGGCGACACAAAAATGCATCAGCAGAAGAGCAAATTAAATGCATAATTTCTAAACAATACATGCATAAAGCAAAAAGTTCAAAAGATGACAATTAAAAATGTTAAAATGAATGCAACCTAATAATTTTAAAAATCTCTTTTAATCTTTCTATCTATTTTAAGTGTGAATTTTGTTTAGGTTTTCAAGACCTCTTCCTATATAAAACTTCAGAATTAGGAAAATAACAAATTTTTCTTCTTTGTCTTACTGAATGTGGAAATTTTCGTGGTAGTTTAAGCGATTTTCCCAAATCTTTCCCCACACAAAAATATCCTTGCTGCATTCCTACAATGGGAAAGCCATTTTATCACAAACATTTCCACCACGCTTAACGTCTTGACGTTATAATCGCAAATTTTTCAACCAGCGAAAATAACCACGTTTACAGTACTTATTTAAAATAATATCAAAATCGCTTGATATTCTACAATATTAGTGACGTAATCCAACTGTTGTTATTTTGCTATGAACAAAATTATTTTGAAAATGTCATCAAGTACCTTGGCACTGTTGAACTGTTATGTCGTAATTAATTAAACACGTTATGTTACCAGTGCTTCATGTGTGACGTTACAATGGAAAATGCCGTCAAAGTATGTGAAGTCCGTAATCTATCAAATGAAACATCTTGGAAATCGTCTATTGAGGGGTATGCTTTGACAAATTATAAACATATGAGGATTTGTAGCACAAATAAAGATTAATATACATGTACATAAAGTACTCATTAATGTACAATGAAACAACTAAATTCAAGGCTTACTGTATTCATAATATCTACATAAATATACTTAAATAATCTGAATAAATTTATAACATACACATATCTCTGTCCATATTTCATGTAATAACAATGTAGCACAAAACAAAAAGTAACTGATACATACATGTATGTACATGTATAATAATATCTTATTATGAAATACTGATGACTTTGGTCAGTATTACATGTATGTATATACATGTGTAAAGTTGGTATAAAGGAATGACACTATGATCTAGTATACCCAATAAACTTGTAGCACTATTTTTTGAATTTTATGCTGGTTTCAAAAGAATGTATAGACGTGTCAATTAGTGAAGACATATACTTGCACAAATTGGAAGTAACTATGTTCTGAAACCATCCATACAGAATGCTAATGCTAAAAAGGTATCATCTAACTTTGACAGTCAGAAAAGAATGTAAAAGTCAAAGGTAACCTGGTTAAAAAAAGAGGTCTTGTCATGGGCATCCTTCACTAAAAGTACATGTATTGTTGAGATTTCATTTAAATCAGAAACTTTGAACCAAAATATTAATGGACTAACATCCATTCTTACAAGAACTACTTTGCAATACTGTCAAAACTAAATCATGTGTTGACAAAAGTCAAAGGGATAACATCTGCAAACTCTTACAGTAACAAGTTGGAGTTTTTTTGTGCAGAAGAAGAAACTATGGAAAATTATCATAAGTTCAGCCCAGAATGTTTATGAAATGATTGCACAGGCAAGAAGTAGTTACATTCCATTTCTTTTACTTCTTATAAATTTTGATTTTCATATTGTGCCATTCTTATGTGACGTATCAAAGAAAGTACAAATTAAAGACAAAAGCAATTGACAAAGTACAAATAAATTGATTTCAAAGAAGCTTCATTTATACTGCTAAACAAATACATATAAACAAAACCCCTTCCATATTTCTAAATAAATGGCAGATAGAAATTGAAAGCAAATATACATGAACTGTCCTGTACTTATTTTAGTGAAACCACATTTTAGTATTATAAGGTGAGAATTGAGCAAATCAACATAATAGCATTATCATGAAATAGTACAACTGCCTTGATTTCCAATTTAGTCTACACCACCATGATTTAGTGCATTTTTGACAATGTGAACTCCACTAAGCTATGAATCCCACTAAAATAAGTACATATATACAGTAACTATCAAGCAACAATGATTTCAAAATATTAATGACATGGTAATACAGTTACAGGATGTGTGATTGATGAAGAAGTAATGAAAAGTCAATGGATTTTACAATTTGGATATTATTTCTATAACAATAGAAGATGACAGACATATATTACAAAACATTTCAGTCATAGAGTACATATACATTTTAATGTTTACAGATATCAGACCTTTAATTCAAATTAAAATCTTAATCAAACAAAACAACATTGTGAATATAAATTCTATACCCTTTCAATTACTAAGATTGAGATAATCCTAATAGCAAGAGAAACTTTGGAATTATTTAAGTAAGTAAACAGACATAAGAACCTGTGTTATCACAGTCATTCACAAGAAAAAACAAAAAATTACAATGCCAACAAAACAAGTCAGAGTATAATAGATCATACTACGTGGTTGATATCATGTAATTCATTGTTTGCTTTGAGGTTGTTGGGTACCACAACCTTAACATCCCTATCATCAACACATTCCTCCTCCTCAGGGTCTGTGTAACCCTGGTTCTCCAACCCTCCCTCTGCTCCTCTAACTACATCAGAGTTAGTATCTACATGACTGGGTCCAGCCACAGCTCCTAGGGTGGGGCCGGCCACGCCTCTTTGTGTGATGTCCTCTTCATCACTGCTGGAGTCAGAGTCATTGTTCTGTGTAGTTACACGTATTACAGACACCTGCTGTTCCCGGACAGTCTCAGGTAAACCTGGTGTCAAAACAGAAAGTAATGTTAATACACTGAAAGAAAATATGGAAATTTTAAATTGAATTATGCAAAAACCTCTACCAGCAATGTCAATAGCTTCTTATCAACACAAAAGCTTCAGATCTGACATTAAATCAAACTCTTTAAATTCTTTTTGGTAAGGCATTACAGGCATCTTACCTTAAATTTTCAAAGATTTAAATCTGAAATAATTATAAAACAAAATTCTTCACTGCAACATGCAACTACCATATAGAAATCAGTGGTTTGGAGCATTAAATGGTCACTTGTCTACAAGATGCCTTATTGAAACACATCCTAATGATGACCTTCACTATAAATTCTAATTGGGCTTAAATTGGCTTCTATTTCAGCAGATTAGTTATAAATACCCGAGTTGTCAAATGTTGATCTCCTTGGAGTCTCCATTACAGGATTGTTGTTGTTCCCAGCCAAGAGTGGTGTTCTTTCATTTGTTTCTTCCGTTCCTGACTCGTCAGTATCTGAGTCCGAGTCCGGATTGGCTCCCGGAATAACCTTCCTCTTACAAACTGGACACGTTTTCTTACGTTTTGTCAGCCAGGGATCAATGCACTTGCAATGGTAGGCTAAGAAAATCAAAATAAGACAGTGACATAAAGGAAAATTCATAAACCATATACCTGGTTGAAAACGTTGCTGTCGCCCTCACACTAAAGTTTTTAAATGGAGGCTTATGACTTATATATAGCGCACAAGAGTATATTGCTCACAGCTGGTAGGCATGGAGTTTGAACTCAGGCTGTGACATTGTTTTACATCTGCCTTTTACTATTATATTCAAATAAAGATAAAATATTGAATCTTTCCATTTTCACCATGCTATTTCTGAAAATATTCAGTTTTATATATTTGATTTACTGCTGGAGTGTTTTATTTGTGAAATGTCACAAAAGGGGTTGGGCCACGAAGCCCGATATTGTCCCTAATTTTGAACATTGTGCTTCATAGAATTTTTCACTGTGATTTGACATTTTGAAACGTTCTCTACTGAATCATGAATATAACTTTTGTCAACATTGCGTTTATCAATAGCTTTTAGCCCTTTGAAAACACCAAAATTGGTCATATTCCGCAAAATTGATACAAAAACTACATATTTCTATAAAATTAGCAATGGCCGCATGCATTAACTAGGATGAAAAAATTATATGTGAAAGATTATCATTATATCCTTTAGTCATAAACGTTTTATCTCTGTTGATGCATGCGGCCACATTGAATTCTTCCACAAAAGACAAAATTCCAAGGAATTTTCGCCATATTTTGTCAATAACGTCAAACTGACGTCACTTCATGACGTCATTACAGTTAAATGGCACTATGTTTGGTGATATTTTTCTTTTCATTAAAAGCGGTGAACATTCGTGTATTTTCATGAGAGATATCAAGTATTCCCCATGAAATTTATTTCTAGAGAAAAATCGAGGGTCGATTTAGGGGTCTCGTGGCCCTACCCCTTTGGCAGAATTTCATGCTTTGTCCTCATTACCAGGGAATTACTTTTCTTTGATTTATACGTTAAATTTTAGAATGTAGACTAACTTACCATGTGAACAGGGCAACACTCTTAGTTTATCTCCTTGTTCAAAATCATCGAGGCATATGGCACAAACATCGTAGGAATCCCCTAAAATATGTGAAAACTCTTTAACCAAAGCAGTAGGAAAGTATTGGGGAACACACTTATGACCTTTGGAAGGCTTAACTTTATGCAAAATTTGCTCAAAATCAAATCAATAATCAGTTTTATGTTCAAACTTAAACTCTTGTACCTAAGCAACAAAAATCTTTTTACCAACACACATTAACTTTATTGCAAAAAAACCCCCAAATCAAATAAATAATCAGTCAAAGTTCTAAATTAAACAATACAACTAATTATTGATCATTGAACCTTTAGAAACATACATGTATTTCAAATTATATAGCCAATCATGCAAATCTACATGATTATTTCACAATATGTTAAGTATAATCACTACAATGTTATCTAATTTGATCAAAATTACTCATAAATGCCTACCTTTCTTGAATTTTTTTGTTGGTATCTTTTTGAGATGTTTTGTTGACAACCTTGACTTTCTTCGTTTTCTTATATCTCTTATCCATTTGAAAATCTACATGAAATGGAAATATGATATTAGATTTTGTAACTACATGTAGTGTATGAATAATTAATTCAATGAATTCTTATAACATTATAGTAAATGTCTACCCTGACTTCAAACATGATTTAAATATCATGAAATCTAATTGCAAAAGAAAAGTTTTTATGTTAAACAAGGCATCCCTACCTTTAATTTTGTACTTATTTTTATTTATTTTTTTATATTCAAAAAATATTGTGTAGTGTGATTACTTAAATGATGCTCAAATCAGTATTTCTTTCATTTTTACAAGACCATTTATTCATAGTCTAACACCATATAAACCCACTAATTAGCAGTAAGTTCAATTCAGTAATAAAAATAATGTTTTCAATCTAGAGATCTGTTGCAGTAAAGGAAAATATGAATATTTTTAATGATATAGCATAAACGGAATAAGTTGTTCTCCAAATCATGTCCTTAATTTTTCCTTTTATTAAAACTGCACTAGATTTACAAACTGTCAATCAAATACAAGGGAAATGGTAGTAAATGTATTTTTCTCAATGACCTGTGAATTAAGACATTCTTTAACAAACTTAAGATGAAAGATCTAATCAAATACTAATTCTGCACATACTCACCATAAATAATAACATAAGAAAGAAACAGGTACCCACAACAACGGCAAACGGCCAGAGCATGTAAGGCTTGTAATAATATGTATTCCTTTCTATCCGTATATAATACCTGAAACAGTCAAAAGAAACAATAACTGTAAGTCCAAACATTCCTGACATTCTTAATACAAAACCTTGAAAAAATTACAGCAACAAAAATTAGTACATATGATGGACAAATGAATGAAATGATTGGTTAAAATAAATTAATACATAGGTCAAGGTACACAAGCCTAACATACATAAGTCTGACAGGTATATGTTGGATATACTGTTGGATGCGCAGTTTTACCATCGGGGCTTGCAGTACGTTTATCCCTATTCTAATTTATGGGACGTATTTTAAGTCTCATAATTAGTATTTGATTAGATTCTTATTGCTAAGAAGGACTGACATCATATGTACAAATTGGAGTTGTTTCATTTAATATTCCTGCCATAAATCTTATCACTGCTGATGAACAGTTTATCTTAATCTGTTATTTTTCTATGTACACTTTTTATCTATAAAAGGTTTTCTTTTTATTTCATCCTGAAGTCCCTCCCATTTAGCTGTCAATGGTATAATAATGTCTTAGGAAAACTATCAATTATATATACTTACTCTTTCGTTTGTTCATAGAGGAAATTTTTCCTGAGTAAATTCCCATCTGTCCATGCAATGAAAACTGATGGTACAACATCACCTATAAAACACATCTTGTGAGCAATGATTTCAAAACATAAGTAACTCAGCTATAAACACAAAATCTTTTAGAATACTTGTAAGTGTAGAATTTTTAGAATACCTGTACCTATATGATACTTTTAGAATACTTCTTACTTTGCTACCAAATTCTAGTGGAAGCTGGGCAAAAATGGACAAACTGACATACATGTATCCAAATCAAGAATCCAAATCAAGAATCCAAACCTACTTATTTTCAATTATACAGTCATATTTTAGCAGATCAGAGACCTCCCACTCCCCACTGAGAGGGTGGAATTCGAGTGGGGAATTTCAGCATCTTCACTCAGTCAATGGC
Source organism: Pinctada imbricata (assembly GCA_033119305.1). NCBI lineage: Eukaryota > Metazoa > Mollusca > Bivalvia > Pterioida > Pteriidae > Pinctada > Pinctada imbricata. The sequence goes on along the minus strand of VSWD01000008.1, from coordinate 50,373,039 downwards.
AATCCACTACCCACTCTCCATGGTGTCACCCAACAACATAATTTTTAAAACTTGAACTGGGTTTAAACAAGGTGTGAGCAAATAACAACCGCCGAGTCTCTTACGCGATTCTACTAAATGTACACACAGCATAGGGAGTTAAAACAAAGCAGAGTTTTTTTCTGCTTTACATGAATAATAAGAATACTCTTGATGAAAAAAAAAAACAAAAAATAAAAACCCTACCTGCCTTGCAACTTTTTTAGAGAAAATACTAAGAAAATCTTATAAAATCTATTTCTCCCCGAAACACCTTCAAATTTTGTATAGTTCAAGTGATACATATATAATTTTATATATATTATGGTTTTTAGATATTTTCTCTCATTTTTGAGTAATCTTTTTTCACAATTCCTAAATTACAAACAAATATGAACACTTTATGTTACTGTTTTATACTTTACATTATTGAATCTTTAACTCACTTCTCTTGTTGTTTAATAAGAAAAAAGTGAAGAATAACACATGCACAATAAGAAAAAAATGTAACTGATATATAAATTAATGATACACCTTATCAAATACAATTTTATCCAAGAAAATATATTTTCACAATTTCAAATCACTCGCACATATTGTGAAATTTGTATCTCACAAAAATTTCTGGTTATACGGTATTACATATGTAGATCTTATGGCAAGATTTTTCATCTTACATCATGACCTTTGACAATGCAACCTTGACCTTGAAATTTGACCTTCTTTTCTTAAACCTTAAATTATCTCTTGAACTATGAGTGGTACAGCTTAAACATTTCACATGTACATTACTTATGACAATACGATTCATTTCTGACCATGACCTTTGACAATGTGACCTTGACCTTGAAATTTTACTTACTATTCTCATACTTTGTGACTTTGACTTAGGATTTTGATCTTCTGTTTGGATGACTGGTTTTATATTCTCAAAGCTGCCACCTGGGGCATTTATGTTTCACAAACTTAGACCTTAATAAATTAAGAAGTGAAGTCTTGAATTTGTGCAGCATTAATAGCACTGGCTCAATTTAAGGAGGGATTCAACACCAAGATGGCGGCGGCATTATTTGTTTTTCTCACTTCCTAGGAAAAGTACAGTCCTTACTTCCTTAAAACATTTGTTACCCTGATTGATATACATATTTGAGTATCCTGATGAAGTTTGAATAATTTCCGACGTAATTTGTAGAAATTATAGCGTTTTTCAAAATTGTGGATTTTGGGAGTTTTATCCATGAGCCAACCACAACGTCATTTCGACGTTATCAGGGGAAAATGGCGTAACAAACGATCGCATTCAAAATGCAATTAAAACATGAATACAAAACGTATTGCATTGAAACTTTACATGTATAAAATAGTAAATTCAATTTTTATTTTAGTGTATTCGTTGACAAATTTACATAACAAGGAAGCGGATGTCACTTCATTGAAAATGGACGAATTTGGAAGAAAAAAATGGAAAATAAAAAGCTTCGTAAAATTTTTATCCCAAATTTAATTTTTCTCATTTAATCATGAAATCATCTCTGTACATTGTTGATCATTCTTTTAGTTTTTGACAAGGATTGATCCACAGGATTTCTAATAATCACCTATCAACTAGAGTCAATTGGCTCGAAATTGCAATTTTTTGAGCGACTGTGTCATCTATTATTCCAGTATCCTGCCTTTGTTTATAACACAATTCATTTAATCTTTTCCTTATGTAAGAGCAATACATTTATGAATATTTTGGAAGTTAAATCAAAATTAATTTCCATAAGCATTAAGAGAACCGGAATGACACTTTTGATATTATGACGTCATCAAGAAATTCACGGATACGTTGAAAAATGCATATTTCAAAGTCTCATAGAAATTTTTCCTGTGGATAGAATCAAATGTAAGTTTGTATGATGAAGGACAGACAAGAAATGAATAATTTCAGAAATTTTGAGAAAAATTGAATTTGGCGTCAAAGTGTTCAATACCTCCTTAAACAAGAATCCTGCTGAAATATTTACACATTCAGTACACATATGTAAATTTCCACATCACAATGATATAGAAATATCCAAAGTATACTGAATCAAGGGGTCCTAAAATCCTGTCTATCCATGCCTACTACAAACAAACCTAGCTATGATTAGCTATTTGCATAATTCTAATGTCTGCAGGCAAGTGTGATGATCCAAAAAGTAATACATGTACTTTATTGTACTAAATTGTATATGATTTTTAGAGAATTTTAATTTGTTATCACAAGATAAAGAATTTGACTTTTATCAAGAAGTAATATTATTCTTACGAAGTGTGCCTCCCATATTCTCCAGTTTATCCTGCTGATCATTATTATACACTATGACGGCTTGATAACCAAGCTCACCTGCTTTCTTAACCTGAAATACAAGCAAAAATTATCTCCAAATAAAAGCTTTAGTTCCAGAACATACATACCGCTACATATTTAAAAAAAAAATGTTATGATCGCTGAGCGATATAAGTCCCCTACCGGCAGCATATATTTATGTACTGCAACTCTGCCTATGAATTACTCTTCAATTAAACATGAGTTTTAATTAAACTTACTGTCTGTGCAGCTCAGTTCTGAGGTTTTATCTGCTTTATCTATACGAAAAAGAGGTCAAGCGTGACGAAAGTTGAACTTGCTCTGTAACTATCCAAGACTAAGCTGAGTATCAAATTTTACCTGAATATCACTATTTGTTGCAGAAAAGAGTCTGGAAAACTGACAAAACTGAATTGTGCAAGTCAAAGGGCATAACTCCTCGAAAATAGGTCAAGCGTGACAAAAGTCGAACTTGCCCTGTAACTATCCAAGACTAAGCTGAGTATCAAATTTCACCTGAATATCTCTCTTTGTTGCAGGAAAAGTCCGGAAAACTGACAAAAATTGAATTTTCCAAGTCATCAAGGGACATAACTCCTCGAAAAATAGGTCAAGCGTGACGAAAGTTAAACTTGCTCTGTTACTATCCAAGACCAAGCTATGTATCAAATTTTCACCTGAATATTTCTATATGTCGCAGACAAAAGTCCGGAAAACTGACAAAAACTGAATTTTCCAAGTCATCAAGGGACATAACTCCTCGTAAAAAGGTTAAGGGTGACGACTGTCAAACTTGCTCTGTAACTATCCAAGACCAAGCTGTGTATTAAATTTCATCTGAATATTTCCATCTGTTACAGAAAAAAGTCCGGAAAACTGACAAAAACTGAATTTTCCAAGACATCAAGGGGCATAACTCCTCGAAGAATAGGTCAAGTGTGACGAAAGTCAAATTTGCTCTGTAACTATCCAAGACCAAGCTGTGTATCAAATTTCATCTGAATATCTCCATCTGTTGCAGAAAAAAGTCCGGAAAACTGACCAAAACAGAATTTTCCAAGTTATCAAGGGGCATAACTCCTCGAAAAATAGGTCAAGCGTGACGAAAGTCAAAGTTGCTCTGTAACTATCCAAGACCAAGCTGTGTATCAAATTTCATCTGAATATCTCCATCCGTTGCAGAAAAAAGTCCGGAAAACTGACCAAAACAGAATTTTCCAAGTCATCAAGGGGCATAACTCCTCAAAAAATAGGTCAATCGTGACGAAAGTCAAAATTGCTCTGTAACTATCCAAGACCAAGCTGTGTATCAAATTTCATCTGAATATCTCCATCTGTTGCAGAAAAAAGTCCGGAAAACTGACAAAAACTGAATTTTCAAAGTCATCAAGGGGCATAACTCCACGAAAAATAGGTTAAGCGTGACGAAAGTCAAACTTGCTCTGTAACTATCCAAGACCAAGCTGTGTATCAAATTTCATCTCAATATCTCCATCCGTTGCAGAAAAAAGTCCGGAAAACTGATATTCGGACAGACGGACAGACGGAGGGACAGACGGACAGACGGACAGACTGACGGACGGACGGACGGACAGACAGACCGAGAGGAAACTAAGAGTCCCCTTCGGCGTTGCCGGTAGGGGACTAATTACATGTATATATAAAGTGTTACATGTACAGTTGTACTATAATCATAAAAATCAATCTTTCAGTTAGATATTCTTAATTTGAATTAGATTGCATAAAATATACCTACCATAATCTCAAATTTACATCCATTTCTCCTTATTAAGGCAATCCAGCCCATTGACAAGTTTTGGGGAGGTCCTGGGTAATAGTTATCACATGGCGTATCATTTTGTGGCTTCACCAGTACCAAATAACCCTAAAAGATGTACATGTTTTTATTTATTTCCATTGTGGCAAAGATTCTAATATCAACAAAAAGTCAAAAATAGGGCAGAATTCAGTCAAATTTCAGTCCAATATGCATCATGTTAACAACACTTAGTATACATGTACAGTGTCTGATGAATGAAATTAATAGAAACAGACTGTTTCTTGTAATCCATGTATTAGTACAAGAGACATATTTTAAGATCACGTTTTAGTGTTAAGGTCTTTTTTCAATTATCAGAAGACCCAAGTCTGATAAATGTAAATGTTATTAAATAATACTTTAAAATAAAGATAAAGAGTCAAAAACCGATTGTCCTGAAGATAAAAACTCCACTACAATTGATCTACATTAAAGATGACCTTACATTAATTCCATTCTCTGGGATAGCTCGGCCAAATTCTGCTCTGGCATCCTGAAAGCTATTCACAGTGGCATTATCCCTCTTACTGATCTGTAAAGGAAGCAAAAGCAATGTAAGACCTAATTGTCTTTTTTAATAGATTCTCTTTGTGTCACATGCACCTACCTTTTTCTTACCACATTCAAAAACATGTCCATTATAAGAACATATCACAAACATTATATGGTAACAAATTCTATAGTTACTTACCACCTCCACATCCCCACTGACAAACGACACATGGAAGAGGGCCAGAAGGTTCAGTACCGTAAACAAATAAAGTCCTGTTACATGGCGTGGTATTGGACAGTAATAAGGCATCTTTGTCGACTGTAATTAGAAATGATAAACAGTTTACTCAAACTCAGATAACTGGAATTTCCGCTTAACTTGAACTTTTTTTAAAAGTCCTGTTTCTCTTCCATTGGTTTCTATGTATTTTTAATCCTGATAACTCAGTGATAAAGAAAGGGACATCAGACTTATTAAAAATTGATTGCTGGTCATGTACTTAGTAAGTCAAGCCTCCTGATAAGTCAAACTTTTTCTGATGGTCCCTTGAAGTAAATTGAGAGTAGACTGTATCGAGGAATAACCAAGGAGGAAGTTTCATTTACTTTTTCATGCTAATACTGGTACACTCGCATATTAGTCGTTACCGTCGTGTATCTTGGGACAACTTTTTAATGAACAGATTTTAAATTAAAGGAAAATGTTATTTCTTTTGAACATGTTCAATAAAATAAATAAACATTTCACACTTAACCACCATAAATAGAAATTGAGATATGACTGATTCCATGTTACGGAAAGTAAGTGGCGATTTTACCCTAAGTATAAGGCAAGAAATCGCTAGTTGTCGGCTCAGAACAATGCAATTCAGTTAAGGTCTTTAGCCAGTCTGGCTAGTTCAGCAGCATATTTTGGTAGCCCGATGAAATATTTGGTAGCCAGGGCGGTCGGCTAGTGAGTTTTCACGAAGACTGAAATATTAGTGTAATTTTCCATAGAATAGATGGGAAAATGTAGCTATTGAGGTAGAGAATACTTGGGGTGAAAATAGTTAAAGTTTGAGCCTTTCCTCAGTGTAAGGAAATATTTTCAATAATACACTGCATAAAATCCAATATGGCTAAATTATAACATACAAATTGTGATAGGAACCGAGTCATGGCTCTCCCCAGATATTGGTGATAGCGAAATCTTCAGTCCTGACCTAGGTTGCTCTGTATTTAGAAAGGACAGGGTTAACAACACAACAGGTGGAGGTATTTTCATCTTAGTTAGAAATGGTATTGTTGCATCAAGGTACACCGATGCTGATGCAGAATGTGAGGTACTCTGGGTAAAGGTTGAGGTAAGTGGAAACAAACCCCTTTTAGTAGGTGCTTACTATAAGCCTGAGGAAAATAATGAGTAGAGTTTATTAGAACTGAACAAGTCTCTCTCCTCAGTCTCAAATAAGGAAATATTACCTGGTTACTAGGAGATTTTAATACACGTATGCCTAAAATGGACTGGCCTAAGCATAGCCCAATTCCCGAATGTAAACTCCCCACACTTTATAATACCTTTGTTGAAATTCTTGATGACCACAATCTCCAACAACTTGTTGATACATCGACCAGAGGTGATAATATTTTAGACCTTTTCTGTACAAACAACCCTACACTGGTTTCAAAAGTGTCTACCATTCCTGGATTGAGTGATCACAGCATTTTATCAGTGGAGTCAACCATTCGCCCAAAGGTAAGTAAGGTGCAACCCAGAAATATTACCCTGTACAAGAAAGCTGACTGGGAGGCTTTCAGGTGACTTCAGAGATCAGGTCCTCCGTGACAAAGGTAAATATGACATTGAATCATTATGGATAGACCTAAAACATCAGATTCAGAATGGCATCAAGAAACACATTCCATCTAAGAGGGTGAGTGGTAAGAACAAACTCCCCTGGGTCACACATGATATCAAAAAACTTATATGTTTTATAAACATGGTAAATTATTCTATAAGCAACGATCAACGAAAGATCCATCTGATAGGCTACATTACAAAAACACCAAACATCTTGTTCAGAGGAAGATGAGGTCAGCTTACAACAGGTATGTTGAAAACATTTTAGGTATCATGGACACGCATACTACTGAGGATGTCCCAGCTGAAAAGCAGACATATGTCCCTAAAAAGCTTTTCAAATTCCTGAAGCATGCTAAACAGGATTCTGGCTCTATAGTTACCCTTAAAGATCATGGTAAGGAATTTTCAGGGGGTGTAGAGAAGGCAAATATCTTGAATCGCCAGTTCCAGTCAGTGTTCAGCCAAAAGACCCCAATCTCCCTTAAACAGCTATGCCAGATGAAGGTAAGTGACTCTGGTCTGGATGCAGCTCCATGTCCCGATACCAGGTATGCCAACATGCCAGACATTGAGGTAGGTACCGAAGGCATCAGGAAACTCCTCAATAACCTGAAAACCGACAAGGCTGACCCAGACCAAATCAAGCCACTCCTCTTGAAAGAGCTGCAACTGGAGTTGTCTCCCATCATACAGGTACTATTTCAGCTTTCTCTGGACTCCAGCACACTTCCTCAGGACTGGAAAAGTCCCCTCTACAAAAAAGGTGACCGTACAAAACCTGCAAATTACCATCCCATTTCTATAACTTGTATCCTCTGTAAAACCCTAGAGCACATCATCACTTCAAAATAAGTAAAGCACCTATCTTCTAATATTATTCTCTTTGACTTTCAGCAAGGCTTTTGGGAAAAACGTAGTTTTGAAACCCAATTAGTAATGTTAATCGATGAACTTGCACATAACATCTGAAAAGGTAACCAAACAGATTTAGTTCTTTTAGATTTTAGCAAGGCATTTGATAAAATCTCTCATGAAAAACTTATCTTTAAACTTCATGAGTACGGCATCAGAGGTAAAAACTTAAAATGGATTCGAGCCTTTTTAAACAACAGGTCCCAACAAGTCGTGGTCGATGGTACTCAATCATCGTCCATCCCTGTCACTTCTGGAGTGCCACAGGGATCTGTCCTTGGCCCCATCTTATTTTTAACCTATATAAACGACCTCCCTGAACATGTCACTTCACAGGTAAGACTTTTTGCAGATGATACTGTTCTATACTTAACTCTCCACAAAAATTCAAACCCCCTTACTTTACAGCAGAACTTGCAAAACCTAGAATTATGAGAGAAACTGTGGGATATGGAATTCAACCCCAGTAAGTGCCAGGTCATCCATGTGTCAACATCAAGGTCACCTATACATACACAATATGTGCTCCATGGACAGGTGCTGGAGTCTGTTCCTTCAGCCCGGTCGTTATGATTTCTGAAAAGGAATATCAGGGCAGTCTATCTGCAGCTCAAAGCAATGGCCTACAAAGCTCTTGTGCGTCCTCAACTTGAATACGCATCTTGAGTATGGGACCCGTATACGGCTGCAGCCATTAAACAGATCGAAATGGTCCAGCGGAGAACTGTGCGGTGGGTTGTCAATGATTATTCCTATACATCTAGTGTCACCTCCATAATATCAGATCTTGGGTGAAGGTCCCTCGAGCAAAGGAGGAGCGATGCAAGGCTAACTCTCATGTTTAAAGTTGTCCATCATCTTGTCGCTATCCCCTCTGATCAATTTGTCCCCCCACTCTGTCCTACTAGACACTCTCACAGTTTCTCCTACAGACAGTTACAGGCAACTAAAAATGTTTTAAAGTATTCTTTCTTCCCACTCACTATTGTGCAGTGGAACAGACTTCCAGATTGTGTCTTCTCACTGCGAAAGCTTGACCTGTTCAAATTGGCAGTGAGCAGGATCCACCACCTCAAACCTTAAATCAAAAACTTTTTAATCTTTAATTGTAAATACTGTTCTTCTGAACTTTTATCCCACTCATGAGACTAGTCTATCTTCTTTTGAAATTTTAAGCTGTCAACCACCCTATATTCTTATCTTTTTACAGTCTGTGCGAAACGCATCGGACCGTCGGACCTGTTTGGCAAATTTACGTTCGGTCCGATTCATACCATTAGTCATTTCGGACCAAATGTCCGATATGGGTTTGAATTTTATACTCCCTGAATCGACATCCGGGCGGTATCCCGAAAACGCGAAAATAGAAAATAAGGGATTGAAAATTGGAATTTAATTGAATTTTTGAAACTGTACAAACATTAAATGACATCACGTGGGCAAATGTTGAGGAAGTGATACAAAATTTCCCTGGAAAACCATTGTAACGGAAAATATATCCTTTAACAATGAACACGATCCTGACGATGAGAGGAAACAATTCATTTTACATACGAGAAAAAGAGACCTGCCAGAGAAAGTTTTCTGCATCGTGTTAGGTCAGTCATCCTTGGTTTGAGTATGACCCAGAGAATGTTATGGCTTGAAGTTTATGCACCACATTCTCAAAATCACATGAAATCAATAGAATCCCCAAAGTCAACCCATTTGTATACGTTAAATGTGCACCAATTTCAGGTCAGATGGTCGGGAATTTTAAAGAGATTAATGACTTGATTGAAGAATATACATGTAATGTATGTCTAAAGGTGGTGGGGGTTTGGAAATTAAGTGACTTGTAAATTATATTTTTACTGAATTTTTCTGGTCAGATGCATTTGCTTCCTGTCCTATGTGATAGCAAAAACTGTCTGACCGAATGTCCTATGTGTGAAAAAAAAGTTTCGTGTAGACTGTTTTTACCTTTTAACAGCTGCGCACCCTTCACAGAGTACTCGTTAACGAGGGCGTGAAGTACAGAGAGATAGATAGATAGCAGTTTGCTCATACCCCTTAATCCCATACATTAATTAACGCATGCCTATTTCACATCTATTATATAGTAGGCAGTGGCTCCGGATACGAACGTTCGTATCTTTAGACCTATGTCTCGGCATACGAACACAAATCGTAGTGAGCTTCTGCATATATATTTCAATTTGGTTCGTTTTTTTTTTTTTTCAAGGCATCTAGTGTTCAAATTGTATCTTTTTTTGTGACATATTCTGAAAAGTTAATTAAGTAAAAAGCACGGAGTTGCAGCTACATGTACGTATTTATTATCGTCTCAAAACTTTCAAAAACTTCAAATTCTGCTGGAGCGACGGAACGTCAACTGGTACGTGCACACAACAGCCGACAAGTGCGCGTCTATTACTGATCAGTGATCACTATAATTATGATTGAGAGCATAGGAAATAGCCTCTTGTCCCGGTTGCTTAATTACAGATTATGCAGAATAAACTCATATACCTTGATAAGGTTACAAAAATCAACTTTGGACACATGACCAGAGTCACGTGACAGTTACAGACCAATCGGAAACATGTTCGTACGTCGAGACATAGGTCTAAAGATACGAATGTTCGTATCTGGAGCCACTGCCTATATAGTAATCCAACTTTTTATCTCTGTATACCTATGTTTTAAGTAAGGTGAAGAGAAATAAATCAGTACAGTTCAGTTCACACACAAAAAATAACCGAATAGGAACAACATGCGAAACAGGAGAAATATTGAAGCTAGAGTGATGCATGATGTTGACACATTATAAATGGGAAACAGACTCGGACTTCAGTGGGCGCCATTTTAAAAATAGTCTTTTATGCCGTTACAAATAATGGGGATCCGAATGGATGTAAAAATGTGACTTTTTTTTTGTTTTTGTTTTTGAATTTTGTTTACATCCATCAATGAACTTGGACATTTATCTCTGCTATCTGGGGATCGTCTTTGTCACTATTTACAAATGGAAAGGCAGATGTGATTAATTTATCTATACAATATTTTAACACACCTAATATAATATTCAATGGAGAAACCCCATTCTTTTTCCTTTACGCAAGAAGTTTTCCTCCCTCTGTAAAAATGGCGAAGTCAATACTAACTCTAGAGACGAAACGGATATGCAATTCCCGGTAGGACATGCAGTGGTGAGCTATTACCGACTAAATACATTTCTTTCTTTTTTCGATAACGGATTATTCAGTCGAAACCCACTTTTCAAAATAGTTTTTATTGCCCCGATTTTGTAACGTTGCCTACCCAGAATAGCTCCAGGGACAGAACCAGGACATCAACTGAATGGGAACGGGACACTTTTCAAGGTGACGACTTGCGAGGCCCGAATGGGCCGAAAGGACGTGCGGGCCGGGGCCTGAGGGTATGGTAGGGTTTTTCTTCTTCTGTCAGGTGGTTGGCCAAGGTCCTTTAAAAGTGGAAGCACTTTTGAATACAGTGTTTAGAGATCCATCGTGAGGCCCTATTAATGGGTCCGATGCAAAGCCCTTTGGGATTAAACAAGGCCGGATTCAGGGGGGTCGGCAGGGGGGTCGAGAACCCCCCCCCCCCCCATCCCCCGGTCTCCGATTCTTTTTTTTGGGGGGGGGGGGAGGGGTAACATCAGCACTAGAATCAATTTTTTTTAAAAACTGCAAACGTAGTAAAAATTGCTTAATGTCCACCAGAATTCACCATTCTAAAATAATTTGAAATTTACAAATTTTTTCTCAGATATATACTGCATGGATGGGGACAATTTATCGCCACTTTTACACCATTTCTGTAACTTTCTGAACGAATACCAAGTATCTCACCCTTTTGTTCATTGACATCTCTCGAACATTTGTACATTTAAGAAAATTTTGCGAATCGCATGCAAAACCATGGTGTTGGCGGGAATTTGTCGCCAGCCAGTAGACCTATTCTAGTGCATATCGATTCGATACCGTATCAATTGGAGTATAAATGGATCCGTACAGACAATCACGAAGTTTTTGTAATGTATGTCGCTGAGGGGGTATTCTGTTTATTTTATGCCCGTAGTTATTGTATCTTTTTTTTTTTATCTCAATTTCTAAGTTTAACTGGAAATTAACAAATGCTATAACATAAATAATTGTTCAGTTTGCAAAAGCAACTTGTCTTGTTTATACTTGAGAGTGTTACCTCGTCCATTTAAATTGACCAAATGAGGCCAGTCCTTGGGTACACGGCCTATATAGTCAGAGAATAGCAGGACTTCAAATGAACATCCCTGCGCCAGTATCTCCTTCAATACGAGGCTCACAACATGTCAAAGAGGCCTCGTAGATATGACCTTGAAAATCATTACGGTGTCGTCCTTTCACCATAAACAACTTTTGATGAATATCTGGAGTAAATGCTGAAATCTAGAAAGAAAGCATGGTTTTCCTATTTAAATTAAACCACTAGCTGTGGCCTTGACATTTGACCTTGAAAATCTACATTTGTAGGTGTAGTTCTCCCGCCATACAATGTTTAATGTATATCCGAAGTAAAGTGTCAGTTTTTCTATCGTTGCCCATTAAGACCTTGACCTTTGACCTCTGGCATTGAAGATCAATAGGTGTTCCTTCCCCACCATGTTCGTATTAAGTTTGATTAACATGATGAATATCTTAAGTAAACCATGTCCTCTTGAGTGTACACAAGTTTTTTGCTGTGGTTTTTTGTTGCTTTTTTTGTTGTTGTTGTTGTTTTTTTTTGTTTTTTGTTTTTTTTTTTTTTTTTTTTTTTTTTAATTAACGCCCCTTGTGACATTGATCGAGCTTTGAAATCAACAGGTGTTGTCTTCTCAACTTACATGCAAAGTTTGAGGAAGATTGGCGGTAAACTTTGACATCTAGAGTGTCCACAAGGTTTCACAATTATCGTCCATTATGACCTTGACCTTTGACCTTTGACCACTAACCTTTGAAAATCAAGAAGTGTTGTCGTCTTGCATGCAAAGTTTGATGAAGATCGGAGGTGAAATGCGACCTATAGAGTGTCCACAATTTTTCATCGCCCATTGTGATCTTGACCTTTGACCTCTGAATTTGAAAATAAAATTAGATGTCGTCTTCTCACCATGGACAACATACGTGGAAACCCAGTTAACCGTCACAACATGTCAAAAATATTGCAATAAATGTTATAGAAACGTGATTTTGTATGGTTCCAGATAATATCAATAAAACATTTTTGGAAACATTTCATTTTGTTCAGCGCTCTTAAATGTAATAAAACGTTTTAAAAACATTCCATACAACTGCACATGCAGCGTTTTAAAAATGTCCTCGGAGCGTTTTGTCAGAAATGTTTCAACAGAACCTGTTTAAAACCATGCAAAAATATTTCGAAAATGTTATGTGTTACCTGTGGGAAGTTTGATGGAGATCGGAAGTAATCTGTGGCCTCTAGACCCACATACCACTAGTTAACACGCTGCACCACATAGCGATCCGAAGTAAAAAAGGATCCTATATATGCCCCTTCATGTGAAAAGGTGGTTGGCGGAATTTAAGCGCGGCAGACAATGCCGTGAGGACGACCCTCGTCCTGGAAGGCATGTCACTGATGCAACTCCAAAAATTATCAATAATTTGAAATATCCATTAACGTTTTCGTGAATTTCTTGATGACGTCATAATGTTGAAAGCGTCACTCCAGTTCTCTTAAAGCTATTGGAAATTAATTTTGATTGAACTTCCAAAATCTTCATAAATGTATTGCACTCACATATATGGAAAGCACATTGTCATTGATTTTTCCTGTCACACGAGGGGATGCTACGCCTTGCGTTGCCTTATAGTTTTATTCTATTCATTATATCAGAACGAACCTTTGAGTACCTTCTTAAAGGTTTTAAGGCCTTAGGGTACAATACTCTACTTCTGAAAAGTCGAGGGACTCCTCAAAATGTACCTTGTATGACTGGAATATTTTGAGATTTTCCTCAACTTGAGGAGAGATGAGAATGATGAAATATTTTTATAATTTGCCAACTTTCATCAACTCGTCTCTCAACCTTAAAAATCTTAGATTTCACATAAAATACGTCACGAGATCGAAAAGGAAATTTTCTTAAAGTTAATGATTTATAAATTAAACAATGTAATTTGTGTTTTCTACTTAAATCTGTATTGAATTTGCCTTTTTTTTTAAATATACATATTTTGAAGAAATTCAATTATTTGAGGTAGGTATTGATCGAGCTCCCTCATCTTTCCTCGAGCAAGTTGAGGAGTCACTCAGTGGCGGATCCAGCGCCCCCTTTGCCGGGGGGTCAAGGGGCGAATTTTGCCGATTTTTACTGAAAATAGGTCAAAATACACCTGTTTTTGGAAAATTTTAGATCAGTGCCGGGGGGCGGACGCCCCCTCCGCACCCCCTAGATCCGCCACTGTCACTAGCTCAACTTTGAGGAAAACTCTCAACTTTGAGAAAAAAATTTTAAATGCTTGAGGAAAACCTCAAGTTGAGGCATGTGTAGTATAAAATGTGTTAATTCGAATTATTATCCCCTAAATGTGCGGTCTGAAAAAAAATAAAATCGGTGCATTCTGTCTGGTGAGCTATGTTATTGTGTTCAAAATAAGCATATTTCATTTATAAGTATATTAAGTGCCATGTCTTTTTTCCCTTTTATTGCGAAATCTGACGAATGCTGACGGAAAATTACGAAATATACTATATTGTGGTCACGTGATTTGTTTCATCCGGGGCTTTCACATTTAGGTTTCAGAAATGGCGTCGAGTGCAAGTACAGGTGTTGAGACAACTACAACGATCCCTCCATCTAATCCTTCCCTTAAACAGAGAATTGATGATTTTCTAACCTTTCTTTATAATGGCGAGGAAGGGACTGTACTCGGAAGAACAGCAATCAGTTGGGGTAAGTTGAGAATAAAATAGATAGAAAGCGTTGTCGGATTACTTCACCTTGAAGAGCCCTGTTATTACTTGGTAAAGTATTGAAAACGTTATTTGACATACATTTGAGCATGTTGAATTTCACTCTTGCGATAAAATTTAGATGCGCATATTTGATTTATAACCATTTGGTCCATTTAATAATCATTGATATAGAGGAAAGGGCAGGAATGTGCGAAGCCAAATGACCTCTGCAGCTTGTCCTGTTTGAGGGGCCCTCAGTGGGAGGTAGCGTCAGTTTAGAAATTGTGAATGGTTAACCCTGTCGTGCTTGCATTGGTGATATTGACTTCAGAAACACTGATATAAAATTTATAATGATTTATACAATTATGGTTTACATAAATTTAGAAAGAGCAGTATCCAGTAGAGCTAAAGTAAAGCAAGTTACTGAAATATTTCCTAAAAAAATGTGACCCAAATAAAGCTATTTTTAAATTCAAAAGGACTGATAGATTTGAGTATTGAATGTTTTTCTTATTTCTTTCTTTGTATAAATCAGTTTGATATTCATACAACCTCTAATTGTCTCATTCATATTGGATCACCTTGACATCTCGACAAACTCCTTTGCATTGCCAGAGGCAAAGTGTCGCATGGATTTATTACCTGTTTAGAAAGTGACAGGAACAAGGAGCGTGGCTAGAGAGTCACCTTCAAACCTAATAAAACATGTATATTTACAAGTAAAAAATAGTTAAGGACGAAAAGTAAATAGAAAATGAAAAAAATATATATATAGATATTTCTTCATCAATTTAAATGCGTATTTGATGCATTGAAATGATGTTTGAATGAAGTTTTTAATAAGTAAAAGTTTATGAATGAAGAGCTGAGGGTATTGATAATGTCACCAACTAATTTACATGTAATTGAAAAGGAATGCCTTTAGGACATTGTTAAACATGCTTGTTCTAGTAAAGTTTTGTAAAGAGTCAATGACTCTTTGTAAGTTTGTAAAATAACAGCCTTGGTTAGAATGACTTTATTACTATACGTCTGTAACACATAACGGTACATGTATCCTGTATTTGGATTTCAGCCTTAAATCATTTACCATGGACAGATAGAGGAGTGAAATATAGTAAATCAATGATTATTCAATTTCATTAATCTTGGGACTGTCACTGCCTCACACATTCACTTGACCAGAGCTCTTTTTAGAATCATGATAAATCACAAGATTTGGCTAAAATTCTGCATTTAGTTTTTTTCCTGCTTCTTATTAAATCTAAATGAATAGAGATATGAAAATGGAAAAAATTGAATTGGTAGGCGCAATAAATTACATTGTATTTCATTTTACAGATATCCTTCATATTGATTATGAAATTTGTCCAAAACTTGAAAGAATGGTTTTCTGTATTTGAGTGTATTCTTTAATTTTGCTATTGCAAATTTCTTACATCTTTTGTCGGATAAAATTCTTTTGGACTGACTTAAGTTTGCAGTGCTTTTTATTGTCCACACTGACAAAACTACTGAAATGTCTGACAATAGTGAAACAGATTTCAACATACCTGCATACATCATTTACATGTAATTTAAATTACAAACTCTATCTCAATAAAATACAGTAGATAACCAGTGATTGGGAAAGACAGGGGCCATGCACCATACACGTAGTCCCATTAATTTGCAAAATGGCCCATTGAAGTCTCGGTGCTTTCTTAAGAAATATCCCATTGAAATTTTAGAAAATCTTGGAAAATGGCCCATTCACAAAACTTCCTTCCCAATCACTAGATAACATTTACAGAGCACTATCAATTTACATTTGTACCTTTGTCATAAAGATAGATACAAAATTTAGCTGTAAGTAAATTATAAAAGATAAAAAGAATATGAGGATTTAAAACTCTACTCTATTTTACATGTACATTGTATTTCTCTACACTTTGATTTCAGGTCAGATTGGGCTGTTTTACCTCATTTACTACTCATGTCTAGCTGGTTTCTTTGCCGCCATGATGGCTGTATTCTATCAAACATTAGACTGGAACTTCCCTAGGTTACAGGGACCAGACACTCTTCTAAAACAAAACCCAGGTGATAATCTTTCATTTTTTCCCGTAATCAAATTTTTAGAGAGGGAATTCATTATTCAATTATTATTTCACAATTCATTATGCATGCAGCATATTTCAAAACCATGAATATTTCACAATGCATGAATAGTTCATGATCATGATTGAAGATGCATGCTTAGAGAATGCAATTTTAAAATTTGTGACATTATATTGTTTTGTGTTTGTAGGAATGGGATTCCGTCCATTGCCTGATGTAGGGACAACACTTGTGAGATTTGTGAAAGCTGACGCCTCTACATATTCACCATACACCGACCACATAGAAGCCTACTTGGAATGTAAGTTACTATACTTATGGGTAAGATACTGGTTTATGGCAACAATACTGGCCTGATACTGACCTGGAGCTATACATGTACCAACAAGTAGAGAAACAAGTTATAACCTGTGTCAGTTTGAGAAAATTTACAAATGTCAGTGTGCACGAAAAACCATGGCCCTGCGGGAAAATGCTGCATGAATTTCAGTCGGGCCACATGAATTCAATTTAATATAGACCAATTGGCTTTATAAATTTTGTAACAGCATACCTGTACCTGTTTTCAAATGATATCCAGCAAAACCTCTAAGTAACGGTCTATTCAATAGTCAATTTGTGTATTCTGACCTTTTGGCAATTATTAAAAAATTTAATTGTGTTCTGTAATAATATCAGATCAGTTTCCCTGCAAAGCCAGTTTAAGTGCCCTTTTCACACACTTTTAAGGGACTTTATTTTGATAATATGGGGAGATTTGTAAATGAATTTTAAACAAAGTTTTATTTTTCAAAGAATAATTCATCAAGTTTCAAATTTCATCCGGCCTAGGTGACTTGGTGAAGGGCCACATGAATTTCAGATCATGTGGCCCTGATGTCTTTTTGATTCAAAAGTTTTTGGTGTACATCATTTGTACATCGAAATGTATGTCCAAATTTTGACTATTTAAGATTTACTAGTATTCAGCTTCTAATCACCCATTGACATCTAACAACTTTGCTTATGCAAACAAGAAAATACATTACCAATATAATATGGCACCTTCTGTGATGAAAACTTGCGAAATTGTGTAATAGAAAAACAAAAACAAAGTGTAAAAATATTACAAAGGTACATCTACAGTTTAAGTCTTAACATTTGTAATGCATTATATAGTTTTATGAAATATGTTTAGTAATATTGATGAGGTCTTTTCAGACTATGAGAATCAGAACTTGGGATCCCAGGATGGTGGACAGGTGGCTGATTGTAAATCAGTAACTGGACGTCGTGACCCTAAGGACTGGGATAAAGCCTGTCAGTTTGACTTAATTGACCTTGGTGCCGACTGTATCAAACAGCAAGCTTTTGGATTTGATGATGGAATGCCTTGTATCCTGCTTAAATTGAACAGAGTAAGTAATTTTAAGGTTGAAAGTGTCAGACTTGGCCAATTCTAGTAAATGTCCTTAATGTTGTAAAATCGGAAAAATGTTAATATCGATTATTGGAAACTATCGGAGATGTACAATCGATATATCAATCGAAAAAAAAATGGACATTTTCTTGTTTGTTTTGAATCTTTTCAGAAGGAGAATACTCAGTGCTTATGATTTAAGAATCTGAGTTTTATTTAAAATCATAGAAAGAAATTAAATTTTGACCATTCCTTGTTCTTATAGCAAAATATAACAAACAAATCATACAAAACAACATAAAATTTGACTAGGTGCACAACAAATGAACAATAACAACTTGACTAGCATTCAGTGAATCATGTATTCACAATTCATTTCATAATATATATAAACGATATGTCTGCAATGTCAATTATTCAGTTTGACCTATCTTTATTTGCATACCTTCGCGTCAAAGTAACTTCAACAGCGACAATCAATTTTCAAAACTATTATCGATAGTCAGCAACTTTCAAATTTCATGGACGATAGCAGCGACATCGGCGACTATCTTTACAACACCAAATATCATATAAAACTCTTAAGAAATTAAAAAGTAAAACCAAAATTTCTGGAAATCTCTAATGCCTCATCAGCTGTATAGTAGGTACATGTATTATATGGATTTTTTTTTTCATGCCATCTCAGGGATCTAGAATTCCCATTTCCCGTTGCCCGGGGCAAGTGAAAAGTTAGGATGGGATAGTGCAAAGCAAGTGTTCATTTGCCCGTGGGCAAGTCGACTTACTAAATGAGTTTATCCTTTTAATTCATATTTCTTTCTTATCTCATAATTCTAAGACAGGGTTTTATTTTATTCTAAGGAATTATGCATTTGATTTGCTCAATTTTCACTACATATAAACATGGGTTTTTAAAATAAGTTGCAGTATCACTGTCTGTATACGATATACAGTTCGTTATATAATTTCTTTTGGGCAAGTGATTTTTAGGGTTGGGCAAGTAAATTTTATGTGTTGAATTGCCCGTGGCAAGTAGTTTTGAAAAAAAATTCTAGACCCCTGCATCTCCTTGATTCTTTTAGGGGGGTAAAATGATAGAATTTAGAAATGATTCAGTCCACAAACAATTCTTTTCCCCAAAAATATTGGCAACCTGGCCTCTAGGTTGTACATGTATAATATCTTTATCAAGTACTCCACTTCTAAAAGTTGTCCCAAAATGATATCAAAGAATACAGCATGTGTAGCCTTGACACACATTCCTTACTGTTTTACAGTGCAAGTAGAACAGTGTATTAATAAGTCAACATTCATCCTTATCGTGTCAACTTCATATTCAGAAATTGTAATTATTGACACGTTCATTAATGTTTGCATTATAGATATTTGATTGGCAGCCAGAATCATTCTCCAATGCAAGTGTACCATCAGCAGTCCAAGGGCAGTGGGAACCTTTCCATATTACTGTTAAATGTACAGGCGAGGTTAGTCAAAATTAGAATATATAATTATAGGGCTTATGGAGAGAATCTAAACGCAAACTGATTAAAATGTTTTCATTAAGATAACTTTTCAAAAAATTATTTGTCTCTCTCAAACTTGTCAATATTTCACGAAATGGAATTTGCATGTTTTATAAAATTATGTTTCCTAACAGTGATAAATTCTGTTATATGTGATCTGTGGAAAAAAAATTAATTATATAATTTTGTTTTTGTGTAGAACCCCTCGGATGTTGACAATATTGGACCCATTGAATACTACCCCTCCGGAGGTTTCCATTTTAAGTATTTCCCTTTCCGCAATCAGCAGACCTATAGGTCTCCATTGGTTATGGCTCGCTTCGTGAGACCCACCCCAGGAGTACTTGTAATGGTGGAATGTAGGGCCTACGCAAGAAACATCAAACATGATAAACTTGAACGGGCTGGAATGGTTCATTTTGAATTGATGGTAGATTAATCCTGGTTCAAAATAGGAACTTTTAAAAAATTTCAATTGCATCTTCAAAGGAAATACTTCTTTTTCAATTTCATATGCAATAAAAACCAGTGTTTTAACAATAGGTACTTCTGTTGTGATCATAAATTCAGGGAATCATTTGCATAAAACAGATACTCTATAACATTGACCTAAGTCACAAATTATGGGAGGGACAAATTTTCTTGAAAGTTATACTCCAAAGATGATTAACAATGTGGCATAAACTAAATAATTAAGTCATGTATGTCTACAAATGTGTTAAGATGTGATGCAAACCAAATAGAACTTCTCAAGAGTATTACCCTCCACTGGCATAAGTACCTAGGTAGTATTTTATTTTGTCAAGTCATATGTTATAACTGATGAATAGTTGATCTAAAGCTACCTGGAGCAGTTCTTCATCTGTGTATAACAAGTGGCTGGTAAAGTGGTTAAACACTTTCACAAGAAAAATGAAACTTCTTCAGGCTGTTGTATTTCTAAACATATCCACTTTCCCCTTGGTGTTGAACATTCCTGAAGATGTTATCATATTTACATGTATGTTATGTCCATCAAAGCTTTATTGTTTTTATTTCTATGAATGCAGCTTTCAAAATGTAAATGGTGTCATAAACCTATCATTTTTGCACACGCACGAGTTAAGAATTTTTTACCCCATGCTCAATCGCTGCATATGATGTTATAGACAATTTTTTTTTTTCAGTAGGATAGAAGGAAAATAGGCATCCTTGTTTGCTTTTATTGTTATCAAATTGTATGTGCAATTCTCAGTTTGAAAATCTCATTTTCCTTAGGATTAGCTTGCCAAATATGCACTTGGTACTGTATTATTGTTAAACTCAGTATCAAAACAGAAGCAGTACAATATTACAATACAATGCTTGGTGGTAGCTATATGTCTTTGAGTAGGTGGTGCATTTAACATGAGACTTTTTGATATTGATATTTTACTGATGTTTGTATGTTATTGTTGTAACAAACTGAATTTTTTTTAAACCAACTGATTTTCATTTAATTCATTATATTGATACAATAATGAATCATTTCACATTTGTTAACATGTTTGTGTAGATAATTTTTTAAGCGAGACACAATTTTGTTACTAGATGACTTTGTGTCGTTATGATGTAGGGAAGGCTGAATTTGAGGCTTCACCCTTCTCTGTATCATTTGAGGCATTCTTCAGAAAATTTCGTCTGTTTGTGTATATAGCTGTAGATAACACTAGGTGTAACGATCCCATGCATAATTAATAATGATAGTATAAAAGTCAGAATTACCATTCTATTATTCTTAATAGATTTTTAGTTAAACTGCATTTTGAATGAGATTGGAATTCATCTGCAAGTTTTTGTAAATAGCTTTTATCTAAGTAAAGTGACACACACTGAAAAGAACTTACTAGTAAGATGATATATATTGAAATTCTTAAAGTGATTATTCAATGATATGAAAAGTCTTGGACTGCAATTAAAACACGGGTGTATCTTTGTGTAATTCTGTCAATTCACCATGAACATTTGGCCTTCATGTTTTATAAATTTGCAAGTGTGAAAAAATGTCAAGGTTTGCAACTTGGATGTTACTAGGAGTGAATGCTTGTGTGATGAATGAAAAGCTAGTGATATTCAAGATGACAAATAGATTTTAGAAATAAACGATCTTCATAAACTTTGTATCTTTTCCTTTATTTTCATTTAAGAAAACAAATGGTTAATTGTTGAGATTTTCTAATTTTTAGAGGACCTCTGTGCACCATACCACTATCTAATCGACTTGTGGTTCAAATATTCTTATATAATTCATGTTTAAATACATTGCTTAACGTATCCAATGTACAAATGGAGATCTCGCTGACGTCTCCTCCATTTAAACAGTGTTGCAATTATCTCGGTAATCTTCAGCAGCATAGCGATAGTTTCTGTGGTTAGAAAGCAGTTGGCATGTTGACCTTTGATGTTGGAAACCAACTTTATGTTGCATTATGGTATTTTTAGGTAACAATATGTCATAATTCTATTGTAAAATACACTTGATACATGTATTTACATGTATTTGTACAACAGATACCTTAATGTGCACTGGAATGCATATCCAATGCATACTATATGTGCATTGTACTTTTTTTCTTCATCCAACAATGGTTTGTATGGGTCATGGAATTTAGTTTAGCTTGGCTAAGGTCTTGAAAAGTCATGGAATTTTGAAAAAGGTCATGGATAGTGATTTATTTCATGTTTGAAATTTAAGACAATATGCGAAAATTTCAATCACCTTTAGGGTCATGGAAAATTGATAAAGCTTTGTGAAAAGATGTGGAATTTGATGGCAAAAAAATTGTACAAGCCATGTGTTGAAGTATTTAATGGAGACAAAATTTATTTTCTGTTGTAAAGTTGAATGCAACTTTCCAGATTACCCAAAACCTTCAATTTGGCCTCCACAACAGTTCTGTTGGGGTCTCTGTATGTGGATAAAACATCATTTGGTCTCTACAACAGTTCTGTGGGCTCTCTGTATGTGGATAAAACATCATTTGGCCTCTACAACAGTTCTGTGGGCCCTCTATATGTGGATAAAACATCATTTGGCCTCTACAACAGTTCTGTGGGCTCTCTGTATGTGGATAAAACATCATTTGGCCTCCACAACAGTTATGTGGGGTCTCTGTATGTGGATAAAACATCATTTGGCCTCTACAACAGTTCTGTGGGCTCTCTGTATGTGGATAAAACATCATTTGGCCTCCACAGCAGTTCTGTGGGCTATCTGTATGTGGATAAAACATCATTTGGCCTCCACAACAGTTCTGTGGGCTCTCTGTATGTGGATAAAACATCATTTGGCCTCTACAACAGTTCTGTGGTCTCTCTGTATGTTGATTAACATCATTTGGACTCAACAACAGTTACATCGGGCCTCTGTATGTGAATTAACATCATTTTGCCTCCACAACAGTTTTGTGGGCTCTGTATGTGGATTACGGTAATGTCATTTGGCCTTCACAACAGTTCAATGGGGCCTCTGTGGATTAACATCATTTGGCCTCCACAACAGTTCTGTGGGCTGTCTGTATGTGGATAAAACATTTGGCCTCCACAACAGTTTTGTGGGCTCTCAGTATGTGGATTACGGTAATGTCATTTGGCCTTCACAACAGTTCTGTGAGGGCTCTGTATGTGGATAAAACATCATCTGGCCTCTACAGCAGTTCTGTGGGCTCTCTGTATGCGGATTAACATCATTTGGCCTCCACAAAAGTTCTGTGGGCTCTCTCAGCCTCTCTGTATGTGGATTAACATCATTTGGCCCCTACTGTTGAAAACGGTCCCTTTAAATAATCTGTGCTCTCTATTTCAAATGTTCTTTATATAACAAGGGCAGCCTTGAAATGGTTATTTTTTTGAAGAAAAAAAAATGTTGAACTGATTAAATAAGGGCGACCCCCCCCCCCCCTCACACACACAAAAGGTTTCAACCTAAGTTATCTAAATGAATACTTCTCATACGGGAGATCGACAAAACCCAATTACCCTCAATTAAAAGAAAGTATGGGTGGGGAGCTATACTGGGCCCTACAGGTCGAGCTCGTATCCTTTTCTCCTGAATAAAAAACATATCAAAACCTCGATTTTGGTGCTATTGAAGGCTTATTTTCGACCTCGATTTAGATGCTATTGAGGGCTTATTTTCGATAGTTTTATCGTCAGAACTTGCAGACGTATTAAATCCAAACTGCGTCAATTTTGCAATTTTGTTTTCCGATGCGGAATGAGAAATTTCTAAGCTTCAATGGGGCCTCTGTATATGCCATTATGGATTAACATCATTTGGCCTCCACAACAGTTCTGTGGGCTGTCTGTATATGGATAAAACATCATTTGGACTCTACAGCAGTTCTGTGGGGTCTCTGTATGTGGATTACGGTAATGTCGTTTGGCCTTCACAACAGTTCTGTGAGGGCTCTGTATGTGGATAAAACATCATCTGGCCTCTACAGCAGTGCTGTGGGCTCTCTGTATGTGGATTAACTGGAGTAAAGGGGGGAGGCAAAGTTTCAAAAATATTTTCCATCGACTTCAAGTCTTGTATAGAAAAAGACATATTTTGTCCCAAAATTTAGGAAAAACGATGCACGAAAAATCTTTAGTCTAACTTCTGATTATGATGAAACCAAGCAGTGGCGGATTCAGAGTGGGAAGCGGGGGGTTGTATCGACCAAAAGGGTCGATTCGAGGCACCAAGTGCTGAGCGGGAGCGGGTACGGGAGGGGGATGCCCCCTCCTTTAGGTGGGGATCCGATGGGCCACTCCCGGAAAATTTTGGAAAAATGGAATAAAATGGTGCAATCTGGAGCATATTTTTTCCTTTTCTTCTCGAATATCCAGACAATTTTTCACTCAGTTTATGTGACAAAGAAAAGTCCGATACCCTTTCCAACATAAAGGGCGAGTCTGGGTTGATCTCGATCTTTTAAATAAAATAATTTGTCCTTTAAGTACTGCTTGCCGGGATGTTTTTCGATGTGGACATCTTAAGAAGGGTTGGACCTAGAACTTCAACTGTCTAGGGGCACAGGCATTTTTTTATGGGGGACGACTTGCGAGACCCGGAGGGTCAAGTGGGGACAGTATGGAAATATGTTACCCCTCCTATTGAAAGGGGTTCGGGGGCTCCCTCAAAGAAAATTTTGAAAAAAAAAAAATGAAGCAAATTGCTGACCTCTTGAGCGTATTTGAGCTGAATTAAGGAGGTATTGAACACTTGGACGCCAAATTCAATTTTTCTCAAAATTTCTGAAATTATATATTTCTTGTCTGTCCTTGATTATGCAAACTTACATATGATTCTATCCACAGGAAATTTTTCTATTAGGCTTTGAAATATGCATTAATCGATGTTTTCGTGAATTTCTTGATGACGTCATAATATTGAAAGAGTCATTCCAGTTCTCGTAAAGCTATCGGAAATTAATTTTGATTTATCTTCCAAAATCTTCATA
This sequence comes from Pinctada imbricata, assembly GCA_033119305.1. Classification (NCBI taxonomy): domain Eukaryota; kingdom Metazoa; phylum Mollusca; class Bivalvia; order Pterioida; family Pteriidae; genus Pinctada; species Pinctada imbricata. The sequence continues at coordinate 50,348,185 of VSWD01000008.1, read as the reverse complement.
AATGTATTGCACTTACATATTGAAAAGAGGAGATTAATTGTGTTTTAAACAAAGGCAGGATATTGGAATAAAAGTTGACACTGTTGCTCTAAAAATGCGATTTCTAGCCAATTGACTGTAGTTGATACTTAATTATTAGAAATCCTGTGGATGAATCTTTGTCAAAAACTAACAAAATTATCAACAATGTCCAGAGGTGATTTCATGATTAAATAAGAAAAATTGAATTTTGGATAAAAATATTACAAAGCATTATATTTTCTAATTTTTCTTTCGAAAATTGTCTATTTTCAATGAAGTGACACCCGCATGCAAAGTCTTAATACGATACGTTTGGTATTAATGTTTTTATTGCATTTTGAATGCGAATGTTTGTGACGCCATTTTCCCCGATTACGTCGAAATGACATCGTGGTTTGCTCGTGGATAAAACTCCCAAAATCCACAAATTTGAAAATCGCTATAATTTCTTCAAATGACGTCGGAAATTATTCAAACTTCATCAGGATACTCAAATGTGTATATCAATCAGCGTATCAAATGTTTTAAGGAAGTTAAAACTGTGCTTTTCCTAGGAAGTGAGAAAACAAATAATGCCGCCGCCATCTTGGTGTTCAAACCCTCCTTAAGATATGATTCGGTGTCAGTAAACGATGAACCGTATATAAGATGAAAAAAGGCTTTTGATGTGAACATGAAAATCCCTATATACTTATATGTACGTCCATATACAGATATTGGAAACCGCTCGCAATGTTAGCGATCGTTGTATTTAGTTCGAATGAAACATAAGCAAATTTTGAAAAATGCATTCAAATCGGAGGTTTCTGGATTGTCTTTGAGCTATTTCTGGACAGTAGTTTGCTCTTGATTAATACCATTTCATATGTCCCCTCCTCCTTCCCCCTTGTTTGGCCGCGGCTGAGGGAGGCACTCTTTCAATTTTGTTTGGTTTGTGTGAAAAGGATATGTGTACGTTTTTGAGTACAAATTGCTGATTTGTCCCCGCGGTTTATTACATGTACTTAGAATATTGGTACGGTATAGAATAAAAAAATGTATCTTTACTTCAGAATAGTACGTTATTTTCATATCCATGGACGAATTAGAAAAGGGGAAGTAAGTGAGTGTGTCACCCTTTCCGTCATCTTGACAGAAGATAGAGTTTCTGAAACTGTACTAAAATGTTTTTTGATTTTTAAAACTTCGTTGAGACAAGTACGTGCTATGCTTGAAAAACATTCGGTCTTAACACTAGGGTGTATCTAGAACTTCAATCGACAAGGACGGCATAAGCACACAAAAAAAAAGGGGGGGGGGGGTTGTACAAGAAGTAAAAGCTTTGAAAAACTGGGCCCGGAGCATATTTGAGCTACTAGTATATCTAATGTTAAGTATTTGCATTTTCCCGGTTATTTTAAAGTATGTCTGAAACAATTTGTATAATTATGACAAAAAAAAAAAAAAAAAAAAAAACAACAACAACCCCCGGCAACTTATATTTGAGGACAGTCCTAAACGTGTAGGTTCCGATCCCCGTATCATTTACATTATATATTGATTGTTTGACGCACGTGCATGTTTTGCAAATTATTTGAATATGTTTATGTTATAGTATTTGTTAATTTCCGGTGAAATTTAGAATGCTTGGATTAAGGACCAATTCTTGGGCATAAAATAAACAGAAAACTCCCTCTGCGACGTGCATTACAAAAACTTCGCGAATGTCTGTACGAATCCATATTACTCCAATTAGTTTGAACTGGTATTTATTTCATTATACATACATATATTACAGACACAATACAATGGATTGGGAAACAAGTAAAAGTTACTTAAATTAAAGTAACTTAGTAACTTCATAAAATATACTCAAATTGATACAATATCGAATCGATATGCGATAGAGTATATATATATCAGAAAAAAAGAATTGTAAATTTTGTTTCAAAATGGTGAGTTCTGGTGGACATTAAACAATTTTACAGCGTTTGCAGGATTCTTTTATTCGAGTGCTGATGTTACCAAAAAAAAAAAAAAAAAAAAAAAAAAAAAATCGGAAACCGGGGGGGGGGGGGGGGGGGGGGGTTTCCGACCCCCAATCCCCCTAAATCCGCCTTTGCCAAGAACTGGCATCAACTTTGTGAAAGAATTGTCTTGAAAATTCCACTTTTCAGGGCAGATCTTATCGGCTCCTAAAGTATCCCTCCCACCCCGAGCGGGCTGGACTCCTTCCCCTGGAAAAACGCTTTAAACTTTAGGTCCTCCCTAGTTACAGTGGCAACAGAGAGTCGTTTGTAATTCGGTCTTTACTCCCGAATTACAAACGACCGACCGCTTTCACAGACCTCCCCCCTCCTCTTTTCGTTCTCTCACTGTATACCGAGCGCCATCTGGTGAGTGTATAGGGAAACAATATGGCGTCGTTCAGTGGTTGGACGCAGGGAACTCGACGTACAAACGGAAAACACGTTGAAATTACGGTCCCAGAAGACTCCTCTGAGAGTGAAACCGAACCAGAACCTGCCAAAGTGTTCCACAGACGCATTTCCACTAACAAGGAAATAAAAACATCTGTGAGTTTAGATAACAGTTGCCACAATATTGTTGGCTAAATAAGTCGGCCTCTACAGGTTCATGTGGTAAATTTACGACAGTAAAAAAAAATTAAGATACCTTGTCCGCATTCGAAAATGTTAGCAGACACAAGATGTATTCAAAATCCGTATAAACTTAGGCAAAGCCTTTAGGAGCGTGCAGCTATAGATAATTCAATCTGTAGCCAGTGTAGGAGTACGTATGCCACCCTGTTTACTTTGTAGTAATGATGGGTTACCTCCAATTTTCATTTATTCTTCTTTCAGATGTGCATCGCATCACATATAAAATCAATAACTTTTGGTTTAGAAAAAATTCAGCCAATAGTAATGTATTGAGGAAATTAGTAATCCCTGTTCTGATTTTGGTATGGACGGCCGTTTTAATTTGCTGCGTTTGACTGATTGTTCTTGACCCAATCCCTTGTCAGCCATTTGTATCTATGGTTTTTTAGCGGAGTTGCAAAACTCGGCTCTTGCATGTTATTTGATGTGAGACGGGCGGGTGGGCGTCTGAGCAGGTGACAACAATTGGTTTCCGGACTATAAGTCAAGTATGGTACATGCTAGTGCTATGAACCTTCATACACATACTCACCATGAGTCAAGGATGACCCCTATTGATTTTGGGATCCAAAGGTCAAGGTCATAGTACTCTGATGTTTGAAATTGGTTTCTGGACTATAAGTCAAGTATGATACATATGCTAGTGCAATGAAACTTCATACACATACTCACCATGAGTCAAGGATGATCCCTATTGATTTTGGGGTCAAAGGTCAAGGTCATAGTATTCCCATGTTTGAAATTGGTTTCCAGACTATAAGTCAAGTATGATACATGCTAGTGCAATGAAACTTCATGCACATACTCACCATGAGTTTAGGATGGCCCCTATTGATTTTGGGGTCAAAAGGTCAAGGTCATAGTACTCTGATGTTTGAAAGGAGCTGTTAAGATAAGGGCCGGATTAAGCCTTGAAATCACTTGATTATTTCTCATGCGCTGTATTTCCAATATAGATAAAAGTCGGTCAGGATAAAAATATAAGTTATAATAAGATTCCTATTAGGTATTTTATTCAAATAAATTTGGTGAAAGACGTTATGATTACAGGTTGAAGAGGTAGGGGGTACAGATGATGGAAAACGTCGAATATCGAACGAAATGCACAAAAAATGCATTATTTTACACAAATTTGATGTTTATTATGCTTCTGTTACCTTTTCACGTCAAAATTGGATAAGAGAAATTAACTTTGAGGTTATTATATCAATATAATTGGCAAACTCTGCAATCTGGAAACTGAAAAACGGTTTTATTTTGTTCTTTTCCGCCACTTATGAAGCTTTCTGGCACAAAATACACACTTTGTAGAAATAGACAACTTTCTCATTTATTTCCATCCTAACGGTTAAATATTTGATCGGAACACACTCTGAATAGATTGTTCCATGATATAAAAAGAAAAGATGGCAATTATAACCTCCTTTATCGCTCTAAAGAATCATCCATCCCCCCTTTTTGTCGTTTTTTGCCTGTTGGCCATTGTCCCCCCCCCTCGCTTCAGAACCCCACTTGGCCAGAAAATGTGTTTTATTGATATACACCTTTGGTGAAAGTGGCATTGTAAAGCAAGGGGGGGAACGTTGAAGTATAAAAACTTTTCTGTTTTCCATTGATTTCTGTGTAAAAAATGCTTATTTTGACCCAAAATTCAGTCTTATTTTGAATGAATTATCCCATCTGACAGCAGATTCATATGTGGACCAAATGACTTTACATTTCTACCGAAAAAAACTCTCAAATTTTGCATTTTGAAATTTCAACTTTTCAGGGCAGATTTTACGCCTTATCTTAACAGCTCCTTGGTTTCCGGACCTTAAGTCAAGTATGACAGTTGATACATGCTAGTGCAATGAAACTTCATGCACATACTCACCATGAGTCAAGAAAGACCCCTATTGATTTTGGGGTCAAAGGTCAAGGTCATAGTACTCCAATGTTTGAAAATGGTTTCCGGATGATATAAGAGGGTGTATTGCACCTATGATCATGAAACTTGCCAGAAATGATTCACATGAATCAAGGATGACCCCTATTGATTTTGGGTTCAAAGGTCAAGGTCATAGAACTCCAATGTTTATAAAATGGTTTCCAGATGATACAAGAGGGTGTATTGCACCTATGACTATGAAAGATGCCAGAAATGTTTCACATGAATCAAGGATGACCCCTATTGATTTTGGGGTCAAAAGGTCAAAGGTCAAGGTCATAGTACTCCGATGTTTTTATACCCCCGCCATATAATGATGGGGGTATATAGTGATGCACTTGTCCGTCCGCGTGTCCGTGCGTGCGTCCGTCCCACCTATGGTTTCCGGACATTTAAAGGAAAACTATTAAAGATAATCAATTCATTTCTGGCATATAGCTTTTACACCAAGAAATACAGGTCAAGTTCGAATATGGGTCATGTCCATCAATTTTGTGCAGAGTTATGCCCCTTGAAACTTAGAAAAATTCAAATTGTGGTTTCCGGGCATTTGAAGGAAAACCGTTACAGATAATCAATTAATTTCTTGGATATAGCTCTTACACCAAGAAATACAGGTCAAGTTCGAATATGGGTCATGTCCCTCAATTTTGAGCAGAGTAATGCCCCTTGAAACTTAGAAAAATTCAAAATTTTCTGGTTTCCGGACATCTAAAGGTAAACCGTCACAGATAATCAATTCATTTCTTGCATATAGCTCTTACACTAAGATATACAGGTCAAGTTCGAATATGGGTCATGTCCCTCAATTTTATGCAGAGTTATGCCCCTTGAAACTTAGAAAAATTCAAAGTTTTCTGGTTTCCGGACATTTAAAGGTAAACCGTTACAGATAATCAATTCATTTCTTGCATATAGCTCTTACTCTTAGAAATACAGGTCAGGCTCGAATATGGGTCAAGTCCCTAAATTTTGTGCAGAGTTATGCCCCTTGAAACTTAGAAAAATTCAAAAATTTCTGGTTTCCGGACATCTAAAGGTAAACCGTTACAGATAATCAATTCATTTCTTGCATATGGCTCTTACACCAAGAAATACAGGTCAAGCTCGAATATGGGTCAAGTCCCTCAATTTTGTGCAGAGTTATGCCCCTTGAAACTTAGAAAAATCCAAAATTTTCTGGATTCCGGACATTTAAAGGTAAACCGTTACAGATAATCAATTCATTTCTTGCATATAGCTATTACACCAAGAAATACAGGTCAAGTATGAATATGGGTAATGTCCCTCAATTATGTGCAGAGTTATGCCCCTTGAAACTTAGAATAATTCAAAATTTTGTGGTTTCCGGACATTTAAAGGAAAACCGTTACAGATAATCAATTCATTTCTTGCATATAGCTTTTACACCAAGAAATACAGGTCAAGTTCAAATATGGGTCATGTCCATCAATTTTGTGCAGAGTTATATCCCTTGAAACTTATACAAATTCAAAATTTTGTGGTTTCTGGACATTACAAGGACAACTGTTACAGATAATAAATTCATTTCTGGCATATAGCTTTTACACCAAGAAATACAGGTCAAGTTCGAATATGGGTCATGTCCATCAATTTTGTGCAGAGTTATGCCCCTTGAAACTTAGAAAAATTCAAATTGTGGTTTCCGGGCATTTGAAGGAAAACCGTTACAGATAATCAATTAATTTCTTAGATATAGCTCTTACACCAAGAAATACAGGTCAAGTTCGAATATGGGTCATGTCCCTCAATTTTGAGCAGAGTAATGCCCCTTGAAACTTAGAAAAATTCAAAATTTTCTGGTTTCCGGACATCTACAGGTAAACCGTCACAGATAATCAATTCATTTCTTGCATATAGCTCTTACACTAAGATATACAGGTCAAGTTCGAATATGGGTCATGTCCCTCAATTTTATGCAGAGTTATCAGGGCTTGAAATTCCCACTCGCCCGTTCGCCAATGGCGAGTGAAAGTGCCGCCGGGCGATTAGATTTTCGTCTGAACTCGCCCGTTTGGCGAGTAGGAAAAAAACCAGTGTTCTTCCCATGCCTTTTCATCGACCGCCATGCGTTTTTTTTCCCCAAAAATGTGTGTACGCCTTGGCGTTAATTTGCCGCACATCCGGTTAATTAGCCTCTGCTGTATTCAACCCGAGACGTAAAACGTCACGTAGCCCCCCCTCCCCCCCCCCTCCCCCAAGCTTTAAATTTCTACGGCGCATGTCAATCTATAATGCATTTATGGCACGTGTTGTGTTGTCTATCGAGTGACCAACAAAAGACGACCATGACGTAACATGAAAACGTTCACATGCATCTCATACATGTAATCGCTAGATCGCTTGGACCGGCGCGTGTCATATGAGTTTCAGCGTGACGGGAAATCGGAAACAGAAATACATGTACGCTGTATCAGATTTCATTACATTTTAATTTTCATCCGTCTTATCATTCATCATAATACCTGACCTCGCTGTCTTTGTCATTACATAATAGCAAGGACTTATAAGTCCTAGATAATAGTTGTCGGGTTTTTTTTTGTTCAAGATAAGAAAGAGGATGTCTCGCTCACGCAAATGAATAAATAACAAATTGGTCAATGGTCATGTTTTAATACGCTTGAATATAGTGATGGATCTTAATCAACAAACACAGAACATATTGAACGGACCATCGTTTTATTTACGAGTCGGAGGGTGATATAGAAAGCTTCTAATACAACTGACATTTAAAAAAGATTCGTCTGGATTTGTTCAGGTTTTTTGGGAGGGGGAGGCGCTCATATATTTTAGGCTAAGTAAAAACATTGTCAACTTTTTTTGGACCCAAGTGATTTACTTCAATGTTGTGTTTAAACTGCTGTCAAAGATGGTCTTTCACAATAAATGCTTTCAACAATAATCTTATGTAATTAATAGAAAAGAGACTTTAATATTTACGGGCTCCTTGATTTTTGGTACGGGCTCCTTGAATTCCAGAACTAGGAGCCCGTATGGCTCCTTTGGAATTTCTTTGAATTTCAAGCCCTGGTTATGCCCCTTGAAACTTAGAAAAATTCAAAATTTTCTGGTTTCCGGACATTTAAAGGTAAACCGTTACAGATAATCAATTCATTTCTTGCATATAGCTCTTACACTTAGAAATACAGGTCAAGCTCGAATATGGGTCAAGTCCCTAAATTTTGTGCAGAGTTATGCCCCTTGAAACTTAGAAAAATTCAAAAATTTCTGGTTTCCGGACATCTAAAGGTAAACCGTTACAGATAATCAATTCATTTCTTGCATATGGCTCTTACACCAAGAAATACAGGTCAAGCTCGAATATGGGTCAAGTCCCTCAATTTTGTGCAGAGTTATGCCCCTTGAAACTTAGAAAAATCCAAAATTTTCTGGATTCCGGACATTTAAAGGTAAACCGTTACAGATAATCAATTCATTTCTTGCATATAGCTATTACACCAAGAAATACAGGTCAAGTATGAATATGGGTAATGTCCCTCAATTATGTGCAGAGTTATGCCCCTTGAAACTTAGAATAATTCAAAATTTTGTGGTTTCCGGACGTTTAAAGGAAAACCGTTACAGATAATCAATTCATTTCTTGCATATAGCTTTTACACCAAGAAATACAGGTCAAGTTCGAATATGGGTCATGTCCATCAATTTTGTGCAGAGTTATATCCCTTGAAACTTATACAAATTCAAAATTTTGTGGTTTCTGGACATTACAAGGACAACTGTTACAGATAATAAATTCATTTCTTGAATGTAGCTATTATACCAAAAATTGGAGGTTAGGTTTGAATATGGCTCAATTTCATGCAGATTTGTGCCCTTTCAAACTTGGAAAAAAATAAATATTTTGTGCTTGCCTAACATTTAAATGAAAACTGTAACAGGGAATATATTTATTTCTTAGATATAGCTTTACATTGAGAAATACAGGTCAAATTCAAAGAAAGGGTCATAATCCTCAATTTTGTGTTGAATTGTGCACCTTCAAACTTCTTATACATTGCTTATATGTAAAATATGCCGGACGGGGGTATCATTGATCCTTAGATCAACAATAGATTTCATTAGAATGGTTTCCAGATGAAACAGGAGGGTGTATTGCACCAATGATCAAGAAACTTGTCAGACATGTTTCCCATGAATCAAGGATGACCCCTATTGATTTGGAGGTCAAAGATCAAGGTCATAGGACTCAGATGATTTAAAATGGTTTCCAGACCATATTAGGGCCTGTATTGCACCAATGATCATGAAACTATCCAGAAATATTTCTCATGAATCAAGAATGACCCCTATTGATTTATGGGTCCAAAGGTCAAGGTCACAGAGCTCTGATGATTGAATATGGTATCCGGACCATATTAGAGCCTGTATAGCACCTATAATCATGAAACTTGAAAAGAAATGTTTTCCATGAATCAAGGATGACCCGTATTGATTTTGAGGTCAAAAGGTCATAGGTCAAGCTCATATCACTGCTAACTGAAAAAGGTTTCCGGATAATATTTGAGCCTGTATTGCACCTATGATCATGAAATGTTCCGGAAATGTTTCTCACGAATCAAGGATGACCCCTAGATAAGATAAGATAAGATAAGGTTTATTTAAAGTCGGCATGTCATATAACTGGTTAACATAAGCTCTTAGGAGCTTTTAACCGACATAAATAACATATAAAGTAACATAAAACAACAAGGCATGCAAAATGGCAAGTAAACTAAAAGGAAAGCACTTGACTTAAAATACAAACTAGCACAATTAACATAAAAGATGCAAGCATATCATGCAAATACTAAGAATTCAGCAGCAAGCACAACTTAAAATACACATATAGCACAAAAAGCATCACACAACTTAAGAAATAATTAGAGTTCTTGTACCTAAAAACTAAGTAGCAGCTAATACTAAACACAGTACATGACTGTAAAACAAGACTAACGATAAGACACATCACAGACAGTACACAGCATCACAGATGTTACATGTCACAGGCATTATCACAGATATTACTTATCACAGCAGATGTTACACTTACATGCGTTACCATTCCATGACTGGATAAGGCTCTTAAAATGATTAAAGCTATTTGATTCTCTGAAATCATTTGGCAACGAATTCCATAACACAGAAGCAGCATATTTAAAACTTTGCTTACCATAGGAACTTGTTCGTACACTGTCAACCTGTAGAATGTTAGAATATCTAAAATTATATTTTGAGTCTTTCATTTGTACAAGATCATAAAGAACTGGTGGACATAACTTGTTTACGATTTTGTACGTCTCCAGAGCCATGGTGCGCAGTCGCTTTACATGTAATGATGATACCCGAGCCTTATCTAGGAGACACTCATAACTGCTGGTAAAATCTGAATAAATAAAACGTAAGGCTCGCTCTTGGACCTTTTCCAGCTTCTTAGTATTACTTAGGCTACAGAAATGCCATGCTAAAGGACAAAAGTTAAAATGTGACATTATGAAAGTGTGAAAAATGGTAAGCTTGCTGAGATGACACAGATGATTTCCTATACGCTTAAGGACTGCAAGCTGCTGAGATGCCTTACGACATAAATTAGAAATGTGTGCGTCAAATTTCAGCTGATAATCAATTTCAATGCCTAAAAGTTTAACAGTATCTTCACATGTAATATTGATGTCACCTTTCAAATTAAAAACTGGTTCTTTGTTAAATGTTTTCTTACCTATGGCAATAGCCTGGAATTTTTCTGGATTTGCCTTCATACAATTAAAAGTAAACCAATCAATCAAAATATTACTTTCAGTTTCAAGTACATTTATAAGTTGTTTAAAATTTGGAGAGGCAAAAGACAAAGTATTATCGTCAGCATAATTGTATAAAGTGCTCTTGTCTATAAAGTAAAAAATATCATTAATAAAAACGTTAAAAAGCAGAGGCCCTAAAATACTCCCCTGGGGCACCCCCTTGTGGATGTCAGCCCACCTGCTGAGGCTGTTTCCGATCTTTACCTGCTGACGTCTGTTAGAAAGGTAGCTATGCATGAGCTGTAATGAATCTCCCGAAAGCCCATAAGCCTCTAACTTCCTCAATAGTACATTGTGAGGGAGGCAATCAAAGGCTTTCGAGAGATCCATCAATATCGCTGCTACATACATGTTCTGGTCAAGAGCCATCTTCCAGTCCTCAATCAGCCTCAGCAGAGTGGTCTGACATCCATATCCCTTCCTGAAAGCACACAAGAATTTGTTAAAAATAGGTTCAAAAAATTCACTTAGCTGAGATGATAAAGCCTTCTCAAAAATTTTAGACATGATTGGCAACACACTCACTGGTCTATAATTTGTTTTGTCCATACAATCACCCTTTTTGAAAATGGGGCACACTTGAGCTAGTTTTAAATCATTGGGGAATATGCAAGTGTCGATTGACATATTAACTAAGGTGGTAATGGGGTTAACAAGTGCTTCTTTACCTTCCTTCAAGATTTTTACAGAAATGGAGTCTACCCCTGTTGCCTTCTTAACATTAAAACCACATATGCTCTTGTTTACAAAATCGTTACTTACATGATTAAAAGTAAATGTAGGGTTGTCAGTATTACTCTCTGAGATTTTTTCTATACTTGGATGTTTATCTAAATTATCAAAAATCACATCCTTACCAATATCTTTGGCAACATTTACATAATAAGAATTGAAGGTTTCACATACACCTGTGTTGTCAGACAAAATTTGACCCTCTTCCTCTAGTATAATTTTGGTGCCATTAGAGTTACCTTTCTTTGAGAGAAATGGCATGATGGTAGGCCAGAATTTGTCAGATTTATGACCTCCTGTACATCTTTCAATAAAGTACCTTGACATGGACCTTCTTTTTATCTTTTCTACCAAATTCCTTTGCTGTCTATACTTCTCCCAGGTCTTACTATTTCTATATTTTACATACTTTGAGTATAACATATGTTTTACATAAATAGCCTTTCTAAGTTCTCTGTTCATACAAGGTAATTTCTTTCTTTGATACCTTTGTTTGACAGGGGCATGTTTGTCGATCACCTGGTTGAGTTCGCCCACAAACCCGCTGTACGCTTTATTTACATCCGCACATGGGTCTGGAGGCTGTATCTCCCCCAGGTCATGGACAAAACTGTCCCTGTCAAAATTTCTAAAACTTCTATATTTGTAACATTCTCTAGTACCTCTTTCTACTGACCCTTTTACACATACAGTAATCATATTGTGCCAGTCACTTATACCAGTTGGAAAGTTTAGATGACAGAATAGTGACCTTGGCACTGTGGACAATATAACATCAACTAGACTTGGTTTGGTGTTTACAACATGACATGTTGGAGATTTTACCACACAATGCAGATCAAACAGGTCACTGATCTCTGATAATGATTTGCTTTTGTTCGAGTCAAGCATATCATAGTTTAGGTCACCCATGACAATGATTTTATCTGTCACTGCTGAGCATTTGTCCAGCAGCTTCACACATTCACCACTGAAACAGTTGTCGTTCTGGGAGGGGGGTCTATACATACACACAATGCACCATTTACATTTGTCAATATTGACTTCATATGTGATACCTTCGATCTGTGATGACTCTAAGTCCATGCGTCGTCTTGCTGGGATATCCGATCTGATGAAAGTCATAATCCCTCCTCCAGATTTTGAGCGATCTCTGCGTTGTAGTGTGTAACCCTCAACACTGAAGAGACTGTCCTGGAAAGTCTCATCTATTTTCGTTTCGCTTACGACTAGAAGATCTACCAGATTATCAACAAGCAACTCCTGTATCTCGCTGAATTTGTTGCGAATGCTGTTAATGTTCATATGGGCTGTGAGAAAGGATTTAGGATGCCTTTTTCTCGTGTCTCTAATATCAGCGAAGATGTCTTTTTTTACTTCCGGTTCGTAGGAAGGGACGTTACTCTCATCCGCATCACTAGATGATGATGCAATACTGTTGTTAAAAAACGAATCTGAGAAAGGGGGGAGTGTACATGCATCACATATCCATCCTTCATTCTGGTCATGCTGATAACTTAAAGGTCTTGATTTTTCAAGACATTTCAGATGGTGTTTTACCTTGCAAATGTCACATACTAGCAGTTTTTGATTTTTCCTAGTCTGCTTCTGGCATATACCACAGGGGAATCTTATAGGTCCTGGGTTTATAGAGATGTCACCAGATAATAAGAGTTTCAGAATAAAAACATATTTACATATTTTGCTGTTTGATTCCTTGGTTTCATCATGGCGGGAAACGTACAATGGAAGACTCGTTGGGTGTAGGATGTCAAGTACGTAATCATCCAAGTGCGAGTGGTAATTTGGATTACAGATGTAAAATCCCGTGTCAGTAAAGTTTGGTGTAATCATACGAGGAATCGATATTTCATCTGTCCGCTGGAAACGACAGTATAATACTAAGATGACCACTGCTATCGACCCACGAACTGACCGGTCCGCCATTTTTACTTACTTATTACCCCTAGTAATTTTGGCATCAAAGGTCAAGGTCATAGGACTCTGATAATTGCAAATGGTTTTGGGACCATATTTCAGCATGTATTGCACCTATAATCATGAAACTTGTCAGAAATGTTTTCCATGAATCAAGGATGACCCCTATTGATTTTGGGATAAAAAGATCAAAGGTCAAACTCATAGGACTTAGGTAATTGAAAATGGTTTCTGAATTATATATGAACGTGTATTAACCTGAAACATGCCTGTGATGTTTCCCTTCTGTCGAGACCATTCAAGTTTTGCAACTCTGCACTTTGCATCTATGATGCATTTTAAGCTTATCTCCTATATAACTCTATGTAATCTTGTGAACACCAATTCTCAGAAAGTATAATTGATAGAGAATTAATTCTTCTTTGCATTGTAATGAAACTATGCTGTTCTTGTGCACCTGATATTTTGTTTGAGCCTCTGACCCCAGGGTCCTGGAAAATGGATGTAGTCATTTTCTCTCATAAAACTCTATGTAATCTTGTGAACACCGATCCTCAGAAAGTATAATTGAAAGAGAGTTTAAAATTCTTTTTGCATTATAATGGACCTATGGTGTAGCTGTGCACCTGATATTATCTCAGGGTCTTGGAAAATGGGTGTGGTCAATTTTTCCTAAATAACTCTATAGATGTTATTTTGTGAACACCAATTCTCAGAAATACGAATGATAGAGAGTTCATTCTGTTTGCATTATAATCAGTCTGTGCTGTTTGCATTATAATCAGTTTGTGCTGTTTGCATTATAATCAGTTTGTGCTGTTTGCATTATAATCAGTTTGTGCTGAACACCAATTCTCAGAAAGTGTGAATGATAGAGAGTTAATTCTGTTTGCATTATAATCAGTTTGTGCTGTAGTTGTGCACCTCATATTTTGTTTGAGCATCTGACCCTCAGGGTCTCCGAAAAGGGTTGTGATCCTTTTCTTCTTTTTAACTCTATGTATTCATGTGAACACTAATTTTCAGAAAGTATACTTGATAGAGAGATCATTCTTTTTGCATAATACTAGGTTTGTGGTCTAGTTGTTAGTCTGATATTTTGTTTGAGACCCATGCTCCTTAGGATATTACTATTAGAAGAGGGGTGTGGTCATTTTCATCTATGTTAATCTTATCTTTGGAACACAAATTAGTAGAAAGTATAATTGATAGAGAGTTCATTTTTTTTGCATTATAGTAAGTCTGTGGTCTAGTTGTTCATCTGATATTTTGTATAAGCCCCTGACCTCCAGGGTCTTGGAGAAAAAGAGTGTGCCACTAAGAGGATTTTACCAAACAACCAGGAGAGTGTCTGTCTAGTCAGAGACTTCTAGTTAACCATTCCATTTGTGATATATATTTTAGTATCTTACCCGAATTAATGCATGTGCATGTAGATAATTTCCTTATTTGTCAAATTCTGCCTCCAGGTTTTGTAACCAACGTATGTTGTACAAATGGTTAAATTTTTGTCCCCTGCTTTCGCGAAAGCGCGGGGACATTAAAACCACTTTGTCTGTCCGTCCGTCCATCCGTCCGTCCGTCTGTCTGTCCATCTGTCCGTCAGCCACAAAATTTTAAACCTTGTGCATAACTTTTGAATGGTAAGTGATAGGGCTTTGATATTTCACATGTGTATTCCTTGTGACAAGACCTTTGCATGGATACCAAAATTTTTGACCTTGTGACCTTGACCTTGGACTTTGACCTACTTATTAAAAACTTTAACCTTGACCATAACTTTTGGATTGAAAGTGATAGGGCTTTGATATTTCACATGTGTATTCCTTGTGACAAGACCTTTGCATGGATACCAACATTTTTGACCTTGTGACCTTGACCTCGGACTTTGACCTACTTATTAAAAACTTTAACCTTGACCATAACTTTTGAATGGAAAGTGATAGGGCTTTGATATATTTCACATGTGTATTCCTTGTGACAAGACCTTTGCATGGATACCAAAATTTTTGACCTTGTGACCTTGACCTTGGACTTTGGCCTACTTAGTAAAAACTTTAACCTTGACCATAACTTTAGAATGGAAAGTGATAGGGCTTTGATATTTCACATGTGTATTCCTTGTGACAAGACCTTTGCATGGATACCAAAATTTTTGACCTTGTGACCTTAACCTTTGAGTTCGACCTACTTTTCAAAAAACTATAACCTTGTCCATAACTTTTTAATGGAAAATGATAGGGCTTTCACATTTCACATGTGTATTCCTTGTGATGAGACCTTTCTATTGGTAACATCATTCTGACCTTGTGACCTTGTTCATGGAGGTTGACCCACATTTAAAAACTTCAACCTCGACCATAAGTTTTTGATGGTGATTTAAATCATAGGTCTTAAATATTTCACATGTGCATACCTTTTCATAAGCCCTGTCCCTTGGAAACAAAACAAAAGTTTGGACCTTTTGACCTTTTCTTGGAGTTAATCTTTCATATTTAGAATGTTGATAATATATGAGATATATTATTAAAACTTAAGAATGGGGGGATGTCTGTAAGCATTTCTTTAAAGACAAACACCCAAAAGTGGGGGACCACAATTCCTTGAATTTGATTTTTAATTGTGATTCTGGTGACACTCCTATGCATATAATTAGTGCTGGATATTGTAGCTGAAAACCATATTGTGATACCAATAGGGCTGTAACGGTTCAGAAATTTTTAGGTTTGGTTCGGTTTGAATTATGAACCTCGATTTCTGATTCGGTTTAAAGCAGAGTACGTTTTCTATGTATTATTACCAGTTTGTTAGGTATTTTACATACTCTATTGTGTTGATGTGTTATAATTCACTTAATGTGACAAAGTAACCATTGATATCAAAATGATACAAAATCATATTCTAACTGAATTAGAATTTTTGTGATCAAATAAAATGCACTGGAATTGCTTTTAAATTACATTTTAACATTGCTGTGTAGGTTTCACAAATAGTGAAACACACGTAAAATATAAGGCTAGTTTCAAACTGTGTACCAGTGATATGCATGTAATGGTAATATTCCATGATTCATATAATAGCAAGCAAGCAGGCGTGAAAAGCCCGTTTGCTCTGAGCAAGCTTTAATGGTAACACATATATATACGAAACAATTATCGAAAATAAGGAAGAAAAGATGCATACTGAGGCTTTCAAAATTGTTCAACGAAGAATCTTGCCTATGATGTGCACGGAGGGACGACAGACGACACACTATGACAATAGCTCACTTTAGCCTTGTTAATTATTCAAAACTAAGGATTAAAAAATTTTCAGTGTCCTGTTACAGACTTAAAACCTAACACTTTTCAACCATTTCACTACATTTCATTCTAGCTTTATATAAGCTGTCTTATTCAGGGGTATATGTCATGGTCTCTGAACATTAATAAAGAACGTGATCTGATCTAGAAACACGAAAATACTGATGATGTGATCCATCATGCGGGCATTTTCAAAATCTTACTTTTGTGAAGCACACGTTTGTCTGATCATCTACCAATTAATTTATCTACCAATTTATTCAAATTCTGTTGATTTTGAATTTGTAATTCATTCGTTAGTATACGTAAGATAATTATCCTAAATAATAGATAAAGATATTCCTATGGATCACGAACATCAGACTTCACATGCAAAGTCGCACGCACATACTGTAACATCATACTTGACGTCATAACATCTTGAGCATAATTGTATAGTTTATTAATCGAAAGCAATACAGCTAATAGATATCAATACAATTTGCTAACATATAACATTACACAATATAGTCACAAATGAGAGATAGTCTATTGGTTGATATTATGCCAATAAAACATTAAAGAATCAATCTAAGTAATATTCTTCCTTAAACTAAAAGCATACTTAATATATATTTTCCTAAAGCACATAGTTCTTTAACATTTTGAGTAGATAACAATTGTGTAAGTTTATAGACAGAGGGCCTAACAAAATGATATCTTTTTATGAAATTTTGTCTTAAATGAGTATAATGGGGACATCATTAAGTCGTTATTTACTTTCTGCAAGTAGGCTGGAGTAATGTTGGTTTAGCAATTCCTACCATTTATCCCTAAAAAGTGACCTTAAATTTCCCAAAACTGAGTGTTTAATTTTGTTCTACATAGTGATGAAACGATAATCGCTGACAATCGATTGTCGGTCGTTGAATGGCCAGCAATGCTACTAATCGATGTTGAAAATCAAACTCGATTGTCGCCGATTTCTGAATTTACTGGATTTTTCTGTCCGTTTCGGTATTTCGGTTTTAGAAATTGCGTAATGTGAGGCCGATGACTCTCCCGATGACAAAAATAACAACAAAACCTTCAAAAATTTATGTACCATCCAGGATAACTTAGATTATTGAATTGATATAGTGGTTCCAACACCAAATTTCCTAATTTCCTCTGTCCTGAACCCTTGTGGACTACGTACGTTCTCACGTCTACTGCATTTATTAATAATTGTTCATAATATATCATTTAAATACTTTAACAATTGCATTTATATCTAATATTCATAAATATATGATACATAAAAATGGAAATTTCGTCAGTGTTGCTTTTAGTTTGTAATTTTTTTTTTGGGGGGGGGGGGGGGGGGGGCATATCATGGCATAAGAACGTTGATTTGTCTCATCAGTGATGCTGACCTTATAGAGTCAATGTAAATCTTTGAGATGATATACACAAATGTACAAATGTAGAACAGTAACATTTAATGATTTTATGCTAATTTTAGTTAATTATATATATATGGATGCAAAATTAATAAAATCGAAATATTTCGAATTTTCATAATCGATTATGCCCTTCCGATTATTTCTGATTATCAATTATGATTTAGATTTTGATGGCCAGACATGTAGATGTATTTTGATAATAAATTATTTAAAATATTCCAAATTTTCTTGATTATGTCGATGATCGATTTTTCCAGAATTGAAAGGCACAGACAAGTTTGAAAAATAGTTAAAAAAAGTCACTGGTACATATTGTAAGGTTTAGATATTTTGGTCACCAACAGCCACCTGTGGCAACCATCATTAGTCACCAGTGGTGTACTTTTGACCAATTTTCGTCCACAGATTCACCAATGGCATTTCTTGCCATTGGTCTACCTTGATAACCAAAGGTACCAGTTTGCAGCCATCGATAATCTTCGGCAAACTCTGTCAGCCAATGGTAGGTGCTTATTTTGCCAATGGCACCATTCTGAAAGCACCTACTAAGATCTCAAAAGTCTGCTGAAGAAGGCGGCCTACGATTGGTCGTTTCGTCAGAGGTGACCAATCGAAACGTTCATTATTTGAGAGAAAATCAAGGGATAAAAATAAAGAAAAAACCGAAATCTGGAAATTCCGAACCGAATTGAATCATGAAATTTTGAACCACGGTTAACCAACTTTTTCGTTAATCGTTACAGCCCTAAATACCAGTATATTGCAATATGTCAAATTAGTATCACAATTTTTGTGTCGCCTGCGAAGCACAGCGACACTTAGGGATCACTTTTTTTGTAATAAAATTTAGGATTTGATATTTTACAACAAAAAAAGAGAAATCAAAGACAAAATTTTACTTTATGTCTAACCAGGAACTGACAAAAATGCATGTATGTCTGTGATGTTGTCACGTGCGAGATCTAAGTTTTGTACTTCCCAAGTACATGTATTTAACCTTCTCTTTACAATAATTGCAAAGAGCAATATTCTTGTATATTAAGAATTTTGGTTAAAATAAGTAAAATGTCCCTAATAGGCTTATCTTTCGTTACCAACAAACTTGAATTGGTATTTTGGAAAAACGTATCACGATACATATTATGGACAAAAATATTGCAATATTCCGGTGAACCAGTTTTATTGCACAGCACTACATATAAAACATGTAGCATCAGATCTTTCAGTGTATAGTATACTATCCATCTAGCTAGTTGTTGTAATATGTATCTCCGATAGTGCCATGTGACTTTTATTTTATCATATTTATAGGATGAAGGAAGGAAAATTAGAAATCGTGCTGTTTATGCGGGATGTAAATTTACACTACTATCCAAGTTTCTCACAAGTTTCCATAGGTTAAACAAGTAAATGCCAATTTCCATTTCCTTCTAGATTCATAATATGAACTTTTGGGTTGCAATTTTGTGTATTTTTAAGTTGTGTGTTGTATTTTCATTTGTTTATTTATAGCACATATTCACAGCATGTTTTGTTAGAGGATGTATGTGCATGCCTGCTTTATTTTATGTTACAGGTCAATATTCAGCAGGTGGTAGGTAGTCTTTTCTTTATACAAACTAATACGCAGTCTAGGTCATTTGTAGAAACTTTACAAAACAGACCAGATAAGTAATTTGTATCAAAGTTTTAGTTTTAATGCTAATTATCTTTACATACTGATCATATCACAAGTGCAATCATAGACAGAGTTTTGGGTATTTTGCAGATTTTTCCCCATTTTTTTTTTCGAAT
The DNA here is from genome assembly GCA_033119305.1 of Pinctada imbricata. NCBI lineage: Eukaryota > Metazoa > Mollusca > Bivalvia > Pterioida > Pteriidae > Pinctada > Pinctada imbricata. The sequence continues at coordinate 50,328,583 of VSWD01000008.1, read as the reverse complement.
ACAAAATGTATTATAAAACTTGAACTGTACTGTATGGGAGAAGAAAATCGTGTCAATCAGTGAAATTGAGAAAAATGTATAATGTTGCATTGCTTTTCAATTTACGACAACAAAGAATTTTGTGAACTATAGTTTCAAAAATTTATTAAAAACATTGCAATACGTAAACTCCATACACAGCATATGCACAGAAATCAGACTAGGCATAAAAAACTTCTGCTTTCATAACTACCCAAATTTTGCTCTAGCATTTTTGTGCTTCTTGAATCAAAAATTCTAGAGCATGTATTTTTTTTATCTGTCTGTCCAATTATCTGTCTGTATGTGTTAGCCATAGTTTGATTAAAAAATGAAAGAGCTTTCATGTTTCACCTCTGTAATTTGTGTGTGAGGGTGTGTGTGTGTGTGTAATAAGATCTTTCCACTGCTATCAAAATTTCAAAGTTAAAACATATATACATTTATTGTTTTATTTTGCCTTCATACAGCTTATGAAAATTGAGGATTTATTAAAAAGAAAAAAAATGAAGTGATGGGAATTGTTTATTTTTCTTTTTGGATATTTACCTGTATTTAATAATTGGTATTTAGCATTGTTGACATTGGTTACCACTTTTCATATGTAATTAGTTTCTCACATACCAGTAACAAGTAACAAGTATGAATTCTCAATACACTAACCTATTTACTAACAATGTGTCTCTGGTATAAAGCATTTATTACTAACACTGGTATTAGAAAGGCTATTGAATTACATTGCTTTCAAAAGACAGCAAGTGTGGACAATGATAGTCGGTGAATTTCTTTTGTCATGTAGTGGTTTCTTTGTCAAGGTCCTACTAGCTGATGCTAAATTGATAAGATTAGTTTGACATGAGAATCAATACATCAGATTTTGTTGATGCTATTCTTATTTTTATGTGCGGTGAGTACAATTCAGACAAACCACTTTTTGAACACCAATCTTCCTTATAAAATCATCAAAGCTCGAAACTTCTATCAATTCATCAATAGTGAGAACAAAGTTGTTAATCATTAAAAGGAATTAGTATTCATTCACACGTACTTGAGGTCATTTTACAATAAATATGGTTCTGTGTAAAGCCCGTGCAGGAATGTGAATAAACCTGGCTAATATGAAAACTAGTAAAATATTATGATGGATTTAGACAAACAAAAACCATCAGCTACAATTTCTGTCTTTACCCTCTTATGAACTTAAGTTATTTGAATATGTGACACATGAGTATGTATACTCGACCAAATTTGTTTTGTAAAAACCAAATACTGGAACGTACACTGCCATCCATAAATTAGTATACACTATTTTTACTCATTTTGCTGTTGTAAAATGAAGAGTTTCAAATCCATTGCTGTATGATTCTAATAATGAACCTTGTAGAAATCATTTGTAACAAACTTGACCCAAATATTTGAAGTTTTTGAATTTTTATTTTTTTTTTACATAAAAATGACAGTTTTTGGGAAAAAATTGTACAGATTAGAAAAGTTTCTTTTTACATTTTCCTTACCACAATTCATAATTTTGAATTATGTGAAGGAAATTATTATGATTCTTTCAAGTTCAGGATTACAAAAATTAGGATAAACTTATAAAGAATTTAGAATTATTTCCTTGTTTGTATAGTTATTTATGGATGGCAGTGTATATACAGCAAAAGAATGGAGAAAACAGCAATGTTCACCATTCAAAAAATGTCAACATAAATATGTATTTATGCAAATTCAAATGCAATGAATAATTCTGTTCTGTATAAGCCGATTCATACCAAAGGAAGATGTGATATTTATGACATATTCCTGTACTTTCACAAAGATAGTATTGAGGATGTTTCCTTTCTCTAAGCTTGCTAGAGTTCATTATATGGAACATTTTATGTATGAGGAAGGAAACTGACCAAGGAAATGTGTAGAAGTAGATGAAATAAACGTTCATTGTTTCCTACGGAGTACCTGCTTCCTTTACCAGTGTTTATTATTTTGTAGATTATACAGAGCATACTTGTCAAAACAAAAGCCATTATGTAATGAAAACTTTATCTACTGTGTTTTACATCAGTCTTTTGTAGTAATTCTAGTATTTATGTGGGCCTTACTGAAAATTAACATAAATTATTGTTTTTAGGGTCATTGTAAGTCAACATAATTATAAATTACACAAGGAATTTTTCATTTAGAGATTTCTAGTATATATAGTTCTGAGTATCCCATATTACTATCAGGAAGTATTATGATGTTCTAAATCATTCAGAACATATTGAATGAATTTGGATCATGGATGTATTGGAGGTAAATGTAGATGGTGGATCTAAATAAGGTTAAATGTGGATCATTGATGCAGTTCAGGTTCCATGTGGATTATAGATCTAAATAAGGTTAAATGTAAATCATTGATGCAGTTAAGGTTCAATGTGGATGATGGATCTAAATAAGGTTAAATGTGGATAATTGATGCAGTTAACGTTCAATGTGGATTATGGATCTTAATAAGGATGAATGTGGATAATTGATGCAGTTCAGGTTCCATGTGGATTATGGATCTAAATAAGGTTAAATGTAGATCATTGATGCAGTTAAGGTTCCATGTGGATTGTGGATCTAAATAAGGTTAAATGTGGATAACTGATGCAGTTAAGGTTCAATGTGGATGGTGGATCTAAATAAGGTTAAATGTGGATCATTGATGCAGTTAAGGTTCCATGTGGATTGCTGATCTAAATAAGGTTAAAATTGGATAATTGATGCAGTTCAGGTTTAATGTAGATTATAGATCTAAATAAGGTTAAAATGTGGATAATTGATGCAGTTCAGGTTCAATGAGGATTATGGATCTAAATAAGGTTAAATGTGAATCATTGATGAAGTTAGGATTCAATGTTGATTCTGGATCTAAATAAGGTTAAATGTGGATCATTGATGCAGCTAAGGTTCCATGTGGATTATGCATCTGAATAAGGTTCAATATGGAGGTAAAATATAGATCATTGATGCAGTTAAAGTTAAATGTGGAATGTAGAAGGAATTGGATATCGAACTCAGGGAAATTGATGTGTGTGCAGCACATTAGTGACTGAGATTAAAGCTGAAGTCATAGATTGAAATTATCCTAGACAGTAATTGAACAAATTTAATCTACACAATACAATTCTACCGGTCAGTAGCCTAGTTGGAGCTCAAGAGGATTAGAGAAACACATTGATTAAGTAATACTAAGAATCTAAATGTTTGATCACATGTGAGAGGGAAAGCAATCTTTCAAATTCTTTGATTTGGATCAAAAGGTCATAGAAAATCTTCAGTAGCCGTTCAGAATTCAGAACTATGGTGAGAGAAAGGTATACGTTGTAATTGATTTACTGGGTCATGATTTTGTGAAGCTTATGTACGTTTTAGGGATTTAAAAAAGGATGTAAATTTCCCATTGATATTCAAGTCCCCTTCCATGATCAGATCCTGCTTTATACAAAGACCCTAGCAAACAAACAAACATGGCTTTGTTATTAACCACAAGTGACTTGGCTCTTAATTTGTCAAGTGCATATACATGTATATTGATTGGATTTTGAAAAACTAATCCTCATTGTGTGATCTTGAAAATTTGTTACAAGAGAAATTACAAACTATGTTGACTTCATAATTTGTAACAAGTGGAGTTAAAAAAATGTTCAGAAGTGGATATGGTGTTGAGGAAAACTGAAAATGGCAGCTTTTATTTCAACAAATTCAGTATTTTTTATTCTTTTACAGACTTGTACCAAAGAAGGTCATTTGATGAAACAGACAAACTTTCAGGTATGTGCATCTATAATGAAGTAATTAGTAAATAATGTTACGAGGGCTGATTGATATGTTGTGAGCCTTGGTTTTCTGGGATGCAGAAGGTATACATTATTTCCAAAAAGAACAAACAATCAATTGCACATACTATGCTTCACTTCTGACACACAGTTACGGGAAAATATTAAACTTAAGCGTTGGGGAAAGCTCAATAGATGTAGGTGTGGTGTTTCATCAGGACAATGCTCCTGTTCACATGTGACAAGTCTGTCACTACCTTGTCTGCCATTCATAATTGTGGCTTTAATTTGATTGAGCATCCGCCTTATTCTTCTGATCTAGCTCCATCAGACTTTCATCTATTCCCAAAACTGAAAGCAGCTATTTCTGGCACCCACTTTCAGTCTGATGATAACGTCGTACTTGCAGTGGATGGCTTTCTGACCAGTCAAGATATTATGACGATATTTTCAAACGGGGGCCGTAATTAATCTAAATTACGGAAAACACTGAACTAGACGATAAAGTTCTAAGTTTCTACAATTTATTCTAATTCGCGATTCCACAATATAGATGCGGCTATTCCACGCACTTACACTATACAAATCTACCAAATAACTACGATTCCGAAATAAAATGTACGTAAAAGAGTACGCTAAAAAAAAGATCCGTCTAAAAGTAAGAAGAAGTAGAGGCGAAAAAGTAGTCTAAGTGCCGAAATTTGACGTGATCCCCCTTTTTATACTGGCCCTAAATTTGGAATAAGCTACTCCCTTGATTCCAATGATCACGCCTTGATTCGAAAGATATCCCCCTTTTTGCTTGTCAATAATTTCCCAGTTCCTGAAAACCCTCCCCGGAACTACCAAATAGAGAGCGACCTGCGCGGGCGTTAAGAGGATTAACTCGTCACTCTCCCCTGTCCGATTAACCCGATAAATCTGTCCATTTTTACTAAGAATAGAACTTATCCAAACAGAAGCAGTGGGCTCGACTGCCATGCCTAACACTTATCTAAGAACTTAATCTCTTAATCCCCCAAAACAATAACAATAAAACATGTCGGAGTAGCCGTTTTCTCTTGGCACTGAACAACAATAGATTATTATCAAATAAAACTAGTATTTCGAATAGAATTTAAATGTATTACAAATTAACCAAATTTAGCATTTTTGGCCCCCAAAAATCGTTACACTATCTCCCACCAAGGAACAAACTCCTGGTTGTTCACAAATGAAATATCAGACTAAAATAAAATAGGAATATTAAACGAGTAGAGTTATGCATAATGATCATATATATATAGTTATCACAAGATTAAAGTTTGTACAGTATACGCTCTCACTTTCATTTGTCCACTTTAAATGCAAATTCCATAAGAGAAAAAAAATTACAGTTTGTTGCACTTTAATACACTTCGTTATGTTCAGTTTTTCTGTTGAGGTTCCACGAAACATTGTCCAAATTTTGTATTGTCCAAAGCACAAATGGAATAGCGACCTCGCTGGTAACACAGAAAACCAGGTCAACGGCCGGGTCAAGCCAAAAGGTGTGGCGACCCAAACCTGGTGAACAAGACAGGCGTCAGATTATCTTGATCACCAGTATAGTCGTTCCTTTCCTGCCGACCTACCCTCAAACGGATGCGCATGTTTGGGGTCTAAGGCCAGGTCTGTTCAGTCCCTCATGTCCAAGAGACTGGTCATGGACCCGCTTACCCGATAAAACCAAGATAGGAATGTATCGGTATGGCCATTAGCGTTGTTAAAATTCCAAAAATGACTAAATCCAAAACACTTAATCAAGCACCCAAAGAACGAAATAGTAAAATCCATTTTCAATATTTTGATGCAGGCACTGGCAATGACTTTTAAATTTCCCAAATTCAGATTTAGAATTATTTTCAAATTAATCGGATGTCTCCAAATAAACTCCAAAACAACGAATATAACGCTTCAAAAATTCTCCACACCGTCATCTTGCGTTACGAGAATCGCAAAACTGACGTCGATCCTATTGTGAAATCTCCTGCAGTGGCCCAGCCAATGTATCGGTGCCTGGAAAGCCTCCCATTGCTTCATCCAGTCTCTGCACATCCGTCATAATCCAATTCAACCTCTTTAATTGGACTTCCCATCTATCCCGCTGACGTGAGAAAAACGGACTGTGATGTTCCTCTACGGAAAAATAGAAGTATTCCCTGAAACTTCATATCCTCCAATTCCGTAATCTCCTCGAGGACGAATCACACGATACGACTGCAAATCACAATCTCCAGGAATGCGACAACGACTCCCTTCCTTCAACTCCCTAGGTACCATGAACGAATCTTCAAAAGCGTAAATCCAAATAGATTCTTCTAAATCAAACATTGATGACACCATGTTTTCATTTTTCTTGACAATTCCTCGCAAACCAATCTAGTATATATTTCAATTTTCAAAAACACTTTGCCAATGCTGCGAACCAAAAAGATAAACTTAACAACAACGTTTTTGTTTTAAGATTCCAAAAAGACATGATCGAATTCCAAAATTCCAAACTAATCTGTGATAACATAATGGTACGATCGAAGTCCCATTTCTACACTACCGTCAAACACACAAATCTCCAAAGAAAAATATACACATCTCTGATTAATTGCACTTCAAAATTGCAACATAGGTATGGTATGAGTTAAGTATCTCCGGTCGCAACAAGACTTTCTGTAATTCCAAATTTTCTTAATTTTAAATCCATTGTCCCATTACAAAACAGTGTATCAAAATCCTTTCCATTATCACATGGATACCTTAAATCACTTCTTTGAGCATCATTTGCAGATGGACAATCCGTAATTAAATCGTTCACGTGACCAGGAACTGAAGATCCAATCAAGGAAAGAGAGGATAACAAAAACACAAAGTTCAACATTTCTACCATTTTCGTACAATCCAAATTTCTATAATATAAAATCCAACGTTGAACGACAAAGGCGAATGTATAATTCCATATCAATAAAATCCACAATTTTAGAAAATAAAATTCGATTTTGAACACGAAAGGCGCGTGTGTAAGTCCATATCCAATGAAATGAATTTTTTTAAAAAATAGTTAATCCAAAAATAAAGTACAAAGGCGCGTGTGTAAGTTCATATCCAATGAAATGAATTTTTCTAAAATAGCTAGTCCAAAAATAAAGTACAAAGGCGCGTGTGTAAGTTCATATCCCACCGCTGCCACCAATATTACGAAATTTTAAACGGAGGTCCGTAATTGATATATAATTACGGAAGATACTTAACTAAACGATACAGTTCTAAGTTTCTACAATTTATTCTAATTCGCGATTCCACAATATAGATGCGGCTATTCCACGCACTTACACTATACAAATCTACCAAATAACTACGATTCCGAAATAAAATGTACGTAAAAGAGTACGCTAAAAAAAAGATCCGTCTAAAAGTAAGAAGAAGTAGAGGCGAAAAAGTAGTCTAAGTGCCGAAATTTGACGTGATCCCCCTTTTTATACTGGCCCTAAATTTGGAATAAGCTACTCCCTTGATTCCAATGATCACGCCTTGATTCGAAAGATATCCCCCTTTTTGCTTGTCAATAATTTCCCAGTTCCTGAAAACCCTCCCCGGAACTACCAAATAGAGAGCGACCTGCGCGGGCGTTAAGAGGATTAACTCGTCACTCTCCCCTGTCCGATTAACCCGATAAATCTGTCCATTTTTACTAAGAATAGAACTTATCCAAACAGAAGCAGTGGGCTCGACTGCCATGCCTAACACTTATCTAAGAACTTAATCTCTTAATCCCCCAAAACAATAACAATAAAACATGTCGGAGTAGCCGTTTTCTCTTGGCACTGAACAACAATAGATTATTATCAAATAAAACTAGTATTTCGAATAGAATTTAAATGTATTACAAATTAACCAAATTTAGCATTTTTGGCCCCCAAAAATCGTTACAATATGGAGTTCTTTAAAAGTGGTATTGAGGCCCTTTAACACCGTTGGCAAAAGTGTATAGGTACTTAAGGGAATTATGAAGAAAAATGATGCAAAATGTCTAATGAAATTCAATTCGTTCAATACGAGGCCCACAACATATCAATCAGCCCTCGTTATATGCAATTACTAAATACTGTTTTTTTTTTAATCTGTCAGTCTTTTATTTACGGTAGTTTGAAAACTGATTGTGGGATTTTAAGTATGATATTATATTTTTGGATTGGTTTATGGAATTTTATCATGATGGTGTCATCACATTTTAGCGAGCCATGACAAATGTCCTGGGAGCTAATGTTGTAGTCTGATCGTCGGTGTTGGTTGCATGGACAAAACTTTAACCAGGGCTATATCTTATTATCTATAGGGGGTAGGACTTTGATATGTCACATGTAGATTCCTCATGACAAGACCTTTCATTTGGGACCTTGACTTTTGATCTAGTTACCTTGATCTTGGATTTTAACCTACTTAGAAAAAAAACTTTTACCTGGGCTACATCTCGTGAACTAAAGTAGGGCCTTGATATTTTGCATGTGGATTCCTCATGACCAGACCTTTCATTTTGGACCTTGACTCTAGTGACCTTGACCTTGAAGTTTGACATACTTTTTTGAAAAAAAACATTAACCGCTCTATCTCATGAACTACATTTATAAGAGATCGGGCTTTGATATTTCACATGTAGATTCTTCATGACAAGATCTTCATTTCAGTCCCTAACCTTTGACCTAGTGACCTTGACCTATGAGTTTTACCTACTTTATATATCTAACCATTTTCAAAAAATGCCATTTTTACTATCAAAAACATACACGACGAGCGATGTTGTCTTCTGACAAGTTTTATTATTTTTTATATTGATTATGAGCAACATTGAAAAACTGATAATATCACATATATAACAGCCCTTGATTGGTTATTACTTCACTCTACTTCATTCTTCCTTCCTTATTTGGAACTGTCCTCACTAGAGGTCAAAAGTCGATCTCGAATCTATTTGACATATCAATTAAAATTGTTACTTTGGCATATGTTTTCCATTAAAATGATTTTAGAATTGCCAATTTTGATGTTATCTTTATCCATTCAAATGTATTTCATGTGATAAATTGAAGCTCAAATAATGTTAGTATACAAATCATATTTTCTAAACATGAGTGTGGTTGAAATCCCCTCTTAACTATGTCATGAAATAAAATGTTTTTTTATTTCCTCTGTATTATAAGTTATGCTAACATACAATAGATGATAATTTATATTATGCTTTTAGGCATCAGAGTTTACGTTTACATCCGAGTTAACATTTTATTTGTGGTTTTCAGAGATGGAAGAGGAGATATTTTAAACTAAAAGGACGAAAGCTTTACTATGCAAAGGACACAAAGGTAAAACTTACTTCATGATTATGATTAAGATATGTAGTTAGCCTTTACTAAAGAGACAAATGCTGATTGAAAAGCTGTAAGGGGGTGGGGGGGGGGGGGGGGGGGGGGGGGGGGGGGGGGGGGGGGGTGGGGTATTGTAAAATGATATCTTTGGTTTTTACATGCACTTTTTAATTCTGTATATGCAGTAACAGAATAGATGCATTTTTAAACTATACAGACTTTATTTTCATCATTTTGTACTGAACAACTTATTTTGATATGGGATTCAGAATTAAGTTGAGATTGAAATTACAAATATTTTTCACAATATCCTTTACAGAACAATCACATGTATATTACCATTCATTTCCTCAGATAAATACGCAAAGTTTCCAATTATGCATATTTACTTTAGCATGTTTAAGGTTGTTACAGATTTCAGTGTACTCTCTTTATGTATTGTAGTCAGTGATATTTGATGAGATTGAGTTAACAGACTTGAGTGTAGCAGAATGTAGCACCAAAAACATTAATCATAGTTTCCAGGTAAGTTTTGTTTCTATGACAACCCTCCATACCAGACTCCCTCTGTAGATGTGTCCATGATAGAAAATCACCTCTTATTTTAAAGATATATTAGGTCTATGGTTTGGCTGTGTACCTGATATTTCATTTGAGCACCTGACCCCAGAGTTCTAGAAAATGAGTCTCATTCTTGTCATTTTAAGCCAGGTCTTTAATTTTGATGTGCTGTAAATGTCTGACCATGGACCAGAAGGTGTCGGCAATTGTTTTTCACAACATACGTCAATTTGAATGAAGACATAAGAATGGAACTTAATACACTTGAGAAAATTAAATCATACTGATATTGACATAGACATACATGGTTTACAGATCATACTAGAGTGTGTATTGCACTCATCACAAAATTTCATAGATTTATTTCCCGTAAGTCCAGGAAATTCCTACTGATGTAAGGGTAAACAAGTAAAAGGTCAAAGTCACAGGACATGAATATGAAAAATATTTTAGAAACCTACAGGATGCAAGCTCTCAATGTCCTCTGGTTTGCATTTTTCTAGCAATTGCAAACAATTTGGTGGCTGAGAGGGATGTGATTGACTAACAAACTTCTATGCCACTGCCTTGTAATAATAGAGGCATGAAGAATTTGTTTGTCTGTTATTCTGTTCTTCCATCATTCTGTCAAACCTTCAGTTTGGACAACCCTTTCACTTATCCAAACCAAAGGTGATGATAAGGTCCTCCCCCAAAATTTCTTAAACTAGAATTAAAAATCTAAAGTTTATTCATACCCACAGGCAAAGTTCATAATGTACTGTCTATTTCTAAGTAAACTGTAGCCAAAGACCACCTTTATATGCATTTTGATATACTTGGAAAGAAAAACAGTATGTTCAGCGCACATTTGTCACTTGATAAGATAAAGTGCAGCTTTGAACATGAGAAATTTTTGTACATAGATGTATTTCTTCATGGTGTATTCATGGTTAAAATAGAAAACTTGTTCAAGCTTGTGCTCAGTATTCCCTTTAGTTAAAGGAAATTGAAGAACTTCAGCAATTTTAAATCTGATTCAAGTGAAAATTTGGGAAACATTGTTTTTCTAACGTCATCTCACTTGGTAAATATAAGATTATCTCAAATTCTAATATGACTTGATTCTTTTTCCCTATTAAGACAACAAACATGAGCCTGGCTCTATTCTTCAATATAGGCCCTATAGCGATAAGCCACGCCTACCCATTTTCTGAAAGCAGATAAACCGGCAGGAACTGGTTTTTACCAAGAATCGATTCTAAGTTTGGTCATCATTAGAATAGAAATAAAAAATGACAAGCTGGGCTCTATTGTCTCATAATGCCCTCGCGTCCTCAGCCAATCACATTTATCACCTTGCTGCTGATGCGACTCAGTAATAAATGTGATTGGCTGAGGACGCTCGGGCATTATGAGACAATAGAGCCCGGCTTGTCATTTTTAGCTCGCCAGGATGAAAAAGTCCGAAGAGCTAATGCCATACCTTCGGCATCGTTGTCGTTGTCGTCGTCGTTGTCGTCGTCGTTGTTCATAGATGAAACTTTAACCAGGGCTATATCTCTTGAACTATAAGGAGTAGGGCTTTGATATTTCACATGTAGGTACCTTGTGACGAGACCTTTCATTTGAGACCATGACCTTTGACCTAGTGATCTTGACCTTGGACTTTGACCTACTTTTCAAAAACTTTAACCTGGTTTCTGACATAAACCTGTATAGGAGAGCTATGTAATCTTTGATTACCCTATGTTTTATTTCTTAAATAATAAATGGATCTTGGATAGCAAGAGGATCCTATGTACAAAGAATGTATCATAAATAGAAAATATGTCAGTTAGAAGGAGGGCAAAATAGGCCCTTATCATACATAGTTCATGGAATTGTGGATGGATGACACCAAATGCAACAAATTTGGGATAAAAATGTTCAAGGTGAAGATAACTCTTAGGAAAAATGCACGCTTAATTTTGTTTCTTAGAACGATATTACATATCCAAACCAAATTTGATTATCAGGAGAAGAGGTCAACTGGTCAGAGGGTAAAGGAATATACTTCAAGTAAGGATTCAAGATGGAAACTCCACGACCCTTTCACTTGCCCTATTTAAAGTGGACAAATATTTATTGATAATGTAGAATTGTCTCTCTTTGCATTTTGAAGTTGTTGTAAGATGAATAACTCTGCCATCCTTGCTGTATTGAGAAGATATCCGAAGGAAAATGATATTGCTGGCAAAATTGAAAGAATATTTACAGAGATAGAGAGAATGATAGAGAGAGAGAGAATTCTTATAACAAAGTCTGTATTATACCTATCATCATGAAACTTAGTAGAGGATGTGTCCTGTTGATAGTTTTGGTCCAAAGGTCAGGTTATTTTAACAAAATAATAACGGTATATTAGGAATTATAAAGAGTATTTACACCTGGGATGATCATCTGTTGACAAACGAGAAAGGGATCTATCTGCTTTTCTTACGTTTTTATGCCCCCATAATGGAAGATTCGAGGGCATATAGTTTTTGGTCTGTCCGTCTGTCTGTTTGTCCACAAAAACTTTAACCTTGGCCATAACTTTTGAATGGTAAGTGATAGGGCTTTCATATTTCACATGTGCATTCCTTGTGACAAGACCTTTCCATGGATACCAAAAATTTTGACCTTGTGACCTTGACCTTGGAATTTGACCTACTTTTGAAAAACTTTAACCTTGGCCATAACTTCTGAATGGTAAGTGATAGGGCTTTCATAATTCATATGTGTTTTCTTTGTGACAATACCAAAATTATTTACCTCTTGAACTTGACCTTGGTGTTTGACCTAATTTCAAAAATTCAAACTTAAGCCATAACTTTTGAATGCAAATTGATATGGCTTTCATATTTCACATATGAATTCCTCGTGGCAAGACTTTTTTCATGATACCAAATTTGACCTTGCCCTCAAAATGTGAAACTACTTTTCAGCTGTTTTACTGTCAAAGATGCCAACGGGGGCATTCGTGTTTCACAAACACAGGTTTTATTGTAATCTGAAATTTGGGGCATGTAGGTTTACCTTGCATGTGTTTAGCTTCAAACCCCAGTCGAGCTTATGCAATTGCTCTATGTTGGCGTCCGTCCATCCGTTTAACATTTTTCGTGAAAGCGAATCCTCTGAATATGTGAATGGCAAGAAATTAATTCTTTAGCTCGCCGGGACGAATGTCCGGAGAGCTATTGTCATACCCCCGGTGTCGGCGTTGGCGTTGGCGTCTGCGTCTGCGTCTGCGTGCGCGTGCACAAAAACTTTAACCTTGCTTATAACTTTTAAACCAATACAGATTGGGCTTTCATATTTCACATGTGCATTCCTTGTGACAAGACCTTTCCATGGATACCTTGTGACCTTGACCTTGGAGATTGACCTACTTTTGAAAAACTTTAACCTTGGCCATATTTTTTGAATGGTAAGTGATAGGGCTTTGATATTTCACATGTGTATTCCTTGTGACAAGACCTTTCCATGGATACCAAAATTTTTGACCTTATGACCTTGACCTTGGAGATTGACCTACTTTTGAAAAACTTTAACCTTGGCCATATTTTTTGAATGGTAAGTGATAGGGCTTTGATATTCCACATGTGTATTCCTTGTGACAAGCCCTTTCCATGGATACCAAAATTTTTGACCTTGTGACCTTGACCTTGGAGATTGACCTACTTTTGAAAAACTTTAACCTTGGCCATATTTTTTGAATGGTAAGTGATAGGGCTTTGATATTTCACATGTGTATTCCTTGTGACAAGACCTTTCCATGGATACCAAAATTTATGACCTTGTGACCTTGACCTTGGAGATTGACCTACTTTTGAAAAACTTTAACCTTGGCCATATTTTTTGATTGGTAAGTGATAGGGCTTTGATATTTCACATGTGCATTCCTTGTGATAAGACCTTTCATGCCGTACCATAAATTTTGACCTAGTGACCTTGACCTTGAAATTTTACCTACTTTTCAAAAACTTTAACTTGGGCCATATTTTTTGAATGGTAAGTGATAGGGCTTTGATATTTCACATGTGCATTCCTTGTGATAAGACCTTTCATGCCGTACCATAAATTTTGACCTAGTGACCTTGACCTTGAAATTTTACCTACTTTTTGTTGTTGTTGCAATTTACATATGGTTGCCACCTGCGAGCTATGTTGTCATTCTGACAAGTCTGCTTTTGTATTATGATGGGCCTATGGTCTAGTTGTGCACATGATATTTTGTTTGGGCCCCAGACCCCCAGGGTTTTTAGCTTGCCGGGATGAAAAAGTTTGGAGAGCTAATGCCATACCCTTGGCGTTGTCGTTGTCCTTGTCATCATTGTTGTCGTCCGATACAAAACTTTAACCTGGGCTATAACTCTTGAACTATTAGGGGTAGGGTGTTGATATTTCACATGTAGATACCTTGTGACAAGACCTTTCATTTGAGACCATGACCTTTGACCTTGTGACCTTGACCTTGGACTTTGACCTACTTTTCTAAAACTTTAACCTTGGCTATATCTCTTGAACTTTAAGGGGTAGGGTGTTGATATTTCACATGTAGTTACCTTGTGATGAGACCTTTCATTTGAGACCATGACCTTTGACCTAGTGACCTTGACCTAGGACTTTGACCTACTTCCAAAAGACTTTAACCTTGGCTATATCTCTTGAACTATAAGGGGTACGGCTTTGATATTTCTCATGTATATACTTTGTGATGAGACCTTTCATTTGAGACCGTGACCTTTGACCTCTTGATCATGGACTTTGACCTACTTTTCAAAATCTTCAATATTGGTTATATCTCTTGAACTATAAGGGGTAGGGCTTTGATATTTCACATGTAGATTTCTTATGATGAGACCTTTCATTTGAGACCATGACCTTTAACCAAATGTCCTTGACCTTGGACTTTGACCTTCTTTTGTAATTTTAGTTTGCATGGTCTTCATCTCTTCAACTTTAAGGGAAAGGAATTTTATATTTCATGCATATATTCATTATTATTACTAAGACCTCTCATTTGAGACAATGACCAATAATGTAGTAACCAAAATGACCCTAACCTTTTACCTACTTTTTGATTACTCATACTTTGTCTGTATCTTTTGCTCTTTAACGGATAGGATTAATATTAGATGCATAAACACTTCATGGCAATACTCTTTGGATTTAGAAGTTGTTTGATTTTTGACAAAAACCTGCTACAGTGAGCTATGTAATCTTTGATTACCCTATGTTTGAAAGTGGGTGTGGTCATTTTCTCCTATATAACTCTATGTTATCTTGTGAACACCAATTCTCAGTAACTATATTTGATAGGGAATTAATTCTTTTTGCATTATGATTGTTTTGTGGTCTAGGTGTTCACCTGATATTTTGTTTGAAGTCCTGACCCCCAGGGTCTTGAAAAATCAGTGTGGTCATTTTCTCGTATATAACCCTACGTTATCTTCTCAGAAAGGATAATTGATAGAGAGTTCTTTCTTTTTGCATTAAAATGGGTCTATGGTCTTGTTGTGTACCTGATACTATTTTTCAGTCCTTGATCCTTGGGATCGTGGAAAATGGGTGTACCACTTAGATGGATGCTTCCAAACAACCAGGAGAGTTTCAGTCTCGTCAGAGACTTCTAGTTATCTGTTTGTATGCAAATCAAGTGTACAATGCATTTCTTATGACAGAGTTGCTGCTTTGAAGACAGTAATGCCAGGTCAGGGTCATTGCAATATTACAAAAAATGTATGGACAGTGAAGTGTGAAATTAAAGAAATATTAAAGAAAATATTTTACTTTTGAATGGATTGTTTTCTATTTAACATATTTGATATCGGCAGAACTGACCATTGTTAAACGATTTACAAGTATGCTTCTTGAGAAATTTTTGAATTATATTCATCATTATATTATGACCTTGATCCAAACAGAGAAAAAGTAAACCGAAATTATTCTGTATTTTGTATTGAAAGTACAATACTAGTATACTATTATACAAAAGGTCTTTCAAGGTTAAAATTGCTGCAGCTCGGCCTGATCGATCTGCAGTTTGTGCCCGTCGTGTTATAGATGTAAAATCTTAATAAATTGTTTACTATGACCTTGATTCCCCGGGACAAGTATAAGTTATAGTAAAGATTCTAACTAGCACTTTGCATGACTGTGTCCCATCAGTCATCTTAGTAAAGGGAAGATTATCTCTCGGAGTCGGAGCCAGAGTGAGAGGCTTCCCTATGTGTGGGAAGTGCCATTGTATACACCAGAAAACATTAACTAGATAGATAAATTCCTCTCTATATGCAAAGGAATGTATCCATTATCAGTAAATATGCCGTGCTGGAATGGTTGCAGGGGAACTGAGTGAAGGTTAGTGGCCTCTGCCTTCATTTTCTTCACGATCGGCTTTTAAGTTAATTGGCAATCGTGTGCAATGTAACTTTATTTGATTTCTGACCTACATAACAGGCTAAGGCGTGCACCTTATAAACAACTCCATGTCTGGATTAAAGTAGGAAACACGTGTCTCAATGTAAACGTCAAACATTATAATACTTCATGTGTTTTTTGGAAATATCGATTTTGGGTGTAAAGTTCGGATACTTTAGAAACGAGATCCAAAGGCGGAAGAAAATAAAAGTTGTTATTTGAGGAAATGGTTTTCTAGGGAGTTTACCAAGATGTATAAGGAAGAATTGTTTTATGACGTACTGTTAGGTATGTACTAGTATTTTGTTTTCATGTTTTTTTTTAATCTTAGTTTGAATTTACGAGAGACAATACACGCGGTAAGATAATTGTTAACACCAATGATTTCAGGTATGTCGATGGTCGTTACGATCAGCATCATTAAGATCTACTGTCTGTGAAGCTAAGCGGCATGTAAAACCATTTTGTCCGATGTCTATCTGTCCATCCGTCTGACTTGTACATACGTAACTGTCATTCATTGTTAACCAAACTGGAATGGAATATCATAGCACCAACTGATTTTCAAGACCACTCTCCAGGTCAAAGGCACTCTATATTTGTGTCACTTTCGAAACAACGACACATAAGGATCGCTTTATCTGTTGTCCTTCCGTCCGTCCGTTTGTCCTTTACATAGGTCGAAACGAAATTAAATGATAAAATCGTATGTAAGTTCATGCGATCAATTAGTGTGCTCTTTCTTTATATGTTCTCAACTCGAGCATTTTTGCCACCAGTTAGCTGTTACACTTTTTAAAAGTAGCTATTTTACATGCAATGCTATATCATACCAAATGTTTTACACATTTTATGTAACATGCAACGTAAGGGCAGCACGAGGGATCACTCTGTCCGTCTGTCTGTTTGTCACACTCTCACATAAATGGCTATGACTTGATTGATATAAAATGTCTACAGAAACATGTGTCTTCCATGCGATTTGATTGAGAAAGTATTATATTCGAGTTTATTGGAACATTGAAAAGTTAATATCTCGCAGTACCATACTGTATCTCATATGTCTCGGCAATTTATAAGTTTAGTAAGTATATGGATCGTGAATTTTGTATGTACTGTACATAATAAATAGTCCAAGGTCTGTAATTTATGCTCTGCATTTGGTTTATAGATGTATGTGTTAGTATTTTATTGGTGTATAATGATGAACAGCATCACGCCTATGGTATAGTTCATCAACCACTACGTGATGGAGTGAAGTTTGCCAAATCACAACCAAAGAAATTACAATGTATTGAAAATTGAACTTGAGAACGTTATTTCTTTTACAGGTGATAACACCTTTTAGGAATCTGGTTCTTTGTGCTGACAGCCGCCGTGAGATGGAGGAGTGGATAACTGCTTTAAAGACGGCTGCCAATAAGGAGTATTATGATGTAAGTAGGACTTTACTCTCAGGTTTCTCGGCAATTTTTAAATACACATCAGATTGGAATTTTTGGCTCGCTGATTTTCTTTTCGAGCAATACTAGTATATGGCTTATGCCCATTTAGTCTGACCTCGATTTTGTAAATGTTCGGATTCTTGGTTTTGTATTACATGAAGATTGACTTTTGAGGTATGCCTTAACGTTTTTCAATGCTTCCTTTGTATTTCTGTGGAAAAAGGAAAAATGAACATTGCTAAGAAAAAAAAAAGAAGTTTGTAATGACCAATGAAAAGGTTTGAGCATGGGAGTGAGGCAAATGTCATCATTACAAACCCTGATTGCCTAAAATTTCGAAGAGTTAAAGAGCTGCAATTTTTTTTTTTTTGTATCAATGTCGGTGACATTTTTTTACCTTTTGACCTTAAACTGGTACTTACTATGACCAGAGCACGTTTTCCTCATGGTATTTACCATGGCCATCCGATCAATTAGTATTTTATAGGTGTTTTTACACCAGTTTTTATGGAAACATTGACGTCCATGAGGAAAAATAGAAATATGTTTGTTGCTTTCTGGTACCTCTTATATCACGTTTAGTGCTGATGATAGTATTAGGTAGAGTAAGAAGCTTACATGGGCTGGGTCAGATCTTCATGTTGTCAGTTATTATGGGCTTCCACCCATTTATGTTAAACCAAGCTTTCTGTAAACCTTTACAACTTACAAACTTACTGGAGTATGAATGGGATCGGTATGATATATTTCCATATCTCTGCATGGCTTCTGTATATGAATGGAAACAGACCCGAGGTTTCATAGTGACTTTTATTTAAAAGGAGATTTTCTAGTTTACCTTGGTCCTGGATTGAATTTTTGTTCATGTATCATCATTTTTAAACATGCATGGATCTATTTGAAATAAGTGTATATAGGTAGGTTGTTAAGTATAAAGATACTTTTTGTGGTCATATCGCACTTTTTATGTCAGTACGTTAGAAAATGCATCATTTTGTTCTGGTTTCTCATCTGGTTATTTTCTATTTAATCCCAGAGGCCAGTATTTATTTGCGATAACGATTATGAGGAAATGCTTTGGGGTCATAATCTAAAGATGTGAATAACCCCTTTTTCGAAAATAATTAGCTCGGTCCTTGGTGTAGGCTAAAATATTGACCGATATATGTCTTCGTATAATGATGTTCACCGTATCACTTGTTAATCTTTACATGCATAACCGTATTTTTAGCTCGCCGGGACGAAAAAGTCCGGAGAGCTAATGCCATACCCTTGGCGTCGTCGTCGTCGTTGTCGTTGTCGTCGTCCGTAGACAAAACTTTAACCTTGGCTATATCTCTTGAACTATAAGGGGTAGGGCTTTGATATTTCACATGTAGATACCTTGTGACGAGACCTTTAATTTGAGACCATGACCTTTGACTTAGTGACCTTGACCTTGGACTTTGACCAACTTTTCAAAAACTTAACCTGTTTACTGACAAAAACCTGTATAGGCGAGCTATGTAATCTTTGATTACCCTATGTTTGTGTAAGTGGGTGGGTGTGAACCCTCGGCAAATCAGAGAGAATCAGATATTCTGCAAAATCAAAGTTGCAAAATCAAAAAAATAAAAATCAAAGTTGAGAGGTTATTTGAACTATAGACAATAAAAGTACACGGCATCCATTTCGTATTATGAACGAGGAGCTCTGATTGAAACTCAATGTGAACAAGATGTGTTTATAAACGACAATGCCCCCGTCGACAACGATCATCTGTGTGTAGACTCGCCAGAATAACAAAGTCAAACCTTTGTTTCAGTGAATGAACATGTGAAATACGAAATTGTGTCGTTGAAAAGGTATGCACAGGGTTTGAGTTTCGGACAGACAGACTGTTTGTCTGTCTGTCCGAAACTCAAACCCTGTGCATACAGGGCAAAAGCAATATACTAGTACCCCCGATTTTCAACACGAGTGCTTAAAAGAATCGTACACTGGAAGATAAATCTATTAGAATGCATCTATTCGTGTACCACGGAGCGTGCACAATCTATGGTATCAGTTTGATTACTGTAAATGATTGCTGATTTCTCAGCGAGATGATCAAAGAGTTTACCTGGTATAAATGAAAAGTGTGGTCTATATATCACGGTAGAATGCTGCCTAGGAATATTAAACCGTTAACTTGATAGACTTCTGTATTTGAGAATTCTGCTAACATTATTGCAATCAAGCCAGTAGACTAGAATTTTTTTACCTGATGATCAATAAAATAAACGTCTTAAAAGATACTAGGCAATTGTCGACACATCTTATTCGGGCGATGTTTAAGGAAGAGCATAAAGTTAGAGTCTGAGAGCATGGGAATTTAGACTGAAGACCTTCAGGTGTGATAGGCCAAGATGCTTTGTTGTTTTAAGAGAAGGAATGGCACCATGGGCTCTCTGATGGAGCAAGGATTAGGGGGTATTGGTATGGACTTGGTACTGAGGACACAAACCATGGTTTGTATCTTATATATTAGCTATTGCTTACATCAGTAAAGTTGGCGTGATTGCTGATGTCGTTCACCTTAAGCCTGCAGATTACCCGTGACGCAGAGCGACATTTCATCTAATTTGTTACTTAAGAGAGGAGATACAAATGTTGTTAATTTATCCTCGCGTACATCTGTATAAAGAAATAGCCCCCTCGTTTTCTCACATATCTTCATCGTCTACACCAGCCGATTAATTACTCGGTCGTTACTGTATTACCTTGTATCAGATATAATGTTGATATCAAAGCTATGTCGGTACGTACGTAGGAGGGATTCCCCCTAATGGCGAGGCTTTACCTGCAAGTACTCATCAGTGTAAATAAAGTTACCTCTGTCACTGACTTACTACGGGATATATGGGACATTTCCCCTGCCCCTATGCCCAAGGGCCGCATTTCTAACGCTCGGTCCATCATTGTCCGGTAATTAATATGTCATAATGTCGATACAGCGTGTCCTTACTACAGGACCTTGATAGACTGTAGTGCACTGATTTCTCTTGTGATACATTTGTAACATATACCAGTAGTGATCATGGAATTTGACTTTTCAGTGGTAAGTCTCGTATGATAAAATACACATATTTTCATGTACAGAGTTTTTGATTGTTTGTTTTTATATTGTTGATTTGCCCCTTGGAATCATTATTGTAATGTACTTTAGATTTTTCCACTTGAAGAGTTTGTAAATTGCATTGTCCTTCCTGAAAGGAAGAACAGACTTTCAGGAAATAATTAATAGATGTAGATGTAATACATGTAGATTTTAATGTATTTTGAATGGGTTTTGAATTATTGTAATACTTAGTCTTGCTTTCATTTTATTATAACACGCGTTCTCATCGTAACTTTCCCATAATTATTGTTTGACAATGGCCGAATTCTCTATCACACAGATATTTTAATCTTGATCGCACGACATCAACAAAATTGACGTGTTGTGTGCAAGAGGCCGCCCGGGGTTTAATGACATATGTTTTGACGCGGGACGTCATTCAGGGTATAAACCTCCTGTATTGATATAAAAGTTCCCTGTCTAACTTCGGTATAGATTGCGTATTTACTGATGAAAATTCCTCGTTAAAGATCATGTTACTTCCTCTGACAAACGACGTCATAGTTATATTGGATAATTTAAAGCCTTTCTCTTAAAATCTTTCTCCAAGAAGAACCTAGATCAAATTGACAGTTTCATTGTTTTACTTGTATCTCCTTGTAAGTTTTGTTTTTACTGGTAATACTACGATGGATAGGCTTTCCATTACTTGATTCATAAGTCTTTCAAATAGTAAATTTCTACATGTTTAATCTGGTTTACTGCACTCCAGTTGGAATAATTTTACTCAAAGTTTTCCCAAAGACAAAGTATCAAACGAGCAAAGTGTTGGTTGTTTTATTAGCTCGTACATGTGTTATTTAAGAAAAAAAGACTCGTTTAGAAATGATGTGATAGTGGTAAAAGTTTTATCTTGATACCAAGATCATAACAAGGAGATATGACTCGATTTACATTTGGAATCTATATATATATTGATGAACAATGCCACTTACGTGTTTTTATAAGATCCGATCTGATTCCTATTGCCGAAGCGTGGTCTGTATGACCATGACTCCGTCACGTTGGTCTGATCATTACATTGGTCTTTCTGTCCGTGACGTTGGTCTTGTTATTACATTGGTCTGTCTGTCTGTCCATCACGTTGGTCTGATCATTACATTGGTCTGTCTGTCCGTCACGTTGGTCTAATCATTACATTGGTCTGGTCTAATCATTACATTGGTCTGGTCCGATCATTACATTGGTCTGTCTGTCCGTCACGTTGGTCTGATCATTACATGGGTCTGTCTGTCCGTCACGTTAGTCTGATTATTACATTGTCTGATCAACACGTTGATTTGTTTTAATCAAGTTGGTCTGTTAAAGATACTGGTTTGTCTTTTCATCAAGTTGGTCTGTATGTTTATCACATTACTCTGTGTTTATCACTTTAGTCTGTGTTTAGTTAGTTGAATCGGTCCGTCTGTTCATGTATGAAGTAGACTTCATCCTCCTGATACCAAAGAGGAAACAGAAGAAAAGTATCAACATTTTCAATTTCAATTTATGGTTCTTTTTTCAGGGCAACGCCAGCCAACGAGAGATGATGTCGGGACAACATAATTGGTACGCTTGTTCCCATGCCCGACCCACGTACTGCAATGTCTGTAGGGAGGCTCTGTCAGGGGTCACATCTCACGGACTTTCCTGTGAAGGTATGTGTTATACCCCTCCCTCCCCCTTTTGAGTTTCTCTCTTCAAACCATCCTCGATTCACTCTTATTAATCGTTATCTGCATCTTCCGAAGGCAATGTAGTAAAACGTGTATCAAAACAGATTTATGAAGGAAGTATGTACATTTTACGTGTATAATAAAACTTCTTTATTATGTCAGTAGAACTAATGAGTACATTGTCGTTTTATGATTAGAGCGAACGTTGCACAGAACGTATTCATGTATATCTATTACTGTATTATCTGCCTGGATTGTTATTTGTCGGAATGACATAACGGCAAAATGATCAAGCTTTTCCTCGATCTATGATGAAAATTTATCGCTCCAGCAAGTAGCAGCATCTGAGGAAAAAAGCGTAGGCCGAAAACTGAGGTCATCTGACCCGAGCGGTCCGGCTAGCAGACGATCGACCTTGTCATGTCAGTAACGATATGATCTCCGTTCTGTTGGCCTGACCTGACCCCTGCTGGGTGAATACATCTCATCTTTGCTTTACCAAAAGGCGGAGCTCCCTATTTATCAGTGATTTTATCGTTATTAATAGTGATATTGTTATAAAGGCAGTTGTCTGCATCAAAACCACTATGATTCTCTCCATGTTTCACTTCTTGTATCCTCAGATTATGTAGATTCTAGGTGATTTATGTCTTCTGAGATTTTACCATCTTCCATCTTAATTTCATCGTTAATTTCCCCATCAATATCATGTAGCTTCATGTGGTGCACACATAGGTACGTTTGTGGTATCACTAGATGCAAGAGAAAAAAGTACATAGCTGTCTGACAAAAATGTATTGGCATTTTACTGTATTTCTGTTGCTTACTGTGGGGATCACAAAAGTATCAATTCTAAGCAAAAACTCATTAATGATAAGGGGATATTGTCAGTATAAAGCTCTATTGATTGAACTTCTAGGAGCTAAGACATTGTACAACGTTGTAGTTACAAAGATACTGCAATAAGGCTAAGCCCCTTTCACATATATGATGGGAGATGCGTTACATCATTTCATCAATGTGATCGGAGATGAGGGGAGATTATCATTACTTAGTCAAAGTTTTGGGGTGTTTTTAAGGATGTGTTTGATAGTTTCAGAATCAGTCATACAAGTCAAACTATAATTCTTATTCATTTGCTGCGATAATTGTTTAAACATTGTGTGTTTTGCACAGGTCGGAGTAATCAGAGCAAATCTTGATATTGTCATATTTTGTGATGAAGTACGTGCTTTCTCCACAAAGAAGTTTGATTTAGTACGATTGATATACGCTACTTTTGAAACATAATCTCTTCGTGATGTGAATCAAATTAATACCATCAATAATGAAGCCATGTGAATTCTTCGAGCGACAACTGTTCTATGCGAGGTTGTTTTTTGTCCGTGTCGGGGTATCAACATAATGATGCTGATCAAAGAATTACAAGATATATAATTTTCTATTTTATTCCTGCCCTATGTCGGTAGGCATTGAATATGTGATATGATAACGTGGGCTGTGTTTTACGATATGGCTCTCAGTAACGTGACAGCCTATTTTCAGCACAATAGAATTACGTAGCATTTGATACATCTTCATCTTGTTTACTGACATTCATTGATAAAAAAGGTTTATTTTTGGAATAAATCCATTGTATGGATGACGGAACATCATTTTTGTTGAGGTTTTCTTTGCAAAGAAAGGAACAGCTGAGCTTTGAACAGCCGCCCATTTGAACTTTTGGTAGACATTGTCACAAATGTTGTTTTACTTAAACAGAAATTTGGGTTCAAGCTTGTCGACAAATTTAGAGACCATAGATCATCAAACTTTGCATGTGAATTTCCATAGTGAGAGGATGACCCATATTGATTTACAAGGTCAATGGTCAGGGTTGGAGGTCACAGGTTCAATACAAAAAGTAATATGAAAATTTTATTGACACTTCAGAAACTACGGATTCCTCTGAATTAGAAACACACTTGAATTTATATTGCTCATGGTTAGAGGACAAATGTCGATTCTTCAAGGCCAGAGGTAAATCATAAGGTTAAAGGAGGCAAGAAAAGGTAGACATTTTAGAAGTCCCAGAGTACTTTGGATGTCATCGAACAATAAGAGGAATACACCTTTTGGACGATTTAGAAGTTGTAGTTCACTAGTATTTCATATGCTCTCCAAACTTTACTCCAGATTTCCTAAGATTCCGCTCAGCATTGACTTCTACTTATTCAAAGTATCTTTGTGCACTCGTGTTGAACTATTTGTAAACTGTTTCCTCTTTTTCAGTTTGTAAATTCAAAGCCCATAAGAAATGCGCAGTTAAAGCTCAATCCAATTGTAAATGGACCACACTAGCTGCAATTGGCAAGGACATAATAGAGGATGATGATGGGGTATGTTTGATATGATTTATTTAGGATTATATATTTGTCATTTAGAATAACCTTATCCTTTGACCATTTAATTTGAAATAAGAGTTATATAGAATTGTGATGTAATATGGCCGTCATATTTAATTAGGATCATAAATTTATCCTTCACAACCTTTTCCTTTGATAGTAATTCACAATAAGTAACATACTAGTAAAGTATTATGATTTAATATCACATTGTTCCTATCAAATTTTTAATGACCATATAGGAAAGCAGATAAGGCTTAGTTGTACATATATCATATGTTTGTTTGATATGTTGTCAACTACTTAAAAATGACAACACAATATTGATTACATATTAATAAAGACCCTGATGACATTTTAAAAGAAATCGTTTCTGGCATCAAACAAATGGGAGTAAGATAGTTCCTTTTTGATTGTTTTTTTTTTTATGCCCCCGGAATCAAAGATTCGGGGGCATATAGTTTTTGGCCTGTCCGTCTGTTTGTCTGTTTATCTGTTTGTCTGTTTGTCTGTTTGTCCGAAAAACTTTAACATTGGACATAACTTTTGAATGGGAAGTGATAGGGCTTTCATATTTCACATGTGTATTCCTTGTGACAAGACCTTTCCATTGATACCAAAATTTTTGACCTCGTGACCTTGACCTTGACCTTTGACCTACTTTTCAAAAACTTTAACATTGGGCATAACTTTTGAATGGGAAGTGGTAGGGCTTTCATATTTCACATGTGTATTCTTTGTGACAAGACCTTTCCATTGATACCAAAATTTTTGACCTCGTGACCTTGACCTTGACCTTTGACCTACTTTTCAAAAACTTTAACATTGGGCATAACTTTTGAATGGGAAGTGATAGGGCTTTCATATTTCACATGTGTATTCCTTGTGACAAGACCTTTCCATTGATACCAAAATTTTTGACCTCATGAGCTTGACCTTGACCTTTGACCTACTTTTCAAAAACTTTAACATTTGGCACAACTTTTGAATGGTAAGTGATAGGGCTTTCATATTTCATATGTGTATTCCTTGTGACAAGACCTTTCCATTGATACCAAAATTTTTGACCTCGTGACCTTGACCTTTGACCTTTTAACCCAGTGACCTCACATACATGTACTTAACAGAAAATAGTGTTCATACTAACAAAGATGCCACCGGGGGCATTTGTGTTTCACAAACACAGGCTTTTTATGCCCCCGGAATCAAAGATTCGGGGGCATATAGTTTTTGGCCTGTCCGTCTGTTTGTCTGTTTATCTGTTTGTCTGTTTGTCTGTTTGTCCGAAAAACTTTAACATTGGACATAACTTTTGAATGGGAAGTGATAGGGCTTTCATATTTCACATGTGTATTCCTTGTGACAAGACCTTTCCATTGATACCAAAATTTTTGACCTCGTGACCTTGACCTTGACCTTTGACCTACTTTTCAAAAACTTTAACATTGGGCATAACTTTTGAATGGGAAGTGATAGGGCTTTCATATTTCACATGTGTATTCCTTGTGACAAGACCTTTCCATTGATACCAAAATTTTTGACCTCGTGACCTTGACCTTGACCTTTGACCTACTTTTCAAAAACTTTAACATTGGGCATAACTTTTGAATGGGAAGTGATAGGGCTTTCATATTTCACATGTGTATTCCTTGTGACAAGACCTTTCCATTGATACCAAAATTTTTGACCTCATGAGCTTGACCTTGACCTTTGACCTACTTTTCAAAAACTTTAACATTTGGCACAACTTTTGAATGGTAAGTGATAGGGCTTTCATATTTCATATGTGTATTCCTTGTGACAAGACCTTTCCATTGATACCAAAATTTTTGACCTCGTGACCTTGACCTTTGACCTTTTAACCCAGTGACCTCACATACATGTACTTAACAGAAAATAGTGTTCATACTAACAAAGATGCCACCGGGGGCATTTGTGTTTCACAAACACAGGCTTTATTCTGTATATTTCACTGCTATGAAGAAGCGTTAGATGTAAGATTTGTGCATATTTTCAGAGTATCCTTATGCCCCATCAATGGTTAGAAGGGAACCTCCCTGTCAGTGCTAAATGTAATGTATGTGAGAAAACCTGTGGAAGTGTGCTCAAACTACAGGACTGGCGATGTTTGTGGTGTAAAACCATGGTAAGTCACATCGTCTTATACAGTGTGGTAAGTAAACTCTGAATATGAAAAAAAAGATAGAGAGATGATAAATTGTATGACTTAAAAAGAATGAAAATATTATCGATCGTGGTAAAATAGATACTTCTTATGGAGTTTTCAAAAGTATAGCAAAAAGTATAATTTTATAAAGGTTAGCATCAAGTAAAAAAAATATTTTAAGATATTTAGGGCCAAATGAAGTACTAGGTAAGGCAAGAATCTTCTGAAAGCATGATAGCATGTCCATTTTCTGATCTGAATGACTAATTGGTGTTTGATCAAATGCCTTCAGGTACACACAAGCTGTAAGGAGCAGGTATCCCGGACATGTCCGTTAGGCCAGTGTAAGGTGTCCATACTTCCCCCTACTGCTATAAATAACATAGATTCTGATGGGTATTGGGAGGCGTCCAGACCCCCTCGTACCAGCCCACTCCTTGTCTTTGTAAATACAAAATCTGGTGATAATCAGGTAAGAATTTAATAGATGAGGATATTTCTTTCTTTCAAAGCAATAAGAATGTGAAATTCCTTGTATGTTAATGTCTTAGTGCTATCTAACTTCCTTCAGGAAGTAAAGAGTTTATGACATTGTAGATGGCTTAAGTATAACATTGTAGATGGTTTAAGTATCATCTGTGAAATCTTACACATAGAGTGATCCTTATGTAAATACATGTATTCTGATACAGATACATCATCCATGAAATAAGTCATGACGTCTTTAATTCAAAATCAAATCTTTGAATAATGTATATTAAGTCAATGTGTGTTTTTTTATTTTGAATAATGTATATTAAGTCAAAAGACTATATAATCATTACAAATCTTTTATTCAGGGTGTAAAATTTTTACGAAGATTCAAACAGCTACTTAATCCAGCTCAGGTCTTTGATCTAATGAATGGTGGACCACATCCAGGGTTAGTTTATGTCTTTGTGTTTCAAGACAGAAATTACTATAGAAAAATTGTACAGTGAAATCTTGCAATATGTAATGTGTGTAAGGAGGTACAGGCACATGCATGTAACTTGTTATAAACAAAGCAAAGCAATAGTCATGATGACTCATAGAGCATATTCTTTTCTTTCCTCATGCTTTATGCCTTTTTGCCTCTTTTGTTGTCAGAAATTCAATTTCACTTATAAGTATCATTTAGATGGATAGGTTAAATCTTAGAGCCCTGACTCTATTGCCATATTTTTTATGAATGCTATCCTAGCTTTGATTTAAGATGTACACGTACGTATGAGTTTAAGAGGATTTTATTTACATGTATTTTCAGATTACGGCTGTTTCAAAAGTTTGACCAGTTCCGTATCCTAGTTTGTGGAGGTGATGGCAGTGTGGGATGGGTTCTATCAGAAATTGACAAACTAGAACTTCACAAACAGGTAAACTTTCTGTAACTGGTAACCATTGAGTTACATACATGAATTTTCTGATAGCATGTCGATAGGCAGATAGCATTGCACTTTGACATTCATGTTTTGAATTATTTATTCTCCTCAGATATACATGTAATTTAAGTTGAATACAGAAACCAGACAGACACAGATCATCTTTTTACATTCATGGATCCCTTTCGGACATTTTGAAAACCATTAAAAAAATTGAAAAAGAAACTGAGACAGAGATACAGCTGATGTAGAGTACCTTTATATTTTTGAATTTCAGTGCCAGATTGGAGTCTTACCGTTTGGTACAGGAAATGACCTTGCTAGAGTACTGGGATGGGGATCAACTTTCGATGCAGACACACAACTACCTGTGATATTAGAAAAACTAGAACATTCTCAAATTAAAATGTTAGATAGGTAAGTAACATTAGTGTGTTGAAAGAATTCCCCTGAAATAAACTTTAAATTTTTTCTATGTCTCTCTAGACTTTGTAATTATAGTGTTGTTATCAAATAGAGATTTAGTGTCTTAATTTAGCTTTTGTTACGGGTATGTAACATACAGCAAGTGCATTTATTGAACATGTAATGTGCATTAGATAGTTTCATCTCCGGGGAATTACATTTGTTGTGAACGGAAATGTATATATGCTTACATGTATCTATTGGACCTGTCCAGTTAAGAAAATATTTTGGAAAACCTTTTTGACAAAAAAGAAAATAGAAATAACATATTTATTCAAAGGAACTTCATATTATTTTTAACAGTTCATCAGAAATTACATCTAATAAAATTTTGATTTGAAATTTGCTGTGGAATACATAATTATTTGCCTCTGATTTAAAAAAGAAGACAACTAAATTTTGAATATTGACATTTTAATGGGGTCTAAATGGAATATTTTGTTGAAATGTTCGTATGAACTATTACTATTGCTTGGATTGGATTCACTATTTCCCTGTATTCCTTTCTACTCATTTCAAATTTGCTTTCATTGGCTTTAATTCATATACTAATATTTACTGGATATCTACTTCAGATGGAGTATTTGGACATATGAAGGGAGTATGCCGCCTCCAAGGAAACTTTCACAGCAAGTAAGTCGTAGAAAAAATATAATCATCTTGAGCAATTATTTCATTATTGATACGGACACTCTATATGTACTTACAGTATACTTATGCTAAGATTTATCTATTCACAGTTTGACCCTATATCAGTGTATGAAGATTCTGTAGCCAATCATTTGTCTAAGATGTTACATTCCGAGGACCATTCTGTTGTTATTTCCTCAGCAAAGTAAGTAATGTCCCGGTAGATATTGAAGCATTTCCTATATCAATTATGAGACTATTTTATTTCCTCAGCAAAGTAAGTAATGTCCTGGTAGATATTGTAACAATTCCCTCATCAATTATTAGACTGAGAATTGTGCCTAAACTGCAAGAAGTTAGTGCATGGATATCTGGCTATCACCGTATTTAAAAAAAAACTTACTTTTTCAGAGTGTTGTGTGAGACTGTTAAAGATTTTGTTGCCAAGGTTGGTGAAGCTCATGAAAAAGAAGGTCAGAAAGACTCTGATATAGCTCAAAAGGTAAGAATGGCCTTAACTGTTCTGAAATAATATACATGTAGCACATCAAGCTTTGAACATAGATTGCATGGTACTTTCCTGAATGTAAACATTATTGAAAGTAAAAAAATAAATCCAATATTATACTATTTTCCTACTTTTTTTTCTCTGACTTGAGGGCAAAGTAAAGACAAAACCAAGTGAATTATGGTATTTTGATATTTAATAACAAAAATAGAAAATCAGTCAAATCTAAATCTAATGAATAAAACCTTTGCAGTCCCTGAACTGTACATTTCATTTCAATCTCTTATGAGTTTATTTTCTATTTCCAGTGCAATATATTAAATGAGAAGTTAGAAAGTTTGTTGATCACTCTTAATGAGGAAGCTCAAGCCTCAACTCAGGTAAGGTTAAGTTTTAGAAATCTTCATATATTATATATATCTATGCAAATAAATTCTTCAAAATCAAATTCTTATTTCCAGGCTTGCTTTTTTAAAATAATGTCATTTTAAGTAATGATTGAAGTTATTT
The DNA here is from genome assembly GCA_033119305.1 of Pinctada imbricata. NCBI lineage: Eukaryota > Metazoa > Mollusca > Bivalvia > Pterioida > Pteriidae > Pinctada > Pinctada imbricata. Next base: position 50,298,103 of record VSWD01000008.1, on the reverse strand, counting down.
GCAGTGTGTATTGTATTGAAAGTTCTTGAAGAAATTTCAAATATGATCTCACAAAAAGGAGCATATTAGGTATGATTTGCATAAGCATAACTTTTGTATAGTAAGTGATTGTACTTTTTATAGACCTTTTGTTTAATGACCCTGAACTGACCTTGCTTTGAATATGTCTTGATCTGCCCCAAAAAGCGCAACAATAGTGTCTAGTAATTAACAATTTACTTAATTGACATCTTACTTATACCAGGTATCTAAGCCCCAGCCCCAGCTAGACTCTAATCTACAGGATCTAGATACGGTGCCAGGGGAAATAACGGCACCCACCAAAACCAAGTCTGTGAGTGGTCAAGAAAATTTCTTTTCAATTTTCATGTATTTTTTTTTGAAGAAATGGTTTAACAAAAGAGTATTTGATATGCTAATGTTAATATTGTCCATCATTATGTAGATTCTGTTTGAAGTTTGTAGGGCTATTAATTTTTGTTTCAGGCGATTTTTAAACCTCGTGATGCTTTAATGTCCAGAGCTAATAGCTTGAAGAAAGCTATTAGACAAATCATAGAACACACTGAAAGAGGTGAGTATTTTTCCATTGTAAGATTGTCAGAACGTTTTTAGCTTGTAACATGTACTAAGAATATCAATTATATAATTTTGTTCTTGTTGATAGCATATTGAAGGAATGATAGTATTTTTCACTTTAATTATTGCATACAAAATTTTACCACAATAGTATTTTTCACTATAATTATTGCATACAAAATTTTACCACAATAGTATTTTTCACTGTAATTATTGCATACAAAATTTTACCATGAAATCTTTACTACAGCCGTTGATGAACAAAATGCCCAGACAGAAGAGCAGCTCCAACGATACAATGAATCCCAGAAAGTCGCCAGTACGGAGCACCTCAACATTGCCTCAAGTCCTCGCGGTCTACAATCCATCACAGAAACCTCACGATCCGCCCCTACATTCTCCATATTCACTTCTGATGCAGCTCCTAAAACCCCTACCCTTAGTCCCCGTAAGTTAGGTATGATGTACGACTGTCTCTTTCCAACCTTTCCTTCAAAATTGTTTTAAATACTCACTCTTGGTTTTATTTTTCAAGATCAAACTTCTATTATTTTATTGAATTATATGTTTTCATTTTTCATATGCACATTTTAAAGATAGGGACAGTTGAATATTCCTCAATTATTCATTATTTTCCTGTCAAAGTAGAAAATTCAGATGACACATAATCACCTTTTCTTAACCTTCTGTTGACTTTTAGATGTTTTCCATGTAGATTTTTCTGGTTCCCTGATTATGCCTGACAATGCTCCCTCACGTCGTATCAGCAGCATGAGTCTTTTGAACAAAACAGCCAGTCTGGGTTCTGTCCTTAGCCGAGACAAGAGCCCGTCAAAGGAAACGACAACAAACCTCCCTCCTTTACTTGGTTTGCCTTTCTCTCACTACACTGCACTCCCAGGTAAAGTGTCCATCACTGCTGTACACACCATCAAGATGCAAAATTAATACTGGCCAATTTATAACAAAACCAAGACTTCCCAATATGGGTTGTCTTTACTTGCATATATCATATACATGTACATACATGTAAAGCCTTTGTAATGAGACCGTCCTTAGTTTAACGTTTTATGATAAAGCAGCTTTGAAAAAAATATTTCCATTAAAACAAAAATACTTTCATTGCATTTAATAATGTTTGATAAGCACTAACTCTACTGTGTCAGACTATGATATTTTGCATCTTGAGCTTTTCCGTTACTGGTTTACTTCAACTTTAGTTTTCTCTCTAGATGTATTTACATGTATATTCCTACCTAACTTCAGGGATTTAGGACATAGTTTTTCATCTTTGCTGTGCATCCAGAGGTTTCCATATCAAATTTTACAATTTTCTTAGCATGATTTCATTTACATACAATGTAATAACTTTTGTACATGTATTTGTAATAGTATTATTCTTTATCCTTTGTAGACTATAAACACTTTATTCTTCTTTTATAGTTTTAATAGAATAAATTAAGAACTTCTTATGTATGATAATGAACTTTCCTGTTAGAAATTTATTTTGAAGTGCAAGTCCTTGCAAAAATTGATTTTCACATTTTCATATCACTCAAAAATAGCAATACATGGAAGTCTTTCAGAATATTTTCTTATTGTACCATTTGTCTTTGTATTGCTGTACCAAACTTAACAGCTAATGGTTCTTTGGAAATCTTTGTGTCTGTTTGTAATCTTCTCTGCAACAGATTTATTGATTAAATGAAACTTTATAGGTAGCAAATACACTTTGTTTGCTACCATATTGTTTTGTATCACTAGTCTATGCCAAGGGCACTTGCTGACATACATGTATTATTTGACTTCTCTCCTTTTTCTACTTCTTTAAACCTCAACCTAATATAGAATTTAATTTTGACATTATTTATGGAAACTTTCAACATAACTAATTCTTTTGATAAGAAATAAAAACCATGAAGAAATCGCCTTAAAAACAAGTATTCAATTAAAAAGCTAACTCAAATGATTTTACAGTTAGATTACTGCATCTTTTATACCATAACAGTGTAGATGTGTCGGGCTGTGGCATACATTGATTTACAAGCTTATTTATTCTGAAATTTGAAGGAACACCAGAATTAATATCTGTACAAACATGTATATTTACAGGTTTGAATAGTCACATAGCAGGGAAGTTAGTTGGTGGAAGTTTTATCAGTAAAGTCTTACTGGCCAATGCCGATGCCCTCTGTGCGGCAGCTTCTCCACTTATAGAGGATGACATTCCAGCGTAAGTTGTGTTTTATATATAGTCCATAGAAGTTTTATCAGTAAAGTCTTAATGGTCAATGTCGATGCCCTCTGTGCAGCAGCTTCTCCACTTATAGTGGGTGACATTCCAGCGTAAGTTGTGTTAAAGATATAGTCCATAGAAGTTTTATCAGTAAAGTCTTAATGGTCAATGCCGATGCCCTCTGTGCAGCAGCTTCTCCTCTTATAGAGGATGACATTCCAGCGTAAGTATTGCTTTGTATATATCATGTACATGTATATGTAGATTAAAGGTTATCTGAAGTAGCTTTATCATTGACATTTCTATTGGTGTGGCAGACCTGGCTGTTTTAGTAAAGAAACCTCAGTGCTGTCCTGCTGGTAGAGAAGTCCCAGGTTAAAACTCCTGTAGGGGCACATCTTTTTCTTCCCTAATATACCACGAAGAGCTGCCTCATTAGAACCAATTTTCAATCAAAAAAAATATGTCTTACTGATAATTGTTGAATCTTGCACTGTATTTGATTCTATGCACTCCTTGACTTGTCTTGCATTGAAAAAGAATCTCCACTATAAGTATGGTACTCATGAATATAAATTGTAACCATAGAATGCCATGGACTCTTTTTTTTTTTTTACAGATCTGAATATACTGAAAGATGTGTGATGAATAACTACTTTGGCATTGGTCTGGATGCTAAGATTACACTAGATTTTCAAAATAAACGAGAGGAACATCCAGAAAAATGCAGGTTCGTACAAGAATACATGTATAATGGTTACTTTTAACTCTGCCTGAGTAACTGTGATATTGTAGCACAGGATAAAAATGTAATGTAACTTTTGTGCTGCTTTTGAAAAATGTCAATTATGATTGATTACACAAGTGTATGTTTTACCCTCCATAAATGCATTTTTGAATACCGGTAGTTGTAAGAATTTTAAGTTTAGTGATCAATTGATGAGTCATTATTGTAATGTTTATATATGCATTCATCTATGACGACGTAAGTTAAGACATCTTACTATAACTAGAGGTTGTTAATAACTACACCTTTGATTTGAATTATTAATGCATTTACATTCATACGCTTTAGATTATACTTTGATTTTATGTATTTGTTTTTAAATTTCAGAAGTAGAACAAAAAACTTAATGTGGTATGGTGTATTGGGGGGTAAAGAATTAGTACAGCGTACCTTTAAAAACCTTGACCAAAGAGTACAATTAGAATGTGATGGTCAGAGAATTCCTCTTCCCAGTCTGCAGGGAATCGTTATTCTAAATATACCCAGGTAAGTCATTTACAGGTACTTGATTCATATTTATTCATTTTTCACAAAATTCTTTGTATAATGTTATGGGTGTATAGACTGTTAATAGTATGTTGCGCCCCTATGGGATCAAGTAGAAATCCAACTAGCTCAGCTGAGATTCATATATTTTTTGCAGGAGATTAATAATTTCCCTCCTTGTACAAGTTTTCGAACAATGCTCCGTAAAAATGCACTAATGTACCAAAGTTTAGTGTAATTCAATGAGCACAGATACATGTATGGATTGCTACATCTGTAACTGTCTATGTATTGTTTCTTTCTGCATTATGTACATGTTGTATTAATTTTGATCATTTTCTTGACAGTTATATGGGAGGGGCCAATTTCTGGGGAGGAACAAAGGAAGATGATGTAAGTCAGAAAGTGATTATAGCTACATTTATATACAAGTCATGTACATCACTTAAAGTAAATGCAAATTTGATATGACTAAAAATTTCCAAGAAACAAAGTAATGGAAGTTGATGTTTAAGTTACTGCTTTTATGAAAAGAAGAAAGCAGGCAAAAAAATGATACGACTTTTCAGATTATTGACTCTCGATCCATAATTATTTGTGTTAAAAATTTCCTCTAATTTTGAGGAAACTTTCATAGAAGACTTCAGATTATTTGTTATTGGTAAGATCAAACAAAAGATTGGGTAGTCCTTATTTTCAGTCAAGCAGATATGATAAGGACAAGTTTCTTTCTTTCAAAGTCTGAGATTCAACACTTATATGATGAAATTATTATTTTAAACATAATTATATCTGTAGTGCTGCAACACTACAAAATTATTCAATGTTTACTTTGGTTTGCAGACTTTTCAGGCTCCAAGTTTTGATGATAAGATACTAGAAGTAGTAGCTGTATTTGGGAGTGTTCAGATGGCCATGTCAAGGGTCATTGACATACAGCATCACAGAATTGCGCAGGTAACAATGAAAAAAATTCTTAACGAAAACTCACAGAAAATCAGTGGATGAAACGAAGTTTGCATACATGTTGATATTTAGTTGACATTAATTTATGAGTGTTCAGTTTGATTTGTTGATCACATGAATAATCTTCAATGACTTATTGTCAAACTTAGGTTGTATTCTGATGACATAGTGGTCAACTATATATATTTTAATGAGGGGTTAACATGTGTGTGTTTTTACAAAAACTGACAGGGTATCGGTGAATCCCCTGTCAGAAATTGACAATGAGTTCTATGCATATTTCTGACAGGGCAATGGCCAATACCCTGTCGGATTTTGTAAAACATCAGTATGGTAACCCTATTCTAATGCTTTGGTCAGAAAATGTCTGTTTTTAATGATGTCGCCATCGGAACGTATGACATCATACCAAAAACTGCAGTGAAATGTGCAGTTTTTATATCAATTAACCAATAAAATTGCATGTTGCAAAGAGACTGTATTAGAATCTGTTATTTAATGTTTTCAGTGTAGGAAAGTGAAGATAACAATAATGGGAGACGAGTCTGTGCCAGCTCAGGTTGATGGGGAGGCATGGATGCAACCACCAGGATACATACATATAGTACACAAAAACAGGGCCCAAATGTTGACTAGAGACAGGGTAGGTAAACCAAATTAGGGTCCAAATGTTGACTAGAGACAGGGTAGGTAAACCAAATAAGGGTCCAAATGTTGACTAGAGACAGAGTAGGTACACAAAAACGGCCCAAATGTTGACTAGAGACAGTGTAGGTACACAAAAACAGGGCCAAAATAATGACTAGAGACAGTGTAGGTACACAAAAACAGGGCCCAAATGTTGACTAGAGACAGTGTAGGTACACAAAAACAGAGCCCAAATGTTGACTAGAGACAGGGTAGGTACGTAAAAACAGGGCCCAAATGTTGACTAAAGACAGGGTAGGTACACAACAAAAACAGGGCCTAAATTTTGACTAGAGACAGGGTAGGTACGTAGAAACAGGGCCCAAATGTTAACAAGAGTCAGGGTAGGTACACAATAACAGGGCCCAAATGTTGACTAGAGACAGGGTAGGTACACAACAAAAACAGGGCCCAAATTTTGAATAGAGACAGGGTAGGTACATAAAATTAGACGAGAGAAAGGATATCTTGTACAAAAACAGGGCCCAAATGTTGACTACAAGTGTTGACTAGAGATAGGGTAGATACATCAAAACAAGGCTTAAATGTTGACTAGAGACAGGGTAGGTACACATCAAAAACAGGGCCCAAATTTTGACTAGAGATAGGGTAGATACATAGAAACAGGGCCCAAATGTTGACAAGAGACAGGGTAGGTATATAAAAACAGAGCCAAATGTTGAATAGAGATGGGATAGGTACACAACAAAAACAGGGCCCAAAATTTTAATAGAGACAGGAACACAAAAACAGGGCCCAAATGTTGACTATAGAAAAGCAAGGTACACAAAAACAGGGCCCAAGTGTTGACTAGAGACAAGGTAGGTACACAAAAACAGGGCCCAAGTGTTGACTAGAGATAGGGTAGTTACACAAAAAAACAATCAGGATCCACTTGTAGACTAACAGTTACACGAATACAAGGTCCAATAGTTGACTAGAGAGGATACAATGTAGGTATGGAAGTACAGACCCAAATGTTCACTTAAGGGGTAACGAGTGGCTGGTAAGCAAGCTAACTCGCATAGTCAATTCCTTCGTTTCAATCTGTGTTTAACCTTTTTCCTGTTATTAAAGTTCGAGTAAAATTTTACAATATATTATTGATGGAAAGGTGTATCAAAATTACTGTCATACTTCAAATTTCAGTATACTGTAAAAATTCTATTCATATTTTTTATTTCTTCTGTCATTTATATACGAGCAAACCCTCGTTACCCCTTAAGAGGACTCCTGTTAATCTGAATATCGGTTTGACGAAAGATCAGTGGAGTCCTCTGTTTATACATGCAAGATATGTATCTTGAATGAAAATGATCATAAATCTTATTTTCTGTTTTTCATAATACATGTACTATTTATAGGTATTTGAAAGTACTTTGAAATCCTGGTCCGAAAAACAGAGAGATGCAGAACGATCCACGAGTCCCCAACCAACGTCGTTGTCGGAGGATGAATCAGTGGTGCTTCAAAACTTTGTAGAAGTTTCATCATCTCTTATCAAATGGTATGCAAATTATACACACTGATAAAACTATGTCTTTAGTAAGTTATCTGCTCACTTTATGTGTAATCACATTGTAGTCTAAACATTATTATCCATAATAAGTGAAGTAAATAAATTTATTTACTGTTGTTATTATAGAATTCCCCAGTTATGGAATAAAAAGACAGAGTAAATAGAGCGACAAAAAACATGTAATGGGTTGGTCTTAGAAGAATGAATAAAAAAAATAAAATAAATTTCCAGAATATTTTTATTATCTTAAAAATCCATAAATTCAGTGTCAAAGTTGCTGCGATGAAGTATAGTGCTGTTGAACAAGAGTTATTCCCCCTCGCTACAAGGGCCTCGGAGTACATGGATAGACTATATCCTTCAGGGAGATTAGCTGAGGTAAGCAGGGATTTCTTGGTAATAATTATTTTTAAAGTAAAAGCAAGCAGTTTCATTTTTGGAAACATGACAAAACTACCAGAATCTTCCAGTTAGTATTGAAATAAGCTAGATCTCAGCATTTATGACAACTTTGTAAATTGACATGGATTTGACAACAGTATTTATATATAGCTTTACTTTATTTTACTAAAGCTGGATGGAGGAGATATAGACTCGTACCAGGTTATTATTGATCATGTCATGTTGTGTGTTCTCATCCTTTATTTTACTGTTTATTTGTTTCTGAATATACCTGACAGATATTTAGAGTTTATTGACATTTTGCGCAAGAAATGTCATTTTTTGTTGATTTTATTGTATCTATTTTGTTTGCAAGTGACAGAATGAAGTACAGTGTTAGCCTAGTTTGATGTATGAAAATTAACTTACATGTAGTTTGATATAGGCTTTTCTATGTAGAGTGTGTTTCTCCTTTAACATGTTGTAAAACAGAGAATAAGTTTGAATCCCTACTATCCTAGACTAGTAGTGTTGTTTGTTCTAAGCAAACAGAAGCCATTCTACATTCAGTAGTTACCTGATTGCCTGTAGCAAGAAGGAAACTTTGTAGAGGATGTACTTTGATGTTTGTTTCTGCCAGTTTTTCTGTTGTACAAAATCTTCCATTGAAAGTAAACAGTATCTACATTTCTTAAGTAACTTTTCTGTCCTTCGTTTTCTTCAACAACTTGTAACAACAACTTGTAAAATCTATAAGAACTCCCTATTTCACTGCACCCTCAGTGTTGTCTTGTTTAAAAGGTACTGGTATATTCCAGCCTTGTGTCTGTCTACTGACAGATAAAGTATACATCTTATATGTCCATCCCAATTGCCATTCTATCATACTGCATTTCTTTAATATTTACAATTCTTTAAAATTTGAATTCTATAATGGGACTTTGAATTTGCCTAATCAAAAAAAAAAAAAAAATACAATCTGAGGCATTTTTAGCTCACCTCGACGAAGTTGAGTGAGCTTATGCTATACCCCCATGCGTCTGCGTCCGCGTCTGGTTAAGAAGTTTGGGGTAGCTCAGTATCTGACAAAGTACTAATGCTACAGTAACCAAACTGGCACAAGTGATTCATCTTTGGATGCTGAGGTGAACCCATGCATTGTATGCAGCATCTGACCTACATTTTCCGCTTGAGTGACTTGGTTAAGAAGTTTGGGGTAGCTCAGTATCTGACAAAGTACTGATGCTACAGTAACCAAACTTGCACAAGTGATTCATCTTTGGATGCTGAGGTGAACCCATGCATCGGTTGCAGCATCTGACCTACATTTTCCGCTTGAGTGATTTGGATAAGAAGTTTGGGGTAGCTCAGTATCTGACAAAGTACTAATGCTACAGTAACCAAACTTGCACAAGTGATTCATCTTTGGATGCCGAGATGGACCCATGCATCGGATGCAGCATCTGACCTACTTTTTCCACTTGAGAGATTTCGCTTTTAAAAGCCAATATTGAGCAAAGTATAAATGCTACATGTACCAAACTTGCATATTGGATGTATCTTTGATCAAACTTTCATAAAATGACCTTGACCTACTTTTTCCGCTTGAGCGATTTTGCCTTTAAAAGCCAATATTGAGCAAAGTATAAGTGCTAGATGTTCCAGACTTGCATATTAGATGTATCTTTGATCAATCTTTCATAAAATGACCTCGACCTACTTTTTCCGCTTGAGTGATTTTGCCTTTAAAAGCCAATATTGAGCAAAGTATAAGTGATACATGTACCAAACTTGCATATTGGATGTATCTTTGATCAATCTTTCATAAAATGACCTTGACCTACTTTTTCTGCTTGAGTGATTTTGCTCTATAAAGCCAATATTGAGCAAAGTATAACTGCTACATGTACCAAACTTGCATATTGGATGTATCTTTGATCAAACTTTCATAAAATGACCGTGACCTATTTTTTCTGCTTGAGTGATTTTGCCTTTAAAAGCCAATATACATGTACTAAGAAATATGTTTGAATTGAATTTTGCTGTCACGAGGTGAGCTTCGTAATCTGTGATTACCTATGTTTTTTTTCAACCAATCAGTATGTTTTAAGAAATTTAGTAAGCGTGAATCTTGTATTCAGTGGATAGCAATTCTTTAGTTTAAAAGTGGAGAAACTGCATCTCTTGTCATTAAATTGTTTATTGTATTTGAGTTTTTATATAAGTTTAAAATTAAGACTTTTTATCTGTTCTAGTTTTATATAAAAATATCTTTACAATGTGAGAATACATTTGTACTTTTATACAAAATCTGTGTAGAACTACATGTATTCTTTATATCCAAAAAAACTTTTGTTTTTATAATGTCAAGTCAAAAGACTCCACACTATATTCTCTTCCCATTTGTGATATTCTTACAACTTTTATTGTTACCTGAAAAATAATAATGATCCTTTTACCCTGTAAAATAATATGATAATTCTTGTTTTCAGCCAACATTACGTAGCCAAGTAGTAGATTTTGTCAGGAGTGTACAGCAATTATACAATGAAACCCAAGCATTTCTCAATGAGAGGGCATCCTCGGTGGTATGTATATGAAAATAAACCTTGTTTTATGTTCATTTTATTGGGAAACTCTGGTGGAATTTCTACCTCTAAGTCTGCAGAAAAAAATGTGATTGCCTTTATCTAGATTGGGAAATAAACTTATACATTGTATATACATGTGTATATCAAAATTTCAGAGATTACAAGAGGAGTTAACGGAAAGGCTCAGTGGGGCATTATCTCAACTGGAGATTGAGCTACAGAGAATGAGACAAGTGTGTCGTATACAGAATACATTACAGCAAATCTCACCTTACGTCTCACAATCACAAGAAGAGGTAGGTTTTTATGAAATGACAATATACATGTATATGCTAGCTATCTACAATGAATTGTCTCATACTTTTACATACTGTACATAGCTTTAAGTTTGACCAGTCTTACTTTGCCTCTTTTGAGTTATCAGACTGAAGAGATGAGTCTTGAATTTGTCTAAGTACAAATTTTGTTAAACAAGTTTTATTTTTATTTGCCGGTCTTAAATTTGCCCTCTGGTCATTTCATGAAAATTGTGAAAACTAAATACATTGGATTCCTTACTGCTGAATATTTAAAATTTTCATTTTAATACACATTTGAATACAAATGTGCATGCAGTCTTTACATAGAAAACTTGCATGATTTACATTTATAAGGGCAGTCTTTACATAGAAAACTTGTATGATTTACATTTATAAGGGCAGTCTTTAATGGAAATATTTTCTTTTACAGTTAGCACCAGTAGAACATAAAAGAAAACCAGGGAGGTTAAAACAAGTCTACAATAAAATGAAGGGAAAGAAAGATAAGACATACATTCCACTTGGTAAGTACAGCTCTCAAGTTCTCAGAATGGGACTAGGCTTTATTTGAATTACAGAGGATGACTTCTGTTACCATCAACAATATACAATGTAGTTTTGAGTGTTATTTTAAGGTGTATAAGGAGAAAGTAATTGAGTGATCACCAAGTGTCTGACATCGTACCTGCTGGCATCATTTACATGTATATCACGATGTCATAATTAAAGGTTCGTCAAACAATGCTGTGATGGCCATTTGATGTTGATGGTGTCATAGTGCATATATATCCTGTTGGACATTTGGTGATCCTTCAATTGAATCGACTATAGAAGATTTTAAGATTTGGTGAAGGTGTTGGCATTTCTTTTCCTTCAATTTGCTGCAATTTTTAGAACCAAGAAATTGACTTTTAGAAATTATTGCTACATGTATTATTAGCTGGACTGCACTTAAGTGCAAAAGACCTATTGCAATACCCCTGACGTCGGCGTCGTCCAAACTAGATGATAAGGTAAATGATTTTGTATAATTATTTCAAATGATAAGGCAGATAGCAATTAAGTCTCCATGCAGATGTTGAAGTTTTGTCAAATATTTTAAGCGATTATACATTATTGGTTTCTTTTTATTTGATGTATATTTGATCAAACTTTCTTAAAATGACCTTGACCTACTTTTTCCGCTTCAGTAATTTTGCCTTTAAAAGCCAATGTTAGCAAAGTAAAAGTGCTACATGTTCCAAACTTACATGTTGGATGTATCTTTGATTAAACTTTCATGAATAACTTGATCTCTGCTTGAGTGATTTTGCTTTAAGAAGCCAATATTGAGCAAAGTATAAGTGCTACATGTTCCAAACTTACATATTGGATGTATCCATAAAATTACCTTGACCTACTTTTTCAGTGTTTTTAATTATAGATTCCAATATTGAGCAAAGTATAGGTGCTACATGAGTGTATAATTGTATATATGTAAATATGTAGAATGGGGGAAAAGTGAGCTTAAGAAATTGGCTGTCATTAAAGACATTATGCTATGCAGTCGAGAATTAGGTGATTGGCAACTATTTTTGAAACATTTCAAAGCAGTTGATGGACAATTTATATATTTTTAACTTCTTTTCTCAGTTAAACAGAATCTCAACATCAAGACAGTTCTCGAGGAGTGAACTAAAGTAGCTAAAATGATGTCATTCCAGCTATGTATTGGGCATTTAATTGCTTTATTGTTTAAATACATGTATAGTTTCTATAGTAAGAAATTGGGGTCCATTATTTGTTTTCTACTGTATCAAGATTGATAATATACTAATTGAAATAATTATTACAGCATATAATGTACATAACTGGTCACCAGAGGATGTAGGACAGTGGTTGGAGATGAGGTCACTTGGTGAATACAAAGATTCCTTTATCCGAAATGAAATCAGGGGCACAGAACTACTCACTCTGGATAAGAGTGACTTACAGGTGAGAGCTTACACACATACATGTACATGTATATTAGCTTCAGTAAGGATCATTATTATACTTAATAGAGAGGTTTAGTTACAAGTGCTTTCAATGTGTACGTATGACGTACATGTACACGTTACCATTTGCCTTCACAATCCGAAGACATCATTTAGTTATACATACGAACTGGAGAAGGTCTAAGTATACCTATATAGAAAGGTGTATGTGTAGCTAGCTTCTTTTCCATCAGTTTAATCTGCAAGAAATGTATATCGTGATTCATAAAACCTGGACTTAAGGAAAGTTAAAATCCCATGACATCGAAAACTGGACGTTCAACCAATGATAAGTGTGGAAATTTTCAAAGAAGTTACTCGTTCTGCAGTTATGTGTAGAGCATCATTTACACGTCCATAATGTGTAGCTATATATCACGTCATTTGATCAAAGATCGCAGGATGTGATGACGTCTATGTACTTGTCACGCTTAATCTTGTAACTTAACCTCCCTATTTTCTTTGTCATTCAATGGGGTACCTTGCCATTTTCCCTTGTATTTGACACTCTGGATTCCACAGATAATAACCAAAGTTTGCATGTGAATTTTCTTTAATTTTCAAGGTCAGTTATCAGATTTCAAGGTCACTGCAAACAATTATTGAATTCCTTGTTTGGGTTAATTTCATATAATCATCAAGCCATTCAAAACAAGGACCAAAGATATGAAAAATGTGTACCATTCATTTTGATGATTAGGATGGAATTTAAGGTCATTTGTCGGAGATCGGAATCTTCACACTCCAGATTTGTTATAAAGATTAGTCTACATTTTTACATGTATATGTGATGTGAAGAAATCATTATGTTATACATGTACATCATTATTAGAGTGATATTAAATTCCTTGCCAGGCAACCTTTATTTTCTAATCATATTTGATTTTAGGATCTGGGTGTAACAAAAGTAGGACATTTAAAACGTATACAGCATGGCATCAAAGAACTAAGTAGCCGGATGACAGCGTACGAAAAATCATTATCGTTTGAAAAGCCATCTGGATGACAGACACCCACCTGTTTTCTTACACTTTGTTATTCCAAATTCAGCAATGGTGTGTTGTGTGTTGTTCTGCCAATTACGATGTATGTCCGTCATGTGACTCAACTTTCTACATGTATGTGCGTGGATGGAAGAGGATAAAAAGGCTTTGTTTTCTACAATTTTCTAGTGCAATACGAGTACATATAGATATTTAAGGTAGTTTTCTAGCTGGCTGGAAAATGCTTCATATTGAGGTGTTGATCATTTCTGTACAATGTTGATCTCAATCATACCGAGGACAGGGTAGTCAGTAAGTAATGGAATCTACAATATATCACCTGTTTACCCGTGTTCTTATCTCTCCTTTTCTTAAGTCCCAATATTCAGTCATTTATATTTAATTTTCTATCAAAGTAAAATCTATCAAATCATATATTTCAGCTGATATTAAACAAATATTTCTAGAAATTGAGTAATTTAACTAAAACACCTTTGATACATGTAAAAGAGTTATACATGTATATGTGTATGTTTTTATGCATTCTGTAAGAAATGTGGTATGGATGGGAAAAAATGGTGTAGATGATTTTTATAAGCTTAGTGTGCAATATAGTTTATTGTTTATACTCAAGTCTATTTCTGATTGGTGCTCTCCTAAATTGTTTATTGAACTGTACCCAGAGTTCATGACTGTTATATCGGCTTTAGTGTACTTTAACATAATATACTGTCATTGTCAAGAAGGTGCGTTTAGCTTTATTTCTTTTTCACAAAATGAATGTGGAAATTCCAAGCATTAAATGTGGAACCAAAGAATTAATCTTATAATATTTCTGCTGATATTTAAAAGACACCACACAAATTTCCTTCTAGGGAACAAAGAGGTCTGTCTGTATAATCCAAATATGTAAATAAGTTTATTTGTGCTACATGCTAACAGTATCAGGCTTTTAATTATATGACTAGAAGGATAGAGTGTCCATGATGTAGGAGATATGCATAAGTTTACATTCCATGTCAGTAGCAGGGTCACAATCAAGCTTCTCAAACAAAATCAGTGTCAATCCAGATATGGTTTTAATTTTTCTCCACACAATCATTCAAAAAGAAGAGGTGCTTAACCAATTCATCTATCTGTTTGTACTATAGACACTTAAATTAGGTCAGTACCTATGTCAAAGGTCAAGGTCGTCATCATATTCACTGCATCTGATGAGTAATGTAGAAAAAAATAATGATTTTGAAAATTAGGGAGGGAGGCATCTTAAATTTACAAATGTTTCTTTGTTACTGGACTATATTTATTTCTATGTGTGAGAGAGAGAGAATACGAGATTACACTTGTCTGTCTGCAGGCTAATTGTATAAAATACTGCCAAGCTGAGTGTTTATATGTCATTTATGTACAGTGAGACCAATCTCTACTTCCTCATGTCTTTCCAGACCATAATGAATGTGAACAAGATTTTTTATACCATTTCTATGATACCCTTTTTTGTACGTACAATCATCATGATTTGTATTGGACAAAGTTGTTATTTTTTTCTGTGAAGTAATAGTGACTGAACATGTACATGTTTGCTTTCATCCATACAAAGTTTTGAATTTGTGTACTTTCCTGCTTTCATTGACAAACTTTAAACAACATGTTGGGTCCAAGTTCTAAAATGATATACATGTACAAGTATGTTACCTGAGAAATTTTTTTGTATGATTAAATTTCTTCTACAATTGAAAACTACTATTCATCTTCCATTGGCAACTGGTCATTGTGCTTTTGTGGTTTATCAATCTTACATTTTATAATGTTAAATCATACATTTTTAAATCCGGATTCTGAAATGCTTGTGACATTTGATATTGCGTATTTGTTGATAATTCCCGTTTTCCAATAGACGTTTTGAGTCTTTTGTACATTTATATGAAGTAGTAAAACATTACACACTAGATGTTGTATAGATTGTAGAATTGTTTAATTTGTGGCACATTCAGCTTGTGCTTACTGTTTTTTGTGATTGGAAAATACTTAAGAATTTCTTAGAAAAGGAATGACCTTGCTGAACTTCTTGCCACTTATTGAAACATGATCTTTGATTGGTAGTTGAAGAATCATGCATCATTTATGTAGTATTGTGTGTAAAACTGAATTGTCCTCAAATTTGGTGTAAAATCTTTTAAAATTGTTGCAAGATTTTTACTGAAATACCTTGTTCATAGTTAAGTTTGACAGTGTTCTCAAAGTTCAGATGACAAAAGTTCTAATGCTATTTAACAAAAACACTTACTTTTACCCAAAACTAAAGTACTAACATATTTTTAAGATAACGGAAATTTTCCTTCCATTCGAAAACGGTAAAAGAGAATCATTGGAAAATTGAAATGGTAATACAGAAGGAAAAGCACTACTCAAAAACCTAGCTTTTTAAACCTTACAAGACATCATAATTGGTGTACTCATTAGAAAATAGCAATATTTTACGCTTACAAATTGACCAAGTCATTTTTCTCAACAAGGGTCGAGTATGTTAAAAGTAACAGCAACTCCTATTCATATAGGTAGATATTCACTGATCATTGAGGCATAAATATATTGTGTCGCATCTAGATTATGGCTATTGTATCATTCAAACTTGACCACTGTAGGGTTTACGGACTTTGCGCATGAAAAAGATGATTTTTAAACGTTTTGTTCCCTATGTGTAGAGCGAAAACGCAATAATAATAATATTCGAAAATTTCATTTTCAAACAGTTCTCTAGTAGTTGAACATTTCCCTCGATATTCATATGAATCCATCTTAAAGCGTTTTCACGTAAAATCGAAATTTCTGTTTTCTTAACTCTCTGTTAGTACTTTAATATTTTTGGCCATTTTTTATATTTGAAGAAAAAAAATTATTCTCCATATTTGCACCTTTTTGATATTTGAAGAAAATATTATTCTCGGAACTGAGAAATAGAAGCTATACATCTGCTTTGTAGCATGCTCTTTTGTGATGTTTATCATATTTTTTCAAGTCTAATGTATTGCATGCTCTTGAAGTTGATTTACTGTTTAAATGAATATAAAAAAAAAGAGTGTAAAAAAAACAGATCAAGAATAGAAAAACTCAATACAAAGCCTCGTATATCAGCTATTTAGAATAAGTAACAATTTGAAATCACTGTACCTTGATGCAGAATGATATTACAACCAATACATGTTTTCCTGGTCTACTGCTGTATGTATGTACTGTATTACACCGTCTTCTTTCCTTAAAAGTGCTAAAGTACAAATACTATAACAGTTGTCAGGATTTATTACCTTTACTTCACCAGAAATGAATCATTTTATAACAAATGTTGGTGAAAAAACTAATCTTATTTTGAATTTGAAGACATTTAACACTTAATGTGTGAATTACATGTATGTACTTGAAGAACAATTACTTCCATGGAAAAAAGTCTTTAATCAGATGTCTTTAATTCTACAACACCCATAGAAGTAGTTATTATTGCAGATTGTCTTATACCTGGTATATATTGCATTATTCATGATCAACAGCACTTATGTAATTACATTTATTCTGCATAATAATTGGATTAGTGATATGAAGTTCTTAATTACATGCAAATCTGTAAACATACATGTATTATAAAATCACTTGGGTAATATGACCTCATAAATGGCAGGGAGTCACGCTGCCTAATATAGGTAACTAAAAGGTGTTTAGATCACAAATGTGCTGTAGGAATTTAAGGAAATTTATCCGAAACTTTTTGTTATTTAGAGAAACAGAAGCTTCCTTTGACACTGAACATTTCTTGACACCAGTATCATTGAGGAACTAGGAAAAGCTACATGTATATGACAAATTTCTCTGCTTTACCATGTGATTTGAACTATAGTTTACATTAAACACTATTGTATTCATTTGCAATAATACATTTGTAGTACAATCAAACCTCATGTTTTAGTTTGGCTCTATAACCCTAGAGTGTATAATACCCATTTTTATACATGTTTATTATATCTAGCTCTTACTTGAGCAATGACCTGTGCCTTTCTTCCCCCACCATATCTTAGGCCTGGTGTCAAAAACTGACCCACAAAATATATCTACAATGTGTTAAACAATCAATTAGCATTCACATGCATGTAGGTACATTGATACAATGTATCCAAGTATTTACCCTTTATGTAACATCATTTTCATTTGTTGCTAGTGATTGTCTGTCTAACTTCAAAGAAGGGAGACATGGTTTCAGTTTATGGCACCAGGCCCTCTTGTAGAATTCATTAAACTTTAATTTACTTATGAATAAAAATTCTATATATTCAAAGTTTTCTGCATAAATAATAGCGCTTGCCTCTAGGTACATTCTGTATTTTATACCCCATGTTTAAATTAAAATGGCTTTCAGTTGTCAATGTAGAGTCCTCAACCACAGACCTCAGATTTTTAACATATTGATTATTAAGTTAGAACATTACAAAAGTAAGCCTTATGGTACTTTATACTGTAACCAAATAAAGTCATGTGCTGAATCTTGTAACAAATCTCATATTCAAGCCTTGAGAGGGGGGAGGGGTGTAATGGAGGGTCTGGACATCCACTGGAATTAATTGAAAATACATAATTGTTGAAAGACAGATTTATTTTGGTATAACACAGTCTGTCTTAGCCATAAGTCCTAGGATCTACATACTTCTTACATTAGTTCACACTGACAAGAGATAAATATCTTTTTCCCCATCATTTGGTCCTACATAAAGGATTTCCATGGCAAACATAAGAACACCACAGATTATCAGGGGCAATATGCCCATAGGTCAAGGTCAAAGTAATGTCCATAAGTCAATGTTGAAATAACATTCAAGGTCAAAGCTGTACAAGGAAAAATTCTTTAGGCCATACCAAATTAATAAAATGTTCTTTGGATTTTTTTGTGAAAAAAAGTGTGCGAGCGGGCGAAAATATAATTATTTTATTTTTCTTTTAAGTATTGCATTTTTTAAGGTTGCGAGCGATTAAAATAATTTTATTTTGATAAAGTTTACCATAGTAATACATTTATGATGTTTTCCGTACTCATAAAGGAATCCCCATAGGAATATGGTGACTAGGAAGCCTGGCACATAGCAGCACGGAAAATATTTTTGAACATTCTCCCCTCCTTGACTTTCAGTGCCATGAAAATTGGACAACAAATTTGCTCCCAACAAAATTTTTCAAATACAAGTAGCATCGATTTCTTCGAAATTTGCAAAATTTGAGATTTCTAGAAGCTTTAAGATTTGCAGAAATCAGAACCGACCCTAAAAAATTTGTGAGCCAGAAATTTCAGGGTGCGGGCGAGCATTTTATTTTTATAATATTATTTTTCGAATTTTGAAAAATATGGTGCGGGAAATCCAAAGAACATTTAATTAATTTGGTATGGCCTTAATATGATTTGTTGATAGTCATGATAGCCTTACCCTACCTGGTCAGGGTTTGACCTCAACTCCCCTAAACATGAATTCTAGATCTGTATATTTCCTATTTGATATATGTTTATATAGGTTATGGTAATATAATGTACATGTCATGGGCCGATCTAGAAATTTTCTAATGGATAAATGTTTGAGATAGGTTAATTCAATATAACATACATGTACATCTGTACTCCATCCCACCCTTGTACTGAATTGTAAGACATAGAAAGTAGGTAAAGTGATTTGATATATTAAGTACGTACCTTAAGGCAAACTTTGTAAGATATATCAGACAATCCGTACTATTTGCCAATTTATTCACGATAGCTTGAACAGTGTTGCTTACATAGAAATGTTTTCCTATAGTTTTTGATCATCTTTTGCTACCAGTGTTGTTACTGACATTTTTATGTAACCTGTACGTAATGGCATTTCATAAACATTTCTTCCTCTGTGTTTATAGCCTGTCCAAACAGCATTGATGTAGATTTAGATTTTTTACAGATCATTCCTTGTACATGACTTTCAAAACCCAGACCTCTTTCATTGTTAACTTTTGATTGGGCACAAAAACTCCCGACCTTGACCTTGGCAATCAGTCTTTGAAGTATCATACCTAGATGATTTCTAAGTTCAAAGTCAAGGTTTTAATGTCCAATTGAAAGGATATTTATATTTATTTATAATTCAATTCAGATGTGAAATTTCATATTGTCAAGTTTCATATGTTGTGACTCGAAAATAAATTTGGTTAAACTGAACTCAAATTGAGTTAATTTATATTTTATACAAAGGCATATATGAGAGGTCGTCTTTCATGTTAAATGTTGGGATTGATAAACTACTTTGAAACAAAGCAATCAGGCTCATTAAGTAGTACCCAGAACTCCAAGCCTTTATTCATATGACGAGTTAAGCTGTATATTGAATAAAAACAACAATTCTTGCTGCAGAATTTATTTCAAAGAAAACTCACAGAATTTTAGATTTTTAGCCAGTAATTTTACAATATAAGAAATGATCATTCATAAAGAAAAAACATCAAGTGTACTGAAAGCGAAGTTCATATATGTACATATATGTGTTTATGGAAAATATGATGGCTATAATTAGCATTAAAGTAGGTGCTAGTCCAGTATTGTTTATTAATAAGCAGTAGTAAGTCTGTTTATAAATGTGAAGTTTTTGTGATAAATTCTGCTGTAGGAAATCAATAGGGCTCTATAACATCAGCTATGTTCCTTGGCATTTCCTCGATCTGGGTGTTGTAGAACTGCTCCAGCTCTCTCAGTTGTCTTAGGTTGTCATTGGTCACAAAGTTGATGGCCACACCCTTTCGACCAAATCTGCCACCGCGACCAATTCTAATGCAAAGAATGGAATGTTTAACGTACAAAAATGAGCAAATGTTTCATGCAAAGAATCTGTTCACATTTCATATGGGCAATATAGGCCCACTAATGCTTCTTGTTTTTAAAGGTTTCATATAAAAATACTGTACATGTAATGACAAAATGTTACTATGATGAAGTAATACCTGTGTATGTAGGATTCCCTATCTATGGGTAGGTCATAGTTGAGTACCAAGGACACTTGTTGTACATCTATACCCCTGGCCAGTAGGTCTGTAGTGATCAGTACACGACTGGAGCCGGTACGGAAGCCGTGCATGATGGTCTCCCTTGTATCCTGGCTCATATCCCCATGCTACAAATATAGTTTGTATGACTTATTGTATTACATGTAAAACTGCCAGTACAATATCAAGTCTAGCTGGAATCAAATATATTTTAGTACTATGCACAGTCTCTGATATACAAATGTAGAGCCAAACTGACTGTTCCACAACTCTACTGGCAGTTCAAACTTATTTTGAAGACTTGATTAAAATACAAACTTCTCTCATAGGAACATCAAAATTTTCTTAAAAAATAACAAATACCCCCACCCCTATTTCTAATCAAGACCCAATTGTAAACCTCTTTCGTTCATCTTACCACTGATGACACTGTGAAGTCTCTGTCATCGAGGGCTTGGGTTAGCCACTCTACCTTACGCCGACTGTTACAGAATATCACCGACTGTTTAATGGAAATGGCCTCGTATAAGTCACACAGCGTCTCAAACTTCCAATCCTGTAAAAATTTTACAAATGAATTGAAAATGGATGATCTTTTTATGGAACATCTACATTTCTCTTTTAACTTTTTTTTTCACACCACTTTTATAATTGGATTTTTTTTTCAAATACACTGATCAACAAAAATTAAAGGAACAGTTTTGACATTGTAGTATAATGGTACAAAGAATGAAATATTATTTGGTATCAGCAAAGTCATCTAATCGTGTCTAATAATGTGTGAGGGTGGATAGAGTGAAAGATAGAAGGAAAGGGGGGAGGGGGGGGGGGGAGAGGTAACCCCCCCCCCGTGTAACGGTTCATCTGTTCGATATAGACACGGGTTAGTAAGAAATGACTAATGTAAGTAGAAACCTTGTTCCCTTAATTTTTTTAGCAGTGTAGTTTGATGAAATAATTGAACTGCCATACCTCTCGTTCGACGTTGACATAGAACTGGTGTATACCACTGAGTGTAAGCTCTTCGTTCTTTACTAGAATCTTTACTGGGTTGTTCATGAAGCGTGAGGTGATATCCATGATTTCCCTTGGCATGGTGGCAGACACAAGGATCACCTACAAAGATGTACATACATGTATTTCTAAAATTAATTTACTAAATGTCACGTGGGATTCTTTTCTGTAACTGAGATTTGAGATAAGTAAACATGTAGAATTCTGAAGAGTCAAGATATACATTGTACCAATTCGGTCAAGATTCAAAGACTACTTTTGCTCATGTTCCAAGAGAATTGGCTGTCGATGGAGTCAATGTTCCCTGATAGTTACCTGGATTTCTCTGGGAAGAAACTGGAACAGATCGTATATTTGATCCAGGAATCCTTTGGACAACATCTCATCAGCTTCGTCCATCACAAACATACGTATGCTCTCTGGGTCTATGAAAGACAAATGCACCAATATTATTTTTAATAATTAAAAAAATTGCTCTATAAATCAATCAAAGGTCACGCATATTTTAAGATTCTCGAAATTCAAAACATCCATAGTCCACACACTACCTATGAATTTCTTTCCCAAGAGATGCATCATCCTCCCGGGGGTGGCGATACCCACATGGATTCCACGGCGGATCATGGCCACGTCCTCGCTGACTCTGCGTCCTCCCACAAAGGCGTGACATACCACACCCATATAGTCCCCAAGGGCTGTCACCACACGATGGGTCTGCAAATCATAGGTAGTAAAATATAAAGCAACTGTCTAAAAAATTGTTCTCATTACGTTTTGAATGGGTTAAAACAACTAATTTTGATGGATGACGAACCTGGATGGCTAGTTCCCTGGTGGGGGCCAGAATGAGGGCTTGGCATCTCTTGTCCTCAATGTCCAGTCTCTGAAGCACGCCCACGGAGAACGTGGCTGTCTTACCAGTACCGGACTGAGCCTGTGCTATCACATCACGTCCTAAAATAAACATTTTGTAAAAAAAATTCCAAGAGGTCTTAACATAGATAATCAAATTTAATTGAAAATGAGAGAAATGAATTAAAGTACCTCTCTCCTATAAAACACGTTCGTTGAAACATAAGTTTTACCTGTAAGACATTGTGGTATGGCCTTTTGTTGGATCATGGAGGGTTTCTCGTACCCATAGGCATATATCCCCTTCAGGAGTTCGTCAGCCAGGCCCATCTGATCAAATTCCTGTGCCTCTCCATACTCTTCCTGAAAAAAAGATTTACATGAGTATACAGTTGGTATTTTGTGTAAGGCACGGTCCATTTGATATTGTGGGGGGGGGGGGGGGGGCTTGGGTTTTTTTCGAAAAAAATAATTTTGCTCTGAATTTTGATGAAAAAAAATAAATTTGCTTATGGTGTGACAGAAAAAAAATAATCTTGCTCTTACAAGTAATCTGAATTTGAAGAATAACCATAAAATTCGCTTAAATTCCTGAAAAATTTTCGGCTCGCTTCGCTCGCCGCAGTTTTCATTTTATATCTTAAATTTTTGGCTCGCTTCGCTCGCTATACTTTTCTTTAAAGGCAAGTTCATATTTAAAAATATCAAAGGTATACATGTGACGGAAAAAGAGGCTTCCTTAAATACTTTATCAATATCATTTTCATAGATACATGTACATGAATCACCATAGAGTCTAAAATTTAAGAATATAATTAAGTTTTTCACTAGTTTACATTTCTAAATTCAAAAATTTGTCTAGAAGACCCTCACTTCAGGCCCTCTTACATGTTACATGACCTTACATACATTTTGTTTACTGAAAATTATATCATATTGTAAAAATCTTTTAAGTGAATACAAGTTTTACATAAAAATTTAGTATGGTTTGGAACAATTTAAGTAAAAATAAAGAATTTCTGTTGAAAGAACACAAACATTCTTAATATACACATCAATTGTTAGAAAAACAATTTCCTTGCTCCAACTTTGCAAGAAAAAAATAATTTTGCCCCGGTCCAGTGCGAAAAAAAATAATCTTGCTCCGACAAAAAACCCAAGCCCCCCCCCCCCCCCCCCCCCCCCTGAATATCAAATGGACCGTGTCTAAATTTCCAAAGTCCTGCTTATGATCAATAACGTTAAATTTCTCCTCATCTCTACCCAAACTTCGTTGAGATTTTGTTTCAAATTCATAATGCGAGTAAATAAATTTTCAAAAACGTAAAGGATATAAAGATTTTACCTTGACTTCGGTGTTCCCATCTTGTTGCACATTCTTGAAGTTCGATCTGAAATATTCGAATGTTCATCTTCAATCACAAATGATATTGGCTTTTTTACAAAGAAAGTAAGGCTAATTATGTGTGATATTTTGTTATCATAAGATTGATTATGAAAATAGAAATTAAAAATTAATATCTTTTTAGGTCCTGATAACCCCCAACTACCCCACCCTTTCGAATGTTGCCTCTTATCCCACGCATATGAGTCAACTTTTACGATACAAAAATACCCTTCATCTATTATCTTACCCGTATTGGTCCTCGGTCTGTGGATCTAGTTCTGTGTTGTCAGCACTCCAGTCAATAGGATCCCCTTTTTTCTCCCCGTGGGGAGGGGCGTTACCCTCGTGAGAACGAGTCTCGGGTGTTTTATCGGAGTAACCTTCTGTTACTTTAGTTTCTGTTAAACTCATGGAAGATTGTGAAAATCAAACTATTCGTGTTTAAGGAGGTTTTATTCATTTGCTTTGTTGTAGCGATATGACTACATCTGCCAGGGTTTGTACTTATATAGTTCAAGGATTGCGAAATTCCGTCTTATTTCCTAATACTTATATCTCATTATCTATATTTAACTCTAGTGTAATGCGACATGCGCAAATGGTACAAAAGGAAAGGGTAAGCTTCATATTTTAATCGTCATGTTTGATGATAAGATTATTATAGACGAAAGGGGGGGGGGGGGGAGAAATATTCAGAAAAATTGGAAATACTTACATATAATTCATAGATAACAAGGATTTGTTAATATATTCATATGTTTATAGTACAAAGTTCGCATTATTGTATTATTTCTTTGTTTTATTTTTGTCAATTAGGAAATCACTTCAGTTCATGTATATTGTGTCAAGGAGGGGGGGGGGGTTACTGTCATTTGCAAAAATAGCAACACGATCCAAATTTCTGATTTATTCATATGTAGTGTGTATGTAATTAAATGATTAAAAGTAGCAGAGGGGTTGCGAACACAAGATTTCATAGATTTTCATAACCACGCCCATTTTCTAAGATCCTGGGATCAGGGGCTGAAACCAATTGTCAGGTGCACAACTAGACCATGCACCAAGTAAAATGCAAAAAGAATTATCTTTCTATCTCCGATAGTTTCAGAGGAGTTGAGCGAACAAGAATTGTTTACTGACAGACGGACGGACGGACGCCGGGTGATCGCATAAGCTCTGTTGTCAAGTTACAATTTTTTAGAGGCAGAGTTTGTTGCTCTTTTAAAAATATTAAAATCATCACTCATTGGAGGCTTGAAATATTACAATTAATACATCCATCCCAGCGGCACGTCTTTATATACATGAATCTTTATATTGACGCTAAATCCACCCAACCTCCCACCAGAGGTATCTGAAGACCATCCAGCATTCACCATCTAGCTAGCCACCGTGATGTTTTTATCATCTTTTACCTGTAGTAACTGCTTTTTACTATATACATTCGGCGAATACTTCGAAGACCAGAAAAAGTGAAAACACAAGGTAATCAAAGATTACATAGCTCGCCGTGGCAGGTTTTTGTCAAAAATCAAATAACTTCTAAGATACAAAAAGCATTGTCATTAAGAGACTATGTATCTAAATATTAGTCTTATCCCTTGGAGATACAACCAAAGTGTAAGTAATAATTAAAATGTAGAGTAATGGTTAAAGGTCCAGGTCACAAAGTTAATGGTCATTAATTGTCTCAAAGGTCTTGGTAATAAATATATGCATGAAATATAAAAATCCTTTCCCTTATAGTTAAAGAGATGAAGACCAAACTAATTTTTTGATAAGTAGATCAAAGTCCAAGGTCAAGGTCATCACTCGATCGGTACACAGACATAGTCTCAAATGAAAGGTCCCATCACATAGTACCTACTTGTGAAATATCAAAGCCCTACCCCTTACATTAGAAGACCTAAAGTTTTTGAAATGTAGGTCAAAGTTGCTAGGTCAAAAGTTTTGGTCTCAAATGAAAGGTCTTGTCACAAGGTATCTACATGTGAAATATCAAAGCCCTTACCCTTATAGTTCAAGAGATAAAACCCAGGTTTAAGTTCCTGAAAAGTAGGTCAAAGTCCAATGTCAAGGACATAAGTTCAAAGGTCATGGTCTCAAATGGAAGGTTTCATCACAAGGTATCTACATGTGAAATATCAATACCCTACCCCTAAAAATTCAAGAGATATAGCCAAGAATAAAGTTTTGAAAAGGAGGTCAAATTCCAAGGTCAAGGTCACTAGGTCAAAGTCTCAAATAAAAGGTCTCATCACAAGGTATATACAGGTGAAATATCAAAGTCCTACCCCTTACAGTTCAAGAGATATAGCCCAGGTTAAAATTTTTGAAAAGAAGGTCAAAGTCCAAGGTCACTAGGTCAAAGGTCATGGTCTCCAATGAAAGGTCTTGTCACAAGGTATCTACATGTGAAATGTCAAAGCCATACCCCTTATAGTTCAAGAGATATTGCCTAAGTTAAAGTTTTTGAAAAGTAGGTCAAAGTCCAAGGTAAAGGTCACTAGGTCATGGTCTCAAATGAAAGGTCTCGTCACAAGGTATCTACATGTGAAATATGAGGGTATGGCATTAGCTTTCCGGAATTTACATCCTGGCAAGCTAAAAATCGATGAAGTTGGTCTTCAGCATTTGTTTCATGTTTCTGAGCGTTGTATTTTTGTATCATGTCGATGGGTGTGACCCCCTCCTTTAATATTCAACTTGTTTTTTCTTTTTTGTTCTTTCAGATAAAAAATGTTTCATGGCAATTTCCATCACAAATGTGCTATTATTGAAATCCAGATGGGCAAAGTTGTGACCTCAATACTGTTAAGCTATCGACCGTTGTTAAAATATATCAAATGTGGCCGGCCTGGGAATTGAACCCCAAGACCTTCTGCTATCAGGGCAGACACTCTTACCAACTGGACACAGACCCAAACTGTCACAACTATAAAAAGTTTCATTGTCTCGAAACAACAAAGATTTAATTTTATAGGTTTGGCGATTTTAGATTTGTCTGCCTTTTCATGCTCAGAAGTTTGTCTATAAAGTCCACCATAACCTTTGACATCTCAAGAGTCTTCATCTTCTCAAAAAAAAAAACCCAATTCCTCTCATTTAAGTTGGACTTCTATTGTGCTAAAAAGGTTTTTCTTGTTGATCCAGTTAGCTTTATGTAATGTTTAGTGACTCTACATGGTCAAGGTTGCCTTCAAATCATCCCAAGAAACTTGTGAATCAGTATTTGAAATACAGTATTTGTATAATAGCATCAGATGTAAAGTATTGAAGATTTACTAAGTTTAACCTTGAGAGCTGAACTACAGACAGAATTCTTGATTTATATTGGGCTCCCACATTATCATGTAGGGCCTTAATCACAAAAGTTCTTGCAAGTACAAAGTTGGTAGGACATATTCATTGTTTAATACATGTACTTCAGTTTGGTATAAATTGTTTCTTAGATGCAATACATGTACCAAGATTTCTGATCAATAATAGTTCATTGCAATACCAGCTCAGTGGACAATGGAGTACTTCAGTACTAGTACTTGAAATAACACGGAAATTTTCATCTCAATACTTTCCTGAAGAAAAATTTCAAACCAATTTTCAAGCACCAGACACGTGTATCGAATATTAAATTCTCATCAAGCATCAAAATAGAAAGAAAATTGAAGTTATAGAATTTTTTAATACAGCTATCGCTTATTTTCACATGAAATATCACATGGCATGACAAAGTTTCTTTATTTGTGTTCTCAAAGGCCCGGATATGATGACTGTCATGTGACCATACGATGCCTACACAGATTCTCAGCTCCCAGACTACTTTGCGGTACACTATCTCCAGCCACATGTTCAGTTCATGTTTTACATGTAAATAATACATGATATATCGCATGAATTGGGAACAATATTAAACAGCTATAAAAATTTATACGAAAAAAAATTATCTTACTTCTTAAAAGGTAAACTTCAGGATGATGAATATGTCCAAATTTAATTCAAGCTTTATATAACAGGCAAAATGGCTGCTCCTGGATTTGTAATAAATAACATGTACAAAAGCAGCACAATACGTATTTACAGCACTTATCAATGTCTCTATACAAGATCAACAATTTATAAAACAGGGTAGCTGTCAGAGGAGTTATATCAACTCACAAAAACATCTCATAAAATTTGGAAATTCTATCCAAAAATCCTGGTATATGAACGCTCAATGATTATCTCTTTATGACACAGAAGACCTCAGAAGTTCCAAGAAATTGCACCAATACAACTAAGTACCGTATGCAGCGCGTTATCGAATTACTCTTAGATCAAATCAGCTACATTCATGGGCATTTCTTCAATTTGAGTGTTGTAAAACTGTTCTATATCACGCAATGTACGGACGTCGTCTTGTGTAACGAAGTTTATGGCAACACCTTTACGTCCAAATCGACCACCACGTCCAATTCTGCAACAACAAAAGAAGACAATAAATATATGAATAACTTGCTTAATTCTATGCTTCTTTTTTTTTTTAAATAACAAAGCCTTCATCAGATGTTTTTAAAATAGCATGGTGGGACAAAATATCCCCATATAGGTTAGAAGGTATTTTGAAGTTTCTACATGAATATTCATGTAGAAACTTCAAAATATCTTTAGAGCGGCTTAGATGGCAACTACCCCAGTGGCGTAGTGGAAGGTGCACCTAGTTAGCATGCCGTAGAGCATGCTGAAGGCCTCAAGTTAGCACCCCACTCAAGCCACACAATTTTTTCAGTATGTACTGTGAAGCATTTGTAGGATCCATGAAGACGGTTTCTTCCCAATTAAACAGCCCGTGATTAGCTTAGCTTAACTGTTGCCATCTAAGTATCTTTTTTTACACAGATACAAAACCTTCCACACGATAACTACAGTAATGTGTAATTTTGGGGACTAAAGCAAAATATACACCACTTATGCAATTTTGAGTCTTTCGGCCGCTTCGTCAATTGTTACAAATTTTAAGAATTTATGCGCTTGTCTATGCGACATTCAAGACATCTGTTCAACCAAGCACTCAAAAATCATAAATGTCAATTTGCTCAAAAGAATGCATTAGGCGTAAAATGTAGTAGCAAAAGCGTAGGGCGCAATTAAAGGTCGAAAGTCATAAAAATTACGCTAAAATCATAAAAGAAGGCAGGTCTTTAACCAAAGAATCTAAAATCTGAACATTTTAAACAGATTTATACATATATAAGCATTTTTTTTAATGTTTCAGTTGCCTTCAAATTATTGACCTCATCCTCTTCCATCTCATCTCATTAAATCTTTCAAACTTAAACTTGGGACTTTCTCGCAAGATGTTGTACAAAACGCATGTTATTCCGTTATACAGACAAGAACACTGACCTGTGTATGTAGTTTTCCCTGTTGGCGGGTAGATCGTAGTTGATGACAAGAGATACTTGCTGTACATCTATACCACGAGCTAGCAGATCTGTAGTAATGAGCACACGACTAGAACCGGTCCTGAACTCGCGCATGATTACATCACGCTCCTTTTGATCCATGTCTCCGTGCTACAATTAAAATGAACATGTGAATTCTTTGATCTTGTGAAAAAATGCAAGTAATTCTCAGAATTACATAAAAGAACGCTCAAGAGAGTAATAATCTACAATAAATGTACTTGGCACTGTTTGAAATATAAATCATTCATGATGAATGCACTTCTCAAGGAAAGGAATTTAGAACAGCTCACATTTGCAACTAAAAGCCATAAACAGTACATCTGGCCAGCTTACTTTGCCATATTATTTAGACATGCAGCATTAACAAGTACCTAAACACATTTCAAAAAACAAGTGTTCTTAGAATAAACTGGTGGTTGACAATCAGCTATAAATATTTCAAAATATGCTATGGTTGACAACAAGCTACATGTACAGACTGAATTAATTAATACTGTATATTACCATGGCAGAAACTGTAAAATCTCTGCTCAACATCTTGTCCGTAAGCCAGTCTACCTTCCTTCTTGTATTACAGAATATAACAGCTTGAGTTATAGTTAATGTCTCGTATAAATCACACAAGGTATCCAGTTTCCATTCCTACAAGATGTTTAAGAATAAAAGCTGTATTGGTAATGCAAGTACATAAACATTCATTCATTATGTTCACTTGTAAATATAAGAATTTGGTTATGAAGCATTTAATGCACCTACATTTGACATTTGTTACATCCTTTAAAATTGTTATCTTTCACCATTCTTTATTTTCAAGTTTGGTGTGCTCCATCTCTGAAACATATAAGTATAATTCGCACCTCTCTTTCTACTTGAATGTAGAACTGTCGGATACCCTCAAGGGTAAGTTCCTCTTTCTTGACGAGAATCCTGATTGGATCCCTCATGAACCTCTTGGTGACCTCTAACACCTCAGCAGGCATGGTGGCAGACAACAGGATTACCTATAAAAATCATTCATCAGATTTAATTTACATTATGTACATGTAATGATTCAAAATAGATTAAATTTGTGTATGAATCGGAGGAACTGTTATACAGTTCTTTTCATTACATTTTCTTTCAATTCTAACATAAAATAGCTTATTTGTTCCAGTCTAAGAAACAGTCATTTATTCATATATATTCATGTATATAATATATATAGTTTCCATGTCACAAACTAGTTTGAGATCCTGTCTATGCAAAGAAAGTCAGTACCTCACCCACTTAGCTTATATTTTTCTGTATTCCCACTTGACGGCCAATCGTTAAATCATTGTAAGATTGGTGCTTTTGGGGAAAAATTTGTCAATAGAACGCGAAGAATGCTTCACATTCATGTTTTTTGTAAATTGTGTATTTGTACCTGAGTTTCTTGAGGCATGAATCTAAACACATCGTAGATCTGATCTTTGAAACCTCGCGACAACATTTCATCGGCCTCATCAAGGACAAACATCCGTATCGATCTGGGATCTGTAAACATGGATTTTGAAAGTACAAACATGCAAAACTTGATTTTTTACCATAAAAAAAGATATGTCTCTTTCTTTCTCTAAATAAATGAACTTGTCAACTACAGATCTAACATGTTAAGGAAACATTCACTTTTCGATTCTTAAATAGTAGGTAGCCAATTTATGCTATCATTTACAACTTAATAAGTACATGAACTACAAGAACTTGATACTTACTCAATGCCCTTCTATTAATCATGTCATGAACACGTCCTGGTGTCCCAACCACGATATCTACACCTGCACCAAGCCGATGTATATCCTCTTTAACATTGGTGCCACCTATACATGCATGGCAGGATGCATCTAAATAATCTCCTAGTGCTATCACTACTTTCTGAATCTACAAATAAATCATAAAAGACATACATGTACATGTATAATGTTTACCGCAGCAATATTTCAAATGCACATCCTTTGCAGAGATAATGAACAGAAATTGTAAATCATTCATTCATTGGTCTTTTACCAAGTCAAAGGGGTATAATTCTGACCAGGTCCAAATATGAATTTGACTTAATCTCGATCCCCCTTTCACCTTGGTTTATGAAAGCTCCTTAACTAAACATAATTGTTACCTGTTGGGCAAGTTCCCGGGTCGGAGCCAAGACAAGGGCTTGACATTCTTTCCTGTCAGGTGACTGTACTTGAAGCTGCTGAAGAATTGCAATGGAGAAAGTGGCTGTTTTTCCAGTACCAGACTGGGCTTGAGCTATCACATCCTTTCCTGTAAAGTGTAAGTAACTTCATGAATTTAAATATGTAAAAAGAACATTAAATATGGAAGCCAATAAAACAAATTTTGTATAAGATGGCAGAAACAAGTATAATCAAACTTTTTGGCACTTCTTTAGAAGCATATCCTTACCTTTAAGACAAGGAATAATAGCTCTCTGTTGAATAGCCGAGGGTTTCTCAAATCCATAGGCATAAATTCCTCTGAGTAACTCTTCCCTCAAATGCATATCATCAAAACTGTCAACAACTTCATCCCAGTTGCTCTGTAAAATACAAATTTAATTTGTGAAACATTTACTGAATACAGCAAACCTCAAATAAATACACACTCAAGATTCTTTTTTTTCCAATGAATTTGGATTTTACTGAAAGTCCTATGGCTTACAATTTGAAAATGTATCCTGCCTTGCAGGCAATATAAACTGACCACTAATGTACATGTACAAAATAAGAAATATTGTTTAGATTCAGGGGTCTGAGAGCAGTCAGGGGTATAACTCATTACTTATTTTTTGTCACTGAAATTAATTATTTTTCTTGCAAGATATTTATAGAATCACTTAAAATATAACTGATTCAAATTACAAAACGGTCTAAGGTCAAATGTGTTATATCATCCATTGCATAAAGAAAAGTTTGACCTCATCAGATGCAATATTGGTGTAACCATTTTTGATTATGTATTTTCTTTGCAATGCTTATATTTTCGAATCCAAATTTTTCCTGCTGATAATTAAGGGTTCAGTATCGTCTTTAAAATATTGCTCCATTAGATTTTGTAAAATAATCCTTTACCCATTGAATCATTACGAAGCACTTCCCATAGGATTTTATATATGAAGAAATTATTTTTCATCGACCTACTTAATACCGATTTTCATGGAAAGAAAAGTAGCTGATTTCTGTTATGAAAAACTGAAATGAGTTATACCCCTGACTGGAGCCTGTAAATGGATTGAATCACTGATTTAGCTGCTCTTTCTGAAGGACAATGACACATTTGTTTATGTGTGTTGTAAATCAGAAATTTCATGTAAAATTTGAGAAAATATTGGCCATTTTCTGGCTTGGCTTTCTGACTTTGGAAACAAGTCTGATAGTTGGACTCCAAAATGGGTCTTCAAATCCCTGGTTGTCCGATACTTTATCTTACCTCAATGAGACCACCTGCTTCTGGGACATACTCTTCCTTAACGTCACCTTCCGATCTCACTTGTTGAGACCTATAACAATAAAAGTACAGTCTCATTTTGATTTTATATGAATGTACCAGTAATGCAAGAAAGTGTGCAATGTATTTGACAAGATTAAATGAAGTTTCCTTTTCTTCCGTTTCATCAGGGCTCTCGCATCCATTTTCGCCACTGGGCCTTTGAAATTGAGGGGAAATAAAGCATTCTCTCATAAATTGGGAAAATACTATTGCTGGGTATCGCAGCTGAAAACCATTTTGCAATACCGGTATATTGCAATATGCCAAATTTAAATCACGATTTATTGCAATACTTTAGGAATAGGATTTGATATTTTACAAATGAAATAAAATTCAAAGACAAAATTTTGCTTTATGTCTAGAGTAAGACAAGAGAATTTAACCTCCCCACTACAATGATTGCAAAGAGCAATATTGCTGTTTAATAACATTTTTAGTTAAAATGACTTAAATTTCCGAAATAGGCTTTGTTTAATAATTCGATATCAACAAACTTGAACCAGCATTTTGGAAAAACGCATCGCGATATGAATTGGGGATGAAAATATTGCAATATACCGGTAAACTTTTATCGCTCAGCACTAGAAAATATATAAAATAACTTTTGAAATACCTTTTCACTTGAAAATTACAATTTTAACTCATTTTGTTAAATTTTCCATGACATTGTTTTTTTCTCACTTCTGAAGGTAGGAGGTCAGGGTTGTTACATGTACATAGGCAGGCTTTCTACTCTACCTTGATGAAAAAGTAGGAAAAAAGTAGAAGTAGTCAATGAAAAAAAAGTAGGAAAAAATAGGAATTAATAGGGGAAAAGTAGGAAATTTTCCATCACTTTTAGTGACAATTTTCAGTAAGTATGACACACAAATCACAGTAAGCAATGATTTGTAGACTGGTTATATTCATGATCTTACAGGAAATCACAGAGAGAAATAAGGACAGATTGATTTTTCATGTAAAATATACAGAATTGGCGAGCGAAACGAGCCCGAATTTTTTTTAAAACTTTGAATCAGATGTCGATGACAAGTGAAGCAAGTAATTTTTTTTACTTTTGAGATGAAAAAGTAGGAATAGTAGGAGGTTTTGAAGAAAAAGTAGGAAAAATAGGATCAAAATAAACAAGTAGGTAAAGTAGGAAAAAGAAGGAACAGTAGAAAGCCTGCACAGGGAAAATATGACAGGGAAATACTCAAAAGGGATATTTCTGAATAAATCAGTATTCTTTCTAAAACTGTCAAAGATAGCATAAATATAACTGGAATGGCTTTAAGTACAAACAGGTACATTAAAGGAACCATATTCTACTATTTCAAATCTGATTTTGTTGAATTTTACACATTATCTTAAAACATTTTTTAGCCAAAGAAAAAATCTTTCATGTGAGGGGAATTTCTAACAGGAGGGGGAAAGGGAATGGGACCAAATACTGCTGAATTTTTTGGGGAAAAAAACATTCATGAAGTGTCAAATTGGGAAAATGGTAAATAAATTAGGGGGAAAAAAGATACTATTTTGCATTGGGACTGGGGCTGAATATCTGCCCCAAATAAGCAGATCGATAGCCCTGATCAGTGTCCACAAACTTTGAAAACTTTCTACAGTAAATCAACTTAAAAGCTTTATTAAGAACACAAACATTCAAATACACAAATTTTCGGCCCAGAGAAGCAAAGGATGGATTTTAAATATAGTTTTTATATACATTTTCATTTTTTTCTACACTGGATAAAGGCCTAATGGCCGAAAAATTGTGTATCTGAGTGTTTGTGTATTTACTTGTATCATCCCCTCCCTCCAGATTTCCTGATAGGTTTTACTTTTCCTATCAATATGTGTGTATGTTAAAAGGGCAAAGGCCAAAGCATCGAAAAATTGCTCAGAAACTGCACCGACACCATAGCCCGATCAAACTATAATAGCTTGATTTGTAGTCTGGACGATCAGGACTCGAAAACAAAATATGTAAGAGTCCTGAGAGAATCCATGATTTCAAAGTGCAATGGAGGCCGCCATCTTGGCGTGGAAAAATAATAAGTTTCTAAGCAGGTTCTAAAGGTTCTTACAGGGCTCGCGCTGGGCTTCGCAAATGTCGCATTTTGCGACAAAAATTCGAAATTTGCGACAGAAAATCGCGATTTGCGACAAAGGGAATTTTCTAAAAATGAGTTTTCAAGTACCGACAAACACGCGAATTCGGCATTGATAGATCGATTCTAAGTAATCCAAAGTGCAGTTGAAGCGTTCAGGTGTAACGTACGAAAGCGGGTACGGGTGACCGTAAAAGGTGTGAAATACACTGGTAATTAGGTAGCCCCAGCAGCACGAGAGCCACTGCTAATTAGATAATTGGATTATGAAGATAAGCTGTCCAACGTTATAATTCCTATTGAATTGTTACGGCGGACGGCAAACTTTAATTTGTATCTTTCGATGTCACTGAAAAGTTTAGATCATCACGAGTATGTCATAATTATTTTATTTTTCAATTCTTTGTTTCTCCCCCAAAAGAAGTACCACTGTATTATATAATTTAGATTTAAAAAAAACGTAACTTAGAAATGTCCGATTCCGTATCGGAAAACTAAATAGCAAAATTGACGCCGTTCGTTTTTAAAACGTCTGCAAGTTCTGATGATAAAACTATCAAAAATAAGCCTTCAATAGCATCTAAATCCAGGTTTTGAGATCTTTGTATTCAGGATAAAAGCATACGAGCTCGGCGTCGTGGACCCACAATAGCACCCCCTCTACTTTCTTTTAATTTTGCGTCATAGGCGTCCATCTCCTGTGAAACAAAGAGTCGACGACGAAGAATTGAACAAGAAAAAATTACTTATTTTATTTCTAGGCCATTGTGATTACGAAAACAAACCTCAAATAGCTTATGTATCTATATGAGAAATATTCATCTAGATAAGTTACATGTTCGTTGAGACCTTTTATTTTTTTATTTTTTTTTTGGGGGGGGGGGGGGGGGTCCGCTACACCGACCTTAATTAATCAAGTCAACATTTTTTTTCACAACAAGCAAAGATTATATAAGGGGACTATTTTCAAGCTACATTGAATGAGCAAGAACATAGCTAGAGAGTGTTAGGAGCCACCTTGGAAATGCCCTAAAATGTCCGTTTTTATGTCTAATGATTTTCACAATCATATACATGTACTTTGACCCCCTCCCCATCCCAGGAAAAATTCAAGGTCTGCCCATCTTTCTTTGGCTATAATAGCCAATCCCAGACTATCCTTGCTATCAAGGAGTTCAAGTCATGGGGAGGGGTCAGAACTATAGCTTAATTGGTCTAAAAGCAAAGCTGCATGCATCTCTTTCAGCCCACACAATGTTTGCAGCTACCAACTGCCTTGTCAATACAGTAATCCCTAAACTCCAATGGATATTTTTTAATTAGATGGGAGGGCTTCTATGAAGAATTCTGTGACTTTTTGAGTTGGTCTAGTTGAACTCATCACTTACTCAGTACTGCCATTGAATTCAAAATTACTGAATATTTTGCATTTAATTACTATGTTATCATAGAAGTAGCGTTGATATTAATCTCTGACTTTGTTGAATCTAATATAATATGACTTTGTATGTTCTTGAAAATAAAACACATAAATCAACACATACACTATCTCTATTGAGAAAAATCAAAGTTTTTTCAGCAACTATGCCATTGCGCAATATTGTGCTACAGCACAATTTTGTGTCATCATGCAAACTTGCGACACAAAATTTTGAGCCAGCGTGAGCCCTGTCTTAATTGTTCTATGAACAGTTATTGATTCATTAAGAGGTTGCCTCTTACTGTCCAAATTCTAATTTAGACTTCTTTTACTTTCAGACTCCCTTTTCTGTTTCAAAACTGAAGAGCTAGATGTTCCGAGTGGAAGGAAACAATACTTTAAGACAACTGGAACGAAGGACTCATATCTCCTTAAAATAACAAGTTAAAAGTCATGTTTGTAAAACATTAATGCCCCCCTACCCCTTCTGTGATTAAAGTCTGTCACAACTTTATACTTGCATTGATACAACCTATGGGGGTATAAAGTAACAGTGTAATAAAAAAAGTCAAAGAAGTATAACTGTCAGGAGGACCTGTATGTACAGCATTTATGCTTTGTTAAAGCTCTTCTTCTAATAAACTTCTACAAGGTAATTAATATGAACTTGACCTAGATTTTCATTTGATATGTCTGTACACACAATTTCATTCCAATATGTGAATCCACTCCAGAGGTATTAAACAGAAACTGATGTCGTGGGCAACGGACCGACAGACAGAAAGTCAGACAGCGGCAAAGCAATATGTCCCCTCTTCTTCAAAGGGGGGCATAAAATTTTTTGATTGAACCCAAATATGAACTTGACCTAGATTTTTATTTGATGTGTCTGAAACAAAATTTCATTTCAATATGTAACTCCACTCAAGAGAGATTGAACGGAAACCCTGAAATTTTGGTATTTTTCGAAGTGCAAGGGGCATAACTCTGTCAAAATTTTGTTCATTAGACCTAAATATGAACTTCACCTAGTAGATTTTCATTTGATGTGTCCGTATACAAAATATCATTTCAATATGTAACTCAACTCAAGAGATATTGAACAGAAACCCTGAAATTTTGGTATTTTTCAAAGTGCAAGGGGCATTACTCTGTCCAAATTTTTTTGATCGGACCTTAATATGAACTTGACCTAGATTTTCATTTGATGTGTCTGTATACAAAATTTCATTTCAATATGTAACTCCATTCAAGAGATATTGAATGGAAACCCTGAAATTTTGGTATTTTTCGAAGTGCAAGGGGCATAACTCTGTCAAAATTTTTTTGATCGGACCCAAATATGAACTTAACCTAGATTTTTATTTGATGTGTCTGTATACAAAATTTCATTTCAATATGTAACTCCATTCAAGAGATATTGAACGGAAACCCTGAAACTTTGGTATTTTTCGAAATGCAAGGGGCATAACTCTGTCAAATTTTTTTGATTGGACCCAAATATGAACTTGACCTAGATTGTCATTTGATGTATCCGTATACAAAATTTCATTTCAATATTTAACTCCACTCAAGAGATATTGAACAGAAACCCTGAAATTTTGGTATTTTTCGAAGTGCAAGGGGCATAACTCTGTCAAATTTTTTTCGATCGGACCTTAATACAAACTTGACCTGGATTTTCATTTGATGTGTCTGTATACAAAATTTCATTTCAATATGTAACTCCATTCAAGAGATATTGAACGGAAACCCTGAAATTTTGGTATTTTTCGAAATGCAAGGGGTATAACTCTGTCAAAAATTTTTTGATCTAACCCAAATATGAACTTCACCTAGATTTTTATTTGATGTGTCTGTATACAAAATTTCATTTCAATATGTAACTCCATTCAAGAGATACTGAACAGAAACCCTGAAATTTTGGTATTTTTCGAAGTGCAAGGGGCATAACTCTGTCAAATTTTTTTCGATCGGACCTTAATACGAACTTGACCTGGATTTTCATTTGATGTGTCTGTATACAAAATTTCATTTCAATATGTAACTCCATTCAAGAGATATTGAACGGAAACCCTGAAATTTTGGTATTTTTCGAAATGTAAGGGGCATAACTCTGTCAAATTTTTTTTGATCGGACCCAAATATGAACTTGACCTAGATTTTTGTTTGATGTGTCTGTATACAAAATTTCATTTCAATATGTAACTCCATTCAAGAGATATTGAACGGAAACCCTGAAATTTTGGTATTTTTCGAAATGCAAGGGGCATAACTCTGTCAAAATTTTTTTGATCGGACCCAAATATGAACTTGACCTAGATTTTTATTTGATGTGTCTGTATACAAAATTTCATTTCAATATGTAACTCCATTCCAGAGATATTGAACGGAAACTGATGTCGCGGACCGACCGACAGACCGACAGACCGACAGACCGACGGACCGACAGACCGACAGACCGACAGACCGACCGACAGCGGCAAACCTATATGTCCCCTCTTCTTCGAAGGGGGGCATAATTAGTCCTATTCACTTTGTTTCGTCTCTTTTGTAATTCAAATAAAAGATTTAAATAAAGGAATATTTGTGTTAAACATTTGTAAATTTTAATCTATAACAAATAACATTTCATCAACCTGTAGATAGTGTACAGATTCCTCTAATTCAGGAATTTCTTTTGTGAGGGGTGTTCTCAAAATAAACACAGACAAACGTGCTGAATCCTATGTTACTTAGACTTTCCATACAGCCCCTCAAATCTACCATACAATAATTTACACACATTTTCTTAAAAAATATAACAGAAAGTATATGTTATTAAATTGATATTAATATAAAATCAATCAAAAAATTGGAACGTATTCGATATGTCGAGGTAA
Organism: Pinctada imbricata; assembly: GCA_033119305.1. Taxonomy (NCBI): domain Eukaryota; kingdom Metazoa; phylum Mollusca; class Bivalvia; order Pterioida; family Pteriidae; genus Pinctada; species Pinctada imbricata. Next base: position 50,258,937 of record VSWD01000008.1, on the reverse strand, counting down.
CGAGTAAATCTGTATCTGTATCTGGTACGTTGCAGAACCCAATTCTGGTTTTTACGCAACGGTAGAGAGAGTCGCTAGTTTTTAGTCGCGACGGTCTGCGTGTGTTTTCATTTCTGTTCATTGTTTTTCCGTATCACATATGGAACAACTAAGTCCTGCCATAATACTCAATGTTGAGGAGTCGGCAGTACAGGAAGATAGATAGATGTCCTTCACTCGAGTTGTCTTAAAATATTGTTTTCTTTCATTTGGAACATATCGCTCTTCAGTATGGAGGAATCGAAACAGAAAAAAACGGAGTCCAAAGTGAATGAAGTCTAAATTAGAATTTTAAGAGTGATTTTGGATAGTTTATCCATGCAAAGTAAGAGCCAGGGTAATTTTGAACATAACCGTGCCAAAGAATCTTCCACCAAAGCACTTTAATTAGTTTTAATTTGTCCGCAAAAAAACAAGAAAATACTACACCGTGAGGAAGTACGACCGATTCATAAAAGATTCAATGTCTGACAAGAAAAAAAATTGAAATCAGTTCTACTTTCATGAATTAACTCGATTTGAAGTTTTCTCCAACCTGTTTAAATCAAGTGGAGATCGAATTTCCTCGATAAGCGTGCATGTCACAATTTCTATGGGCTTTTCGAAAACTGGGATTCACATCATACACCAATTTTAGAAACCTTGGATAACCATTCTATTATCATATCTATTTTCTCGACTTCTTATGTGAGTCTTTACATTTTCCATATGGATCACACGTGCAGGCCGGCATCCGCCATGACAGCATTTAGAGAATCCACAGTTGAAAAAAACTCGATTTCTTGTTCAATAAAAAAGGTAACCTATCACAGTAACCTACATAAAACGAACGTTTAGCATCTTATTTTTAAGAATCAGACAGATCAGTTCATTTCTATCGAAATATAAACATATTTTCTCTCACCTATCTCCATCTTCCGAATTATATGACATGTTCTCGCTGTGTACCGCGAATAAAGGAACGTCTACATTCATGCGCTCCTTGACAAAGAAGTTTTTATTTAGGATTTTTTTATTGTAAAAAGATACATCATAATCACATACTTTTTTGTTTAAGATATTTGATTTAAATAATTTTGATTTTTAAGCTAATGTATGTCGCAACGATGAGAAAATATAGCGCACTATATTCTCTCTCTTTGCGTAGTAATAAAACGTGATAGTCCCATCTAGATGACGTCAGACGGTGTGGGAGGGGTCTGTTCGATGAAAAAGGGGGATGTCTAGTAAAAAGAGCAATTTTCGCGGTTGTGAGTAAAATTCGCGACTTAGAAAGTAGCAAGTTTTAAAAGATTTTTTAGAATTTTACAATGCATGGGGGAGGGGCACAAGACATAAGTTATAGACATTCATCTTTCTAGTCGGTAAATAGCTCAAAAGAGCTAATGTTGTATTGTTGACATGTCCGACTCTAAATAAATATTATTTGATTTGATTTGATTTGAAAGATAGAGATTCCAATCCTTCTGTTAAGTTTTAGTCCTTGTTCTGAAACAGAAAAGGAATTAAATAAACTTGTGAATGTCATAACGTCATGAAAAGTAGTACAGAATTACAAAGATATAAGACTGATGGCACTATATCCACATAGTCTTGAAACATTGAACTCTAGGTGTTGAAAAGAAATTACGAGAATTTTAAGCTATTCCATTCATTCCATATATTTTCAAAATATCTCATCTAAGATTTCTACGAGCAGTACATTTCTCAACATCATACCTAAATTTTAAGAGATGCATTAAACCTTCGATATAAGGCAAATTACTCTTCTTCGAACATTTATAAAATGAATGATTAAAGTTGACAGCATGATGTTTAGTTTGAAATAATTCTCCGAAAACAACATTTTTAAGATTTAAACGTTTGCGATTTGAAGTGTAATTGCAAATATGTTCACTTAATGAATTTCACAAAGGTAAAACTTTAGGACATTCAAAGAAGACATGGGTGAGATCTTCACTTGCTGTATTACAGAAGAAACATGCATCACTTTCTTTAACATTAATTTTCTTCAGTTAGGAATTTGTTGGTAGAATTTTGTGAAGAATTCTGTATTGTAGCCACTGTGTGGAAGAATCGTTCGTTATTTTGAAACATGATTTGAAAACAAGATTATCAATATCATTATCGAGCATGTGACCTAATTTTTGATTCCATTTGATAATTCCTGCTGGTTAAATGTATTTCAAAGTGAGTAGTTTATATATGATTTTTGTGCATTTTTCGTTATAAATATTATATATGGTGATGTCAAAGTGACAAAGTTGTCGGTCTTGTAATCAAATCTGCGTAAATAAGATGAAAGAACGCTGTAGAAACTGTTGAACTGCATGACACATATAGTGTCTAGTCCAAAGTTTTGCTCGAAAAGGGGTAGGGCCACGAAGCCCGATATTGGCCCTAATTTTGAACATTGTACTTCATAGAATTTTAATTGTGATTTGACATTTTGAAACGTTCTCTACTGAATCACGAATATATTTTTTGTCAACAATGCGTTTATCAATAGCGTATAGCCCTTTGAAAACACCGAAATTGGTCATATTCTGCGAAATTGATGCAAAAACTACATGTTTCTATAAAATAGCAATGGCCGCATGCATTGACTACGATGAAAAAAAAAATATATGCGAAAGATTATCATTATATCCTTTTGTCATAAACGTTTTATCTCAGTTAACGCATGCGGCCACATTGAATTCTTATATAAAAGACAAAATTCCAAGCAATTTTCGCCGTATTTTATCAATAACTTCATGACGTCATTACAGTTAAATGGCACTATTTTTGGTGATATTTTTCTTTTCATTAAAAGCGGTTAACATTCGTGTATTTTCATGTGAGATATCAAGTATTCCCCATGAAATTTATTTCTAGAGAAAAATCGAGGGCCGATTTAGGTATCTCGTGGCCCTACCCCTTTTCGAAGGATATGTCCATTTTCATCAAGAAAGTCATGAACAAATTTGATACCTTTCTCAAACCATGATTTAAAGAAAACGCTGTTGTGATTAACCTTCAAAAATGAGTTATACCAAATTGTAATGGAAGTATCGTTAGAACTCTCAAAAGAAAATGCAATGTGATAACTTGATTTTACTACTTTACCCCACTCCAAGAAAACATCTCTCCAAAACAGGTTTGTAGACTTTTTCGAAACTTTTACAAAATATTCATCACCAAAACTTGCAATGTTGTGGACAAATTCGCCACCGTACATAACGTTAAATAGCGATAACCAAGATTGACCACCTGATATGAGACGTTTTATCCAGGAACATTTCAGTGAAGTGATAAAAGCTTCTAAATTTATCATATTCTACCCCCCTAATTCTTTAGACTGAATCACTATACATCTTTCTTTATTCTACGTACTATTCTTTGAGCCCCAAACAAATTGTATTTAAGTGACTTGTTGAGATTCGAAATAACTTCTTGTTTAGGATTAGGTAATGCAAGAAACAAATGATTCAATTTATGAACGATGAGAGTCTTTACAACAGTGATTCTACCTATAGGAGTCAGTATTCGTCTATTCCATTGATTGATAAGTGCTTTAATCCTGGGAATTTGAATTTCGAAATTCATATCAGTCATAAGTTTTAAATCAACATAAGATTTGATACCTAATAAATCAAAACATGTAGAGCCCCAGTCAAACTTCTATCTGGAATGATAAAACGCTTCTTTGGAGTATTTTTTTAACCGATTTATATACTACTTTAGTTTTTGTTGCATTTATCTTTAAGCCAGATAAAGATGAGAAATATTCTAAAGTTTCTAAAGCTGCAAACAAAGACTTTTTCGAACCATCAAGAGAAAGAGAAGTATCATCAGCATACTGGGTTATTTTATGTTCCTTTTCGTTTATAAGTATACCTTTTATATCAGAGTTTTGTTTTATAAGAATAGAGAGTATCTCAGCACAAAGCAAAAAGATGTAAGGTGCAACTGGATCACCCTGCCGACAGCCACGTTGGATATCAATCTGCTGTGACAGAAAGCCATTTTGAAGAATAGATGCTTTGATATCTGTGTTCAAAATTTTAATCCAGGTTATGATATTTTCACCAAAGCTGAAAAATTTCAAAACTTAATAAACAAATGACCAAGAAACAGAATCAAATGCTTTCTCTAAATCAATATGGACAAGCAAGCCAGGAATATTTGTAGTTTCTGTTAAAGACATCAAATCATAGATAAAGCGCGTGTTTTCTCCAATATACCAACCAGGAATGAAGCCAGTTTGAGAAGTTGAGATCAATTTATCCAATTTAGTTTTAATTCGTTGAGTTAAACAACCAGAAAGAATTTTGTAGAACACATTCAATAACGTAATTGGCCTCCAATTTTTAAGAAATTACCTAGGTTTGTCTCCTTTAGGAATGCAAGTGATGACACCAAGTCTTTGTGAGATAGGGAGGATCTTTCTACGAAAAAAAAAAACATTATTCACACAACAAATGATAATAGATTTCAAATCAGAACAGAAAAACTTTTAAAATTCTGCTGAGAAGCCATCACTTCCTGGACTTTTGTTATTTTCCACTAAAAACAGATTCGAAATCAATATATAAAATTTCTTATTCTTTGCTTGCATACAAATGTTGATAAAAAGATCTTATTTCTGTCATTATATCATCTTGCTTATAAAGTTTGCCTTTTCCTTCAATTTCTGATTAGATTCCATGTTGCAAAAAATATCTAGAGGGGTTTTCACCCTCCTCAACCCACTTTACCCTTGCTCTTAGTAGATGACCTTTAAGTTTTTGTTGTCTAAAGCTCTCCAATTCTTTTTTCTTCTCTTGCAAAGTATTAATATCACTTGGATCATTTCGTTCTTCGATGTCATTTATTTCTTGTATTAGATTTTGCTCTGATTCGTTTCTTTCCCTCTTTCTAAAACTAGCGTGAGAAATTGTCATTCCTCTTATTTCTAATAGAGAAATTTTCTATGATATTTGTTGAATTTTCGGAGGTTAAGATATAATCAAGACGACCTTGATTGAATGGATTTCTTCTATGCCAAGTATAAACTTTTTCTCTGGATTTAATATTCTATAATAATCTATCAAGTTTAGATCCTCCATTAATTTAAGTAATTTTAATCTAGCATTTGGGTTATTGATATTTAGATAATTATAGGTATCCAAGTCGGGATTAATTGCAAGATTAAAGTCGCCGCAAAACACATAATTAATATTGTCAAATTCAAAAATAATATCTCTTAAACTTTCAAAGTAATTCTATTTTCATTAGTGCTTAAATATAAAGCAAGAAGATTTCCGTTACAATATTTTTTCTCTTTAAAAAGCTTTAACTCACAAGAATTATCAAAGAACATTGCGACCCCCTACTGTTAGAATTATAAGAATTGAAAATACATTTGTAACGCCACTGACTTTCTATACGTATGGTTCTAATTCAGGAATAAAATGAGTGTCTTGAAAACAAATGATTGAGTATTTTTTTTTATCTATAATAGTTAAGGACATCTTTTCGCTTTGATGGCGTACATAAGCCGTGACAGTTCACAGTTGCAATTGTTATCGTATCAGACATGATATAAGGTAGATAAGACTTTCACACACTCGCACACACCAAAGGTAGGTAATATTCTCAGTTCATGAACCAAAGCAGACCCCGCGAGGGGCGAGACCAGAAACAAAACAAAAAAAGAGGGGCTTTTTATAAAAATGGCCTAGGCACCTGGTCTCGCCCCTCGCGGGGTCTGCTTTGGTTCATGAATTGAGAATATTACCTACCTGGCTACTAGTTATAGCCTTTCGAGCTTTAGTATAGTACAGGTTCTGACTAGCATGAGAGTGTGTGTATGTGTTTTTTTTTTTTTTTTTTTTTTTTTTTTATGTACTTGTGTCCGAACGGAATGAGGGACGTACTGTCCCTTGTTCCGTCTGGATACAAGTACATATTCGTGTATCCAGAGGGCTCAAGGGGTGTACTGTCCCTTCCGCTGGGTTTAAACACGTTTAGTGTCGTGGTCGCTTGTACCTTTTTTTGTGCTTTTATATCTTTTTTTTCCAAGCGACATGCATTCGCCCTTTGTTGGGCTGATCCGACATTGTCTGAATAGTGAACGTGGTTGTTTTCACCTCTTTTGTGCTGTTTATATATATATATATATGCAAATAAGGGAAAAAAGGAAATGTTACACTATCCGAATGACGATAGAAATAAAGCACAGTACTTAAATCTTGAACTCTTATAACTAACAGTGTATGATATATTGTACCTACGATTTATACTACACTCACAGTGAAAGAAAATAGTCAGTTTTAGACATGGAGTTTTCAATGTTAATTCTAAGCGCGACGTCACTGAGTCTACGGAGAACGTCTACGACGTCACGCTAAAATTAACATAGAAATTTCCCCATCTAAAACTATTTTCAGGCGCGTAGCTGCCGTGTAAGCCAATAAGCCCGGGCTTGCACATTATTCGGTGATAAAAATATGAAATTAAACAAGAAATAAATAAATAATAAATAGATGAAAAACAATGAAAATATATTTGAAAAATAGCTTGCCATAGTTATCTATCATAACATTATTTCTTTTAGGCCAAATATCATATTTCATTTATTTATTTGAAAATATCAAAAGAATGCATGTTAATGAAAAAAAGGTTTCCTTAAAGGTGCTACTGCTAATAGATGCATGTGTCACCATAGATTATAATTTTATATGCAAGCTTTGAAGGAGAACTTCAGTTTTTCACCAATTTACCAATTGAAATCTGAAAAAATTCTTGCTCCAACTTTGCAAGAAAAAATAATTTTGCTCCACTCTGGGGCGAGAAAAATAATCTTGCTTCGACAAAAAAAAAACCAAAGGCCCCACCCCCAGAATATCAAATGGACCGTGTCTTATACTAGCTGATAAACGAGTTCCAGTGGTCCGATTTTATTGAAAATTTGTGGCTTTTGATAGTAAAGTTATTGAGAAAATTTGTTTGAAAATGTGCATTTAAAATGTATTTTTAGCCACTCAAATTTGCTGAAATCGTTCTCCGTCGGGCCCCCAGACCCCTTGCCATATCGGGCTTGCACTTCCAAACAGGGCCAGCTACGCGCCTGATTTTCTTTCACTATGAGCATAGTATTGGTCGTACAGACATATATCATACACCGTTAGTTATGGCAGTTCGAGATCTACCCCCTATATAAATTTTATATGGGGGTGTGGGGGGGGGGCGCACATACAATTTTTGATGGGAATCACTTGCGAGGCCCGAGGGTCCGAGTGAAGGAGAGTATGCCATTGGTGGGGGTTCGGGGGACCTCCCCCGAGAAATTTTTGAAAAAAATGAAGCATCTGAAGCGTATTTGAACTGAATTTAGAATAGCCTAGGCGCGCATGATTCAGTCAGTTTCATCAAGGATGATTTGCATATTTAAAAAATGTTTAAACATTTTTTTGGTGCAATTGTTTTTTTGCACGGCATGCAGAAGTCAACAAGTCAACATGTTCAAGATTTCCTAAGGAAATTGGTGGATCAAGAAAAATTTTGAAAATGGCAGGGAGGTCAGCAAATGCATGGGAATGTACAGCTGTAAATTCAGGTAAAAATAGGGGAAAAATAAGCATTTTTTTTTTGCAAATTCCAGATATTATTTATTTTCCAGTAACTCAAGGTCAGAATATTTATTTTCAACCTGTAACAATCCTGACAAGCGCAAAAAAAAAAAAAAAAAAAAATCAAAACAAAACAAAACAACAACAACACAAAAAAAAAAAAACAACCAAAAACATATGCCCGGGTTACGTCAACAAAATATGCCATTAATTATTTCTTGGCACTTCAATTAGTCTATATACATATGAATGTACATGTATCACCTGCATATCTACATCACATTTGGAGAGGGGTATGCCAAGAAAATTTTTGCTGTGTCGAGTACAAAAGTAGGTAGTTGATAGGTATTCCTATATTAAGACTTGAAGCTTTTCAAATATGCCTTTTTGTTTTATACTGCTGTATAAATGTCTGAATAGCACTTGATTAAAATTTTTTAGGAAGGGCGAGCGAAGCAAGTCCGAAATTTCTTTAAGGGTTACACTACATAGATATCCGCAGTGTGTCGCATTTGGAATTTGGCTAGGAATGATTTTTTAAATGGGGGATAGATGTGGTCCAGCTTCATTATGTGAGCTTTAAAATTAAAATAACTATGACTTTTGGTATTTGGAAGAAATTATTAGCTTGTCGTCTTGAGAAAATACCATTGTTTCCATTGTATACCTCATATGTATAGTATGACCGGATGTGAAAGTAAGAGGTCATGTGACTAGCTATGGGCAAAGTAAAAGAGTGCTGTATTTGTGTCAGAAAACTTTGACGTCATATTTCTCGAATTGCATCAGGTGAAAAGTCAAATATAAATTGCACAGATTAAAGAATAAGAAATAAACAACAAATAGACATACGTACAGTTTAAAGCAAATCATTTGAGAAGGATGCCAGATTTGGGTCACTTTGGGGATCATGCCCCATTTCCATGTTATCTTCTAATGTACTGCTATAACTTTGAGCCGCATGTCTGACTGGCAGGATTTTCATATGGTATCAAGAATTATAGTAGTAATCAGCAATAAGAGTACTTTTTATTCATATGTAGCTTTATACGATATAAGCAATATAAAATTATTAATATAACGTCAACTATTGCATGCCTTTCATTCAAAACGTACATTTTTCAATGGTCAATGCTGTATAATGCAATCAAGTGTAAGGCAAGCTGAAACTTGTTACAGGGAATGACGAGCGAAGCGAACCGAAAATTTTTGGATTTTGAACACATATGTGTGCCAAAATATTTATTTCTGCAACAAAGAGGGTCAGATTATTTTATTTCCAAATTTTCACTGTCAGAATATTTATTTCCCAAAACTGCCAGCCCCTTCGGGATTAAATGGTTGTCCCCTAAGTAAATGATTTTCCTTCACTAACAAGAGCTCACAGGTGCCCCATTCCCTGCATCGTCCAGATAGAAAGGTTTAAGGTCAGGGTGGCGACTTTTAATAGAAATGAAGTAGTAGAAAGATGGATATTTCCACATGTAGAGGAACATCTCCGAACTATATTCAGACCAAAAAATCAAAATTTGCCCGTCTCGTTTTTTTTTTTCGCTGTAAACGTCCAATTTTTGGGCCCATTTTACTTTTTCGTCTTTTTAGAGAATATCACATCATAACTTTACATACCTCTGCAATGCATGAAATATCAAAAAATTCATATATACCCTTACTTTTCGGGATTCTTATAGCTTGTGTATGAATAAAAGCCTATTTTGAGAAATTCTGATGTAATAAACAGTTCTAAGGAGAGTATTTTCTTATAAATACGATTTTGCTGGTTGCCATGGCGACAACTCGTAATTGTTATTAATAGCTAGAAGGTCGACAGGTGAACATTTTTTTCTACGTATAGAGCTATGGTATTGCTTTATCATAAAGCAGTCAAACCAATATGTAGTTTATACGTGCCCCCGTGATGGCTCCTTAATTGTTCTTTGTATTTGTGAGCGACTGTCTGACTGACTTGAGCCACTGTAATTTAAACAATGAATATACAAAACTTTACGTAACATCTCGTTGTCGACTGAACACCCAAAAACACCGAATTTGACACTTCCCCCCTTTACTACATTGCCTATAGTCAGTGAAGTCGTGATGCTAGCAAACAGGCGATGCTTATTCTCTCCGGGCACCTGATCCCATCTCCATTCGGAATTCATTCAGTTTTGCATCTTTGTTGATTGGGAATGTTGTCATTGTTTTTAACTTTTTGTAATTGTCACTAATGATTCAGTGATGTTGTTTTTCACTTGCCAATCCTGCCACAGGTGTAGAGTGTTGGAAAGTTGGGCCAAGTTTAGTGACTTTTAAATTAAAATTTAGTAGCCTGCTAGCTGCCATGCATTGGTGAAAATTTTTTACCAATGTTACTCACTGGCTAAAGTTGGCGACCAACTTTAACCATCGGTGACATATGTGACCAATTGTTACTAAAGGTGGAATTCTGAACACACCTAGTAATGAGGGGATATGTATTTGCAATTTTGCATGTATTATAATTCAGCGAGGCCGATTTCTGATATAAAAATATGCCATTTGACAGTTATGTGTCTCAGCATCGTGGCTGGGGTTAAAAATTATAATAAAAAATGACAAGCCAAGCTCTATTGTCTCATAATGCCCTCTCTTCCTCAGCCAATCACATTTATCACCTCGCCGCTGACGCGCATACGGAGAAATAATGCCACTCTGACATCACGTCATGACTCGCAGCCAGATTTGAAATTACTATTGTCGTATATGGGCATCACTGTAACTAAGATTGTTAAACGGCTTCCGGGCATTGGATATGATACTCCGCTATTTTCTGAAGAAGTTGATGATAAAAACTTTATTTTCAATGATAATTTCGCGGTTCCTACACGAGTTGAAAATAAGTTAGATTCCGCCCATAGGCTGTACTGTAATTTTATAAGAATACAGCATGATTTGGCGAGTTTTGGCAACTTCAATGTCCGTTTTCTTAGGTTTCTAGTGTAATAATTCATGTTCCGGGCATCGCATCTGGAAGTTTATAACAAATACATGAAGTCATGTATCTTCGTTTTTTCGGATAATTGATTTTGGCGGTTCCCACGTATTTTTAAAATTCCTTCTTTCTACGAAATTTTCTCTATTTTCTAGTATATAATCATTTTCTTTCTTATAGAATTGAAAAAAAAAGGTCATGAATCATCGTTACATAACAAATTGAAAATAATATGAATAACAGAAATTAAATAAAATGAGGATTTAACAGAGAAAAGCTACTAACTGATTTTAATGGGAGTTTCGCCGAACTACGTCACGTGACTGAGAGAAGCGGCATCATTTCTCCACATGCGGCTCGGTAATAAATGTGACTGGCTGAGGACGCTCGGGCATTATGAGACAATAGAGCCCGGCTTTTAAATACAGGAAACATTAAAACTATTTATAACTATTATGTTTTTAGATCAAATATAGGGAGATCGGAGGACAGGAATTGTAAGCTGTTCTCTGAATAGCTCAACAGTGTCCAGTGGCGGATCCAGAGTGGCAAGCGGGGGGGGGGGGGGGTTTGTATCGACCCAAAGGGTCGATTCGAGGCACGAAGTGCCGAGCGGGGGAGGGTACGGGAGGGTGTTGCCCCCTCCTGTAGGTGGAAAAAATGGAATAAAATGGTGCATTCTGGAGCACATTTTCTCCTTACCCTCTCGAATATTCAGACCATTTTTTCCACTCAATTAACGTGGTTAATAAAGATTTCTAAATAAGATAATTTCTCCTTTACTGCTGGCAGGGGCGTAGCCAGGGTGTTTTCGATGTGGACGTCTATAGTGCCCTGTTCACACGAATGCGCATTAAATCTAATTCGCATTAGATTTGATGCGCTTTATTCTAATGCGAATTTGATTCGCATTTCGTTCACACGACAGATTCTAATGCGCATTAGATTTTGGTACATTTGCACTGAGAGCCGTATACTTTAGATAGTGAAAGGGCCGAATGCATGCCGGTATATTGTTTTGCTCATAGTAATTTACCTTTTCGTAAAGTTGGGCTTATGCATGCATTGCATGACGTCATTGTGAGATAAAATGACGTCATAATATAACGTCACTCTACGCAAGTAAAGAGACACTGTACTTAGAGTGCTCATTGTGAATGAAATCAAGTATTTTTACCCATTATTCTATGTTTCGAGGTCCAAGGGTAATTAAAATGAGTTAAAGAAGATCCTGACGATAATCTCAACAGCACTCACAATAGAGCACAAAATTAAACATCGACGGACCCCTAGCAAGCTAGAGGTGGGACCAGGGGTGCGTTCCTTTATGCGGAACGTTCCGGTTGATCCGGTCGTTCCTGTTAATGGAACGCGCCGTTCCAGCGGATCGGATCGGATCGTCTGGCACGTCTAGGACCGACGTTCCAGGCTGTTCCAATATGGCGGACATGGTTACGATCTCCTTACAGTGCTGGAAATTTTTATTGTAATTGGAAATTTCGGTATGGATGTCACAAGAAATGATAAACATTTGATTAAATAAGTAAAATTAGAACTATTTCAACATCAATTACGACTTTATTTTGGGATTTCGTGAATATCAGGATTTTGCTCTATCAACTGTTGCTATGGTGAAGTCATTCTAGCACCATTTTCGTTCCTTTATCAGAATGGGATCGTTCTGGAACGTTCCGCATAATGGAACGCAGCCCAGGTGTCCGGGAGGAGTAAGCATCCCCTGTTGGCTAGCCGCACCCGCCGTCGATGTTTATGAAGCATGGAAATGAAAATATATAAAATTCATGCACTGTCTGACGTTATGTCTATATAGAAAGTGCCATGGCGACAATGTCAGGGAAGGACACTGCCATCCATAAATTAGTATACACTATTTCTACTCATTCTGCTGTTATAAAATGAACAGTTTCAAATCCATTGCTGTATGATTCTAATAATGAACCTTGTAGAAATCATTTGTAACAAATTTGACCCATATATTTGAAGTTTTTGAATTTTTAAACTTTTTTATATAAAAATGACAATTTTTGGAAAAAAATGTGCAGATGAGAACAGTTTCTTTTTACATTTTCGTTACCACAATTCATAATTTTGAATTATTTGAAGCCAATTATTATGATTCTTTCAAGTTCAGGATTGAAAAGTTAGGATACACTTATATATAAATAAAGAATTTAGAATGATTTCCTTGTTTGTATAGTTATGCCCTGTTTACACGACGGGTTTAATGCGCATTAAATCGAATTGAATGCGCATTAGATTTTAGCTGCGTTCACACGAGGAATCTAATGCGCATTAGTTTAATTCGCATTAGATTTAATGCGCATTAGATTTTGTCGTGTGAACGCAAAGCGAATTTAATTCGCATTAAATCTGGCGCATGCGTATATGATTTACTAGAATTCTACAGTACATTTCCATCATAACTGGGCACTTTTAATCACCCATGGACCTCGAAACATAGAATAAGAGGTAAAAATACTTGATTTCATCCACAATGAACCCTCTAAGTAACTGTACTGCCTCTCTTAACTTACGTAGAGTAACATTATATTATGACGTCATTTTATCTCACAATGACGTCATGCAATGCATGCATAAGCCCAACTTACGAAGAGGTAAATTATTATGAGCAAAACAACATACAGGCATGCATTCGACCCTCTTACTTTTTAAAGTATACGGCTCTCAGTGCAAATGTACCAAAATCTAATGCGCATTAGAATGTGTCGTGTGAACGCAATGCGAATCTAATTCGCATTAGAATAAAGCGCATCAAATCTAATGCGAATTAGATTTAATGCGCACTCGTGTGAACAGGGCATTATTTATGGATGGCAGTGTATATTCAAAACACTTACTGTCAAAGTACCCAGTTATGATGGAAATGTACTATAGAATTCTAGTAAATCATATACGCATGCGCCAGATTTAATGCGAATTAAATTCGCTTTGCGTTCACACGACAAAATCTAATGCGCATTAAATCTAATGCGAATTAAACTAATGCGCATTAGATTCTCCGTGTGAACGCAGCTAAAGGCATAAAGAAGGGTTGGATCAAGAACTTCAGCTGTCTGGGGGGCACAGACACTTTTTGGGGGGATCACTTGCGAGGCCCGAAGGGTCAAGTGGGGACAAAATGAAAATATGTTACCCATCCCATTGAAGGGGGTCCCCCGTGAAAATTTTGAAAAAATGAAGCAAATTGCTGACCTCTTAAGCGTATTTGAGCTGAATTTAGATGGGATAACGAATATGATTCGATGTCAGCAGACGATGAACCGTATCTAAGATGAAGAAAACTTGAGATGTGAACATGACATTCCCTAAATACTTATATATTTCAAGTCTACCTATCATGTAGGTACATATATATCGGTGCACATGGTGGGGAAGGGGGCAATTTTGTTTGCTTTCCTTTCACGTTTATTTTCATGAAGAATTGGCGACCGTAGCGAGCCAGAAATTTTTTTAGATATGAAATATTAATTTGTCTCGATTCGATCGAGATGATTATATATAACATTGAATATTTCACTCCTTATATCGGCGAGCGGAGTGAATTTCATGAGAATAAATAGGTAAGAGATGTGTCATTTTCCAAATAACCAGACATCGTATGAGTTCCGGAGACCCAAGACAATAATATAAAATAACTTAGTATGAACAATAGATAATAATTAAGAAATTTCGCAGAAAAATTAGTTTTGTATTTGTAAATGGCGAGCGAAGCGAGTCGAAATTTTAGGTTTCAAAGCCCTTTCATGCATTTTAGACCCATTTCAATTAGAAATGGGCCAATGCTGGACCCCAACTCCGAAAATATCAGGGGGGGGGGGGTCCAGACCCCCGGTCCCCCCCCCCCCCTCTGGATCCGCGCATGGTTGTATTGAGTTCTAATGAAACACGAGAAAATTACGAAAAATGCATTCAAATCGGTGGTTTCTGGAGTGTCTATGATCTATTTCTGAACAGTAGTTTGCTTTAAATATTATTTCAAAAGACCCTCCCCTTTTTTTTCTCAACTGGGGGAGGCGCTCTCCTTTTTTTTTTTTTTTTTTCGCGAGACGATGTGAACGTTTTTGCGTACAAATGTACGCCTGGCTTCGCCCCTGGCTTGTTGATTTGTCCTTGCTGTAACATGTAGTGATGTACTTAGAATATTGGTACGATATCGAGTAAAAAATGTTGAGTTTCATTGGGTTTTGGCTTTGAAAAATTGAATGCTTAATTATAGGCCCCCGGAGCATATTCGAGCTATATACAATGTTAAATATTTGCCCATTTTTGCGGTTATTTCAAAGTATGTTTTAGCCAAATTTGTAGATGACAAAAATACTCAAACCGGGTATTTGAGGACAGAAACGTGTAGGTTTCGATCCCCGTACCATTTACATTGATTGTTTGACACACGTACATGTTTTGCAAATTATTTGAACATGTTCATATTATAGTATTTATTAATGTTAATTTTCGGGAATAAAATAAACAGAAAACCCCCTCTGCGACGTACATTACAAAAACTTCGCGATTGTCTGTACGAATCCACAAATACGCCAATTGATACGGTATCGAATCGATATGCGATAGAAGGTATCAGAAAATTTTTGTAAATTTTGTTTCAAAATAGTGAATTCTGATGGACATTAAGCAATTTTTTATTACTCAGTTTGCAGGTTTTTTTTCCGAGTGCTAATGTTACCAAAAAAAAAAAAAAAAAAGGAAACCGGGGGGGGGGAGTTCCCGAACCCCACCCCCACCCCCCTAAATCCGCCCTTGGTGTCTGCAGAAACCATATATGTTGTGGGAGACAATTCCATTGTTTGACTTGGCGAGGATAAAATGAGTACAAAGTTATTTGTATGTGTCTTTGTGTGTGCGTACTTGTTGGAATCCAAGTGGGTTTATGTGTCGTGTTTTGCGATCAAGAGGGAATAGTAGGTTTTGTGGGTATATTGCAACTAAGTTGTGTGAACATTATTTTGTAAAGGAAGATAACGAAGTCTGGTTCTGAGTCCACATTCTTGAAGTGTAGGCCAGTTTAGATCTTGTAGCATACTGTCAACTGAGCTTGTATTGTGAAATCTGTTGGTGACATAGCTTACGCCGCGTCGTCGTGCCATTTTTACGTGTTGTATCTGTACTAAGTACTATGACTCTGTATTTCAGTTTTGGTCTGACCAGAAATTGGTAGCTTCTCAGTTTCTTTTATGTTTGGGGAAGCTACTTTTTGGTTGCGTTTAATGAAATTAAGTTTCTACTTGCATTTGTTGTGATGTTATCTCTGTGCTTGTTCCATTTTTTAAAATTCACTGTCGTGAGTATGAGTTAATGGGGTTTAATATTCTGAGAAAGGAACATTTGTCGGGATGGAAGAAAGATGTTTACATCTTTTGGATAAAAGTTGGAGAAGATATGTATGGGATGTAATCGACAGTAATCTAGGTCCTTCTAGGTTGTAATTCATATTTATTATAATAAATGTAAAAATGTAAAAATTGCATGTAAAAATCGCAAAACTTGTCCCTTTGCTATAAGTTTACTGTTATACTCTACTGTTCATTTCCTATACTATATAATCATTTTGTTAGGTTTGATTTTAATTTTGTTTTGCTTTGTTCACTTTGTTACTTGTTTTGATGTATGCCAACATGTTTGGTGATATCAATAAATAATTGAATTGAATCAGGGACGTATATAACGTCCCTGATTGAATTGAATTAATAATTGTATTTTGAAAAAAGGCGTCGGAAAATATCGGGATCTACGTCCAAATAATTTTTTTCCATCAGAAGCAGTGCTCATTCGCAGATTTTACTCATGAGGCGTAAGAAATAACCATTTACTTGCTTCATTATAGGCATAAATTACTTTTTCGATCATTATTCCATGCTTTAATTAAGTAGAAATGCAAACATTGTTTACATTACTCAACTGAAATTCTTATTTGTCCAAAGGAGGCACTTGTTAAAATTGACTTTTCTGTCTTCATACACAGGAGTTCGAAATTTTATCAATAGAGTCAAAAGAAATCGTTCGAGTGACCAAGCCTTGAGCTTACGCATAGCTCAAGGCTTGGTCACTCGAACGATTTCTTTTGACTCTATTGATAAAATTTCAAACTCCTGTGCTTCATATAAACACAGGTGACAGGAGTACAGTACTAAACACAAAGCTACAAAATGTACAACCACTGGGCAAAAGGTCCGAAGATTTGTGTCCCCAATCATAGGCGGAAAGATTGTCTGGGTATTCGCATGCGCTACTAAAAAATCATTTTTTTAGAGTCGCATACAAATAATTGCCAGGTGATCTTTCGGCCTACAGTCCCAAATCCTTTCTGTAGTTAAAAAGGGGAGGAACACAATATTGTATTCTAACAAATACAAAATCCAATCTGCTGCTCTGTGGTTAAAATTGGAGTAGTCAAAGTTTTCTGGTCAGCTGGTAGCAATGAGCAGTTGACCTCTACTAGCTGTTTTGTGTAATTTGGAGGATATAACTATGTTACACATGTACATAAATAAAAATTTGAATTTAAACTTCAAAATAATTTTAATTTGACGTCATTTTGTTTACATGTATTCAACTGTCTGACTGTCTAATTTGTAATTAAAAGTACACAACAATCATACATGTGAACAGGGATAACTCTACCTCTGCGTCTTGCGTCTCTGACTCATAAAAATTGCCCAAGACCCATTGATTTCCGATCGCTGCGTCCTACAGTGCGCATTGTTCACTTTCGTATAATGCGTCTGTTTTAGTTCATGTGTACATATATTAAACATTAAAAGTCGAGAAAGTGTATTTACAATATTCATTTAGCTGTATCACGTGTAAATGTCTCAGACTCTTGTTTATATTTTTAAAGCTCTTTTAAACCTGACAGATCTGTAGTATCGTATGAGAAATCATTGCAGAGCATAATTTTTTTTTTATTGAAAGTAATATGCAGTCCGACACGAGTCTAACTTATTTATATCATTTGGATACAGATATGAATATATTTATGAAAAATTCCCCCACTGTAAACTTTACATGACATTATGCAGAGGCGGATTCAGGGGGGTGCGGAGGGGACGTCCGTCCCCCCGGCACTGACCCAAATTTTACGAAAACAGGTATATTTTGGCCCATTTTCAGTAAAAATAGGCAAAATTCAACCCTTTACCCCCCCCCCCCCCCCGGCAAAGGGGGTGCTGGATCCGCCACTGTTATGAATCAATCTATTGAAATTGTTTAATTCACACCCTCATTGTACCATCTTTGTAAACCGTATAGAATTGGTTTGTTTGGATAACGTTTTACTTTATAAACATGTACGAAGTATTGATAACTAAATAAACAATCAATATACTTTAATTCGGCAAAATTAGATTGAAGTTTAAGATTAACAAATGTAGACTTTTTTTGTGGAACATATAACGATCTCAAGGACATAAATTGCCGCAAGCAGGTCAGCTCAATTTGTATTTGCGAACTTAAAACACCGCGAAAAAAGAAGGTTTGTAAAAATTGGGACGCATAAATTTCTGCTGGGACCCATTGTTTTGGCTGGGGACCCATTGGCCAAGTTTTATTGCGTCCAGAGGACCCATTTAGATCAAATTGTAGATTAATCTCTGTGTGAACCTCCCGGTAGGAGGATGAAATCTCTGGACGAAATGAGGATCCTCCCAATCTGAAATAGGTCCCGATTCCTCCTGAGGAAACAAAATCCTCCCGATGAAAACGAAAACCCTCCAGAATTCTCCAAATTAAATGCAAAATCCCCAGTTGTGTGTTACGTTACGCATTAATTACGCTGAATGTAGTGACCAGACAATATTCCAAATAAATCTATAAGTGCTAATTATACAGGTGATAGGTTTTTTGCTGGACAAAGTAATTAGAGCGGCTTTCTCTTCACCGTCATGGGTACTCGTCTGCCCCAGGGGAGGTTATACCCAGTACATTAAGAATCTTTGTTTAAATCACAGGCCGTAAAAGTGTCTGTTATATGTGTGTATGTATGCATCCTGTGTTAACACACTGGACGCATACATACATACATGTAAAAGCGCCTGGTATGTGTGCATATGTATGCGTCCTGTGTTAACAGACAGGACGCATACATACACACATACCAGGCGCTATTATGGCCTGTGATTTTAAGTTGTCAGTCAATGGGTACAAATTGAAGTAATCAAATTTGTGCAGAAATGTCAATTGCAGCCATGCAGCCCATGCTGCCCCAATGTATTGAGCCCACCTCCCCTCCCTAATATCAGCGGAGCTGAAAATGAAGCTGCCCATAGGTGGACATGAAAAATACAGAATAGGCTGAGTTTGGTCTTGGTTGTTCTGTGATATATGCAAAAAATATACTGCAAATTATTCATTGATTGGAACTGGTAAAATGGGAAATTTCATGACTAAAATAATGTGCTATTAACGTTTGATGTATTGTTACATTGTATGCAAAGCTTTTCGAAAATTGATCATTTTTTGCAATGAACACTCTCTATCCACAAATTTTCGGCCACTCAGCCTTTATCAAGTGGAAAAGCACGAATACAAAAGAATTCTACGTAATATCCATATCTGCTGGTAAACAAAGCCCAGTGTAAAATGAACAAGGTATGACGTCACACATAACAATCAACAATGTGTAAAGCGCCAATACGACGTTACATAAAACCGCTAAATCTGCGTACCTTTATCGAACGTAAATAAGTTAGAAAAGAGTTCATTTAAGTTGTACCGTTAATAAAATTGTAAGATTTATGAATAACAAATAGAAATTCAGGAGGTTAGAGACGGGCACGTCCCCCACCGCCGTCCTTTCTAACAACTATAAATCTAGTAAGTCATATCCAATAAAGTGACAAGATACATGTGTGAACAATGAATATGAAAAAAAAAAAAAAAAAAAAAAAAAATAAATAAATAAATAAATAAATAAATAAAAAAAAATAATAATAATAAAAAAGAAAAAAGAAAAAAAAATATATATATCTATATATATATAAATACATTAAAAATTTAATATTAATAAAAACCATAGAACTTTCTATCCACTGAAAATTATATATGAATAAATAAGGGAATGCCACCCATTGACCATGTTGACATTAAATATGTAAATATTAAGGGTAATAAAGATTGTGAATTGTGTATTAACAAAAATGTAATACACTAGCATTACAGTCAATACTGATATTAACTCATAAAAGTTGATAATTAGAATCTGATAAGAAAGAGAGCAGGAGGAAACCGAAGGAGGAAAACCCCCTGAGTCGAATGGGTGACCGACAACCAAAATAATCCAACAATGAATTTATAAGGGTGTTCGATAACATGGTTCCGAGAAATCACTGAAATATTCACTTTCTATTGTTGATCAATTTTCGAAATTCTCTGGTTTAAAGCCAAATTATGAGAAGACAAGATGTATTAAAATTGGTACATTGAAAGATAAAGTATTAGATTTTTCAAGTAGTTATGATGTTCTTTGGTCACAAGACCCATTTATGTTTCTAGGGATAACCTTTTCGGTAAATTTGAAAAATATTATACAGATGAATTACGAGGAAAAGATTGACTCTATAAGAAAATTAATTGTTCAATGGTCCAGAAGGAATATCTCAACAATAGGTAGAATTACAGTTGTAAAATCACTTTGTTTACCTAAACTAGTTCATCTTTTTATGGCTTTACCAAATCCAGATAAAAAAAAATTATCTCTGATTTGAATACAATTTTTTTCAATTATATATGGAATTCTAAGATTGATAGGATTGCAAGGAAAAATATAATTAGAGATTATCGTAATGGTTGACTTAAAATGATAAACATTGAATATTTTATAAAAAGCATGAAAATAACATGGATTAGAAGATTAGAAACTTCAAACTCTTCATGGACTTGTCTTCTAAAAGATACTCTTCCCAAATCTTTCTCTAACTTTTATTTCTTTGGCCCTAGGTACGTTGAGAAGATTAGAAAGAGCTTAAACCCTTTCTGGAATGATGTTTTTTTAGCATTACTAGATTTTAGAATCTTGATAAAAGAAGAAATACAAATGACACCTATTTGGTATAATGAATTCTTCAAATTTGGAGGCAATGCATCTTTTATTTCAAATTGGTGTCAAAAAGGAATATTACATATTTCAGATTTTTTAGATGAAAATTGTGAATTTCTAAATTTTGCAGATTTTAAGAGTAAATACAACATAAATATTGATTTTCTAACTTTTGCTAGTGCATTGAGCCAAATGAAACATTTTGTAAGAACTAGTGAAGGTAGCCTGTCTGCTATGCAGAGACCAGTTATCCCAAAATATCTTAATATAATTTTATCTACTCCTAAGGGATGTCAGAAAATTTATAGTGAATTTATCTCCTTACCAAAGGATAAACTTAAACATGAAATGAAATGGGAAAATTTAATGAGAATACATGTAGATAACAATTGGTGGGGGAAACATTACATTATTCCCTATAAAATTACAAAAGATACAAAATTACACTGGTTTCAATATAGACTAATAAATAGAATCTTAGCTACTAATTCATATTTGAAGAAAATAGGATATATTCAATCGGATCTTTGTACTTTCTGCAATCAAGACAAAGAAACAATTCTACATCTTTTCTGTGAATGTCGGTTTTCAAGAGACATATGGAAGAATTTAAAAACATGGATGAGTAATTTGTTAGGTGAGAATATAAATATTGAACCAATCGACATACTGTTTTGTAATGATGATATGTCAAATATCCAAAATATGATAATACTTCTTGTAAAATTTTACATATATCAACAGAGAATGCAGAAAAGATTACCAGATTTTAATGGTTTTACTGAATATTTGAAAAAATACCAAAAAACTGAAAAAATGATTTATTATAATAAAAAGGAATACATGAAATTCATAGACAGATGGAGCCTTTTTAGGCTAAGAGTAATAAACCGATACTTTATAATACTCAGTTATGTCATACGTATCCTTTTTCCCGAGAAAAGCCATTATACCCAACTGTAAATGCTGTGTGAATGTGTGTATGAAAGTGTAAATGTTTTTATCAATATACAAAATGCCAGTGAAGAAATATATATTATTGACTATGATGTAAATTGCCGCTGAATAAAAAAAAAAAAAAAAAAAAAAAAAAAAAAATTATAAGGGTGTTCGATAACATTAAGTTCTAAGTTAAAAGGACTATAAGATTCCCCTCCGTAAAAAAAAAAAAAAAAAAAAAAAAAATTTGTTTGAGTATATATGCAAATATCGACTTATAACACTCACACTCAGTCACATGCGCTCACACACCCCTACACACCTACATCCATGCTAAAAAGTTCATGATGCACCTGTACTTAGACCTCTAGTATTGAAGAGTCATATAACCTAACTAAAATAATGCATCACTAAGCCTTTGTTTTAACATTACATCCATAAGGTACACTAGTGTTAAGTGTTCTTATCCACTCCTGTTCCTTGATCAGTCTGAAATGCTTATTTTCACCGAAAGTTCTGCAAAGAACAGCCACGGAGAGATCGTCCTCCGTGTGGTCCACGAAATGTCGCATTATAGGTTTATCCCTTTGAAACTTAATGTCGCGTTTGTGTTCCGTTATCCTCTCTTTTAATGACCGCTCCATTTCTCCTACGTAAATAGTTTTATTACATTTCTTACAAAGTAGTGCGTAAATAAGGTTCCTATCTACACACTT
This sequence comes from Pinctada imbricata, assembly GCA_033119305.1. Taxonomy (NCBI): domain Eukaryota; kingdom Metazoa; phylum Mollusca; class Bivalvia; order Pterioida; family Pteriidae; genus Pinctada; species Pinctada imbricata. The sequence goes on along the minus strand of VSWD01000008.1, from coordinate 50,236,587 downwards.
CGCATTACTAACAGAGTTCTTAAACAGTTTGCCCTCTGTGTCCGAAATCTTATCCCTAACAATAATGTTGCACATCTTACACTTCCAATCTTCATCCTGTTTCCGAATTGACCTATCTATTTTCTGGTGAACCAAAGTGTCGCATAGATTCCTATCACGCCTAAAAGCAAGTAATGGAATTTCAGGGAAAATTTCACGCATTTGATCCGATCTGTATAAAGTTTTCCTGTGTTTTTGAAGAATAGCCCTAACGTCTGGTAGCAATTTCGAAAAAGTCAAAACAAGTGGTACCCTGTCCGTTTTCCCAGCTCTTGTCCTCTTATTGAGTAAGTCATCTCTGTCCATAACGTCCACTTTCTGCAATTGGTCCTCTATAACCCTCCCGCTATAGCCGTGTTTGCGAAGTTGTTGTTTCAGCTCTTTTCTGTGCCTCAAATAATCCTCCTGTTTTTCGCAAATTCTTCTCAGTCTGATACCAAGTCCATAGGGTAATGATTTCTTGGTATGCGCAGGGTGACACGAGTCATATCTTAAATAAAGTTGCTTATCTGTCGGTTTCCTGTACAGGGTCGTATAAACATGCCCGTTCTCCAATTTTACCATGGTATCTAAAAATTCGATCTCGTGTGTACTCCATCGTAGACTAATTTTGATATTCTCATGGATGTTGTTGGCATAGTTTGTAAAGCGCAGTAATGAGTCGATGTCACCATTCCAGATGCCTATACCGTCGTCTATGAACCGCTTATAAAAAAATGGTTTGTTTTCATGCTCTAGTAGTTTCTCATCCCATTTCCGCATATAAGCACATGCAAAGTTCCTACCTAGCCTAGATCCTATAGCAATACCATCTGTTTGTCTGTAGTGATTGTCTCCTAAACTAAAGCCATTGAAGTCAAGAACAGCCTCATCATCTCTATCGCGCAGTCAGTCGGAATCAAAGGATTTTTTCTCAAGTCCAACGCCTCTCTACAAGCTTCTATACATGTACCTTCTCTTCTCGGTTCGGACGGATAGAGTTTCTCCACATCGAAACAGAAAAGAATCGCATTCTCCGGAAGAGGCGTGTCAAATTCCTTAAGCTTATTGATGAAATCTGTGGTATCCCTTATATATGTCGGTGAAGTTTCAACAAATTCATTTAGTTTATGTTCCACCAGTTCGGCCATTTTTTCCGTGGGTGTTCCTATCCCGCTTACAATAGTACGCAAAGGGGCATCTTGTTTATGTAGTTACGGATTTCCTTTAAGTTTACCGCCTCTCGGATAACGTGGTAAAAGGTATTGATGTAAATCCTTACTTATGGTCCCTTCCTTACGCATACGGTTTACTATTTTCTTTACCTTTTTAGACGCAATGTCTGTCAGGTCCTCTTCCACAACTTCATATGATGAACTTCAGGTCATTTCCGCATGTAACTTGCGAACGTAGTCTGATTTGTTCACCACTACTACACCTGATCCCTTGTCCGCTGGTCTAATGATGATAGAGTTGTTGTTTAAGAGAGAATGGAGAGCATCATATTCCGCTGTGTTCAAATTGAGTTTGCCTCCATTTTTAGCTCACCTCGACGAAGTTGAGTGAGCTTATGCTATACCCCCGCGCGTCCGCGTCCGGTTAAGAAGTTTGGGGTAGCTCAGTATTTGGCAAAGTACTGATGCTACAGTAACCAAACTTGCACAAGTGATTCATCTTTGGATGCTGAGGTGAACCAATGCATCGGATGCTGCATCTGACCTACATTTTCCGCTTGAGTGACTTGGTTAAGAAGTTTGGGGTAGCTCAGTATCTGACAAAGTACTAATGCTACATTAACCAAACTTGCACAAGTGATTCATCTTTGGATGCTGAGGTGAACCCATGCATCAGATGCAGCATCTGACCTACATTTTCCGCTTGAGTGACTTGGTTAAGAAGTTTGGGGTAGCTCAGTATCTGACCAAGTAGTAATGCTACAGTAACCAAACTTGCACAAGTGATTCATCTTTGGATACTGAGATGGATCCATGCATCGGATGCAGCATCTGACCTACTTTTTCCACTTGAGTGATTTTGCTTTTAAAAGCCAATATTGAGCAAAGTATGAGTGCTACATGTACCAAACTTACATATTGGATGTATCTTTGATCATTCTTTCATAAAATGACCTTGACCTACTTTTTCCGCTTGAGTAATTTTGCCTTTAAAAGCCAATATTGAGCAAAGTATAAGTGCTTCATGTACCAAACTTGCATATTGTATGTATCTTTGATCAAACTTTCATAAAATGAAATTGACCTACTTTTTCCGCTTGAATGATTTTGCCTTTAAAAGCCAATATTCATGTATTTAGAAATATGTTTGAATTGAATTTTGCTGCAAAGAGGTGAGCTTCGTAATCTGTGATTACCTATGTTTTAGATTACTCATAATGTCATTTTTAACTAATTCAATGTATAAGTCAAGCCACATGTCCCTACCTTCCTTGGGTGTAAAGTTGCTTTTCCGTTTTACCTTAAATTTGTCTTCTGGTGTAGGGTTCTTGGTCTCCCTCTCATCAGTATCCGTGTCAAAGAAAAATTCTCTTAGACGCATCCTCCTCTCCCACTCACCTAAATCCGCCAATAGCTTTGTTGTGTTAACCTTTGACCTGTCTGGAACAAACTTTAATCCCTTGGAAAGAAGTTCTGTTTCTGCCTCCTTTAATGTGTAATCTGACAGGTTGGTTACTTCCTCCTTGATCGATTTATTTTTCTCCGTACAAGATGAATCGTTACGCTCACCATCAATTTCACGGGAAGCGCGAGTTTGAATTTTCGATCGCCTTTTCCTCTTTGGTCTACGGGATGTCCCGGATCCAAGATCTTTTTCCTTCCTAACATCAGGGGAGCCGGTATTACCCTCTAAAAGTACTTCCGGTCTGGAATCTGAACTGGATGGTCTACGGAAAGCCAAAGGTCCCCGGTCACTAGCCTCCTTCGCATCACTGTCAGAGCGGGTGTCCCTCTCTACAACCACTTCCGGTTCTGTATCGTCTGATACCTTTTGCCCGTCAAACCAGTCATGAGCAGTTGTGTGTCCCTCTGACCCAAGTTCGCTCCGGATATCCGGCGAGTCAAGTGATTTTTGAAATAGAAGGTCGTAGTGATTAGAACTAAATATCAGACAAATATCTTGATTGAAAGGAATATCTTTACCAATCTTATATTTACCATCAGAGTGCAACCGAAAATTGTGAACATGCCATACGTACCTGCCCCGATACTTAACCTTTACCTTCATGTTGACCTTGTAGAGAGCAGAAGCCGCCATCAGTTCTGCTTCACTGGCCCAGGATTCCGATCTACCGTCTACGTGCATCTGGTTCCTCAAATGCCTGTCCATAGGTCCATCAACCAAGGGTTCGAAGTCTGCGCCGTTCCTCGTGATAAATTTTATTTATTTATTTCGTATACCTCGTATATTTCGTATTTATTTCGTATATTTCGTATACCTCGTGATTATTTTATTTATTTATTTATTTTTTTTTTCATATTCATTGTTCACACATGTATCTTGTCACTTTATTAGATATGACTTACTAGATTTATAGTTGTTAGAAAGGACGGCGGTGGAGGACGTGCCTGTCTCTAACCTCCTGAATTTCTATTTGTTATTCATAAATCTTACAATTTTATTAACGGTACAACTTAAATGAACTCTTTTCTAACTTATTTACGTTCGATAACGGTACGCAGATTTAGCGGTTTTATGTAACGTCGTATTGGCGCTTTACGCATTGTTGATTGTTATGTGTGACGTCATACCTTGTTCATTTTACGCTTTGTTTACCAGCAGATATGGATATTACGTAGAATTCTTTTGTATTTGTGCTTTTCCACTTGATAAAGGCCGAGTGGCCGAAAATTTGTGGATAGAGAGTGTTCATTGTTATTTATTAGTCCCCTACCGGCAACGCCGAAGGGGACTCTTAGTTTCCTCTCGGTCTGTCTGTCCGTCCGTCCGTCCGTCCGTCCGTCTGTCCGTCTGTCCGTCTGTCTGTCCGTCTGTCTGTCCGTCTGTCCGAATATCAGTTTTCCGGACTTTTTTCTGCAACGGATGGAGATATTGAGATGAAATTTGATACACAGCTTGGTCTTGGATAGTTACAGAGCAAGTTTGACTTTCGTCACGCCGAAGGGGACTCTTAGTTTCCTCTCGGTCTGTCTGTCCGTCCGTCCGTCCGTCCGTCCGTCTGTCCGTCTGTCCGTCTGTCTGTCCGTCTGTCTGTCCGTCTGTCCGAATATCAGTTTTCCGGACTTTTTTCTGCAACGGATGGAGATATTGAGATGAAATTTGATACACAGCTTGGTCTTGGATAGTTACAGAGCAAGTTTGACTTTCGTCACGCTTGACCTATTTTTCGTTGAGTTATGCCCCTTGATGACTTGGAAAATTCAGTTTTGGTCAGTTTCCGGACTTTTTTCTGCAAAGATGGAGATATTTAGTTGAAATTTGATACACAGCTTGGTCTTGGATAGTTACAGAGCAAGTTTGACTTTCGTCACGCTTAACCTTTTTTTCGAGGAGTTATGCCCCTTGATGACTTGGAAAATTCAGTTTTTGTCAGTTTTCCGGACTTTTTTCTGCAACGGATGGAGATATTCAGATGAAATTTGATACACAGCTTGGTCTTGGATAGTTACAGAGCAAGTTTGACTTTCGTCACGCTTGACCTATTTTTCGTGGAGTTATGCCCCTTGATGACTTTGAAAATTCAGTTTTTGTCAGTTTTCCAGACTTTTTTCTGCAACGGATGGAGATATTCAGATGAAATTTGATACATAGCTTGGTCTTTGATAGTTACAGAGCAAGTTTGACTTTCGTCACGCTTGACCTATTTTTCGAGGAGTTATGCCCCCTGATGACTTGGAAAATTCTGTTTTGGTCAGTTTTCCGGACTTTTTTCTGCAAAGATGGAGATATTTAGATGAAATTTGATACACAGCTTGGTCTTGGATAGTTACAGAGCAAGTTTGACTTTCGTCACGCTTAACCTTTTTTTCGAGGAGTTATGCCCCTTGATGACTTTGAAAATTCAGTTTTTGTCAGTTTTCCGGACTTTTTTCTGCAACGGATGGAGATATTCAGATGAAATTTGATACACAGCTTGGTCTTTGATAGTAACAGAGCAAGTTTGACTTTCGTCACGCTTGACCTATTTTTCGAGGAGTTATGCCCCCTGATGACTTGGAAAATTCTGTTTTGGTCAGTTTCCGGACTTTTTTCTGCAAAGATGGAGATATTTAGATGAAATTTGATACACAGCTTGGTCTTGGATAGTTACAGAGCAAGTTTGACTTTCGTCACGCTTAACCTTTTTTTCGAGGAGTTATGCCCCTTGATGACTTGGAAAATTCAGTTTTTGTCAGTTTTCCGGACTTTTTTCTGCAACGGATGGAGATATTCAGATGAAATTTGATACACAGCTTGGTCTTGGATAGTTACAGAGCAAGTTTGACTTTCGTCACGCTTGACCTATTTTTCGTGGAGTTATGCCCCTTGATGACTTTGAAAATTCAGTTTTTGTCAGTTTTCCAGACTTTTTTCTGCAACGGATGGAGATATTCAGATGAAATTTGATACACAGCTTGGTCTTTGATAGTTACAGAGCAAGTTTGACTTTCGTCACGCTTGACCTATTTTTCGAGGAGTTATGCCCCCTGATGACTTGGAAAATTCTGTTTTGGTCAGTTTTCCGGACTTTTTTCTGCAAAGATGGAGATATTTAGATGAAATTTGATACACAGCTTGGTCTTGGATAGTTACAGAGCAAGTTTGACTTTCGTCACGCTTAACCTTTTTTTCGAGGAGTTATGCCCCTTGATGACTTTGAAAATTCAGTTTTTGTCAGTTTTCCGGACTTTTTTCTGCAACGGATGGAGATATTCAGATGAAATTTGATACACAGCTTGGTCTTTGATAGTAACAGAGCAAGTTTGACTTTCGTCACGCTTGACCTATTTTTCGAGGAGTTATGCCCCCTGATGACTTGGAAAATTCAGTTTTTGTCAGTTTTCCGGACTTTTTTCTGCAACGGATGGAGATATTCAGATGAAATTTGATACACAGCTTGGTCTTGGATAGTTACAGAGCAAGTTTGACTTTCGTCACGCTTGACCCATTTTTCGTGGAGTAATGCCCCTTGATGACTTTGAAAATTCAGTTTTTGTCAGTTTTCCAGACTTTTTTCTGCAACGGATGGAGATATTCAGATGAAATTTGATACACAGCTTGGTCTTTGATAGTTACAGAGCAAGTTTGACTTTCGTCACGCTTGACTTATTCTTCGAGGAGTTATGCCCCTTGATGTCTTGGAAAATTCAGTTTTTGTCAGTTTTCCGGACTTTTTTCTGCAACAGATGGAGATATTCAGATGAAATTTAATACACAGCTTGGTCTTGGATAGTTACAGAGCAAGTTAGACATTCGTCACCCTTAACCTTTTTTTCGAGGAGTTATGTCCCTTGATGACTAGGAAAATTCAGTTTTTGTCAGTTTTCCGGACTTTTGTCTGCGACATATAGAAATATTCAGGTAAAAATTTGATACATAGCTTGGTCTTGGATAGTTACAGAGCAAGTTTAACTTTCGTCACGCTTGACCTATTTTTCGAGGAGTTATGTCCCTTGATGACTTGGAAAATTCAATTTTTGTCAGTTTTCCGGACTTTTTCCTGCAACAAAGAAAGATATTCAGGTGAAATTTGATACTCAGCTTAGTCTTGGATAGTTACAGGGCAAATTCGACTTTTGTCACGCTTGACCTATTTTTCGAGGAGTTATGCCCCTTGATGACTTGCACAATTCAGTTTTGTCAGTTTTCCAGACTTTTTTCTGCAACAAATAGTGATATTCAGGTAAAATTTAACACTCAGCTTAGTCTTGCATAGTTACAGAGCAAGTTCAACTTTCGTCACGCTTGACCTCTTTTTCGAATCGATAAAGCAGATAAAACCTCAGAACTGAGCTACACAGACAGTAAGTTTAATTAAAACTCATGTTTAATTGAAGAGTAATTCATAGGCAGAGTTGCAGGACATAAATATATGCCGCCGGTAGGGGACTTATATCGCTCAGCGATCATAACATTTTATTACATTAAACTTCCCTACGGAGGACACTATTTCATTCTTTGGATCATTTTTTGAATGGCCCTTTGTAAAGAAAGATGGGCCATTGTCTTTGAGATTAGCCTATTCAATAGTATTGAAGTCCAAGTGGGAGGGGCCATAGTCTCAATGAGCAAGTTTACCTTCTAGATAACTGGGACAATAGAGGAAACTTAACTATCTAATGAAACTCTCAACAATTTGTAAACTGTTTTTTGTGCGAATAGCACATAGCGATTGCCTGATTTCTTCACTCATGGGAGCCCCGTCTAGTGAGTATGTATAAACGAAGTTACTCTGTTTACATGTACCTTGGGACTGTGTCAGTGTCATGATCGGTATAAAGTCTGATCACTGTCTGAATCAATGAATTATATCTATATGAATTGAGCTGTTGTGTTATGTACATGCATGACCTAATGAAAAATTGCATCTGTATGTACTGAGATGAACACAGGCTGTGTGTTGGAAACCCCTTTCCATTACCAGGTGATTATCTGTTTTAGTGGACAATATATAAATGAAACAGTGCTATCGATAAAGATAATAAGTTGAATCATTGAAACGTAAAACTAACTTCAAGTAGGCTTATTTTGCCCCGCTTCACAAAATAAAATCTGTAAACGACGGAAAAATTAGGAACTTCCATCATGAAATATGATATTAACAATTATGAAAAACAAAAGATCTAAACATTCCCGTTTAGGATGTATCATGTTTTTAATATTAACCTAAAAAAGAAGTGAATTTTCCTTCAAATTCTTAGCACACACTTAACATTGAACATGAAAGGTTAAAGAGAGAGTGGGGATCAAATTAGAAAATAAGATTCGTCTTCTTTCCTTGTATATGGAATAATCAATTGATAGTCATATTGGATTGTTGTATCTTTTAGGGGGGGGGGGGGGGGGGGTGTAGATTTAATGTGATGTTATCTAATTTTCAAAATCACTGTCAGACATCATCTTTCAATTCATTACGACAACATTATGCATTTGCATTTTAGTTCTGTCTTTATACGTCCATAAACTGGCCTACGAAGGAGTTCAGGAACAAATATAACTTTGAAAACACAATATTTGTCATACATTATAAGTGATATTATTCTGGCTATTCGCACTCAGTACCTTTAGTGCTTTGATTTTTAAAAGATAAACAATAAAGATTCATGCTTTTAGCTTAAACCATATCATCACAAATTGTTGCTCTTTCTTAAAAGGCATGCCTTGCAATTACCAGCAAAGTAGAAAGTGATGAAAAGAAAGAAAACAAAAGTTAAATAAACATCATAACACATTTACATTGTAGTTTTTCCCTCATTTCACCTAAAATAACGGTATGAAAATGACCGATAAATCCTACAGATGAAAAATTAAAAACCTCCAGATGTGAGGCCAAATCTCCAGATGAAAATTGAAAATTCTCCAGATTTGTGGAGGCAAAAGGTTCACATGTATGAACAGTGCACTTCAGGCCATCTTACAAAGACTGGAATGTAACTTTGATTCCAATAGGAGACTGACTTTCTGTTGAAAATTATTGTAGAGGTTGAGCAAATGTGGCACTGTACACATATCCAAAAAGATTTCTGTGAATTTTTGTAAGACTGTTGAATAGATGTAATCCACCTTTAAAGTAAAATATAACTTTTATTATAAGTCATAATGCACTTATGCGATTTGAAATGTTAAACTACATGTATTAATGTTTAAGAAATGTTTTTTGTTGTTGTTGTTTGCTTCATGCTGTATGCCTCAAAATAAGAAAGAACACACTTAGTACACCTCACCATATCAGCTACTTTGTAGCAAATTCGTATATAGCATATAACTCTTATATTTATATCATCACCATGCATGTACATTTGTAGGTAGCTTTATCTGAGTGAGATGAGAAATGGATGATGATCTATTAGGCCTAGCTGTCCAATTCCATGGACCAGAGTTAGTGAGACAATTACAAAGAGAACAGCCAACCGTACCTGAGAATGCCTTGGATTACCTACCAAGATATAAACCACAGACTTACCAGACTGGGTAAAGGCCATTATTATACACCAAACATTAGATAATCAGAAGAGTTCTTTAATTTTAATGTACTCATCTCTTATGATTTTCATTTTAACTAGTTCTAGTCGGTGTAAAACTATGTTAGTGCATTGTATTGTTAAAAATATGTAATTTTTGAACAAATAGCTCCTGACTTCAATTTGATTTATTGTAGGTTATTGTTGTTTTAATTTTTGCAAATGGAGTCTTTGGCTCTTCTGGCCAAAGAGTTTGACCAGTCAGATTTATGCAATCAGCCTCTGTCCTGCATCTCTGAATCTGTTAGATATAGAAAGTTAACTATATTTGCAATATGGTGCATATACAGAATTTTTGCGCACTTGAAATTTTTTTCTTTTTTGAACCCTTCATCTATAGGATCTTAGATATGTCAATTTTCTCCTATAAACATTTATACATAAAGGAACCAATTTTGATAAGGGGTGGTGACAATCAGCCAAGTGAGTCCTGCTTTGAAAAATAAAATTTGTATGCATCGAATGGAATACTGTAGCATATTGATAGTTTAAGACATTCAAGCATTATTTGTGTTTTTCAGCATAAAAGAGGATGCTAAACTTGGACTTCAGCGTTTTATTGCAAAGAAAGCAGACTTTCTATTTGCACCACAGGATGAAGATTCTAGGAGAGATGTGCTGGAGTTACTGGAGGAAGATGGTAAGGTCAAATTAAAATGTTAAAATGATTGATACTGTAAAGTTGTGCTAGTTGAATGTCTATATACATGTAACTGGTATCTTAAAACACCTAAGTCACAAAAAGTACTACCTGGGAAATCTTTAAATGAAAATTCAATAAATTTTCAAGAATATCATAGGTTAGGTTTAAAAAAAATTCTGAATCCATTAGATAGTTTTGTTGTTTCAACATTTCAATCCTGGACATCCAACATGTAAGTTCGTTTTTAAAACACTGGAATGGACTCATACACAGTGGAGGATGTAGACCTATGGTTTTCTGCAACGATCTACTTAAGAATATATAACATGTAAACCAAACATACAAATAATTTTGCAAAAGAAGTGTCATTTAGTTGTACACATGTATTAAAAAAGGAAAACAATTTATCCCAAATATGCATTTACAAGATTTGTTGAAAAATCTCAGTGTAACTGTGTTGTACAGTAAAACCTGTATCAAGAGACTGTTCAATGGAAAATCCAGAAAGCTCACATATGACAGGTAGTCTCTTTATTCAGGTATGAAAAGTCCGCCATCATATTTTATAGAGGAAAAAGATTTATAAACAAATTATGTTCCATTTTCATATTTTGCAAAATACAATCCCATGACATATGTATTTCATCAGAAAGAGAATTAAATGAAGAATCCAATGGTACACAGCCAATTGTGCCTCATATGAAATTCATGTGAAATTTACATGAACTTTACATGAAAGCTTACATGAAATTTATGTGAAACGAGCACGAACATGAAATTTACATGAAATTTTTCACATAAAATTCATGTGAAAATTTTTACATGGATGTTATGTGAATTCAGTTTCCTGTGAAGGTCACTTAGAAAAATTCATGTGAAATTCATGTGAAGGAAATTTATGTGAAATTCATGTGAAATATTTTTCACATAAAACTTACGTGAAATTTATATGAATTTTACATGAACTTTCATGTGAAATTTACATGATGCTCTTTTCATATGAATTTCATGTGAGGCACAATTGGCTGTATACATGTTTAGCAAATTTTGTAAAATTAAACATCATTATGTGATTCAATGAGATTTATTTTTATGCCCCCGGAATCAAAGATTCGGGGGCATATAGTTTTTGGCCTGTCCGTCTGTTTGTCTGTTTATCTGTTTGTCTGTTTGTCTGTTTGTCTGTCTGTTTGTCCGAAAAACTTTAACATTGGACATAACTTTTGAATGGTAAGTGATAGGGCTTTCATATTTCACATGTGTATTCCTTGTGACAAGACCTTTCCATTGATACCACAATTTTTGACCTCGTGACCTTGACCTTGACCTTTGACCTACTTTTCAAAAACTTTAACATTGGGCATAACTTTTGAATGGGAAGTGATAGGGCTTTCATATTTCACATGTGTATTCCTTGTGACAAGACCTTTCCATTGATACCAAAAATTTTGACCTTGTGACCTTGACTTTGACCTTTGACCTACTTTTCAAAACCTTTAACATTGGGCACAACTTTTGAATGGGAAGTGATAGGGCTTTCATATTTCACATGTGTATTTCTTGTGACAAGACCTTTCCATTGATACCAAAATTTTTGACCTCGTGACCTTGACCTTGACCTTTGACCTACTTTTCAAAAACTTTAACATTGGGCATAACTTTTGAATGGTAAGTGAAAGGGCTTTGATATTTCACATGTGTATTCCTTGTGACAAGACCTTTCCATTGATACCAAAATTTTTGACCTTTGTGACCTTGACTTTGACCTTTGACCTTCTTTTCAAAAACTTTAACATTGGGCATAACTTTTGAATGGGAAGTGATAGGGCTTTCATATTTCACATGTGTATTCCTTGTGACAAGACCTTTCCATTGATACCAAAATTTTTGACCTCGTGACCTTGACCTTGACCTTTGACCTACTTTTCAAAAACTTTAACATTGGGCATAACTTTTGAATGGGAAGTGATAGGGCTTTCATAATTCACATGTGAATTCCTTGTGACAAGACCTTTCCATTGATACCAAAATTTTTGACCTCGTGACCTTGACCTTGACCTTTGACCTTCTTTTCAAAAACTTTAACATTGGGCATAACTTTTGAATGGGAAGTGATAGGGCTTTCATATTTCACATGTGTATTCCATGTGACAAGACCTTTCCATTGATACCAAAATTTTTGACCTCATGACCTTGACCTTGACCTTTGACCTACTTTTCAAAAACTTTAACATTGGGCATAACTTTTGAATGGGAAGTGATAGGGCTTTCATATTTCACATGTGTATTCCTTGTGACAAGACCTTTCCATTGATACCAAAATTTTTGACCTTGTGACCTTGACCTTGACCTTTGACCTTCTTTTCAAAAACTTTAACATTTGGCATAACTTTTGAATGGTAAGTGATAGGGCTTTCATATTTCACATGTGTATTCCTTGTGACAAGACCTTTCCATTGATACCAAAATTTTTGACCTCGTGACCTTGACCTTTGACCTTTTCACATAGTGACCTCACATACATGTACTTAACAGAAAATAGTGTTCATACTAACAAAGATGCCACCGAGGGCATTCGTGTTTCACAAACACAGGCTTTATTGTTTCAGATTCTTTTGCCAAGATGCCTCCCATCGAATCTTTTATGGGAGTTGACAATGTGTCATGTAAAAGGCATTTTTTCAATGTAAGTGTACAGTATATATTTTGTAAGTGCTCAACTCTGGTTAAGTGATGATTTCAATCAATCGCAAGTCAAGCATACCATACATACCTTTATATATATTTTTACATGGATGAAAAAAAGAAGGATTGAGAAAGAGCCAAGTAGGTTTTTTGTCTAATTGTAAATAGGTAAATTTCACTAGTAAATCCCTCTGTGCTGGATGGATATGAATTGCATTCATATCATAATTTCCAATTCTTTGCATATTCTATATTCTAACTTTTTGCATATATGACTATATTTTGTCCAAATTGGTGATTGTACCACAAGATTGTAAACAATTTGTATCTTATGTATTTTTCTAGAGTCTGGAGAAATATGACATAGTGATATGTGTGGTTAGTCAAGTACTAGAAAGTGGACTTGGTCTAACATTGCTTTGTATGGACAATGGAAAAGCAAGGGATATAGATGAGTTTGGTATACATGCATTCTGTCCAGCTAAAGAGTTACCTAGGCAACTGTATCAAAGTCCCACGGAAGGTTTCAAGGTTAAGGATAAAGTTAAGGGTGAGTCCATGTAATCCTGTCATCTAGTACTGTTCATGAACATATACATGTATTAGTGAAACAAATTTTTAGCGAAAAAAGGCTAAAATTTAACAATCTCACAAAATTACGGTTAAAGAATTTATCCCAGCCTTGAAGTAGCACATTCTTGACTGCTCTTAATATGCTAAAATAAGAATCTTGCTAAAATTAGTACATGTCTAGTATTTAAGGTATCCCTTGTACAAACTAATATTAATGCATTATATAGTTAGAATCATGGCATATCTCTACCTATATAATATATACCATAATACAACTGTAAAGGTGGTTTTCATTATCAAAGGTCAACTTGCTAACCGTCATCTAAGTCACGAAAACTAAAGAGAGACTGCCGAAGATTACTAAGATAATCTTAACACTATTTAATGGAGGAGACATAAGCGAGATCTGTTAAAGGGATAGGGCCATGAAGAACCTAAATCGGCCCTGTTTTTTAACATTTGAATTGATTGAATATGTTTTGTGATTTGAAACATTGTAAAGTTCTTTACTAAATTATGTGTTGAGATATTGTATATAATGCATTTATCAGTAGGTTAAAGCCCTTTGAAAACCCAAAAATAGGCAATATTCCGTGAAATTTCTGCAAAATCTACATGTTTCTTCAAAATAAGCAGTGGCAACATGCATCGAGAAACATGGAAAAATTACAAATGAAAGATAATCACTATATCTTCTTGTTTTAAAAGTTTTGTTTCTCGACGCACGTGGCCACATTGAAATTCTCTATGAAAAGACAAAAGGCATTTTCACCATATTTTTTCAATAACATCGAAACGACGTCATTTAATGACGTCGTAAGAATTCGCATGGTCCTTCGGTTGCTGATTTCTTTCTTTCATTAAAAGCGGGAAACATTCATTATATTTTATGTGATATATCAAGTATTTCTCATTAAGTTTTATTTTTAGGAAAACTGCAGGGCCGTTTTAGGGGCTTCGTGGCCCTACCCCTTTTAAAAGAATCAGAAAAGAATATTTCTCCTGTTATTATCTTGATTTAACAGTCTTCAACTACAGACCCTTTCACATTATCTGTGGTACTTAATTTGAAACTCAGCTCTTCAAAATGCACATCGTACTTTTGATGTTATTTGATTGTTACAAGTGCTACATGTATATGCGGAAATATTTCATTTGTCAGAAAAAAAACAACCATCTTATCAAAAGATATCATGAGTTTTGACCTAGTGACCTTGACCTTTGACCTTCTTTTGAAGTATAAGAGGTAGGGTTTTGATATTTCACATATAGATTCCTTATGAAGAGATCTTTCATTTGATATCATGACTTTTGACCCAATGACCTTGACATTGATTTTTGACCTACTTTTAAATTATAAGAGGTAGGATTTTGATATTTCAGTTGTAGAATCCTCATGACCAGATCTTTCATTTGATATCATGACTTTTGATCAAATGACATTGACCTTTGACCTTCTTTTGAACTATAAGGGGTAGGGCTTTGATATTTCACATTTAGATTCCTTATAACCATCACTTTTTGGCCGGATTGCGAAGCAAAATCCGGTCGATGAAATTGCGAAGTCCGCCTGTCCGTCCGTCAGTGCATCAACATTTTGGTTAAAGTGTTGCGTTTAAGTCCGTTGAGAGAAAACTGTTTGGAGGAGCAACTTGAAACTTGACATGGTGATAGACCATGATGAGACGAATCAAACACAGCAGCAAAATTTGACCTAGTGACCTTGACCTTGAAGCTTGACCTACTTTTGTAAAACTTTAACCTTGGCCATAGCTTTTGAATGGTAAGTGATAAGGCTTTTATATTTTACTTGTGTATTTCTTGTGACAAGACCTTTCCATGGATAACAAAAAATTTTACCTTGTGACCTTGACCTCGGAGTTTGACCTACTTTTAAATAAAACTTTTACCTTGGCCATAACTTTTAAATGGTAAATGATAGGGCTTTTATATTTTACATATGTATTCCTTGTCACAAGACCTCACCATGGATACCAAAAGTTTTGACCTTGTGACCTTGACCTTGGAGTTTGACCTACTTTTAAAAAACTTTTACCTTGGTCATAACTTTTAAATGGTAAATGATAGGGCTTTTATATTTTACATATGTATTCCTTGTCACAAGACCTCACCATGGATACCAAAAGTTTTGACCTTGTGACCTTGACCTTGGAGTTTGACCTACTTTTAAAAAACTTTTACCTTGGTCATAACTTTTAAATGGTAAATGATAGGGCTTTTATATTTTACATATGTATTCCTTGTCACAAGACCTCACCATGGATACCAAAAGTTTTGACCTTGTGACATTGACCTTGGAGATTGACCTACTTTTAAAAATAATAAATCTGGGCTATATTTCATGAACTATAGAGGCTATGGCTTTGAAATTTCACATGTAGAAGAAGAGATCTTTCATTTGATATCATGACTTTTGACCTAATGACCTTGACATTGACATTTGACCTACTTTTAAATTATAAGAGGTAGGGTTTCCTCATGACCAGACCTTTCATTTCATATCATTACTTTTGGCCAAATGACCTTGACATTGACCTTTGACCTACTTTTGAACTATAAGAGGTAGGGCTTTGATATTTCACATTTAGAATCCTCATGACCATAACTATTTTTCATTGTGCAATAGTATTAATGACCTTTGACCTTTCTGTCTACGCAAAAATGTATACGTCATCGAATACAAACACTTCGCAATCCAGCCTTACCGCCTTTAGCGGTTTATGGTTTATTTCATTGCGCAATAGTATTAATTACCTTTGACCTTTCTGTCTGCGCAAAAATGTATATGTCATCTAATACAAACACTTCACAATCCGGCCTTACCGCCTTTAGCGGTTTATGGTTAATTTACAATAAATGTACGAGTTTTGTTCTAGGTTGTCTATTTATCATGCTATATTTGTAAATACATGTATGATAGGTTTAGTGGTCAATGTGAATGCAGAAACAGAGCGAGTGACAGTGTCACTCAATGAGAGGTCCCTCAGGGAAGACCAGGAACACATCAAACTGGTAAGACAGCTCTCAAATTCTGTTTATCATACCAATTCTATCCATGGGAGCAATCTAGTATGTAAATGATTGCTCAGAGTATTTAAATTTTATGCATCTACCAACTGATGACCGAGACATTTTAAAAGTTTTTCTCTGCTTGTCTTTCCGTTATCATGCCACACGTTAAGCTACCACTTTAGCCTTGGTTTAGTCTAGAACTGGTTATTCTGTGTGAATGGGGTCTTTTCAGAAAAAAAAAACTATGATTTACAAATGTACTATCAAAAGGGCACAAGGACCTAAAGATACTGTATATTGTAATAATTTTGATTTTGTATTGACAGGGTCATATTTCAGAGGAAGATTTCCCTGTTCATTTTAGGTAAGTTTGTTTTTACATTTACCAAAACTAGGTACTGCTAAATGATAACAAGACAGGGAATCTTTTTAAAAGTTGAAAGAAATACATGTATTACTTTTTTGCTATTGAATTTAAAAGACCAAACATGTAATTGAGATATGATATATTACAGATGGGGAGCATGAAATCTTTTGATTTTTTTGTACCCCTTTCACTGTGTAAATAATGCAACAGAGATATTGATATCAATCCCCCCCCCCTTTAATGCCTATTTTAATGTACAACATGTAAGGAAGAGACATTGCAAAAATAAAAAAACCCTCAAATTTATAATTTTTAAATCACTAATACTCCCATTAGGCAACTAGAATTAAATTCCAATTCTCCAAAAATTTGCTTGATTATACACCTACAAATACCAAAAGTAAGATAGTCATTTCTTAATAATATCTCTTGACTTACCAGCAAAGGTCAGTATTCATTGTTTTTATTGATTCTCAAATTTTAGACGAAAGCTTCATATCCGAGGACTGACATTCGATGAGCTCCTCCATTCTATTATGGGGTTTAACAATTCTGGAAATGTGCCAACTTTATTGAACTTGCTCAACATACCTGAAAATCTCTCACTTATGCGTGGATTGCACAAGTAAGGAAATCTATTTGGTAACATTTTTACTAATATTTATTGCATCACATGAAAAATTCTCGAAATCCCATTGGTTGAGCATGTGGGGACTTTGAGTGAATAGTGCCCAGCGGTCAGGCACTATTGCTTTTTGCTTTGGAGAGTTACGTCACTTGGAGAGTAACACACTATAGGTGTCGCCACTTCCTTGTAAAAATTCTGAATAGCTAAGTTGTGATGCACTTAAAGTATTAATGCCCATTTGTGTTGGTACTATTCTCTCATAGTGTTGCTTTTGGAAGGTAAATAGTGCCCTTGCTGACGCTCGGGCACTATTCCTTCCAAAAGCAACACTATGGGAGAATAGTACCAACACAAACAGGTGTTAATAGGCAAGTATAAGTACATGTATAATCAAATTAGCTTCTTAAAAGAGCACAGATGTTATTTGCATAATTTACACATAATTATTTACATTTGATTTTATTATAGTGTAAAATTGCTTTGATTCTTTAGTGATTGAAAAATAGTGGGAAAAGTTTATCTTGATTATTTCCCCCCAAAAATCGAATCCTAATACAGGGTTGCCACAGACTCTGGAAAACAGGGAAATGTGAAATGAATATTCCCTGCAGGGAAAAATCAGGAAATTTGAAAATTTCACAAAAATTAGGGAATTTCACTGTCACGTGATTAAAAAGTTTTTTTCTTATAGATGATATTTGTGTTTATGCGGTGCATTCTTGAACATCTAAGAATTTATCATCTACAAAATTATATGGCTCGCTTCACTCACCAATTTCAATGAAAATCAATATAATTTATTACATATAAATTTTGATGAATAATTTACAGACATTACAAAAATATATTTATTTCTTGGAAAGTTTGAGTAGATGTCCATTTCTTTTAATATATACATGTACATGTAATACCAACATAGTTCTCCATTAGTATACATTTTCTTGGTTCTCTTCATCAACATTGCCTAGATGCAAATCACTGGGTAGATAATGCATGCACTTGAAATTCATTGAACTGTCAAATGGACAACTGATGCACTTATGATATTAGTATAAATATATACAGATAAATTATGTTAAATTGAGTTACTTAAAGATTAAACTTTTTAAAGAATGAAGATCTTGGATTACACATTTGAGCAAAAATAGTGTGAAATTAGTCAGATTTTGATCGCAAACTGTCTGGAAAAAATTTGTATGGGTCAAGGACAATCATGGAATTTTCAGGGAATTTCATTCTTCAAATTTTGTGGCCACCCTGTAAAAATGGTAGAGTTTTTTTTTGAGTGAGAACAAACACCTAGGAGAATTCAATGTAACAGAATAATAGAATCTATCATGACGTTGCGACTGAGACATGGGAATCTCATCCGAGTGTAAAAGAGTTGCAATCCAGGATGAGGCTTGCCAAGTTGTGGATGTAGCAAATCTTTTGCACCAGGATGAGATTCCCCTGTCTCAGTCGCAATGTCGTGATTGATTATTTTTCTCACCTCCTTTTATCATCACTATAATGATTTTTTTAAAAAACTAGAATCAATACCAAAACCTACACAAATCTAATGATGGCGTGACGTTATGTTCTATGACGTCATAATAGGAGTCACATGGAGTGTGAGACAAGGAAATCTCAAACTGCTACCTCTACGTTTTCTCTTGTCTCACGATGTAAGTGAGTGAGAAGCACTCATATATAATCATATCTCTAAGACTCTAATCTGAACCAAAAATGTTGACATTGGTTTTGATTTGTTTTAGTGCTGTTATACCAGAAAAAGAATGTGCAGAGAGTCTGAGAAAACACCAGTCACAGAGATGGGCATTTCAGTGGTATGTTAAATATGTTTTCTTACCTACTGTAGATGTACTTAATCAAGTGGAGTTAGCACTATCAAAAGAATGCTAGATTATAACTACACATAATTTGTAGTACTGCAAAATAAAATTCAAGGCTTTTGTGTTAATTCATGATTATGCTATTATGGTATCTTGCTGTAACTTTGGTTTTGACCTCTCATATTGACTATTAAGCCTCATGTACAGATAATCATTTACACCACTTTAACATGTAATCCATACTTTATTATAGTGTTGCTGATGGTATAAAGTACTTCAAAGCCGGGAAGCAAACAGAGGCTTTACAGTACCTAAACAAAGCCCTACAGATAGATCCTACCAATGTGGAAGCACTGGTGGCCAGGGGTGCACTGTATGTTTTTTGTGTAAAATTCTCTATTCTTAGACGCTACGTGTAGATTCTATTAATAAAATACCCTTTGAAGAGGAAGCTGCTATTAAAAAAGACCTTCTATGATATGGTGCTGTCAGTCTGGTTGTCTGTTTTTTCCTTCTGCCCTTTTGGGTAGATTATAGGTCAAACCAATTCTAGGTCTTTATACTTACACTGACCAATGGTCAAATAATACCTTTCGATATAAAACTTTGTTTATTCTAGTCCCTCTAAGTTCAGGATATTCACTATTAATTTTAGGTCAAAAAGTTAATCGTAAAATATTGATGATTGAAAATAGTATATGAATCTTAAACAGAGTTCACTATATCATCTTGAACTTCCCTTTTGTCGAGGATTTGCCCTTTTGATCCCAAAATCAAAAGGGCAAAGGTCAAAGTCATTGGGCTTTGATGCTAAAATAGAAATACATTTTGTATTGGGATGATTCAAATATCAAATATAAAGTTATTGCATAAAGCTAATATTCTTGAGGAGGAAAAGTTTTGTTACTTGACACGTTACATTTTTTTGCAACATTCTTATACAAGTATGTATTCTGAAGAACTGATTTAGGACAATGTTTTAAAAGCGTATTATCTCTTTTAAATTATATCCTGTCCTTTCGATATAGTTATATTGGGGGTTACTTCCCACTTGGGATGGTATCTGATGTAAACACATTATGACGTAATGAAATTCCTACAGAAACATTATATTTGAAGCATGATTTCCCTGAATTTTATACTTGTTTCCATAGAATTTGATGACGTCACAATTACTTTATGTCACATACCGTCCCATATGAGAAGGAAAGAAAAAGACTTAATTATATGTAATTTATCTTGTTTATTTTAATAATAAGAAGAAAATACAAAGCATCTGAATAGGAATATAAGTACTTATACATGTAAGTCTTTGTCTATATCAGTTAAAATTATGTAGACTATGTACATGTATTTCAGAATAACATGTTAGATTTGTACTGTTTGCTTTAATTTAACATGTATTTACACATTTTCTTTTGTAGGTATGCCAACAATGAGAGTTACCATAGAGCTATAAAGGATTTTGAAAATGCCTTGGCAGAAAATCCAAGTCATCAGAATGCCAGAAAGTACATGTTTGAAACTTTGATGGCCCAATCTAAAGTGTAAGTACGTTTACCTCTGAACCAAATGTATACGTGAGAAGGAAGAATGACAATTTAAATGCTTGCTCTTGAGTCTGTACATCTTTTTCCATTTATCCAATTTCATGAAAATTGAAAAAAAAGCCAGCTGATCATTCTTCATCTCACACTCTACGTGCATGTTATGACATCCTGATATAAACATTTTACATGTAAGTAGTATATATCACAGCATTGCAAAAGTTTTTGTCTCTTTAAAAGGACTAGGTGCACTAACCCCTCGAATTGGCCCTACAATTTCGACGAAAAATGCTTTTGATAAATGAATTATTAATTATCACTGTTTGCAATGTTGAATGTTTGAGAAAACACCGCGTCATATTTTTGAGCCCTTGTAACGTAATGCGCGTGATGTATGACGTCACTTTCTGCCCTGAATGACGCAAAACAAAGGAAAATGATTGTATTTTACACACAAATCTTCAAAATTCATCTATGCTTCAGGCCTCGCCCACGATATTTTTTATGCAAATTAAAAGGCCGATCAGAAATCAATCAATTGGTACAAAAATATTCATGGGCATGGCCTGGAGCTAAAATTCGTTCATTTAATGATATTTTCAACAATTTCAATTTTATGACGTTTTGAACAATGTACATGTATTATTCAGTATAGGACTGTGAAATCACAACAGGCTTTCTTGATTAGGATTCACCATACATTTGACATTTTATAAACTAGTATATTATGGATACATGAACAACTTTGAAAATAGGGCCGAAAAAGCAGGTTATCGCATCTACTCCTTTGTTTGATTTATTAGAACAATGTACAGACTCTTCTCAATTTTCTATACCTCTTACATTTCCTGAGTGTATATATACTATACTATAAAGTAGAAATAAGTACCCATACATGTTCACATAAGTTTACTAAACTAAATTTTTATTTCAGACATGAGGATAAGGAGGAGTTTGCTGATGCTGAGCAGTATATAAGACAAGCTTTGACTATCCAGCCTGAATCAGTGGAAGCTAGAGAGGCACTCAGATTTATCTTCTTCAGAAAGGTATGTGTTATCTTTTAAGGAAGCCTACTTCCACTCAAAATTATGCGTTTTGCCGATGACTAATAATATGCTAATGTTACACTTGATATTCGGCAACAATCAGTAATCCTTAAATGTGCTGACAAACACAGCTGTAAAATACAAATTGTTTATTCCAACATTTTTTTGCATTTTCTTTTTATTTTGATCTGCAGGACTTCATTCTAATTCAATTTGATACTATACATGACTACAATACTCCATTTTAATTCTTAGAAATTAAATTGCACGCAATTTTTTGGTCATCAAAGTTCTTTTTGCTTTTTTATTTCAAGTCTTATTTTATTGAAATAAAATTCAAAATGCAGGCTTGGAAAGACCTTTTCAAAAATATATACGTTAATGAGGTTTTCTCGAAAATTTAAATTCACAAAAGTTTAGAATCCCTATTGGCACTGTCGTCAACTTTTGTTACATCGATGTCAACTTTTCTTACATCAATGTAACAAATGGTAATGTGATGGAAAAGATACTTGTGCACTATCCATTCTTTAGTGATGGGTCGACTACCTTAAAGGAAGAATTTGCTATACTTTTGTGTGGCTTGCAAAGCAAGCTGACATATAAAAATGCCCTTGTGTGATGTATGTCTGTCTGTTCATTTGTCTGTGTGATATAGCCAATTATACATAACTTTATCATCATGTAACAAATACAGACTAAATTTGCATAGGATATCAATCTCATGAAGAGGCAGGCAGATCAAGGTCACTCAAAAGGTCAAAGTCATATTTTTAGAGTCAATGATTACAAAAGGTGACATTTTTGTTCTTGAAACTCCAGTTCACAAACTCATGTAAGATGAATGAGATACAAAATTGTAATCATTTATATACCAATGATACTGTTCTGTACATACACGTAGCTTACAATTAGTCTAAAAGTATTTTCAAGTCTCAATGATACATTGATAAGCGTACAATTAGCCTAGAAGTGTTTTCAAGTCGCAATGATACATTTCTTACTGCATGAATTTGATAGTAATATTGATTAGAATTAACATATTTTGTAGGATGAACAGAATAGAAGCTCATTCCTAAGAGAGCCAGCACCTAGAAGGAAGGAGGTCAGCCCAGATAGAGAGCACATGTCTGGATTTGATAAAACAGCCGTTACACTGAAAAAACTGATTGACGAGGATGAAGAAAGGTAAAAATGACAAATGATAAATTCATTTTTCAAAAAAAAAAATATTTTACCAATAGAGCCAATTGAAAAGTTTGTTAGTCAATTTCTGTTATCCTTGCAAAATCTCTAGTATGTACACTTTTTCACAAAAGAAGACAAAGTCTAGCTAATCCATGTAAAATAGAAATCAATTTGCTCAATCTTTTTGAAAGTTCACGTATATTGTGTGAATGATTATACAGACAACGTACTATTTTAATTTTCATAGGAGTTCAAGAAAGAGGAGGAAATCTCATCATAGTGAGAAGAAGAGCTATGAAACAGAACAAAGTCCTCACATAAAACAAGAAAGATCTCCAGACAGACAGAGGGCAAGGTCTCCATACGACAGGGGCTCACCAGAGGGCAGGGAAAGAAGAGGATCCCCAGAGTTACGGGGCCGAGGAAGAATGAAGTACTCACCATCATACTACCATGAGGCATACAAGGAGGGGGTGGAGGACTCCCCTGGTAAACAGTATGGTATCAACCATCAAGCCTCATTCCTCACACATAGTAAGGGAAGCAGTACATTGGAGGAGGAATTCAGACTGGCAAGGTCAAGCTCGAAGGATCACGCTCAGGATGCACAAAGACAATACAAGGAGGAAAGAAAATACAAGAAAGAGAAGACACAGAAAGAAAAGGTGAAGCAGAGAAGGGATAGTCCATTACCTAAGAAAAGGTCAAAACGGTCACCATCTTCTAGTTCTTCTTATGACAGTAGCAGTAGTTCATACAGTTCTAGTAGTTCTAGCTCTTACAGTAAAGATAAGAGGAGAAAGATGGCAAAAAAGAAGCAAGATCAGAGTGGTATTCAGGAGAAAAGCAAGAAGTCTCAACATGTGAAAGATAGAGAGTATAGCGTAGACCATGATGACCATAGGAAACCTAGCAAGTCGGGACATGTATTGTCAGATGAAGAATACCGGTACGAAAAGAAAAAGTCTGATCTGAAAGAAAGGAAAACAAAAGATTTATCGCCCTCCGAGTATGATAGTCAAAGCAAGAGCTACTATAAAAAACAGAAAACAAAGAGTCGAAGTAGAAGCAGGAGTATATCAGAGAGTAGAAACTTGAAAGGCAACAGAAAGGTGTCCAGAGAGAGATTACATAGTCAAAGCTATAGCCCCAGGAGACGATCTAAGGAAAGGTACAGAAGCCGAAGTTACTCCTCTTCAAGTCCTGAGTACAGATCAAAGCAGAGATCCAGAAGTCCTAGTTATGAATTAAAGAAAAGGTCAAAACCTTTGTCTGATAGCATGCAAAAACAGGTGGAATCAGCAAAAACATATAAAGATAGTTACAACCGAAAATCTAGGGATGGATATGAAAGTCCCAGGCAAAAATCTAAAGATAGATATGAAAGTCCTAGGCATGAATCGAGAGAGAGGTCATTGAGTCCTAGTCATGGAAGGAAAGAGCATTCCAAGAGTCCAGAACTGACAGAGGAAGAAAAAAAGCAGAAATACCTCCAAATGAAGTATGCAAACTACTATGAAGGAATGAAAAACATGAATAGAGGCAGAAATAATCAGAGGGGAAATAGACGAGGGCAGGGAAATTATAGAGGAAATAGAGGATTTAAGAAAGGATTTATCATGAATAAGGGCTATAAACAAGGAAAATATACACAAAGTAATAGAGATAGGAGCTATAGCCGAAGTAATAGTAGTAGCAGTGATCGTAGCAGAAGCAGGGAAAAGGAGGCAGGCAGCAGTAGGGAGAGAAAACCTGGTAACAGCAAGGAGAGATATAGTGACCATAGTAAAGAGAGGCAACATGTTCGCAGTAAAGAGAGACACAGCCAAGAGAGGGAAATAGGGTATATCGGAGAAAATGAAAGAAACCAGAGTATTGGCAATGATAAAGGTCCTGGGGATAGGGGCAAGGAAAAAGAGATGATAGAAAACCTAGAGAAGGGAAGTCACAAGGAAATAGACAAAACTGATACTAAAGGTGGTCAGTTACATGTAGGTGACAACAAAAACGTATCGAAGGAGTCTACAAATAAGAATAAGCCTGCAGAGACTGAGAGCAACATACCAAGTTCTGCTGTGGGCTCAAATGTTGAAGCTGTCGAAACTAAATCCGTTAATCCTAAAGCTGGCGGCAATCTTGCATCTGCAGAAAAGACAAAGGTTTATAAGAATGTGAAAAGTGGAGGTAAGGAATCAAGTGTTGTCAAGGAGGTACACAAAAAGAAAAGTAAACCTTCAAAGGACACAAAATCAGATGCTAGGTCTTTGAATGAAGTTGTGCAGTCCAGATGGGATAGCCCCAGGGATGCAGATTATTACAGTGATTTGGGTATAAAGGTGGATAAAAAGAAGAAAAAGTCCAGGTTTGATAGTGACGAGCAACATAGAGAAAGGAAGAATGTTAAAAAAGTGTCTAATAGAAAAGATGATAAGGAAACAGGGGCTTCCCAGTCTGAAAGAACAAAAAGTAAGCAGAAACACACTGGTGAAGAAAATATTAGTGAGAGGCCCGTAAATCCATCTAATCAAAGTACACAGGTGTCGTATAGACAAGAGGGTGATAATATTATTATAAACAAGGACTTTATAGACAGAGAGCCAGAGGATGTACATGAAAGGTCTCCATTAGGGGGCAGTATGAAACTGAGGGAGCACCTCAATCATTCACCATTAAGAATAAGGATAGATAGACCTTTACAAGATGAAAGACAGCCTCCTGTACAAGAATACGCTAGAACTCCACCTGATATGGATAGAGACTTTGAGGGGATCAGAATTCACATACATAATGATAAGTATTTGGTCGACGCCCATGGGGGAGGTGATCAGTATGACCCTGCCAATATTGTGAATATGTTACACAGTGATGGAGGCAGGTTTGATAATTCAGAGCAGGGCGATATGTTGTATGGTGAAGGTGAAATGGACATGCAGGTGTTAGACTCTTATACTGCATCTAGCAGAGAGGAGCATAGACCGAAATATAAGCATAGATCTATGGACTCAAGATACCAAGGTAGAGGTGATCATTCACGTGATCGATTGCAAAGGGCAGAAGTGTTGCAGAGCTCAAAAATTACATCAACTTCAGAAAATAGATTGTACCAAAGAAGAACATCTGGGTCATCAGACTTCAGGGGAAGACAAGATAATGTAGAACATAAGGGTGACAGGAGGGATTCAGAATCAAGAAAATTTCAGAGCAAAGGTCGTAGGTCAAGGTCATCCTCTCATTCTCCTTCAGGTGACCAAAGGCAAGATGGTAGAAGTAGGTCACCATTTAGGTCAAACAGGGGAAAATTTGTACCTTTCAGGGGAAATAACAGAGGAAATTACAGTGGAGGTATCAATAGAGGGGGGAATAACAGGGGTGGGAATAACAGGGGAGGGAATAGTATGAGAGGGAATAACAGAGGGGGGAATAATCACGGAGGAAATTTCAGAGGTGGTAATAACCAGGGAGGGAATAACAGAGGGGGAAATCACCATGGAGGGAATTTCAGAGGTGGGAATAACCAGGGAGGGAATAACAGAGGAGGAAATTTCAGAGGAAATAATAGGGGAGGGAATAACAGGGGAAATTTCAAAGGTAGGGGAGGATTTAATCCTAGAGGATCCTTTGGTTTTAGAAAGGGGTATGATCAGAAGTATCAAGGAGGTCAGTCAAAATATAGGTCACGGTCTAGGTCTAGATCAAGGTCACGATCTAGGTCAAGGTCAAGAGATAATCAAGGTAGGAAAACACCTCTTCTTGGTGTTAGTGGTGCTTATTATAATAATACAAAAAGCACAGGAAGAAGCACAAGTGTATTGGGATTGGGGAGTAATCAGCCATCTACCTATATCCCTAGAAGAGATGAGCCAACCAGCCCACCAGGCAAGTTTGGTTCTGTACTACACAGGAAGGACCCAGGGGGTCACCCTGACAGGGGTTTCCAGTCCTCTAGGAAGCATAGTCCAGCTACTATGTCCAATCTTGATGAGATGGAACTGTTTTTGAATAGACTAAAAGAAAATAAGAAGGGACAAAGCCAAGGCAGTAGTAATAAGTGAAAATGAATTATACTTGTGATGTAAAGGTGGACACATTTTGAAATACACTTCTACAACAGAAGACAATTTATTGGATGTAAAAATTTTGCTAAAAATGTAAATGGAATATTTGTTGATGCATTTCAGTTTTCTAATGTTTTTCATTATTCATCACAAGTAGATGGTAATCAAACTATTAATTGTGAGAAGAGATATACTTTGAAATTGTAAGTACATGTACATGTATGTGCGAAAGAGGCAGTCAGTAAAGTAGAAAAAACAATTTTCAGCTATATGTACAAACTATGTAGTCCTAAATCTCAGTTTTTATTTCAAGGAATCATGCAAAGTTGTTACTCATATCTAAAGAGGAACTTACACAAAGACAAAGTTAAAAATTTATCCAAAAAGGGATAATGGACTAGGTAACAATTAATCACATAATTCATCATATGCTAATGATTATGATAGCAGTATTTTGATACAGGACAATATTCTGCTGTGACCATAAAGAATTTGCTTTGTCCATCTGTGTTTCCTTCCATCACTCTGTCAGTTTTCAGTTACTATACAATTACTCAAGAATTTTTCAACTATCCAAGCTTGATTTGAATATATTTATATTTATGAAGGGGAAGAAACCTATTGATTTTGAGGTCAAAGGTCAAGGTTGCTGAAGAAAAGAAAAATGTTAAAATTTAGTTTCTAGATAAGAATTTATGGATCGTTCACTAAATTGCACTTATTCAAACCAAATATTGGAATACATGTGTATGGATACATACTGGTTTCCAGGTATTAAATTGAAAGCCATTTCACTTACCTATATGAATATTAAAAATATGGATATTAATTAGGAAGGGAAGAAAACTTTTGATTTGAGTGTCAATGTTTCAAGGGTCAAGATCTCTGTTGGGAAAAATTCATGTACTGTTCAAAAATTGATTTCCAAATGGTGTAGTTATCTTTCTACTCATGAAATTCAAATTTGGTACGGGTGAAGGCAATTCATTTTTGGATCTGTAGTAACATTGATTATAGATTCTTGTTGCAATAGTCAAACTGCTTCAGCAGGGGCATATGTTTCACAAACATTGTTTTCACATTTTGTTTGTTGTAATTTTTAGCTCTACTGGTCTCTGACCAGTCGAGCTTATGTCATCACCCTTCGTCCGTCCGTCCGTAAACAATTCTTGTGCTCGCAACTCCTCTGAAACTATAGGAGATAGAAAGTTAATTCTTTTTGTATTCTACTTGGTATGTGGTCTAGTTGTGCACCTGACATCTTGTTTCAGCCCTAAGGGTCTTAGAAAATGGGTGTGGTCATTTTCTCCTATATAAGTCTATGTAATCTTGTGCTCGCAACTCCTCTGACACTATAAATGATGGAGACTTGATTCTTTTTGCAATATGATGGGTCTGTGGTCTAGTTTTGCACCTGATATTTCGTTTGAGCCCCTGACCCCCAGGGTCTTGGAAAATGGGTGTGGTCATTTTGTCCTAAATAATTCTATGTAATCTTGTGCTCGCAACTCCTCTGACACAATAAATGATGGAGACTTAATTCTTTTTGCAATATGATGGGTCTGTGGCGTAGTTGTGCACCTGATATTTTGTTTAAGCCCCTGACCCCCAGGGTCTTAGAAAATGGGTGTGGTCATTTTGTCCTATATAAGTCTATGTAATCTTGTGATCGCAACTCCTCTGACACTATAAATGATTGAGACTTAATTCTTTTTGTAATGTGATCGGCCTGTGGTCTAGTTGTGCATCTGATATTTTGTTTGAGCCCTGACCCCCAGGGTCTTAGAAAATGGGTGTGGTCATTTTGCCCTATATAAGTCTATGTAATCTTGTGCTTGCAACTCCTCTGACACTATAAATGACGGAGACTTAATTCTTTTGCAATATGATGGGTCTGTGGTCTAGTTGTGCACCTGATATTTTGTTTGAGCCCCTGACCCCCAGGGTCTTAGGAAATGGGTGTGGTCATTTTGTCCTATATAAGTCTATGTAATCTTGTGCTCGCAACTCCTCTGACACTATAAATGATGGATACTTAATTCTTTTTGCAATATGATGGATCTGTGGTGTAGTTGTGCATCTGATATTTTGTTTGAGCCCCTGACCCCAGGGTCTTAGAAAATGGGTGTGGTCATTTTGTCCTATATAATTCTATGTAATCTTGTGCTCATAACTCCTCTGACACTATAAATGATGGAGACTAAATTCTTTTTGCAGTATGATGGGTCTGTGGTCTAGTTTTGCATCTGATATTTTGTTTGAGCCCCTGACCCCCAGGGTCTTAGAAAATGGGTGTGGTCATTTTGTCCTATATAATTCTATGTAATCTTGTGCTCCCAACTCCTCTGACACTATAAATGATTGAGACTTTATTCTTTTTTCTAACGTGATTGGCCTGTGGTCTAGTTTTGCATCTGATATTTTGTTTGAGCCCCTGACCCCCAGGGTCTTAGAAAATGGGTGTGGTCATTTTGTCCTATATAATTCTATGTAATCTTGTGATCGCAATTCCTCTTACACTAACTGATGGAGACTTGATTCCTTTCGCAATATAATGGGTCTGTGGTGTAGTTGTGCACCTGATATTTTGTTTGAGCCCCTGACCCCCAGGGTCTTAGGAAATGGGTGTGGTCATTTTCTCCTTTACGGTATAAGTCTATGTAATCTTGTGCTCACAACTCCTCTGACACTATATATGATGGAGGCTTAATTCTTTTTGCAATATGATGGGTCTGTGGTCTAGTTGTGCATCTGATATTTTGAATGAGCCCCTGACCCCCAGGGTCTTAGAAAATGGGTCTGGTCATTTTGTCCTATATAATTCTATGTAATCTTGTGCTCCCGACTCCTCTGACACTATAAATGATTGAGACTTAATTCTTTTTGTAATGTGATTGGCCTGTGGTGTAGTTGTGCACCTGATATTTTGTTTGAGCCCCTGACCCCCAGGGTCTTAGGAAATGGGTGTGGTAATTTTTTCCTATATAATTGTGCTCTCAACTCTTCTAAAGCAATTAGTGATGGAGAGTTTATTCTGTATGCAATATGATGGCTATGTAGTCTTGTTGCATTTTTGATAGTTCATTTGAGCTAGTAGACCCAGGCACCTAGGATCTTGGAAAATGGGTGTGACATTCTTTTTTGAAATTCTATGTCTTGGATATTATGAATTATATGAGTTATATTCTAGTTGCAGTCTAATGGATATGTTGTTTTGTTGTGCTACTTATTCTTTGTTAGATTGCCTGCTCCCTATGGTCTTTGGTTAAAAAAAAATGTAAATTAATATTTATGTGTATGTTTCTTATTGACTTGTCAATGAGTGAAGAAAACAAAACAACCAGGAGAGCTACAGTCTCGTCAGAGACTTCTGGTTTCTACATGATTTAGTTTATCCGTTTTAGGATATACATGTATGTAATACACTAATACAGTGTTTGCTTTGTAATTTGTTTTTTAAAGTTTCAGTTTTCAGTTCCAGAGATAAGATTGTATGTGTACTGTTAATGTGCATCTTTTTTTTGAAATTTGGAAAAAAAAAGAAAAACCAAGCACACTTTGAGTTTAATTCACATGCACAAGGTACTTCATGTAAATGTACAATGTATCATGAAATTTACACAAAGATCATGTAATTTAAGGCACCACATTGAAATAAGTGGCAGCTAGTATAGGATCATATTGAAGGTCGCAAGGTCAAGGTCATTTCTTGGACTTCTATTTAATTTTAACACAAGAAGTCTATTAGTAATGAAGGTAGAGCATATATATTTTATACATACATATAGTTCATTACATGCCCTTTCTCCCTACCCAACATGGAAGAAAGTCTTCTGGATCTCTATATATGCATTACATTATGCATGGATGATGTCTTTAGAATTGGCATTTTAAAAGTCCTACACCAACCAAACTTGCATGGATGATGCATCTGAGGATGCTTACAACAATGCATGATACGGAGGCAGCATCTGACCTACATTTCATGCTATAAGTCCTACATCAACCAAACTTGCATGGATGATGCATCTGAGGATGCTTACTACAATGCATGGTACGGAGGCTGCATCTAACCCACATTTCATGCTTGATTGAGCAGGTTAGGTAAAATGGGACAGGTCTATTCCTGCCTTACTATAAGTCCTACATCAACCAAACTTGTATGGATGATGCATCTGAAGATGCTTACAACAATGCATGGCACAGAGGCTGCATCTGACCCACATTTCATGCTTGAGTGAGCACGTTAGGTAAATGGGACAGAACCATTCTTACCTTGCTATAAGTCCTAGGTCATCCAAAGTTGTATGGTCGATGCATCTAAGGATGCTTACAACAAAACATGGTATGGAGGCTTCATATGTCCTACATTTCATGCTTGAGTGAGCAGGTTAGGTAAATGGGACAGGTCCATTCCTACCTTACTATAAGTCCTTAAGTTCCAAAGTTGTGTGGTTGATGCATCAAAAGATGCTTACAACAAAACATGGTATGGAGGCTGCATCTGACCTACATTTCATGCTTGAGTGACCAGGTTTAGTAAATTTGAACAGGTCCATTCCTGCCTTTCTATAAGTCCTACATCAACCAAACTTGTGTGGATGAGGCATCTAAGAATGTTTAATGCAATGCATGTTACAGATGCTGCATCTGACCCACATTCCATGCTTGAGCAATTGGGTTTATTTTTCATAGTAAAATGAGACAGGTCCATTTCCGGCCTATTTTAAGTCCTAAATCAGTTGATTTAAAAAAACTTGAGTGGGTGATGTATCTGAGGATGCTTACTGCAATGCACTGTACAGATGCTGCATCTGACCTATATTTCACACTTGATTAACCAGGTATGGTATTAGAATCTTCATTGCCAGCCTTCTCTGAATTTTTTATCAATCAAACTTATGTGGATGATGCATCTGGAAATACACTGCCATCCATAAATTAGTATACACCATTTCTGTTCATGTTGCTTTTAGAACATGCAAAGTTTCGAATCCATTGCTGTATAATTCTGAAGATGAACCTTATAGAAATCATTTGTAACAAACTTGACCAAAATATTTGCATTTTTTAGTCCCCTACTGGCAATGCCGTAGGGGACTCTTAGTTTCCTTTCGGTCTGTCTGTCCCTCAGTCTGTCCAATTATCAGTTTTCCAGACTTTTTTCTGCAACGGATGGAGATATTCAGATGAAATTTGATACACAACTTGGTCTTGGATAGTTATAGAGCAAGTTCGACTTTTGTAATGCTTGACCTATTTTTCAAGGAGTAATGCCCCTTGATGACTTGCAAAATTAAGTTTTTGTCAGTTTTACGGACTTTTTTCTGCAACAAATAGAGATATTCTGGTGAAATTTGATACACAGCTTGGACTTGGATAGTTACAGAGCAAGTTCAACATTTTTCACGCTAGACCTTCTTTTCGAGGAGTTATGCCCCTTGATGACTTGCAAAATTAAGTTTTTGTCAGTTTTACGGATTTTTTTCTGCAACAAATAGAGATATTCTGGTGAAATTTGATACACAGCTTGGACTTTGATAGTTACAGAGCAAGTTCAACATTTTTCACGCTAGACCTTCTTTTCGAGGAGTTATGCCCCATGATGACTTGGAAAATAAAGTTTTTGTCAGTTTTCCAAACTTCTTTCTGCAACAAATAGAGATATTCAGGTGAAATTTGATACACAGCTTGGACTTTGATAGTTACAGAGCAAGTTCAACTTTCGTCACGCTTGACCTCTTTTTCAAATCGATAAAGGAGATTTTAAAACCTCAGAACTGAGCTGCACAGACAGTAAGTTTAATTAAAACTCTTGTTTAATTGAAGAGTTCTTATACCGCTTGGCGATCATAACACTTTTGAATTTTTATTCATTTTTGTATGAAAATGACAATTTTTGGAAAAAAATTGTACCAATGAAAAAAGTCTCTACAAGTATATACATTTTATTTATGGATGTCAGGGTACTTTGTGCAATGCAGGTACAGATGCTGGTCATGGGACAATGATGCCGTCTAGATGATCATCTCTAATGACCCTATGTTTTACCTAAGGTGATGTAACTTCACACAGTGATTCCTTATCAAATACAGAGGAGCCCTATAAATTTTGTGTCTGTCAAATCTCCCATACAATGTATATGAAAAACAGAGCTTCTTAATGGATAACTTTTTGTCTTATGGTGTAGAAATTTCTGAAATTGAGGATCGCTGCCATGCGTTTGTGTGTTAGTGTGTCCGCATTCTTGTGAACGGCATTGAGGACAAAATTATCATCATAGAAATATCAAACCCTTCACAAATGTTCCCCTTAGGAAGAGGATGATCAACATCAGAGGTCCAAGGTCACAGTGGACTTAGGCACAAAATCCTTTGAACATCATAGAATACAGCAGAATAATTATGAACCCATTGATTTTCAAGGTCACTGTGGACTTAAGGGCTTAAAACCCTTGTGAACAGCATAGAAAAAAAGTTATCATCGTAGGATTGCCAAACCTTTTACAAGTATTCCTTATTGGAAGAGGATGAACCCAGATTGATTTTCAAGATCAGAGGTCAAGGTCACTGACTTGAATTTGAAAATCATTTTGCTGATAGCATAGAATATGCAGTTGCAAGGGGATGCTACACTTGCGTTGCCTTTATTGATTTAGAGGCATGATGATCAAGGTCAATCCTTGCTTGCATGGAAAACATCACTTCTATACTGTAATACAATGCTTGACAAACAGTGATGAAATACCAAAATAATGAGACATGTTTGTGAACTGCAGATGCATCAGGACAGCATAAAAGAGAAACAGCTTTAATTTTACAAAGTTCATCTCTATGAAATGGATACAAGTTGGAAAAAAATATAAAAGCAGAAATAAGTTTTTACAGTTTTATTCAAATAAGCAATGGACAATAAATATTTCACACTTTGTTAATCAATGATTTCTTTCTTTGCCTTTGTCTCTTGCTTTGATCCATCATCATAACCACTCTTACCCATGACACGTTGACATACAGCCATACAATCAATACTGACATTATGTTACCATAGATACTGTACCATTGAAGAATTACACAATATACAAATTGATGAAACTGTACAAATGATGAAACTGTACAAAACATGACATATATAAAATGTAAACTGTACAATATGAGGATCTGTACGATATGAAAATTTACAACAATATGAGAAAAAATTGATACTGGGAGCAACGTAAAATCTGTACACTATATACAAAAGTGATGATTCCAATTCTAGATAAATGCGTCGAGGATTTCTTGAGATGAGAAACATTTTCATTTCAAAATCAGAAACTGTCTTTTCATTTCCAATACATAAACATATAGCACTTAAAGTTAGCTGATTTTCATAAATATTACACACAATAACAGTTAAACAAATATGAACATTCATTTTTTTCAGTCTACACTGAGCACTACAGAAATGCTACAGAGTAAACGGACTGAAAGAAGACTTGTACAAGTCAAGTGTAAGATGACATCTTGTACATATTATGCACAGTTAAATGTACAATTCATGGCAAGAATTCTTCAATAACACATGTTCAATAACAAACTTGTAATCACAGAGATCTTGAAATCTTGCACATACATAGAAACGATGATAGATGCATGCAAAATGATACATGAAAAATCTATATACAACTACAACAAAATATTGCACTTAAGGATAGACTTGAAGGGAAAAGGAATGTCTATATAAAGGATAAAAAAGACCTGATTGATTAAAACTTTATGAAAAAACACTGCTAAAAATTAAAAAAATTAATGTAACCTTTCAGCAACTCATCAGACATGAAAATTTTATTATTTGAAACTCCGATGAATAATTAAAAATCTAACAAATTTCACAACTGAAAGCATGAATATTTCAAAATCACTTTAAGCCATAAGCTTTGCTTCAAGTTCAAGTTTCAGAAAATGAATACATGTAACATAATCACTTCTTAATGCCATGTAATACTTTCAGCCATTTTTTTATTTTTAAAAAATTATAACACATGTACATGTATGTATGAATAGACACTACATTGCATCAGTTTTAGCAGTCACAATTTTTCCTGCAGCAATCCAGTTGAGTGTATGAAACAATTTTATCAAATATTGACCATGCAATCTGTTTAAAATGAATTATACATGTACTTTGAATATTACAAATGTGATGAAATTCACCCAGGGTACTTAGTGGATTCATTTCAAAGTCTTTTATTTTTCTACCCATTTCTCCAGTTCAGAGGAATTTGGGAATTATGTTTTGTTATTTACTAAGAAAAGAAAAGTCAAGCCTGTAGCTACTATTTCATGAAAATTTGTAGTTAATGTCTTATAAAATAATGAAAATTTACAAGACAATGCAACATGATATGGATAATAATCACAGTACTCGTAACAACATAATTAAAATGCCATATCTTAGTATACTATGTATACCAAATAAGCAAATCATCCAAATAGTATGATTGAAACTTTGCTGCATGTTCATACAGTACAGTGTAATTTGAGTGTGTAGAACACGTGTATAATGCTAAGTAACCCTGTGTATCATCAGTATTATTCCCCACACTCCATAGCTGAAGTCCTATCTGCCTTGTTTACTTGAAGAGCAATTTGTTCCAAACATCCATTTTTGTTGTCGCCATTTTTGCTGTCTTCTCCATAAACTTTCTCATTTACCAGAGTTTTGTTAATTTGCTGTATCACGTCCATCCACATTGTGTTCGGTAATCTCTTGTAACTGTAACAGAAATATGATGTTAAGTTGATTTAAGCTTCTTCGTGTACATTATATATGCAAGGAAACATTCACGAATCTAATTTTTTTCTTATACCTATGTATTTTTCTGAAAGCCTAATAAAAATTTGCTTTAACCAATGACAAGACTCTTAAAAAATTCAGTTGATCTGAAAATCGGCCCATTTAAAAGCAAGCAAATACTATATACAAATTTTGAAATATGCTGAAATGTTCCCATAATCAAAGAGGAGCATCTATTGAAAATTTCTTAACCGATTGAAAAGATTTATAGGAGTCAGTCAAATGAATAATTTCAAGACATTAGATTATATGCATGTACATATTTTTATATTTCACACATATGAAGTTTTTCTCTGAGTTTTACCTGTTGAGATGAGTGTGTGTAGTACAGGTAACAGGGTCCTCCATCCGTACATCTGTCACTTCACTCTGTACGTCAGATTCTTGCTTCAAAGCTGTCAAATCGAACTTCAGATCTAAAAGGAAATATCATAGAGAATTCTTACTACAATATATCTCGAGTCAATGTCTCAATCGTTGTAGCAAAAATAATATTTGAAAAAACTGAAGGAAATGACAGATGGACAAACTGATAGGGAGGAATAAAAGAAATAAAGTGTACCTATAGGGATTCCACCTAGCTGCCTAGCACTGTCTACCAGATGCTGAATGCTCCACCAGTGAGGGATTCTGGGAAATATCATGCCTACGTCTTCTGGCATGTGTAGACCCAGGTTAGATATTAGTCGTACGAAGTGTTTGTTGTGAATCACATGTTCCTGAAGCTCATTGTACAGAACCAAAGGGACAGACTTGTTCTGGGCTGTAATATGACAAATATCAATATCACTCTCAGTCTTTCTAAATAATAAAATGTCTTTCATGATTTAAAAAAAAGAAAACTTACATGGATTTTTAAACAGAAAGAAGAAATTGTTCAATTTACCATTTTTAAAAGATCTATCACAACCTCTCTACTTCGAATATCCCAATACACATACATATAAGTTGGTAACATGTACATGTATATGATTACAGAGTCAGTACACTATAATGAGTAAAACTTAAGAAATTTATTCCATGGTTAATCTAAGAATTAATTACAACTTACCCACATAGTGCTTAGCTATGGGCTCCTCAGTCTCCTGACTGGTTGATATGTTGTACATGGAAACTACAAAGGAAATAGTACAACATGGTACTTTTGATACACCTTTTCAGTGAAACATGTAGAGAAAGGTGATTAGAAAAACAGTTATAAATAAAAAATCAAAGCATTATTTTGAAATTACATCTGGCATATACATGTGTAGTAATTTCTATATTTGAACGATATTAATTAATTGCCCTATTAATGACACTTAGAATTAAAATCTTACAGCTATGCTGCTTCATGTACTGACACTTGTATTGATAAAGACAAAGTTTAAATATATGTAAGATCTATGCTAGTATAACCCTACCATATTTGGTGTATGCCACTTCACAGAACTGCATCTTTAGCCATTCAACACATGAATCAAATCCATCTTTGTTTAATTGCTTGATGCAGTAAGGAATAACTTCCGATTCTTTCAAGGAGGAGAGATCCTTGTTATCAGAATCTTCCAACGGCTTCTCTGATTGGTCCATCTCACAAGTTGATTTGCTTTTTGAATCTTCTTCAGAGCTAATTTTCTCCTTGTGTTCTGAGGGTATCCATCCCAGTGCAGTTAAATATACCACAATCTGATGAAAAAAAAAAAAACAATCAAAAGTTGTTTTACCATAGCAATAATACATGTATTTATGACTAGATGATTTTTCCGGACTGAAACGATTGAGTGAACATAAATGCATGCTCTACTGGAAAAAAGCATGTACATTATTTTTAATCTATAACATTAAACATAACTGTACAACAATTGTGACTTTTTGGACAAAAAATGTCAAAATGGTACAAAAAATAAACTAATCTATCTTCATAATTGTATCATAATACATCTCTAAATAAGGAGGATTATAGTTCAGTTTTAAAAAGCAACAACTCCAGATTATTTCCAGATGATTCTTGCGTTTTTACCTCATCAACTGATTTCTCTATACCAAAGTCCTCCAGCTTTGATCTGATCTTTTGAGCAAAGTCACAGTCTTCTTGATACTCTGTGTACAACATCATCAAAATATCCTCCTCTTCCTCTGTCCATTTATCTGTGTCACTCTCTCCGTCTGACATCATCTTAGAGCCGTCTTCATGGACTGATTGTTCACTAGAGCTTAAAAGAAGTTACGGAAACTTGCTTTTGAATAACTCAAAAATATCACACTGTTTATGCTTACAAAAGTACAAAGGACAAAAATATACAGAGGGAGTTGATACAAAAATATTTTCTTTGAGCAAGAAAAAATTCATAATAAATTTCAGACTGATGGGATTTGCTTACAAATGCATTGCTGTAACAGTAGGACAAAAATTCTAGAACAAATACACGATTTCAGCCAATTGTGTTTGATTCTCAGCAATAGGAAGGTTTTCTAACAACAGTAACTGATCTAAATATGAAATTACCTTTGTTCTGCAGTAGCTTGTTGTTTGTCTTCACCAAAGAGCTGCATTGCACATGTTAGAGGATTGTTTTCAGCTGCCAAAACAAACGTCTGTAACACATACTCGATCAGATCCTCCATTTCCTACATCAAATAGGAGTTATTTTAAAACGTCATCATCAAATAGAAAAAGAAAGAAAGCAGAGATTGCCTGAATTAAAGTGCTAATGATTAAAGTTAAGAAGCTCTTTCCAAGAGTAACAATTTCCTGCCTAAGAATGTGATCCTATATTGTTCACAAGATATCTTTTGAAAAGTGAACAAAAGTCACTAGTCCAAGTCATGGTGCAAATGACTCGGGTCATACTGTTACTTACATGAAGAACTTATATGTATATGTAGTATATAAAAGCCCTATCACTTTTGGATAAAAAAAATATTGCCAAGATATGACCTTGACCTTAATCTCCCCGAATTCTTCTTTTCAAGTAAACATTCTTTACAAGATTTATGACAATGGTTCAATTTCAGTAACAAATAAAAGACATGAAATTATTATGAAAATGACTTAAGTGTAGCTTTTGTTGGACGGTTTATAGTATTTGACTTTGTACAAACACACGAGAGATCAATCATATACAATACCATACCTACATGGAACACTGAGGGGACTATTCTAACCAAACTGTAAAATACCTGTGTCATAATGATGTCCTTCTCACTAATATCCAGAAATGTCTTGAGTATGTGAACCTGGAGCAACACTTCAGGCTTCCCACAATCCCCTGCTACGTGATGCATCATGGTAAATAAACAGTTGTTTACCATCAGGTTATTGTACTGAACATTCTCTACCAACACCCCATAGTTCTTCATCACCTCTACAGTAGCAAATCTGTATGGACAATAGAATGAACATCAAAATTCTATTCAAAACTTTATCTATTCTATATTTTACAATGTTTAACAAACAAGTTGTAAAACATATGTTAATGTCTCGTGTTGAATGAGATGTTGGCATGAGGGGCTCCTTGGAGAAGGAAGGATAGTAGTGAGCGAGCATCTAATCCTCCCACATAGAGACCCTTTGCCAAATCTACAATTTGATCCCAGAGCCTCAAAGTTGCGAAGCAAATGCTACCACTGTGCAATCAGTCCATCTAATGTAGTGTATACTGATGTGATGTATCATATAATGCGAAGCGCTAATACATCTGTATTTTGACTCATATAGAGCCATAAAAATAGACAAAAAAAAAACATACATATTTCTAAAGCCAGGTGAAGAATGGGGTATACATGTATATTTACAATTACAAAGGAGTTTAATCACTGTAAGGCATTTTCATAAGAGACAATCTACTCACTGTCTGATATGGTCCAG
The DNA here is from genome assembly GCA_033119305.1 of Pinctada imbricata. NCBI lineage: Eukaryota > Metazoa > Mollusca > Bivalvia > Pterioida > Pteriidae > Pinctada > Pinctada imbricata. The sequence goes on along the minus strand of VSWD01000008.1, from coordinate 50,197,081 downwards.
CATATTGAAGTTTCTCCTAACAAGTCCTCCGTTCATCCACATCTCCATCAGTAATAGGAATAGGTGGTTAGTGACCACCACATCACACAGAAACTTCAGGCTGTGAATGTGCAGCTGGAAATACCGCGTCAGGAGCAGGAAAAACTGACGTAGGTCATACATATCTGTCAAGTCACCTGTAAAAGGTTTATTACATATGTCATATTCATAATACATCATATTGTCTCGTAGATTCAGATTTCAAATTTTAGTATAGGCATTTTCTCTTTGAATTTCGCTTGCTTTTTTCCTCTATCCCTGTACATTTACATCTCCAGCCATAACTGAATCCTTCTGACTTCTTGTTACAACAGATTTGTCATTCTATTTTACGTAGAAATTATTACATATTACATTCATGTATATTTTCATCAAAATATAGACCATTTTATACATCTTTTCTATTATCTTTACCTTTAAGTCTATCAAGATAGATGATATCATCTTCCTCCAGTTCTGTATTTTCTTGACAAATTTTCAGAAACTGTAACATTTCTCTCAGAGCATCTACAGTCATGTGAATCCTAAAGAGAGAGAGACAGAGAGAACAATTATTAATAATAACTCTTATGATACATGTACTTGTATTCAACACAAATATAAATTCTAAAGCAAACACACGATACAAAATGAAAAGAAGTGTATCAATCTAGAAATAATCTTTAAAAATGTTTTGTTCACAACATCAAATGAAGAATTAAATGTTCATATATTCCACATACCTTCGGAGTGTATTTGCCAAATCTTGTTTCTTGCGTTGAGCTATTAACAAGTACTCCATGTTAGAAACACCTTCATATACCAAAAACCCAAATATCTTTGTACTGAATACTGTCCTATAAAAGTCAAATAACATCACTGATTATTATCCATTGTCAAATATGCAATAAAAATAATAAATATATTCGACGGTCAAAAGAAAATTCTTAAAATGAAGTGTGGACTGACAGTCAGTGTATTAATCCTTGTACTGCTAAGCTTTCAAATATTTATACATATATAATTTTTCATACATACACCTATAAAACTTATTATATTCAATATCTTCTATGCCAAAATTGAAATGTAATGAATCTATGCATATTAACATTAATTCTTGATATTTATAAAACAAATACATTTGTACCTGATTGTTTTAAGCGGAACTTTCTGACAACGAGCAAATTTAAGGAAGAAAGCAATCAGCCACAGCAGATACACATCGTCTAATACAATCTTCTTTCTGTTTATCAGGATATACTGTAACATACAAAGATGGAACTTTCATATAAGTCAGTCTTTGACATTTTTAATATGAGTGAATCTTTTCTTTTTACTTTTCACAAGTTGCAACCTTTTCTTTGACTCTTTCAGAAGCTTGTGAGTAAATCATTTTAAATAGCTTAAATTTTCTTTATTTCATGATGTACATCTTAAAACATAAATGCATCACATGGTCACATACCTTCAGGTCATTCACTAAGCTACTGAAGCCCTTCTCAAGAAACTGATGTGTAAAATTCAGCAAGTCTTTCCTGAAAATGTAATACGATTTACTTCATTTTCATTGTAACATGATTGCTGAGCAATTTAAGTCCCCAACCAGTGTGGGTGACCCATCATTTACATGAAGAATGTGAAAATGTCTGATAAAATTCTACTCAGTGAATTAAACATTTAGGAAAAATATAGATATCTGATTTACAAATAGGATGCCAAAATTGGTTATTCTTACACTTATCCTTTCTGATTTCAAATCTCATAGATATAGATGCTAGATTAACGAGGCCAAACAAGGCCCTAATAATACATATAGCTCTTCCTGAATCAGACCCATTATACCAACCTGAGTCTGTCATCATTCTCCTCTTTGCTGCTCTTTACACTGTAACTAGATTCAGATGACGGCTTGGATCTGTTCTGGCTCTGATCTGTTTCTGGATCAATACATAAATTGTTTGCCATGTCATTGCCAAGTTCACTTAAATGTTCAAATTTGGAGAAAACATCATTTTCGAACTCGTCATATCTGATGGCATTCATGGCCGATTCCTCCATCTCGAGACCTTTGCAGAACATTTCACCCACCTAATCAGGAAAAAATGGTATAAATACATGTATCACTTCAAAGGCGATTCAGTAGTACAAGTATAGAGAACAATCATAATTAATAGTATGAATGACTTTCACAATAGAGAAATTCACAAAAGACTGAGGTTAGAGTAAACATATCATGGCAATTTTAAAGGTACATGTATTTAACAAATTAAAGTGGCTAGTACTTACATGGCCTTTGTACAGTAGTGAAATCATTTGTACCATGGGAACGCTCCACACCTCCTGCAAAATATGTCATAAATAAATTTAAATGATTTTAATTTCAATTTTACATCAACAAAAACAATTATGGAATATTTTTCTATCGTTAAATAACTTAAATGCTGGAAGTGCTCTTTTCTTGAATTTTATGTGTAGGTCAAATTATACCACATGTTTAAGGCTGCAAGATCTAAACTCATTATAAAAGTTTGGCTTCTCACAGAGAACAATAAAGCACAAAGATGTTGAAATAAAGAAATATTACCCTCTCTCGTAGATTTAACAGACTCATAACCCTATCTGTAAGTCCGCATTGGAATACCATCCTGTAAAAGATTAATGCATAAATTGAAATAAAACAGCAGAGCTGACATACTACTTTTATCTACAACTATACATGTAATTAGTAACTTGATTTTCTTTGGACCAGTTTTTGAAAACATCATCATCCTTGTCCATTTTCTTCTGCATGAATTGATACATTGCTCTATCAATTTTGAGATTTGCTTTTTTTCAGAAACTCATTTTAAAAGGTAAGTGAGTGAGCAGGAGGGGAAGGGAAAACGGGCTTTCATTTTGGTGAAAAGTTCTTCAACTGAAAGTATATTTACCTCAAAAAGAGTTCTTGTTCCTGATTTTGTTTGCTGTCCTCGTTTTCCTCTGGAAGGTGGAGGAGGTTTCGGAGGAGCAGGAGGACATCTGTGATGACATCACAACTCTCCTCGGACAGACGGCAGCCCTCATTCTTTGTCACACAAAAAAAAAAAATAATGAATGCATATAATAATATATGGAAACAAAAAGATACACGTAAAAAAGCTACCCACTGATCCATACTTTACTTTAAAGGAAAGATTGCATATAAAAGATGAAATCATTCTCAATACTGATAAGGCAAATACCTAATACATGTAGGTGATCAAATAATGACCAGAACACAATTATTATAATATTTCTGTCGTTTAAACAGTTTTTTACTTACATCAGTGAGTATTGTCTGGACTTCTGTCATAACAGCACAGAGGAGTTCCTCGTCAATGCACAGTTTCCTATAGGCTCTTAGAGAGGTCTCCAAGTCTCTCTGCCAGGGTATATGGACGGGTTGTGAAGGCACTGTACTGTACACAGACGCATTTACGAGACATTCCACAGGCTGTGTCAATACTGACATTAACCTGTAAATAAACAAGTCAGGGTAAGAACATGATTTCAGTGTCACGTCATATGATTACAGTGTCACGTCATATGATTACAGTGTCACGTCGTACTCCTCAGACATTCATTTACTTACCTGAAACAATATTACAATACCAGTGGCGGATTCAGGGGGGGTGCAGAGGGGATGTCCCCCCCCCACCCACCGGCACTGACCCAAAATTTTCCAAAAACGGGTATCTTTTGGCTCATTTTCAGTAAAAATCGGCAAAAATCGCCCCTTTACCCCCCGGCAAAGGGGGCGCTGGATCTGCCACTGAATACAATATGGCTTAATTATGGGACAGGTACATACTGTATTTAATAATTTTCATAATTTTTTCTATACAGGATAGGGATACAAAAGGATAAACCTGTATTTATTGTTACTTACGGACTATCTAAAGCATTATAACTGTACAATAAACCATGTAATGATACATGTACTTACTTGATAACAAGGGCATACAGAGTGATGTCATCTTTGAGATATTTCAACATTGGCATCAGTTCCTATATGAAAAGAATATTTTATATACTTTCACAGGCCAAACCTTCAATTAAGAGTTATTGTGTTTTTCAATCACTTTAAATGAGCAGCACCTGTAAGTGATTGTCATTCTGATAGAATACAGATGGAAGAAAAAAATTAATGCTGTTATTAGTGAACTGTATGTTACTTCCAAACTTTCCTTTGTATACAATTTATTTGCAGCTGCAGTGTAAAAGAATAACATACTGTTTCCACTATTTTGTTGTAGAAGACTTGTCTGCGAACATTTCTGTAAGCGGCATCCTCGTCTTTTATCTGAGATAACAACGTACTGAGCGAGTCTGTAACGTGTAATAGAAACCATGATAAAATACCAATCAAAAACAGATAACAAACAAAAACTTTACCAGAAAATATAACCAGTACATTTGATACCACTTAATATCCATGATCTGTATTCAAAGATTTTAGATTAAAAATTTATTTCTAATTAGTGATGAAAATCTATTCAGTGCACATTTTGTTGCAATATACTTAATTCTATAATCTATATGAAAGAATTTAAAGGTACCATTAATTATTACACATGTAATATGTATACAGATTCAAGAATAACTATGTATAAAAAAAATTAATTTTAATAAATTACCTTCACAATGCTGTGACGGTACAAATTCTCCATCCTCTACCGATCCCAGTGAGCCAGATAGACTATTTATACCTCCTACATTCATAATATGCCATTCCATGACGATCGAATCTCTACAGGTATCTATATATACTAATGTTCCACCTTCTCTGTACAGTTGGTCAACACTCTGATCACTTCCAGTTACATGAGTGGTAATTTATAACAATATGCCTTTTTTGTCATCTAATTAGTTTAACATTCCTACATATTCCATATTTTTGAAAAAAATCTGATCATCTAACTATCCACGTTCCTCAAAATTCACAACCTGGAAAGTAAAGAAATACATACATCTTACATATTTTTATTTTAATATATTACCTTACATTTATACCTTTTCAATACATGTGCATGTAAATCAAGAAAAATAACAAAATAAATCGGCTTTGTACTTTTATACATAAAGGAAATTTCCATGTACATGATTGGTTACATGTATATAAAACGCCATAGCATGAAGGATCTCCCAGTTTGTCATTACATATTCACTGATACACGTACATGTACACAAGACAATTAAGCCCTATTTTAGGACAGCTCATTTGCATATACCGGTACTTGTTATTTGCATGTACTATTGGCAAACTACCGGTACAGTCATGACCACATATCAGACATAATCTGACATCCACAAGAAAGACCAAAAACATTGTGTTTGTGAAGCACTGATGCCCCCTAGACAGCACACCAGAGAGACATCTAAATTTTACCAGGATATAAATTCAAATTTCAATGATTAAAGTCACAAGGTCTACATTTTTGTTACCAATGGATATTTCATTCACATTGAGTTCAGAGTATTGATCATGTTGATTGTCTTGGTTATCTTTGCATTGTCTCATTTGTCAAGGTTGAAGGTAAAAGTACCAGTACAAATTATACATTGGAAATGCAAAGATAATTGTAGATGAAATTTTACAGATTTTACGACAGACTATTAAAATACAAACTATAATTTTAGTGAAAAACTAGTCATGAGGGCTGTTGCTGGGTATTTTGGGAAACGGGCAGGGCCTTTCAAATTGGGAATAACGGTGGCATTTTAAGCAAAACTGGGAATTTAACGACTGAATAAAAATAATTTTAACTATTTATTAAGGCAAGATTATCTGTTGATAGATGTTTGAATATAAATGTCTTGTTATAACGTCACCTTTTGATTTTCTAGAATTTGCAGTATTAGACAGGTTTGACAGTGTATCAAGGTTTACTCACTCAGCTTACGTCAATAAAATTAGTGACTGTGCGCCAGTTTATTTCAATAATTTGAAGTTTGAAAACTTTAAAAATACCAATAATGTGGACCAGTCTCCGTAAATTGAGTGATCTGTCAATGTTGTAAATGAAATACTTAAAATTAAATGGTCAAAATACACTGATGTGTTCGTTGTACACCTATTTATTTGTAACAACTACATTTTGTATTTCATAGTCTGAAAATCTTTAATAGTGTATTAGTTGTTGCACTAAATTTGCCTTTCAATTGTCACTTTAGTATATGTGATCAACAACTCCCATTGTCTTTTAATGTTAAGAAATGCCCGGAAGCGATGGTCATACCCTTAGAGAAAAGAAATGGTTATTTTCCATTTACTTTCCATTTTTTGTGCATTACTTTAGCATTTTTCATTTATTTTCCATTCACTTGCCATTTCTCACAACAGGGATTTTAGAACTTCCATTTTCTTATGACCATTTGTTTGCCATTTATTCAAATAAATGTATTATCAATGAAACTTTGTTGGCATTTTTCTTCCCTTTATTCAGAAAATGTGTAATAAATGGTGCAGGAGACGCAGAATTGTACATTCTTTTACCATTTATTTTCAGAACCATTTTTATTAGAAAAAATGGTACATGAAATCAAGTACATGTATATATAGTCGTAACCGTATGAATTAAATACCTGGCATGAATCATGTCGGAATGTAATTTAGGATATAAAAATCTTAAACTTATAAAACCTCTGTGTCAGGATTATACATAGAAGATTTCTGTGGCAATTAAGATCAACTTCAAAAATTAGATCGTATTTTACATTTTATGTTGGTGTCGTTTATAGTATTACAGATATGTACTGAGTAAAGCTAGGGGTAAACTTCGTTTATATAAGGGTATTTTCTCCTTGAAAACCATATTCAATTATTAATCAATGTTCATTTTCCAATTTTTAACACGCATTAATGAGAGGGTACATGGAGGGATCTATAGTGGGAGGGGAGGGGGGGGTGTCAGGATCTCCCCTCGGTAGTGTATGCAAAATGGCATCAAATTGTTATTTTATCATCTCCCCCCCCCCCTTGACTCATGACCCATTATAAATCCGCCCATGTAGCTTTTTTCGTTCATCAAAATGCTCTTGCACGGACCGTATATATATACAACATACATTCTTTGATGATTTATTATATATACCAAAGGATTTTTAATGACCGGTATACGTATCAATAAAGTCAGATTTTCAACGCCGAAAAACGTACGGTAGTTGTATTGAGAATCGGTAGAGAAAAGATCAAGTAGAGTAGAAAGAAAAGAAGAAGAAGAGAAAGAGAGAGAGAGAGAGAAAGATATGAAATTTTCAGAGGAGCTTTTAAAATCGGCACCACCCATCCCCTTTCCCCGATCTTTACGATCGGATCGACCACTTCATATTTTCGAGCAGCAGAATTGATCTTTTTAATCACATATACAACACGTACCTCTGGTTTTAAAACTCCCGGCTCGTCAGATGAGACACGTAAATCAAGGCACCTCATAGGATACATGAGTGTGCTTTCTCCCAAAATTAAAATAAAAAGAAACCCAACATGATCGGATGGGATAAATAATTGAAGGGGACATTTCACAATGAATAAAATTTCTATAAAATAAATAGAAATACTTTTTTTCTTTGTCACTTTTAAATTTTGGGAGAAATTTAATAGATTCCCCGTTGTTCCCCAGGCCGTCGTTCCCCAGCGTGGTTGATGATAAACAGCTGTGGGCGCGATCGATGCAGACTGACCCAGATTATCTCGGGAGAGTCATGATTTGGATATACACGAAGACGCACGCTTGTAAATTGCAACAGTGTAAAAATAAAATCTTGTGTCTCGGGATGATATATACATGAGAATTGTGCAAACAATATAGAGTTTGAATGAATTCGTCAAGGAATTACACGAAGAGGTGACCGGTGATAAGAAAGAGATATCTCAACGATCAACAGCTACGAAAAATTATTTTGGGCCGGTAAGTTTTTATTTTGAACATACATGTATCTATATTTTCGTACTTGTATCGATCTAATCTTATTTGTATTTCTTGGCTTTATTATAAAGTACATGTTGTGTAACTGATAACTGAATTGGCAGTTCTTTGAACAGCGGAAATCTGAAAATATAATTTGAATTTGTAAAATGATTTGAAAGGAGCGGTAAAATTACGCATGCGCACGACAATAGCTATAGTTTACAACGTTTGTTTTTTATGTAAACAAGGCGAAAAAAAGACACATTAGTATTATTCTGACTGATTACCGATATGACACAACCTGCCAAGTCAATATACATACATGAAGCTATTGAATACTAGATGACTTTATATTTACAACTTAATTGATTGATGCAGCATTAATATTCAAGGTTACATTTATCTCCTTGTTTTTAACTTCAGAAGACGATTCCACTAAAACATTTACGACAATGTGTTGATAAATCAATCAAAGCTGAGAGATGTTTCCGTCTTCCTTTTTGATTAAACTAAGCTTCAAAACGTGGATAATTGGATGCCCATGAAGAGGTATATATTTTGTGATACATCTATCTTAATATGTTGAAGTTTCAAGTGTGTCGTCAATTGTACAAAATTCATATATACACATAAAATTAATAAAGCAAAATTAAGTCACAGACTGGTATATGTAAGCATGTTAAACATTCAAACAGTCTAATATATGTTTTGTTTTGTTTTTCTTTAAGAAAACATTATGCCAAGGGAGTGAATCTCGGATGGGAGCAGATAAATCCAAAGACCTTTACTCAAACCATTCAACATAAGATAAAACATGCGGTTCTGGAGTGCAAGCAAAGTGGCAGTTTTGAAAAACATTAACATAAGTAACCATCTTTTACGGAATTTTGTGTGTCATATTGGGAATACATCAATGAAATTTCAAGTGTTATATTGAAACTACACGATCGGATTTAATATACTTCAAGTATGTATTTTTGAATAGTAAGGTTAACATTTTTTCTCTATTTAAATGATGCAAGATAAATGGATAAGTAGTAACATTTTTTTTTCATTTATATGATGTCACTAAACTGGACAATCAATAAACTGGAGCTGCAACCATTTATTCTTCATTTTTTGTTGATGTCATTTAAATGTTCTATCTCATTTGCATATTTCGCTGAAAAGAATGGTAAAAAAATGGAAACTGAATGGTTAAGAAAATGGTGTTTGAGTGAAAAATGGAATAAAAATGGTGGTTAGCAGTAGAACATTTCCATTTGTCTTAAAAATAAATGGCAAAGAAATGGAAAATAAATGAAAGAAAACAAATGGCACTGGAATGGAAAATAAATGGATTTCATTTCTCTAAGGGTAAACTTGTCAACAAAATTGTATCGATGATATTCACAGAATATTGTTATCGTATCAGCACAGACGATGAACAATTAAGAAGAAACAAGAGAATTGAATGTTATTGTTTTTTTCTATCATCCTACTGTAAACATGCCTTTACCATGGTGAAGGGCACATATCATCGTCATTTTTTAGTGTAAAGTTTGGCCATGTGGTCAAATCTACATGTGGCATTATCAAATATTCTATAAGACAGCCTTTATCTAAAACAGATTATTTGTAAAAGAAAACACCAAATTACCTGGGTAATTACCTTGTTTGGCCGTGATTCTCAGGGGATTAACACTAATTGTTTGCACATACCTTAAAGTCGCTTGTCGTCATCCGGCCGCCACTAATCAGTACAGGTAGAGGTTACATATGTACGTGATGAGCAATTGGGGAAATTTTTGCTATCAATTAATGGTACTGCTCTATCGGAGATTAATTATCAAAATTTTCGAAATGTTAAAAACAAACCTATCATACATGGCTATTTGAACAAATTATACTGATTTAGAAAAAATTCAAAACCAATTAACACAATCAAATCAACTATCGAAAGTCGGCGACTATCATCACATCACTATAGGTAATTAAAGGCCATACAGAATTGGACATTTTTAGAGCCTACATAGGGAAAAAAAGATACCATTTTGAATTGGGAACGGGGCCAATATATAGCCCTAGGGATCGACAGCCCCGGTATATTACCAAAATGGTTGTATTTTGCTTAATTATTTCCCACTTTTTGTTATAATCAAGATTTTCCAATGCATCGATTCGATATCAACAGAAATTACTCATACAAATGTTCAATATTCCTATTACTGAAGAGAGCTGCGCTGTACATGCACCCAAAATATTCGTGCTCTCTCTATCCTGAACTGAAAACAATCTTGTGCAACAGAGAAGTCAGTTGCCTGAAACTAACCCCCCCCCCCTCCCCTGGTCTTGGTGGAGAGTTCACTGTTCAGGGCCAAAAATGAAAAGCTGAAATATTATTGTCCCTAACCGGTGGGTAAAATCTAAAGAAAATATTAATATATTTTGTTAAGAAGATATTGTATATGGAATAAACTTACCTAAAGGTTTCATCTACGTGATGCTGGATGTTTAATCAATCTGTTGTGTGTAGTACTTCGTCACCGCGACTCTGAAGACGTCCATTACTCTTTTAGTTAGGTCACGTGTCACGTGTAGCCGTCAATGTGAGTTTAGGGACGATATCATAACCTACCTTTTAAAGTTGTGTACATGCATCGTTTAAATCGGTAAATGTCTATAATTATATAATCATCATTCAAATTGAAAAAATTCTTATTGGTATATCAAAGTACGTACTTATCAATCACCTTATAAAAACAAGAAATCTTAATTCAGGATACATTAATTTTGAGCCGACCCTGTTTACAATCTAAAACGTGCAACCGAATCACATGTGTTCAGCTCCGTAATATTTCGTATTTTCCTGAGTAGCAAGCTGCATTAATTCTTTAAAAAATAACTTGAAAGGGGTTTTTTTTTATTTACAATTTATTCATCAATATTATTTATACCCTTCCATTGGAACAAAATGTCGCCGGTATAACGAAAAAGAAAAACACAATTTTTCAATAACAGAGAAAATGTAAAGCATTCTGACAATTTTTCTTATGAAGTTTTTACTGTTTGGCCGAATGTATTTTCAAAAATTTCTAATATCGATTGTCAGTCAATTTTCTCATTTTCGTTCAAATTCTTAACGCTATTTAATTCACATGATTAAGTTGGAGCAAGATTTTTTTTTCAACAAGTGATGATGTGCAATATATTAGAATATTTGTGTCTTACCAATACAGAAATTCTTCATTTTTATTCAAAACTCTTATTTTTATGAAAAATTTAATTCACTTCTAAACAGAGAGATAGAAGTATTTTACAATATAATCATCTGAGTAACCAAAATATATACATAAGGCACAAGTAAGAGGATTTTCTAGACAAATTTTCGATAGAATTTAAGTTGGGGAAAATTAAATTAGACTCTATGGTAAATGTATCTATTAATAGTGATGCATTAATATTGATAAAATATTTAAGCCTCTAAGAAGCCGTTTTTCCATTTAACATGCATTCTTTTGATGTTTTCAAATATGAACTTTGCCATTTCAAATTAATGTTTTAATAGAAAACTATATGGCGAGCGAAGTTTTATTTAATGCATAAATTGAAAACTGCGGCGAGCGAAGTGAGCCGGAAAATTTTCAGGAATTTTTAGCGAAATTATATGGTAATTCTTTAAATTCAGATTACTTGTGAGAGCAAGATTATTTTTTTCTGACACACCATAAGCAAATTAATTTTTTTTCATCAAAATTCAGAGCAAAACACCCAATCCCCCCTCCCGTGCCTAAATGATAGACAGTTAATTCATTTTGCAAGGTTGAAGGTCCTGGGTGCAGTTGCCCGCTCAACTGATATTTTTGTTTGAGCCCCTGGCCCCAGGGTCTTAGAAAATGGGTGTGGTCATTTTCTCCTATACTATATACTCTATATTATATGTAACCTTGTGGTTACCATTTCTCAGAAAATATAAAGGATTCTTGCAAGGGTAAACGTATATGTATATATGGCCTAGTTGTGCATCAGATATTTTGTTTGAGCCCCTGATCCCCAGGGTCATAGAAAATGTGTATCAGTGGCGGATCCAGCTTTTTAGTAGGAGGGAGGGGGCGTAAAGAATTGGCGAGGGTCTAGGGACCGCCTAGGTCCAAAGCGGGTCCAGGGCGAAGCCCTGGTAGGGGGACCAGGAGGGGGGGGGGGGGCTTCGGCCCCCCGGAAGTTCTTGAATTTCCGCAGGACCCGTTTTCGTGACTGTAATTGATTAAAGAATGAAAATTGGTGCATTTAACAATTACGTGTATATTCACTAACAGGTAGTTAATATTCACTAATATTTACTATTTTTTGATTGAAAATGATAGTTTTACCCATGATTGGACAATTTAGGGGGGGGGGCGTACGCCCCTTGAATCCGCCACTGTGTATGGCCATTTTCTCATATATGAATCTATGTAATCTTGTGGTTACCATTTCTCAGAAAGAATAAATGATAGAAAGTTAATTTCTTTTGCAATGTTAAAGGTCTAGGGGGCAGTTGCACCTTATATTTTGTTTGAGCCTCACACTGAAAAATCAAATTCTATCATTTTCAACGATAACGTCAGTTTTCAAGAAAATTCCATGTATAATTTTTTTATATCATAACGATAAAATAGAGAACGACTATTTATAAATGTTTTCACTGAAACTTATGCCATCCAGTCTTGGTGTCTCAACTTTTCACGGGAGGTATTTATAAACTATATTATACTAAGTATATGAGTAAGGGAAAAACAAGATGCTGAACATTGTGGAGGTACAATTTCCTGAATAGTTTATACTTTGGAAAGATGATATCGATATAGTTATATGTACCGAACGTACGACGAATTCACTATCAATTGATATGATTTACTTTTGACTATCTCTGTCTGCCAGTATTGATTAGCACCTATTTTCAAAAGGTCAATTTGAGCAAAATATTGCATATTCCATATTGTTTGTTTCAATAATTCTGCTTCTACATCAGTCTTCATTTACGTGTTTTTAGAAAAGAATAAAACATTTTATTTTCTAATTGTGAACAAGTACAATATTTTTCTACATTTCCTTTAACCCCCCCCCCCCCCCAAAAAAAAACAGGGGGAAAGGGGTGTCGATCGGCGGCCACACACACCTCGATTTTCAATAACAAGTAACAACATCTTATGACGCATTTTCAAAGTATTTTTGTAAGTGCAGTTAATTCTCAGATCCGTCAGTTGGCTTGTTGACACATTTTCATCAACACTACAGCTGTTCAAAAGGAAACGGGTGGACCTAAGATTTTTTTTTTTACAAAAACATGATTCGGGGAGGGGTTTTAAGATCTTATTTTTACTTGAGGAATATTTGCAACCCCCTCCCCTACCCCTAAAAGATCCAAAACAAAACAAACTGAAAACAAGAGGCTCAGGAGTCACATCGCTCCACAGGGGTGAGGTATCATCGCTTGGTCACAAACCCTTTCCTCAATACAAACCCTTCTATATATGTCTATATAAAAAAAAACCCCAAAGGGCGGACACTCTCTTTGTACTCGATCGTGGCTTCCTCTTTTTTCCTTCCTACAGGCTAAACCCACGGTCCATTTGATACGATTTTTTGGTTTTGTTATCTCAAGATGAATGTATAAAACATACCCAAATTGAAAATTCAACCTAAAAGATGCACCGGTCGAATGAACAGAAGATCGATAGAAGTGGAAGACACGATATACCAGAAGGGTTTGCATTGAGGAAAGGGTTTGTGACCATGCGATGATACCCACCCCTGTGCATTGCTCATAAAAGCTTTCAATGAAGGTGATACAATATACATTTATATATAATTCTACCATCCACATCGTCTCGCGAAAAAAAAAAAAAAAAATGAGAGCGCCTCCACCGGCAGTTGCCAAAAAGAAAGGCGGGGGTGTGACTTTTGAAATTGTATTTTTAAAAAGCAAACTACTGTTCAGAAATAGCCCAAAGACACCCCAAAAAAACACCGATTTGAACGCATTTTTCTAAATTTTCTCGTGTTTCATTCGTTTTCTCGTGTTTCATTCGAACTCAATACAACGATCGCTAATAAAGCGCGAGCAGTCGATTGGAAAGAACTTCCAATATCTTTATGTGGATGTAAATATAAGTATATAGGGAATTTCATTTTCACATCTCAAGTTTACGGTTCATCGTCTGCTGACATCGAATCATATGCGTTATCCCATCTAAATTCAGCTCAAATACGCTCCAGAGGAGGTCAGTAATTTGCTTCATTTTTCAAATTTTTCTCGGGGGAGCCCCCGAATACCCTTCAATGGGATGGGTAACATGTTTCCATACTGTCCCCACTTGACCCTTCGGGTCTCGCATGTTACCCCCCTAAAAAAGTGTCTGTGCCCCCGGACAGCTGAAGTTCTTGGTCCAACCCTTCTTTAGACGTCCACATCGAAAACACCCAGGCTACGCCCCTGCCAGCAGTAAAGGACAAATTATTTTATTCAGAAATCTTTATTAACCAGCAGCCTGTTTCACACAAATACTAATGAAAATTTGTAGGAGTTTTCGTAACTTTTGATCGCTTACACTTCTTATAAACTAAAACTCGCAATGTTTTGTTTCTGAATTTATGTTTAATATCTTAAAATAATATTAGAAAGCGATATATAATCTAATTTGAAAAAAAATGGATGATGAAAGTTACGAAACTTCCTGAAATTTTCGTAAGAAATTTTGTGAAAATTGGCACATATCGAGACAAATTAACCCAGACTCGCCCTATATATTGGAAAGGGGATCGGTCCTTTCTTTGTCACATAAAATCAGTGTCAACCAGTTTAAACATATTTATTCATGAAAGATCATCATAACATGTAATATACAGTAGATAGATATAGGATTGGAAAGAAAGCTTTGAAGCTAATTTAAATTCTTCTCCATTATAACACAAACTTGGTAGAGGGCCTTGAGTGTCTTGCTTCCTGTAAGTGATGGTACAAAACAAATGCTCTGATCACAGAAAATATGGATAAGAAATATAAAGCCATACCCTTCACTGTTCAGTATAGACCAACATAGATTTTCTAAGTAGGTTAACGTTCAAGGTCAAGGAAACAAGAAAATGAACAAGTATAAACTTTTCTATTAAAATTTGGCCATCTGAAAACATCAAAATATATCGAGTCAAGTCAATAGGAAAGCAAGATGCGCTTGTACTGATCACATAAAACTTCAGTACCTTTCACTGTGAAGGAGAAAAGGTTGTATGTGGTATTTCAAAGCAATACTGACCACAAGAGTTCCTTCAATTTCAATTCAAAAGCAATATAAAACAAAAATTAATGTGTTTGTGAAACATCGATGTCTCGGTGACATCAAAGAAATAGTAATTATAACGATTTCTACGGAAGACCATAGGTGACAGGTATGAGTTATAATTTATCTGGCGGATAATAATGTGGCGACCGCCACTTTTAAAATTTATGCTACATAATTATCTGGCTACCACCACGTCTTGGGTGCTAAATCCGTCCTTTCTTTAAGCATCTTTAATATGGCAGCCACTAGATAATTATGTGGTGCTTCATACCTTTCACCTACGCTCTTCCGTAGATTTCAAGGGTCAATGATCACTTACCAGCGTAACCCTATCTATTTATGCCCAATAAAAAGGTTGTTTAAAATGAAGGTCAAAATCACAGGATCCATTTGAAGTTTGTTGGGTAGTTCAAACTCCAAGGTCAAGGTTGAAATTTATTACTGGGTATATAGCGTGGCGCGCAATGTTAATGGTTTTTGTCACAGAATTAAAAAATAGGACAGAAAGACACAAGCGGTTGCAGATACTAGTATGTCGAAAATGTTAAACATTTAAGGCAGGGGGACAGACAGACGACGGACACGACGGACGGCGCGCTATAAGGATCCATTGGCTGCTATATATTACGATGGAAAGACATCGATGTTTTCAAATACATATTTGATGGAAACTCTTGATTCCCCAAAATTTTGGTAAAATGCAATACAACGATTGGCGAGGAGTCGAAAATGAGCAAGCCTAGCAGACCCTACGGCGCAAACCCTTCGACCGGGTCCAGAAATCCCATACATACTACAGAGATTAATCTACAATTTGATCTAAATGGGTCCTCTGGACCCAATGAAATTTGACCAATGGGTCCCGAGCCAAAACAATGGGTCCCAGTAGAATTTTATGGGTCCCATAAATCGTCTTTTTTTCGCGGCGTCCTACGTTCGCGAATACAAGTGTGATGAATGGCTTGGAGCAATGCGGCAATTTATGCCCGCGAGATCGTTATATTCCAGAAAAAAATTATTTGAAATAAAACGGGTATCTTCCAAACTTCAATCTATATAGTCAAATTTGTCAAATTAAGTAATTTATTCTTTATTTACGCAAGTGAGGCTTCGTACATGAGTATAGTAAAACATCCAAACATACCAGGTGTAGGACTCGGACGGTACTTACTACACTTAAGTGTGAATTAAACGATTTGAATTATTGATTCATATTATCCTGCAAAGTTTACCTTGGAAGAATTTTTCATAAATACATTGTATATATTACACGAATGATAAGAAGTTAGACTCGCATCGGACCACATACAACTATTATATCGAAAAAGTTTGATGCCCAACAATACTACGGACATGATCAACCTTCTATGAGGTTTCAAAAAGTGTATAAAATATACTAGTAAACACGATACATGAATAATACACTACCAAATTTCTCGACTCTGAAAGTTTTATGTAAACAATAAACTAAAGGGGACGCATTATACGAGAGAATAATGCGTTCGGTGGGACGCAGCGATCAAGAATCAATGGGTCCTGAGCGATTTTTATGCGTCAGAGACGCAGGACGCAGAGGTAGATTAATCCCTGCATACTATGTTCATTTCGGTGAACGACAAAGGACCTCAATTGGTCTACCAGATATAGTGACCTTGCATGCAGTGTTTTGGAGGATTCAAAATTGTGGCCATCGAATAATAGTACTCGGAAGTAATTCGGATCAACGACAGTCTGAGAAAAAAGAATAAGAACTCGAGTACTTACTTCTTGTGAGGTTTTGTTTTCTTGGTTTAGTGGCATTTTGTGAGACTGTTGCGGAGAAATCGAATGATAAACAGTTTTCCCCCCAGTTCCAATCCCCCGTCGCCGAGAGTATGAAAAGATAAGTTGTGGTTTAAAGAATGAGCGCTAAATTAAAACCTACCTTCCTTTACAGTTATAATATTAATCCTGGTCTTGACGTCATGGTCATCTGCAGTGTCGTTCAATGATATTTCCAGGACACATAAAATGTGTTGGTCTCGACTAATGAGCGCGCGGCTAATGAGCGAGATATCTATATATTTTTTAAAATATTTTTTTTCAAATATCCTATTACAAAAAACTAAAAGTAACTTCGCTTAGATCTTCAAACAGGACTCTGAATCCAGTATACGTGAAATAGGGATCGAGTGTCTTTGACAATAACTAAGAATATTTCTTTTCTTCAAAATGACCTTTTAGATCTACACGTGTAGATTTCTCACGTGGTTAGCAAAATACCATATACGGCACGTTCTATATGTGCAACAATGCATTAAAACGCAGCGGTCATAATATTCTTGCCCGGCAAGTGACAGATAATCCACGTAGCTCCGTACAGAAATAAGAATATCGTGTTGTTTTTCCTCTTCTTTGCCTTTGGATGTTTCCTTTATATGTTTGCTGGATTGCGATTTTCGAGACAAAATGCATCAGTTATTTTATCTCAATGAATGGGCTCATATAACTTTGCCACTGTATTGACCTTGAATTCATAAATACAAGTGTCTTTTTCTAACTTTCGATTCTGAATCATCAAAGATACCAGTTGTACTACACGCATATTGACAGATCTTAGATGAAATATTTCTAATATTTTATTTGTTTATTCTTTTATAAGAGTCAACATACAACAGAATTTCTGACAAAGATATGTTAAAAACGATCTTCGTGTAGAAATGCCCAAGACTGACATCATAGAGACAATGTTGATGGGTCGGAACTGTTCATTCACCTTAGTCATTAAATCGAACTTTCTAATCGACATCATCATATCCTTAATTTACATTGTCTGTATATTTATACATGTATATAACATTCTGTAAAGGAGTAACAAACAAAAGCTTTAATTACATACACAAGTTAAACATAAAATAACAACAGTCCAGCTTTATTGTCTATTTCTTCTTCTTTCCTCCTTTCTTGCCTTTCTTTCCCTTCTTTCCTTTCTTCTTCTTGCTATATGGACCAAATCCCTTTCTAACCATAACCCCTCTCCACCAGGATTGTAACTGTATAACAAAATCAAAGGGTTAAAGCTCGCCTGGTCCCAGCAAAAAGTGAACACAATGAATATTCAATTTACGTCATTACATATTACCCAAGAAAAAGAACTATGAATGACAAATTTGGCTTCATGACATTTTGTAAACATTTCTTTTTTTTTCATATCAGCGAATATGTTTAATATCCATGACAAAGAACTACTAGTATGCAAATTTTCATTAAGCAAGCGGTTATCTAAGAAAATCGAAAACTCAATCAAAACCATGCTAAGTCTTTTCATCCACAATATTAGTTTGTCCAACAAAGGTGTAATCCTCGTATTATCTCAGTACATACCCGTATAGCATTTTTGAGTTCGATGGCCTCCTGGTCAGCCTTACGTCTGGCCTTCTCCTTCTCTATCCTGTCTTCAACTACGACCTGCTCATACTCCTTGTACTAAAACAAAAACAAAAATTACCTTAGGTTGAGTCATGACCTTGAACGTCGGTCATAGCATGACCTTGAACCGCGGTCATAGCATGACCTTGAACCTTGGTCATACCTGTTGGTAATGGATAAAGGTCACAAAAGACTTTATAGACTTGTCCATGACATGACTTCCTTCCCTCTGCATGAATTTCAATAAAATTTCACACAATTGTTTGGTCATGACCTTGAACAAAGGTCAAAAGTCAAGCAAGGTCACAGAAGAAAATGGAAAAATTCTTGTCTGGGGCATAACTCCCTCTCTCCATGGATTAAAAAAAATACGGATTTATTACTTAGGACCCAAGGGTGTGGTGTGGTCTTAAATCAAGGTTATAGAACTAAGGTATAGATCACAACAGACTTTGTCCAGGCATATCGTCTTCCCTCTGCATACATTTCCTTAGGGTGTGTCATGACCTTAAGCTGAGGTTATAGGTAAGGGGTGAAAGTCACAATGGACTTTATAGGTTCAACCTTATCTTGACATAACTACTTTCCCTCTACATGGGTTTCAATAATATTCTCACAATTGTTACTAAAGACTAACAAGAGCCCCATGTGGCACAACGCTCACCTGCACACTCTAACCACACTGACAATGCATAACGATACATATTGTAGTTGTACTTTACCAGGGCAGATCGAGATTTTTCGTGTTCAAATGAAAGTATCTATAGGTATCATCAGGATGTGTAGAAATTGATGTAAGAAAGACAACTCTTGCATATTTAGGAATATAAATTCCCTATCACTTTTTTGTACTTAAAAAGAAAAAAAAAAAAACACATAGTGTAATCAAAGATTACTAAGCTCGCCTCATGGCAGCATACTATCATGACAGCAAACAGAAAGGAGTCAAAGATTACACAGTTTTGAATTTGAAAACCTGTCCTACTGAGAACCAACAAAAATGATACCACACAAAAACAAAATAGAAAAGGGAAGTAGAGTATTTCATTTATTGACCCAAATTTTGCACGAATGGGTGTACTCTATAGATACCTAAACCTTCCTAACATGTGCACTCAAGCGGAAAATGTAGGTCATGACCTACATTTGAATGTAGATTTGTGATCTACTCTTAAAAAGACAAATCTTATGTGCATGTTTGGCCTTCCTTCCTAGCACTTATAATAAAGAAATAAAACTTCTTAACATTGATACTTAAATCTTCCTAACATGTGCACTCAAGCGGAAAATATAGGTCATGACCTACATTTGAACGTAGATTTGTGATCTACTCTTAAAGACAAATCTTATGTGCAAGTTTGAACTTCCTAGCACTTATAATAGAGAAATAAAACTTCTTAACATTGATACCCAAATCTTCCTAACATGTGCACTCAAGCGGAAAATATAGGTCATAACCTACATTTGAATGTAGAGTTGTGATCTTCTCATAAAGACGCATCATCTATGCAAGTTTGAACTTCCTAGCACTTATAATAGAGAAATAAAACTTCTTAACATACTAGTGCGGACGTCGACGCCGACGACAGGGTGATAGCATAAGCTCCCTCTCACTTAGTGAGGTAAGCTAAAAAAGAAATAAAATTGAAGGGAAAAAAAGCATTTAGAATCTTAAATGTGTCAAATATTTAGTGAATGAGTGCACAAAATCGTACATTTTTTTGTGCTATTCAAATGTTACTCAAATGGAAAATGTTCAAAAATGAGCATTTCTGAAAAAGTCAGAAACATGGCAAAAATTTGACTTCGAAGTGGAAACAAAAATTACAACACTTCTTGAGACATCCTTCTAGATCATTCTGATGCTTTTGGTTTCTTGAATTGTGCTTCTGTTCTGAAGAAGAAGCTTGTCAAAGAAGCGAACCCTCTATGACCTACATTTACCTGTGGTGGCACCACCTGTTGACAGATCCAGACAAAAAACAACAACGCTTGTAGAGAGCCATAAGTACTACATTCCTATCAAGTTTAATCGAAATCCCTTATGTCAAACATTGAACAACTTAAATGTGTCAAATATGAAGTAAATGAGTGCACAAAATCACACATTAATAGAGTTATTGAAAGAAAAAGTTAAAAAATGAGCATTTCTGACAAAGTCCAAAAACATGTAAAAAATGCGTCAAAAATTTGACTTCGGAGTGGAACCAAAAATAATAACACTCCTTAAGACATCCATCTAGATCCCGATGCTTTCAATTGTAGATACACACTTCTTAAGACACCTGTCTAGATCATCCTGATGCTTTCATTTTGTCGATACATGCTTCCGTTCTGAAGAAGAAGTTTGTCAAAGGAAGGTACCCCCGTGACCTACTTTTGCCTATGGCGGCGCCACCTTTGGACGAATCCGGACGAAAAACAACAGTACTTGTAGGGAACCATTAGTACTTCAGTCCTACCAAGTTTCATGAAAAGCTATTCAGCGGTTCTGGAGAAGAAGTTGAACATGTGAAAAGTTTACGGACGGATGACAGACGAAGCGGTATGACAATAGCTCAGGTGAGCTGAAAAGGTCTGAACCAAGGTTGAAAATCAGGGTCACGATAGACTTTGTGGGTAAATTCTTGTTCAAGGTATAACTCTTTCCCCTTTGCATGGATTTCAATTATTTTTCACAGAATTGTTACTCGGTCAGGACCGAAGGGTGAGACGCGTGCATGAATCAAGGTCATAGGTCAGGTCACAATAGACTTCATGGGTATTACAGGGCATAACTCATTTTCCTCTGCATGGATTTTGATCATTTTTACAGAATTGTTACTTAGAACCCAAGGGTGTGTCGTGAACCTGAAACAAATTCAAGGTCACAATTGACTTTTTATGGGTACAATCTTGTACAGGGGTGGTGGGTGTTAAAATTCGTCCATTTAGGGCATATCTAGTTAAGTTAAGTATAAGCTATGACAGCTATAATTGTACAAGCTTCAGTAGTGGCGCTTTAACAAAGTGATTAAAAATGTTTCTGTTTGTTTTCATTTTGATTGCCAAAATCTTGTATTTGGTTGTTTTGTACATATGATTGAGCAAGACTGCAAAAAAAAAAATCTTCATTTATGGTTAATAAAGAAACGGCCACTCACCAATTTGGTAAGTTCTTGAAGCCTATCCAGATCCTTAGCTTTTGACGCTTTGAGGACATCTAGTTCATGTTGTTTGGCTTCCACGTCCTTTTCATACTTCTCCATCCAAATATCCACCTTCTTCTCTAACTCCTGAATATATATAAGGTTTAATTAAGATTACGATTGTTTTCTGACATGTATGATGGTACAATGTACATTTGTATTTTTTCTTTTTAACAAATTCCTTGTTTACTTCAAATAATCAGTACAAATACATGGCGCAGTATTGACTGACCTCTTGATGAGTTCTGAGGTAGGACTCTATCTCCTGATTACATCTCGTCTCCTCGTCTATCTTATGCTTAAGATCCTGTAAAAGATTCACATGTGATAAGTGTATGTCTACAACACACCAATCAAAGTTACAATCACTACAGACTGTGTGTAACCATCTCTTTCATTTAAGTACTAGTATCTATAGAGGGGTTTGAGAATGGTCTTGACGACCACCTCCCAACAGAATCTGTCAAATACACATATTTTTTTCATATTTTAACCCCATAATTTCACTAGGCTTGATCGAGCTTGAACACCCCTCCCTCCATTTCCCTTTAGAATTTTATTCTAGATCCACGAATAACGTGGCAGCTAACTTACCTCTATTTCATCTTGCATGGCCTTTTCACTGATCTGACATTTTTTCTGTGTTTGGGCCACAGCCACCTCAGCACTTTTCTTCAGGTATTTTCCCTCCATCTTTGTCTTAGCCGTCATCTCCTGCAGCTGGTCCTTGAAGTGGGCAATCATATTATTCCTCTGTTGAAGCTCTACTTCCTTCTCCTTTTGAATGTCTATCAACTTCTTCTGGAGCATCTTTACTCTCTTCCTTCCATCTTCCTCTCTACAATACACAACTCATTCTTCAAATCGACCAATACTAAGTAAGATGCACAAGTATCGTGTTCATTTTTTAAAAAACTAAAACTGTCTTTATACATCAATGCATTGAATAATGCAATTATCTGGTAAAGGTTAATTTCTGAACAAAAACTAAAAACACTTCATCCTAATGTCAATAAGCAAAATAATATTAATGGCCGATGCGCGATGATGACAAAATTTGTCGATGATGACGAAGGTTGACATTTTTAATTCAACCTTGTCAAATATGAGTACTTACTTTGATATGGTTTCCTGTAGTCTTGCCTTTCTGTCTTTCTCCTTACGTACAGCCTCGGACAAGGACGCAAATGTACAGTTCTGAATAAGCTCCGATAACGTATCTGCCATTACACTCTCAACAAACATCCTGAATTAGAAAGATCCCTTTCTTAATTTGGTATGAAAGCCTATCACTTTCAATTCAAAAGTCATGGCCAAGGTTTGGTTTAACGACAAATGGACGAACAAACAGAAAGGTCAAAACTATATGCACCCGAATCTCCAATAACCATATAACATGATTGTGTAATATACTTTCAACAATGTAGCAGGGCATTTTTTTTATCCAAACGGTTGATTTAAAATTCGTCTAAAACACGAAGTTTACATAGAAAAAATGAAAAAATAAAGCCTGTGCTTGTGAAACACGAATGCCCCCGGTGGCATCTTTGTTAATATAAACACTATTTGTGAATGGTCAAGGTAAGGGTCACTGGGGTTAAAATTTTTTGGTATCAATGGAGAAATCTTGTGACGAGGAATACACATATGAAATATCAAATCCCTATCACTTTCCATTCAAAAGATATTCCAAATGTTAATTATATAAAAGTTTCTGTAAAGTAGGTCAAAGGTCAAAAACAAGGTAAAAAATGTTGGTATCAATAGAAATATTTTAACATAACGAATACACATGTGAAATATCAAAGCACTATAACTTACCATTCAAAAATTATGCCCAATGTTAAAGTTTTTCAGAAGTAGGTCAAAAGTAAAAGTTATGATCACGAGGTCAACCCTTTTGGTATCAATAGATAGGTATTATCAATAGGAATACACATGTCAAATATGAAAGCCCCATCACATACCATTCAAAAGTTATGCAAAATGTTAAAGTTTTTCAAAAGTAGGTCAAAGGTCAAGGTCACGAGGTCAAAAATCTTGGTATCAATGGATAGATCTTGTCACAAGGAATACACATGTGAAATATGAAAGCCCTATCACTTCCCATTCAAAAGTTATGCCCAAGGTTAAAGTTTTTGAAAAGTAGGTCAAATGTCAAGGTCAAGGTCACAAGGTCAAAAATTTTGGTATCAATGGAAAGGTCTTGTCACAAGGAATACACATGTGAAATATGAAAACCCTATCACTTCCCATTCAAAAGTTATATTTTTCGGACAAACAGACAGACAGACAGACAAACAGACTAACAGACAAACAGACGGACAGGGCAAAAACTATATGCCCGCGAATCTTTGATTCCGGGGGCATAAAAAGAAGCCACCCCTTTTAAGTGACTTTGCACATACAGTTTCTTAGTAAAGTACGATGTGAATTTGACATTGGTCATGTTACCTTTGGACAATGTAGGTCCCGAGTTACGGTTACTTAGTTACGACATACTGAAACGTACATACGGTTCAGGAATTTTATTAGCTTGTGCACTTTCATCAAAATAGTACTGAATGACCATGCCATTGGTCACATGACATACGACAGCATTTACAATTTCATAAAAACAGTACAAGGTGATGTAAAACATATATGTGATGAGCAACAAGATACTAAACTAGATGGCTACTGTTGCAAGCAACAGACGGATTCCTCCTTTATTAGACCTTCCTCGGAACTGAAGTGTTGAAATCCGAAGAAAGATGATGAAAAAAGAATAGTTGCTTTAGTACCTTATTCACTTCAGCAAATGAGTCAAAAGAGCTTAAGTCTAACTTGGGACTCTTATCTATTTATCGACAAAAAAGAAGAAAAAGACGATAAATACCTTTCAAGTTTAGGAAGGCTTTAAACTCCTATATCTATTCTATCCATTTTGAATCCTTTTAAATTACTATCCCAAAAAGAATTGCACAATGAATTAGCAATGAGAAAATTTCTATAAATAGAGAATGACAACAGCATGAAAGTACAGACAAGTAATGCTACTAAGATAAAAAAGGAAACAGAGAACAAGAATAAAAGAGTTATCTATCTTACTATGTAAAGTTCAAATAAGAAGTACTACTTCTGTGAAGAATAAATATTTAAGAACAAAATCCTATCAATCCTACAAAAGTAAATGTTTGTTATGACCTTGAAAAAGTTTATTTGACCTTGAACCAAGGTCATGGATGAAAGATAAGCATTTTAGTTAATTCTCATCAAGATTTCTTTTTATCTATTCAAAGCTCAATATTTCATCAACAAAAGTCGGTTGTGACCTTGAAATCGAACAAATGACCTTGGGTCAAGGTCAAGGTGAAAGGACTTGATGCAAGGAATATTTGCGTCAAGTTTTAACTCTCAATGTCAAATGGTCTTTGTTCTATAGAAAAAATTTTGTTGTGACCTTGAGAATGAGAATTTGACCTTGGGTCAAGGTCAAGGTGAAAGGGCTTGGATCAATGATTGTATTTGTGAAGTTTGAACTGTCTAGGTCAAATAGTCTTTGTTCTATAGGCAAAAGTTTGTTGTGACCTTGAGAATCATAATTTGACCTTGAAACTAGGTCATCATCAATGACTACCTATAAGTAACCTACCATCCAAGTTTCAACTCAAAATCTCAAAAACTGTAGAAATTGGCACTGTGCCAATTTAAAGTTCCATTTTCAACTCAAAATAGCACGAAAACCGTAAATATTTTATCGAGCATGTAAGCGTATAAAAGTTTGCAAATTTCCCAAAGAACAATATAAAACAAATTTCGTTAAAATCGCACAGTTAGTTTAGGAGTTATAAGGTTTTAAAGATTTTACCTTTGATGACCTCTAGCAGGGGCATATGTGAACTTTTCGACAAGAAAAAAAATTTAAATTTAGATCTTCATAGGCTCTTTCACATGGTACTTTCCATTTTTTCATATGATGCTGTACTTTTTTGTAAAGTGACCGGAACGGTTTGTGGGTAAGAATAATAATAATAATAAGAATAATAAGAATAAAGAAAAGACAATACAATAACAGAAAGGATTCCGACGGAAATCGGAATCCTTAATTATGAAAGCGATTGGATACACTGTTCAAGAGATATATCCAGAACACTATGGCACGAACAATTTCACGAAAAATGTTGTAAGTGACCTTGACCTTGGTCAAATGACCTTGGATCAAGGTGAAGTGAAACCTTTTGGTCATGAACAACAACATACTAAGATATGAAAGTATTCCGGTAAATGATCTAACAGATAATGCCCGGGTACCATTTGTGACAGACGGACGCGAATGCAAAAACAGTCTCTTCCCGTAAGGGGGAGGGGAGGACATTAATGTAATACAATGCAGGAAGTGAAAAAGAAAATGCATTGACAAGTTCAACCTTCCAAACGCACTGTGACCTAAACATTTTGAATATTCAGCAATATGTAGGGCCATGAAAAGTTATCATTGGGACAAAACTTGGCCTTGCAGGCTTAACCATTGAAAGCCTTATGAGCCACATGCAAGGCTCGAGACAGATACGAGTAGCATAACTTTGTGAAAACCATGGTCAGTTCCATTCATACAATAAATTACGACCTGTCAAAGGTTTAAACCAAATTATGCACTATGACCTTGACCTATATTGTCTTTATTCAAGGTTTCAACAAACGTCTTTGTACTGGGCAACAGAATGGACCTTTACCATCATGTGTATTTGGATTTTGACTAAGGGTCATCACACTTTGTACTATTCGGCTCATTGAAGGCTATGAAAAGCTCTTACGTGATGTTTGACATATGAATGTGTCTGAAAGGCATGTCACATCCGCAAAAAGTCAGTCCGAATCATGCGAAAACGTCTGACAAAAATTCGTTCGGACTGACAAAAATTTCCAGTACTCATTGTCTGGACTGACAAATCTGCTGAAATGTCTGACAAGAGTGAAACAGATTCCGACAATCATTGCGGACCATTCAATCCTATAAAGGCTGTGAAATATTATTGAATAAGGTATTGTCACCTTTTTATCATTACCACAAGTTTGCAAATTATGAGTACTAGTGCACTTCATGACCTACACCACAGGAGTCCGGCACATTGTTCATTAAATCCCGTGGGTTAAATACCCTTTCAAGATTAAAACACCTGTTGTTCTAAAAGTGCTTGACTCTCAAACGTACATTACCCACGGAAAGGAAAGAGGAGTTAATGAACAATGCGTCGTACCCCTGTAACATATACCTTTGGTCAACTTTCCATAAGAAACACTTTACAAAATAGAAAGTGTCACCTTTAATAATTATATATTGCCCGGACAAAAGTGCAACCTTCGAACAAGAGACGTATCGTAAACAGATATATATCAAACAAAATGACTTATGTTAATCATAAAAAGATCAAAACGACTACATAAAATGGACATAGACCCTACTTTGTAAGGAAGAGGAAGGTTGTTATTAGGTCGATCAATATGACGATCATACATGATCAAAGGTGTATATAATCTGACGAGAGTACACTATACGTATTAGCCATCACGTGAATTATGGTCACGTTTAATTACTTATTCATATACAATCCTATTTTACAATATCGAAGAAAGAGTACGTTCTAATCTCACAATTCCTTTAATTTTAAATAATAAGAACCAATGAAATCATGAGAAAATCTGCAGAAAACATCAAAACCAACAAAGGAGTTCCACAAATATGACACGTGTACGTGCCTAAGGTAATACATCCTGTCTCAGCTGTAGACCTGTTACCATGGTAACTCTGTACGCAACTAACTAACAATAGGCTTCCACAGAAATGATAATATACAAGTGCAATTGAAACCCACGTTGTATCCCCTACAGGGAAAAGGAAAAAAATCACATTTATAAAATATTCATTTTTATCAATCATTTGAAAACATTTTTATATGATGTCGTGGTTTATGCTTCTAAAAACAAAACACACACACAAAAAAGAGAGAAAACATTGATAACGATTAAGAAAAAGCATGCTCATTGACGTCTTTTGTCATCAGAAATCACGTGCTTGTATCCAATTTGATCACGTGCATGTGTTTTATTTTTCGTCTAAATTTGTCTTATTAATTTAACATGAATGTTGATTTTTATTAAACACGGTGATTTAGACTTAAAAATAGCGATAAACTTCTACATATTAGTATTACCGTGAAAATAAAAAGATGAAAAGTAGCAGCTGCCTAAGATATCATATCGTTTTCTTAGCGCTGAAGTTCGTCCTAATTACTACTACATTTTTCTTGATCAATCGATTTTATGTAGAAGATACAACACCAAGGTTTGTATGATAATTTTAAAGACACATATTTCGTAGTAACCTTGGTCATATGCATGATAATAAATTTTGTCAGGAAGCTTTAAGCCTCATCTCAAGAATTTGTGGGGAGCTCAATACTACTTGTTGCACTGTTCACGTTGTAGAACCTTTCCAGACGGTGCACTAATTTTTTAATTGTGAAGCAATGATTGAATTAATGATTGAACAGAGACAGTAGTGTAACCCTTAGGTATTACTGGTTAGACACAGGAGCTCGATGCCAACAACCCTCGAGTCAATGACACCCGCCCCTTCCCATCTCTCTCTCTCTCTCTCTCTCTCTCTCTCTCTCTCTCTCTCTCTCTCTCTCTCTCTCTCTATAAGGAAATTCCTGTGGATCGTTGGCATCGATCTCCTTTGTGGTTTGAGTACGATAGAGTGAAAAGATAAGATTTTTTTGTGCCGATTTATAGGGGCATTCCTGTAATTTATAGTTGATAAAACCAAAAATTGACTTATCTCGGAGACAAAGAGGGATAACTCTTTCTACGTAACACAAAATTCTTTTTGGAGACAAAGAGGGATAACTCTTTCTACGTAAGGCAAACAATTTTTTTGGAGACAAAGAAGGATAACTCTTTCCAAGTTGCAAAAAAATCTTTCTGTATACCGCAAAGTTAACTAATTTCTAAAAGGGGAAATAAAATATATCTAAAATGATGAAACATGACAAACAGAATGAAAGTTACCCCAACATTTTAAAGGAGCTAATAAGATAAAACGTAAAATCTGTTATACGTTATACCTATATGGCATCCCATCGAAATCTGAACAATTTTTTTCATCTGTTTTGCATTATATTGCTAATATTTGGGTCAAAACTTGTCTTTTTCAAATAGAAATCAATAGATAACGGAAAAGTTTTTATTGAACATTGTTCCCCCCGGAGAAACAGAACGCCACTAACACTGGTGTATATACACGATACAAATTTTGGGGTAAACAGGAGGAGGGGGGGGGGTTTTACACTTTCCCAGAGATGAAACACAGAGCCATCAGAGATGACAGCGCTCACCTCGACAGCATCATTGTCCCATGACCAGCATCTGTACCTATATTGCACAAAGTACTTCCAGATGCATCACTTACACAAGTTTAAAGAAATTAAAGAAGGCTGGAAATGAAGATTCTAATTTTACCTTACCTGGTCAATCAAGCGTGAAATGTAGGTCAGATGCAGCACCTGTCCAGTGCAATGCAGTAAGCAACCTCAGATGCATCATCCACACAAGTTTTTTTTATTGATCTAAGACTTAAAATAGGCCAGAAATGGACCTGCCCCATTTTACTTAGCCTGGTCACTCAAGCGTGAAATTTGGGTCAGATAACATCTCCGTACCATGCATTGTAGATGCATCATCCATGAAAGTTTGGTTGATGTACATGTAGGACTTATAGTAAGGTGGGAATGGACCTGTCATATGCAGCCTCCTTACCATGCAATGTGGTCAGCATCCTCAGATGCATCATCCATGCAAGTTAGGTTGATAAAGGACTTATAGTAAGGCGGGAATGGACCTGTCCCATTTTACCTAACCTGCTCACTCAAGCGTGAAATGTTGGTCCTCTGTACCATGCATTGTAGTGAGCATCCTCAGATACATCATCCATGCATGTTTGGTTGATGTAGGACTTATGACAACGACGGGTCTATAGCATAAGCCCCCCTCTACTTCAACGAGGTGAGCTAAAAAGAAAAAAAGGAAGCGGTGTGCATTTTTATGGATCGATCCTTTAGACAATAAAATGTGGCAAATTTTACTATTTTCCTCTTTATTTCATAAAATTTTTTTCCTAAATATGAAAGAATAAAATGTACAAGAATTAGGAACGAAATAAGCAAGAGCAATGTTTAATTATGCGCCAATGTGCTAAAAGGCTTACATTGTAGGCTTGTAGCCAATGAATACAAAATGAGTTAAGTTCCTGATTTCATTATTTATAGAATAACTGTCTTTTGGAATGTGATTATACTGTGATAACCTACAATGGATACAGGAATTATGTTCCATAATGCGCGTTAGCATTTGAGAAGTTGAAAATGTGAAAAGTTTATGACTGACGGATGACGGACGGACACCACGCTATGACAATAGCTCACTTGAGCTTCGCTCAGGTGAGCTAATAAAAGGTCTTTAAATACATTATTTTTCAATGGTGATTAATTTTTTTTCTGCATACGAATTGACATGCGGAAGAAATACAGCACCGTATTCAGGGCTAAATATGGCCCTTATATTATCAGCTCCTTTAGTGACTGAGCTTTGCAAAATTATTAATAAATAATGTAAACTGCATGGAAAGGGGGGGGGGGGGGGGGTCTGGTGGTGGTAATTTTAGTAGTGCAAACACTTTCAGCTTCCTCCATATGAATTTTCTATGAAAATCTTGGTATTTTTTTTTTTACCTAATAATACTAGTAATTTCATCTCCATATGGAAATTTTCTAATTTAAGTCTTGATCCATTAAGGATATGAGGGAAATATAGTTTGAAATAAGAAATAAACATTAAACATATTTCTTTGCATAGTATATAGGACATATTTGAGAGCATTCCCTTGGCTGGCTAGCTAAGCTATCATGACATATAAGGAATAACAGACAACAGTGTTCACAAATAACTAAAGTATTGTTATGTTTCACGATCAATGTTTCTTTTATAATGTTTGACCTTTACCTTGGAGGTATCTTTGATCATCTCTTGGCATTTACCCTTATTACGGTCGAAACCCAGGAAAATTTGCAGATTTAAACATAAAGTAACAAAGTAAATGTGTTACAAATTCATGAAATATCCATTTCAGAAATGTTGACCTTGAAGCTAACCTTGATCACCTACAAGCATTGATTAATTTAATTTTAACATTTTGTAACAAAAGGATAGCCATTTGTGCATGAATGATGAAGAAATTACAGGCATTTACTGCCAATGTCAAAATTACGTTGAAACATGAAAAACATTATGTATGCATTACTTTCAGACGGGACGGTTCTTTATTCCTGATTACAGGAGGGAAATTAGGTTCTTTTGTGGAAAACATTATTCCACATACCTGTCTTCTTGAATCTTGGACATATTATCTCCTGTGAGTGGGTTTTGTCGTAAACTTCTCCCAAAAACATGGGTACTATTTTTTAGGTCAGCACCTGCTTCTATAACTTCTTTCTCTACCTCCGTAAGTCGCTCTATGTTACGTGTGTTATGGGCAAGATCCATCTTCTTGGCCAGTATAGTTTGGTACCTTAACTCAAGTTCTCTTTGACCAGAGACCAGCTGGTTTAACTCTGTGTTCACCATCTGTTCATAAAGTTGATATTTTTAAGTAATTTGTATTCAAATACTAGTACTAGTAAGTAGATTTTTAAAGAATTCTGCTACATGTATATATTAATTCATTCCATCTCTTTATTGTGCATGCAATAAACACTGTAAAAGCTAGCTGCAGTAACAGCCAATTACACTTGGTTTATTTGGTTGGTTATACAATGTATAGCCAAGTGCCGTTGGTCATGCATTTCTGCGGCTGTGTAAAAGCTGAATTATTGATTATTTTGATTTTATGCGATGCACATCCATTGATAAATTACATTTGTTTTTGTTTGCTATTACATGTAATTTATGTTGATAATTAATACATATATAATTACTGACCTCAACAGCTTCTAGTCTTGTATCAAATGCTGCTGGCATGATACGACCAAGAACTGAGAGTTGGTCTACACAGTCCTCGAGGACTGTAGCTATATGAATAGCATCAGTTCCCTTCAACATCTTGGATCTAAGAAAGAGACAAAATACACATTCATAAATATTTCATAAATCTGTGACAATCAATTTAACTTCATGATTACATGAGAGGAGCTTTAATAATCAGTCAGGGGCATCACTGATTTCAGTACTCTTTCAGAAATTACTAACATCAGTAATTTGGATTTTGACTTTACTTGCTGCTTTACCTCAAAATTACTAAATTCCATACTTTTTGTGCACATTCTTATTTCTCGAAATCCATTCCTGCGCATTTTCATTTTATGAGTTCATTGGGAGCAGAAAAGAAAGTACTACAAATCCATGGAATTAGATTTCCCTAAATAATGTAGTAAATGCAATTAAATGAACAAACTTTATAATATGACGGGATTTAATCATTTTTATGTGACTGATTTCTATCATTTTGCAAAATGAATATCATTGATCGTGTTTAATTACAAAGGAAATCGAAAAATAAATTATTAGTATCAGTCATTTCCAAAGCGGACTGAAATCAGTGATGCCCCTGACTGATAATAGGAAAATTAAAATGTAAAGAAGAAATGCAGTCGTTTGGACGTTAGAAAACATTTCTTTACCAACAGAGTGATAGATTTGGAACAGTCTTCCTGAAAGTGTAGTGTTAGCTAAAACCCTCTACTCCTTTTAAAATAGACTTGATAAGTTTTGGGCCAACCAACCAATGAAATATGATTTTGAGGCAGAGTATGTTTTTAAGATCGGAAGGGAGCCACGCACAGAAAGTACAGAAACAGAGCAGAATAAAATGGTGCAGCAGTGCCAGCGATCTGAACAACCATAAGTAACCATAAGTAAGTAAGTAATAATCAAGTGTCTGTCACTGTGATTCTGCCATTCAGTTCAGTTCAGTTCAAACAGTAGTTTCCTCCTTTGACTGAGGAGCACCCCCTAAGGGTTAGATAAGAGTGTTTTCTGAAGCTAAAAAAAATAAAATATAAGATAGCTAGAAATAAAACGATTTAAAATTGCTGTACAGCAGAAGTGCAGATCATGCTTGTCTGATATTGTCGCGTAAAATGTTTGATATAAAAGGGTTTAAGATAGTTTAAAATTTCTTTAAGAAACCTACAAGTGTTAAGATAGCGGATAAAAACGGTCTAAAAGTGCATGGGTTAAGATGAAGTATGGTGTGCATAAAAGACAGAGCAAGTGCAGGATGTTAGCTAAAATCTATTTGCTATTTAACTGCACAATAATTAAAATATTCAACTAATTCAATGACAATGGTATTATTTTTTCTGGCAATCAAGCACGCCCTGTATTACCGGTACCAGAATATGGCAAAAAGTTTTAAACTGAATATGTAAATTCTTTAGATTATTAACTTATTTAAAAACGTTTACCTTGTTCAAATTAGATGTTTATTTCGTTGATTCGACGTCTTATAGAAAATAAATTAACTGCTGGTGGACGCCATGATGTTTACAAGTTACTATGGCACATGTACTTCCGGTTTATCCTTATTCAAAGCCATTTCACACTGTGAGACATTCGTTATGTACGACCTAATTTCAATGGAAACTGAGAAGCTTCTTTACATTTTGTCTAAGCTCGCAACCTTTGATGAGATGGGATAAAACATTTGATTGGGTTTCAGCAGACGATGAACCGTATCTAAGACGAAGAAACATGAAATTCCCTGTATACTTATATGTACGCCCAAATAGTTGAAATACAGATGTTGGAAGTTCTTTCCAATCGACCGCTCGCACTTTATTAGCGATTGATGCGTTGATTCGAATGAAACATGAAAAAAAAATTGAAAAATGCATTCAAATCGGAGATATCTGGAGTGTCTTTGAGCTATTTCTGAACAGCAGTTTGCTTTAAATGCCATTTTATATGCAGTGGCGGATCCAGAGTGGCAAGTGGGGGGGTTGTATCGACCCAAAGGGTCGATTCGAGGCACGAAGTGCCGAGCGGGGGAGGGTACGGGAGGGGGTTGCCCCCTCCTGTAGGTGGGGGACCGGGGGGCCTCCCCCGGAAAATTTTTGAAAAAATTGAATAAAATGGTGCATTCTGGAGCACATTTTCTCCTTACCATTGCTTACCTTCTCGAATTTTTCCACTCAATTTATGTGGTTAATAAAGATTTCTAAATAAAATAATTTCTCCTTTACTGCTGACAGGGACGTAGCCAGGGTGTTTTCGATGTAGACGTCTATAAAGAAGGGTTGAACCAAGAACTTCAGATGTCCGGGGGCACAGACACTTTTCGGGGGATGACTTACGAGGTCTGAAGGGTCAAGTTGGAACAGTATGGAAATATGTTACCCATCCCCTTGAAGGGGGTTCCCGTGAAAATTTTGAAAAAAAATGAAGCAAATTGCTGACCTCTGGAGCATATTTGAGCTGAATTTAGATGGGATAAAGCATATGATTCGATGTCAACAGACGATGAACCGTATCTAAGATGAAGAAAACTTGAGATGTGAACATGACATTTCCTAAATACTTATATATGTATGTACGTCCATATAAAGTCTTTCCAATCGACCGCTCGCACTTTGTTAGCGATCGTTGTATCATGCGCGGATACAGCATTTTTGGTCAGAGGGGGTCCAAAATTTAAGGAAGTCTACCGATCATGTAGGTACATATATCGGTGCAAATGATGGGGAGGAGGCAATTTTGTTAGCTTTCCTTTCATGTTTATTTTCATGAAGAATTTGCGAGCGTAGCGAGCCAGAAATTTTTTTAGATATGAAATATTAATTTGTCTTGATTCGATCGAGATGATTATTTATAAAATTGAATATTTTACTCCTAATATCGGCGAGCGGAACGAATTTCATGAGAATAAATAGATAAGAGATGTGTCATTTTCCAAATAATCAGACATCTTAAAATGACAAAACCTTGAAAAAGATGAAGGAGGTTACATCCAATGAAGTAAGGGACTGTTCAAAACATGAGTTCCTGAGACCCAAGACAATTATATAAAATTACAGTATGAACAATTGAAAATAATTACGGAATTTTGCAGAAAAAAATAGTTTTGTATTTGTAAATGGCGAGCGAAGCGAGCTGAAATTTTAGGTTTCAAAGCCCTTTCATGCATTTTAGACCCATTTCAATTAGAAATGGGCCAAAGCTGGACCGCACCTCCGAAAATCTCAAGGGGGGGGGGGTTTCCAGACCCCCGGTCCCCCCTCTGGATCCACACATGGTTGTATTGAGTTCTATTGAAACACGAGAAAATGACGAAAAATGCATTCAAATCGGTGGTTTCTGGAGTGTCTTCGATCTATTTCTGAACAGTAGTTTTCAAAAGACCCTCCCCCTTCTTTTTGGCTGCTGGGGGAGACGCTCTCCTTTTTTTTCGCGAGACGATGTGGACGTTTTTGCGTACAAATGTACGCCTGGCTTCGCCCCTGGCTTGTTGATTTGTCCTTGCTGTAACATGTATACGACTAGAATATTGGTACGATCTCGAGTAAAAAATGTTGAGTAACATTGGGTTTTGGCTTTGAAAAATTAAATGCTTAATTATAGGCCCCGGATCATATTCGAGCTATATACAATGTTAAATATTTGCCAATTTTTCCGGTTATTTCAAAGCATGTTTTTAACAAAAATTTGTAGATGACAAAAATACTCAAACCGGGTATTTGTCAGGACAGAAACGTGTAGGTTTCGATCCCCGTATCATTTACATTGATTGTTTGTCACATGTACATGTTTTGCAAATTATTTGAACATGTTCATATTATAGTATTTGTTAATGTTAATTTTCGTAAAATAAACAGAAAACCCCCTCTGCGACGTACATTACAAAAACTTCGCGATTGTCTGTACGAATCCACAAATACGCCATTGATACGGTATCGAATCGATATGCGATAGAATGTATCAGAAAATTTTTTAAAATTTTGTTTAAAAATAGTGAATTCTGGTGGACATTAAGCAATTTTTCATTGCTCAGTATGCAGGGTTTATTCCGAGTATTAATGTTACCAAAAAAAAAAAAAAAAAAAAAAAAAAAAAAAAATTGGGAAACCGGGTTTTTTTTCCCGAACCCCCCTAAATCCGCCCTTGATATGTCCCCTTCTCCCCTTAATTTCTTTTTGGCCGCTGCTGAGGGGGCACTCTCTCATTTTTTTGTGAAAACGATGTGGACGTTTTGCGTACAAATGTACACTTGGCTACGCCCCTGTCTTGTTGTCACATGTACTTAGAATATTGGTACGATATGGAGTAGAAAAAATCTAGTCACTAATGCCATATTTGTTGTTGTTGTTGGTGGGTTTTTTTTTTACTTTTGTATATTATTTTTGTATTTTCTCACCTGAATCTATGGCCAAATTAGAAAAGTGTAAGAAAGTGACCCTTTCCGTCGTCTTAACAGAAGATATAGTTTCTGAAACAGTACTAAAATGTTTTTGATCTTTAAAAAATCGGTGAGACAAGTACGTGCTATTTTGAAAAAAAGAAAAGATCTTACACTAGGGTACATCTAGAAAAAACCAGACTTGTCAGAATGACAACATAGCTCGCCGGTGGCAACCATATGTAAATTGCAACAACAACAATAAAAAAGGTCTTATCACAAGGAATGCACATGTGAAATATCAAAGCCCTATCACTAACCATTCAAAAAATATGGCCAAGGTTAAAGTTTTTCAAAAGTAGGTCAATCATCTCCAAGGTCAAGGTCACAAGGTCAAAAATTTTGGTATCCATGGAAAGGTCTTGTCACAAGGAATACACATGTGAAATATCAAAGCCCTATCACTTACCATTCCAAAAATATGGCCAAGGTTAAAGTTTTTCAAAAGTAGGTCAATCATCTCCAAGGTCAAGGTCACAAGGTCAAAAATTTTGGTATCCATGGAAACGTCTTGTCACAAGGAATACACATGTGAAATATCAAAGCCCTATCACTTACCATTCCAAAAATATGACCAAGGTTAAAGTTTTTCAAAAGTAGGTCAATCTCCAAGGTCGAGGTCACAAGGTCAAAAATTTTGGTATCCATGGAAAGGTCTTGTCACAAGGAATACACATGTGAAATATCAAAGCCCTATCACTTACCATTCCAAAAATATGGCCAAGGTTAAAGTTTTTCAAAAGTAGGTCAATCTCCAAGGTCAAGGTCACAAGGTCAAAAATTTTGGTATCCATGGAAAGGTCTTGTCACAAGGAATACACATGTGAAATATCAAAGCCCTATCACTTACCATTCCAAAAATATGGCCAAGGTTAAAGTTTTTCAAAAGAAGGTCAATCTCCAAGGTCAAGGTCACAAGGTCAAAAATTTTGGTATCCATGGAAAGGTCTTGTCACAAGGAATGCACATGTGAAATATGAAAGCCCAATCTGTATTGGTTTAAAAGTTATAAGCAAGGTTAAAGTTTTTGTGCACGCGCACGCAGACGCAGACGCAGACGCAGACGCCGACGCAGACGCAGACGCAGACGCCGACGCCGGGGGTATGACAATAGCTCTCCGGACATTCGTCCCGGCGAGCTAAAAATGGTCTTGCACAGGGTGCATCTAGAACTTCAACCGACAAGGACGGCACTAGCACCCCCCCCCCCCCCAAGGGGGGGGGGCATGAGAAGGATTTAAAAGCTTGAAAATTAAATGCTTAATTATAGCCCCGGGGCATATTTGAGCTATATCCAATTTTCAACATTTGCCCATTTTCACGGTTATTTTAAAGTATGTCTTACACTTCCTTTGAAGGAAAAAGTTGTTAATGATAAAAATATTATATATTAGAAGATTTCTCATAAGAATTTTATTTTGAAAAAAATGATACACGATTTAGACATTAGATTCAGATATGATTTAAGTTAGGCGAAGCCGAGCCTTCTTTGGGCTTGATCAACCCGACAAATCTCTGTGGCCTAGTGGACGGTCAGTAACAAACCTAATAACTGTTTTATTTTGTCGAGGACCTAAACCTCCGTTTTTTGCGTTTCACGACTCCTTTTACTTGCGAATAGACGATTTTCATATTACCGCAGTTGACTCGCATTTTACACAGCCTAAGACCCGACATCACAAGATTTGATGTGACTTTGTTAAAACTGTGACGTCGTAGCAGACTTAAATATGACGTCAGAAATTACGTCAAAAGTTGTTATGTCGGGTCTTGGCGTGTCTAAAATGCAAGTCTAGCGGTAATATTCATTTATACGGCAATGGCGGAATTGCTGACTATACTGAGAAATTTAGACGACGTGGCACGTGACGCGATTTACGCTCTCTGATTCATTGGTTCAACTAGTCCGTGGCAAAATAATTCAAATGAGATGGGGAGGGTGATAAATGAATGTAACATACGGTTCACAGGGGCGTAGCTAGGGTGTTTTCGATGTGTAGGCCTAAAGGAGGGGCAAACACAGGGGTCTAGATCTATCAAGCGTGCTTGATGTACTTGACTTACAAATATATTTATACACAAAATGGGAAATTAAATTAATTTATCAATGATTAGATGGCAACATTTTCAAGAGCTAAGGCTCTCAAATATTGCTCGTCTTATTTGTGAAGAAACCGTCTTCATGGATCCTACAAATTATCTGACCTGAAAAATCCCCCCCCCCCCAAGATATAATGTTTGTTCCCTTAGTTTGTCCTTGGTTATATGATAAAAAGTGGAATGACACGTTCTTTTCAACTTGAAATCGGTGATGTTCCGGAGTAATAGGTAACGAAATTGATTTGTAAGCCCGTGAAAACATTCCATTTCCGCTTCCTTTTTCATACTGCTATGTGAGTGATGAGTTATGATTTACTTCTCGGAGTTTACATGGAAATTATAGTTCCCTCAGACATTATTTTAACTAAATACTTAGAACACGGAATAAAAGAGACATTTATTTATCAAAAGCATATACTTAGAGTAAACAAATCCTTAAAATTATCCTGATGATAAAGGATTTAGTTCCACATACCTCCTACTTTTTCATTCAACACTAAGTAAAGTTAAATGTAAATGATGTTGAACAGTTGATGAATGTGTGATAGGTGGAATGGAAAATGTAACTGATCAAATAATCGTACCTGAAACCTGCATCTTCGCAGAAGCTCTTGCCGAATGAGCTAACCGGGCGTAAGGACGTTCGCGCACAAGTCCTTGAAACCATGAATGAAAGAGGCATTTGCATTTAGTTCGGCCCATGGTCTAGTTGTGCACCTGAATTTTTTTTTTTAGCCTCGGACCCCAATGGTCTTCTAAAATGTGTGTTCTCCTGCATGAACTTGTAAAGTATTTTTGTGAACACCAATTCTCAGAAAGCGAGATTATTAGGATTTTAACTTACTGTCCCCGCGGCTCACTTTGGAAACTGAATAAACGTGATTTTGACTAGCTTTATGATGCTAAAATTAAAAGGAAGTTGATACCATTTAATAGTTCTCGCTCAGTCATAAATTTTGGTATGTTGTATGATAGTGAATACACCCAATCAAACTATATAGACAAAACAATTATTAGATGGGCCATATCCCATGCTAATTTTTCCCGTGTCGTCATGACGCTCTCCATAGGCTCAATATTAAACTTGGCGAACGCCCTATCTAAAACTTATTTTGTCTGTATGAACTATGATATGATTGCATAAACCCTCAATCATTTAACATATTGGGATGTTCGAGTGACGAAAAAGTGACGTCACACTGCGCATGCGCATGAAAATTGGTTGGCAAAAAGTGGTTCTCTAGCAATGTCCACTGCTATTCACGTTAATAATCTTTATCGGTACAGTTTATCGACAGAGTTAAGATTACTTCAAAGTTGTTATAATATTAATCAACTGTTTTAAGTGCTTGTGATATTTTTTTTTTAAATTCATTTAATAACCGGTATGTATAAATAGCAAATTTAGTCTTTCTGACTCTGTGGGTTGATTTAATTTTTAAAGTCGTGAATGTGAACATCTTAAATCATTCATCAATTTATCAAGTCCAACCTACACAGTGTATCTCGTATACACAAGACAATGATCTGACACCTGCCATTTACCTTGATTGTTGTTGGCTGTCCAGGTAGATTTTCACCCAGGCGCCGCTGCGGAACCAATGATCCATGATCCACAAAGAAGAAAAAGCCAGTGCTGTGCATGTGATCTATCCATTTCATATATCAGTTTTTGATATTTTGACACGGATGAAACATCTAAACCATTGGGGGGGGGGGGGGGGGGGGGGGGGTTAAATACTTACGTTACATTTTGTCTTTTAGTTGAAAGATGCAAAAAGGAAATACAACCCATTTATATATCGATCATAATCATATAAAAGTTGGAACAGTGGATCATTATTCAATATTTCTCATATATATCTCAAGATTTATTTATTTATTTATTTATTTGTTTATTTATTTATTTATTTTATTTCAACGGGATAATAGTTTTAAATAATTCTGAAAATTAGATAGATGGAAGACCGAAGATCTATTCTTGAAATTCTTTTCAAATATTAGATGGAAATAGAATGCTAGGAATTTATGTGGTCCGAGATCCCTCTCTTTAATTCATATTAACATTTATCATTCATTTTTATTGTGTATTTTAATCTTATCTTTCATTTTAGATTCATGAATGTCTTTTTTTATCCCAACGATTTGCCACTGCCCAAACTTACATGGAAGTTGAGAAATAAATGCTTAAGTTCTTTAGGCATTCTAAAATTCTAATCTTGAGCCAACTCCCTCCCCCCTTTCTCCAGCAAGCAAAAATTAGATAAGGCATGTCATTAAAAAAAAATGATTTTCATATCCAAAGTGAGAAAATTACCGAAGGAATGATAAAATAGAATTTGTGTATGTTTTCATTGTTAATACTATGACTGGCTTTAACTATAAATTTGAGATAGTCGTGAGGAAAAACCAAAAACAAAACAAAACAAAACAAAAACGAAAAAAAAAAAAAAAAAATTAAGAAAATTAGTACTCTTTATTTTGTGAGTTAAATTAATTTTTACAGTTTTCAAACAGTTCGACATTAATTTTGGTCAAACTATTTCCCTCTTTCCATCCCGTTCAAATGCTCCGCCTTACATTTATAATTAAATCACAACTAATATAGGAACGTTGCATGTTTGAGGGATAGGTGTGTACTTGTCAAAACAATTGGTAATTGGTTGGTTATGTTACACCTAGCATAAAAATGGGACACTATGAATTACACCGGCTTCTTTGAAAAGCAAAATTTGAAGAAAAATTAGATATCGACAGTTTTATTGATTCTTGCCCCCTCCCAATGGAACGGCAGTCTAATTTACTAATAAACTCAGTGGGATTTCTTTATTGTTGTGATTAGAATGGTCAGTGTCACAGCAAGACTTATCAATAAAATAATAATAGGAAAGTAGCGCATATTAGAGCATCAATTGTCGATTTATCCCCGGGTATCACGTATATTCCCCTTCACTGCCAACCGCTTTTGCCAACCAGCCTCGTTTTCACGAGACCCGTGACGTCACGGCGAACATCCCTATTCCAAAATTTACGACTAAGCTAGACCTATTCAATGATATAGATTTTATTTTAATTGTTACATGAAAAAGTTATTAAAATCTCGTTAATCCAGTTTCCGAAGTGAGCCACGCAGACAGTAGTGACCATTAAATGAAAATGAAAATACTATCTGTCTGTGGTGTAGATGTCAGTGCTGTCGAAATACTCCAGAGTTTTGTCAGACATCGGTCTGACAGAATTCAAGATTTTGTCAGACCGAACAAAATTTTGTCAGACCGAACTTTTTTTTTCATATTTAGCATATAATT
This sequence comes from Pinctada imbricata, assembly GCA_033119305.1. Classification (NCBI taxonomy): domain Eukaryota; kingdom Metazoa; phylum Mollusca; class Bivalvia; order Pterioida; family Pteriidae; genus Pinctada; species Pinctada imbricata. The sequence goes on along the minus strand of VSWD01000008.1, from coordinate 50,155,342 downwards.
TTGGTCATATAATGATTTTAGGTCTAAATATATGGCGGTTATTGTATGTACTCGACTGTTGGAAACCCTTCACAGAATCAAGCTTGTTTAGCCACGTGAAGTCAGACAGTGGTCTATTGTTTTTTACTAATGCATGTACGTTTCTAAATTTAAACTCCAATTCTTTTCTATTATGTTCATGAAGCTTTAACACAATGTCATGATGTACCTCAGCTTTGTCAGATTTACTATGAAACGAAACTGCATCTAAGTGCATCTTGGACCGTTCGTGATCAGTTATCGTCGTAGATCGGAAGTTGGTGCATCCCGTTAGAAATTTGTTTCGGTTTTTTCAAATTTTCGTAGTTTTCTTTCGACCGACATTGTTCTACGAAGGTCACGCAGTGGGTGCATTTCATTTGCCCATCTTCAAATGCCAGCCACGGCCGGCCGGATTTCCAACCATGTTGGAATGACCGCTCTGTGCGGTTCGCTTCATATTTTGCTTTGTTTTGAGTTTGTTCCATCCCCCAATCTGCTTTACGTTTGTTTTTGTTTTTGTTTTGCCAACTAATTGGCCAGGCCGCGGCCATTTTGGGCGGGTTACGAGTTATTTCATTTACCGATCTCGATACATTTTTTTCTCGGTCGGAAAATTTTTGTCGGACATTTGGTCCGGCACTCGGGCGTTTTTTGTCGGACATTTTGAAAAAATGTCCGATTGTCCGACAAGTCCGACGAATTTCGACAGGTCTGAGATGTGCATCTGATATTTTGTGTTATCCCCCGATCCCTAGGGGTGTCACTTTAGTGAATTTAACAAAACAGCCAGTAGAGCTTCATTTTCATTAGAGATCTGGTTTTCAACAGATGTTCTTCTTTTATCATTGTGACTGATACTTAAATTTGCAAAAATTACCAACTAAACTTGTGAAAAAAAGTAAGTCCTCTCGGGGAAAGGGTCGTTAGTTTACTTGCCCGGTGCAGGTTTGTTCCAAAATATTTCAAATAAATTAAAGATAAACGTCAAAACTTTCTAGGGATATAAAATTTGTTGAAATAATCTGGATATGGAATAAGTAGGACCTGCATTGGCGATATTTTTTTTCCATTTTATCTGTTTCTCTGAAAAACTTAAAACATTGGGCATAACTTTTGAATGGAAGGTGATAGAGCTTTCATATTTCACATGTGTATTCCTTATGAGAAGACCTTTCTGTTGATAACAAAATTTTTGACATCATGACCTTGACCTTTGACCTACTTTTCAAAAACTTTAACATTGGGTATTACTTTTGAATAGTAAGTGATAAGGCTTTCACATTTCACATGTGTATTCCTTGTGACAAAACCTTTCCATTGATACCAAAAATTTTGACCTCTAAACCGTGACCTTTACCGTTGACCTACTTTTCAAAAACTAACATTTGGCATAACTTTTGAATGTTAAGTGATGGGGCTTTGATATTTCACATGTGTATTCCTTGTCACAAGATTTTTCCATTGACACACACCAAATTTTTTTTTACCTACAGTAGTGACCCTGACGTTGAACTTTCAGTTTCACATTCTTAATAGAAAATGGTGTTTATACATGTACTAACAAAGATGCCACCGTGGGCATTCGTGTTTCACAAACACCGGCTTTATTCAGAAATGTCCTCTTCATTAAAAGTAATTAAGAGCTCTGCTTCTAATGTTCATTTAAGCATTTTATCTTTTACAGTTTAAGAAATGGCAGAATCTTCCCAAGCTACTCAGTCCTCGGGAAATCCCCCCAAGAAATCAGGAAGGTGAGGTCAGATGAGCAGATTGTAGTGTTGGAAATCAGATGGAGTAATTAAAAACGATTAATCAGATAAGCCTTTCGATTGATTATTGATTATAATCTGATTCTTATGATACACTGCAAAACTTTAAAATATTTCATGATTTGTCCATAACTTACTTGTTATTGACAGCTTATTTTATAGAAACTTGGCAAAATGTTTCATACGAGTATGCATACTGACCAAAGTCAATGATATATCAGTTTACTTAAATTATTAGTACAGCGTATGAACTGTTTCTTGAGCAAAAATACGGTTTAATGATGCAAATGTGTTTTAAATTTCCCGATTATAATACATTATCAAATCAGAAGGGTCTGGCGATGGTAGCAGAATGACAATGAATCTTTATTCGTTTTATGCCATAATTATTTGACCTGTAAACTAAGTAAGGGGTTGCAGGATAATGCTTGAGCCTAAATAAAGGAAAATGAAAAAATTATATTAATTTTGAACTTTAAAAGGTCAAGTTAAACTCAAGATAAATTTTATCAAATTCAACTCTTAGTTTCTGACTCACCAACTGAAGAAATTTTTGAAGAAGGGCTTACAGATAATGGATCAGCAGTAGAGTCTTCCTTTAAATTATAAACTCTCTCAGTGTCAAAAGGTCAAGGTCAAACCTCAGGAAATGTTTCTGAAATATGAATAAGCACTTTGACCCTGACAATGCAAGTTTTTGAGGACTGATGAAAAAAGATACAGTTTAAAGTTGCACACAAATATTTAATTGTCAAGGTCAAAAGTCAGGGTGTTACTTAGGTACTTATGGTCAAGCGTGATAAGACTCAACGCCCAATGAGGCTCAAGGTCACCTTCAAGGTCAAGGTCACATATTCAGGGTCAAATATACAACAGGTGACATATCTGTACTTGAACAGTTCTGTTTTGTTTTGATGCAGTAACTTTAGAAACTTTCAACATGTTCAAAGTAGAGCTTCCCTATTTGATTTGCATGTAAAAGATATTTATGTAAAATATACATATACACAATTGGAATTTTCAAATGCAAATTAATACTAATTTAGATAGAACATGAATTTGATCTTTTAAAAAGTGTTTAGCTTACCTGAGCAAAGCTCAAGTGAGCTATAGTCATAGCGTGTCATCCTGCATCTGCCGCCGGCCCTGGTTAATTTTTAACATTTTCGACATCTCCACTGCACAGAATTTCATATGAAACCGTAGAGGAAGCAAGAACTCAAGGTCCCCTATCAAGATTGTGTGTTTTATGCTGATCAGTCAACAAATTAGAAGCAAGTACTCAAGGTCCTCTACCAAGTTTGTGTTTTTTGTGCCGATCGGTCAACTAAATATGGCCGCAGAAGGCTCTGATTGGCTGACACATTTTTGATTTCTCCTCTGCATCCAATACACAGAATTTCACAAAACTTTGCAGGAAGCAAAACTCAAGGTTCTACCCAGTTTTTGTGCCGATTGGTCAACAAGTACATGTATAAGGCTGTCAAGGGCTCTGATCTGTAGAAGCATTTTGGCCGCTTTCAGTCCTTTGTCTGCAACTCTGACAGGTGAGTGATGTAGCCCCTTGGGCCTCTTGTTTTCATGTTGGTCTAAGTGGAAAGAATCATCAGTTCATCATGTTACTGTCTTTCAGATTGTACTGTAAAGCTGTTTTCACTGGGTACAAAAGAGGACTGAGAAATCAACATGAGAACACAGCTTTATTGAAAATTGAAGGTGTGACTGACAAGGACTCGACAGACTTTTACCTTGGCAAACGTTGTGCATACGTTTACAAGGCCAAAAGGTTAGTATCTTACATCAACAGATATTTTAAAAGTTACTTCAAAATTGACTAGGTATTGTATGGGCACGCATCAGTTTTAGTGGGATTACTACTCACTTTGAGTTCACACGATAAAAAGTAATGCATTGAACCTGACATAAAGTAATTACTTAAATTTTCAATGTGAACCCAGTGTACAGGTTAATCTAATGGACATAAAATTTGATGTAATGCATGCTAAAATTTCTATTCTATCAATTTCTCCATCAACATTGCTTAGCTCTTCAAATACAAACTCAGATGTCAGGTCAAGGTTATTCATGATTTTCATGTTTGTAGGAAGACAGCTTGTCCCGGACATGATAAGCCAAGTCGTATACGTGTAATCTGGGGGAAAATCACAAGGCCACATGGTAACAGTGGACAGGTCCGTGCTAAGTTCAGGAAGAATCTGCCTTCCACTGCTATGGGCAAAAGAATCAGAGTTGTAAGTATTTAAGTGATAAAACTTCAAATTGAGTACGGTATATACATGTAGGTATATTTGCCAAATCTCTGGAGGGATTGGACTGTTTGTGGATAGAATAGTTTAAGGATGGCCTCTTATATTAAGTTCACCTTTGCAGTCAAAAGTCAAGGTTAAACATGCTACTGGAAACATACATATATATAGCCTGTTAGGAAACAGACTAGTATCAAAAACGCATTTCTTGTTTTTGCTAATAGTTTGTTGCATTGCAAGATGCTCTTTTGATCTGCTTGTTTGAACAGTTTAGCCTTCAGTGTATTTGAAGGAATGAAAGTTTTATTTGTTGGATAATTTTGTCTCTGGTAAGATACATGTATGTCTGCCTTTCAAAACATTGCTTCATGCTGATGAGCCAGTTACTAAAAATAAGCAATGTTTAAAACTACAGAAAATATGATAATGAATCAGTGATGACACGATGACGAGGCTGAGGACATAGAGCACAGTGTTTGAGGACAGTTTTTGTTGTCAGACAACTTTACTCTTGTTTCCTTGGTGATGCCAAATGAGGCATTTGTCTGAGATTTATTTCCTAGAAAATCTAAATTACGTAAGGTAATTTGGAAGTTTGATATCAAAAGAAATACATCGCCTCTTTTGCCAGAAAACTGCAGTCACTATTTTCATAAGGCCATACCAACTTAATTAAATGTTCTTCCTATTTCAAGCACCATATTTTTCAAAATTCAAAAATTAATATTTTTAAAGTAATGGCTAAATTTCTGGCTCAAAATGATTGTAGAGTAGATTCTCATTTCTGCAAATTTTAAAGCTTCATAAAGACTCGGATTTTGCAAATTTCCAAGAAAATGATACTTCTTGCGTGTAAGAAATTTTTATTGGGAGCAAATTTGTCCCATATATGACACTGAAAGTCAAGGAGTGGGGAATGTTTGAAAATCGTTTTTTGCACTGCAATGTGCCAGACTTCCTAGTCACCAGATTTTTATGGGAATTCCCTCTTTAGGACGGAAAAACATGGAAATGTATTCCTGGGGCAACCCCTAAATTTAAAAAAAAAAAAAAATTTTGCTTGCTTGCACTTAAAAGCTTCAATACTTAAGAAAAAAAATTATATTTTCGCTCACTCACACCCTATTTTCCAAAGAAAATCTGAAGAACATTTAATTGATTTGGTATGGCCTATAAGAAAAAAATTAGAAAAGGTTAATATTGTGTTGTAACTAATTATGATTAAAAATATTATTTCAATTTAGAATCTTTATCTTAACTGAGCTACAAAGCTCACATTGCATTTAATAGACTGTCTTCCTTCCAATTTTCACTTTAATGGCTGTAAAGTGTTTTGGCAAATCGTACACGAAGTTTCTAAAAAAGATATGGACCCAATAGTAGTTGTTTTGAATTACCTTGTCCAGGCAACCTTTGTGTATGTCCACCCTTACCTCTAATGACCTGAATGAAATTCTTTTCCCTTTCTTTTGGTTAAGAAATGTCTGCCTTTCTAAACATTCTTTTTTAAATATGGATGTAACTAGCTTGAATTCTCAATTTGACAAATAGTCAACTTGTTTTACGACAAAACAACAGAAAATATGATAATGAATCAGTGATGACACGATGACGAGGCTGAGGACATAGAGCACAGTGTTTGAGGACAGTTTTTGTTGTCAGACATCTTTACTCTTGTTTCCTGGGTGATGCCAAATGAGGCATTTGTCTGAGATTTATGCAAATAAGAAACTAATACAAAAAAAAAAAAAAAAAAAACGTAAACAAACCTAATGCAAAATTTGCCAGGGATTTTTTCCCCCTTTTTGGGGCCGTTATTCGGCCTCATACCCAATGAATATTAGTATCTTTTTCTCCCAACTGTGGCTCTAAAATGTCTCAATAACATGTAGATGGAATTATCACCAAAATTTGTGAAATTGACTGGTTCAAAAGTAGCTATTTACTGTTAATTTGCCATAATTTTAGTAATCAATACTAATCATAAGTAATTAAATCAAATTAAAAAGAAAATCATTTGCTTTAAAATTCAATTCTGATCTCTTGATTGTCAAAGCATTCATTTACTTTATCTATTAAAGTACAAATACTTCCTAAAGTATTCCCACACATCATAAATTTTTCTAATCGCACGGGCCCCGACCCTATTCCCAAATTATTGAAAAAAACCTTGAGTACATGTGCCTCTCCAATTTTCACAGTAATGGTTGCAAAACTTTTTGCCAAACATCACATTAAAGGTTAAAGTAGAGAAGAATTTGGACCCAATAGTAGATAAGATGTAATGATGTAATGTATAAAGAGGTGCTAGGCAACCTGCTTGTATGTCAGTTCCACGGGTCCTGGGTGTAGAATTTTAGGAGTGAAATTATTATTTTTAATCTTTATTGTAAGACAAGTCTGCATTGTGACTTCCCAGTATAACTTGCTTGAATTTTCAATCCAACATCTTTGTTCACTACAAAATATAATAGAAAATATGATAATGAATCGGTGATGACACGATGACGAGGCTGAGGACATAGAGCACAGTGTTTGAGGACAGTTTTTGTTGTCAGACAACTTTACTCTTGTTTCCTTGGTGATGCTAAAGGAGGCATTTGTCTGAGATTTATGCAAATAAAAAATTAATACAAAGAAGAAAACAAACAAACTTTATGCAAAATTTTAAGCTTAAAGTATGTGTTGGCTATAGCAGAATAAATTGTTTCCCAATTCGTTATGAAAATTAAGGTCAACATCATAGTAAAATTTAAAATGAATACACTTGTGATACCTGTGCATTGATATTTCTAAGATGACTTCCAAAATTTAAGGTTTTACTGAATTGTCACATTTGTTGGATAAATACTGTAGTTGCACAGTGTGTAAATTGTATTGAGTTACTGTATTTGTTCACAATATTTCCATCTCTTTAACTGAAACATTCATACTTCATATACAAATGTCCTCAGCAGTTCAAAGTTTCAACATTACTCTAATAGATAAATACTTATCAATAAAGGTAATGCTTATCTATTATTTATTTCTTTTCTACTTTCAGATGATGTACCCATCCAGAATCTAATGTTAAAAAAAAGACTCAAATAAAATAAAAAAAAAAAACCCACCAAGTGTTTTAAGAGGTTATTATTATCTTCAAAGACCATATCACGATTAGTATCAATCTTGTCAGTGCAAGTTGAACTGCTACAGCAAAGGATTCATCTTAGAAGAGGAATAAATGTTCGTGAATGATGCCTCCCCCAACAAGAAAAGGGGAGGGATGCCTCCCCCAACAAGTAAAGGGGAGGGAGGCCTCCCCCAACAAGTAAAGGGGAGGGAGGGGGCTGAATGTATCTTGGGTCACCCTGTCTGCTTGTCTGTCAGTTTAGCAAAGGCAAAAATTACAGAAAAGATTTGAGTAATGTTTCACAGAATTATTGGCCAAAACACAAAGGTTTGAAATAATCTTGAACTAATGTCAAATCTCCAAGGTCAAAGTGCTTTTGAAGGTAAAATCTTGTCAAGTTGTAATTAAGACCTCCACATACATGACATTACATGTAGGTGTTATTAATATTTCACAGAATAATTGACCAGAATAGGAAGGCTTTTTACGACCTTGAACTTATGTTATATCTCTTGGGTCAAATGATTTAGTTGACGTAATCTTATTGAGCTGTAACATTTCAATCTCAGCATGGATTTGAACAATACTAGTATTTTAAAGAATTGTTGCCCAGGACAAAAGGATGTGTTATTACATTGTACTATTAAAGGCCAAGGTGATCAAAAATGGACTAGAAACATTTTGTCCTATTAATTCAATTTCATGAGACAAAAGGTGTGCTGTGACCTTAAAGTAATCTTTTAAATTTTATATAAAGCTTTAAATCAGATACATGGTGCTTAGGGGTCATGGAAAATCATGGAATTTGACCTGTGTATTTTAAAAAAGAGCAAGCGGTTGAAAAGTGTATGCAGTCATGGAATATGGTGTTAAAGTCCTTTCAAGGTCATGGAACTTTACTTTAACGGACTTTCTTGTCTTCAAGGTGACTCATTCTCAAGACAAATTTACTCTCCCTTGTCGGATGTCATATTGGCGATGGAGACTTGTCAGGCCAAAACTTTCAATTAAATTACTAGCAATTGAAGTACCTGTTAAATGTGTTTGAATGATTTTACTCTCAAAATTGCTTGTATATGAAAGTATAATAAAATAGACTCTGATCTTGCTGTGTATACTCTCTGTGCAAAACTCGCTGTGTGCAACAGGTTTAAGGTATTGTGTACACTTGTCTTGAGAAGATCTGAAAATTTTATCTGATCATTTCAATGCTGAATTTCTGATGATCAAATTAATTTGTATAGTTTTGCATGCTATTAGTGAAGCGCTTACATAATTGTCATGCCAATCAGTGGGTTGCATGTCTGAAGTCGTGGGAAAAGTCCTGGAATTTTGGTATGGACATTCTGTATGACCCATGTGATAATCTGCAGACTTGGATAAATGTATTCAAAAGAGCTGTCAAGAGTTGACTAGTGTGCTATGGAATGTGAAAAAAGGTTCACATGTACTCCAATGTATATTGATATATACATATAATGAGGTCCAATTGGAATGCAAAGTTGATTTGTCAACTCTCAAGACAGTAACATGCTGAGGTTTGTATCTGATACCTTGTTTCAGGATGTATTGGGATGATACTGATACATTTTATTATAACCTTTGAAGGATCACGGCATGCAGTTACGCCCTGGATCACATTGCCTGGTGGCTGCCTATCTGTTGCATGCACATGGATGGAACTAGGAGAAAATTTCAATTACCGTATAGCAAGATTCATTGTGCAGCTAGGCAATGTTAAGGTCACGCTTGAAAGGACTTGGGTTACAGCAATGCGTGTAAAAAGACAAATTAAAAGTTGATGAATTATGGTCGATCTACATTATCACCTGCATTGGAACATATATGTACGAGGGGTGATTGATGTTGTGAGCCTCGGTTTTCTGGGTTGCAGAAGGTTTATCTCCAAAAAGGGCAAACAATCAATGACACATACTATGCTTCACTTCTGACACAGTTACAGGAAAATATTAAACTTAAACGCCGCAGAAAGCTCACTAGTTAAGGTGTGTTGTTCCATCAGGACTGTTCCTATTCTCAAGTCTGTCGCTGCCATGGCTGCCATTCATGATTGTGGCTTTAATTTTATTGAGCATCCGCCTTATTCACTTGATCTTACTCCATCAGACTTTCATCTATTCCCTAAACTGAAAGCAGCTATTTCTGGCACCCACTTTCTGTCCGATGATGACGCCATACTTGCAGTGGATGGCTTTCTGACCAGTCAAGATAAGGAGTTCTTTAAAATTGGTATTGAGGCCCTTAAACACCGATGCTAAAAGTGTATAGATACTGAAGGGGATCATGTAAAAAAAATAATGCAAAATGTCTGATAAAATTCAAATCCTTAAGGGGTAACGAGTGGCTGGTAAGCGAGCTAACTCGCACAGTCAATTACTTCGTTTCAATCCGTGTGTAACTGTTTTCCCGTTAAAGTCGGAGTCAAATTTTACAAATTATCGGAACTCTTTAACAAAGAGATACATAAAAAGGTTGCGGTTTGACTCGCACCAAAACATTTTCGCACTGGAAATATTCGCATTTGACAACCCTTTACTAGTTCAACGCGGGAATGCACGCACTACTTTTTAAAACATTGAGGATAAGATCCAAATGACTTGATCGCTAAATAATGGGAATGTTCACTCAAAATTTTACGGTTAAACGAAAAGAATCTATTTTTTGATATAGCATAATTTTTATCAGGTCTGGTGCTCTGGATCAGTGGAAATCGTCAGGACTTATTCTTTTTTCCCGATTATTTCCTCAAAATTGTATAATTCCCCTTACCTTAAATTTTATTTCATTTGGCTGATTTTTCTCGTCTTAACATATAAATTTTATAACAACAATAGGTTAGAGGACATGCAACCCCCCCCCCCCCCTCTCATTTGCTTGGAACCCCCCCCCCCCCCGCCTTGGAAAAAAATCTAATTACGTTCATTTAGAAAGTCTAAATAATTCTTAATCGGATCAGGTTTTTATTCGAAAATGAGGAGGAAATGACGTGTCGTGTGATTGGCACTGATTGCCTTTACTTCACATGAATATATTATACAGGAAAGATAACTCTAGCAACTTTTTTATTTGAAACTTTGAAGCTGATCAAATTTGCCGAACTGTAACATAAAAGTATTGATGGATACCTCAGTGTTTCATGCTTTTTTCTACTTTTTATGTCCCAGTACATGAATATTACATAAGTTGCATCCCCCCAAAAATATTCTGCAACAGTAATTTTTTTAGATTTCTATTAGGTGTACAAATTTTGTGCATTGTCTCATGAGACTGTCATCATCTTCAATATCAGTTTCTGATGAAATATTGATGGAAAGGTGTATCAAAATTACTGTCATATGCTTCAAAATAACTCATATTTTCAGTAAATAATAACAAATAACTGAAAAAAATTATTCAGATTTTTATTTTTTTCTGTCATTAATACAAGCAGACACTCGTTACCCCTTAAATATGAGGCTCACAACATATCAATCAGCCTTAGTTTGTGTACTTATTTTAGTGCAATTCAATTATAACTTGGAAATGGGCCGATTGATGTGTTGGAGAACTAATTTTAAATTTGTGCCATTTACTTTCTTTTTATCCCCTAGAGTTGCGGAGGGAATATAATATCGTTGTTTTTTTGTGAACAGCATAGAAGACGGAAATCATCACAGAAACATCAAACCTTCCACAAATGATCCCCATGGGGGAGAATGTACCCTATTGATTTTCAAGGTCAAAGGTCAAGGTAAATGTGGATTTGGGCTAAAAAGCCTTGTGAACAGCATAGAAGACAAAGCAATCATCATAGAAACATCAAACCTTCCACAAATAATCCCTATGGGGAGAGAATGAACCCTGTTGATGTTCAAGGACAAGGGTCAAGGTCACTATGGACTTAAAATCCCTGTTAACAGCAAAGAAGACAAAGCAATCATCATAGAAACATCAAACCTTCCACAAATAATTCTCATGGAGAGAGGATGAACCCGATTGATTTTCAAGGTCAAGGGTCTTAGATCTAGGTCACTGTGGACTTGGGCTTTAAAATCCTTGTGAACAGCATAGATGGAAATGCAATCATTATAGAAGGATCAAACCTTCCACAAATAATCCCAGTGGGGAGAGGATTAACCCTATTGATTTTCAAGGTCAAGGTTTAAAGGTCAAGATGGACTTAGGCTTAAAAATCCTTGTGAACAACATAGAAGACAAAACAATCGTCATAGAAACATCAAATCCTCCACAAATAATCCCTATGGGGAGAGGACTAACCCTTTTGATTTTCAAGGTCAAGGCTCAAAGGTCAAGGTGGACTTAGGCTTAGAATCTCTGTGAACAGCATAGAAGACAAAGCAATTATCATAGAAACATCAAACATTCCACAAATAATCCCCATGGAGAGAGGATGAGCCCTACTGATTTTCAAGGTCATTTTGGACTTCGGTTTAAAAATCCTTGTGAACAGCATAGATGACAAAGCATCATCATAGAAGCATCAAACCTTCCACAAATAATCCCTATGGGGAGAGAATGAACCCTATTGATTTTCAAAGGTCACTATAAACTTAGGCTTAAAAATTCTTGAGAACAACATAGATGACAAAGCATTCATCATGGAAGAATCAAACCTTCCACAAATAATCCCTATGGGGAGAGGATTAAGCCTATTGATTTTCATGGTCAAGGTCACTATGGACTTAGGCTTAAATTCTTGTGAACAGCATAGAAGACAACTCAATCATCATAGAAACATCAAACCTTCAAGAAGGTAAAGAGTTTGGACACTTCCATTATTTCCATTTTAAAGATTTAGTGTAAAACACTCTTAAAAGTGATTACTCCCCTAAACTATGAATCCTTCTAAAATATGTGTACTTACAGTATTAATCTGGTTGACATTTATGTACATGTATTGTGTATCTTTGATTAATCTGTCTTAAATTGACCTTTGCCTACTTCCCTGCTTCAGTGAATTTGATTTTAAAGGCTATTTCAATACAATCTAAACAAATTTATCATTAAAATTTCATTAAATTATGAAAGTTAAAAATTCCTAAAAATTTTTGTAAGAATTTTTGTGAAACTAGGCACAGGTCATTGCTTAAATAAGGACTACATACATGTAATTTACTGTCTGCACGGTTCACTTTGGAAACTGGATAAACGCTATTTTGAATACTTTTGTCGTGCAAACATTTTAATGAAATGGATACCATTCAATAGATCTCGCTTAGTCGTAAATTTCAGTATAAGTTATACGATAGTCAGTGCTTGCAATCAAACTTTACAGACAAAACAAGTTTTAGATGGGCAATTTCCCATGCTAATTTTTCCCGTGACGTGGTGACGCTGTCCATAGACTCTATGATAAACTCAGCGACGCCATGCTGAAATTTAACATTGAAAACGCCACATCTAAAAAGTATTTTGTCTGTATAATATGATTGCATAAACGCACGACCATATATTATATACCAAAATTTACGACTAAATGAGATCTATCGAATGGTATCCAATTTATTAAAAATTTTGCATGACAAAGTACATGTATTCAAAATCGTGTTTATCCGTTTCTGAAGTAAGCCGCGCGGACAGTAGGAACATAGCATCTTGCTTGATTTACAGAATACAGCATGCCCCCTGTGTAGGTGACAAAAATCAACATGTACATTATAGCACCTGTTCCAATTAATAAAAGTGTATAAGGAAAAAAAAAGAAGAAAACTGCAAAATTGTTTAATTCTTTACTAACTTGATATAAAATACATGTATGTGAAATATAAAAATATGTCAACAAAGTTAAATGTCTATTGCAAAGTTAGCAGATCAGGCACTTCCAGTCACATTTCCAAGACAACATACATCTGCTGTCGTACATTATGCTGGTGTACATCTACAGCCATTATACATTCAACTATAACAGGACTGCTCATGGGACTCAGTTTGTTAGATTTGGAAAGAAAGAAAGAAAGAGAAGCATTTTGAAAGGCACATGTTTGGGGCAAGAGTCAAATTTATCTATCTTACTTTAATTTCTGCTGAAGAAATTTCTAAGCATATTGGCATAATCATATTGATATATCAGTTCATCATTTAACATGGATTCTCCCTTCATTGTATAAACTGGCTAAACACATTTCCACATTCATCAACTTGTACTTTTCAGGAAATTACCATCTACATTCATTTGTCTGAATATTTCACTTGATAATGATCTATCTCTGAGTACAGTATGATAGAATGTTTTCTTTTTCACCGTGGGGTATCACGTGATACACAAATGATATGTTCCACGGGAATCCCCTTTGATTGAACCATGTAAATACTGTCTAAATCTACTTTATATGAATTTGTTTTAGGCCTATCATATGGTCATTATGATAAATTATATGATGGTAATTTATTCTGGTCAAGAATAGACGTATATTTGGAGAACACTTAAACAGAAATTTATGTATCTGTCCGTGCACCATATCATAACACGTGGCGAGCATTGAAAAAATTCTGTTTAAGTGTTCTCCGAATACACGTCTATTCTTGACCAGAATAAATTACCATCATACATGTATAATTGATAATAATGACCATATGATAGGCCTAAAATAAATTCATATAAAGTATATTTAGACAGTATAAACTTGGTTCAATCAAAGAGGATTCCCGTGGAACATATCATTTGTGCATCATGTGATACCCCACGGTGTTTTTAGGCCCACACTTTTAGATCAGAAAATTTGCTATAAAGGCATGAAGATAAATGATAAATAGCATATACATAAATATTCCATCAGTACCTTAATTACTTATATTGCTAAGAATTAAAGAAAGATATATTGACTTGTATACCCTGTGATAAAACCCTATATTGATACAATGATACATAATTTGTGACTAGTGAATAAAGATGTTCGCATAATTTGCATAATTTCATTATTTCAAGTGTAGATATATAGAGATATATTTTGATGATAAGTAGAACATAAGAAAAATACATTCACTTTTTAACATAAGTACATAAGACATTTGAACAAACTGTGGTTAATGAATAAACAGAACAAGTTTCAGGCATTTGCAACTATAGTTCCACATTTGGATCTACAGTTCAGTCAAACACAAAATAAGTCTACTGGAAGTAGCCTTAAAATTAAACTCTAACTACACTCAGTGAGTGCTAGATGATGGCAAATTCATAAAGTCTTGGTAATAGAGACATGCTAATTTGCTAATTTTCCATTAAATTAGGAGAAAAGAATTATTTCATGTGTTTATCTTAGAGAATATTGGAAATATAGTGTTTCAATGATTGCGGTAAGTCATTCTGAACGATGGAAACTAGAGTTCTGCTAGATTGCGTTAAACTGAGTCTCATTTAGCACACGCGCAATTCTATTTCCATAGAGGTCTATAGTTGGCCACCCTACCTCACTCATAATCAACAAAGATTTACACCTACTGAGAAGCTATTAACAATAGACTTGATACATACAAAGCTGTAAAATTTGTAACATGAATATAACATACATTATGCCAATTCATAAAGAGAAATGCAGGAATAAAAATATGGGGCAGTATGTAAAAAATCAGATCTATTAATGATCACCAATGCCAATTTTATCTTACATTCTAAGTTTCAGAGACTATCCAACAGTATGTCGGATCAAAGGGGATACACAACCATACAATTATACACAAGAATCATTTAAAAAAGGATTTTGTTAAATAAAAATTCACAGCATTTTTTAAAAATGTAACTTGGCATGTTTACTATCCCTAACATAAAATACATCAGTGAAATACTAAAAAAATATATACTCATCAAATGTAACTTATGTCAATATAAATTCATTTTATTGGGAATTTAAATGACCAGAACAAAATCAGAAAAATGTCATTATACATTAAACGCTCCATCTATAAATATAATAATTCTGTTTTATGTGTTAACAAAATGCTATAATAGTTCAATTGATAAAGTAACTCTGTTTTCAAGGGTTCCAGTAAAATAAGACTTCACGCCTGCAGAAATGCACATACATGTATTTCATCTCATTGTTTAGGTAACGGTAATCATAAATAATTTGATACATTATAAATCTAAGATAAATATATAATAATCATAAGCTGCCTCTAACAAAAGTAACAAGCAATCAATGTATCCATTATTATGTGGAAAAGGACTATACATATTATTCATTTCTATATTATATATTTTTTAGAGGGATTCAACCATACATACAAGTAGACTAAAGGCTCCGTAGAAGTAAATTGCACTCTACAATTACATGTATAGTTGAGCCTTTCTCATGTGATGGAAACCTTGAGGAATGAACATCAACTTGTCATATACATGTACAACAGATTATCTCTGAATACAGGTTGAATTTGGATAAACATGGAATAGTTGGGTTGTGAAAGAATTCAACATAGAGAAAAGGGAAGGCGTCCTCCTCATACCTTGATGTAGACTGCATTCAGACTAAATTTTACACAAAAACTATATGCCCATGAATCTTGATTACAAGGGCATAAAGATTACTAGATTTTAAACACAATTGCTTCTCAGTTTAAAAATATCACATATGTAGTCATAATTCTAACGATTCTAAATGAGATTCTGTATTGAGCTCGCAAAACTTTGAACATGAACAAACAGTTTATTTACTTAATAATTACACAAATGCCCATGAAATAAAAATACATTGTAAAGGTAATTCCACACAAAATATACATTTTATAAAACAAGGATCACAATATGCCAGGAAAGATAAATATTGCATAGTTATATCGCGGTACCAATGTGAGTATTATAATTTCATTACGTCCTCTAAATCAACAGTATCTTATACTCATATTACAACGTGGAAGAATTTCAAGGTTGAAAATATAAAAACCTTAAGCTTCTTAAAAGTCGCACGAATGCATATAATCTCATCATAAAAATACCTGTTAACAACCCAGGAGCATAAATGGTTGAAAAATTTGAAAAAATTCCCTCTTGAATGTAAAAAATGACAAACTGATTATAAAACTGTCTATTAAATCTAGATGGAATTAAAATTTTTACTCTGGGTGATTTGGACGTAGAGTTTACCGGGCATTTTCTCCATGTTTCGCCCTTTGCCCACTAGATCGACTGCCATAATCTTGTCTTTACATTCATCAGCACTAACAAACACATGCCTACCAAGGTACTGATCCTTCAGTATGTTATGATTCCAAATCTGTAAATACAAGGAAAATGCTGCCTTTCAAGTACATGTATTTAAATCTATTAATACAAGGAAAACGCTGTCTATCAAGAAAGTAAGAATTATCAAAATCTATTCTTAACAACAGGTTACATGTGAAACGTGAAACTAAATTTTATATGCCTTAAGCTATTTTCTTTGAGAGAGATAATCATTGATGCATTGCAGTAAGCATCCCCATATGAATCACCCACGCAAGTTTGGTTAATTCGGATTTAAAGTAAGTGAGATTTCATTAAAAAAGAGAAATACATTTGTTTTGACCAGTTCCATACACACCTGTATTTTGATAGGCTTCTTTAAAGGTTTCCTCCTAAAGAAAAGAGCTGTATCGTTCCATTCAGGGTTTGTGGTGTCCTCTACTGTCCTTGTCCGTACTTTCTCCCCCTCACACGAAATAACACAGTAAGGGTCAGCTCCTATAAAATACAACAGTAATGTTTCCATAGTAACAGTTGTCTTTGTAATGTATCATAATGATGTATATGTACATGATTATATTGAAATAATTCTAAGAATTTATGTAGGTCAATAATTGTCTAGACATGGTCAGCACATTTCCTAAAAACACATGGGAAAATCTGTAAGATGTTGTTGAAAATCTCCCTGAATTTTTATATGTAGCACAGAAGTTAAAAGACAACAATATCTCTTGTAAGAAGTGGTGTATAACTGATAATGCTTGGTATATAAATGAGTTTCGGTCTTTTTGAAAAAAATTCTCCACAAGAGAACACTTAGTGTTTGAAAGGTAATGTCTATAACTCTTTTTTAAGAAATTAGAATGCATGTACATTGAACATCGTATAAAAGTTTAAAAGGAAGATAAGGTTTATTTTACAGATATACCTGAGACATCTTGCCTTGCCAGTCCCTCGGCCTTTAGTACTTTGACTTGTGTGACCATCTTAGGGGCTCCAATACAGCAACAGCATAATAAACTTCTACTAGGCTTGTCAAGCGTTAGTTCTCTGTAATCATAGTGAGAAATGTGAAAATACTGTATGTGTACTTAGTTAAGTTGGTCTTGTCACCAAGAAATGCATCAAAAATGTAAAGCTCTGTCGAAGGACAATTCCAAAATAAAAATTTCAATAAAAAAAAAGAAGAAAAGACAAAACACTGTGCCCACCTACATGTATCTTTGATAAGGTTGAGAAAATTGTAAATCAAGTATGTATTTGCCAGAAATTGAGATATGAATGAAAGAGTGCAATTCATTACACAAGTTAAAAGTTTCTATACATGTATCAAATAAAGAAATTTTCTATACATGTACAACTATCATAATGTCAAACTCACAAAAGACAAGTAGAACGATGGGTCAAAATCAAACACAAATATGTATTGAAATTATATTTTCCATTAACGAATATTTATAATGTGTTTTAACTTACTTAAAGTTGTTTGAGTCACTGGTGTATGCTCTGAATAGATAATTTTCTTCAATGTTTGGATCAAACGTACAAACTATGACAACATATCGACCCTTCTTTAATTGGGTCTTTAAGAAGATAGATCGGCTATTTCTGAACACACTGGATACCACCTTCTCCTGTCTCGTGATATCATGGACTCGATACCTCCTATTGTCCTCTACCTGTAAATCAAGATTTGCATATGTATCAGAAATGTATAAAATTTTGTCAAGAATTCATCATTTTCATAATTACATGTAATTATTTTTAAAAGGGATAAATATAGCACAGACTACTGAAATTTTTCTCAAAGCTGACCAATATATTTCAATTTGAACATTTGATTCATGAGATTTTGAACAAATTTTAGTCTGTTTCAGATAAAATATGACATCATCAGTTTTATAAGAATCAACCAATCAATATTATGGTAAAATTCTATTAAGTGTATACTAAATGTTCTCCAGCAATATCAAATATTAATGTAGAGTAACTACTAGTGTTGTATAATCGGACAAATTTCATAATCGATTATCGGTTTATAATCGGAGAGGATTTTAATCAATTATTTCGATTTAATCGGAAATAAATTTTACTTGCTTTTACAGAAAAGAATATGACAAGTAATGATAAAACTTCACCAAAGCATATGCTAATATACATAGTAAAATGTCTAGAAAGAACTCCAACCACAGAATGATAAAATCCTGTCTAGTAAATGGAATATTTTGTCAAGATCACAGCAGTAAGGGAGCCAAAACAAATATGTGATTGTAATACTAATATAGTCGGCAACTTTACACGCCAGATGCAGTTTTTTCTTTGGGAGGGGGGTCTCCATTCGACCCAAGAGCAAGGTTTTTGCTCATTTAATGAGAAATCAAACAATATCTTCGTGGACCTTGTAGTTCTTACAAAGCTCTGGAGTTTGGCGTAAAAAGTTTGTTTTTCCTAGATATAATTGACGTATCGAATCTGACGTTGAAGTTTTCTATTAGAGTACTTGTCATTACTATTAGATTCAATGAGAATCCTAATTCCACCCATTGTATGCTTTAGAAAGTGTATTCTTTTCGAATTATTTACGCTACGACCGTAACTTTAATTCACGGAAACAATCGTCGATCTACTTTCGTTTTATTCGTACTTGTTACACGCGTATTCGACCGAGAACTATGTCATTCTTTTCTACGTTGTATATTTCCGATTATAATCGATTCTTGAAAACATAATCGATTAATCGAAATCGAAGGGTATTAGCGATGATGTCGCCGATGTCGGCAATAATCGTTACAACACTAGTAACTACTAATAAGGCTGAACAGTGGTATAACAAAGGTTTATATGCCTTCTTACCTTAAATATAGTAAATCCTATGGTGTTGTTTGTCTCGCCTGTGCCAGTCGCTCGTGTTGTTTTCTGCATCAAATGAAATAAGGGTTCATCTTCAGAATCTGTGATGTCTAACATAAACTGAAACAAATATGAGAATAATCATTTATTTCGATCACCTAATGAGACATTTTACCGAAGGACGGAAATTAAGGTACATGATACTACATTTCTACTATAGTCATTTTTTATGTAATTTTGAGAACGGGCCAAGGCCTGTGCATTCACGGAATTGGGATAGCATATGGGGAATTTCTGCAATTTTCTAAGGACTATCATTCATCAACAGGTTAGAAGGAAAGACAACAAAACAGAAAACTAAAATACAAGGCCTAACTGTAGGCTTAGGGGACTTTGCCTTTAGTTGTCCTACTTGCATAAGAAACAAAGTACATGTAATTATGCTTCATAACAATTTGTCTCTTACCTTGATAGTTCACATGGTATAGCATTTTTTTGTATGTAATTAGTGACTCTGTATCAGGGTTTGAAATATAAAGGTTCTACCTTGACCCTACCTTGATATTTCGAAAGAACCAAAGTCCTGAAATTAAATGAGATTTACCCAAGTGTGGCCTTGACCTTGAAAGTTCAAATTTCGAAGTCATATGATTCCTATAGCGCTCCTCAATAATCATGTAGGACCTAATGGCACTTTTCTATGAAGTTGATCCACATCCTTTTACTTTCATACTGACTAACATCATCATAAGTTTTTCAAAATTGTTTCTAAATACTTGTAGGTAATAGATAATATAATCAAGCATTATACATGTACATATCTGCTTTCTAAACTCCTTGTGTTACTCACTATTACCACATCTTACTCAAGGAGAACATAAGTACTTACCTGAGGATTGTTTGTAAATGTTTGTAGGTTATTGATACACCCTCCGGCCCTATCTGGCTTTTTCCAGGCTCCGTGTGACAATCCCTCATACCATGTTTTACTCAGAGAGAACATGGAGGTGTTGACAACTCGACATATAGCCGTCTGTACAAAATGTTTACAGTAGTCATCAAAAGTCATCCTGAAATTTCAATAAAACAAGTCATAACACATCATACCATTTGTATGCTTCTGAACAATGAAAATACAAATAGCGCAAATATTTTTGGCTGATAAGCTGTACAGAGCACTTACCAAAATTCTCCATCTTCTTCAAAAGTTAGTCCAATTTTTTCTCTGTCACTTTGAGATATCTTTTCCCATTCTTTTGATCTAAAAGTAATGTACTTTTTATAAACAATTGAATAGCACAAAACTGTATCAGAACTGTAGAGAATCAAGAAATTCAAAAACATCAAAATTATACATGTAAATGAGTGAAAGAAAATATACATGTAACTCCTTACATACATGTAAGTATTTATTC
Source organism: Pinctada imbricata (assembly GCA_033119305.1). Lineage (NCBI taxonomy): Eukaryota > Metazoa > Mollusca > Bivalvia > Pterioida > Pteriidae > Pinctada > Pinctada imbricata. The sequence goes on along the minus strand of VSWD01000008.1, from coordinate 50,134,733 downwards.
CCCATCTTTCCTATCAATTCTTTTTCAGATTAATAAGGTACTTAAGTATGAGATTCAACCAGTCTTTTTGTTCAACTATCAGCTATGTCTTGGCTGTACGTTCATAGCTCCTGCATAAATCTGAATGTTACAAAATTGTTTCTCAAAACTTTAGAATAAATGTCATTACCTTGAACCAGTCATAACTGCAAGGTTTAGGTAACAGTGTCTTATCCAGAGGGATACATGTAATACATTGTGATTTATTCTTTAGAATCAATGTATATCCATACACTGTAAACCTGGAAAAGTAGATCCAAACTAGGACCATGTAAATCTAATTATACAAATACAACCAAACAACACAAATAACAAACATACCCATCACTGAAGGCTCCTTTCCATTCTCCCTCACCCCAGGGATTCCTCAGTCGGATCATATGAATCTTCTCCCTGTTAAAGAAGCTGAATAATCCCGACCCCTCCAAGGGCACGTTTTTGACTGCTGTGATACCATAGGCGTGTCCCTTGACCAAACCCGAGTCTGTTTTTGCTTCCATCTCCTCACTTGACTCAGCCTGAATTGGAAATATGTTTATTACAAAAATAACTTCATGTACATGTATATGTACAATGTGTATTGGGAAAAACTTATATGTTTTTCAATTAAATTGTCTTTATTTGCAAGAACAACTGTTATCTATTATTCCTTCTTTATGATAATGAAAACATTCTGTAAGGGACATCTTGAATTCCATAACCATGAGCATAACACCTTCATATACATGTATCATAATTATAATTTCATAAAACCCATAAGCATAATATCTTCATCATTCTCACACCTTATATAAATTTCATTCTTTCAAAATGCATAAGAGACTTAATTTTATTACTAAGGTTATGAATTTTATGATTTCCTTATCAGTGATAAATGATCTATACCTGCATATACATGTACATGTATTTCTTGTGAAATTAATATTGTAAACAAATTAACATACTGGTATAGATGCTGCCATCAGAGTTTTCCTGTCTACTTCTTTCTGCATACGAGTGAACAATGCTGCTTTGAGCTCTGCGTCGTTTGAGTAGTTTTCCTTCACCATGTCAATGACTTCACCGACACCTCCAGTAAAGTCCTCAAGGGCCTCCACCAGCTCGCCTCCGTCCAATGCCTCGTAGCAGCCAAACAGTCTAAAAATAGAATATCAACTTTAATTACCGAGGCTATGAATACGATCTCAAGGTTTGCTTCAATTACTTTTGCCTTTCTATAGTTTTTTAGCTCACCTGAGCCATAGGCTCAAGTGAGCTATTGTCATAGTGTTGCGCCCGTCGTCCGTCGTCGTCGTCGTCGTCCGTCGTCGTCGTAAACTTTTCACATTTTAAACTTCTTCTCCAGAACGGCTGAAGGGATTTTGATGAAACTTGGTAGGTATGAAGTACTCATGGTCCCCTACAAGTGTTGTTGTTTTTCGTCCGGATCTGTCAACAGGTGGCGCCACCACAGCCAAAAGTAGGTCACGGGGGTACCCTCCTTTGACAAACTTCTTCTTCAGAACCGAAGCATGTATCTACAAACCGAAAGCATCAGGATGATCTAGAGAGATGTCTTAAGAAGTGTTGTTATTTTTGGTTCCACTTCGAAGTCAAATTTTTGACGCGTTTTTGACGTCTTTTCGGACTTTGTCAGAAATGCACATTTTTGCACTATTTCTTTAAATAACTCAATAAGTGTATGATTTTACACACTCATTTACTACATATTTATCATATTTAACTTACTTAATGCTTTGATATGTATTTTATGCTTAAAATTTATTTTTTTGATTTTTTATGAATTTTTTTCTTATGTAAAAAGGAAGGGGGGGGGGGTTGATTTTCATACATTTTCTGCTTCTTTTCTATAACCACTCTTCAGATTGTCATGACAATTTGTAGGTATGAGGTACTCATGCATGGTACCCTACAAGTGATAGAATTTTGTCAAGATATCTACTTTTGGATTTTTAAGGAATATTTTTTAAGATTGTACATAGGTATAATGTATGTTTTCCATGCCAAATGGACCCATGGGGAGTAGCTTCAAACCCCGGCGGGACCCCAACAATTTTTTTTCCCTTTTTCAGTTTTTTTTCTCTTTTTATTTTTATATTTATCGCTAGAAATGAAACTGTGAAAGAATTTTGTCAAAATATCAATTTTTAGATTTTTAATGATTTTTTAAATAAGACAAGCTATAGCTAGTTTGGCTTTGTGTACTTATTTTCATACTTCGAATTAACTTGGCCACATACGCTATCAAATATACGCTGAATTTATTTTTTAGATGTTGACTTTTTGTGTCGCCTGCGAAGCACAGCGACACTTAGGGATCACTTTGTCTGTTGTTCGTCTGTCCGTCCATCCGTCCATCCGTCTGTCTGTCACACTTGGGTGTCACACCCCATAACTTTTGATTGGTAAGTGATAGGGCTTTGATATTTCACATGTGTATTCCTTGTGACAAGACCTTTATACACATATCATAATTTTTGACCTTTTGACCTTGACCTAGATATTTGACCTACTTTTCTAAAAATCTAATATTGGCTATATCTCTTGATTGATTAGTGATAGGGCTTTGATATTTCACATGTGTATTCCTTGTGATTAGACCTTTCTACACATATAATGTTTGACCTTGTGACCTTGATCTAGATATTTGACCTACTTTTCTAAAAATCTAATATTGGCTATATCTCTTGATTGGCAAGTGATAGGGCTTTGATATTTCACATGTGTAATCTTTGTGACAAGACCTTTCTACGCAAACAATATTTTTTGACCTCGTGACCTTGACCTAGATATTTGACCTACTTTTCAAAAAATCTAAGATTGGCTATATCTTTTGATTGGTAAGTGATAGGGCTTTGATATTTCACATGTGTATTTCTTGTGACAAGCCCTTTTTTCACATACTATATTTTTTAACCTTATGACCTTGACCTAGATATTTGACCTACTTTTTAAAAAAACCAAGATTGGCTATATCTATTGATTGGCAAGTGATAGGGCTTTGATATTTCTCTTGTGTATTCCTTTTGACAATACCTTTCTACACATACCATAATTTTGACCTCATGACCTTGACCTAGATATTTGACCTACTTTTCAAAAAAATTAAGATTTGCTATATCTTTTGATTGGTAAGTGATAGAGGTTTGATATTTCATATGTGTATTCCTTCTTGTGACAAGGCCTTTCTACACATATCATAACTTTTGACCTCATGACCAAGACCTAGATATTTGACCTACTTTTCAAAAAAATCTTAGATTGGCTATTTCTTTTGATTGCTGAGTGATAGGCTTTGATGTTTCACATGTGCATTCCATGTGACAAGACCTTTCTTCACATACCATCATTTTTAGCTCACCTCGACGAAGTTGAGTGAGCTTATGCTATAACCCCACGCGTCCGCATATCTGACAAAGTACTGATGCTACAGTAACCAAACTGGCACAATTGATTCATCTTTGGATGCTGAGGTGAACCCATGCATCGTATGCAGCATCTGACCTACATTTTCCGCTTGAGTGACTTGGTTAAGAAGTTTGGGGTAGCTCAGTATCTGACAAAGTACTGATGCTACAGTAACCAAACTTGCACAAGTGATTCATCTTTGGATGCTGAGGTGAACCCATGCATCGGATGCAGCATCTGACCTACATTTTCCGCTTGAGTGATTTGGATAAGAAGTTTGGGGTAGCTTCATCTTTGGATGCCGAGATGGACCCATGCACCGGATGCAGCATCTGACCTACTTTTTCCACTTGAGTGATTTCGCTTTTAAAAGCCAATATTGAGCAGAGTATAAGTGCTACATGTACCAAACTTGCATATTGGATGTATCTTTTATCAAACTTTCATAAAATGACCTTGACCTACTTTTTCTGCTTGAGTGGTTTTGCCTTTAAAAGCCAATATACATGTACTAAGAAATATGTTTGAACTGAATTTTGCTGTCACGAGGTGAGCTTCGTAATCTGTGATTACCTATGTTTTACCTCGTGCACTTGCCCTATATATTTGACCTACTTTTCAACAAATCTATGATTTGCTATATCTTTTGAGTGGTAAGTGATAGGGCTTTGATATTTCACATTTGTATTCCTTATGAAAAGACCTTTCTAAACATTCCATAATTTTTAACCTAGTGACCTTGCCCTTGATATTTGACCTAATTTCAATAAAAAAAAAATCCGCTACGCAGGCGACACAAGCATTCCTTGGATTGCTTTTTTTTCATACATGCATATTTCAGAACAATTTCCCTATTTAATGATTATTTTCTCTGTCTTATTTCTGTATCTATGGTAAACATAGTCGCCATATATCTCGTGTTACAGATTTGATTGGTTCAATACCTCCTTGCCCCTTTAGTAGGGGTAACTACAGGAAATAAAAAGGTGCACACTAAAAATTTTGACTGACTTGAAATGCCCGGAAGTCTGTAAAATTGGTCTTTTTTGATTGCGAATCTTTGGCACACATAAAAATGTAAAGAAAAAGGGGAGGGGGGGGTCATGCATGTCCTTTTTTCGCAAATTTCACTTTTTTTACAGGAACTCTGCGTCCTCATCGAAAATGTTCCGAATTTTGCATATTTTCAAACCTATCTGTAGAAAATCTGCATAAAAGACAAGATCAAGTTCGAAGTTAAATTTATCACGACTATTGATTCAATATGCTAAAAATACATTTCCAAGCACCGCATTTCAGCATATTTAACAAAAATAATTTGTCCAAGTGGCTTCACTGGGTCATGAGGTTTGATACACCGTACACTGCTGTTTGGAAAATAAATTGGCTCAATTTCTGCACAACTCACTTGAATTATTATTGTCAGCTAACAACTTGTCTGTGTTAATTGGATTAACACGATTTTGACTGTACGTTACATGTATTAAGATGAAATCAATACTCTTCAAAAGCTCTCATTCATAGATTTCTGTATAATTTAATATGAATAAAGGCAAAACCGAAAAGTCTTTGTTTTTTATGCTTCCGGAATCAAAGATACGGGGGCATATAGTTTTTGGCCTGTCCGTCTGTCTGTTTGTCCGAAAAACTTTACATTGGGCATAACTTTTGATAGGAAGGTGATAGAGCTTTCATATTTCACATGTGTATTCCTTGTGACAATACCTTTCCATTGATACCAAAATTTTTGACCTCGTGACCTTGACCTTGACCTTTGACCTACTTTTCAAAAACTTTAACATTGGGCGTAACTTTTGAATGGTTAGTGATAGGGCTTTCATATTGTACATGTGTATTCTTTGTGACAAGATCTTTCCATTGATACCAACATTACTCTGACCCTGACCTCTCACATACTTAACAGAAAATGGTGTTTATACCAACAAAGATGCCACCGCGGGGCATTCGTGTTTCACAAACACGGGCTTTATTATTTTCTGGCATACTAGCTATTAATAATGAAAGGTTTGGTGTTCAATTTTAAATAAACTTAATTTATGAAATCATTTCATTGTTTTATTCTGTTTCTGTTGCACATTAATGTGGAATTTTACAAAATGATTTTATTTTTGATGTTGCATAATCGAACTATACTAGCTGGGCATATGACTTTGGATCGCATAATCCATCTTTTCAAATCAGTAAAAAAGTTGTTGTTTTGAAATGTGACTATTTTCTCTTGTTTGTACTTTTAAAGGTTGTCTGAAAAAAAAACTTGTCTGCATCCGGCAAAAATCTTGTTAGAAAGGTTGTGGGCTAAAGTCCTGGTACTGGCACTATCAGTATTCAATGTCAGTATGTCAATTAGAGCGTGCATGGGTATCAGGTGAGCGTTGTGCCCCCTGGGGCTCTTGTTTTTTCAAAATCTGCCCAGGCAAAAGATGTATGTCTGTGCAAATAAAAAGGCTATCATCTTGTTACAACATTAAAAAGTACTTAGGAGGGTAAAGTTTCTACAAAAAATATAAAATTTGAATGTACAAGTAAGGCACATTAAAGGGGGGGGGGGGGGACAGGGGGATACCTCTCTCCCCCTGCTGCCTCCTTACCTCCCCCTCCTTCTGGTTCCCTCCTTCCTCTCCCTCCCTTTCACACTTCCCTCCTCCTCTTCCTCCCCTTTCTCCCCCTCCCTCCTCCTGCCCCCTTCCTCCCCCTCTTTTTCACCCTGTCCATCCCCTCATTAAAAGGCCTAAAAATAACACAGAGATGTACATTGAAATATAAGACTAGTTGTGAAAACAAGATTTTTTTCTTTCACAAAATACTTTTTCTCCCAAAGAGCAGAAGTCACATTATTGTCATATTTGACCCTTATGATTGTGGGAAACAGTACACTAAATTCTGTGACATCACAAATGTTTTTACATGATCATAATACAAGGGACAAATAAGCTTTAAAAACTGCAAGTGAAACATCAAAAATGCATTGTGACAAAATTATTTTTTTTAGATGGGTCAGATTACTGCTCTAAAGCTTGGACTTTTTAAACTTTCTAAATGTGATTTAAATTACTGGTACAGCATTCTGAAGAATTTGCAGTAATCTTCATTATATCACCTACTTTGCATATGCCTTCTCAAGGAGAGCACTCCAGAATTCATTTTTACTCTGTGAGTGAATGAAGATTAAGTCATCATTTACTGTAGGCAGGAAATCGTCAATGACGACATCTATCCATTCTCCGTAACGCCAGAATCTGAAGTGGAATATTCCCTGGTAGTCGTCTGGTTTGCTCTCGTCCCACTCCTGCTCGCTAACATCAGGGATGACCTGCAATAGAGTGATAAATGGATTCCTTGGTAAGTTACCATCTATTTCCAGTTATAACTGTTATCAAGATTATCAAATCTTACATGTTTAAAAATGTCTGTACTCATGTTGAGTCGTATATATGCAAACATCCCTTCACTTAAATCAATATTGTACTAATGCAGCAATCGCATTCACTATCTTGACCTTAAATGGAAAACAGATGTAAAGAGCAACAGACTGCCTGAATGACATTCTGACATGATTGTTACAGATATATATGTATCTGCATGAACTCATCCATACCAGGAACAACAGGATAGTTAAAACTATATGAATATGATGCACCCAAATTTCACTGTACATGTATCCACATCTAACAAAGTTTTACCATAGCTACATGTTTTTTAATTAAGTTCATTAAGGAAAAAGTTTGGTAAAAGCTTTGTACGCAAGTTACTCAGGGTCATTTACCTTATGCCAGATGTCCTTGTGGATGGCAAGACAGGAACTAGCGGCAACAAACCAGCAGTTACCTAGACGACCCTGTTTAACATCACCTGCACTGGCTCCCTCCACAAAAAACTTAGGACTGTCACAAATTTGCTGCAATTAATAGAAGGAGTGAACAATAAATATTTTACGGCAAAATCCATGATTCATTTAGTATCAAGTACTGAGTTTCCAATTTTTAAAGGAAGTGCATAGATGAACATAAAGTTTTGCATTTTGAAGAGATGATGATGATGAAAATAGTGAGTGAACACAAATATCTAAAAATAGAACACCGCTAAAGACGGTATGGCCGGATTGCAAAGTAAGTTTTTGTCACCAACTGGGTCAAGGTCACTAGGTCAAATATTACAGCATACATTGAGAGGTCTTGTCACAGGCAACCTACATGTATAATATAAAGTTTCTACTGCATACAGTTCCTTAGATTTTGCTTAAACCAGGAACTTTAACCAAAGTCTTTAACTAGGTCAAAGTCCAAGGTCAATGTCAATAGGTCCAATGTTACGGCATAAATTGAAAGGTCTCATCATGGGCAACCTAAATGTATAATATAAAGTTTCTACTGCATACAGTTTCTTAGATTTTGCCTCAACCAGAAACTTTAACCAAAATCTTTAACTAGGTCAAAGTCCAAGGTCAAGGTTACTAGGTCCAATGCTACGGCATAAATTGAAAGGTCTTGTCATGGGCAACCTACATGTATAATATAAAGTTTCTACTGCATACAGTTCCTTAGATTTTGCTTAAACCAAAAACTTTAAGCAAAATCTTTAACTAGGTTAAAGTCTAAGGTCAAGGTCAATAGGTCCAATGTTACGGCATAAATTGAAAGGTCTCATCATGGGCATCCTAAATGTATAATATAAAGTTTCTACTGCATACAGTTTCTTAGATTTTGCCTCAACCAGAAACTTTAACCAAAATCTTTAACTAGGTCAAAGTCCAAGGTCAAGGTTACTAGGTCCAATGTTATGGCATAAATTAAAAGGTCTTGTCATGGGCAACCTAACTGTATAATATAAAGTTTCTACTGCATACAGTTCCTTAGATTTTGCTTAAACCAGGAACTTTAACCAAAATCTTTAACTAGGTCAAAGTCCAAGGTCAAGGTCACTAGGTCAATGTTACGGCATAAATTGAAAGGTCTTGTCATGGGCAACATACATGTATAATATACAGTTTCTACTGCATACAGTTCCATAGATTTTGCTTAAACGGTAAACCAGGAACTTTAAGCACAATCTTTAATTAGGTCAAAGTCCAAGGTCAAGGTCACTAGGTCAAATGTTACGGCATAAATTGAAAGGTCTTGTCATGGGCAACCTTCATGTACAATATAAAGTTTCTACTGCATATAGTTCCTTAGATTTTGCCTCAACCAGAAACTTTAAGCAAAACGTTGAAGGCAGACGGACAGACAGACGGACATCGTCAATCTAAAGACCGGAATTGCTTTGCAATCCTGCCAAAAAACTGAACATAAATTCTGAAAGGTTTATACCCATCAAATGCACAAATCCCTTAAAATGAAGTATACACGGAGGGTAATAAGATATATATACAAGATGGACAGGCACTTGACAATGCCATAATACAGCATACCAAAAGGCTATCTTACAATGATTATTTAGAAAATAATAGGTTTTGTTGAACAGTTGGCAAATTATCTTTTCAGTATAGTACAAAAATGTACCTTTGGTCTTTTCCATACAACATTGGCCATTTTGCCTTGGGAATAAAACAAAGACCTGTCATCTGGTGGAAACTCTGTATCAATGAAGAGATGTCCCTTTGTTTTGGCCTCTTTCTTCAGTTTGTCATAGTCTTGCCCCTTGTATGGCTTAATGGAACTGAACCATCCCATTCTTGCAAACACTTATCCTGTAAAGAAATGTATTGATCCTGATTGAAATAATCTGTTTAATGATTTTTACCCATTTGAATTATATAATCTTGTTGGCTTTATTATATAATTTATGATAATTTTTCTTTCCTCAATACAATAACACAATGGAACAGACTACTGTCCTGTTCAATAAATCTAGAGCACCCTGTTTTGGAGATTTATCCTGCCATATTTGGAATTTTCCAATAAATTATTGTCTTCGCAGGTTGACCTCTTTTAGTCAGTATAGCTAGAAGATGTTCTTGAACTCAACCATTCAACTTTTTTGAGCTGCTATACGGAAAATAAAATATCTGGGGGAAATTCCCATGTTAATTTCAGCCTGCCACCATATTGTTCTTAGATTCAACAATGGTAAACAGTGACGTCATACTGTCCGACATCATGCATTATTAATCATTTTTACTATAGAAAATCCACGCATACATTTTATTTTCCGTAATGTACATTTTGAACAAAGCTATGCACAACCAAATTAAGTGAGGCATTTTCTGTTACAACTAAGAGAGTTGTATAAGCTGGACATAAATTTATAAGATGACAACAGTATATTTGGGAGAAAATTGCCAAAACATTAAGGTGCTCTCAATGGATTTAGTGAACAGGACACATGTACAGTTAAGTCCACAACACTCCTCCCTCCTTCAGGTTCGGGAGAAGTGCAAAAGTAGCTATTATAGCTATTTATAGCTATAATAGCCTTTTATAGCTATAGATTTCACTTGTTTTTCTTGGAAAATTCCATTTTCTCTGTAAGTATTCATTTCCGCAAAACAAGCGATGGGATTAGATACATTTCGAGGATTCATTATGACTTTCATTCATGAAAATTTCTTAGGGTGTTGCATCTTTTGCTATCACGACCTCCATTTTTAGTAAAAAATGCAAGTTTTGACAAGTAAGAATATAACTAGTTCAAACCTTTTTAATAATCACATCAATGATAGAAAACATTGAAATTTACTGTTTCAGCCATAAATACCTTGATTTATTTGTTTAATTTGCAGTTTATTCAATAATTCTTGGTCTCATTTGTTCTAAATATAGAATTCCTGTTCAGTCAGTTTGTGCTGCATGCAGTTCAACCCAAAATTTTTGAATATAATTTGTGTTCTACTAGTAAAACTTGACATGTATTTCAAATCTTATTAACTTGTTTTTGATGTAGATACATGCATTTGATTAGAAAATATTCTCATTTTCATTTTTAGACAAAACAATTACTAAGAATATGCTTTGTTATGGATTGAACAAATGTTTAGTCTAGTTGTCCTTTATTGGGGTAATCCAAAACTAAAAATAGAACATTGAAAATATGTAATTTAAAGCTGATCTATCATACTGATTTGACTGTTTATGGCTAAAAACAGTCTTTTTATATATTTTCTATGATATCTGAACATATTCAAAAGGTTTGTGCAAAATAAATTATAAATTTGTTAAACCTTCCATTTTCACTCAAAATGGAGGTTGTGAGCGCAAAAGTTGCAACCCCCTAAGAAATTTTCATGAATGAAAGTCATGATGAATCCACAAAATGTATCTAATCCCATCAGCATGTTTTGCGGAAATGAATACTTACAAAGAAAATGGATTTTTCCAAGAAAAACGAATGAAATGTATAGCTATAAAAGGCTATTATAGCTATAAATAGCTATAAAGCTACTTTTGCACTTCTCCCGAACCTGTCCTTTAGGAGGTCAGTATTGTTCTACCAGTAATTATCCTCTTCTCTCCTTAATTGGAGAAGTTGGTGGTGTCTATGCTTATACCATGTATCATGTCCACTAAGTTTTCTACTGGAGGGGAACTAAAATGGTCTGATGGAGTAAGAAAAGGTGTAAATTTCTTCATCGAGTCGATTTGACATTAAAATTAAAAAGTTTCATACACATAAATTGCATGAAAAACAACTTTACCTGCCTCAGCAGTACAGGAAATCTATGTGATACACCTTCACGTGTTGGTCGCTTGGGTGGAAATCCTACACTGCAAACCTGTTGGAAAAGTCAGAGAAAATTCTAGCTAAACAATCAAATTCCTATTCTGGACAGGATTACCAAATAAATATTTGATATGTGTCTTAAATAACAACAATTTTAAGGAATGTTAAATAAATAAAAAGAAATAAATAATTACCGACTCCTCTGAACAAGACCACGCCCTCTTTTCATGTACGAAAGAACGACAACTCCGATGGAATGTGTTACATTGCCCTCAGGTAGCTCTAAAACCGGTTATATAGTACCGTTAGTCACTATGTATACTACATAATTTATTCTTTATATATTTCACATTTCATGTACAGTAAGATTTTATTTGTAATAGATATGGAATGCGAGAATACTATTTATGTATAGATCTTTTGCCCCAAAACATCACTTTAAAATGATCAATTTTAATAATGAGAACAGATCACCAAAATATGACCCCTCGATTCATCCCCAAAGAAAATAGATAAATAAATAAAATCGGACATCAAAAAGAAACCGATGAAAAAGGGGGATATGAAAAGAAGAGTCGCTTATTAATCTTATTAATTTTCGGTGGCGCCATCTACAAATAATTCAGTTTTCAATATATCCACTGGGTGAAAAAACAAGTTTACGCAATGCGTAAACTATATGGAAACTTTGCGGAAACCTGAAGTTTCCATATAGTTTATGCAAGGATTCCGTCGCTGAAACTCAAGTTTACGCTTTGCGTAACCCGACTACCCGCTCAAATTCCAAATGGTTTACACAAGCGTAATCTTGTAATTTCCATCAAGTTTCCGCAACTGAAACTTAAAGGCACCAACTTGCGTAATCAATTGAAACTTCAGGATTCCAGATAGTTTACGCATATTTTACCTTGCGTAAACTTGATTGCCATTTTATGATATAAAGGTTCTGCTTGCGTAAACCATATGGAAACATGCGTAAACTATTTGGAATCTGAATCAACACAAGTGTACGCATTGCGTAAACCATTTGGAATCTTTCAATATCAAGTTCAGGCTAGCGTAAACCATATAGAAACTGACGTTATAAAAGTTTTCAAATGTGTAATCTTGTTGAAACTAGCGTAAACCATTTGGAATCTGAATAAACACTGGTTTATGCAGTGTGTAAACCATTTGGAATCTTACTATATCAAGTTCAGTCTTGCGTAAACCATTTGGAATCTTACTTGAGTCTTGCGTAAACCATTTGGAATCTTACAATATCAAGTTCAGTCTTGCGTAATCCATTTGGAATCTTACAATATCAAGTTCAGACTTGCGTAAACCATTTGGAATCTTACAATATCAAGTACAGACTTGTGTAAACCATTTGGAATCTTACTTGAGTCTTGCGTAAACCATTTGGAATCTTACAATATCAAGTTCAGCCTTGCGTAAACCATTTGGAATCTTACAATATCAAGTTCAGTCTTGCGTAAACCATTTGGAATCTTACAAAATCAAGTTCAGACTTGCGTAAACCATTTGGAATCTTACAATATCATGTTTAGACTTGCGTAAACCATTTGGAAACCATGTGTATAAAAGTTTCCAAATTTGTAATCTTGTTGAAACTAGCGTAAACTATTTGTAACCTTGATGTTCTATAGTTTACATAGTGTGTAAATTGCGAGGAACTAATGCTTCAAGTGTGATTACAGAATAAACCAGCAGAAGGTTTTGAAAACCATGTACTGATGTAGAAATTCAAATGTTAACGAGTTTTCAATGCATCCCCAAATAGCAAGAATATCTAGATATCAGCAAATTATTTTTCATCTACATTGCTTTATGTTACTGAAAAAAGACCAAATAATGTAGAATGAAACAAGTATTTAATTTTTATATTAATAATCATGTAATAAATTTATATATCAAAATGTAGCAAGAAACACATACAAAGGAAAAGAGTAGCCTAACAGCATTTTCCTATTTTTCCATTTAGTCTAGATGTGAAAACTATTTTCAAAATCTGAGTAAAATAAAAGACACTATTCTTGGACATAATTTCAAAAATCATGAAGAGGAAAAACAATATATGTTTATGAAACATTAATGTACTTCTGTCATCTACAATAATAGCTGTAGTCTGAAAAGAATGCAAAACTTCCAGGCAAAGGTCACTAGGTCAAGACAATTGGTATCACTAGGAATTTTTAGAATGGTCTTATCACTAGAAATACACTGTCAAATGAACTATGAAAGCCCTGTAACTTATCATTCAAAAGTTATGTCCAAGGTTAGTTTTAAAAAGAAGGTGGTCAAACTCTAAAGTCGAGGCCAAAATTTTGGTATCAGTGAGAGAGTAATGAGACAAGATTTCAACATTTCTCTTCAATTTGGCCTTCCAGACATGAACATGACACATCCTTGGGTTCTGGGCATCAACTTTGTGACTATACATGTATTATCTAAATTTATGATTGGGATTAAAAGTTATAAAACATAATTTTTTTTATAGTATGATAGATGGACAACAGACCGGGTAATTCCTATAAATCAAGATATAATTCCTTAAATTCTGTTTACATGTGATATATGTCCCTTAACAACATTGATTATATTATGCATGTGTTGAAAATTGATTTAAGTAAAAAATCCACATAATGTCATTATGTTACAAATTTGTAACCATTTCAAAAGTTTGTCACTATTGATGATATTGGTCTGCTAGCCACACAAATTGTGCTGAGGTTAAATTTCCCTGAATTTACTGCATCAGCTCATGAATCTTCTTTAGATGCTGAAAATAAATGCAAAGTAACAATTCATAAATACATGCAACAATACAAGAGAACAATAATCATTAAATACCAGAATTCTCTGATGAGACTGAAGCTCTCCTGGTTGTTTGCTTAAATAAATCTAAGTGACACCCATTTTCCAGAACCCTGGGGATCAGGGTCTAAAACAAAATACAAGACCAGAAAGTGATTGATGTAATGGGAAAGAATTACTCTCTAGTCTCTACTAATTATACTGTCTGAGAATTGGTGCTCATAGAGTTTGGTGCTCATAGAGTTAGGCCATGTAAAATAAAATCTATGTATCTCCGACACCGCCGTGCGCTATAATTTGCCGCCGACGAGACTTTTTTATTGCAACTACAGAAAAAAATATCCGCTGTGTCTCATCCTCGATTAAAAACAAAATATCCATTTATTTCATTGAACGTATATTGTCCTGTAAAATCGTCTAAACAGTACCCGATGAATAAATACTTTAAAAAGTCCGTATCATTCACGGCGCGTTCCGTATTTACGTTACGGGTAAAGACTATTGTATAGGATATACTAATAATGTGCCGACAAGTGTCGTGGACACTTGGACGGCCGGCTATTTTGTGTGTTTAATACATCGAGTATTACAAGTATTAAAATGTTCGTTTAGTTTTCTTTATTGATTTCTACAGCATATGTTAATACCCATGCTGACAATAGTAAGTGTCCATTGTAATACTTCCGAATCTATTAATAATGACGTTCACGTTGTAAAAAGTATAAGCAAGGACCGCCGACGAGCGTAAGAGAAACATAGTTAAATCCTTAAATCTATGAACAAAAGCATGTATATTGTACCCGGGCTGTGTACATTTTTTTACTAGACCGTGGTTAATGCTGAACACTTCATTCCATTTCTAAAGATTCCGCTTCATCCAAACTTGACAAATTTTTGACCATATGAACGGATCCATCGGAGGAAGTGAGGAGATGTATTTAATTTGAACTGGGTTTAAACAAGGTGTGAGCAAATAACACCCGTCGAGTCTCTTCCGCGATTCTACTAAATGTACTCACGGCAATCAAAACACGTCATACTTCGTATATTAAATTTTGTATCTATTTAAGCTTCTTCCATTCAGACAGATGAGCTACATGTACCATTATTTTGACTAACAGTTCAAAGACAGTTTTCTATGAAGAAAAACAGGGGGGGGGGGGGGGGGGAGAAAGGGGCAGTATATTTTCTATGAAGGAAAAAGGGGGGGGGGGGGGGAGGGGGCAGCATAAGATTTTTTGCCTTACACGAATAATGGGGGGGGGGGGGTTAGACAGGGGAGACGATTTTTTGCCTTACATGAATAATAAGAGTACTCTTGATGGAAAAACAAAACAAAAAATAAAAACCCTACCTACCTTGCCACTTTTTTTAGACCCAATTATCTGAGAAACATAGAATTTATTTTACATGGCCTTATATAGGGGAAAATGACCACACCCATTTTCCAAGACCCTGGGGGTCAGGGGTTCAAACAAAATACAAGGTACATATCTACTGTCCTGTTCATTAAATACAGAGCACCCTGTTTTGTATATTTTCTCAGCCGTCTTAGGAATGTTCCAAATATTTATTGTCTCCGTAGATTGAACTCCTTTAGTCGTAACAGAAAATGTGCATGAACTCACCTTTTCCACTGTATTTAACCTGCCATACCAAAAATAAAATGTCTACGGGAAATTCCCATGTTAATTTCAGCCTGCCACCATATTGTTCTCTGTACAAACAATGGTAAACATTGACGTCATGGTGTCCGGCATCATGCATTTTAGTCGTTTTTACTATAGAAAATTCACATAGACATTATATTTTCCGTCGTATTTTTTAACTAAGCAATGCACAACCAAAAAGGAGGCATTTCTGTTAAACTAAAAGAGTTCGATAGACTGGATATCAATTTTAAAGTTGACAACATTATACTTCAGAGAGAATCGCCAAAACAGGGTGCTCTGGATTTAGTGAACAGGACAGTAGATCAATGACTGAATAATTTGAAAACAATTATCTTTCAGTTACAGCAGTTATGGATATTACGTAGAATTCTTTTATGTTCGTGCTTTTCCACTTGATAAAGGCCAAGTGGCCGAAAATTTGTGGATATAGAGTGTTCATTGTTATTAGGGCTGTGATGATTCACCACGGTTCTCGATTCACCGTGGTTATTGATTCACCGCGGTTCTTGATGACAGTTCGATACACAATACAAGAAGAGGCTGTATGGTTGACTTATGGCTCGTTTTCGGCATTTAGTTTTATCTTTAAAAAATCAACATGGCGATGCTCGACGCCGAGCCATCAAAGATTATCTCTGAGTTTTGTTTTTGTTTTTTCTAGTCAATACCATACTTCTCGAATCATTTAAGTTATGTATGATCTTAATTTGTTGGTTTTTTTTTTTTAATTAAACTTTATTTATTTTACAACGTTTAACAAACAAGTTACACAACTTATATTAATGTCTCACGTTGGCTCAGATGTTGGCGTGAGGGGGTCCAAGGAGCAGGAGGAAACCGGAGTACCCGGAGAAAAACCTCCTACTGAGGCCTGGGTGGGGGACCACCTACCCTCCCACATAAGACCCTTCGCCGAATCTGGGATTCGAACCCGGGACCTTAGAGGTGAGAAGCGAGCACGCTACCACTGCGCTAACCCGGCCTTGTTGTTGTTTTAATAAAATATCTGACGAATTACAGAAATACCTTCATATCTTATATCTAGATATAATGACGACAATGAGGGTATGGCATTAGCCCTCCAGACTTTTTCGTCCCAGCGAGCTAAAAATGTTGTATCGTGATTCGAATCATATCGTGAGTAAATGTTGCAAAACATATCATATCGTGAGCCCTAATTGTTATTTATTAATTATAACTTGATACATGTATAACCAAAAAAAAAAAATAATAATAAATAAAACCTGTGTTTGTGAAACACGAATGCCCCAGTTGGCATCTTTGTCAGTAAAACTGATGAAAAGTAGTTTCACATTTGAGGTAAAGGTCACAAGGTCAAATTAAGTATCCATGGAAAAGTCTTGCCACATGGAATTCATATGTGAAATATGAAAGCCCTATCACTTACCATTCAAAAGCTATGCCCAAGGTTAAAGTTTTTCAAAAGTAGGTCAAACTCCAAGGTCACAAGGTCAAAAATTTTGGTATCCATGGAAAGGTCTTGTCACAAGGAATACACATGTGAAATATGAAAGCCCTATCACTTAACATTCAAAAGTTACACCCAAGGTTAAAGTTTTTCAAAAGTAGGTCAAACTCAAAGGTCAAGGTCACAAGGTCAAAAATTTTGGTATCCATTGAAAGGTCTTGCCACAAGAAATGCACATGTGAAATATGAAAACCCTATCACTTACCATTCAAAAGTTATGCCTAAGGTTAAAGTTTTTGCGGACAAACAGACAGACATACATGCAGACCAAAAGCGAACTCTGTAAAGTACGATTAAAATCGAACCGACCAAGCATGAACCGAGGGTAACCGAATTTTCAGTTAACCGTGACAGCCCTTACGAAAACCCATCAAAGTATCATGTACGTACTGTAATGTACTTACTGCTATCTTAAACTAGATAACATTTTCATTGCAAACATGGCAAAGGTTCATGCCAGTCATCCTCTACCTAGTGACAGCAAAATGATGACCTGTAAAATGTAAATAAAATCAGATTTCAAGCTTAAATACTTTGTCACATTCTAGAAAGATTAGACCTACCTGAATCTATAAGTAATTATTAAGTTGGTGTGCATATAAGTGTAGATTTCAAAGAACAGACAGATTTTTATGATTGAAAAGTATAATATTGAAAATATTGGTTGTATATTGCATTTTATCATGTCACAAGGGGGAGGGATTGTATAAGTGTGTTTTGACATCAATTTTTTATGACAGACTGAGACACGTACATGTATATACAAATCTCATGTACACAGAAAAAAAAAGAATCTGTTTACCAATTGAAAAAAATAATATTGGCATACCATCCTTCATGTATATTGTGCAGCATCTTTTACAGAAAGGGCATCCTTTTAGAAGCCAAAAGTCCAACATACCAGTGACGTACCAGTGACCACTGAGTATCATCGTGTACATGTAGTAAGGTGGAGATCCATCAACGCTACAAAGAGGAATCCAAAATTAAATTTTAATGTTTCAGATCTAAATTTTTTATATAATCAGTCTGAATGTTCCCACATAACAATATTTCCTCCAAATTGGCTAGAGTTATCTCCCTCCTTGAACACATTGAACTACAACCCCATTGGACTCTTCGGAACTAGCCATGCTAACTGTTCGTGTTCTTGAATAAAGATACGCCCCTTGTTATTGAAAAAAATTATGACGCGATTTATTCAAGCAATTGGTGATGAATAGTCATTCTCTGAAGTGCTGACACATCAAAATATTCAAAACAACACTTATTATGATAAGGAAGGGTAAGATATCATGCATCTTCTCAAGACAAATGTACAAAACCACTGGACCAATGAGAATCGACCTTAAGTGTCCTGATTAGCATACGAAGCGAAGGTTCGAAAATAAAACGGACACGCCCACAGAAATCTGCCAAAGACGCTGGCGTAAAATATTTAGCAATACCTTCTTATGTTTCATAGATATGTCAGTTACTTTATTATGTAGCACAATCGAATGAAAACTATCGAAATATGTGTGCTGATTAATTGGCTAGTGATGACAAACTCTCAAGAGACATAAATTTTGAATGCTCACTCGACATGCTAGATGGCGCTCAGAGAATTGTGGGAAATATAAAATTTTTGATTTGAGATCCAATAAGGGGGAGCAAATTATGTACGCTTGTTTTGAAGAGATTGATATTGCAATATCCATTGGATCAACCCATCATGGGATCGGCCGAGCCCTACCTATAATACTTAAAAAGCTAAGAAATAAAATCATGAACAATTTCTTTTTAAATCTGACATTGGTTTGCAGCTATGAAAATGCTAGGCGGCCCTAAAGACCCTATCTGTTTTTCACGCCCCCCCCCCCCCCAACTCAAATCATATCCTGTATCCGCCCCTGAAGAATGGTTCCAGAATTTTTCGTCATGTTTGTACCTATTCCTGTTTGTACCGAGATTTTTCGTACGGAATCTTTCGTACCTGTTACTGAGATCTTTCGTACATATTGCAGAAAAAAAAAGATTATGTTTCTGCTATGTAGAGCTGATTTACTTGAGCTCCTCAAAATTTGATAGTGGGATCTTTCGTACTTATGTCTGGTGTTTGACCATTGTCGGAAACCCACGCTTGGTCACTCAAGCTCACCTCCCGTGGGTCATAACGACAGAATTTTCGCTGGATAGCATTACAAAAATCTAATGCGAGTACTTGTCTGTTAATTTGCTATCGATAGCAAAATATCATCTTTTTTATTTTTCCATCAACAAAAGATGCCCTAAATAATGTTGACAGTGATTAATATTTGTTAATTTTAGGAGTTACAAAACAATATTGCTTACATAGTGGCTTTAAATGGCTAATTCACTGACAAGTAATCGCATTAGATTTTTGTAATGCTATCCAGCGAAAATTCTGCTGATATGACCCACGGGAGAGCTTGCGTGACCGAACATGGGTTTCCGACGATGGTGTCAGGGATGAAAATTCGTTGAAATTTTCAGGGGCCAAATGGGATCATAAGTCAATAAATTTAGGCGCCTACATCAAAACGATTAGCCCACATTTTGGCGCCTACATCAAAACGATTAGCCCACATCAAAATGTATCTAAATCTACATCCCAAACCCCCTTCTCTCCTTGTACAGTGTACATGTCGAGTTAGTGTACATGTCGAGTTTATTTCAAGTACAAGTACCTTTAAATAAATCAATAAATACAGGTAAATCCATTTATAAACATATTACGTACACGTCAGTCGGTCTCCAGACAGTGACTTTGTGTGCTTTTGGAAACATTAGTTAGTTTTGGTATATACATTTGTACTGATCTAAAATTACAGTACGTCTTTACAAGGAAATAAGAGAGATCTATTCATTTTCCGCGAGAAAGCGAACCGAAAATTTGACAAATGCCCATGAGTTTTTGTTTACAAACGTTAGTTACGGCAACTTTGATACAAGAAAATAATAAAAATTGGAATTTTACGGTCGCCAAGTGGGCGATAAGAAAAACATTTTTGGTAGTCCACACTGAATTTTTAGTCGCATTGGCGAGCGGGCGAGTGCTTATTTGCATCCCTGGGTGTTTGACTGTCTCACGAGTTTATTGGAAAATCATCTATTGGTATGAAAAATCCTGACAATTGGAACGAAAACTACAAATAACTGAATACGAAAAGACTAGAGTTGTAAAATCAGAAAAAAATTTACTATCAATTATCATGATTATCGGAAACTATCGGAGGAGTACATCGATATCAGAATCAGACTTTTTTACTTTAAAATTGTTATATGTTTTGTATCTTCAGAAGGAGAATACTCAGGGTGTACGTATGCAAGTAGATCTTGCAAATAAAGGTATTTATCTCAAGGTTTGCTTTAGACATGATAGAAGGGGGGCCTTCCTTTTTCTTTCTATTAAAGCCAAAACAGTCCCATGCTGCGGACTTAGTACTGCCGGGATATGGATAAATCTGCTTCTCCTCAACCGGTAACTTTTCAAAAACGATCGCGTCTAGTTTTTAGTTTTGAATTATAGCAAAGACTTTTCGCACTGAGATCATTTCGTGTAACTTCAACAGCGACAATCGATTTTCGAAATCATTATCGATAGTCAGCACTTTTCAAGATCAGTGGCGGATTCAGGGGGGTGCGAAGGGGGCGTCCGCCCCCCCCCCCCTCCCGACCCAAAATTTTCCAAAAACAGGTATATTTTGGCCCATTTTCAGTAAAAATCGGCAAAATTCGCCCCTCAACCAGGTTGGGGAAAGGTACCGATCGAGCTAATATACCTCGATCAAGCTAATGTACCTCAATTGGGCTAATCAATCTGACTTTTTTATTACTTTTTTCCTCCAAATCATATTTGAGGTAAAATCGCACCAGCTTTTATATCAAGAAATAATATTTAAAAAGCAACTATGTCTGAAAACTTTTTAGATTTCGAGAATCTCAAGAAATCTCAACCAATATATTCAGAAAAATGGAGGTGTATTATCTCAGGGTATCAGGACACTTCGTCATCAAGACAACTCGTAACAAGACAACTCGTAACCAAAAAAAGACAACTCGTAACCTGACCATTTTGGTGACGAGTTGTCTGGTCAATTCGTAACCAGGTGACGACTTGACCAGACAACTCGTCACCAAAACTTAGAAGTTTTCTAACAAAAAGTCGTCACCAAAACTTAAAAAAAAATCTTGATAAAAAGTCGTCACCAAAACTTAGATTTTTTTGTATTTAAAAGTCGTCATCAAAACTTGGAAAAAATCTTGATGAAAGCTCGTCAGGCACTAAGTTTTGGTGACGAGTTTTTAACATTTTTTTTCTAAGTTTTGCTTACAACTTAAAAACAAACTTAGAAAATGTGACACATCGGTCAAAATTTTCTAAGTTTTGGTGACGAGTTTATATCAAAATTTCTAATATAAGTTTTGGATTTTCTCTAAGTTTTGGTGACGACTTTTTATCATTTTTTTTTTTCTAAGTTTTGGTGACGACTTTTTATCATTTTTTTTTCTAAGTTTTGGTGACGACTTTTTATCAAAATTTTTTCTAAGTTTTGGTGACGAGATATCTGGTCAAGTCGTCACCTGGTTATGAATTGACCAGACAACTCGTCACCAAAATGGTCAGGTTACGAGATGCCTTTTTTTGGTTACGAGTTGTCTTGTTACGAGTTGTCTTGGTGACGAAGTGTCCAGCAATCTGATCTCGGTAACTATTCACTTTTCAGGTATGTTTCTTTTGTAAACATAACTTCTTTTATAAAGAACTGATGCGATTTTGCTCAAAAGAAGATTCAGCGACTATCATTACAACACTAGAAAAGACATCAATATGAAAAATCCTGATGCCCTGAAGAACATGTATCTTTAAATTTACCCAATCCTTCCCATGGCAAAGGCCGAAAGGGAAGGGGGGGGGGGGTAGCTTGCAACAAAGTAAACAAAGATTTTACCTGGTACATGTTCCTTTTTAGGAGGAAGTAATGATACAAATGTGTCTAAATATATAAAAAGTGATTCAAATAGTCCACAGGATCGCCGTAAAATAAAAGCAAGAACAAGAAAATCAGCGCGTGGGTCGAACTGACCAAGCCGGCGTCTTTATTTTGGGAAATGCACGTTAAAAAGTAAATATTAATGACTAAGAAATGCATCTTACCATTTATCGCCATGGGATTATCCAAATAAACATGTTTTGCTTAGTTTCTTCGTGGGAAAACAACTTTCAACCCGCTTCTGAGTTTCCTCTGTATACAAATAAAATGCTCGCCTCTGATTTGTCAGTATTTGATTTGAAATTGTGCTAGCGCGAACACAGAGCCCGCTGTATTTTTCGGCGTTTTTTCACTCTCTCTTTTCTTTCTTTTCTTTTCTTTTTCTTTTTCTTTTTTTTTTTTTTTTTTTTGATTGTTCTGTTTTTTATTTCATATACATATATTTTGCCATAATGAATATTTTTATTTTAAACCTCGAAAAGAAAATAAATATTCACTAGGCCTAGAGGTGATTAGTGATTGGCAGGTGATTTTGTGTTTCCAGCTCGGAGATCCAGACAATATTCAGTGGCGGATTCAGGGGGGGTGCGGAGGGGGCGCCCGCCCCCCCCCCGCACTGACCCCAAACTTTCCAAAAACAGGTATATTTTGGCCCATTTTCAATCACAATCGGCAAAATTCGCCCCTTGACCCCCCGGCAAAGGGGGCGCTGGATCCGCCATTAATATTTATCGAGTATCAGTAGCGGATCAAGCGCTCCTTTTGCTGGGGGATCAAGGGGCGAATTTTGCCGTTTTTTGTTTTTTCTGTAAATGGACCAAAATATACCTGGTTATTTGAAAATTTGGAGTCAGTGCCGTGGATAGACGTTTTTCGTATTTTTTTCACTAGTATATCTACATATTTTTTTAAGTTGCCATCTTGATATTTATATGTTGTGTATGATAAGGAGAGGACTTATGTAATGTTGTTATAATTTTTGCCCCATCCTATTTCATGTTATTATGAAATAAAATATGTTAAAACTAAAACTTTTTTTTTCTTGGGGGATGCAAGCCCAGAATAAGGCTTGGTTGGCCTGTCCCTTGGAATCAAAGAATCAAAATATGTACAATTATTTACCTTCATAGACTAGACTTGAAGTCTCGGGAGGGACTGGACCAAACTTGAAAAACTATATCCATCCCACATATTGTATTTTATGATTGAGGGCGAAGCTGGCCCAATCGGCATTTTAAAGCTCAATTGATAAAAAAATTGTGTGAGAAGACAATGAATTCTTTTCGACGAATTGTCCTGTTTAAATTATATTGTATTTATATACTGTATTTATGAAAGAGATTTAAAATTTATGACTGAGAAGTGTCCCACTTGTTTTGTGTTTCATCAATACGTCAGAAAGTAACAATAGGGCAGAACTTTTTCGTGTTTATAACTTCATTTTAAAAAATACAAGTTGTCTTCTTGTGTGGTGGTGGGAGCCGGGGGATGGGCCTAGGGGTAATTTATTAATGAGATCCCGGATAGATCTGCAATCCCCCTTTCATATTTAAGCGTACAGACGATCGTACATGCATTCATGAAGGATCAAACATGAAAAGCAAAGTAATCGATTATCAATTCTCTCTCGATCTCTCCTTAAGCATAATGTAAGGCTAGAGCAGATATTAATGTCGGCAGCGGATCCTTAGATTCATGAGCGATCAAAAAAAAAAAAAAAAAAAAAAAAAAAAAAAAATCACTGTAAGTTTGACAAATAATTGTTGATTACAAATATACATAATTATTTTGAGCTTCAATTAATTTATTTCTTTATCTTTCCCTGTGATAGTTCACAGAAAAAAAAGTTTTGAGGAAAAGCACACTGGGGTGCCGATCCAAAACATGCTGTCATGACGGCGCGCAAATATCTTCAAGTTGGACATGATGTCAAAGTGCCCCTACAACACCCCCCCCCCCCCGGTGCGACTCTCATAAACCCTTTTAGGTCACAGGATTTTGGACTTCATTAATTTTAATGCTTCTTTAAGCTTTATAAAAAAATATTTGAAATTTTTTAAGGGGGGAGGGGGGGAGGGGGAGTTTATAGGGTATAAATTTAAGACACCCGGGATTGAAACCATCCATTTAACTACAAGAAAATCATATAAAGTTCAGTAGTCATTTTTATCTGCATTTGATATTTTGCTAGGGGCCATTTATCAACACAAAGGGGAAAGGGTGGGATATATAGAACAACTCGACGAAATTCTTAAAAAATGGCACTCGCTTATAATTAGAACATATCGATATATAGTCTTGTATTCTCATGTAAAAGTAACTGACATGCGGATGCAAATTACATGGGTTAGTGATTGTGTACTTGTCAAACTGTCAAAATGTTCAATTGTCTGGATACCTCTAAGCACAGAACTGGACACTTACATGTTTCAAAGCAGACCTTAAAATAGAATAAAATGAAATGAAATGAAATAAAATAAAAAATAAATAAATAAAAAATAGAATAAAATAAAATGAAATAAAATAAAATAAAATAAAATAAAATAAAATAAAATAAAATAAAATAAAATAAAATGAAATGAAATGAAATGAAATGAAATGAAATGAAATGAAATGAAATAATTGATAATAAAAAGAAACATAAAAAATGATATGCTGATTATAAATAATTTAAGGAACAAAAGAAAAAAAAAACGGACAAAAAGAATTGATGAATAAAATCGCTTCTTTTATGATGTAAAAGTAACTGACACGCGGTTGCAAATTACACGGGTCAGTAATTGTGTACTTGTCAAACTGTCAAAATGTTCAAATGTCCGGATACCTCTATGCACAGAACTGGACACTTACATGTTTCAATTTAACAAAAGAAAAAAATGGACAAAAAGAATTCAAGAGTAAAATCAGCTGATAAAAAAATGATTTTTTAAAAATAAATTCAGAGAGAGAGAGAGAGAGAGAATATTTTAATAACCCATAATGGTAAATAAACAGTTTTCAATGTATATTTTCCTAAAAAAAAAATGCATCTTAGTCTAGAAATTTATAAACTAACTATCTAAATAAATAAATAAATAAATAAATAAATAAATAAATAAATAAATAAATAAATAAATAAATAAATAAATAAATAAATAAATAGATAAATTATTTAATTAATTAATAAAACACAGTTGTTTCTTATATAAATACAATGATATAGTGTTTTTAGCTCACCTGAGCCAAAGGCTCAAGTGAGCTATTGTCATAGTGTGGCGTCCGGCGTCCGTCGTCCGTCGTCCGTCGTCCGTCGTCCGTCCGTCGTAAACTTTTAACATTTTCAACTTCTTCTCAAGAACGGCTGAAGGGATTTTGATGAAACTTGGTATGCATGAAGTACTAAAGGTCCTCTACCAAGTTTGTTCATTTCGGCTCGATCCCTTCAGGGGTGGATCCAGGGCGGGGTCAAATAGGCCCCGGAGGGTACCCCTCTTCAAAAATCTTCTTCTCCAGTTCCACTGAATGGATTGAAAAACTAATTGTATCTATGTGATCTAGAAGGATGTATGATTCAAGTTTGTTCATTTCGTTAAAATCCGACAACTAATTTTTGACGCGTTTTTGACGTCTTTTCGGACTTAGTCAGAAATGCACATTTTTGCACTTTTTCTTTAAATAACTCAATAAGTGTATGATTTTACACACTCATTTACTACATATTTATCATATTTAACTTACTTAATGCTTTGATATGTATTTTATGCTTAAATTTTATTTTTTTGATTTTTTATGAATTTTTTTCTTATGTAAAAAGGAAGGGGGGGGGGGGGGGTGATTTTCATACATTTTCTGCTTCTTTTCTATCTCTCAGATTGTCATGACAATTTGTAGGTATGAGGTACTCATGCATGGTACCCTACAAGTGAAAGAATTTTGTCCAGATATCCACTTTTGGATTTTTAAGGAATATTTTTTAAGATTGTACATAGGTATAATGTATGTTTTCTTACCAAAAAAGAAAAGAAATTCTCAAATCGCACCGGGTTATACACATTGATACTACTTTTAAATGAAGAAATTTTATTTGAATCACAAAAAAAAAAAAAAATGCCGTAATGATTAAAAGTACACAACTTTTAAAATATTTTTCAAAGCCATGCACCTGGTTCCGAACCGGAATTATTCGAATTTTATGATCTGAGGACCCATTTTCACACGTATTCTTCCACACATGTAGATGTCTCACACACTTTAAAACTATATTCAAAATTTTATTTCATCTGTCTAGTAAACAATCACGGAGAAGACAATTCAAGATAAACATTGTGTGTATTTTCCACCAATTGTTGAAAATAATAAGAAAATAATCAGAACTATTTGACAGGACAATGACCTAGATACGCATTCATTCATCTTCGTCCCCAAGGCGCATCGTATTCCGCTAGGCGCTTCATTGCAATACAAACCGCAAAGCAGTACTGCGATATATTTCAGGAGATACAGTGCAAACGGAATAGATTTTTATAATTGGAACACTTTCATAATCTGTATCTGTATCTGTATGGGTACGTTGAATTACCAATACTGGCTTGTGATCAACGGAATGAGAGAGCGCATAAACTTACTTAATCGCGCTTCAGGCTGAATCTAAAGCCTTCCACAGTCCTTGACAGCACTTGATGGTTATCCAGTTCGTTCCACTCTGTGACTGTACGTATGAAGAATGAGTTCTTCCTGATGACGGAATTACATGTAGGTATGTTAAAGGAGCGAGTATGGTTTGAGCTATGAACAACGTTCATAATGGTTATCATTCATGTACTTGGAACACTTGCATATACTTGTTATTATGTATAAAGTTTGCTCGAATTTCCTCTGTCTTAGACTCTCTTAGATGAAGTAATTTACGGACTGATTTCTTGAAGAAACGTCTAATGAGTAATCTCTTCCTCTGGATTTTGAGAATGCATAGGACATTTAATATCTGAAATTCTTGAAAATAAATAATTCCGTTCAGAGTTCCTGAAATCTTCCAATGAAATGTTGGACCACAGAAGCTGTTGTTTTAATAGAGAAAATAAATTATTATTCACAACCTTAAGCCACTGTGTTCGTCATCTTGTATGTATAATATTTCTAAGAGGAATACAGAGGCCTGAGGTTGTGAATAATAAAACATTTTCTCTCATAAAGCGACAGGATCCTGTGTTAAGACATTTGGGAATTTTTATCTGTTCAAATAATAGATACATAATGAGTTTTTATCAGACCAAATAACTTCTTGTCGGAAAATCCAATGCAACCGATACATTTCATGAACTCTCTCCGCTAACAACTTGCCCGTGTAACAGACCTATGATGAGGTAAAACAATTAGTTGACAGTAAATAACGATGTCGTAGGTCTGCTAGTTGGACAAGCTTAACAATTTCATGGGCCTTTTAATTTGTTTCAAACTGCGAAACCTTAGAGAAACCACTTGAGTTGTTGAACAGCGTATGCTGAAATGCGACGCTCCTTCTTGCCTGTTGAAATATGCATAGGCAAGAAGCGTCGCATTTCAGCATATTTACTGAAAATTATTTGTTCAAGTGGCTTCACTGGGTCATGAGGTTTGATACAACATACACTGCTTTTTTGGAAAACAAACTGGCACAATTTCTGCACAACTCACTTGAATTGTTGAATATTGGATCAAAACGATTTTAACTGTACGTTTCATGTATTTGAGATGAAATCAATACTATTCAAAAGCATAATTCATAGATTTTAGTGAATAAAGGCAAAACCGAAAAATCTTTGTTTTTTATGCCCCTGGAATAAAAGATTCGGGAGCATAAAGTTTTTGGCCTGTCCGTCTGTCTGTTTGTCTGTCTGTTTTCCAAAAAACTTTAACATTGGGCATAACTTTTGAATGGAAGCTGGTGATAGAGGTTTCATATTTCACATGTGTATTTACCAAAATTTTTGACCTCATGACCATAACCTTGACGTTTCACGTACTTCTCAGAAACTTTAACATTGGGCATAACTATTGAATGGTTATAGTGATAGGGCTTTCATATTGTACATGTGTATTCCTTGTGACAAGATCTTTCCATTGATACCAATATTACGCTGACCCTGACCTCTCACATACTTAACAGAAAATGGTGTTTATACTAACAAAGATGCCGCCGGGGGCATTCTCGTTTCACAAAGACAGGCTTTATAATTTCTGGCATGCTAGCTATCAATAATGAAAGGTTTTGTGTTCAATTTTAAATAAACTTAATTTGTGAAATCATTTCATTGTTTTATTCTTTTTCTCTGTCAGTATGTCAGTTAGAGCGTGCATGGGTATCAGGTGAGCGTTGTGCCCCCTGGGGCTCTTGTTATTTTATTTAAATAAATAAATAAATAAGTAAATAAATAAAACACAGTCGTTTCTTATATAAATGCATTCATATAGTGTTTTTATTGTATTTAAATAGATAAATAGATAGATAAATAAATAAATAAATAAATAAAAAAATAAATAAATAAATAAATAAATAAATTAATTGATTAATTAAACCCAGTCGTTTCATATATAAATACAATAATATAGTGTTTTTATTGTATTTAAATAAATAAATAGATAAATAAATAAATGAATAGATAAATAAATAAATAAATAAATAAATAAATAAATAAATAAATAAATAAATAAATAAATAAATAAATAAATAAATAAAATGAGGAATCATAAGCACAAGTTTTACAATTGATCAATATATGACGGAGAAGGTTTTTGGATTATGTAATAGGCAGGTAAAATTTTGTCATTATAATTTTGAAAGTTACCATATTTATCGAATTCGATTGGTCATTGCTACGACCTTTATATCCCTCAAATTTGATTGACAGGAATAGCTAGGTGAGGTAGGAGTAGCTCATTAGCATAATTGATTGACAGGTATGGGTGATGTAGTGGTAACTCATTAGCATAATTAGGATTACGTACTGTGTTTTTATGTTATGTACACTTCTGAAATCATTTGAACGCCGCTATTATCACGCCAATCAAATCTACTGCACTCATGAAGTGACAAGGTATTTGAAAACCAAGTCAATGACGTTATCTCAGTTTAATAATAAAAAATAGGTAGATTTTCAAAAGTAATTAATCAAAGTAAATTAAATAAATTCATATGTAAATAGATTATAAAATAATTCAACAACAAAAAATTGATGAAAAT
Organism: Pinctada imbricata; assembly: GCA_033119305.1. Lineage (NCBI taxonomy): Eukaryota > Metazoa > Mollusca > Bivalvia > Pterioida > Pteriidae > Pinctada > Pinctada imbricata. Next base: position 50,105,435 of record VSWD01000008.1, on the reverse strand, counting down.
AAACAAATTAATAAAAAAAAAAAAATAGAATTAGTGAAAATGATTAACAAGGAAAGTATACAGATAAAAAATAAATAAAAATAGATAAATAAATAAGATAATTAATAAATTAATAATAAATAAATTAGAAGAATAAGTTAAAATAATAAATAAATTAAAAGATGTATCAATAAAATGAATTAATTAATAAATACATAAATTTATTAAATAAATAAATGAAAAAAATAAATAAATGAAAAAAATAAATAAATGAAAAAAAAAATAAATAAATAAATGAAAAAAAAACTAATAAAATAAATTAACTAACAAAGTAAATAATTTAATAAAAATAAATAAATTAATAAAATAAATAAATTTAAAAAATTGAAATAAAATTAATAAAATAATAAAATCAATAAACTAATAAGATGAATGAATAAACAAAATTAATTAATTAGTAAAATGAAATAATCAAATTAATTAAAAACATCAATAAAATAAATAAATTAATGAAATAAATAAATTGATCAAATAAATAAAATAATAAAATTAATGAAATTGAGAAAATAAATAAAACTGAGAAAATAAATTAATAGATAAAATTAAATTAATAAATAAAATTAAATTAATAAAAATAAATTAATTTATTGGTAAAAAAATTAATTATAATAAAATGAATTAATTAATCTAATAAATTGATACAATAGATAAATTAATAAAATAAATAAAGTATTAAAATAAATAAATTCATAAAATAAATAGATTAACTGATTAATAAAATGAATAAATTAATAAAATAAATTGAATTAATAAAATCAATTAATTAATCAATTAATTAATTAATAAAATAAATATCTTAATAAAATAAATTAATTAATGAAATTAATTAATAAAATAAATAGATAAATAAAATTAATTAATAAAACAAATAAATTAATGAAGAAATAAAAATAAAAAAATAAGAAATTAATGATAAAAATTTTATCAGGTTTCCGCAACTGCGTAAACTATAGAAGTAGTTACATATCAAGTTTCCGCAACTGCGTAAACTATTTGAAAAGTTTAATTAGGTTTCCGCAGCTGCGTAAACATATTTAACAGGTTTCATCAGGATTCCGCAACTGCGTAAACCATTTGTTCCAAGTTTACATTGCGGAAACTTGTTGAAATAAAATGGAAAGAAATTTAACAGGTTTCATCAGGATTCCGCAACTGCGTAAACCATTTGTTCCAAGTTTACATTGCGGAAACTTTATCAAGGAAAATTTATCAAGTTTCATCAGCGAAAACATTGCGTAAACTTGCGGAAACTATTTGCCAGTTTACGCAATGCGGAAACTTGTGGAAACCTGAAAATATCAAGTTTACGCAAGTTAACGCAGTTGCGTAAACCTGTTTTTTCGCCCAGTGATCTGTGGGTGCGTTCGGAGATATGCAAATGGTACTAATAATAAGTTGCCAATGGTACCAATGTTTGCCAATGTTACCTTTGGTTTAAGAAAAACTATGAACGATTTTTGGTTACCAATGGCAGATGGATTTTTATTCATCAATTTCTCTATATGTATGTATCTATATCGTTATTTCTAGGTGCCAAGAAGTAGTGTGGGTGCGTTCGGAGATATGCAAATGGTACTAATAATAAGTTGCCAATGGTACCAATGTTTGCCAATGTTACCTTTGGTTTAAGAAAAACTATGAACGATTTTTGGTTACCAATGGCAGATGGATTTTTATTCATCAATTTCTCTATATGTATGTATCTATATCGTTATTTCTTGGTGCCAAGAAGTAGTGTGGGTGCGTTCGGAGATATGCAAATGGTACTAATAATAAGTTGCCAATGGTACCAATGTTTGCCAATGTTACCTTTGGTTTAAGAAAAACTATGAACGATTTTTGGTTACCAATGGCAGATGGATTTTTATTCATCAATTTCTCTATATGTATGTATCTATATCGTTATTTCTTGGTGCCAAGAAGTAGTGTCAGTCAGTCCATACCATGTAAGTCACCTGTCTCCGTCGTGTCTGTCCTTCATGTTTTTAACAGTGTCTTGTCTTGTTTGCCGTCAGTTTGGGTGTGTTCTTTGTTGACATGGTAGTTTTAAATACTGCCCCCTTTTTTGTCTCATGTGTTCCGCTGTGATCACTGACATGCAGCGTACGTCGTCTTCTAGGATCATCTCATTGTTCTGTTGTTCAAAATAAAAGATAAATGATGTAATGAATACTGATCTATTAGCTTTATAAACGAATGGTCTAAGTAATGGTCTAAGTCCTGGCTAGTTAATAATCCCTCCAAAACTGAAGTTCTCTACATTCGACTCGATTGAATTACGTTTTGGCGATTCTTTATTACGTAATGTACAGGAACATAAGCACCTTGGTATAACTTTCATGTCACACGGTAAATGGACTTCCCATAATGAAAATATGCTGGCAAACTTAATTATTTACATGCCAAGAAATTCTGACCAAATCTGCCGGTCGTCCTGATACGGTAGTTTATTCTGGGCATGCGTAAATTAAATTGAAGTATAATATACTCTTAGTAAAGATATATACATTACATTCATTCTACCATATTTTGAATGCTTGTGAAATCTGGATGGGTCGGGTGTTTGTGAAATTACTCGCTTACCAATTTCTGCTGACAGGGAATCTTTATGTAAACTGGATGGGAACCTTTGAAGGACATACGAGAACGAAGTAAACTCTGCCTTTCTTTCTTTTTTTTTTTTTTACAAAATTCATAACAAGTTAGTTCCTCAGTATTTGACAGATATTACTACTCCTATGAGAAGAACAAATTATAGAAATTTTAGAAATTCATATATATGACTATTCTTTACCCATTTATAGACTGGAATTTTTACACACTCATCTGTAAAACTTTTGGATAATTTGGCCCAATGATCGTGAATTTCGGATTGTTCTTCCTCAAATTAAAGTGTTCTTAAAAGTGATGTTTATCATTAAGATTCTCATGAATGCATTTCCTTGTGGGTGATCGATTTACGAATGTCAACATGGGCGGATCCAGAAATTTTTTTCAGGGGGGGTCCTAAAGTCCGAATTTTTTGAAGAGCAAAAAAAAAAAAAAATAAATAAATAAATAAAAATGAAAAAAAAAAAAAAAAAAAAAACAACGTAAACGCAAGAAAATAAAGATATCGATTGATGACTGTCAGTACTGTCTCTAGCCATTAAAAAAAATGGTGACTGGAGAGCAATGGCGAGCAAACAGCTTAAAATTTTGAATTTTCACATCATAAACATGTATAGTAATTGATTAAATTGATTGTCAGTTCTAACATGTAATTATAAATACAACAAATGGCGAGCGATAGCGAGCCAGCGAAATTTTTTTCCAAGAATTGGAATAAAATCCACTATATTTGTGTCTTTTCAGTTTCTTTTCGTTTCCTTAGTGCCCTTGTTTATTGACCTAGGTGTAATGTATAGGTAAGCGCAGATGCATCATTTAAAAATAACGTACATGTATGTAATAAATTCTGGCGAGCGGAAGCGAGCCCAGAGAAAAATTTTGAAATGCTGACGGCAAAATATTATCAAAATGAAAGATTTCTAATACAAATTCATGATATATTTTTCAAATATTATGACATCAAAAGGGGAATTGGGACTTAATCTTATGAAATATGTATATAAATAACAAAATTTTAGCAATGTTTCGAAAATTCTAGGGGGGGGGTCCGGACCCCCCCGACCCCCCCTCTGGATCCGCGCTCGGTCAAGATGTAGTTCCCTTAACGCTGACTTATCACTTCTACTCTTCCTGTTCTTGTGAAAACCATTTTGAAGATGTAATTCATTACTTATTAGATTGTCCTAGATATGTATATCAGTATGAATAATTGATTGACGAACTTAGAAATTATATACCTCAAACTTTGGAAAAATTGAACATTATTTGGAGATGTAAATTTTGACGATGCAACAATTTCAAAATTTTTATTATCTGTGCAAAAATACATCAAATAAACCAAGAGATTTAACTAAGGTTCATTTTCCTTCCTTTCTTTACTTCTTCACTTTAATCTTTCTAAATTTCCTAACATTTTAATTCATGAATATATATTGTTGTTAAATATCATCATCATCATCATCGTCATCATCATTATCGTTATTCAATTTAAAATTGTGAAAATACCACTTTTCGCCATCTTTATGACTGTTTATTTTGTGTATCATGTATAGGGAGAGGGCTTTACATAATGTTGTTTTAAAAAACTTGTTTCCCAATCCCTTTATTGATAAAACTACAAAATTAATGATTAATACACCATTCACACCGATTTCAGTATTTTTAATTGAGAATAAGTGCCATTTTAAGATTTCTGGATCTTCATCAATGTGTGTACCTTGGTCCTAAACATACATGTATTGCTGTGTTTCTTGCTGACGCGCCAATTAATATGCTTTTGTCCAGTTGGAGATATTTATCCTTTTGATTGCTTCCTACGCCACTGAGCATATTGATATTCATGAAAATCGCCGTGTTCTGTAAATAGTCTACTATACAGTCTTTCTCTTTGTTGAAAATGCACTATTTTCTCCCAATTTGACGAAAATTCTCTTCTCTGTAGACTTTTCTGGGCAAGAAAAATGTTCTACTGAGTAGTAGGTTGGCGGTTGTTAAATCCACTAGGTTGTCAAATGTGTATACTATGTAAATCATTAACAAAATGAAGTGCTCCCAAAAAACAAAAAATAAAAACAAAAACGTTGTAAATTGATTGTTTTATATAAAAATTAATGTATTCTCAAGATCATACAAAATCATTCAAACAGTATAACAATGAAAAGAAAGAATGCCATCTACTTATGCTTGTGACATAAAAAGCCACAAGGGGTGAAGTCAGGTGTCCATGGAAATTAGCATCTTCTGTTTTTCTAGGCTCAGTCGCCAGAAAAATCTTGTGCATGAAAACACGGCACTGATTTTTAAAATGCGGCATGTATGTAGTACTTTCTAGATAAATGATTTAGCACAAAGTAATAGAATAGTATTCCTCATCATACATGTAATACAGACGTACATTGTTCGTAACATTTAGCTATATATAAGCCTCCTATTTCACCACCTACAACGTGTTTTGAGAGGCATCGATCTGAATATTTTGTCCCATAGACAACTGTCCTCAAAATACAAAATCACGTGACTGCTGACGTAGTTGCGCATCTCGGTGTGTAGATCTTGGGGATTGACCTTGTTGTCTGTCAGAAGCACTAAGTGGTTGTATTTCTCTTGTAAGTTTCTCTCCATTGCAGTCTGGAATCCAAAGACGAGCCACTCATCATTCCAATTTTCCTCTGTTAGAACGATGAGAGTGTGACGGCTATTCTTTATAGCGCCGATTATATTTGCCTGTTTAGAACTTCCCGGCACGAACTCTCTGTCAGGAAGACAAAGTGTATACCCAGTGCTCTCCAGCTTTGGTACGAGATCCCTGAACACTCTCTGATGGTTATCACCATACAAAATAAACATATCAAACACTGTGCAGCTCGTGGTCTGATGTGTAAAACTAATGGACAACGATTCCAGCTCAATGTGAATTTTCAAGTCCTCTATGTTTCGCTTTTTCGGCGTAAGATACAAGAGCTTCTCCAAAAACAGTTTACTACTCGAAGATATCACCTTGCTCCTTCTCATCTGTTTCCTAATGTACTTGTTTCGTATCTGTTTCCTTGAAATTTGATGACAAACGAATATATAGAAGTTGAGTCGGTTGTCTCTGACTTTGTGATTTCCTTCGTTTAGGCACATGCGCACTAGATCATCTGAAGTCAGAACACTCGGCGATAAGACAATAAGCATCCGTTTACTCTGGGCAGCTAAATGAGAAATATTCTCATTAAATGAATATCCAGCAACAAAATCTCGATCTATCTCACACACCTTTAGTCTACATAATGTCTCCAAAAACTTAAGAATGTTTTCATTTACCCAGTCCGTTATGTCCAGGTTATGTAGGATCATAACGTCCACCTTTTCGATGTCTTTGTATTTGGCCCTATCAAATGGTCTGATGCCGAACCACATGTAAAGAAGGACTTGGATTTCAAATTTGTAAATTGTTACTAAAATGATGATGATAATTAAGAAAAAGGCACACCCAGCTGATATTCCTACAACCATATAAGTATTATCCGTCACGCATACAAACTCATCATCTGGCGCATCAACCAGTCGTCTGCCAGCCTCGTTTTCATCTGGACTTCCGCACGTGACTTCTTCCCAGTCTGTTATGTATCCAGTATTTCGCTTTATCCAGCTTTTTAACCACAGACTCTTGCAGTCACAGACGTATGGATTATCCTGTAACTTTATGCTTTTTAGTTTTGATATATCTTTGATGTTCGATGGAATGTAAGAGAGGTGGTTAGAATCAAACCAAAATTCCTCCGCATTACTCAATAGGTTCATGCTCTCGGTGTGTATTTGGCGAATCTCATTGTTGCTTATTCGGAACTGGCGGACGCGATCAAAGTATGTCCGAGGTTCCACTTCACTGATGTTGTTGTGCTGAAACCAGAGGTCTAGCTTCCCAGAAACGGGCATGGTATGTGGCAGGCTTAGGAACGAGGAGTATCGACAATCCACGATATTAATGTCACTTTCATAGCGGACATAACACGTGCAGTTTTGCGGACATCTTGCTGAATTATTTTGGCAGTATGTGTCATTTGGATCGACAGAAAGCATTTGCTGATCATTGAATTCTTGTGGCCAGACGCACTTCCAATCATGATATATGTAGCTTTCGGAACTAACTGCGTTCTTTATTTTCAAGCTGCGGACAAAATCTGAGAGAACAGCAATGTTGCAGTCGCATTTTATAGGGTTATTTTTAAGTATAAATTTGAAATACCTTAAGAGCAAAATCATAGCTCGTTTTGCATCAATATTGAAAGAATCCTTGTCAATATAGAAATAATTCACTTTACTTCCGGTCAAATCAACTTCTCTGACTTCCTCTGCCTTTTTGTCTGGGTCGTATGCGAGAACGTTCTGAGAAAGAACATTAACGTGAATTTGTTTCAAAAGTCCAGTGAAATTTCGAAAAGAAATTTCAGTGTGTTGTAAGCTTGTCTTTTTCAAACTGCTGATGTAAAAGATATCCACAGGAATTTCCCTTAACGGGTTATTGTCCAGAAACAGTTGTTCGATGTTTTTGCTAATGATAGGGAACACATTGTTCTGTATAGTTTGTATCAAGTTATTTTCCAGACGAAGTATTTTCAAATTCAGAAGAGATGAAAACAAGCCAGATTCTAACTTCAAAAGTTTGTTGAATGATAAGTCCAAAAACTGGAGTTTGTCCAGATCTTGAAAAGTTTCCGGTGCGAGATGAGCGATACGGTTCTTTCGCAAATTTAAGCTTCGCAAGGAATCTTGACCGTCGAAAAACCCAGTGGGTATTTCCAGAATGAAATTGCTTGACAAGTCAAGGTTCTGGAGATCAAAAACTTCGCGAATGAGATCAGCATCTACAGAAATTATTCCATTATTTTCCAATGTGATCATATGCAATTTTCCAGAAAAATGATAGTCAGAAATATTTGCGATTGAGTTATAACGAAGATTGAACACCCGCCTTGGCTCATTGACAGGTATTTCAAGGTATAATGTGGAAGCATACAGATTCTGTAGGTACTCAGTACGGGACAGATTTAGTGGTAATAATACAGTCTCATTGCTCCATGGAAAGAATTCTGGAGGATACTCAATGTTGACATTCTGCAATTCCAAGGACTGTAGATTTGGGAATATTTGAATAATATCATTACTTTTCATGTCCCACGGTATGTCTGAAATTACTATAGTGTTCACTTGCTGAAAAGTATAACACTGAAAAATGGACAAAAAGTTGTCGTACGTGAAGTTTTCCAACAATGCGAGGACCACTATGTTGACATTTTTCAACCCTTCACATGTGAAATTTTGAGTGATCGGCAAAGTTTCATTAATGCTTATTGAACTTCCTAATCCCATATCGTATAAATAGATCGACAAAACGTGGAAAAATCGGCAGAAGTAGTCAATGCTTCTCAGTGTCGTTTTACACGTCATGATTTCGAAGTTGCCGATTACCCGATCTCCGTGTTGACAAAGCGTCTCATTTCTACAGCGGAAGTCCACATTGATGGGTAGAATGCAAACAAAAGAAAAGGCAGCAAAACTTGTGACGGAATTGTCAAAATTGTAGACCTCCATAACATCCATCATTTCTACGTAACAATCCTCGTATTCCACGATTGGAATGAGTATGAAAGCAATTGCTGCCGACGGAAGTGTTCTGTCAGCCATTTTGTACAGAGGAGGGTACATGAAACGTTCTTCTCTCATGATGCATTTGTCTATGCTATAAACCCACATAAATCCTGTCACTACAACGAATGCAATTCTTTGAATATGATGTGGCACCATCTCGGGGGCTGTATGTTGTCTTTGTGATGGGAAATTACTGTATATGGAAGATGAAAAACTATTATATTGATAAAACTTTCTTACGATTCAAATTATGATAAATTTTCGAATGTCAGAAAATTTTAACTGTATTTATCTAATATTAATTGTAACTTTAATTATTTATTTCATAGCTTTGTTGAAAGATGATAAAGGAAAAAAATTATTTAAACTTGTGTGAAAAACTTACTAAGCTTGGTCTAAATGGCTCCTCTCCCACTGTCTCACGAGTGTGTAATAAACAAGAAATTTCATCATGAAACTGGGATAAAACCACTTACGTATTGCAAATGAAGTAAGTATGCCTTTATAGAAATAAGAAATCAAATTGATATTGATATGACATTGTTTTCAATTACAATAAAATGAAGATGACCATTATTACGCCCTGTGGACATAGACAATAATCATATAACTACATGTATTTACTGAGGTATCTGAGAGTGGAGAGCCAGTCAAACGTGGGTGTTCTCGGTAGCAAGACACATTCTCGATACATTAGAATTTTATCACCTATTATTCTCATTTTTCACTCCTAACATCTAAGATGCACTTTGAGGAAAATTGTGCGACCGAATGGTAACGAGAAAAATTCCATATTCACTTATTTTTTTGTATTTTCTTAGAAAATTGTTTTGGCACTGTTGAATAAAAAATGAAAATCAAACAAAACCTCAACATTTTTTTTAATAAATGTCAATATTTCTCATGCAACGTCAAGTGCTTACCTTGAAAAAAAAAAATTCGAAATCTCAAAATAAAACTATTTGATGTACATGGTATTCTTTCCAATTCAAACATGTGGCCGGACTAGATTTTTGTCCTGTTTTTACTAATACATGTACAATGTATATCAGTCAGAATGAGTAAAATTGGCTTTATGTAGTCAAGATATGAACTTTTGTCCTCAACATTAATAATTAATGTTAACATATGAATTTCCATGCAGTTACGGTCATACCCTTCATCAGTTACGGCCTTCCTGTGAGAAATCAAATCAGCAGTTACGGCCATCATTGTGAATTTTTCTTGCACGATTTTCTCATAATTAGCATATTTTTTTTCAGTAACCTGTTCGCTTTAAATTGACTTCCTTCCAAAAATGGACAGAGAAGCACCTTTTTTGCATGCGCATTTTTTTTGCTGGCCGTAACTGCAGTTTACTGTTACAACCATCCACTTACCCCCAGTGAATAGGGAATCTATCCCATTATGATTACAATAGTGTCCATACATTTGGACGTACATTGGACCTACTGTCCGCGCAGCTCACTTCAGAATCGGAAAATTGAAGTTTTCTCTACTTTGTCGGCATATTTTCCGATTAAAATTCATATAGGGGGATAAATTTCAAACTCTCATAAATAAAGGTGTATGATATATGTCTGTACGACCATTACCACAGAAAACTCCCTATCTAAAACTATTTTCTGTCACCGTGAGCGTAGTTTTAGTCGTAGGTACATATATCATGAGATGTTAAACGTCTTCAAATTGAACAGCATCATTCAAGAACAGATAAATTGGCAGCATGGACCAGACATGCACGTTTAGGTTACTTAACCTTCAATGTAATATGCCAAAAAAGTATGAAAGTTACTACTATTATGTCGAAAAAGCGTACCGAAAGACGTAGCAGGATGGGTGGGATATGATGCTACAGGACCCACGTTTTAGAAATTTCAAGAAATTTTGATGACAGAAATTTTAGAATGCGTTGAAGAAACGATCAACCGAAATTGATCAAACTTGGCTACATGTGCCGAGATCTATCCCCCTACAAGGGCGTAGGAGAACGGGGGCAGCAGGGGCACATGCCCCCACTTTTTAATCACAATATTTTATGATGCATTAACATTGTTTTTAAAAAATAGCACTATTTTGTAACATAAATCTACTATTTTTCGGTCAATTTTCAAAATTTTTGGGTCAATTTTCAAATTTTTTTTTTTTTTTTTTTCAACTTTCTGAATAATTGAGCTATTCTGATCTATCCTATATCCATATTACTTAATGTACATAGAGACATTGTACTAAAACTATATAGAATATTATTACATGTACTTATTAATGATAGAGGGTATAGGGTATAGAAAGTATTTTCTGATAAGTCTATATTTTGCCAGAAAGAAATTCTGGCTCGCTACCACTCGCCAGACAATGTTATTCATGCATTTATAAAAACAGATCCAAAATTTAGAAGTGCACCAGATTTATCTAAATTTGTGCATAGAGAACATGGAACCCCATTCTTTATCTCACTATATCCCCCGTTCCTTTTTTTTTTGCTTGTTAGAAATTTTGGGATGTTGTGCACTCCACTTTTTCAGACAGAGCTATGCCGTTGCTCCTATGTGAAATTTAATCGCAAAATTTGCCGACAAAGTAGAGAAAACTTCAATTTTCCGATTTCTGAAGTGAGCTGCGCGACAGTAGTTGCAAGTTGGCAACATTGTCATTTCGAATAATAAACGACTCTTTGTTTCCACTGTAACCACATTGTACCGACCTCATTTTTGTAATTTCTGCTCTGTGTTCGTTACCTGTTTTTTTTTTGTGATTTCAACTCTATTTATAGTCAATTTTCTGTCTCTGTTAGACTTATTGCTTTCGTTCTGATATCTGCACTGCATCTATAAGATTTTTTTCTGTTGCAATTTTTGCAATCTTCTTTGTTTCAATAATACTGTGCTCTCAAAGTTAACGATTTAGAGGACTTTGAACACTGAACGTGTCCAATGTACAGATGAAGATCTCGTTGACGTCTTGTCCACTTAATCAGTGTTTCTCTACAGCTTCCGTGGCTTAGATACATGTAGAGGTTTGCCTGTTGACCTTTGATGTTGGAAACCAACTTTTATGTTGCATTATTGTATTTTTTAGGTAACGATGTGCCGTCATTCTACCAATAAAATACACTTGATATTTATTTGTACAACGGATACCTGAAGTAAGTCTCTAGACGTTACATGCAGATGTACTCGTGTAAAATACACTCCACGTGATATGTATGATGCAAGTAGTTGTACATGTCTTTTCATTGTGCACAGTGTACCAATTACAGGAAATATTGACTTTTGTGAATATTGACACATTTCTAATATCTAATGTCGTGCAAGTCCCTTTCTCAAGTAGACCTCAGTCCAGTTTGGTGTAAATGTACCCATTTGTTTTCAACATAACGGTCTATTGGTCTAATGATTAATAAAGATATACCATGATATACTAGTAGTGATAATATTATTTACTTACGTAGCACACATATAAATAATACATAAAACAGTTTTGTGACGTATTGAAGATGATTCAACATACAATATACATAATTAATTGTCATTTAGTGTATATAAAAACAAACAATCAGTCTTCGTGATCGTTTTCATAATCGTCATAGTCCGTTCTTGTCTTCTTCTTCTTCCTGTCCAACTTCCTCTCTTGGACTTTTTGGTACATTATGGCAATAATTCCTCCCAGGAAGCTGACGTAACACGCCATCCACACCATTTCCACGTACCACTCTCCCCAACCTTTTGGCACGATCTCTGTTAATTCCACGACGAATGTAATGTAGGCATTTTCAGGAACAACCCCAGGAACACCCTTAGCTCCAAACGCCAGATGTGGTGGAATAACAATTTTCCTTTTTTCTCCAATACACATTTGTTGTACGCCGCTCTCCAGTCCCGGGATAACGGCTTTCCTACCAATAGGAACTACCAAAGGTTCTTTATCCTGATCCTCTTCCTCGTTACCAGTCATTTTAGAACTTTCTATGATTTCACCGTTAATTCCAGCTTCATAATCAAATATCAAAGTATCGCCATTTTGTCCCTTCTTTTCACAGTCCTCGGGTACATGAAGAACGTCTATTTTAAGTTCAGACTGGAGAAGAAACGCTCCAGCTTGGCCCGCAGTTTGGTCTAAAATCGTCGGATTTTGTTCAAACATTCGTTCTAATTGTCCGTGTGAAGTTGAAAAGTAGCAGAAAACCAATATCAAAGTTGAAATTAATCTTAGTATCCCCATGTTTGTTGTTCTGTACGCCGTCAAAGCCGTCTTTCGAATGATACCCTTACTCCATAAAATACCCCGGTAGATACTAGTAGGACGTATATTAACACGTGTTTTCTAAACGTAACTTCACTACCTGGTTGGACGTTGTAGATTGCGTCACATTGCAAGTAAAGCGACGATGACTTCCGGATTCAAACTTTGCTGTCCACTTTTTATAATACAGACTTTTTTGTTTAGAAATTATTGAAAAAAAATATCTTAGATGTATTGAATTTTTGCTAATGACGACCGTAAACTTATAGAAAGTATTTTGCTTTTATAAGTAGATGAGTAATACGTTAATTCTGTACCTGTAAAGGTAAGTATAATACATAGAGCCCCAGGGCGTATATACATTTACAGATAGATATACCCGGTTTCAAGTAGGAAATACAACTTGATATTTCAAAACATGTCAGAAAAAATAAGTATCTTACTATCTAGAAGTCTGATTACACTCACGATTGCAGTATTTCTTCATTTAACTCTCACTAGTGCGATGGAAGGGGGGGGGGGGGGGGGCGCAAAATAAATTCCATATATTCGGGCATTTAAATTCCGAGTGCGCTGTGAAAATGTCCGAAATAATGCAACATCTAAAATTTCATCCCTCCTCCATCCATCGAGATGTTGCTGCCATAAATAGCCACTATGTTGTCTTTTTCTAACTTTCTGAATCATTAAAAGTGAGTACATGACTACTAGTAGTAATGTGCTCAATTTTATTGATTCAGAATTGAAAATTAGAAAAAGACCTTTTACTTTATGAATTTTGATGAATTGATGACACACGCCGTTCGCAAACCATGACGTCATTCCGACATTATAAGGCAAAATGACGCCCAGACCCCCCCCCCCCCCTCTCTATCTCTCTCAAATATCCATAAAATATTTTGAAATACCAAACATAACTTATTGAAACTTTACATATTTGAAATTGAAAATTCGTTGACAATACCGTAAGCGCATGTCACTTTGTTGAAGTTGGACGATTTTATAATAAAAGACGAAATTCGGAAATATAACGCCTTGTAACATTTTCATCCCGAATTCAGTTTTTCTTATCTAATCATGAAATAATCTCTGGATATTGTTGATCTTCTTCTTAGGTTTCTGACAAAGAAACTTCCACAGCATTCCTGATAATTTCAAAATATCAACTACAGTCAATTGCCTCAAAATTGGTTTTTTTTAGCAATAGTGTCATCTTATATCTTATACTGCTTTTATTTGAAACATAATATTTTCCATTTGCAAGTGCATTACATTCATGAACATTTTAGAAGTTAAAATGAGATATTCGTTGTTGTTTGAATTTAATTGCTTTTGGGTTCATCCTGTCCTTTATCGACCAGCGGACTCCCATATAGGTGCAGATATTATATATAAAGTCGGTAAACTCCGTACGGCGACTTCGCCTAGCATACAAAACAGGCCGCTCATGAATACCGCAACACCACGTTGACTGTCACCGTGGCGTTGCGGTATAAGCTGTCACCGTGGCGTTGCGGTATGAGCGGCCTGTTTTGTATGGTAGGCGAAACCGCCGTACGGAGTTCACCGACTTTATATAAAATGAGATAATTTTTCAAGAACTTTACAAATACACTTTTTCAATAATGTGACGATACTATTCGTCAGTTGCATATTTCAGTCTCACAGAAAAAATTCCTGTAAAATATGTAATAGTAACTTTGTACAATCAAGGACAAACAGAAATGAACAAATTCAGAAAATTTGAGAAAAATTGAATTTGACATCCAAATGTTCAACTGAATAGCAATTTATATTGTACCAGTGTATGTGTGTTTCTTTGCAATCTTTTCCTTCTTTTAGAAGAAAAAAAGTAGGTAGCGACCGTATTCATTGATATTTTTAGAGCTCCCTATGCGTGGTCATGATTACTAAAATGGCGAATCGACTATGAATTTTGAGAGACCATTTTAATCTTATCTATTTTACCTTACAACTCGTATCGGACACATGTTTAACATCGTTTTGTGTAAGTTTAAGGTATTCTGTGTACAAACTTGAGCGAAAAGAGGAAGACATAAATGTAAACATGTCGAATGCAGAGATTCCCCATGAAACCAACAGAAATGAAGACAAGGATACCCATTGTACTCCACAGTATCAGTTTGGTGGTCCAGTAGGCGTGGCTTCTATTATTGTCTTCTTCATCAGTCTTACTTACTTCACTGTGGAGAAATGCCAGTCAGTACGTACTAAGTTGAAGTAGAATTATTCATGTACAAAAATGTATACAATCTCGATCGAAAGTATTTTAGTATTTTTCAAGACGTGTAGCTCTAGATAATAATTGACACGATTGGTTTGAGATGCATGACATCGATCTCTCATCCCAGCAAAATCCAGCTTTACTTAAGGATCACGACTTTTTTTTTTAGAATTATACCTTTCTTTTAAAATTCAAATGAGTCTTTAAGAAAGAATTCACTTAACTTTCAAAGATATATACACGATATTTTTTAAATACTGTATAATTATAACATTCGTAATTACCACAGGGAAGATGGGATGTTCTACAAATACCACGATTTCCTAGCACCCTGGCGGAGTATGCTGATGTCAATGTAACCATTGGTGTACTGACATGGCTCATTCTGCAGTGTGTCCTGTATACACTGCCAGTAGGGGGAAGGGTGGAGCTAGGGACTCTCCTGAAAAGCTGTGACAAAAGACTAGACTACCATCTAAACGGTTAGCTAAATTTCCTTCTTTTAGGGAATTCATTTGTTATGGTTACTCTGGAAATGGTGCGTGGCTAATAACTTTAAACAAAGTATTAGGTCAGAGACTATACATGTGTCGACTTTGATCAGCTTTTCTTTTTCTTGACTTCGTAAATTGATCTCGGCATGTAATTCGAGTTATAAGAAATTAGTCTTGATTTCAACAAATCAAAAACCGTTTGCAAAGACGGACATGTAGTACCAAAATGCATAACGTTTTACGAACTACATGTATTTCCTTCATGATTAATCGATCGCAGGATTTCTTGCTCACTTCCGATTCGTTCTTGCTTTCTTGATTACTCTTCTAACAAGAGTAGGACGATTCATATTGGACCCGCAATTCATTGGGTCTTACTGAAGTTACCTAAATATCTGTATATGTTTTGTTTTATATACAAGTAATTCAAAATAGAAAGATACATTTAATGCTATATTACATGAAAAGAATTCGAAGATAATCTGACTTTATCATGACGGTCGTTTCATTTCAGCCCTTTTCGTATTGTTGTTGAACTTGTTCGTGCTCCTCGCCATGTCATCGTCAGGCATCAACGTTACCACCCTGTCCAGTAAACTGTTACAAATGACAACATCGTGTGTAATTCTCAGCCTCCTACTTAGTCTTATTTTGTACATCGCATCTTACTATGTTGAAAAATGGAAGCTAAACGCAAATGGTCAAACAGGTATGTATTCTCAACTATACAGGTATGTCTCAATTAGATGCTTTTAATTTGTGCACAATATTAGGCCATAATGATACATGTTACTTCTTTTGTTTTTAACCCCCCCCCGTATCAAAGATCGACAGACAGGTTGTTTTGTCCTTACTGTTTGGATGTTTGTCCGTCCAAGACTTGAACATTATGCATATTTATTTCGAACGGCAAAGGAATGGTTAAGTGATAGGTTTTTCATGTTTCAAACGCACAGGAGCTCGATGCCAAAAACCTTCAATGGTACCCGCCCCTTCCCTAGTCATCTCTCTCTGGTCAAATAAGGAAAGTGGTGGCAGATAATTATACTGGTGGATCGTTGGCATCGAGCTCCTGTGTTCACACGTACATGCCTTTGTGAGAATAGTACCTTTCTTTTGGTACCAACTTTGTAACCTTGAGTTTGCTTATAAACCTACAAAAATATAGCCGCCTAAGTGGTATAGTTTTTTTTTTTCAAAAATACATCTTGCTTCACAAATTTGTATTTCATACCTTTTGTTCTTTCTGTAACGATGTTGAAAATTCTGTATGTTTTTTTCTTCAAGGAAACATGTTCTATGATTGGTTTATCGGCAGAGAATTAAATCCAAGAATCGGAAGCCTTGATCTCAAATACGTCATGTTCAGAAGTGGTATTACAGGATGGATAATTCTCAACACCATATTCGTATTGGAGGCACAGGGTTCTATAACAACAGTACTTTGTCTTATATGGCTGATGCATTTCATTTACGTCGCAGACTATTTCTGGTTTGAGGAGGGGCTTATAGTGTCACGTGACATAGTGCATGAAGGACTGGGATTCAACATTTCCCTGCAGTTTGTTATGATTCCGTTTACGTTTATCACACAATCCCGGTACCTCCAAGTGATGACGTACTCCCCGTCACTTACTCATATGGCTTCTGTGCTGCTCCTTTATGGTAAAATGTTCCGACATTTTAAGTAAGCATCGTTGACGCTTTCAAATAATGATTTTCTCTTTTGTTTTAAGGTAGAGCATCCCTCAGGTCTCAGATGCTAAAATTTCCAAAATTTCAACTTTTACAATATTTTCTGTTTCATATATTCGAAATTTGTGCTCGAACTGATATACAAACCAAATAAAATTTGTGGTTTCACGATTATCACGAGAACGTAAGGAGTCTGGACTTTAACATTGAACCCTACGGGAAAAGTAAGAAAATACCAATTTCAGAGGTGATAAAATGTAACTGTAAAATATTCTTTTCCCCAAACTATGTTAGTTTGATACTCTGAACAATATTCTGAAGAGAGAAAATAGGGTATCCAGACTTGAGATTTTCAAAATTCTGACCTGAGGGATACTCTACCTTAAAACAGTATAGTTGGTAAACTTTTTAAAAGTGTATGTCAAGAATTATACATTTGTAAATCTTTCTTTCAGCACTTGGATATTACATATATAGAGCAAGCAATTCAGAGAAAAATAATTTCAGAAAGAATCCAAATGACAAAAATCTTGCACGTAAGTATTTTTCTAAGAATGGACGTTGTATTTTCTAGCTTTTACAGATAGAGGAAGGTTGTACATCAGCTATCCGAATAAAATGACCCTAGTTCTCATGAAATTACTACCAAGAAGGTTGCGCCAGTGCACTTCGTTTTTCGAAGAAGCCAAATCATGATCCTTCCGATACCAGTGTAAAACTGCAAGCTGCAATTCTACAAAAATAAATCCCATAACATCTGGAGTCAATTACAGCTCTCGATCCTAGAAAAAAGTAGAAGATTTGAATATAAGATTTTGCTCCATGCAGATCTGAAGACAATGCCGACAGAATCCGGACGGAAGCTTTTGATCTCAGGCTGGTGGGGACTATGTAGGCACCCTAACTACCTTGGTGACCTGATGATATCCCTTAGCTACGCACTTATGACAGGTAACATCCTAGCTTCAATATTTCGCCCGTATCACGCGTTGTTCCTATTTGGTTAGTTTTGTGTGCGAAATAACCAAATGGGAACAACGCGTGAGACGGGCCAAATGGACACCCCAGTACAAGTTTACTCTGAAATTGTTTATGTTTGAACAGTATATTCGTCAGGAGTTTTCTTGGTTGTGCAAGCTTGTATATATGCTTCATTAAAAAAATATTCAAACTTTGCTGTTGGTCTAGAAAAAAGTCTTCTCTGTCTCAATGTATAATTGCAGGATATTGAAAATCTTTATCTTATCCAAAATCATACGAGTTTTGACATTGCTGGAAGTTTTGAATTATTTTGAAATAATTTTTATGTATTCTAATTTTGCAAATACTAAAGATATTTTGTACCTGAAATAGCGCAAAAGATATATCAACCAATTTGGAACTATGACCATTCTTGTAGAAGTATATGTAATTGTTCCTGATCTTATCAGCAATACTAACGGAACTTTTTTTTTTCGTTTTAGGTTTCAATCATTTCTTGCCGTATGTCAACTTTTTATTTCTCGTTATGCTCCTGCTGGACCGTGAACAACGTGATAGCGATGAGTGTCAGAGGAAATACGGGAAAGACTGGAATAAATATTGCCAACATGTAAAATACAGGATAATTCCATTTGTGTATTAGCATGAGCCATTTAAAATATTTTGATATTTGAATTCTCTACACCTTCATTCATAATTTCACAGACACAGGGATTGGGGAGAGAGGACATACGGAATGTTGCAACCACAGCTCATGGATTGATATTTTGGTTAGAACACAATCTTTCCAAATTGCAAAGTTTCCGAATTTCTTTGTCCCGAACCTCTGTGACTCATTTTAATTTACAGTTTTGTATAAGATTCATCGAAATCTTCGAAAACTTTTGTGTAATATCTAGCCACAGAAACAGTCAACGGCACATGATTATTTGGTTGGTTGCGATGTGTTGCGAACTTGGCCGCCGTGCATTACATTTGATAAGTGGGGGCCGGTATTTAGGATTTGGCCTGCACGTTCCAGGGTAATAAAGGAAAACTGAACAATCGGCAATCACATTTTACCTTGTTAAGCTAAATACTATCAATGATACGGCAAAAATTATACGATCTGGACTTATTTTTCTCTCAATTTTTCATGACCCTGTTGTTGCCAAAGAACTTTCTGACCTCCATGAAAAATATATCATTGATCCTGCTGACAAAGCGTCAAACAATTTTACTTTCTTTTGCAAGTCATACTATTTCAAATGCTTGAGAGAGGAACTAGGACTATATTCAGCACCTGGAAATGCAACATACACACTTACAAACTTATCTGTATCTGAAATACTTGATAACCACAAATCTGTTCTTGAGTCCCTCGGTGTTCATACTGATGACTCTGATCTTGAACTGCCTTATATCCACTGGATTCCAAAAATGCAAAAAAATCCTTACAAACACCGATTCATTGCCGGTTCGTCCAGGTGCTCATCTGACAGTGAGGAGGTTGTTTTACACCACAATTGTACGTTCTTCGAGACCTCTGGGTAATCGGAATAGTGGGAGGGTTGTGCGCACGTAATCCAGGATAACCACACCGTCTGCTACTGACGAGGCAGATGGCCGTCCTAAGTCGGCACCGTTTGCCCATTGGTCTCGTTGGTTTATGTGTAGTCATTTGTGTTTTATGTTTTTCTGTGATTTGACGTTCATTGTACTACTGCGTCTCTTTCTGTGCGTGTCATTTTTGTGTTTTACAGTGGGTGTTTTGGGAGGTTGCTGTTGATGCTGCAACTAGGTGTTGTTGGAGATCCCCTCCTTTCAACAAAACCTCTTTCCATTTTGCTTACGAAAATATTAACTCGCATCAAGCAAGGTCTTCAAACATACTGCGAGACAACATATTCCAGAAATGGAATCAATCAGATGTGTATCCTAAAGAATTCTAAGGAACTTTTGGGAAATTTAAAAGGCACCAACTTCAATCATATTACCAGCATAAAATCTTTCGACTTCTCTACGTTCTACACTACCATTCCACACCAAAAGCTCAAAAATAGACTGGCCAATATTATACGCATCACCTTTCTTTCAAAAAATGGTAATAGAAGATACAAATACCTCGTAATTGGGCGGGATGATACCTATTTCGTGAAGGAACACTCTGATTTAAACAAAACAAAAAGTATACCGAAGACGATATCATTCGGATGCTTGATTTTTTGATTGACAACATTTTTGTTGTGTTTGGAGGAACCGTATTCCAACAGATAATCGGCATCCCCATTGGTACCAATTGCGCTCCACTGCTTGCGGACTTATTTTTATATTCATACGAAGCTGACTTCATCCAGACCTTGATCTCGACTGGGCGAAACCTCGCATCTCAGTTCAATTTTACCTTCAGATACATAGATGACGTGTTGTCCATCAATAAACCGAACTTTGCGGATCATGTACATGAAATCTATCCTCATGAACTAGAGATCAAGGAAACAACAGATAGTGACAGATCCGTTTCATACTTGGATATAATCCTATCTTTCGACACAAACGGCCATTTGAACACCTCACTGTATGACAAGCGTGACGATTTCAGCTTCCACATAACTAACTTCCCTGTCATGAGTAGCAACATTCCGTCTTCCCCTGCCTATGGTGTTTTCGTTTCTCAAGTGATACTGTACGCCAGGGCATGTTCCAAATATGAGGATTTCATCATTAGAGCCAGACGGCTTGCAATTAAGCTACTTGTTCAGGATTATGTTACACAACGGCTGAAATCATCATTGAGGAAGTTCTTCGGTCGCTACGGGGGTGTTATTTATATAAAAGCATATGAGACCCCCCTTTCCAAAATGATCGGTGACATTCTTCATTGTGATTGAATGGCTGTCATCATCACCAAACAAGACATACTTACCTGATATGTACATCAAAATGTACATCGAGACAATCACCGAATTTGACAAGTTTCCATTGAGCTGTTGCGACGGGTGTTGCATACAATCAGGAGACGCTGACTCTTCCCGGACACCTGGTCTCACTGTGGAATTTTGTTCATTCCGAGGTTCGCAACCGTTTCTGTGGAAAATCTGATGATTTTGCCTTGCCTTCTCGACCATGAGACTGAATAACTGATTTGTACTTCTGTAATGTTTATTTGGATTACAACATACGGATAATGTATTACTGCCAAATCTCGAAGAATTAAAACATGCGAAACATAGTTTTGGATCTAGTATATTTTAATTTTTCAAAACCATTCGTCAATATTTTATATTAATTCAATGTTAAACATTCATCATGCACTCGACATTAAAACATAAGCATTGGTTTTTGGTTCGAACAACGTTCATTTGTAAAATCCACCATGGCCATGGTGTGAGTCATATGGGTAGTCTGAACCGTGAGAGTTGTGTGAATCGTGAGGGCTGTGTGAACCGTGTGGGTAGTGTGAACCGTAAGGGTAGTGTTGACAGTGATACACGCAGTCAACAGGACACTTTTTACCATGTATGACGGCATATTTGTACCCCACATGACAATGTGGGCGTTCCGGGCAGTGTGGTACATGTGGGCAGTGACACGTGGTCTTGCAGTCATACGGACATTTAATACCATTGATAACCTTGTACAGTGTCACAGTTGTACAGTAGGGACTAGAGCTCTTACAGTGCGGAGCGGGCGGACAGTGGCATTTTTTCTTGCAATCAATGGGACATTTTAGTCCATTTATTATCTTGTAAACCAATGTCGCTGTACAATATGGGCTAGAACTGGTACAGTGCGGTACTGGGGGACAGTGACACTTTTTCTCACATTTGTATGGACATTTCAACCCATTGATAACTTTATAGGCTAAAACATTGGTACAATAAGGGTTTGGATGATGTGGACAATGGGGAGCGGGTGGGCAATGACAATCTGTATGACATTTATAAGGGCACTTCAATCCGTTAATTGTTTTGTACAATGTGGTGGTTTTGCAGTAGTGGTTTGAATGCGGTTTACAGTGGGGTGGAGGGGGACAGTGGCATTTAGTCTTACATTTGTGGAGACATTTCAGCCCGTACGTGGTCTTGTAAATTTTTATGTTCTGACAGTATGGGTTTGGATGCGCGGGGCAGTCAGGTCCTGGCGGACACTTACATTCCGTCTTACATTTGTAAGGACAGCGGTTCCCATTGATAATTTTGTATTTTAAGTAGCTTGTACAATAGGGACTAGGGTGAGTTGGGCAGGATGGTTTGGGTGGACAGTCACAGTCTGTGTAGCATTTGTAGGGACATTTGAGACCGTTGATCGTCCTGTATATAGTTTTAGTATGACAGTACTTGTTTGGGTGAGGTTTACAATATGGTGCGGGTGGACAGTGACAATCAATTTTGCAGGCTACCGCACATTTCTTACCGTTCAGGGTCTTGTAGACTATTTTAGCTGTACAGTATTTGGGAGGAGCGGGACACACTGGGAGGGGAGGACAGACGCATTCGGTCTTACAATCGTATGCACAATATTTCCCATTGATAATCTTATAGATTGGATACGTAGTACAAAGAGGATCTGGGTTCGGTTCACAATGAGGTGCAGGAGGACAGAAGCATTCGGTGTGACATTTATACGGACAGGATTTACCATTGATTTCCTTGTACACGGTAGTTGTATGGCAGTTTGGATCAGGGTGTGGCTTGCAATTAGGATCAGGAGGACATGTGCACTTGGTTTTACATCTTACTGCGCATCTCTTCCCGTTGATAACTTTATACACGTAATAGTTTTTACAATGAGGATCTGGATGCTTTTCACACAGAGGCTTTGGAGGACACCTACATTTCGTAATACATTTGTACGGACATCTCTTGCTTTTGTAGGTCTTGTAGATTGTGTAAGTTGTACATAGGGGACTAGGGTGTGGTGGGCACGGCGGTCCCTTGGGACAGTGACAATCCATGGTACATCCAACCTTACACTTCAGTCCATAATACAGCTTGTATTTTGGTATACACTGACAGTACTTAGGTATAGCTGGGTACTTCTTGACAGGGGGACATTTCCTCACTGAAAAAAGGACATTTTCGTTTATGATCTGAGTTTTTTTTTTATCAATTATTTGCCTGCCTTTTTCAGCTCGGAGCATTTGGAAATGAATGTTTAGGCTATGAAAAATTTAACTGAAATGTGTAGAAATATTGACCAGACCTTTGCAGCAGACTGCGTATCTTCCGTGGCCTTGAGTACACGTGTACCCTTTAGGACATTTATGCCCTGCTCCGCAGGTGTAGGCATCACCATGGACCAGATAGGGCGAGTCGTATGCACAGGGATTCTTATCTAAAAAAGGAGGAGAAGGCTGGAGTAGTACTATAGTGTATTATTGATGTAAGACAAATTAAAAGGAATGTAGGAAATTGTTACAAAGATTATTTTGGAAAGCATTTAAATTCTTACTTAGACAGCAGCAAGCCCCCTTTCCATGACCTGCTTTCTGGCAGTGGAAACCGTGTGGGCACACCTCATGTATACCGTATCCATGTC
Source organism: Pinctada imbricata (assembly GCA_033119305.1). Lineage (NCBI taxonomy): Eukaryota > Metazoa > Mollusca > Bivalvia > Pterioida > Pteriidae > Pinctada > Pinctada imbricata. Next base: position 50,081,975 of record VSWD01000008.1, on the reverse strand, counting down.
CACACTTGTACCACGGATCTGTCTTCAGGCAGTGAAGGGACAAGTGACCGTACAAACAAGGAGCTTCATAAGGTCCATAGAATAAACCACCCTGTGCTGTAACGTATAGATGTACCATCATCGGCAGCCAAAAATAGCAGAAACAAGTTATATTGATACATTTTATTAGAGGAGAAAGGAGAGGGACTCAACATGAAAGTGCATAATTTAGAAAGAGTCTTTTCATACGTGTAAAACTTTATAGAACAATGATCAATTTACAAACGAGGCAATTTGTAGCGGGCAAGATTCGGACACATGCGCAGTAAATTGGAACAATGATTAACGAGGATGGAAACGGACACAAAAGTCTTGGGTTCGCATCTCGTCGTAGCTAACAAAACATTTTAAAGATAACACTTAAAACCTAGCCGTGGTTTATTGTCCAGTAATACAACGAGTCGCATGAACCATTCAAATTATCACCAAGCCGCGAAATTCCCACGAATCGTATGAAACAATCAAATTATAACCGAGCCGTGCGCTCCTTAGAAATATATTTGTAATAAATCTTTGATGTATAATTTCATTTGCCCTGTCGCTGTCATGGTATTAGGTGAAAGGTGCGAAAATAAAAAGGGACGAAATTTCCCCTTCATTTCTTTATCATCTGCTTGATCAGTTTATAATTACCTGATTTTGCAGTTTTCCTTAGAATTTAATTCGTTCAACGAATTGTTCAAAAATCTTTAAAGTTTAGGTGTTCTATGTATATTTAAATATGAAAAACAAAATGAAATGCTGCTCACCAATTTGAATAAATACAGCTACGACTAGGATCAGAAAAGCCATATTGAACAGGATTTTCACAGACTGTTCAATCCGTCTGGAGAAGTCTGCCTTTTATATAGACAAGGTAAATCTTTGATGATGAAGAGGGCGGGAAAATGAATAAATTTGTAAAGTTTGAACTTTGTTGCGTAAGTGCTAAGTCTGGCGTTTGTAATGTGAAATCAAGCATGCTAGGATATTAATTAAGATCCTTGAAAAGATTAGCCAACCGAACATATTTTGCATGTCGTTCTTTTGTTGCCTCTTAATCCGCAAAATGAATATTCATGGTCACAAATTTGGATGATGTTTCCGCCTCCCTCGTGTTTGTTTGCCTAGAGTCTGTCCTTGCTTGTCTGGTATTAAAGGTCAGACAAAAAGTAGTTTCTAATTTAGTCTATAAGCCTTATTTGGGTATATATAGATTAGTCCTACATATAGCTGGAATGTTGATACATGTATTTTTTTTTCTGCGCGGATGTGTCTTCACCGAAACACCGTACAATGATGGTTATTTTCTAGGCTATCTTGTAAAAAATCTAAATAAATACAACAGATACTAGTAGAAATGTTATGCCCAAAGACTCAGTTTTCCTCGGATGTTATTTTTGTAAGGACACATAACACTGAGTGTTTCTTTATACAAACATGTATCTAGAAAATTAGTAAATAATGTATGTATATAGTCAGTCTACATCAATGTATGTGTTGCCATTTATATTGTATCAGCTTTGTCTTTTGGTTCCATTAACATGGGTATTGTTGTGAGTCTCTTTGTCCCCTGTTAAGAAGTTGTCTTTTCCTTTAGTCCACAGAGTGATGTGCACCGGCGACCTTGCACAAAAGAACTCGCTTCATGCAAAGTAAATATTTGAGTAAGTAAAAAAGATATAATACCCTCGACATTTTTCAATTACGGACTGATTCGTGTTGGAGGGAATCAGTGGTTCCCAAAACAATGCTATAAATAGACTTCCGAGAAAAAATTAGTTGGTCGATGTATGAAAAAAAAGTTCTCAGTAAATCAGAATCTCCGTTTCTTAAAATGATGATGGAAATTAAATGATATGGGTTTTCTTCTGTTTTTCGTAATGTCAAGAATAATTAAGCATCGAAATCTTTTTTATGTCCATTAGCAAGATATAATCATGTGTAGTATCCAGCTGCGTAATGTACCGAGTTGCAGTTTTGATTATACGTATATCATTATGGGAACTAAAACCTATACAGGATATACAAAAATATATACATTTAGTAGAACTGTCATTGTTATATCAAATTTCATCGCTTCTGACCTTTTCTGTACGACCTAAGTGACGATTTGTGCTAGTTTAAGCAGGGGATGGTTACTCTTCCCGGGTCATCTAGAACTTCCTCCGAGTTGAATCCCTGCGAGGACCAATATACGTATATTGATACAGCCTATATCCTTGAGTGCAAGTTGTTCCCGGGTATCTGATCTCATCCCTATCTGGGATACACATTGCTCCTTTATAGAATGTTTTTGTTGTTTTGGTTTGTATTTGCACTTGTCCTGGTTTCGTTTGCCCATTGATTGTATATTTTTGAATGCAGATTTGTGTTTGTATTTGACTTCCATTCACCAGTATCTGGAGTAATGATATACAGATACACAGACAGACTGAGACAATAAATATATGGTCATACATGTACAAACTTATGCTGTCAATGCCGATATGATTTATGATTGATGTTTTATCAATGAAGCCTACAAAAGCGGTACTAAAACAAGGTAAAAGCTAATAGGATTACCTTACAATGGTCACTATCAAAATGTTGAACGAGAATATGACACGCATCACCAAACCATATGATCCGATTTCTCTGAAAATTATGTTAAATAATAGGATTTGTATTTGAAAAATGAATCATATTTCTATAGAGTTTATCCCTTAAAGACAGATAAGTATTGTTTTCAAAGGATCTGTCACTCCTGAATCTAAGTGTCATCGAAATATGTGCATACACGAAAACATGTCCTTACCTATATGTATATATAAATGCCTATATGTGATATTTGACAACATGATATTAACCAATAAATGAATAATTCCGTATTCTACAAGAAATTAAAAACCAGTATGATTATAGAGAAGTTCAATGGACCTGATACATTCAGTTAAGAAGTAATCATTTAATTATGGAAAACAGACTGTTTTCTTGGATCTAAAAACATTTAATGACTGCACTTTATTTCGTAAGTCGGAAGGTTTCGCAATGATATATACGTCTGCCAAAACAAGTTAGTTATGGCAGCCGCCATATTTCAAACAGCGAACGATCGTCTCTCTATATCTTTGGAATAAGGACCAGTTTGAGCAAATTCTACATGCACTGTTAATTTTTGAGTAAGTAGAAAAGAAATGGTACCCTTGAAAAAATAAGCAAACATCAACAAATTGTATTTTTAGCAACGAGTTCATTCGTGTTTGAGGGAACCCCCAGTTCAAAAATAGCGCTATGAATAGACTTCCGTGAAAAATTGTGTTGATCGATGTATCAACAAAATTTCTCAGCCAACCAGAATCTTCGTTTCTTGAAAATTACAATGGAAATTAAATGATTAGATGATAAACACCATTTGAACTGTAAATTTTCCACATAGGTACCCATATGTTGCCCAATAACTTTCAAATTGTGCTGTCATCTTAATAGATTAGAAGCAGCGACTTTCTTGCAAGTATTTCTTTGGATCACCGAATCAAACTGAATTAATTGGTTCATGCAACTCGAGAAATAAAAAAGACGTATAAACTACGACTAGAAACTTCCTGGTACATTGTAAGGTATGTCTGAAAAGTCAGAAAGCGGGTTGATATGAAGGAACAGTGAGTTCATGGAAGAATTATCACCAGAGAAGCTGTTGGCAATAAATCTTGTGTGATTTCCAAATAGACACTGACTAGAAAAAGTAACTCTGTAAACTATGCAAAGTTTATTGTTTGTAACGTTTATATGGGTTGAAAATCAATTTTACGAGCCATCGCATTTTCTATGTCGAGGAAAACAGCTGGTCAGAAGAGTTTTACAAAGGTTTGCTTATGATGTAGAGATGGATTACAGGATTATATAAATACTTGTGGATGTATTAACCGATATTTTTTATAGACAAACAAGGAAATGACAAAACAGAAACAGCTTGTAGAATGAACTCATACTGATAGGGAAATTGTTTGACTTGTATCCCGTGCCAGCGTACTCATACTTGAAGTAATGAACCATGATCATTGTTAATGTCAAACGTCTTCAAATTCAATAGCATCATTTAAGAGCAGATAAATTTGCAGCATAAATCATTCATTCGAAATCAAAGTTATCAGATATGATGATATGATGTACCAATTGAAGAGTTTGTTTCATCTACTAGAATTTCTTGGACAATAATTTCTTTAAATCATTGATTGAAATTTAAACACAAATTCCAAAACAATCAAAAGGCTTACAAATTCTTGAAAATGTAAAAACAACGTTTTTCACAAGAAAAGAAAAATCGGACAAACAGGCATAGACAAGAACACATTTCCATAAAAACACGAAGCAAATGTCGGAGTGAAATGGAGCATAAACCATATGATATTTGAATATCTTTAAACCCATTCGGATCAGCCTCGACCTTCCTTCTTTTTATGCCGTTACAAATAAAGGGCGAGGGGATCCGAATGGTTTAAACCGTGTAAATTAGCACGGCATGTTTCGACAGCGCTACCTACAGCTACTTTTAAAATTCGGACCTATACAGAGTATATTACTTTGGGTAGTTCACAAACTGCCTTTTATGGTGACATAATTTAAAACAAAATTAGAAGCATCGAAAGGTAGACAAAATAACCATCGAAATTGCTTTTATACCGTGGTTATAATGTCACCAGACGGACACTCGGAATGACACTTGACCAACCTACAGCCATGTACCAGCATTTCGTAAGATTTGCACTCTGACTGACTGTGGCGACAGGATACCATGACGAGTCCTGTCCACTCCTCTAAAAGTTAAGAGGACTTGCAGGAACACAGACTGTATTTCGTATTTTTGTTTTTATATCCAATTACATATTCATCTGTGTTTTGATGGGCCGCTACGTTTTGCTGTCTTGTTTGTGTGATTATCTCACATTAAAAAGGTTATTTTACTCTACAATTGTGCGTTCTTCGAGACCTCTGGGTAACCGGAAAAGTTGGAGGGTTGTGCTCACGTAATCCGGATGACCACACCATTTGCTACTAATGTAGCAGATGGTCATCCGAAGTCGGCACCGATTACCAATTGGTCTCGTTGGTTTATGTGTAATCTTGTGTTTGGTGTTTTGATTTCGTGTTTAGTGTTCTTTGTTCCATCTGTGTTTGTTTCTGTGTTTTCACTTGGGGTGTTTTGATGTTTTGCTGTTGGTGCTGCAACCGGGTCTTGTTGGAGATCCACTTCTTTCTTCTACAGTGCATTCCTTACTTACACTGGACTCTGTATATTGTGTATCCCATAAGTTGTCCTCCGTGTGTTGATGGAGCTTTGTTCGTGTCTCCGTCTGTTTGTCCGATTTTTTTTCTCGTAAGCAAGTTCTGTTTTATATTGTTAAGAATTTGTAAGCCATTTGATTTTGATTTTTAGAAACTGATTTTGTGTTTGACCTTCACTCTCTGATACATGTCGATACGTGGCTTAAAAGTAGTTTCCATGATAAATTGCATTTTCACAATGTCAATATGCGTTGTATTTGGAATCATTCTTGAATATCTGTTTTAACTTTCATCGGTAATATACTAAATATCTAGATAGCATATGCTTGAGACTTCCAGTTTAATTTTATTCTGCAATAAAACAAATGACTTTAATTCGTATTTTGCATGGATTATGGATAATGAAAAGAATGCATACATGTATCTCATTATTGATTTATGTTCTACTGTAATAATTATAATGCAGCATATGCATATTTCAATAAGTTATGTTCATCAGTGATGATCTGAACCGAAATATAGGATTTACAAAGTTCTGAAGCTGACCAAAAACGAACATTGTATTCCAAAGAACAGGAGCCTGCTATGGACAGGGTAATGCCTTCAAGGAGATACTACGGTTGGTTTAAAAAAAATTGTACTGAAACAATGTGAACGTATGCGAACGATATCCTCTTTGACTTACATGCAGTCACCAGGAGCGATATAATGACAAACATGGATAATGACCATATCCCTATATACAGCACAAAATCGATTATTCAGAAATTCATAAACCGAAGGCATACGAAATCAGGACAAAACAGGAACCAAAGCAAACAAACAAAAACCTCCAACACATGAAAAGAAGCGAACTCCCGAAATGGGAGTGAGACCAGGTGCCCAGGAAGAGTCAGCATCTCCTGCTTGCATGCAACACTCATCGCTTCAATTCTGTACTCGGTTCGGTTACTTCCATTTGGAAGATATAAAGTATAATCTTTGGTTGGACGGTACAAATGGTCTATTAAAATATATCATCCACCATTCTGGAGAGTGGGACATCATAGTGTATGACGAGTTCCCCATATCGACCGTAGAACTTCCTCAGTAACGATGTTAGTCGGTCACAAACATATCCCTGACTGAGAAGCTAATCTGAAAGACGCCTAGCTCTCAGAATAAAATTTGTATATTTGGCATTTGCTCTGGCATAGCGTATCAACTGAGATATGAACACGTCATAAGCAGGCGCTGAAGGGATGTTGCTACTCAGAAAAGGAAAGTTTGTGATGCTGAAATCATAGAGTGAGGTGTTCATGTGACCATCAGTGTCGTAGGACAACATTATGTCCAAATAGGATGCTGAATTATTTGTCTCTGTAGTTTATTTGATTTCAAGCTCCGAAGGATAGATTCTGCTGAGGTAATCCGCAAATTTTGGATTATTGATGGACAACACATCGTCTATGTATCTGTAAGTAAAGTTGAAGTCAGATGCTAAGTATCTTTTCCCTTCAGAGACCAAAAATTGAATGAATTCAGCTTCGTACGAGTAAAGAAAAATTTCGGCAAGGAGTGGGGCACAATTGGTCCCCATTGGAATTCCGACAAATTGCTGTAAGACCTTTCCTCCGAACATCAAAAAAAAAAAAAAAAAAATGTTGTCGATCAGGAAGTTTAACATCTGAATAATATCTGTTTCAGTTTCCTTATTGTCAGAATCGGACATTTCTTTTACAAAGTAGGTTTTGTCATAGTTAACAACAATAAATTTGTATTTGCGATTGACGTTCTTGCTTGTAAACACAACACTTATCATTTTTGCGAGTCTTTCTTTCAATTTAGAATGTGAAATTGTAGTGTAAAGTGTCGAAAAATCAAAGGCTTTGATCGAATGGACTCTACTAAAATGAGTGGATTTCAGATGTTCTAAAAGTTCCTTCGAATTCTTTAAAATCCACATCTAGTTGATACCGCTACGGGAATATACTGTCAAACAATGTTTAAGTCCAGATTTGATATCACATAAAACTTTGGTGATCACCTTAGTATGGAAATGAAGTGAAAGAGAATTTTCACAAATGTATTGCGAGTCAAGGTAGAAGCATCGTTAAACTAATCGAGCTGTGTTTAGAATCTTATTTCGAATCGGGTTTTAAGGATAAATACCTTTACCCTAATTATTTTGAATAATTTATCCAACCTTAGAAATACTTATATGTGGACCAAGTTACTTATTAATTCTACCGAAATATTTGCATTTGAAATGTCGACTTTTCAAGACATATTATACGGCTTCCTTTGTCACATTAATCGGATTAAACATTTTCTGGGATATCAAATGAAGGATGTGGCTAGCAAACAGGAGATGCTTACTCTCCCCGGGCGCTTGACTTGACATCCATTTGTGATTCACATTTGCTTCTTTGGAGAAAGTTATTTTTATTCTTTGTGTTTTTATTTTGAAATAGCAGGTTCCACTAGTAATTATGTTTGACAGGCTTTGAAATGATTGGAGTCGCATTTTGAATTTATAGTGTACTTCTTTATGTATTCGTTTAACTTGTTTAGTAGCCCCATCTACTACAAATGTCGTTTTAACAGTAGATATTATTGAGTGTCACAGAATAAACCTTTGATTAATTCCATACTTACAAAATATATTTTGGTAGTTCTAATCTATGATCCCATGGTCTTATTGCAATGCCCTTACAATTAATTTTATACAGCAGGTGCATTCAGTAGCGCCACTGGACTCTTTGGAGACTGATCATTAGATAGTGTTGTCCTCTGTGTTCCAATGGTACTGTATTATGGTCTCCGTCTGCTGGTCCTTTTTTCTCTTATTGTGAGAAAACATTCAACTTTTTCACTGTTAGGGATCTTTTCCCCATCTTTGTTTTGTTTTATATTTTTCAGGAATCTATATGCCTATTGAATGAGTTTTTTTTGGATTTTGATTTGGTATTGTGTTTGACTTTCATTCTCCTTATTTTGTTTACTAAGGCAGAAAGTGAAAGTCCTAAAGTAATATACTCTGTTGCATCCAAATTTCAAAAGAAGCTGAAATTGAGATTTCTAAAATGTCGTCCTGTAGCAACATATCCCACCCATCCTGCTACGTCTTTCGGTACCTTTTTGGACATAATACCTTTAACTCTCCTTCTTCATACCACATCATTTATATTGAGGATCACTGACGAGAGTTACGTACCCGAAATGAGCATGACTGGTCCAAGCTGTGAATTTATCTGTTCTTAATGATGTTATCGAATTTGAAGACGTTTAAAATTGTAAAAAAAAAATTCAAGAAGGGCCCTATTAGTAAATAAAAGCGAATTCATTACATAAAAGTCCATCTGAACTGGTCTATCCAAACATTGACTTTGTGCAACTTGTGCGCACGTAATCCAGGATAACCACACCATTTGCTACTTGCGTGGCAAATGGCCGTCCAACGTCGGCACCGGTTGCCAATTGGTCTCGTCGGTTTGTGTTTGATGTTTATATGTCCTATGTCTCTTTTCCGTCTCATTGTATGCTCGTCTTTAGTGTTTTTGCATCGGGTGTTTTTGTGTTAAAATTGCTGTTGGTGCTGCAACTTGTGTACTCATCCGGTACGCTAGAGCATGTACTAATATTTTGGATTTTCACAGTAGTTATTTACAAATTACCGACAAACTTTTAGGTCAAGGATTCCGCTTTTATAAACTAGTTAAGACTTTCTTTAAATTTTACAAAAATTACAGTCAGCTTCTTTTAAAATTCGGATCTATACAAGTTGTCAATATTGAAATATATGTTTTACTGTACTACACACGTGTTTCTGATATTGAATCCTCGTCAGCAGTACTTAATGTCAAACAGCTTGCCAGAGCAAGTACCAAATATACGGATTTTGTTCTGAGAGCTAGGCGTCTTTCAGATAAGCTTCTCAGTCAGAGATATGTTTGTGACCGACTAACATCGTCACTGAGGAAGTTCTACGGTCGATATGGGGAACTCGTCATACACTATGATGTCCCACTCTCCAGAATGGTGGATGATATTCTGTCATAGACCATTTGAACCATCCAACCAAAGATTGTACTCTATGTCTTCCAAAATGGAAGTAACCGGATGTGACAGTTCTAACGAATTGAAGCGGCGGGTGTTGCATGCAAGCAGGAGATGCTTACTCTTCCTGGGCACCTGGTCTCACTCCCATATCGGGGGTTCGCTTCTTTTCATGTGGTGGAGGTTTTTGTTTGTTTGCTTTGGTTCCTGTTTTATCCTGATTTTGTATGCCTTCGGTTTCTGATTTTCCGAATTATCGATTTTGTGCTGTATGCAGGGATATGGTCATTATCCATATTTGTCATTGACTAAATCCAAAGTGAATTTTCCTGGCGCTGTCTACAATATAGACCTTTAATTTCCTCTTGTTAAAAATGAGCGGCTCCAAATATCTAAGTGAAAATATGGCCCCAAAAATCGTTGTAGGTTGGCATGAGGAGCTTAATTCTTAACATGACCGAATAATATGCCGAAACTCCAGCTAATGACAGAGCTGTGCAATGAGGGAGATTCTCCTTTGTTTTAGAAACAAGCAACAGAATATATTACTTTGGGTATTACACAACCTGCCGTCTATGGTGATTTAATATTAAACAAAATTAAAAGGATCAAAGGTAGAGAGCATAATCATCGAAAATGCGTCAGAATCATCAAAATACTTTAATACCGTGGATATGATCCTAATGTCACCAGACGGACACTGCGTGGTACTTGACCAATCTTATCTCTTATGACTTGCACTCTGACTGACTGTGACGACAGGACTACATGAAGGGTCATGTCCAAACCTCTTTGAGAAGACAGGGCCCTGACCACCTGTCCTCTTCGAGTGTCAGTGGGACTCCTCGGGTTATAACAAGCATGAGCTCGCTAAAGCCGACAGAGCACGGAATATATTACGTACGCCCACCCCCTTTCATATTCATTTACATATTCATCTGTGTTTTGTTATGGTCCCTTCGTTTTGCTATCTTGTTTGTGTGGTCATCTAACAGTGAGGAGGTTATTTTATAATTATGCGTTCTTCGAGACCTTTTGGTAACCGGAATAGTGGAAGGGTTGTGTGCACGTAATGCGGATAACCACACTCTTCTTTTCTAAAGAGTATACAAAAACATAAAAATTACAATTCATATTTTGCAGGAATATGGTCCATGAACAAAATGCATAAATGAACATTAATGCGATGAACCTATTCACTACGAATTAATGCAGGTCTGAAAGTTTTTCGAGTTGCTAACTGCCGTACAAAAACAATTTTGCTTGAATCTTTGTTATTGATTCATTTTTTTCTTGTGTTATCGTTTCAATCTCAACTTTTATTCAGAATTTTCCTATAGGAAAACAAAAATGTTCCGATTCCAATGCTTCAATATACAAGTAATCGATTCCAATACTAGTATCAATGAAATTAATACTATTGCTGTATAAAGAATAGTGAAAAGATCTCCAGTAAGATCATGGTTATAGTGACCATAACTGAACGCACACGCAATATGGCTAGAGAAACAATAGCAAAAATAGAAAGAATCGTCATTATTGAAATTAAATGTTCTATTGTAAAAATTCCATTGCACCATAAGTGCATTTCAACAAAGAAAGAAGAAATGGAAGAAAAGTTAACAAACATCCAACAAAACAACAGCATCAAGAAATGACCGGAGATAATGACACACTAAACGAACACTCTCTCAATATAAAATGAGTTAAAGAAGATCCTGACGATAATCTCAACGGCACTCACAATAGAGCACCAAATGGAGCATCGACGGACCCCTAGCAAGCTTGAGGTGGGACCAGGTGCCCGGGAGGAGTAAGCATCCCCTGTTGGCTAGCCGCACCCGCCGTCGATGTTTACGCACGAAAATTAAAATATATAAAATAAAAAAGAACCAAGAAACCAAACAAGGGCACCATTAAAACAAGGTGGAACGAAGTGACAGAAGAGACAGACAGACAGGGAGTTTAAATATACGTTAAGATTTGTCGAAATGAGACAAATAGTAACAGAAATAGGAAATGATAAAGTCAGTTTATTAGGGACCGGTATATATAACAAATATGTTTACAAGAATCAGTCTTCCAATCCGTAGATGTGTTGCTATCGTCGTTATGATTTGAACTCCTCATCCTTAACTCCTGGTTTGAATTTCATCTCAGGTTTATTTTTTATTTATACAGACTTCTTTCATGCATAGATAAAATTGCTGTACAGTCATATTTTCCTTGTCAAGAAGCTGTTTGGGAAATCACATGGCTAAAAATGAATAAGGTTATTTTGTTTCCAAAATGCAAGATACATTTAACGGCGTTCGGATAATAATAATTCGGTCATTGATAGGTAAATGTCTTCAACATAAAATTGGTTTGTGTCATTCAGTATATTCAAGTAGCGCAAGCGTTAAAATCCTTGCACAATGTTAATTAATGAAAAATTTAAATCAATCACAGTATGCTATTTATGGCTTTAAGATGCTGGGTTTATATAGTCCGAGTAATTTTCAAAAATTATGTAAAGAAAGTTTACGACATATTTCGAAGAAAATCTGTTTTTAAAGTAATAAAATCAAGTATTTACATAAAATCGGACGTCTTCGGCATACACAAAGACGACAATTTTACAAGTATATACAAATAAATATGAAAAATTGTAGAAAATTAGACCAGTTTTAAATATGGAATTCGTGTGATCTAAAATCATTTATGATGAAGTTCTACTATTAACATTGGGTTTTATTGTAACACAATAGTTTGTAAGTACATAGCACATGTATAAGGATGATTTCCTCTCATCAGTACACAAAAGGCACAATCTCACTGTCACCTGTTGGAGGTCTGCTTCCAACTGAAACGAAAGAAACATTCACTGAAACATGTAAGGTCAATTTTAAGTCAAAATAAGAAATAAAAATGGGCAAAAAAGCTCTTTCAACATAATTTCTTGTTGAGATATTCCGTGGTCAAGAAAATATAATAGGAATTGTCTAAATTTTCCTTGGATTCTTACTTCCGGAGGAAGGAGTCTGAACGGCCTTTTTGTTTTTCTTGTCAAAGGAAGGTTTTTCTTCTTTCCCCTCATTGATAAATGATATTTCCTGAGTACCTATTCTGGGTCGGCCACACAGGTCATCGTCTGTCGCATGTTCATTGGCCACCAAGAAATACGTGTTCAGGGCACCATATCCACGAAGTTCTGTCTTCCCTCTCTCCTCTATGGTGAATCCTCGGGATTTAATGGCACTGAAAGTGTTATTTGAAATCTTAAGCATGTGTTTCAAATCATCTATGATTCATCAATACTTTTCATCTTTTTTTTTTAACAGTATCGGTACATAGTAAATAATTTTATAAGAGTCTTCAAACGTTTTTCGGAGAACTGTATCATTTTCCATTCTTGTCTTTTTAAAATCTTCTTCAGGTATCTTAACAATTCTAGGTCTTCTGGTATCTTCACAATTTTGTTTTATATGGACAAGCTCGCCCTCCCACTCCTCTACTTAACCCGTTTATTTTTACCATAACGCACTCTAGTTCATACGTATTCGAATATCCTCACCCGTTGAAGCAGGTCATCGGAAGAAAATGTCAAACTGATTCGAACGCCTTAGCAATATCACAGAGTAAAATATCAAAACCGCAAAGGTAAAACAAAGCACGTGCCAAACTAAATGCTTTATAAAAAAGATACAAATCTTACCTGTATGTTGAGGGACTGATGTGTATCTTTCCCGGTACACCATGACTCTCCATTTTAGAGGCCACTACAGCAGTCTCTCCAAGCACAATAAACCGAGGCAGTTTGGTTCCCACAACGCCACATAGCATGGACCCAGTGTGGACACCAATACGGATCTGATAACAAAATAACAACAATGTAAGTCAAAATAAAACGCCTCATAGCATGGATCCAGAGTAGACACCAATACGGATCTGATACATGTATCAAGATAACAACAATGTAAGTCAAAATAGAACGCCACATAGCATGGATCCAGTGTAGACACCAATACGAATCTGGTAACAAAATAGCAACAATGTAAGTCAAAATACAACGCCTCATAGCATGGACCAAGTGTGGACACCATACGGATCTGATTACAAAATAACAACAATGTAAGTCAAAATACAACGCCTCATAGCATGGATCCAGAGTAGACACCAATACGAATCTGAATCATGTATCAAGATAACAACAATGTAAGTCAAAATACAACGCCTCATAGCATAGATCCAAAGTAGACACTAATACGGATCTGATACATGTATCAAGATATCAACAACGTAAGTCAAAATAGAACGCCACATAGAATGGACCCAGTGTAGTCATCAATACGGATCTGATAACAAAATAACAACAATGTAAGTCAAAATAGAACGCCACATAGCATGGACCCAGTGTAGACACCAATACGAATCTGATACATGTATCAAGATAACAACAATGTAAGTCAAAATACAACGCCTCATAGCATGGATCCAGAGTAGACACCAATACGAATCTGATAACAAAATAACAACAATGTAAGTCAAAATAGAACGCCTCATAGCATGGATCCAGAGTAGACACCAATACGGATCTGGTAACAAAATAACAATGTATGTCAAAATAGAACGTCTCATAGCATGGATCCAGAGTAGACACCAATACGAATCTGGTAACAAAATAACAATGTATGTCAAAATAGAACGCCTCATAGCATGGTTCCAGAGTAGACACCAATACGAATCTGGTAACAAAATAACAATGTATGTCAAAATACAACGCCTCATAGCATGGTTCCAGAGTAGACACCAATACGAATCTGGTGACAAAATAACAACAATGTAAGTCAAAATAGAACGTCTCATATTGTCAATAGCGTGGATCCAGTGAGGACACCAATACGAATCTGGTAACAAGATAAACGAGAAAATACGCTGGCAACGACTGTAGGATCGACTTATTTGATTTTTGATGAATACATTTTATATTAAAGCAGTCTACAGCATGACGTCAACGTCGAACACCGAGTTAGAAACTTATAAATCTACACATTTACTTGTATTTCATATCATAAAGCTGAAGAACATATCCAAAATAGTTGAGCAATATGACAATGAGATTGGAAATACTAGTGCAATTTTTCCAACCAAAAAAAAAAAAAAAGGCTATCACTGACATTTCTAAGAATAGCGTTTGTCTTCCAACATGTATTCACTTTTGAAAACAACATTCCTTGACTAATTCTGACATTTCTGAGAATAGCGTATGTCTTCCAATTTGCATTCACTATTCACTTTTGAGAACAAAATTCTTTTACTTATTCTTTTCAATTTATTCTTGTCAAAAAGTCTTGAGGATCTTGATAAATTGATCTGAACGTATCCTGAAAAAAGATTCAATCTGATGACATCATTGGTATAAATTGTGGCTTATCAATAAAGTTCGAGGGAAGATTACATGCATGTTCAACCTACAGCCTCCGTGAGCTAGACTACTCGTGAACACCACAGCAAAAATTGTCTACATCCTGTCTCAGAAGATATAAAACTCTCTACCTCAAGCTTAATACCTATATTATTTCTATTGTTCTTGGTCCTACGTCTTTTTTAAAAATTGCTTCGTTATTTCCCGCAAAAAAGGTTAAAAGGAAAATTCAGTTAGTGAATTAGACAAGGAGCTTAATTCTAACATGACCTAAACAGTGCACCAAAAAGAGCCAGCCAAGGACTGACCTTTGTATTGAAAGTTATTTGGTTTTTTTTACGAAATTGCTGTAGCCCATCGCATTCTGGTGAAGAAGGAGAAGCACTTTAATTACTCAATTTTCATCACTTGTTAAATGACCGTGCACACTTGGCTTCGGTTGCTTCAGTCTCCCGCTCTAACATTTAGTGTTTTGACTATGGTTGATTTGCGGTGATCTTATTTATTAATTTCCTTCTTTGAATAACTTGTTAAAGAAGGAGGGGGGATCTCCAAAAAGGACTCGTTGGCAGCACCAACAGCAAAACACAAACACACAAAAATTCGAAAACACGAACATGAGCATGAGCACAATAGAAGACACTACAAAGGGGACGGTTAAACGACGACATCATAACACTGAACACAAAATACTTAACATAAAACGATAAGACAACGGTCACCTGCTAAAACATATTTTAGAAAAATAAATTAACCGTGATATATATATGCTGTAAGATAACATGGAATGGAAGTTTAACTTTTCATTTGTTGGTAGACGTTTAACATTTGTAGAAACTATGCATGTGCAGACCTGTATTTTCTCTCCGTACAAAGGAGAAGCCACCTCTTGAGAGAGACACATCATTCCAAGGGCTGTATTAGCTATTCGTTCCGCATGATTGGGTACTTTCTCCGGCGCTCCCGAGATGATGACACAAGCATCTCCAATGGACTCGACCTAAAATATAAAACTCCAATAAGGTATTCCAATAAAATAATTAATCTGGATGCTGGCCAATTATTCTTCGTACATCGTCTCTTTATTGTGTGGCTAATTCAGGACACATCTTGCCATAAATAAACTATTGAATATCAAAATGGCAGTGACATTTAATCTTAATCTAGTCTTTCCTTTTAATAGGTAAAAGCAAAAGGACAAATTGGAGCATCGGAAGAAACATATCAACCTAATTATTTAGAACCATTCATTGTAACGTTACAAGAACGTACCCTGAATGTGTCGTGTACTTTGGTGACTCTATCAAAGCGAGTGGTCAGAGAGTTCAATACTCCGACCACGTCTCTAGGCTGACAGTTGGCCACAAGCTGGATAAAGTGGACAATATCACAGAACAGTGCAGACACATCGGCGAACATCTCTGGAAAATGAAATGAATACCTATGATTTTTTTTTTTTGAAATGAATACCTATTTTTTTTTCATTTTTTCCAAAAGAAACTTCGTTAAAAGAAAATATCTACAAGAAAAAAAGATAAATGCACGGAAAACCTACCTCCTGGTGGAATAATTCCGCTTCTGACCATATGAGCCACTGGCCTGGGAAGGAAAGCATGGTATAAACAGTCGTTCTTGACCCTCTCATTGTCCAGTTCTCTCTGTAGCATGTTCCACCTGGACCGTGCAGGGAATGAACCTTTTCCTTCTGCCTCTAGCATCCCCTTTTCATCGCCATCTGACACTGTCCCGGATGTACCGTAATGTCCGTCATGTGCCAAAACACCACTCTCCATAAGAAAGTGGCCGTAATATTTACCTGTCCCAACTCTGGTATTAGAAAAAGAAAAACAATTTATATCAAAATCTTAAAGAGAACTTGAACTTTTATCAAAGAAAATTAGACATCCAATTGCCATTAGAGCAATGCTTCTAGGTCAGTGGTAGCTCTTTTATAAATTGGTCTGCGCGGCAGTTCTGCGATGCGGATAAATGATGTTTTGGCTTACAACAATTTGTTAAATAAACCTATGAAATTTCGTAATTTGGACCGATTGATTTATATTTCTGACACCGTATGCTTACTCTTCTTAGACACCTGCTCTTACTCCATGTTTGGGGATTCTCCTCAGTTTATACCTGTACATTGTAAACCATTTCGTTTGTTAAATGGATTCCAGATTTTCATCTTCTTCTGTGTACATATTTTCTTCAGTTTACAATACTGGGACATGCGTTTTACAGAATACATGCTTACCTGTATGCAACATCAGTTAGAAGGAAGTCTCTTGTGGCATCCCACATAGGAAGGTCTGCCATTTTCATTCCTCTCGCTTCCAGATCAGCCCAGCATCTAACGTATGGCGTGGCCACGAAAAAGAGGAAACCCTTATCCCTCAAAGTGAACATTTGACCTATAAGGAAGCGTATTGTTTAAGAGTGTAACAAAGAAAAGGACCTGCACAATATTTAAATGCAAATTGTACAAAAATAGTTTTCGTGTATGAAACAAGATTTCATTTCGAGTTCATCTACCGGTACTTGCCTTTGATCATCAGAGGTGGTCTTCTTGTCCATTCCTTTGACATCCGTTCTCGTCTTAGCTCCAAAATGATGGGTGTCATTATGAACTTTTTCATGTTTTCAAAGGAAAGATCTGTAAATCTCGGAAACTTCAGTTTGAAAAAGTCTTTCAAATCTGCCGATCTATTTCGAATCGATGGCATCAGCTGTTGAATCTTGATGCCGGACTGATGGACATTCATTGTGCTGTCAAATATTACGTGGTAAGGGAATACTTCAATGAACATTCGCGGATTTATGGAAATGGCGTCGGGGTAGTTCGGAACAAACCCTCGACTCAGAAGACTTATCTTTGCTATTGCCTTCCATTTTGCGCGTGCGCTTCTGAATTTGTTTACCGGAAGTGCTTCTTCACCAAGTTCTCTTTTGATCTGTTCAAGTTTTCTTCTCACTGCATCAACATCCTACAAGAATGAATAAATATTTGTGAAACTACAACAGATAGAAACAGAAAAGACTACTACTATACATGTATCAGACATTTTTATGTACTTACATCTTTCAGGATTTGGCGCTCGCCATGTTTTTTCGTCTGTGCTACAAATGTTGGAGGGGAATCATCCATGGTCTCTAGGATTCTCTTGGCGATAATGTTGAAGACCACGTGTTCACGGAAGCCATTGTCTGATGATACTGACTCGGACGTTATCGATATGACGTCAATGTTCAGGTCCATCTTGTACAAACATTTTGCAGCATTTGTCACAAAGCCTAAAATATGTATAATTGACAAAAATTAGACGGTTTAAACGTGCTGTTTCAAATACTAGTCGTACACCAAGCAAACCTTAATACATGTATACTTTAAAAATTCGTATTTCGTTCTCAACAATGATGAGATAGTATTATTCCCATAAATATCTGATGGGTACTTCCTCGATGTTTATCCCAACAGTCCAACTCTTATTACATTTACATCGCAAATAGGAATTGATTGGAAATTATACTGCTCGGTATATTGATGGCGTTCGATTCGAAAAAGTAAGCATGTACTGTCGAAAAGATGTTGAGACATCCTTGACTTATAATTTTACTTCTTAGTGTCATATAAAAACGTTCGAGGAATCATTGCAAACTTTACTTGGATTATGGGTGATTCAAATGAGTATCAGAGCAGAAAGTAAGTATACGTACCTTCCACCATAGAGTGATAGCCTGGTCTGTGGGAGAAGTAATGTAGGACCATCCTGTCTGAGACTGAGTCCTCGTCACAGTGGAAGGAGGGTGTGATGATGTCCTGGTACTCCTCCTTAAAGTAACACTGGATAAAGTCCAAATTCTGGATAAACTCCAGGATATTATGGGCAAGGTTTCTGATAATCTCATCGTACCCGAACTTCTTAATGAACTCAAACAAGTATTCTCCGATCAGCTTCAGCAGCGTTTCTTTTTGGAATCCTAGAACGGCACAACTTTCTTGTGAGGCATTTACCATTGACAAAATAAAACCAACATTGTGAAGATTTTCAATGTAGATACACAAACGTCAATGAGAAAAAAAAGTTTTAGGACATACCTAGTTGTGCTACAACTCATGGTGTTAAGAAGAGTTTAAGGACATACCTAGTTGTGCTACAGCTGATGGTCTTAAGAAGAGTTTAAGGACATTACCTAGTTGTGCTACAAATGATGATGTTAAGAAGTGTTTTAGGACATACCTAGTTGTGCTACAGCTGATGGTCTGAAGAAGAGTTTTAGGACATACCTAGTTGTGTTACAGCTGATGGTGTTAAGAAGATTTTATGACATACCTAGTTGTGCTACAGCTGATGGCGTTAAGAAGAGTTTTAGGACATACCTAGTTGTGCTACAGCAGCTGTCAATATGTTCTGTGTCAGAGTGTCGTCGTATTTCTCTTCCTCACCAAACTCCTCTTTAAGTTTTCCTTGTTTTCTTTAAATATAGATCAAGATAAGGGCGATTCATATTAGATCTATTCATTTTTGGGACACATTTTTCTTTCGTTAGTCAAAATGTTAGTAATGATTAAATTCTATCTTTTTCTTTATACAATTGAAAATGAAATGCAATTCACATTGTTTGGTGCTTGAAATTTTGTGTATTGTAGTCTGGAGTTATTTTATCATTCGGCGTCTAAATGGAAGATACGCTGTTCAATGTACAGGAGTCATCCTGTGCAAAGAGTCTTACGTCTTGTAAAAGCTTGTAATTTATGATAATTTGATAGATATACTTCAATATCTTCATTTATTAAACAAATAAATTATTTGCTGTTTTGTGAATGTCACTAATGTCATTCAGATAGGAATTATGTCGATTAAAACCAAGGAAACATATTTCCTCAAAAACTGTTCGACTAAAATTAATTGGTTTCTTCCTTTGTCAGTCCTATAATATTTGACCACATACTTCATCATGTACGAAGAAAATAAATGAATAAAGATATGATAAAGGTAAACTTGTATCCTTACGCCACGGCTTTCCATGTGTTTTCTCCATGCCTATCGATTATGTACTGCTTGAATATTTCGTTAAGATAACCATACTAAAATAAAGAGAAATAAAAATGTAATATACGTTTGTATGTAAATTGTAAATGATAAAATTTAATATCAATTTACAAACTATAAATGTAATCAGAATGTGTGTGGGTTTAATGATCCTTGACGTCATTTCCGAGTTAATGTCCAAGTTAGTCGCCCATGGCAACGATGTTATATTATGATCTTAAAGCTATGAAGATAAAAGAATTTCAACGGATACTTTACTCTATAATAATCTAGATAGTCAATTCTTAAATCTAAAAAAAAAAAAATAAATAAATAAAAAAGGATAATAATTTTTTGTCCTATCATGAACTGCTCCTTTTATAAATTTCAAAAAGCATTTTAGCGAGGAAAATAAAACTGAAATACCCTGAATACAGATATTTGCCAGAAATTCGAAAATATATTTTAATGATTTTTTTAAAACTGAATATTTTCAGATAATTAAGAATTTAAGAAATGTCATCATGTGGTCCATTTTTTTAAGTTCTACCTTATTTAGAATGATATATATTATGCAGAGGATTTGTAAAGAAAGAAAAAAGTAAAAACTTACCATTTTGATGAAAAAAAGTATATAACCAACCCGTTAAAATTATTTCATATCTATCAGCCAATAGATGGTAAAACTTTTGCTGTTCCCTGAACCTTTTGTATGACTCCAAATGTGAAGTACATCACAACGGACTCGCTAAATGTATTTTAATGTGCAAATTCTTTCTAGCTCATAGTTGTGTCCCGAGATATGCTCGTTAAATACCTCAAACTTCAAACTTTTATGACCTTTTCTATTGATTTGAAGCAAAAGAAGAAAATCTGTGCGTTTAAGTAAATCATATATTTCATATGAACAGTATATATGACTATTCTTGTGAAGTTTGAATGTAAAATCCGCTTATAAAGGCCAATATCCAAACAAGCGAAGCATCTCTCATCATAGATATCTTGATCTTGGTCAAAATTTGTAATGATATATTTCTATAATTTGAGTGTAACTAGCAAATTCATTGGGGGGGGGGGGATGGGGAAGGAGAGTCTTGGCATTGTCAAGGGCTACATTCTCAGTTCAGTTTAGTTCTTTTTAATTCAGTGACACACACATAAACAAAATCCCAATATTAGGTTTTTTTCCAGAGATAAGCGAATGTATTTATCACTGATTGTATTCATTTACGGTGAGCTTTGTTGTTCTTTGACTGCTCTTTTCCTTTAAAAATATTCCATACGCTGCATCTTGTCGAAATTCTTCTGAGGAAAATCAGAGTGTCCCAAATTTCCTGGACAAAGTTACCAGTGTATAAGTTATCTATGTTTCGGATACAAGTATTGAGTTCTCGACATTGGGACTTAGAGCCACAAATTTATTTCGAGAAGCCCAAAGTAATTCATTGGCGTCTTTAAAATCTTACTTGATTTTATAGATTGTCTTGAGAGAGCAGTTCTTTGCGCAGGGTCCATCTAGTTCCTAGATGTGAAACATATTTAATATTGAGTAATATAGCATTAATCTTACGACATCACGTACAGGTACGTTAATAAGAATTCTTAAAAGAAATATGTTACCAAAAACCATTGGAAAGATGTACATGTATCCCCTTGAAACTGTGATGATGAAACGTAGGTTGAATTTACTAAGGAACAAAACTGATCCCCAAAAAACCAACCAACTAAACAAACAAACAAAATCAAACAAACAAAATCAAAAACAAAAGCCGAACATAATTTCATGTAGCAATTTTTTTTTTAGTTGATCATAAAAATTCAGTGAAAAGTTCAATCTCAGTTTTCTTTTTTCATTACTCTTAAAAAAAAAAAAACAGCATGAAAACACATTTCTGTCATTTTTTGGTATTATATTAAGGTGGTAAAGCTGAATTAGGCATTTTGTTTTTTTTTGGCTCCTGTTGCATAGCCGCATTTTCGGTATCCTGCCACTTTTTAGTTTTTTATACCCCGCCATACAATGGTGGGGGTATATATAGTGATGCACATGTCCGTCCGTTTGTGCGTGCGTGCGTGCGTCCCACCAGTGTTTTCCGGACATTTGAAGGAAACTGCTTACACATAGACACTTCATACCTTGCATATTCCTTTTACACCAAGAAATACAAGTCAAGTTCGAATATTGGTCATGTCCCTCAATTTTGTGCAGAGTTATGCCCCTTGAAACTTAGAAAAATTCAAAATTGTGTGGTTTCCAGACATTTCAAGGAAAACCGTTACAGATAATCAATTCATTTCTTGGATATAGCTCTTACATCAAGAAATACGTGCGAAGTTTGATTATGGGTCATGTCCCTCAATTGTGCGCAGAGTTATGCCCCTTGAAACTTAGAAAAATTCAAAATTTTGTGGTTTCTGGACATTTAAAGGAACACCATTATAGGTTATCAATTCATTTCTTACATATAGCTTTAACACCAAGAAATACAGGTCAAGTTAGAATATTGGTCATGCCCCTCAATTACGTGCAGAGGTATGCCCCTTGAAACTTAGAAAAATTCAAAATTTTGTGGTTTCCGGACATTTAAGAGAGCATCGTTACAGATAATCACTTCATTTCTTGCATATAGCTTTTACACTAAGAAATACAGGTCAAGTTCGAATATGGGTCATGTCCCTCAATTTCGTGCAGAGTTATGCCCCTTGAAACTTAGAAAAATTCCTTTAAATGTCCGGAAACCAAAAAAAATTAAATTTGTCTAACTTTCAAGGGGCATAACTTAGAAAAATTCAAAATTTTGTGGTTTCCGGACATTTAAAGGAACATCGTCACAGGTAATTAATTCATTTCTTGCATATAGCTTTTACACCAAGAAATACAGGTCAAGTTCGAATATGGGTCATGTCCCTCAATTACGTGCAGAGTTATGCCCCTTGAAACTTAGAAAATTCACAATTTTGTGGTTTCCATACATTTAAAGTAAAACCGTTACAGATAATCAATTCTTTTCTTGCATATAGCTTTTGCACCAAGAAATATAGGTCAATTAAGTTCGAATATGGGTTATGTCCCTCAATTTTGTGCAGAATTATGCCCTTTGAAACTTTGAAAAATTCAAAATTTTGTTGTTTCTGGACATTAGAAGGAAAACCGTTACAGATAATAAATTCATTTGTTGAATGTAGCTATAATAAATTCATTTGTTGAATGTAGCTATTATACCAAAAATTACAGGTTAGGTTTGAATATGCCTCAGTTATATGCAGAGTTGTGCCCCTTCAAACTTGGAAAAAAACAAATATTTTGTGCTTGCATGACATTTAAATGAAAACTGTAACAAATAATATATTTATTTCTTAGATATAGCTTTACATTGAGAAATACAGGTCAAGTTCAAATAAAGGGTCATGTTCCTCAAATTTGTGTTGAATTGTTCCCCTTCAAACTTTTTATACATTACTTATATGTAAAACATCCCGGGCGGGGGTATAATTGATCCTTAGATCAACAATAAATTTCATTGTAATAGTATTGATTTATGCTCGTTTCTTTGTTCAAATCCAAACAAAAAACTTGTCATTATATATATACCTGAAATTTGAATATTTCAATCACAATTTCCGTATATTTGTCGTATATTTTACAACAACGGATATTGTTATTTTGTATCTCTGATTCCTTAGGATTATTAATCTTTTTTCAGTTATTCTAAGTTATTTCTTGCAGAATTGTGTTCAACATCACATTGAAATAATGAGTAGCTTAAATTTCACGTAGAAATCCATTTAGATTCCCTCTCTTGATCGATGCATTGCTTCTGAAAGCTGTAATGATTGCGCAAAAAGGTCAGATGCTAGCTGCAGTTGGGTAATTTGTGCTTTACTACACATTTATCGACGGAAAAGTTAAAACCACTGACTTAATTTTCAAAAGTCTAGGTGTTTGGGATATGTTTGATAACGTCATTTTATTTGTATTGGGAGGAAAATGCTGTCATTTAATCTAACAGTCATTTAAGAAAGAAATCAAACTATGATACATAATAGATGGATATTGCATGGGTATGTTTTACAATTTTTATCATTTTTTTTTATCAAAAGTGAACGGAATTATTTTAAAAAAAGTCATTTTGTTCGTCCTTGTCAGTCAGTGGAATACCTTGAAAGTTGTGACGGCAAGTGGGGAAGCCAAGTTCGTTGTAAACCTAGTGCACAATGATATATCCACAGTGCACTACTCATTCACATAGATTATTTGTCGTAAATAAATTCTATCTGTTGTCGGAAATCTTCCATACATTCAGGAAATATTCTAGGAAGACGTTTGCAATTATTAGTGCAATAAGAAACCAAATATTGTTATTGCACGTTTCATTATTTCCGTCTTTATCATAAACGACAAACTTGAAGACATTTCTATTCTTTTTAACAAAATCAAGACTTGGAGAACGCATGAGTAAAATGACGTGCTAGTTAGTTTTAACGAAATACCGAAAACTTATGATAAAAACTCGGACAACAGAAAACCAGGTCGGGTTTAGTTTTATACTCTTACTTTCATTTTCACTTCCTTGAGAAGTAGGAGGAGTTCGTTCAAGACGTACATACATCGATTATTTGACACGTATTTAGAATTAATGAGCCTTGTTATGGTTTAATCAGTGTGAAAAAATCATCCAAGATGCAGAATGTCATTAATGCTGTCAAAGGAACCGCACTGGGTGTGGCTGAAATGCTTACACCTGTGCTGAAGGTCTGTGACTGTACAAATATGTAGACTTCTATCTCCATAACACTGATACTTTTCTCCTCTTTCATATCTAACTAGTAATACGACATATGAATGCATCATTTGTGATTATCGAGGCATCGTCATTTAATGTCCAATATCGCTTCTAAGCAGGGCTTGAAATTCAGAGAAATTCCTAAGGAGGCATACTAAATATTTTAGTTTCTTTTCTATTGATTACATAGGATAATTGATGAAAACCAGTCATTTATTTGTATAAGAGCATCTTTAACAGCAGTTTAAACATAACGTTTAAGTAAATCATCAGGGTTCAAATATGGAAACACCCCCCTCTCCTAGTCTGACATTGCAGTTTTATTCATGGTATTCTCTGGCCAAAGAAAGCTGACAATTTATTTTACTTAGCCTACAATATATGAGGCAAAAAAAAAAAAAAACCCTCAAGGATGGCGAGGTTGGGTAATATGTTGAATGATAAGACGGATAAAAATCAAATTTAATGAAATCTGATACAGCGTATTTCTATTTCCCATTTCCTGTCATGCTGTATCTAAATGACACATGCCGGTCAACACGATCTAGTGATTATGTGAATAAAGAAATACATGTAAACGTTTTCATGTTACCTTATGGTTGTCTTTTGTTTGTAACTCAAAAGATACTGAGAACACAATATACATGTATCACGATTCACTTTTCATTTCACTCCTACTTGGTTGGGTATCAATGAATCTTCAATCAATATTTTTTTCATTGATTTTGAAGTAATGTAAAATCCACCACAAGGTGTGATGCAAGATATTTGGTGATTCGGCCATGATATGAACAATCTTTTCAACTCTGCATTTTCTTGTCATATTCACATATCAATTTGATCCATTCTTCATCAAATTTGAATCTTTGTTTATATCTTATGTACACGTGAATACAAAAATATCACTTTATTATTATTTCCTTTTTGTAGGAATCAAAGTTTAAAGAAACTGGAGTTTTAACACCAGAAGAAGTGAGTTCATTAATATTGAATAGTCTATTCAAATACATGTACATTATAACTTTGTCTGACATGTTCATGTAAGCTTTATAGGAAGAGTTCAGGCATAAATCTTTTTTCTTGTTTCATTGTAGTTGTCACTTAGTTGATTTTGAATTGGGTTGGGGTTTATGTTTCATCCATTGGCTGAAAGATCACCTGTGGATGTGTATGCGCTACTAACCAATAACACGTGTCGGAAAAATTCTTGGCAAGATTAAAAATGTGCAAAGTCTGATTTCTAATTTTTGTCCTAATTAGTAGATCAAAGCCAAATGTTAAACTAGATGCTGACTAAGTTTGGTCAACATTGACCTCAAAGTAAGGAAAAATATAACCTGAGTTACCGGTATTTGCGTTTTCGTAGCATAAACATTTGTTTGCATATCTAGATGAACTTTCAACCTGTGGTTCTTCTTCATAATGGAGTGTATATTTAAATCAATATAAACTGTATCTGTGCAGGTAGTAAAGGAAATATTTCTTTATCAGTAACATAAGTAAAAATCTAATTCTGAGTGTCACTGTAACAAACTGATACATATAAAATGATAAATCAGACAATTTAATTTGTGTACTGTGTAGTTTGTGGCAGCTGGGGATCACCTTGTACACCATTGTCCCACCTGGCAGTGGGCTGTGGGGGACGAGTCTAAAATTAAAGCATATCTACCTAAAGACAAACAGTTCCTTATCACTAGAAATGGTAAGTAAAAATGTACATTTGTATAAAAAAAATTGCATTAACTTAAACTTAAGAGTTATATGATTTTAAACACAACATTTCGGTGAAAACTTTATTTCAGCGACATAAAAACATGGTCTAAATGTTGGGAGGGTTTCTTAAAGAAGAAAACTTTTATTTATTGAGATAATGTTTATTCAAAGGCAAGTACTATACTGTATGCCATTTACATGTAGATAACAAAACATACATATTCTTTCTGTCTTAGTTCCCTGCTACAAGAGAGTTAAACAAGTGGACAGTCACAAGGAAGAACAGGAAAAAGTAATAGAGGTGGATGATGATGGTGGATGGGTGGACACACATCATTTCCCAGGTAAGACTCACAAGTTTATGAGGAAAGAGAACAAGATTAGGTAAAGGATGACTGGCGATTGATGGATACATTTGTCAAAGGTAGATAAAAGATGAAGGTACATGTACATTGATAGCGATATCTGATTATGAGGGTGGAAGAAGCATCATTTCCCTGGTACATTGTAAGGGTGTAGACATTTGACTCATTTGGATAGCAAGACAGAGATAGATGATTATGAAGGTATTAGTGAACAATGATTATTAAATTTCCTAGTTAAAGATTGATAGAGTCTAGCAACTCACTGCGTTAAGAGACTTCTTATGCTTTTAATTTACTTTTCTATACATAGATCCTACTGCTCCAAGCTTACAAGAGGCTGTCACAGAGATGACCTTGGATTCCAAGGTAAAAATCGAATATTTGTCATATATACATGTAAATCTGCTATCACTGATGCTAAAATACTTACAGTAAGAGTATGAAGAACATGTCCTTAGATTTTATATTGATGACATGAAATTATTGTTTTCCTCAGATTTAATTGATTAGTGAAAATCAAATCCTCCAAATACTCACAAATATTCTCATTTACTTTACTCAGGATGATAAGCCCATGCTGATGACGGGAAACAATGACGATGAAGATGATGATGAGGATGAAGAAGCCATGGATATGGAGGAGTTTGAAGAGAGTGGAATGTTAGAGGAAGAAGATAATGTTTGTTGAAATCTTGAAATGTTTCTGTATAATATAATCATACATGTACATATATATTTATAGGATTCACTTTCAGTATCATTTAATTTGAAAAAGAAATTGCTTTCTGTATTAAGAGATCACTAAATGTCTTGCATCACACCTGCTTGTGGAATTTCATGGTACCTCAAACTTAGCTTTGATAGGCCTTCTGTCATCATGTATCCGTTTGCCATCAGGTGTGATGACGAACATATTACGATCCATTAAAGAGGAAAACGGAGAATACTCGTATACATTGTTCATAATTCAGTTCATCAGATTCTTCTGTAAGGCTAATCACTGTGTCTGTATATATATTGAACATTTAGAACAATTTATAAGAAAAGCAGAAGTATATCACAGCAGGAAAATTTAAAGTATTTGGATTCAACAGAAATGACCATTTTCATGCAACACAATTCCTTGCTTGTGATTTTGTAAGAAGCCATTATTATCACACACTTACATTGATTTTGAATTATTAGGCGACACTGGATGCCAAAGTTATTCAAAGACAAGAATCAGAGGGAGCCCAAGGAACAGAAAGTGGTGTGCTACAAACTAGAACTTATGACCTTAATATAACCTACGATAAATATTACCAAACACCTCGACTATGGCTGTTCGGTTATGATGAGGTATAGTACAAAGTTTTTTCTCTTTTGCTAAATATATTGTGTGAAATGATTTTTAGTCAGGATGATGACCACATCTGATTTTGTGATTTACTTTTATGGTTATTAAATTTGATTAACTTGCTTGTAAGAAAAAGCTAGAAAACATAAGCATTTTTTAGCTATACCAGAATGTACTTTTCATTACTAGCTTATCAAGTTACATGTACATGTATGGTACTTTGCTTAACCTAATAGGTTTCAACATTAATCATTTCTGTCATCTAATGATCTTTCAAGTGATATTTGTATGTGGATCAAGGTAGTTAATTACAAATTATCATTGTAAATCAGCCGAGGCTTAATAAAATAGTCTTCTCCATCTGGTCTTTAGGTACCGCCAATGAAGATAATTAATTTGAAACATGAAGCCTAGTTAACATATCTGTTTTATGATGTTATTTACATACTGATTGTTCTTTATTCTATCATACATTTCAGAATAGGAAACCTTTAACAGTAGAACAAATGTATGAAGATTTTAGTCAAGATCATGCCAAGAAAACAGTTACCATGGAAACGCATCCCAATTTACCTGGTCCACCAATGGCATCAGTCCATCCATGCAGGTGAGTAGTTCAAATCTCAATGTCTCTACAAATATCTTGGGAAACTTGTTACATCATGTCTGTCCGATTGTGTGTCTGTCTATATGTCCTCAGAGAAAATTTTGTATCCACACCGTAACTCACGTATTTCTAGACTACAATAATGATCACAACAGTTTTAATGTTGTTTTCCAAGCTTTCATCTTCTCATAGATTTTATTTCAATTTTAAGCAATGTATGGAAATGTACTTAAAAGTTGAACTTATGTATCCAAGACATAGGCTTTCAGTAAAATATAAGTTTTTCCTTCTTGTTTGAAAAGCAGAAAATTTGACACAAAAGATTTTTAAGTCTAACTATTTGTCCCTAAATTATTTACAGACATGCTGAGGTGATGAAGAAAATAATACAGATGGTGGCTGATGGGGGAGGTGACCTGGGAGTCCATGTGTATCCTTTTATACTCATACCAAAATAAAAATAACATCTTAGTGTATTGATTTAAGAGAATAATGATTTATTCACCTCATCAAGCCACAAAACAGTTAGGCCATAATCTAGGATGGGAAATTATGTAACAACAAACCATGACTTGTACCAATACAAATATACCATCTTGGTGTATTGATTAAAAAAAAACCTCACAGCTTATTGTCCTACTAAATATCTTATCAAGCTATGAAACAGCAGGATGATAATTTGATTTGTCAGGAAGGGGAATTATGGAACAATAAACCAGGCTTAATAGTTGTTATTTCTATCCTTATATACTCCTAATAGACAGCAGGTTGGATGGTGGCATTACAAACAATAAGTGGGTGGAGCTAATATAATTCTGAGTACATTGGAAAATAATTACTCCCAGCAAGTGCTAAGTTACTTAAAAAATCTAAGGATAGGATAACAAAAACATATCAATTAATGACATTTTTTTAATGAACAGTGCTAGTCTAATAAATGAATTGGGCATTTCAGCTGTAATAGGTAATGGACATAGGGAAAGGCGAGTATAATATGTAATTAATCACCTTGGTAATTGATATGAAAAACCTGAGTATAACATGTAGGGAATTTGTTCTGTCATTAAGCAAGATCGCAACTACAGCGCGTGCAGCACGTCCGTTCTGATTTGCATTATAAACCATTGTTCAAAACTTGGGCACCTTTTCTGACCAAGTAAATTGATGACGTCAAGACAATAGAGAACAATCAGAAAGTGCGCAAAAATATCCGTATGAATTAAATAATAACTTTGGTTAGATGTATTTGTGATCTTCTGTATTGTTATCACTTGATTTATAAGGAAGAGAAAACAGAGTGTATATTTTGAAACTAATGCACGAATGAAGAATTAATGAAGCTAAATATGATCCTTAACTGACGTCAGATATTTGATGATCTTTTTGAAGTTTGTACAAGCTGTGATACCAACAATAGAGTATGATTATACCAGACACTTTATCATGTGACATCATCTCATGAATATTCATTTACAAGGTATCCTGCTCGTGCAATTGTGAAAGGTGTTCACACTTAGATGTTTTTGCTGTTTGTGGAAAACATCGTGCAAATTGTAAAAGTGCTTCAGTAATTTCTGTATAGGGATCAATTATCATTTGCAAAAACAAAACTTGGTTGCTATGAAAAATTTATATGTATGTATAAATAAATATAGGATGACTTTTAAGGATGTGATGTTAAAAAGAGAGTAGAATTGCTTAACTAAGTACCTAAACTATTTTAAAAGTCATCTAATATTACTACTACTGAAGAGAATTCTTCTACTACATTGTATGTAATGTTGTTTGTCAAGACCTAATAATTCCTTCTTGTACTTTGGTTTTGCTCATTTGGATGATGAAAACTGTTTTCTCTGCACTATGTAAACTGGATATAATCATGAATGCTCTATTTAAATTAAGATTAGATTTTGATATTGAATAGTGATTGATCAATGCTCTATTTATATTAATTTTATACCTCGTTTACACGGAGAGCTTATTGCGCAATAAACGTAAATTTGTTGCGCAATAAATTTGTTTTGCGTTCACACGACAAAATTTATTGCGCAATAAATTTTCTATTTGTTTCGCAATAACTTTATTGCGCAACAAATTCTGCCGTGTAAACGCTAAGCGAAACTGTTGCGCAATAAATCTGACGCATGCGCACCATCATGACAAGAGAAAGAGATTGTTATACTTACGTATATAACTATTCTACGTCTTTATTCTTAAGATTCTATTAATGTTGAGAGATTCCGATTTTTAGTATACATTAGAACGAACGCCTTTCGTTTTTCTATAAGTCTGGACCCCTGTAAAAATGACGTCACAATTGAATGACGTCGTGCTCTAGACTGAAATGACAAATAAATGAATGCTCTCTCTCAAAATAGTCTTTTTAGACTTTACGAAAATTATTCGAACATTTTCATCAAGGCTTCTGTTATACATTAATTTTTATTCATGATTCTTGTGCATATGCATTGGCATTTTATTGCGCAATAGTTTCGGTATCGTGTGAACGCAGAAACGCTTATTGCAAAACAAATTTGTTGCGCAATAAAGTTATTGCGAAATAAATTTATTGCGCAACCGTGTGAACGAGGCATTAATATTGAATAGTGATTAATGAATGTTACATATTTTGGCTTGGAATCTTTATTTATCTCATCAGGTAAGGGAAGACCATTAAAATGGTTATTACATGTAATATATCAGCGTTGTTGGTTAACCCTCTATTGAATCATGTCTGTCACATTGAAAATCTTTAAACTTGTTATGGTAATGTTGTATAAACCACTTCAGGGTATAGCACACAGCATTTAATTGGTTTGATATAAATGCAATCTGAGCAAATTCTGAGGTTTATTGAGGTTCTCTTGAGAACCTTTGTTTAATTTGACCAAATCTGTTCTAACCATGTAATGTGTATCTTTGGAATAAAAATAAGGAAATGTTTTATTATACTCATCATGAACTTATACTAGATGTCTTCTTTTATACTTGTAATTTTACACTTATTACCTGAAAGTAGGTTAAACATTAGGATGGAAATGAGACATAAAAGTCAGGTTTTATTCTGCATAAAAAGTGGAAAGATGTTTCAGAACAATACAGTCAGTCTAGTTTCATAATTTTTGACATTCTTTGAACATATTATTGGGACTTAAGTAAACTACTGTAAGAAAAGAAAGCTCACATTTTACTCTTGTTAAATTTGTTAAGGTTGCATTGCAGTGCAACATTTGTAAGAGTTAATTCCCTTGTAAGCCATTCTTTATATAAAGTGGAGGATTATTTTAAGATTATGTTTCATTTAGATCCATTTTTTAAAGAGAAATTCTATTTTTGAATTCTACGCATACCGTCTCCTTTTAGTAACAATGAAACTTTGGCAGATGATTTTTGAAAGAAAAAAGACTTATAGTGATTTAGATACATTCACCGTTAATGATAATATAGCTAGAAAAGGATGTACATTCTATTTTACTGAAAAATCTCTGTTTATTTAGGGAATACCAACTTTCCACTCTCTGTTTATTGAATATGTTATTGAATGAATAAATTATATGTAAAAATTATCCTTGGACTGGTACTTTTTGATTTTCAAGTGAACAATTTGAACATAAGCATACATTTATATAATGTTTAGTATAATACATCTAGGAAAAAATCCTGATTTTTGTAATGACAGAGAT
Source organism: Pinctada imbricata (assembly GCA_033119305.1). Taxonomy (NCBI): domain Eukaryota; kingdom Metazoa; phylum Mollusca; class Bivalvia; order Pterioida; family Pteriidae; genus Pinctada; species Pinctada imbricata. The sequence goes on along the minus strand of VSWD01000008.1, from coordinate 50,049,726 downwards.
TTTGAAGTTATTTATATTCACCTGTATTTGTGTGTCATTATCTGTTCGTAACAGTTTAAGTCTATGGAATTTTTATATGACAATTTCTTAAAAGATGTTATATCAATACAAAAAAAAAAGATGTTGCATGGTATGGTACTGTCTGTTAAATCTTTTTGTCCGTCTACAGACAAAACAATCAATAACTTGACCACCCTGATTGGAGGAAGAACTTTACTGATTTTCAAGGTCAGAGGTCAAATGACAAAGTCAAGGCCAATTGTATATGTACAATCTTGTTGGCAAGATTACTTAATAGGCTATTCAAACTTACCATGAAGAAATATTATCACAAGAGGAAGAACCCACTGAATTTCAATGTCAAAGATCAGGGACAATGTCATTTGATAATGCATTGTGAAACTGGGCAAAACCCAGACTACGTTTATCAATCTGTCTTATACACATGAGCAATTTGTATTGCAAGCCATTAAATTAGAGTATGTGTGATTTTGCATATAACACTGTATAACCTGTATATGATGTTTGTTACCGAATTTTCTTGTGATCATGGAATAATAATGATATACTTGTTGTCAAAGACAGAGCACTTCGCGACCTGAAAAGTGAGGGTTTGTGAGGGTGTGTGTGTGTGTGGGGGGGGGGGGGGGGGGGCTTGAGAAAGGGCATGGACTGAAAGTCTTTCAAAGTTTAGACTAATCGAATATTTTATGTTCGTGCAGATTAAACAACGAAGGGAGGGGGAGAAGGGGGAGGGGGGGTATTCAAATGAGGGAAGGGTAATTCTGGTATACTAGTATCACCCTGTCTTTGGAATGTATATGATTGACTTCAATCCAGCATATTACTTGCCTTGTCATCAGAATGAGAGTCCTATAACAGATCGTGACCTGGTATAATCACTGTGACAGGAGGTTTATACATTAAGGTCTACTGTCGTATAATTAGGTAAAGATGAATGAGATAGCTGATTTTAAAAGACACGAGAAAATAGTCATCTTTGCGTTATTCTAATAGTAAAGTTTTGTATATGACACGCAAGTTTGCAGAACATAAATACCTGGCGAAAGAAATTAATTTTCGCGTGTTTTACAACGATGACCTTGACCTTCTGACCTTATGAATTCTTCAGCAATACGGAACATCGTTAATTTTAGATTTACCTTCGTAAAAGTTAATAATTCATCTAAATGAATGGCTATTCTGTCGCCGATACATGTATGAAAACTTAAACATTTTGGCGTTTCAAAATCACGTCGTCATAAAAATGACATTTATAGTTATTTTAAAACGCAATAAATGTAGGTCATGACATAGTTATGATTTAATGATCAAGTTCAAAGTGTTTGCTGAAAGTAATAAATATGTGTAAAATTAAATCTCGTAACACGCCATTTTGGTATGATATACCAAAACAAAAATAAAATACAGGAATGCACGAAATTGAATCGATGTATTTGTGCGAAATTCGTAATGCAGAAAAAGAAACGATTGCAAGATATTTTAAGAATAATCATTAATTTGGTTTCATTTGTTGTCTTTTTCGATTAACCGAGGGAATAATAAGTTTATATCGCAATATATTGGTATTGCATATTCCCTCTATTCTCTGAAGACTTGAACAAAAATGAGCCATCGATTTGTAAAATCCCACTGTAGTCTCAAATTATTATATCAAAATCTTCCTCAAGTAAATTCATGATGATGAATATCAAACTTATCAATCAGACACGGGACAACGGAGTATTTCCTAGAAAATTTCAAAGACCTTGCAGCTTGACGAGTGTATGGTATAGATCGCAGGCCAGGTAAAGCCGATTGAACTTTTCTGTAATTCTTTCCAATTCTATGTTTTCTGATTTTTTTTTCTATATTTGCACGAGATATTGGTTGAACCTCTGTTTTGTAAATTTTTATTAACTTTTGATGTGGTCTCAATTAACCTAATTTTGTGTGAGTTACATGCACCTCTTGTCGATGGAGACTTTTTATAGCTTTCTTCGTTACTTTCCAAAACTTTACACAGAGGATCACAAAAAGAGGAAGCGCCCCATTGTTTTTTTTTTCAAAAGCAGAGGTCAAATGTCAATGTGAACGCAAAATAAAACTTTGCATAGAAGGTGTGACCCATGGTTTCCATACTTGGCATGTACCATCAATGCTTTTAAGTGACAGGTCGATTTCTTTTTCCATATCTTGACCTTGACTTATTATTATATTTTTTAAAATTCTTGTACTTTTCTTGATATGACGATTGGAATCTCGTGAAATAAAGACGACAGAAAAAGAAGAGACAAAAACTGGACGGGTCGTATACATACCGTATGATATCTTTATGGACGGCACGATTGTATCTTGTCATGTATATTACCTGGAGTGATTACAATTACCTAAATAACTGACTTCTATACCTATAGAATGTATTATACTGATGTTTGATATGTATCATTATAATGCTCGTACTTTAGCATATTAAGGTATCATGGCGGGAAAACTTCAAAACAATGTGTTTGGGGATTTCGTCATCACTTTGAAAGCAAGTAGATAAAAAAGAGAATAAAAATCGAAAATAAAATGAATAAATTAAAATTAAAGGGTTTCAGGGAGTTGCGTCCTCTTGCAGAAATTGGTTTTAACAAGTCAACCTCAGTTTCTGGGTTGTCATCTTTGATTCACGAAGTGACTTTGGTTATAACATTCATAAATTCCTTTATCTATCTTTTCTCAAGGTCGAATGTCGTGAACACCTTTTTTCAAAAGAAAGGATGGTATCTCCAACGATACTCGGTCACACCACCCACAGCAAAACCCCAAAACACCCGAAGGAAATAATACAGATAAGAGTAGACATCCACAGAAAGAGACGCAAAAGGGACAAGGAACACCAACACACACCATAGAAACACGAAACAAAAGAGACCACACTTAAACCAACGAGACCAATGGACAACCGGCGCCGACTTTGGACGGCCATCTGCCACGTAAGTAGCAGACAATGTGGTTATCCTGGATTACATGTACGTGCGCACATCCCTCCCACTTTTCCGATTACCCAGAGGTCTCGAAGAACGTACAATTATGGTGTAAAACATCTCAATACGTGAAACGTAGAGGCCCCAGTAACACAGATGAATATGTTCATTAAATGGATATAAAAAGAAGGACGTGCGTAATACAGTCCGTGCTCCGCCTGCTGTAGCGAGCTCATATATGTTGTCACCCGAGGAGTCCGACTGACGTTCTGAGAAGACAGGAGGTCGGGGCCCTGTCTTCTCTAAAGAGGTTTGGACAGGGCCCGTCATGGAAACCTGTCGTCACAGTCAGTCAGAGTGCAAGTCTTAAGAATGCGCCCGTACAAGACTGTAGATTGGTCAAGTACCAAGCCTAGTGTCCGTCTGGTGAAATAAGGATCATATCCACGGTATAAAAGGTGTTTGATTATTCTGACGCATTTTCGATGGTTATGCTGTCTACCTTTGATCCTTCTTGTTTTGTTAATTATGTCACCATAAAATGCAGGTTGTGAAATGCCCAAGGTAATGTATGGGTCCAAATTACAAAAGAAGTTGACCATCATTTTTGTAAAATTTCCAGAAAGTCTTTACTAGTTTGTGAAAGCAAAAACCTTGACCTAAAAGTTTCTTCGTAATTTGCAAAATCCAAAACATCAGTATATATGATCTAGCATACCGGATAAACTGTGAAATGTAGATACCGTATGACGGTAATCCATGAACATCACCGTCAAGCCAGGGAAAATTTGCTATGTTGAATCCAAAATCACCTCGTTTGTCATACACACTTGCATGGATCTCTTCATTAACAATTTTGGTATTTAGGTCCAAAAATGGCGTTTCTGTAACGTTTGCCTTGTTTAGAGTCAATTCTTGTGGATAAATAACATCTTTATACTTTTCAAAAACAGGATTGTCGATAGTAAGAATATCATCCAGGTACCTAGAAGAACCAATGAAACATTTCACATCATCATGTTTTCTTTGCTTTTGAAGATTTTGGATAAAGTCTTTTTCATACGTGTATAAAAATAAATCTGCAACAAGAGGCGCACAATTACTACCCATAGGGATCCCTACAACTTGCTTGTAGAGATTATCACTAAATCTTACATAAATGTTGTCCAAGCGGAAGGACAAGACACTACACAGGTCACTACATGTCCATGATTTGTATGATTTGTATTCTGTACTTTGTATTCAAAGTTTCATCAAGATAGGATGAGGAATTTGATCTGACCATGGGACAATCAACAACACTACATTTATGATGTACTTTGAAGCCAATATAGTCATGAACATTTTGAAACATATAGCAAAAGCAAAATAATGGATGGCATCACACAAATATAATGGTTGGCAAAAACTTAAAAAACAAATTGAAGATAAACCTAAGAGCCACAAATATGTCACCTCTCTCAAAATAAATTGCCGTAGAGCTTACACTATCAGAAATGAATGATGAATCATTTATTCACTGACCTCCATGTTGACTCTTGTCGGTTTGTATTCAGGAGACAAGATCTTACTGTTACGTAAGTTTATTAAAATTATTTCCAAAGTACTTGATGACAAGGGCAAGAGTCGAATTTCACAAAACAGGACATTCTTGCGTAATATTTAAACTATAGGATGGATTTTATAAAAAGAAGCACCCCCCCCCCCCTAAAAAAACCCCAATTTCGTCGATGATGATCTCTCAGGCGGAGAAGCAACTTGAGAATCTTTTGAAAAGGCAACTTTTTTTTCAAGCTGTTGCACGGCAACTTGTTTGAATTGATAAATGTTATTGCAAGCTAAACATAGTCCTCTATACGAAAGATAAAAAACTTTCTCCAAGGTCCACAACTCTTTAAGAACTAGGCCAATTGAAAAAAAAGAAGATTAAACTTTTATATACCAGTTGCAATTGCATTGGAAGAAAGTCCGAGAAATTAAAAAAAGGTCCAAGGACGATAACTCTGATAGAAATAAAACCTGATCTGTAATCAAATGTTAAACACTTCATATACGAAATAGTAACGAAAAAGTAAGTAAAAAGTAAATCCCAAATGCGACAGAAGCTCCAAAAATAGTTAAGAAATCAATTGAACCTGTTAAAAGTGACAACCTTATGTATTCATACAAATTTTATTGTATTTAAAAAAAAAAAGATTTTTTTCTCCCTCCCAATTTAAATAAAAACAGTTTTATGATCAGATGCAAGAAAACGTCTTTGTGTTATTATTTCTGACTTCTTTTAAGCTTTTTAAAAAAATAATTTTCTTTTCTTTTCTTTTGAGACTTCAAAAACACGTCATGATAAACGGACGGTACATAGTGACAATCTGAATTCGGTTAGAATTTGTCTATTACAGGCCAATATACATATTAATGTTTTACCATGTAGATTCTCACTTTTTATAGGAAATAACAGAAACAAGTTGACAATAAGTGTCATTATGGCTAATAAGACCAGGTAAGAGAATGATGGATTAAGTCATAATTCCGTCCATGCGTAACGCTTGTAGAACAGCGTTACTTAACGTAAAGTAACAACGGCTCAGGGACTACCTTTCTTTTTGTTTCACAATTCTGGATAGTTTTTGGATTTATTTTAATAAATTTACCGGATATACGGCGCCGATTCACTGTAAGTATAAGAATTTGAAGAACCGGTTTCCTGGAACCAAAACATTCCCTTCCTTAGGTGTAAACTGCTCCAACCAAAGTTTCAAGGATATGAATAGTGTAATGATTATCATTTTTGTTGAAGTTAAAGAAGAACTGTTCATAAGTCTTTGTTTTCGACGCAAATATTTAGACTGGCGTACGTAACAGAACGTTGAATTGAAAATTACCTACATTATTCAGTTACACCAACTCGTTATAGAAATTTTCTTTCTGACCTCTGTTGCAATTAAGCAAGAATTTCATAATTTGCAATTTAAAACAAAACGTCGTATAAACTTCTTGATAGATTATGAACACGCCTGTTTCTAAGATTAAAATTATAATTTTCTGATGAATGATGAAAAATCATAAAAAAAAACCTTCTTAAAACCACACGTCATTTTCACCTTCAAAGCTGATCGATTAATTAATTGATGAATGGATCCATATATTAATGAGTAAATTAGAATGCGTTTATTGTTCCAGTTGTTACGTCTTCGACACACCTATGTAGAATTCTTTCTGCAGACCAGCTTTATTTGTTTTATCAAGGAAGTTAAAAAACCAAAAAAAAAAAAAAAAAAAAAAAAAAGGTTGGAAAAGGGTAATCACTATGACATTTCATGGATAATTAATTTTAAAATTTGAATGATACTGTGCATTTAGAAAACCCCAATAAAATTCAAGACAGATATCTTTCAATACTAAAACAAGCATTGTTTCAAAAATACTGCTCGCTCAAATTCACAGATAAAAACCCTCTCCCCCAAGAGGAGGCAAATACAATGTATAAGTTTATAAGTTAAATGTAGATATAATCCACAAACACAATAAAAATCAGCTTCTTCCACTTTTCCAATAATATTCCTCTTGGAAGATACTATATCCAAACTGCATGCAGATTTTGAACGTAGTTTCTATACCAACTAGGTCTCTGTTAAAATTGTGAATTGGACGTTCGCACTCCTGATAGCAAAGTAACTCTAAAATGTGTTGTTTTGTAATATGTAAATAATCCACTACGCGTACTTAGTTAGACAACAACTACAAAAACATGATCAATATGACAAATATATTGTTTAGATTTGGGACAAACAAAGATGTCAATGCAAATGCATGTTTCAAAATTCTAATTTATGCAATTTTGAAATATGATTTATGACATAGATCATATGCATGTAAAGAATTTAGGACCACAAATCTAAATACGTAAATTTCTGTACCTCTACGATAATTAACGAAAAATAACATTTGAGTACGAGTACATACGTATCAGTTTGTCAAGATCTCTACTAGGCCTATTTGGTAACGAATTAAAGAAGGATAAAACGAAGTTCTTCGTTATATATACAAGATCGCACAAAACATAAAATCTTTTCGTATAGTATTCAATACATGTACGTCTTATGCAATTGACCTTTTCTTGACCTTAGGCGGTAATTGACCTGATATCAATAATTTTTCCTGAATCAAAATGATAAAAATTTGTTTCAAAATCGAAAAGGGCATTTTGAAAAAAAAAAGAGTCAGAGAAAGTAATTCATACCTACAATTTATTTATTGTGACCATTCAAATCGGTCAATTATCTCAATTTTTAAGAGTGTAATAAATAGTATATATTCTAGTGTTTGAATCTTTGTTAACAGAACTGATATGAAAATGAAAACTTTTCTATTTTCTGTGATTTTTCTTTAAAACATGCATTTTTTTTTTCGCAACCCCCCCCCATCTATCAATGAAAATTTAAAGGGGTATTTTTTTTATATTGAACTTTGATCAAAATTCTGTAATTCAAGAGAATCTTTCCTTCCCTACAACAAATCGATTATACAAAGTTTGACCCACCTATTCCCCTTCAAATGCTTTGGTGTAGAAGCGCAGGATTATTATATTAAAATACATCGGAATTTCAAAATACAAAAAAAAAAAAAAAAAAAAAAAAAAAAAAAGAGTCAATCATGTAGCGATTTACTTTTTATTTGGAAGTCACAAAAGTAGATCTTTGAAAAGCTCCCACACCTCTTGAAAATGTTGCGTCCTAACACAAAAGCTGCTTGCTTCACTTATTTCAAAAGATGTTTTATGTCAATCTTTTCTGCACAAACTTTCCTCTGATGACATGTTTTTTAGAGAGGACTGGTTGAATGTATTAATAAGATGATGAATATTGGAACAGATTCTTACTTGTTCACAGTCTCGGAGGTTATAGGAAGGCCGCACTTTGAATGTTGTTGTTTCGTTTCGCATGGACGTGTATAGTGCTATTCCTTGTGTCACAAGTTACTTTGGATGGTCATCAAAATATGGATCTAAATTGCCTATAATGAGAGGAAAACCCATGCTTATTTGGCCAGGGTCAAAGACCAAGGTCAGAACAAATTCTTAGTTGACACTTTCGATGTCATTGATTACTTTGGAGGTTGGTCTTTTAGATTTTAGTTCCCAAGGTCAAGGTCTCCTAAGATTATTATCGGATAAGAATAAAAGATATAATATTAGAATAACAAAATGAAGTGGTTCCAAGAGAAGTCTAAACCTCACGTTGTTTAACTTTTTCAAATGTTAATTTCTTATAGATCATCGGTTTCTTCTCAGACACTGAAATCATCGTTAAAGGAGGTACCAAGTATCCAAAGAAACCCCCCCCCCCCCGAACTCCGTGATTAAAAATAACCAATAATAAGGTTTTCCCGTACTGAAATCGGTTCTAACATGATTAAGAGAAATTCAAGTGATCTATCATTTAAAGATACACATCTTTTGATATATACATATATGAAGAAATTCATCACCTGTAATTTTCATAAGCACGTTGAATCATATATGATTATACTTCATTGAAAGGAAATTAAGTCTGAACATAAGGCATGTTACGGTTTTATCAATAATAGAAATTGTTTCAACAGTGGAAAGACCAAAATGATCATGACAAACAATTAGGGATTCTGTAAAAATCTTTAATTTATTTACTAGGGAATCGCATATAACAATAAAGTAATGAAACAGAAGGAATTCATACATTCAATACAAACCGAAGAAAATTGCCATAAATTGACACTTTAACGATATGATCCATGTGCTTTGCATAAATTAAAGATATATAAATATAGACAATTGATACATCAATAATGAGTTATTGGGTCATGACTATGATATATATCCATCGTGTCCTCTGCGACCCAAATCTGTCACGGACCATCGGCAAATCTGCATCGTAGACATATGGTAACAGAAATCAAATGACATACATACGACCAAAATTTAGATGTACCTGTATTAAATGATTCATTAAGAATAAAAAAAAGTAAAAATATCGACTTTCATTTACCATTTATCAATCGTGAATATTTGCAAGCAATGCGAGGTTGCAATTATACTTCGAGAAATTGACCAGAATGTCATAGATCACAGGGACTTGTTGTCAGTGGAAGTTCTGGAACGCAAGAGAATTTCTAAATTGATAAATTGATTGCGTATTAACATCGCCCATTGCGAATTACAGAGCATTAAGCAACAGGCGAATTTTTATAATTTTTTTTAATTCTCTTGCGTTACAGAATTTCCTCTGATATCGCGTCCTTTTGTGTATTGATATTTTTTTGGTCTTGCAATGTTGAAAATACGCTTGTTTAACATGACGTCAGTGATTTGTTTCAACTTTGTGACAGTGTGTTCTACTGTTTTCGTTGCAACGTTCTCTTACGGGAGATATTCCTTATTTTTCTATGTTCACGTTTCCCATTGTGGAATAAGGGCATGTCGGGGTTCCTCTTTTAGTCCCCATAGATGAAATCCAAGGGGACTACATGTATATTAGGTTTCTATTCGCCCTGTATTTGGTGCTAAGATTTTCCCAGACGTTTCTTTGTCGCCATTTCAAATATTTGAATGAAACTTGGAGTGCAGCTTCTTAATAATGAAGCCGAAGTTACGGGTATGGTTTGACTATAGTTTGTTGCTGATATATTTTTTTTTAATCGAAGGGCCCTGGCCACCGATCCTCTCTGAAAGTTGGTTTGGCTTGTATGCATTAGCTCGATTCAGCTCAATGAACTGTTGTTCGTACACCCGTAGGCATTTGATATCCTTTACATATTATTGTTACTTGGACTCTGCGTTTGAGTATCTTGTCTGTGTCGTCTTATAACAGAGAGGAGGTACGATTATTCACAGTAATTGTGCGTTCTTCAACACCATTGTGTATCTGGAGATACTGGAGGGTTGTGCGCACGAAATCCGGATAAATACACACCATTTGATTATCGTTCTAAAATGAAGTCGGTACCGGGTTTTCCATTACTCTCTTTGATTTATGTGTAGTCTTTGTTCTTTGATGTTTTGTGTTTCTTGTCCCTTTGGTTCCTCTTGTTGTGCTTGTCCATTCTGTGTTTTCGCATTCATGTGTTTGTGTGTTTTGCTATGGGTGCTGCCAGCAAGTCCTATTAGAGATCCCCTCTTTTCTTTTATACCCCTTGTTCCGAATACAGATATTTTGATGAATTTTTTATGGTTAACAAATGTTGGGGGATACTGCCGGTATATATTGCTCCAGCAATACTCGGTGTGCTCGTTTTCTACTGGGTTCTCTCTGCTCTGTCCAAACTCACTTTCCTTTCTTGACATGGAGTTTTTTAGAACAGAGTAATAATACTAGTACATGTTTTGTATTGACGTTCTTGGTAACCACGTTGACTTCCTCTGCGCAATCCATGGCTTACCACACCTTGTTCTTTATTCCAGAGTTGCCGGTTCACGGACCTTAAGGTTATATGTGATAATGGGTCAATGTATCGCCCAATGTTTTGCAATCTTCCTCAATAAATCTCTTTTTTTGCGAACAAATTGACCTAATAAAGGCAACGAAAACAAATTGTACAATTTTTATCCATTAGAACTTTACGCAATACCTGAGAATATTTTGTAAATTATTTACATATACAGTAATAAATCAATTACTTGTATCCTAGAGTCTAGAGTTCTAGAAAAAATCTTTTATTGATAAAAATATTAATAAACAAAAAACGATGGCTTTAAAGTAATCTGCATATCACCTGTACAAAAATCAATCTAAATGAAGTATTCAAAATCAATGGAAAAAGTAGCTGTCATGACAAAAATTCGTCACGATGAAATCTTAATTTGAATTAATAATGAAGAAACAAACACTTTGGGCGTTAGTCTTTTCACGTCATCTGTGGCATGGTATTTAGGAGTTAGATTTTCGTGCTAACCTGCTTGATAGTGTAAACGAAATATGATGGAGAATTTCACACGCCATATGGAAAAACTAGAAATCTATAAAAACTTTTCTTCGTTGGGAGTACCCGGTTATCTTTGAAATTTAGTTTATAAGCATTTTCTTTATCACTTCATCTATCAACCACATTTTATTTATTCGCAAGCGTTATCGTGAAATCCAAAATATCTCAGAAATCCAGGTATGATTTTACTAATTCCTAGATCGATTTGTCAGGTAAAAAGAAAAAATAAGAATTTCAAATTGTTGATGAAAATGCAAAATGCTAATGAGATTCATTTTTTAATTTTCAGGATGGCAGTAAGATGGATTTTATTTACCGTTTTTATAAGTGTATTTCTAATTGGACTTACTAAAGCAAGGCTTAAGAAAGGACGATATCCACAGTTCATACACTTTTGTCGTGGTAATGAAGTTTATGTAGGGTTGCCATGGGATTGTCATGGTTACGTACATTGTCAAAATGCCAACGGGATGAAGATGTCGTATTGGCAGCCGTGTTCCAGTAATTTATATTTCGATTTTGAATCCAAAACGTGCAACTGGCCGAAAAATGTGGATCAGCCATGTCCAAAGGTTAGAGGTAGGTCATACGATATGTACAAATTGGGAAGACGTATTTTATATATGCCGTCAATCTCACGCAAGACATCTTATTACTGGAATGGGAATTTCACTTTCATATTGAGGTCGGGCTGTCTGATTAAGGCGTCGTACTAGGGTTTCTTGTCAATCACACATGCAGATTCTGTCTAGGTTTTCTTATGTTCTTGTATGAAATGAAATATATGTGATGACACTAAAATGGTCGTCCAGATAAAATTGCTGAGATAAGATATGTCTACATAGCAAGAACAAAATTGCAAAACATCACCATATGTTGCTCAAATGGTGGTAGAAGATTCACACCTTTAGCCTCTCATCTGTTTTACTTCACACTGTTTCAACTGACCGAAATCCTTTACTGAGAACTGTTATAGCAACAAACAAACGAATGCATGTTTTCACATGCTAAATTGCTCATAATCTGTGCAGAATGGCCCCAGGCAACAAATAACAAGTCTACTAATTACACGCGGCGTTGACCCCAGGTCCATTGTCATTGTCACGATTCATGGAAATACCGTCCATGGTATACGAAGGCTCTGGTCCACGAGAACAGCACTTAATCTGTCCACCTACGGTATAATACCACAAAATACAGAAGTAGAGAATGACTGTCTCCAGATCTAATAATGTGATTTTGGTCAGATTTCGTTGATAGCTTAGAGCAATTAAGTTTATAGCTAATTTAAAACAGAGTACTTGAAAAAAAGATGCACACACATCCTCCGGTATTGATTTGCATGTATCGGTATGTTTGTACAATGATCCTCATACTAATAATTCCTTTATTAGCCGGATCTGACCCATCCAAAGCCCCTCCCCCCCAAATAAAATGACTGCCCCCTTACTTTTAAATTGGACGCAAAAGGAGTCCATGCTGTACATGAGTATTTCACATGTACATGTATATTCCTTGTGAGGTATTATATATAACCTATATTTTGGAATTGTCAATGTTGAAAGAACCAAGGTCTGACATTGACATTGCCTGTAGTTTAATTGACTAATGCCTCCGAGTCAATGAAAAGGATATTATCCCTTTTGTCTATAGCTACAATTTTCTACTTAATTTGAATAAGTAAAAGAAAAGAAAACGGTTGTAAAAGTACATGCATTTGCAAGCTGCTAAAAATGAGATATTGGAATTTGTTCAACTTATTTGTTTTGGTCGTTTTCGTCTAGATCTTTTAAATATGCGATGAAGACCGATAAAAGGCCTTTAGATCTTTCTTTTGAAAGTGAACCCATTGCCTCATAGGGATACTTCCTTTGATAACATGTTGACTTATTACTCTCAGTCCTCACTATCGGGGTACTGGAATCATCCATGCAGCAAATACTCGGACAATTCTTTGCAAAGTGTATGGAAGTATTTCGGTCAAGATGATTTTGCACTGAAAATGAATGTCAATTCAAGTCGAAACCCCCCCCCCCCCCCCCCCCCCCCCTGATTTCGTTATCATGAACATTCCGTAAATTCGAAAGTATTTTTCTGTGAAAGCTAACTCTTGTCATATCACAAGGAACCCTGTTGTCATTCGATCTACAGTACACAGAATCTAAAGAGGAATAAAATCTTATGCCCCTGCAATCATAGAATCGAGGATAAAGGCATATAGTTCGGGTATATAAATTCAGTTTATCTTCCTGTCTGTCTGTTTTTTGTTTGTCTGTGGCATAAAATTTTTTAGGCATAATGTTGGTTGTTATTGATAGGGCTTCCATTATTCACATGTTTAATCCTTCCATATTTGGTACCGATTTCTTTTACATCGTGCATTTCATACTATGGTATATACTTCAAGCAATCACATGTCTTTCATATACCGTCCGTGCGCATCACTATTTCATAAAAAAACCCCACCTTTTCCTTTTCATATTACATCTTTGTTATTATGGATGACTATTTTAATAAATGTGCTTTGTTTTCATTGGCCTTTACGATCCTGTTGTTTTCTTGTGGTAAATGTCTCATACATTGATGTATGTGTTTGTCTTACCCTTAAACCATATTGTTGGATCCGTCTTTGCTCCCATATCTAAAGCTAATACTAGCTTTACAATTGCGCTTATATAATTCATTAATGAAAAGGAAATATTTATGATAACCTATTGGAAATAATTTGAACAGTTATACCGCAGTTCATAAAGTGAAAAATATAATAATAGAAAAAAAAAATGAGCAAATAACCAAATCGGTGGTCTGTCTCGTAAAGAACATTCACAGATTACACCATTCGTCATTCGTTATAAGATCGCCGACGGTCGTCAAAAAATGGGCACTTGGTGCACATTAGTCTTGTCATTCGTCTGTCTTCGGTACGTCTGCTTTGGTTGTTTGTTGGACCGTTCTATGTTGGTGTTGTCCTGTGTTGATGCTGTTATATGTTGGTGTTGTTATGTTTGTTGTTGTTCTATGTTGTTGTTGTTCTATGTTGGTGTTGTTATTTGTAAGTGCTGTTGTGTGTTGGTGTTGTTTTATGTTGGTGTTGTTATAATTTAGTGATGTCATGTGTTGGTGTTGTTATGTTCGGTGTTGTTATATGTTGATGCTGTTATATGTTGTTGTTATGTTTGGTGTTGTTGTTGTTCTATATTAGTGTTGTTATATGTTAGTTTTATGTGTTGGTGTTGTTATATGTTGGTGTTGTTATATGTTAGTGTTGTTATATGTTGGTGTTGTTTTATGTTGGTGTTGGTATGTGTCTCGTTGTCCCCTGCTCTTGTGGAAGTATTCCACTGTGTTCAGTACAGGTTAGTCTTACACGAGATCTCTTCCACATCCTCCATATTAATATGACCCTTTCTGCAGAGTGATAAGTAAGGGAAACTTTTTAAAAAAAGAAATTCCTAATTAAACAAAGATATTATTTTCATTTCTCCTTTCTTTTGCCATTATAACTTTTTTAAACGACAAAACATGTGTCGAGTGCACCACGTTTCCAGATTTTCTGAACTGTTGAATTCAAGTACAATGTCATCAAAACGCAGGCCTGGGACATTCCTGCTCATTTTGTACATTGACTGGCCACTTTTTAAAGCTACATGATATATCGGTATCACTTTATTTTGAAACATCTACATGTATTTGTTTATACAAGAGATTTACCTCCAGATTAATGTACACACAAAGTCATGTTAATAGTTCACGAGAACGATACAGACATGAAATATCAAAACGTGACCACTGTTATTACTTGGAAAATGCCTGAAGAAACTAAACAACTTTTAAAAATGTAATATTAATTGTCCTAATTTTCAACTCGTGCAGTTCACATTCAAAATTTTAGTAACGACGTTTATGAAGGCAGATGACAAAGCAGTCATTCTCTTGTTAATTGTGAAAATTTCATTAACTTTGCCCTATCATATTAAGGGAATGTTACACTAGTTAATCCTCATTATATTAATGATGTATAAAACAAAAGTTTTGTGTTGAATTACGCTGCTTAGACTACTATAGGTGATAAAGAAAGAAAAGACAATCTTTCTTAAATATGATTAGTATTAACGTGCGTTCTACTAACGTGGCACAGATTGCCCATTGGTTTATGTGTAGTCTTTTGTGTTCGGTGTTTCTATGTCATATTTGGTGTTCCTTGTCCATTTTGCATCTCTTGCTGTTAAAGTATTATCTTTGTTTTCACTTAAGTTTTGTTGACGTTTTCCTGTGGGTGCTGCCACCGAGTCTTGTTGGAGATCCCCTTCTTTCTACTGTGTATTGCCACACGGGACCTATGTATCACTGCTGTATTTTCATGCAGATGGCACCAACTATACTACGTTCCTTGATAAGAAAAAGATTGGAAATAACTGTATATTCTGTATGTACTCTATACTCTCTGTATAAAAAGAAAGGGCGGATACAGCTTATTGATTGGTTTTCCGCCGTCTTGGCATTTAGATTATTTGTAAAAAAAAATTGTTAATTTTAACACTTATTTTTGTTGCTTGTTTATTGATTTAGGCAGCGCCATCAATAATGAATTCCGCTTTCAGGAACATGTTCAATTAGTTCGTACAATTTTAGTCTTTGAATGTGATGTTCTTCATCTTTCAATGTTGTTTTATCTTCTTTGTCCATCGCTAGCTTTGATAAAATGTTGCTGATGTTTCGCTTGCTGTCACTATCTGACTTGACTAATAATTGCGTGATCCTCTGCTATAATTGTAATGTTATAAATGTTGCTGTTTGTTGGTGCTGTTGTTTCGCTTATTGTCACATTCTTACATGTCGGATAATTGCGTGATCCTCTGTTATACTTGTTGCTGTTTGTTGGTGCTGATGTTTCGCTTGCTGTCACATTCTTATGTCGGATAATTGCGTGATCCTCTGTTATAATTGTGAAGTTATAATTGTTGCTGTTTGTTGGTGCTGATGTTTCGCTTGCTGTCACATTCTTATGTCGGATAATTGCGTGATCCTCTGTTATACTTGTGAAGTTATAATTGTTGCTGTTTGTTGGTGCTGATGTTTCGCTTGCTGTCACATTCTTATGTCGGATAATTGCGTGATCCTCTGTTATACATGTGAAGTTATAATTGTTGCTGTTTGTTGGTGCTGATGTTTCGCTTGCTGTCACATTCTTATGTCGGATAATTGCGTGATCCTCTGTTATACTTGTGAAGTTATAATTGTTGCTGTTTGTTGGTGCTGATGTTTCGCTTGCTGTCACCTTCTTATGTGGGATAATTGCGTGATCTTCTGTTGTAATTGTGATGTCGTCGTTTTGGCGATGTTCTCCTGTTCTTGTGTAAATTGATTTTCGTAACATAAACAAGATTATAAAAAACTCCAATCTGGAAATAGATTAAAACTCAATGATGTTATCGAAAGTTTGCAATGCTGGAAGTCTGTTTCAAAATGTTGAATGATAACCCCAACATTTGTATATTTGAAGATTTGGCCTTTTGCATTAATCACATACTGTGAATTGTCTCTTTGATGCCGAAATAAAGAATATGAGTGAACAAGAAAGTATATACATGTATAAGAAGTTTGTATAAGATACAGATAACAGAGAAACTACGATTCATAATCTTTGACAAATTCTAGCCTTGACGTCGCAAAATTAAACAGATCACCTCGCTCACCATGACTCCTGTTTGCTTATCAAGTACATGGAAAAAATAATACACAGTCTATAACGTCGACAACAAGATGTACCATACAGTCAAACACACGATTTCAATGATATCACATATACTCATTGCTTATGAGAATAGATGTATTTCATCTCACTGTATGATTTGCTTACATTCAGATATCGTTGGTACCTATTGCCAGCAGTACCCTGATGCCAAGTTGTTGAACGAGGACCACTGTGCCCAGTATTATGATTGTAGCGGAGAGAACGCCCTCCCGGGGAGTAGCACACCCTATGTATCAGAATGTCCATACCCTCAACTCTTTAATGCAGATACTTTAAAATGTGATGAATTTTCAAAAGTCGACTGTGGAAAAAGGGCTGAACCACTTTCGCCGTGTAAGTATTTTTTACAATATGCTTATTTCCTTTATTGCCATCAAGAGGAAGACGATAGAATAACTAGTATTATTATTCATTCGTCATAATACGGTAGTTATGAAAGGAATTCGAGACTCTCAATTTACATTAGTGCATCAAATGATAAATCCTTGGGATTCCATTGGTTGAGCACGCGGGGACTAAGAGGGAAAAGTCTCCGGCGACCGGGCACTATTTACTTTACAGATAGGTGTCGCCACTTACTTGTAGAACTCTGTGTAGCTATTAAAGTATGCCCTTTCAAAATTGCTATCGAGGTCACGTGATGCACTAAACCTATTAATGCCCGTTCGTGTGGGTACTATTCTCTCATAGTGTTGCTTTTGGAAGGTAAATAGTGCCCTGGCTAACGCTCGGGCACTATGAGTACCCGCTTAAACGGGCATTGATAGGTAAATGATAATATAGATCCTCTTAATCTGTTACGATATCTTTCGAATGTGTCTACATGTATTGTAAAAAAAACCCAACCAGGTTGGAAGCATAAACCATCAAAATATTTATCATACCTTCGTTTGTAGGCGATTACCTCCGACATCAGTGTAAAGAGGGTCCAGGGTGTACACCATGTACAGATCTTATACCCGGATGTGAAGGTGTCCCGGATGGACCAAACTCTTATCCTGGAAGACTGCTCACCAAGTTCTTCATCATGTGTAGATCGAACAAAACTGCTTCCATAGAAATATGTTCTTTGGCCACCGGCGGCGTTTTTGATCCAATTCAACAAAAATGTACAACTGATATAGACCCTAGTAAGAACATTATCTTAGAATACAAAAATGAAAATAATATGCAATTTTGATGATTCCTTAATTAAGATACTCCCAAAATATATGCAATAATACCTGTACATACAGTAGAAACATATTATACAATGGCCTGTTTCTGAATCATAATAATGAAATCATACTCCTTTATTGTTAGATTTGGAATGAACTCTCTGTACAGGAAAAAAAATACTGAACTTTGGAGGGCAAATTCATATCACATTTATAGTACAAATATATGCCTAAATTTTTGAAAACTTTTAATAGGAGCCGTAGATGTGCTGTGTACAACCAATCCAAATGCTAGAATTGAACATCCGGGTATTTGCTCACGTTTCTATGACTGTCGAGGACGAGGCACTGGTAAAATAGAGCGGGAATGTCAGTATCCATTCCTGTACTCACCTATGAAACAACAGTGTGTGGATTTCAGAAGGGCAGACTGTGGCACAAGATATGAACCAAAAGCACCTTGTAAGAAAATTCTCTTATTAGTTCTGAATTTGTCTAGGTAGCATCTATTTATGCATTAGAACTGAGGCACTATGGGCCTGATAATGAAATATTGAGAAAATATTAGGAATATGAGGAAATTAGTTATTATTTGATTTGAAAAGAATCATTAAAGAACCAGGCATATATACGTGTCATTAATATGATTATAAACAATTGAAAGGTAGATTGGACGATATTTGTAATTAACAATATTTAGTATAATTTGCTCCACTGTTATATCTGTTGAGTTTTGAAAGTATACAAATCTGTTTCTGTATGCAGGCGAGTACTTAGAGAATAAATGTGTTGGTCAAAAATGCCCTATATGTGAAGTAGATAATCCAAGCTGTGTAGGGCTCCCAGACGGCAAAAATGCTTTCCTTGGGAGAGAGAACACGCCAAACTACATTGAGTGTCGTAATGATAGAACAATAGGCTTAAGGAAGTGTCCAGGTGGAAATAACTTTGATCCAATGACAAGGAGATGTCTTCAGCCTGAGAAAAAATTTGGTAAGAACATAACGGAAAATTGATAAATTTTGCAAAGATAATTGCTATTAATTACGGGTAAAATCTATTCAATGCACTGAACAAAATTCTGTAATTTTCAGTTTCGCCTAATACCGGTGATTTTGGAAATATTATCGACAGAGAAACTCGTCCAATGGTCGACCCAACCCTTCCTCCTACCGGACCCATATCCAAATTGCCTGACCCTAACCCACCCGCCATACCACTTGACCCTCCATTTGGTGGGGAAATTCCTCCTGTGGACCCTAGACCACCAATTGACAACATGAGACCACCAGGTGGAAGCATTCGACCTCCTGGCGGGAACACCAGACCTCCAACACAACCTGTTTTCGATCCTGCACCTATTGCCAATCTGGCTGATATCTGTAACGGCAAAGGAGAACGAATTTTGGCTGATCCGAACAATTGTGCTCGGTATTACAATTGTAGCAGATACGCTGCTGCAATAGAGGGACTAGGACCTAATCACCTAGAATGTCCGTATCCACAGCTTTTTTCTACTGACACAGGAAATTGTGACGACTTTCCAATAATTCAATGTGGAGGCAGATATGAGCCAAAGTCGCCGTGTACGTAAGCATTTATTTGACACATATCTATAGCATTCCAGTGAAAAAAATACTTCTTATTCCAAATTCAATTAATTCATGACAAGTACGTCTTTATCATCCTATGAATCATGATTCTTATCTTATGAGTTACATTTGTTTAGGTGAGTACGTAACAACAAAGCTCAACTGTAATGGTCCGATGTGCTCCCTACCCTGTGAGGAGCGATCACCAAGCTGTGTCGGTCTTAGGGACGGAAACAATACTTTTGTTGGGAGAGAATTATCCCCATTCTACATATCCTGTTTGAGGGAGAGGACATTAGCAGTTGGGATATGCAGATATGGAGTGTATGACACAACCCTCCGGTATTGTACCACTGAGTTAGACCCATGTAAGTAAAACCCATTGTTACTTCAAATAGAAGAGGACATATGCCCATGGAATCTCCAAACAGATAATCTAGACTAAGACATTGCATATCAAGTACATCGTCAAATGTTAAGTTATTTAATGGTCATTCTTTTACCATAATTTGTAATGTTTCCTATATCTGAACAAATAATCCTTTTTATTTTACAGATTCCGTTGAGGTTTTCTGCAACTCGAGACCAAATAAGGTATTCCCTCACATCGCAAACTGTGCACGTTATTACGATTGTAGTGCCAAGTCCGAGGACCCGGTGTTTGGAAAATACCTGCGAGAATGTACATATCCCCAACTGTTCAATATAGAGACTCTAAGATGTGTTCCTCGTGGTCGAGCAAACTGTAGATGGCGTTACGAGCCAAAGGATCCATGTATGTATAAACTTATCGAACTTTTTAATTTCTGAAAGAGACTTTTTAGAGATAATCTTACAATTCATACCATTCATTATCATGATTTCAAAAAATAAGAGAGAAGAATATTGTAGGTGAATGGCAACAAAATCAATATTGTCCTGATCCAAATGGTTGTGTGCCATGTGCCGTACGATTTAATGGTTGTCGACAAAAGGCGGATGGAAATCACGCTGTTCCAAACAATAATTTCGAATATCTTCTGTGCGTGAATGGACAAGTAGAAAATATAGGATCTTGTAGACCGAATACATTTGATCCTATCAATGGCGTTTGCAGTACCCCTGCGTTTGATTGTACTGGATTGTCAAATGGAAGAAACCCGATGCCTGAAAACGACATGGGGTATATCATTTGCAAGGACGGAAGGTATATGGGAAAGGAATCGTGTGCTCCAGATTTTTACGACCCTACTGCAAAGATATGTCGACCAGGCGTTGTTTCAGCCAATTGTGACGGATATTCAGATGGCTTATATCCCATGCGAGGTTCCAAAACAGACTTTTACAGATGTCAACAGGGGATTGCTGTAGAATCAAGGTCTTGTGCACCACAGGAGTTTGATCCGATCACTCAGTCATGCACCAGCGCGGCACCAATTATTCCACCCCGTCCTAGAGACCTTGGAAGGTGTGTCAATAAGAAAACTGGATGGTATCCATTGGAAAATTCCGCCACCGACTATATCATTTGTGTCAATAATAAAGAAATAGCTGTAGACACATGTTCGCCACACATATTTGACTTTGTGTCTCGTAGATGCCTGCTCTTTCCATGCAGAGGTTTAGGTGATGGGTCGTTTGAAGTAGATGGAACAACGACATTTTTCATTGATTGTAGAAATATGGAGTTAGTAAACGTAGCCTCCTGCAGCCCTGGGATATATGACAGAACCTTGAGGAGGTGTACTGCTGATTCTGCTCCGGAAGTGGAATTAAAATATCCATGTAAGAACTATGAATAATTAGTTTTCCACGTTCATAAGTGGATAGAGCTTACAATATTCGGAGGAGCTTCGCGAGGATATGCTTTTGCTGTATTTGCTTCCTTTGTTAATATTCATATGACGTTGTGGGTTGTATTTGCTTACAACAAGACCTTACACGCAGACCAATTTCTTATTTGCGCAACACCACTGCTTTCTTAAAGAGATTGCACAACGGAGAATTATACATATACGTTTACTGTACTTTCATTTCATCTGTTGCTGCTAACGTTTTTGCTTCGTATACTACGCTTGTTTCAGAGAAAAAAGTCCTTCATAAACTAAGTAACATGTTTTTCAAATCCCATGTACAAGTGATATTATAACGACTCCCATATAACCCTTTCAACCACATGTAAAATTGCAGACATCTATGTGCATGCTTTTTTATATACTAGTACATGTACTTGTATCAATCGAAGAGCTTCATGTGTGAATATATTTGTCATGTAAATATCTCCTTCTACTTATTTCTCGTCTGTGACTCCGACAACTTAGATACTAACAATTGATTTTATAGGTCTATACTAGTATACCTTTATTCCATATTTCAATTCTCTTTGATCAGTGATCGATGACGTATATGCACTGAAAGATTCATTTGCAAATAATTGTCAGTCAGCATCACTGTGTATCAAACTCTGCCGAGTTCGAATTGGACTCGGTTTCGTGTCCTTTTTACTTCATGGACTTTGTGTTTGGATAAGGCCTCATAACGATAGTTACACTTCATACGTAGTTCTTACCTTTCGAGAGTATAAACAAAACAAACTTGCTACAGCTTTGCATAATCTTGAAATTCATTTGGTTTGAAATAATCAACATAACAAAATTTTATCCATTCGAAGTTGACGTTATGTGATGTCGAAGACAATTATTTAATAATTTTGAATCCATCATATTTTATTCATTGCCATTTTCTCTATATCTAATGCTTTTGTACATATCTTTCCAGGTATTCAAAAAGAGTCTAGGTTTCAGAAATCGAAACTCTTCAATATT
The DNA here is from genome assembly GCA_033119305.1 of Pinctada imbricata. Lineage (NCBI taxonomy): Eukaryota > Metazoa > Mollusca > Bivalvia > Pterioida > Pteriidae > Pinctada > Pinctada imbricata. Next base: position 50,027,490 of record VSWD01000008.1, on the reverse strand, counting down.
CATGCTAGTTCGAGTTGATTCAAGTCTACTAAAACTATATAGCCACAGCTTTTTAATATCCATAGATAAATATGAACGCATCAATAACACATTCTGAATCAAATCGTTATATGAATAAGGAATTTAATATCAATATGAAAGAACTCTATTACAGATTACAGTTTATGGAAACTGATATGGAAATGATTATTCAAGTATTATGTTATTTTCAACGACAATGCAATTTTCGTTTCAACCTATGTTTACGTTTTCTACACAGCTGATCCAGTGCAGTTTTGCAGCACGAATCCATCCGCTATCATGGCAGATCCGAAGAATTGTGCTAAGTATATTGACTGTAACAGACGAGATTCAACGCTGAAGAAACCATTCAAGCATGAGTGCAGCTACCCAGACCTGTTTGACAGTTACAATGCCTCCTGTAAATCATACAGAATAGTTAAATGTGGACTTCGACCCGAACCCAAAGCTCCCTGTAAGTTGAGAACAGTCTCTTCTTTAAACAGATTCAATCCATTGAAGCTACTGGTATAGCATTTGGTCAATGTCTACTGTGTACCTGTTGGAAGAAAAAAAAATATATATATAAGATTTCTGATTATTCTTATCCGATTCTGGTCTAATTCAGGTGACTATGAAACTATAAATAGATGTACTGATCCCGCAAACAACTGTCCTCCATGTGAACTTGAACATCCTAGCTGTATTGGGAAGAGAGACGGACCACAGGCTATCCCCGATAAACCACAATTCTTTGTCCATTGTAAGGATGAGAGGACCAAAAGCCTGGCAGAATGTCCTCCAACAGCGCCAATGTTTGACCCTGTGTCTGGTACATGCAGTGTCGGTCTAGATCCATGTAAGTCATTAATATGCCCCAAAATAAGGTTTGAAAGCTTTATATAGACTTCCTGTATAGTAAATGTATCTGGTTTCAGCATAACAAATTTACAACTGTCTTACTGCAAGTCAAACCATACTACATGTATCTGAAAATGCTTGTTAAACCACTGATTTGAATTCATTTTCCAAAATATGCATGTTTGATGCACATTATTTGGAAATGTAAGCCCAAAAGACTGCTCTCTGATAGTTGGTATACTTTATTTATCTCTCTTATCTTACTGTCTGTGTCTCCAACAGTGAATCCCATGCCTTATTGTGAGGCAAACCCAACATCAGTTATACCTCATCCTAACAACTGTGCACAGTACATTGACTGTCGCCAAAGGAACACTCCTCTGGGAAACTACAAGCAGGAATGTCCATATCCCATGTTGGTATCTCCCACAGACACCACGGGCACGCCTTGTCAGTCCTTTGAAGCCGTTCAGTGTGGATCACGACCAGAGCCTATGAGTCCATGTATGTATTGTCTAAACATTTTATTTAAATTTCGAAGTTGATTCTTTTACATAGAAGAAAATGCAGAACAATAAGTTAAATAGTTCTATATGTTGTAGCACATAAACATATATTGTACTCCTTTCTCTTTGTGATATAGGCGACTATGAACAAAATCAGCAATGTTTTGATCCAGCAAACTGTGTACCATGTGAGCAAAGGTATCCAGCCTGTCTAGGAAAACCAGATGGCAATTACGAATTTCCTGGAAAACCAAACAAATACATTGTATGTTACAAGGACAGAACCATAAGAGAAGAAACTTGTGACAGAGGAGTGTTTGATTTAACAACAGGACAATGTAGAGTGGAAATCAGTTTTGATATTAGTGAGTGTCTGTGCTAAGGAAATATTGATATTCAATGTATAAAGCAATGTTATTACCATAAAATGAAGCGCGAAATGAGCGTTGTGTCTTCTTGTGTTATGAAATGTTATGATACTATCTTTTGCAGATAATTTAATTATAATAATTAAAACCATGTCAAAACAATATTTATCAGGAATAATAATCAGGACACTCCAATATAATTATATGGAATTGGAACCTTGTAGATAATCCGGATGCTTACTGTGCCGAGTTCCCCACCGCCATGCTTCCTGACCCCACCCATTGTGCCCATTATTACGACTGTTCCCGTCCTGAGAGTCCATATAGTAGGTACAAGCACGAGTGCGAGTATCCTAAACTCTACTCTATCGAAAGGAAATCCTGCAGACCATTCCCAACTGTCAAGTGTCTGGAACGATTTGAAGCTATGGATGCATGTAAGTAGTAATATCAATACGTCCAGGGACCATGAACATGAGATATATCTATTCAGTAAGCGTGGGAGAAGCTGGATTATTGGATTTTTCTTAATAAGACAACAGAAAAAGATGACAAATTATGAGAAAAATAATGATGATTTGTTACTTTCAGGTGATTATTTACAGAATCAATGTAGGTACAAGCCAAATTCTGTGAATTGTCTGCCTTGCAACGATCGCATTCCTTCCTGCAAGAATTTGCCCGATGGAAATAATACTTTCCCTGGTATAGATAGAGAAAAATATTACATCACTTGCTTCCGTAGTAGGACTCTTTATGTGAGGACATGTGATAGAGGAGTGTTCGATCCTGTAACCAGAAATTGCGTGTTCGCTGAACTTGACATAAGTAAGTTATTGCACTGTAAATGACAGATTTAACAAACAAATATGATTTTTCTCCTGTGCTATATTCAGTAAAAAAAGGGCAATGCTATTGATATAAATCATAATTTGTATACATATGTATATTCGAGGTCACTTATCCTCATGATATGCTTTTCTCAAGCCATAAACTTTAAGGATTTTTTTTTATACTAGTATGTAAAATAAGGTCAAATATCAATAACATTTCTATTAACAGAAAATCCCGAACTTTACTGTACTGCAAACAGAGGAAAAGTCATACCGCATCCTGAGAACTGTGCGCAATACTTTGACTGTTCAAAACCAGTGGGAAGATATGGTCCTTACTTGTTTGAATGCAAATATCCCGAACTCTTCTCAACGATGACAGGAAAATGCGGGAGGTACTCAGAAGTAAAGTGTGGTGGCAGATTCGAACCTCAAGATCCTTGTGAGTATACACTGTATTCTCATCTAAAAATAATGCCATTACTACAAAGAGAGCAAAAAGAAGAAATAGATTGGTATTCCCTCGCTCTTATTATTAAGATTTATCACGGTCAAGGTCGTAACATATATTATGTTCAGTTCTTTAAAAATATTGTTCACTTTCAGGTGACTATATGGGTAACCAATGTGCTGCTCAGCCAGGTACGGACTGTGAGCCTTGTAGGTTGAGGTTACCCTCTTGTGTGGGTAAACCTAATGGAAGAAACACGTTTCCGGGACGTGAACTCACTGAAAACTTCATTAGATGCTTTGATAACCGAACAGTCAGCATAGAGTTGTGTAGAAATGGTTATTTTGATCCAAGCAGGGGAGAATGCAGAACTGACATTGGAGCAGGTTGGTTGGAACGATAAGCTTAAATTATTGAATTTTCAAGTTGGAAAAAAAACTCTGCGGCATCACTGACAGAAAATGTAGTGTATGATTGCTCAATCACGATATTCTGGTGTAAATTGATTCCATTTCAGCTACAATTCGTGCATTCTGTATGGCTAATCCAGACGTGATCAAAGAAAATCCAGTTAACTGTGCCCAATATTTTGATTGTGGTAAAGAAAGCATACGAGCCAGAACCTTCCTGAGGGAATGCCCATATCCTATGATGTTCAGTTTGGACACCAGTACATGTCAAAATTTCACCTCTGTTGTGTGTGGGAACAGAAAGGAATACTCCGCTCCTTGTAAGTATTTGCTAGAAGAAATTAATCTTAGCAGCTAGATGAATAATGTTGGATCTGTTAGGTTTTAAAAATCTTTTTAATATAAGTATGGGTGAATCCATATTTAAAATGATATGAAATCAAAGTAGATCTGCTCTCTTGCAGTTGGGTTAGTGTACTTCTTTTTCTCCAAAATATCATTTCAAATTTTCAGGCGACTATCTCCAGAACCGCTGTAATCCACGTGACAGTTCATGTGTACCGTGTTTGGAGCGTCTGCCAAGCTGTGTGGGTAAACCAGATGGTAGAAATAGTATACCCGGGGAATATATCTCCTCTTCCTATATGATCTGTTACAGAGGAAGGACCATATCTAAAGAATCGTGTGGCAAGGATAGATTTGATCCCACTACCAAGAGATGTATTGGAGATGTCTCAGAAGGTATCACTTTATTAGCTGAACTCCTGAACCGACATGGCTGTTTTAAAAATTCCATTTTTCCTTTTGCCAAAATGCAGTTGGTTCCGTTCTAGTTAATTTGATTATTTTCAAAACTATAATATTTTTGAAATTAAAAGGAAATCAAGCAGATATTTGCCTTTTCAGAAGATAGATAAGAATCAGATGAATGGTGTATACTTTACATTCTACATTTCAGGTATGATTCGTCCTTACTGTGCCGCCAATCCCAATTCGATACTCGCTCACCCGTACAACTGTGCACAATATTACGACTGTAGAAAAGCCATCGGAGGAAGCCATCTCAGGGAATGCAAGTATCCCCAGCTCTTCCAGGAGTCCTCACAGACATGCAGAAATTTCACTATGGTTAACTGTGGAGAAAAATTTGAACCTCAAGCTCCTTGTACGTATTCATTTTTTCTGGATCCCTCAAAGAAGTTAAGGAGGTATTGAACACTTCGACGCCAAATTTAATTCGTCTGAAGTTAAATTTTAAATCCAAATTTTTGTTTTTGTTTTTTGCACTCGTGTCTACACTAAGTCCTCTTGTCCATGCTGCCTGAAAGTCTAGTTTCTGTTGCAACCGAGTGTTGTTGGAGATCCCCTCCTTTCTTTTCAACTAGGAAAGCCTCGTCATGAATATCAGCCACCATTGGTATTAGGATAGATATTCCTTTATGAATATCTGACGGGACGTACGCACGATTCGAGAAATCTGCAACAAGTAGTCAAGGCAGCGATAACACACGCACAAAAAAGATAAAGCAAAGAGACCAATGGGCAATCATAGCCTAATTTTGGTGGCAATTCATCATAGAAATGCTTACTACATTCGAGGCCCAATTGTTGTTCTGTTTCAGTCACACTTATTTTTATCAATACAGGTGATTATTTGCAAAACCATTGTGGTCCAAAGTCCACAGATTGTACCCCATGTGAGGACCGTCTTCCAAGTTGTATAGGGCTACCAGATGATAATAACAGGTTTCCAGGCCGCCCTGTATCCGAATACTACATCAAGTGCTTCCGGAACAGGACAGTGTCAGTCGAGGCGTGTCAGGTATCCAAGTATGATCGTACTACCAGGGAGTGTTCGTCTAGAATTGATACAGGTTCGTTCAAAACTAATATCAAGTCATCTTTGGACCAACAATTAATTTCTCTATGTTTGGTCCATTCAATACTTATGATATTTTTGAATGCAATATTCTTTGTACACATAGATGTATCATATAAATAAAAGGTCTATTTAACTTCTTCGGTGTCCAATATCTTTATTACCTCTCACATTTCATGATTTTCATTCGGACATACAAAGCTTTCTCGAATATTGTTTCATAATTGGTTATTCATATCTATGTACTTCTTCATTTTCTTATCTAGATGTTTTGAAGAAGTACTGCAGGGACAACCCTGAAGTTCTGATCCCCGATCCAAACAACTGTGCACGTTATTACAACTGTAGTGATCCTAATGTGGTCCAAGGATTAGACCAACCATACCTTAAAGAATGCACATATCCAAAGCTATTCCAATCAGCGTCTGTTGGTTGCCAGCTCTTCATGATGGTCAGCTGTAAGGGAAGGTACACACCGATGACGCCGTGTAAGTCCTTTTTCAATTTTATTTTCTTTCAAACACAAAAGAAATAGACGATGTAAAGCACTTGTTTTGTACATGAGGTAATTAATTCTTGAATAGTGACTAATATTCTTGGAAATCTGCTGAGTTTGTTAATCCTAAATACTCGGATCATTATAACTAATTTGGTTGTCAATATTTTTTTCAGGTGAGTACGTAGAGAACCAGTGTTTCAATTCATCGTGCGAGCCATGTGAAAGTAAATATCCGAACTGTATAGGGCAAGAAGACGGTAGTAATGTCTTCCCTGGACGAGAAGGCAGTGAATTTTATGTCGTCTGCTATAAACAAAGGACGGTCGCCATTGTGTCCTGCACAGTGGGTGTTTATAGCCATACTGATCGCGCATGCGTCGGAGAAATGCAGGTCACTCCGGCAAGTGCAAATACTCCAGCTTAAACTTCATTTTCCTGATAATTTGTTTCGATAATACATAACCTTACACAAATGTTACGTGGAAACATAAGTGAATATGGTAATTCAAAAAACAAAAAAAATTCTAGAAGAGGACAAGCTGTTTCAACGAAACTGAGGGTTAAGTTGTCTCCAATCACATAAAAGGTCAACCGGAAACCAATAGTACATGTATCCAGAATAAGGCGTAAGACGTCGTTAATAAACTTACTAACAAGAAGATATGAAAGACATATATTGAATGGAACCGAAAATATATTAAAAGGAAATCACAAAAGCTAATTAATGTCGAATTATCAAAGTAATGTAGATTTTATCGAAAGGAAACAAGTAATCGTACATGTAGAGTAACTGCGATCTATAGACAGAGAAGTAGAGGCTAGCTGTTTATATTTATGGACATATCATTCTTGTGTACAAACGAATCCTTCTCATGATATCACTTATCATTTACAATGCAATATCTCATTAATTGTTCATGAATATACTCAGTGAGTATGTAATAAATGATTTATATGATGGTGAATAGATTTTATTATTTCTTGTCTTTAAACTTGCTTCTTTGCTTAAACGACCTGAAGGAAAAAAGTCTTGGGTCATCTATCTTTATGCCATCAATATATACACACAGACAAAAGTTAAGCAACACCCCAATATTTCGGAGACCTCATCCTTTAAACTATAGCACCAAGAAGTTTTCATGAAATATATCAAATACCAATTCTCTTTTAGGTGACTTTACACCTTTTGATAACATAATATATTATAACACTGAAATTATATCTAAATTGAACATAATTGCTCTATATCCCATGCTCATCAATGTTAGTGATGACTTTCAGCCAAATTATGCCGCATTTTGGTCGAATGGGATGCGTATTCGGTTTTTAAAAACAAAAATTTTACGATTCGAAGAATTCATCTCATAACCGGAAGTGACATTTTGGCAGGTGGTTGTCCTACATGAAGATTGATATTGGCAGAAGTGGGGTTAAATAAAAATATCAAGAAAATAGAGGTCACAAAGGTGTTATCTTAAAGAATATACTGAATAAGCATCCATAAAGATATCGTTGTCAAAGTTTTTTTCTTTGATCAAAATAATAGTTATAAAAATACACCCCGAAAATATCTTATTCATGGTCTAAATGTTTGTCTGATAATAAATTTGGCGCTTAGCTTCACTTCCGGTTTCACGAACGCGCTTTTTGACACGATGTATTTTTCATAGAAATTTACTCCCAATACTGATGAAATAATTCACAATATCTTGGCATTTTTAATGCTTATTCAGTTTTCAATTTCATTAGATTAACAATTTCATTCATTGCAACCATACTGAACAATGAATATTACGAGATAAACATTGCTTAAAAACATACCTGTCCCCATTTCGATCCCGATTTAAAATAGGTTGCATAATACAATTATGTTAATTAATGTAATATTGTCTTTGTCAAATGTCAGATCCATATTATGAAACATGAATTTAAAAAATGTTTTATCAAACCAGCATTTTTGCATTAAAAACAATTTCACTGTTGCTTAACTTTTGTCTGTGTGTAACGTCCCTTCAGTCAAAGCCGTTGGGACAGTCTGTCTGTCTTTCAATGTTTCTAAACTTTTCTCTGTAATTTATATAGATATTATAATTTTGGTATATAGCTTGGTTTTGGATAATTACTGAGCCAGATAGATAGTTACATGTATACCTATTTTACTGCAGATAGAGAATTGTGTATTGATTGAATAGGGCCGTGAATCTCGCTATGAACAGCTTTGAACTATGAAATATGAGAATTGTACTCAAATGAATACATAATGATAACGATCGAAGTAAAATGAAAGTAAATGAAAGAAGGGAATCTCCATCAAGATTCGGTTGCAGCAACTACAGCAAAACACCGAAACACCCAATAAGACCCCCCCCCTGCCCCCTCCCCCCAAAAAATAACACAGATCAGTCGCATACAGCAAGAGATGCAAAAGGGACCAGGGACACCAAATACGACACCAAACACAAGAAACCACACATAAACCAACGTAAATGAGATTTGCTGAACATATAGTTTCGAGAAGTCAGAAAACGTCAAAATAGCTTCAAAATTACTTTGTGTATGGTTTATAGAAAGAGCATTTACAGAAAACGATAAAATATGCGTGTAAAACTCTATGCCCCCGTCAGCAGCAATATTTTGTCAGTAGGCCATCTACATAGTCAAGCATTTGCACCTAAAGCAATGTCAAAAGAAAATGTTAAATATTAAAAACTCGCCCCTTGATGTTCAAAATTCTTTATAAAATTTGACCGATGGACAGACGAAAGCCGCAGGACAGAGTGCGGAAGATTAGAGTTTTGACCAGACAAGAAAGAAAAAAAAAATATATAAGATGATACCCATCATTTTGATATCAAACAGACAGACAGACTGACGATCTTCGAGACAGGTATTGCATTTTATTTTCCTTCGAGTTGCAACGGGATATTTTAAGGTTTCCAACGGTTAATGAATTTTTGTTTAAAAGTATTGAAATTATGCGCATTCTCAATTACATTCTTTCTGTTTTTAATGTTGTAAACAATTTTTGCTTTAGATTTCAGTGGTTGATATCAAATTATAAAATATTTCAAGTGGGCAATTTTAGGAGTTACGTATTTCCTATTGGTTTAAAAAAAATGATTACAAATGATCTAATTGGTGAACTTTTGATTTTCTGTGAAATGTTTCAACTGTGATTGACAACATTTCAGAAACTTTTGATTGGTGAATGTAAACTCTGGTGACCCATAATTCTTAAAGAAATCAGGGGATCTCCAATAACACTCGGTTGCAGCAACCACAGCAAAACTCAAAACATCCAATGCAAATACACAGAGCAGACACGCACAGAGACAGACGCAGAAAGGTACAAGGAGCACCAAATCACATAGAAACATCAAACACAAATGACTACACATAAACCAACAAGACCAATGGGCAATCGGTGCCGACTTAGGACGGTCATCTGCCAGGCCAGTAGCAGATGATGTAGTTATCCGGATTACGTGCGCAGATCCCTCCCACTTTTCCGATTACACAGAGGTCTCGAAGAACGTACAGTTCTGTTGTAAAATAACTCCCTCACTGTAAAATGACCATACAAACAGACAGCATAACCACCGCGAGTGATCGAAACGTACATGTATGATGTTGTGATTCTTCACGAAGGTTTTTGATTGTTTTCTCATCATTTAAGTGATATTGGACAAACCGGATGAGACGTTGCATACGCGTTGCGTACGCGTCGCCAGAAAAACTCAGTTTGCGACCGTAAAATCAGCATTTACCGTCCGCAAACATAACGTCAGAAGCTAGTTATTCCCCAATTCATAACTGAAATCTCATGATAATTCAATATCATTTTCAAGTGAACAGTTCATACGTAGAAAATAAATTAACATACTTTCTAAATGTAAATAACGATCAACATTTCAGCCGGTCACCCGATCCCTTTTACCGAAAATGCATTACAAAATCTTGACTTAAGGAATCATTGCAATATTTTTTGGTTGATCGAGGAATCAACACCAAAAGTTGAGGGAAAACTGCATCGTGCGCGTATGATTCCTTATCATTTCATTAAGTCGCGTTTCAACGTTATTTGCAGCGTTGGAATTGTGTTGCCAACGATGTTGCTAAGCGCGTACTTCCGGTTTGGGTTGATGCAGGTATCATCACAATTTTTAGGCCACTCAGAATCTTCGTTTCTTTTAAAAGAATGACAATGGAAATTAAAAAATAGTTCCAAAAACTAAAAAGTTACGAAGTTGACAGTACGAGCGCTTACGGTCGAATGGAACACTCTCTTTTTATCAATTTGGCGCGAAAACAGCGCCTCCTATCAGTGTGACAACGAATCAGGAGAAATTAATTTAATTCTAAATCATTATATTCAAACGAATTTAAAATTACATATATATTTTATCAGTACATCATCACCGCGTCGGATCGAAACGTTTATATGATGTTGTGATGCCTGACGGAGGTTTTTGATTGTTTTCTCATCATTTAAGTGATACTGAACAAAACTCATGAGACGTTGCAGAAGGGCAATGTATGGAACGCCATCGCTGTCTTATGATGAGATATTTCAATATATTGCATGGTTTAATCAATATATGCGGTGGTAAGTACATTATATGCGGTGGTAAGTACATTATATGCGGTGCTAAGTACATTATATGGAGTGCTTAGTACATTATATGGAGTGCTTAGTACATTATATGCGGTGTTAAGAACATTATATGGGGTGGTATGTACATTATATGCGGTGCTAAGAACATTATATGCGGTGATAAGTACATTATATGCGGTGCTAAGAACATTATATGCGGTGGTACATGTAAGTACATTATATGCTGTGCTAAGAACATTATATGCGGTGGTAAGTACATTATATGGAGTGCTAAGTACATTATATGGAGTGCTTAGTACATTATATGCGGTGTAAAAAACATTATGCGGTGGTACATGTAAGTACATTATATGCGGTGCTAAGTACATTATATGGGGTGGTATGTTCATAACATGGGGTGGTTAGTACATTATATGCGGTGCTAAGTACATTATATGCAGTGCTTAGTACATTATATGCGGTGCTAAGAACATCATATGGGGTGGTGAGTACATTATATGCGGTGCTTAGTTCGTTATGTGGTGATTTCGTTATGATAAACATTCTGATGACCAAGATTAAACATTTGTGAGACTCGGTTTATCATTAACCCAAAAGGACACATAAACACAAAAGGATTCAACATTTTTCCCAGCTCTATCATGGGGGGGGGGGGGGGGGTTGGAAGAAAAGACCGGTATTTGGGTCAAAATAAGCATTTTTACACAGAAAACAATGGAAAATGGAAACGCTTTTACACAACAGCGTCCCCCCTCGCTTTACAATGCCACATTCACCAAAGGTTATATCAATAAAACACATTTTCTGGACAAGTGGGGTTCTGAAGCGAGGGGGAAACAAAAACGAAAAAAGGGGGATGGATGACTATTTTAAAATTTATCTCTAGAGCGATATTAAAAGTAGGTTATAATTGCCATCTTTTTCTTTTTATATCGTGGAACAATCTATTCATATATGGTGTGTTCCGATCAAATATTTAACCGTTTGGAAGGAAATAAATTTGTCTATATCTACACCGTGTGTATTTCGCGCCAGAAAGCTACATAAGTGGCCGAGAAGAAAGAAATACAACCGTTTTTTTTTTTCAGTTTCTGGATTTCAGAGATTGCCGATTACATTGATATTCTTAAAACAGGGTGACGTGCAAATTCTATATCATTATTTTTTTTTATTCTAATTATTAGAATAAAAAAAATAATGATATAGAATTTTCACGTCACTCTGTTTTTTTTTTTTTCTCTCTCTCTTAGACCACGTAAATTGATTATCACAAGCTAAAATAAAAATTATAATTTATATATTAGAAACGTAGTGTTACAGAATTAATCTACTCTTTACTAATATCACATAATTTATCTGTACTGTACAAAGCTCTTCTAATAAGTAAAAGCATATACAATATACGGAAACAATGCCTATTGATATCATGGTGCCTATCACTTTAAAAAAACGCAAGAACTTTGTAAAAATTTTGAAAAGTAAAGTATACCCGTGGCCAGGATCGAACCCGCTACCTTGGTATTTGCAGTCCTGCGTCTTCACCACTACGCCACCACACCCTTGCGTAGATGTGATGAAATTGTAGAATAGATTTCACTGATTGCGAAAGATTTAATCTTTTCACTTTTTTGAATAAAATACAATGAAATATACCTCAATTAAACAACATAGTATTTATTTTATCTTCTCAGATAAATATTTGTGTTTAAAGGCCACAAAAACGTAAAAACGAGGAGTGCCTTAACGTAGCTGCGATCCGAGTCTCAGAAATGTTTAATCTTGGTCATAAGAATGTTTATCATAACGAAATCACCACATAACGAACTTAGCACCGCATATAATGAACTCACCACCCCATATAATGTTCTTAGCACCGCATATAATGTACTAAGCACTGCATACAATGTACTTAGCACCGCATATAATGTACTAACCACCCCATGTAATGAACATACCACCCCATATAATGTATCTAACACCGCATGTAATGTACTAAGCACCGCATATAATGTAATAACCACTCCATATAATGTATTTACCACCGCATATAATGTTCTTAGCACATCATATAATGTACTAAGCACCGCATATAATGTATTTACCACTCCATATAATGTATTTACCACCGCATATAATGTTCTTAACACCTCATATAATGTACTTAGCACCGCATAGAATGTACTAACCACCGCATATGTTGTACTTGCCACCGCATATAATGTACTTACCACCGCATATAATGTACTTACCACCGCATGTAATTGATTAAACCATACCATATATTGAAATATCTCATCATAAGACAGCGATGGCGTTCCATAGCAATGCCTCATTAGTAAGCTAATATCGTTTACATATATCAAAAGTCTATAGTTTTAGCAAACACTTCAAGAGTCCTGTTAGTTCAAGAACGTTTCTGTCGTCGGCAAACTATTGAACTATGAACTTTTCATATGCCTAGACGATATGTATTGATTTATTAGGCATTTCCATACTGCAACGGCTTATCAGTTTTGTAAAGTTTAACTTAGAAAATGAAAAAATACAAAAAAAAAAAAACTGTCTAAGTGTTAAACGTCTTCATATTCAATAGCGTAATTTTAGACCAGAAAAATTTGCAGCATGGACCAGACATGCACGTTTCGGGTACTTAACCCTCATCAGGAATCAGAACATCATACGTTTCGATCCAACGCGGTGATCATATAACCTGTTTATTAAACCAAAACAATTAACTCATAGTGGTCTTTCTATTCAATACATACAAAATTCCAATTATCAAATCCCAAAATTTACTCTTCTACTTTGAATAAAGAGTTCTGACCACAAAATGTGTTTAATATTATTCAAACATGACTCATTAAAAGAACAATATATCCTTTGATAATTCAAAAAGAAAAATATTGAAGTTGGTGACTTGCCGTCACTGCTCGTGGACCAGGAGTCCCCGAGGGCACATGTAGCCAAGTTCGATCAACTTCGGTTGATCGTTTCTTCAACGCTCTCGAAAATTCCTGTCATCAAATTCTCTTAAAATTAAAATTTCTAAAACGTTGGTCCTGTAGCATCATATCCCATCCACCTTGGTACGTCTTTCGGTTACATTTTTATACGCCCGTCATTTGACGGGACGTATTATGGTATGGCGAAGTCCGTCCGTCTGTCCGTCTGTCCGTCCGCCTATGGAACGCAATAACTTGAATACGCGTCAACGGATTTTTATGAAATTTATACATAGTGATCAGTCTGTGGAGAGGAAGCCGCCTTTCGATTTTCAGGTTCATCCGATTTGTCGTTACAGAGTTATGGGACTTAGATTTTTAAAATACAGTGAAAATATACTAAAATATTTAAAAATTATTTAAAAATCTATTTCTGGTCGAAATGTTTTGAAATTTTGTATACTTCATGTAGGAAGGATGTTCTTTGACATATGTAACGGGTTTTTAATTTTTTTGTCGCATAACCGAGATATTGTGTGTAATAGGAAGGGGGGAGGGGTGGGTTACAAAATGTATATGCACATACATGTTAAGCTATGGGCAAAATATAGGCGCATGGAACGCAATTACTTGAATATGCGACAACGGATTTTCATGATATTCATACATTATGATTGGACTGTGGAGAGGAAGCTGCCTTTCGATTTTCAGGTTCATTCGATATGTCGTTACAGAGTTATGGGACTTAGATATTTTAAAATACAGTGAAAATATACTAAAATAGTTAAAAATTATTTAAAAATCTATTTCTGGTCGAAATGTTTTGAAATTTTGTATACTTCAAGTAGAAAGGATGCTCTTTGACATATGTAACGGGTTTTTAATTTTTTGGTCGCATAAGCGAGATATTGTGTGTAATAGGAAGGGGGGGGTTATATGCACATACATGTTAAGCTATGGGCAAAATATAGGCGCATGGAACGCAATAACTTGAATATGCGTCAACGGATTTTCATGATATTCATACATTTTGATTGGACTGTGGAGAGGAAGCCGCCTTTCGATTTTCAGGTTCATTCGATATGTCGTTACAGAGTTATGGGACTTAGATATTTTAAAATACAGTGAAAATATACTAAAATAGTTAAAAATTATTTAAAAATCTATTTCTGGTTGAAATGTTTTGAAATTTTGTATACTTCAAGTAGAAAGGATGCTCTTTCACATATATAAGGGGTTCTTGAATTTTTTGTCACATAATCCAGAAATTATGTGTAATGGGGGGGGGGGGGGTTATATGCACATACATGTTAAGCTAAGGGCAAAATATAGGTGCATGGAACGCAATAACTTGAATATGTGTCAACATTTTCATGATATTTGTACATTTTGATCAGACTTTGAAGAGGAAGCCGCCTTTCGATTTTAAGCTAGGTTCATCCAATTTGTCCTTATGGAGTTATGGGACTTAGATATTTTGGTGTTGTGAAAAAAATCCCAACGGGCGTATCTTGCTGCGTGAGCGTAGGCTTTATTGGATAACTTTCACACTCTTTGGACTTAATACATTGCTTAGATTGAGGAACGTGCATGTCTGGTCCATGCCACAAATTTATCTGTTCTAAAATGATGCTATTGAATTTGAAGATGTTTAACATTTTCCAAGTTGATTTTATTATCTATATATATGGTCTCACTTCGGAATGTTCCCATGGGAAATCTAGTAATGATGCTTTGCATTTTCGACTTTGAGACTGAATAACTGATCGGTACTTCTTTGATGTTTATTATTATATCTCCATATATATTAAAAGTTTTGTTTTGTAGAATCGCTATTTATTGTAGGTGGCGCTGTAGAAATCAATTTATGCAGCGCTGCACACATGTTGTAGATTTAACTCTCTTCGGGTTAGTCTGAAATTATGCATTAGTTTGAATACATGTTAACAAATACATGTAGAATGTTAAAAGTTGATTGTTATTTTATGTTAGTGTTCGCTGTGTTTATGTTTTGTTATGGCAGATTGGCAGGCTTTAGGATCAAGGGAATTACATTTATAAATTTTATTAGGTCTTCCGACTTCCGTCGGAAGACCTATTGTTTTCGTAACCGTGAGAAATTGGATCAGCGATTTCTCAAGAACCCTGTAAGCTAGGACAATGAAAGTTCTCCAACGTTACGTTTGGAGTAAAAGCTAGATTGGTCTTTTGTATTTTTGGTCTCTGTTATTTTTTTTATCATGTTTTTTAGTAGATTCAAATATTTGACGGGAGCGTCGAATTACTCAAAAGGACCGAAAATTTCATGTTTTGCTATTTGTAAGCTTAAATATCTCGTATTTTGCTATCTACAATTTCCATTCTTTTTGAAAGTCGACAGCCATGCAAGATATGAAATGCTAGATGCACACTGTAACGATTTATTACGATGACGTCCTTCACCGTCCTTCATATTTCCAAATTCAGAAGTTCATAGGAGGAAGACACTTTTTTGCTTATAATAGTAAACAAAAATTAAGCTTATGAAGTTTCCTAAAAATTTCAATATTATTATTTTTTATCCATATATCTGTCTTATTTAGTCTTTCTGATTTTTCCTATCTCTTACTGTTGAAAAGATATGAGCATCAAAATTTTGAGTTGGGTATTTCGATACACCTTCACGCCAACAGATCGGGCGCACACTAAAATTGGTAGTCCGAGTCCGACTCGAGAAAAGCAGTGTTGAGATTTTCAAATTCCGATTTCACGGCAATGACGAATATGCATTTCATAAATACATTTCGATATACACAATTTGATTTTAAAACAGTTGATTAATTTAGAAGAGATCAGCTACAAACCAGAATTTACACACAAAAAGTGGTAGTTTGATTCCGATTTCTAACCTACAAACCTGTTTCTAAACTTCAATAACTATATTTTGAACATCAAGTTTAATTTCTAATTCTAGCAAACGTTCGAACATAATTTTCGGTTGGTTTATTTACAAATTGATGAACAATTTCTCCAACATTCTTCCCTCCCCTCGTTTTTCGAAAACAGTTCTGTTTATATTGAACGATGTCGCCATGATGGAAATTCAAAATAAACTTTGAAAAAAGGGAAGGGGGGGGGGGGTCCAAATTTGAACCTGCACAGCGAGAACCTCATGGTATTTATATATATATATATTGAACGTAACTTGTTATTACCATTTCTCTTCTCAAGAAAATTGGTTCTACAGCTACGAGCTCGCCTTTTTTTATGGGGGAAGGGGGCAGGAAGAATTTGCAAAAAAAAAAAAAAATCCCGGCTCTGAAAAATGCTGAAAAAAATATTCCGGCCCAAAGGGCCGGCAATTTTTTTTTCCCGGACCATGCAAAAGTAAGGATACATTGCATGATATGGAAATTTTTGCTGGCCCTTTGTGCCAGACAATTTAAAGTCAAAAATTAATTAATATAAATACAAACTGTTCACATAGCTGTATCTACCAGAGACCTAATACGCATAGGCACAAAAATCTAGAAAAGGTTCTATTTAAACATCATACAATCTGTCTGAAATTCGCTAATTGCAAAGATACATCTGAAGGAACGGTTATTAACTCATACTCTGTAACAGCGGGGAGTTTAACTTACACAGACATTCACAACATTTGACAATTTGTTTAAATCCGGCCCGAAGAACCGGCGAAAATTTTTCTCCGACTCTGGTAATGGCTGAAAAAAATGGCCTGCTCAGAAAATTGCTGAAAAAATTTTACCGGCTGGCAATAGAATTCCTGCCCCCCCCCCCCCCCAAATCAAATGGTTGCTCACCAACAATTATCGGTTTGAAAATTTAATGTCACTGCTATTTGAAAACTTAAATATATAATATAAATACATGTAATGTGACGTCCTTCATATTTCCAAACCAAAAATTGTATAGGAGGAAGACACTCTTGTTGCAACCGCAACAAGAAACCTTTCTAGTTGTACATCTATTTCTTCATCGAATTTATTCAGGGTGGCTACTTACAATTATTTTTGTCATTTCGTGGTCAATCAGCGAAACTGTGGGTAACACTGAGACAGAAATTGGGATGGGCTTTGGACTTCCTTTTTGGTCCTACCTACTTGGATACTATACTTGCATTATATACTTAGGAACTAGAAGTCCAGTCATCTAGCCAAAAATATAGAATAA
This sequence comes from Pinctada imbricata, assembly GCA_033119305.1. NCBI lineage: Eukaryota > Metazoa > Mollusca > Bivalvia > Pterioida > Pteriidae > Pinctada > Pinctada imbricata. The sequence goes on along the minus strand of VSWD01000008.1, from coordinate 50,009,953 downwards.
CCTCAAACTAATTGCAGCAGAAATGTTTTTGTGTTCAAATGATGCTAAGGTATTCGAGAGCATACAACAAAGGAGAAGTGCTTCTTTTTGGGGGAAAATATGAAATTAAGCCGAAAACCGGAAATTTTAAGTAAATCAAACACCTGACAGAATTAAGAAAAAAAACAACATCATTAGTCTTTTCATTAGAGACACAGTAGAAATTATCATAGGATTCTGATCATATAATTTTTTTTGATTTGATAAATTGTTTTTTTTTAGGCAAAATGTCTCGTTTTCGACGAAAAATCGATCAAAAATGGAAAAAGGGTAACGTAGAACTCATTTACAATGACATCCTTTGTTCTTTTTGATAGTGACTATTCTGTTTTATTATATGGTAGGGTAAGGTTTTTTTTTCTGCTCACAAATTATTTATTCTAGCTCCTTGAGGAATATTCAATATACCTTACAATAGAGCAATTGCATTTATTTTACGCGTAATTTGTACCTCAACTCTTCGCTTCAGTGGTCACTGGATTTAGGCCGTGGTATTTCATATTTGTTTTCCATCGCAGTGATTTCAAAAAAGGCACCCTCCAGCTAGGCGAGTTAGGAGGGGCGTAAAATTGGCGAGGGGTCTGGGGACCGCCTAGGTCAATGAACTGACAGGGGACGGAGCCCTCGGAAACTCCTGCATTTCAGCCTTTGAGGACCAATTTTCGTGACTGATATTGATCAAAGAATGGAAATTGTGCATTTGGCAATTATATTAATTAAAAGATGATTAATATTTACTCGTTTTTTAGATGAAAAATGATCGTGTTACCTATGATTTGCAAATGTAGGGGGGGGGGGGGGGTGTACGCCTCCCTTAAATCCGCCACTGATTTTCGTCAATAGGTGCAATATTCTGAAATGATGCTTTAAGGCGCGTATCCCCTGCAGAAGTCATGGGAGACAGGAAGCTAAGTCGGGTTTAAATGGATCCATTTGAGCCGTTTTTCGATTCGAGTAATAAAGCCGTAGTGGAACTTTTTTTCTATAAGTCTCCTTTACAAATCTCGAATTTTTTGTGAGTGTATGCTTTTTATTTGGCATTTCTCTCAAAAGGTACCCGCCTGTACACGTAAAATAGAATATTTCACAGCCATGGTCTTAGATTGTTCAGTACACAATCTTGTACTGAGGCGATCCAACTACAGTTACCTTTTAAAGTTAACGTGTAACTTTCTAACCATTTAAAACGTGAAAGTACGGAAAGACAATTTATTTTTGTAGTAAAAATTACAACGCTTTATGTTCCTACGTCTGAAAAAGGGGAAATTGACATAAAACTTAACTGTAAGTTTAATGTCTAAGACATACAACCTACCCGTAAAACGTCAGGGAAGATCAGCTTTAAAAGATAGCTTGACTACCCGAGAACAAGACTATGTAATCCCTACTCACAGTAACCCCTGAGGCGTACAGCTGTTGTAAAAATTTTTTTTAATAAATGCAACTGCTCTAATGTAGTGCATCATACATACATACCGACTACATGTTTATGCTTCGGTAATTGGGACTAATTTAGTCTATCTAACTGATTATGAACAAACTAACGTGGCCATAACTATTCACTGATGAGTGATGTAGTGACCAATCCTTCACATGTTGTTCAAGTGATTTTTTCCTTGAATTTGAAAACGGATCTGCCTTTCAAAACCTGCGACATTCACCATTATTTTTTAGTAGAAGATTGAGTGCTTGGATCTCCTCCATATACATTGTACCATAAATTAAACATTTTATCTTTATGTCAAGGATTCTATGTTCATGCTGAAGAATCATTTTCATAAACCAAACGTGAAATTCAAACATATTAACATATTTTATTCAGATGAATATTGTGGTTGGATATAACACTGTCACTTTAAAATTTCAAATTTTTAATAAAAAAAACCCAGCTAGATAAGAACTTATTCATTCTTCAACATCTGTATTAGAATTGGAGTAATCATTTCCTTTACATTCCCCACATGCCGAGGAACACTCAAGTCCATTTTATTTTATAAATGAGCACCTTTTTGTATCGCAGTTGGTTTTGCAATTACACCATATGATGTTACGAAGGCTTGTGGGCGCTGCACATTTTAGACACTTGATTGGAACATGCTAAACTTGTTAGACATGCACGTTTCGGATATTTAACCCTCGTCAGTGTTCCTCATTCTAAACGAATGTGAAAGTTGTTACGTCCAAAAATGTACAGAAGGAAGTAGCAGGATGGGTCGGATATGATGCTTCAGGACCCAGAAATTTTGATAACAAAAGTTTTCGAATACGATGAATTAAAGAAGATCCTGACGAAATCTCAACATCACTCACAATAGAGCACAAAACTAAGCATCGACGGACCCCTAGCAAGAAAAAACAAAGTTGATCGACTTTGCTACACTTATGCCCTCGGGAACTCCTTGTCCACCAGCAGTGACACTCACCAAGTGGTACAAATGGTAAACGTCTACAAATTCAATGGCATAATCTAAGAACAGATAAATTGGCAATATGGAACAGCTTTTCCTCGTTTACAAGTTTCCATCCCCAATCGCATGGATCCAACTGCTTTGTTCCAATCCAACACTGTAGCAGCAAGGTTGTGTACAGAATTTGAAATTAAGCTGCGTCAGATGTTGGTGGAAAGGTGCAGAGTTGGACACATGCTTTATTCATTTAAGCTCTGCCTGCAAATTTTCTGTAACGAAGGACGCCCATTCCTTCATATGGTGCTCCGCCGTAGAGAGATTAGAACAGTTTTTTTACCTGATATTACTATTTCTTCTTTTGTTTTAGCACTACAGAGATTGTGAGTTGGCGATTTAATGAATCCGTTGTCTTCCACCTTCTTTCGCCTTTAGCACTACAGAGATTGTGAGTTGGCGATTTAATGAATCCGTTGTCTTCCACCTAACGCCTTTACCAATACCAAACATCCGTGAGGTAGTATGACATCCACTTAAGGCATGTACTTATGGCAAATTCTGAAAATAGTTCTGGACCGAGAATATTTTTACTCTTCAAAGTATCCCATACCCTCAATGTAACCTATGATGAACTGAAAGTCACGAAGATCTTGTTGGAATTCATATCTGCATGATACAAAAGTATGACAAGAAGATCTGTATCTTCACCTAGTAATACCGTTGGACTCCAAAGTGTATGCTATCAAAACATCCACTTCAGCTTGTTTTGTCTGTAGACCGCATGCTGTTAGTTTTTCGCATAACAAACTGATAGTTCTGTTTTCCTTTTGGCAAGAAAATGTCTTTCTTTGATTTAAACGGGATTCCTTCTGTAAAACTGACCTTTGTACCAACAATTCCTTTCTTCCGACCTTCATGAATGTAAGCAAAATGTCCATGAATTAATACCATAACCTTGCTGTCCGGAGTGGTTAATGTGAGTCGCTGGAACTTTCTATTTTGCAACTGATTTTGTCCAACGTATGGTTCTCACAAACTCCGAATTCTGTTACGGTTGTTTCTCTATTCATCATTGAATAAAATAATTTCTCTATGTGAAGTATGTTCAGGGTTACGTTACACAACGGCTGAAATCATCATTGAGGAAGTTTTTCGGTCGCTACGGGGATGTAATAAAAGCACATGAGATCCCCTTTCCAGAATGATCAGTGACATTCTACATTGTGATTGAATGGCTGTCATCATCACAAAAAAAAAGACATACTTACCTGATATGTACATCAAAATGTACATCGAGACAATCACCGAATTTGACAGGTTTCCATGGAGCTGTTGCAACGGGTGTTGCATGCAATCAGGAGACGCTGACTCTCCTCGGGCACCTGGTCTCACTTCGGAATTTGCTCATTCCGAGGTTCGCAACCGTTCCTATGGAAAATCTAATGATTTGCCTTGCCTTCTCGACTATGAGACTGAATCACAGATGGGTACTTCTGTAATATTGATCACTGTCGCAAGGATAACCTCCATCTGCATTGTCATCTTTTCAGGCTCCACAAGAGATATGCTGTAAATCTTCGACAAGATTATTGATGACAGCGCTATGTTAGTAAGGAAATATCCCCTTACTGCTCGTGCCATTGCTTTTCCTGATAGCGTACGGGAAACTGTTTGACGCATAAACAGTTTCAAGTAGTTCTGATAATCCTGAACCGCCCATTAAATGAACAGTATAACCCGCAAAACTCATTTCCTAATGAAAACCACCAAGCCTCAGAATCACAGACTTCAAAAGATAATCGATAGGTTCTATTTCCATTATGTGCAGGGCCTTCCAATGTAGCGGTTGGTCTAATCTAAGAATTGGAGTGAAACCATGTGCCTGTGCTACATTGCTTACGAAGTTGAGAGTCGAGCAGATACACGTTAAGTCATTTGGATTAATATCGATCATCGGCAAGAACACAGCGGAGGATTTTCCTGGATAGTCATTATCCATTACTTTTTGCATAACAGCTAATCACGAGGGTACCTTGATACTTTGTTCAAAAGGTCAAGTTTCCAAGTACAGTCGATTCTCTGTGATCCATAATCAATTTTTTCATATTGCAAATTGAAAGATTGATTTGATTGCGCTTTGTAATACTAGTAATCTACTGAGAGATTTGAATGCGCTTTGCAATACTAGTAATCATCTTAGATTTTTGAAAGCTCTGCAACTTCCTGTAGTTTGGTTAGCGTCTAGGAACACAACACGTCTATGTCGTTTTCTACCAGAGGTTATAGTGGCAGTCATACCCATATCATGGAATGTCCCATGGCCAATGTTCGAAGGTTGTGGTCTATATTGTCAGCCACGAATTGAATGCGTGTGCCATTTCCTGGTAATAAAGAGGCAGCTGCGTTCAATTCAAACATTTTAACTTCTGTGCTCTATTTTGAGTGCTGTTGAGATTCTTTAACTCTTCTGTGTACGATGATGTAAATCAAAGACTGTTAAGTACCTCAATCCATAGTGATGGTGCATTTGAACACCAAGATATATATGTAGTGGTGCAATGAAAGTTATTGGTCGTGTAGCCAGCATATAGCCTGCCAAACAGACGCAACCTTAAACATGCAATCATTTTCGCTTAACAATGCCCTCAGAGATAGCCTCAGTGAGTCAGGTAAGAATGCTGTTTTTCTTATTATCTAAATCTGCCGAAGAAGGATACTCAGGTTTCGAAGAGTCAATGCACACAAATGTACAAATCTAAATTCAAAAATATTAAAGAGGGCGCTACTGAAATGATTTTTGGTGGTTCCGCTAATGCTTCACTGATGATAATTTAATATTCGAAACACGTGTCTGGTGCATGGATATTGGTTTGGAATTTTCTTCAAAAAGGTAAAGGTTTGGAACCCTTCGTCATTATTAATACAAAGACTTATTTCACGTTGCAGTGTGGAGCAGTAAAATCGTTCCCCGTGACCTGATGTTTCTTTCCAGCTGTCACCTGAAGAAACTTTGTGGTTGGCCTTTTATCAATGTGACATCATACGACTGTATATTTTTTGCTATTTCGGAAACTAGCCATTTCACCGATAAATATCGAAATTAAAGGAGTTTAATCTTAGCACCAACCCTCCAATGCTATTTTGAACATAGATTTTATTTGGATATGCTACTGAATCGACCTAACAGGAAATTTGGAGCTGCGCACGTTCTGTAATGTAAATATACAAATCTAAATTCAAAAAAATTAAAAGGGCGCTACTGAAATGATTTTTGTTGGCTCCGCTAGAAACATCACTGAAGATAATTTGATATTCCAAACACGTGTCTGGTGCATGGAAATTGGTTTGGAATTTTCTTCAAGGAGGTATATACATGTAGTTGGAACCCTTCGACATTATTATATCAACTTTTATTAGATTTGCAGCGGTCTTGATGATTGACATGCCTCTTCTTCTGCATTCTCGTAACATTACTTACTATGAAATTCATCCAAAACAGAAGAAGCAGTATTCCTGAAGGTGAAAACATTTTATTTTCCGTTGATTTCGCTTATGAAAACATCAGTAACAAAGTGTGTTTGCAATCTTCTCTTCATATTCACTGCACTAAAAGCCCTTTCTCCGCAAATCTCCTCCATTTCTTTCACAAGCACATTGATTTTTACAGGCGCATTTTGTCTTTCTTCTAGATACTAGTACCTAACTACCTTCGTAAATCATTCCTCTGTTATATCATCCTTTGGTCTTCTCTGGGTTGTTCGATTCTAATCTAGATTATCCTGTTTTGATGTTGAAATTTGTTTGCCAGTCCGAAAGTTCACGCTACATGTTTGATGATATATTGAATCAGCAGCGTGCATATCAGCCTGTGCTAAGCCAAGTCTTCGAAGAGCAATGTCAGACCATTCATCGTTTCGTGTTTTTGCAAACATTTCGAAGATTCTTTGTAAAATCTACAGTTCGTATTGGAAAGACATCAATACCACGTTTCTTGTCAGAAAATTTTGCAGGCTTGCCACAAAATAGACAGTTCTTGTCGAAGTGAAAAACTTCAGTCATTGAGCGTATGTCGCGGCATGATTCAAGAGTACTTGTTTTAGACGTCAAGTCTTTTCTGGTTGTATTGGCATTTATGTAATCACGGCGACAATTTTGATGCACATTTTGGCCCGGAACTGTAACAATAGAGTCATTTCTGATGGCACTTGCTTTATTTACACTGAGGCTCCCTTTTTCTTTAATAATACGGAAGTGTTCAAACCCTATACCTTCTTGACGAAAGTTTCAAACCAATTTTCACGCACCAGACACGTGTTTTGAATATTTAATTCATCAGTGATGCTTCCAGCGAAATTGCTTTTCATGAGCCACCCAAATTTATTTCACTAGCGCCCTCTGGTTTTATTTCTAAGTTGCACAATACTTTGACTATCGCTGAGAGATTGATTGCAGAAGACGAAAAATTCCATCAGTACCTGACAGTGGAAACATCATTGTTATACTGTCGGATTGTAAAAAGAAAAAGTTGTGACCGACATGTAAATTGCCATGGTAGAAAGCTTTTAGATTTATGCAAAACTACTGGCTTACGTATTGTCAACGGTAGACACCGAGGTGATCCGGATGGAAGCATTACTTTTTATGGTCCTAACGGAACCAGCCTTATAGATTATATTCTTACTAATGAATCTCGAATGTCAAATATTATTGAGTTTTCAACTGGTTATTTTAATACCTTTTCTGACCATTCACCATTATCATTCGTTTTAAAATTAAGCACGGATACTTGTGTTGTAAATCAAATTGTAAGCGAGATTGAAAGTTCAGGTACTGACAATATATTATGTAATACACCTAGTAAATCAGTTAAGTGGATCGATGAAAATTGTCATGTAATTAATGAACGATTAGAGGAAAGATTGAGTGAACTAAATAACTGTTTTGATGATAATTGTTTGACTCAGGATGAAATGAATGATCGTGTAGAGAGATTTAGCTCAAAATTATGTGACATATTTCTACCATTCTGTAAGGTACATGAAGGACATTGTACGCCTGTTACCCATGTTAAACACAAAAAGGATAACCAAACTACAAAACCTTGGTTTAATGATATATGTAGAAGTAAATACAACGAATATAGAGAGGCCTTGCGTAAATTTAACAGTTGTAAATCAGATAATAATCACAGACAACTTATGAACAAAAAGGCAGGTTATAAAAAAGTAGCGCGCAAATTAAAGCATGAATATGAAAGATATCAAGGAAATAATATTGAATATTTGCGAAAAAATAACCCAAAAGAATTTTATAAGCATTTTTCCAAAAAGAGAAAGAAACGAGTAAATTCGTCTATTACGTCAGAACAGTTTTTTGAGCACTTTAAGAAGTTGGCTGCTGCTGAAAATCCAACACATGAAAATTTTACTGTTTTATCTGATGATATTCAAAATGCTGTATATGATGACCTTGACCAGAGAATAAGCGATTTAGAAATAGAAAAATCTATCGGTAAATTAAAGTGTAATAAGAGCTCGGCGGAGGATAATCTTATAAATGAAATGTTCATAAACTCAAAGAATACATTACTCCCAATATTAAATAGATTGTTTAATGATATTTTCCAAACAGGTTTCTTCCCAGAATCATGGGCAAAAGGTTGCATTGTGCCAATATATAAAAAAGGGGATGTTAACGACACAAATAATTACAGAGGTATCACTATTGTAAGCTGTTTAGGAAAGATATTCACTTCAATTCTTAATACAAGGTTATTAGAATGGGACAAAGAAAATGAAATAATAACAGATGCACAATTTGGATTCAAACCTGGATACGGAACAACGGACGCTATTTTTGCTTTACAAACTCTAATAAATAGGACATTAAAGAATAAAAAAAGGTTATATTGCTGCTTTGTAGATTACCAAAAATTTTTAGCATCATAAAATCATTATACGAAAATGTGAAAACTTGTATAAAATTTGAGGGATTCTTAACCAATCATTTCAGTTCATCTTTCGGGCTTTTTCAAGGGGAGATAATGTCGCCCATCTTGTTTTCTTTGTATGTGAATGATTTCGAATCATTCTTCTTAACTAACAATTGTCCTTCATTAGAAATTCAACTACTTAACATATATTTACTCATGTACGCAGACGATACAGTATTAATTTCAGAGTCTCCAGAGGGATTACAACTAATGTTGAACAAATTATACGAATATACCAAAGAATGGAACTTAGCGGTTAACATAGATAAAACAAAGATTCTAGTATTTAGAAATAATGGTATTTATAGAAATAATGAACACTGGTCATATAATGACAGCCCAATAGAAGTAGTGGATGAATTTAATTACCTGGGGATGATATTTAGCTACAACGGAAAATTCTTTAAAACACAGAAAAAATTGGCTGAACAAGGGAGAAAAGCAGTCTTTGCTTTGAACGGATCTCTACAAAAATTGCAATTTAACATTGATACAAACCTTTCCCTTTTTGATACTTATGTTAGCAGTATTCTGAACTATTCCGCAGAAGTATGGGGATTTCATAAAGCATTGGCTATTGAAACTGTCCATTTAACATTTTGCAAAAAAGTTTTAGGAGTAATAAAAAGTTGCACCAATAACTTTGTTTATAACGAACTTGATAGATACCCTCTAATGGTAGCAAGAAAAATAAAGATTTTTAAATACTTTGCAAAACTTCAACAAACTAATAATTGCATATTACAAGCATGTTATAGAGAAAGAATAGAGATAAACGATGAATGGGTTGCAAATATAAAAAGAGAATTAGATAACATAGGACTTTCATATTTATTTGAACAAGAGATATGGAGTAAAGATATACTTATTATGATTGAAAATAGATTAAAAGATACATTTAAACAATCTGTAATAACCGGAATCGCATCTTCCTCTAAAGGTTTATTATATCAACACTTGACCGATAATTTTACATTACAGTATTACTTAATTAAACCGATTAAACCAATGTATAAGAAATATATAGCCCGAGTTAGAACTTCATCTCATGACCTAAATGTAGAAAGAGGAAGATATGATAATATAGAAAGAAGAAATAGATTATGTAGTTGTTGCGAATTAAACGATATTGAAGATGAATTCCATTTTATTCTTAAATGCCCCAAGTTTCATTCACTTAGAATCAAATATATTAAACCATTTTACTTCCGAAAACCTAGTGTATTTAAGCTTATTCTTCTTCTTAGTGTTAATAATGTAGCAGAACTATGTAACCTTGGTAAATATCTTTATTATGCAAGTAGAATTAGGACAGAATTATTATGAATATGATTATGTCTACTTTCACGTCCCATGTCGTATCATCGTATATTATACTATTTTATCATACATTTCATATATTACACACTGTGTCATACTAGTACATCATATTGTTTAGACGAACACACTCACTTTATTATCCTGTGTTCATTTAATGTATATTGTATATATATTGTATATATTGTGTAACCTATGAGCTGTGTGGCTTACGGTAAATAAAGAACTTGAACTTGAACTTATTTCGTGTAGACAAGTAACTTATGCACAATAAAGATATTATTCTTTTTCAGGTACTCAAACTTGTTATACATGAAAGCGCCTTTTCTATTCTGCACATCCTATGAAATTGTTTGTGTCACAGAATGTTATCTTTATTTTATGAAATGTTTAACATCTTCAAATTCAAAAGCATCATTTTAGAGCAGATAAATTTACAGCATGGACCAGACATGCACGTTTCGGGTATTTAACCCTCGTCAGTGATCCTCAAATTGAACAATGTAATATGGCCAAAATCTGTGAAAATTATGTCCTATATATACCAATATCCTTTCATAAACAATCATGTAAGATAATATAATTATTTTAGTAGAGTCTATTCAATTTAAAGACGTTTAACATTTATTCCACTTGGTGAGTGTCATTGCTGGTGGACCAGGAGTCCCCGAGGGCACATGTAGCGAAGTTCGATCAATTTCAGTTGATCGTTTCTTCAACGCATTCTTAAATTTCTGTTATCAAAATTTCTTGACATTTCTAAAAAGTGGGTCATGCAGGACCATATCCCACCCATCCTGCTGCGTCTTTCGGTACGTTTTTTCGACATAGTAACTTTCAAACTTTTTTGGCATGTTACATTTTAGATTTGAGGATCACTGACGAGGGTTAAGTACCCGAAACGTGCATGTCTGGTCCATGCTGTCAATTTATCTGTTCTTAAATGATGCTATTCAATTTGAAGACGTTCAACACTGATAATTGTTGTCAACTAACTCTCGTTTTACAATTTTGTATGGTTCATGTTCGAAACTTTTATATCTTTATCATTGTTTATATTATCTTTATGTTATAAAACATGTAACTCTGCATCATGCCCACCAAGGCCCATTTTTGGTCAATAAAGTATCTGTATTCTGTATATCGAAAGACGTAGCAAAATGGCTGGGATATGATACTACAAGACCCAGGTTTTCGAAATTTGAGAACATTTTGTATACAGAAATTTTCAAATGCGTTTGAAGAAACGACCAACCGAAATTGATCGAACTTGGCTACATGTGCCCTCGGGGACTCCTGGTCCACCAGCAGTGACACTCACCAAGTGATACAAATGTTTAACGTCTTCAAATTCATTAGCATCATTTTAGAGCAGATAAATACAGCACGGAAAATTATGTCCTAAATATACCGAAAGACGTAGCAAGATGGCTGGGATATGATGCTACATGACCCAGATGTTCGAAATTTGAGTATACAGAAATTTTCAAATGCGTTTGAAGAAACGACCAATCGAACTTGGCTACATGTAATAAGTGGTCCCAATTTTATTAATGCAGAAAGCGCAGACGTCTCAAGATTTAATTTGTGACGTCATAAACGTTTTTAATTTACGTAAAAAGTGCTCATTAAGAAATATGAACGTGCACTTGTGACTCGTGAATTTTGACACAGCGATATGTAACTAGTATTTATACGTGTATAATTGATGAATATACGTCTTGTTCTCTTAGAAATACATGTTTTTCTCTCTATATCAATTTGTTTCGTTTGACACTTCTTTCCTTATTTTCATCCTAAAGTGATGGTGACAACTGCTTTCCATATTTCATTAATTTATCTATAATCTGTTTTTTATATTTGGGATATCAAGTTTAGTCAAAAGTTGATGATTTTCAAATTGTATACCTGTCCATTTATTATATGACACAACGGACTGTAAACACGAACGACTTTCCGTCCTTTTTTCGTCAGTAGCTAGAGCTTAGAAAACAACATAAATTTTTCGTTAGGACACGAGGCAAAAATCTTTTTTTTTTTTTTTTTTTTTTTTAACCAATTTTTAAATCCAAATGATGTATATGACAGGTGCCTCATTCATAGAATTGATGCAAAAAATGTTTTATTATGTTTTATATACTTTTCAAACAACACCTGTCATATTCCGACTTCCGTAGTATGTTTCTGTCGATCTTGGCATGCAGATAAACGATATTGTTTTTATGTTTAGTTATTGAGACAATGGAATAATAAGTCAAAACTGAAAAGAGAGTGATTATTACCGATAGAAATACTTACCAGAACGACCTACATAGTAAATTGCGTTGTTTTTTTTTATTTTAATTTTTTATCAATATTTTTCTATTTTATTTTTAGTAAAAAAATGTAAATTGCGTTATCTCCCTTGTGAACATTTCTGTGTCTATGGAAGCCGCGTTGTAACATATACTCTATGACAAACGTGACGACTTCAATTTCATCATTACAAACTTTCCTTTTCTCAGTAGCAAGATCCCTTCATCGCCTGCTTATGGCGTGTTCATATCTCAGTTGATACGCTATGCCAGAGCAAGTACGAAATATACGGATTTTGTTCTGAGAGCTAGGCGTCTTTCAGATAAGCTTCTCAGTCAGGGATATGTTTGTGACCAACTAACATCGTCACTGAGGAAGTTCTACGGTCGATATGGGGAACTCGTCATACACTATGATGTCCCACTCTCCAATTAGTTTGAGGTGAAGAAGTAGACTGACTGGAGTATTTATAAAATGATTCATGTGATATATAAAGATCATTTGTTCGGCGCGTTATATCAGGACACTTCAATGCCTTCCGCACTTGCACTGGGGTTGTTTTATTAGTAAAGTTGTCCTTCATGTTTGACAGTAAGTGTTTTGAATATACTTCCCTGACATTGTCGCCGTAGCACTTTCTATATAGACATAACGTCAGACAGTGCATGAAATTTTTATATTTTCATTTCCATGCTTCAAAAACATCAACGGCGGGTGCGGCAAGCCAACAGGGGATGCTTACTCCTCCCGGGCACCTGGTCCCACCTCAAGCTTGCTAGGGGTCCGTCGATGTTTAATTTTGCGCTCTATTGTGAGTGCTGTTGAGATTATCGTCAGGATCTTCTTTAACTTATTTGTGTCACACTTATGCCCTTTGCCGTGTGGAGCTCGTAAAAAAGTTCCCCGCGAGGGGTTTGACAGTAAGTGTTTTGAATATACTTCCCTGACATTGTCGCCATAGCACTTTCTATATAGACATAACGTCAGACAGTGCATTAAGTTTTTATATTTTCATTTCCATGCTTCATAAACATCGATGGCGGGTGCGGCTAGCCAACAGGGGATGCTTACTCCTCCCGGGCAACTGGTCCCACCTCAAGCTTGCTAGGGGTCCGTCGATGTTTAATTTTGCGCTCTATTGTGAGTGCTGTTGAGATTATCGTCAGGATCTTCTTTAACTCATTTGGAGCTTATTTCATTGTATCCGTCTGTTTGTCCTATTTTCATTTCACGTGAGAAAGTTCTGTATTATATTTTTCCCCAAAATTCATAGCCTTGTGATATTGGTTTTTGTAAAATGGTATCGGCTTTCGTGTTTGACTTTTATTCACTGATTCATGGGATACAACTTCGAAATACCATACCCCCGCTATTATTTCCCGAAAGCCAAAATCTAGTGCACTATGTACATGATGTACATTGTTCAATTAGGCGACGACCATTTGCTTCTGGGAAAGGGTCAGGCAAATCCTTCCCGGTCAGATCATTTATTTTAAAAGCAGAGCCGGCCTGAATTTCAACTTCTAGCAAACCTGACAAGCAAAGAGAAAGAAAGAAAACACCAACACACAAAGACTGAGAAATTCATTATTTGACTTCATCTAAATTCCTTTTACTATTTACAGATTGCACAACTTTCTGCTATCAAGAGGGTCAGATTATTTTTGACATTTTTTTTAAGGTCAGAATGTTTATTTCCAAAAAAGTGAGGTCAAACCTCAGAGTTAAATGGTTATCCACTGATGAAGGATTATATGTATTACATGATGTAGACTGTATATACTTTACCGAGGATTTATTAAAAGAAAGTGCCAGGTACTCCCTGAGGATTAAATGTTTGTGCATTATGGAGGATAATACGTACTGTATGATGTAGACTGTATAATGTTAAACATTCACGTTTCGGGTACATTCGGTGACTCCTGGTCCACCAGCAGTGACACTCACCAAGTGATACAGCATCAATTAAGAACAGATGAATTTGCAACATGGGTCATACATGTACATGCACGTTTTGGATCCTCAATATCAACAATGAAATATTTTATATTAAAAATACTCCTATAACAAATAACTAAGTTTTCAGAGCATAAAGAAAATAAAGCTATATAAAATAACTGTAAGAACTGTATAGGTATCAGAAGATGTGTGCACGACTTCATCTGGGGGGATAATCTTGGTAAATTTATGTAATGTTATAACATCAATTTAAAAATATTGGAACGGTAACCAAAGTTGACCTGGCTTCAGATTTGGCCATGGAGTCAAATATGATCTATTTAGTAATTCTCTGTAACCATTTAAACAATTTCGACACGCATGATATCCGATTTTCATGAAATTTCACACATAAGTAGGGACCGATGAAAAAAGGTTAATTATACCAAAATTTTATTTCTTGGTCATCTGGTTACCATGACAACGCCTTTATTGTTGAGAAATTAGCAAAATTGAGCTACTTTGAAGCTCTATAATTTGGTTTATATACGACATTTATGGAAGATTTTTAAGCATCCTAAAGATTCGGTCCTAAAATTTTAGATAAGCTCAATCGTAGTGCCTGATATTGTCAAAAAGGCTGGTTACCATGACAACATCATTAGCTTATTTTATTATATTGATTACAAAATGCTGTTTGTATTTTCCAATTTTATTCATTTCTTGATTGGTATATGATAAGGAAGTGGGAGTTATTTTAGAGTGAGGAAATTCAAGATAAACCCACTTGTTGCTATGTTCATGAGATACCTTGGCAACGGTAACAATGGTCTATAATATTTCTTATTTTGCAACTTCAGAGTTATTTTCAAAAGTTTTGCATCATGATGAACAGATAAGGAATGTTGTAATATATCCACAAAGAGCTATTCAAAAACCGCGAAAAAGCTATTGGGAACATATGTTACCATGGCAACCAATTTTAATTATTTTTATAAAACAGTCACATTTAATCCCAGAAAGTCCAGATTCAATATTATTTAAGATCAAGGAAGCCTCAATCAAAACACAAGAAAAAAATTTTCAAATAATTAATGGTTGATATGGTAATTCGGCCATACAATATAAAAATCAGCATATGTTGCTGTTTTCTGAATCCTTTCTCCCAATAAACGAAACAGGCTTACACAACTTTTTTTTACATATATTATAAAGCAAAGTCTAAACTTTATTCTAGATTTTTAAATTTTCAGATTACTTAACTTTGGATGCCCGTATCCAAGGACTCAAATTGGGCCTATATACAATTTTATACAATTATTCCGATAGCAACGGGCTATTTCCTGCATTAAAAAAATCTTTCATCTTTTGAAAGATCTACTTGAAAATATTCATTATTTATCATTACTTTTGATTAGAATTCAATGATCTAGGAAATAAGTACTCTAAAATGTCTAAATTTGCTTTCATTTTTGCGATTTGAATTCATGTTGCCATTGCAACATACACAAGCTTTGTTCCATTGTAATTGCTTATGTATTATTTGCATAAATAACTGAAAAATGTATGTCATCTATCATTGAATTTTTAGAAGAATGCCCTAAACACTATTTTGATAGGGTACATGTGTTGTTGCCATGGAAACATATAGATAAGACCATAAACCCAACACTATTATTACTCTTGGAAGAAGACAGGGCCCCGACCACCTGTCCTCTCTGAAAGTAAGTCGGACTCCTCGGATGATTACATACATGAGCTCGCTACAGCCGGCAGAGCACGGACTGTATTATACACGCCCTGTTTTTATATCCATTTTCATATTCATCTGTGTTGCTGGGGCCCCTGCGTTTTGTGGTCTTGCATCTAACAGTGAGGAGGTTGTTTTACACCACAATTGTACGTTCTTCGAGACCTATGGGTAATTGGAAAAGTGAGAGGGTTGTGCGCAAGTAATCCAGGATAACCTCACCATTTGCTACTTGCGTGGCAAATGGCCGTCCAAAGTCGGCACCGGTTGCCCTTTGGTCTCGTCGGTTTATGTCTAGTCTTTTGTGTTTGCTGTTTACATGTCGTATGTCTCTATTCGTCTCATA
Organism: Pinctada imbricata; assembly: GCA_033119305.1. Lineage (NCBI taxonomy): Eukaryota > Metazoa > Mollusca > Bivalvia > Pterioida > Pteriidae > Pinctada > Pinctada imbricata. The sequence continues at coordinate 49,993,871 of VSWD01000008.1, read as the reverse complement.
GTATGCTCGTCTTTTGAGTTTTTGCATCGATTGTTTTGGTGTCTTGCTGTTGGTGCTGCAACAGGGTCTTGTTGGATATCATCTCCCTTCTTTCTTAACATGAAAAAGCAATGATACGATCAGACCCAACCTAAAATATCAATTTTATCTAAATCTGACGCATGCTGTACCATGCATCCTTCCTTAACAGAGAATAGCTATTAGATGTACACGAAAAGGAATTTTTTCGAACATTCTTCCATCTATTTCTGAATACTGAATGTGACGCTGAGATATAGATCTATCCCTTCAAATAATCAATGGGACCATCATCACGCAATCGGGAAGTGCATTTGGCCGAACAAATTTTAAAAGTATTATATATAATCTATCAAAGTCTCTGATCCATTTACATATTTATCTGGTATTACATAATTAGTTCGACAAACGGGTATATTTATGCACGCCCATGTTTTGAACCGAAACCCTTTCATTGATATTGGTTAATGTTTCGGACAGTATTTTCCTTTCTGTGTGATCCCGATCCAATGTTACTATATACCAATATACCACTGGTTATTTTTTGGTTCAAGATGTAATGTTATCGTACATTTGAATTAAATTTTAGTTTATCCAGACAAGATATATATTAAAAAAAAATAAATTACGATCATACAGGGACGGCATGTGCATTTCATCATGGAGAAAATGTGTAAGAAGGGAGGTGATCTCCAACCAGACCTGGTTGCAGTGCCAACAACAAAACACCAAAACACTCTAAGCGCAAACACAGAGATGACGAGTACAACAAGGGACGAAAAAGAGACGACACACGACATAGAAACAATAAACATGAAGGAAGGGAGGAGAAGAGAAGAAGACTACACATAAACCAACGAGAAAGAAAAATACTACACATAAACCAACGAGACCAATAGGCAACCGATGCCGACTTAGGACGGCCATCTGCCACGCAGGTAACAAATGGTGTGGTTATCCTGGATTACGTGCGCACAACCCTCCCACTTTTTCGATTTCACAGAGGTCTTGAAGAACGTACAATTGTGGTGTTAAACAACCTCTTCAATGTCAGAGGATCACGCACAAATAAGACCGCAAAACGCAGAGGCCCAAGCAACACAGATGAATATGTAAATGGATATAAAAGAGGGCGTACGTAATGCTATCCGTGCTCTGCCGACGCGAGCTCATGTATGTTATCACCCGAGAAGTCCCACTGACATTCAGAGAGGACAGGTGGTCGGGCCCTGTCTTCTCTAAAGAGGTTTGGACAAGGCCGGTCATGGAGTCCCGTCGTCCCAGTCATTTAGATTGCAAGTTCTAAGAATACGCTGGTACAAGACTGTAGATTGGTCAAGTACCAAGTCTAGTGTCCATCTGGTGACATGTTGAGATTATCGTCAGGATCTTCTTTAACTCATGAGGATCATATCCACGGTATAAAAGGCGTTTGATCATTCCGACACATTTTCGACAGTAATGCTGTCTACCTTTGATACTTCTAATTTTGTTTATCATATCACCATAAAATGCAGGTTGTGTTAGTATGAATTTATATTATTTGTTGCACGGTCTTCGTTGATGGGTTTATTAGGTCTGTGAGAATTATGTCCTCAATATACCGAAAGACGTAGCAAAAGGCTTGGATATGATGCTACAGGACCCATTTAACCAAATTTGAGATACCTATATATTACAGTACAAAGAAAAGAAAATGATACCTATATATTACAGTACAAAGTATCCTATATTCTAATATGGCTCGAGTTTTTCTTTTCTCCTTATATGTAATATAGAACTCGTCTGATGTAGAATCTCCAACAAACTTCCAGTCCTCTAAGCTCCGCCCATTGTCGTCTGCAGAAGAATATTAGAATAGAAATAACAACTCGCTAGCCCTCGTCGCATGAACCAATCAAATTATCACATTGCCGCTTCGCGTCTTGCATACTCCTTGGACAGTTTCTATCATGAAAATTTCTTGAAATTTCTAAAACGTAGGTCCTGTAGCATCATAACCCACCCAACCTGTTACGTCTTTCGGTACATTTTTGGACACAATAACTTTCATACCCTTTGGCCTAATAGCATTATTTAGATTGATGATTAGTACCCGAAACGTCTGGTCCATGCTGCAAATTGATCTGTTCTTAGATAATGATATTGATTTTGAAGACGTTTAACATTGGTACATGCGACTCAGGAATTTTTACTGAACAGTAAAACACAGCTAGCTAGTTGTTATTTCCAAAGTATCCTCAGTATATCAGATTTTGGCAAAAAGGGCCATATTTAGCATTTTTCTAGAATAATATCGTAACATTTTACAATATTTTAGACTTCCTTACCTGTATCTCCTTCTAAACGTTGTAGCAGGACATGTTAAAGTATACAGTTGTTTCATGGCTACTCGGGAACAGTCAAACTATTGTCCCGAGGTAGTGGAGGAGACCTGGAAAACTGTTACCCAATGCCAGAGGCCGATGGTTAGTTTTGCAGGTCTTCTCAACTACCGAACAGTCAAACTATTGTTCCGTGGTAGTGGAGGAGACCTGGTACACATTTAACCGAGGCCGATGGTTACTTTTCCAGGTATCTTCCACTTCCGAACAGTCAAACTATTATCACGTGGTAGTGGAGGAGACCTGGTACATGTTCACCCGAGGCCGATGGTTAGTTTTCCAGGTCTCCTCCACTATCGAACAGTCAAACTATTGTCCCGTGGTAGTGGAGGAGACCTTGGTACACGTTTACCCGAGGCCAATGGTTAGTTTTCCAGGTCTCCTCCACTACCGAACAGTCAAACCATTGCCCCGTGGTAGTGGAGGTGACCTGGTAAACTGCTAACCTAGGCCGGATGCCGAGAGTTACAGTTTTCCAGGTCTCTTCCACTACCGAGGGACAATAGTTGATTGTTCCTCAAGTAGCTATGAAATAAATGTTTTATTATCGAATAAATAACGTCAATTTCGCGCGTGACGTCAACACTACAGATGTGATTACAGACGTCACGTGACCGGGAAAAAGTTTGTAATGTTTGCAACGATAATCAATCAACGCAAACAACGACGACGACGACAACGATTCTGACGAGGTGATGACATACCTCTTGCGCTATTACAGCGTAACGCTTTTGACTTTCAGGGAGGAATTAAGTTGTGAATTTGAATCTACTGAAAATCAAATTCCATTTGAGGAATATTATTACAAAAATTTGGAAAATGACATAATAAACGAGCATAAAATGCGCAATGACCCATTAGATGACAGTAGCAGCGACGACGAACAAGAACAGGTGCAAATCCAGTCATGCGTTTCGTACGAGGAAGTACTCCAAAGTATTGTTGAAATAGAACAGTTTGCCCTGAATAAAAATGACCGTATGTTGTCTTATTTGCAGACTTTACGTAATTTAACAGAGAACGAAGTTGTAAAATGCAAATCATTAAAAACTCAGACTTCCCTTGACGGATTTTTCTGCAAAACGTAGACAACGGTATGAAATATGTTTGATCTCTGTGTATATATGATGAAATCAGTTTGTATTTTGTATTGATATGATGATCAATTCTATTATTTATCAGTAAAGGTATGGCAGTGAACATTCTTGTTACCGGCAGTCATGACTGCCGGTATACTGTAATCAATCGTGACATACTTGCAAGGATAAAATAACTCTTGGCAATATGATTGGTGGACAACTACAAAATATGCAAATATTCGTCAAGGTTATTCAGAACCTGTGCATAAGATACTTTCATCAGGTCGGCTGAAGAGTCTAGATGACTTGACAAATGAGAGTCATATCGTATCAGTGTATTTTCTTCCGAAAGATGCATCGAAAAGTCTTTGTACCGATACGTCTTACAACAATCACAGATCCTCGGAAATTTCCGTAGCTCGAATCGGAAATAAAAACTGAAAAGCCCGGAAATGTACGATTGGTCTAACAAGAATAAAAATCGTTTATTCCATTTTTTTTTACTAGAATTTTACAACATTTAATGTTAGCTAAATGCCGGCAAGCTTTTTGTAAAAGCTAATACTTGTGTATATTATATCGATTTTCTGTACACCATATCATTTGCCTAAACCGGCCGATTCAACCGGAACCAATGAAAGCCGGTTTACACTGATTATACTGTATATCTAACGGTTTTTCCTAAAGAAGTTTATGATCTTGTAGCAAAAGTGAAGAGGATGTTTAATTATAAATTAAATTTCAATGGTCCAAGCTGTCAAAGGTAACTCAGACTAATACACTAGAATAATAATTTGTTTGGATGTCAAAATGATACCTATCTATCACAGTACAAAGTATCCTATATTCTAATATGACTTGAGTTTTTCTTTTCTCCTTATATGTACATTGTATTATAGAACTCGTCTGATGTAAAATCCCCAACAAACTTCCAGTCCTCTAAGCTCCGCCCATTCTAAGAAAGTCAAACAATGTATTCATATCAGCTTTTTACATTAGCTGTTTTTCCCAAAAAATCTGTCTTAGCTATTATTCGTTGCTATCATACATTTTCAAAAACTAGAGATGTCCATCTATCAGAATATATGGGTCTTGTTTATTCACCTTGGATGGTACCAATGACCCCGAAAATTTTCTAAGAAAGTCAAACAATGTATTCATATCAGCTTTTTACATTAGCTGTATTTCTATAATCGTCATTTATAATCCGCCAATATTCTTTCGGATTTGAACTTCTCAGATTTCTCGACAATTCTCTTTTGTTATTTTTGTGATTATAAATTTCATTTTCCATGAGTTTTTTTTTTAAATACAATCTCTTTTTGGCATACACATATTCTTTGAAAATGTCGTTTCCATATTTATTTATAAAATAGTTTAGCCCTCTTAAAAGTTTTGGAGGGCGTATTTACAATCAGTTTTTAAACACAAAGAAAAATAAAACAGGTATGGCTTTAAAGAGCACCCCCTAAAAAAAAAAAACATAAAACAAAAAACAAAATTCATTCAAAGTATCTCACTCTCTGATTTTGTCCTAAAATTTACTCTTTTGCATTAAATTGAGAGTTCTGACAAAAGTAAATGTAATAATACGGAAGTCTTCCTGAAGAAATCCCAAATCATTTTTTTCTGCAACAGACGCGTGTTTCGAATATTAAATTCTCATCAGTGATGCTTCCAGCGGATCCACCAAAATTCATTTCAGTAACGCCCTCTTTAATGTTTTGAATTTAGATTTGTACATTTACTTATCACGCCTCAGACAAAAATGTTGGAATCAGATTGGTCAGATCATGGTCACATGACGCCGTGAAAAAAGCCGTATCAGGCTTGTAAATCCGTATCGGGCGAGTAGGTTATCATGACGTCGTGAATTGTATGATACAGAGACCCCCACACATACAGTTAGAGGTCTTCGACGTGATAAATTCGTTACACGGTTAGTTATTGACCTGATACGGAAAAATACATGGTGTGAAAAGAAAACCCGTATCTGGCGAGGCGAAATAGTTATTGACCTGATACGGAAAAATACATGGTGTGAAAAGAAAACCCGTATCGGGCGAGGCTTTCGGGTTTTCTTTTCACACCATGTATTTTTTCGCCTCGCCCGATACGGGTTTTCTTTTCACACCATGTATTTTTCCGTATCAGGTCAATAACTAACCGTGCAACTAATATTACAGAGAGTGTGCGGCTCCAGATTTCGATTCAGTAGAATATCCAAATAAAATCAATGTTCAAAATGGCATTGGAGGGTTGGTGCTAAGATGTTAACCTCCTTTAATGTCGATGATATTTTTGAATAGAATGACAAGTTTCCGAAATGTGTTTAAAATCCTACAAACATGTTTTTAAGAACAACATGTCCTTTGATACTTCAAAAAGAGAAATATTTAAGTAACCAGAAGGATTTAGATACACCTTCGAATACCACTACCCCTTACTGTTTTCTGAAAGCTAAATTCCAGTGCGATCTGTACAGTTTGGCAATAAGGGAGCAACCATTTGAATTTTATGGGGGTGGGGACAGGAAGACTTTTGCCAGCCGGAAATTAGTTTTCGGCCATTTTAAGAGCCGGAAATTTTATTTGCCGGTGTTATAGAGTGAGCCTTCCCCCATAGCCAGACTTCCCCCCGGCGGTCCCACTCTAGAGTGAGCCTTCCCCCCTAGGGGGAAGGCTCACTCTAGAGCCAGCCTTCCCCCTGCCTAATTTTGAGTGAGACTCCCCCCCCCGGCGGTCCCACTCTAGAGTGAGCCTTCCCCCCTGGGGGAAGGCTCACTCTAGAGCCAGCCTTCCCCCCCCCCTTCCCAATTTTGAGTGAGACTTCCCCAGCAGTCCCTTTTTAGAGAGAGCCTCCCCGCACACCGGGGAGGGGGCCGCTCACTCTAGAGAGGGGGCGGACAGGGTAAGAGGGAGGTGGGAGATGAGGAGCGGGAGGGGGAGGTGAGGGGACGGGAGGAGGGAGAAGTGGGGATGGGGAAGGGGGAAGAGGGGGCGGGAGGAGGGAAAGTGGAGAAAAAAGTGGAAAAAAGGAGAGAAAAAAAAGAGGAAAATTTTGAGCCAGTGCAGCGCGCGCCGTTCCAAGTAGGGAGGAGGGAGACAAGGGTGCGGGAGAGGGGGGGGGGGGGGGTAAGGGGCGGGAGGGGGAGAGACCTACCCCCTGTCCACTCCCTCTCTAGAGCCAGTCTTCTCCCCACTTAGTGATCCTACTGCAGTGTTAACTCGTCTCTTTTCCGGTGATCTATACTTAAATAATAGCTCCAGCAATCAGTTAGGAGTTACTTCATATCAATATTACTGGCGATCATGTCTCCCATAGTCGTCTAGCTGTCCGTATGTTCATCTGTGTGTCACAGATTTTGTCTGGGTTATTTATAACTGTTCAACTGGGACTTGAAACGAATTCAACTCGGACTTGAAAAGAATTAAAACTTTAAATACGGAACTGTTCATTGAAGTGTTTGCGGAATTTATTCTACGAGTATCGGATTTTCTGCTCTGTGACCTTGACCTTTGTGATATGACCTTAAGTCAATGTCATGCCACACCCTTGGGTCATGGACAACAATTGTGTGAAATATTATTCAAATCCAACATGACAGTAAGGAGGTATGGCCCGGACAAGAAGTTTGGCCATGTGTGCGCTGTGACCTTGACCTTGAAGATATGACCTTGGGTCAAGGTCAAGACACACTCTTGAGTCATGAACGAATATTTGTGGGAAGTATCATTTAAATCCAAGTTGCCAGTGAAAAGTTATAGCCCGAACACGGATTTTGGCTATCTGTGCACTGTGACCTTGAACTTTGAGATACGACCTTGCGTCAAGATCGTGACACATTCTTGGGTCATGGACAACACTTGTGTGAAATATGATTTTAATCCAACATGGCAGTAAGGAGTAATGGCCCGGACAAAAATGTTGGCTATCTGTGCACTGTGACCTTGACGTTGAAGATATGACCTTATGCTTCAAATCCAACATGGCAGTAAGGAGTTATGGCCCGGAAAAATGTTAAATATCTGTGCACTGCGACCTTGATCTTGAAAATATGACCTTGAGTCAAGGTCATGACACACCCTTGGGTCATGGACAACGATTGTGTGAAATATTATTCAATTCCAACATGGCAGTAAGGAGTTATGACTCGGACAAGAAGTTTGGCTATGTGTGCACTGTGACCTTGACCTTAAAGATATGACCTTTGGTCAAGGTCAAGACACACCCTTGGGTCATGGACAAATATTTGTGCGAAATATCATCTTAGTCCAAGTTACCAGTGAAAAGTTATGGCCCGGATACTGATTTTGGCTATATGTGCACTGTGACCTTGACCTTTGAGATACGACCTTGCGTCAATGTCGTGACACACCCTTGGGTCATGGACAACAATTGTATGAAATATGATTCAAATCCAACATGGCATTAAGGAGTTATGGCTCGGGCAAGAAGTTTGGCTATGAGTACACATTTGACCTTGACTTTGAAGATATGACCTTGGGTCAAGGTCATGACACACCCTTGGGTCATGGACAATAATTGTGTGAAGTATCATTTTAAATCAAGTTACCAGTGAAAAGTTATCGCCCGGACACTGATTTTGGCTATCTATTCGCTATGACCTTGACTTTTAAGATACGACCTTGCGTCAAGGTCGTTGCACACCCTTGGGTGTGAAATATGATTCAAATCCAACATGGCAGTAAGGAGTTATGGACAAAAATGTTGGCTATCTGTGCACTGTGACCTTAACCTTGAAGATATGACCTTGGGCCAAGGTCATGACACACCCTTGGTTCATCGACAACAACATTCTAATCTAGGTTACCAGTGACCGGCCCGGACACGGATTTCAACAATCCATGCACTGTGACCTTGACCTAGGAGATATATGTTCCAAGATGGCCGCCCTGGCCTCTGATTGGTTGAAATATTTTTTCGACTTCTTCTCCGCAACCACTGAATGGATTTTAACGAAACTTGACAGGAAGCAAGTCCTCAACGTCCTCTACCAAGTTTGTGTTTTTCTTGCCGATCCGTCATTAGCACACACATTTTCAACTTCTCCTCTGCAATCACTGCACTGATTTTAGGGAAACTTTACAGGAAATATACATGTACAATGTACTCATATCCTCTACCAAGTTTTTTTTGAGCCAATATGTTTGCTGATGGTTCTCAGGTGAGCGATGATAGGCCCAAGAGGATTGGGCCTCTTGTTTGGAAAAAAGGTGTCATTTTCTGCATTGGCATCGTTGCTTGTTAAACAGTACTGTCCATGTGTGGTTCTTCACGCCAATGATTTTATTTATGGATTAAAGTAAACGTTTTAATTTGCAAGAAAACGGACATGAATCACGTTTAATTTTAGGAAGTGCGAAGCTGTCTGTTTGTTTGTTTGTTTGTTTGTCCGTCTGTTTGTCTGTCTGTTGTAAACGTTAACATTCGCCATAACTTTTCAACCGTGAGAGATAGATACTTGATATTTGGCATGAATATAACCCAATAATAAAACCCTTTCAAATGACACCAAGGTAATTAACCGTTTGACCTTGACCGCGACATATATTCTAAAATAGCTTTTTTCTGACTTTATAAGAGAGCATAGTGTTTCACACCCACTAACAAACACATCTTGTTATTTAAATAGAAGTTATCAAATAACCTGCTTTAAATTGTCTTTCACAAAATTTGTAACTTCTGAACAAGAGCGACAGCACACAAGCGATACATTTTATTATATTCCATTTTATTATATGATGGGGTTGTCAGAATGTTTAATTATTATTGCAATGATTTAGTTAACTTTCAGATGTTCATTGCGTTATCTTTTCTGTTCATTACCAATAATGAATTACAAATGAAATTTGTTATGGACATATTGTAGAAGTTGTTGTTGTTCGTGTTCAGAGTTAATTGCCCTTTCTGTTAAAGCTTGAATAATTTTTTCTCTGTTTGAATATGCAAGGCATCTGATTTGTTATTGAAACGATGATAACAGGGTAGAAACTTTCAACTGAGCTTTGCATGCCATATATCATGCAAGCTGTGACATTCCCACACTGTCTGATGTTTCAAACATTCAAAAACATGAGCAAGCCACAATCATTATCCTTCGTGGCCTCGACATACAACGCCTTGGTAACTACGGGTGTACATAACTACAACAAGGCCAAAATATCTACGTCAAGGTCATAATACACTTTGTCGTTCCGCCAACACAGCTACGTCGTAGCCCCAATACACTATGTCGTGGCCATGGCATGCATTGTTGTTCCCACAACATAGCTACGTCGTGGTCACAATATACTACGTCTTGGCAATGACATAATATAGTACTTTTTCATTCTCACAACATAGCTACGTCGTGGTCATAACATACTACGTCGTAGTTATGGCATATGTTGCCATTCCCACATCAAAGCCACAGCGTACGTCATGGCCATGGCATATGTTGCCATTCCCATATCAAAGCTACGTCAAAGCCACAACATACTACGTCGTGGTCTCGGCATACGTTGTCGTTTCCACATCAAAACGACAACATACTACGTCGTGGTCATGGCATACGTTGTCGTTCCCACATCAAAGCCATAGCGTACGTCATGGCCATGGCATATGTTGTCATTCCCATATCAAAGCTACGTCAAAGCCACAACATACTTCGTCGTGGTCATGGCATACGTTGTCGTTCCTACATCAAAACAACAACATTCTACGTCTTGGTCATGGCATACGTTGTCGTTCCCACATCAAAGCCACAACATACTACATCGTGGTCATGGCATACTTGGTCGTTCCCAGAACATGGCTACGCCGTTCCCACAATATACCTGTACTACGTCGTGGTCATGTCATACCTTGTTATTCTCATAATAAAACTACGTCAAAGCCACAACATACTACGTCATGGTCATAGCATACGTTGTCGTTCCCACATCAAAGCCACAACATACTACGTCGTGGTCATGTCATACGTTGTCGTTCCCATATCAAAGCCACAACGTACTACGTCGTGGCCATGGCATACGTTGTCGTTCCCAAATTAAAGCCACAATATACAACGTCGTGGCCATGACATACTTAGTCGTTCCCACAACATAGCTACGCCATAGGCACAATATACTACGTCGTGGTCATGGCATACGTTGTCGTTCCCACAACATGGATACGATGTTGCCACAATATACTACGTCGTAGTCATGGCATACTTGGTCGTTCCCACAACATAGCTACGCCGTAGCCACAATATACTACTTTGTGGTCATTGCATACGTTGTCGTTATCACAACATAGCTACATCGCAGCCACAATATACTACGTCGTGGTCATGGTATACGTTGTCATTCCCATATCAAAGCTCCGTCAAATCCACAACATACTACGTCGAGGTCATGGCATACGTTAACGTTCCCACAACATAGCTACGCCGTAGCCACAATATACTACGTCGATGTGATGGTATACGTTGTCGTTCCTACAACATGGCTACGCCGATCCAAAATATACTATTAGTTATAAGGTCTGTTTCTGACGTATTTATAGGGTCCATAGTGGGTTTGTAAAATTTGTGGGGGTGAGGCCGTGATATATATTTGAAGTGAAAATGATACCAATTAAAAATCAAAAAGCCTTAAAAGTATACCCCATTCCAGCCGCACGCCTGTAATCTAAGTCCCCTCCCTTTCCGTGTGCAGTGCATGCCTACATCACTCTACTAAAACGGTAGCTTCGCCTGACAGGTGCAATATCTAACAACGATAGTATACGGTCTCTTCATCATTATAAAAGCGACCGTACACTATCGTTATGTAATACAGTCAAACGTCGAATACTCGAACCGCAAGGGACGAGTCGTTCAAGTTATCGAATTAAATTTATGTTATTAAACTTCGATTGGCACCACGTTTACACTTCGTGTTTTAAGGGTATTCCAATTTTTGACGTTCGAGTTTACGAAGTTCGTATTGCACATGCAAAGCGAACGTACCGTGTCCCTCAGGCGAAGCGACACCTTGTATGCAAACACATGTAGATCAAGTTTATAATTACATCTGTCGTACGAAGACATATTTCTACAATGTACTTATAACGAGGAATATCTAAATAAATCCATGTATAATTCGCATGAGAATAACTGCTAAAATACGAGTAAAAAGCTTTTGTTTCCATTGTCCTCATGGTCAGATATATGAAGGTTGTACTGGTTACAGTTGGGCATGCGCTAGGGGTGTCACAATATATCGATATATCGCAATACACAAATGATTTATATCCTATCGCGATACGAAATGCGTATCGCAATATATCGCAATTTCTTCTTCTAATTAAACTCTTTATTTTTCATCCAATTCTAGTGTTATAGCAAGTAGAAGTCCAGAAGGTGTATGCCTGGATTTTACTGAAAATATAAAGAAAGCAATATATCATAATATATCGCAATACAGTGAAAAACTATCGCAATATATCGCAATAACGTGTTTCCACTATCGTGATACCCCTAGTATGCACAGCTAACTATTCAAAGCAACATTGACAGAACTCAAGCACAACGACGGGTTGAATTCCAATCGCATGGAGAGGAGGGGGGGGGGGGTCTCACTATGGGGGAAGTCTCACTCTATGACTAGTTGTAGAGTGAGACTTCCCCAGGGGGTGGTCCTGCTCTAGAGCGAGACTTCCCCGGGGGAGGTCTCGCTCTAGAGTGAGACTTCCCCTGGGGGAAGTCTCACTCTAGAGTAGGACCGCCGGGGGAAGGCTCACTCTAGAGTGGGACCGCCGGAGGGAAGTCTGGCTATGGGGGAAGGCTCACTCTATAACACCGGCCCTTCGGGCCGGATTATTATTATTTTTTTTTTGTAATTTTCCAAGGTTGTAAATTACTCTAAAGTTTAAATAATTCAGCGTGATTTTTCGGCCGTATTAAACATCAACATCACAGAATTAGTTCATCTTTTGCCAGTAGATCACTTCATTTTAATTTCTTGAATGGCATATGATGCCTATAATCTAAATATTTACTTAGATGATACTCAACGGAGACAGGCTATATGGTGCTAATGACTTTTGAATTTGATATTTTCACTCCAAATTGCATAAAGTTTGTTCCATTTTTTATACTTAGTTTATGATACACAAAAAAGTGTTTACTGGGCAGTGGATACATGTAGGTCGGAAGAGAGGGGGAGGGGCACTTTCATGATCCGGAAAGAAATTTTTCCCTAAAATTACGATCCGGAATTTTTTTTTGCAAAGTCTTCCTGCCCCCCCCCCCCCCCTAAAAATCAAATGGTTGCTCCCTAAGTGTTTTGGATATTTTTTACTAGTCACCATAGCACTTTTTATATAGACATCACCTTAGACAGTATAATATGAAACAAAACATACTTTGGATTAATATTTTCATGTACAAGTCTGTGAGTGAAAGCTGTCCTTTGTCTAATACATGTTTGTTGCATAAAATGTTAAAATGTTTGCACAAAAAAAGTTTTATGGTGTTATTGTACAGCCTGAGGTATAAACATGTCCTTTTATTATGTGAACTCTCTAATTAGAGATGAATGGTATATCATATTTAATACAAGTTCTTCCGAATATATAGATATGATTTTAAGTTTGAACATACTTTGCCACTAAATATAACCAAATTGTAAATTTATATGCATTTTGGCTAGGAAAAAAATACCTTCATATTAAAGAGAATGACACTTCAAGACCTTTTAGTCTCAATATTCATGCACAAGAAAACAATCAATTACTAGTATCATACGAATAGACTATACCCTGTATACTCATTTCCCCTTACTGATTTGCCAAATCGTTGAGCCTTTGGACCTCTGCGGCGTGTTTCTCTACCTCATGTTTTAACTTCTTGCCTTGTTCTGTAAGGGAAACTGATTGGGCAAAGAGTCTAAATCGTGTTCATTAAGAGCCTCTTTTGCTTTTTGTCAGCATTTTGCAGACAACTTTCTGCCACAACTTCTCATAATCGTAACTTCTTTTAAGCTTCATTGAATTCCTCTTCATGTGAAGAGTTTTTTTTTTCTCTTTTAAACCCCCTTAACCTTTTGTGTCTTTTGGTCCAGAAGGAAGAGGTCATATTTAGCCTTAGCTTGTCTGCAATATTGTAGCATTTCATCAGGGACTTCAAAGGAACGGATATTATAGACCATCTTCGTCAGTAATGGCTGTAGCTTCCTAGCTATGATAAAAAAAGAATTCAAACAATAAATGTTTCCTTCACTGCCTCACAGACAACTTGAAAATGAACTACATGAAGACAAACTGGACTTCTTTCCTGAAATCCTAATTGTCTTATTCTTAACAGTATTGTTCCATATCTCTAGGGCTCTGGAAGCTACAGGCGGATTTTCAACCCACCTTGTGGCACAACATTTTGTCTCTGCCTGTGCTGTCTCTGTATGTTGTTCGTCGCATGAAATAAAGACAATAAGCTCTTCAATTTACGTTCAATGTTCCACCCACCTTTCTGTACCCCTGTCCAAAAAGGCACCATGAACTAAATGTAAACTACATGTGCCTATGTCAACTAATTCGGGAATATCTGGGTCAAGTTTCTGTCTGTTCTCTACATTTAGTCAATTCGCAGGGAGTTCAATTTTCTTCATATGGTAGATTGTTTATTTCTGTTCCTTTGCCTTAGGTCTGGTTTTGTATGCCCTTGGTTAGATGATTTTTGGATTAACGAATTTCTACTTCTGAATAGGGATAAGGTTTTGTCCATATTTTACATCCATTCCTATTTGGATAATCTTAGAGGAATCAACATCTGACAATCCCACTTTAAGTCTTCTGCCTTTCCGCTACCAAGGAACTTTGTCCCAAGGTGGGTAACCTTGAAACAACTTCGTCAATTTTCCAGAATCTCAACAAGTATCTATTTGGCTCTTTTGCAACACATCATTAAACGCCTCATCAAATATTACTGTGATGACTATCTGCTATTCTTAATCAAACTTACAAGCAAGTCTTGGAAGCATGGAGCTAAGTCAAAAGTGAGATAAGGTAAGACCGTTTTTCGTTTACCCTATGCTGAATTGTTGTACAATTTTACCGTCCCAAAACATCTTTGAAAGATTTTAGCTATCTTATCATTGAACCTGAAAGATTCCTTACACATCGTAAAGTCCACATAATTCTCTGCCTTTCTTGAATCCTTACTTTGCGTCTATTTGGACAATTGACCTGAACTGGAACAAGAAGCTTTGAGTTTTCTTCAGTACAAAGATTTGTTTCGTGTATCTTCTGTTCTGAGTTAGGGAGATCAGAAGAGTGTGGTTTACAATTTCAGAATCCTTTTCTGATGCTTCTGCAGATTGTTTAGATGTATCTACAGCACATTTATCCTCTCCAATTTAAGAACAGCACGACTCCGTTTTCACAAAATCTTCCATTACAGCACACATGATTTCTGAGACAATGTGGAGAAATGTTTTTTTTGAATGGCTTTCCAAGGCACGCTTCCCCATAATGCTCAGGGAGAAAGTTTTCATGCACATAATGCAGTAAGCACTATATGGTGAAGATGTCACCTGCCTAACTAAGCAAGTCACTATAATTAGGGTGGGTTAGCCAAGACACATTGAAAATAGTGGACATCCTAGTAGTCGATTTGACAGCCTTATATGACATGTGGCCGACCTAGAAATGTCCTTTCCTATGAACTTTTTTTGATGATTCTTATCTATGGGATAGAACTGAATGATTCTAGCTTGGTTGCCACTCTGGCAACCTTGGGCAACTCTTTTTATCGGCAGAACTTCAAAATGGCCGCCAAATGCTTTCAACCAATATATGAAATTAAATTCTTTCTTTAAATTTTAAGTGTGGCACATCAAATCAGGGGTTTTGAGGGGCAACAAACCCATTTCCGATGTCATTTTTACAATTTTAGTTCATTCTGGACTAAAAATTCAAGATGGCCGCAAAATTTCAACCTCATTATAGTAAAAATAGAATATTTCAATCAAACGTTCGTCTAGCACATCTTATTTGTTGTTGCAATGGTCCTAGAATAGATTTATTTTGCTGTTTTGGTTGTTTTCAGTTGACACATGCTTCTGGGACAACTGTGCTTATCGGGGGAAATTCAAAATGGCAACCAAATGCCTTCCATCAATAGGTGAAATTAAATTCTTTTTATAAATATTAAGTGTGGCACATCAAATCAGGGATTTCGAGGGTCAACAAACTTATTTCCAATGTCATCTTGACATTTTGAGCTCATTCTAGGCTAAAATTTCAAAATGGCCGCCAAATTTCAACCTCATTATGTTACGATGTGTAGATTTCAATAAAATGTTCGTGTTACACATCTTATTTGTAGTTGCATTGATCCTTGAATACATTTATTTTGCTGTTTTGGTTGTTTCCAGTTCACATATACTTGTAGGACAACTTTTTTTCATCGGGGGATATTCAAAATGTCCTCCAATTAAATAGTCCCCTACCACTGAGTAAAATATAATAATTATTTAATATATATCAAGTGTGGCACATCGATTCAGTGGTTTTAAGGGCTACAAAATCCATATCTTGTGGAATAATGTTAATATGAGTTTATTTAAGGCTGAAAACTCCAAATGGCAGCCAAATTTCAGCTTCAATGCAAGAACATTTTTTTCAATTTATTTTTTTTTCTAAGAAAAAGTAAGGACAACTCATCATATTAGTAATTTGAAGGTCGTAGTATTCCCTCGCATGGATCTTGCTACGACATGAGCTTATACATGCTTATTTCAAGATAACCACCTTAGTTGGGAACTAGGAATAACACAGAAGAAATAATAAGTCAACAATAAAGTTTCCCTATTGATCATGTTGATATAAGACTAGTTTGTTTGACGCAGGGTATTCTAGAGTAAGCAAGTAAACTCGAGGTAACTTGGCTATTTTGGCTCCTTTGACCATCATGGCAATTAGCGTTTTTTTCCAATCGGCAAGTATGCAATAGAAAGTGTTTGGTGTTTCCTTTACAACAATCGGTGAAATTTATTTTGAGTTGAGCTATCTACTATATTTAAGTATAACGGCAATGATGACATGTACCATTTTTCAATGAAATTCTTAACCTTGCATCTTTATTCTATTTATACTTAAAATGGAACTTCGTAAAAGAATGTCTTCAAACGTGGCAAAACAACATTAATTCTTCATGCTTCTTTGAATCATTTGGCTAGAAGTACCACTAATGGGCATTCATTGTCCGAATCATGCATGTCAGGTGCATAGAATGTATTCTTCTATGTAGAGAAGGCTGCTCAATAGTAACAGGGTTAGCAATCTCCTTTTTCTTAATAAGGCCGGTTAAGTTTGTAAATGAACAGGCCTTTCAAAATGTATTCTGCTTTGATTACATCTTAGGATAATTTTCACTTCTGGTTGGAGGTTCCCTTCGTTTTTCTCTACAATGATTCAAAATTGAATCTGCGCTAGGAGTCTTCAACTGTGGAAAGATGAAATGGTACTACGTATGTTTTGGCATGTTAAACTCAAGTGGGCGAATCTTGAAAGCAATTGTCTTGAATATCAGTGTTCCGTATAGTTTGAAGGTTGTTTCTACATCATATCTTAAAGAGGTTTTCATTCTAAATGTTTTCACAGAGAGTATTTGGTTGAAGAGTAAGACGTAGTCAGTGTGACCAGCTAGAAATGAATCCAGAACAAAACAAGGGCATAAGTCAAAAGAACTGCAGTGACAAGGAAAATGATCTATGTCAAGAATACAGATCATGCAGCAATCCTGGAACAACTTTTCTCCTTTGAATTCCTTTTGCAGACTTTCAAATAGGACAATTACTTAAGCATTTGCCACGATATTTTGACAATCCATAGCCCTATTTTGTAGACTCTTGTTTTAGGTCGACTCTTACATTGTTACCCCCTTTCTTAAAGCATACACTATTTGCAATTTATTTCAATCTTTATACAAATATAAAAAAAAGATTCTTCACTTTTACGGTTTGAGAATGTGCAATCTATGTAAAAAGGGCGTCTATAAGCCAATATCGACAAAAAGACCTTGATTATACTACCTTTGAGATCACAAATAAGATGCACCACAATTATTCGTAACGAAATGTGAATATTGAAGGAAGGTTAGCCTTTAATGAACTAATAAGCAAAATGACACCAGATATGGATTTCTTGGCCCTTAAAACCCCTGATTTGGTGTGCTATACTTAATATATGAAGTAATTATTACATTTTACACAGTAGCAGGATACTATCTGGTGGCCATTTTGAATTTCCCCTAATAAGCAGAGTTGTCCCAGAAGCATGTGTCAGCTGATAACAACCAAAACAGCAAAATGAATGTATTCTAGGACCATTGCAACTAAAATAAGATGTGTTACACGAACGTATGATTGAAATATTCACATTGTAACATAATGAGGTTGAAATTTGGCGGCCATCTTGAATTTTTCAGTCCAGAATGAACTCAAATTGTAATAATGACACGGGAAATGGGTTTGTTGGCCCTCAAAACCCCTGATTTGATGTGCCACACTTAATATTTAAAGAAAGAATTTAATTTCATCTATTGTTGGAAGGCATTTAGCGGCCATTTTGAATTTTCGCCGATAGAAAGAGTTGCCCAAGGTTGCCAGACTGGCAACCAAGCTAGAATCGTTCAGTACTATCCCATAAATAAGAATCATAAAAAAAGTTCATAGGAAAGGACATTTCTAGGTTCTAAAATTTTCAAATCGACTATAGGGAATTTCAATAGCTTTAGCTTCTTCTGCAAATACATGAACATGGTATATATCTTTCATACTAGACTGTTCAACGAAAGATGTGCTGCCTTTCATACGTTCAGTCTGAACAAGTGAAATGATCTTGATCCTTGTTGGATGTCAAGTCACCTGATGCTTGACCACCTCTGCAAATTTGATGGTATTATAATGGTTATACTGTATGGTAATTTATAGATATTCATACGAAAACTTGAGAAACAGACTGAAGGACAGATGCTAAACAAAGAGATCCCATTTTGCTACCCTTGTAATGCAGATAAAATGATACATTTCAAATAGACAGATCTAAGTGTACATGCGGGGATAGATAATTATTTATCATGATGACATACATATGTACGAAAGCTTATTAGTGCCATTTTTTGGAAAGAAAAAAAATTAAAAAGTCGTTCTAACGAGTTAATAAGTCGTTCAAACAAGATAAAAAGTCGTCCAAACAAGATAAAAAGTCGTTCAAACGACTTTTTAACTCGTTCAAACGACTTATAAAAGTCGTTCTAACAAGTTAATAAGTCGTTCAAACAAGATAAAAAGTCGTTCAAACAAGATAAAAAGTCGTTCAAACGACTTTTTAACTCGTTGAAACGACTTTTAAAAGTCGTTTTAACGAGTTAAAAAGTCGTTCAAACAAGATAAAAAGTCGTTCAAACAAGATAAAAAGTCGTTCAAACGACTTTTTAACTCGTTCAAACGACTTATAAAAGTCGTTCTAACAAGATAAAAACTCGTTCAAACGAGTTTCTTAAGTCGTTTAAACAAGATAAAAAGTCGTTAAAACGACTTTTTATCAAAGCTGTCAATACAGTGTATAACATTAGTATTGGATCGATACATGCTATAGTAATCATGGGGACTTTAAACCTATGTTGATATGATGCATACGAAGCATACATGTACTAGTATATCATACAAAAAGCAATACATATCTACTGATACATGTATATATGTAGAACCATCATCATGCAATTCTCTTTTAGAGAGGTCAGGGCGGTGCTGAGGAGGAATTAGGCAGGCATGGGAAGGGGAAAGGGTTAGTAGGATCGAGGGGTCTTTGACTGAGACGGGACCATGCCCTTTGAAATTCTAGGCACAAAATTAATATTTACTGTCAAGTGGTTCTAAAGAAAATAATATAAATGCTCGGGCCGTGAAAGATCCGCTCTGTCCGTAGGTACAATCCTAAAAGACCCATTACATGTACGTACAAAGGTCCGAATTTCCCCTTTGGTTATTATGCTTAAAAGATCGCATTTAATGAAAGTATGTTTATTATAGCTATGTACATTTTAATCAAAAAAATAATAGCGCCCCAGCAATTCAGTTTTAAAAAGTCGATAAAAAGGCTTGAAATATTCCCCAAAAGGATAAACACATGTTAATTCCAGGGGCGTAGCTAGGCCTAAAAAGATCAAAGGTAGACCAAATTTCTATCAAAATTAAAGTGCGTCAAAATTATCTACCGCCTTAATTTTATACCGTGGATTTATTTATCTTGCTGTCACCAGAAGGACACTCTGCATGGTACTTGACCAATCTACAGCCTGACACCAGCGCATGCTTAAACATTGCATTCTGACTGACCACGGGACACCATGATAAGTCCTGTCCAAAACAGGGCACCGATCACCTGTCCTCTTTGAATGTCGATCGAACTATGCAAGAGCTCGCCCCAGCTGCCAGATAAAGGACTGTTTTTCGTTTAAATTGTTTTAAATCCATTCATACATATTCAACTGTGTGTTACTTAGGCCCCTACGACGTTTTGGAGTCATACATACATGTATATACAACATTTCTTTGAGATCTCTGGGTAACCAGGAAAAAAACCGGAGGGATTGTTTGCACGTGCACGTTATCCAGATAACCACATCATTTGCTTAATTTCTGATATGGGAGATGGTCGTCGTACCAGTGTTATATACATGTAGTAGTCTTTCTCCCTAGCCATCTTTTCCCCCCGGAAAAATGGCTATAATGGTTCCCCCCTCCGTAAAATCTACTATATAGAAGTTCCCCCCGGGGGAAATTCTGCTATATTGTAGATTTTCCCCATGTTATAGTAGATCTTCCCCCGGGGAAAAACTGCTATATATAGCCATTTTACCCCCTCGAATGAATTCCGGAATGGTATTTAATCCATGTTGTAAAAAAGCACGAAAATAATCCTCCCATTCCAAACACAGCATAACTAGGGAGAAGATTTGAAATAAGATTTTGGCTTTGACACTGACCTTGAGATTTGACAGTCCTGCAGACTGGCAAGCTCATATCTAGATAAAGAGTCCGATAGACACACAGCGACAGACACACAGCGACAGACAGACAGACAGACAGAAAACACAAAGACAGACAAACAGGAAGACGGACAAATACAAAGACAAAGATATATAGAGAGTCACAAAGACAGACACAGACATACATAAGAGAATCTCACAGACAGACAGACAGACACATACACACACACACACAAACAGATTTACTCACTCGTAGACAGACATGAAAACGACAAATACACATGACAATGATTTTCAGTATCATCTCCATTTTCCACAGCATTTCAGAAGAAAATTCATTGACAGAAGAAAGACAGACTCAGGGATAGACAGACACCTAGACAGAAGAAAAAACAGACTGACTCAAACATACACCCTCTCAAATATACTAACACGCAAAAAGATAAATACATGAAGAAAGATACAGACAGAAAAACGTCCAGATGCATGCACAGACAGACACACACAGAACGATATACAGACACAAAGAAAGATATACAGAGGCACTTACCCACAGACAGACAGACACTAATAAACACACACAGATAGACAGATACACCTAGCCAGACAGACGCATAGAGAGACAGATTGGCAAACAGACTTACACAAAGACAGACACGACAGACATACAAACAGTCAAACATACACAAATCACAGATGCACTCTCAGACAGACAGGCAGGCAGGCGGACGGACGGAGAGAGACATACAGGGATACAGACAGGTAACTAAACACACGCACAGACAAGAAAGTTTCTTTTATTGATAGAAAGGAAGAAAGGAAAGGACAGACATAAAGACAGGCACAGACAGATAGACAAACAGACAGATACACAAACATGCAGATGATATAAGACAAATTGATTGAGCATTTCGAGTTAGGTCCATATCATAACCATTGATGCAAAATAATAAAAAAGATAAAATCCAAACCAGTCAGGGTAGGGGGAAAAAGACTACTATATAGCAGTT
The DNA here is from genome assembly GCA_033119305.1 of Pinctada imbricata. Taxonomy (NCBI): domain Eukaryota; kingdom Metazoa; phylum Mollusca; class Bivalvia; order Pterioida; family Pteriidae; genus Pinctada; species Pinctada imbricata. The sequence goes on along the minus strand of VSWD01000008.1, from coordinate 49,972,360 downwards.
TTTCCGGGGGGGGGGGGGGGGAGCTACTATGGGGGAAAGCTACTATGAAGGAAAAACTACTATATAACACCGGCACCGATTGCCATTTGTCCCTTTTGTGTCTCTTACTTTCCTTGTTTACTCTTTGTTTTAAAATTGGGAGTTTTGGTGTTTTGCTGTGGATGCTGCAACTGTGTCTTGTTGGAGATCCCCTTCTTTCTGTAGGATCGGTTTTGATTATTGAATATACTCGTATCTTATTAATATTATTGTCTTCATTGCTAGACGGTCTCAATCAAATATCTAAAATGTTACAAATGTAACAATTTGTCCAAGTAAAGCAACTTTTATGTTGTCAAGGAATGTGGCTCTATAGAGTGTCAAGCTATTACAGTCCGAGGGGGGAGGGGGTTACACACCAATTCCCTTCGCTGTAAGGGTATACTTATTTATTCAGTTCATGTATATATCAGGAAAGACCGGTCAAACGGTCAAAAAGCAAAGTTGAGACGTTATCATAAATCTAGATCAAATATGCAAGTATATAGACATCAATCAGATGTAGTTTTGATCTTGTATCAATGGTTATTTCAAAAGTCGTTTGAACGAGTTTTTATCTTGTTTGAACGAGTTTCTGAAGTCGTTTAAACAAGTTAAAAAGTCGTTTTAACGACTTTTTATCTTGTTTAAACGACTTAAGAAACTCGTTTGAACGAGTTTTTATCTTGTTAGAACGACTTTTATAAGTCGTTTGAACGACTTTTTATCTTGTTTGAACGACTTATCAACTCGTTAGAACGACTTTTAAAAGTCGTTTGAACGACTTTTTATCTTGTTTGAACGACTTTTTATCTTGTTTGAACGACTTTTTATCTTGTTTGAACGACTTTTAAAAGTCGTTTGAACGAGTTAAAAAGTCGTTTGAACGACTTTTTATCTTGTTTGAACGACTTTTTATCTTGTTTGAACGACTTTTTATCTCGTTGGAACGACTTTTTATCTTGTTTGAACGAGTTACATAAGTCGTTTGAACGAGTTTCGTAAGTCGTTTGAACGAGTTTTAAAAAGTCGTTTGAACGAGTTTTTAACTTGTTTGAACGACTTTTTATCTTGTTAGAACGACTTTTTATCTCGTTTAAACGACTTTTTATCTCGTTTAAACGACTTTTTATCTCGTTTGAACGACTTTTTAACTCGTTTGAACGACTTTTTATCTTGTTAGAACGACTTTTTAAATTTTTATCTTTCCCAAAAATGGCACTAATAAGCTTTCGTACATATGTGTGGATAAATTCCTTCACAAATTGCTTTTTTTTATCTGATGTACAACTCTTTTATATAGTTTGTCATAAAAGCAAAGATCAAAGTCACGTACTACACATGAAAAGAGTATAGTGAGAGAAAGTTCAAATTTATTCGGGTCAGAATATCTATTTACAAGGTAAAGCCGGCCGGATAATTTATTTTCCAGGAACTCGAGGTCAGATATTTATTTTAACCTCTTACAGTCCTGACAAGCAAAAGAATTAATGAATGAATAGATACATAAAAAAGAAAACAACAACAAAAACAAACACTTTGAATTTCATATAAATTCCATTAGTTATTAACAGAGTGCAAGACTTTCTGGGCACTACAATCGATATAATACATATGATATGTAATGTGTCACATGCATATTCTTAATTGTCTTTTCACAGCACTTTGGGAGAGGGTAATGTCCAAAGTCAAATAAAAAAAAAAAAAAAGGAAAAAAAAAAAAAAAAAAAAAAAAAAAAAAAAAAAAAAAAAACAGTAGTTAGTCTGTAATGCACAATTCCTTTAAGACTTGAAGTTTATCAATCTGTTTAAATGAAAATGAAAGGATCCCGGACCTTAAGGCCCCTTTTTGGATCATCTATATATCGATTGATTATAAAAATTTAGTGTCCGTTTTTACACCAGAAGAAAATTTAACATTTTATGAGTAAGAACAATTATGAAAATTTCGTTCGTAATCTCATCACAAATTATGTAACGTCTATACAGTTAAGAGGGGTAACCGAAATATCCGGATAAACCGCCCTCGCTCAGGTAAAAATCAATGCAGATATATAGATCGATATATATAAAAGGCGTTTTACATGCTAATTTGTACTTTGTGGACTGTATTTTTTCTCTGATTTTCTCTAATTTCAACATGGGCACAAAAATGAATGGCTAATTCCTTTTGAAGGAGAATTTGTCGTATATCTATCTTTCACCAGTTTGTCTGAATTAGCCATTCTATTTTGCGCCCATACCTAATCAAAGTGAAATTTTTCATAACAACCTGGGTTTTTGTGCATCACGAAGGGTGGGTGTGTTTTAGTAAATTTTGCAAAGCGCTTAGGGCTATGTCTTAGCAGAAAGGAATATGAAAGTTGTTGTTCAGACATAGATCAAACAATTTACATGATTATTTCAGTAAATTTTGAAAATTCAAAAATCCGATTATTATAGCCTTTCCTTAAGGTCCGGGATCCTTTGTTTACCGGTATGCTTGTTTTAAGAAAATGCATTGTAATACAATGTTATAGAATAAAATCTGTCCTTATAACACTTGATATGATTAAATGAAATATCATGGAAGATCGAGCGGAGTATGTCCGAAAGTTTTTAGTGAAAATCGAGCGAAGGGAGCCGAAAATTTTGTCGTGTAGAAAGTGAAGCAAGCTGAAATTTGTATCTGTTTTGGGCGAACGAAGCGAGCTGAAATATTTTGAAATTTAAAAAATGTAGAACAGAATATTTATTTTCTTCTTCCACCTGATTATTTATTTTCAACATTTTGTTGGTCAGAATATTTATTTCCAAAAAGTACCCCCTCCCCCCAAATCAAATTGTCGTCCCTACCTAACCTTTATTATATTTAATGCTGCAGCAAACACTTGCATACTTTCTTTGCCGGGTTCGTTTGTTATACATTGACATCAGTGATTTTGATTTAAAATCAGGAGAGCATCAAGAATTTGAGCCTGGAGAGAGCGCTGAAAAAATTGATAAATATTATATTTATATATAATTTGTTTTATCTTGGACACACAGGAAAAGTGTACACTTCTCTGAATGAGATTTTAGGGAGGTGCGCCATTACCCCACCCAAATCCACCGCTTATAAGCTTGGAGTGTTCGGTTTTCCAAGTCTTGAACATTTATACAAACCCATCTTTCAGCGCAGCGATTGAATTGGTCTGCAAGACCAGGCCTTCTATCGATTATCACCGATTCTATAATATCCCTCCCCAGTGAGGAAGGAATGATATATTAGTCAACGAGAAACGTTATCAGTTTGACTGCTCCGCGCGCTTGTGCTATTTGATAAGGGGAAAGATCGTGTGGTTTATGATGTAGTTTATGAACATGTGTAGTTTCTAGTTTGATGTACGTAACATGAGGTAAGTGTGTGGATTTGGTACTCTTAGCTGCATGTATGTGTGACTTTTTTATGGGTATGATCCATGATTTCGGAATGATTGACAGACAAGTATTTTGGGGTGATCGAACTTATATTTAGCATGTGTATGAAATGTGCACATGTGCTTTGAGGTCGGTGTGACTCTGAGTAACTCTGTAAGGCACGGTCCATTTGATATTCAGGGGGGGGCTTGGGTTTTTTGTCGGAGCAAGATTATTTTTTTAGCCCCAGACCGGGGCAAAATTATTTTTTTCTTGCAAAGTTGGAGCAAGGAAATTTTTTTTATAACAATGGATGTGAAATATATTAAGAACGTTTGCGTTTTTTCAATAGAAATTCTTTATTTTTACTTAAATTACTTTAAACATTACTTTATTGTTATGTAAAACTTGTATTCACTTCTAAACTGAGAGAGATAAGATTTTTACAATATGTGATATGTAATTTTCAGTATACAAAATGTATATAACATGTATAAGGTCATGTTACATGTAAGAGGGCCTGATGCAAGTTTTTACTTGTAGAAATGAAAATCATTTAATTTCCATTGTTATCATTAAGAAACGACGATTCTGATTGGCCGAGAAATTTTGTTGATACCTGTATCAACACAAAACGGAAGTACGCGCCTAGCAACGTCATAAGCAACGTCGTTAGCAACACGATTTCAAAGCTGCAAATAAACGTTGAAAAGCGACGAAATGAAATGATAAGTAATCAATGTAATATTTTTTGGTTGATCGAGGTATCAACACCAAAAACTGAGGGAAAACGTATGCATCTTGCGCTACGCGCACGATGCAGTTTTCCCTCAATTTTTAGTGTTGATACCTGGATCAACCAAAAAAATATTACAATGATTCCTTACAACTAGTGAAAAACTTAATCAAATTCTCCTTCCAAGCTTGTATATGATATTAGACACTATGGTGTACTTAATTTGATACATGTATTTTCAAATATGAACTTGCCATTACAGAAGAAAAAAATGGCAAGCGAAGCGAGCCCAAATTTAAAAAAAAAAAGTAAAAACTGTGGCGAGCGAAGCGAGCCGGAAAATTTTCAGGAATTTTATGGTTATTCTTCAAATTCAGATTACTTGTAAGAGCAAGATTATTTTTTTCTGTCACACCATAAGCAAATTTATTTTTTTCATCAAAATTCAGAGCAAAATTATTTTTTTCGAAAAAAACCCAAGCCCCCCCCCCCAGAATATCAAATGGACCTTGCCTAAGGTGACGGACGAAATTTTCAATCGTGATAGTTATCCTGAACTCATGTCCAACACTCCCCACTCCCCCTCTCGACCCCTTAAAAAACTTTCTATATCGCAAGTTTGTCATAGAAATCCTCATTAGACGCAAAAAAAACCCCATTAATTACTTTACTGAAAATAAACCCGGCCCAAATCAAACGTGTGTCGTGCAAAGGTATCACAAAAAATTATGAAATCATGTGATAAAACTTACATAATGCCTTAATTTTAATTGGATCAAAACGAAAACTTGAGCTCGTTTTGATCCAGGAGCCAGGCATGATCTCGCAACGCAAAACATTCGGGTTTTCTATAATTTCGTATGATCACAAAAAGGGGAATGTGATGCAGTGTAAGGATGCCACAGCTACGAGTTTTTCCCCCGTAAGAGTGTTAATATATTTTCAGCGCAGTTTCTTCTTTCCTGAAGTGCACAAAGGTCAAAATCCTGGTAATACACGAAAACAGAGAGAAACCCAATGTTGCGAGACAAGAGTCATCCGTGAGTTTTTCATTTCGAAAAACGCCAAGGAGGTTAAAATATAGCAACTTTCAAATGTCATTCAAGTCTTGAAGTTCTTATATGTATTGATATCATGAGAAAATGTTGAATTTGAAAAAAAAAAAAAATACAAACAACCTTTTGGTATAAAAGGTTTTCGAATTCCACATTTTCATACGTTAACATCTACTTCTTTCAACCATTGACTTTCAGATCAAATAATTTCAATTTTCATTTATTCAAGATTTACTGATTTTCTCCATACATCATTTACGTATAACAAAACATGCTGAAATGATTTGATCTATAAATCTTATTTATTTTGAGCCAATCTGAAGTAGTGGAAGGAAGGAGCGATATAATTCTATTTGGAAACTGATATTGTGGTGGTCTCCCTTTGACAATGGAAGCGCATGATAATTCTATTTTTGTTTGATTATCATTGACATTTATTGCCCCCTCCCCCCAAATAGTATTTTCCTACTTGTAAGAAAATCGTAGTATTGGTATCCAAACTTGCAAATCCGATAAATTTGCTGCAAACCAATTCTACAATTTTCAATACATACAGAATAATAGTATTTTCAAACTTCATAGAAAATCATATATCAAAAGATTTTGATAAGCCTTCACAGATATATGTAATGTCACGAAAAATAAGAACTATTTGAGGGTTAGATCAAGCCCTTATTTATGGTGGCATATTTCTGCCTCCTTCATGCAAGATCTTTTCCTTCAGATTATGTCAACATGCGACTTATTTATGTCAACATGCGACTTATTTATGTCGACATGCAACTTATTTATGTCAACATGCAACTTAATAAACTTGCATGTATACATGTTTTCTTGCATGTAGACATATCTATCTTGCATGTTGACATAATTATCTTGCATGTTGACAAAATAAGTTGCATGTCAACATAATTAAGTTGCATGTCAACATATTTAACTTGCATGTTGATATAATATCTATTAAAATATCCTGCATGTAGGAGGCAGAAGTATGCCACCATATTATTCTTAATAGTCCCTTTATTTAGGCTAAAGCCCCGTTTACACTCTCAAAGTTTTCTTGTACAAGAAAGTTCGTCAAAGTTTTTGACGCTAACTTTGATCATGTAAACGATCCAAGGAAACTTTGATCAAAGCTTTGATGGACTTTGACGGAATAGAGCTCCATCCTATTTTTCTTGAAATTTTGACGGGAATCGACCACTCAGACTGACGCCAGTAGCATTTAAACATCGAAGAAAGTTAGAAAGTGATAATATACGATAGTAGATTAGACTCATAAACAAGGACGTATCTTAAAGCTACTAAATCATGTTTTATTTGATTATTTGACCTCAGTACACTATGTGGACCAAAGACATATGTACAATTTACCCATACTACAATTTTTAAAGATAGGTCAACTTTATCCGAATGTTTTTCCCGATGAAAAAATCATCACATGTAAATGGGAACAAGATAAAATACGACCTTTGGGAAAAAATATAAAAAGATGACATATAAATCGTTCCTCGTCCCATACTGAAAACTCGTGACATTACAATAAAGTTGATCCTATTTTAGATAGTTAATTAATAATTGAAAGCGGCGTAACTTTGATTTTAAATCTCTTAACTATGTTTAATCCTACCACTTTTGAGAGTAATGCATTCACGAGTATAGTGATGATGTTATTTTAAAATTAATCATACGACAGAAATACAGGTGTAAAAAGTGGGCTCAGGAAAAAAATCGTGTACCTCTCCCCGACACTGCCTTATGTGTTACTGTATGTGCTGTTTTATAAAATGAAAACAGTCATAGAAAAGATTGTCTCAACAAAATGTAGATAGCCTGTCCTCTCAACTCTTCTGCCCGCATTGATGGATATATGAAGTTACCCAACCTGGTCAGAATAGCAAAATCCGCGCCTGGTGCAGAACAAACTCGTTGTCCGAAATAAACCCTGTTGGGCATTTTTACACGCTTGTTTTACCACGTATAACGTATTTGTGGTAATATTGTAAATACATGGACACCACACCTAATCCATTCAATTATAAAATCACAAATAGATTATCCTTGTGCAAGTTACAGGCGATATGAATAATTTTACTCGGAAGAATATTTTTATTTGTTTCAGTGTGTAGGATGGAGAATGGAAAGCGGACGTTAATAGCTTTATTCGTATTCTGTGCTGTATTATTGACATATTTGTGTGTGACAACAAACAAAATCGTTTACGATGTACCACCAAACGTTATTAGCCGCATAAAGAGTCAAATTGTATCCAGTCTTAACCTGAATCAGGATCCAATACAAAGTACAAAGGTGAGAAATGATATAATAGAATAAAACTTCTTTTTATAGCAACGATAAATTCCCCGTTCCTCTGGTAACATTTGGGAATAATCACCTACTTATAGGCTAAATGATTATCAATTATCAGTAGATAGCGAGTGAAAGGTTTAATATTACTGTTTTTAATCGTAAATCTCATGATTCTGACGATCGAAAATATCAAATGATTCTTTGTAAAATGTTATTTACTACTTTATAGATGTGCGTGTAAAGAGTCAATAACAAAAACACCCCCCCCCCCCCTCCTCTGCCTAAGGATATGTGATTGACTTCCTTCATCTCCGACATCTTGATCTGTGTTATGTGAAATTCCTCTACATAAGCAAGTTTAACATCTTCAATGACGAGGATTCATGAACAATTCATTAAAAAAAAACAGTCAAAACGTTAGAAAATTTATGGTATAAAGAGTTTTTCAATGATAACATTTGGGTGCATGATGGTATAGTTTTAACTTGTTTCTTAAGAACGAAAATGGATAGGGATAAAGTATTAGAAATGAATAAAGTCCGAGGCCTGTAATTAGGGAATAACTAGCTTCGGACGTAATGTTTGCGGTCTGTTAATGCTAATTTTACGGTCGCAGACTGAGTTTTCCTGGCGACACGTTAACGGAGCCAGAAAAAACGGATGTTTGCACCGTAAAATCAGCATTTACCGTCCTAAAAATTAAAGTCAGTATCTAGTTATTCCAATTCTATTGCAATCTATAGTTTTGTGAATATAAAACGAAATGTGGCGTTAGCGTCAAAGACTAGACTAGTATAATCTCGTTTTACAGCCGTAACTAAGGAGAAATTCGACGTTATAGCGACATTGCATTAGAATTAATATGACGGCTGACTCTGGTGTCATGACATCATATGGGAGTCACTCTATTGATATGTCATTGAGTACCACAATGAAATATTTTGTGCTGGGGCTTCACCAAAATATCTTGGACCAAGATATGTTAAGTTTCGAGTTCTTCCAGTTCAGTGATACTTTCCGACAGTCTATATCCTGACAAGGTTTTACTAGTACTTTGACCTTAACACTTCCGCATTATTATGAAAAGTGTTCTTCCTCGTGTACCATATACAATTTTGCATTTCAAGTGCTACACCAATCAGATCCTATGGCTAATGGTTTAGTATACACTGCCATCCATAAATTAGTATACACTATTTCTACTCATTCTGCTGTTATAAAATGAACAGTTTCAAATCCATTGCTGTATGATTCTAATAATGAACCTTGTAGAAATCATTAGTAACAAACTTGACCCAAATATTTGAAGTTTTTGAATTTTTAAACATTTTTATATAAAAATTACAATTTTTGGAAAAAAATTGTGCAGATGAGAAAAGTTTCTTTTTACATTTTCGTTACCACAATTCATAATTTTGAATTATGTGAAGCCAATTATTATGATTCTTTCAAGTTCAGGATTGAAAAATTAGGATAAACGTATGAAGAATTTAGAATGATTTCCTTGTTTGTAAAGGTATTTATGGATGGCCGTGTATAAACTGCCCACAAATACTAGTGCAACTGACTGTGATCTTAAGGTTACCAAAGCCCTCTGATCTTGAAAGTCAATAGAGTTATTCCTCCAATGATGATGAGCTGTTTGAATGTTATGAGGATCAGTTAGTCTATATGTAGCACTTCAGTCTATACCACCGAGCTGATTTGGGGACAGACGGACAAACAGACGGGCCTTGTTGTAGGCATAATGTCCTTCTAGAGACGAACGTATAGACAGAAACAGTAATACATGAAGAAGACACGCTTCAAAAGTAATTAAAAAAAGAATCGTAAATATTTCAGGTGAAAAGTTTCATGGACAAATGGAGAAACACTAACAGGAGTTTGACAGTGGTTACAGCGTTCTTTGACATCGGAAAATTTCCTAAAGGTGGATTTTCTAATATGCGCAGCGAAAATACATATGAACAGTGGGGAAAAACATTCAGCTTTCTTCAAAATCCACTCGTTGTGTACACTGATAGCGATGCATTTCAGAGATATTTTGAGAAGGTTAGAGAAAATCAATCGGAATCAACACGGATAATTAGGATTTCAAGAAATGATCTTTGGCCATTTCAAATTGTACCAAGAATAAAGAAGCTATATCTCACACCAGGATACCCAAAACATTATCCGAACACTTACATACCAGAATATACCAGTTTAACTCATTCTAAGCAGCCCATTCTTGCAGATGCCGTAGAAAGGGACTATTTTCACACGGACTACTTTTGTTGGTTCGATGTCGGCTACTTCCGCGATAATGTAGGACGACGAAAAAAGTTTTGGTTAGAAGTGCCATCAGATTTTGATAAAAAGAAAATTGCTGTGACAAGAGTGTACCATGTAGACCTTGATAATGTTACTCCAAAGGTTATAATACTTGGTAATAGAAATTGGGTCGGCGGAGGACTGTTCCTCGGGATTCCCTCGACTATTTTAAAATTTCACAAACAGTATAAATCTGCTGTGATGAGATATTTAGATAATAACTTAATGAATGTGGAACAACATATACTTTATGCAATGTATACAAAAATCGAAAGAGAGAAATATCCTTTAGAAGTTGACCTACAATTATACATCCCAGGTCAGCAACGCGTGATTAATACAAACCCTTGGTTTTATCTAGGTTATCTAATGTACAGGGAGGACAATAGGTGACCATGGGATATTGCCTCCAAGTATATATTTATAACTTGATATTATGCTCTAAGTATTTTGAAACGAAACATGCTGTTTCATCATTTCTTTGTACACTTGCACACCTTTCATAACTTATAACGTTTAATATATTACATTTCCTAAGAAAATGCGTGTTATCTTTGTTTCGGTACAATGTATATATCAAAATTGAAATTAACTGAATGCTGAAAATGAATTTAACATATATTCCCATGACTGACCATAAACCAAAATAACACATATTGTTATGTTAATACATTCATACTGTTAACAAAATGTATGAAATACTAATGCAAACGCGACTACTGTAGTAGCGAGAGACAGAAGGTCATGGAGGGGATTGATTTAGGGTAGCTTGTGCCTCTGGTCGTGAGAGCTTAAGGTGATATCACACGTTTCATGTTATATAACACTTATTTTCAGAAAAAAAGCATAATTCTGATTTCCTTATGTAATTCAGATATAAGGGACAATATAAGGAGGTCACCATCCAAAATTCTGAGATTTTGAAACTGATCAGACTTATTAATGCTCATTTCTTGGCTATATTTTTTTCAGCCCAGGATTTTCAAATGAAACTTCACATATGATTCCCTCATCATATTGTGCAAATTCTTATAGAAAGAAATCATTCAATGATCACGTCATATGTTGCAAAATCTGACTGATTGTGTTAATTATCATGTAAAAAAAAAACAAAAGTGCAATTCGAGTCATCTTTCTTTACTATGTGACCAAAGACAAGATCATCCGAATTTATATAACCAACTTTTTGAAAATCACAGCAGTGTTTCTTCACTCACAAAGATTTCAATATGTAATCAAATAGAGCCGAATACAGATTTTGTGTGATAACACGACAGTATGTGCACATGTGTATTGATATCTACCATATGGGTAACTATATTATAAGTTTCTCAACATTCAAACACTTTACTGACACTTGACTTATTTCTGAATAGATACGACATATGCATGCAGGTAAAAAAAAGTCTTAACAATATCTTCAAATAAGTTCAATTTCAGCAAAAAATTGACTATTGTTGTTCGATCACTCTAGGCTTACCATTACTTTGCAAAGAAAAAAAACCCCAATCGTATTAACATGCGAATACCAATCTGTTTATTACCACTGCGCTCAGGCCCGAACCACGGTCTTCCCGTATGGTGGGCAAGAGCTCTACCTCTGAGCTATTGGATCGATTTGCCGATTGAGCGATCATTACAAAGTTAGAACATCAAGACATTTTAAGTTACGAAAATCGGAAATCTTCAGCATGGAGATTTCTTAAAAGTTCTCGTCTAAGGGCGTGTGATATCTCCCTATGAGCACTTTCGAACTTTTTGAATTTTCGTGCTTATCATCTTTGGACCTTTTACAGTGGCGGATCCAGCTTTTGAGTTAGAGAGGGCGTAAAAGAATGGCGAGGCGGTCCCCAGCGGTGGGGAGACCAAGGGGGCTAAGCCCTCCGGAAGCTAACAAATTTCAGCCTTTTCGGACCCATTTTCGTGACTGAAATTGATTAATGAATTGAAATTGATGCATTTGACAATTATATTAACTAGCAAGTAGTAAATATTTATTGATATTTACTCTTTTTTATATGGAAAATGATCGTTTTACATGTACCTATGATTTGCAAGTTTATAGGCGGGGAGGGGGTTACGCCCCCCCTTGAATCCGCCACTGTTTTATAAAACTTTTTCAAATAGACCCTAGATTGTAGGGATATCTTTATCGACTATAAATTCGAAAAGCTCCAACTTTAAGATTACACCCTATGGAAAATAAAAAAAATCACATTTTTTACATTGTAGAAACATTTTTTAACCAAAAATATATTTGAAACCTCTATAAGCTTCACCCAATGTGCAATAATATGAAAAGAAAATATGGGTATACGTGCATAATTTTCCCCGATTTTGGACCATATGTATAATCAACCTTAAGCTACAAAAGGTAACAATGGGCACAGCAATATGACCCTGACGTACATGTAACATTATATCCTTGATCTAGCACTATGACCTTGATCTAGCACTATGACCTTGATCTAACATTTTGACCTTGATTTAGCATTATGACCTTGATCTAGCAGATACTAGAATACTGTTGGATCTATGTCGTTAATCAATATTTGTAAGATCCTATATATCTTTTGTAGGAGGTACCGGTGCAGAATGATAAATTAATGAAAAAACTTAGGACCCCATGACATCATTTCACCAAAAAAATATGCTTGTCTCATGCAGTTTAATTAACAATAACATTTTGTGTCCCATTTATTTTATAGAGTCTTGATATCGAAATAATAATATGTTTTAAAAGTATTTTGAAGATTTTATTCATCTTCAGTGATTGGGGAGAAAATTTTGTGAATGGGTCGTTTTCCATGATTTTCTGAAATTTTAATGGGTCTTTCCTCCAATTAATGGGACTATGGCGCATATGGCCCTTGTCAATAACTGATTTCTTTTATAATATTTTTAATATGACTTGAAATTTTCTCCCTATATATATACCATAGAACTCGCCTGTTGTAAAATCTCCAACAAACTTCCAGTGCGCTACGCTCCGCCCATTCACGTGCTATATTAGAATAGAAATAACAACTAGCTTGCCGTGATTCATTGTCCAGTATCTTCCTCCTTTTGAGGATATACCGTACTATTTATTCAAAGCGTATGAGGAAAAAAGGCATACTAGTACTTAGATACAATTTAACATGTTTTTCAAACTTCATGCGAAATGTGAAAACATTGTGAACAAGCAGTCAAGCACACACATACACAAAAAATAAAGACCACAAAAGACTACATAAAAACAAAAGACAACACATAAACCAACGATACCAATCGGTGCCGATTTAGGCCATTTGCCACGTTAGTAGTAAATGGTGTGGTTATCTGGAAGTACACAACACAGTGCGCTTCAACAATCAGTTCACACGACTTAAAAAGATATCATTGTCACGTATTTTTGAACAAACGAGTATATGATTGATGTCTGAAAATTTTCTCTCTCTCTTAGTGATTCATTAATTTACGAGACCTTTGACCTTGGAAATCAATAAGGTTCATCCTCTCCCTATAGGAAACATTTGCGTTTGATGTTTCTATGATAATTGATTTGTCTTCTATGCTGTTCACAAGGATAAAGAGCATAAGCCCACAGTGACCTTGATCTTTGATCCCTGACCTTCGAAATCAATAGGGTACACCATCTCCCCATGTCTGGTCCATGCAGCAAATTTTTCTGTCCTTAAATGATGCTCTTGAATTTGAAGACGTTTAACATTTGTTCCACTCGGTGAGTGTCACTGCTGGATGGACCAGGAGTCTCCGAGGGCACATGTAGCCAAATTCTATCAACTTCGGTTGATCATTTCTTCAGCGCATTCGAAAATTTCTGTCATCAAAATGTCTTGTTTCTAAAACATGGGTTCTATAGCACCACACCTCGCCCATCCATCCTGCTACGTTTTTCGGTACATATTTGGACATAATAATTTTCACACTTTTTGGCCATATTACATCGTTTAAATTGAGTATCACTGACGAGGGTTAAGTACCCGAAACATGCATGTCTGATCCATGCAGCAAATTTTTCTGTCCTTAAATGATGCTATTGAATTTGAAGACGTTAAACATTTGTTCCTTTTGGTGTCAATGCTGGTGGACCAGGAGTCCCCGAGGGCACATGTAGCCAAGTTCAATCAACTTCTGTTGATCGTTTCCTCACCGCATTCGAAAATTTCTGTCATCAAAATTACTTGAAATTTCTAAAACGTGGGTCCTGTAGCATCATTTCCCACACATCCTGCTATGCTTTTTGGGTACATATTTGGACATAATAACTTTCACACTGTTGGCCACATTACATTGTTTCGATTGAGTATCACTGACGAGGGTGAAGTACCTGGAACATGCATGTCTGGTCCATGCAGCAAATTTTTCTGTCTTGAAATGATGCTATTGATTTTGAAGACGTTTAACATCCCCTCGCAATTGCATGTTCTATATTACTGAGCAAAATGATTTAAGCCAAAGTCCGCAGTGACCTTGACCTTTCAACCTGAAAATCGGTAGGTTTCATCCTCTCCCTATGGGGAACATCAATAGGGGTCATTCTCTCCAGATAGAGAACATTTGTGGAAGGTTTTTGTATTTATCTTCTATGCTGTTTATAAGGATAAAAGGCCAAAGTCGACTGTGATATTCACCTTCGATTAATTTCGGTTGGTCGTTTCTTCAAACGCATTAGAAAATTTCTGTTTGCAAAATTTCTAAAACCTGGGTCCTATAGCATCATATCCCAGCCATCTTGCAACGTCTTTCGGTATATACAGGACATAATTTTCACCGATTTTGGCCATATTACATTGTTTAGATTGAGGATCACTGACGAGGGTTAAATACCCGAAACGTGCATGTCTGGTTCACGATGTAAATTTATCTGCTCTAAAATGATGCTAATGAATTTGAAGACGTTAAACATTTGTACCACTTGGTGAGTGTCACTGCTGGTGGACCAGGAGTCTCCGAGGGCACATGTAGCCAAATTCTATCAACTTCGGTTGATAATTTCTTCAGCGCATTCGAAAATTTCTGTCATCAAAATGTCTTGTTTCTAAAACATGGGCTCTGTAGCACCACACCCCGCCCATCCTGCTACGTTTTTCGGTACATATTTGGACATAATAACTTTCACACTTTTTAGCCATATTACATCGTTTAGATTGAGTATCACTGACGAGGGTTAAGTACCCGAAACATGCATGTCTGATCCATGCAGCAAATTTTTCTGTCCTTAAATGATGCTATTGAATTTGAAGACGTTAAACATTTGTTCCATTTGGTATCAATGCTGGTGGACCAGGAGTCCCCAAGGGCACATGTAGCCAAGTTCAATCAACTTCTGTTGATCGTTTCCTCACCGCATTCGAAAATTTCTGTCATCATAATTACTTGAAATTTATAAAACGTGGGTCCTGTAGCATCATATCCCACACATCCTGCTATGCTTTTCGGGTACATATTTGGACAAAATAACTTTTGATCACTGACGAGTGTTAAGTACCCGAAACGTGTATGTCTGGTCCATGTTGCCAATTTATCTGTTCTTAAATGATGCTATTCAATTTGAAGACGTTTACACTTTCAAACTTTTGGCCACATTACATTGTTTCGATTGAGTATCACTGACGAAGGTGAAGTACCTGGAACATGCATGTCTGGTCCATGCAGCAAATTTTTCTGTCCTGAAATGATGCTATTGATTTTGAAGACGTTTAACATCCCCTCGCAATTGCATGTTCTATATTGCTGAGCAAAATGATTTAAGCCAAAGTCCGCAGTGACCTTGACCTTTCAACCTGAAAATCAGTAGGTTTCATCCTCTCCCTATGGGGAACATCAATAGGGGTCATTCTCTCCAGATAGAGAACATTTGTGGAAGGTTTTTGTATTTATCTTCTATGCTGTTTACAAGGATAAAAGGCCAAAGTCGACTGTGATATAAACCTTCGATTAATTTCGGTTGGTCGTTTCTTCAAACGCATTAGAAAATTTCTGTTTACAAAATTTCTAAAACCTGGGTCCTATAGCATCATATCCCAGCCATCTTGCAACGTCTTTCGGTATATACAGGACATAATTTTCACCGATTTTGGCCATATTACATCGTTTAGATTGAGGATCACTGACGAGGGTTAAATACCCGAAACGTGCATGTCTGGTCCACGATGTAAATTTATCTGCTCTAAAATGATGCTAATGAATTTGAAGACGTTAAACATTTGTACCACTTGGTGAGTCGCACTGCTGGTGGTCCAGGAGTCCCCGAGGGCACATGTAGCCAAATTCTATCAACTTCGGTTGATAATTTCTTCAGCGCATTCGAAAATTTCTGTCATCAAAATGTCTTGATTCTAAAACATGGGCTCTGTAGCACCACACCCCGCCCATCCTGCTACGTTTTTCGGTACATATTTGGACATAATAACTTTCACACTTTTTAGCCATATTACATCGTTTAGATTGAGTATCACTGACGAGGGTTAAGTACCCGAAACATGCATGTCTGATCCATGCAGCAAATTTTTCTGTCCTTAAATGATGCTATTGAATTTGAAGACGTTAAACATTTGTTCCATTTGGTATCAATGCTGGTGGACCAGGAGTCCCCGAGGGCACATGTAGCCAAGTTCAATCAACTTCTGTTGATCGTTTCCTCACCGCATTCGAAAATTTCTGTCATCAAAATTACTTGAAATTTATAAAACGTGGGTCCTGTAGCATCATATCCCACACATCCTGCTATGCTTTTCGGGTACATATTTGGACATAATAACTTTCACACTTTTGGCCACATTACATTGTTTCGATTGAGTATCACTGACGAAGGTGAAGTACCTGGAACATGCATGTCTGGTCCATGCAGCAAATTTTTCTGTCCTGAAATGATGCTATTGATTTTGAAGACGTTTAACACCCCCTCGCAATTGCATGTTCTATATTACTGAGCAAAATGATTTAAGCCAAAGTCCGCAGTGACCTTGACCTTTCAACCTGAAAATCAGTAGGTTTCATCCTCTCCCTATGGGGAACATCAATAGGGGTCATTCTCTCCAGATAGAGAACATTTGTGGAAGGTTTTTGTATTTATCTTCTATGCTGTTTACAAGGATAAAAGGCCAAAGTCGACTGTGATATAAACCTTCGATTAATTTCGGTTGGTCGTTTCTTCAAACGCATTAGAAAATTTCTGTTTACAAAATTTCTAAAACCTGGGTCCTATAGCATCATATCCCAGCCATCTTGCAACGTCTTTCGGTATATACAGGACATAATTTTCACCAATTTTGGCCATATTACATTGTTTAGATTGAGGATCACTGACGAGGGTTAAATACCCGAAACGTGCATGTCTGGTCCACGATGTAAATTTATCTGCTCTAAAATGATGCTAATGAATTTGAAGACGTTAAACATTTATACCACTTGGTGAGTCGCACTGCTGGTGGTCCAGGAGTCCCCGAGGACACATGTAGCTATGTGCGATCAATTTCGGTTGGCCGTTTCTTCATACGTAGTAAAATTTGAAAATTTCTGTTCACAAAAGTGTCTCCTGGAGCACCATATCGCAGCCATCTTGCTACGTCTTTCGGTATTTTTAATACATAATTTTCACATGGATTTTCACAGTAGAAACAAATTTCCAAGAAAAATTTAGGTCAAGGTTTTCGCTTCAAAGTTTATATTCTGAAAGCATTCATTTTGTTGGTTTTTAATGTCATCCTTGTGATATTTCGCCATCCTTCCTGTTTTAATCGTGTTTTGCATTGTTTGTTGGTTTGGATTTGAAGTGATCGCCATGTAGTCTCCGTCTGTATGTTGGTTGATTTGAAATGATCGTCACGTAGTCTCCGTCTGCGTGTTGGTTGATTTAAAGTGATCGTCACATAGACTCCGCTTGTTTGTTGGTATTTTTGAAGTGATAGTCACGTAGTCTCGTATGTTTGTTGGTTGAATTAAAGTGATCGTTTCGCGGTTGTCTCAATTTGTTTGTTGGTCAATTTGAAGTGATCGTCACGTAGTCTTCGTCTGTTTGTTGGTCGATTTGAAATGATAATCGCGCAGTCTCCGTCTGTTTGTTCGTTTTGATTTGAAGTGATCGTCACGTGGTCTTCGTCTGTTTGTTGGTTGATTTGAAGTGACCGTCACGTAGTCACCGTCTGTGTGTTGGTCGATTTGAAGTGATGGCCACGTGACTCCGACTGTTTGTTGGTCGATTTGATATGATTTTCACGTGGTCTCTCTCGGTTTGTTTGTTGATTTGACGTGATCGTCACGTGGTCCCCGTCTGTTTGTTGGACGTTGATTTGAAGTGATCGTCACATAGTCTCCGTCTGTTTGTTGTTCGATTTATAGTGATCGTCACATATTTGTAGTGATCGTCACATTGTCTCTGTCTATCTGTTCGTTTCGATTTGACGTAATCGTCACGTAGTCTCCGTCTGTTTGTTCGTTTCTATTTGAAGTGATCGCCACATGGTCTCCGTCTATTTGTTCGTTTCGATTTGTAGTGATCGTCACATAGTCTCCGTCTGTTTGTTCGTTTCGATTTTAAGTGATGGTCGTATGGCTTGTTGATCGATTTGAAGAGATCGTCATGTGGTTTCCGTCTGTTTGTTGATTTGAAGTGATCGTCACATAGTCTCCGTCTTTTTATTGATTTGGAGTGATCGTTACGTTGTCTCCGTCTCTTGTTGATTTGAAGTGATCGTCACGAAGTCTCCGTCGGTTGTTGGTTGATTTGAAGTGATCGTCACGTGTTCCCCGTTTTTGGTTGATTTGAAGTTATCGTCACGTATTCTCCGTCTGTTGTTGGTTGATTTGAAGTGATCGTCACGTGGTCTCCGTCTGTTTGTTGGTTGATTTGAGGTGATCGTCACGTAGCGTCCGTCTGTTTGATGGTCGATTTGAAGTGATCGTCACATAGTCTATCTCTCTCTCTCTCTGTTGGTTTTGATTTGAAGTGATCGTCACTTGGTCTCAGTCTGTTTGTTGATTTGAAGTGATCGAAACGTGGTCTCAGTCTCTTGTTGATTTGAAGTGATCGTCACGTGGTCTCCGCCTGTTTGTTGATTTGAAGTGATCGTCACGTGGTCCCCATTTCTTTGTTGGTCGATTTGACATGATCGTCGTATGGTCCCCGTCTGTTTGTTGATTTGATTGAAAGTAATTGTCACATATCTTCCGTCTGTTTGTTCGTTTCGATTTGTGGTGATCGTCACATATAGTCTCTGTCTGTTTGTTTGTTGGTCGATTTGAAGTGATCGTCACGTGGTCTTCGGCTGTTTGTTGATTTGAAGTGATCGTCATGCGGTCTCCGTCTGTTTGTTGATTTGAAGTGATCGTCACGTCGTTCCCGTCTCTTTGTTGGTTGATCTGACGTGATCGTCACCCGGTACCCGTCTGTTTGTTGGTCGATTTGAAGTGATCATCACATAGTCTCCGTTTATTTGTTCGTTTCGATTTGTAGTGATCGTCACATAATCTCCGTCTGTTTGTTCGTTTCGATTTGAAGTGATGGTCACATAGCTTGTTGGTCGATTTGAAGTGATCGTCACGTGCATGGGCCCCGTTTGTTTATTGATTTGAAGTTATCGTCACGTGGTCTCTGTCTTTTTGTTGAATTGAAGTGATCGCCACGAGCCTCCGTCTGTTTAATGGTCGATTTGAAATGATCGTCACACAGTCTCTCTCTCTCTCTGTTGGTTTTGATTTGAAGTGATCGTCACGTGGTCTCAGTCTGTTTGTCTGTCGATTTGAAGTGATCGTCACGCAGATGTCTCCATCTGTTTGTTTGTCGATGTGATAGTTTAACGTGCTGTCCCTTTTTTTTCTTGTATCATGTGTATATGTTCCGCTGTGATTACTGTGACGTCAGCTTGTTAGGGATAGTCTTCTCATTTTGTTCTAGTTTATATCAAGTTTACTTGAATATGGCACATTATGCATTTGAAGGTTCATTAAGAGTCTACGTTTTTATCAGTATTTCTCTCTTGAATTGCTAAGAATCGTTTTACTACCAATTTTGTTATAATAGTTCCTTCAAATCCGAAATAAAAAATATACCAAAGACATCATACAGGTATATTTTTTAAAATTAATTTATGACTGAATTCCCCTCTTTGGTAGTATAGGTAGCCTATTTAGCACAGGAATCTTCATGATAAAGTCGTAGAACAGTGGCTGGTACACCTCGTATCCCATGGAATATTCTTGTCTGTCCTCCGCTGAATCACCTATCTGTTTCCGCCATGCCGATATACCCCGTTCATCAAAGCTGCCTGTGATGGAGATATAATACAAAAAAGCTATTGGAATTGGTATGTGAACACACGTAAATGATATTATCATGTCTCTTACTCAAATATATTCAGTTTTTCATTTTTCTCTGAATATAAGTGTGATAGTAAGAGTTCCTAAGGAAGAAGCTAAAGTGCTTCGAAAATTTGAGGTATAATTCCTTTATGTCATGGTCAATCGCAACCTTTTTTGTGCTGTTCATGTAAATGATATTACATATATGTAAAGCTGCCTTATACAGATTTATTTAATGATGAAGGAATCAATTCCAGTGGCGGATCCAGCTTTTGAGTTAGGGGGCGTAAACAAGAGAACTAAAGGGGCCACATCGCTCACCTGAGTTGCAAACAAAAGAATGATAGTGGATAATTTGGTAGAGGACCTTGAGTACTTGCTTCCAGTAAGGTTTCGTTAAATTCTGTGTAGCAGTTTCAGAGGATATGTTAAAAATGTTTCATCAAATCAAAGCCCTAGATGGCCATATTTTTTGACCGGTCGGCATGAAAAAACACAAACTTGGTGGAGGACCTTGAGTACTTGCTTCCTGTGAGGTTTTAAGAAATTCTGTGTAGCGGTTGCAGAGGAGAATTCCAAAATGTTTCATCCAATCAGAGCCCTCGGCGGCCATATTTCTTGACCGATCGGCACGAAAAACACAAACTTAGAGCCTTGAGTACTTGCTTCCTGTAAGGTTTTATGAAATTCTGTGCAATGGTTGCAGAGGAGATGTCAAAAATGTGTCAGCCAATCAGAGTCCTCGGCGGCCATATTTGGGAAACATTAAGCACGAAAAACACAAACTTGGTAGAGGAAATTGCGTACTTGCTTCCTGTAAGATTTCATGAAATTCTGTGCATCGGTTGCAGAGGAGATGTCGAAAATGTGTCTGCCAATTAGTGTCCTCGGCGGCCATATTTGTTGACCGATCGGCACAACTAAACCCCACAAACTTGGTAAAGGACCTTGAATACTTGCTTCCTATAAGGTTTCGTGAAATGTGTCATCCAATCAGAGCCCTTGGTGGCCATATTTGTTGACCGATCGGCACGAAAGACACAAACTTGGTAGAGGACCTTGAGTACTTGCTTCCTGTAAAAATTGCGAGGGGTCTGGGAAGGTAACGACTGAAATTGATTAATGAATTGAAATTGATGCATTTTGACAATTATATTAAGTAATTAACAGGTACATGTAGTTAATATTAACCAATATTTACTCTTTTTTATATGGAAAATGATCGTTTTACCTATGATTTGCAAAATGTAGGGAGGGCGCCCCCTACGCCCCCTTGAATCCGCCACTGAATTATAAACCATACAATGTTGTCATATGTGCGTTATATGTATTTGACTTCAGAGTGATACCGAATATAACAACACTTTTTGAGATACCCTTCTAGATAATTCTGATGAATTATAACTATTCAATAAGAGCGTACCGGGTACAGTGTTGTCTAGAAAACAAGCTAACATTCCACCTGATATACTTGGAGTTGCCAACAACATTTTAAGAACATTTGTTCCCATCTCTGATCCTTGAAATACATTAAAATCTTCTGGATAATCAGTTGACAAGATGAAAACTGAACCTTAATTGATTGCTCTTGTTCGTAAATTTGAACATTAAACGTGTTTGATCAATGCATATATTTCTGTACATGAATCGAATCATTGAGTGAATAATTAAGAAATTAGAACTACTATTTCAATCTATTTTGTAAGTTTGTATGTACGAATGTTGTGACAGCTTACCTAAGGATATTTGGTCTGGATACTTTTCTATCCAGTATGGAATCATTAGACCAAATAGAATGGAAAGCCCAATGATGGCAAGATTCCTTGAAGAACTAAGGGAGACAACTTGTAGATTAGATAGGACCACTCCCGTAAACATCCCAAACATCACAATGAGAGCGCCGCCCAACACAGGGTACGGTATTGTCAGGAAAACGGCGGATACTTTACCAATCATACCAAAAATGACATAGATAATTCCTGTGGCTAAAAACACGTCTCGACTAGCAACCTATGTAAGTTTGGGATATAATCTAAAGATATGACATATTTAGATAAAAGTAAAAGTAAAAGTATCGTTTGATATGATTTGATGAAATTTTAGTAGTATATGATATGACAAATCCTTGGAATTTCATTGGTTGAGCGGAGACTACGAGAGACAAAAAGAGAGTTATGTTGTAGGTGTCGTCAACTTCCTTATAAATATGATTATGATAATGCTGGCGTTATAGAGGTTCGTATAGATCTTGTGATGCACTAAACCATTAAATGGCCATTTGTGTGGGTACTATGCTCTCGCAGAATGTCTTTTGAAAGGTAAGTATAGTGCCCTAGACCATTCCTTGTAAAAGCAACACAAGTTAGAGCATAGTGACCACACAAAAGGATAAAATATAGTTTATTTGTGCATATAGTCCAGTCATTCTAGCCAAAAATATAGCCTTACCTCAAACTAATTGCAACAGAAATGTTTTTGTGTTCAAATGGTGTATTAAGGGATGTTCTAAGGTGTATCAAAAATCGAGAGCATACAACAAAGGGGAAGTGCTTGTTTTGAGGGGAAAACGTGGATTTTTAGTCGAAAATCATTGAAAATTGGAAAAAATGTACAACTTTTATATAAATGAAGATTTTTAAAATTGGAAAACGTAATTATATAGTAATTTTGGTGTTCTTTCAGATAAAATAAGTTTTCAGTTCCAAATTCTACTTTTACTGTGTGTTTTGGGGTAAAACTCGATTTTTTAAACAAAATTTCACAGAAATTTGATGAAATTTTAATTTCTTCCTGCTTCTCAGTTCCTCAGTATTTATATGATCGTTCAATGATGCTTTAAAAAATATCTTGAAAGTATCCTCTTTCAGATGACACATATTTTGTATTCTTCATTTTTGGTAAAATCTTCGAAATTGTCATTTTTATACAGAAACCTGTGTTTTCAATTGGAAATCTCAGATTTCCTTATATTAATTTAAAAATCCCTTATCCATAATTAAGTCAATAATTGAAAGCTATTATCTAATGTACATTTTCACATTCTTTTAGATAACATAAGTTTTACTGACATTTCTTTCATAATTTAAAAGTTTTTTGGGGAAAAACATATTTTTCCAGTCAGAAATCGCTGATTTCTGGAGAATAATCATTCTAATCTATAAAAGTTCTTAAAATGATAGCAGGAATGTATTTTCAACTATAAATTATCTAGTTTCAATTATAAATGACATGTTTGAAACAAAATGGGTACATCTTCTACTTCATTTTATGGTAAAATGCCTGTTTTTCATTCAAAAATAACATATTTCTGGGAAAATTCTATAACTTCATTATCTTAGCTAAAATCATAGATTTAAAGCTATTTTCATATAGAAAAAAAAACCATCTTATGAAATTTAGCAGAATGAATTGTTATTGAATTTCATTTAAGTCAATATTTTTGGGTAAAATATTTAATTTTTTTTTGTGTGCAAACACCTCCTATTTTGAGAAAAATAATTTCTGTTTCTGTAAACCTGCATAAATTGACACATTTAAGGTTTGGCAGAATAGTGTTTCTGATCATGAATGAATAGGAATATCAAGTGATAACTGAAATTCAATTTCTATAGTATTTTTGTGGGGCTAAAAACCTAAAATATGTACAAAAATCACTTATTTCTGTGAATGTTTATTTGTAAAATTTATTTTTGGAGCACAATAAATTCAAAGACGAAAGATATTTCTCCGTGATATTTCGCGTGGGTATACCAGAACCAGAATGATCAGATAAACAATCACATAAAAAGAGGCTGCTTCACAGCTTTTCTATCGCAGCGCCCTCTGTTTGTAGAAGAGGAAGCATCTTATGCCATCGATTGTTAGAATATTACACTCAAATTTGACATGATAAAAGAACAGTCTTAAGTTAGTCATGAAATATATCATGATATATTGTTTTAACGTTCAAAATAATAGCATTTACTATAAGGTAATAATCACACTGCATACCGCTTGTGAGAAATAGATTTAAAAAAAATTGTAAAGAAAAAATAATACATAAAACAATTTTAAGAATTAATAGGCAAAATCCATCAATATAAATATAAATGTAACGTGGAAATCGTTTACGTTGAACTCAAAAGATGGAATTTATTTCAATTCGACAACTTTTAAAAGACAACGAAATCGTTGATATTAACAAGATGTCAAGGACTTTATACTTGCCATGGCTTGTAAACATATTTAAAAAATGTGTAGGGTCGTAGTCGTTTTTGTCTGATTTTGCTGATATCATTTGAATACAGATTTCATGTACTTTAATCACAGGGGCTGCAGTACACAACGAGTACAGAATAAATACTCCCCCCGTCACAACAACCAAATTTGTTTATGTATTATAGGTGTGGGGTTATAGTTATTATCAATCGAAAGTCGGTTTATCTTAGTTCTGAACAAACGATAACTATCAATTAAGTTTCACGATCGATTATCGGGAATCGCTGGGAAGATTTTGGCGATCTGTAAAGTCTATAAAAAAATGAGTACATGTATGAAATTACCTATTACGGCCCATGCAAAAAAAAGTAGTGATGAAAAATCAGAATGCGTAATATTTCTATCAGATAACAGCATTTGTGTGTTTTCATTCCTTGGATTTCAGGTTAATTACATGTACATGTATGTAACCAGGGTTTTTTTTTTCCTTGTTTTGGGGCCGAATTTCGGCCCCTTCCCAATGCCAAATTTCCTCTATTTTTCCCAAAAAATCACCCCGAAATTCCCAAAGAGGAATTATGAAAAAATCACCTGAGAAAATAAGACTCAAAACCTGGAAATCAGCACAAAATGTCCTATTTCAAAGTGCATTTTTAAAAGTTTTTCAATAGATTACCAGTGTTAATAAATGATACTTTAGGGTTATACTTTGGTGAAAATTTGTTCGAAAATTTTCCCAATTTTAGCAAAATGTCGCAAATTTTCCCAAACGAGACAGGCACAGGCACCTTCCCCAAAATAAAAAAAAAAAAACCCTGGTAACTTTAAAATACAATATGAAAGTAAACCAAAAAAAAAAAAAAAAAAAAAAAAATTAACAAATCTTCAATTTATATGGGCCTACATGTAATAGTATTATCTGAATTGACGACGAATTGTTTTCATACGGTTGTAATTTTGGTAGACAAAAACTATTACATTTCTGCTTATTTTTAAACTATGAATAACAAAAAAGGTGAAAAATACATGATGGAAAGAAAGTGAAACGAAATCGAGCACCATTCGTGAAGTTTAAGGCCTATAAGTATACAAAAAAGCAGATGTGAATTATTTAGAAACTCTCTTTCAAGGTTTTCAGCATACAAAATTTCGTTAAAATCTGAGTCGGAATAAAATCAATAGATGTCGATTATTCATCTATCAACATTTGACATCACGGACGTTGGCAATATGACGTCGCAGACGATAACATATTTTCACGTAAGAATGTCATTTTCATAGCGCCATAAAAGGTAGAAGTTACAAAAAAGGATGAAAATTTGATGTCGTCTATTTTTGAAAATTTAGTATATTTCTATTTTTGTTTAACTAAAAATTTGTGAAACATTATTAAAACAAAATGTAAAATAAAAAATAAATCTACTTGATTAAGAAAATATTCACTAAAAAGCTGGTTTTTTTAAGCTGCATTCAGTATTCACTGTTTTTTCTATGAATATGCCGCCGATTTTAAACGCCGCTTATTCGCACATGACCGAGATTTGCCGTTCCCTGTTAGATCTACTCTTCGGTTCAGTTATAGCTTTAAAAGTTTATGTGCTGAAAAGAAATTTATGTAAATTTGATATAGTCAAAGACTCATATCTTCCCGAATACAACGTACAATATCCGCCTTAAAGAAATTCGTTGAAATACAACACAACAACGCCCATTTGCATCGGACAAAGTCAAATGAAATGACTCCACCGGTTAATTTGACCGGTACTGTAGAGAAAGGTTTAAGAAATGTGATGCGTGCACTTATGACTTATAAATGGACATAGCGATATGTAACTAGATTTCATAGGGGGTTTCATTGGAGGGCACTCGGTCATCCAAAAATGGGGCCGAAATACCCCCCCTCCCCAAATACATGTAGTAGTTTTACCCTAAAATGGGGGGAAATCGCCCCAATATACCAGCATACTTTGCAACAAGAAAGTAAACAAAATTTCGCATTTGTGCTTTTATATAATGCAAGATTTATCAAAATATCGCGGCTATAGAATAAATATGTCCTATGTCAAAATCTAGTATAATAATTCTGTTTTTGATCCTATCACTGTAGTAGTAAACATCAAAGAAGTATGGTGAATAATTCCCCCTTTATTAGAGAAATGTCGTAAATCCCCCCTTTCTAGTGAACGGGTACCATTCCCCCAAACAGAACGCATGCCGTGGTCATTTATGAATAAGTATGTATATATGTTACAGGGAATAAGTGTAATCAGGGATTTCATGTAATTCCTGAAATTTAGGGATTTCATGTAATCCCTGTTTCGATTAGTCATTACATGTAATTCCTGAAATAGGCCAGGTATTTCATGTAATCCCTGAATTTTTCATGCATTTTTACACTTATTTCATAACCTTAATTTCTCCTTATTTTCATTTTAAAAATCAATTATTTTTGGCTCAGTTGATGCTGAATTTCCTCTCTGTCAAGTACCCAGAAATAATTATGCCAATTAAGTGAAAATATTCAAACTAGTAAAGGTAAATTCCCCAAATTTCGAAGTTCATTTATCTTGTTTATCATTATCTATGCAAAATGGACATAAAACAAACCCATGAGCACAACGAAAAAGAATTTATCGAACGAAATTGATGATCAAAGTACTCTAAAACATATATCGAAAGTTTCAATCGGAAACATTCGTATTTAACCCTCATTAAACGTATCTTGATAATGGACAAAAAAGAAATGATAAAAATGTTCAAATTTTCATTTATTTATTATGTGATGTCTAAATAAGTTTAAGATATATGCAAAATTACTTTTTTGGCGAGGCAACGGATATCCCCGTCCGACAGCAAGCATAAAACACCAGACTGAGTATCAAGGTCCATAAAACAAATCTATGTAAATTATTCCCATTTTCTGGTAAAACAATTGGATATCCCCTTCCTTCGTGTACATCTAAATACTAAGATATTTCGATTGCAACAAGTTTCATTGAAATAGAATAGATGCAAAGAAAAGATTTTGGGATGAAGCGATCACCATGGCACTTTGGTACAATGGCTGCGCAGTGGCGGATCCAGGGTGGCAAGTGGGGGGGTTTTGTATCGACCCAAAGGGTCGATTCGAGGCACGAAGTGCCGAGCGGGGGAGGGTACGGGAGGGGGTTGCCCCCTGCTGTAGGTTCAAAATTTTTGGAAAAAATGGAATAAAATGGTGCATTCTGGAGCACATTTTCTCCTTACCCTCTCGAATATTCAGACCATTTTTTCCACTCAATTTATGTGGTTAATAAAGATTTCTAAATAAATAATTTCTCCTTTACTGCTGGCAGGGACGTAGCCAGGGTGCTTTCGATGTGGACGTCTATAAAGAAGGATTGGACCAAGAACTTCAGCTGTCCGGGGGCACAGACACTATTTGGGGGGATGACTTGCGATGCCCGAAGGGTCAAGTGGGGACAGTATGGAAATATGTTACCCATCCCCTTGAAGGGGGTCCCCCGTGAAAATTTTGAAAAAAATGAAGCATATTGCTGACCTCTGGAGCGTATTTGAGCTGAATTTAGAAGGGATAACGCATATGACTCGATGTCAACAGACGATGAACCGTATCTAAGACGAAGAAAACATGAGATGTGAACATGACATCCCTAAATACTTATATATGTACGTCCACATAAAGTCTTTCCAATCGACCGCTCGCTCTTTGTTAGCGATCGTTGTATCATGCGCGGATACAGCATTATTGGTAAGAGGAGGTCCAAAATTTAAGGAAGTCTACTTATCATGTAGGTACATATATATCGGTGCACATGATGGGGAGGGGGGGCAAATTTGTTAGTTTTCCTTTCACGTTTATTTCTATAAAGAATTGGCGAGCGTAGCGAGGCAGACATTTTTTTAGATATGAAATATTAATTTGTCTTGATTCGATCGAGATGATCATATTTCACTCCTTATATTGGCGAGCGGAGCTTATTTCATGAGAATAGATAGATAAGAGATGTGTCATTTTCCAAATAATCAGACATCTTAAAATGACAAAACCTTGAAAAAGATGAAGGAGGTTACATCCTATGAAGTAAGGGACTGTTCAAAATAAGACTTCGTGAGACCCAAGACAATTATATAAAATTACTTAGTATGAACAATTGATAATAATTAAGGAATTTTGCAAAAAAAAAAAAAAGTTTTGTATTTGTAAATGGCGAGCGAAGCGAGCCGAAATTTTAGGTTTCAAAGCCCTTTATTTCATGCATTTTAGACCCATTGCAATTAGAAATGGGCCAAAGCTGGACCCCACCTCCGAAAATCTCAAGGGGGGGGGGTCCAGACCCCCGTCCCCCCTCTGGATCCGCGCATGGTTGTATTGAGTTCTAATGAAACACGAGAAAATTACGAAAAATGCATTCAAATCGGTGGTTTCTGGAGTGTCTTTGATCTATTTCTGAACAGTAGCTTGCTTTAAATTCTATTTCAAAAGACCCTCCCCCTTCTTTTTGGCTACTGGGGGAGGCGCTCTCCTTTTTTTTTCGCGAGACGATGTGGACGTTTTTGCGTACATATGTACGCTTGGCTTCGTTCCTAGCTTGTTGATTTGTCCTTGCTGTAACATGTACTTAGAATATTGGTACGATATCGGTAAAAATGTTGAGTATCATTTTAACAAAATTTGTAGGTGACAAATATACTCAAATCGGGTATTTGAGTACAGAAACATGTAGGTTTCGATCACCGTACCATTTACATTGATTGTTCGACACACGTACATGTTTTGCAAATTATTTGAACATGTTCACATTATAGTATTTGTTAATGTTAATTTTTGTAAAATAAACAGAAAAACTCCTCTGCGACGTACATTACAAAAACTTCGCGATTGTCTGTACGAATCCACAAATACGCCAATTGATACGGTATTGAATCGATATGTGATAGAATGTATCAGAAATTTTTGTAAATTTTGTTTCAAAATAGTGAATTCTGGTGGACATTAAGCAATTTTTTTATTACTCAGTTTGCAGGGTTTTTTCCGAGTGCTAATTTTACCAAAAAAAAAAAAAAAAAAAAAAAAAAATTGGGAAACCGGGGGGGTTTTCCCGAACCTCCCCAAACCCCCCTAAATCCGCCCTTGCTGCATTGAGTTACATAGTCCAATCAAGATTCAATGCATACAATTTTACCGAGTACATGTATTTCAGTCATATCAGTGGACCAAAATCGATCTGTTCAACCGAATTGTCCGCTCAAGAGTTTTTCTAACATATCATGTTCCCATCAATCTTAAATTAGCATAATCAGCCTTAAAAGCAGCTCTGATTATATACGGAACCATTTGTTCTCTTTCAGTAATAGGATTTTATATTATGAACATGAAAAACATCTATCATATCGCAATTTCATCATTTTTATATGATTTTCGGCCGTCAGGAAATAAGTGTAAAAATGCTAAAATATTTTAGGAATTACATGTAATCCCTAAAATTTTGGGGATTTCATGTAATTCCTAAAATGACCAGGAATTACACGTAATCACTGAACCTTTCAGGAATTACATGAAATCCCTGATTACACTTATTCCCTGTAACATATATACGTCTGATTCTCTTTTTAAAATACGTGTATTTCTTTCTAGACTCAATATACAAATGTATTGGTTTGCCACATTTTTTATCATTTGCATCCATAAATTGATGATGACATCTGCTTTCCATATTTCATTTATCTATTTATAATCTGTTTTTTATTTGGGATGACAAATTAGGTCAAAAATTGATAATTTATAAATCGTATATCTGACAGGTCCATTTTTATATAACACAACGAATTGTTGTCAAGAACGGCCTTCCATACATTTTTTCGTCACTCGCAGGGCTTCGGAAAGAACATGATTTTTCGTTACAAGAATCAAACTTTTGCCATTTTAAGATTAAAATGTTGTATATAATAGGTCTCCCATTCATAGAACTGATACAAAAAATGTTTTATTATGTCTTATACATGTAAAGTTTTTAAATTAAAACAGCGCCTGTCATATTCCGACTTCCGTATACATGTATACGTCGATCTTCGTTCGCATTCAGATGATCAAAAATATTCTTTATTCTTATTATGTAGAAAAGTAAAATAAATAAAAACTTAAAAGAAAGTGAAAACTAAGGTTAGAAATACTTCATACAGAACGCAAACAACATGCAACGTCTGCATAGTAATTTTGCGTTATCTCCCTTTGTGAACTCTTCTGTGTCTATGGAAGCCGCTTTGTAACATACTGAGTTGAACGTGAATGTGTGATCTTTGATTCGCAAAATGGTCACTTTCCCCTATCTCGATTTTTCTCGATTTTTGATATGATCATTATATGTATACTACACAACAAATTTTATGAAAATGATTTCTGTTGCAATTAGTTTGAGGTGAAGATGTAGAATGACTGGACTAATAGTATACTTTTAATGATACCCTGGTTATGCCGATAGCACCAATGTTTCCTCCGTAAGTAGAGGTCGCATGTCCACAACCAACAAACCCAGATAATGTACTCATTAATCCCTCTATAGCTATTCCTCTGTTTACAGCATGGGGAGGAGGGGGCGGGACTTCACACATCTTTGCGCATGCGTAGTAGTCTCCAATAGAATCCAAGATGGAAGTTATTGTTGCGATAATGAAGCCAACGAACACACTGATGCTAAACTTATAGGGTCCGAACTGACCTTTTGAAATGACAAACGAAATAAGAATCAAATGATAAGATTTATATCAAAATATTTGAAAAAAGATAATAAACATCAAATTGTTATTCTTGTTTCTGTGGTAATCTAACAGCGAGGAAGCTTTTATAATTATACAACAAGTGTGCGTTCTTTGAGAACACTGGGTAACCGGAAAAGTGGGAGTGTTGTGTACACGCAATCCGAAAAAACTACACCATTTGCTACCAACGGAGTAGAGTGCCGTCATAAGCTGGCACCGGTTGCTGATTGGTCTCGTTGGTTTACGTGTAGCCTTTTGTATTGAGCGTGTTGATGACATGCCTGGTGTTCCTTGTCCTATTTGCGTCTCTTTGTGCTTGTATGCTTTTTTGTCGAGGGAATGTTTATGTATTTTGCTGTGGGTACTGCATCTTAGTCTTGTTGGAGATCCCCCTCTTTCTTTGATGTGTCCTTTCTTTCTGCTGATATCGTAATGATGGACATTCATCTTTGGCAAAGTAGACTGGCAAAGTAGACTAATGAAAAAGACAAGTACTAAACGTTGAAAGTACCATGATACTCACTTTCAATGCCTGGGTTGTGTTCATAAACTTTAAGCATCCTTTTACTGACAAAGCACCGATAGCCCGGAAGACAAATACACAGAAAAGACAAACTTGGAAATATTGTTTCCAAGAAACATGAAATCTATATTGAATCATAAAGCACAAAACAAGAATGGTAATGCCCTGTCGGAGCTGACGTGTAATTTCCTATTTTTCTATCTTGATAACAGCATACTGTATCTATATGTAACTTAATTTCCCTTTCTATACCACGTTTCCATCTTCATAAAGTCTCAATAAACTTTATATACGTTTCTTCCCCTCCTTTGCTTTCTATCCAATAATAATATTATTTCAACAAAATAGAAAGAAAATAAAATACAGATGAAAAATATCTAAAATAATAACAACAATTCTTCAAACAAAATAATAAGTTGTTCACCTGGATAAGGTACATTGAACCACGGTGCCTTTTCAACAAAGGCTGTTTTAGCGTCCGTTCTGGCCAGGTACTCTCTACTTGAGGGATCGTCGGAGAAAACTCCGGCCGCTGTCATGATCCCACATATGGTCCATCCTATCAGCATTGCAATTAACAGCTGTAATTATAAAAAAATATCTCAATTCTTTGTATATTACCAAAGGAGTGTCAAATTAATGTGTGAGTAGAAGGAAGGCCGAAGATCGTTTTCTTTTATTTCTAAAGGTTTTAGTTTCTGATTTTTGAAAGAGACAGTCTTTTATGAAAGGAAATTAAGGACTGAAAAAGAAGGATTAACACACAAAAAATAACAAAATTGTAAATCTGTGTGTAATTTTTTTTACCGTATTAATCATGTTTTGTTGTTGCATATACTTATATGACCCCGGGACCATAATCCGAACCAAATAAACTTACAGAAAAGACTTGGTGTACCGGATAGCGCGTTAAATGGAATCCTTTTTTACGTGACCAGAATGGAATCGGACAGCTATGGTTGGCAAGGTAAATGGACAAAATAACGGCCATAGCAGCAACCCTAAAAATTCATTAAGAAAACTCAGATTCTAACAGATACGAAAGAAAGCAATGTATATGGAAAATATAGATATGGAAAAAAAAGGTAAGAACAAGAAAAAGACTTGGATTCCTTTATACTTCATCTTCAAGGAATAGCTCATGAAGTCTAGACGCCTGTATCGTTTGAAATCGTGTTATTTGCCCATTCGTCTGGCAATGTGTCTCAAAATCCTTGTGGTAGGTACATATTCTACATGTACCTGCTACAAAGGATCCTAATGGCCTGAGGTATGCTGATTTTATAGACCAGTGGTCAAAGGTCACAGCCAAGGACATCTTGGCAGGATGATGTATAATTCACCATGGCAAGGGAATATACCACATGTTTATACAATCTAAGTCAAAAAGGTAAACGATACTCGTAGATTCATTCTATCGAATTATGTCATTGCAACGTCTTTTTTTCTAAAAATTGGAGATTACATCACAGACTGTCCGAATAAATAACCAACATTACTTACGGTAGCGACACTCCCCAGTAAGCCATAGCAAACTTAGTAGTTGTTCGGGTAAAGAATGTGATTGCCAGGAATATGGTGGGAACAATGGTGATTGGTCCTATAAACTTAAGAAGGACAGCTACCATGCCCGAAAAACCAATCAGAAAATGACACAAACCAGCCGCTATTAGACTTCCCTGCAGCTGGTGATAAAAAATACTTATAACACTCAAAGAATGTTTTCAATTTTGATTAAAGCTTGGTTTGAAAAAAATATGTACATAAAGACAAAAACTTTATCCCGGACTAAATTCAATGAAAGATAAAAAAGGATATAAGGTTCATTCAAATTATTTGAAGATCTTGCCCTATTGTCACGACCGGCACAAATGAATGAATAATTTTATTTCTGGAGGCATTTTAAAAGAACAAAATAAAAATTGTAAAACGGAACGTTCTCATTGAATTTCGTGAGTAATCTTTTCCTCAACTTACCTCCCTTAGTATGCTCAGACTATGTTCATATTGTAAAGCCGATGACTCTGATACAGCTGATGAGTTCGATGTCGTATTTCCATTTGTTCCTGATAAAAGATACAAAGTCCAACGACTCGACATGAGTAGTTACACAACTTTTGAAAGCTTTACGAATTCATGCACGGGAAAGTTATAAAAATAATTACCAAGATGATTTTGGATAGAACAACGGTCCTGGTTAATCACTTGCATTGCAATCAGCGGAACCAGGTAATCATCGGCCGATCCCTGATATAGCGGTAATCTTTAACAAGAAAACAAAAAGGAGAATTAAACTGAATTCAAGGAATAAAATATGAATGATACACCATGATGTACCTCACGACAGGGAAAGTTCTGAACACTTGATGCGAACAAGCAAACGACTTACGGAACAGGGAATGACGAAGCTACAATCGGAGTTTACACTCGAGATAGCTTCAAAACATTATTATTATGTCTCCCCCCCAACGGGGAGGAGACATATTGGTTTTGCCTTCGTCGTCCGTCTGTCTGTCTGTCCGTCTGTCACACATGTCCGGGCTATATCTCCTGAACCGTTTGCCCGATCACTTTCATATTTTAGTATGTTGTTGCTTATGACCCGAAGGTTTCACATCACCTTGACCCAAGGTCATGTGACCAAGGTCAAGGTCACTTAGTGCATTTTTAATGAAATTATGCATACATTCCTGTCCGGGCTATATCTCTTGAACCGTTTGCCGGATCACTTTCATATTTTAGTATGTTGTTGCTTATGACCCGAAGGTTTCACATCACCTTGACCTAAGGTCATGTGACCAAGGTCAAGGTCACTTGGTGCATTTTTAATGAAATTATGCATACTTTCCTGTCTGGGCTATATCTCTTGAACCGTTTGCCGGATCACTTTCATATTTTAGTATGTTGTTTCTTAAGACCTGTAGGTTTCACATCACCTTGACTCATGGTCATGTGACCAAAGTCAAGGTCACTTAGTGCATTTTTTTTGAAATTATGCATACATTCCTGTCTGGGCTATATCTCTTGAACCATTTGCCGGATAACTTTCATATTTTAGTATGTTGTTGCTTATGACCCAAAGGTTTCACATCACCTTGACCCAAGGTCATGTGACCAAGGTCAAGGTCACTTAGTGCATTTTTAATGAAATTATGCATACATTCCTGTCCGGGCTATATCTCTTGAACCGTTTGCATGATCACTTTCATATTTTAGTATGTTGTTGCTTATGACCCGTAGGTTTCACATCACCTTGACCCCAGGTCATGTGACCAAGGTCAAGGTCACTCAGTGCATTTTTAATGAAATTATGCATACATTCCTGTCTGGGCTATATCTCTTGAACCGTTTGCCGGAAAACTTTCATATTTTAGTGTGTTGTTGCTTATGACCCAAAGGTTTCACATCACCTTGACCCAAGGTCATGTGACCAAGGTCAAGGTCACTTAGTGCATTTTTAATGAAATTATGCATACATTCCTGTCCGGGCTATATCTCTTGAACCGTTTGCATGATCACTTTCATATTTTAGTATGTTGTTGCTTATGACCCGTAGGTTTCACATCACCTTGACCCAAGGTCATGTGACCAAGGTCAAGGTCACTCAGTGCATTTTTAATGAAATTATGCATACATTCCTGTCTGGGCTTTATCTCTTGAACCGTTTGCCGGATCACTTTCATATTTTAGTATGTTTTTGCTTATGACCCGAAGGCTTCACATCACCTTGACCTAAGGCCAAGGTCACTTACTACATTTTTAATGAAATTGTAGATACATTCTTGTTTAGGCTTTATCCCTTGGACCGCATACTGGATTGCTTTCAAGTTTAAGAATGTATTTAGTCATGACCAAAAGGTTTCACCTGGACCCATGGTCATTTGATCAAGGTCAAAGTTACTAAGTACATTTTAATGAAATTGTACATGCTATCCCATTGGGGCTGTATCTCTTTTAACTATTTATCAGATCACCGTCATATTTTAGTATGTTGTTGCTTATCACGTAAAGGTTTCACATCATGTTGACTCAAGGTCATGTGACCAAAGTCAAGGTCAATTAGTATATTTTAAATGAAATTGTATTTGTTACATGTACTATGTCCAGGCTGAATCTTTTGAACAGTGATCGGATCATGTCATATTTTAGTATGATGGTGCTGATGACCCAAAGGTTTCACACCTCCTTGATCCAAGGTCATATGACTAAGGTCAAGTATTACATTTTTTTAATGAAATTGTAAATGCTATTGAGTCTGGGCTATATCTGTGGAATCATATACTGGATCACTCTTATACTATAGTATGCTGTTGCTCAGGATTGGAGGGTTTTTATTATCATCTTGACCCAAGGTCATGTGCCCAAGGTCAAGATCATTTAGTTCTTTTTAATGAAATTGTACGCACTAATATTGTCTGGGCTATATCTCCTGAACCCTTCTTACAATTGTTTTCATATTTTAGTATGTTGTTTCTAAGGACTAAATGTTTCTTATCACATTGTCCCAAGGTCACATGGTTAAGGTAGCTTCTTACTTTGGTAATGAAATTGTATATGCTAAGCATGTCCAGGCTGAAATTGTCTATGCTAATAATGTTTAGGCTTTATATTTTGAACCGTGTATCCAATCACTAATTCAGTTTTTTGTTGCTCATGATCCATACAATGTTAAACGTCTTCAAATTCAATAGCATCATTTAAAAGCAGATAAGTTTGCAGCATGGACCAAACATGCATGTTTCGGGTACTTAACCCTCGTCAGTGAGTGTAGGTTTCAGATCACCTATATCCAAGGTCATGTGACCAACGTCAATTTCTTTAAATATGCTTACAATGAAATTGTATATGCCAATCATGTTTGGGCTTTACCTCAAACAATGTATGAATCTCTTTCATGTTTTAGTATGATGTTGCCCATGACTCAAAGGTTTCACATCATTTTGCATTTTGGCCCAAGGTCAAAGTAACTTAGAGGGAGGGGGAGACATCTGTTTTTTTATGAAAAACATTTTGTTTAATTTTCTTTGTTTTCTTGCTTAGCGTTATTGTAATATAGGAGAAAGTACAATATAAGTACAATATATATTTCACTAAATCACAATACCCTGAAATGTCTCATGGTAATTTTACCTTATACCAAACAGGTTCATAATGATAGTAGTCAAGCCATTCATCAGGAAATTGGAACTTAGTATTCTAGATTTCAGTTCTTCATTTTGCTCTGCACAGACAACGTCAGCCACAAGGATTGACACAGCCAAGGAACTGGACAGGGATAGTAAAGTGTGCTGTCAAAATATCAATAATATGATAATGGCTTCGTTTTTTGGTCCTAACAATGTTGATTACGAAGGTTAGTTCAAAATTCAGTTTGATATGAAAGAAAATAAAAACAGGGCAAAAGTCCCGTCTTGAATGCATAATAAAAGCAGTAGAAATTAACGAAAAAAACAAAACAAAAACAAAACAAACAAATAAACAAACAAACAAACCCCCCCCCCCCAAAAAAAAAAAAAAAAAAAAAAACAAAAACAAAAACAAAAACAAAACGTGATGCATGTATAATTAGTATCAAATGGACTTTCTTTATAGAGAGCAAATGTTTTCCAATTCCAATTGACATTTACTGGTATTAATTTCTTTAAAAAATCAAATATTTGACAATTAAGTTTGTATTTTCTGTTGATGGAACTTCAAATCAATTTGATAAATATTTTCAGTGCGTAATCACAAAATAACTTTTTTTTTCGGCTGATATAGAATGTCCAGTACAGATTCATATGACGCAATAAAATAAAAATACTTATTTTTCGTAATTAACACTCACCTGCAGACCGGAGATTAAGGTCAAGGTCAATGGAGGATGATCAGCCACGTTGTACAGCAGTTTTCTCCGCGTACGTACTTCTATGACAATTTCAGTATCAACTTTCCTTTCCTGTCTGATAGTATTGTCTTCATCGGGATAATTCATGGGGAAATTTTGATAATTTCCAGAAATAACATCGTTATTTTTATCATCGTGATCAATTCTATTTAAAGATAACCGTTCTTGCGCATCAGACAATGTATCCATGTCTCTTTTTGAAAGGAAGATAGAAAAAAACAGATATTAAAGAAGAATAAGCCAAACCTTCTTTTTTTGTTGTGATTAGATAATGTAGTGTTTTAGGCATGATTATGCATTTCCGATAAATGTGTATATTCACCTGTCCATTGAAAGTGCGCAATGTAATAGAGGGAAAATGAAGATTATCATAATCAACTGTACCATTCCAAGTCTTACGAAAATCAACCAAACAACAAGCCCTTCACCCATTGATAGACATCGTATGCAAAGGCACCATTGAATTAAAAAGCCGAAAAAAATCGATACTCGTTAAAGTTATTATGAATTTTGTCCCATTTTATAAATGCAGGTCATAGTTATATTTTATTTTTGTATCAACGACCCAAAAGTACACATTTTATTCGTTTCAAACAATTTTGAGCCACTAAACGCGAAACTTTGCATAGCCTTCATGAATATAACCTTCATTTCTTTACAGGCAAGCCTTGATCAACATACAAGTTATTAGTAAGCACGTGTATGCAAATCAAAGCATGATAATTCAAACAAAACTCATTTAAGTTTGAACTGAAAGAAACGTTATGGCAATTTATATCCATTTGTGCTACAAGTCTCTGGTGTTGCAAATCTCCAAAGCTTCGGGCCACGACAATGTCTTGAATAAAAGCTGGACGAATAGTGACAGGGGATAACCAGGTTCTCCAGTAACCATTCTGTTTATGGAAAAAAACTGTTTGGCCAACTCTTGAAACAACAACGAGAACAACATAATTTTATTTAACTATACAAAATTATCAAACACCCCCTCTATCATTTCTTCTACTTCAGCCAAATCATAATGTGATCGCCAAGTAATGTTAAGCGGTCTCGCCTTTTTTCATATCTTTCCTAATTATACTTGTGTCTGGAAGCATCACTTACGAGAATTTAATATTCAAAACACGTGTCTGGTGCAGGAAAAATTGGTTTGGAATTTTCCTCATGAAGGTATAGAGTTGGAACACTTCCGTATAATTGTGAATGTTCATTGAATAGATACACTTTATACTATCTAATAACAGGACTGGTGGTCTCCTCCTCCTCCAAAACTCTGTGCAAAAGTTTATTCCCTGTAGTTTTCATGAATTGTAAAAACAAAAGAATACAAACATTTTACGGACCTATGTTTATTTCATTTCTATTTCACATATATGTACGAAAATTGCCTTCTAGGAAAACTGGTTTTGAATCTTAAATGATTATAATATTTTTAACTCTTCTTTTTCGGTATGATAGGAAGTTTGTTTATCAAAGGAATCTTGATGACCCAGTTGTAAAACAGAGGTTGATACACCTCGTATCCCGAGACATATATTTGGCCGTCCTCATCTGTATCGTCAATCTGTTTTCTCCATGCTGATATACCACGTTCATCATTAGTACCTGTATTAAAAAAAGGATAAAAGTGTTTCAATTCTGCCTTCAAAGAGAAATATCGATGAGAAAAACACTGTTCGTCAATATCATTGATGTTTTCTATCGCAATTTTATGAACTTAACCTTTTCGTATTAACAACGATTCGCAGATCCGTCCCTATATCATGCATATATACATAACTTGGTATTAAGATAACATCTTTTATTCAGTGTACCAGACATGCTGATTTTTGGTTTATATTCAGT
Organism: Pinctada imbricata; assembly: GCA_033119305.1. Lineage (NCBI taxonomy): Eukaryota > Metazoa > Mollusca > Bivalvia > Pterioida > Pteriidae > Pinctada > Pinctada imbricata. The sequence continues at coordinate 49,933,034 of VSWD01000008.1, read as the reverse complement.
CCGCATCAGTAGAGCTTTATGCCAAATTTAAGATTGGCGACATCTAAAATTTGTGAAAAAAGGTAAAATTAGGGGTTTAAAGTCTCGCTCGCCTAAGCATCACGTATTTCTACAATGACCTGTACAAAGTGCATTCTCAACTCCCTTGAGAGCAGACAAGGAGAGCTGCCGTTTAGGAACTAATGCTTTTCATTAACATTACAAGCTCGTCTTATGTGCCAGGTACCCGGTTTACTCCTGGTCGAAAGAGTGCAACGCAGTGCAAAGTATCTTGCCCAAGGTTACAATGGTTTTGCAATGACCGGCGACGGTGAGATTCGCATCTACGACCTATGGGTGCATAGTCCATCGCGGTAACCACTACGCCACCAGTACTACAATGTATAAGGACTGGTTGAATTTGTTTATGAATGAAAAGTAGTTGCATCTATGGGAAATGAGTAATCAACACAATTATTCTATAAGCTATAAATAGCGACTCTCTGATTGGCTGATAACGTCACTGACGACTGCATACTACGATCTAAAATAGACCGGGATTATACCGCCACTAACTTCTGCATTAATTATGGCGTTGTTATTTATTGCGAATAATATATGAAATTATATAATAAAACAGTATGTATGATGTGATATTGACTTACTATTGATACTTTGGTCAATATTTTCAAATTAACTCAATATCATATAATATACTTAAGAAATTAATGGTTATGGGGAATTTATATTACCATCTGGATTTTGATAAATTGAATGACGCCCGGTAGGGCGTCATGATAAATTTATCAAAATCCATATGGTAATATAAATTCCCCATAACAACCATCTGAATAGCATTCATTTCTTATACATTTACATTCCTCATTTGTTGTTTTTATAAGTAAAATATGCCTTTCAAGTTTGAATTTCCCGCTGTCTTTGAGAGCGTTACTAGGAAGGCGTAACTAAGGAAGCGGCTAACTGTGTCAAGAAGTAGTGCCATTATGCGAGACGTAATTTTACTAATGAGTTTTCAGAAATTTCGCATTATATTTTCAAGAAAATGTTTTCTCAATAAACGAGTCTTACGATGTTAAATATTTCTTCATTCATCTCCAATCGTCAATTTCTTCGCGTGCATGCATATCGATGGTGTTATGTGATTCGGTTTGAAAAATGGTTCGCCAGGTGATCGTAGTTTACAGGCGCCAGTCTCTCAAAAGTTAAACCTACAAGGTAAGTGATTGAATTCCATGGTGACAAAATCTTGTCATTGAGTGAAAAGTGCATTCAAATGATACCCCGAATCTCATCGGTGGGTTCTAAGGAAGATACGAGGAGACGAGACGTAAACATCGAAAGTTTCACCTTGTCCCAGATTCCGTCACACGCACATGCATTCGCGGCACTCGTGCACAGGAGCTCAAAGAAATTTTGTTACAACTTCTTAAACGCAGGGTTAAATGTAACATCTCCGAGTACATTGTTACAGGCGTTTGTAAGTACATACAGAAATCGAGTTTGTATCTGCACAGCATTGAATCAAACGTGGTTGTTTTGAAATTGAGATTTGTAATGATCCGTTTGATTTGATGTTTAAAGGACTGTTTTGACCTGGGGTGCGTTCAGGAACGTAGCCGCTCAATAGCGCTCACTAAATCTACGAAGCTGAACGGACCGCTCATTGAGCCGCTTCATGGAGCTATTGAGCCTAAAAATTCTATGCTCACTTTCGCTACGTGTCATGTCGTCTGCTATAGCATCGACGTCTAGTGTTTGACAAATGTATTAATCCTATAATTTTGATAAAATTTTCACCAGGATATCTTTATTTTTTGTGATTTTGCAGGTGAGTATAAGTATATGCGTGAATAATTTTCCATTTATCTGATTCTTTGATTTATTAGAAACAAGAATTAAGGCTCAAAGTTAGCGAAGCGTTCAGGCAGAGTTAGCCTCTCAATGATAGCCACTCATTGAGCGGCTATGTTCCTGAACGCACCCCTGGCCTGTGCAGTTAGAATATTCAGCGTCTTGGAATAAAACTTCTATACAGGGCTCATGCATAGCTAAAAGGAAGTTCGCCATTCAGGTTTTTCAAAACGCAGATAAAGAAAAATTATTTTCGATTTATGTTGTACTTTGATTTAGGAACAAGACCAAAATGAATACTGCACTACAACTTTTGACTTCTATTTGGTATTTCTTTGAAAAAATCTTTGTATTACACTTTATTTATCAATCATCAATGATCAGTTTAAAATGTTGATGCCTTAGCAACCGACACGGGGGCTGCAATTTTGTTTATAGATACGAACTTTTCGTATTACGACGCAAGCATTTTGATTGGTCCAGCAGATGGTTATATAATTTTGCAGATTGTAATTTATGGGCAAATATCAACCATCTGCTTAACATTGCAGCCTGAGGGGAGTAAAATTCAGAATGTAAATATAATTAGTTAAAAGTCCATAACTGTATAATATACAGCAATTGCTTTAAAAAATCCCTTTGAGAGCGAACTTATCCTTTGCTGACAGGAAAACAATGGCTACCCCTTGTCTACAATCAGAGACACATACCAGATACAGTATTGTCCAGAATACATGCAAGCGTTCCACCGACCAGACTTGGGTTTGCAAGCAACATTTTGACAATGCCATCTCCCATTTCAGAACCTTTAATATAATAGATGTTCATCAAATAATGTATTTCTGACAAACTGCTTACGACTGTTTAAAAGTGAATTTTCATGTTATCCTCTTAAGTCTCCCTTCAGACTTTTCAGGTGACAGTTTGGGTAAAGTTTACAATTTAAAAACCTGCATATCCCCCTAAAATTGTGCAGTAAAGTGCGATATTGTCATAGCGTGCTGCCATTTATCATTCCTTTGTCGATAACCTTTCGTTCGTATTTTTCATATAATTCACGTCTTGTTCTCAGCAACAATTACACAAAATGAAATTAATTTTTAAGGAAGCCAATACTCAAGGTCCCCTATGAAAATTAAATTTACAAACTCCTCCCTTCAAATGGACGACAGATATTGCCTTAAACTGATAGCTTTCGAGATCTCCGCAACCACTGCAACGAGCTACAGGAAAGCTTTTTTAAAACGATGTTTTAGGTCTTCTGCAAAATCTATGCTTTTCATCAAAATTGAAAAAGCAAGCACATAATGCCAACTGCCAGAATCTTTGGTTTTCGATCTTATACGTAGAATTGTCATGGGCATATTTAATTTGATTGGCTGGCGCATTTTAAAATTTCCTTCCTGAAATGCTGCATAGAATATCGTTATACACGAGCAATACATTTGAAGTACTTACCAACTGAAATTTGATCTGGGAAGTTTTCTATCCAGTATGGAATCATGAGTCCGAAAAGGATGGCTATCCCAATGATGGCAAGGTTTCTCGAGGAACTAAGCGATACAACTTGTAGATTAGATAGAATCACTCCGGCAAACATTCCATACATTACAATCAGTACGCCGCCCAGTACAGGGTACGGTATGGTCAGGAAAACGGCTGATATTTTCCCGATTACACCAAATATGACGAATATTATTCCTGCTGCTAAAAATACATCACGACTGGCAACCTATAGGAAATGACGCGATCATATAAGTATAGGTATCGAAAAGGAATATGAAGACAATGGGAAAAGGTAATGCAAAAAAGTGATAATTCCCTTTTACAGAAGGTGCCTATTGAGAGAAGGCATGTAATGCTAGTTTTATTTTTTGTACATTTTTTCAATGTCTATAACTATTTGTTCGTGTGGTAGTTGTATGTTTTGTTTTGCTAAGTTTATGAGTTGTTAGTAACAAGTCAGAGTTCACTATATCCAGCTTCTTGTTTATCTTTGGCTGACCACGCAAGTAACATTTTCTTTTTCAACATCGTAATATACAAATATATTTCCATCGCAGAGGAATCCCCATGTTTCGCGATTCATGGAATTTGCACGTGACCAGCCAGAATTATACTACCATGAACATCCAAAGTAAGACAGTCATTTCTTAAGTGTATCATCGATAGAATATAACCTTTAAATAGGTTCAACGTAGTCAGTTTCCGATTTTCTATACCATGACCATACTACGACATTATTTCTTTGTTTTTCTATTCATTTAATTCATTTTATTGACGCCAAGTACAATGAATTTCGATTTTACACGTGTACCCTGGATACTATTTCTATGCACGTGATTGCGCCCATAAAAAGGGGCCTTGTAGCTTTTTTGTTGTCTTTATAGGAATGACATTGTATTACCAATGAAAACACCGGTTTGACGTAATGACCTGCTAACAGACGGATTTTTTTTTACTCATTGTTGTTCAACAAATATACCGAGTTAGAATATTTGATCGAATGTGTGTAAACTGTATATATGTATAGTTATAAGAACCCTTTTTGTCATTGGCGATATCATGTATAAAGTGTTGACATTCATGTTTCAATTATACTATTATTACTGCAACTTTGACATATTTGGGATCTCATCTTTATCATATGAATCAAAACCATTTACCAAATAATGAGAATAGGACAACATTTTGGAAAAAAAGACGTCCTTCCTTCTGTGTGGCTTATACCGTGGCTTAAACCTTGGATATGATCCTGCTGTCACCAGACGGACAATTAGCCATCTACAGCCTTGTACCAGCGCATTCTAAGGAACTGCAATTTGACTGACTGTGACGACAGTACTTTATGACAGGCCCTGTCCAAACCTCTTTAGAGAAGATATGGTCCGGATCACCCGTCCTCTCTGAATGGCAGTCGGATTCCTCGGGTTATAACATACATGTACATGAGCTCGATACAGCCGACGGAGCACGGACTGTTTTCGTATGCCTTCTGTTTTTATATCCATTTACATATCCACCTGTGTGTTTCGTAGGCCCCTGCGTCATGCTTTTTTTTTGTATGGTAATCGTACATTGAGGAGGTTATTTTACACAACAATTGTGCGTTCTTCTAGACCTCTCGGTAATCAGAAAAGTGCGAGGGTTGTGCGCAGGTAATCCGGATAACTACACCGTGTGCTATTGGCGTGAAAGATAGCTGTCCTAAGTTGGCACAGATTGCCCATTTGTCTTGTTGGTTTATGTGTAGTCATTAAGTTTGTGTTTGATGTTTCTATTATGTGATTTGGTGTTCCTTGTCTCTTTCTGTGAGTGTCTGGTTTGTGTTTTTGCATTGGTTGTTTTGGGGTTTTGCTGTGGGCGCTGCAACCTTGTGTTGTTGGAGACACCCCTCTTTTCTTTTATCTTGAAATGACATTTACAGTAAATGCCAGGTGAAGCAACTTACCAACAGTTAATATGGTAAACCAAGGAGATCAGCGCATACGATAGAATTTCTATACCTTATTGCATCTGTTAAACTTTCATTCTCTTCACTTTCTTTCTATTATTTTACCCTTGTAACGCCAATTGCGCCTATGTTTCCACAGTAGGTTGTTGTTGCATGTCCACAACCGAGAAATCCAGACATTGTACTCATAAATCCCTCAATTGCTATTCCTCTGTTAACAGCATGGGATGGAGGAGGCGGAACTTCACAAATCTTTGCACATGCGTAATAATCCCCAACTGAATCCAAGATGGAGGTCAATGTTCCAATAAGGAAACCAACAAACACACTAATGCTGAATCTAATGGGCCCAAATTGCCCTGTTTGGAAATGACAAGTTGATTGTTTGCGCTTAAATGTGAAAGTTATACACAAGGAACAATCAACACAACTATCTGCTGTATTCATATAAAATAGTGTAATTATCCGGATGGTGTATATACAACCTAGCTACGTTTAGAATGAAACGCTAGGTATAACGTGCGTGTTTGGTCCATGCTGGAAATGTATCTGTGCTTAAATGATGTTATTGAATTTGAAGACGTTTAACATTTGTCTTGAGAATTAAGATGAAAAAATAAGAATAAAAACCTGGATATGGTATGTTGAACCAAGGTGCTTTTCCTAGGAACTCAGTTTTGGCATCTGTCCTGGCTAGATATTCTCTATGTGACTGATCGTCAGAGAAAATTCCGGCTGTCGTTAAAATACCACACACAGTCCAACCAAATAGAATAGCCAAAAGCAGCTGAAATATAAAGGGTGATATTTCATTGGATCATCAAACATGTTCATCGCACTCCTTCTTTCCACCTCTTTGTATGCTTTTCTAAAGGTTAATTTAAGAACAAAAATGATATGGTTAGGGACCCAAGATTTATAGAAAAACGAATCATTCTATTTAGGCTGATTGCCCATAGCTAAAGACTTTCTTGGCAAGTACATTAAACATCGCATAAGACTTTTTCCTGATTCCTTTTAATGTGTTATCTTTCAAGTTTCAAGATGTTATTTTTTATTTTGATCGTTTTTGGTGTGATCGTTTTCAATCCCTTTGAGAGGGATACTATTTATGTATACATGTACTTGTATGAGAATTCAGAGTCGCTTGAAATTGCATTATTTTTTCTTGACATCATATCTCCTCTTTCTTTAAAATTGTAAGGATTGACACTAATCTTCTCTGTCAACAATTTCACTACACCGTATGTTTACTTTTAAAAACCAACGTCTCATAAATGATACCTGACACAGAAGAAAAGAAAAGAATCGAAAAGGTATATATATGAAGAGTACAATTCTGAATAAGAGAAAAGAGTAGATCTCCACTGAGGCTCGGTTGCAGCATCCACAGTAAACTTCAAAACACCCAATGCAAAGAGCAGACATCCACAGAAAGAAACGCAAAAGGGACAAGGAACACCAACACACAACATAGAAACATGAAACATAAAAGACTACACATAAACAACGAGACCAATGGGCAACCGGTGCCGACTTAGGACATTAAGTTTATGACAAAGCATATTCCAATGACAGAAATGTAACCTCAACCCTGCAACGACATATCATTTTTTTTATTATAATCATTCTATCATGTTACCAAAAATATCAGTTTCTTTTGTTAGAAACAAAGCTTTTTTCATTTCAAGATGATGGAAATATTGTACCTACCGAAAAAACTTGATGAACTGGATAGTACAGTATATGAAATCCCCTTTTCCTTGTCCAGAATGGTATAGGACATTTGTGATGTGCGAGGTACAAAGATAAGATTATTGCAACAACAGCAACCCTGCAATTTAAGAATCTGGTCAGTTATCTTCAATTACCATCAATCAATATTCATGATCTGAAACATAAGTTTCTCCGAATTTTCTTTTCTGAAACACTCGTTTATCCGTTTTTGTCTTTTTTTTTGTGAAAATCTTATTTTAGTTTTATCAAGAATTTGCAAGCCAGCCAGTAGATTGTGATTTTTGGAATCTGAATCTGGGTTTTGTGTTTAATTTAATTCACTGATGAATGTTTTGTGCAGTTTCAATTTTTTGTCTGAAAGCATGTTCATTTGCAGCAGTTTTTTTTCTAGGTATGTGGATGATATTCTGATTATTGAAAATCCTGCTTTTTGACAAATTCCAAAATGAACCAAACATTCAATCCTTCATTTGTTTATGCTTGTTGGCATATATGATACAAATATATATATACAATGCACATCAAGGTGAACATATCAAACATTAATATAATACATGAATAATAAGCGAGAGAGTTACACTTATAATAATGATACACATTCAAATATAATATTATGATAGAAAAAAGAGGAACATATTTGAAACCTCGTATTAACTTAATTCGTATAATCGTTTCTTCTTTTTTTCCTGCTTAGAATAAACATCTACATAGAGGACGAAGATATGCGTCCTCTTGGATATTAGCTTGATACCACCAGAACGACACTGTGCATAGTTGATCTATTAGCATTCTCTTAAGAGTTTCATACTGACTAACTGTAACATCGAGGCTCCATGAAAACTGATCACCTGTGGCTAGCAATATACAATGTGCTTACAACTGCTACACCATAAAACAACCAGAGACAATTGTTCCCACAGTGCAAATGCTTACAGAGAATAGCTATTAAATGTCTTAAAATTCAATAGCATCATTTAAGAACAGATAATAATAGACAATGACACAATTACAAAGGCATTTTGTTGAGATATGAAAGGCAACACAAAAAATGAAGGAGGCCAGATTGTATTCCGTGGCATTCTACAATATTTTGAATAACAAATAATAAGCTTGTCCGTATAACGTGCTCATAGCAATGTCTCTTTTCGAAATTCACAGATATCTTCTAAGGAATACAGATATTGTATTAACATGAACCTTCTCACTGTAAGGTGTCATCACAAAGTACAGTACAAACCAAACATGAACCCAAGGAAATATAAAAAAAATTACATAATATTCTATGGGTATTCAAAGTAATGGGTACACAGAAAATGCACACCAGTGCTCTACTAGCACCCGAGTAATACGATCGATTTTCAGATGTGAAGAAGGATTTTAAAAGGTTCCGTCTTTTTTCATGAGATTTTTAAAGAACCCGTCATGAAGTCCCATCGTCACGGATAGTCAGTGTGTTTTGCTGCAAAATTCAGAACTAAACATTTTTTTCGATGACATCATAATAATATCCGCGGTATTAAAGGTAAGAAGAAAGGTACTCACGAAAGAGAAATTCCCCAATGCACCATAGCAAATTTAGTAGTAGCACGGGTGATATAGATAATTATCAAAAATATTGTAGGTACTATGGTTATTGGTCCTATGAACCTGAGAATCACTCCCACCAGACCTGTGAAACCAAGAAGGAACTGGCAAAGACCAGCAGCTATAAGGCTTCCCTGTAACTGTATTGAGATATACTTCCTTAGAACATCTTATTAAGATGCAAACATTACCTTGATTTGTGCATTGAGATTTTGCCATTTCTTTTCGTTTTAGATTTTAACAAAGATTTTTATAGAGTCCATATTGTATCATATATAGATCTACATGAACTGTATGCTCAAAATAATAGAAAAAAGTGGAGTACATGTAAATGAATACTACTACCTCTCTCAACATGTTCAGGCTATGCTCCATTTGATGTCCAAAGAGCGCAATATCAGCAGAAGATGAATTTGTATTTTCAGTAACATTTAATGCTGAAAATGAAAACCATCAATGTACTCTTGAAGTAAGTTTAATGTCTTCGTTTTTATGTGTTACTCTTAATGTTTCATATTTGCCTGTCTCAGGACGGATGACTGTATTATTTCATTAAAATTCGAAAACTAATTTGTGACTCGCTTTTGAGGTCTTTTCTATACAGTTATTTAAATGCAAAATTGGGATTTCTGTTTTTTTTTCTTAAGATTGCTGCCCCAAAAGGGGTTTTTCATTTAATATGTTTTTTTTCATTTGCAGAAAAGAAGAGGGATGTTCATTTGTAACATTTTCAACTTCTCCCCTGAAATTGTTCATATGTTTTTTTATGTTTATTTTAAGAAATGTAACTGTCAAAGACTATTATAAAAACTCAACACTTGGATTTTTAATGAATTTTTAAAACATTGTATATACATGTAGGTATGTTTTCTGTGCCCAAATAGACACAATGGTAGTGGGTCCTAATCCGGGGATGACCATTTTTTCTTTTGTTTTCCTTTTTATTTTCTGAGCTTTTAATGCATTTTTAAGTTATCATGATAATCTTAATTTCATTTCTGTGACATGGTGATACATGCAAGATGGAGATGCTGACTCTTCCTTTTTTGCTTTTTCCATTTATTTTTTCCTCTTCAGATAAAATTGATATACCGTTAGTGATATTCCAGTAGAATTTAATAAATGAATGCTTTTATGTATGTTTTTTTAAATGAAGAATTTGAAACTTTGAATTTATATAATAATTCTTTATGGCAGAAAAATCTGGAATCGAACCGTGAGATTTTGAACCGAGGTTAATTTTTCGGTTAATCGTTACAGCCCTAATGGCGAGCTATGTCATCTATGGTTACCCCATGTTTCAGATTTAAATAACATTCGCTCCAAGGTGTCCTCCGATGTGATCCCTAGGGTTCTTGTTTACACTCAAATCAAGATTTTTACATAGACATTGGCATCTGTTTAAAGCAGCACGTTCCGCCTTCGGGTTGTAAAAGGATTGATACTTGTAATATATATTTATTAACATAGATTGTCCCATATTATGGTCATTCATCGGTGTAACAAGTATTAAATCCGATACTTCCAACCTTCGAGAGATACAAGCGCTCTAAGTCTGACTTGTAGCCACGTCTCCTCATGCATATTAATGAGCAGAAGAGCTCCGAGGAACCAAGTGATTAGATGTAGGTACCGATCTAGGAGGTTAAACTTCGATGATAATTCTAAACAAGGAGAGGTGAAATAGACTTCGCGTGTTTCTTTCACACAGCATATCAAACAGTAATAGAACAGAGTTCCATCAATCCATATGGTCTCTTATGTATTCTTTCCGTTTTGCTTTTTCACAATCTGTCTCCTCCTTTTCTTTTTTCTCTATCAGACTTTGAGTATCTGTACGTTTTTCCATATTTTCCGTAGAGGGTGCATGTTGTTCGCCATGTTTGTTTTGATTTGTACAACATGACGAGCCGAATCGCGCATGCTCCAGGGCTGGTCTATCCCAAACATGGACAATTTGTGTGGCGCCACAAAAATACGTCTTTAAATTCATTTATTGTGATAACTTTGAGGACCTTTGGTTCAAAATAGTGGTATTAACGGACAGTTCATAACTTTTTCTACCATCCAGGAGAAATAGAGATATGCCCAATTTCTTTTTATTAAGCATATGTTCACCTGCTGACGGAACGTTCTGCTTTATATACATATCAAGAATGATTAAACACAGAAGTTTTAGAACATAAATCAATAGTTATTAAACATACATCATATATTTTTTTCATTTAAGTTACATTTGATGTCCTTAACAAACATTAACATTACACGGTTTTTTAAAGATTTAAAATGGATTTAAAAATCCCCTTTTCCATCTGTTTTATAAAACAAATCTCCAAAAATGATCGACGATGAAACAAGACGTCATCCAAGGTTTTCTATTCATTTTCATAGAATATTTCTAAGAAAATGAAGATATATATTTATATAGTTTACCAAGGCTTTGTGGTATTGTGCATCGGTCTTTTTCTATCGCCTGTATAACCAATAACGGAATGAGGAATTCTGCGGCTGACCCTTGGAATAAGGGTAATCTGAAATATATAGAGGATATAAGAATTCATAATTATATTATTAAAAATTATATTATTATAGAGAAGCATAGGATAATGATGACATTTAATTTACCTGATCCCAAATAAATTCATAATGATAGTTGTCAGACCATTCATAAAGAAATTGGAACTGAGTAGTGTCGATTTGATCTCCGCATTCTGATCGGCACATACAACATCAGCCACTAAGAACGACACTGCCAAGGAACTGGACAATGCTAAAAGGGTGTGCTGTAAAAGACCGAAAGCGGTAACAAAAATACATATATTAAGAATGCTAAAGCAGTTCAAAGTTCGCCTTCAAAGGACTGAGGAAAGAATATATATATTGACAGTTTCTGTCACAGTAGAATACACAAATAAAACACAATAGTTCAACCGCGAGGGGTTTGACAGTAAGTGTTTTGAATATACTTCCCTGGCGTTGTCGCCATGGCACTTTCTATATAGACATAACGTCAGGCAGTGCATGAATTTTATATATTTCATTTCCGGGTGCGGCTAGCCAACAGGGGATGCTTACTCCTCCCGGGCACCTGATCCCACCTCTAGCTTGTTAGGGGTCCGTCGATGTTTTATTTTCTGCTCTATTGTGAGTGCTGTTGAGATTATCGTCAGGATCTTCTTTAACTCATATGGATCCAAAATATTTGGCCCTGTGCATGTATTCGCTATACAACACCGTTATGGTTATGTTTACTTAGGCTTGGAGTCGAAGTTCCTTTTAAGATTTCGATATCATTCGCCATCGTAACTGTTAATATAAATATAAAACACTTGTGAAAGAAAGGAATGGATCTCCGACAACACCCGGTTGCAGCACCCACAACATAGAAAGGAGGGAATCTCTAACCAGACTAGCTTTCAGTACCTACAGCAATGCACGAAAACATCCGATGCGAAGACACAGAATAGACAAGCTCAGCAAGAGACGTAAAAAGAAATGCATACGACATAGAAACATTAAACAGAAAAGACTGCAGATGAACCAACGAGACCAAATGGGCAATCGCGACCTACTTAGAAACGGCCATCTGCCATGCAAGTAGAAAATCAAGTGATTATCTGGATTACGTGCACAATACCTCCCACTTTTCCGGTTATACAAAGGTCTCAAAGAACGCACAATTGTAGAGTAAGATAAGCTCCTCACTGTTAGATAACCACACAGACAAGACAGCCAAGACAGCAACACGCAGGGGCCCAAACAACACAGATGAATATATAAATGGTTATGAAAAAGGGGCCGACGTAAGACAGTCCGTGCTCTGACGGTTGTAGCGAGCTTATGCATGTTACCATGCGAGGAGTCCGACCTACATTCAGAGAGGCAGGTGGGCGGGACCACAATTTACATTCAGTCAAAGGTCAAGTCTTTAAAAGAATGTGCTGGTATAAGGTTGTAGATTGGTCAAGTACCATAAACATATATATATAGTATGAAAGTAGACCATTTTATTAGTATATACCTGCAGACCGGAGATAAGTGTCAGAGATAAAGGAGGATGATCCACCACATTGTACAGTAATTTTGTGCTATCAAGATCCCCAATTATTACTTCAGGCTGATCACTTTCATGATTTGGAAAATTCAGACATTCTGTTGACTCCAATTTGATGTTCTTTTCCTGATTTTCATCTTGGTTGTCTCCTTCCATATCACTATTCAGTAATCCATTGTGTTCCTTTTTCCAATTCTGCTCATCTGGAACATTATCTAATCTCCCATTATTGAATGACTTCATTTTGACATCTTTTTTTTTGAAGATAAAAAATTTAAGAAAGATGAATGCGTTTAATATTATGTTATGATAACACGTGATTGTGCATTCGACAAAAAGCTTTTCTTGAATACTCATTCCTACATTATTCTATTACCTAGACATTTATTCAAAGTCATGTATCTTTTATAATAATACTACATTAAACATTTGGTTTTATAACATTACCTTGTCTTACTTTTAAAAAAGTATGAGATAAAGAATGTTCCAACGTGAAGTGGAAAACAGGTCATTGTCACAAAAGCCGAACTATTCTTTCGTACTAAGGTACCTTAGTCCCGTGCATAGAAAGGTACTCCTCGATTTTAATTGGTGCATAGAAAAAATTTCATAATCTAATCATGAAAAATAGATACTTTGTACCTGCTTTTATTTCTCATTCTCGAGGTATATACAGTAATATAAAAGACCAAATGGAAAATCCGGGTCGTCGATATGCAGGTCCCCTTTACGCAATATATCATTTAAGGTTAATTAAAAAGGCCCCGACCACCTGTCCTCTCTGAATGTCAGTCAGACTCCTCGGGTGATTACATACATGAGCTCGCTACAGCCGGCAGAGCACGAACTGTATTACGCATGCCCTCTTTTTATATCAATTTACATATTCATCTGTGTCTCCGGGGCCTCTGCGTTTCGCGGTCTTGTTTGTGTGATGTCATCTTACAGTGAGGAGGTTGTTTTACACCACGATTGTACGTTCTTCGAGACCTCTGGGTAATTGGAGAAGTGAGAGGGTTGTGCGCACGTAATCCAGGATAACCACACCATTTGCTACTTGCGTGACAGATGGCCGTCCAAAGTCGGCACCGGTTGCCCATTGGTCTCGTCGGTTTATGTGTAGTCTTTTGTGTTTGATGTTTACATGTCGTGTGTCTCTTTTCCGTCTCGTGCTGTACTCGTCTTTTGTGTTTTTGCATCGGGTGTTTTACTGTTGATGCTGCAACGGGGTCTTGTTGGAGATCTTCTCCCTTCTTTTTGTGTTCATTGCTCTCTGAAAAGAAAGATGACGTGACTGCTAAGACTCTAACTTAAGTATACATGATGAAATAAACTTTGCATCTAATATGTGTCAATGTGTACCTTCTGCGCCCCTAATTCCGTATTACTATTCATCAAGGGGACCAGCAACTCGCCAATCTAATTGTTCCCTTGTTCTCTATAAATGTATTGCATATATTACGAGAACAGGAAACAAAAGAATCTTCCATTTCTTCCTCAAAATTAAGATAACGAATTCAAGTTTTGAAAAAAGTGTCCATTAGAGATTATTGGATTAAAAAAAATCAGACACATATCTGCGACGAGGCGTTCCTTGTTTACGAGAACGGTACCTTGATATCAAAGAACGGTACATGGATGGCCGAGATCTTTTCGTCTTTGATATGAAACAAAGAACTTGAATTAAAAGTCTGGGGCGCCTTAGTTATTTCTGCTGACAAATGAAGAAAATAAATGTTAATATTCTTCATCATTTTGACATATTTGAATCATGTTTGTTTCAACTAACCACTCATCACGATTGATTGAAGCAATTATACTATTTTTAGACTAATAAATGCTTTAATTTCTGTTCTTCGATTGATAAGGAACTGCGTTCCGCTGACTTTGTTGTTTCAGATACCATTCTTCTTATCGAAAACTTGGTCATGAAATACATTGAATTGAATAAGATATCTGCATTTGACCACCAGTACTTGCTTGTTTGTGATACATTAAAATGGAAAGGACTTTTGTTTAAACTTCAATGGGAGGGTTGCTTGCACGTAATCCGGATAGTCACTCCTTTTTGAATGTATTTAGCAAATGGCTGATGTATACTTGTGTTCATCCTTTGTTTGGTTTGTATTTAAGTTTTTCCTCATGTTGAAAATAATTGCTCTTGTTCATCTCATTTTTATGGGATTAATCTTAAAAAAACTTTTTCTGTGGTGTATATGTTTCGTGTCAGTCCTGTACGTTTGTGTCCAGCTGTTTCAAGTTGCATATTGTCTTGCTGGATGAATGTACCTGACCTTTATACTGCATATAAAATGATGCCACAAAAGACAATTTAGTGTATTGTCCTATATGAACATCCTACATTCCTTTATTAACAATGCTAAATGACCTACTCGAAGATAATAAAAGCAAAGAAGTTATTCAAAGACATAAAGAATTCTTTTGATTTCAGATGAAAAAAATCAATCTGGGTATGACAATTCAAAGTTTTTAAAATATATTTATTCTACATACATTTCACATTATTCCTAAATATCCATATGTGAAAATAGGTTTCAAAATACAAACACTTTTAATGAAGAAAAAGTAACATATACTCCTTAATCACTATATGAAGGTGCTCAAGGTCATGAACATTTATGAAGAAGGAAGCAAAATAATTATGACTTCTTAATGCCTTTCCTCGGTATGATAGGAAGATTATTTATTAAAGGAATCTTGATGATCCAGTTGTACAACAGAGGTTGATACACCTCGTATCCCACAGAATATTCTCGTTTATTGTCTCTAGTATCGTCAATCTGTGTTTTCCAGGCTGATATACCACGTTCATCATCACTACCTGTGGAAGGAAAACACCATCATGTTTTATTATTCAGCAATAGAAAAGTACTTTTACGTTTTGCCATTAGAAAAAAAGATGAAATAGGTGATAATTGGGAAGGAACATTTGAATTTTAAAATAATAGAACACTCATACCTGATACAGTATTGTCCAGAATACATGCTAGCATTCCGCCGACTACACTTGGGTTTGCAAGTAACATTTTTAAAACGCCATCCCCTACAGGAGAACCTAGAATAGAACCGAAATATCAAATTATGGACAGTTACAATATGTTCATGTACCAATAACGTATTCACTATCTTAATGGCCATTGTACATTCGTTTTGGCCGCTTCTACGAGTTTGAATATTTCATATGCATGACACATTTATGACTCACTCATTGATATATTACATGCTTATGAAATTTCAAAGCTGTATATTAAAAAGAAATAATTTTTTTTTATATTTACAAAAGAAGGGAGGAGATCTCCAACAAGACCCCGTTGCAGCATCAACAGCAAAACACCAAAACACCCGATGCAAAAACACAAAAGACTAGTACAACACGAGGTGGAAAAGAGACACACGACATGTAAACATCAAACACAAAAGACTACACATAAACCGACGAGACCAATGGGCAACCGGTGCCGACTTTGGATGGTCATTTGTCACGCAAGTAGCAAATGGTGTGGTTATCCTGGAATTATGTGCGCACAACCCTCTCACTTCTCGAATTACCCAGAGGTCTCGAAGAACGTACAATTGTGGTGTAAAACAACCTCCTCACTGTAAGATGACATCACATAAACAAGACCGCGAAACGTAGAGGCCCCAGAGACACAGATGAATATGTAAATGGATATAAAAAGAGGGCATGCGTAATACAGTCCGTGCTCTGCCGGCTGTAGCGAGCTCATGTATGTAATCACCTGAGGAGTCCGACTGACATTCAGAGAGGACAGGTGGTCGGGGCCCTGTCTTCTCTAAAGAGGTTTGGACAGGGCCCGTCATGGAGTCCCGTCGTCACAGTCAGTCAGAGTGCAAGTCTCAAGGATGCGCTTGTACAAGACTGTAGATTGGTCAAGTACCAAGCCTAGTGTCCGTCTGGTGACATTAGGATCATATCCACGGTATAAAAGGCGTTTGATGATTCTGACGCATTTTCGATGGTTATGCTGCCTACCTTTGATCCTTTTTATTTTGTTTATCATATCACCATAAAAGACAGGTTGTGTAATACCGTTAGTAATGTACTCTGTTGCATATATAGATCCGAATTTTAAAAGAAGTTGACTGTGATTTTTGTAAAATTTCCAGAAAGTCTTAACTAGTTTATAAAAGCGGAAACCTTGACCTAAAAGTTTTTTGGTAATTTGTATATTTCTACTGTGAAAATCCAAAAAATCAGTACATGCTCTAGCGTACCGGATGAGCTGTGATATGTAAATGCCGTATGACGGTAATCTTGGAACATCACCGTCAAGCCAGGGGAAATTTACTATGTTGAATCCAAAATCATCCCTTTTGTCATTTACACTTTTATCACATGATACACCCGTTATGCAGTTTCATAAAGCCATTTCATAAATATATGATATGATAACACGTTACATATCGCTCTGCTTGAATGCGATTGGTCAAGGTTGGAACCTAATCACATAAACCTTGACAAATGTGACCTTTCAAATATCGGTCAACTGTTAAATTCAGACCCAGAGTCAATATCAATGATTAAAATTGTTGTTGTTATATAATTCTTGCATTAAAATACTATTCAAATTTGAAATACTTTTCTCTTACGCACAGAATATCGAATACGATGGGGACACTACTTCTCATGGCCACGGCTCCCAATGTTATTGTCATTTAAATTTTTTTGAACTTTGCTATTTAAATATTCAAGCCATGGATAATTCGTTACTGCACTGAAGAATCACGAATTTCACTTTTTATAGTTCGTTTCAAAGTTTATCGTTGCGGTTCGTTTACCCCGCTTCGATTGAATACTGAGCCACGGCTCCCAATGTTATTGTCATTTAAATTTTTTTGAACTTTGCTATTTAAATATTCAAGCCATGGATAATTCGTTACTGCACTGAAGAATCACGAATTTCACTTTTTATAGTTCGTTTCAAAGTTTATCGTTGCGGTTCGTTTACCCCGCTTCGATTGAATACTGAGCGATTCTATACATTATCAATTTTGCATACATTTGTACCCATAAGATTTTAATTTTATATTTCGCGATAACAACAGGAAAACACTGATAATTTCTAATACATTAGCCCCCATCCGATTCAATAGCGCGGGGAGGGGGGGGGGTACACACGGCGGCACCTACATCTAAATTTCTCTAACAAGTTTACTGTTTCTATCCTGATTTTTGCCTACCAATCCACTGGCATGCCCCCCCCCCCCCTCTCCACTAAAGTCGTCAAAATAAGCAAACACCACGACTCAACCTTTATTTTTATTTTTATTTTTTTACCGGTCTGTTTCTGATATATATTAAAGTAATTGATAATTGAAAAATTTCGCTGGCTCACTATATACATTACATATCATGTGAGATAATTTTCCGCTGGGGAGTGGAGTTCCCCAAAGAACCTGCTACAGGACTTTGAGGTATTTCACGCCCCCTCTCTCAAATCCTGTAATCTACAAAATTGTCTCGACCAAAAGGAATGATTTTCTGATTTTTCCAAAATTTTGATAAATTTCAATATATTAAATGAATCCCCCAACCACAGCAAACTAACATATTTTTTTCATCTCATAGAATCACGATACTTTATATAAATAAATGTAATTTCATTAGATTCTGACCGTTTTAACAAATACATGTACAATAACGGAATTGTTTTTCCCTCTCACTCATACGAAGTGTATACATTTTATGTATATGCATTCATCTTCAGGCGCTTAGCTAGAGTACTTATCAAGTGTAAGCAGCCTCAAGTGGGTCTAGGTAGAAGCCCTTGTGGATATTCAAGGGGCAAAGTATCAGAATCTAATGAATTTTGCTCATTTACAGGGCAGTTTTCTACGTCGATGTTTCTTTCATTCTTTTTTTTTTTTTGCAAAACGACGTGGAAGCAAATGCGTTCTAACGGTACGCCTGGTTATGCGCATGGTTTTCTCTCTCTTGTCCATGCTTGTAAACATGTGCAACCATTTGGTTTTTAGGGAGGTTTTTTTTTGTAAATCCAGCTCGGAATATTTTGCAAAAATATTCTTCAGCATGACTGGCAGAAAAATCAAGCATTCACTGAGGAATGAAAGGAAAAACATCTTTCTCCAGCACCTAAAGCATTAGACGTGAAAATAGACTATCTCAGACATTTCACAACTGCCAATGATTCAGTTTTGTCAGGATTCTCTGATACTTCATGTTTCAAATTCTTCAATATATATATACATCACTCTCCAAGTTCAGATTCTTTAATTCAACGAAAAGAAGGTCAAACGTGTAGTTCAAGGTCACATATTGAATCAAAATCTATCTTGAGTAATTTCTTGACACAATCTGACAATGCACATATATACCATATCATCTATCTATCATTTGCCAGACCAGTGTTGTAGCAAATCCGAAGTATTAGGAAAGTAGGTCAATTGTATACATGAACATGTAGGTCAAGGCTATTAGATATTCTTACACAAATGTATACTGTGTAGCAGAGTAATGAACTTAAAATATCAATGTTTTTATTCATGATTACCAGTATGGGGTAAGACACTCTAAACAGTATTGATGAAAGGATGATCAACCAAGTTTGCTATGCTTAACAAGAGAAAATTCATTATTTCATATATGACAATGTTCTCACTAGATTTCTTCATCACAGTGTTCTACGAATATTTGTGTTCTAGTCTCAAGAAGAATACAAGTATCAGTTATAAGATTTATTAAGTTTAATTGTAAATTTTATTCAAACTCTGAAAGAAGAATCATTATAACTGCAATATATATATAAATGTAATAGTACCGGTATCATCAATTTACAACATAATATTTTTGTACTTGTGAAAGGATATTTTTCTTTCTCTATAATTTATCATAGTATTTCTTTTCGAAATTAATATTTTATATGAGTTTACATGTCTAGTCTATATCAGGGAAGTATTTAACTTTATATACAATGTACATCCCTGTCTATACTGGTATGTACCTAGAATTTAAAGTCATAAATTGTTGCTATGAAAATAATGAAATAAATTAAAAAAAATTCCCCATTCAACAGGTGCAGGTCTATTCTCAAGTAAAAAGTTTTCAATGCATTTATAACCTAGTACATACATGTACATGTACCGGTAAGCACATGAAAGTAAACACAAAACATGTTCCAAATTCAAATGTTCTAGACATCAAACAGTGATTTCTATAGTGTCTATAGTAAAACTTAAGGACGAGGTAGATGTTCAATCTGATACCAAGAAATGAGGAATGAGAAATGAGCCATCATGTATGTACAGAAGATGCTGTCAGTCTCACTCTGAAAGTAAAAGATATAATGAATTAATATCTTCATTTTGATATCAGATAAGCTCTAAAATGAATGAATTTTGCATACATTTATCATTATGATGTACATGTATATAAAATTACATGACATGTAAATTTTCTGTAGTAGTACTAACATACAAATATAATTACAGGGCTTTCAATCGGTCATTCTCAAATTATGCAAAACAGTATAATTTTCCCTATTTATTGACCAATTTTACCTCATAGAAAATTCTTAGAAAAAAAAGGAAGTAAAAAATGCTAAATTTAAAATAGCAATCCAAGGAATGCTTGTGTCGCCTGCGAAGTGGTTTGATTATTATTCTAGAAAGTGGATCAAAATTATTGGTATCAATAGAAAAGTCTTTTCAAATGAAATTCATTTGAAATATCAGACCTCTTAATTACAAATTAAAAGATATGGTCATTCTCAAATTTTCAGAAAAGAGTGTCAATCATCTAGGTCAAGGTCACTACGTAAGAATTGGTAACAAAAAGGTCTCATCATAAGGAATATTAAAGACCTATCACCTACCAATTAAAAGATATATACAACCTTAGAAAAGTAGGTTAAATATCTAGGTCAAGGTCAAAAGGTAAAAAATTATGGTATGTGTAGAATGGCATTGTTTAAAGGAAAATACATGTAAAATATCAAAGCCCTATCACCTACCAATCAAAAGATATAGCCAATATTACTTTTCTTAAAAGGTAGATCAAATATCTAGGTCAAGGTCAAATATTATGGTCTGTGTAGAAAGGTCTTGTCACAAGGAATACTCATGTGAAATACCAAAGCCCTATCACTTACCAATTAAAAGATATATCCATTCTTAATTTTTTTTGAAAAATAGGTCAAATATGTAGGTCAAGGTCAATAGGTCAAAAACCATGGTATGTGTAGGAAGGTCTTGTCACAAGGAATACACATGTGAAATATTAAAGCCCTATCACTTACTAATCAAAAGATATAGCGAATCTTATCTTTTTAATCAAAAGTAGGTCAAATATCTAGGTCAAGGTCACAATGTCAAAAATTATGGTATGTGTAGAAAGGTCTTGCCACAAGGATTGCACATGTGAAATATCAAAGTCCGAACACTTACCAATCAAAAGATATATCCATTCTTAATTTTTTGGAAAAGTAGTTCAAATTTGTAGGTCAAGGTCACTAGGTCAAAAATTATGGTATGTGTAAGAAGGTCTTGTCACAAGGAATACACATGTGAAATATCAAAGCCCTATCACTTACCAATCAAAAGTTATGGGCTGTGTCACCCAAAGTGTGACAGACAGACAGACTGACAGACGGACGGACAGACGGACAACGGACAAAGTGATCCCTAAGTGTCGCTATGCTTCGCAGGCGACACAAAAATGAAAAGGCATCCTAATCTATCATATTCAATTTTGAAGAAAATATTGCCAATTTTCCCAATATGAAAGGTCCAATCCAAACCAGAAGTCTCTGACGAGACTGTAGCTCCCCTGGTTGTTTTTTAATTCACTTAATGACAAGTGAATTCTAATATGGCCACATCCATTTTCTTAGTCACTGGGGGCCAGGAACTCAAACAAAATATCAGGTGCACTACTTGAACACAGACTCATCGTATTGCAAAAAGAATCAAGTCTCCATCATTTATAGTGTCAGAGAAGTTGCGAATACAAGATTACATAGAGTCATACATGAGAAAATGACCACATCCATTTTCTAAGACCCTGGGGGTCAGGGGCTCAAACAAAATGTCAGGTGCACACTGCACAACTAGACCACTGACCAAGTCTCATGCAAAAAGAGTTACATTTCTGTCTCTTATAATTTCAGAGGAGTTGCAAGCACAAGAATTGTTTACGGACGGACGGACAGACGCTGGACAAGGGGGTACCGCATAAGCTCGACTATGACCAGTATCTCCAGCTAAAATTGTGTGTCACGTGTAAGAGCCCTACTTTATGTCAAGGCTTAGGACTAAGAAAAATTAAACCCATGTTTTTTTGTGGAATATGAATACCCTTATTGTCAGATATAATGTAGAAAAGTATTTCATACTCCAAGGTCAAGGACTCAAGGTAAAAATTCAGGTATTGATGTGAAGGCCTTACCACAAGGGATACACATGTAAAATATGATAGCCCTATCACTTGCAATTTATGTTATGACCAAGGGCAAGGTTAACATGGTTAAAGTTATTCAAAAATTGATCAGTATCCAAGGTCAAGGTCACAAGGTCAAAATTTTGGTATTAATAGGAAGACCTTATCAAAAGGAATACATATAAGAAATATGAAAGCCCTATCACTTAAAAGCATAATGTTACTTTAGAAAAATAATAGTGAAGTAGGTCAATCTCCAAGTTCAAGGTCACAAAGACAACAATTTGGTATCATTGGAAATTGTCACGAGGAAAGCACAGGTCTATATTTCACTCAACATTCAAAAGTTATGGCCATGGTGTAAGATTTTAAAAAGTAGGTCATTTTTCCAAGGTCAAGGTCGCCAGGACACAAATTTTGGTATGCATGAGAAGGTCTTGTTTCAAACAATACATGTACACATGAAATATGAAAGCATGTAACTCATTTAAAAGTATTATCCATTTAAGGTGAATCACAAGGGATACACATGTAAAATATGAAATAAATACAATGTCATTTGTACTTGTATTATCAGATTTACAAAATTATTATAACATGTATATTAGTATACATGTATATGTACAACTTACCCTTCAGTGCTATATCAGCAATGAGCATGTTTACTGCAAGAGGCTGTGATACAGTTCCATCTGTCGATCTCACAATTCTTCTATTGATGATGAATTCCTCTACATTATAACACAAATTCTCATTTCATACTGGATCACAGTTTCACAAGGAATATGTGGTCGATGTACACATTGAATATGTTTTTCGTGTACATGTAGAAATATGCACTTGAACAATTTTCTTCATTCTCCTTTCACAAGTGAATTATTTTCACACCATGGTGGCCAACATCATATATGGTAGTACAATTGCAATATCATATTCCACAGTATTTCTTCAACTTTACAAGTCAGTACTAGTAGCACTATAAGCATTCCACTATTCTGATGCACTTTCTTTCATTGGATCTGATGCACACATGCGCATGAAGACTTTCTCAGAGTATATTCCTTCTTTTGTCTGGCAGTTAAGGTTATGTTACTGTAAAGAATAAATAAAATATTCAATTGATTTGAAATTCATCCCCTTTAAATAATTTTAAACCCATTCAAATACTTTTTCACCAACACTACAGCACTAGGCTACAGAACTGATATTTGATACTGATTATAACTAACACTGACATCAAATTCATTCAAATTCATGGTGTGCACTTAAATTTAGAAGTTCATGAAGATGTAATGAAAGACAGAAATGGCTTTAAAGAACAAACATTTGTGAGATATTCGCTTACAGCGATAATTAATCATGAAACTCATTAACTCGAAAACATGGAGCACTCCCTGGTCGAGTATTTCTGATAAGAAGAAGAATTTAAAATCCCATCATATGTGTTCCACGTGATACATAAATCAATTTAAAAACATACCTTAAGATGAGCCATGTGTCTGCACTCTTGAACAGTTGGTTTACTTGCATGAAAGAAGCATTTCTACGTGTTCAAATTTCGAACGGAAGTCCACGAGAGAAAATTTTAGACGAGACTACTATAAAATTAGAATAGGAACGGACTTTCTTTTCCGTCGTGTGTAAGGTAAAATCTTGACTCGAGATTCTTCCGATTTTATGCATATAATTTGCATAATAAGGTTCGGAGCCGTGTGAGCGATTCTATACATTATCAATTTTGCATACATTTGTACCCATAAGATTTTAATTTTATATTTCGCGATAACAACAGGAAAACACTGATAATTTCTAATACATTAGCCCCCATCCGATTCAATAGCGCGGGGAGGGGGGTGGGGTACACACGGCGGCACCTACATCTAAATTTCTCTAACAAGTTTACTGTTTCTATCCTGATTTTTGCCTACCAATCCACTGGCATGCCCCCCCCCCTCTCCACTAAAGTCGTCAAAATAAGCAAACACCACGACTCAACCTTTATTTTTATTTTTATTTTTTTACCGGTCTGTTTCTGATATATATTAAAGTAATTGATAATTGAAAAATTTCGCTGGCTCACTATATACATTACATATCATGTGAGATAATTTTCCGCTGGGGAGTGGAGTTCCCCAAAGAACCTGCTACAGGACTTTGAGGTATTCCACGCCCCCTCTCTCAAATCCTGTAATCTACAAAATTGTCTCGACCAAAAGGAATGATATTCTGATTTTTCCAAAATTTTGATAAATTTCAATATATTAAATGAATCCCCCAACCACAGCAAACTAACATATTTTTTTCATCTCATAGAATCACGATACTTTATATAAATAAATGTAATTTCATTAGATTCTGACCGTTTTAACAAATACATGTACAATAACGGAATTGTTTTTCCCTCTCACTCATACGAAGTGTATACATTTTATGTATATGCATTCATCTTCAGGCGCTTAGCTAGAGTACTTATCAAGTGTAAGCAGCCTCAAGTGGGTCTAGGTAGAAGCCCTTGTGGATATTCAAGGGGCAAAGTATCAGAATCTAATGAATTTTGCTCATTTACAGGGCAGTTTTCTACGTCGATGTTTCTTTCATTCTTTTTTTTTGCAAAACGACGTGGAAGCAACTGCGTTCTAACGGTACGCCTGGTTATGCGCATGGTTTTCTCTCTCTTGTCCATGCTTGTAAACATGTGCAACCATTTGGTTTTTAGGGAGGGTTTTTTTGTAAATCCAGCTCGGAATATTTTGCAAAAATATTCTTCAGCATGACTGGCAGAAAAATCAAGCATTCACTGAGGAATGAAAGGAAAAACATCTTTCTCCAGCACCTAAAGCATTAGACGTGAAAATAGACTATCTCAGACATTTCACAACTGCCAATGATTCAGTTTTGTCAGGATTCTCTGATACTTCATGTTTCAAATTCTTCAATATATATATACATCACTCTCAAAGTTCAGATTCTTTAATTCAACGAAAAGAAGGTCAAACGTGTAGTTCAAGGTCACATATTGAATCAAAATCTATCTTGAGTAATTTCTTGACACAATCTGACAATGCACATATATACCATATCATCTATCTATCATTTGTCAGACCAGTGTTGTAGCAAATCCGAAGTATTAGGAAAGTAGGTCAATTGTATACATGAACATGTAGGTCAAGGCTATTAGATATTCTTACACAAATGTATACTGTGTAGCAGAGTAATGAACTTAAAATATCAATGTTTTTATTCATGATTACCAGTATGGGGTAAGACACTCTAAACAGTATTGATGAAAGGATGATCAACCAAGTTTGCTATGCTTAACAAGAGAAAATTCATTATTTCATATATGACAATGTTCTCACTAGATTTCTTCATCACAGTGTTCTAAGAATATTTGTGTTCTAGTCTCAAGAAGAATACAAGTATCAGTTATAAGATTTATTAAGTTTAATTGTAAATTTTATTCCAACTCTGAAAGAAGAATCATTATAACTGCAATATATATATAAATGTAATAGTACCGGTATCATCAATTTACAACATAATATTTTTGTACTTGTGAAAGGATATTTTTCTTTCTCTATAATTTATCATAGTATTTCTTTTCGAAATTAATATTTTATATGAGTTTACATGTCTAGTCTATATCAGGGAAGTATTTAACTTTATATACAATGTACATCCCTGTCTATACTGGTATGTACCTAGAATTTAAAGTCATAAATTGTTGCTATGAAAATAATGAAATAAATTTAAAAAATTCCCCATTCAACAGGTGCAGGTCTATTCTCAAGTAAAAAGTTTTCAATGCATTTATAACCTAGTACATACATGTACATGTACCGGTAAGCACATGAAAGTAAACACAAAACATGTTCCAAATTCAAATGCTCTAGACATCAAACAGTGATTTCTATAGTGTCTATAGTAAAACTTAAGGACGAGGTAGATGTTCAATCTGATACCAAGAAATGAGGAATGAGAAATGAGCCATCATGTATGTACAGAAGATGCTGTCAGTCTCACTCTGAAAGTAAAAGATATAATGAATTAATATCTTCATTTTGATATCAGATAAGCTCTAAAATGAATGAATTTTGCATACATTTATCATTATGATGTACATGTATATAAAATTACATGACATGTAAAGTTTCTGTAGTAGTACTAACATACAAATATAATTACAGGGCTTTCAATCGGTCATTCTCAAATTATGCAAAACAGTATAATTTTCCCTATTTATTGACCAATTTTACCTCATAGAAAATTCTTAGAAAAAAAAGGAAGTAAAAAATGCTAAATTTAAAATAGCAATCCAAGGAATGCTTGTGTCGCCTGCGAAGCGGTTTGATTATTATTCTAGAAAGTGGATCAAAATTATTGGTATCAATAGAAAAGTCTTTTCAAATGAAATTCATTTGAAATATCAGACCTCTTAATTACAAATTAAAAGATATGGTCATTCTCAAATTTTCAGAAAAGAGTGTCAATCATCTAGGTCAAGGTCACTACGTAAGAATTGGTAACAAAAAGGTCTCATCATAAGGAATATTAAAGACCTATCACCTACCAATTAAAAGATATATACAACCTTAGAAAAGTAGGTTAAATATCTAGGTCAAGGTCAAAAGGTAAAAAATTATGGTATGTGTAGAATGGCATTGTTTAAAGGAAAATACATGTAAAATATCAAAGCCCTATCACCTACCAATCAAAAGATATAGCCAATATTACTTTTCTTAAAAGGTAGATCAAATATCTAGGTCAAGGTCAAATATTATGGTCTGTGTAGAAAGGTCTTGTCACAAGGAATACTCATGTGAAATACCAAAGCCCTATCACTTACCAATTAAAAGATATATCCATTCTTAATTTTTTTTGAAAAATAGGTCAAATATGTAGGTCAAGGTCAATAGGTCAAAAACCATGGTATGTGTAGGAAGGTCTTGTCACAAGGAATACACATGTGAAATATTAAAGCCCTATCACTTACTAATCAAAAGATATAGCGAATCTTATCTTTTTAATCAAAAGTAGGTCAAATATCTAGGTCAAGGTCACAATGTCAAAAATTATGGTATGTGTAGAAAGGTCTTGCCACAAGGATTGCACATGTGAAATATCAAAGTCCGAACATTTACCAATCAAAAGATATATCCATTCTTAATTTTTTGGAAAAGTAGTTCAAATTTGTAGGTCAAGGTCACTAGGTCAAAAATTATGGTATGTGTAAGAAGGTCTTGTCACAAGGAATACACATGTGAAATATCAAAGCCCTATCACTTACCAATCAAAAGTTATGGGCTGTGACACCCAAAGTGTGACAGACAGACAGACTGACAGACGGACGGACAGACGGACAACGGACAAAGTGATCCCTAAGTGTCGCTATGCTTCGCAGGCGACACAAAAATGAAAAGGCATCCTAATCTATCATATTCAATTTTGAAGAAAATATTGCCAATTTTCCCAATATGAAAGGTCCAATCCAAACCAGAAGTCTCTGACGAGACTGTAGCTCTCCTGGTTGTTTTTTAATTCACTTAATGACAAGTGAATTCTAATATGGCCACATCCATTTTCTTAGTCACTGGGGGCCAGGAACTCAAACAAAATATCAGGTGCACTACTTGAACACAGACTCATCGTATTGCAAAAAGAATCAAGTCTCCATCATTTATAGTGTCAGAGAAGTTGCGAATACAAGATTACATAGAGTCATACATGAGAAAATGACCACATCCATTTTCTAAGACCCTGGGGGTCAGGGGCTCAAACAAAATGTCAGGTGCACACTGCACAACTAGACCACTGACCAAGTCTCATGCAAAAAGAGTTACATTTCTGTCTCTTATAATTTCAGAGGAGTTGCAAGCACAAGAATTGTTTACGGACGGACGGACAGACGCTGGACAAGGGGGTACCGCATAAGCTCGACTATGACCAGTATCTCCAGCTAAAAATGTGTGTCACGTGTAAGAGCCCTACTTTATGTCAAGGCTTAGGACTAAGAAAAATTAAACCCATGTTTTTTTGTGGAATATGAATACCCTTATTGTCAGATATAATGTAGAAAAGTATTTCATACTCCAAGGTCAAGGACTCAAGGTAAAAATTCAGGTATTGATGTGAAGGCCTTACCACAAGGGATACACATGTAAAATATGATAGCCCTATCACTTGCAATTTATGTTATGACCAAGGGCAAGGTTAACATGGTTAAAGTTATTCAAAAATTGATCAGTATCCAAGGTCAAGGTCACAAGGTCAAAATTTTGGTATTAATAGGAAGACCTTATCAAAAGGAATACATATAAGAAATATGAAAGCCCTATCACTTAAAAGCATAATGTTACTTTAGAAAAATAATAGTGAAGTAGGTCAATCTCCAAGTTCAAGGTCACAAAGACAACAATTTGGTATCATTGGAAATTGTCACGAGGAAAGCACAGGTCTATATTTCACTCAACATTCAAAAGTTATGGCCATGGTGTAAGATTTTAAAAAGTATGTCATTTTTCCAAGGTCAAGGTCGCCAGGACACAAATTTTGGTATGCATGAGAAGGTCTTGTTTCAAACAATACATGTACACATGAAATATGAAAGCATGTAACTCATTAAAAAGTATTATCCATTTAAGGTGAATCACAAGGGATACACATGTAAAATATGAAATAAATACAATGTCATTTGTACTTGTATTATCAGATTTACAAAATTATTATAACATGTATATTAGTATACATGTATATGTACAACTTACCCTTCAGTGCTATATCAGCAATGAGCATGTTTACTGCAAGAGGCTGTGATACAGTTCCATCTGTCGATCTCACAATTCTTCTATTGATGATGAATTCCTCTACATTATAACACAAATTCTCATTTCATACTGGATCACAGTTTCACAAGGAATATGTGGTCGATGTACACATTGAATATATTTTTCGTGTACATGTAGAAATATGCACTTGAACAATTTTCTTCATTCTCCTTTCACAAGTGAATTATTTTCACACCATGGTGGCCAACATCATATATGGTAGTACAATTGCAATATCATATTCCACAGTATTTCTTCAACTTTACAAGTCAGTACTAGTAGCACTATAAGCATTCCACTATTCTGATGCACTTTCTTTCATTGGATCTGATGCACACATGCGCATGAAGACTTTCTCAGAGTATATTCCTTCTTTTGTCTGGCAGTTAAGGTTATGTTACTGTAAAGAATAAATAAAATATTCAATTGATTTGAAATTCATCCCCTTTAAATAATTTTAAACCCATTCAAATACTTTTTCACCAACACTACAGCACTAGGCTACAGAACTGATATTTGATACTGATTATAACTAACACTGACATCAAATTCATTCAAATTCATGGTGTGCACTTAAATTTAGAAGTTCATGAAGATGTAATGAAAGACAGAAATGGCTTTAAAGAACAAACATTTGTGAGATATTCGCTTACAGCGATAATTAATCATGAAACTCATTAACTCGAAAACATGGAGCACTCCCTGGTCGAGTATTTCTGATAAGAAGAAGAATTTAAAATCCCATCATATGTGTTCCACGTGATACATAAATCAATTTAAAAACATACCTTAAGATGAGCCATGTGTCTGCACTCTTGAACAGTTGGTTTACTTGCATGAAAGAAGCATTTTTTTTTTTCTACGTGTTCAAATTTCGAACGGAAGTCCACGAGAGAAAATTTTAGACGAGACTACTATAAAATTAGAATAGGAACGGACTTTCTTTTCCGTCGTGTGTAAGGTAAAATCTTGACTCGAGATTCTTCCGATTTTATGCATATAATTTGCATAATAAGGTTCGGAGCCGTGATGGCGTAGCAGACGACTTCTAAATCACGGCGTGGTTCGCCTCTATAGTTCTCGGAAACGTTGATTTCATGTTAGAAATACACATTTTTAGGCAATATCATGTGATAAAAAGAATCTCAAATGAATTTTCATTTCTTACGATGTATTATGATACTCGTTGTGCGTTTTATATCCCCTCGCCAAGGCTCGGGGATACAAAACACACAACTCGTTTCATAATACATCGTATGAAATGAAAATTCATTTGAGATCCTATATGTATGAATCTTTCCGTTTACAATTTTGATATTTAGGTCCAAAAACGGTGTTTCTGTATTTGAAAGGTTTGCCTTGTTAAGTGTTTAAAATTCTTGTGGATAAATTTCATTCTTATATAATTCAAAAGCAGGATTGTCAATGGTTAGAATATCATCCAGATCATCAAATTTTCTTTGCTTTTGAAGATTTTGGATATATTCTTTTTCATAAGTGTATAAAAATAAATCCGCAACAAGAGGCGCACAGTTAGTACCCATAGGAATTCCTACAACCTGCTTGTATAGATCCTCACCAAATCTAACATAAATATTGCCCAAGAGGAAGGACAAGGCAAAACATCGATATACTATCTTTATTTCTTTATAAATCGATAATAAAATATTGGAAATTATCGACTTCGTTCTTTTGATACACTTAGTCTTCTTTAGGATTTATCAGTTTATTTATTGCTATAAGTTTATTTTCAAAAAGGATAAAAATGTTGTATTGCTACTACTTTATCTGTACATTTTTTTTCAATAATTTGCATAGGAACAAATATTGTTCACTTTCTTCAATGATCCTTTACCTGTATATTGAATCTACATCTTTTAAAACGCCTTGAAATAAAGAGTCGGAACCAAAGTGTTCAATTTTCATGGAAATGTGTCTAAGCTTCACATTGACCTGTTACATCTGTCTAACTAGATCTAAAAGATATTCTTGATAATCTTTTAAATATCCCATCAGAGCCAAAGCAATGAGATTTTTTTTAATTTGCCTGAGATTGACCTTGAACTTTGATATTGAAAGCTTAAAAGATATATTTATCATAAAATCTGTTAGCAATACATTACAAAAATAATCGACGAGTTCATTCTTGTGTTAGAACCATCGAGTTTCGAAATTATTGCGATATATCTTTCTCTTACGTACCGAATGATACCTGATCCGGGAACTTTTCTACCCAATACGGAATCATAATTCCAACCAAAATGGAAATTCCAAGGACTGCAAGATTTCTTGACGAACTGAGGGAGATAAGTTCTAGATTGGACAGAACTACTCCGGTAAACATTCCATACATCACAATCAGAGCGCCGCCCAACACAGGATAAGGTATGGTCAGGAAAACAGCTGATACTTTGCCGATGATACCAAACATGACGTAGATAACACCGGAAGCTAAAAATATGTCTCGACTAGCAACCTGTGAATCAATGAGTGAAAATTATAATCAATGGGAATACATGACGTTGAAAAGGAAGTAACTAATGGAATCTTGAAAATGCATTGTTTAAAATTAATTCCTACGAGAGATGATATCAAGTGCCCTGGCAGAGTAAGCGTGTCTGTGAATGTTAGAATTTTACTTTTAGTGAACGCGCAATAAGATTTAAAGTTTCAACTAAAATGAGTTTCTGAAAGAAAATACTTGAAAGTTTATAGATGTATCATATTACCCTTGTTATGCCGATAGCTCCAATATTTCCACCATAGGTAGACGTTGCATGTCCACAACCAACCCACCCAGATAATGTACTCATTAATCCCTCTATTGCTATTCCTCTGTTTACAGCATGGGAAGGAGGAGGCGGCACATCGGACATCTTGGCGCAAGCGTGGTAATCCCCAATTGAATCCAATATTGAGGTCATTGTTCCGATTAGAAAACCAACAAATATACTAATGTTGAATCTGCTTGGCCCAAATTGACCTTTGAATGGAATGTATAAACATGATGTAATATGAAAGGGAGCAAAGATGAAGTTCCTATTATATTTTCAATCGGATCATGAAGGAAAATATTTTGAAAAAATGATAAGAACATAAGGACCAGATGTGCATATAAAAGAGGGCGTGTGTAAAAGAGGGCGCTACTGACATGAATTTTGGTGGCTCCGCTAGAAGCATCACTGATGAGAATTTAATATTCGAAGCACGTGTCTGGTGCAGAACAATTGGTTTGCATTTTTCTTCATGAAGGTGTAAAGTTGGAACACTTCCGTATTATTATCTTCACCGAAGTTTTTAAATGCGGCAAACGTTCATGTAATACTGTAAAAATGACTCCAGCTCACTTGAGGTTTTCCCCCACTGTCCAGCTTAATGGAAATGACTACAATAACATACAAATTGAATAAATGACATCGCAATGTAAAATGTTTTTTTACGAGAAGAAGGTAATCATTGACCTCAGGAAAACTCCGTAAATAGATATGCACGTGAGTAATATTTCGACATATGGTAAACGACCTAAACTCTGCTGACTGGAGCGAATTCATATTTCATTTCTCAGCAGAAATTATTGTGTTTTGAGAACGACAGTTGTGAAATTAAGGTAAGACATACCTGGATATGGTACATTAAACCAAGGTGCTTTTCCTATGAACTCAGTTTTAGCATCTGTTCTGGCTAGATATTCTCTATGTGATTTATCGTCAGAGAAAACCTCGGCTGTCGTTAGAATACCACATAAAATCCAGCCAGATAGAATTGCTATTAAAAGCTGAAATATTAATATTTCTATTTGATCTGTTGACCTTCATATACTCTGTTTAATGAAGTAAATTATTTACGGATAACTGATCTCAAAATCATACGGGTGATACATTTTCCAAAATAAAGTTCTATGAAATTTGTTGTATTGCTTTTGTCAATATTTATGGTTTCATTCTTACTAAGCATTTTATTACTTTATATATATTTAATATGTACCTATTATTCGTTATATAATAGCTTTTTAACCACTAAATATACAGACAAACGTATTTGACGTACCGAGAATACCTGGTGAATTGGATAGTGCAGTATATGAAATCCCTTTTTCCTGGTCCAGAAAGGTATTGGACATTTGTGATGGGAAAGATACACAGATAAGATAAATGCAAGGGCAGCAACTCTGAAAAGTCAAGGTAATACCACCACAAAAATATCATGGCAGTTCGTAGCAATGCTTACGCTGCAAAATACAGCCATTATGACTAAATTGTCATTTAAGTTAATCGAAGCTGTCTAGTATTTCTCATTATGAAAATAAGCATATCAAAATTCTTAATTTTAGAAATAATTTCTTTAAAAAAGCTATTTTAGCAAAGATCGCCCTGAACTTTGATGAATGACCTTCGAAATCTAAAAAGGTTCTGCCTCTGGATACAGTTAAAGTATAAAAAAAAATCAGTCTAAAGCCAAGTT
This sequence comes from Pinctada imbricata, assembly GCA_033119305.1. NCBI lineage: Eukaryota > Metazoa > Mollusca > Bivalvia > Pterioida > Pteriidae > Pinctada > Pinctada imbricata. The sequence continues at coordinate 49,899,633 of VSWD01000008.1, read as the reverse complement.
TCATCCTATACTTTGTCGACAGCGTGAACCTTTTGTGTAATCCTCTTACCTTTTAAAATTTCTAATAATAATATTGATAAAGATATGAATATCCGTAACAAATGTAAAAGAACATGTTTTCTTCTTTTAGTCTTCATTGATTCAACACATTTAGTCCAGAAAATTATATTTTAAATGAATTTCAAAAGTATTTTCACCAAAAATCTATTCATAGTCCAAAATTACCTTCACCTTTGACTCCTGATCTTAAAAATCAATAGAGCTTTTAAGGGTTAATCAACATGGTAAATCCTAGCTCAAACTGTTTGGTCTTTATATTGTTATCAAGCCTACTTTTATGCATAATCTCTCAAATATGAGTACAAAGATATAAAAATCAGTTACATGCTTGAAACAAGTTTCAAAACATCATAAATAAGAATAGATTTTAAAGGAATTTAGAAATATCTTAACCAAAATAATTAATTCTAAGCCCGATATTGAAATAGAACTTTGACATCAACAGAAATATTTTGTTGACACAATCAAATCTCCATGTCAAATGCATGTAAGTCCAGGTTCCTGACAACATAATTGACAACCAGCGTGTTCCTGCCTGTGGTCTCTAAAGCAGCCATGTATATGGTGGCTGATTTGTGCCATGTCGCGTTGTCGCGTTGTCACGCCGCGCTTTGTCGCGCCTCGCTTTGTCGCGTTGTTGCGTTGTCGCGCCGCGCTTTGTCGCGTTGCGCTTTGTCGCGTTGTTGCATTGTCGCGTTGTCGTATTGTCGCGTTGTCGTATTGTCGCCTTTTAAAATGATAGCAGGAATGTATTTTCAACTGCAATAGTTTAGATAGATTCATTCATAAATTAATGTTTGAAACAAAAAGGGTATATTTTCTACTTTATTTTGGGGCAAAATGTCTGTTTTCTTGTTTAAAAATAACAGATTTCAGGACAAATTCTATAAATTCATTATCTTAACTTGAATTAGAGATTCAAAGCTACTTTCATATAGAAAATAAATCATCTTATCAAATGAAAGTAAAAAGAATGAAATAAATCATTTAAAGAAGTATTTTGGGGTAAAATATGTTTTTTTTTAAAGCAAAAACCACTTATTTTGAGAAAATAGTTACTATTTCTTTTAATCTGCCTGAATTGACACATTTTAGCGCTGATAGGATGCTTCTTATTATGTAGGTAAAGGAGTTAATGTGAGAAATGGACTTCGATTTCTATGCTATTTCGGGGCCAAAAACCCCCCCTAACTTTTGTGCAAAAATAAACTTATTTCTCTGAATGATTTTTAAAACTTATATACTTTAGTAAATCAAAGCAGGAGAGGTTTCCTATTAGGTAATGGCATTTAAGTAATCATGTGAAATTAGCTAGAAAAGATCGGTTTGCTTATTTTGCTATTTTGGGGTGAATGCCTGAATTTTTATTTTAAAATCGCCGATTTCTGGAAAATCTTTATTACTTTGAAATGCTTCATTATCTATGATAGTCAAAAGTGAAACCTTGTGTATATCATAATTTGTCATAAAGATATATGAGTTTTATGTATCCTTTGTTAATTTGTTTGATATTTTGGGGCCAAAAAAGATGTATATTATAAAGGCAGATTAGAAGAGATACTGATTTTTAAAATGAATTATTACATTCTTTTTACTTTCATTTGATAAGATGATTTATTTTCTGTAAGAAAGTAGCTTTGAATCTCTAATTCTAGTTAAGATAATGAATTTATAGAATTTGTCCAGGAATCTGTTATTTTTAAACAGAAAACAGGCATTATGTCCCAAAATAAAGTAGAAAATATACCCTTTTTGTTTCAAAAATTTAATATATGAATGAATCTATCTAAACAATTACAGTTGAAAATACATTCCTGCTATCATTTTAAAAGGCGACAACGCGACAATTCGACAAGGCGACAAAGCGCGGCGCGGCAACGCGACATGGCACAAATCAGCCACCATACATGTACTATCAAAATCAGCTAGAGCATTTCTGCATTTGCTTTTACTTGTTTTCATGAAGGACCATATTAGCTGTCAATATGATACTTGAACATGAATACTCACGGTAAAGAAACTCCCCAATATACCATTGCGAATTTAGTTGTAGCACGGATGAAATATATTATTGCCAAAAATATGGTAGGAACTATTGTTATCGGTCCTATGAATCTTAGAATAACTCCAACCAGACCTGTAAAACCCACCAGGAAATGGACAAGGCCAGCAGCTATCAGACATCCCTGTAACTTCAAAACAAAGGTTTGGTTAGACTGTAGAATCCTGTCCGGATTTCCAAAATCTTAGTACAAATGTTTTGATTAAGCAGCGAAAGCAAAAGAACATGGAATGTTTCAGTAAGTCAAACTTGTTTGATCCTCTATTTGCAGAAGTTTTGAAACCATAGGACCGCTGTATCTTGGTCCTTACATCAACTACTACTATTATTGAGAATTCTGATTATATTACAACGGAGCGTCTTTTGACCTATATATTGCCTTGTCCTTCCTTTTGGACAACATTTATGTAAGATTTGGTGAGAATATCTACAGGCAGGTTGTAGGGATCACAATGGGTACTAATTGTGCGCCTCTTAATGCAGATTTATTTTCATACTCAAAAAAGCTAAGAAAACATGATTTAAAATGATTCAATGGTACTTCTAGGTACCTGGATGATATTCTTTTCTGTTTTTGAAAAGTATAAAAATGCTATTAATACAAGAATTGACTCTAAACAAGGCAAACGTCAAAATCACAGAAACACCATTTTGGACCTAAATATCAAAATTTATTTAAAAAAATTCTATATCCATTTAAATATCAAACTGTGTGTTTCTCGGACCCCTGCGTCATGCTGTCTGTTTGTATGTTCATCTTACATTGAGGAGGTTATTTTACACCACAATTTTGCGTTCTTCAAGACCTCTGGGTAATTGGAAGGTGGGAGGGTTGCGCGCACGTTATCCGGGTAACCACACCTTCTTCTACTTGCGTAGCAGATGGCCGTCAAAAGTCGGCACCGTTTGCCGATTGGTCTCGTTGGTTTTTGCGTAGTCTTTTGTTTTACATGTTTCTACGGCGTGTGTTGGTGTTCCTTGTCCCTTTGTGTCTATTTCTGCGGATGTCTGCTCTGTGTTTTTGCATTGGGTGTTTTGGAGTTTGCTGTGGTGCTGCAACCGATTGTTATTCTTTGATACCACAGTGCATCCGTTTAAGGAAGAGTTGGCATGGCCTTGGTTTGAATTCTATTTTTCTGATAGGTTTTTCATTTGTAACCATGTTAGATATTGAACAGCATCTATACTCTATACTCATATGAACCGAGTTTATTCAGTCTTTACTCTCTCAAAGAAATGAAACAGCCAAGTACTCCAATTTCATTTTACATGTACATACAGATATATCGACGACGTGCTCTCAATTTACCGTAGCACAATCTATCCGTGTGAACTAGAGGTGAAAGAAACAAGTGACAGCATTAAATCTGCTGGAGAGGTCATGTTATCTTCTGATGAAAATGGTCACCTGATTGTTCTTCATGAATTAATTTTCAAATAGTATCCCGAATACTTAGTAAGACTTCTAAAAAGCATAACATTTATATAACACTAAAACACCCTGAGCTCTGTCCAATAAATAGAAAAACGAAATGACTGATGCGGAAGATTCAGCTTTCATTTCAAAATGGCCGAAATCCTGAAAGAAAATACTGACATGAAGAAGCAATAGGAATTACACTCCTTTACATATTGCAGTGAAAAAATAGGTTGCCCGATTTACATGCATGGTCAAAATTTTTCCATATACATGTAAAATATAGATTTTTCATGTAGGAGAATTCAGCTTATGAACAAAAATGAAGACGACATGACTGCCGAACGATAAGTCAAGAACGCAGGACAGGGAAAACTTGGATTTTGAAGCACATACGTATTAATCAGCGATACAGAAAAAAAAATGAGTACCTCTCTTAAAATATCTAAGCTTTTCTCGTATAGAAACAACGAGTGTTCAGTTTCAGTCGATGTTGAGTTCATGATATTACTTTCATTCAATACTGAAAAAAGAAGGAACATATTGAATTCATCATTAGCAAATACCTACAATTACCATTCAAAGAATGATGAAAAGCGGATAAAGCAATAATCGGGACCAAATACTCGACAAGTGACTATAGTTAGATCATGCGTTTACACGTTTGGGTTGTGTTCAAGAAATCTGGATAACCTAATCGACTTCTTGATATTGAAATAATGAATCTCATTTAAGAAAAATATGAAAAAGGTGGTATTACCCAAACCATTTGGCGATGAACATTGGTCCTTCGCTATAACCTGGAGAGCAAGCAATGGAATAAGATAATGTGGGCTAGCTCCTTGGTATAATGGTAATCTGAAATACAAGTGTGATACCAACATTTAGATTCAACATGTCTTCATAAGTGAAATTCTCACGTACGACCTTACATATCACTTATAATGGAAAGAAATCAGAAAGAAAGGGATCATCAATATGACTGGGTGTCACATTCAAATTTTGATTTGACTTAGCCTTCTAGATCCTCATTTATTCAACCGTGTATATATGTATTTATTCAGAGCGTATAGAGCATCAGCACACCATGTAAGGTGTCCTGACGAGGGATGATTTTTTGTGTTTTTTGTCCTGGATTTCTTGTGTACGTCCTGGATTTTTTGTGTCATAAAATTGTTTCAAACTCCATAAAATGCTCAATTTGACATTTTTTCATATTGTTTTCTTGTATTTATGATGTTTGAATCATCTGTTAGGTACCGCAATTAAAAATATACTAATATCTGTAAATTTAAAAGAGTTGAGTATGTCCTGACTTTTTTGTGTACCTAGTCCTGGATTTTCTTTGTGATGTCCTGGATTTTCTAGATTTTGATTTAAGAATAATTTTCAATAGGTTTGAAAAGCGAGCGAATATTTAAATATCCGCTCAAATAGCTCTTACTTTTATAAAAATGGCCTATGCCTTAGTATAAACGAAGAGAAAGCTTGTTTGTATGCATACATCTTTTTGTTTTCCTTGTTATGTCCCCGTAATCGAAGATTCGGGGACAAATAGTTTTTCTCCTGTCCGTTTGTCTGTCTGTCTGCTTGTCCGCAAAAAACTTTAACCATGGTCACCTTAACCTTTAACCTTGTCACCGCAAAAACATTAACCTTTACACCTTGGTCATAACTTTTGAATGGTAAGGGATAGGGCTTTGATATTTCACATGTGTGTTTCTTGTGACAAGAACTTTCCATGGATACCAATATTTTTTACCTTGTACCTTGACCTTGGAGTTTGACCTACTTTTGAAAAAACTTTAACCTTGGCCATAACTTTTGAATGGCATGGGATAGGGCTTTTATATTTCACATGTGTATTCCTTGTGACAACACCTTTCCATGGATACCAAAATATTTGACCTTATGATCTTGACCTTGGACTTTGACCTACTTTTGAAAAACTTAAATCTTGGTCATAACTTTTGAATGGTAAGGAATAGGGCGTTGATATTTCACATGTGTATTCCTTGTGACAAGACCCTTCCACGGATACCAAAATTTTTGACCTTGTTGCCTTGATCTTGGAGTTTGACCATTTTACAACTTTTACTGACAAAGATGCCGACGGGGGCATTCGTGTTTCACAAACACATGCGTTTTCCCCTTCTTTTCTACTGTGACATGTTGGTTAGTTTTTCATATCGTTCCAAAGGCAGGCGCGTAGCCAGAGTGCTTTTTAAGTGGAAGCACTTTCAGTCATGAGATGTGGGGATCGCTTTGATGTCCCAATTGGATCCAAGGAGAAGCCCTTGTGGGGATCCAGGCCAAGGGGCGAAGTCCCGGAATCTAATGCATTTTATGCATTTACAGAGCAGTTTTCTACGTTAAAATGACCCTTTGCACACCTTCTTTTAGTCTGTTTTGCAAATCGATGTGGAAGCATCTGGTACATGCGTGCGCCTGGCTATGCGCCTGGCTAACCCCCACCCTACCCCCGTTCTTTCAGATTATAAAACATTTCGCACAAAAGGAGAGGGTGGGGATATAGGACATATTGTACAGAATGATGAACGAATGGCCATACATCTTTTTTATTTATTTTTGTTGTTTGTTTCGCTTTTGTTCGTTTTGTTTTGTTTCGTTTTTTTTTTTTTTTTTTTGGCTGGTCAAATTAAATGTTTCCATTCCTACTATTTCCATCAGAGGTACACCTTTGCATAGCAAAATTACATCCAATATTACATTATGACACAAAATTGTATAGATGACAAGTGGCGGATCTAGGATTCCAGAAAGGGGCAGGGATGGCAAAGTCCAGTTTCAAAGAAAATTTTTACGGAACACTGACAAGCGAAAATAGAAGTTATTCTAGACTAATTCCTTCCACTGGGTTCCTTGATCAATTACTTTATACTAACTTCTAATATGATTGAAAGAAGATTGGCGATCTTTTTTTTCAGAGTTAGAATGAAAATGAAAGACAATTACTATCTATATCTTCTATCAATGTATTTTGAGTCTCAACCATAAAATTCAAAGTCCATGCATATTTAAAGTCTTGAAAACCGGCGAGCAACAGCGAGCCAACGATTTTTTTTCAAATACATGTACTGACAGATAAATTCGTAATCATTTAGAATTTTCATAGCAAATTCAGAACATTTGAAGAAATAAGGACATATTTTATCTGAATACAGAAATCAGAACTAATAAACAGTGATTTTTGTAACAAACAAGGGCAAAATAAGGTTTATTATGAAAGTGGAGCTACTGTCATAACAAAATCCCCTACAAATTAGTTAAACTCTATTAGATTGATGAAGAAATATACAAAAGCCAGGACAGCAAACACAAAAAATCCAGGACAGAACACAAAAAAGTCAGGACATCTAACTTTTTTTTTAATTTTGCTTTTCTGCTTTTTATTGCCGTTTTATTGCTCGAGAAAATTATGGTTAGCACTGTTGAACTGGCACAAGATATTCATGTTAAAATATTTGAACCTAGTCTGTTTAAACGACGAGAACATGGATTTTTATTTTTAAAAAAAGTCGAAATCTCTTAATTAAATGAAAAGCAGACAGCTCTTAGCATTGATTCAGTCTTATAATGCATTTACAATGTTAAATGCAAAGATACGTATCTCACAATGATCTACATGTCCATTAATTGTCTAAAAAATATGAAATTTTGCCGATTTCGCTCGAAACGAACACAAATAATCCAGGACAAACACGTAAAATCCAGGACAATAAACACAAAAAATCACTCGTCGTCAGGACACCTTACATGGTGTGATCAGTGCAATTCACCGTGAAGACTGACCAGTTATACTGGACATGTGGTCACTTTAGATTAATACTTCGGTGTGGACGCACGCTTTAGTTATATAGATATTTTGACCACGCCGTTTTGAATATGTAAAATTTCAATATATTCCTTATGTGTTTGGTGTAAACCAGTGAGCGATACAGCCATCACTTCTGAGGTAAGAATTTACTATATTTTGTATATTTATTTGTACGAAAGTTCATACTTTGATGTTGTATCTACAATTGAGAAATAAGTGAAATTTATTCACTTCATATTTTGTTAAAAACAGTATTAAATACTATCAGGTCTCGTATTCCATACTGAGTAAAATGTGTGTATTATTGTAATGTAGAAATGTGTATTACAATTATGTAGTTCAATTTCGTAGTGTGTATAACATTGCATATAATGCGTACGTAAAATTAGTGAATATAATTCACGGTGTAGTTTGAACTACGGTGTGCAGTAAGTGTGTAAACATAATCATGTATGGAATCTTGATTCTGAACATCTATTGTATAACTTAACTTAAAATATTTTAGGCCTTCATGATGTGTACTTAGAGTACCTGCCTCCATGGTGTAAACCACGACGAGCGCCTTACAACGTGGACATGAACTGTGACAGTGGCTACGCGCTGGTGTTGTGACGTATTGTGATGTGATGTAGACTGTGAATTGTGGAACTGTGAAGTCATCTTATCATCATCATTTGTATTTGTATCGTCGTTAAATGTATTTGTATAGTAAATGTAATGAATGTAGACATTTGAACTTCTTATATTTCAATAATTATATCACTTGTCCGTCACCAATATGCGATGCCCGTCTGTCCGTGACACTGGGTTGCAGCACCCAAAACAAATTAGACAAGCACAGTAAGAGACGAAATAAGGGTAAGAGTCAAACAATCATTCTTACCTTGCTGTGTTTATTCCTTCAATGAGCTTGCCGATTCGGGTGAAATTCTTAATATTGAAAAATATGTTCTATAGTACCAATTTTGTTGTACTAGACACGTGTTTCGGATATTTTAATCTTCGTCAGTAGTACTCCATGCCAAACAGTTTAAATAAAGCAAAGAGAATTTTCCTGGCGCCATCTACAATGTAAAGCTTTAATTTCCTCTTGCCAAAATGAGAGGCTCCAAATTTTGTGTAGGGTTTATTCAGAAGCGTATTTAGGTGAAAAATATGGCCAAAATTGTTGATGGGTAGGCGCAAGGAGCTTAATTCTAAACATGACCAATTAAAAAAATTATGCCGAAACCCAGCTAAGGACAGAGCTATGCAATGAGGGAGATACCCCTTAGTTTTTAGAAATTTTGGTCTAATTAGATGTCAGGAAATTTAGAATATATTTCAATGCAGTGCGTTAACACTAAAACTAGGTGAAATCATATTTTTTTTATATGTCGGAGGCTAGCAAAGGAAAGATCTATTTCAATTTGCAATGACCAAAATATAGGAGAAAATAATAAAGTGAAGAAAATTCACCTTACGCCAAATAAATTCATAGCGATTGTTGTTATTCCATTCATGAAAAAATTGGAACTGAGTAGTTTCGATTTCAGCTCCTCATTATGATCTGCACAAACAACATCGGCAACCAGGAACGAAATCGCCAAGGAACTGGACAGCGATAATAATGTGTGCTACAATGGTAAAATAGTGCAATATAAAACAATTAAAAAAACCCACCCACACACCCACACACTAAACCAAGCAAACAAACAAATGAATAAATTTGATAATTACATACATTGTATCTATAGAAATACTACTTGAATACATTCTTTCTAAATCAATCATCGATAAAATGTTTAAATAAAAATATTCTTTGAATGTAGATTTGCACGAGGTAGATATTTCTCAATCACAATTTTACAGTCCTTTATATACCTGCAAACCAGACATCACTGACATGGAAATGGGAGGGTGATCCACCACATTATATAGTAATTTCTTCTGTGTAAGATCCTCTATAACTACTTCAGATTCATCTTTTTCATTACATTGTAGGTCGGGAGATTCCCATGAATCGATCGTTTTGTAATTACCGGCATTGTCTTGCCCTGATTGACTTTGATCAATCAAACCAATATCTAATCCTTCTTTCTTAATTTCTCTCATTTTGGAAGTCTTATTATGTAATAAGATAAATGCAATAGACTGAAGTTTCCTTGAGTTGTTCTATATTTGTAATGCTTATTTTAAAAGTCTAGGTCATATTCATGGTCTTGCATTTTAGAAGTTGAATTATTTAAACATTCCATAATTTACTCGGGATCTATTGAGTTTATAAGCATAATATTACCATACCATAAGAATGTCTCAAGGACAGATGTTTTATTTTCACGGACAATATGTTTAAAGTGTAAAAAATGAAGCGGAATTTGAGTTTGTTCTATGGAAACCTTAAATGAAAGCAATCTGGGCCTGGCACCATAAACTAAGTCTAGGTCATATTCATGGTCTTGCATTTTAGAAGTTGAATTATTTAAACATTCCATAATTTACTCGGGATCTATTGAGTTTTAAAGCATAATATTATCATACCATAAGCATGTCTCAAGGACAGATGTTTTATTTTCACGGACAATATGTTTAAAGTGGAAAAAATGAAGCGGAATTTGAGTTTGTTCTATGGAAACCTTAAATGAAAGCAATCTGGGCCTGGCACCATAAACTAAGAATTGTCTTAAATCAAATTCTCAAAATACGATAATTTGCAAATCAGTGAAAATTTAAAATATTGAGTTCATCCATTCTATTTTACTCTGAAAATAGACAAAGTCTGTGAATCATTTCAAGTCATTACTTACATTATAATGAGACAAAAGAAAATTGTTTAGACTTAAGTCAATTCTTAGTTTATGGTGCCGGGCCCTGGTAACAGCTCAAAGCATACATGTTTACGAGTTCATCCGTTTCAATTAAAGTCAAACCAAAAATCAAATCTAATATCACAATACAAAGGCATACGAATAATTGAAAATTTAAAACAAAATAAAAATAGAAGGAGGGGGAGAACCCTAGCAATGAAAACAATGAAGCGTTTTCTAATGAGAAATAAAAAAGCGGACAAACAGACGGATACAACTAGAAAGGTTTCTTGTTGCGGTTACAACAAGAGTGTCTTCCTCCTATACAATTTTTGGTTTGGAAATATGAAGGACGTAACATTACATGTATCTATATTATATATTTAAGTTTTCAAATAGCAGTAACATTAAATTTTCAAACCGATAATTGTTGGTGAGCAACCATTTGATTTTGGGGGGGGGGGGGGGGGGGGCAGGAATTCTATTGCCAGCCGGTAAAATTTTTTCAGCAATTTTCTGAGCAGGCCATTTTTTTCAGCCATTACCAGAGTCGGAGAAAAATTTTCGCCGGTTCTTCGGGCCGGATTTAAACAAATTGTCAAATGTTGTGAATGTCTGTGTAAGTTAAACTCCCCGCTGTTACAGAGTATGAGTTAACCGTTCCTTCAGATGTCTCTTTGCAATTAGCGAATTTCAGACAGATTGTATGATGTTTAAATAGAACCTTTTCTAGATTTTTGTGCCTATGCGTATTGGGTCTCTGGTAGATACAGCTATGTCAACAGTTTGTATTTATATTAATTAATTTTTTGACTTTAAATTGTCTGGCACAAAGGGCCAGCAAAAATTTCCATATCATGCAATGTATCCTTACTTTTGCATGGTCCGGGAAAAAAAAAATTGCCGGCCCTTTGGGCCGGAATATATTTTTCAGCATTTTCAGAGCCGGGATTTTTTTTTTTTTGCAAATTCTTCCTGCCCCCTTCCCCCATAAAAAAGGCGAGCTCGTAGCTGTAGAACCAATTTTCTTGAGAAGAGAAATGGTAATAACAAGTTACGTTCAATATATATATATAAATACCATAAGGTTCTCGCTGTGCAGGTTCAAATTTGGACCCCCCCCCTCTTCCCTTTTTTCAAAGTTTATTTTGAATTTCCATCATGGCGACATCGTTCAATATAAACAGAACTGTTTTCGAAAAACGAGGGGAGGGAAGAATGTTGGAGAAATTGTTCATCAATTTGTAAATAAACCAACCGAAAATTATGTTCGAACGTTTGCTAGAATTAGAAATTAAACTTGATGTTCAAAATATAGTTATTGAAGTTTAGAAACAGGTTTGTAGGTTAGAAATCGGAATCAAACTACCACTTTTTGTGTGTAAATTCTGGTTTGTAGCTGATCTCTTCTAAATTAATCAACTGTTTTAAAATCAAATTGTGTATATCGAAATGTATTTATGAAATGCATATTCATCATTGCCGTGAAATCGGAATTTGAAAATCTCAACACTGCTTTTCTCGAGTCGGACTCGGACTACCAATTTTAGTGTGCGCCCGATCTGTTGGCGTGAAGGTGTATCGAAATACCCAACTCAAAATTTCGATGCTCATATCTTTTCAACAGTAAGAGATAGGAAAAATCAGAAAGACTAAATAAGACAGATATATGGATAAAAAATAATAATATTGAAATTTTTAGGAAACTTCATAAGCTTAATTTTTGTTTACTATTATAAGCAAAAAAGTGTCTTCCTCCTATGAACTTCTGAATTTGGAAATATGAAGGACGGTGAAGGACGTCATCGTAATAAATCGTTACAGTGTGCATCTAGCATTTCATATCTTGCATGGCTGTCGACTTTCAAAAAGAATGGAAATTGTAGATAGCAAAATACGAGATATTTAAGCTTACAAATAGCAAAACATGAAATTTTCGGTCCTTTTGAGTAATTCGACGCTCCCGTCAAATATTTGAATCTACTAAAAAACATGATAAAAAAAAAAAAAAGAGACCAAAAATAAAAAAGACCAATCTAGCTTTTACTCCAAACGTAACGTTGGAGAACTTTCATTGTCCTAGCTTACAGGGTTCTTGAGAAATCGCTGATCCAATTTTCCACGGTTACGAAAACAATAGGTCTTCCGACGGAAGTCGGAAGACCTAATAACACAGTACCATACAACACTATCTGAAAACCAGTGTAAAAGAGACTTCGTACCACAGAAATAAGGATAACAACACCACCAAGTTATACTCCGAATGTATTGTTAGGGGTAAGGGTTCATACTATTATTTTCTTGAAATAAAGCAGCCACGATTCCCTCATAAAGAATAAGCTTGAACTGCCTCGTAAAATATAGGGCAGAAAAAAATCGAATTAATTCTTGTGTGTATATTTTACCTGCTGAGAAAATATTGATAACATTCACTTTTTTATACACAGTTATCGGTTTAGCAAGGGAAGTTTTGTAATACATATTTACTTTATCAGTTTATAGTCATTTTCATTCTGCCAGGTTCGCTGTAAAGTACGTTATTGCGCCATTTTGTCGAATTATGACAGAATAATTCTCAAATATTTGCTTTAAGTGTCTCCGTAGATGATATATTCATCGATGTAGGCTTTACCGAAATGGCTGCAGCGTGTCATAACCTTACACTGGAACAGTCCATCTGGATATGAAAATACAGTGTCTTCATCCCTTCGGTAATGGGTACTTGCCAGATAATCTTCACCAGTTGAAATACTGACAAGCTTAAAATTGTCTGTCACATACTAGTAAAAAGGGAGGAGATCTCCAACAAGACCCCGTTGCAGCATCAACAGCAAAACACCAAAACACTCGATGCAAAAACACAAAAGACGAGAACAGCACGAGACGGAAAAGAGACACACGACATGTAAACATCACACAAAAGACTACACATAAACCGACGAGACCAATGGGCAACCGGTGCCGGTGTCACGCAAGTAGCAAATGGTGTGGTTATCCTGGATTACGTAGGTACAACCTTCTCACTTCTCCAATTACCCAGAGGTCTCGAAGAACGTACAATTGTGGTGTAAAACAACCTCCTCACTGTAAGATAACCACACACAAACAAGACCGCGAAACGTAGAGGCCCCAGAAACACAGATGAATATATAAATAGATATAAAAAGAGGGCATGTGTGATACAGTCCGTGCTCTGCCGGCTGTAGCGAGCTCATGTATGTAATCACCCGAGGAGTCCGACTGACATTCAGAGAGGACAGGTGGTCGGGGACCTGTCTTCTCTAAAGAGGTTTGGACAAGGCCCTTCATAGAGTCCCGTCGTCACAGTCAGTCAGAGTGCAAGTCTCAAGGATGCGCTTGTACAAGACTGTAGATTGGTCAAGTACCAAGCCTAGTGTCCGTCTGGTGACATTAGGATCATTAGTAGTAAGTCCGTACACAATCTCAAAGTTCCGTCTTGTTCTGCTACTAGAATATAAAGTGACCTTCAATTACTAGTCTGATGATGTCGTTTTCGAGCGCACACTGAATTTCTTTTTGCCTTTTACTGGAATTTGATTTGTCACTATAGATACGGATACTGTTAGATGGGCAAAGCATCGCTTAGAATGGCATTATGAATATCTTCGTTGAACATCCAAAAAGATAGTGTAAAAGTAGTTCATCTATCGATTTTTTTTATCTTTTCATGAGTGGTAAAAATTGTAAGTTTCACATCAGAATTATCAAGATTTTAGGAGTTTGTTAAAAGGACAGCTCTGTAAAAGTCTCTTTCGGATGTGACTAAACTAATTTAAATTTTATAACAAGTTTTGACATTGGTGTACGTGGAAACTCGTTTTACAGAATTTCGTTTGTCTTTCAAATATTCTTTCAAAATGTTCCAATAAAATATTCCTTTCAAAATATTCCTTATCGCTGACCAGATGTTCGCAAGGCATATCATACTCTGCATAGATCAATACATGTAATCTACTCTCCTTAAATCTAATCTTACTGGGAATGCATTTTTTTCACATTTGCAGATTGTTTTGCTGTTGTTTTGTTTGGGTTTGCAAATTTTCTTGCTTCGTATGCGCAAAGTTTGTGATTTTTGAATTCTGCTTTGTTGTTTTTTTCAGTTTAACTTCAACTCATTAATTGTAAAGGGTTGACAAGTATTGTATCAAATGACTTAAATATCTGCATTCAGACTCTTTGTCTTACCACATTTTATCTTAAATGAGAATTTTTTAAAAATCTTAAGCAAAATCAGCCAGGTTTTTATCCTTTCGCGACTCTTTTGCGGAGGGGATAGAAATGAAAAATTACTTGTGTTTGTGTGTGTGATTGTATAGAATACTTTTTCTTACAGAACAGATGAGTTTTCTGATGTTTATCTTCCCTTTTCTCCTATCATCTCAGTGTGTTCCTCTGTTGTCATTCTTCTTGATCTCCACCGTATCTTCTTTTTTATCTTTCAAGGTCTTGTATGCCTTTAAATTGTGATCTTGGAATTCTTATTTCGAATTTGTATTTCATTGTTTGACTTTTTGTCTCACTGATGGTAAGCTGAACAACTAAAAATAAGAGTTTATAAAGTCTTTATATCTTTGAATAATAATATCCGCAAAGGCAACATGCCTTTTGAACGAAAATATGCTTGTACCATTCATCAAAAGAAATAATTTCCTAAAGGAACATCAGAGGACACTACATTTTTATTACAATAATAAATAAATTCTGTGTTCAGTTGTCAGTACGAATTACGAAGATGTATAATCTTTAACTTTGTGTTTTTCGTAGAGACGTCTTCTTTCCTTAAACGTTTTTGTTTGACCTCAACAATAGCATTTTTGATGACGAATGTTTTCTTTTTTAATTTACTTTCTTCGGTATGATAGGAAGTTTATTTATTAAAGGAATCTTGATGATCCAGTCGTATAACAGTGGTTGATACACCTCGTATCCCACAGAATATTCTCGTTTATTGTCTCTAGTATCGTCAATCTGTGTTTTCCAGGCTGATATACCACGTTCATCATCACTACCTATGACAGAAAAAAAGATTATAACCATGCATTATTGAACATCTTTATTTTTTCACGAAATAAAACCCTTAAATGTTTATACTATTCCCATTCGTAAAAATTGTATATATCAGAAGGAATTTACACATACCAGATACTGTATTGTCCAGAATACATGCCAACATTCCGCCAATAAGACTGGGGTTTGCAAGCAACATTTTTACAACGCCATCCCCTATTGCAGAGCCTATAATAGCATGGATGAATCTAAATTATGGTGATTGAAAATGATCTCTTTGATCTTTTCATGACAAATATGGATAATGACCATATCCCTGTATACAACACAAAATCGATAATTCAGAAAATCAGAAACCGAAGGCATACAAAATCAGGATAAAACAGGAACCAAAGCAAACAAACAAAAACCTCCACCACATGAAAAGAAGCGAACTCCCGATATGGGAGTGAGACCAGGTTAGGCCATTTCTTTGTTATTTTCTGTTTTGCGTCCTCGTGCTGGTAGATTTTGAGCCCATAGTCATAAAACAAAACAAAATTAAAATGATAGAATTTTTACGAATTAAATGTGTTTTCTACAAAGATTTAAATGTTTATTTTACAAAAAAAGAGGAACTGTTTGATCATATCTAATTCACGTAAAAATGTAGATGTAATTCAAGATATTTTATCATCTATTATTCTTTTGCTGACAAAAATATGTGAATATAATAATCCAATGAAACAGGTTTCTGTCATATATCACATAGTCATAAAATATGAAATTTCAACTTTGTTTTATTTACTTGTTTGTTTTTTCTGCCTGGCTGGCTGGTAGCTTTCTCAATTTCAAAAGGACGCAAAACAGGATATAAACAAGAAATGGCCTTACCAGGAAGAGTAAGCATCTCCTGCTTGAATGCAACACCCGCCGCTTCACTTCGGTAGAACTGTCACATCCAGTTACTTCCATTTTGCTATCAATGTTTTGTCAAATTCATTTTCAGTATTAATGTTCATTATAATTCATATAAAACAAAAGAGGTTATCTCCTACAACACCAGGTTGCAGCACCCATGCAAAACCAAAAAACACCCAATACAAAAACACAGAGCAGACAACACAGAAAGAGACGCAAAAGGGACAAGGATCGTCAACGAACAACGCCTTAGATACCGTGGATATGATCCCTCTGTCACCAGACGGACGCTTGGCTTGGTACTGGACCAATCTACGCCTTGTACCAGTGCATTCTTGAGAATTGCACTCTGGCTGACTGTGAAGACGGGACTCCATGACGAGCCCTGTCCAAACCTCTTCAGAGAAGACAGGGCCCCGACCATCTGTCCTCTCTGAATATCAGTCGGACTCCTCAGGTGAAAACATACATAAGCTTTCTACAGCCGGCAGAGCACGGACTGTATTACGTTAGGCCTCTTTTCATATCCATTTACGTATTTATCTGTGTTGCTTGGACCCCTGTATTTTGCGGTCTTGTCTGTGTGTGGTCATTTTACAGTGAGGAGGTTGTTTTACACCACAATTGTACGTTCTGGGTAATCGGAAAAGAGGGAGGGATGTGCGCACGTAATCCAGGATAACCACACCGTCTGCTACTCACGAAGCAGATGGCCGTCCTAAGTCGGCACCGGTTGCCCATTGGTCTCGTTGGATTATGTGTAGTCATTTGTGTTTGGTGTATCTATGTGATTTGGCGCTCCTTGTACCATATGCGTCTCTTTCTGTGCGTGTCTGCTTTGTGTTTTTGCTGTTGGTACTGGAACTAGGTGTTGTTGGAGATTCCTTCCTTTCTTGTTGATATCTTTATATACCCATATGAAGCCGCGTTTTATGGATCTTTACTTTCTCACGGAAAGAAGCACTTAATTTCAATATTACATCAGATAAATTGATGACGCGCTCTTCTTAAACAATTAAAATTTTATGGTTTTAATTATTAGCACAATCCATGTAAACTACAGGCGAGATAGATAAGAAAAACTTATCTTTGCCATATTCTAGTATTTCTAGCTCATGTTAACTTTTAATAACTCATGAGCATCTAAATACTTCAATTTATGACACTCTTAGCTTCATTATTACATGTACAATTCCCTTTTCCTTAGTGGCAACATTATTTCGTCCCCTGCCAATAGTTTGTTCATTTTGTTGTACCAGGGAGACTCAAACTTAAATGACTTGAAATGATGAGGGTAAGGCGAGACACTACGCAAACAAGTGTGTACTTTTGAGTTACTGACAACGTCCTTGCAAGAACTTTTTAGGATTAAATAAAAACATCAATACTATAACATCCTTTTGACCTTTTCTGTACGGCTAGAGTAATGAATGTTGCTATCAAGCAATGGATGTTCAATCACCCCGACCTCTTAATAGAATGTCAATGGTGGATTCAGTCTTGCTCCTTTTCAGAATGGTAATTTCTGCGTTTTTTATGATATTGTTTTCGCTTTTATTTTTATTTTGTAATTTTGATCTTGCGTTTGACTTCTTTTTGACTATCATGGATTTGAAAATCAAAGCTCGAGTAGTATTCTATAACATACCCACTGATATCTGATCTGGGAATTTTTCTACCCAATAAGGCATCATGAGTCCAAATAAGATAGAAATCCCAATGATCGCGAGATTCCTTGAAGAGCTAAGGGAGATAAGTTCTAGATTTGACAGAACTACCCCTGCAAACATTCCATACATCACAATGAGAGCGCCGCCCAACACAGGATAGGGTATGGTCAGGAAAACAGCTGATACTTTGCCGATAATACCAAACATGACGTAGATTATTCCTGTGGCTAAAAATACATCCCGGCTCGCAACCTGTAAAATTTAATCTATGAGTATTTTTATCCTCAAGGACATAATACTTTTGCAGAAATTGATCATGATATTTCAAAGATTGACTTAAGTAATGTTCAAGCAACTTTCTATGCAAAACAAAAAATAACATAAAACTCCGCTGTTTACATAAAGCAGGTATACGTTAGAGGGAATTAGTGTAATCAGATATTTCATGTTATTCCCGAAAGGTTCAGTGATTACGTGTGATTCCTGGTCATTTTATGGATTTCATGAAATCTGCAAAATATTAGGGATTACATGTAAATCCTTAAATATTTCAGCATTTTACAATAATTTCCTGACGGTCAAAAACCGTATAAAATGCAATGTGATAGATATTTTTCACGTTCATAACGTATAATCCCATCATTGAACGATAAAAAAAATAGTATCAGAAATATCTTTAAGAATGATAATGTTTAAAATGGATAAGGAATGATATATGATAGAAATGATAGATAATATTATTTATTTCAAATAATGTTAAGATAGTTAGGGATGAAAAATATGGATAATAACCATATCCCTGTTTACAGCACAAAATCGATAACCCAGAAAATCAAAAACCGAAGGCATACAAAATCAGGATAAAACAGAAACCAAAGCATACAAACAAAAACATCCACATATGAAAAGAAGCGAACTCCCGATATGAGAGTGAGACCAGGTGCCCAGGAAGAGTAAGCATCTCCTTACCCTTGTTATGCCGATTGCTCCTATATTTCCACCATAGGTAGAAGTCGCATGTCCACATCCAACAAACCCAGAAATTGTACTCATTAATCCCTCTATAGCTATTCCTCTGTTTACAGCATGGGGAGGAGGGGGAGGAACGTCGCACATCTTTGCACATGCATGATAATCCCCGATTGAATCCAAGATAGAAGTGATCGTTCCAATTAAGAATCCAACAAATACGCTGATGTTGAATTTGCTCGATCCAAATTGCCCTGAAAAAAATCCCGTCATGAAGAATATCGAGAAGAAGCAAAAGGCATTTAATAGGATGATAAATATGAGAAGATTGAATATTTTGGAGAAAAATTGTCTTTAATATCATTTAGGCAAGGTCCATTTCATATACAGGGGGAGGGAGCATGGGTTTTCTGTTGAGTTAAGATTTTTTCCTGTCTTATTTATCATACTTTTTCTCTAAAAACTTTGAGGTATACAAAACACAGTGTCATAAATAGATACGCTGTTAATTATAATGATTAAAATAAAATAAAATAAAGATCTTGTTTGAGGGTAATTATCGACAGAAAATGCCGAAAAAATAAATTTATCTTTTCACAATTGCATTTTAACTTAATAATACCAACCTGGGTATGGTATATTGAACCAAGGTGATTTTCCTATGAACTCAGTTTTAGCATCCGTCCTGGCAAGATATTCTCTATGTGATTTGTCGTCAGAAAAAACTCCGGCTGTTGTTAAGATAGCACACAAAATCCAACCAATGATGATTGCTATTAACAGCTGAAATTCAAATAATGATTTATGCATTATATTTTTAATTTAGCCATTTAGTCTTTACAATTGTAATATTAATTCCCTATCAAGATTAATATTTTGGAAAATCCTTTCATACCCGACACTTGAAAAACTTTCGTTATTTTTATAAAATTTATGTAGATATTAAATAATTCATTTCAATTAATCGTGATATTCCATTTGAAGACCTTTAACATTCAAGTAATTGAAAAAAAATGGTAAGTGAGAAATTTTGACTGGAACATTTTTGTCTCGTTATTCTATTGTAGTCGTCATTTAAGTGTTCTTTGTCCCTTTATGTCATTTACAATACCCTTGTCTATTCATTATTTTGCTGTGGATGCTGCAACTGAACCCTGTTGAAGATTCCCTTTTTCCTTTGTTATTTATGAGTACGTTTGTACAATATATTGTTAGACCTTGAAAATATATGCTTATTTAACAAATACTATTTTTTTAAGGGGTTTACACTTGATAGATGTGTAATACTAGTACAGTATAATCTGTGTAAACCGGCTTTCATTGGTTCCGGTTGAATCGGCCGGTTTCGGCAAGATCCGGTGTACAGAAAATCAATATATTTGACCAAATTGAATTGAAATAATATACACAAGAATGCTCACTGCTATACCTTTACTGATGAATAGAATAATTGATCATCATATCAATACAAAATGCAAATAGATTTAATCATATATATATGCACAACCAATGTAATTCCCTGAGATGTTACTATTGACAGGAACGTGCTGCAATTCGTGTATTAACACTCGTGACGTCACAATGCATAAGATCTAAAGACACATGCCGCGACGGCTGTTCTAACCTGCAAACTGAACCCGCGGTGAGATTAATTTTAACGTCATCCTTTTACCTGGAAAAAGCAATTTCAGAAAAGAAGAATGAAACAGACAACTATGGTGCATATATATAGAATAAATGTCATAATTTGTGTTTTGTTACGGGTATACAACACACATCAAGTGCATTTATCGCATGAAATGCGCTAACGCGCATTACATGTACGATAAATGCACTTGCTGTGTGTTGTATACCCGTAACAAAACACAAATTAAGACACTTATTCTCTATATAAACAGAGATCAAACAGATTTCATATCATTGTCTACGTTTTGCGGAAAAATCTGTCAAGTTTTTAATGATTTGCATTTAACAATTTCATTCTCTTTTAAAATACGTAAAGTCTGCAAATAAGGTAACATTGGGTCATTTTTACGGACGAACGCATACACAAGTACCGTTACATAGGTAAGATACGTAAGTGGACGTTGGAGATTTAAATCTCAGGCGCAGAACGAGGAAAAAAAGAATGTCAGGGAAAAATCAATACTGTATTGTACCATTGCATTAATTGTCGGTCAACAGAAGAATGTAAGCTGTGATCCACACGTTACTTATACTGGTGTAGACCTACGTAACAACGTAAATAGGTATACAGAACTTTTAGATAGATTTAAAAACCAAATTGGGACACGAAGAATAATGCGCACCAGGACGCAGTGAGTTGTCACTTTTATGGGCCATTTTTTATCAGAATGGGACTATGACACAGGGCGCGTGGTCTTCCCAATCACTGCAAGTTTTTTTTATTATGTCACTAACAGTAGTTGCTCCGTCGCCATACTTCTGTGACTTTTTGTACTTTTTACGAATCGTCAATCAAAGATATTTTTCTTCTAGTTTAATTCTTTTCTTTGTCTTTTATGAGATGGGTATGCATTATCAACATTATTTCTTTTTCTCGGCGTAATCACCATGATAAACATGTACACTAAATAGCTTTAAATTCTTTGTTTAAAAAAAATACGTTGCCGAAGGTATAATTACCGTTGACCAAATCACACCTGAGTAGATGTTTACACAAGGCCGGTATACAGGTGATCAATTAACCCTAATTATTGTGATCGGTACCCTAATTGGCGGCCGGAGTACGGAATAGACAAGATACGGAATACACAAAAGATTTTACTATTAAACGTTACGGAGAATCGCTCGGGACCGTAAGAAAGAACCGATGTAGACAAGATTCCGGAATACAGAAGATCCGGTTTTCACAAAATATACTGTACACGTTGACATACCGAGAAAACTTGATGAATCGGATAGTGTGAAAAATGAAATCCTCTTTTCTTTGTCCATACTGGTATTGAACATTTGAAATTTGCAAGGTAAACAGATAATATGATGGCAATAGCAGCAACCCTGCAAATAATAAGAAAACATCAGTACGCGCTCATGGTATAGTCCGTTTAGACATACAAATCAATTGTAGATCAGTCTGCTGCTTTGAACAATATCATAAAGATGATGAAAAATATATGATGCCCCCGTATACTTACGAAAGAGAGACTCCCCAGTAGACCATAGCAAACTTAGCAGTGGCACGAGTAACATAGGTGATTGCCAAAAATATTGTAGGTAATATTGTTATGGGTCCTACAAATCTGAGGATTACTCCGACTAGACCTGTTAAACCAACCAGGAAATGACAAAGGCCAGCAGCTATCAGACAACCCTGTAGCTGAGAAGGGAAGGCTTTTTTGTATATTGTATAGTCCATGCTGAAAATGTATCTGTTATTAAATGACGCTTTGAATTTGAGGACGTAATTTTTGAAAAAAAAAAAACACAAAAAAGAAGTCTAGGAAATTGGCTTTCCTATTGAGTGTATCAATAACTCTTTTTTTGTTGTTGCTCGGATGAAGATGTATGATAATATCAGACAATCGTCATTCATCAATGAAATATTGTGATAATTACCAGCAATGGAACGTTAAATCTTTGGTATTTATTCCTCATCTTTTAGACGAATATCAAAAAATTATGGAAAATCGCAAACATTGACAGTAAGTTCGGTATTAACTAATTAAGAAATATACTTACCTCTCTTAACATAATCAAGCTTTTTTCATACTGGAAATCCAAGAGTTCAGTTCCACCTGATGTCGAATTCATTGGCTGGCTTTTGTTCATCACTGAAAATTATGCAATTCGTTCATCAACTATGGCATTTAACTACCTTAAACAATTTATCAGCAAGAATATCTTCGTCGAAATATATCTCCCAAATATATCCCATATAATATTAAACTCGAGTCGACAAGTTACTGAACTAAAGTTTTTACCATCTGCACCATCGCTATATTTATGTGTCATTCACCCTACATATACTTCGCTCTAAATAGTATACCTCTACGAATATAGGAATTGCAAGATAAAGGGTTATTTGAACAATAAGTCATTTGAAAAATAATATACGTAATATATAATATTATTTGATTCGATTGTACCCCTGTAGGGTTGATTGTGTTCCTGCAATGATCGTTGCAATGTAAAAAGAACATATTTCATGCTCATTTCGTAAGAATTGACTCTTGTCAAAGACGTAGAAAATGCAATAATGTTACACGTCTAAAAGTTCATAGCATCATTTAAGAGCTGATGAACTTGTAACATGGACCTGACATGCTAGAACTAAAATATGCTAGAACAAAAATGAAATTACCCAGACTATCTGGTAATGAACATTTATCCTTTTCTATCACCTGGATGACCAGCAATGGAACAAGGTAGTAAGAGCTAGCTCCTTGGAATAATGGTAATCTAAATTGCATAAAAAAAACCATGGCTTCTTCATCTTATAAAATATGCAACTATAAGATGTCAGCAAAATGGACAGAGCATTAAGGCTTCGTAAAGATAACCAATTTCTAAAATGCATCCTAGCGTCAAGCATGAAAATATTATCCGACTTTCCCATTTTTGTTACATTTAATAAGTTTATAATGTGTGAGACTAGAAAAAATGGCAACTATTCGTTATATTGATAGTGACATTTTCATTTTATGGAAGATGACTTCCTGAGATGTAGGTAGACTTGATATAAATTTCATAAAAATTCTTAAGTAAATGACGAAAACCTGCAATCATGACGCATAAACTTATTATTCAGCTAGAGGCAGCCACTGAACAATTAGATAGATAAAGCAGACTTATTTTAATTCAAAATGAATTCATTCTGGACGTTAAAATAGAAAATAAATAGTAATTCCAACAGATGTACCTTATTCCAAACAAATTCATACTGATCGTTGTTAGTCCATTCATAAAGAAATTGGAACTCAATAGTTTCGACTTCAGCTCTTCATTCTGATCTGCACAGACAACATCGGCAACAAGAAATGAAATCGCCAAGGCACTGGACAGCGACAATAATGTGTGCTATAATAGGATATAATGTGTAATCTTTTTCATCTTTTTTTGTAAATCATTTATACCAATTAAAACAGGAGGGAATTTTAGAGGACTCGATTGCAGTATCTTAATCAAAAGTCCATGTGAAAACACAGAACAGACATAATGCCAGCAAATCTTTGGTAAAATGAATTCCTTGGCAGGATATAAGGTCAAATGCCCAGAAAATGTAAATGGAATTCCACACATGACAACTCCGCTGGGTATATAAAATAATTTACCTCTAAGTGTCATTCAAATATATCTAAAAACTAACAATGATACTAAACTAGACGTCCTTTTGAAGTCCCTCCTGCTACCTTCACTGTTGGCTTCACGATTAGCAATGCTTGAAAATATATTAGAACATTGTTCTCCTCGGGAGGATGTCAATTGCTAATTTCGGCTTTTAAAGTTTTCTACTGGTAAGTAATTGAAACTTATTAGGGCAGAACCAAAAGATCACGGATTCTTAGTTTAATGACCTCATGCTTCCATTAAACAGAGTGTAGTTCTATTCAGTGTCTATGACACATATGACTCAGTTTTATCTTTTAAGACTGTTTGAGTATCAAGTGAACGTTATGTTAACTCAACAACTATACATATTATTACATTTTATTTTATTTGACTAGGAAGGAGTTTCTGATCACTACACCTATCCAAAATATTTGACAAATTACCATCAAAGGCAGTTTAGGAATAGACGTTGGCTGCTTCTGTTTCTGACTTCAAAGCCTTTGCTTGTCAGGTTCATTTCAATTTGGTTATATGGCTAGATGTCTACCATCAATGTCTTCAGTATACGTGAATACCATTTTTGGCTTTTGAATGAAATTATTTCATGAATAAATCCTATATTACCATTAAAACCAGATTGCTATATGTCTTACTGTTATCCCTACTTTAACCATAATTTTAGATAAAAAAATTACCATTTGCATATTTACCTGCAAACCTGATAATATAGACAAAACAATTGGAGGGTGGTCCACAACATCATAAAGCAATTTCTTCTGTTTAATATCCTCAATTATTACTTCGGCATGATCTTTTTCTCTAAACCCAAAGTCAGTATGTTCTGTTGAACCTAATGTTTTGTTTTCATCAATATTGTCAATTGGAGATTCCGTCCCTTGACTTAGTAACTCATTATTTTCCTCAGACAGTCCAACCAAAGCAATATCAAAGTTTCCTTTCTTTGGTTCGCTCATTTTAAAGTCTCTGTTGCGTTTTGAACTTACAGTGGGTTGGAAATATCAAATGATTAAAATTAAAGGATAAACGACGCTCATTTTTTCATTGTCTTCGTTCAAGTCGTGGTCTTGCATTTGAAAACATAACTTATCACTTACTTACTCACGTGTACTATGTACGTGCCATCACCCTAAATCCAGGCAGTATGATATTGTCTAGTTTAATTTGTGTTACCTTAACCTTGCTCTGTTGGTAAAGCAGATGAAACGTGAATGAAATAATACTGCGGAAATAAGAAAACAAATGAAAACATCACAAATCAATGACGAACAATGTACAGCCTACCTCAACCATGGAGACAATTATACTATCAGTTATGCCAAATGGATTTTACCTTGATGACGTCCTGTATATCCAGGTGTGTGTCCTTTATATCCAGGGTCCTGCAGCATCATATCCCACCCATCCTGCTACGTTTTTCGGCACGCTTTTTCTACACAGTAACTTTCATACTTTTTTGGCATATTACATTGTTTATATTTGAAGATCACTGACGAGGGTTAAGTACCCGAAACGTGCATGTCTGATCCATGCTGCCAATTTATCTATTCTTAAATGATGCAATTCAATTTGAATACGTCTAACATCCATAAACTCACGTAATAAACAATAATTTAACGATAACTATAACACAGTTTCCATTGCGTTTTATTCTTCTTTGACTTTTCACTCAACATTATAAAAATGAAAAGATTATATGAAAAAAAAACTTTAAATAAATATATTCTTCAAAAACGATTATTTCTTAAGAAAAGGGAGTAATGTTGCATGGCATCCCACAAAAAAGTGTACATGTATTGCTCTTCGGGATTGTGGTTAGATATATACCACCTTAATGAGCTCCTTCCACCGTAAGAACAATGACTTCTTTTCGTAAGCCCTGTATTTGATATACATTTACATATGCACCTGTGTGTTACTTTGGCCCCTGCCTTTTGTTGTCTTGTTTGTAAAGTCATTTAACAGTGAATAGATTTTTATACATAAAAATTGTGCGTTCCGTGAGACCACTGAGTAACGGGACAAGTGGGAGGGCTGATCCCATGCAGTCCGGATATCCACACTATTTGTTACCTATGTCGCAGATGTAGTCGTTGGCTAATGTGTAGTCTATTTGGTTTGGCGTTTTGATGTCGTATTTAGTGTTCCCTGTCCATTTTGATTCTTTTGATGTGCTTTTCTACTCTTTGTTTACAAAGGGATGTTTCGATGCTTTGCAGTGGGTGTTGCAACCGAGTCCTGTCGGATACCCCTACTTTCTTTAATGTCATTCCAGTGCATAGATAGATAACGCCGTATTTACAAAAATCCAGTTAGTAAATAACACACATTTATATTCAGTGATTCTAAATTTGTTATACTTATGAACTTCTATTTTTACTTCAGCATTTGCAAATCATCCTGTGTGTTTGATAACTTATTATTCATGTCTATAGCCATTCTCATTCCTTTCGGTTGTCTTCTACGGTCTGTTTAAAACCAGCAGCCCCCCCCCCCCTTCTCCTTCGTCGCCAGGGTCTGGAGTACATCCGCAATATAAATGGTCGTGTTATGTTCACATTTCGTTTGGCCAATCAGATTGTGACTTACAGGTATGCAATCGGGATCGGGACGAATCGAATAATGGCGGCACCCATGACCACAGAGTGCACTCCAACAAGATTGTATTTTACAGGCAACGTTTGTGTTATATGTGGTTTTTCTTTTATACAAAAGGACACTTCCGATGATGGTCAGGTTATAACCAAAAAATGTTTTTTTCTTATTTTAAAGCCCTCGAATGTTCGACGACACGGACGTTCTTATTCGTTGATAGAATCTCATGAATATTCCGGCCAAAGGTTCATTGAAAATGACCCTTAACGGATGTACTCCGGACCCTGACGACGAAGGAGAAAGGGAGCTGGTTTTAATTAGACTGGCATCTTCTCGTAATACTTCAGGGATTATAATGTGGCAATATTTATAATGATCCAGTGTCCTTACCATGTTTTTATCAATCTCAGTAATCTTAATTTTTCACAGACTCCTTTTTCTACAAGCTACTGTCTACTTACCGTTTAAAAATAGAATCCAGCGGACCAACAAAATTTAGTTATTACATCATAATGGTCTTTTTTTCTAAAAAAGGGGAAAATTAATTCATTAAAAACGGATTTACATTTCTTTAAGAGTTCATATAGTAGAGAAGACTGTATTGTCATAAAAATCGATTTGGACCTTAGCATAAAAGACAAACATTATTCAGATAATTCAATCTTTGAAACAAGCAAAACTACATTTTAGACATGCACGGAAAAGAACTATGAATGTTTGATGTCTTTCTTCGGTATGATAGGAAGTTTGTTTATCAAAGGAATCTTGATGATCCAGTCGTATAACAGAGGTTTATACACCTCGTATCCTAAGGCATATTGTGATTTGTCTCTCTCGGTATCGTCAATTTGTTTTCTCCAAGCAGATATTCCACGTTCCTCGTCACTCCCTGTGTAAGATATCAATATCAAGTTATCATTGATTGAAATAATTGTACAGAGAAACTTTAGCTTTCGTGTATTTAATAAAGCGACAATCATGTGTTTTTGAGAGAATCTAATCTGAAAGGAAAGACTTACCAGATACAGTATTGTCCAGAATACATGCTAGCAATCCACCAGTGAGACTTGGATTGGCAAGCAACATTTTAACAACACCATCGCCTATTGTTGAATCTTAAATATAGTGATGCAGTAAAATTGTATTCAAATAAGGCTGTATTAAAGGTACAAAGGGTCTCGTAAAGATCAAACCATGAATCAACTATTTTTGTCAAAATTTCAACGCAAACGAGTCTGTCATGCTTAGAAATTAGAAACTGGCTGGTAACAATAGTCACATATGCCCTCACTACCGAGCTATGATCAATTATTGCTTATAACATGGGCATCCTAATATAACCTACTTTTCTCCGTAGAAGACCGATTGCGAACACGTGTAAGCACTTATTTGCATAAAGCTAGTACTGTATCAAAACAAAACAACATGGCTGACGGATAACACGTGGGACGAAAATGTATCGACAATCGGTGTTATCAAAATCTAAAAAGAGAAATGTAATGAACAAATAGTATTGGCTTGGTATTGGAAAGTTATAGAGACCTAGCTTAGAGAACGACCGTGAAATTAAAACTCTGACAAGTCTGAGGGAAAATTAGCTAAAGGGATCTACAGAGTACATGTACATAGTTCTCGTTTATTTTTATCTATGAGAAGTATATATATATAAGTTTGACGTATATATATATATCCACAGTAATTTTGATATGTGTATATAATATATATATATTAACAGTCTTAATCAAATAGTAAAAGACGAACAAAAATAAATGTTAATTTCCATTCAGGATTTGGTAAACAAACGCACATGTGTATAGCAGATAACACTTGCCTCCCATTCAAGATGTCATACAAAGAAGGGAGGAGATCTCAAACAAGACCCCGTTGCAGCATCAACAGTAAAACACCAAAACACCCGATGCAAAAACACAAAAGACGAGTACAGCACGAGACGGAAAAGAGACACACGACATGCAAACATCAAACACAACTTTGGACGGCCATCTGTCACGCAAGTAGCAAATGGTGTGGTTATCCTGGATTACGTGCGAACAACCCTCTCACTTCTCCAATTACCCAGAGGTATCGAAGAACGTACAATTGTGGTGTAAAACAACCTCCTCACTGTAAGATGACATCACACAAACAAGACCGCAAAACGCAGAGGCCCCAGAGACAGATGAATATGTAAATGGATATAAAAAGAGGGCATGCGTAATACAGTCCGTGCTCTGCCGGCTGTAGCGAGCTCATGTATGTAATCACCCGAGGAGTCCGACTGACATTCAGAGAGGACAGACACTATTACACGTTGTTAGTCATTTGAAAGTGTTCGATTATCCACGTCCAAAATGGTGATTTGAATGGATTTTCAAAAACAAAGAAAAAATGATGATGTGGAATGTTTCATTGGTACTTCTAGTGAAAGTGAAAATGAAAGTGCATCTAACATTTTAGGCAAGCATAACAGTGAACTGTCTTCATTCAATATCTCTATTTCTAAATTGGATCTCCCAACACTATATTGCATACCGAAACTGCACAAGTCTCCTTACAAATTTCGATTTATTGCTAATTCTAGTAACTGCTCCACTAAAATTTTGTCTAGAAATCTGACGTCAGCCCTTACTGCTATTAAAGAACAGATAACTAGATATTGTGAAACGGTTCTAAACAGAAACGATGTAAATTTATTTTGGTCTATTAAGAATTCAGGGGATGTGATTGAAAAAATGAAATCTGGAAATTTCCAAGCCAATACGATTTCTTCATACGACTTCTCTAATATGTACACCACACTTCCTCATGACAAAATTAATGATCGATTATCTAATCTCATTAAATGGTGTTTTGATCGAGAGCGAAAAACTTACATTTGTACATCTGAATCGAAGGGTTTCTTTTCCTCGACAGACTACAAATCATACAAATCATTGACATGTAGTGACCTGTGTAATGCCTTGTCCTTCCTCTTGGACAATATTTATGTTAGATTTGGTGAGGATCTATACAAGCAGGTTGTAGGAATTCCTATGGGTACTAACTGTGCGCCTCTTGTTGCAGATTTATTTTTATACACGTATGAAAAAGAATTTATCCAAAATCTTCAAAAGCAAAGAAAATTTGAGGAGCTGAAATGTTTCAATAATACTTCTAGGTATCTGGATGATATTCTAACCATTGGCAATCCTGCTTTTGAATCATATAAGAATGAAATTTATCCACAAGAATTAACCCTTAACAAGGCAAACCTTTCAAATACAGAAACACCCTTTTTGGACCTAAATATCAAAATTGTAAACGGAAAGATTCATACAAGTGTATATGACAAAAGGGATAATTTTGGATTCAACATAGTAAATTTCCCTTGGCTTGACGGTGATGTTCCAGGATTACCGTCATACGGCATTTACATATCACAGCTCATCCGGTACGCTAGAGCATGTACTGATATTTTGGATTTTCACAGTAGAAATTTACAAATTACCAAAAAACTTTTAGGTCAAGGTTTCCGCTTTCATAAACTAGTTAAGACTTTCTGGAAATTTTACAAAAATTACAGTCAACTTCTTTTAAAATTCGGATCTATACATGCAACAGAGTACATTACTATGGGTATTACACAACCTGTCTTTTATGGTGATATGATAAACAAAATAAGAAGGATCAAAGGTAGGCAGCATAACAATCGAAAATGCGTCAGAATCATCAAACGCCTTTTATACCGTGGGTATGATCCTAATGTCACCAGACGGACACTAGGCTTGGTACTTGACCAATCTACAGTCTTGTACAAGCGCATCCTTGAGACTTGCACTCTGACTGACTGTGACGACGGGACTCCATGACGGGCCCTGTCCAAACCTCTTTAGAGAAGACAGGTCCCCGACCACCTGTCCTCTCTGAATGTCAGTCGGACTCCTCGGGTGATTACATACATGAGCTCGCTACAGCCGGCAGAGCACGGACTGTATTACGCATGCCCTCTTTTTATATCCATTTACATATTCATCTGTGTCTATGGGGCCTCTGCGTTTCGCGGTCTTGTTTGTGTGATGTCATCTTACAGTGAGGAGGTTGTTTTACACCACAATTGTACGTTCTTCGAGACCTCTGGGTAATTGGAGAAGTGAGAGGGTTGTGCGCACGTAATCCAGGATAACCACACCATTTGCTACTTGCGTGACAGATGGCCGTCCAAAGTCGGCACCGGTTACCCATTGGGTTGTCGGTTTATGTGTAGTCTTTTGTGTTTGATGTTTACATGTCGTGTGTCTCTTTTCCGTCTCGTGCTGTACTCGTCTTTTGTGCTTTTGCATCGGGTGTTTTGGTGTTTTACTGTTGATGCTGCAACGGGGTCTTGTTTGAGATCTCCTCCCTTCTTTCTAGGTACCTGGATGATATTCTTACTATCGACAATCCTGTTTTTGAGAAATATAAAAATGTTATTTATCCACAAGAATTGATTCTAAACAAGGCAAACGTTTCAAACACAGAAACACCATTTTTGGACCTAAATATCAAAATTGTTAATGGAGAGATCCATACAAGTGTGTATGACAAAAGAGATGATTTTGGATTTAACATAGTAAATTTCCCCTGGCTTGACGGTGATGTTCCTAGATTACCGTCCTATGGCATCTATATTTCACAGCTCATCCGGTATGCTAGAGCATGTACTGATGTTTTGGATTTTCATAGTAGAAATTTACAAATTACCAAGAAACTTTTATGACAAGGTTTCCGCTTTCACAAACTAGTAAAGACTTTCTTGAAATTTTACAAAAATTATTGTCAACTTCTTCAGAAATTCGGACCAATACAGGCAACAGAGTATATTACTTTGGGTATTTCACAACCTAATGTCACCAGACGGACACTAGGCTTGGTACTTGACCAATCTACAGTCTTGTACAAGCGCATTCTTAAAACTTGCACTCTGACTGACTGTGACGACGGGACTCCATGACGGGCCCTGTCCAAACCTCTTTAGAGAAGACAGGGCCCCAACCACCTGTCCTCTCTGAATGTCAGTCGGACTCCTCGGGTGATAACGTACATGAGCTCGCGGCGGTAGAGCATGGATTGTATTACGTACGCCCTCTTTTTATATCCATTTACATATTCATCTGTGTTGTTTGGGCCCCTGCGTTTTGTGGTCTTGTTTGTGTGTGGTCATCTGACAGTGAGGAGGTTGTTTTACACCACAATTGTGCGTTCTTCGAGACCTCTGGGTAATCGGAAAAGTGGGAGGGTTGTGCGCACGTAATCCAGGATAACCATACCTTCTGCTATTTCCGTGGCAGATGGCCGTCCTATGTCGGCACCGGTTGCCCATTGGTCTCGTTGGTTTATGTGTAGTCCTTTGTGTTTGATGTTTCTGTGTTGTGCGTTGACGTTCCTTGTCCCTTACGCGTCTCTTTCTGTGCTTGTCTGCTTTGTGTTTTTGCATTGGGTGTTTTGGGGTTTTGCTGTGGGTGCTACAACCTGGTGTTGTTGGAGATCCCCTCCTTTGTTCTATACATGATATCAACCTTGTATTTGCAATTAATGAAATATTAGTGAGTCATTTTTTTTTTGAAAGAGAGAATTTCAAAAAGACCGTATACGTGGTTTTTTTTTTACATGTTTCGTAGTTATCCCACGATGTGAAGTTCATTTAAGCGATTGGCTGATCGTGGTAGCGTATTCACTTTGACCTTGGTAAATGTGACATATTTCTACATACTGTATATGCAAATAACGATTTCCGAAGTATACCGAAATCGTGTGTACCAGAAAGTAAAAAACGTCTAAAAACAAAAATATGAGAGATATTTTATGCAAGTTATATATAGATGTTCAAATGGTAGTTCTAAAAAGCTATTTACGGTAAAACTTCATTACTGACAATTTAATCCCTGTTTGACTATTTGTACCTTTAAGGAATTTTTAAAGACAATTCAGTTGAATATTCGGCATAAAAGATCATCAGTAGTTCATACTAGCTTTGATTGTGTACTTACTCACTGATACTTGATCAGGAAAGTTTTCGACCCAATGAGGAATCATGAGTCCAAACAGTATGGAAATACCAATGATGGCAAGGTTCCTTGAAGAGCTAAGGGAGACAACTTGTAAGTTGGACAGGACCACTCCAGTAAACATTCCGTACATTACAATCAAAGCTCCGCCTAACACAGGATAGGGTATAGTAAGAAAAACTGCTGATACTTTTCCAATAATACCAAATATGACGTAAATAACTCCTGTGGCTAGAAAGACATCCCGGCTGGCAACCTGTTTATAAAAATTCTATTCCCAATGCCAATAATGCCAATTAAAAGCATAAAACGTGTTTATTAGTACGGAAGGAATCTAAAATTGGATACCATTTCAGATATTCATTTATTCTTTTAAAATGAAAAATGAAGTTTTTCCTTTGACGATATGTACCCTGGTAATACCGATAGCCCCAATGTTTCCTCCATACGTAGAGGTTGCATGTCCACAACCAACAAATCCTGAAATTGTACTCATTAATCCCTCTATAGCTATTCCTCTGTTAACAGCATGAGAAGGAGGAGGTGGAACTTCACACATCTTTGCGCATGCATAGTAATCTCCAATAGAATCCAAGATTGAAGTTATTGTAGCAATGAGAAAACCAACAAACACACTGACGCTGAAGCTAATTGGTCCGAATTGCCCTTTACGAATGAAAAGTTGTGTGCTTAATTTTCCATATATCTAACCTTGTAGTAGAGCGACCAATTTAAAAAAGAAGCTTAGTTTTCGAGTTTAATCAACACACCTAACACAGGCCTGAATTTGGTCTGAACTTTTTGCTGAATACCCCTGCTTTCAATTAGAGCTGTCGTAAAGAATATGCCACGGTCAGATTTTTTTTAAATTGGGTAAAAAGCGAAAAAATCGTGAAAAATTAAAACGAAATATTTATCGTTTATATCCTCGGTATTCCTATATTTTGTTCTTTTTTGTAAAGAAAGTCGTTGCAATCAATGCATAAGATATGTACACATGTTATATAATTGTTTTGGAGGAAGAATATTTTCTCCTCTCTCGAAAAATTACAGTTTTATGCAAATTTCTGTGAAATATGAAGAATCCGTATAAATATTTTCTCTTAAGCACAGAGACTAAGTTCTGGCCTCGAAACATATCGACAACTATATGTTTATTATTTCCAATGCCTTTTCATTGATCATTTTTTCTAAGGGGCTATACATAAATGTAAAAACCTAAAGCGTATATACTTTTGATTTAAGCGTCATTTCACAAATTAGTTTCCGTAGATAAATATTCAGTCGACCACGTGTTACAGTTTCTATCAAATCGTACCTATCAACCGGTATACATAAATATTTTTGATAAAAGTTAAAAGTGAAAGTGGAATAACACCATACTGTTTAAAAATTAATGAAAAATACTTCTTTTTATAAAGTCGTGGTAAGACCGCGAATGGAAACCCATTCGTGACAAGTTGAAATGAAAATTCGTGAATTGAAGAAAAATGCACTAAGTGTATATGAAATTATGAAAAGTATCCTTTGACGTTTATTTTAGTACCACAGAGATGTGAATATACATGTAAAGTACATTGGTCAGAGTTTGGGCTCTTCTTTATCTGTGTTTTAAACATTACGATATGCCTTGGGTAAACCTTGTGCAATTTATTCCTTTTAGCATCCGCACTTATTCTTCGTTCAGATTTGTAACTGTTACAAAATCAAGTGGATGCTTTTCAAGATATACTGAGTCAGAGAACCCCTTTGATGTCTCCGTGAGAACCAATGGAAAGACCTCAATGGTCACGGGGGGGGGGGGGCTTTAATTCATAATCCTGTACATAAGCACAAACACCACATTGTCATATGTAGTATTGGTAATTTAATTGGGCAGTTCCTACATTAATAATGACTAAATACGTCTACAATACAACAAATAAAAGGCTATATCACGAAGAGGAACCGTCTGTTGACAACGAAAAATTCGCCGCAACAGGAGCCTAGAATGTTGGCGCGTCAGTAGCCGTATTTCTCAAAGAGCTCCGAATAAAGAAATAAAATTGAAAAGTGTGAAATGTATGACGCAAAGAATAGTCGGTGAAATGTGTCCAAGAAGAAACTATTCCAACAGCAAAGCATCGATCTTCAACGATGGATATTAAAGAGTCCAAGATGCGATACAACACAGTAAAATCTAACATTTATAACGACGGGACTGATATGTTGACAGCTCAGCGTAAGACCGCAGAGAATAGAGCACCCTTTATTGTGTGGTCATTTCTATTTTAATATTTCTAAAGATTTGCTTCTCGGTTGGTAGTTTTATGTGAGCGTCTTTGATTCGTGTAAATGTGGTTGTTTGATGTTCAATATTTGTTTGTATCTTTTCCGTTTCATTTATATAGAAACAATTGCAGAGAAATTAAAAAAAAATTGTCCATTATAGACAAGGATGAAGCATGAAAAACAATAAACAGACAGTAAAAAACAAACTCAACAAAAACATAAAATATCGTTGATATCGTATAATGGCCATCAACGATCAACCAATCAGAAACTAGAGAACCATAACTAGAAATCAGAGGCTATTCCCCAATTATCACTTATTGCAAAACTAACCTGACCGGGCGGAGCTAATTCAATCAAGCAATTGAGACGAATTGATACAATTTTAGGGTAAATAGATTATGAATTGCACATCATAATTAGAGTAAATATTCATTACCTGTAAATTTATATGGCTTTTATCACCTGGTCAGAAGTAAACTCTTCCGATGACCAGGTTAAATAAGCTCCGCCCGGTCAGGTCAGTTTGCTATGACAACACCTGTAGAAAGATGCCTTTAAGCTACGTTTTAGCGACAACTGTTGTCACAAGGTCACACAGAGAAAGAAAATGCCATGATTGCCTTGAATGTGATGGGGTCGTATAGGCAGCTACGCTACTCACTTGTGGAACTAAAATGCATTGCATAATTCCATGTTGTGTTGATCATAAAATCTTTGTTATACTGCTGGTGGACCAGGAGTCCCCGAGGGCACATGTAGCCAAGTTCGATGAATTTCGGTTGATCGTTTCTTCAACGCATTATAAAATTTCTGTTATCAAAATTTCTTGAAATTTCTTAAAAGTGAGTCCTGCATCATCATATCCCACCCATCCTGCTACGTCTTTCGGTACGCTTTTTCGACATAGTAACTTTCATACTTTTTTGGCATATTACATTGTTTAGATTTGAGGATCACTGACGAGGGTTAAGTACCCGAAACGTGCATGTCTGATCCATGCTGCCAATTTATCTGTTCTTAAATGATGCTATTCGATTTGAAAACGTTTAACATTAATTATTTCTCAAATTCGTCCATATCACAATGTTTGAAATAACCAGAACATACATAGTACAGAAAAAAAAATATTTTTCAAAATTATTGATGCAAATTTGTCGTCTTCTTTGAAATGAAGCGATACTTTTCATTCATTATTATATGTTAAAACTTAATTTAGCCGTAATTATTAAGTTTTACTCCATATTATCGAGAAAACATCGCCTAGTTTCTATTGCAGTGAATCGCTAATAACAAAGTTGGGGTGGGACACTTTATTTGCCTGGTACTCTTAAGTTTTTCAATCGATCTCTATCAAACTTTCCTAAAAACACATTCACATATCAAAATATCGTTTCTGTATGTTAATTTTTATCTTCGAATTAGCATTCTCAATACTGAAGTGAACAAATTGAAAATTTCAATTTTACCAATTTATCTTAGAATTTGTGCTCATTCATCCATGAAGTTGAAATTAGAAAAATCGATTTGATCCAAAAAATTTCTTTTGACTTCAGTTAGCATATTGACATTGATTTCGGTCAGTTTGACTTTTTATTTATTAAAGGATGATAATTTTTGTTAAAATATCTATGGTTTTGAATTTTACTAATTTTCCGCTTTTCTAAGAATTAACAGGAATTCTGACCATACGAATTTTTTTACGACAGGTCAAATCTGATGTCCCAAGTTATATTCTTTCGTTTAATATAAAAATTAGCCCTGTGTTAGGTGGGTTGATTAAAATTTCAAATTTAGCGACTTGGTTGCTCTACTATTGAGCGAGCAATATGCGACATATATTATGGAAAGGCAAAAAATGTGTATGAAGTATTACATTGTTTTTGTAGATGAACAATCAAATTTTACTGAAAAACATAATATGCTTATATATTAACTTAAAGCATATTTTTGTCAAATACACTTGAACTGTCCCTCCTTCTTTAAACTTGATTTACCCCAATACCTCTTTTCTGAAATACAATGTTGAAGTAATCAATATTGAAATTTGTTTTACGTAATGAAATAAAGAAGACCCTGGCGACAATCTCAACAGCACTCACAATAGAGCACCAAAAGGAGCATCGAAGGACCAGTAGTAAGCTAGAGGTGGGACCAGGTGCCCGGGAGGAGTAAGCATCCCCTGTTTGGCCAGCCGCACCCGCCGTCGATGTTCATGCACGAAAAATACACATTTGGAGACATAAATGAGTTAAAGAAGATCCTGACGATAATCTCAACAGCACTCACAATATAGCACCATGTTGAGCATCGACGGACCCCTACCAAGCTACAGGTGGGATCGGGTGCCCCGGAGGAGTAAGCATCCCCTGTTGGCTAGCCGCACCCGTCATCGATGTTAATGCACGAAAATGAACACAGTATATAAAATGCATGCACTATCTGAGGTTATGTCTATATAGAAAGTGCTATGGCGACCATGTCAGGGAAATATATTCAAAACACTTACTGTCAAACCCCTCGCGGGGAACTAAATAAGAAACATTAACAGACTAATGGACTAGTAGTCAGATCAATACCGAAATTAATTATATAGTTCATGAAGATTAACACTCAATGCGTTGGTGCAATAATAGAATAAGATTGAAACAACCTCCTGTTTGTAATTGAATTTGAACAATAGGAAAAAAATGGTCTAATGCAATAAGAAACAATAGACAAAACATTAATGTATATCCATGACAACTAAGTTTTAATTTGACACAGAAAAAAAAAACCTGGGTATGGTACGTTAAACCATGGTGCTTTGCCTACGAATTCCGTTTTAGCATCTGTCCTTGCGAGGTATTCTCTATGTGATTTCTCGTCAGAGAAAACTCCGGCTGTGGTTAAGATTCCGCTTAGAATCCAGCCAAATATGATTGCTATCAGCAGCTGAACAGAAACATGTAATTACTTCATAGTAGAATGTTTCCATTATTGTATTTTTTTATTTTAAGAATTAAATCATTTATATGAGATAGAGAAAGTCCGATTGGTTGACTACGAAAAAAGTAAGCGAATTTCGAGAAAAGTTCTGGTTTTCTAGTTTTGTGACTTGGTAAGCATTTCACGTTGAAATGGCTTATTGATAAGTTTCCATAATTCAATTCCAACTTCTGTAATGCATGCAATCATGAGGAGTTTAAGGAGGCAATATGAAATAAAATATTTGACTTACCGAGAAAACTTGATGGATCGGATAGTGTGAAATATGAAACCCCCTTTTCCTGGACCAGAAAGGAATCGGGCATTTCCATTTTGCAAGATACACAGAAAGAATAATTGCTACGACAGCAACCCTGAAATTGATAAGAACTTATTACTCTAATTGTCAATGAATCTGATGGTTAGAAAAAAGTCAGTGAAAGTGAAAGGTTTGTTGCCGTGTTCCTTTGTTTCTCTTGCTATGAAGGTCTTCTCTGTGTTTTCACTTGGGTGTTTTGATGTGTTGCGGTTGGTGCTGTAACAGGATCTTGTTGGAGATCCCCTCCTTTCTTTTAAACACAAAACCAAAATGAGAATTTAAAAGTATCAATCAATGGGTTCATAAAACCAGAAAAACCTTTAAAACCAAAGACAACAACCAACACATTCTGAAATGAAGCAGAAGTGAAGTCCAAAGGGAGATGACATCAGGTGCCCAAGGAGGGCAAGCGACATCTAATTTCAGTTTACACTTGATCTTGAGTGTGTTCTCATTTAGACACGACAGGATGCCAAGGAAAGTTATTATACAAGTAATAGTAATGTGGAAGGGTTCTAACTCTATACAACCGTGAAGAAAATTTCAAAACAATTTATTTTGCACCAGACACGTGTTTCGGATATAAAATCCTCATCAGTGATGCTTCATTCCATCCAAAGTGTTTTTCATAAGCCGCCGAAATTTTTTTCAGTAGCGCTCTCTAGTTTAGTTTTAGAATTTAAATTTGTGTATTTATTTTACAGAGAGTACGCGACTCCAAATTTCCTGTAGGGTCGATTCAGTAGCATATCCAAATGAAATGTATGTTCAAAATAACATTGGAGGGATGGTGTTAAGATGTAACCTCTTTTAATTTCGATAATATTTTTTATGAAATGACAAGTTTCCGAAATAGCCAAATAATATGTATGATGTCAAATTGATTAAGAGCCAAAAACAAAACTTCTTTCAGGCCACAGAGCTGGAAAGAAGTAATTAATACACTTAAAAACATCCAATGCCCCGGGGAATGAGTTTTACTGCTGCACATTGCAACAGGAAATAAGTGTTTGTGTCAAATAAATTTATTATGCACCAGATACGTGTTTCGGATATAAAATCCTCATCAGTGATGCTTCCAGCCAAAGTGTTTTTTCTAAACCACAAAAAATTATTTCAGTAGCGCCCTCTGGTTTTATTTTTAGAATTTAAATTTGTGTATCTATTTTACAGAGAGTACGCGACTTCAAATTCCCTGTAGGGTCGATTCAGTAGCATATCCAAATAGAATGTAAGTTCAAAATAAAATAGCATTGGAGGGATGGTTCTAAGATATTAACCTCCTGTAATTTCGAAAACATTTTTGTATGAAATGACAAAGGAGGGGATCTCCAACAACACCAGGTTACAGCACCCACAGCAAAACCCCAAAGCACTCAATGTGTTCCCGAAATAGCTAAATAATATGTATGACGTCAAATTGATAAAGAGCCAAGACAAAACTCCTTTCAAGCAACAGAGCTGGAAAGAAGTAATTAATACACTTACAAACATCCAACGTCACGGGGAACTAGATTAATTGGTCCACACTGCAAGAGGAAGTAACTGTTTATATTAATAATGCAGAAGGGTTCCAGGTTCATTAGATGACAGTCCATATTAAAGAAGCCATTGTGCACCCAGCTCAAACTTTTGAGAAATCGACTTTGATAGGGCGATAAGTTCTTTCGAAAATGAAGTTTCATCTATGGTGCATCTATGCTCTGAGTTAAAAACTTTTATATTCTTACAACATTGCGAGTTCATGATTTCTCCTGCGCAAACAGTCGGCAATTACCTCCCAGGAGAAAATCACGTGACGTGTTGAACCCAGTCTTGTGTGAAGAAAGTTATCCATGTTACACGTCTTCAAATTCTTAGCATCATCTAAGACCTAATGCAGCATGGACCAGACATGTACGTTTCGGGTACTTAAACCTACATGTATGTAAAATCATTTGTTCAGAACCCAGGTGTAGTGTTGCAGTAATAATCCATATAAAACTTACGGAAGTGATACTCCCCAGTAGACCATTGCAAACTTAGTGGCAGCGCGGGTTATAAAGACTATTGCCAAAAGTATTGTTGGCACTACAGTAATTGGTCCTATAAACCTTAGAATCACTCCAACCAGACCCGTGAAACCCAGTAGAAAATGAAAAATCCCAGCAGCTATCAGGCATCCCTGTAACTGTAAAACAAGATTGAGACTCACGAATTTATTTTTCTTCTTTTCGTTAACGTTTTGCATGGAAATGTTTTTGTTAAGTAAACATCAGTGAATGAGCACTTAGCATTTATTTCATAACTTACTTTCCAAGTAAATAAAACAGATGAACATCAATTGTTGTCTTTGCAAATTGCCTTCACACAATTTCTATAATTACACAGATAAAACAAACTTTCTCAAAAAGTATAAAATGAACAAATACGTGTATATGCATTAACCTCTCTTAACATGTTAAGACTGTGCTCATGTTGAAACGTTGTTGTTCCTATTTCAGCAAAAGTCGAGTTCACGACTTTAGTTCCATTGAATGCTGAAAATGAAACCATCGTTTTGAATTTATTCCAACTAAAACGAGAGAAAAATGTCTACACCAAAGAGACAAGGACATTATACATTTTACAACAAGGAAAAGACAAACTGACACTGTAAGATGCTTTGTTTTTCGGTAATCAGGGAATTTATTACCCAATTTCATGTTGTCTTTTTTTCTCATTTTCATGTTGTCTTGTTTAATATTGTGCATGATGGAAATACTAGTGCGAGCAATGTGTATTGATGTTGACTTGAACATACATTTTATTTGGATATGCTACTGAATCGACCCTACAGGAAATTTGGAGTCGCGCACTCTCTGTAATGTAAATGTACAAATCTAAATTCAAAAAAATTAAAGAGGGCGCTACTGAAATGATTTTTGGTGGCTCCGCTAAAAGCATCACTGATGAGAATCTAATATTCGAAACACGTGTTTGGTGCATGGAAATTGGTTTGGAATTTCTTCAAGAAGGTATAGAGTTGGAACCCTTCGACATTATTCTTAGGGGTTTTTTTTTTAATTTCTTTTGAGAACTCATAATCTGAAATGTGTAAAACCTCAGTCTAATGTTGAAAAGTTTATGTTTCTATTTCAGGAAATGTCATGTTCATGAGTTTAGTTCCATTCAATGCTGAAAATGAAACCATCGCTTTCAATTTATTCCAAATAAAACTAGAGAAAACCGTCTACAACAAAGAGACAAGGACATTATACATACTGAAATATAACAAGCATACAACAAGTAAAACACAAAATGACACTGTAAGATGTTTTGTTTTTCGGTAATTAGGGATTTCTTTTCTCAATTTCATGTTGTCTTTTTTTCTCAATTTCATGTTGTCTTGTTTAATATTGTGCATGATGGAAATACCAGTGCGAGCAATGTCTATTGATGCTGACTTTCTTAGGGTTTTTTTTTATTACATTGAGAACTCATAATCTGAAATGTGCCAAATCTTCAGCCTGATGTCGAAAATTTTACCCAGTATATGAGTAGAGAATATTAGTATCCAAAACTCTGGAGTTAGATGTAAGAAAATTTGGCAGCCGATTACAATAACAAGAATGAGTCGCAATTTAAATGTCTGGTTAAGCCTTTGTTATTAGATACTATGACCCTATTTATATTTCTAGTCAATTTATAATAAAAGCAACATATATCCAAAATTTGAAAACAGCCTTTTACCAACGCGTTCTGGCAACGAACATCTATCCTTATCAACTACTTGCAATGCTAGCAATGGGATGAGATAATCAGAGGCGAATCCTTGATATAATGGCAATCTGAAAAAGGAAGATTTTATACATGTAACACAGCCTTTATTTCATTTGTCCATGAAAAGATCATTTCTTCAAATTAATTCCCCCAACGAATATTGAAGAGTCATGAACCGTGCATGACTATGAATTTTAAAATATAACAGTCCTGGCACTATCTTATCGAAAAACAACAGAGCAAGACCTCACAAAATAGGTAAAGAATATCCTGACGGCAGTCTCAACAGCACTCACAACAGATACATATTATAAATTGAAGGAAAACTAAAATATCGCCTTCAATAAGAGATATTCAGTTAAAGAAATGATGTATCGTTTAATGGAAATGGGCGTTCTATCGAATATGCTTATATTTTGAAAATTAATTGATTTCACCACTTTGCTCTCATTTCGTTATGGATTATAAATTAATGGCGGTGGATTGACATCCTTATGTGATACAAAAGAGTTGATCAAATATAAGAGATATATTGACCTTATTCCAAATAAATTCATTATGATAGTTGTTAATCCATTCATTAGAAAATTGGAACTGAGTAACGTCGATTTTATCTCTTCGTTTTCATCTGCACAGACAACATCGGCAACCAGGAACGAAATCGCCAAGGCACTGGACAGCGATAATAATGTGTGCTGTAAAAAAGTAAAACGCTTTGAGATAAGGGTGGAAGGTAGCTACAATATTAATGAGTTAAAGAAGATCCTGACAACAATCTCAACAGCACTCACAATAGAGCACAAAATTGAGCATCGACGGACCCCTAGCAAGCTAGAGGTAGGACAAGGTGCCCGGGAGGAGTAAGCATCCCCTGTTGGCTAGCAGCACCCGCCGTCGATGATCACGCACGAAAATAAAATAATATTTAAAATACATGCACTGTCTTTGGCTATGCCTATATAGAAAGTGCTATGGCGACAATGTCATGGAAAACATTCAAATCACTTACTGTCAAACCCCTCGCGGGGAACTTATTTACGAGCTCCACACGGCAAAGGGCATAAGTGTGACACAAATGAGTTAAAGGAGATCCTGACGATAATATCAACAGCACTCACAATAGAGCACAGCATTGAGCATCGACGGACCCCTAGCAAGCTAGAGGTGGGACAAGGTGCCCGGGAGGAGTAAGCATCCCCTGTTGGCTAGCAGCACCCGCCGTCGATGATCACGCACGAAAATAAAATAATATATAAAATACATGCACTGTCTTTGGCTTTGCCTAAATAGAAAGTGCTATAGCGACAATGTCAGGGAAAACATTCAAAACACTTACTGTCAAACCCCAAAGTAACAATAACAGAGGAAGTAATATGATTTGATGAGATAAACGTGGAATAATAAAATGATCACTGAAAATGAGTAATTCAAAGCTCTGAATGCACTGATGGCGAGTTATGAATAATATCAATCTAAATTATGGGATTTAAATACTGAATTATTAGTAGAAAAATCCATTTTCCCATGTTTGGTAGTAAGGGCGGATTTATGGGGTCCCCTTTTTTAGGATTAGGAAAAAACTACAAGACGTCAATGTTCCCCATAATTTCACCATTTTTACAATCCAATAGATCGTACAAACTTGTAATGTACGTCGTAGAGGGTGTTTTCTCCTCATTCTTAAATCTGTCGTCATTTCAAATAGTATATATTTTTTTCAGAATTTCACTGGAAATTCACAATCATAAACATGAAAAATTAGTTGCAAAATATGTCAAACAACCCCCTTTTTACAATAAGGGTATGAGAATTTACGTTTATGTGTTTAGATAAGAGTTTTTTTTTCCCATCTTCATTAATTGTTTTGGATAAATGAGATAAAGAAGATCCTGATGACAATCTCAACAGCACTCACAATAGAGCACCAAATGGAGCATCGACGGACCCCTGGCAAGCTAGAGGTGGGGCCAGGTGCCAGGGAGGAACTAAGCATCCCCTAGCCGTATAAAACACATTTAAAGTTAATGGGGAAATTGGGATTTTCATAACATTTTGTATACTAGTATAGGAATCATGACCAGTATTGTGCAACAATGAGGAATAAAGTCCAACATTCATGAACCTAAGACGTTTGCATGACTACTGTAGTACAGATCATGACGCTTCTTTGATTAACAAGGCCTTCGCAAAGGAAATATGAAACCTGACGGGGGTTAAGTACCCGAAACGTACGCTAGAGCATGTGCTGATATTTTGGATTTTCACAGTAGAAATTTACAAATTACCAAACAACTTTTAGGTCAAGGTTTCCGCTTTCATAAACTAGTTAAGACTTTCTGGAAATTTTACAAAAATTACAGTCAACTTCTTTTAAAATTCGGATCTATAAACGCAACAGAGTACATTACTTTGGGTATTACACAACCTGTCTTTTATGGTGATATGATAAACAAAATAAGAAGGATCAAAGGTAGCCATCATAACCATCGAAAATGCGTCAGAATCATCAAACGCCTTTTTTACCGTGGATATGATCCTAATGTCACGAGACGGACACTGGGCTTGGCACTTGAACAATCTACAGTCTTGTACAAGCGCATCCTTGAGACTTGCACTCTGACTGACTGTGACGACGGGACTCCATGACGGGGCCTGTCAAAACCTCTTCCGAGAAGACAGGGCCCCGACCACCTGTCTTCTC
This sequence comes from Pinctada imbricata, assembly GCA_033119305.1. Taxonomy (NCBI): domain Eukaryota; kingdom Metazoa; phylum Mollusca; class Bivalvia; order Pterioida; family Pteriidae; genus Pinctada; species Pinctada imbricata. Next base: position 49,854,976 of record VSWD01000008.1, on the reverse strand, counting down.
TGAATGTCAGTCGGACTCCTCGGTTGATTACATACATGAGCTCGCTACAGCCGACAGAGCACGGACTGTATTACGCATGCCCTCTTTTTATATCCATTTACATTTTCATCTGTGTTTCTGGGGCCTCTACGTTTCGCGGTCTTGTTTGTGTGATGTCATCTGACAGTGAGGAGGTTGTTTTACACCACAATTGTACGTTTTTCGAGACCTCTGGGTAATTGGAGAAGTGAGAGGGTTGTACGCACGTAATTCAGGATAACCACACCATTTGCTACTTGCGTGACAAATGGCCGTCCAAAGTCGGCACCGGTTGCCCATTGGTTTCGTCTGTTTATGTATAGTCTTTTGTGTTTGATGTTTACATGTCGTGTGTCTCTTTTCCGTCTCGTGCTGAACTCGTCTTTTGTGTTTTTGCATCGGATGTTTTGGTGTTTTGCTGTTGATGCTGCAACGGGGTCTTGTTGGAGATCTCCTCCCTTCTTTTCAATTTGAAGACGTTTAACATTTATAGCACTTGGTTAGTGTCACTTCTGGTGGACCAAGAGTCCCCGAGGGCACACGTAGCCAAGTTCGATCAATTACGGTTGATCGTTTCTTCAATGCATTCATAAATTTCTGTTATCAAAATTTCTTGAAATTTCTGAAACATGGGTCCTGTAGCATCATATCCCATCCATCCTGCTACGTCTTTCGGTACGCTTTTTCGACATATTAATTTTGATACTTTCTTGGCATATTACATTGTTAGATTGAGGATCACTGACGAGGGTTTAGTACCCGAAACGTGCATGTCAGGTCCTTGCTGAAAATTTATCTGCTCTTAAATGCTATTGAATTTGAAGACGTTTAACATTGTTTAGATTTGAGGATCACTGACGAGGGTTAAATAACCGAAACGTGCATGTCTGGTCCATTCTGAAAATTTATCTGTTCTTAAATGATGCTATTCAATTTGAAGACGTTTAACATTTAAACAATAACCTCGACGTCGCAGAATTAAAATGCAAATTAAATCCTAGTATCTATACTAAGAGAAGGTGTAGAATACTAGTTGTTTTAATTAATTATTTATAATATACCTGCAGTCCTGAAAAGACTGTTAAAGAAAAGGGAGGATGATCAACTACATCATAGAGCAGTCTCTTCTGTGTAAGATCCTCAATTATAACTTCAGAGTTTTCTTTTTCCGTCCCTGCAAAATCTTCACGGAGACAATATGCTTCGTTCTCTTCAATATTGTCACTTTGAGTGTCTTTACTCTCTCCAAGAAATTGGTTGTGCTCTTCCGACAGAGTTTGCTCAGCCAACACAAAGTCCACTCCTTTCTGTGATATGCTCATTTCGATAACTTTATTTCGCTACAGATTTGATCAATTTGAGGGATATAAGTAGTTACATGATACTGGTTAATTGATATACAATGTTCTCATTTACATTTTTACACTTTTATCGTGGGCTTGAATTTTTTAAAAAGTCCATCGTTGGAGTACTCATTTATGTATGGTTTTTCATCTTATCGTATCCACAACGATACATACTTTGCTGTTGATTAACATTACATTACCATATCCTCGACTGTTATAAGGAAAATGAGTAGTAAATATTATTCATCAGTACAATGCATTTTAAGTGATCTGTGGATTATCTATATTGAAAACAATTCTACGTTTTTGTTATACATTCAGTCCACATGATTTACAAATTATCTGTAACACTATTTTCTTTTAGAAACTATATTCGAAGAGAGAATTAAAAAAAAACAAACAAACAAAGTTCTACCTTGATTGAATGCACTTTATTACATTTCAGGAATATCTATGAGTGAGAAAAAATATAGACTAAAAATCAGAATTCGAAAGCCGTCATCATTGGCCATACACAACCACAGAAAATTCAAAATCAAACAAATCATCACAAACCTTCTACGAGGAGGATAATCTCCGATGGAGATTAAATTGTGGGCCTAGGGAGAGTAAATATTTCCTATTTGTTAGCATCACCACTCATTTGAGTCTATGTAAGATCGTATGGGTAGACTCAAATTCTATTTTGCAGTGCTATGTAAATAATCAAAATAGTAAACATTTCGTATAAGTCTTTGTGATATAGATGGTTAAGTTCGAGCGCCTCGGTCAGTAAAAAAAAATCTTGAACCCTTGACTTGTTGTCAATGAGTTAAAGAAGATCCTGACGATAATCTCAACAGCACTCACAATAGAGTACAAAATTGAGCATCGACGGACCCTAGCAAGCTAGAGTTGGGACCAGGTGCCCGGGAGGAGTAAGCATCCCCTGTTGGCTAGCAGCACCCACCGTCGATGTTCACGCACGAAAATGAAAAGAATATATAAAATACATGCACTGTCTTGAGGCCACATGCACTTGTCTTGTTGTCAAGTACCAACTTGAAATATAGAACATTTATTGTTGGTAGCGCAACTGTTTTATTCGACGCAACGACGAAGGAAAATATTCTGCATAATTTGCTGTGACGATATGAAATGTAAATTACGAGTAAATAACGATTTCAATTTCCAAATAAAATCATTAACTGTTCTCAGTAGAAATATTCCCCCCGCGCATTAATTATTTAATTCTAATTAATAAATTGTGTGACAATCTTAAACTATCAATAAGAAAAACATTTGAAATAATATGACATTTGTATTTGCCTACACACTAGTTTAATAAAGTCATATACTAGAACATACAATTGACAGTGTCTGAACTAAAAGGAAGTATTTCTGCTGAGATGAGGATCTGGCTGAAACATGCCTCGGCAGTAGCTTACTCATCCTTGGAAAATGACCACAGTTTGAATTTTTTTGTTTATTTTCTCCTTCTAGGTTTTCATATCGCGGCCAATGAGTGCAATATACACCTTTTTTTATTTTATGAAGAGAATCAATTAAATAAGATATAAGCTTCCTTTTTGATCGTGCTTACTTGGATGCTATAACTTGCATCATATGAGTAGCATGATTCATGACATATTTGAATTTTTTTTAAACTTTACTAATTATCACGGCACCTTGTTTAAAGCGACACCTAAAATATATTCCATACTTTTCGGAATCTGACGTTTGGTTTTGTGTTTGATTTTCATTCACTGATTGGTAGACTGTTAAGTTTTTTTTTATATCTGATCTGCATGTTTTTTTTCTAAATAATTGTAGCTAATAGCTATTTGTGTAGAGAAAGGAGGAGATCTCCAATAACACTCGATTGCTACTCCCATAGCAAATCACCCCATGCAAAAACATAGATTGGTCAAGCACAGAAAGAGATGCAAAAGGGACAAGAGAAAGCTTTTCCAAACTTATCGTTTGCCTTTGGATAGATATATATACTCTTGTATATACGCCTGTTTTCTCAAGCCGGGCTTCCACTGTCGCAAATGCAAAGGCGATAGAGCTACGATTAGGTGATTTTGTTTAATCGTAGCGCGTTCTCCTTTCAATCGCGGGCGTTCTCGTCTCATCGTGTCACTATCGTGTCATGTTCTCCTGCATTCTCCTCTGTTCGTGGCATAGACGCGAATGCTTCAAACTGTTTAAAACATTCGCGTCTGAATTCTTATTCGCCTCACACTCGCGGAACATGCACAGCGCATTCGCCTTGCATTCTCCTCCATTCGCAGCGCGTTTTCCTCACATTCGCGTGCATTCTTGTTCCCAAAATGGAGGAGAATTAGCCACGATAGAGCCCCGACAAGTAATAATCTGACACGAAAGTGATGCGAATGCGCCGAGAAAGTGACGCGAATGAAAAAATCAATGCGAATCAGCCACGATCTTGACACGATAGTGAAACGATATTGCCACGATAGTACTACATGCACACAAGACAGTGACAATAATGATTTTCTCAGAGATGATGTAAAAGTGTGCGGATCAATATTTTGAAAACTTTGACAATGCCTTTCAAGAGAAAACAACCTGGAAAAAGGTCAAAGTCAACAAAGGGTATTGATGCTCCTGGATAGGTAAAATGATTTTGATTTTGCTCATGTCACATTCTTGTCATGATCGCATCGCTATTGGATTAAAGTTGTGTCTCAATCTCCTGCATCGCAGCGCTATTGGGTTAAAGTCGTGTCTCAATCTCCTGCATTCGCCTATCATTCGCCTCAGTGTCTTTTTATCGTGGCATATTCGTGACGCATTCTTCTCTATTCTTATCACACTCGCCGCACTATCGTAGTGGACGAGTAGCATATTCTTGATGCATTCGCGTCCCTATCGTATGCCTATCGCGCCAAGAAATACTTCATGAGAACAGACAAGAATGTGACACGATTGTTTATTCGCCTCGGATCGTAGCTCTTTCTCCTCTACATTCGCGACAGTGGAAGCCCGGCTTTAATCCAGACGTCCTCTTTAGGCACGCTCTTCAGGGGACAAATAGATGTAATTAATGTATAAAGGAGCCGCACAATATTCTTGGATCTCTAAGTTTACTTTTTCATTCGTCTATTACTCTGTCTTTCTTACCTACTGGTATGTAATAAATGTAAGGACCACAGCATAAAAGACCATAAGACATCTCTTTCTTCATATTATCGAATTTATCTATGCAAAAACCAAACTATGACAAAGAAATGGATAGTAAAGAATTATGACGTTTTGGTTTCTTTCTTCGGTATGATAGGAAGTTTGTTTATCAAAGGAATCTTAATGATCCAGTCGTATAACAGAGGCTGATACACCTCGTATCCTAAGACATATTGTGATTTGTCTTCTTCAGTATCGTCGATTTGTTTTCTCCAGGCAGCTATTCCACGTTCTTCATCACTCCCTGTGCAAAAACATTAAAAGCATAATCGTTTAAAGTGTTCAATAAAATTATCGTACGGAAAAAATCAAACTGCAATAGTTTTGAATAATCCATAACCATCTGTATAAATTAACCTCTATCATTCAGAAAGTACTTCACATACCAGATACAGTATTGTCCAGAATACATGCTAGCAATCCACCAGTGAGACTAGGGTTTGCAAGCAACATTTTAACAACGCCATCACCCATTTCAGAACCTAAATGATATGAATTTGTAGTGCTTCAATATAATTCAAAAGAAAATAGATGATTATCTAAAGGCAATAACAGATAATGGACATCACGAAAGTGTAAAGAATAGACTTAAATTAACTGATAATTGAAAAAAATTAACTAAGCATCCCTTATCATAGATTCGAGAGAATTGATGTATTAATATATTGGTCAAGTTCTAAATGACTCAGTTGCAGCACCCACAGCAAAGCACCAAAACACCTGATTAGAATAGTTACACAGAGTAGAATAAGCACAGCAAGAGACGGAAATGGGTCATATGATTTCACTAAAGGGAAGGAATTTTCTAAATGACCGTGAATGAATTCACTTACAATTTGTCAGTTTGAAGGAATTCCATTCAAGCTTTTTGTTCGGAAGCTAAATTTTATACCAATATTAAAATAAAATGAAATTTAAAAAAAGTATCTAGAATGGATGTATTAATATATTGGTCAAGTTCTAAATGACTGAGTTGCAGCACCCACAGCAAAGGACCAAAACATCTGATTAGAATACACAGAGTAGAATAAGCACAGCAAGAGACGGAAATGGGACATACGATATAGAAACATTAAATACAAAAGACTACACATAAACCAACGACACCAATGGCATGAATGGGCAATTGGTGCCGACTAAGGACGGTCATCTGCCACGCAAGCAGCAAAGGGTGTAGTTATCCAGAGTACTCATTACCCTCCCGCTTTCCCGGTAACCCAAATGTCTCGAATAACGTCAGTTGTGGTATAGATTAATCCCTTTACTATAAGATGACCACACAAACAGTAAAACACCCCAGCAGCACAAATGAATGTGTAAGTCCGTGCTCTGCCGCCTGTAGCGAGTTAATGCCTGGTATCAACCGAAGTGTCCGACCGACGTTCAGAGAGGACAGGTGGTAGGAGTCCTGTCTACTTTTTGGGCAGGAACAGTCGTGGAGATCCGTCATTACTGTCAGTTAGAGTGCAAGTGCAAGAATGTGGTGGTACACGGCTTTTGATTGACCAAGTAATATGCCGAGTGTCCGTCTGGTTACAATATACTAGTAATCAGGATAAAAAGGTGTTTATTAATTCGAATATCATTTTTGATTTTATTTTTGATGTACTTATACGTAACTCAAGAAACCTTAGAGAGCGTGAAATTGAATAAGTTCATTAATTTCACTTCATATTCTATTATTTGCGATCTAAGGGTGATTAAAAGTACCCTGTTTAAGTATATAACGGCTGATAACATCAAGTTTATCACATTCGAGGGGATGGACAGGGTGAAAGGGAGGGTCGGGAGGGGGAGGGAGGGAGGGGATGAAGGAGGAAGGAAGGGGCGGTAGGGGATGGGAAGGGGAGTGGGTCCTGTCAGCTCCCCCCATATTCACATGCGTCAGATTTACTGCAAATAATATTCGCTTTGCCTCACACTACTAAATCTTATGCGCATTTTAAAATCTTATGCGAATAAAAGAGAATAAGCATTAAATTCGCATGATTGCAGCAAATATCTTTTTCATATCAAATTAGAGTTTTAAATTACGTTTTAAACGCTTCTTATGAACAACACAGATTTGAAAAAAAAGTCGAAAGATACATATCTTTATGCTTGTTTTTCTTTGTCACTTTCGTTCTGCACATCGTAAGCTCTCTTCGGCAATGGAGTTCTTGTTAGATTATTAAAGAATTTAGAGCAGTGAAATCTTCCTGCAGCTTGATAATCAAACTGAATATGGGTTTATTTTACTTACCAACTGATATCTGATCTGGGAAGTTTTCAACCCAGTGAGGAATCATCAATCCAAACAGAATCGAAATCCCAATAATGGCAAGGTTCCTAGAAGAACTCAGGGAGACAACTTGTAGATTAGATAGGACCACTCCCGTAAACATCCCAAACATCACAATGAGAGCGCCGCCCAACACAGGATATGGTATTGTCAAAAACACGGCTGATACTTTGCCAATAATACCAAATATGATGTATATACATCCAGTGGCTAGAAATACGTCACGACTAGCAACCTGTGACAATTTACATTTTAATTTATTTTACCGAAATAGGTTTAAAGAATAATTGGTATTAGTTTTGGTAATAAAATGAGATTCATCTAAACTTATCTCAGTTCTAATGTAATATCGAAGTTGTGTTTATTTTGATAGAAGTGAATGATTGTGTTGTTAGAAAGCTGTTTAACTACAATTACCCTCGTTATGCCGATAGCACCAATGTTTCCACCATAAGTTGTTGTCGCATGTCCGCAACCGACAAATCCAGAAATTGTACTCATTAATCCCTCTATGGCTATTCCTCTGTTTACAGCATGGGAAGGGGGAGGTGGGACTTCACACATCTTTGCGCATGCGTAGTAGTCCCCTATCGAATCCAATATTGACGTAATTGTTCCGATAAGAAAACCGGCAAACACACTTATGCTGAATTTTATTGGCCCAAATTGTCCTGTTTTTGAAAAAGGTAGCATTTTGAATTATTATCAGAAGTTAAAAAATGGAATGAGTTTCCCATCTTTGTGAAGACTCTTGAAGTAGGATATTATCAAACGCATATATGCTATTAATTCAATATAATGAAGTAAAACAAAATATATAAGAAGCTGGCCATGAAAACCTTGCTCATTATAGGGGGATTATTTTAATATTTTCATGTAAATGAATTCTTCAATGTACAGGATTAAATTGTCTTGGATCTTCAATTGTTTTGTGCGACCTCTTTTAAATTCCTCTGTCTCATTTAGGTGTTATTCGTTTGCCAAATGAAGGTTTGCTTTCGAATAAAACTATCAACTTGCCATTTCATTACTTTATACCTGTTATTGTGATTGAACCACAAGAGGACATATCATATGTGAACCACAAAAACTCATTTCTACAACGTTTTGTGTAAAGCGGTTCTTTTATTCTAATTTGGTTCATATACGATTGAAAGTTGACATTCGACGTGGTTTAACCTGTTAGCAAAAGCTTCCTCATAATTATGTTAACTTACAGCACAAAGTTTTATGTAAAGGTCAATATAAGATAACTTACCTGGATAGGGAACGTTGAACCAAGGTGCTTTACCCACGTAGTCAATCTTTGCATCTGTCCTAGCCAGGTATTCTCTGTGAGATTTGTCGTCAGAGAAAACTCCCGCGGCCGTTAAGATACCGCACAGAATCCAGCCAAACATCATTGCTATTAACAGCTGAAATATGTATAGTTATATATTTTTTTACTGTTATAATACCACTGTATTACTTACAAGAAATGTGTTACTTTGACTGAAAGACCATTGTACATAAAAGCTCTACTGCCACGGATTGTTCTTCATATGCCCAGCTCTATGTGTTTAATATCCATTTCCATATTCATCTTTGGCACTGCGTTATTTCTGCCTTATGACAAATATGGATAATGACCATATCCCTGTCTACAGTACAAAATCGATAATTCAGAAAATCAGAAACCGAAGGCATACAAAATCAGGATAAAACAGGAACCAAAGCAAACAAAAACAAAAACCTCCACCATATGGAAAGAAGCGAACTCCCGATATGAGAGTGAGACCAGGTGCCCAGGAAGAGTAAGCATCTCCTGCTTGCATGCAACACCCGTCGCTTCAATTCGGTAGAACTGTCACATCCGGTTACTTCCATTTTGGAAGATCGATATAGAGTACAATCTTTGGTTGGATGGTTCAAATGGTCTATGACAGAATATCATCCACCATTCTGGATAGTGGGACATCATAGTGTATGACGAGCTCCCAAAATCGACCGTATAACTTCCTCAGTGACGATGTTAGTCGGTCACAAACATATCCCTGACTGAGAAGCTTATCTGAAAGACGCCTAGCTCTCAGAACAAAATCCGTATATTTGGTACTTGCTCTGGCATAGCGTATCAACTGAGATATGAACACGCCATAAGCAGGCGATGAAGGGATGTTGCTACTCAGAAAAGGAAAGTTCGTAATGCTGAAATTGAAGTCGTCACGTTTGTCATAGAGTGAGGTGTTCATGTGACCATCAGTGTCGTAGGACAACATTATGTCCAAATAGGATGCTGAATTATTTGTCTCTGTAGTTTCTTTGACTTCAAGCTCCGAAGGATAGATACTGCTCAGGTAATCCGCGAATTTTGGATTATTGATGGACAACACATCGTCTATGTATCTGTAAGTGAAGTTGAAGTCAGAAGCTAAGTATCTTTTCCCTTCAGAGACCAAAGATTGAATGAATTCAGCTTCGTACGAGTAAAGGAAAATGTCGGCAAGGAGTGGGGCACAATTGGTCCCCATTGGAATTCCGACAATTTGCTGGAAGACCTTTCCTCCAAACACCACAAAAATGTTGTCGATCAGAAAGTTTAACATCTGAATAATGTCTGTTTCAGTGTACTTATTTTCAGAATCTGACTTTTCATTTACAAAGTAGGTTTTGTTTGTGGTAATCTTTTATTGATAAGGCTATTATACACAATAATTGTGCGTTATTCGAGACATGTTGATAACGAGACAATTGGGTTTGTTGTGCACAAGTGATCCGGATAACAACTCTATTTGCATATATCATGACAGATGACCGTCCTAAATGGGTACCTATTGCCAATTGGTCTCGTTAGTTTAGATTTATTCCTTTGTGTTTGCTGTTTTAATGTCATATTTGTCCCTTTTGTGGCTTGTGATTCTTTGTTTTCATATAGGTGTGTTTCTGTGTTCTGCTGTGGATGCTACAACCGGGTCTTGTCAAAGATCCCACCCTTTCTTCTGGAAGACAATGCACCAGGCATGTATATTTCAGTTAATGAATTATTGAGGCAACGTTTTAACTCTTTGTCTTTTCAGATACACCCCCGTTCTCATGGAGAGATAATGTCTAAATGCTTATTTGCATGATACTCGTAAGAGTCGTTTCACTAATATTTGAAAACGGCCTTTTATTCGATATGGAACATTGAACTCACCGAGAAAACCTGATGGATTGGATAGTGTGTAATATGAAATCCTTTTTTCCTGTTCCAGAATGGTATTGGACATTTGCGATTTGCGAGATACACAGACAGGATAATTGCTACGATTGCGACCCTGAAATTGGGCAGGAAATATCATAATTACTATGGCAAATTGATAAGAAAAGAAAGGAGGGGATTTCCAAACTCGGTTGCAGCACCCAGAGTAAAACACCAAAAAAACACCTGATGCGTAAACACAGAGTAGACAAGCACAACAAGAGACATAGAAACATTGAACACAAAAGACTACACATAAGGCACATTAAAGTTGACAGCATCTCAGAATTTTTCAGTTTGCATCTGACAATCGACGCAATATCCGTTATGTAGTACATGTATATGGACCATTACAATACTGCAACGACTTCATGTTGGGGTCTCCTTATATAAACAATACAATGAAAGAAATCTTCTCTGTCAAACCACTTATAAATACATCCAATATTCGCTGACAATTATGAAATATTGAAAACAGTCTGCTCTTTTACAGAGTTTCGTCTTGTCTTCAAATTCCTTTGTAATGTTACCTCATAGTGAGAAGAAAGGATGTACATGTATGTTTCAACAGATATCTTTATGCACAATGTAACCGGATAAGTTGAACGTAGTATGCACGTTATTCTGAGAAAAAAACGTCATTGGCATTAAATATAATATATTTCTATGTCGGCCTAAGGTACACATTGGTCTCTATTTTTTATTCAGTTGTTTCAAATATTCCTTTTATAATTCGTGATTATTCTCGTTGTTATTTGTCTATTTCCTGTATAATGGCTTCACGTGATTATCTTTATTAGGTCTTCCGACTTCCGTCGGAAGACCTATTGTTTTCGTAACCGTGGAAAATTGGATCAGCGATTTCTCAAGAACCCTGTAAGCTAGGACAATGAAAGTTCTCCAACGTTACGTTTGGAGTAAAAGCTAGATTGGTCTTTTTTTATTTTTGGTCTCTGTTATTTTTTTCATCATGTTTTTTAGTAGATTCAAATATTTGACGGGAGCGTCGAATTACTCAAAAGGACCGAAAATTTCATGTTTTGCTATTTGTAAGCTTAAATATCTCGTATTTTGCTATCTACAATTTCCATTCTTTTTGAAAGTCGACAGCCATGCAAGATATGAAATGCTAGATTCACACTGTAACGATTTATTACGATGACGTCCTTCACCGTCCTTCATATTTCCAAATTCAGAAGTTCATAGGAGGAAGACACTTTTTTGCTTATAATAGTAAACAAAAATTAAGCTTATGAAGTTTCCTAAAAATTTCAATATTATTATTTTTTATCCATATATCTGTCTTATTTAGTCTTTCTGATTTTTCCTATCTCTTACTGTTGAAAAGATATGAGCATCGAAATTTTGAGTTGGGTATTTCGATACACCTTCACGCCAACAGATCGGGCGCACACTAAAATTGGTAGTCCGAGTCCGACTCGAGAAAAGCAGTGTTGAGATTTTCAAATTCCGATTTCACGGCAATGATGAATATGCATTTCATAAATACATTTCTTTATACACAATTTGATTTTAAAACAGTTGATTAATTTAGAAGAGATCAGCTACAAACCAGAATTTACACACAAAAAGTGGTAGTTTGATTCCGATTTCTAACCTACAAACCTGTTTCTAAACTTCAATAACTATATTTTGAACATCAAGTTTAATTTCTAATTCTAGCAAACGTTCGAACATAATTTTCGGTTGGTTTATTTACAAATTGATGAACAATTTCTCCAACATTCTTCCCTCCCCTCGTTTTTCGAAAACAGTTCTGTTTATATTGAACGATGTCGCCATGATGGAAATTCAAAATAAACTTTGAAAAAAGGGAAGGGGGGTGGGTGGGTCCAAATTTGAACCTGCACAGCGAGAACCTCATGGTATTTACATATATATATTGAACGTAACTTGTTATTACCATTTCTCTTCTCAAGAAAATTGGTTCTACAGCTACGAGCTCGCCTTTTTATGGGGGAAGGGGGCAGGAAGAATTTGCAAAAAAAAAAAAACCCGGCTCTGAAAAATGCTGAAAAAAATATTCCGGCCCAAAGGGCCGGCAATTTTTTTTCCCGGACCATGCAAAAGTAAGGATACATTGCATGATATGGAAATTTTTGCTGGCCCTTTGTGCCAGACAATTAAAAGTCAAAAAATTAATTAATATAAATACAAACTGTTCACATAGCTGTATCTACCAGAGACCTAATACGCATAGGCACAAAAATCTAGAAAAGGTTCTATTTAAACATCATACAATCTGTCTGAAATTCGCTAATTGCAAAGAGACATCTGAAGGAACGGTTATTAACTCATACTCTGTAACAGCGGGGAGTTTAACTTACACAGACATTCACAACATTTGACAATTTGTTTAAATCCGGCCCGAAGAACCGGCGAAAATTTTTCTCCGACTCTGGTAATGGCTGAAAAAAATGGCCTGCTCAGAAAATTGCTGAAAAAATTTTACCGGCTGGCAATAGAATTCCTGCCCCCCCCCCCCCCCCCCCCCCCCCCAAATCAAATCAATTATCGGTTTGAAAATTTAATGTTACTGCTATTTGAAAACTTAAATATATAATATGAATACATGTAATGTGACGTCCTTCATATTTCCAAACCAAAAATTGTATAGGAGGAAGACACTCTTGTTGCAACCGCAACAAGAAACCTTTCTAGTTTATTTCACTGTTGTCCCTGCAACGCCCTTCATATATTGCTATGAAAAATATTTCAAGCTGCATAGAAATTATTTGGGAGGCATTAGGGTTGAACGTGTAAGGTGTTGCTACCATTTATTTAAGGATACGGTGAACTTTAAAGATTCTTGATATGATAAATGTATTACTCACGGAAGCGAAACTCCCCAATACACCATTGCGAATTTAGTAGTGGCGCGGGTTATAAAGACAATTGCCAAGAATATCGTAGGTACAATAGTTATTGGTCCTATAAACCTTAGAATCACTCCAGCAAGACCGGTGAAACCCACCAAGAAATGAAAAATACCGGCAGCTATCAGGCATCCTTGTAACTGTAAAACAAACATAAATGTTTGAATCATAGAATAATACATTCTGATGTAGAAATTAACATTGTCCTCTTGAGATATCATCGTTAATTATCGATACATCTTTCATAATTCAATGTAAGTCATTTTTTCCAAACTGAACTTGTTTTAATTTCATTAATTAAAGAAATAAAGTAAATGTACATAAAATCTTAGTATATGTATTGCTAATTTTTGAATCAGAAATATATAACTGTTTTAGGAATATATAATGACCATATACCGGTATCAAAAATCGGAGTAAGAGGATGCTTAATTACGGTTTGATATACCTTGTCTGGAATTAATATTTCCAGAGGCAAAGGCGGGGACTATCAATTCCAAACAAGGTATATCAGACCATATTACCTGTATGAAACGGTAATTTTAACATTTTTGTCATACTGCAAATCACTTACAAATCACTTATAAATTGTCATGACAAAATGGCGTCGAAAGTAAAATTTCTAACGTTTTCATTTGTTGATGGATTGTAGAATTTTCTTCACCATTAAATCGATCGTACCCTTAAATGATTTATTCAAAAACGAAAAAAACCAAGATTGAAATTCATTTTAGCAGAAAAATAAAACAAAAGGATCATCTGAACCAAGAGGAAATTCAAAACGTTTGAATGTTTATTTCAATGGATATGACGTCAAGAAACAATAAGGTATCCGTGACGTCACAAAGTTCCATATTTACGGCTGCAAACGGGTGACATAGTCTAATAATTTCGGCTAAACAACCAACTAGAAATTTGACAAATGTTCCTATAGATATTAATGTTTTATAACAATGAAATCAAGACATAACCACGTAAGTAATATTCTAATGCATTCTGTTTGCACTTTGATTGGTTGATCGATAAAAAAAACTGCAAGGGCATTCAATGAAATGTTTTATTCTCTCAGTTTAACCTCTCTCAGCATGTTTAAGCTGTGCTCATGTTGAAGCGCCGAGTGCCCGATATCAGCTGAAGATGAATTCGTAGTTCCAGTTCCATTCATCGCTGAAAAATAAAAGCATTATTTTGATAAGTAGCTGAATTATCATGATGAAGGCAATCTCAGGTTACTTTTGTTCAAACAAAGTAAAATACTTGATCAGAAACGAAAATCAATGCGTTATCCCAGTTTTACACTTACTATTATGAAAACACGAAATGTACACAAATGCAAAACACTGAAAATACCCAAATCAAAACACGAAATGTACACATAACATTAATACGTTGCACGAAAGATACTCAAATAAAAGCATGATATGTACACAAATTCATAGCACGAAAGGTACACAAATGCATAGCACGATATGTACACAAATACATAGCACGAAAGGTACACAAGTAAAAGCACGATATGTACACAAATATATAGCACGAAAGGTACACAAATAAAAGCACGATATGTACACAAATATATAACACGAAAGGTACACAAATAAAAGCACGATATGTACACAAATACATAGCACGAAAGGTACACAAATAAAAGCACGAAAGGTACACAAATTCATGGCACGAAATGTTCACAAACATAAGACTTTGCGATTATCATAGCAGATCAAAAAGATATAACGTAAAATGCAAGGAAGGGTGAGTGGAGAACAACGTCATCCAATAGTCGGAGACAGCTTCGAGGGATGATTAATATGTTATGAACCTCGTTTTGAAGGATTTGAATTTCATCAGACATTTTTGCATTATTTTTCTACATAATCCCCTTCAGTTTCTATACACTTTTACCACCGGTGTTTAAGGGCATCAATACCACTTTAAAAGAACTCCTTATATTGACTGGTCAGAAAGCTATCCACTGCAAGTATAACGTCATCATCGGGCTGAGTGTGGATGCCAGAAATAGCTGCTTTCAGTTTTGGGAATAGATTAAAGTCTGATGGAGCAAGATCAGGTGAATAAGGCGGATGCCCAATCAAATTAAAGCCACAATCATGAATGGCAGCCATGGCAGTGACAGACTTGTGAACAGGAGTATTGTCCTGATGGAGTAATACACCTTTAATCAGTGAGCTTTTCGCGGCACTTAAGTTTAATATTTTCCCGTAACTGTGTCTGAAGTGAAGCATAGTATATTCCATTGATTGTTTGTCCTTTTGGAGATAATCTACCAGCAGAATACCTTCTGCAACACAGAAAACCGAGACTCACAACATATCAGCCTTTGTGGAACGACTAGACCAAAAATGTCAATAGATAAGGAAAGACATCAAATGGAAGAAGACCAATGACGTACATTGTACATACTGGTTGTACGTGCAAATTAAATTTATATTTTATAATGATCCATCGAAATCCATAAACAAGATTTATGGAATGATCGTATTTTATAGAAACGCCCACTTGTATGGAATACTAAGACAAAAAGGAGGGGATTTCCAACCAGACTCGGTTGAAGTTCCCATAGTAAAGCACCAAAACACCTGATGCGAAAACACAAAGTAGACAAGCACAGCACGCTACGGAAAAGAGACATGTGACATGGAGACATGAATTACAAAAGACTACACATAAACCAACGACACCGATGGGTAATACATGCTGACTAAGGACGTCGATCTCCTACGCATGAAGCATTTGGTGTGGTTATCCGAAGTACGACGTACAACCCTCCGACTTTTCAGGTCACCCAATGGTCTCGAAGAACGCACAATGGTAATGTGAAATAAGCTTCTCACTGTAAGATGACTACACAAAAGAGACAGCAATACACAGATGAATATGTAAACGGATATAAAAGTGTGGGGAGGGGGGGGTTCAACATACAGTCCGTGATCTGCCCGTTGTAGCGAGCTCATGCATGGTATCACCCGAGGAGTTCGACCGACATTCAGAAAGGACAGGTGGTCGGGCCCTGTCTTCTCTTATGAGGTTTAGACAGGGTCGGTCAGGGAGTCCCGTCGTCACAGTCAGTTAGAGTGCAAGTCTTGTAAGACAGAAAGACGAAGTGGCAAGACGGCACGATGAATGTACACTATTTACTTTCAAAATAGATTTTGGAAACTAACTGGCGAGAGTTATATAAAATGGATGTTTTACCAAATGTTTCTGGCAATGAGCATCTACCCTTGTCTACCACTTGAACTGCTAACAATGGGACGAGATAATCAGAGGCTGATCCTTGGTATAATGGTAATCTGAAATATTAAAAAGAAAAAATGATTCATATGATTTTTGTCGGGGTCTGTATCTAATTTAAACATTTAATCAAGGTAAACACGCTTAGATCAACTGAAAGTCTAAATTGACAAGCTACATGAGGCATCTTTTCCATTAGCTTACACAAAGTAAGTCATTATTTTATGTATTATATCAAGTATCGGGAATTCCTATATTGTAAGAAGATATATTTAAAATTGCTTCCTAATCTATATTTCACAGCATGTTGAAAAAATATAATTCGCCTTTTTGCTATTTATTTCATTTGACTTCTTTATCTTTTTGTCCTCAAAAGAATTAAACTTGATTCTTCGAAAACTCTAAAGAAAACTGTATATATGGATGAAATTTAAGCGCATTCGAAAATTTCTGTTCTCAAATTTCTGAAACCTGGGTCCTGTAGCATCATATCCCAGCCATCTTGCTACGTCTTTCGGTATATTTTGGACATAATTATCACAGATTATGGCCATTATTCTTTGTTTGGATTGAGGATCACTGACGAGGGTTCAATACCCGAAACGTGCATGTCTGGTCCATGCTGTAAATTTATCTGCTTTACATAGACCTAAAAAGAATATTTTATTCACCTTATCCCAAACAAGTTCATAATGATCGTTGTTAATCCATTCATAAAGAAGTTGGAACTTAGTATCATAGATTTCAGTTCTTCATTTTGCTCTGCACAAACAACGTCCGCCACCAGGAAAGAGACTGCCAAGGAACTGGACAGGGATAGTAAGGTGTGCTGTAACAGTATCACGCCGTGTTAATAAGAATATACGAAATGAGTTTATTGATAGTGTCATTGGTGTGATTTTCGGAAATAATGTGGTCGAATCGAAGCTGATCAATATAAATTATGCAAGTAGCTGTACAAATATTTACAGTTATGATAAAACAAAGGAAACTTTAAAAAGATTCTTTGACCTCACAAGTTATATTTATAAGAAAATTAAGGACAGAGTATATAGGAATAATGCGGAAGGGTTCCAACTCTATATCATCTTGAAGAAAATTTCAATCCAATTTATTATGCACCAGACACGTGTTTCGAATATTAAATCCTCATTAGTGATGCTTCCAGCTAGTGTTTTGTGGTTCCGACAGGTATATGTTGGATATACTGTTGGAAACGCAGCTATACCGTCGGGGCTTGTCCAACAGTATATCCAACATATACCTGTCGGAACCACAAAACACAGTACGTTTTTCCCTATTCTAATTCATGTGACATATTTTTACTTTTTATACCCCACAGAGGGTCTCGCGTATCGCTTTAGAGGTGACGTTGCTACGGAGGACTAACAACGACCAACAGAAATTATTGCGCTGCAAAATATGAAATACAACTGCTTCGTATTTATTACGCAAAAAATCAAAGTGTTATCATTCATAAACTTACTTGCTCTGTTGTTTACATGTGGAGAACGCCATTTACAAGCTCACACCTTGTAGTTTTACGACACAGTATGACGCCACAGAGCGAAGAAAAAAGGGAAGCATGACGTCATACGCAAAAAGTGCGTTAAAGTTTGTAACGTGCAAATTTACGTAGGAATACATTTTAAAGTATGTCAAGTGAGTCGGTTTGCGGCATGTATATCGTCGATATACAATCTTGTAGAAATCCTGTGAGTCAATCAGAATGCGTGAAACAAACAGAATGCATTAGAATAATAAAAAGCATATCCAAATAAAATCTATGTTAAAAATGGCATTGGAGGGATGGTGCTAAGATGTTACCCTCCTTTAATTTCGATAATATTTTAGATGAAATGACAAGCTTCCGAATAGCCAAATAAAATGTATGATGTCTAATTCATTAAGTGCCGAAATAAAGCTTCTTTCATGCGACAGAGCTGGAAAGAAGTAATTAATACACTTAAAACATCCAATGTCATGGGGAACGAGTTTAACTGCTCCACACCGCAACCGGAAATAAGTGTTTATATTAATCATGCGGAAGGTTTCAACTCGATAACATCTTGAAGAAAATTCCATTTGTATTTACTTTACAGAGAGTGCGCGGTTCCAAATTTCCTGTAGGGTCGATTCAATAGCATGTCCAAATAAAATCTATGTTAAAAATACCCCCCCCCCCTCTGTTTTTTTTTAAGTAACGTAGAGTAAATAAAAGTATATTTTCATTCAACGTCGAAAAAACGTTGAGATGCACTTTTTTGTCCAATCTTTAGATTCGGTCGTAACATCAGAGCAAAGTGTTTAATTTCAACGGTGCTAATTTTAGATGTCGATAGGAAATTTTGAGCTACATGTATCTAACGAACCCATCCTAAACTGTGTGAGAACTTTAACATGCCCTCGGTAAGCGAGACTTGGCCTCGTTGTTTTATGTCTTGTATTTTTTTGTTTCATGTTTCTATAATGTCAATTGGTGTTCCTTGTTCCTTTTGCAATTTTTCAACCTTTAATTCCGTATTTACCGGCCTGAAACAATGTCAAGGCCTAAAGTATAATACACCATGCACGTACATCATCTGTAGGGTCTGTTTTGTGTACATCTTTAAAATGAAATTGGTAACAAATACAGAAATCGAAGTGTATCAGATTACACGCTTAACTTCTTGTTTTCCCTTGAGTTTTTTTGAAAGGTCAAATGATTATTTTGATTCGGTACGGGGAAAAGTCTTTGACCAAGTCATCA
Organism: Pinctada imbricata; assembly: GCA_033119305.1. NCBI lineage: Eukaryota > Metazoa > Mollusca > Bivalvia > Pterioida > Pteriidae > Pinctada > Pinctada imbricata. The sequence continues at coordinate 49,836,024 of VSWD01000008.1, read as the reverse complement.
AACCCCTCGATCCAATTTTGCTGTTCTTGCTATTGTTGAACCTTTATCAATTCGAATTCCATTTTCCGGGTATCGCATTACGATATCTTTAAAAATATTCCTAATGATTTCATAAAGTAATTTTATTTTACACGACAAGAGAAAGGAGGGGATCTCCAACGAGACTCAGTTTGTTACCTACCGCAAAGTGAAACCACGTAGTGAACATACACATTAAGAGATGCAAAAGGGACATGGAACACCAAATACGACACTAAAATACCAATCACAAAAGACTACACATATACCAACAAGACCAATGGGTATCGGTGCTGACTTAGGACGGTCATCTGCCACATAAGTAGGAATTAGTATGGTTATACGGATTACATGCGAACAACTCTGCCAAAGAACGCACACTGTAACATGACCAGACAAACAAGATAGCAAAAGGCAAAGTACGACATCTTCCTTCCCTAGCTACCTTATTATTTGGAGGGTCATATAAACAGTAATCTGGATATTATTCCATTTGCAATCATGGCGTTAAGCCATTCTAGTTATGCCATTATCAATTGGTTTTGCTGTATATTTAAACTAGTGCTATGGTGTCTAGTTTAGCTTTGGCATCTGCATGATATCTGGCACCCTAAAACATTTGTCCCTCGTCTTTTTTTTTTCACATTAGGGTATCTGCATGTTTTGTGCCGTTGATTATTTGTTGCAATAGATGCTAGAAAATGTCTTGTCTTGAGTTCATCTCATGTCTTAATCTGGTTTTTAAATTAATCTTAATCTCAACTGATTAGCTGTTCCATACCTGCAAACCAGATATCACTGTCAACGAAATGGGAGGATGGTCCACCACATTATACAGTAATTTCTTCTCTGTTAGATCCTCAATTATAACATCAGAACTTTCTTTTTCTTGAACTACTGTAACGCAGTCTTGTTGTTCCATTAGTTCTAATATTTTCTGTTTTTCGCCACTGCCATTTTGGACTTCTTTTCTTTCACAAAGTAATACATGATGTTCCTCTGTAAGATTTTGTTCATCCAAACCGTCATTCTTTTCCATGCTAGTTCCCATACCTTGTTGGGTTATCCATGTAATGTAGAGGATGAATATCTTTATTGTGGATGGAAGTGTATCCTACTTATTCCCAGTATCCCGGTGGCTGTTTATGAGTCGTGATGTTGCATTTGTATAGATCTTCATCAATGAGTATTCTAGCTCCTGTTTATATACACATTGACAGGAACTGGGAATTTGATTAACATAATTTTACCTTTCCCTCGCCGCCGTACAAGGACACATAGAAAATTTTATTTCATAGCCAATAAATGTATTTATAATATGTAAATTGCTATATTCAATTATATTTTGTGTGTCTTCATAACTTTAATAACTGAAACAATCGCACCCCGTGATATGAATTTTCCCTCATTGCTTCCTTTCATGGTAAAATGCTATCACGGTGTGAAGGTATGTGAGAAATAATGTCTAAATTATAATATTTTGCATTATGTCAGTGTATTCCTTCAATCTGCTACGCATGCGTCTGACTTCAGTTCCGGTTTTTTCACTTTGAAACCTACCTCGTCGTCCCATATTGTTCGCATAAAGGGGTCTTGCAATTGGATACTGGGCCAATAGATTTGTAAGTAAAGTATTGCACTTATCTTCAATCAGGTTTGACTACTTTTATGAGGTAAACAATGTACAGTGAATGTCTTTGTTTCAATGATCAGGGATTCATTCTTTATTCGAACGATGCCATACGTGAGACGATATATCGTGCTTTACAATTGCATGAATATGGCGAAGCAAAGGAGGGGAGGGGATCTCCAACCAGACCCTATTGCAGTACAAATAGCAAAACGCCAAACACCCCATGCGGGAACACAAAGCACAGCAAGAGACGAAAAAGAGACACACGACATAGAAACCTAAAAGACTACGCATAAACACAACATAGAATACAGAAACACAAAAGACTACACATAAACCAGCGAGAACAATGGGTAACCGTTGCCGACTTATGACTAGAGCAAAATGGCGGCTGGCACGGTTTTCAAAACGACTCAAATGTTTATCGGCGGAAAGCGAGACTTATACTGTACAATTATTGACTTTTGATCAGGTCTACTCGTGACTATACAGACCTGTTCAGGTATTGGTTGACGGAGGCCGAGTAGACCGAAATCAAAATTCAATAACTGCTCTATTAAGGTTAGGGTTGCGACTACAGGGAGATAACTCTATTTTCATATCACATAATATTTGAAACCGACATAAACGATACATGGTATAAGCTCAGATTGTTACAATATTTTAGAAAAAAATAATAATCCTTGAAACTTTCATTGCTGAATGGATATTTTTGGGAAAAATGCATATTTTTCAATGAAAAATCGCCGAAAATAGGAAAAAATTTGTCATTTTCGCACAAGTTCTGCTACCAAAGATTCAATCATCAGAATATTTACTGTCCATTATACTCTTTAAAAGTGAGATAATTAGAAATTCGAACTTCAAGTTAAACTCTATGTTTTTGGGTCAAAATATTGATTTTTTGCATAAATTATTGTGCTATTTATAGAAACAGTCATTTCGCTGAAAAACTAATTCGGGTACATATTGATTTGACTGCTTTAGGATAAAGCAATATCATAAATATATATGAAGAAAAAAAATTGAGTAGCTGGCGACCTTCTATCTATTGATAAAAATAATGAGTTGTTGCCATGGCAACCAGCAACATACTTTTTATTAGAAAATACTCTCCTTAGAACTGATTATTTTATCAGAATTTCTCAAAATAACCTTTAATTCATCCACAAGCTATAAGAATCTTGTAAATAAAGGATATATATGAATTTTTGAAATTTCATGCATTTCAGAGGTATGTAAAGTTATGATGTGGTATTCTCTAAAGTGACAAAAATGTTAAAATAGGCCAAAAATGGACGTTTATAGCCAAAAAACGAGACGGGCAAATTTTGATTTTTTGGTCTGAATAATTCGAAGAAATGTTCCTCTACATATGAACCTATCCATCTTTCTTCTACCTCATTTCTATTAAAAGTCGCCACCCTGACCTTAAGGTACATTGCGGCGTTACGGCACGAAAAACTTTGCGAGAAGACATAGCCTGAAAATTTGTCTACATGAAATTTAAGATTTGATCAATCTTTGATATAATTTTCATGTAATTATTCCACGAAGTTTTTCGAAATTTTAAGCCTCAAAGACGGCATTGACGTTCTAATTCGGAAATATGCGTTTTCTGAACTAAAATAATTTTAATCTAGAAAATTTACCAAGGAGGGTGAAAAGGGAGATCGAAAATATTGTTGCCATGTTGAGTATCGTATTTCTACCGATTATTATGTATCTTGGGGGAAATTTTCAATTTTTATCGCCATTTTGCAACTTATTATTAAAAAATGCGCACTCATTCAAAAGGCAAAACACGGCTTGCTTCATTTCCACTTTCTCCATTAAGTTGTGGAGATCCTTAAAGCCCTTCTTTCACGTAAAAGTAGAGAATGAGCTGAATTCGAATATATAAAAACATCGATAGGTCTTCTCGGCAGATTTTTTGCAATTTAAGATTGAAAATTTGTTTTGCGTGTCTTCGGCGTCAATGTTACTCGCAACGTCCAAGTCACAGCGTGTTCAGATCGCATGTGTCAACATGACGTCAAGGAGTATGCAGAATATTTGATTCTCTGTAACGGTCTTCTTTAAAACATCCAGAAACCAAATTTTATTTTTTTTCTAAGTTAAGTAAGCAACAATAACATGGGCCGTATTCGGACTAGACCTTATTTCTTAATTTATTTTTATCTTAATTTATCTTAAATTTATTCTCCGTACATGGCATTTTTTCTTCAAATATTTGAAAACATCATATGGAACAGACGGACGGACATGCTCATTACTACCGGTATTTAATCTGATATACCCTCTTGTTTATATGTACGTGTACTTTATAATATCGGAAAAAGGTTGGGGAGGGGCGGGCCATGTAAAATATACATTGTGATTTTCATTTCAGGCTCGTTTTAAAATCATTACGTAAAGTCGCCTCGATTGTCGTTATATATATTATCAAAATGAAATTTCCATTTCAATCTCCGAGTTCAGGAATTCCTCAAGAAGGCAGTACGGTATCTTTTTTTCCGATTACAAAAAAAATCCAAACAAACAACTTGCACATATGTATCATGATTACATTTTTGATTCACCTAGGGGCTTCACCAAAGCCCCTAGGTGAATCAAAAATGTAATCATGATATATGTAGTCTCTTTGGCAAGACCTTGCGTGGATCCCAAATCTTTAACACTGTGACCTTGACTCCGGAGTATAATCTACTTGTAAAAATCTTTGGTTTTCCATATATTCTTATCAGGTTGCGAAGCAAATCCGGTCTATGAAATGGCAAAGTCCGCGTCTTTCTGTCCGTCCGCCAGCCCTCCGTCCGTTTTTTGTGCTTCAACATTTTTGGGGAAGCTGTTACGTTATATGAGGGGGTGGACAGGGAAGGGAGAGAGGGAGGGAAGGGAGGGAGAGAGGGGGAAGGGTGCTGGAGGAGGGGGCCGGAGGGTGGAGGTAAGGGAAGGGTGAAAAGGAGGGGAGGGAGCGGGAGGGGATGTAAGGGGTTGGAGGGGAGATAGGTACCCCCTGTCCGCCCCCCTTATATTCTGCTGAATGAAAACTGATTGGATCAGCTTATAAAACAGACCATACTGAGACAAATCTAACGCATCAATATGACCTTGAGATAGAATATACATATATGTTTTCGTCAACAGCGGGAGAAAAAAATATAAGGAGCATTGAGAAGGAACCGTACATGAAGATAAACAAAGATGGAATGGACCCTGCGTGCCAATATTTTTTGTCCCATCTTTGAACTAGTGACCTTGACCTTGACGTTCTTTCAAAACTTACATCTTCATTTAATTTGTTGAAGGGATATGAGTACATTTCTCACCGGAATTCCTTCTGACATGATCTTTTAATGAAAACCTGGACCTTTGACCTAGTCTCACAGACCTTGAAGTTTGACCTTTTCAAAATCTTTAAACAAATCAAAAAAATCTTTAAACTTGATACAGCTTCAATATTTCACCTTTAGATTCTCAGCCCGTTCTCCTTTTCTGTCGGACACACCAGTTGTGCACAGAAAGAAGCAACAAGGAGAGCGAGAGAAAGAGTGATCAAAAGTAAAGCCTTCATCAGATCATATAGAAATTTGGAATTATATTCATTGTACTTTGTGTAAATAAGTATTGAAAAAAAGTATGCCATAATTTGCGCCCTATCTATAAATGTTGCGCAACGTAGCGTGACGTTACGATCTAGTAAGATTTATGACGTCATAGCGTAGATGTGCACATAAAAGAATTCGAGGGTGAAACCTGCGTACACATTTGATTGTGATGAAAGCTTCCCCGCGAGCTACGTTAAATTATCAGGATTTTATTGAAATTTGCAGTGTAATGATACGCGAAATCAAAGAACTAGCACTACAAAATCAACGCACTCGCTGGACACGCACGCGCTAATCCCGAATAGACCGCTTTTGAGCCAACTTTCACTCAATGATATAAGCCGCATTGGTCCTCGCAGGGATTCAACTCGGAAGTAGTTCTAGATGCTTTTGAGCGTTAGAGGTAAACTCACTCTGAGGTATACTCTATCAAACAGCGTCTCCATCATTCAGAAATAAGCAAAATCGGCAATACTTCCTGATCATTTGATAAAGGGAATTGTATCTATATGAAAGCAGATTTCAGCTGATAGTAAGGTAAGAAATTGATAAATGATCAAAATTATCAAAATTATCCTGATATCGTCCAGGAACATGCGATTGTGATACACAATCGGCTCGCGCAACAGAGATCTATGGAGCGGATTTGAAGCCCTCAGACACACAAAAATAACCAAATAGAAATTAAGTGTGATACGTGTGAAATATTGAAGATACATTCCTTCGTCCCCTGCCTGCGGTGTATTCAAATCGCAACAAATTACGAGAAACTTCTCAACCAAGAGTTTATTTGTGAGCGATTGACATTGTCACTGCATTTTTGACTGTATAAAACATTAAAACATCTTGTTGTCCACAACGTTGAAAGTTTAAGGCGAGAACAATAAAAAAACACCATATTTGACATACCGGTTTTGATTTCTACTGCAGGGCTAACGTGACGGGTGTTGCTAGCAAGCAGGAAATGTTTATTCTTCCCGTGCATCTTAACTCTTTTCCAATAAACCTTCTTCATGTTACTACAAGACTTGCATTTTAGACACACAAAGACCCGACATCACTCCTTTTTACATTATTTCTGTAACGTCATTAATCTGCCAAGACCTCACGGTTAAAAGTTACGTCAAATCTTGCGATGTTGGGTCTCAAAATGTGTAAAATGCAATTCTAATGCACTCTGTTTGAAACGGGCATTTTGATTGGTTGAGCGATGAAAAAAACTGCAAGGTGATTCACGCTTCACTGCAGTTTTTGCTATGACATCATACGTTCCCATGGCGACGTCGTTAAAAGAAGACGTTTTCTAGTACATTACTGACCAAAGCATTATAATAGGGTTACGATACTGATGTTTAACAAAAACTGACAGGGTATCGGCGAATCCCCTGTTAGAAATATCCGTTTTAATGCTCGGCTCACGCCTCGCGGTTAAACTCAATTTCTGACAGGGGATTCGCCGATACCCTGTCAGTTTTTGTAAAACACACGCATGGTAAGCCCTAAAGTTAACTGCGGTAATGTGAAAATCGTCTATTGGGGTTTACTTTTGCTCCTATGCAGAATGTTTAATGTGCATCAGTTTTGTTTTAATAGATTAACGTTTTCAATTATCATAATTTGCAGAATGTAATTTTGGGGATTTTTTCACTTTGGCCCACTGATTGCTATGGTGAATGTGTAAGCTGAATCACTCATACTTGGAGGGATGTCTGCTTTCAGAAATTTTCTTTAACTCATTTGCTAACCAGATGAACAGACGGTCGAATAGACGGATAGGGTGATTCCTATGCACCCCAAAATTAAATATTTTGCTGTAATTTAGTTTGAGTTGTAACTTGTTGATTGTTAGCACGCGAGGAATTTTGGATCTAACCTTACGCAAAATCATAACAATAATTTTTAAATTCTTATGATTCTGCCTTACCTTCTCGAATTTGAGACTGAATTCCTGACTAGTACTTCTTTGATGTTTATTACATGGAGTATACTTTCTTTACCAACAACTTCAGCTCAGTTTCTAATAAATCTGAGCAAATACGGTATAAAAGTTTTTACGTGATAACCTTGAATATTTTGCGCCGAACTATTCTACTGCAGCTCTTCAGACTTGTATTCTAAACTACCTTAATCATTTCTTTAAATATATGTCTACAAACGATTGTCCTTAAATCTTTATTTTTTTATCTAATAAAGCTAAAACACCTCTTGCATGATCCCGTCAAATGCAAAACAAGCTTTCTGAGGATCCGCCGACAAAATCCTCTTCGTTTTTGCGAAGAGAAATTGTACTATATAGTTCAGCTAGCTTTTGATCCTCTTCTTTTCACTGTTGTCGATATACTCCCTATCTGTGTTTTGTTATATACTTTTCAAATATTTGTAAGCCTTCTTATTGTAATTTTTCGATTTCTAGATTCTGAATATGGATGTTGTGTTTGGCTTTTATTTACTGATTTGATATGTGCATATACGGAGCGTTCCAGTATTTTCTACATGTAAGTGACCAATACCAACTGATGTCATTTCCTTTGTTTCAAATAGTTTCAAAGTGTACATAGAAAATCTCAAAATGTACAGAGAAAATACCGTTCATCCAATTTTAATATTAATTTCATGATTACAAATGTACATGTTTAATGTTCTATCTTACCATGAAGCAAGGGAATGTGCTTCATAAATGCGTTGAAGGAACAATGTTTATATATTTTACATACAATCAGTATTATGATCTACAGATATGTTATACAATAATCATGTTGTGCAGGAGTCTATGTTAAACTACTTTGAACGTGTACAGACAAGACACCCCTCCTCCCTTCTTTCCCCCAAATATAGTTAGATCTGTCCCTGAATCCGGAGTTTTCACGTTCAGATTCCACAAATCCCCTGATTTCTCATCCCAGTAACTCTTGCTCAAAATCTGAACATGCGTGACAAGACTAGATGAAAATTGGAAACGAACATCGGAATTTGCTGGAATTGTTCTGGTTTTCGGTTCCAATAGCTTCGTTGCGTGTTCTTTAACCTGACGAAAATAGCTGGTTGGATAAGGGTCAAATTTCCCTGGAGCATTCTTACAGTGAATATGATATGAAATAACGTCCTTGTTCTTCCCGGATTTGTCAGGAGCAAAAATCAAAAGGCGATAGTAACCCTTGGAAGGCATACGAACGGATAGTGAGATATCCGATCCTTGGGCCTCCGTGAGTACGCCACCTTCAACTTCTTTGCCATCTGATGATTCAAGCCTAGTGAGCACACTGACATCTCTGTTGGTCTTAAGTACAATGTCAACTTCTCCAGAACCCGTCTCATATTCAACTTTATCGGCAACTTCTGGAGCAAATCCAAATTCCTGAAAGTTCGGTTTGGGACCCCAGATACCAAAGTGTTTTGCATACGGTTGTAAATCTGTAGCAACCGAATTACACTTTATGTAATAATCACAGAGAGGATGATTTTGCTTTTCCTCCGAGTTGATACTTCCATAAAGACGGAGTTTAAATGTGGCAGCATGAGGCGGTCTGACACGAACAGAAACGCAGTTTCTGTTTTTCCTTAAAAGACAGACATACTGATCGTGTGACGAACCGTCGGATGTATCATCCAAGTGAGCACTGATATTATGATATTCACCCTCAGACCGTCTGACAAGTATTTCTACCTCACGATTAACACTAATGACTGTGTCTTTATGAGATAGAAGTTCCAGGTCGCTCTGAAAGGCGAAGTCTTGTAGTTTCAGTCTACTAAAAAATGTCGCAGCGTCTAGAGGTTTGCTCAGTAATTGCCACTGTTTGCTCGAATCATAATCTCCTTTCATTAGAGGAAAGTGACTATTTACAAAATCCTCAGGGTCAGTTAGGAAATAGTGGTCGCCTTTCTTCCATGTAAAGTTTTTGTTTTTGTCCACGTATCCAGCGTCCCATGTGCAGTCCACCAAGCGCCATTCGCCGTCAAGCAACACTGCGTTCCATGCATGGTTCGTCTTTATATTACCCAAATCCACCTCGTCCAAAGGCTTGTAACCGTATCCCTTCCCAACGCCTTGTATCACTTTGACTTGAATGTGTGCTTCCCTGGAATAAAGGTATATACATCATATATACACTACACAATAAAGCAACAGAGTAACCATTTACTTATCAAAAGTTCTTCAGATGTTTATAAAATACATGGACAGAAATTTTCTCCTTAAGGGTGAAGAAACTATTTCATGACCATATGCATGGTATTGCTGCAGACACAAGTATCAACACTTTGCTATTTGGCGGTTTAATGTGTTTGCTACAAGGCTTGTAAAATGGGAAAATAGGAGGGTGTAGTTTGCCGTATCTGCAGCCAACTATGTTTGGCTTCTCTTGTGATAAAATGAAATGATCTTTTGTCGAGTATTTAAATAATATTCAATTGAAGGGATAAGAAGAAGCGATGTTTCTTTACCTGCAAAGAGCTGCGAACAATTCACCGTATCCTTGACATACGGAGGTACGATTCTTCAGGACAGAGCCGCCATCCGATGGTTTATAATTACCACTAAAATACCCCTCTGTATCATACCTGAAAGTAATCAGGAGTTGAATTGTTATTTAGAGGCGGATTTCATAAAAAGATATTTCATTTCAAAAATTGAATTATCTGATTATCACAGATGCAAAAGTCGCTATCTCTCACTCTCCCTCGTGATCTTGATACACAATGGATATGGGAGTTCTACCTGCGAACTGTTTTGTAGAATAAGGTACGTGCTAGATGGAATACTTACTGGATATTTGTTGTAACCCATCTGTGTATGGCTTTCAATTTATGTATAGGTTTGGTTGCATGCTTAACAAGATATGATGCAAGCTCATTTATAGATGTACATGCAGATGCGGGTGTCTATAACAAAAATAATAAGAGAAAATAAATAAATCGTGACGTATATTTATAGGTAAAAAAGTGTTCTGATTGATTTTTTCAATCAAAAGATCCTGCTATTTAAGAAAAAAAACTTTCTTAGTTGTCAAATAAAATATGTCAACAATTTTGTATAAATGTATGTATGCTAGTCGTATCATGATATCTTTAGTCAAGGTAAATGCAAAGTGAATAATACATGCCATGCAAAAGCATCAAAAATACATATTTGGAGTGTGTCATCTCTTTCCTACCTGTGTTTTATAGTTGAGATTGAATACATATGGCTGAACGAATTCAAAGCTGTTGTAGTAATTTGATTTGATACATTCTCAGAGTGACATTGTTCAGAGCACACTTGATCGTTTTAACTTGAACTCATTTTGATCACAGTGGTATTTGTTTTTCTCTTGGTCTTGTAATTGCTTAAAAGATCCAATCCTTCACGAAGAAAATTAAAAGTCATAATTAGCTTAGATTGATACCAATCTCATTCAGAAAAGTGATAACACAATCTCACGCCACTTCTTCACTGAAAGAAAATTGATCATATCGACAAACTATATAGGAATTGCATGCAATTTGTCAAGCAGAGAAAGTTCTTTTTGACCTACCTTTGCCACATGGGCTTCAATCTCAGCGAAAGTTGTAGGATTTGGGATGATTTCTGATTTATTTCTCCATGATGGCTTGGGGCCGCTAGCATCTTCATCCAAAGACTCAATAGATATTGGCTCGTGTTTTGGCGCTGCCTTTACTTGGGCCGGAGAACTGTGATTTTTGATTGGTGGCTTTATGGGTTCCTGATGTGGTTTGTTTTGTTGGTTATGGTTTGATTTGGGTAGCTGAGTTGAATTGGTATATACGTATGTAATGTCAGTCTCTATAACGTCTGATGAATCCTTTCCTTTGGCGGGGGGACCGCTTGCATCAACAGCCTGAGAACTTCCGCATCCCATGATGCATCACTCGACTGGGCGAAGCGACTTTACTGAGAAAAATATATATATAAAGCTAAAATCAGATTCTTTATTGGTGGATCAAATTTAAGGAAGCGCACATACATACATGAAATACAGTTGACGCATGACCATATACCTCGTACTTCAGTACATGGTGTTGCCCATTCGGATTAGCCTTGACCTTTTTCTTCGAAAGAAGGACGTCAGACGGCGCCATTTTGAAAATAGTTCCCCGTTGATCCATTAGTTTTGTTATAGTCTTTCATGAAATACATGTAAGTTCCAACAATGAATCGTAACTGACAAATATGTTACTCACAACATTACTCACTCAAGCTGGAAAATTTTGAGTGTTGAAAAAGTGCCTTTTTATTTTTACATCGATTTGATGTAAAACCTTCCACCATTGGCATCCGAGTCTTTTTATGCCGTTGCAAATAAAAGGCGAGGGGATCCGAATGCCTTTTGGTCGTTGCCGTGAGATCAATTAATAGTGAAGTTTTTATAAATTCAATATTTTCTTGTCACCAGAGTGTATCCAATAATCATGGCGTCAAATAGTATACATGTATGTTTCCTGCAAAATTAAAGTCGACTGAAACACGTAAAAACACTCAAGACTTTGTGACCAGTTCTATGAAAAAATCTTTTCCGCACATGGTTCAATTCCGATTGACAGAATAAGTTATTTAAGGTTAAATGGTTTTAGAAATTGAGCGTGCAATGTATACCAGTAACATATTTTAAATACTTAGTACTGGCACATGTAGCCAATTCCGATCAACCTCGGTTGATTGTGATTGGTTCTTCAAACGCATTCCAACATTTTTGTCAACAAAATTTCTGAAATGTGGGTCCTGTAGCATCAGAACACACACATCCTGCTACGTCTTTCGGTAGTTTTGGACATAATTTTCACAGTCTTTAGCCTATTTTCATTGTTTGGAATGAGGATAAGAAACGTGCATGTCTGGTCCATGCTGCAAATTTAAATTTGAAGACGTGTAACACTGACACAAAGTTAACATAGTAATATTTGTTTTTAAACTAAATTTTCATATCTCTATAGTATAAAATTCTTTCTCAACTTTCTGTCATTTTTACAAAAATAGTTTTATTCAGATGTTAAACTTTCTGATCGACAACATTTTTGTGGTGTTTGGAGGAAAGGGCTTCCCGCAAATTGTTGGAATTCCAATGGGGACCAACTGAGCCCCACTCCTTGCCGACATTTTCCTTTACTCGTACGAAGCTGAATTCATTCAATCTTTGGTCTCTGAAGGGAAAAGATACGAAGCCTCTGACTTCAACTTCACTTACAGATACATAGACGATGTGTTGTCCATCAATAATCCAAAATTCGCGTATTACCTCAGCAGTATCTATCCTTCGGAGCTTGAAGTCAAAGAAACTACAGAGACACATAATTCAGCATCCTATTTGGACATACGCTCGTAATGTTGTCCTACGACACTGATGTTCACATGAACACCTCAGTCTACGACAAACGTGACGACTTCAATTTCAGCATTACAAACTTTCCTTTTCTGAGTAGCAACATTCCTTCATCGTCTGCTTATGGCGTGTTCATATCTCAGTTGATACGCTATGCCAGAGCAAGTACCAATTATACGGATTTTGTTCTTAGAGCTAGGCGTCTTACAGATAAGCTTCTCAGTCAGGGATATGTTTGTGACCGACTAACATCGTCACTAAGGAAGTTCTACGGTCGATATGGGGAACTCGTCATACACCATGATGACACACTCTCCAGAATGGTGGATGATATTCTGTTATAGACCATTTAAACCATCCAACCAAAGATCGTACTCTTTGTCTTCCGAAACGGAAGTAACCGGATGTGACAGTTCTACCGAATTGAAGCGGTGGGTGTTGCATGCAAGCAGGAGATGCTTTCTCTTCCTGGGCACCTGGTCTCACTCCCATATTGGGAGTTCGCGTCTTTTCATATGGTGGAGGTTTTTGTTTGTTTACTTTGGTTCCTGTTTTATCCTGATTTCGTATGCCTTCGTTTTCTGATTTTCTGAATTGATGATGTTGTGCTGTATATGGTCATAATCTATATTTGTCATTAATTTAACCTTGAAAAGTGAATTATTGTTCATCATTCGCTTTAATTATATATTCGATAACATACTTTGTGGAAATATAATTCATTGTCTCAGGAAGTTTTTTTTAAAATAGATTTTAGAATATAAGAATCACAAGGTAGGTTGTACTTCTGATAAGAGCTCATATTTTCCCTACTTAAACATTTCAATAAAATTTTCGTTGTATCATCCATTAAAAATCTTATCCAATTTCAGACTAGAGGAGTGACCAACTACGGTGTTATAGTAAAACATTGCCGTCATATAAAGACATCATTGGATGAGAGATGCGTTAAAGAAAATCCAAACAGGGAAGCCATTGAAAACACTGAAAGTACGCCTACATGGTCGGATCTCGAGGTTTTTTTAGGAAGGGGGTAAACAATTCAGTAGTTTGTGAACATAGAAAATAAACATAAATCGTGATTTTTTGCAAATTCAAGATGGATGAGGTTCCTGACCACCCCCTCTAGATCCGACCTTGGTGTTAATGTTATAATTTGGTTATGATTATAAAAACAAGACTTGACTGATAACTCAATATGCAAGACAATTACATGTTTTAATATCTATTTTTCTATAATTAATGTCTAATAAACTTGACTTTTAAAAGTGAATGTTCGTGACGGTAGGTAAACCTTTTATTGATTTTGCAACTGTTGCGTGTGCCTTTGGGAAATTTGAACTTGTATGAGCTTGACATCGAAATAATTTAATAAGTTTATTACTGCCTATTATGACTTTAAATGTTTTGGGTGAACTTGAATTAAACTCAAACAAGAACTATGTAGGAGAGCGCGTCAAGGGATTTACAATTTTCTTGAGACTTTAATTTTCCGCCTTCGGAATTTGATTGATTGATTGATTGATTGATTGATTGATTGATTGATTGATTGATTGATTGATTGATTGATTGATTGATTGATTGATTGATGTAATTTCTGACTTGTTGATATAGTCCCCCATCCAACCTGAATATGACAGAGAATATTTTAATCAGTTTCGCTTCACATCCTGTCATTCTTTTAAAATGCTTATTTATCGTATTCTTTCTGTTCTCTTCTTTTTTTCCAGTTTTTAACAGCCATGTTTCTCGACTTTCCACGTCACTGACGGGGACATAGTCCATTGTTTGCATTACTCTTTAAGTCATAGCATTGCGAAATGAACGACTCTATTTTATTTTGTTCTTTGAACAAATATTTTTAATCTATATGTATAGAAATTCAAGTATATGGTGTGTCTCTTAGGAGCCCTCCTCTTGTATATCTATTTATTCAAGGGATATTATCAAAATATGACTTGTCTAACAACACTATGTATACGTATGAAATGCGAGATACTTAGAAACGTACTTGTAGCTGTGACTTTTTGATGCGCCTCATCAAATCATGCCAGTTGCAGGGGGAAAAGGTACTTTTTACCAGAAAAGAATAAAGTTTGATATAATAAGTATGATTTTTGTGTCAATTTCTACATTATTTATTGTAGAATTACTTACTCATTTCAAAACACCAGCAGGTCCTATTATAGAAGTTTTATTAATAATAGTGATAATTTAAAGATTTTTAAAATAGCATCTGCCAGTGGAGGTATGAATTTTGACAATTGTCCGTTTTTTAAGAGCTTTTACAATTTATAAACGCCATTTCAAGATTTGTTATAAATTTCCCTAGATGCATTCGAAAAGAAGTCCACGTACATGTATAATTATGCATACAGCTTTGCAACATCTGAAATTTCATGTATCAATGCTACAATGCTGTATTTGAAATGAATATCAAATCGATATATCAATGAAATAATGTATAGACAAATCAGTTGATCTTAAATAAGGTCAAGTAGCATTTTCAATGGGTTTATCAATTAGATATGAACATGACCGAGTTCATCCTGACATGGCTTCTAAATTTCTGCTGTAGATTATATAAAAAGTTATTTTTAGATGAAAACAAAAACTCAAAAAAATTCATGGCTTTTTTTTAAACCTTCGCTACATTAATAACCGATATACTATCGGCACGGTTTTGACGTGTATAGAAATAAAAGACAAAGATACGTTAACACCGCGTGGGATCGAAACGTATGGTGTTGTGCTTCCTTACATAGTTTTTTTTTTTTGGTATTTTCTCATTTTCTAAATTAAACTTTACAAAACTGAGCAGCGGTTGCAGTAGGACAATGCCTTATAAATCAATCCATATCGTCCAGGTATATGGAATGTTCATAGTTTTCGCAAACACTTCAATAGTTTGACGACGACAGAAAATAATTCCTTCTGACGAACTCTGGAAGTGTTTGCAAAACGACAGACTTTTCAGATATATAAACGATATGGACTTACTTATTAGACATTACTCTACTACAACGTCTCATTAGTTTTGTGCAATATCACTTAAATTATGAGAAAACATCAAAATTCTCCGTAAAGAATCACAACATCATACGTTTCGATCCCACGCGGTGGTTAAGTCAAAAGTAATCATAACGAAATAAGTTTTAGTTAATTTTTTTTCTGAAAATTTTGATTACCAGACAATATAATTTTGTATAGCATAACTTAAATTCAACAAAGTATCATTCCCTGTATTAATTATACTTACCTTTTGTTCCGTATTTTATTTTTCTTCAGTAAAATGACAAAATCTATGACCAGAACATGTAGACCACTCTGATTGACGAGCGATATGATCACATCGTGTTTTAAATTCTGTATGATGATCGTGACATTGGAGTTTTTAAATTCCTCTCCCGTGTCTGATAGAGTATTTGCAATGGTAACTGTACACAGTTACTATGAACACGGCCACTCTACGGATCAAATTCTGACAGACCCTCAACTCTGAGCAAACTCCGAGCAAACCCCCGAGTTGCCTGTCACGGTCCTTCAACGCAATGACGCTAAATGGATTATACGTATATCACACATTGAAAATTAAACAATATTAGATAATTACTGATACGAGAAAGGATAAAGCGTGTTCAGACTAGATTACTTTTACATTGATTAAGAAGGCATGAATTACTTTTTCTCTTCTATTAGAAATGAGAAATTTAAATTAAACTTTTTCCATTAGAATCACAACTAAGTTGATTGTAAAATGGATGACTTTCTCATTGCATTTAAAGTGTATGTGAAATATATAATTATTCAATTTCAAGTGTCTGAATCGAATATCGAAAATCCGTTGCAATCAAAGCTGAACACATGCTTGTTCATTTCTTTTTTTTTCTGAAGTGTTACGAGTAGTACACTGCCGTTATGAAATTCTTTATTTGGAAATTTGATAGGTTTATTTATAGAAACATGTATGTTTTTAGGGACAACAATGGAAATATTGTTTTTTAAATACATCTCAAATTTCAGAAATTAGAACAGTCCATAAAAAGAACAAGATGTATGAATTTCACAATACTTGACAATATGTACCATGATGTCTATATCGATTTTAAAAAATACCGAAAACTGAGATAAGGTTCAATGATAAACATGTAGATACATTGAAGTTCTGAAAAGAGGAATTCCATAATTAGGTCTTCCGACTTCCGTCGGAAGACCTCGTGGAAAATTGGATCAGAGATTTCTCAAGAACCCTGTAAGCTAGGACAATGAAAGTTCTCCAACGTTACGTTTGGAGTAAAAGCTAGATTGGTCTTTTTTATTTTTGGTCTCTGTTATTTTTTTTTATCATGTTTTTTAGTAGATTCAAATATTTGACGGGAGCGTCGAATTACTCAAAAGGACCGAAAATTTCATGTTTTGCTATTTGTAAGCTTAAATATCTCGTATTTTGCTATCTACAATTTCCATTCTTTTTGAAAGTCGACAGCCATGTAAGATATGAAATGCTAGATGCACACTGTAACGATTTATTACGATGACGTCCTTCACCGTCCTTCATATTTCCAAATTCAGAAGTTCATAGGAGGAAGACACTTTTTTGCTTATAATAGTAAACAAAAATTAAGCTTATGAAGTTTCCTAAAAATTTCAATATTATTATTTTTTATCCATATATCTGTCTTATTTAGTCTTTCTGATTTTTCCTATCTCTTACTGTTGAAAAGATATGAGCATCGAAATTTTGAGTTGGGTATTTCGATACACCTTCACGCCAACAGATCGGGCGCACACTAAAATTGGTAGTCCGAGTCCGACTCGAGAAAAGCAGTGTTGAGATTTTCAAATTCCGATTTCACGGCAATGATGAATATGCATTTCATAAATACATTTCGATATACACAATTTGATTTTAAAACAGTTGATTAATTTAGAAGAGATCAGCTACAAACCAGAATTTACACACAAAAAGTGGTAGTTTGATTCCGATTTCTAACCTACAAACCTGTTTCTAAACTTCAATAACTATATTTTGAACATCAAGTTTAATTTCTAATTCTAGCAAACGTTCGAACATAATTTTCGGTTGGTTTATTTACAAATTGATGAACAATTTCTCCAACATTCTTCCCTCCCCTCGTTTTTCGAAAACAGTTCTGTTTATATTGAACGATGTCGCCATGATGGAAATTCAAAATAAACTTTGAAAAAAGGGAAGGGGGGGGGTCCAAATTTGAACCTGCACAGCGAGAACCTCATGGTATTTATATATATATATTGAACGTAACTTGTTATTACCATTTCTCTTCTCAAGAAAATTGGTTCTACAGCTACGAGCTCGCCTTTTTTATGGGGGAAGGGGGCAGGAAGAATTTGCAAAAAAAAATCCCGGCTCTGAAAAATGCTGAAAAAAATATTCCGGCCCAAAGGGCCGGCAATTTTTTTTTTCCCGGACCATGCAAAAGTAAGGATACATTGCATGATATGGAAATTTTTGCTGGCCCTTTTGTGCCAGACAATTTAAAGTCAAAAAATTAATTAATATAAATACAAACTGTTCACATAGCTGTATCTACCAGAGACCTAATACGCATAGGCACAAAAATCTACAAAAGGTTCTATTTAAACATCATACAATCTGTCTGAAATTCGCTAACTGCAAAGAGACATCTGAAGGAACGGTTATTAACTCATACTCTGTAACAGCGGGGAGTTTAACTTACACAGACATTCACAACATTTGACAATTTGTTTAAATCCGGCCCGAAGAACCGGCGAAAATTTTTCTCCGACTCTGGTAATGGCTGAAAAAAATGGCCTGCTCAGAAAATTGCTGAAAAAATTTTACCGGCTGACAATAGAATTCCTGCCCCCCCCCCTCCCCCAAAATCAAATGGTTGCTCCCCAACAATTATCGGTTTGAAAATTTAATGTTACTGCTATTTGAAAACTTAAATATATAATATAAATACATGTAATGTGACGTCCTTTATATTTCCAATCCAAAAATTGTATAGGAGGAAGACACTCTTGTTGCAACCGCAACAAGAAACCTTTCTAGTTATAGAAGTTCTCGTATTTACGCCTTTTATTATCTATCAAGCTATAGTCATATTTGATTTAAAAAATACTTATCATTAATACGCCTAAGACTGAAATAGTGGTTTCAAAGAAACAAGAAATACAGTAATAAAAGTTTTTATTTCAAACAGTTTTTCCATGTCAAATATAAGACCGCATTTTGTTGTAAGTTGGGGTTTTAAGATGATAAAAGTATAAGTATTTTTAAAGTACCCTACTGCTGAGACCTTGAAACATCTTCTATGTTCTATACCAAAGACGATACCTACATTATACTGTACATTAAAACCCCGAAGACATTGAACATTTCATGGACACAACGATATCACCAAGGCACGCCAACCGAAATCACGTAAACACTGAACGTAACGCACTACACAACGATGTTAAACATCGAGCGCACCACAAACAAAACGATGCCAACAAGGCGCTCATCGCCCATACAGGAAATAATATTTTACTAAACGCGACCAGGGCTCGGCACCATATACTAAGAATGGAATTAAGTCAAATTCTCAAAATACGATATACATGTATAGCAAATAAGTGAAATTTTGAAATATTTCAAAGTTCCTCCATCTTATTCTACTCTGAATAGACTAATTCTATCAATAATTTCAAGTCATCACTAATATTATAATGACACAAAAGAAAATTGAAATTTAGACTTAAGTCAATTCTTAGTTCATGGCCCAGAATAGATACAATTTATGTACATGTAAATGTAGATGAAAATACGGTCAAGGAGGTACAAAATGTCAGAAAGCACCAAAGAGCTGAACATGTTTCACAACACTACAAGAACACTGAATACAGAAAAGACCAGCGACGAAATCAGCAAATAAACTTTACACAGAAAACATGAAAATCTTAAACATATCACACTGCGTACCAACTTTAACAAGACATGAACTATTAGAATCATGACCACAATTAATAGATTACACATACATTACGATATCAACAAGACTCCGAAAAAGCCACCAAACATACAGAGTGAACATATTTGTAAAATTATTCCAAAAACACGAAACGCTTTTTTATTTTTCAAAACAATAACCTGGGCATTTACGCACACACATACACCCTTACAGCAGATCATTAAGTTTAAAGTTTATATATATACAAGGCAAGCATAAGTATTCGGCTGTAGTATCATCCGCTTCTTCGGTATCCTGAACAAGGTACCCAGTCTATATAGTCAGTACACTTGTGCAAGGTCACAATTTCACGTGAAAGCAAGATTCGAAAACATGTTGTCTACAGATCTAATTACTTGCAGGAATGCAACATGAAAAGTACATTCTACTTCAGAGTTTTATTTTGATTGTGTCCGTATGTGAGGATTTATTCGATCTTTCGACCTATAGGTCCTTACACCTTTAACTTAAACTTTTCTGTGATACTTTATGCCAAAATTATAAGACAAAATGAAGCTTTACATGCTGCAACGATAGTAAATAAGACATACAAGTAATCATTTAATTATTATAGTGACAAGTATATAATCTTGACCATATTGATAAACAATAATACAAATTTTAAGTATTAAAAGTACGCCCGCACCAATGGACCCAAACATTAGTAAGTAAAGAGGTACATGTATCTTCCGTGTATTTTAGCATTGATTGTCACATTTTTGAACACGAAGAGCAAAAGACATAGTTAAACTTTGCTGTCAAAAAGCAGTCTCCTTGACAAGAATTTCAAAACCACGGGCAGGAACACGTTACGTCGCCTTACAGTACCGTTGTCAGAACATTATGCCACAGGTTAGGATATGAAGGAAACCATCCGTTGTCGTGACAATGAGCATGTGTGAAAAGTATGATTTTCTAATAAAACTTGAAATTTTAGAGGTACATTGTAATACACTCGAAAATTCAATGGGTAGTAGTCATAACACTTAGCTATTGGTTTATATGCTTTTCTGGTATTGATATACAGTTTGAAAAGAGAGGATCGAGTTGGCGTCCTTTGATCACCGCGTCCTGCACATGTTATTCTTCCTTTTTCTTGAAATCTTTGAATATTCAGGTTATCTTATTCAAGAAATATACCAATGATAAATATCAAGTCTATATAATGCTCCTCTGGTAGTGTCATGATGACGAATTCAATTTTGGACAACATTTTTTGGACTTTTCTAAAATTAGTCCGTTGTCAATCCATGTTGCGAAAATTCTGTCCGTTGTCAGATGTCCGTTGTCTGCTTTGATATTTTAATGGATGGAATGATACTATGATACCGGTACTAATCATTAAAATTCATCAATCAATACGCACAATTTAATTTTGAACTAATTTAAAATGGAGACTGATTTGCCCAGAATTTAACTCGCCGAATCATCCGTTTTGTTAAGATAACCTTAACGTTAAATTTTATTCGTCCCGTCTTAAATCCATCTTCTGGGCTATGGGTGAAAAGGGTAAAATATAAATGGAGGCGAAAATTTGACAGTATACAGTATCTTACTTTATAAGTGTATTATAAACCGGTGTAATGCAGTGGTTTTCTCAAAGGAAAATTTGCTATATAAGAGGTTTCTTCCCCTTGGAGATATTCCGCTATATATTAGACTTTCCTCATATTAGCATGGATTTTCCCCACAGAGAAGAAATGTTGTATAACAATTTTCCCCCTGTTGAGTCCGTATTTTGTTTACCTTCCATTGGCTTCCAATGTTGCAAAATACATGAAAAATGCTCCAATGGTCTTACATATATATATATTGCTCCCATGTCTCCTCTTTACCCACCAACAGTCTTTATCACTCTTGAAAAGTTGACTTTATAATTTGATTTTCATCATCGGTTCTACAGAAGGAACTCGACATTTTGACAAGTTTACAGACTGGCGGAAGACAGATGGTGTGCTGTAATTAAAAAAAAATCATAATACTTCAACAGAGCAGGATATAATAATTCTTCCCGGACACTTGAACCTATTCCTATTTTTCTTTTGTAGAATATGTAAGAGGTTTCTGGGAGGGGGGGTTAGACACTCACACATATATGGGGTTTTAGACAAATTCATATATTCAGACAAACACATATATACAGACAAACACATTCATCAACAGACACACTCATACAGAAAGATATGCATACGCAGACGGATAGACAGGTAGACAGACATACACAGATGTACTAACACAAACACACAAAAAAAATATGTATTGACTTTGATTTCAGTAAATCCACAGTTTATCACAGCATGCAAGAAGACGGAAAATCAGACTAGACCAATATATCTTTCTTGACAAAAACCTCTCATCAAGTCAAGCAGATAGACAACCATTGTCAAGCACTCACAGAAAAACAGACACAGGGAGAAACAAAAAGTGATTCACACAGACAGACTCAAAGACAGACACTGATCAAAACACAGACATGAACATCCTGAAAGACATACCCAGACTTGCGAAAAACGACAGACTGACAGAAAACAGGGTATACACAGACATACGCAAAAACAAACGGACAGACAGGCATGTATATAGACACACACACACACAAAAGACACAGACAGATGCACTCACTCACAAAAGACACACATGCTAACAAAAGAATTCACTCGCAGGCAGACGGAGACACTGATATCGACGCTGATATAAAAAAGGCACACGAACTTACATACAGACCCACACAAATGTAAATAACATATCAACTACAATTTCATCATCACCTGAGATATACATGTAATGTCTATATCATACCCCCATCGAAGATCTCTACTGAATGCAATTCAAAGAGAAAATCCAAACCATTAATGGTAGGCGAGGGAAATAGACTGCTACGGGGGGGGGGGGGGGGGTGTGGCATCGTCGGAAACCCACAGCCTATTGCCCTACGATTACGTAGTAGAACTGAGAAGAAGATGCCGTGGGTTTCCGACGATGCCGGGGGGTCTCCAGTAAGTGTATAGCAGTTATAGGGAGCTACTATGGGCAAAATTATAATGGCCATTTATTACAAGTATTTTATTACTTTGTACGTTTATATTCATTTTTGTGCATTTGATATCCATTTTGTCCCTTCGATAAAACGGTGCCTAATAACCAATCTGTAGGTAAGAATCTTATTGTTTCTGGAAAACAAGAGCCCCAGGGGGCACAACGCTCACCTGATACCCATGCACGCTCTAATTGACATACTGACATTGAATACTGATAGTGCCAGTACCAGGATTTTAGCCCACAACCTTTCTAACAAGATTTTTGCCGGATGCAGACAAGTTTTTTTTCAGACAACCTTTAAAAGTACAAACAAGAGAAAATAGTCACATTTCAAAACAACAACTTTTTTACTGATTTGAAAAGATGGATTATGCGATCCAAAGTCATATGCCCAGCTAGTATAGTTCGATTATGCAACATCAAAAATAAAATCATTTTGTAAAATTCCACATTAATGTGCAACAGAAACAGAATAAAACAATGAAATGATTTCATAAATTAAGTTTATTTAAAATTGAACACCAAACCTTTCATTATTAATAGCTAGTATGCCAGAAAATAATAAAGCCTGTGTTTGTGAAACACGAATGCCCCGCGGTGGCATCTTTGTTGGTATAAACACCATTTTCTGTTAAGTATGTGAGAGGTCAGGGTCAGAGTAATGTTGGTATCAATGGAAAGATCTTGTCACAAAGAATACACATGTACAATATGAAAGCCCTATCACTAACCATTCAAAAGTTATGCCCAATGTTAAAGTTTTTGAAAAGTAGGTCAAAGGTCAAGGTCAAGGTCACGAGGTCAAAAATTTTGGTATCAATGGAAAGGTATTGTCACAAGGAATACACATGTGAAATATGAAAGCTCTATCACCTTCCTATCAAAAGTTATGCCCAATGTAAAGTTTTTCGGACAAACAGACAGACGGACAGGCCAAAAACTATATGCCCCCGTATCTTTGATTCCGGAAGCATAAAAAACAAAGACTTTTCGGTTTTGCCTTTATTCATATTAAATTATACAGAAATCTATGAATGAGAGCTTTTGAATAGTATTGATTTCATCTTAATACATGTAACGTACAGTCAAAATCGTGTTAATCCAATTAACACAGACAAGTTGTTAGCGGACAATATTAATTCAAGTGAGTTGTGCAGAAATTGAGCCAATTTATTTTCCAAACAGCAGTGTACGGTGTATCAAACCTCATGACCCAGTGAAGCCACTTGGACAAATTATTTTCGGTAAATATGCTGAAATGCGGTGCTTGGAAATGTATTTTTAGCATATTGAATCAATAGTCGTGATAAATTTAATTTCGAACTTGATCTTGTCTTTTATGTAATCTACAGATAGGTTTGAAAATATGCAAAATTCGGAACATTTTCGATGAGGACGCAGAGTTCCTGTAAAAAAAGTGAAATTTGCGAAAAAAGGACATGCATGACCCCCCCCCCCCCCTTTTTTCTTTACATTTTTATGCGTGCCAAAGATTCGCAATCAAAAAAGACCAATTTTACAGACTTCCGGGCATTTCAAGTAAGTCAAAATTTTTAGTGTGCACCTTTTTATTTCCTGTAGTTACCCCTACTAAAGGGGCAAGGAGGTATTGAACCAATCAAATCTGTAACACAAGATATATGGCGACTATGTTTACCATAGATACAGAAATAAGACAGAGAAAATAATCATTAAATAGGGAAATTGTTCTGAAATATGCATGTATGAAAAAAAGCAATCCAAGGAATGCTTGTGTCGCGGATTTTTTTTTAATTGAAATTAGGTCAAATATCAAGGGCAAGGTCACTAGGTTAAAAATTATGGAATGTTTAGAAAGGTCTTTTCATAAGGAATACAAATGTGAAATATCAAAGCCCTATCACTTATCACTCAAAAGATATAGCAAATCATAGATTTGTTGAAAAGTAGGTCAAATATACAAAAAAATGTATAGGGCAAGTGCACGAGGTAAAACATAGGTAATCACAGATTACGAAGCTCACCTCGTGACAGCAAAATTCAATTCAAACATATTTCTTAGTACATGTATATTGGCTTTTAAAGGCAAAACCACACAAGCAGAAAAAGTAGGTCAAGGTCATTTTATGAAAGTTTGATCAAAGATACATCCAATATGCAAGTTTGGTACATGTAGCACTTATACTCTGCTCAATATTGGCTTTTAAAAGCGAAATCACTCAAGTGGAAAAAGTAGGTCAGATGCTGCATCCGGTGCATGGGTCCATCTCGGCATCCAAAGATGAAGCTACCCCAAACTTCTTATCCAAATCACTCAAGCGGAAAATGTAGGTCAGATGCTGCATCCAATGCATGGGTTCACCTCAGCATCCAAAGATGAATCACTTGTGCAAGTTTGGTTACTGTAGCATCAGTACTTTGTCAGATACTGAGCTACCCCAAACTTCTTAACCAAGTCACTCAAGCGGAAAATGTAGGTCAGATGCTGCATCCGATGCATGGGTTTACCTCAGCATCCAAAAATGAATCACTTGTGCCAGTTTGGTTACTGTAGCATCAGTACTTTGTCAGATACGCGGACGCGTGGGGTTATAGCATAAGCTCACTCAACTTCGTCGAGGTGAGCTAAAAATGATGGTATGTGAAGAAAGGTCTTGTCACATGGAATGCACATGTGAAATATCAAAGCCTATCACTCAGCAATCAAAAGAAATAGCCAATCTAAGATTTTTTGAAAAGTAGGTCAAATATCTAGGTCTTGGTCATGAGGTCAAAAGTTATGATATGTGTAGAAAGGCCTTGTCACAAGAAGGAATACACATATGAACAAGTTAAAAGTCATGTTTGTAAAACATTAATGCCCCCCTACCCTTTCTGTGATTAAAGTCCGTCACAACTTTATACTTGATTTTCATTTGATGTGTCTGTACACAAAATTTCATTTCAATATGTGAATCCACTCCAGAGGTATTGAACGGAAACTGTTGTCGTGGTCCGACCGACGGACCGATAGACAGAAAGTCAGACAGCGGCAAAGCAATATGTCCCCTCTTCTTCAAAGGGGGCATAAAAATTTTTGATTGAACCCAAATATGAACTTGACCTAGATTTTTGTTTGATGTGTCTGAAAACAAAATTTCATTTCAATATGTAACTCCACTCAAGAGATATTAAACGGAAACCCTGAAATTTTGGTATTTTTTGAAGTGCAAGGGGCATAACTCCAGTGATTTTTTTCAGTAATTTGGGAATGGGGTCGGGGCCCTTGCAATTGGGAAAATTAACGACATTTGGGAATATTTGGGAAGTACTAAATATCAAAGTAAAAGTAAAATGACAGTTTATACAATCAAAAGTTAAGAATTGAATGTTTAATCATATAATTTTCTTTAAATATGATTTAATTTCTTATGCTTACAACAATATGGCAAATAATTAGTAAATTTGCTACTTTTGAACCTGAGTTATTTTCACTATTTTCGCTGATAATTCCATCTGAATGAAATTGGGAAATTTTAGAGTCACAATTGGGAAAAAAAGATACTATTTTTCATTGGGAATGGGGCCGAATAACGGCCCCAAAAAGGGGCAAAAAAAATCCCTGAACTCTGTCAAAATTTTGTTCATCGGACCTAAATATGAACTTGACTTAGGAGATTTTCATTTGATGTGTCTGTATACAAAATTTCATTTCAATATGTAACTCCACTCAAGAGATATTGAACAGAAACCCTGAAGTTTTGGTATTTTTCACAGAACAAGGGTCATAACTCTGTCCAAATTTTTTTGATCGGACCTAAATATGAACTTGACCTAGATTTTCATATGATGTGTCTGTATACAAAATTTCATTTCTATAAGTAACTCCACTCAAGAGATATTGAACGGAAACCCTGAAATTTTGGTATTTTTCGAAGTGCAAGGGGCATTACTCTGTCAAAATTTTTTCGATTGGACCCAAATATGAACTTGACCTAGATTTTTGTTTGATGTGTCTGAAAACAAAATTTCATTTCAATATGTAACTCCATTCAAGAGATATTGAACGGAAACCCTGAAATTTTGGTATTTTTCGAAATGCAAGGGGCATAACTCTGTCAAAATTTTTTTGATCGGACCCAAATATGAACTTGACCTAGATTTTTGTTTGATGTGTCTGTATACAAAATTTCATTTCAATATGTAACTCCATTCAAGAGATATTGAACGGAAACCCTGAAATTTTGGTATTTTTCGAAATGCAAGGGGCATAACTCTGTCAAAATTTTTTCGATTGGACCCAAATATGAACTTGACCTAGATTTTTGTTTGATGTGTCTGAAAACAAAATTTCATTTCAATATGTAACTCCATTCAAGAGATATTGAACGGAAACCCTGAAATTTTGGTATTTTTCGAAATGCAAGGGGCATAACTCTGTCAAAATTTTTTTGATCGGACCCAAATATGAACTTGACCTAGATTTTTGTTTGATGTGTCTGTATACAAAATTTCATTTCAATATGTAACTCCATTCAAGAGATATTGAACGGAAACCCTGAAATTTTGGTATTTTTCGAAATGCAAGGGGCATAACTCTGTCAAAATTTTTTTGATCGGACCCAAATATGAACTTGACCTAGATTTTTGTTTGATGTGTCTGTATACAAAATTTCATTTCAATATGTGAATCCATTCCACAGATATTGAACGGAAACCCTGAAATTTTGGTATTTTTCGAAATGCAAGGGGCATAACTCTGTCAAAATTTTTTTGATCGGACCCAAATATGAACTTGACCTAGATTTTTGTTTGATGTGTCTGTATACAAAATTTCATTTCAATATGTGAATCCATTCCACAGATATTGAACGGAAACCCTGAAATTTTGGTATTTTTCGAAATGCAAGGGGCATAACTCTGTCAAATTTTTTTCGATCGGACCCAAATATGAACTTGACCTAGATTTTTGTTTGATGTGTCTGTATACAAAATTTCATTTCAATATGTAACTCCATTCAAGAGATATTGAACGGAAACCCTGAAATTTTGGTATTTTTCGAAATGCAAGGGGCATAACTCTGTCAAAATTTTTTTGATCGGACCCAAATATGAACTTGACCTAGATTTTTGTTTGATGTGTCTGTATACAAAATTTCATTTCAATATGTGAATCCATTCCAGAGATATTGAACGGAAACTGATGTCGCGGACCGACCGACAGACCGACAGACCGACAGACCGACATACCGACAGACCGACAGACCGACAGACCGACCGACAGCGGCAAACCTATATGTCCCCTCTTCTTCGAAGGGGGGCATAAATATCAAAGCTCTATCACTTACCAATCAAAAGATATAGCAAATCTTAATTTTTTTGAAAAGTAGGTCAAATATCTAGGTCAAGGTCATGAGGTCAAAATTATGGTATGTGTAGAAAGGTATTGTCAAAAGGAATACACAAGAGAAATATCAAAGCCCTATCACTTGCAAATCAATAGATATAGCCAATCTTGGTTTTTTTTTTAAAATAGGTCAAATATCTAGGTCAAGGTCATAAGGTTAAAAAATATGGTATGTGAAAAAAGGGCTTGTCACAAGAAATACACATGTGAAATATCAAAGCCCTATCACTTACCAATCAAAAGATATAGCCAATCTTAGATTTTTTGAAAAGTAGGTCAAATATCTAGGTCAAGGTCACGAGGTCAAAAAATATGGTTTGCGTAGAAAGGTCTTGTCACAAAGATTACAAATGTGAAATATCAAAGCCCTATCACTTGCCAATCAAGAGATATAGCCAATATTAGATTTTTAGAAAAGTAGGTCAAATATCTAGATCAAGGTCACAAGGTCAAACATTATATGTGTAGAAAGGTCTAATCACAAGGAATACACATGTGAAATATCAAAGCCCTATCACTAATCAATCAAGAGATATAGCCAATATTAGATTTTTAGAAAAGTAGGTCAAATATCTAGGTCAAGGTCAAAAGGTCAAAAATTATGATATGTAAAGGTCTTGTCACAAGGAATACACATGTGAAATATCAAAGCCCTATCACTTACCAATCAAAAGTTATGGGGTGTGACACCCAAGTGTGACAGACAGACGGACAGACGGAGGGACGGATGGACGGACAGACGAACAACAGACAAAGTGATCCCTAAGTGTCGCTGTGCTTCGCAGGCGACACAAAAAGTCAACATCTAAAAAATAAATTCAGCGTATGTTTGATAGCGTATGTGGCCAAGTTAATTCGAAGTATGAAAATAAGTACACAAAGCCAAACTAGCTATAGCTTGTCTTATTTAAAAAATCATTAAAAATCTAAAAGTTGATATTTTGACAAAATTCTTTCACAGTTTCATTTCTAGCGATAAATATAAAAATAAAAAGAGAAAAAAAACTGAAAAAGGGAAAAAAAATTGTTGGGGTCCCGCCGGGGTTTGAAGCTACTCCCCATGGGTCTATTTGGCATGGAAAACATACATTATACCTATGTACAATCTTAAAAAATATTCCTTAAAAATCCAAAAGTAGATATCTTGACAAAATTCTTTCACTTGTAGGGTACCATGCATGAGTACCTCATACCTACAAATTGTCATGACAATCTGAAGAGTGGTTATAGAAAAGAAGCAGAAAATGTATGAAAATCAACCCCCCCTTCCTTTTTACATAAGAAAAAAATTCATAAAAAATCAAAAAAAATAAATTTTAAGCATAAAATACATATCAAAGCATTAAGTAAGTTAAATATGATAAATATGTAGTAAATGAGTGTGTAAAATCATACACTTATTGAGTTATTTAAAGAAATAGTGCAAAAATGTGCATTTCTGACAAAGTCCGAAAAGACGTCAAAAACGCGTCAAAAATTTGACTTCGAAGTGGAACCAAAAATAACACTTCTTAAGACATCTCTCTAGATCATCCTGATGCTTTCGGTTTGTCGATACATGCCTCGGTTCTGAAGAAGTTTGTCAAAGGAGGGTACCCCCCGTGACCTACTTTTGGCTGTGGTGGCGCCACCTGTTGACAGATCCGGACGAAAAACAACAACACTTGTAGGGGACCATGAGTACTTCATACCTACCAAGTTTCATCAAAATCCCTTCAGCCGTTCTGGAGAAGAAGTTTAAAATGTGAAAAGTTTACGACGACGACGGACGACGGACGACGACGACGACGGACGACGGACGACGGACGCAACACTATGACAATAGCTCACTTGAGCCTATGGCTCAGGTGAGCTAAAAAGAATGCAAAAATTTTGATGTCTTTGTTTTAACGCTATATATGACTTCAAAATCCCTTTAACGATTATTGTTTAATTGATTAATGTATAAATTCATGAACTCATCTTACACCTCTTCAAATTCATGAATCATATTTTCAATTTTGAATCTATTCTATACGTTCTATGTTCACGTAACCTGAAAATTATATGATATCCTGCTTTACAGCTTTACAAAAAAAAAAAAAAAAGAGAGCTGAATATTTTAAAAATTAACTAAGCTAATTTAATTGCTCAGCCTTAGATTCGAAATAAAGATTCAATTCCCCATTCATTAAGAGTCATGACAACGGACCACATCTTCTTGTCTTGTCATAACAACGGACGTTCTTTATCAAATAATTAAAGTATACAATAAATATACAATGTAAAAGACGGCCATTCACATATATTGTTTGTATAATGTTGTCGATAATTTTCTACATAAAATTGGTATATAAAATCAAATTATTAAGAGATAGGATAGTTTTCCTGTTCAAATTTTCGTTTTCGTTGCTGACAGTAGGTCATCGCCAATTAGATCTCCTCATAACATAAAAGGAGTTTTATTCATTTCATGGTAATAATGTATTACTGAAGCGCGTGGCTACCCCCCGTTGGCTTTTTAAAAGAAATCACTGGTTACCTAATGATTTATTTGTGATTTTACTGAAATTTTGTCGATAATTTTCATGACAACGGATGGTTTCCAACATATCCTCACCTGTTGCATAATGTCAACAGACGGTTTTAAGTGCAGAACTTTAAATGCTTCTGACAACGGTACTGTTAGGCGACGTAACGTGTTACTGCCCGTGAAAACGCTATCCAAGAAGCACATGTAGCTCACTTTCCCAGAGGAAACGGACTTGCAGAAAGAATCCGATGGAATACACTACATATGGGGCTTCAAAATATTGTTCTATTCTATTTTTTCTTCATAAACATATTCATACATGTAAATT
Organism: Pinctada imbricata; assembly: GCA_033119305.1. Lineage (NCBI taxonomy): Eukaryota > Metazoa > Mollusca > Bivalvia > Pterioida > Pteriidae > Pinctada > Pinctada imbricata. Next base: position 49,805,204 of record VSWD01000008.1, on the reverse strand, counting down.
ATACATTACTAAATAAATTTACGTGGTACCGTACCGTAGCAATGGGGCTTTGGGAACACTTACAAAAATTTAATATGGATTAGTTCTGGTTTAAACATGAAAAAACAGGGAGAGAAAATACATATGTTGTGATATTTTTATCCATTTTTATAATAATGTATGAAGACATAGATTTAAAATCGACGAAAAATAGGCACTGAATTAGATGGCATCTGAAGTGAAATATATTGTAAACCTATATCTGCAGAACAGCTACCTCAGAATGCTTTTTTATTCGTTACTTTCTAGAGTTGAGAGAGAAGACAGTTGACCTTGATATATTTAGTGACGTAGATGTAGTGCCAGGTGGGTCAAGGCTATCGTCAGAGCTACACATCGTGGAGTTGTGGTCATGGTTATGTTGAATGCTTCTTTGAAACCGGCTACACACGTGCGGCTTCCTTTCAAATTTCACAATCTTATACACAAATAAGCTTGTCCTATACGTGTCTGTGCCCCCGTAGATTGTTAGTTCTTCTCCCTCCCCTGGGGTCAGGGTAGTGACGTCCCATCTATTTGCATACGGATTGCAGTATGTGTTTTGGCCGATTCGAATACTGGTCATTATTGGAGAACTCAGACGAAATCTCACATAAGATCTCGCCGGCAACTCTCGAGTTTTTGGTTCTATAAGAGTTACCATGAATTCCTGTATAATGGGAAAGGCAAGTGGGAAAAGTTTATACGGAGTTAGTGCTCTACGGCAGTTTATCATGTAGTACACAACTGGTTTGAGAACACCACTGGGGAGTTTGACACATATAGTCAGTTTATAATTTCCTTTTCTAGCCATCCTCACGATGGCAACAATCGATCTGGAATCTGTTTGCACCAACACTGCATTCTCTATGTCGTTTCCCTCATCATTAACGAAATGTAATTTCGGAGTGATGATCATTTTGGTATGTACAGGAATATAGATATCTATTTCACCGTTTGGCGCTTCGTATTTCCAATCGTAGGCCACGGCCTTATCAAAGCCCATTTCCTCATAATCCAGTGTGGGACCCCATATCCCATGCTCCGGGAAAGGTTTAACATTTTTACTGATGTCCAAGCACTTTATGATATATGTGGCTACCTTTCCGTATACTTCATCATGCATCTCGACTTTTGCAAATATTGTAAGAATGAATGTGCTGACAATAGGTGGAACCACTTTGATTCTGATGCCATCGATACCCAGTCTTTCACAGATGACGTACTGATTGAATGACGCATTGTCAAACTGGTGCAGTTCCTCCATTTCGGCAAAAACATCCCATAACTGTTTACCGGGACCTCTTATCAGGATACCCACCTCACCGATTACTTCCACAAGTATCTCACTATGTGTAACCGGTCCTATTCCGTTCTCCATAGCAAACTCATGCACGATTGTGTTCCTTGAAAACGTTTCAAGATCTAAAGGATCCTCTAGAAGTTGCCATTTCTGACTAAGTTCAGGATCATCATCCATGACAGGCAAGTGTTTCATTGCGAAAAATCCCGGGTCAGTAAGAAAGTAAAAATCATTACAAGTCCATACAAATTTGCCAAACTCGCTGACATACCCGGTATCCCATGCACAGTCTACGAATCGCCACTCGTCCTCTACGTGTACTACATTCCACATGTGATTTGGTTCACATGATGTGATGTCCGTATATATCTCCTCGACATTACGGTCATCTTTTGCGTATCCACTGATGGTTCGAACAGGTATACCAATGGTCCTAGAAATAACAATGGAAATTATAAGAAGAGAAAAGAGAAAAGCAGATCATATTTCATCTTGATAACTGCACATTGATTGTCTCTTCGGTCGACAGTCGGGATCATATGAAAGCATGTGAGATCCCTCTTTTAAGAATGATCAGTGCCATTCTGAATTGCAATTGAAGGGCTGTCTGCATAACCAAACAAGACATGTACATCGAGACAATCACTGAATTTGACAAGTTTTCATGGAACTGTTGAGACGAGTGTTACAAACAGGAGACGCTGACTTTCCCCAGGCACCTGATCTCACTTCGGAATATTGTTTATTTCGGGGTTGGCAACTGTTCCAATTTACCTTGCCTTCTCGGCTTTGAGACTGAATAATGGTGGATACTTTTTGTGTCGCCTGCGAAGCATAGCGACACTTAGGGATCACTTTGTCCGTTGTCCGTCTGTCCGTCCGTCCGTCCGTCCGTCTGTCCGTCTGTCTGTCTGTCTGTCTGTCTGTCACACTTTGGGTGTCACAGCCCATAACTTTTGATTGGTAAGTGATAGGGCTTTGGTATTTCACATGTGTATTCCTTGTGACAAGACCTTCCTACACAAACCATAATTTTTGACCTAGTGACCTTGACCTACATATTTGACCTACTTTTCAAAAAAATTAAAAATGGATATATCTTTTGATTGGTAGGTGATAGGGCTTTGATATTTCACATGTGCAATCCTTGTGGCAAGACCTTTCTACACATACCATAATTTTTGACCTTGTGACCTTGACCTAGATATTTGACCTACTTTTGAAAAAAAGATAAGCTTCGCTATATCTTTTGATTGGTAAGTGATAGGACTTTGATATTTCACATCTGTATTCCTTGTGACAAGACCTTTCTACACATACAGTAATTTTTGACCTAGTGACCTTGACCTACATATTTGACCTACTTTTCAAAAAAAAATTAAGAATGGATATATCTTTTTATTGGTGAGTGTTAGGACTTTGATATTTCACATGTGCAATCCTTGTGGCAAGACCTTTCTACGCATGCCATATTTTGACCTTGTGACCTTGACCTAGATATTTGACCTACCTTTAAAAAAAGATAAGATTCGCTATATCTTTTGATTGGTAAGTGATAGGGCTTCAATATTTCACATGTGTATTCCTTCTGACAAGACCTTTCTACACAGACCATTAAATTTGACCTTTTGACCTTGATCTAGATATTTGACCTACTTTTCAAGAAAAGTAATATTGGCTATATCTTTTGTTTGGTAGGTGATAGGGCTTTGATATTTCACATGTATTTTTCCTTGTAACAATGCCATTCTACACATACCATTATTTTTTTTACCTTTTGACCTTGACCTACATATTTGACCTACTTTTCAAAAAAATTAAGAATGGATATATCTTTTGATTGGTAAGTGATAGGGCTCTGGTATTTCACATGTGTATTCCTTGTGACAAGACCTTTCTACACAGACCATAAAATTTGACCTTTTGACCTTGATCTAGATATTTGACCTAGACCTACTTTTCAAGAATTTTGATCCACTTTCTAGAATAATAATCAAACCGCTTCGCAGGCGACACAAGCATTCCTTGGATTGCTATTTTTTGATATTTATTGTCTAGACTTTAACAAAGGAAGTTAAACTACCCCATAATATTATTTCTAATTAACTATAAAACATTATGTGACCTAAAATACTAATACATTTCTTAATAATAAACGTCATTGATTGTTTTAGTTTGTTATACAAGAGTTACCTGCACATTGCAGAGAAGAGGGCGCAGTACCCTTGATGACCACAACATTTTGTCAGCAGGACCTGCTCAGCAGTCATGTCCTTAAATGATCCAGTCAGAATCCCTTTACAGTCATACCTGATAGAATTATACTACTGCATTAGTAATCCTGATCATGTCATACATATACATGTACATTCTAGAATTCTTTTTTTCTGCACTAGTAAATTTTTATAATATATACGCTGGCTCAATAAATCGTAACATAACACAGTGAATTCAATAATGAGCTATATCTTCTTAAAGAAAAATTCAAACCAATTTATTATGCACCAGACACGTGTTTCGGATATTAAATCCTCATCAGTGATGCTTCCGGCTAGAGAGCTTTTCGTAAGCCGCTGAAATTCAATTTAGTAAATGCAAAAAATAATTTACGTGAATTTATATTATGTACCTGTGGTTGAGAACATAAACACGAGCAAGTCAATCAGAGCGTTCATACAAATTTGGAAGAGGACCTTGGGTGCGTACTTTGTAAAATCAGAACCTTTAGGAAGCCAAAAATCACTGTTATAATGGAGGACTGTAGTTACTTGCTTACTGCAAGGTTTCGAGAAATCATAACTGCGCGAGATGATTTATTGATTGGTCGACTCGAAAAATACAAATTTGAAAAGGACCTTAACAATTTTGTTTCCTTTTAGGTTTCGTGAAACTCTGTACAGTAGTTGCAAAATACTTGTAGAAGTCGAAAATAAGCCGACCACTCAATGTCCTCGGCAGTCAGATATTCTTTAACTCATATGTTGACGGATAGGCTAAAAAAGATAACCTTTCAATTGGTAGAGGAACTTTATTGATTCTCGGTAAGATGCCATGAAATCAAACGTGCATCAATTCGGAATAATTACGTATATAAGTCAGCACAACAGAACACGATTTGTTTTAAATACATGAACTTCGTAAAGGAACTTGTATACTTGCCTCCTACAAGGCTTCGTGAAAATCTGTGCAACGAGTAAAAATTGGAAAATGTGTCATCAAATTGGAGCCTTAGAGTGCCATCAATATGATTTGAAATACACAGATTTGGTAGAGGAACTTGATTACATGCCTGAGTGATATTATTTGTAGCGATAGTGAGGTAGATGTCGAAAATTAGAGTTCACGTTCAGATGACAAAAGGAAGGACGGATAAAATGGCTTGTCAATAGCGAAGCCAAATGAAAATTCTATATTCCATATATGATTTCTGCAGAAGTCAGCTCATACTATGTGTTTGCCTATAACAGGACCTGAGTATTTTCTATTCATTTACAATTACTACAGTAAATATTAATCAAAAAAATCAGATTTAAAAGCCGTGTCTTCATTTAAGTAAATTGTAATGAAAATAGCTGAAGTTAATCTATAATTTAGGTTCAATGATATAAAATCAAAGTACTTTTAACGATAACTCAAACGATTATAGATTGAGTTTGAAAGAGAGAAAATTAACACTGCAAATATTGATATACATTGTATAAAATTGATGGTTTCACTTTTCATCATTTTCCTTTTTGAACATGATTCAAAGTATTTAGTGTAGTATATTACTGAATATTCGTGGTAATCCATCTGTGTATTGCTTTAAGTTTCTCCACTCTGTTATCATAAGTTCCTGTGAGGTACTTGGTGAGCTCTTCCACGGATTCAGTACAGTCTTGTGGTGTCTGTAGAGGAAATAACATCCATGTGACAACAATTTTCCTTTTAATTTATTTTTGAATATCAAAAACTTCAATGTCTCGAAAATGCTTACCATTGTAGCATGGACATTTCTAACTTGTGTGATAAAGTAATATAATTGTTCATAAAAGTTGAAGACTTTGAGAACATCACTGTTGATTTATATAACATAAGACATATTTCTATCTTTTCATTTCAAGGAAATTTTGTTGACAGAGCACTTAAGTAGCTAACCTGAGCCACATGGAATTCCACATCCTTAATGGTTTCCATATCTGCCATGATGGCCGTTTTGTTTTTGCGGCATGGTTTTGGTGGCAAGCGGTCTATATTCTATCAACAGAGAAGAAAGACATTTCCATGTAAGAGGTCATCACTGTTCTAAGAAACATTTTAACGATAAGCTTGAAATACATGTTCTTTTTTCGCCAACATTGCTCAAAGCATGATTATGGCGTAATAAATTCATATTGCATTACACATGAATTTTCCTTCCCAATCGTCTATTCTGATTTATTCCGAAAATAAAAAATATGCCAGTTAGATAGAGTTTTGTTCTTAGTGCTTTATATTGGGACGCAATATTAGCGTGTTCTCAATACATATTCATACTGATAATTATGACAAAATAAGACCTTGCTGATTAGACTGTTTCCCATGTTAGTTTGATCTTGCTGTGGTCGTATGTCTTCCACCCAGCGGGAGTTCACCTGCGTGGAACTGACACAACCCATCTCCCTCAGCTAAAAAAATGAAATTATCATTAGCTAAAGAGAAAAAGAATATAAGCACAAATTTTAGGACTAAACTCATGGCATGCTCTCATTAGTTTGACGGTAGTTTACCCATTTGAGTTACAGAGAATTGAATATATTTGAAGTCAATACAGAAACACTGTGATACTACACGAACTACTAGTTAGTATATCCTCGGGGACTTGCAGTCAACCAGCAAAGTACATTTTGCAACGAACAACTGTACAGAGGAAAAGAGCCATGACCTTTTAGCATCATTTTGATTGACTAATTTAAAAAAAAATCTTAAATAGCAAAGAATAAAGTAGAAAAATCTATCCTTTAGTTAATGTTTGGAATGTGACATGTTAAAGTCAAATAGGGAAGGTATACTAGTAATGCAATTATAACATAGTCATCTGGTATGCAAAGTTGGTTTTCATTCGAAAAATTAATGGTTAAGGATGGGTACTGACTGGGATTAGGAAAATGAAAATGAATTACATGTCATCATCCGATCCAGTTTTGATCTGAAATATGTAGAATTTCTGTATTTCATTATATGTCATTTTATAGTCACTTGGTCCGTTTCCTGAAGATTTCACATTTGACGTAATGCTTTGACAAAAGTTGTTTAGTTTACAATTTAAATTTTTTTAAAATATTTTCATTATGGGGAGATACTTCTTATACAAAATTGGCTCTAATTTTAAATATTCGTATTCCGATACATAATATTTGTATGAAAATATGCACATTTTCAAGGAACATGAAATATTACGAAATGATAAATGCACAAGTTGAGATGCATAACTCATTGAATACACTAAGTCGAAATTTGTATAACAATCCCATCAAGGTGTGTTCCATAGATTCTTACCTCTTCATAATATTTCGAGAAAATGAGATGTAAGATAAAAGTCTTGTTTTATGCTGTCATTCTTACATGTTTAACTTTTTACTTTCTAAAATACATTCTAATCATGATCTATGACTAAATTTATACCCTACCTTGTCATTTTATAATTTACATCCACTGCATTTTCTGATAGTCACAGGTTAAGATTTAGTGTTTTAATTATTGCATTTAGAGGTGAATAGTTAAAAGATTTGTACAAATTAATCCTCATTTTCGTTAGAAGTTTTAATTCGATGTTCAATTGTAACTCTTGTGAACATAATCTGTTTACAGTTCTAATCAGGTTATGTATTATGCTTTATTTCTTACTTGTTACAAGTGATTTAAACGTATTTTGCTACTCTAGTCGGAAAGAACAATTAAATTTGACAAATGCATATTTTGAAGGTAATTTTCAAAACAAAGTAAAAAAAAAACACTTTTGATTAAAAATAAAAAAAGGACCTAAAACATCATAAGGAAGAATACATTTTGTACTACTAGTATACTGATGGACACAAAGCGATTTTTAGAATATTTTCTATATCCTTTCGATTTTCTGTTGAGGAATATATTTATTATGAGTTAATACTTTCAGTCAAGGTGTGCCAAGTATCTAAAGGATAACCAATAAAGCTTGTAAAACCAAATTCTCAATGACGTAGAGAAAAGTAAAAGTAAAGCTTCACTTAAGGTCAGCATCCTATCGGAGAATTGTCAAAGAATTTTGCAATGTAGTTGAGTACATATAGGCATTACAAACCAAACTATTTTTACAGGTTCTTGAATGTCACAAATGTCTAAATCCTTATTATGAATCAATTATGAGGATGAGTCTCCTCACTTGAAAATATTAAAATTTCTTTAAAAATTCAAAAAAGTTGAAAAATTTTTATTTTGATATATAGGAAATTTACTTTAAACACTTGATTTTATTTCTCACTGATGAGTGTTGATGGAAAAGGCACTCAAAAGCATGATGAAAACGATAGGTGTCCTCGTATCTAAATTTGATTTGAGATATTTTCAGAAAAGTGTTGGTCCAAAAACGAATAGCGTGAAAGATAAGTTTTCCTTCCATCTAAATCGGACGTATTTAGAAATCTAAAATTTTTAAATTGACATGCTGATTCGCGTGGTACATGTCCTGTATAAACTTTCTAATAATCAAACACTGTAAATTAAGCACGATGCACATATATGAAATGAAATGATGTTTTGGTAAAGAAAGTGAAAACTTACATCTTAGCTAAAACAAAAGGGATTCTTGTGACACCATGATTCAATATTTTCTGACAGCATAACATTCTTAGAATCTTGATAACAAAAAATAAATAAATAGATAAATAAATATATAAATAAATAAATAGATAAATAAATAAATAAATAAATAAATAAATAAATAAATAAATAAATAAATAATAATAATAAAAAAAATAATCTTGAAATACATCAATAGTATCAACCACAATTTAAGCTCCATTTTCAGTTTTGCCTAATTTTGTAAATGCTTTCGGAATCAGTGAACGAACTCGATATCATATTCCAAAAGTCACAATCAAGTAACTTACGCATTCTTGAAATAAAAACCCAGAACTTTCTCATGAGAAAAGAAAAATGCCACAAATCCCAGGAGACTATAGTACAGCTCCATAGAAACACGACAACTTTATTTCATGAACAATCTCCGGAGTCCAGTGTAAATGCCCTGTAGGTAACGCTGAAAAAAATGCACCGTGATTATTGCAAAGTTAACATATATATATCTATACAAATATCACAAGAACCATGTTGCATATATAATGCAAGTGTAGTTTCTAAGAGAGAAGGATCAAAAGGGAAGCTTAAAGCTTAATTTAATTTGTCTCGGTGTATCATTTAAAAAACAAGACGTGAGTTTCGCTCAAAATTGGCCCCGGTATCAGAATTTAGAATAAGAAAAATCATTAAAAGTGGCTCCATACTAAACAAACCCAATAAAGAAAAATACATAAATGCAACTCGGCCGATCCCAAAGACTGCCAGGCATAATACTTCGGGATTCTTATTACAAGGTAGAGACACATCGAATACTGAGTAACAACGCGCTGCCGAAGAGTAAGAAACATAGAAAATATTTTCACTACAAATTAAACATCAGCTTATTTCTGTTAAAACAAAAGCGAATCCCCAATAGAGATAATATCAGGTGCCTTGGTAGAGTAAGCATTTCCTGTTTGCTAGCAACACCCGTCACCTGAAAGAAAATTGCAGAAAAGTTATATCCGGTATATTGTTAAATTCGGTGCTTTGATGGCTCTTGCCTGAAATATCTTACAAGATGGAGGACGACGAGATGTTATTTTCATTGTATCGTCCAAAAGCTTTTGCAGTGACAAAGTCAACTGCTCACAAATGTACCCTTCATTCCTTTTCTTTCAGTTTTTCAGACGACTAGTCTCCTTGTCCTCAGAACGAAGTCGATGAGATGGAGTTTGCTCTGAAATAGCCTTTTTTCCAACTGCATTATGAATGCACCATGGGTAGGAGACTTAGGAAAGGGAAATTAGTAATTTTGAAGTTAAAGTCAAGTTTTACATTTTCATTCACATTTTCGTCAAATAAGATGATATCTAATAATGAAGCTGAGTTTCTTCTTTTAATTCACCCAGAAAGATTGTGCTACGGTGGATTATTTTATAATTCAGAGCATATAACCGATAATCTGTATGTAGAATTGAATATGAGTGTTTCTTTCCGTGATAGAGGACATGACTGAACAAAGTCGGCTCCATATGAGTACAGAAAATTATCAGCAAGAAGTGGAGCACAATTGGTTCCCATTGGAATTTCCACAATTCTTTGAAAGACCATTTCTATAAACAACACATATATGTTAGCGATTAGAAATTTCAACATTTTATGAAGATCTTCTTCTGTTTATCTATTATTAGAAAACTAATTTTCTCTCATTTGACCCACAACAATGTAGCGGTATTTGCGATTGCCGAATTTGATGGTGAAGGCATTTCCTGTGATTTGAGTGATTCTTAGTGTGGGTTTTTTTTTTGTGGATGCTGCTGTTGAAGATTCCCTCTTTTTGATATTGTTCATACTTTGAAATGGAGGCATCTTATTGCTATATAAGTATTTTAACCCATATTATTACTACAAAAAAAAAACCCCCACCAAAGTCCATCTATGGTATGATCAATAAGTTAGGATTTCACAGGCAGCAACTCTACATTAGTTCCTTTTGGATCGTTTTTGGTTGCACAGTCTGCATTGTTTTACATTGTCATCTCTGAAATAATCTATGTTGAACGTCTTCAAATTCATTAGCATCATTTTAGAGCAGATAAATTTACAGCATGGATCAGACATGCACGTTTCGGTTATCAAACCCTCGTCAGAGATCCTCAATCTAAACAATTTAATATGACCAAAATCTGTGAAAACTATGCCCTAAATATACCGAAAGACGTAGCAAGATGGTTGGGATATGATGCTACAGGATCCAGGTTTCAGAAATTTGAGAAAATTTTGTAAACAGAAAATTTGAAATGCATTTGAAGAAACGACCAACCGAAATTGATCGAACTTGGCTACATGTGCCCTCGGGGACTCTTGGTCCACCAGCAGTGACACCCACCAAGTTGTACAAATGTTTAACTTCTTCAAATTCATTAGCATAATTTTAGAGCAGACAAATTTACAGCATGGACCAGACATGCACGTTTCGGGTATTTAACCCTCGTCAGTGATCCTCAATCTAAACAATTTAATATGACCAAAATCTGACAAAAATTTACGAAATGTAAAAAGACGAGTTTTGTCATCTTTCTAGTTTCAAAACTAGTCCTTACTTTGAACATGGAATCTTTTACTAAACGGAATAACTATAATGCTGGTATGATGGGCACATTGGCAATGGGGTGTGAACAACTGTTTTCCCAAACGTTTGTCATTAAAATACAAAAGAAATACAACAAGAAAGCGACGGTGGAATCGCCTCGACTTCAGTTTATGAGGAGACGTGACTGCAATTGGAGTACAAGCAGGTCCTTAGCCCACCAAAGCTGCGGTCTGGCCATCCTGTATTATAATTATCACCACAGGATCCCTGACACTTATAGTTCATTCTGTAGTGGGTTGTAATGCATTGATAAAAAGAAGGAGAACCAAAGGATTCTAAGCCGCCAGGTGAAATGATTTTTCTGGAATCACTAAAATGGCTATAAAGTCTTTGTGTCTCATGGCAATGTATATTATACTGATAGTCCTTGCGTATGTTGTTGACTTGATCTGTCTTGCAGATGAAGCCTGTTTTGAAGTTATTGAAAAATATTCTAGTTTTCTGCTGAGACAAATATCTTTTTATTCCTACTTGAATTGTCAATCATTTTTGTAGCCCTGTATCGAGAAATCCCGTACGTTCTCATGACGACGTCATGTTATTGCCATGTTAAATATCGACATCAGCTAGAAATGAAGTAGAAACAGTATTATGCCACGTTCGAGTTAGCTACAATTCATCGACAACATGCTATATCAGATGATGTTGTGAAGCCACCTAAGGACATTGTGTAAGTTCTTTGGTCGCTACGGGGATATTATAAAAGCATATCAGATCCCCCTTTCCAGAATGATCAGTGACATTCTACATTGTGATGGAATGACTGTCGTCATCACCAAACAAGACATACTTACCTGATCTGTACAAATGTACATCGAGACAATCACCGAATTTGACAGGTTTCGATAGAGCTGTTGTGACGGGTGTTGCATGCATTCAGGAGACGCTGACTCTCCCCGGGCACCTGGTCTCACTTCGGAATGTTGTTCATTCCGGGGTTCGCAGCCGTTTCGATGGGAATTCTCACGGTTTTGCCTTGCCTTCTCGACTTTGAGACTGAATAACGGTTAGTTACATGTACTTCTTTGATGTTTATTTATATATAGAAGGATGGCTTGAGTTTAATGGGAATTCAAACTTCATGTATATACTGTCTACTAGTTAATCATATAGAACAGGAATTTTTAAAAGTACATCATGTTCGATTATGTACGACAATGTGTGGAATAAGATTAACTTTTCCTAATATTTCTGGACAAACCTCCAACCTTCCATGACTCTCACAGGCTCTCGAGTTCCTTAATTTGAGTTCATCTTTCTTGATTGTAATTAACATGTGGGATTTTTCACGATGATCATCACTTTCGTCTTTCTTTCAAAGGACTATAGATACATTAGTTTTGACTCCGAGATCTTGACCTTGACTGTCCTTATTTTAAGATTATTTTTTTTCTCGAAAACTCTAAGTCATTGCGTAAATTTTAAAGCGAAACAGAATAAAATTTGATATTGTTAAACGTTTTCAAAATCATACGTGCATGCTTTGTAAAAAAAAAACACTTTCATTGGCTTTGTTGACTTTTGACATTAACCATTGAGATTGATTCATTTCTAGTAAATTTAATATTGCTTGTGACAAGGTCTTTCATGTATGTCCTCGGCTTCTTACCTTAATTGTCACCTCATCATGGATTTTGGCTAGTTTTAATGGAAACATGTCTTTCATCTTTCAAGATAAAGGTTCATATGTTAAACGTCTTCAAATTCAATAAAATCATTTAAGAAAAGATCAATTTGCAGCATGGACCAGACATACACGTTTCGGGTACTCAACCCTCGTCAGTGATCCTCAATCTAAACAATGTAATATGGCCAAAGAGTGTGAGAATTATTATGTCCAAAAATGTACCGTAAAACGTAGCAGGATGGGTCGGATATGACAGGACCCACGTTGTAGAAATTTCAAAATTTCCTGCAACCTCATTGTGGAATAATCGTGACTTTTCGTAAAAATAGCAATCCAAGGAATGCTTGTGTCGCCTGCGAAGCGGCTTATTCTAGGAGGTGGATCACATGGTTCAAAATTACTGATATCACTATAAAAGTCTAATGAAATTCATATGTGAAATATCAGACCTCTCACTTACCAACTGAAAGATATGGTCAATCTCAAATTTTCAGAAAATAGTGTCAATCAACTAGGTCAAGGTCACTGCGTAAATATTTTGGTAACAAAACAAAGGTCACATCATATGAAATATATGCGTGAAATATTAAAGCCCTATCACTTAGCAATCAAAAGATATACGTAATTCTAAGGAAAAAGGACAAATATCTAGGTCAAGGTCACTAGATCAAACTTTATGGTATGTCTAGAATGGTCTTGTCACAAAGAATACACATGTGAAATATCAAAGCCCCATCACTAACCTATCAAAAGATATAGCGAATCCCAACTTTTTTGAAAAGTAGGTAAAATATCTATGTCAAGGTCACAAGGTCAAAAATTATTGTATGTGCAGAAAGGTCTTGTTACAAGGAATACACAAGTGAAATTTCAAAGCCCTATCACTTACCAATCAAAAGATATATACAATATTAATTTTTTTAAAAGTAGGTCAAATATGTAGGTCAAGGTCAGTAGGTCAAAAATTATGGTATGTGTAGAAAGGTCTTGTTACAACCAATACACAAGTTAAATTTCAAAGTCCTATCACTAACCATTCAAAAGATAATGCAAATTTTAACTTTTTTGAAAAGTAGGTCAAATATCTAGGTCAAGGTCACTAGGTCAGAAATTATGGTATGTGTACAAAGGTCTTGTCACAAGAAATACACATATGAAATATCAAAGCCCTATCACTTACCATTCAAAAGTTATGGGCTGTGACACCCAAAGTGTGACAGACAGACAGACGGACGGACGGACGGACGGACAGACGGACGGACAGACGGACAACGGACAAAGTGATCCCTAAGTGTCGCTATGCTTCGCAGGCGACACAAAAAGACATCGACTTTGCACTTTGCATTTCTGTTCTGAATAAAAAGCAGCCGACGCTGCATTGTGTTTCGTGTACACACATATCTTTTTGTTCTTGTCATGAATATTATTAAGATTTATGTGCAGAGCCATCAAATCTCCCTTAGATGAGACAATTGACAGGAACGTGGTGTATATCGCATGAAAATGTCACAATGCATTAGTTCTAGAGAAACATGCTGCAATGGCTGTTCGAACCTGCATACTGAACCCGCGGTGACCTAAATTTGAACGTCATCTTTCTACTTTGAAAACCATTTCAGAAACCAATAGTGAAACTGACAATTGTAGTACATATACACAGGATGAATATCATCATTTGTGTTTTGTTACGGGTATGAAGCACACAGGAAGTGCATTTATCGCATGAAATGCTCTAACGCGCAATACATGAAAGGAGGTGATCTCCAACAACACTCGGGTTGCAGCACCAACACCAAAACTCAGAGTAGACAAGCATCCCATTTTCCGGTTACCCAAAGGTCTCGAATACCACACAATCGTAGTGTAAATTTAGACCAAGAGGTATCGAAGAACACGTACGATATATAAATGTACGCTATTTACATGTGCGATAAATGCGCTTGCTGTGTGTTGCATACCCATACCAAAACACAAATTAAGATACTTATTCTCTATGTTGAAGTGTTGGATCTTGTTTGTCAGAATCTTTAAAGGATAATGGTGAAGAAGAAATAAAAAAAATGTCAATTGTTCCTATTTAACGCATTCTGATATTTTGACTCCCGGATAAGCCTTTTTTCTGCATTTCCTACGTGACGGGTGTTGCTAGCAAACAGGAGGTACATGTACATACTCTCCTCGTGCACATTATTTCATATCTCCATTGAGGATTCACTTTTGCTTCGTTGCAGAATGTTTAAGTTGATTGTAAAAACTAAATCTCCATAAAAGGTTTTGGAGAATCGATATTTATAGTAGGCGGCGCTGTAGAAATCAATTTGTGCGGCGCCGCACACATGTTTAACTCTCTCCTGGTTAGTCTGAAATTTTGTGACAGTCTAAAAATATTTAAACATATGGTATGTTAAAGGTGATTGTTGTATTATGTAGTGTTCGCTGTGTTTCTATTTCCACAAGGATGTATCACCTTTGATGGACTTAATCAATGAACTTGCATTTTTCAATAATAGTGTCCATCTATTTCTTTATCCGAATTAATTTATGATTAGTGTGGCGCTACTTACTCCTCCCGGACACCTGGTCCCACCTCTACCTTGCTAGGGGTCCGTCGATGCTCAATTTTGTGTTCTATTGTGAGTGCTGTTGAGATTATCGTCCGGATCATTACTATTGATTTTGGTCATTCTGTGGCAAGCAATGAAACTGGGTAACACTTAGACAGAAATTGGGATGGGCTTTGGGCTTCCGTTTTGGTACTTCTTGTTTGGATACGATACTTGCACTAGATATGTTACCGTGATTCATGCCTGCTCCATGTTGCAAACCTCCATGTTGCAAACTAATCTGTTCTTACAACCATGTTTGTGCCCCCCCCCCCCCACTTTTCAGTCACAAAATTTTATATTGCATTAACATTGTTTAAAAAAGCAACATTTTGGACATTTATCAATGTACTTAAAATTTAGAATTGCACCTGAAATGTTAAGAATTGTGCATACAGAACTTGAAACCCCCAACATTCCTCTCCCCCCCCCCTTCTTTTTTTTGGCTTGTTAGGAATTTTGGGATTTTGTGCCCCTTCACTTTTTTCAGGCAGAGCTACGCCTTTGCTTTACCGGCGTATTTCCTGTTCCATCGTAGCATTGGCTTCTCATTTTGTTAGGGGTCAGATTCAGCCAATGTAATAGGTCCAGGATGTTGCGTTTGATACTAGTATTTTGTCTTCAGTAGTGCTATTACTAATGTCCACAAAGCTCAGGAATTCGCCTCTGATGTTACATGGTAGTTGGAACAGCATATTGTATACGAAGCTTTGTTTTGGCTTTTACCAATTTGACATCATACATTTTATTTGTCTGTTTCGGAGACTTGTCATGTCAAATTCAATAGCATCATTTAAGAACAGATCAACAGGACCAGACATGCACGTTTCGGGTACTTCATTAACCCTTGACAGTGGTCCTCAATCTAAACAATGTAATATGGCCAACGAGTGTAAGAGTTATTTTGTCCAAAAATGAGATATGATGCTACAGGACCCACGTTTGAGAAATTTCAAGATTTTTTTTATAACAGAAATTTTCGAATGCGTTGAAGAGACAGACGATCAACCGAAGTTGACTGCATGTGCCCTCGGGTACTCCCGGTCCACCAGCAGTGACACTCACTAAGTGGTTGTCTACATGTGCCCTCGGGTACTCCCGGTCCACCAGCAGTGACACTCACTAAGTGGTTGACTGCATGTGCCCTCGGGTACTCCTGGTCCACCAGCAGTGACACTCACTAAGTGGTTGACTGCATGTGCCCTCGGGTACTCCTGGTCCACCAGCAGTGACACTCACTAAGTGGTTGACTGCATGTGCCCTCGGGTACTCCTGGTCCACCAGCAGTGACACTCACTAAGTGGTTGACTGTATGTGCCCTCGGGTACTCCCGGTCCACCAGCAGTGACACTCACTAAGTGGTTGACTGTATGTGCCCTCGGGTACTCCCGGTCCACCAGCAGTGACACTCACTAAGTGGTTGACTGCATGTGCCCTCGGGTACTCCTGGTCCACCAGCAGTGACACTCACTAAGTGGTTGACTGTATGTGCCCTCGGGTACTCCTGGTCCACCAGCAGTGACACTCACTAAGTGGTTGACTGTATGTGCCCTCGGGTACTCCCGGTCCACCAGCAGTGACACTCACTAAGTGGTTGTCTATATGTGCCCTCGGGTACTCCCGGTCCACCAGCAGTGACACTCACTAAGTGGTTGTCAACATGTGCCCTCGGGTACTCCCGTTCCACCAGCAGTGACACTCACTAAGTGGTTCAAATGTTAAACGTCTTCAACTTCAATAGTTCATTTCATCCAAAAATTAATATTAT
Source organism: Pinctada imbricata (assembly GCA_033119305.1). NCBI lineage: Eukaryota > Metazoa > Mollusca > Bivalvia > Pterioida > Pteriidae > Pinctada > Pinctada imbricata. Next base: position 49,788,455 of record VSWD01000008.1, on the reverse strand, counting down.
CGAAATTAAAGGAGGTTTACATCTTAGCACCATCCCTCCAATGCTATTTTAACGTAGATTTTATTTGCATATGCTTCTGAATCGATCCTACAGGATACTCTCTGTAAAGTGAATACACAAATTTAAATTCTAATGATAAAACCAGAGGGCGCTAGTGAAATGAATTTGGGCGGCTTATGAAAAGCCCTTTGGCTGGAAGCATCACTGATGAGAATTTAATATTCGAATGTTTGGTGCATAGTATTAAAATTAGTTTGAAATTTTCTTCAATAGAGGTATAGAATTGGAACCCATCCGTTTTACGAAATGTCTTTGACTTCATCAGCTGAAACATTGTATCATCCCCCTGTTTTCTGGTGAACGATCCCTCTGTTTTCTGTAGCCATTTACAATCTTCCCTTGAACGTGCTCTCCTGTGATATTATTTTTTTTTTCAAATCATAGGCTGGATCTCCCCGAATATTGGCTGAACCCATGGTTATCTTTCTGGACCCGCCCATTTTCTGTGAGAAATTTGAACCTTTATTGACGTTATAAACTGAGCAAAAGAAAAAAGGATTTAGCACTAGAAAATATCAAAATTGATATGATAACAGGTTTTACTTTTTTCAGTACCAATTCATCGTTTGCTGACACTGAATCATACGCTTGATTCCTTCTAAATTCAGTTCAAATATGCTCCAGACAAGGACTTATAAACAGCAATTTATATTAGATTTTATAATTTATGTTTATAAGTACTTGGCTCAAGAAGCTACCAATTTGCTTCATTTTTTCAAAATTTCCTCGGGGAGGCCCCTCGAACCCCCACAAATGGGAGGGACATCCCTTCCATACCCTTCCCCGCAGGGCCTTTCGGGTATCGCAAGTCATCTTTACAAAAAAAATTGAGCGGGCAGTTGGGGGTCTTGACCCGCGCCTGTAAATTTCTCTGCCTTCCGTATTCAGTTTTCAGTTTCATTGAGTACTTTGAATTTTCTTGTATTTCTGCTGAATAACTTTTTTTTTAAAAACAGGTTTTCTAAGTGTTGGAATCTAAAGTTTAATCTTTATGCTATTTTTTTTCCAAGTTCGTAGTTCAGGAAAAATGAATTTGACAGGTACATTCAGATTTTTCTAAAACCCCATCAAATGGGATGGGATCTAGAATTCCCATTTCCTATTACATGTAGTGTTCATTTGCCCGTGTGCAAGTATATTTGTTGAATTGTTTTTCTCTTCATTCAGATTTCTTTTTTATCTCCTAATTTCTAGGACAGTATTTTAATCTAATTCTGAGGAATCAAGCACTCTATTTGCTATTTTTTACTTTAAGATGCCACATTTCAACCCGAACTGTTGATGGCTTTTAGATAAGACCTATCCTTCTCTATCATTTCTATATATCAATTTTTTAACATGTTTAATGAGCAAGTGATTTTTGGGGTCGGGTAAGTAAATTTTATGTAATGAGTTGCCCATGGCAAGTAGATTTTGAAAAAAAAAAAAATCCCACGCAGACCCTGCGTCAAAATTAGTACACATCCGGATACGAATCTTTCGGTGTAGACGCAGGTTTTACACACGCCGTTGTCGACCTTCGTCGTTTCGCGGACATCATTCCAAATTCTTCAGAATGTCCGTCACATGGACAGCCCCTCCGAAGGCTTGTTCCTCTCTTGTTAGGGTAAATTATTAGATACCATATTTTTATGGAAGCTTAAAACCTTTCGCCATGAAGTAGCGTGAAATTCCTCTGTCTTTTGACATACAAGTTTTCTCTGCTGCAAGCGAACAGGTTGGGGAAAGGTAGGGATTTCAGTCACGTGATATTTCAAGCTGACAAATCGATCTATCGGTTACCGCACTAAACTTACCTTACGATTTCTACAAGGATTTTTGATGAAAATATATGATTCGGTCTTTAACCTTTAAAGTGATATCTATTCTTTTCATATATATTGTATTTTTTATGAAAATATGAACAGAAGCGGTGAAATTACCAAGTTTTTGGACGACAAAGCACGAATTTGTACACCTTTCGCTTCAAATATCTATGGCACGAGGTACGGCTCATGGTGAATTTGAGGGTCGTTCTGTTTGGCTGTTATTTCAGCTTATTTATGAATATTTATAACATAGAACTCATTTATGGTTAGACAGATTGGACTCTCCGATTGATAACAGAAGTTGCGCAAAAGGTGAACTCCAAATATTACGAAAGTTGTGACATTTTTCAGTTTTCAGGGGAATATGTATTACTTTTAATGTAATCCTTTCTATTTTGCGCACTTAAATATTAAAAATTTAAACATTTCCAATTATTTTGATATATAGAACACCAAATTTTATCATGGTTTACCTAGCTGCATTCCGATTTTCCCGCCTCCGCCCCCTTGATTATTTACTGCTTGATAATATCTTCCATGCCGATTTCACGCAAATTATCAAGAAAGTGTTCGATTTCTTCTATATTAAATTTGAAATATATATACTAGTACATTAGATTTTCATTTACGATGATATGAAATGATCAACTTTTTTTCAGAACTATCGTACGTACTCTAAAGGATTTGCTCGTGTGTGCTCTTTGTGGGGTTTATTTTTTGTGTGGGAGGGGGGTTATTTACGTAAAAGCTCTGTTGCTTGTAGACTCGTTAGATCGCATGTTGGTATTTTTTCCCTTTTTTTTTTCTTCCTCCTTTTTATTTATTATTTATTTTCAAATAAGGCTTAATTAAATCGAAAAGAACAAAGGTATATCTTTATCGATGAATTACATACATGAAAAATAATTGTTTTTGCCATGGTAATCGAAATGAAGTGCTTTAAAAGCAATAATCACACTCTTTTGGTATTTCTTAAAATATTCTTCCGATTATCTTTCAATTCAAACACATGAAAATAATGTTTATAAATCTTAAGATTTTCATAAGATTTTCATAATTTGTATATTCAAATCGATGGTGGTCATTTTGTTTTAAAATGGTTACCATGGCAACGTAACTAAATTATCATTATAATATGAAACGAATTGCTGAAGTCTTTACAAACAAATTGATGTACAGCTCATTCAAATAGCAATAAGATTATTCAAGTTATAGCTATTTCAGTACGCTGACTGACCACTTCAAAGTAAATTTAAACGGTGCCACACCATGAGAAGTTTAATATTGAATGCTATAGGAAATTGTGTCACAAAAATGACATCAATTATCAAGCTTCCAACTTCATTATCTCTGTACTCGATCAACCGATTTTGATATTTTTTTCTTTAAAATGTTTCTATTACACAGAACAATGTAACAATCTAATAATACATGGATCTAATAATTAATGAATTTTAAGGTAAAATCCCTAGGAAAGGTACCGATCGAGCTAATATACCTCGATTGGGCTAATATACCTCGATTGGGCTAATCAATCTGAATATTTTCAGTAGTAAAAAATTAAAACATTCTCAAAATTATTCTTTTGAGCAAAATCGCATCAGTTCTTTATAAAAGAAGTTATGTTTACAAAAGAAACAAACATAAAAAGTGAATAGTTACTGAGAAAATATACCTCCATTTTACTGAATATATTGGGTGAGATTTCTCGAAATCTAAAAAGTTTTCAGGCATAGTTGCTTTTTAAATATTATTTCTTGATATAAAAGATGGTGCGATTTTGCACTCAAATATGATTTGGAGGAAAAAAGTACTTTTTTCTGAATAAATAAGTGAGATTGATTAGCCCGATCGAGGTACATTAGCTTGATCGAGGTATATTAGCTCGATCGGTACCTTTCCCCAACCTGGCGAATCCCATTTGCGATTCGGACTCGGGCCCTTCTGTTATGCTGCCGTTGAATGATACCCTTATCCGAATACCTTGTCTGCCATTCATAAGTGTTTGGAGTAGGCCCTGATCGACCTGCCTGCTTCAGGGCATGATTGTGACATCTGAACACACCAATTCTCTGACATTTAATACCTTTTTCTCAATTCTTACAGAATACATAAGAGAAAATGCCAATAATTTGATCTTAAAACATTGTCAGCTAGTTAATCAGTGGTGGATCCAGCATCCCCTTTCCCAGGGATTCAAGGGGCGAATTTTGGTTATTTTTACTGAAAATGGGCCAAAATATAGGGTTTTTTGGGTCAGTGCCGGAAGAGTGAATGCCTCCTCCGCACTCCCCTGAATCTGCCATTGTTAATAGACCTTTTCAATTACTGTAAGCGCTGCTCGCTTCAGAAATCGGAAAATTGAAGTTTTCTCTACTTTATCAGCAAGTTTTGCGATTAAAAATAGAGGTGGATAGATCTCGAACTCTTATAGGGATGTTCGAGTGACGAAAAAGTGACGTCACACTGCGCATGCGCATGAAAATTGGTTGGCAAAAAATGGTTCCCTTATATATACTATATATATAATATACGTTAATAATCTTTATCGGTACGTTTTATCGACAGATATAATTCAGTTAAGATTACTTCAAAGTTGTTATTATATTAATCGATCGTTTTAATTGCTTGTGATAATTTTTTTTAATTTAATTTTTTCTGTTAAACACCGATATGTATAAATAGCATTTAGTCTCTCTGTGGATTTAATTTTTAAAGTCGTGAATGTTAGTGTTGTAACGATTATCGCCGACATCGGCGACATCATCGCTAATACCCTTCGATTTCGATTAATCGATTATGTTTTTAAGAATCGATTATAATCGGAAATATTCAACGTGGAAAAGAATGACATAGTTTTCGGTCGAATTCGCGTATGACAAGTACGAATAAAACGAAAGTAGATCAACGATTGTTTCTACGAGTTGAAGTTCCGGGCGTGGCGTAAATAATTTGAAAAGGATACACTCTCTTAGGCATACAATGGATGGAATTAGGATTCTCATTGAATTTAATAGTAATGACAAGTACTCCTATAGAAAACTTCAACGTCAGATGCGATACGTCAATATCGACTCTTCTAGAAAAAAAAAATTTTTTAGTTTTTACGCCTAACTCCTGAGCTTTGAAAGAAGGACAAGGTCAGTGAATTTCACAGTACTGTTACTACGAAGATATTGCTTGATTCCTTGAATGAGCAAAATCTTAAGTTAACTCTTGGGTCGTATGGAACCCCCCCCCCCCCCCCCCATCCCTGCATATGCTGTATAAAGTCGACCATTACTGCTGTGAACTTGACAAAATATTTCATTTACTAGACAGGATTTTATCATTTTGTGGTTGGAGTTCTTTCTAGACATTTTGCTATGTATATTAGCATAATATTTAGTGAAGTTTATTCATTACTTGTCATATTTCTTTCTGTAAAAGCAATAAAGAATTATTTCCGATTAAATTGAAATAATCGATTAAAATCCTCTCCGATTATAAACCGATAATCGATTATGAAATTTTTCCGATTATACAACACTAGTGAATGTGAACATCTTATATCACTCATCAATTTATCAAGTCACCTATACAGTGTATTCCGTATACACATGACATTAATCTGACACCTGCCATTTACATGTACACAATGTACATGTACCTTGCTTTTTGTCGGCTGTTCAGGTAGATTTTTCACCCAGGCGCTGTGGCGGAACCAATGATCCGCAAAGGAGAGAAAGCCACTGCATGTCATCTATCCATTTCCTATTTCAGTTTTTGATATATTGACACGGATGAAACATCTAAACCATTTTTATGCCCCTGGAATCACAGATTCGGGGGCATATAGTTTTTGGCCTGTCTGTCTGTTTGTCTGTCTGTCTGTCTGTTTGTCCGTTTGTCTGTTTGTCCAAACTAAAAACTTTAACATTGGGCATAACTTTTGAATGGTAAGTGATAGGGCTTTCATATTTCACATGTGTATTCCTTGTGACAAGACCTTTTCATTGATACCAAAATTTTTGACCTCGTGACCTTGACCTCTGACCTACTTTTCAGAAACTTTAACATTGGGCATAACTTTTGAATGGTAAGTGATACAGCTTTCATATTTCACATGTGTTTTCCTTATGACAAGACCTTTCCATTGATACCGAAATTTTTGACTTCGTGACCTTGACCTTAACCTTTGACCTACTTTTAAAAAACTTTAACATTGGGTATAACTTTTGATAGGTAAGTGATAGGGCTTTCATATTTCACATGTGTATTCCTTGTGACAAGACCTTTCCATTAATACCAAAATTTTCGACCTCGTGACCTTGACCTTGACCTTTGACCAACTTTTCAAAAACTTTAACATTGGGCATAACTTTTGAATGGTACAGGTAAGTGATAGGGCTTTCATATTTCACATGTGTATTCCTTGTGACAAGACCATTTCATTGATAGCAAATAGTTTTGACTTCGTCACCTTGACTTTGACCTTTCACGTACTCAACAGAAAATGGTGTTTTTACTAACAAAGATGCCACCGGGGGCATTCGTGTTTCACAAACACAGGCTTTATTTTTTAGGGGGGTAAATACTTACATTACATTTGTCTTTTAGTTGAAAGAAGCAAAAAGGAAATACAGCCCATTTATATATCGATCATAATCATATAAAAGTTGGAACAGTGGATCATTATTCAATATTTCTCATATATATCTCAAGATTTATGTATTTACATGTATTTATTTCAAAGGGATAATTGTTTAAATAATTCTGAAAATTAGATAGATGGAAGTCTGAACATCTATTCTTGAAATTCTTTTCAAATAACAGTCGAGGTGCAAAAGATGGAAATAGAATGCTAGGATTTTATATTGTCCGAGGTTCCTCTCTTTAATTCATAAATACCATTTATCATTTATCATTATTGTGTATTTTAATCTTATCTTTCATTTTAAATTCATGAATCCCAACGATTTTCAATCTTAAGGGGTGCGGCTGCCCAAACTTGCATGGAAGTTGAGAAATAAATGCTTCTTTAGGCATTCTGAAATTCTAATCTTGAGCCCCCCCCCCCCCCCTTTCTCTAGCAAGCAAAAAGTTAGATAAGGTGTGTCAATTAAAAAAAAAAATTCCATATCCAAAGTAAGAAAATTACTGAAGGAGTAATAAAAGAGAATTTGTGCGTGTTTTCATTGTTATTACCATGACCGGCTTTATCTATAAATTGGAGACAGTCGTGAGAGAAAAAAAAAGCAAGCTACGAAAATTAGTACTCTTTATTTCATTAAACGTTGTCTGTGAGTTAAATTAATTTTTTTCCGTTTTGCGTTTTCAAACAGTTCGACATTAATTTTGGTCAAACTATTTCCCTCTTTCCATCCCGTTCAAATGCTCCGCCTTAATTAAATCACATCTAATATGCATGTTTGAGGGATATGTGTGTACTTGTCAAAAAACTGGTAATTAGTCGGGTATGTTACACCTAATACAGGAGCATAAAAATCGAACGGCAGTCCGATATACGAATAAACTCAGCACGATTTCTTTATTGTTGTGATTAGAATGGTCAGTGTCACAGCAGGACTTATCAATAAAATAATAATAGGAAAATAGCGCATATTAGAGCATCAATTGTCGATTTATCCCCGGGTATCACATATATTTCCCTTCACCGCCAGCCGTTTTTGCCAACCAGCCTCGTTTTCGTGAGACCCGTGACGTCACAATAAAGACATTTAACCATGTAAAATTTGTTTCTCCGACATCGCAGCACTCTTTCAATACACTCAGAATAAAAAAGTACCGGTATTCGTCATGTCACATTATCGATCGTTGGTTAAATGTGAAGTATTCAATAGACTAAGTATTTATTTTATTGAACATGTATAAAAGAATTATACTTTGTCCTGCAAGATCTGTCTATAAACATGTACTGTTGAACGATAGATATTTCAGTGAAATCACAGTGTCCCGTATAGTTTTTAGCATAAAGTTGCAACACGAGTAATTTTACAGTAACGGCGCCAGTTATGAATGGCCAAAATATAATGCTTACATGCCCATTTTATTCACATTTTGTAAATGATACCCATTGACAATTAATATAGAGATACTGACAACATACGTTACATTTAATATTTCCAGGGAGGCAGGGACGTATGTATATACGTCCCTGATATTTCATATATGTATTGATTAATTTCTTGAGTATATTTGTGAACTTTGAGATAAATTATAAGATATGACTATTCAGTTTTGACAGTTTATTAGGGTATGAAGTTGGTTTGTGGCATCAGAAATTTTGTGTAAAACAGCTTCGTTACGTTACGCGGTTTTACACAATTTGTGATGCGACAAACCAAAGTTCTTACTCCTATAAACTTTCAATATTGAACAGTCAATTCTTAAAATTGATTTTTGCTTCTCTGATATAATAATTATATTAATGGTTTGTTATATGCTTGTTATTACAATGTACATACTTCAGCTAAAATCAGTCTGAGTATTATGCTTGTTTGCATACATGATAACATTCTTTTGAAAAGTAATACAGTAAAGAACTTACCTTTTTCTAAGAAATTTTTAAAATAAAAGTACATGTAGCTACATAGCAGCTTCTTTTGAATCTCAGATGCTACTGTTTTATTTTCAGGTTGGAAGATGGACAGCCTTAATTGCTGGAATCTTATATGGAAGGAGACGATGGAGTAAGTTTCAATCTTCTTTAAAGTTTATTATGACCTGGCAAATGAAGTAAAGTTTACATGTTTTATGACCTTGCAAATGAAGTAAATTTTATTATGACTTGGCAAATGAAGTAAAGTTTACATGTATTATGACCTGGCAAATGAAGTAAAGTTTATTATGATCTGGCAAATGAAGTAAAGTTAATTATGACCTGGCAAACGAAGTAAAGTTTATTATGACCTGGCAAATGAAGTAAAGTTTATTATGACCTGGCAAATGAAGTAAAGTTTATTATGACCTGGCAAATGAAGTAAAGTTTATTATGACCTGGCAAATGAAGTTACTTTGGAGAGGAATCACCCTGACCATCCGTTTGTGCGTTTGATTTGGATGTTCTGAAAAAAGATCATTCCTCCATTTAATGTGGGATATGGCTTTCACATTTCATACGAATTCAAAACTTACATGTTCTACATTTGATACCTTAAGATCTCATAATAATGACTTGATTAAGAAGTTTTTGGTAATTCAGTACTGTTATCCCCTCGATTGTTCATGGGAGGGTGGATGTGTGTGTGTCAGTATGAGGGTGTGAAGTTTTCTTGCATTCTAGGGCCGGGGCCTTTGAAATTATGAAAATTAGCAAAGTTTTCTCAAAAACTGGGAAAATTATACATAGATGTAGAGGTCTTTTCAATTAAAATCTAGCATTTTAACTTTTTTTTCTTCTAATTTTCCATGAGGTGTCCAATTGGGAAAAATTGGTAAATAAATTGGGAAAAAAGATAATATTTTACTCTGGGAAAGGGGCCAAATATCAGCCCCAAACCATGCCAATTGAGGGCTCTGATGAAAGTTGTCTATGGTGAGAGGACGACGTGTTGATTTTCAAAGTTAGACATCAATGGTTAACGTAACAATTGACCATTTTAGGTAAAGCTTTTTTTTTTACCAAAAAGCGTGGCTTTTATTTTTATTATTTAAGTTGTAATGCTACCGTCATTTTCTTAGGATAATAGAATGGGCCCATGTATCAGATACTTCATCTGAATTCATTTTTTGTGTCGCCTGCGAAGCATAGCGACACTTAGGGATCACTTTGTCCGTTGTCCGTCTGTCTGTCTGTCTGTCACACTTTGGGTGTCACAGCCCATAACTTTTGATTGGTAAGTGATAGGGCTTTGATATTTCACATGTGTATTCCTTGTGACAAGACCTTCTTACACATACCATAATTTTTGACCTAGTGACCTTGACCTAAAATTTGACCTACTTTTCAAAAAAATTAAGAATGGATATATCTTTTGATTGGTAAGTGTTAGGACTTTGATATTTCATGTGCAATCCTTGTGGCAAAACCTTTCTACACATACCATAATTTTTGACCTTGTGACTTTGACCTAGATATTTGACCTACTTTTGAAAAAAGATAAGATTCGCTATATCTTTTGATTGGTAAGTGATAGGGCTTTGATATTTCACATGTGTATTTCTTGTGACAAGACCTTCCTACACATACCATGGTTTTTGACCTATTGACCTTGACCTACATATTTGACCTACTTTTAAAAAAAAATTAAGAATGGATATATCTTTTGATTGGTAAGTGATAGGGCTTTGGTATTTCACATGAGAATTCCTTGTGACAAGACCTTTCTACACAGACCATAATATTTGACCTTTTGACCTTGACCTAGATATTTGATCTACTTTTCAAGAAAAGTAATATTGGCTATATCTTTTGATTGGTAGGTGATAGGGCTTTGATATTTCACATGTATTTTCCTTTTAACAATGCCATTCTACACATACCATAATTTTTTACCTTTTGACCTTGACCTAGATATTTGACCTACTTTTCTAAGGTTGTATATATCTTTTAATTAGTAGGTGATAGGTCTTTAATATTTCTTATGATTCGACCTTTTTGTTACCAATTTTTACGTACTGATCTTGACCTAGATGATTGACACTCTTTTCTGAAAATTTGAGAATCACCACATCTTTTAATTTGTAATTAAGTGGTCTGATATTTCAAATGAATTTCATTTGAAAATACTTTTCTACTGATACCAATAATTTTGATCCACTTTCTAGAATAATAATCAAACCGCTTCGCAGGCGACACAAGCATTCCTTGGATTGCTATTTTTTTCTGCATGGGTGATTTTCTTTGCATAGAATTTCATATAAATTCATGTATGTTGGTATATGCTTGAGCAGGCAGCATATTTTTGTGCAACATTTTGATTCTCATGCATATTTGAATATTTTCAAGGATAAGAATGTGTTGAATATTGTTTTTAACTAGAGTTGAAATATATACATATAGTTCAACAGCCATGTTTCAATTCATTTTTAGCTGGAACAGAAGGGGTTAAAAAACACTTCATGAGATATTTTTGCAAGGAATTACGAATGCCATCATAGGGTAATGAAGTGATTTATTCTTGAAAATCACAAGCCATTCAGCTGTTATTTTCATGTTATGTCTACTTTTTATCCAGATCAACTAGCAGAACCTACAAGATTATGGGACCTTGATCAGCGCAATAAACGATTTGTAAGAGATGACATTGTCATGTCTGCCAGATGGCTTGCTTCAGTTGGTAAGTAGCTTTCGGGGTACATGTATTTAGGTAGCTCCCTGTCAAATGGCAGTCGCCCTATAGTGATCACCAAATCTATCCATCTGTATGTCAGTCAAAAACCTTAACTTTTTTAAATGTTGCCTATCTGTCTGTCTGCCCATTAAATATTTCTTGTGAACACAAATCCTCTGAATCTGTCAATGGTAGGAATTTTATTTCCATTATAATGGGTCTGTCTAGTTATGCACCTGCTATTTTGTTTGAGCCCCTGACCCACAGGGTCTTTAAGAGTGGGTGTGGTCTTTTTCTCCTCATTAACTTTGTTGAATTTGTGAACACCAGTCTTCAGAAAGTATAATCGATAGACAGTTCATTCTTATTGCATTATAATCAGTTTCTGGTCTTGTTGTGCACCTGATATTTTGATTGAACCTCTGATTCCAAGGTAGAGCTTCAGTCTCATCAGAAACTTCTGGTTTGCCATATATGATATATCACACAACTGTTTGTAGGATAGCCCCCTCAGGACAATGGGTCACTTCAGGTGGGTCATTGGTCACAATTCTGGAGGATCATTCTTGCGCATCTACTGTTTTGTGAGCTTGATGACATAGACATTTCAATTCTTAATATCAATGTATAATATATCACTCTATTGAACACTTTACACACCTAAAAGAGAATGAGTTTGAAAATTTGAACTAAACTCAAAGAAATATGCATAAGAAAATGCTTTGCAGAAATTTCTATAAAAATTAAGCAAGAAGTACTCTTTTTAACTGTTTGGATTTCTCAATGTAAATAAATACCCATGAATTCTGTTTTACTTAACGAATGCTATTGGCTTTAACTGCTTTATAAGGTAGAGCTGATAGGTAAATTATAAATTGTTTAGATTCCATCTAACATAAGCCATATTTTACCATCCTGACACTTTCTCAAGAAAACCACAAAATGGCACTATTCATGACCATTTGTACTCTCTTACATGTATGTGGATATATACTTTTTAGCTCACCTGAGCAAAGGTCAAGTAAGCTATTGTCATAGCGTGCCGTCCGGCGTGAACTTTTTACATTTTTGACTTCTTCTCCAGAACGGTTGAAAGGTTTTTGATGAAACTTAATAGATATGAAGTACTAATTGTTCCCTTCAACAAGTGTTGTTGTTTTTGTCCGGATCCATCAACAGGTGGCACCACCACAGGCAAAAGTAGGTCACGGGGGTACCCCATTTGACAAACTTCTTCTTCAGAATGGAAGCACTTATCGACAAACCAAAAGCATCAAGATGATCTAGAGAGATGTCTTAAGAAGTGTTGCAATTTTTGGTTCCATTCCGAAGTCAGATTTTTGAGGTGTTTTTGACATCTTTTTGGACTTTGTCAGAAATGCTCATTTTTTTAACTTTTTCTTTGAATAAATCTATTGATGTATGATTTTGTGCACTCATTTACTGCATATTTGTCACATTTTAATTTTTCAGTATTTTGGTATTGACTTTGAGTGAAAATTTTATTATTTTGATTTTTCATGAATTTTTATCTTATGTAAATGGGGAGGGGGTGGGTATTTTCATACATATTGGACTTTCTAGGCAGAACCACATAAGAGATATTAAAGTAGTCAATCCATAACTAAAGAATGGATAGTTTGCAAGTACCTTTTCCATTGACAGTACAGTTTCTTACAATTTGTTACATTGATGTAGCAAAAGTTGACATCAATGTAACAAAAGTTGACGACAGTGCGATTAGGGGATTCCCAAAAAATTGACATTGGAAATTTATGAATTTAATTTTTCGAGAAAACCTTATTAATGTTATATTTTTGAAAAGGTCTTTTCGAAATGGTCATTTTGAAATTTAAATCAGACTTAAGGGTCCCGCACCCTAATAGAGTACTTCGGGTTAAAATTTATGCATATTTTCATAATTTCCCAACAAATGCCGATGCTATCACAATCGGGAAACTTTGGGGTAACAGAGCAGATCATTGCAAGAGATGTAACACCTAATTTTAGCTAGAAAAGCATGTATACCATTCTTTATGAAGAGAATGAAAATTCTTATTTCTAGTATTTATTGTGGAATCAGGAAAATGCATGAGGGGTTGAATACCTCAAAACAAAAAAGTTATTAGCAAAAAGAACTTTGATGAGCAAAAAAAAAATATGTGAATTTAATTGTAAGTATTTAATTGGAGTATTGTAGCAGTGTTTGGTATCAAATGAATTAGAATGAAGTACTACAGATGAAAATGTAGAGAAAATGCAAAGAAATGTTGAAATAAACAATTTGTATTTTAAAGCTGAGTTTGTCGGTACATCAATTATCTACCGATCGTTGCCGAATATCAGTATACCATTAGCATATCATTAGTCATCGGCAAACAGTGTAATTTTGTGTGTAAGGAGGCAATTATGCGTTTACAGCCTTAATGAAACTTGATAGGAATGAAGTACTTATGTCCCCTACAAGTGTTGTTCTTTTTTTCCGGATCTGTCAATAGATGATGCCACCACAGGCAAAAGTAGTTCACAGGGGTTACCCTCCTTTCACAAACTTCTTCAGAACCGAAGCTGTGAAGCAAGTATCTACAAACTGAAAGCATCAGAAGGATCTAGAAGGAGATCTTAGTTTAAACAATATTTATTCAATATAATATTGAAACAGTAATATATAAGGGAAGGAAGTCTTAAGAAGTGTTGTTATCTTTGGTTCCACTCTGAAGTCAAATTTTTGACACGGTTTTGAGATGTTTTCTGACTGACAGAAATGCTCATTTTTTAACTTTTTCTTTGAATAAACCTATTTTAAAATGTGTGACTTTGTGCACTCATTTACTACATATTTGATACATTTAAGTTGGTCAATGGTTTAGTATTGACTTTAAGTGAAAATTTAATTTCTTGATTTTTCATGAATGTAAAAGGAGGGGGCGATATTTTCATACATATTGAACTTCTTCTCCAGAACCACAGAAGGGATTTTGATTAAAGAATGAAGTACTTATGGCTTTCTACAAGTTTTGTTTTTTGTCTGCATCTGTCAACAGGTGGCACTATCACAGGCAAATGTAGGTCATAGAGGGTTTCCTTCTTTGACAAACTTCTTCTTCAGAACAGAAGCACAAATTAAGAAACCAAAAAGCATCAGAATGATCTAGAAGGATGTCTGAAGAAATGTTGTAATTTTTCGTTCCACTCCAAAGTCAAATTTTTTATGCGTTCCTTAATTTGTCAGAAATGCTCATTTTTCAACATTTTCATTGAATAACACAATAAAATGTATGATTTTGTGCACTCATTTACTACATATTTGACACAGTTAAGATTCTAAATGCTTTTTAGCTCGCCGGGACGAATGTCCGGAGAGCTATTGTCATACCCCCGGTGTCGGCGTCTGCGTTGGCGTCTGCGTCGGCGTGCGCGTGCACAAAAACTTTAACCTTGCTTATAACTTTTAAACCAATACAGATTGGGCTTTCATATTTCACATGTGCATTCCTTGTGACAAGACCTTTCCATGGATACCAAAATTTTTGACCTTGTGACCTTGACCTTGGACTTTGACCTACTTATTGAAAACTTTAACCTTGACCATACCTTTTGAATGGAAAGTGATAGGGCTTTGATATTTCACTTATGTATTCCTTGTGACAAGACCTTTCCATGGATACCAAAATTTTTGACCTTGTGACCTTGACCTTGGACTTTGACCTACTTATTGAAAACTTTAACCTTGACCATAACTTTTGAATGGAAAGTGATAGGGCTTTAATATTTCACATGTGTATTCCTTGTGACAAGACCTTTCCATGGATACCAAAATTTTTGACCTTGTGACCTTGACCTTGGACTTTGACCTACTTATTGAAAACTTTAACCTTGACCATAACTTTTGAATGGAAAGTGATAGGGCTTTGATATTTCACATGTGTATTCCTTGTGACAAGACCTTTCCATGGATACCAAAATTTTTGACCTTGTGACCTTGACCTTGGACTTTGACTTACTTATTAAAAACTTTAACCTTGACCATAACTTTTGAATAGAAAGTGATAGGGCTTTGATTTTTCACATATATATTCCTTGTGACAAGACCTTTGCATGGATACCAAATTTTTGACCTTGTGACCTTGACCTTTGAGTTCGACCTACTTTTCAAAAAACTATAACCTTGTCCATAACTTTTTAATGGAAAATGATAGGGCTTTCACATTTCACATGAGACCTTTCTGTTGGTAACAACATTCTGACCTTGTGACCTTGTCCATGGAGGTTGACCCACATTTAAAAACTTCAACCTCGACCATAAGTTTTTGATGGTAATTTAAATCATAGGTCTTAAATATTTCACATGTGCATACCTTTTCATAAGCCCTGTCCCTTGGAAACAATACAGAAGTTTGGACCTTTTGACCTTTTCTTGGAGTTAATCTGTCATATTTAGAATGTTGATAATATATGAGATATATTATTAAAACTTAAGAATGGGGGGATGTCTGTAAGCATTTCTTTAAAGACAAACACCCAAAAGCGGGGGACCACAATTCCTTGAATTTGTATTTTTATCAATATTGTTATCTTTAATTTCAGTATCCTGCTGTTATTTGAAACACATTATATGTACAAATGAAGATTTTCAAAGTCAATAACAGGAGATCATATTCCAATGGATGACGGTCAATTCGTCCCAAATACAAATTCGTCCCAAGCCAATTCGTCCCACTTTTGGTCAATTCGTCCCAGTTTCAAATTCGTCCCAACTCAAATTCGTCCCAATTTCAATAGACTCCAAAATTATGTTTCTTGTATGGGCCCCCGGCACTTAATTGTTCTTTCCTGCATTTTTCAATCTCATTCCTGATGGGAGGGAGGGTGTCTATCAGAAAAAGTCCATGACTTTTAAACAACTTTTTCAAATTTCATAAAGGAGATGCGGGTAATGAGTACGACAGAAGTTAAAGGAATGCTATGAAAAAGAGAGGCACGTGGAGGCCATCTCAAAATTTTGAAAAAAAAAATGGCCCAAAGAATGATAAATATATCAACGCCTTTGTTGACTTATGGAAATCTTAAGTGAATTATTTATGTTAATATAATGATACTTTTCACCAAGGCCTTAAAAAGTACATGTGTGTGTATTTCCGGAACATGTAACCCAGCAGACCCTATTTTAACCCCCCCCCCCCCCCCCCCTTTCGGGCTCAATATTTTTCTCGTCCGATTCATCCCAGAAGACCAGCCCAGATAAAGCAAAAAAAAAAAAAAACCAAGCGCCCCTCCCCCTTTTCGCACAAAGTCATTGATTCAGAATTGTTGAGCGGGCTCCGATCCCCTCTTTGTGGTGGTCAACATTGTCTTTTCTAATAGAAATGGCGGTTTTTTTTTCTATCTTAAAAAAAGATCGTTGGCTAGCTACCGCTCGCAAGTTTCAAGAAGTACCTCGCATGTCTCAATTTCAACACAACAATTTGATGCACCCCTTATCAAAAAAAAAAAATAAATAAATAAATAAAGTATTGAAATAAATAAATAATTTAATTATGCGTTGGCTGCTGTACAAATACCGCTCAATAAGACTTTTGTTGATTCTTATCTCCCTTTTACTATGAACAATTTTCTTTAAAACTTGTCTTCGCCCCCCCCCCCCCCCCCCCCCCCTTTCTCTGAGACCCTAGATTTGCCACTGCATGATTACATAATTACACGCGTTGTTTTAACATAGAAAAGGGATCGATTAAGAAATTCAAAAGTATGCTAATAACGTTTATTAGTAATCAATAATTTAAACATAAATTTTAGTATCATAGCGCCACCTATAATACCTTCCAGAATCCAGTTCAGAACTCAATAATTTCTACTGCATTTTTGCATTATTTTACAGTCTAATTAAAATTCAGCTCTCTTTATTTCGTAAACTACATAGATTACGAAATAAAGAGAGCTGAATTTTAGTTAGATTGATTATTGATTTTCATTAAGTACTTTTTGCTGTTGGTAAAGTAAGGATATTTCCTACTTTCTAAATGCCCTGATCCTCGTGATAAAACTCATGTTTACATATCAGCCTCTTATTATATGTATTTGTGTTTACTTTTAGATGATAGGAAAGGGTCGTTTCTAATGTTTGCAATAACACGTTTAAATTAAATAAATGAAATACATGATTATGCATTAAATCGTGAGTGAAAATGCATGATTATAAAAAAAAAGAATCGTAAGAAACCGTTATATAGTACATACAAGGTAACCGTATGGTTTTCATACACTGTCAACTGTCTTTTCTTTTTTTTTTTTAATTTATTAATATTGTGTAACAGTTTTCTCTGTATGTATGTACAATAGAAACTGCGGCTTGGGTCCAAATATCATTTATTCAGTAATATATGCATCGTGATCCAATAAGACAATAAGTATCTAAAGATGACAAATATCGATGACCCTGAAATATGATAACAATAGTATAAGGAACTTGAAATGAAATTTAAATGGAAACATTAGAATATGAATTTATACATTATTACGTCACCAATAAAACAAAATGTTACATGAAAGAGTTATCTCTCTTGTTGACAAAGTACATTTAGGGAGTTTGATAAAAACAATATTTCAAGGATGTGACATTATGAAAATTCACACAAATATATTAAGAATTCATAATTGATACTTGTGAAGTAAGCAATACCTGATTGTGGATCAAGGTCCAACCAATCGGCGTTATATAACTGGCACAATGTATTTAGCGTACCTTTAAGAAATAAAATATGATTTTCACTATTCTGTGCGTAACACAAAATTACACAAAATATACAAGGT
The DNA here is from genome assembly GCA_033119305.1 of Pinctada imbricata. Taxonomy (NCBI): domain Eukaryota; kingdom Metazoa; phylum Mollusca; class Bivalvia; order Pterioida; family Pteriidae; genus Pinctada; species Pinctada imbricata. Next base: position 49,770,502 of record VSWD01000008.1, on the reverse strand, counting down.
TGAGTACGTTAAACAGAAAATGTACTCGATGAATGAAATATTTACAATGCGATAACCGAAATAGAAAAATACTCTTTCTCTCTGACTCAATCGTAAGAATGAGAAAATTAGCAAAATGTAAGTTATAGAAACGATTAATTAGAATGAATAAAATTAGGAAGAAAGTAAGTAAGGTAAACTTACAGTCCTGGTCAAGTCATCATGAATAAGTTGTATGTTCAGGTAAGTATAATATATGAAATCTGGTTTGACATGTCTGAACTCTATGAGTGCTATGTGATAATTGCCTTTGTGTGGTCGGGGGTATGCGCTTTCCAGCGCGAAAAGCTGAGAATGACCAATGGTCATTTAGGACACAAAAAGGAAAGAAAAGGGAAATTCAAACGAACCAATAAAAGAAAACCTTTCAACCAACTTTGTTTAAACTTGGCCTAGGGGTAGAATTGGATTAAAAGAGTACGGCGGGAATACGTACGTACGGATTTAATTGGTTTCCGGAACTTAAAATCGGCGCGCAATATACGATCTATAATATTATGAAATGATTTAATTCACATGATAATGATATATATACAAACAATAAATATGACAATAATATATAATGGCATACGGAGTGAAATTTATCACTCTACCACAATTGTATTGTTTCAATTTTAATAAATGTTGTCAAACATAAGATACATTTTGTATAATTCTCTCAGACACATTCTTTTTGGAATACCTCGCACTTTGCTGGGGTACACCATAATTTAATTGCCCTTTCACTCCGGGACGCGGGCGTTAATTGACGCCTTTGTTATCCCCAATTTTTATTAACACACTCTCCAACATTTGTTACATAATTGTTATGCATACACAATTAATAGGTAGGATAATCATTAGACATTTGATAAAACACAAAGTCTAAATTTAATTTAAAGTTTGTTACTTTCAAATCATGGAATCAATATATATCAATATTTAAGGTGAATATGTAAGAATTGTGTTTCAATTTTAAAATAATAAATAACAAGAAAAAATAAAATCAGTGAAAAGTAATTAAACTAATGTATACTTTACCAGTTCCACACGTGCGATGTGTCCAACTATTACAAATGTCGCAGGTAACGACATGTTGTCGGACTCGTACAAATTGATTGCATGATACGCATTTAGATTTTGAAGAATAGATTGATAATGGTACAGATTCAAAGAAAGAAATCCCTTTATATTTGTGTATAAGAGTATCTTATGCATGACATTTATTGACAAGAAATTCCGATTATAAATAAAAATATACCTTATTCGTTGGCAAGTGTCGTTTATTTTACCTATAATCCACACGATGACACTCTCCCTCCCTTCTTTTCTTACAAAATACATTGTCATTTTCTAAAGTGATAAAAGACTTTTGTTTGACACGTACACAAAATTAAATCCGTACAAGCGGTTTCTCGGTATCTTTGCAACTAACATAACTGTTGCTTCGTGAAATAAATGAATAAATAAAAGAATTCATAAATAACAATGTATATTTATAACATTATAAATAAATGGTACTCTGTTATTTACAAGTATAAAAATATATAAGATTTAAGAATTCTGTACCAGTGACCTTAGTTTAAATTGAAAAGAGAACAGTTAAATTGCTCATTAATTTAAATCATGCACGAATCACCCTCTTACGCATTTAACATAAACCATTGACATATTTTATATCTGAATTAAGAAAAAAAAAATCGATATTAAATCATCAAGGTAGTTTATTAAAATCACCACTAGCAAAATTTCGAGAGAGATCGAGAGAGAGAGAGAGAGAGAGAGAGAGAGAGAGAGAGAGAGAGATTAAAAAAGGGGTTGACCAAAGTCGCGATCTTTGCGGAATTAGCAAGAATTTTGTCTGGAGATATTAGATCCGAAAATTATTTTAAATCCTTGGAATGCGACTTCTTTGTAGTAACTTTTCTTCTTGCAACCCCACCCCTCCTATCCACCTCGCTATATCCGCCTATATGCCTGTGGGACTAATTGTTGTGCATTTTAATTTCGTTCAATGGTTAGTTTCTCGATTTTAGTTCACTGAATCATTTCACTTTATTGTAAAACTAAGAAAAAGAGATTAACGAAGATATACGAGAAGATGGAGAAAAAAGAATGAAACATTCAGACAAATAATTGAATATGAATGAAGGATATATGACAAGTGAATCTACGTATCATTTTCAAGAATTCCGTCACAAAAAAAAAACAACAACAACCGTAATTGTACAAATGCCCGTTTATTGTTCAATTTGTATTTATATGTAAAAGTTCACCAAATTCTATCAAAGGACGGCGATCCTGTGTTATTGTGTATGATAGAACAGAGACCTATTGGGATGATTGAAAAAGTTGGGACGAATTGACCAAGTTGGGATGAATTGACCAAGTTGAGACGAATTGTTAAAAAAAAGTGGGACGAATTTGAATTGGGACGAATTGACCGAGTTGGGACGAATTGGTAAAAAAAGTGGGACGAATTGGTTGGGACGAATTTGAATTGGGACGAATTGACCATACCCCATTCCAATTACATTACAAAAACTAGAATAATATTTTTTTAAAAATATTAAATCATCACAGAATCAGTAAAAACGTTGAAAAATACAGATTTCAAAGTCTCATAGAATTTTTTGGCCGGATTGCAAAGCAATTCTGGCCTATAGATTGACAATGTCCGTCCGTCCGTCTGTCTGTCTGTCCGTCCGTCTGCCGTCAACATTTTGGTTAAAGTTTCTGGTTGAGGCAAAATGTAAGGAACTATATGCAGTAGAAACTTTATATTATACATGAAGCTTGCCCATCACAAGACCTTTCAATTTATGCCGTAACATTTGACCTAGTGACCTTGACCTTGGACTTTGACCTACTCAAAGATTTTGGTTAAAGTTCCTGGTTTAAGCAAAATCTATGGAACTGTATGCAATAGAAACTTTATATTATACATGAAGCTTGCCCATGACAAGACCTTTCAATTTATGCGGTAACATTTGACCTAGTGACCTTGCAGTGATTTTTTCAGTAATTTGGGAATGGGGTCGGGGCCCACGCAATTGGGAAAATTAACAACGTTTGGGAATATTTTGGGAAGTACTAATATGAAAGTAAAATGACAATTTGTACGATTAAAAGTTCAGAACTGAATGTTTAATCAAATAATTTTCGTTAAAATATGATTGAATATCTCATGCTTGCAACAATATGGCAAATAATGAGTAAATTTGCTACTTTTGAACCAGTAAATTTCACTAATTTTGGTGCTAATTCAATCTATATGAAATTGGGAAATTTTAGAGCCACAATTGGGAAAAAAAGATACTATTTTTCATTGGGAATGGGGCCGAATAACGGCCCCAAAAAGGGGCAAAAAAAAAATCCCTGCCTTGACCTTGGACTTTGACCTAGTTAAGGATTTTGGTTAAATTTCCTGGTTTAAGCAAAATCTATGGAACTGTGTACAGTAGAAACTTTATTTTATATATTTAGGTTGCCTCTGACAAAACCTTTCAATTTATGCTGTAAAATCAAATTCAAGGAATTGTGGTCCCCCGCTTTTGGGTGTTTGTCTTTAAAGAAATGCTTACAGACATCCCCCATTCTTAAGTTTTAATAATATATCTCATATATGATCAACATTCTGAATATGAAAGATTAACTCCAAGAAAAGGTCAGAAGGTCCAAACTTTTGTTTTGTTACCAAGTAACAGGGCTTATGAAAAGGTATGCACATGTGAAATATTTAAGACCTGTCATTTAAATTACCATCAAAAACTTACGGTCGAGGTTGAAGTTTTTAAATGTGGGTCAACCTCCATGGACGAGGTCACAAGGTCAGAATGGTGTTACCAACAGAAAGGTCTCGTCACAAGGAATACACAAGTGAAATGTCAAAGCCCTATCATTTTCCATAAATAAGTTATGGACAAGGTTAAAGTTTTTTTAAAAGCAGGTCGAACTCAAAGGTCAAGGTCGCAAGGTCAAAAATTTTGGTATCCATGCAAAGGTCTTGTCACAAGGAATACACATGTGTAATATGAAAGCCCTATCACTTTCCGTTCAAAAGTTATGGTCAAGGTTAAAGTCTATAATAAGTAGGTCAAAGTCCAAGGTCAAGGTCACAAGGTCATAAATTTTGGTATCCATGGAAAGGTCTTGTCACAAGGAATACTCATGTGAAATATTAAAGCCCTATCACTTTCCATTCAAAAGTTATGGTCAACGTTAAAGTTTTTAATAAGTAGGTCAAAGTCGAAGGTCAAGGTCACAAGGTCAAAAATTTTGGTATCCATGGAAACGTCTTGTCACAAGAAATGCACATGTCACAAGGAATACACATGTGAAATATCAAAGCCCTATCACTTTCCATTCAAAAGTTATGGTCAAGGTTAATGATTTTAATAAGGAGGTCAAAGTCCAAAGTCAAGGTCACAAGGTCAAAAATTTTGGTACCCATGGAAAGGTCTTGTCACAAGGAATACACATGTGAAATATCAAAGCCCTTTCACTTTCCATTCCAAAGTTATGGTCAAGGTTAAAGTTTTTAATAAGTAGGCCAAAGTCCAAGGTCAGTGTCACAAGGTCAAAAATTTTTGTATCCATGGAAAGGTCTTGTCACATGGAATACACATTTGAAATATCAAAGCCCTATCACTTACCATTCAAAAGTTATGCGCAAGGTTAAAGTTTTGTGACTGACGGACAGACGGACGGACGGACGAACCGGTTTTTATGTCTCCGCGCTTTCGCGAAAGCGGGGGACAATTATTTGACCTATTGACCTTGACCTAGTTAGTGACAAAAACTTACTTTGCAATCCGGTCATACCGTCTTTAGCGGTGTTTTATTTGTGGATAGATTTAGCGGTGTTTTATTTGTGGATAGATTTCAGAATCAACAAAAGAAATGGTCGATCACCTATGAATATTTCAGATGTCTGTTTTATGTTTACAGAGGAGTTGAATACTTTGGCTGAAGTTATAGGAGTACCATACAGAGTGAAGCACACAAGGGAAGACATGAAAGCCAATGGATTTGTCGTAGATAGGTCCAAATACTTCAAAGGAATCGAGGATCCATGGAAAGGGAATATGGTAGAAGCATATAAAGCAGCAGGGATTACATACATTGATATGTTTCCAGAGGAACATGAAAATTTACATAAAAAATGACTTCATAGTGAATTATACAAGTGAAAAATAACTAGTGTTTGAAAAACAATGATTATTCATGTGCTAATCTAGCTCTCTTTTGAATTCCTTTATTACATGAATAAATGTGATAACTCAAGATTGACTTTCTGTATTTGCTCACTTGTCATAGCGTTCCGTCTGGCATCCGTCGTCTGTCTCTCCGTCGTAAACTTTTTATCTCCAGAATGGCTCAAGGGATTTTGATGAAACATGGTAGGTATGAAGTACTGATGGTCCCCTACAAGTGTTGTTGTTTTTCGTCAGGATCCCTCAACAGATGGTACCACAACAGGCGAAAGTAGGTCACGTGGGGTACCCTCCTTTGACAAACCAATGCAAGTATTAACAAATATTTAAACACATCGTTCTAATGTAATTAGATGCAGCTTCATCTACCCTTGAATTCCGAAGATATACCAACGGACCGACCAAAGAAGGAAGTGACGGAAAACTTCACTGCCATAGCTTAGACTACAGTACCCTATTCTTAGGAGGAAGGCAATTTAAAGAATTAGGAGAATGACAAGCATTAAATGTGCCACGGTTCAAAGATAGTTTTCAATGAAGGAAAAGGGGGGTATGATCAGGCATAATATTTATTTTATGTATTGATAAGAACGTTGTGGAGTAGATTTGCAATCCATTTGGACAGGGACGTATATATAAAATATTATATACGTCCCTGATTTGGATAGAAAACAAATACTCCCCAGAGATTTAAGAAATTAATAAAAAACCTCTACACAAAAAAAAAATCCGGCTGGCCCTACGTTGAAAATAAATAATCAGACCGGAAAAAATTGCCAGCCCAGCCCCCCCCCCCCCCCCCCCCACCGATCAAATGGACGTCCCCTAAATCATATTCTTCCTCGAGTTGTCGTTCGTTTCCCTAGCATTTGTTAGCTCACCCGAACAGGATCAGGGAAGAGGACTGAGTTCTAAACCTCTGTTTAGGCGTTTACGATGTATTAGCCAGGATATATGGAAAGGATTACTGGGTACATGTATTCATTATATGAATATGTCAACATGACAATTACAACGAAATATGATTCTTATAGAATACCCTCGGTCCCTAGAATGTAGAATTTTTTTTATAGTGGAGAGAGCTTTCAAGAAAGCTTTTACTTTCAGCGATCTAAATTTTCGACTACCTTTGCTCATAGACACAAATCAGATTTATTCTCCCCGCGTTCATGAATATTCATCTATATATAGTTCTTTCAAATAAAAAAGAAGAAAAAAACCCCAAGAGGTCCACATCGCTCACCTGAGTTGCAGACGTAGTGGACATCCCTGTACAGTATTAATATTTTGTGAAATTATATGCTGCAGTTATGGAGATGTCGTAAACAGTCAAGCAGATCCTTCGGTTGCCATTTTACCTCACCTCGACGAAGTAGAAGAGGGGGGGGGGGGGGGGGCTTATGCTATCGCCCCGCCGTCGGCGTCCGCACTATAGGTTAAGCAAAACGAGACAGGTCCATTCCTACCTTAAGTCCTACACCAACCAAACTTGCACGGATGATGCATCTGAGTATGCTTACAACAATGCATGATACAGAGGCTGCATCTGACCTACATTTCATGCTTGAGTTAGCAGGTTAGGTTAAATGGGACAGGTCAATCCCCGCCTTGCCATAAGTCCTACACCAACCAAACTTGCATGGAAGATACATCTGAGGGTGCTTACTGTAACGTATGGTACTGAAGCTGCATCTGACCCACATTTTATGTTTGACTGAGCAGGTTAGGTAAAATGGGACAGGTCTATTACTGCCTTACTATAAGTCCTTCACCAACCAAACTTGCATGGATGATGCATCTGAGGATGCTTACAACAATGCATGGTACAGAGGCTGCATCTGAACCACATTTCATGCTTGGGTTAGCAAGTTAGGTAAAACGCAACAGGTCCATTCCCGCCTTACTATAAGTCCTACACCAACCAAACTTGCATGGATGATGCATCTGAGGATGCTTACACCAATGCATGGTACGGCGGCTGCATCTGACCTACATTTCATGCTTGAGTGAGCAGGTTAAGTAAAACGGAACAGGTCCATTCCCGCCTTACTATAAGTCCAACACCAACCAAACTTGCATAGATGATGCATTTGAGGATGCTTACAACAATGCATGGTACGGAGGCTGTATATGACCTTCATTTCATCCTTGAGTGAGCAGGTTAGGTAAACGCGACAGGTCCATTCCCGCCTTACTATAGGACCTACATCAACCAAACTTGCATGGAAGATACATCTGAGGATACTTACTGTAATGTATGGTACGGAGGCTGCATCTGACCCACAATTTACGTTTGACTGAGCAGGTTAGGTAAAATGGGACAGGTCCATTCCTGCCTTACTATAAGTCCTACACCAACCAAACTTGCATGGATGATGCATCTGAGGATGCTTACACCAATGCATGGTACGGCGGCTGCATCTGACCTACATTTCATGCTTGAGTGAGCAGGTTAAGTAAAACGGGACAGGTCCATTCCCGCCTTACTATAAGTCCAACACCAACCAAACTTGCATAGATGATGCATTTGAGGATGCTTACAACAATGCATGGTACGGAGGCTGTATCTGACCTTCATTTCACCCTTGAGTGAGCAGGTTAGGTAAAACGGGACATGTCCATTCCCGCCTTACTATAGACCTACACCAACCAAACTTGCATGAATGATGCATCTGAGGATGCTTACACAAATGCATGGTACGGCGGCTGCATCTGATCTACATTTCATGCTTGAGTGAGCAGGTTAAGTAAAACGGGACAGGTCCATTCCCGCCTTAGTATAAGTCCTACACCAACCAAACTTGCATGGATGATGCATTGGGGATGCTTACAACAATGCATGGTACAGAGACTGTATATAACCTTCATTTCATGCTTGAGTGAGCAGTTTATGTAAATGGGACAGGTCTATTCCCGCCTTACTATAGGTCCTACATCAACCAAACTTACATGGAAGACAATCTGAGGATGCTTACTGTAGTGCATGGTACGGAGGCTGCATCTGACCCACAATTTACGTTTGAGTGAGCAGAATAGGTAAAATGGGACAGGTTCATTCCTGCCTTACTATAAGTCCTTCACCAACCAAACTTGCATGGATAATGCATCTGAGGATGCTCACAACAATGCATGGTACGGAGGCTGCATCTGACCTACATTTCATGCTTGAGTGAGCAAGTTAGGTAAAATGAGACAGGTCCATTCCCGCATAACACTTAGTCCTACATCAACCAAATTTGCATGGATGGTGCATCTGAGGATTCTTACTAAAATGCATGGTACGGAGGCTGCATCAAATATACATTTCACCCTTGAGTGAGCAGGTCAGGTAAAATGGGACAGGTCCATTCCTGCCTTACTATAAGTCCTACATCAATCAAACTTGTGTGGATGATGCATCTAAGGATGCTTAATGTAATGCATGGTACAGATGCTGCATCTGACCCACATTCCGTTCTTGAGCAATCAGGTTAAGTAAAATGGGACAGATCCATTCCCGGCCTATATTAAATCCTAGATCAATAAAAACAATTGTGTGGGTGATGTATCTGAGGATGCTTACTGCAATGCACTGTACAGATGCTGCATCTGACCTATATTTCACGCTTTATTGACCAGATATGGTAAAATTATGCGCTATGACAAAAGCTCACTTGAGCTTCGCTCAGGTGAGCTAAAACGTGAAAGACGGTATGACTGGATTCTAAAGCTTTAAAAAACCAAATCGAAATGTAGGTCAAGGTTGCACGGCCAAATTCTTGCTCCGACCGCAGAGAACAATACCATGCAAATGTACATGCTAAATATAATTGAAAAGCTATATGTCCCGAGCTGTTCAATAGGTGGACATACATGTACTAGTGGCACAAGAGTACGATGATAAGGTCACCAGGTCAAAAAAAATTTACTCAACGTTTATCAAAACATGGAAGTTTGCTTGGAAGAGAGAAAGGCAAGGGTATTGTAAGGTACATGTACATATTAGGATTTACCATGATAAAGAACGACAGTAACATAAATTTACCAAATCCCGTGCACAGAGGGCAAAGGATGTGCAAAAGATTTAGGTTAAATATAGGTTGTCGGAAATCAGCAATATATGAGCCAGAATTACATTGTAATCCGGTCACGGCGCAAAGAGAATACGATTCCGATTCCTTATAGGCCGTCTCCGTTCTGGCATTTCCATTTTTAGCTCACCTCGACGAAGTTGAGTGAGCTTAGGCTATACCCCCGCGCGTCCGCGTCCGTGTCCGCGTCCGGTTAGGAAGTTTGGGGTAGCTCAGTATTTGGCAAAGTACTGATGCTACAGTAACCAAACTTGCACAAGTGATTCATCTTTGGATGCTGAGGTGAACCCATGCAACGGATGCTGCATCTGACCTACATTTTCCGCTTGAGTGACTTGGTTAAGAAGTTTGGGGTAGCTCAGTATCTGACAAAGTACTGATGCTACAGTAACCAAACTTGCACAAGTGATTCATCTTTGGATGCTGAGGTGAACCCATGCATCGGATGCTGCATCTGACCTACATTTTCCGCTTGAGTGACTTGGTTAAGAAGTTTGGGGTAGCTCAGTATCTGACAAAGTACTGATGCTACATTAACCAAACTTGCACAAGTGATTCATCTTTGGATGCTGAGGTGAACCCATGCATCAGATGCAGCATCTGACGTACATTTTCCGCTTGAGTGACTTGGTTAAGAAGTTTGGGGTAGCTCAGTATCTGACCAAGTAGTAATGCTACAGTAACCAAACTTGCACAAGTGATTCATCTTTGGATGCCGAGATGGATCCATGCATCGGATGCAGCATCTGACCTACTTTTTCCACTTGAGTGATTTTGCTTTTAAAAGCCAATATTGAGCAAAGTATAAGTGCTACATGTACCAAACTTGCATATTGGATGTATCTTTGATCAAACTTTCATAAAATGACTTTGACCTACTTTTTCTGCTTGAGTGATTTTGCCTTTAAAAGCCAATATTGAGCAAAGTATAAGTGCTACATGTACCAAACTTGCATATTGGATGTATCTTTGATCAAACTTTCATGTAATGACCTTGACCTACTTTTTCCGCTTGAGTAATTTTGCCTTTAAAAGCCAATATTGAGCAAAGTATAAGTGCTTCATGTACCAAACTTGCATATTGGATGTATCTTTCATCAAACTTTCATAAAATGAAATTGACCTACTTTTTCCGCTTGAATGATTTTGCCTTTAAAAGCCAATATATATGTATTTAGAAATATGTTTGAATTGAATTTTGCTGCCACGAGGTGAGCTTCGTAATCTGTGATTACCTATGTTTTTTTCAGAAATGGATTTTCAAAGCGCGTTTCGGACATCAAACGAAAAGGGGAGGGGCTATTCTGTCGGTTTCTTCTTTTAGCTCACATTAGCGAAGCTCAAGTGAGCTATTCTCATGACGTTGCGTCCGTGCGTCCGTCCGACCGTCGTAAACTTTTCACATTTTCAACTTAAGAACCACTGAAGGGATTTTGATGAAACTTGGTAGGAATTAAGTACTCATGGTCCGCTACAAGTGTTGTTGTTTTTCGTCCAGATCCATCAAAAGGTGGCGCCACCAAAGGCAAAAGTAGGTCACAGGGGGTACCCTTCTTTGACAAATATCTACCTCAAACCGAAAGCATCTGAATGATCTAGAAGGATGTCTTAACAAGTGTTGTTGTTTTTGGTTCCAGTCCGAAGTCAAATTTTTGACGCGTTTTTGACGTCTCTTTGGACTTTGTCAGAAATGCTCATTTTTAAACTGTCTCTTTGAATAACTCTATAAATGTGCGGTATTGTGCCCTCATTTAGTGCATGTTTGTCATATTTCACTTAGTACATGTATTTGCTTTGATATACATTACATGCTATAATCTTCTTTGTGGGAATTTTTTTGAATTTTTAAAAATATGAATAGATATGCTAACTGTGCACATGGACCCAAGGGTTGTGGGTTCAAGTCCCGGCACCGGCACCCCAATTTTTTTTGTCTTCCTTTTTCATTTTTTTTTAATTTTGTAACCTTTTTATGCACCTTTAAAGTAGGTCCATACTCGCACTACGTCATACTTAACATAGTAGAAAAATCGGCAACGGTCAGTTGATAGATTTTCATGAAGTAGAAATTATAATGATTTTATAATATAATAAATAACAATGAACACTCTCTATCCACAAATTTTCGGCCACTCGGCCTTTATCAAGTGGAAAAGCACGAATACAAAAGAATTCTACGTAATATCCATATCTGCTGGTAAACAAAGCCCAGCGTAAAAAAAATATTCCCAGCGTAAAAAAAATATTCCCGTTTTACGCTGGGCTTTGTTTACCAGCAGATATGGATATTACGTAGAATTCTTTTGCATTCGTGCTTTTCCACTTGATAAAGGCCGAGTGGCCGAAAATTTGTGGATAGAGAGTGTTCATTGTTATTTATTACATTAAACTTCCCTACGGAGGACACTATTTCATTCTTTATAATGATTTTAATTAATGGAGACTGTAACATGTAAAATAACTTCAATTAAAGTGGAAAATTTTCCAAAAAGGCACAAATAAGCGGTCATGATACATAAGAGAAAGCTCGAAAAATTGACAGGAAATTTAGGTAGTTGGTACTTTTGATAATGTATGACACAGACAGTAATGTTCTAAAAGTATGTATAATTGGCATTAATTGAGAAAAAAATGTCATATCTATAAAATAAAATTATTTTTGAATCAATAAGAATGATGTACCTTGTAAAATATTGTAGTTTCTCATCTTTTTTTTATAATTTTATTAAAAATTTTAAGGGGGTAGGCTTCGTTAATCGCCTATAAAGCGGATAATAGATGGTGAATCCATTACACTTCATCATTTTTGTATCACAATATAACTTCTCATCAAAATGAAATCCATTTCAAAGAAATTGGTGTGAGGAATCACTCAGAATATTGAGTTTTGTGTGTACGTAGCTTTAATTTTCTCGGAATTTTCGTAATTAAGTTCTCATATGGGTATTCATATAGTGTAATTGTAATTAAAAATTTAATTTTTACGAAATCATAATTAGATTTATTCTTATTCTTTCCTTTTCTGACATTTTCACAAAATTAAGACTTGAAATTAAGTAGATTATGTGGGATATCAAAATCAACATGTATATTTCAAAATAATCTACAGAAAGCATTGGGGTGGGCATACTCTGAGCTATATAACGACTAATCAAGATGATAAAATTGCATAGATTTTGCATTTTCAAGTAGCTGGAATGTTTTTTATGTAAAATAAGACTATGAATTCAAAAATTGTAGTGAGGAATCTGCGAGTATGGAACTACCTTAAATCATCTGAATACCTTTAGTTTCATTTTTGACCAAAAAATTGTTTTCTTTCATTTTTCATTTTTTTTTTTTTCAGTTTTGCACATTCTATCACTGTATATTTGACATATTTAAGTCTCTTATTACTGTGATATATGTTTCATGCCTAAATTTTATGTTTTTGAATTTTAAAAAATGGTTTATGTGTATATAGTCCCAGAGTTGTTGGTTGAAATTCTGGCACTGACACTATCATAATGCAATATTAGTAGGGTAAGAGAGTGCATGGGTATCAAAAAGGCGTTGTGTCCCCTGGGGCTCTTGTTATCTAGAGGAATAGCTATTCTGAATTTAATCCGATGAAATGTACAACAGTTACGAATAAACGATCTACACAATGTCAATGTATATTTCGCAGCAGCGAATTTACAATTGGGCTATTTATTATCGCCGGGTAGAATCCCTGTCTACTTCCGACAATGGTATGGGAGGTCATCTCGAATAAGAACAATCCTAAATTCAACCACTGCAATACAGACTGCAGTTTGACCTACTGTGTACATAGTCTAATGCCACATGCAAATGTCAACTTTGATGGTTATACTCTAGCCTTAGATGATTATGTGCCAGGCTTTTTTTTTTTTTCATGTATACATGTATACATACTATGTTTTAAAGACGATCACATTAAGAGCTCGTGATTTCGTTTAAATTTTGCCTGGGCTTTTAATATAGCGTTGTCATGTAATAAATCTAGTTTATTACAAATCCGGTCGTTATTACAAATCCGGCTGCGACATAGCGTTTTAGGAAGCAATCATTATTTTAGTAAAGGACGGAACGCTTATACATACATGAAATAAGAGGCGTCTCCGGCGAATTGATGCTTTGCATCAATAATTGTCTTCTATTAAATTGATATGAACTATCTTCAAAAATTAATTTTTCTTTTTCAGTTTTAACAAGAAAGGAGATTGAAACATAAATCTTATCAAATTCATTTAAAAAATTCTTCTTTTTTTTTTGTATTTTTTTTTTTTTTTTTTTTTTTTTTGGTCGCTATTTGACGTTTTTCGACATTAATACCCCTACCTCTTTTAGCCGTAATTATATATAAAATCTAACTAATAATCTTTTGAAATAAAATACCTATAAGGAATCTTCTTAAACATTATTCTTTTTTATCCAAACCAACTTTTTCCTTCAAAGGAAGGTCATCACATGAGAAATAATCGAATAATTTCAGGGCTAAATCGAACCCTTATTCTAACAGCTTCTTAGGTCATGATATTCAAACAATCAAATAAATAATTTTCTATTAAATTCATAGAGAACAAACGATCAAACTGATACATGCAGTTATATTGTACCAGTTCAATAATTTTGTCTAAAATAAATGAGTTTTAGGGTAAAGATTCCTGAATCGGACCCGTGGATTTTAATGTACAGGAAACAAAATGGTTGAAAAGTTCAAATGACCGTCATCATCTGTGGGTGTAACATTTGGTTTCTGACCACACCTGCCAGGTCAAGCCTGACCATAGCTTGACCATTGGTGACCAAAACACGTAAACAGAAGGTTCACCTGAGAATAACCCTGTCCGTCCATGAATGAATCGTCCTTCCATTCATAAAATTTGAACAAATAATCCGCATAACTTCACAAACCACGTTACTGACCACCGAATTAGAAACATTGGCATATGGCCGAACTATTTGAATCCTTTTCATCGTCACAATTGTCATTAAAGGATTTTATTCTTTTGTTAATACAAAATTTGACCTTTAAGTATCCCAAATGTTTTGTTTCGCTGGACTTTTGAATTTCACAGGTAGGGAGGACATTGCATAACTGTTTCCTCTTGCCTCGTGATTCACCTCTCGTTACCTAGTTTGAGGAAAGTCCTTTTACTACAAGGCCCTGAAATGTCAAGGTCCTTACACTTAAATTTGGAAAATTGCATACATTATATTTCAGATGGCAATATTTTACAAGAATCATCGACTGATCATTATACATTTTTGCGATGTAATATTTCAACATACATACATTGAACATGTATATATATTGTCATTTATGAATTCTTGTAAAAATTGAAAAAAATCAAAGGAATTGTGGTTTCCCGCTTTTGGGTGTTTGTCTTTATAGAAATGCTTACAGAACCCCCACCCCCCCCCACCCCCACCCATTCTTAAGTGTTCGTAATATTTCTCATGTACCATCAAAATTCTAAATATCAAAGATTAAACTCCAAGAAAAGGTCAAAAGGTCAAATTTTTTTGTTTTGTTTTGTTTCCAAGGGATAGGGCTTATGAAAAAGAGAGCACATGTGAAATATGAAATTACCACCCAGAAGTTAGTCGAGGTTGAAGTTCTTAAATGTGGGTCAACCCACAAGGACGAGGTCATAAGGTCAGAATATTGTTACCTACAGAAAGGTCTTGTCACAAGAAATATACACATGCGTAATATGAAAGCCCTATCACTTACCATTGAAAAGTTATGGTCAAGGTTAAAGTTTTCGAAAAGTAGGTCAAACTCCAAGGTCAAGATCACAAAGTCAAAAATTGTAGTATCCATGGAAAGGTCTTGTCACAAGGAATACACATGCATGTATAATATGAAAGCCCTATCACTTTCCATTCAAAACTTATGGTCAAGGTTAAAGTTTCTGAAAAGTAGGTCAAACTCCAAGGTCAATGTCATAGGGTGAAAAATCGTGGTATCCATGGAAAGGTCTTGTCACGAGGAAAACCCGTGAAATATCAAAGCCCTATCATTTACCATTCAAAAGTTGCGGACAAGGTTAAAGATTTTGTGACTGACGGACAGACGGACAGATGAAACGGTTTTAATGTCCCCGCGCTTTCGCGAAAGTTGGGGACAAAAAGAGAAGGAAGTACTCGTACGTCATTGTGAATTTTGTAAGATACCCAATAGTCACAGTTCATTTTTTCATTATTTGAAATTTGATGGAACTAAATTAAGTAACGCCTTCTAAAAAATCGTTCCCAAACAAATTTCAGAATAAATGATTTTAGAATAACAGAATAACTGTTAGTTCCAACATATGAAAAAGACTTTATGCAAGTCTTCATAAACAAAATGACTTGCTTGGGCCCCTGCGTTTTGCGGTCTTGTTTGTGTGTGGTCACCTGACAGTGAGGAGGTTGTTTTACACCACAATTGTACGTTCTTCGAGACCTCTGGGAAATTGGAAAAGTGGGAGGGTTGTGCGCACGTAATCCAGGATAACAACACCTTCTGCTATTTCCGTAGCAGATGGCCGTCCTAAGTCGGCACCGGTTGCCCATTGGTCTCGTTGGTTTATGTGTAGTCCTTTGTGTTTGATGTTTCTGTGTTGTGCGTTGACGTTCCTTGTCCCTTATGCGTCTCTTTCTGTGCTTGTCTGCTTTGTGTTTTTGCATTGAGTGTTTTGAGGTTTTGCTGTGGGTGCTACAACCTGGTGTTGTTGGAGATCCCCTCCTTTGTTTGAAAGGTTTAATGGAAGTACCTCTAGGTATCTCGATGATATTTTTAAAACTATTGATTATACACAACTCGACTGTTACAAAAATTAAATTTACGAGGGCTGATTGATATGTTGTGCCAAGGTTTTCTAGATTGCAGAAGGTATTCTGCTGATAGATTATTTCCAAAAAGGACAAACAATCAATGGCACATACTTTGTTTAAGTTCTGACTCAGTTACGGGAAAATATCAAATTTAAGCCCCGCGGTGTTCCATCAGGACGATGCTTCTGTTCACAAGTCTGTCGCTGCCATGGCTGCCATTCATGATAGTGGCTTTAATTTGATTGAGCATCGGCCTTATTCACTAAATCTTGTTCCGTCAGACTTTCATCTAAATTCCCAAAACTGAAAGCAGCTATTTCTGGCACCCACTTGCAGTCCTATGATGACGCAATACATTGTACTTGCAGTGTATGGCTTTCTGACCAGTCAAGATAGGGAGTTCTTTGAAAGTGGTATTGAGGCCCTTAAATACCAGTGGCAAAAGTGTATAAATACTGAAGGGGATTATGTAGAAAAATAATGCAAAATGTGTGATAAAATTCAAATCAACACACCTTTAACTAGTAAGCTTTCCGCGGGGCTTAAAAATCAAATCCTTAAATACAAGGCTCACAACATATCAATCAGCCCTCGTACGTACAGGATTATCTTGTAATATAGTTAACATTGATGACTCGAAAACACTGTCTTTGAACCTCCATATCAAAATTGTGAAAGGAAATTCAAATTAAATCAAGTGTTACATTGGCTTCAACATATAGTGAAATTTCGTGATGTGATGTCCCTAGACTGCCGTAGTGCGAAATTTATCAACAGATAGGACTACAATGCACTGATATTTCGGACTTTCGTTGTAAATATAAACAAATTACTTAAACCTTTTAGACAAAGGCTTTCGTTATAATTATCTTATGAAAGGTTTTTGGAAGCTTTACAGAAATAACAGGAAACTACTTTTGACAAGTCCCAGGCTCTGAGTATATATCATTGGGCATTTCATTGTCTTTAATTGAATGATCAGTCATATACTGAACTTTACTCGAAACTAATACTGAGGATACCGGACCAATCTAAAGACTTTTTGAGTGATTGTTATGATCTCGCTTCAGCAAGCAGAGCACAGACTTTTTCCCGTTTGCCCACTTCTTTCGATATCCATTTGCATAGTTTTGTTGTTGTATATTATTTGTTTGTTGTATTGTTCATGAGTTGATAGTCACAAGTCGTAAGTGCTCACTATTAGTCTTGCAAAAATCACTATTATCTATCTCGTCCATAGTCCGAAAAACCTTACCTAAACCCAGCCTTTGATGGTTATAGTTATTTGGACTGGGGGGGGGGGGGGGCTGTGTTTAAGAGTCGCACGTTCGCCGGCCCCTTCTACCTCAACCTAAATACATGTTCGCGACTATTGACACATTACAATCGCCAGATGAATCTTCGCTGCTGAAAAGTCTACATTCGTACATTGGATACGTTAAGGCCTTATCATGTCAAGAAAATGCTGTATTCTTCCCGATTATGTTTACATGAGGAATATACATTGACTTAGTTTAATCATAGCCTTCTCATTTAGGATGACGATACAAAGGAGACATTATTTTAATAAGAAAACATTTCGGGGGACTTCCGTCATACTGTATTTTCATTTCTGAACTTATCAGATACTCTGAAGTCTTTATTTTACTGGATAGTTAAAATTGACAAATACATCAAGGATTTCATTTCACTTATTTTTTATGGTTTCTATGAAAATTAATCTGCTCTTTTTTTTTCGAAATTCTTGAAATCCCAATTTATGCAAAGGGCTACTTCATTTCCTCCACTCTGTCTATGATGAACTTTGATAATCATTAAAAAATCAATCAAAGATATTATGAAGGTTAATCGAAAACGTAAGAGAACACGATGGTTCCACGTCTTTACTCAGGATACTCAGAGGATCACTTTGTATTGTTATGTTGTAATTTACAATCTTGTACCCCCCCCCCTCTCTTGTAGTCTTCTGTAGCCATATAGTATCACTTGCAGATCCTTTATGCAGTGTATGGCATAGAAGGCTGTATCGGAACTTGGTGTCTTTGAAAAGCTCTCATTCTTGTATAATACGATATCTGTCTATGTTTCCTAAACACACAAAAATAAATTGAAAATTCGATTGTATTATATTTCTAAAGAATAGGCTATTGCAATATTCATACATTAATTAATTGTCGAAAAGGCATTCTACTGTTTGCATCCCACAGGCAGAAGTAATCTATGAATATTTGACCTTAAGTAGCGTACTTTTCTGAACTTGATCATGAAATCATTGATTCCAAGATAAGAAGCAAGTTCATGTTATCGCAACCAAAGGTCAACAATAATTAGAAATGGTCAATGAGCACGTCCTCAGATGGCGGTCAGTGAGGTCATGAAACAAAATCTTCAAATTCCGGACAGTGGTCAAGAGAAAAGAGGCTCATTAAGGGAAATCAAGATTTGGGAACGCAGTATTAACCACTACATTTCCATTCTCTTTTTGACGGATTTTAAAGTTGTACTTTCTACGAAGATATATATATATATATATATATATAATGAGTTTGAGCAAGATTGTTATAAAAAATTGACATGATAGTTTTTTCCGGAACTGCCAGAAAGATGATTCTTTCAAATTTAGTGTTTGTTGAGATCAATTATTAGTTGGCAAAGATTATGTTTGTAAAATTGCATCGTTTTGTATTGCCACATATTGAACATAGTGAGAATTTTTGATTTTGCAAAATGTATGTCGAGTCTTCATCACATGACTTATTATTTATCTATTTAATATTAAACTAGTACTTGGTTTCATCATTATGAAGTTAAAATCTGATATTTACATTGTATTCTTCCTCATTTTTGTGAGCGGGGGAGGGAGTGGCCAAGCCCGGCAGAGTGATGTGGTTGAAAGATATACAGTTGATAGGTATGCCTTGACCCCATGTAGTCCCTTTATATCCGCATATGCAGAATAGCTTGATTAATTATTGTAAATTCAGATCATATCCGTACATTTTCTAAATTTTATTAAGAAGTTGGATGAAATGGACATTTGCTCGCATTGAAACATATTGAGGTATACTCTTCATTATGCACGTTTACTCGTATTTTAATGACCGTAAACTTGAACTAATAGCTTAAACTTATATTCGAAAATAGATTTAATCTATAACCAAATCTCAGGTATAATAAATGACCTTAAATTGCCCTCAACATTTTGTGGTCATTTAACAACACAAATATACTGAAGGAATGCTGTTATGACATATTACATAATATAAAGTACCCAACAAAAGAAATAGATTCCTCACGCTTTGTTGTGAGAGAGATTTGTTTGAAATGAGTTATCCCCCTGTGACCCCCTTGTCCCATCATTAATGGGAAAGGGGGAGTTGTTGATCGAAGGGTTCGGCAATCAGAAAAACTCCCTGTTACGTAGAATCGGCACTGGTCACCCGGTCACAACTGACCGCTCTATATAAACCCATGACCACGTCACCACAGCATAATTATTTGACTCGATTAGTCTTCGCAGGTACTCGTAGAATCTCTCAGACATGGACTCCTTAAAGTTCCAAAATACAGAGATTGTGCTTAATTTGAGTGTTTTTCATACTGATTTTTCTTCAAATGACACTTCTATTATTACCAGGTGCAATCATTCAGAAAATCATGCAGTTCCAAACTCTTTTAATCTACAGTAAGTATTTGAAAAATAATATCGTTGATCGAAAAGGGGGAAATCTAATATCATGATTACTGGCTATCACGGGAAAGGCAGTTTTGAAATTCATTTTATTTATAATTTTCATAATTTTTCATATATCATACTATTCAATTTGAAAAGTACTTCTCAATTCACATCATTTTTTTTTTCAAATTTGAACATAATAATTTTTTTTTCGTAATTATCCATTTGATTAAAAATATAAATACATGTACCTTTGAATCATTTGTAACATATTTTCAATCAATTTATATGTACATGTACTATGCATTCATATGTTAACATAGAATATAACAAGACATACTTCTCGATTTGTATTTACGGAATTGTATCTCCTTTTTGGACAAGCAAGATACACAAAATCATAGCTCCACGTGTAATGGTAAATTGTTATTCATAGAGGTAACATATTGAATTTTGAAAGAGAAAATTGAATGTTGAACATTGCTCGTTTTTTACAGAATTTTGCATTTCCTGTGGGTATTACGTTTGGTACTGCACCTGATGTTTGTCGTGATGATGACGTATGTTACGGTCAGTCTCAGCAGCAAATTATGGTACCTTTATGTATGTTACTTCCGGGACTACACATCCACGTGTCCCCTCCCCCCGGGGAACCTTGGATTACCACTGATAGGGGAAACTCTTCCTTTTCTATTGAGAGTAAGTACATTGTCTATCAGAAGAATAGGAAATTTACAATAAATTGAATTAAAGAAATATAAAACGGGGAAAAAATAAAATCACAAATTACGAAAATTTGACAGCTAACAGTATTTCTGACATAATTTGTAGTAAAATCTGTTTTCCGATAACATGTTTTTCATCCGGGTACGTACACAGACTTTGTGACGTCATAGATCACGACATAATGCCCGCTGGGCGCATGTTCTCCATCTATACTTTTTATAATTTGCACCCCTTATATTTTCATTCCATTGTAAGAATACTACAAATTTACTATTATAACACTGTACAAGTCAATGACCCCTACTTGTAGCTGAATGGTTACATACCTTGATAAACAAGCGTATGTCGTAGTATTTGGCATGATTTCATCCTTTTATCACAAAATTATTTGATCTATTATGTAGGAGGTACTAAATAAATACCCTTCTCTGCTATATTACCCTATAGGGTCAATTTAAAAATTGCTTTGTTGACTGGTTACTCAATTCTTTATCAGTACTTTTGTGTATTACATACTCGTATACAGGTCAACGACACTGCTTTTCCCTCTCTTTTGATATTAGACACGTTTTCCTAAACCTATTAAAAAGAAAAAAAAAAAATTAAGGAGAAAAAAACTGAATCCATATCAATAAAAACACAAACATTCAAATAGACAAAATTTCGGCCCCTTGGCCTTTATCCAGTGTAAAAAAGAACAATGTATAATTATGACAATAAGTAAAATTCATCCTTCTCTAGCATATAGCGTTCTTTTTATTTATTTATCTATTTATTTATTCATTTATTTATTTATTTATATTCTTTTTTTTTTTCTTGTTTAAACACCACAGACATGTATACAATACATAGACAAGGACATTTTTGTATATATAAACACAGAACATTGAAGAGTACATGTACATGTATATGCCGGCCGACCCGCGGTCCTAGCAAGGCTCGAACCAGCAATCTTACGATTACAAGTCCGACGCCCTATCAGCTAGACCATGGCGCCGACAATTAATTTATTTCTTTATTCATTAATCTACATGTATTTTTATGCTTTTTATCGTTTCCTTATTGAATAAATATGCATTTTTCTTTTCCTTGTTTTATTTATTTGATTTTGCATTTATCTGTACCATAGAATCGAAATAATTGATTATTCATCAGTTCGAAATGGTTGTGATATTTATGATTTATCTAATTTTGGAATTGAAGAAAATCATATTTTAAAAAAAATCATTATTTTAGGGAAGGGGATTCTTTGATGACAGAAGAATCGAGAGCGGAAACGTCTTTAAGACCCACCTGCTTGGTAAACCTACCATCAGAGTCATAGGTGCCAGTAACGCCAGAAAAATCATCATGTCCGAAAACACACTGGTGGAGTCACAATGGCCGAAAAGTATCCAGCTTCTTCTTGGAGACGGCAGTCTCACTTCATCCGGAGGAAAAGTACACGCTATTCGCAAAAAGGCTATCATGAGAGCATTCACAAACGAGGCTCTGACCGGGTACTCGCTGATCATCCAAGAGACCGTACAAAAACATATCAGGCAATGGTGCTTAGATGGCTTTATATACGGTTACAAGGAGTTCCGAAGTCTGGCTTTTGAACTTTCTTGTAGGGTGCTTCTTGGATTTGAAATGGACAAATCAGAAAAAGAGTACCTGCTATCAAGCTTCGAGACGTTCATGTCAAACCTGTTCAGTTTGCCAGTCTGTATCCCTGGACTTGGTTTGTTCCGAGTAAGTATATTAGAACGTTCAATTATCTTATCATTACTCATATCGTTTTCTGTTCTATTTTGTATCTTCGCTTTTTTTTTTCTATTGACATCTTATTCAACCGTTCATTTACAGGGAATGAAAGCAAGGAAAACGATGTTGAAGAAGTTGGAAGAGAACATACACAGGAAGTTGGCAGAAGGCCCAGTCTTGGGTTTCACGGACGCTCTCAGCCTTATAATGGGAGTAGAAGGGAGGGAGAAACTAGATGTGGAGGAAGCTAAGGATGTCAGCCTTGAACTTCTATTTGCCGGTCATGAAACCACCTCAAGCGCCGCAAGCACTCTGATACTACAACTGTCCAGGAACCCTCACGTGCTGGCTAAGATACGTCATGAGCTGGAGGAGAACGGTCTGGGATCAGCAAGTACCGACCTCAGCATAGCAAAGATTAACAAATTAAAGTATGTCCATCACGTGGTCAAAGAGACATTAAGGTTGTCTCCACCCATAGGAGGAGGTTACAGGAGAGCGCTCAAGACATTTGAAGTAGAGGTTCGTAATGTCTCGTACATGTAAAATATTACATTGATTTTATACAAATTTTCTCAACTTTTCAGAACATATGATTTTATCCTGGTTGTGTATGCCCTTGGTTAGATGATTTTTCGATTAAATATTTTTGTACACCTTAACAGGGATATAGTTTTGTCCATATTTGTCATCCTAAAAGTTTTTTATTGGAATGTTAGAAATTACTTTGAATAAAAGAAAATAAACATAGAACATTGTTCAATTCGTGTATATAGTCATGTTGTTTACTATCATATAGACAGATAGAGAGTAGAGGTCTCTTGAACAAAATATTCATAGCATTTATATATAGGCATGCATAACTCTATATTTCCCCCTTTCTTCTCAGGGCTACCAAATTCCTAAGGACTGGAGCATCATATATAGTATACGAGATTCTCACGAGACCTGTGACGTCATTGATGAGCCATTGCAATTTAGGCCAGAACGATGGGATGAACCAGATATGCCGAATGTTTTCCATTATTTCCCGTTCGGTGGTGGAAAGAAAGGATGTGTTGGGAAGGAATTCGCTATGCTAATGTTGAAGATTTTCGCCATAGAAATGTCCAGATCTTGTACGTGGAATGTAAGAAACAAGAAACCAAAAATGAATTACATGCCCGTCCCTCACCCAACGGACGATCTCCCTATGGACATAAACATGGTTCTCTCCTAGGTCATCATCATTGACATCTAACTTATTCGATGACGAAGATTTTTAAAAATATCAAGAGGCAGCTTGTAAATTGTCTACCGATGTTACTTTATCTTGTTTTATGATGATGTTATGCCCTTGTCCTGTACGAGAGTCTTGTTTCTGACGTATATCTGAACGTTTACTCTTTTTCCTAGTTACCTAAGGACATGAATAACATGTATCAATGCAGATTTAAAGGAATAGGGACTCTGTGATTTAAGCAACGATGGATCATCGTCGACAGATAATTTTTGCATAAGTATATTTGAATTTTGTTAAATCCGCCCAATTCTTTCTCATATCGATGGCTTGATAGACAATTAAAAGGAAAGCTAAGAGACAATTAATCTTATAAACATTCAAAACTGAAACTAAGAATTCCAATACATGTACCCGATTAATTATATGTACTTCAATGATTACGTTTGCAGAGTCCATATGTTATTGCCAAGGGATAATATGTTTTACAATTAATATCTTGTTTTATTGATAAATTGTGCATTTTTGGAAAGTGTATATATATGTATTGTACAGTTCCCAAAGAACAACTTGTTTATTTATGTATATATGCTTTATTTACTCATACAACTTGACTCCGGTTAACCACTCAGGATATTATTACCTCAGGTTTATTTTCACCTTTGACATACTCATAGTATCCAAGTTTTGTTGGATTTTTGTTTTGCAATTTATTTGTTCACCTTAACGAGACACATAAATGTGCTATGATCATGACAATATATTTATTAATAAAACATTACATACAATTTTGAAATAAATCGTTTATTTGTGTGTTTATGTTTGCATAACCAGATTAGATGGAGAAACAATATTAATTGCCAAAGCAAGATAAGTTGGTCTAGTATAAAAATTCTACTTAATCTATAAATCATTACATTAAAGTTGCATGTCGAGTTTCATCCAAGAATCCGTAAAACTTTTCTTAAAGTGTAGTAGCTTTTGTGGAAGTATGTAGTCAATGTTTATGACAGGTATTGCAGCTCAATATCTTTTAGGAGGGCGAATAATAAGCGTGAAAATACGTTATAGCCGTACCTCTTTACAATGAGCCATGAGGTTTAAGCTTAATAGTTCCTGTTATGAGGACGAAGAAATCGCTGTAGATATGCTACTCTTCACGAGAAAGTAGGAGGTGACAACATTAAATTAGTTGAGAAATGAAAATAAAATTACAGTTCATCAGATATTCTTCCAAATGAAACTTGCAGCAGGTTTTAGGTCAGTTTCTGCTATGACTATGGAACGGAGAAAAGGCAGTAAAATTTACATTTGATATACAATTCTTCATGATGAATCTTGTAGCTGGTCTCAACTCAGTTTCTGTTGAAAGAACGGAATATTACAGTAAGAAACATGATTGATATGGAATTCTTCGAATTGAATCTTGCAATAGATTTCAAATCAATTTCTTGTTACGAGGAGGGGTAAATGGCAATATAAACAGAAGAAGTACCCACCGGTTATTCAGTCTCAAAGTCTCCCTGACTGAGAAGCTTATCTGAAAGACCCCTAGCTCTCAGAACTTTGGTACTTGCTTTGGCATAACGTATCAATTGAGATATAAACAAGCCATAAGCAGGCGATGAAGGGATGTTGCTACCCAGAAAAGGAAAGTTTGTGATGCTGAAATTGAAGTCGTCACATATGTCGTAGAGTAAGTTGTTCATGTGACCATAAGTGTCGTAGGACAACATTATGTCCGAATAAGATGCTGAATTATTTGTCTCTGTAGCTTCTTTGACTTCAAGCTCCGACGGATTGATTCTGCTAAGCTTATCCGCGAATTTTGGATTATTGATGGACAGCAAATCGTCTATATATTTGTCATTTGCTAACTTTCAATTCAGAAAAATTAAAAGTGAGCACATAAGTAGTCATGTGCTCTATATTTTTCAGAATTGAAAGTTAGCAAATGACATATCTGTAAGTGAAGTTAAAGTCAGACGCTAAGTATTTATTCCCTCAGAGACCAAAGACTGAATGAATTTAACTTCAAACGAGTAAAGAAAAATGTCGGTAAGGAGTGGGGCACAATTGGTTCCATTTGGATTCCGACAATTTGCTGGAATACCTTTCTTATCCTCCAAACACCACAAAAATGTTGTCGATAGACCAAAGACTGAACGAATTTAACTTCAAACGAGTAAAGAAAAATGTCGGTAAGGAGTGGGGCACAATTGGTTCCCATTCGGATTCCGACAATTTGGTGGAATACCTTTCTAACCCTCCAAACACCACACAAATGTTGTCGATCAGGAAGTTTAACATCTAAATAATATCTGTTTCAGTGTAATTATTTTTAGATTTTGACTTTTCTTTTACAAAGTAGGTCTTGTCACAGTTAACAACAATAAATTTATATTTGCGATTGCCGTTCTTGCTTACAAACGCATTACTGAAAATTTTTGCGAGTCTTTCTTTGAATTTAGAATGTGGGATTGTTGTGTTAAGTGTCGAAAAATCAAAGGCTTAGATCGGATAGACTCCATTGAAATGAGTTGATTTCAGATGTTCTTAAACTTCCTTCGAATTCTTTAAAATTCATATCTGGTTAATGCCGCTTCGAGAATATACCGTCGAACAATATATTGATTTCAGTTAAAACTTTGGTGAGCAAGATCGATTCAGATTTGGTTGAACATTTTGAGGAACCAGTGATGAAACGTTGTTTGTATGAACTTTTATGCATTTTAGGTGTACAATATACATGTATATTGATGTACATATCAGGTAAAGATGTCTTGTTTGGTGATATTGACAGCAATTCAATCACAATCCAGAATGTCACTAATCATTCAGAAAAGAGAATCTCGTATGTTTTATAAGATCTCCGTAGCGACAGAAGAACTTCCCAAATGATGATTTTAGTCATTGTGTAATATAACCCTGAACCTTACTAGCAAGCCCTAACGATGAAATCGTCATATTTGGAACATGCTATATAGCGTACAAAATTAGCTGAGAAACAAAAACGCCATAATCAGAAGAAGACGAAATATAAAACAACTCTTCATATGAAACCTTGCAGCAAAGTTCAGCTCCTTTTTTTATTTTAGGACGGAGAAATAACATTTAGAATTAAAATTTTATTTTAACTTGATCTATAATTATTCATAATGACTATTGCAGATGGATTTTCTGTTGATGTCAATGAAAATCTTACAGAGAACAGAGAAATTGCAACTGATGAAGCATTATTGCGATGAATAAAAAAATTTACAATTTTCTGTTAGTTTACAGCAGGTGTAAACTCGGTATCTGTTAATAACAAGTTGTGTTTGATCTTTTGCGAAGAACCATGTTGCAGGTTTGTCTTATGAAGTCGGAGAAAAAGTTCACTTTTGATCAGTTATTCTCCACAACGAACTTTATCAATATTTCTATTTTAGGGAGAGGGCGTTTGTAATGTTGTTAAAACTTTTGCCCGATCCCATTTCGTTTTCGGAAATAAAATATGTTTAAACCAAACGAACTTTAAGCAGGTTTCAGTGATATGTCAAACAAGTCACCTTTTATCTTAAACTCTTTTTAAAGAAGCTCCCATACAAAAGGATGGATTCAGTTCAATATCTTTATCTACAGCAACGAAAAGTACATTTTTTATTTATTTCTTTTTATTTGTCTGACGATTAGGGTTTTTTATTACTTTGTTTTGGCATCATGATTTTGTTTTCTTGGTTTTTGTTATTTTCTGTAGTTGTGTATCACTTTCATCATTTTTCTCAGTGGAAAACGAGTACGTAGGTCAAACGTTTCTCGGGTATGTTTTCGATATCTACTTTGTTTGTTTTTTCTTTCCTGTAGTTTTTTTTTTTTTTTTTTTTTTTTTTTTTTTTTTTTTTTGTTTGTTGTTTATTTGTTTAATTTAAATTTGTTTCGTTTTGCTTTGTTTGTTTTTGTTTTTGGGGGGTTTTTTGTGTTAAAGTTGTTTTCATTTTTGTTAGTAACTAACGAGTAAGCGGTTTTTCAGGTATGATTTCGTTTCTTTTATTTTTAATATTTTCTTTTATATATTATTCATTTATTTGATTTTTAATTGCTGCTTCATTGGTTTTTTTTCTTGCCATTTTGTTAAATGGTTGTTTTGTATTTTGTTTTTGTATTTGTTATGTTCGTCCTGCTTACTATTGTTTGTACATTGCGAGTACTTGGGTCAAACGTACGTTTCTCAGGTATGTTAAAAGTTCAAACATAGGTAAAATACTTAAACATAGGTAAACTCTTGTTTATATAAAGAGAAGGTCTTAGTACAAAGAAAGAATGTGTGACCGGGTCCTGAAAATATTGGGTAATAACTGAGTTAATCAGTCGAGAAGGCCACCGTGTCAGTACAAAGATTTTAAATGAGAGGTTATCCAAGCGGTCATGACCTCGGTCAAATGTGTATCAAATAAAATGTGACCTCTATCTTGTCTTGGGAGCATCATTGAGATGAATAAAGATAACTGGATACCGATTGACTGATGACCACAAAAATTTCCATTACTCTGTGTTCATGAGTGAAAAGTTTTTAGCACGAAGACGCGCACCTGTCAGGAAGTTGCGCGGGATTTTTTGCGCATCTTGTGTTTCTAGTTATAATTGTACTTTAGGAAATTGCCTTTAAAGCTCAATATCATTATCTTGATTTAGAATAACATTATACTTTACTGACTATTTATTTATTTATTTATTTATTTATTTATTTATTTATTTATTTATTTATTTATTTATTTATTTATTTATTTATTTATTTATTTATTTATTTATTTACTCATTCATTCATTTACTTATCTATTTAATCATTTATTTTGATATTAATCTTAGAAAATATTTATTTATTTATTTATAATGCGGAACTCTATACCTTCTTGAAGAAATTTTTCAACCAATTGTCATGCACCAGACACGTGTTTAATCACAATACCGAATTATTTTCGAATTAATATAATATGATACTATTGAAACATGCCAATTATAATTCTATTATTAGAAAATTAATTTCTAATATTAGAAAATTAATTTCTAATATTAGAAAATTAATTTCTAAAATTAGAAATTAATTTCTAATATTAGAAAATGAATTGCTAATATTAGAAAAATAATTTCTAATATTAGAAATTTAATTTCTAATATTAGAAAATTATTCCAAGGAATACATGTGTCGCCTGCGAAACATAGCGACACTTAGGAATCACTTTTATAGGGTGTGACAGACATCGAAGTGTGACAGACAGTCGGACAAATTGTCAAACGGACAACGGACAAAGTGATCCCTAAGTTTCGCTTCACAGGCGACACAAAAATCATAGGTTATTTCTAATATTTGAAATTCATTTTCTAATATTAGAAATTACCAACGATTTCCTAATATTAAAAATTCGAAATTCAGCTTTGAACAGGAATATTGGGATCTTAATTTCAAAATTCAGCTTTGAACAGGAATATTGGGATCTTAATTTCAAAATTCAGCTTTGAACAGGAATATTGGGATCTTAATTGATTTTCTTATATTAGAATATTATTTTCTAATATTAAAAATCATTTTCTAATATTAAAATTCATTTTCTAATATTTGAAATTCATTTTTCAATATTAGATATTATTTTTAAAAATATTAGAAATTCTTTTTCAAATATAAGAAATTAATTTTCTTATGTTAGAAAGCAGTTGGTATTTTGTTATATTAAAAATATCTAATATTAGAAATTCATTTTTTAATATTAGATATTATTTTTAAAAATATTAGAAATTCTTTTTCAAATATAAGAAATTCATTTTCTAATGTTAGAAAGCAGTTGGTATTTTGTTATATTAGAAATTTCTAATATTAGAAAACAATTTCTTTAATATATAATTGAATTTTTAATATTTGAAAATGCCTAATTTTGTTCACATTGGCTTTCACTAAAATATGAAAAATGACACAAAACAATATTTTCCCCTTTGATAGTATTACATGTACTTTGTTTTTCATAAAATTTTCTCGATCTCTGTTTATAAACTGAACAGAAATAAAAGCAAATTTTGTCATATTGCAAATTGTTATATTGCATAATATCAAGGTAATTTCTTCAATAGATCTGTAGATATTGAAAGTCATAATATAAAGAAGAGATAACATAAATGTGGGAAATTAGATGTATCTTTTCCTCATCGTTTATAAAAAATAAAAGAAACAAGAAACAAAGATAAAGACAAAGATACGAAAAACATAACCAAAATAAGTTCTTTAAAAAATTATTACCACTTGCAACGATGAAGATGCATGACACTTCATACATTTACAGCCATACAGAAAATTATTTTATTTCAAAATAAAATCAGAAGAGTAAAAAACGCTCAATATGTATTTGACAAGGCCATGACCATGTGTCCTTCTTTGCATACTTTATTTAGCTGAGCGGAGCGTGGAGTGGGGTGTAAAATGGAGGGTAAAGTGGAGCGTGAAATGGTGGTTGCAATGAAATTCTCTTGACCTGACATTTGTTTTACAGAAAGCGGTCAATTTCAGGAGCCATTGCTAGGTATCGGTAGTAAAAGCATATTTCCTTTAATTAACAAAATGTTCAAAGATGTGCTCTGGGGTATCCTGAAATGGAAAAATTCAGATTGTCACGATAGATGTTTACTACCAATGTGATGAATGGTTGTCTTGAGTCAGCAACGTTGACCTTTGTACGAAGTCAGGATCGGAAACAATATTCCTTTTCTTTACCATGACAAATATGGATAATGACCATATCCCTGTATACAGCACAAAATCGACAATTCAGAAAACCAGAAACCGAAGGCATACAAAATCAGGATAAAGTAGTAACCAAAGCAAACAAACAAAAACCTCCACCATATGAAAAGAAGCGAACTCCCGATATGGGAGTGAGACCAGGTGCCCAGGATGAGTAAGCATCTCCAGCTTGCATGCAACACCCGCCGCTTCAATTCGGTAGAACTGTCACATTCGGTTACTTCCATAACAAAATCCGTATATTAGGTACTTGCTCTGGCATAGCGTATCAACTGAGATATGAACACGCCATAAGCAGGCGATGAAGGGATGTTGCTATTCAGAAAAGGAAAGTTTGTAATGCTGAAATTGAAGTCGACACGTTTGTCATAGAGTGAGGTGTTCATGTGACCATCAGTGTCGTAGGACAACATTATGTCCAAATAGGATGCTGAATTATTTGTCTCTGTAGTTTCTTTGACTTCAAGCTCCGAAGGATGTAGATACTGCTCAGGTAATCCGCGAATTTTGGATTATTGATGGACAACACATCGTTTATGTATCTGTAAGTGAAGTTGAAGTCAGAAGCTTATTATCTTTTCCCTTCAGAGACCAAAGATTGAATGAATTCAGCTTCGTACGAGTAAAGGAAAATGTCGGCAAGGACTGGGGCACAATTGGTCCCATTTGGAATTCCGACAATTTGCTGGAAGACCTTTCCTCCAAACACCACAAAAATGTTGTCGATCAGAAAGTTTAACATCTGAATAATATCTGTTTCAGTGTACTTATTTTCAAAATCGGACTTTTCTTTTACAAAGTAGGTTTTGTCATAGTTAACAACAAAAAAATTGTATTTGCGATTACCGTTCTTTCTTGTAACCGCATTACTTATAATTTTTGCGAGTCTTTCTTTTAATTTAGAATGTGGAATTGTAGTGTAAAGTGTCGAAAAATCAAAGGCTTTGATCGAATGGACTCTACTAAAATGAGTGTATTTCAGCTGTTCCAAAAGTTCTTTCGAATTCTTTAAAATCCACATCTGGTTGATACCACTGCGAGAATATACTGTCGAACAATATTTTTGAAGCCCAGATTTGATTTCAGATAAAACTTTGGTGAGTAAGATCGATACAGATTTGGTAGAACATTTTGAGGAACCATAATATTATCTAATCTCACTAAAAAATTTTATTTTCTCAAAAGTAGTTGTCGATA
Organism: Pinctada imbricata; assembly: GCA_033119305.1. Lineage (NCBI taxonomy): Eukaryota > Metazoa > Mollusca > Bivalvia > Pterioida > Pteriidae > Pinctada > Pinctada imbricata. The sequence goes on along the minus strand of VSWD01000008.1, from coordinate 49,739,040 downwards.
AAATTTCAGAATGGCCATAAATGCACGCTTTAAAAGATATTGACCCTTGAAACCTGGATAAGCATATTAGAGTTATGCCGCTTTTATTAAGTTAGTTCAGAACTAATGGTAATGGTACATTAACAAGCGAACAGCTAGAATTGAAATGGAATAGCGAAGTAAGGGAAGGTTTCATTTCGATGGCGCCATCTACAATAAATTGGATCTCCTTTGTTGTTTGCTTGGTTATGTGGTTTCGTTATATTACAATCAACACAAAAAGGACCAGGGGCAATATTAGAAATACGTTAATGTTTGGTAAAAAAAAACAACAAAAAACAAAGCAAATAAGTACATGGATAAAATATTTGAACACAAAGAGGGAGCGGGTGTCAACCTCCCTAACGCAAGGCACGGTCCATTCGATATTCCTGGATGAGCTGGGATTAGAGTGGGACACGGGCCATAAAAAATCTTTTTAGTAGCGCATACGCATACCCAGGCGATATTTGCAACTATGGGGTGGGGGCTTGAGATTATTTCGCTCTGAATATCAATGAAAAAATGCCGAAGGTGTGATGGAAAAATCTAGCTCTTGTGAGATAATGGACATATACTCAGAGTTGAAGAATTATAACATGGATTATTTCCAAAAATGATTTGGTTTGTTTCCCTCAGCACAGTTTGATTTGATCTTTTCGGCTAAAGCCACTTTTTCTATAAACTTCATATCTTTTAATGCATGTTTCTATTTGAAAGAATTTAATGTAAGTACATTCATCTACATATATCTAAAATGACATAATAATGATTAATCAAAATTTTGGAAGTTTACATTGTATCATGTAGAGTACATTTTTATATATCTTTAACTATGAAAAAATTAAATAGTTTTTAGAATCTCATACCCCCATCCTACAAAAAAATTTGTTTACATTTATTGATTTGATCATACTCGTAAAATAGATGTAAATCAGTCATTAAATATGACATATAAAATGAAGAAGTATTATTGATAAAATAAAGACATTCTTGTACAACAAAATATTTAAATGCGACCACATAATAAAAAAAATTCTTGCTTCAACTTGTGAGAAAGGCTTCGGTCCTCGGCGAACAGCCCCCCCCCCCCCCCTTCAGTACAATTCTACTTCCTTCAATGACCACCAAACAAGCCACATATGGTCCATTTTTGTATTGAAAATCTTAATATGTCATTAGACATACAATGTAACATATCAAACAGAATTACGAGAAATTTACAACAATTAACTTTTCTTAGTAACTCAAGCATTTCCTTAAACTTCATTACTTAGTTGATTCCTAAAACTAAAACTTTGTGTGCCTATTTATTTTCAAATTAAAACATAAAACGTAAGTTTTATTTATATTTTATTTGTATTCATTTGTATTTATTTCACTTCTATTTATTTCTTCATTCACCTTTCTTTTTTTGTGACACTACGGTGAGAATTCTTAAACTAAATATAAAATATTCGGAGCAAAATATTTAAAAATATGCAATATAAATGTGTTATGTAAATTCATAAGTACATGTACATGTATATATATATATATATATATGCGTTTAAAGCTATCCAAAATAATATCTTTTAAAACCATTCGGCTAGAGAAAACGATAGACAAAAATAATAATTTTGTTCATATTTCGACGTTCAGTGTAAGAACTCCGATAGTACGTTTTTAAAAAAATTGTGATCATAATTTTAAAATGTGACACAGTATGATCTGTCCATCACATCCAATTTTATTTCTTTTTTTAGTTGAGAGGTTTATTCTTTGTAATTATTCTTGGAAACATGACCATTTGCTAGTGGCAGACAGAGAATCAGTTCACGGATACAGTCTCTTTTAGCCAACTTTTCAGCCTAGCATTCTTCAAGGTGACAAACTACAACTCGCACTACATCTGTAAAATACCGTGTATAATACTACAAACATACATGTATATAGTATGTATAGTATACTACAAACATACATGTATATAGTATCGTATGAAGAATTTTGAGTTGCAGCATGTCGCTCTGAAGAAGGTATTTATATATAATCAAGGGAGGGTCCAGGGAGATGGGGAAGGATCAGCATACCCTCTGGGAGTTGCAAAAAAAAAACCTTTTTTTTTCCAGTTTTACACATTTTTTTATCTTTCAAAGCCCCTGTGTCTTGACGTTCTGGAACCCCCTCCCCCTTGGAAAACATCCTATGTCTACACAATGTACAAAGTGCATATCGTCAACAAAATGGCGACACGTAAAAAATGCAGCCAAACAAGTTTAAAATAAATTCCCTAGACGGTATCCTCAATCCAGCTTTGTTTAGCTTTCTGATGGGATGTTCCTTTCAAATTAATGAATAATGTCCGTTTATCTTAAGTTTGAAAAAAAATGCTGTATTGCAGTCTGTTGATCATAACCTTGAAATGAAGACTGACCAGTCAGCAGTTCAAAGATGGGTCAAAGCGGTCAGTGCCCTAATCAATGACCATATTGATTTTGCTAAGAGTTAACTAGTTCATGCACATTTTATTTTATCAGTGTTCATATAAATATCTTTATGGAGGAACCCGGTCCCTCGTTTGCACCAGACCAAATATTCAGTTTTAAAATACAGGGATTTAGGTTATTGCCTTACCGACCTAGTTACGATGGCCAGACGGTATATTACACTTGACCAGTCACGTGATGTCTGTATAGGTATTACATTGTGTCGGATATTCAATGTACACATAGAAATCTGTAGGACATCCTGTTTGAGATAGACGAAATGACCGAAAATATGGCAAGGTTAAAACACGGTAAGAATTAATAAGAATTAAGATATTTTTATATACACTGTAATCTAGAACGTTATGTACTATATTTATCTTCATTCAAATCTCAGTAATGAGGTTTAAACTAATTGAATATGATTCAAAAGACATAATGTTATGGGCATTATACTTAAAATCAGGGCCGTATATAATGTATTTATAAAGCTATATACATATATAAAGCACAAAAGGGGTAAAAACAACCACGTCAACTGGATCCTTCCAATAAAGAGCGAATGCACGTCACTTAGAAGCTATTTACGTATAAAAATGTATAATGTACTTTCATTTTCTCAATTTTACGTTGACCTAAATATATTCGTCCTGAAATAAATATATTTTCGTGAAAATTATATGTTTTAAATTCCTTTTGAATATGAAAAGGACACTGGATGGGAAAAGGGTAATTTTCAGATGTTCACTTGATGACCTCTTGAAGTCCTCTTCTCATTTGTTGCTGTATCAGATCAATTGTATTCCTGGTATCAAGTAGACATATAAATGGTGCTATTTTCTTGATTTCAGTTTACATCTCGGTATTTTGGACATCCTTGTTTTTCTACGCCACCGATGTATGGACCTTGGCGATATCCGTTGTCATGGTAACACTTTTAACAACAATATTTTTGCTGCTGATCATGATGTTCCAGGATGCAGGAATGGCGATCAACGAAGCTGTTTTTCAAATCTTTTGGGCAATATTGAGCTTTTTCACCGGTTGTAATATCCAGTTTCCTAATATGGAAGAAGCCTCATTTAACAGTTGTGTTCCGGCGCCAGAACAAGACACTGTTCGCCATTTTAGTGTGATCCTTCTTTTGTCACGTGACAAAAATGGCGGCTTCTTCATATTTTGGGTTGCAGGTTTTTCTTTTTTATCATTTTACTTCAGTTTAAGTCGACAAATTCAAGAGGACAGATATCTTTTTGCACAGAATATCACTGCCTTTGAATATGAAGAAAAAATGTTAATTATTCTTCCCAAAGTTTTGTTTGGGATTTCCCTGTTATCGTCTTTTATGTTTACCCATTCTATGACGTATTCAGCATTGCTGGTTTTAAGTATGTACGTGAGGACAAATACTATGTTCATTTGTGTTCTTGACATTTTACGAAGACATCAGCTCAGCAAACTATACTGGTACGGACAGGAAATATTCTTGTTGCTCTGTATTCTTCTTAATACATGTACTTTACTTATAGCAGTTTGTGTATTTAACAGAGATGCATCGCTTGTGCCATTTATTTTCCTCACGACAGAGACAATGATATATAATTTCAATGTATATGCCAAATTAAGAGAATTACACATTCAGAAAAAAGTGTTATTGAAAAATACCAAAGTATGTACATCTTCTGACGTTAAAGAGGACTCAGAATGTGCCATATGTTTACTGCGATTAACAAGCGGAAGAATTACACCTTGTAGACATATATTCCACAGCAAGTGTTTAGAAATATCCCTCCAAAACTCAGAAAATTGTCCAATATGCAGAACTAATATTCAGGTATTAAGGTAATATAAGATTTCTATTAGTATACCGTACATTTGCTTGGTCATTCCCTTTACTAGTCCCCATGTAAGTTGTCCAGCCTTTTTATTTTACTGCCTTTGCAAATACATTAATCTGTATTTAAGGGTTCATACTTTCTTAGAAGAAAATTTAATGCTTTTTAAAGATTTCCAGTTATTCATATTAATTAATTAATGATTAAGTAAATATTTGATAAGTTTATCTCATTATGATCAACTACTGAGTAATCAATACTTATGGTTCAGGAATTCGTCCCTTGGATGTCGAAAATTTCACGAAACTTCAGTTTTCCAAGTTTTTGCACTGTTTTTGCTGATGTTGATTTTATTCCTGTCTGGCTAACATAATTGTTTTATGAGATTGAGAATTTTTGTTACTTGCAAAAGATACTTCATACTTGTTTACCTTGATAATGATCGAGTGGGTAAGATCTGAAAAATTCAGAAAATGATCTGATATTGGCTATCAAAATAAAATATATTGTTGTTCATTGATTATTTTCTTCCGCTTAATTGTTCTTTTTATTTTTACGTAATAATTTAATTTGATAATTAGTGATTGTAACGAGTAATTTATGAATGTAACCAAAAAAACTGATATTAGATATGAATCATACGGTATCAATTGTGCATTTATACTATGATTCCTTTATTTGACATTCCCCCCTACATTTGTATGATTATACTTCATTTTGAATAAACTACATAAAAGCAATACCATGAAATCTTGCAATAGTTTCTTTTACCATGTTTACACAACTTTCAAAAACTATTGGGAAAATACCGATTTCTAGATAAAAAAATTTCGAGGAAAATGAGTATTATGCGCCTTGAATATGATTACTCAGCTCATTTCAATGTGGACACAGGAAACTCACAAATGCCTATAGGTATGAATATGCCATTGATTTAAGGGCCGTTTTTGGCTTCTCAAAACTGGAGCTCGGATTGAATGAACGCGCGTTTGTGATTGGCTAATATTCACATGAGAGAAATTACAAAAGATAGACTTTCACCTCGTATATTAATTTCTAATTAATTGTTACATGAACAGAAATGATATGGGTTTTCTAATGAGGGGTACCTATCAAATTTTAATTTTTCACTTTTTTATTAATTCTAAATTTAGAGAATGAAAAGCAACGGTAACACCCATTTTTTATTAAGGTAGATAAATTATTGTTCTGTCTTATGATAAATGACTCATTTTTTAAATCGCCTATTTTCACAGAAGTATGGAAGCCCAACTGGGATAGCCCTTATAATGGAAGTCTATGGGAAATTTTCGGGATTTGAATTACCTTCTTCATATCTATACACTCTCTCTAATATCAATGGTCCTGTTTTTGAGATACTTCCTTTCAGGAATTTGCTGTCTACCACATACAAAATGCAAGAACAAGAATATTCTCCATCTTGAAAACAGTTTCAATTTCACATAGAATAAATGCACCACACATCAACTATAATTCTTGTTTTCACAGCGCAATGGTAGCGTAGTAATATACTACTGTTAGGAAAGATAACTCAAAAATTGCATTAAAGTTATAGAGTTGTCTTTCTTATATCAACAAACATAGTTTTTGTTGTTTATAGAGATATTATAAGCTTCTCATATGCATCCTGTGTTAAAAAAAGTAATCATCATTGCCTTACCATCATTGCCATCATCATCATCATTGCCATCATCATCATTGCCTTCATCATCATTGCCTTATCATGATCATTAATCATCATTGCCTTATCATCATTGCCATCATCAAAAAATTAAAGAGGGCGCTACTGAAATTATTTTTGGTGGCTCCGCTGAAAGTATCACTGATGAGAATTTAATATTCGAAACACGTGTCTGGTGCATGTAAATTGGTTTGGAATTTTCTTTAAGAAGGTAGAGAGTTGGAACCCTTCGACATTATTACGATAAAATCATGCAACATTGTAATATCTGCTGACAATAAATTTTGTGTAGATCTAGAAGTATCTCCCAGGACCTTCAGTACTTTGATTTGGTCAGTGCACGAGTAACGACCAAGTAAATTTGCCAACACGTCGAAGAACGTTGAGGTCGCTGACTGGTCGTTGTGTGGTCGCTGGAGGACGTTGACATGAAAAAAAATGAGCGTGCAACAAGCAAAGACGTTTGGATGGTTATGGGAAAATATAGTATTACTTATTCCTCCCGGGCACCTGTTCCCACCTCTAGCTTACTAGGGATCCGTCGATGCTCAATTTGGTGCTCTTATATGAGTGCTGTTGAGATTGTCGACAGGATCTGTTTACCTCATTACTGCGATCAAAAACAGCGTTGATGGATTGAACTAGGTCGTTATATGAAACCAAAGCCGACGTTGATCAATAGAGCTACCTTATGCTTTGAGAAAGATTCTGGTACTTTAACTTCGCCACCAATGCCCCTTATTCCTACATATTACTACTTTGTGTAGTTTACGTAATTTTTATTTAGTAAGACTGGGTCTTCAGGAAATACACTTCACTGTGAGATCAAGTAAAACATTGATGATTAATAGAGTTAATACTTGAGAAATATACTTTAGTATGAGTTATTTTATGTGCTAAAGTCAGTAAAATATTCCCGCGTTTCGTTAGTAAAGTGGGAATTATTTTTCTGAAAGGTTCGAATTAACCAATAACAATTCGTTATCGTTGTCACTTGATGAGTAAATCGTAGTAAGGGGGTTCATTCTAGGCCTGAGCGCCTCACCGAGAACACGCTTTTTTTTCACAAATCAAAACAGTTTTGTTGATTTGTTAAATTTTGATCATAATTTGTTATAGACATATTTGCGAATTTATCAATATTGTGTTTGTTCTGAAGTGGAGTCTACCACTTGAATTGTTCCAGATGGCTTGACACTCGTGCGAAATTGCACTGCTGCAAACACAGGTTTCCACGTTTAAAAATAATTTGGAAAATAATTCTTTGGCTTTTAAATTTGCGTGGTTTTTCCTGGGCGGTCATGTCATTTTTGGAACTCTCTTAGTATAAGAATATTTTCTTATATTGTGCATACTGTTCGATCACGTATACATATCAGATATATTGTAGAATACACTTTTCAGCAAATCTCAGCTCTTTGTATGAACTGTAGCATTTATGTCGCTTCATATTAATGTTGATTACTAGAAATTTGATTTGTGTTATAACAATTAATGACAATTTGTTTTTAAATAAAAAAAAAACAATAATAAATTGACGGCTGCCAACTAGCACGGGCGTCGGGTAACTGCATTTGTGTGTCTGTTTTATTGGTTTGATAGTATAGAGAAGAATTATAGAGTGCACCAGTGAACCAAAGTCTCGGGCGAGCGATTGCAATAACGTTTTGTCTGGAGTTCGTCCATCCGTAAGGTTAACATATTTTCGACTTCAAACCCTGAAAAGAATTTAAGGAAAACTTATGAAAAGCAATTATTCAACGTCTAGGATTTTGTTTTTCGAGCTAGCGTGTCAACAAGCATGGCAACCGATGGCACATTTTCGGTCTTTTCTCCGCAACCGCTGTACAAAATTTCTTGAAACCTTGTAGAAAGATTCTACCATGGTTGTGTTCACCGAGTAGATGGCTACCGAAGGCTCTGATGACCTGAGGTATTTTCTTTCGCGCTGACATCGTTACATAAATTTCACGAAATAGGATTCTCAGAAAGTACATGTAAAGGTTCTCTAACGAGTTTGTGTTATTCGAGACGGGAACTTAGAGAAAATTGAATATTGAAATTCTAAAACTTTTTGTGATATATATTTGTAAATCTCCGTCACAAAATTTCATATTTTTTTCCCTAAAACTAAAGAGTATCTGCCTGTTGACATAGCTCTGTCCTTAACAGATTCTTTGGCAGATATTTTAGGTCCAGATTAGACTTTCGCCCTTCAAAATTTCATATTATTTGGATATCCTCTTTTTCAGTCTCGAGCATCACTGATGAGATATAATTTGTTGAAATGCGCATATGGTGCTCTGAAATTTGATAATGAACATATATTTCATTATTAATATTCTTTAAATGTTAGTTTGTATAGTGATTAGTGGGCGATTTCACTAATCATATCTGACGTAGTTTTTATGTTAATCAGAACTTGTATCTCATTTCAATTTGATAATTTTAATTTCTATGTGATGCAACTTCCCTTTTCCAAGTACCAAAAATTCATCATCACCGATTATGTGTATTCAGGAGGTTTTAAAAAGTTAACAAGTAGGTGGTAATTTCTATGTGAAACTGGGACATAATTTTATCCATCGCCTGAATAAGATGGAATGGAGGTCTTCCAGACACCACAATCTATGCGTTTAGAATATTATTTCGACATTTTAAAGCCACATGTCTAGGTTTTATCGGCTTATGTTCGGTTGTCTGGTCAACGGAAACTCTGAGGCCAGTGTCACATTGCTATTGAATTTTTGCATAGAGGGGCATTTGGTCTGGTGACGGTACAACTGGGGGTCCGAACGGACTGTCAAGGGGTTTTCGGTTTTTCCACTGTGATCAGTGGTGGTTTTTAAGAGTAATTCGGGTTTTCTCCACCAAAACAGATGGGTTACTGAATTCCACCAGAAAGATTAATATAATGACTTGGTGAATGTAATATTGCCCTCATGGTCTGGCTTACATTTTCCCCACGTGTACATATTCCCAGCCTTTATAGTGATTTTTTCCCCTTTTTAATGGTGATGTCCATCGTTATCAACCTAGCTGAGAGATTCCACAAGGTTGTTGGACGCGGTGGCGGGACATGGATAGTAGGGAAGTTTCCTTCTTGGAATGCAAAGGACCCTCCCACCCTATTTCTATAGGGGTTCTCCTTACACAGGAGAGACTTGCTGTTTTAGACCCAGGAACCACTATTTGGATTTTAACCGGTGTCGTAGCATATATCCCCCACCCTTGCAAAGAATTTCCCCCGAGAAAAAACTGTCCCGGGCCCAACTTACCCTCCGGATTTAGCCCTGAAATCATTCGATTATTTCTCGTGCGCTTTCCTTCCTTTGAAGGAAAAGGTTGTTCAGGATAAAAATATTATATATTAGAAGATTTCTCATAAGTACTTTATTTATCTAAGACCTGTATCGCTCAACTGTAAAACAATAGATTTGACCAGTATTCACAGACAGACAGACAGACAGACAAACAGAAAGCATGATTTGGTATTCTTGATCAACAATACATCTGTTTGATAGCTAGACTTGAACCAGCCTCTCGTACTGCTTCAGTATTAGACTGAGAGACAGACGGTTTCAGCTTGAATTTTCCACTATCTTTGCTCCAGTTCCAAATCAATAAGAAAGATTTCACTGTTTTCTGATCTTTATCATTGAATATTCAATTCGTTTTATGAACAATTCATTTTTGAATTATAATTTTTAGCACCCCTTCCCCCAGAATTGTCATAATTTGGTCTTGGCAATTAGGCAATGTGTAGAATATCTGATAATTGCAAACAAATTTTACAATGAAAATGACATATGTGCGTTGACGCCCAAATAGGCATAGGCCAACAACACAACATTGCCTAATGTACAAATAATCCAAAAGTTCAAAATTAAATGACAAATATATGCAGATTTAGTCATTCCGGTAATCGGCAATGACCAAATTTGCATTTACCCCCTTTTAACGAAAATGATATACCCCATTCTCAAATTGAGTAACAATTCAAACAAAGATCAAAGATAAGTCAAATGCAAGTTGCACAAATTGAGATTCCGGTAATCGGCAATTTTATACAAAGATGTATCTTCAAGTTCAATGTTAAATATGTATATTCAATATCAGATATATCAATTATGCTTCGATGCCTGGGCGCGCAATCTTCTACGAATACTTCAGTCACAAAAATATTTAAGATGGTTGAATTGCCAAGACGAAACTGTGCTCACTTAAAGTCATTGTTGAACATTTCTTCTAAAACAAAACAGCTGAAATAGATACTATTTATTGATACAGTCTTAAAACATAGAACGTCATTGTTAAATATTATATGCCCTCTGGCAAACCATTGTAACTAAATATATTCCATCGTAAAATTGCATATGCATTTGTCTTTTTATATGTATTCTATTAGGCCATGGACATGTTTGTTTGATGCCAATAAATCTGAGTTGAGGTGAGTTGAGTTAACTCCTAATGATTTTTTACCCATTGCCGTTTCTTTGTAAGGGGCAGTGTGATGTCTTCAAATTTTTCGAAAGATTGAGAGCAATTTCTGGTTTTTTTTTTTCATCGTTTCTTTCCTTTTTTTCGGGAGATCCCCTCCTTTCCTACGGGAGACGCTGACTCTCCCCGTGCACTTGGTTTCACTTCGGAATGTTGTTTATTCCGGGATTCGCAACTGTTCCAATGGAAATTATAATGGTTTTGCCTTACCTGCTTTAATTTATACTGAATAACTGATGGGTTCTTCTTTGATGTTTATTTTGCAGCAATTAATGACAAGGAATATCTACATTAGTAACGATGAAAATTTAATGTTATATTTTCTATTAAGAATATCTACATTAGTAACGATGAAAATTTAATGTTATATTTTCTATTAAGAATATCTACATTAGTAACGATGGAAATTTAATGTTAAATTTCTTTATAACCAATGCATTATATAAATCGATTTCCTTGCTAAATGATGGACGGTAAAATAATGAAATGATAATCATCCTGTATCCTATTCAATTAACCAAATTATCGATTTCCTCGTAGAACATTCAAAATAATTCTCATTCAATGTTCTTTAAGTGAATGCAGGGCCCGTGTTCACCTTCTACAAAAAAGTTTAGATACCATGTTGATGAGACAGGGAACGTCAAGCACAACACCCAAATCAGAATTAAAAATAGATGAAATTAGAGGCCCGGAGAGAGTAAGCATCTCCTGCTTGTTATCGACAACAGCCACGTTAGTAGTACATACACAAACACAACCAGTGACTGTTTCAATTACTGTGTTTTGGGTGGTTCTAACCTAAAATATCTGTCAACAATGTTGTCAAAAAGGCCATGGTGTTTTATATTTTAATTGTATCATCCAGAAAAGTCGATCACAATACAAGTGATTACAAATGGTTGAGTCGTGCCATGTCGTCATAATGAAGTCGTTGTAACTAGAGATTGGTCTGGAATAGCGTATCAATTGCGAAATGAATTCACCATAGTTAGGGATCCGATGGAGGGGTGTTAACTCTTTTTGTAGATATGACTTAAAACATGGGATAGAAAAATGCCACTGAAATATCACAAATCTTAAAAAAGAAAATAATATTCAAAAGAGCTTACGAAACAGTCTAAAACAGACGCCCAAGCAAAATGCAACAGGCTTCCATTTGGGAAAAATAAACCCTCCCCTTTTATGCCAACACGCAGATGAAATGCCTAAAAAACGTAAAGTTTGTGCCATCAGGCATCTGTCTTTTGCATATCTAGATCTCTCTTGTGATAATTCTTTCTTTTACAAACTACCTCAAAAGAAAAAAATAAATATGCTTTCTTAAATCAGATACAGAACTCCTATTACACATTATCATAATTGCCATCTTGTCATGATATTTAATTGTAAGATAAATCCTTTATTAAATCTTAGACTCAGCATGAGCATATTACATAAAACAGAACAAGGAAATAAATTCTGTCAGTGATGGTCAGAGAACTTGAGCAAAAAATGGAAGGAACAATTTGGAAAATGAATTTTTAGAAAGTTATCACAGATAGAATTCAACATAAGTCTTGCTTGACAAGAGTGCTAGTTTGCTGTAAAAACAAGCCTTTGTTTCTTGCCACTTGGTTCATACATCCCCTCTTCGAACTGCAGCAGGTGTCTTGCCATGAAGTAAGCTTTCATCTCCGCATTCCGTGCTGCTGGGTCGTCCCTCCCACGACCAGACTGACCTCTAACTGGTGTACCACGCTGGTAAGGGTAGCCCGGCTTAGCAGGTCCCCCAAACGCCGTTGATTCGCCTTGTCTTCGTTTCCCTCTGTATTCATAAGGGGGTGGAGGACTTTTTGCTGTCGCTTGATTCTTTCCACTATTATCGATGTCATCTATTTCTTGTACAATGACCTTGACTGATGATACTGATGCGTTACACGGCGCTACTTTGTTTCGAGGGGTCCTTGGTCTCTCTTTCACAGGTGTGTCGTCCGTATCCTTTATCAGTGGCTCTTTCTGTTTACTATACTTTTTCTTTTTGCAGTATCTTCTACATTTAGCAATGCAGTAAATGAGACAACAGCCGCCATAGATAAGAACAATGGATGGTAAAACTAAGTACATCGCCATGTTATTTTTATCACTGTAGAATTCCGCAATCTTACCCCATAATGTATTTGGGTATTGTGACTTGCTTGTCTCCACGTAGAATGAAGAATTATCTGCTGTTGCTGCAGCTACATTAGGATCCTCAGACGTTGTTTCATCTGTCATTTCTAAAGTTGTTAATGTAGAACTTTCAGTGGTACTTAATAGTTTTCGTCCTATCCATGACGCTTCGCCAGCAAGGACATGTAATAGCGATGTTACTGTAAAATTAAATTTAATATATTTATTTACAAAATCAGGCTGAGAATATGTGAATCGAAGATCAAATTTCTTCACAGAGACCCTCCAACCGAAACAGTAAATTAAGTATCAGTAACCATTCTGCTTGTTTAACCATCAATCTGAGTTTTTCATCTACATTTTGATTGAAACACTAGTCAATCTTTTACATAGTCAAGGGTTACAGGGTGTCGAAGTATTAAAACAAGACGCGAATTTTGACAACGTAAAGATAATTGTGACTTTGAGAGATCTATTTATTCACAAGAAAATTGACATTTCAAAATGTATAAAATTTAATAAAACAATCTTCATTCTATTAATCATTTGCTGTGCTTACCTATTGCGAAAAAGAGATACTGTACAATGGTAAGAAATATAGCTCCACTGCGACTGCATCTGATGGTTGTCATTTTGTATCTCCCAGAATCTGATAAAGAAATTATCAGAGATTACAACGTAACATTGATAGAAATGTATATACTGTTTGTAAAGGGCTTAACACCGTAAATCCGGATCATGGCACAATTTTGTCAATGACAATCTTGAGCAAGTTCCGATTGGTTATCGGTTTCTTTAAATAATGAGTTGTCTTGTATGTCCAATTGAAATGTTTTAAGTAAGTGTCTTGTCGCACTTTATGCGAGGATGTCCGTCAAAAAGACATTAACCAAGAAAAACAAGCTAAAGGACTCCGAGTTTATCTACGAATAGTATTTTTCTTGTTGAATGTTTTGAAATGATTTATAATTGATTGTGTTTCCCACTTGAACGATTTTACTGAATACGAAAATAAGGCGAAAGCTATTGATTTATTGAGTTTTGTCTTGTTATAAAGTCATTATCAATAATAAATATACTTCATATCCCCGCAATATGTTCAGAATGAAAAAAATATATGCTGACGTAAAACAATTTTACCCCAGACGTTTCACAGAAGGAAAGTTTTGCACAAATACTTTCGAAACAATAGAAACTAAATCTATTCTATGCCTAGTATTTATTATTAAAAGTGTAACCTAGAACATTTCGTATACAAGATATAACCAGTATTGCATACAATTCTGAATATTTCCGTTGCGAGGAGAGAAAATCAATTTTTCTTTAGGATCATTAGTTGTATATTTGCAATACTGTGCCGTTTTTAAGCCTGTTTGCGATTTATTGCCCGCTTAAATGTTTCCGATTGCTTCATCAATTTTAACTACTGCTTCACCGAAGAGCGTCAAATCAATACTTTTTATTTTAAACATTTTCATAACATTAAGATGAAAAACGAAGTACATTTGTACCCCACTCTGTAGTCGGAGAGAAGCCTCCCGGACAAACATTTATAAATGCAGTACATCAGACATACATGTTTAGGATAATGAATCCTTAATGCTGGCGTCACACTGTCCCGATTTAAGCAGCCGATGGCCACACGATAAAGGATTTTTTTCAAATTCGGGTGTGATCGTAATATCATCGGGCTATTCGTAAGGCCATCTTGAACCATCGTATGACCGCCGGCTTGATTTGTCAAACTTCGGGAACAACTTCGGGAGTGCTGTCAAAATCTTTGGCATGCCAAAAAATTCCCGATGTCACTCCCGAAGGACCATCTTCGAAACAGGTTCGTGTAACCATCTTGCCCTTCGTAAGACCATCGAGAAGGCATCTTGCGTATTCATAACATCTTCGTTTCTCCTTCGAATTACCATCGGGACCATCGGGGAAATTTTGCCATACGAAGGCATTACGAACGTGTCAAGAACCTCCTGATGGAGTCAGGAAGGCTATACGACTTCGTGACAACCTCGCAATTCCATCGAAATGACATCGTAATGTCATCGTACTCTAGTACGATGACGTTAAGATGGGATCCCGATACAAAAGATGACAGACACAAATATTAATCAAAACATTTCAAATACATAATATTCAAAGCCATTTTTAAAGTATATTTCTAAGTTAATCCAAATTTATCAAAATAAAAACTTTTCTGTCTTCTTCAAAGAGGAAGGGGCAAAATCAGCTGTTTATGGACCCAATTTTTGCGATTTTAAAAAATTGTTTTCAAATTTTTTCCACATTTCAAATCATGTTGAGATATTTTTATCTACTGAAGTAGTGTTGAAAATAGATATTCTAAATTCATATGAGTGATATTTCCTGCCAAAATTAGACATTCTTACTGAAAATAGTAGTGAAATGATAGGAGATTGGATTCCAACACGTAGTAAATGAATGTACACAGAGCAAGTGTGTGTAACAGCATTATTTAAGACCAGATAAATTTGCAGCATGGATCAGACATGCACGTTTCGGATACTTACCCCTCGTCAGTGATCCTAAGTCTAAAAAATAAAGTCATGCTTTGCATGTACATTTGCAATGTGAAAAGCAATGTCCCATAAAAGTTTGAACTTGTTACATGCACTTGCTCTGGGACATACAATTATGCTTGTCTATTGGCAGAAAATCTTAGCTTCTATTGTGGTGTAAAAGAGCTTAATTTTCAATGTTTTTGCCCCAAAAATTAGGATGACCAAGAAATGCTATAAAATAAGTACTTTTTTTTTAAATTACAAGATGCATATGGAAGAAGAAAACAACGACTTTTTAAAAAATTCGGATTTGGGCAAAATACGGTCACTTTTGCCCTACTCCTTTGCAAGTTCAATTTGCAAGTTAACAATGCATTATAAAGCAAAATGACTTGCCTTGATAATGTTACAATAAGGAAAATGAAGGCAGCAGCATTGCTTCTTTAAATGCATCTGAGAGAGCATGTACAGACTCAGTCTGGTAAAACTAGTACATTTTGTATATTGCTTTGGCATATATCCATTTTCATCTTTCTTATATTGAATCATCACGTCTTTCACTTGTTTCCTCCAATGATATTTATTTATGAAATTCGTGATATTTTAAGATGATTTTTGGTCGAAAATAATACATGTCAATTGTCATGCAAAGGTCACTGATAACTGAACCCGTTGTCTATTTGTCCGTCTGGTAGTCACACTTTCACATAAAGAACTGTAATGATATGCCTTGTAAAATCAAACTTTCAAAGATGGTCGGGCATGATAAGAATCAACACTCCATACATCTTGGCTAACCATGCTACATAGACATGCAGTCAATTCAGATATTCGATAGCATATATTTGAGTTGCTAACTTTTGGGTATTTTTGTATTTTTCTGAGACAGAAATAATAAAAGGCGGAGGAGAAAACCGTTGATACTGTGCTACTGATTTAAAAAAGAATTTTTTAAACATCCAAACGTGATGCATTCCTGGTTATAATCCGATGCATCGCATTCTAGATAAGACGTCGTGAAGCAATCTAATAGCCTTCGTTAATACATCGTAAGCCTTCGTATGACCTTCGGATATGTTTTAAGATAAAATTCGTCCCGTCGTGTTGTCATCGGGAGCGGTTCGGATACAATCGTGTAGTCATCTTTTGGCATCGTGTAATCATCTTTTAGCATCGTAAAAACATCGGTTGCTGAGCGGATCTTAACCATATTCGGGAGTAACTTCGCATGAAATTGAAAATTTCATATTCGTGTGTCAATCGGATATCATAATCGGGACAGTGTGAGGCCTACATTAAGAACTTCACTCCCTGTTGTGACGGGTGTTGCATGCAATCAGAAGACGCTAACTCTCCCTGGTCACCTGTTCTTCCTTCGGATTGCTATTTATTCCGAGGTTCGCAACCTTTCCAAAAGAAATTCTGATGATTTTGCCGTGCCTTCTCGACTTTGAGACTGAATATCTTTGACATTTTGTAGTTACATGACCCAATTGCTAACAGTTTAATTAAATACATTCAGTAAGATATAAAATTAATACTTCACCACATTATGCCTCGACGTTTTCTAGGAATTTGAATCTTACGACATAATCGATGAGTTAAAGAAGATCCAGACAAAAACCATCCTGACAAAACCCAAAGATATGTTGAAAGTCAACAAATAGTTGATTCCTCTTATGTTATTTTTTTCACTCCAATCTGTATATTTTTTATAGAGGTCCGACAAAAACTTGAAGAAGGATATGAAAAACATTTATTGCTTGATAGTGAGAGGGATATGGAAATTTATTCAGCCCAGATATGTTGCGTTGGCGTTGCCTTCGGGGAATATGATTTTTCTAGGCTGAATAAATCTTCATACCCCCCCCCCACTACCGTGCAATAAATGTATAATATATCCTTCTTCAAGTTTTTGTCGGACCTCTATATATTTCTTCAATCTATCTTTAGCCTCTTTGTTCAGTGGATGTTTATAATGAAACAACATTAAGTTGGTAGAATATGTCAGCAACAACGTTTATTTTGTCACCGAAAGAATAAAAGCTCAAATTTTACAGGATAAGAGCGCTACTGCACGAACCTCTAGACCCTGAGGATTTCATTTGCGAATTTTATTAGAACCTTTCTCAGGATATTTAATTTGAGACAAATTCTTTCCAGCTCTGTAGCCTGAAAGAAGCTTTGTTTTGGCACTTTATCAATTTGACATAATAAAAATTAATATTATTTGGCTATTACGGAAACTTGTCATTTCATTCATAAACATCATCAAAACTAAAGGAGGTTTATGTCGAAGCGCCATCCCTCCAATGTTATTTTGAACATTGATTTTATTTGATCTTGTTATGTCATTCGGTATATTTTGGACATAATTTTCACAGATTTTGGCCACATTTCATTGTTTGGATTGAGAATCACTGACGAGGGTTAAATACCCGAAACATGCATGTCTGGTCCATGCTATAAATTTATCTGCTCGTCACTGCTGTTGGACCAGGAGTCCCAAGGGTACAAGTAGCCAAGTTCGATCAAATTTCGGTTGGTCGTTTATTCAAACGCATTCATAAATTTCTGTTTACAAAATTATCTCAAATTTCTGAAAACTGGGTCATAAAGCATCATATTCCAGCCATCTTGCTTAATCTTTTGGTATATTTTGGACATAATTTTCACAGATTTTGGCCAAATTTCATTGTTCTCATTGAGGATCACTAACGCGAGGTAAATATCAGAAACGTGCATGTCTGGTCCATGCTGTAAATGTATCTGATTTTAAATGATGCTTATGAATATGAAGACGTTTAACATTGGTTATGCTACTGAATCTGCCCTACAAGAATTTTGGAGCCGCGCACTCTCTGCAAAGTAAATGCACAAATTTTATTTGAAGAATTATAAACAGAGGGCGCTATTTAAAATTGGTTGGAAATTTTCTTCAAGAAGGTATAGAGTTGGAACACTTTCATGTTATTGAAAAATCAGGGTATCCCCTTACAGAAAGCTGAGACATTATATCGTTCTGATGTGTTCAATATGGTCACGTTTGAAATAAAGATCTTCATTTTGTCCTATTTTGAATACTTTCTGTTTTCTTCTGACTGGAATTTCACTTACACACAGAAATGTGAAAACGGAGCACCAAATTATATACAAGGGTTTTGACTTATTTAAATTATTTTGACTGATAGAAGCACTGATGAAGATTCATGAATCGAAACATGCAAGTCAGAACCAAAATCAGAATCCAAATAGGAGATCATCAGTAGGCGTGTATATGCACAGCCATTGTAATTCTCTGAGATGAACCTAATGAAAGGAACGTGTTGCATGAAACGTTTGTGACGTCGCAATACATAAACTCTACAGGAAACATACCGCGGCGGCTGTTCTAACGTGCAAACTGAGCCCGTGTTGACCTAATGTTAATGTCACCCTTTTACATGAAAAATACGATTTCAGAAAACAAGAATGAAACTGACAATAAGCGTCTTAATATTTTTTTTTTTTTTTTTTGTTACGGGTATGCATGTTGTGGGTTATGTATTATTTTAGTTTTACTTTATGTGTAGGTACACATGTACTTAGTCATGTTATTTAATGATTTCATAATAATTCTTTCTAGATTTTACTATGTCATGTTTATTTCATTAGAGAATATTCCAGTATGTTCTTTGTTACATCATTATCATCACATGACTGTGATTTCTAGAATTTACTCTATTGTTAATCATTTGTAATTAGTCATTGTTCTAGAAGCTTCTGGTAAATCCATTGGTATTAAGTATAAATACCTCTGAGGAACTGTGTTGAGGGGACATTCGTACACATTCGTAGACACGATTCATTCATCTATTCTGATATACTGGGACACTTTATTTGTTGAGACTTTAATCCATTTAACAACGTTTGGACACCGATCTTTCGAGAACGTTTGTGATTACCGGAAACCCATTCGATAGACTTTGTGGACCGTAACGGACACTTTGATCCGGACATTGTATTGTAAGTTGTAATCATTTGAAATATATATATTTTGTACATAATTAAACTTGTAAATTTATATTCTGTCTTTGTCTGATTTTTGCTGGCGTTTTGGGGTATTCTGACCCATAACAGAATTGGGGGCTCGTCCGGGATAGTAATCTCTGCATATTTGCATTTTTACGTAAAGTTCGTTTTTTTTGAAAAAAGGAAAATTCTCAAAACTTTTGCCAGCAGAAATCAATCATGGTATTTTCGGTCACTGAATTTTTGAAATCGCCGACTGTAGGTGAGTTCGAATCATTGAAGAAAGATGATTTGATTGGTTTAGGTCTTCACTTGAAGTTAGATGTAAAATCTTCTATGAGAAAACAAGAAATTAGAAATATTGTGGCTAAAGAGCTTTTAGCTGAGGAAATCTTTTCGTCATACGATTTTCCTGTTGAACCTGTTTCAAGCGAAACCAAAATGTCAAAATATGAGTTTGAATTAGAGAAAATGAAAATACAATTACAATTTGAAAAAGAAGAAAAAGAAAGACAATTTCAAATTGAAAAAGAAGAAAAAGAAAGACATTTACAATTTGAAAGAGAAAAAGGTGAAAGAGAGAAACAGGAACGTATGCACGAGAAAGAACTCCAGTTTGAGTTAGAAAAGTTAAAATTAGAGAAAAGCGCTAAGGAAAATTCTGTTTCTTCGCCTGTCAAGTCTGAATTCGATGCCGCCAAAAACATCAGATTAGTACCAAAGTTTCAAGAAAAGTCCGTGGACAAATATTTTCCACATTTTGAGAAAATCGCGGCCAATCTGAAGTGGCCACGCGATTTTTGGACAACTTTATTACAAAGCGTACTTATTGGCAAAGCGGCTGAAGTGTACTCGGCGCTCAGTATTGCTGAGAGTTCAGACTATGACAAGGTCAAGGACACGATTTTGAGAGCATATCAGTTAGTACCTGAGGCGTACAGACAAAAGTTTAGAAAGTACAAAAAGTTTGAAAATCAAACATATGTTGAATTCGCTCGAGAAAAAGAAGATTTATTTGATCAGTGGTTTCGATCTAAGAAAATTCCAAATTCATTTGACAATTTGCGTCAAATAATTCTGATAGAAGAGTTCAAAGAGTGTGTACATCAAGATTTAAGAACTCATTTGGAAGACAAAAATGTTAAAACTCTTGAAGAAGCCGCTGTTTTGTCTGATACGTATGCTCTCACTCATAAGAAAAATTTTGTGTCAAAAACTCAATCTAGCGATAGTGCTATTAAAACGTCAGATTTTCCAAAGAAAAATTTACAAGAGTCTCAGTCGTCCATTAGTTCCCAGTCACCATCTCAAGGTGGTTCTACGTCCGGTCCTAGGTCCGAGCGTTCTGAGGCATCCCCAGGGGTGGGGTCGCTTCCTACATGCAATTATTGTAAGAAAAAAGGTCATGTTATTGGTGAGTGTTTGAAGCTTAAGAAGAAAAAAGAACTTAAGTCACAGGCCTGTGCGTCTGTTAGAAATGATAGGAAAGCCTTAGATTCGATTTGTTCTGACACTCCTGAGATTCAGGGTTCTAAGTCCAGTTCTGATGATTTTGTGGAGGATCATTATAAGCCCTTTTTGTCACAGGGATTTGTTTCACTCAGTGATTCTAGCGAAGCGTTGCCTGTTCAGATTTTGAGAGATACTGGTGCTGCCCAGACTTTATTATTAGAGGGTTCATTGCCTTTGTCTGAGCACACTTTTACTGGTAGGTCAGTTTTATTACAGGGTGTGGAGCTAGGCGTCATTGATGTTCCCCTTCATAAAATTTATTTGAAGTCAGACTTAATTACTGGACCTGTTATCGTAGGTGTTCGACCTACTCTTCCCGTTCAAGGCGTTTCCTTGTTGCTTGGCAACGATTTAGCTGGCGGCAAAGTTGTAGCCGATCCGATTGTTTGTGAGAAAATCACGTCCGATGTCGTGTCCGATGATGAAGACGACGACTTGTACCCAGCCTGTGCAGTTACCAGGGCGATGGCCAGGAACAGACTGAAAGAGGCTGAGCGTACTCCTGCACTTAACGAGGACCATCCCTCCAAAAATATAGACCTTTCTGACACATTCATGTCTACTATTGATGACAGCGTACCTGAGACGTCAGTACCACTTCATGTTGACAAGTCTCCGACAGTACCTGGTGATGATTACCATCCGCCATTTGACAGTGATACAGATGCCTTAAGCCGTAAGCAGCTCCTCTCCGAACAAACTAAAGATCCGGAGATCATCCGACTAAGCAAGAGGGCCCTTCCCCGAGAAGAAGCGGACAAAGTCGGAGAGTGCTTCTACATACAAGATGGCATCCTTATGCGGAAATGGAGACCACCCGATGCACCCCCTAATGAAGTGTGGCGGGTCGTTCACCAGATAGTGGTTCCAGTAGCGTATCGCGGGGACATCATGAGTTTAGCTCACGACACACCCATGGCAGGTCATTTAGGTGTCAATAAGACTTATAATAGGATTTTAAGTCACTTTTACTGGCCTAAGTTGAGGAAAGATGTGTCTGAGTTTTGTAAGTCTTGCCATAGTTGTCAGATGGTAGGTAAACCCAATCAAGTTATACCACCTGCTCCCCTCCAACCCATTCCAGCCTTTGAGGAACCTTTTAGTAGGGTGTTAGTTGATTGTGTGGGTCCTTTGCCTAGGACTAGGTCAGGTAATCAGTACTTACTGACAATTATGTGTACTTCGACTAGGTTTCCTGAGGCCATACCTCTTAGGAATATCAAGGGCAAAGACAATGTGATTGCAGATGCACTATCGAGAGTTTCATGAGTGATTTTTTGCAGAATTTACCACCTAAGTTTTCATTGACATTCAAACTTTTTTTAAGGGGGGAGGTGTTGTGGGTTATGTGTTATTTTAGTTTTACTTTATGTGTAGGTACACATGTACTTAGTCATGTTATTTAATGATTTCAGAATAATTCTTTCTAGATTTTACTATGTCATGTTTATTTCATTAGAGAATATTCCAGTATGTTCTTTGTTACATCATTATCATCACATGACTGTGATTTCTAGAATTTACTCTATTGTTAATCATTTGTAATGAGTCATTGTTCTAGAAGCTTCTGGTAAATCCATTGGTATTAAGTATAAATACCTCTGAGGAACTGTGTTGAGGGGACATTCGTACACATTCGTAGACACGATTCATTCATCTATTCTGATATACTGGGACACTTTATTTGTTGAGACTTTAATCCATTTAACAACGTTTGGACACCGATCTTTCGAGAACGTTTGTGATTACCGGAAACCCATTCGATAGACTTTGTGGACCGTAACGGACACTTTGATCCGGACATTGTATTGTAAGTTGTAATCATTTGAAATATATATATTTTGTACATAATTAAACTTGTAAATTTATATTCTGTCTTTGTCTGATTTTTGCTGGCGTTTTGGGGTATTCTGACCCATAACATGCAACACACAAAAAGCAAGTGCATTTATCGCATGAAATGCGCTAGAGCGCATTACATTTACGAAAAATGAACAAGTCTTGCTGCATGTTGCATACCCGTAACAAAGCACAAATTAAGACGCTTATTCTCTATACAAACCGTTGAACAATAAACTGCAAATGAGTGAATGAAAGTCAAACACAAAAACCAAGACCAGATTAAAAGAAGAATCCACTATCGAAAGGCTTACGAACTTTGGGAAAAAAACATAAGAAAACGTTCTCTCGTGCAACTAAACATTTTGCAAAGGAGCAAAGTGAATCCAAAATGGAAACATCTGGCGCATTGTATCGTTGTATAATGGCTGTTTTTGTCAAGGTTTATTCTATCTTTCTGGCAACAAAGTTGAGGCATTTCTTCTTATCTGTGTATTTAATGCTTATTGCAACGATGAGTTTGGTATTGCTGTTTATGTACTTTCGTGCCTTTTGATGTTGTTAACCGAAAGCTTCTTTCTTTGCTTGAAATATTTATCATTATTTGAATCGCAACGTCTCAAAGCATTCCATGACTTAGGCGTTTTGGTACACATTTTATGTTATATTTTGATTTGAGTCGTCTTTTCCTTATCATATTTGATAACATACTAGTAAATCGTTATGTCGTTTCTTATTCTATTTTAGTTTTAGGCTGAAACACAAATTCTGATAAGACAATTCCTTTTTACATGGCGGTGTGTCTTTATATACATCATATACTATTACTATATTTATTTTGGAAACTTGTCATTTCATCTCAAAAGATCACCGAAATTAAAGGAGGTTAAAATCCTAGCACCATTCCTCCAACACTCTTTATTTTAAATTTATGCTTCTGGAAATTTGGAGCCGCGCACTTTTTACAAAATAGATATATAAAATTCGAAAGGTCGAACAAGAGGGCGCCACTAAAATAAATTTGGCTGTGTCCGAAAATAACTTTGCCTTGAAGTACCACTGATGAGGATTTACTATCCGAAACACGTGTCTGGTGCATCAGAATTAGTTTGAAATATTCTTCAAAAAGGTTACGATTTGCGACACTTCAACTTTCCTTTAAGATAGAGGAGTTCTTATCTGAAGTTCCAACATTCAAACGCCGAGACCCCACTTATTTATCTATTGATTGTAACAACTATGTTATGTAGAAGATTATGATTAATATGTCCATACTGCAAATTTATCTGTTCTTAAATGATGCCATTGAATTTGAAGACGTTTAAAATGTGTACCACTTGGTGAGTGACACTGGTGGTGGACCAGGAGTCCCCGAGGGAAATGTAGCCAAGTTCGATCACCTTCGGTTGATCATTTCTTCGACGCGTTCGATATCTTCTGTTATGAAAATTTCTTGAAATTTCTAAAACTTGGGTCCTGTAGCATCATATCCCACCCATCCTGTTACGTCTTTCGGTACATTTTTGCAAAGCTTCTAGGGTATCGGAGCACTGGGAAAAAGCTTCTAGGATATAATAAATATTCAAAATATCTTGTCCCACCTTCCCACAGGATAAGATATATATTGTCTTTTCGTTCATTGTTTGATTTTTAATTGTCTAGTTTTTATGCTTCTCCGTCCATTGTTTACTGAATTTTGATTTGACGCGTAATTATGCATTGTTTCTATCTACGGGCTGTAAAGTCGAAGTTTCATATGTATTACTTCATAAATAAAATCTGTCCAGCATGCTTGAGTACCATAGTAATCTCATTGTAGAATATGTACTCTTTCAGACTTTGGCCAAAATCTTAATAAGTTGGTCCTTATATGAAGTATCCCACATCTGCTTCATCAGACCAGCCTTCTTGACGAAAATGTTAATATTCTGTGCATTAGACATGCATATTTCGGAAGGAGAGTCATAATCAACTCTAAGCTCCAAACCAAAGGATCCCTTACCTTAAGGAAATGCTATAAAATTGGTTTTCAAAATTTTCACAATTTATTGAGCTGACCGTATAAATTGTTTGAACTATGTATAAACAACAAGTTTCTTGCCCCTTTCTGTTAAGATATTGCCTGAAACGCTGGCAAAGTCAGCTATTTTTTATCCACCCTTCGCCAGCTTTGGTTGAACTATGCACAAAATACCCAGGTAGTCTGATAGATTTTTTTCAAAATTAGACATGGACGCATGTCAGAATGGCTAATTCAGAAAAATGACAGACAGATACTTATTATATAGTCTGTTTATAATCCCACTCTCATTGACTGAGAACTGTCACGTGACGAGTCATTGTTTCATCATATTGACCTGTAAGAGGCGATTTCATTAAATACCACTACCGCGAAAACTCTTGCTTCCGGTTTACCATGAAATATCGGAAACGCGCGAAATTTATATCTGTGACGTCATTAACGTCATTTCGTTAACAGCAGCAAGGACACTGAAGCTGAGCTCAAATTCTTGAATTTTGAGTGTATCTACGGATTTTGACTCTGAAATATTCTTCATTTGACTCATTGAATGAATTCCATTACGTTCAGGATGATTCAGCGACAGAAATTGTCCATTTCGTTCAGGATGATTCAGCGACAGAAATTGCTGATATTATTACGTCTTAAAACATTTTCAAAGAAAAGTCGATGTCAGCCATTTCGAAAAGGTACCTTTATAATTACTGATTAAGTCCACTATATAATAAAACAATTATGGACTTTTCACTCGGTGAATATGGTGTGATATTTTCTGAATTTGAAAATATTGACCTCGGCTGTCGCCTCGGTCAATATTTTCAAATTCAGAAAATATCACTCCATATTCACCTCGTAAAAAGTCCATAATTGAATATTATTTGTCAAATTCTACCTGAGAAGGAATTAGCCATTCAAATTTGCCTTCATGTTCAAATTAGAGAAAACCCACGAAAAAAGTAGCATCAAAAGTACACAGATTAACATAAAGCCACACCTCTAATGTCACGCAACCGACAGTATCGATTCATTAGCATATATTGATTTTTATCCGATTGGTCGTGTTCACAAAATATGTGATCATGTGACAATTTGTTCGATCCCTCTCATGCATATGTATTGAGAAAACAATATTCAAGGCCGGAGTCGATGGCGATTTATTCGGATTTGCCAAATACCCCTGTCACAAAACAGACATCACAATTAGTAACATCTTTGTATACAGGCGAAACTTTAATGGTTATTTAACACACGAATGGTTAATTTTTCATTATATGTAAAAAGTCATACAAATGACATTGGGTTCTTCGATTTATGAGTGATCAAAAAAGGGGCCTTAAGGTCCGGGATCCTTTACTCAGGCAAGCAAAAGTACAGTCCCTCGTAAAATCTTTTATATCGAATTATTTGTCTCCAAACAAGCTTGAACGTGAGTATATTTAAAAACATTTCAAACACTTCCTCTGTATTCGAGGAGAATATGTTACTAGCTCAATACTGTAACAGAAAATTATATAAAACCTCGAGGGATGATTGATATGTTGTAAGCCTCGGATTTCTGGGTTGCAGAAGATATTCTTCTGAAAGATTATCTCCAAAAAAAAAGACAAACAATCAATGGCACACACTATGCTTCACGTCTGACACAGTTACGGGAAGATATTACACTTAAGCGTCACGGAAAGCTATCTATTTAAAGGTGCGTTGTTCCATGAGAGCAGTGCTCCTGTCCTGTTAACAAGTCTGTCACTGCCATGGCCCCCCATTCATGATTGTGGCTTTAATTTGATTGAGCATCCGCCTTATTCACCTGATCTTGCTCCATCAGACATTCATCTATTCCCAAAACTGAAAGCAGCTATTTCTGGCACCCACTTTTAGTATAATGATGCCGTCACACTTGCAGTGGATGGCTTTTTGACCAGTCAAGATAAGGAGTTCTTTAAAAGTGGTGTTGAGGCCCTTAAGGTGCGTCATTAGTTACGATTTAAGACCATTCTTGCACATTTCCCATTTAGGTACTTATTGAGCTTGAATTATATAGGTATTACAACTTTTTGTGGAAAATGTATTTCTGACTCTGTTGAAGAATTCAATTTATTACATACCTAAAAGCGGATAAGTTTGAAAATTTGATCTAAACTGAATGGCGTATCTGTAAGAAAATGCTTCGCGGTAATTCCTATAAAAATTGAGCTGGAGGTACTCTTTAGAACAGTTCGGGATTCTCTTACGTAAGTAATAAACCCTGAATTTCGTTTTACGTGTGGAATATTATTGACTTAAACTGTTTTATAAGGTACAGCTAATGGATACCAAAAATTATAAACTGTATAAATTCCACCCAAATTAAGGCAAATTTTAAAGCGCTGATACTTTATCAAGAAAACCACAAAACGGCACTATTCTTTAGCGTTTGTTCTCTCTTATTTCAACACGGACATATACTTTTTCTTCAATATTTTGAACATTCATTTTCAGGAGCACAGTTTATTGTGTGTTTGAAAAAATCGTTGATATTCAGTATCTCTTATATTTTGACCTAAACTTAGTCGATTTCGTAATTTCTGTGTAAAATAGAGAAAACTTTATATGTTCTGTGAATTTGGTACATACGGTGAAACTTTATCAAAATCGAGTTTCATACAAAGTTGATAAAATTCTTTATTGTATGTTAACAAAAAAAAAACTAATATTAAAATCAAATAAGCGCGATTTAGCACTTTTTGTATTTTCGTTACAAATGTTTTTAGCAACAAATTTCCAGCATTTTTACCCTGTTTTTCAAATAAGCAAAATTCTTTATTTTCATCACGGAACTATTAGTTTTTCTTCATAAATTGATTTATTGACTTGAATACTATGATTTGAAATGGTTTTCATAAAATCGTTGAAATTGCTTACTACAGAAATGACATGCCTTAAACGCCGGTGGCATAAGTGTATAGATACTGAAGGGGATTATGTAGAAAAATAATGCAAAATGTCTGATAACATTCAAATCATTAAATATACGAGGCTTTCAACATATCAATCAGCTCTCTTATGCGTCCCAAATCAAGCACTCTTGGCATAAGTTGAAAGAATCGTTGTCTTTCTCATTGTTATTGTTATACACTTGCATAACTTTTCATCAGACAAAAAAAAAAACAAAAAAAAAAAAAAAAACAAAACATTGCATCATTTTTTAAACAAAAAAAAAAAAAACCCCAGAAAGAATCGTTTCCAAAGATATACAATTCTACAATTCTTCGCATACGATGGTTGTATTATGTTTCATAATATCTTACATCAATCTTAACTTTTTTCAAATCTTTCTTTTTAAGAATAATGATACCCTTATTTGCTTAACTTATACCACATTGTCATGTATCTTAGGAAAATAAAACTTACCTCCAGGTAACTCCTGCAGCACTTGTTTATCAGATATTTTTGCTTTGTCGTAGTCCGGATAATCAAGGACTGCAATTAATGTGACCAAGTTGGCGCAACAACGACAGCGGCAATGATCGATTGGAGACCACGCGAATATTAATCATTCAAAAGTAACTAGATGCAAGCAGAGGTTTTCACTCCAGTGGGTACGGTGACAACATAATAATCGTTCTGGTAGATAAGAGAAATTCCAAGCACAACAATATGATGTACCTGAAATATGCGACATATACCTAAGTCGATATCATCATTATGTATAACAGGATATTGACAATATGTCGTCAACTGAATATTATAACAATAAAATGTTTATGAATTCCTTTTGATTTATGACACAACTTTAGAATTTTGTTGTATAGTTAGTGATCGATTCGAAGCTTTGAAAGTTTAATAAACAAAATGCCAAATAAGATATTCTAGAAAATAGAAAACAGAATAGAGCCATTTATGAATTTTTTTAGGTTTATTAAATGATGGCTTGAATCTTTGATATCGTTTCTTCAAAGAATTTTTCTCTGTCAATGTAAAAAGTTGGAGTAAAGTAATTACAATTTAGTATTGTTAATATCGACCGATCATCTACAAACAACAAGCAATTTCCTCTTCATTTCTATTTCTATATAAATCCTATTCTAGTACATTTTTGTATTTGAAAATAAAACATAAACCTTGGCAATGAAAATTTTGAATCGATAATATTTGATATTTTCAGACAAAAGAGCAACAGATAACTGTATTTGATCTATGAATACGAGAATTGTTGACAAAGAAATTTTACAGTTATATCTGTGCAAAATAATGGATGATGGAAAAAAAATACTTGAATGTGCTCATTCGTCTGACAAGATGAAAAATATAGGATAAAACAAAGATATACGAAGGAGATCTCAAATCAGCATGCTCTCAAGTAAAGGACACAGACAGACAGATACAATAACAATAGAAACATGAAGGACAACTTATCTTAATCATGTGTTAATGGAATCAAGTGTAAAAACGAAGTTTATCAAAGATAACGCCACTTATGACCAATCAATTGTGCGACGTAAATAAAAAGGAATTATGTTTATCAAACCTCTGAAATATAATTGATATTCATACGGGAAGTTAAAATTATGACCAGAACAACATTTATCAGGCCACATTTACATGTATTGCGACCTTGACATTTGATCAAAGATTATGGAATATCCTTCAGTCATGGGCAACGATCCGGATCCATGCAGTCAGTTAAAAATATGGCCCCTGCAAGATTTTTCACCGACATACTTCTAGATTGTGACGTAGGACTTTCGTCTGTGACCTTGAATCAAGATCATGACACAAACTTCGGTTCTGGGTAACAATTCTGTGAAACTTTATGCGAATCTATGCATTCATAACATGACACAGACATGATTTCTTGGCCCACATATACTGTGGCATAGACCATTCACCTATGACATTTGATCAAGATTATGAAACATACCTCGGTCCTGGGTAATGAACCCGTGAAATATTACACAGACAGTGAAAAAGTATGACCCATACAAGTTAGAACCGATAGACATACGAATAAGCAGCTAGAAATCTCATAGTCACATCCGATTCCAATGGTAGGGAAATAAGTACTATATAATTTTCAAAATAAGGTTAAACACACAGGCACATGTAGAAAGAGCGTCAATATCCTGTATGGTCATAAGAGAATACTGGTATCTATAGAAAGACAAGGCTTCCGACGAATTTTCAGCTAGAAGTAGCATTTCTGCAGTTTTTTGCATTTGAAGGGCAAAATGGGGTATGACCATAAAGATTGATTTGTATACTTCCTAAAAACATCAATAATTCACCCAAAAAGATCTCAAAACATAGCCTAATTGTCTACCTAAGTTGGACTGTTTTTTTACTTTCTGTCTTGAACCTTCATTGCCAGATTAGGTAGTCTGAGTCATCCAGGTTTTTTACTCTGCTTCCAGTAAGCAGAGTAAAGCCACTGAATGAATCAGTATTTGTCCAATCTGGCAATGGTGATTCAAGACAGAAAGTAGAAAACAAGTAGTCCAACTTTTGAAGGCGATTAGGCTATGTTATGAGATCTATTTGGAAGAATTATTGATGTTTTTAGGAAATATACTAATCAATCTTTATGGTCATACCCCGTTTTGCCCTTCAAACATGTCAAATGCAAAAATTGCAGATGCTACTTCTAGCTGAAAATTCGTCGGAAGTCTTGTCTTTCTATACATATATTCTCTTCTGACTTGTAAAGGGGTATCATACAGGATATTGACGCTCTTTCTACATGTGCCTGTGGTTAAACATATAGTTTTAAAAAGTTTTTTAACGTATATATCTCGACGAGTATATGAACCACACTTGCCTGCAGTCACACTTGCTCTAGATTTCTGATGATATATTTATCGCCTTCCGGGCCAAAGGAACGAAGCTGAAAGGCTCATTTGAAATTGTAATTATAGCATGTTCGGTGTGTCTTGATGTCATTTCATAGAAATAAATCGATATCGTGTTTTATGGGTAGTATAACCCCCTCTGCGGCGAGCGATAATATTTAAACGAATTATTACCTGATTGACGCGAGTAATAATCTATCCACAACCGAAAGGCCCTCTTTGGAGTGAGATACATTACTGGTAGTTCCATACACAATTGTATTGCTTAAGTGATTTTCTACTGAAATGACCTCATGTAAAAATAAAAAAAAACTAAGAAAAACAGATCATAATATTCAATGAAAATAAAAGCAAACAAAAAGTATATAAAAACCCGATTCTCAAACAGACAATATATTTATTAGATAGTTTTATTGATATAAATTCGCTGACGTAAGCTGGTAGAGAAAATCATGTAAGCTGTCATGAGAATCCGACATAAGGAAACCTTGGGATATTTTTAAACATCTAAAACATATGTAGCAATCCGCAACGATGTGAAACAACAGCGGGTCCCTGTAAAGTGCGAAACGAAACAAAAACGAAACGAAACGAAACGAAACAAATCGAAACGAAACGAAACAAATCGAAACGAAACGAAACGAAACAAATCGAAACGAAACGAAACAAATCGAAACGAAACGGAACAGATCGAAACGAAACGAAACAAAACGAAACGAAACGAAACAGATCGAAACGAAACGAAACAAAACATAAAACTTAAAGAAAATGAGAAAAAGATGAAAAATCGCCGAAAACGAATATTTCAAGACAAGATCAGCATGTAATATTGCCTTAATCCAAGAGTTTTTCTCATTTTCTTTAAGTTTTATGTTTTGTTTCGTTTCGTTTCGATCTGTTTCGTTTCGTTTCGATCTGTTTCGTTTCGTTTTGTTTCGTTTCGTTTCGATCTGTTTCGTTTCGTTTCGATTTGTTTCGTTTCGTTTCGATTTGTTTCGTTTCGTTTCGATTTGTTTCGTTTCGTTTCGTTTCGTTTTTGTTTCGTTTCGCACTTTACAGGTACCCAACAACAGCAACATTTGCATGCACTAGCTATGGCCAAAAAGTCGAAAAAAGTGCTAAAATAGTAGATTCTATTTTTGACAGAAAACTGAATAAAGAGGAGATGTCCAACTCAATTCCCATTAACCGCAAAGCAAATTAATGTTTAAGAAACTCGCATTGTTGTTTTAAAACAACACTGGAAATACTCGCAAGGACACCAATGCACCTTTTTTAATACTTTTAAATTCAACTCGTCTTTTCGAGAAAAAAAACACAACATGGAATTTGTTTTCCTCAATTTACTTTTATATGATTTTGCACCAAACAGCACATCTGCAATAAATGTTGCTGCATTAAGCCTCAGAGATATGAACATTCAAAGTAACCTCTACCTCCACCTGGTCCCACCTCTAGCTTGCTAGGGGTCCGTCGATGCTTTTTTTAGTGCTCTATTGTGAGTGTTGTTGAGATTGTCGTCAGGATCTTCTTTAACTCATCTAAGGTATATTAGAGCATTACTGATTTGTTCTAGTGTTGAAGCCCAAGTGTTATTTTTTGAAAAATACTGATGTATCTGGGTATTTATTTAAGAAAAAATGATAATGTTTAGCTTTGAGGGTAGAAAACGAAAGCTACACCCAATCAAATCGACAAGTGTTTATCTCAATATTATGATAATTATGATTATGATAAACACATTGCCTTCTGACATGGTAGCTAATGTTTTAATTAGATACAATTAGGCCAGATTACAGGAAATAATAGGAAACATCTCCAATAAAAACCATTCTATACACAAATAGCAGATGGAAGTGTTCCAACCTTCTTGAACCAACTTTCAAACCAATTTTAATGCACCAGACACGTGCATGGAATATCAAATTAATAATATAATTCAGATTGAATAAATAAAACAAACTATATATTCTGAAATCTTCATTTGTGGTTCTGCAAACCCAATTGATTTTCAGACATAGCCAAACTTATCTTAGGAGAACCCCCTTTGATTATAATTGCATCTTGTGCAAAGAGTGCCCGACTCCAAATTTTCTATAGGGTCAACTCAGAAGCATACATGTTGTTAAATAAAATTTATGACCAAAATAGTAATTGTAAGGATGGTGCTAGCATGATAATCTCCTTCAATTTCAATGACAATTTAAGATGGAACGACAAGCTTCTGCTATTGAATTTAAAGACGTTTAACATTAAGGCCAAAACAATGCTTCTATCAGGCGACATATCAGGAAAGAAACTAATCAGTACACTTAAAATATCAGAAGCGTGTTAAACTGCTCATCTGAACACACACTCTTGAACCTAATTTCATACCAAATTTTAATACACGTTTTTCGGATTGTAAATCCTCATCAGCTGTACTTCAAACCAAAGTGATTTCAAGACACAATCAAATATATTTTAGTAACGCAGTCTAGTTTGAATTTTATGTTCAGGTATACAAGTGATACTTTCTTGTGTTCCAAGATTGTCATCGTACGGCATGTACATCTCTCAGCTCATCAGATACGCTAGAGCTTGCTCCCATGTTTCGGACTTCCATGATAAAAATAAACAAATAACAATGAAACTTAGCAGTTAAGGATTAAGATATCATAAACTTGTAAAATCTTTTTGGAAAGTTTACAAAACCTATTCTGAACTTCTTTCAAAATTTGGGACAACTCCAGTATCAGAGTATGTATCATTGGGAATTCCATTTCCTTCATTTTAAGGTGACCTAGTAAACAAAATTAGAAATATCGAAGGTAGATCAAACTTCAACCACAATTGTAAGAAAATAGTTGGTCGTCTGTTTTAAAGAGGATATAATCCCAAAGTCATCAAAAGTACACTGGACATGGTGCTGGACCAATCTACAGTTTTGTACCAGCGTCTTTCCCAAGATTGCATACTGACCAACCGTGACGACGGGACTCCATGAAGGGCCTTGTTAAATTCTCGCAAGAGAACACTGGGTCCTGATTATCTATCCTATCTGAAAGTTGATCAGACTTCTCGGGTAATTGATCTTGAGCTAGCTTCAGTTATATTCATGCCATAGAATGTTTTAGATCCATTTACATAGAATTTGTGTTACAAGAGGCCGCTGTGTTCAACTGTCTTGTTTGTGATGTCACCTTACGGTGAGAAGTTTTATGTTTATTCAACAATTGTGCGTCTATTGAGACCACTGTGTATCCGGATAAGTGGGAGGGTTGTGCGCACGTAATCCGGATAACTACACCATTCGCTGATAGCAGATGGCCGTCCAAAGTCGGCACCGAGTGCACATTGGTCTCCTTCCTTTAATGTGTTGTTATTAATGTTTGATGTTTCTCTACGTCTGTTTCGATTGTTTTGTATGATGTTCTAATGCATATTGTTGTCTTTTTTGCGGTTTGTAGTTTTATCTGATAAACATTACAGAAGTACTCATAAGTTATTTAGTCTCATAGTCGAGAAGGCAAGGCAAAATCATTAGATGTCATTTATCTGTCACTTTCTTGTGGGTTTGTTTCGCTGGGTGAGTGCAGGGTGGTCATGCTGGAGATTATTTCCTTTTCTTTCTTATCGAGTGAGGGACATATTTTGCAAAAGCTTACTGTTATATGTGTCTTTACTTCTAAGCTCTTCGATACCAGACTGAGGAAAACTCATACCTTGAATTTAGCATGAATGCCAAATTTCAAAATGACGATACAGGGATATGGTAGATACCTCATATATGACCAGCCTGCACCGACTACATCCGGGGTATGCAGCTAAACATCAGAGACAACAATTTGATTAAACAACAGGGATGAGGAGATAAGAAGATCCTGACAACAATCTCAACAGCACTAACAAAAGAAAATTAAATTGAGCATCGACGGACCCCTAGCAAGTTAGAGGTGGGATCAGTTGACCGGGAGGAGTAAGCATCCCCTGTTTGGCTAGTTTCATCCGCCGTTGATGTTCACGCACGAAAATGAAAACAATATCTACAAAATATACACTGTCTGAGATTATGTCAATATAAAATGTGTTATGGCGATCATGTCAGGGAAAACAATAAAAACAATGACTGTCAAACCCCTCGCGGGGAACTTTTTACGAGCTCCACATGGCAAAGGGCATAAGTGTATAACAAATGAGATAAAGAAGATCCTGACGACAATCTCGACAGCACTCACAATAGCAAGCTAGAGGTGGGACCAGGTGCCCGGGAGGAGTAAGCATTCCCTGTTTGTTTAGCCGCACCGCACCCTCCGTCGATGTTCGAAGAGGCACGCAACAACACTCAAACCGCATGGTCCAACGTAAAAATATTGTAAACGTGGGAAATTTTCGCGTGGAGGTAATTTTCGCGTATTTCAGGAATCAATAGACTTCGCGAATACTTCCCCCCACGCGGAACGTCTTATTTTTACACGTTTAACCACGTTTAAAGAATCCAGTACCGATTTGGACGACCGTACACAATAGAGCAGCGAATATATTCGGATAAGGTGTATAGAACCCTTATTATTCAGATTAAACAGAAGAACAGCTGAAGTGTATGTATATTAAATCTTCTCGGCGTAAATTGACATCAGTGAATAATTGTCAAACACAAAACCCGAAATCAGAATCCAAAAACCACAATAAAGGCTTACAAATTCTCTAAAGATAAAATATCAAACGTCAGGTCAAACATGTGGCACCGCGAGGTTGTTTCCATAATAACGTCAATACATATGTATCGAAGTGTCACGTGTTTTACCTGACGCATGAGTGTAAACTTACAACATGGCGCTTGAATTCAAAGGGACGAAGCAGAGGCAAGTAGAATCCCGGCCGTATCATTGATACTAGAAAAGAACCCGCGTAAGCGCGGAAAAGATTGTCATATCAAGTGCCTACAAATATGCCCGTTTTTCTCCCCCTCCTTATGTTCTTTGACTTCACGACTATTTTCAGACAGTCATGATTCGGAGAAAGAAAAGGGGGTAATCATATTTTCACATAGAAGCATGATGTCTCACTGGTCTCACTCTCATATCGGGAGTTCGCTTCTTTTCATATGGTGGAGGTTTTTGTTTTTGTTTGCTTTGGTTCCTGTTTTATCCTGATTTTGTATGCCTTCGGTTTCTGATTTTCTGAATTATCAATTTTGTACTGTAGACAGGGATATGGTCATTATCCATATTTGTCATTGATCTACAATCGCATCCTCCTTCTCTTATATTTAAAGGAAAGTGTAGAGAAAGGGTGTATATTGTTGACGCCGAGCTCCTGTGATTTTCATGCACCTGTGGACATATTAATTATCTAGTTTCTACAAATCCTTCCCTTCATAATAAGTATTGAAGTCTGATCTTTAAATTAGTAGCAACATAAAGTCACGGCTTGTGTTTCATTACACATGACGTGCATTACCTTTTGTTGTACGTACATACGTGCATGACTACCTGCTATGAACACCCCCACCTCCCACCCCACCCCCGGCACACACACATAGTCAGAATCTTTCCGAACTTTACACATATATTTATTTTACATATATCTATGAATTATTTTCTAAAATGTCTTTGTCGATCCTCAAAGATTATAACGATATCAAATACACATTCATAATGCTTGCCATGTTTAACACGTGGTAGCCATGACGTTATTTTCAGTGACCTAATTTTGTTATAATTTTGATTGGCTTATACAGTTATGTGACCTTTCAAGGGCTTTTCTCGAATGTTCTATATGCAAACTAAAATTGTAAAATTGTACGTCGTATATTTAAGAAAACGAATGTGGAATTGGAGCGAAATATAGCCTCCCACTAACATTAGAAACGTCTTGCAAGAATCGTCTTACTTATTTAATGATACTTAAGAAGTCGTGGATTCGAATGGGAGCATAAATCAGTGGAAAATATAAAGTTAATGGTTTGTTTCCGTCGCCGGTTTTGAACTTTAGATTTTCTAAGATTTGTTTTAGGAAAACGGTGAGACATAATTAATGATTACACGTTAATTAGAAATGATTGCTTCTCAAATGTTATCGAATTCACATTGTCATATCATATGCTATATCTTCATATCACACCATTTATCTCTGTCCTCTTTGTTTCGACGGAGAATCGGCTAATTCGTTCCTTTAGTAGTATAGATGAGAGCTTATCAAGGTAAAATATGATTTCCGATCGTTTAGTTTTATTTTATTCGGGTGAGACACCGTCAATAATCCCCTGGAAAATGTGCCGATTTGTGCCGTCCATATCCTGAATTTTGGTCCCGGATTTTTCAATGTAGAAGAAAGGAGGGGATCTCTAACAACACTAGGTTGCAGCACCCACAGCAAAAACCCAAAACACCCAATGCAAAAAAAAAAAACACAGAACAGACACCCACAGAAATAGACGCAAAAGGGACAAGGAACACCAACTCACACCATAGAAACATTAAACATAAAAGACCACACATAAACCAACGAGACCAATGGGTAACCGGTGCCGACTTAGGACGGCCATCTGCCACGTTAATAGCAGACGATGTGGTTATCCTGGATTATGTGTGCACAACCCTCCCACTAATCCGATTTCCCAGAGGTATCGAAGAACGCACAATGTTGGTGTAAAACAACCTCATCACTGTTAGATGACCACACAAACAAGACCGTAAAACACAGGGGTTCAAGCAACACATGAATATGTAAATGGATTTAAAAAGAGGACATGCGTAATACAGTCCGTGCTCTGCCGGCTGTAGCGAGCTCATATATGTTATCACCCGAGGAGTCCGACTGACATTCAGAGAGGACAGGTGGTCAGGGCCCTGTCTTCTATAAAGAGGTTTGGACAGAGCCCGTCATTGAGTCCCGTCATTACAGTCAGTCAGAGTGCAAGTCTTAAGAATGCGCTCGACTGTAGATTGGTCAAGTACCAAGCTATCAAGTAGATTCACGCGACCAACACACCCCTTCCAACCAAATATCCAAGTATCATTGGCCGATTACGCGGCTACAATATAATTACTTGTGGTATCTGCTTTCACAAAATAGAAACTTACCGCAAGCACTGAAGACCAACACACTGACAAAGAGTAGGAAACAAAAAAATGCACCGTAATAAAAAGAATATTAAAAATATATATACGTATTTCAAGAGAGATAACTCTTTATTAATGTAAGGACAAAAGTGGGACTTGAAATACGATTGAATTAACTTTCTTACAACATGAGGAAATAATTCTTTTTTTTTCTCATATATTTCATTACTCTTTTTTGAGGTTCTTATATTTACACAAAAGTTCAAAGCGACGACTTACCACGAGGAAGTACAATATAAGGCTCGTTAACATATTGTTAGTGAGTGGAAGTAAAACAAAGGAGGGGATCTCCAACAACACCAGGTTGTAGCACCCACAGCAAAACCCCAAAACACCCAATGCAAAACACAAAGCAGACAAGCACAGAAAGAGACGCGTAAGGGACAAGGAACGTCAACGCACAACACAGAAACATCAAACACGAAGTAAAACACGAAGCCAACCTTCACAGTCAGTATAGTTTGATTGCCCCTCTTAGTATAGGTATTTTTTTACTCAACTACATCTGGTTGTTTTGACAAGTGTGACCTGTGTGTGTATGTTCAGCTGTGGTTATTACAACGTGATCTCGCTGGAGATCTTTCACTTTCTTATTTTTTTCTAGACCCTCGGGGTACAATAAACATATATGAATGCATTGATTCATTTGAGGTGCGGATCTCTTTCTTGTCTTTGTTTTGTATTTTTCAAGTTTCTGTATGCATATGCATTGTGGTCTTTGGATTCTGATTTTGGCTCTGTATTTGACTTTCATCCATTGGTTTGTTTTCTCTGACAGTTGCAGTTACAGCCTCGGAGAATGTATTATTTGGAATTTCTTTTGCTCTTTTAATTTCACAGTGACTTCATCAGCAAAATAAGAGGAATTCAATTAAACCTCTTTAAAACTGTAAAAGACAACTCGTTTACTTCTTAGCCTTCCTTTATTCATACGAGACAGAGTTTATACAGTTTCTGCTTTCAAACAGCAAAAAAGCTAGCATCGCAGTTCAACTGGACTAACAGATACATTAATAACGCACTGTCTATCAATAATCCAACCATTCAGGATTACCTTGGCGCCTTTTATCCCAGTGAACTGGAAATCAAAGAAACAAATCCAGTCATCTTCTACATAGACCTACTACTATCAATCAGACAACGTTCATTTGAACACCTCTCATTATGACAAACATTACGATTTTAATTTCACAACCACAAACTCCCCATTTATTTGCGGCAACATTCCCTCTTCGTCTGCCTATGACGTAT
Source organism: Pinctada imbricata (assembly GCA_033119305.1). Lineage (NCBI taxonomy): Eukaryota > Metazoa > Mollusca > Bivalvia > Pterioida > Pteriidae > Pinctada > Pinctada imbricata. The sequence goes on along the minus strand of VSWD01000008.1, from coordinate 49,700,277 downwards.
TCATTTTACAACTAATATGCCATGCAAGAACAAGTATGAAAACTTTATGTTGATTGCAAAGAGGCTCGCCAGTAAGCTGCTTCAAGATTATTAAGGGGAAGGGCTTAAGAATACTGATTGCACATTTCGACATTTGCCTATCAAGGATTATGAAGGACATTCTTGAGTATGACCTATCCAACTGACTGAATCATCGTTGGGTCATTTTACAGATAATGTCCCAAATCACTATATTTTTGGGGTTAAAAATCAATCGCAGAATTGTGCATTTTTTTTTGTTGTTAGCCAATTAGTATTCATTCGAAAAAACAAGTTAATTTATGTAGTTGGCGCGCTGATATATCTCAATTGCGATGGTTATCTTTCACCGATAGGGTATTGGCAAAAGCTGATTTTGTCATTACCGTAACGTAATCTAGGACAATATTACGTACAATTTCAACGGAATTTTAAAGCTGCTATGTAAGTATTGTCTTTTATAATGTGGAATAAGCCAAAATTATTAGCAAATTAATTATTTCAACAAGAAAAAATGTTGGAATTTATTCTGTTTCGGTAATGACATGCGTTATGGTAATGACAAACGTGTCGGTAATGACGTGTTTTTCTGCATTTTCGTTTCGGTAATGACGTTTTCGGTAATGACAACGGCCTACTTATCTCGCAATATAGAGGGCGCTGTAAATTTAAATTCCTTACGTACATCAGCATCTTCTATAAAACCTTCCTTTTTGACTATTCTTGATATTTGAGTTGAATTATGTATTTTCGAAACAGTAAAATTGAGCATACGGTAATGACACAAAATAAAGGTAAGATTCAAATATTTAGCGTTCTCTTGGACATTTTGGTCGATTCCCCCTATATCACCAAGCCAAATATGGCGGCAATAAAACTTTATGATAAGATCAAATAAGGGTGTGAGTTACCTTTCCTTCAATCAATTATTGACATTTTTATACGTTTCGGTAATGACATGAAAACGAAGGACACACATTTTGGATATTTGAGCATTTGAGAATTTATCTTTGTGTTGCTAGCATGAGTCCACATCATATGTATATTCAACTGTTTCAGTTAAATTATCTGATATATTACAAAAAACTAAATGAAACAAATTCAAGATTTGACACTTATTGTGTGATTATTTCTTATAGCCCTCACCTAGGACATGTGGTTTTAGTCATCTGGCCAAATTTGCAGGGAGTTTTGTCATAAAAAGAAAAAAATTGTCAAATTCTTTCTTTTTCGTAAATAATTTTTAATCTTCCTATCTATGAATATCAAAGAAAAATTTATCATAATTTGTTATTTGAATTGTTAGGATGCAATTTGGGACTTTTTCCTGTAGAATGACACTTTTACCTATTTGGACATTACCGGATTTAACACGTTCGCGGCGGGTGTTGCATTCTGTTAGAGGATGCTAATTCCTCCCGAGCACCTGGTCCTGCTTCCATTCGGGGGTTCGCGATTGCCTTGTTAATGGAGACTTACACAATTATGTCATTTTTCCCTGCATTCCTGAACTACGATTGGTACTTATTCTCTGGTATACTTGGATTTCCTTTATCTCGATCTCCCAACATAACTTATTAAAGATAGACAATATAACTATCGAAAATGCGTCAGAATTATCAAACGCCTTTTATACCGTGGATATTATCCTTATGTCACCAGACGGACACTAGGCTTGGTACTTGACCAATCTACAGTCCTCTACCAGCGCATTCTTAAAACTTGCACTCTGACTAACTGTGACGACGGGACTCCATGACGGGCCCTGTTCAAACCTCTTTAGAGAAGGGAGGGCCCCGATCACCTGTCCTCTCTGAATGTCAGTCGGATTCCTCGGGTGATTACATACATGAGTTCGCGACGGCAGAGCACGGATTGTATTACGTACGCCCTCTTTTGATATCCATTTACATATTCATCTGTTTTGCTTGGGCCCCTGCGTTTTGTGGTCTTGTTTGTATGTGGTCATCTGACAGTGAGGAGGTTGTTTTACACCAAAATTGTACGTTCTTCGAAACCTCTGGGTAATCAGAAAAGTAGGTGGGTTGTGCGCACGTTATCCAGGATAACCACACCTTCTGCTATTTCCGTGGCAGATGGCCGTCCTAAGTCGGCGCCAGTTGCCCATTGGTCTCGTTGGTATATGTGTAGTCCTTTGTGTTTGATGTTTCTGTGTTGTGCGTTGACGTTCCTTGTCCCTTTTGCGTCTCTTCCTGTGCTTGTCTGCTCTGTGTTTTTGCATTGGGTGTTTTTGGGGTTTTGATATGGGTGCTGCAGCCTGGCGTTGTCGGAAATCCCCTCCTTTGTTTTATCATGGTTAGTCATGATTTCTTGAAAAAAAATTGCACAGAAGATAAATTTCAAAATAAAATTCTGCTTTGATCATCGCAACGTCGTTATTGGAAATCTAATTTATGTATATTGCTAAGTTTTTAATGATTGAACGTCTAGGTATTTTCGCCGTTATCGTGCAATCACGACTTTGAAGGCAAGTTCTTTTGTTTGGTACTAAGAAATGAACTTTTTATTGATATGGTTTAGAAGGAATAAATGGACTGTGAATGTAGACCTGAATGCATTATGTTTCCCCTTGAATGATATCTTATATAGCGATGGGTATTAAGAACATTCAACGACCTTGCTTTATGCGTTGCATTAATGCAACTTAAATCTGATTTCCTTAATCAATAAGTGTCTTCCTTCGACAAAGATGAATTGTCATTTCCTCTATGAAATTTCAGTGCTGTTCTATGCAGAAAAACAACACAATTTTTTAATGATTTGGAAAAAATTGTTCGTTAGGAGGATATGTGTCTTCCCTGTAGAAATTCTCAATCATATAAATTATCAAGTTTATAGTAGCAAACTGACAAATTCATATCTCAGCATCCAAAATTTCTGTTACCAAATTCTTGAAACTTCTAAAACGTCGGTCTTGTAGCATCATACACCACCCATCCTGCTACATCTTTTGGTACATTTTTGGACATAATTTTCAGTCCTTGGCCATATAGCATTGTTTAGATCGAGGATCACTGACCCGAAACGTGCATGTCTGGCCCATGCTGAAAAGGACCTGTAACCTTAAGAGCCGTAATCTGCCCAATTTTTACTTGCGATACCAGCTCAACCAGTATTATTTAAAATTTGTCCTGTAGGTGAAATCATTTCTTTTCAAGTATCTTTAATCAAATATAGTAGTTTTATTGACATAAAATTATGAGAAATAATCTATATTTTTACGTAGATGTGAGGGTGGGGATCTTTTTAGGATATAAATAATGCGAGTAAAATGTCGAAAATTTTCTAACAATCGGTCGCTTTTATTCATCAAAATGTCAAAATAAACTACAATGAAAAGATTCAATAAGAAATATCGTGCTAAAACATGATTTTTCTCCAAATATTTATATTCCGGATTCATCAGACCGTAAACACGTGGCCAGAGATATATAATCGAACACTCACTCTCACTTATATTGTACAATTAACAATGCAGCCGTTATAAAAATAGTTTGAATAAGCTTTGTTTTCAGTATATAAAATCATATTTCTTTTGCATTTACCATAATTACTTTTTCAAAATACTTTGTGAATGTTACCGAGGAAGTTTTGAGCATTTTTCCAAGATTGACTGGTACTACAGTCGTCAACGCTAATTGTTAACTTTTATTGCGAGGGGTTGTTGAATTATCAATGCCCAAAATTAGAATAAATGAGTTTGTTAGTGAAAAAGTAAACACCAACGAATATTTTTTGTTGAAAATTGATTAATTTTAAACTATTAATAAAGAAGTTAATTATTTGCCGAAAGCGAATCAAATGCCAATTACTAATTCTCTGTTAATTTCACATCTCTCCGCCCAATTGCATTTTCGTAAGTTGACTATTGTTCCCCCCTTTGGAACACAACTCTGCTTTTACAGAAAATTTGTATTATGAAAATACATCTTAGGTAGAAGTGGTGTTGTGTTCCAAGGGGGGGGGGGACGATATTTTATGAAAACTTTTCCTATTTTCATTGATTTCTATACAAAACAAGCACATTTATACTCATATATCTTTCTATTAGAGCAATTTTATGAAAAAAATCTTCAGATTTTGAAGGGGTTTTATCTTTTAAAGTATTTCACCAACTTGATTTAAGAAATGAAGTACTTTAAAATTTCATAATTTTTGGGCAGATTTTACGCCTTATCGTTACAGGTCCTTTATCTGTTCTTAAAATGATGCTATTGAAAACGTTTAACATGCATATAAAAAATAAGTTAACAACTTATGAAATAGCTTCAGTTTAATGTACAAAACCAACTTTAGGAAGTGAAATTTCCATTATGAAAATTATTCATAGCATATTACATAGAGACAATCACCATATTTGACAAGTTGCGACGGGTGATGCATGCAATCAGGAGACACTCAGTCTGTCATTTCCTGGCACCTGGTCTCACTTCTGAATATTATTCATTCCGAAGTTCCTAACCGTTCCAATGGAAATTCTTCTGGTTTTGCCTTGTCTTCTCGACTCTGATACTGAATAACTGATAGGTACTTATTTGGTGTTTATTATGATAACATAAGTGTAACGTCTACATCAAAACATAGGCTTCTTTAAGTGTCCATGAAGGTCTTTGATATATTCAACCAAACACACCTTATATTTCGAAGGACAAGTAAACTTGTGTATTTTGTGAGAAAGTTCTTTTATCAGTAGAGCATGAAATAGATGCTAGGCTGCATTCAACATCATCTTCAATTAATATCTATTTAAAAACAATAAACAAATATGTAAGTTCTGGTTAACAATACAGTAGAGTGAATCATTGTTACAAAAATAGTGTTTTTTATATTCTATCTGAAACAAACAGGATATCTATATATTGTCATTACAGAAAATGATGTTTGAGATGATAGCGCAACAAATGAACCCATGATTATGATAGAGGCTAATCATTTTATTATAGTATTGCATATATTTATACTAATATATAAATAACAAATCAATACAATGATTTTTTTCTTTCGACCTATCTAAGAAAAGTAACTGCTACTTAGAGAATAAATACAAGAAATAAAAGTAGAAAAGCCAACGGTTCAAGTAAAGTGTAGAATGATTTCGGTCTGTCTGTTGTCATCTCTCCCTCCGTCCGATCAATTTCCATAAACATTTGCATTTCCGCACGACGGATTTTGACGAAACTCGGTATACTGAAAACTCTATTTTTTGCTTTTTTCATTTTGTAAATCTGTAATATAGTGAGAGACAGGATTTTTTTTTTCATTTTAGTGCATCATGATTGTATTTTGATCAAGTTAATACTTCACAGATGCATTGATATATAGGTCAGGTAAAAAGAAAGAAACCTGGAAGTAGTACCAAGATAGTTTGCTTAAAGTGTTATAACACTTTTTTATGTGAGTAAAATAAGTCGTAAATTGCCAAAATCTTCCTTTAATTTCTAATTTCCAAGAGTTTTACTTCTGCAAAAGCTATCAGAATTAAGACTGAATATAGAGGAAATAATAATATTTCAGCGATCGATTTGGGTAATAAGCAGTTATGCACAATCACAAACAGAATTTATCGATAGAATTGTAAATTCCTAATGACCTACATTTGTATATTAGTGAGGAGAATGGGATAGAAAAAAATAAGGTAAAAATGGACGATAATTGAAATCTATGAACAAATATCAATGAGGAATGATTTTCTTCCATTTATACATCGATGTGCAATGTAAGATTCGCATCACTTCTACAGAGAGAAATAATGGCACAATGGAAATCTAATACTACATAAACATGTGCATGATTATATCACATTATGGTGGAGGGAATTACAGGAAACAGTTCGAGGAAATTGAAAGAAAAATACTAGGATGACAATTTTTTCAACGTTTTTAAAAATTATGAAAATTAAAGCGTATTATTTTTTAATCTAAAAACAATGATCAAATACGCATAATTGAAATTACACTACCTATTCATCACACAGCACAAACTGGATAAAATGAACCATCGAAAGTTGTGTAAAATTAGAAGTACATGCGATGCAGTAATAATTGTTCGGTTTTTTTTTCAGAAATGTTTCCAAAGAAAAAGAAGCACTTTAGAAGGTTATGAAAATGAGATTATGTAACTCAGATACATCAAGTATACACCTAATATCAAGTTTGAGCAGACGAATAGATCCGAATATCAAGCAGTTCAAACGATAAGTTTGAAATCTGGATTGAGCGCTTATAGTCAATGCTACTTAGGGATTCTTTAGTTTCAAAATATAATCTCCATTCAAGATATGTTATTCGGCAACAAAAACAAGTCTTTTGGGTTTCTTGTAGCCCGGCATTCCTGGCCCTGGTTTGTCTTCTAGACGTAACAATTGAGCAGCATGACGTGCCATTGCCTGTGCCTCAAGGTCACTCACCGGTCCACCACCACTTGTCTGTGAGAGGACCTTGACCTTTGGGTTGGGATTATACATAGGCCGAGCAGGTACTTTTCTGGGTATATCATCTCGTCTGCTGTAATCCACTGTGAATACATTCGCCCCCATGGCATGGTGCTGATGACTTTCGTATGGGGGAGGAGGACTCATCATTCCTTGGTCAGTGTGGCGGTTTCCATGCCGTTTTGGGTTTTCATGGAGGGGAACAGGTTGAGGTCTTGGTGATCCCTTACGGGGAGGATCGTCGATGTTTGAGTGTTGGTTGTACCTCTTAGTTCCTGAATCGGGACGATTAAAAGTATCTTTATTTCTGTCGTGATGCATCTTCTCTGGATAATCTGAGTTATGATTAGGGGAGTTCTGCTTGCCTTCCTTTGGATAATCAGACATCACCATGTCATGGGGTTGGCGGGTGCGTGGGGGTGGTGGACGTGCTGGCGGGGGATGCTTTTTAGTCGGGTAGGGTTCAGTTTCATCCGGTATGACCCATGGTAGTGGCGTTTCTCTCTGTTCTACCCTAACATCTGATACACTAGCCTTAGAATATGGACGTTCGTTGACAGTTCCTGAAAATGCTGCAGTCTTAAGTCGGTCGTTGTTCTGGGAGGACATTTTCCTTTCATTGTTGTTATTTCTAAGAATTTCATCCTCGGACTCTCCATCATCAACATCGTCCTGTAGTCTTCTCTTGTCCTTCTTGTCTTTTTTACGCTTGAAATATTGTCTGCACTTCGCTATACAGTAAATCATCGCACACCCGCCGTATACTAACACAATTGCCGGCAACACAAGGTACATTGCAAAGTTATTTTTATCAGAGTAAAATTCTTCGATTTTCTCCCATATCGTTTTAGATTCAGACGTTAAGGATGCTGGCGCTGGTGTTTCCTCTGTTGTGGTACTCAAAAGTTTCCGTCCCTGATATCTGTTATTTTCTTCTACAAGTGGGATACCTGAAACATAAATTCATCGATAATCATTTATTCATTGTTTTTTATGTTACTTTTAAAAAAAAGTGAAATAGATCTTGGATCGAGTGAGGGAAGATCCATGGTCAATCTTTTAACTATCATGACAGAATTGATATGATAAATGATATTAAGTTAAACGGTGAGGAGCTCGTAAAAAAGTTCCCCGCGAGGGGTTTGACAGTAAGTGTTTTGAATATTTTTCCATGTCATTGTCGCCATAGCACTTTCTATATGCATGTAGATATAACCTCAGACAGTGCATGTATTATAGATATTGTTTTAATCTTCGTGTGTGAACATTGACAGCGGATGCGGCTAGCCATACAGGGGATGCTTACTCCTCCCGGGGGCACCTGGTCCCACCTCTGGATTGCTAGGCGTCCGTCGATGCTCAATTTGGTGCTCTATAGTGGGTGCTGTTGAATTTATCGTCAGGATCTTCTTTGACTCTTTCATGTTTAATGAATTATATTAAAAACATAATTTGCTATGCGGTTTGATAAAAAGAAGAATAAAATGGCCATGTGCTTATACTAGGACATTGGTCTTGGTTTCACCTGAGGTGCTGTGAAGCTCTTAGGTCACAAGCAACGATAAACTAAAGCATAAAAAATAGACATAGAGATATCAGTTTAAAAGGCATAAGATTTTATAATAAAAGGTTAGTAGCATTAACTTTGACCTAATGACTTCGGGTCAAGTTGGCGTTATACCTTTGCGTGATAATTAATAATACAGAAATGTTCCAACTCTATACCTTCTTAAAGAAAATTTCGGATACTAAATCCTCATCAGTAATGCTTCCAGCCATAGTGATTTTCAGACGCAGCCAAAATTCATTTCATTAGCGCCCTCTGGTTTTATTTTTTTCATTTAAATTTGTGCATTAACTTTACAGAGAATGCGCGGCTCCAAATTTCCTGTATGGTCGATTCATCAGCATATCAAAATAAAATCTATGTTCAAAATAACATTGGAGGAATGGTGCTAAAATGTTAACCTCCTTTAATTTCTATGATATTTTAGATGAAATGACAAATGAGTTAAAGAAGATCCTGACGATAATCTCAACAGCACTCACAATAGAGCACAAAATTAAACATCGACGGACAAATGAGTTAAAGAAGATCCTGACGACAATCCCAACAGCACTCACAATAGAGCACTATGTTGAGCATCGACGGACCCCTAGCAAGCTAGAGGTGGGATCAGGTGCCCGGGAGGAGTAAGCATCCCCTGTTGGCTAGCCGCACCCGCCGTCGATGTTAATGCACGATGAAGAACACGGTTATTAAATGCATGCACTGTCTGACGTTATGTCCATATAGAAAGTGCTATTGCGACCATGTCAGGGAAACATATTCAAAACACTTACTGTCAAACCCCTCGCGGGGAACTTTTTTACGAGCTCCACACGGCAAAGGGCATAAGTGTGACACAAATGAGTAAAAGAAGATCCTGACGACAATCCCAACAGCACCCACAATAGAGCACTATGTTGAGTATCGACGGACCCTTAGCAAGCTAGAGGTGGGATCAGGTGCCCGGGAGGAGTAAGCATCCCCTGTTGGCTAGCCGCACCCGCCGTCGATGTTAATGCACGATGAAGAACACGGTTATTAAATGCATGCACTGTCTGACGTTATGTCCATATAGAAAGTGCTATGGCGACCATGTCAGGGAATCAGGACAAGTTTCAGAAATAGCAAAAAATATATATATATGAAACAAAGGAGGGGATCTCCAACAACACCAGGTTGCAGCACCCACAGTAAAACCCCAAAGCACCCAATACAAAAATACAAAGCAGACAAGCACAGAAAGTGACGCATAAGGGACAAGGAACTTCAACGCACAACACAGAAACATCAAACACAAAGGACTACACATAAACCAACAAGACCAATGGGCAACCGGTGCCGACTTAGGACGGCCATCTGCCACGGAAATAGCAGAAGGTGTGGTTATCCTTGATTAAGTGCGCATGTGAAGATTTGCTTATGATACATTTTTACATGTCTGAATTTCCACATGATCTCAGAATGAATTTTCATGTTTATGTCATTTCTGTATTTTTGGATGAAATATCACTATTCATTAATTAATTTTCCATCTTCTGATCGTAATAGTCATCTGCATATTCTTCTAATGCATTTTATTCCATTTAGATATCCTCAAGTTATTACTTTATGCTCGCACTTGTTCGATCAGCTGATCGACGTTCATTGTTATTATTTTGAGATGTCCCCCATTGAATGACTGAAATCACATTTATTTGTATTACTGTGTGGAAGTTGCAATTATTACCTTAACGTTCAGTCACTGGCATCATATTGTTGTTAATGTCACCCTATTTTTACATGCACACTGCCATTTAAGTACATTTTTGTTGATAATTCTTCAGAACTGTTCCGACTTTCTGGGCGCCGCCATTGTATTTTTGTGTCACGTGACTTGCGAGCCCGCAAAATTCAAACATTATTTTCTGTAATTCTTGTTCTTCTAAAGTAATACGTGATTTGATGTCAAACTTCATATATAGATTGTATTTTATTTTTGAAAGACTGTTCATTTAATATTTTTGAGCAATTTGAGTGTATTCAATAGTTATTAGTAATGTAAAGTGTCTTTTGTTCTGCCGGTACCATTGTGGTGTATTGGCACCACCGGCGGATTCTGCCGGAGGTTTCTAAGAGTGCACGTGCAGGCCTTGGTAACCAGACTTGGTTATATAAGGAACTCAGGGCTTTCTGCCGGTGACTCTGGCTAGATTTCTTAAACTGATAGGTTGGTACTCTTTGTCGAAAGATTATTTGATTTTGTAAAGTTGTAAGTAAATTATTTTTATAGGAGAGTTTTAGAAGCGATTAATCAGGGTTATTCCCAGATTATTTTGCTAGTTATTATATTTTATCTAGGAATTTAGTCGGGTTACTCTCGGCCAGATTCTCTTTAGTTTTCGGCGATGGATCGAGGGTGATTCTCTTGATTCTCGTTGAGTTAAGACTTATTTCGGAAATTTAGGGATTAAGTAAAGTACTTTTTCTTGGCTAAAGAATTTAGAATTTCTATCAATTGAATAAATATCGTAATTTCTCATTTTTCTTGGAATATTATCTGTCAATTTTGAATCGTAAATTACTTGTAAAGATTTTTAAGTAAAGTAGTTCAGCCTAGGGTAGATATCCAGGTAATTCCAGGATATCTACGTGAATTTCCGGGTTATTCCTGTTAATTCACCCCCCCCCCCTTTCCTTACTTCTAATAATTATCAGAGAAGGTTGTGCTTGACGTAAACTCCGGCTTATAATCGGGTGATTCTCGATTGCTGGTGTCATATTTATTTAATATAGTAATTGTTAACACACAGTGTGTTATTTTGTTATTTAATTTTCACGCTACCAAAGAAACAGTTATTGTTATCAGAATAAATATTTATTGAACTTGAAAATCCGTATTGTCCTTTTATTGAGTCAGAGTCCATAATGCATACGGGTTATTCCCGTTGTCTTGAGTAATATTACGGGTCATTCCCGTTTAATAACGCTAACAGGTGGGTTATTCCCACCTGAGATAGCTGTGCCTCGTCACACGGGTTACTCCCGTCAAAAGCAACTGCTGACCTTGACCTTGTGAGCCGTTCAGGCCCGTTACATTTCGTGGTGGCAGCGGTGGGATCCGCTTAATTCAAAGGGGCGGATCCAGAGGTGCGAATCCATTCCTCAAAGCAGTATCTAGCAGTTATCATACAGAGTCAGAATGTATACGAGGGGCAGAGCGAGGCGTGAATCATCTGCAAACGCCAGTGAGAGTGAAGCAGAATACCAGGACGCATTAAACACAAATTTGGCGAATCCAGCACCAAATATAGAAGCAGATGCACGTTCATTATTATCAGATGGAGGGCTGTATGAGATATCAAGCCTGAACTCAACGGCCACAGATATGGACGACGTCACGATGATACGGAGGGACACGACTCCACGTAGACCACGCAGACAAAGTAATAGACGTTCTAGGAAGCAGATATCAATACAGACACCAGGCGAGGCGATTACTCCCACGCAACTGGCCGAGGGTGACCAGGCAAACGTGGATCATAGTGGCATTTTGAATGTCATGAAAAACTTCATGGACACAGTTACCACAACCATGAGAGCTATGCAGAATGTATTGAGTAACGTTACTGTACAATCATCACCTAATCAGGGGGATAGATTAGGAGCAGGGGAGACAAACAATGTTGCAGTCGAGCCGGAGCCCGCACATTCCTCACCTAAAGAAGATGATAGACAAAGATCAGGGGAGACAAACGATGGGCCCGAGACAGATCTCCGTCCTAAACACGGACCTAAATCGGCAAAACGGACCGTATCACGGCGACAAATACATAGTTCAGATGGGTCGGACGCAGATGAGAGCGATCGATCTTCCAGTAGGGACACCTCTAAACTTTTTAAGAAAAGAGGGGGAGCTAATTCATCCAAACTACCTGCTTTTACCGGTTCCGAGAAATGGAAAGTTTGGATAAATAGATTCGAGTCGGTAGCCAAACTGTACGACTGGGACGATGATGAAAAACTCAGACAGCTAACACCTAGAATACAGGGGGTGGCAGCAGAATTCGTGTTTGGGCAACTGAAGTCGTCAGTATTGGAGAACTACAATGACTTAATAAGAGAGATTAAGGGCAGATTTGACGTTATCGAGACTACGAGGGCCTACAAAACAAAATTTAATAACAAGAGACAAGCCAGAGGGGAAAGTATAGAAGGATATGCGTCTGAATTGAAGCGCTTGTACGATTTAGCCCACCCTGACAGAGATGCTAAAATAAGGCAGGAAGATTTGATTGATAAATTCCTACAAGGACTTTGGGACGTGAAGGCTAAACAACACATAGAGTTAAACAGGGACCCCAAAACGATCGAGGATGCAGTAAAGCACGCTGTGACATTCACGTCTGTGATAACTGAATCAGATGGCAGACACGGGGTTAAACAAGCAAAATTCAACAAGGGAGATAACTCACAGAGCAAGCAATATCAAGACTATAAGAGAGAGATAGAGTGCTATAAATGTGGAAAGAAGGGCCACTTCGCTCGCGAATGTCGAAGCGGAAATCAAGAAAACAAGCGAGACCGAAAACGAGAGAAAGATTCAGGTGCACAGAGAGACCAAAACGGTGGATCAAGAAATCAAAATCAAGATAGAGACATGAATGCACCAAGGGAAGCACAGGGTCGCCAAAACGAGCGTTCTAGCTCACAATTATCACCAGCAGCAAGTGAATTCGTACCACGTAGAAGTCGGGATGCAGCAACAGATACATTAGATTGGGATGACATGTCGTCAAACTAGGAGGGGTCAGCTCGGAAGGCCAAAGGTTGACCCAGGGAAATAATAGAGGCCTATTGGACTTGTCAAATGTAAAAACTGATAACTTTTCAGAGGATAAAGATGACTGTAATGGCGATGTACAGGGAGATGGAGAAGAAATTTTGAATGTCCATAGAGAGGATATGAATCTATGTGTCCAGGCGAGGGACCAGGATCTGAGTACTAAGGAAGAGTACGTCAGGAGACAGCTTATAGGAGCTGACGGTGTTTACGTCCAGGGTAGGATCCAGGGGATTCCAGTAGAGTTCGTTGCAGATACGGGTGCTGTAAGAACTATTTTGTCTGACAAGGTGTATCAGAAAATTCCTGCGAGTAAACAGCCTATATTATTTGATTCTCCCAACCTGACATCTGTAAACGGCGATCCACTGAGAATATGGGGAAAGTCGAACTTTCTCGTACAGATAGGAAAACTGAAATTTCAACTTGAGCTTATAGTAGCGGAGATAGACGATGAGTGTCTGCTTGGGCTAGACATTTTGTGTGACAGCCAATTTGAGCCAACAGTTATAAATTTAGGAGAGAACATCATAAAATTGAACGGCATAGAAATTCCCTGTAGCCTTGAGAGACAGAGAAGTGAAATAAGACAAGTAACTCTAATGGACGACTATGTAATACCAGCTAAAAGCGAAATAATTGTCAAAGCTATGATAGACCAATCAGAAAAGGACATGATCCCAGCTCAACAAACCTACATAATAGAGGCCAATCCTGATTTCGAGAAAAAGTATGGTGTGTCAGTGGCGTCAACATTGTTAGACAGTCGACAGTCTGTATCGGTACCTGTAAGGATCTTGAATTTGAGTGACGTAACAACAAAAGTAAGCCTAGACGATTCAGTGGGGCATGCTGAAAAATGTGGACTGGACCAGATCAGATTACTAAGAGTACAAGAAAACGGAGAAGATCACAATTTCTTTAACATACGAAGTGTGCAGCTAGGAGAAAAAGAGCAAAATGTTGGGGATGACAGTCTACAATGGCAGAAATCTGAGTCAGCAGAATGCTCTATTAAGGTGCCTCCCCACCTTAAGGACCTATATGACAGAGCGACAGAGGGCAAAAATTGTAAAATGAAGGCTGCCTTGGCAAAACTACTAGAGAAACATGCAAATGTTTTCTCGGAAAATGAGTTAGACCTAGGAAGGACCAATGTAGTGGAACATAGTATAAACACTGGGAACAGTAGGCCACTAAGGCAACCACCTAGAAAAGTACCACTTGCTTTTGAAGGAGAAGAGAGAAAGGCCATGGACACTATGATGAAACAGGGCATCATTCAAAAGTCAACTTCATTGGCGACGAGGTGAACAATTGGTGTGTGTGGGCCAGCTCGATCTGCAGGAGAGGAGGCAGAACCCTGCCAATGGTTGGAGAGTGGCCACACAGCGGGGTACATCCACGGCCCTCAACGGAAAAGGGGGAAGGATGTAGTGGTTCCGGTAGTAGCAGATACCAATAGTTCAGTACAAGTTCTAAGACTGGGCTATTGAGATGTCCCTTTAGCTCACTCGGCAACGAGTCTGACTATCACCCGGACGGCCGGGGTTCGATTCCCCGAGTCCGTCTCCTGCAAACTACTTCATTGGCGACTTGAGTTTTTGCAAACTTGCCATATAATATTGTTGATATTTATTGTGCAGAAGTGTTATTGTGGGTGCACAAACTATGATATTGTGTACTGAAATATGAGTTCAAATTGTTTTAAGATTTATCATTTTATGTATTGACATTTTTTTCTGAATTATGGAGAGTTTGGTGAGGACACCAAGCTATTTTAGTGGGGGAAAATGTGAAGATTTGCGTATGATACATTTTTACATGTCTGAATTTCCACATGATCTCAGAATGAATTTTCATGTTTATGTCATTTCTGTATTTTTGGATGAAATATCACTATTCATTAATTAATTTTCCATCTTCTGATCGTAATAGTCATCTGCATATTCTTCTAATGCATTTTATTCCATTAAGATATCCTCAAGTTATTACTTTATGCTCGCACTTGTTTGATCAGCTGATCGACGTTCATTGTTATTATTTTGAGATGTCCCCCATTGAATGACTGAAATCACATTTATTTGTATTACTGTGTGGAAGTTGCAATTATTACCTTAACGTTCAGTCACTGGCATCATATTGTTGTTAATGTCACCCTATTTTTACATGCACACTGCCATTTAAGTACATTTTTGTTGATAATTCTTCAGAACTGTTCCGACTTTCTGGGCGCCGCCATTGTATTTTTGTGTCACGTGACTTGCGAGCCCGCAAAATTCAATCATTATTTTCTGTAATTCTTGTTCTTCTAAAGTAATACGTGATTTGATGTCAAACTTCATATATAGATTGTATTTTATTTTTGAAAGACTGTTCATTTAATATTTTTGAGCAATTTGAGTGTATTCAATAGTTATTAGTAATGTAAAGTGTCTTTTGTTCTGCCGGTACCATTGTGGTGTATTGGCACCACCGGCGGATTCTGCCGGAGGTTTCTAAGAGTGCACGTGCAGGCCTTGGTAACCAGACTTGGTTATATAAGGAACTCAGGGCTTTCTGCCGGTGACTCTGGCTAGATTTCTTATACTGATAGATTGGTACTCTTTGTCGAAAGATTATTTGATTTTGTAAAGTTGTAAGTAAATTATTTTTATAGGAGAGTTTTAGAAGCGATTAATCAGGGTTATTCCCAGATTATTTTGCTAGTTATTATATTTTATCTAGGAATTTAGTCGGGTTACTCTCGGCCAGATTCTCTTTAGTTTTCGGCGATGGATCGAGGGTGATTCTCTTGATTCTCGTTGAGTTAAGACTTATTTCGGAAATTTAGGGATTAAGTAAAGTACTTTTTCTTGGCTAAAGAATTTAGAATTTCTATCAATTGAATAAATATCGTAATTTCTCATTTTTCTTGGAATATTATCTGTCAATTTTGAATCGTAAATTACTTGTAAAGTTTTTTAAGTAAAGTAGTTCAGCCTAGGGTAGATATCCAGGTAATTCCAGGATATCTACGTGAATTTCCGGGTTATTCCTGTTAATTCACCCCCCCCCCCCCCCTTTCCTTACTTCTAATAATTATCAGAGAAGGTTGTGCTTGACGTAAACTCCGGCTTATAATCGGGTGATTCTCGATTGCTGGTGTCATATTTATTTAATATAGTAATTGTTAACACACAGTGTGTTATTTTGTTATTTAATTTTCACGCTACCAAAGAAACAGTTATTGTTTTCAGAATAAATATTTATTGAACTTGAAAATCCGTAATGTCCTTTTATTGAGTCAGAGTCCATAATGCATACGGGTTATTCCCGTTGTCTTGAGTAATATTACGGGTCATTCCCGTTTAATTACGCTAACAGGTGGGTTATTCCCACCTGAGATAGCTGTGCCTCGTCACACGGGTTACTCCCGTCAAAAGCAACTGCTGACCTTGACCTTGTGAGCCGTTCAGGCCCGTTACAGCGCACAATCCTCCCACTTTTCCGATTACCCAGAGGTCTCGAAGAACGTACAATTTTGGTGTAAAACAACCTCCTCACTGTCAGATGACCACACACAAAGAAGACCGCAAAACGCAGAGGCCCAAGCAACACAGATGAATATGTAAATGGATATCAAAAGAGGGCGTACGTAATACAGTCCGTGCTCTGCCGGCTGTAGCGAGCTCATGTATGTTATCACCCGAGGAGTCCAACTGACATTCAGAGAGGACACATGGTCTGTGCCCTGTCCTCTCTTAAGAGAGTCCCGTTGTCACAGTAAGTCAGATTGCAAGTTTTAAGAATGCGCTGGTACAAGACTGTAGATTGGTCAAGTACCAAGCCTAGTGTCCGTCTTGTGACATTAGGATCATATCCATGGTATAAAAGGCGTTTGATGATTCTGACGCATTTTCGATAGTGATGTTGTCTATCTTTGATCCTTCTTATCTTGTTAATTATGTCACCATAAAATGCTGCTTGTGAAATACCCAAAGTAATATACTTTGTTGCCTGTATTGGTCCGAATTTCAGAAGAAGTTGACAATAATTTTTGTAAAATTTCAAGAAAGTCTTTACTAGTTTGTGAAAGCGAAAACCTTGTCCCAAAAGTTTCTTGGTAATTTGTAAATTTCTACTATGAAAATCCAAAACATCAGTACATGCTCTAGCATACCGGATGAGCTGTGAAATATAGATACCATAGGACGGTAATCTAGGAACATCACCGTCAAGCCAGGGGAAATTTACTATGTTAAATCCAAAATCATCTCTTTTGTCATACACACTTGTACGGATCTCTCCATTAATAATTTTGATATTTAGGTCCAAAAATGGTGTTTCTGTGTTTGAAACGTTTGCCTTGTTTAGAATCAATTCTTGTGGATAAATAACATTTTTATACTTTTCAAAAAAAGGATTGTCGATAGTAAGAATATCATCCAGGTACCTAAAGGTATCCATGAAACATTTCACATCATCATTTTTCTTTGCTTTTGAAAATTTTGGATAAATTTCTTTTCATACGTGTATAAAAATAAATCTGCAACAAGAGGCGCACAATTAGTACCCATAGGAATCCCTACAACGTGCTGGTAGAGTTTTTCACCAAATCTTATATAAATATAGTCCAAAAGGAAGGACAAGGCAATACACAGGTCTCCACATGTCCTTGATTTGTATGATTTGTAATCTGTGGCGGAAAAGAAACCCTTCGATTCAGATGTACAAATATCAGTTTTCCCCTCTCGATAAAAACACAATTTAATGAGTTTGGACAGTCGAGCATTTATTTTATCGTGAGGAAGCGTGGTGTACATATTAGAACAGTCGTATGAAGATATCGTATTTGCTTCAAAATTTCTTGATTTCATTTTGTGAATCACATCCCCTGAATTTAAAATAGACCAAAAGAAGTTTACATCACTCATGTTCATGACAGTTTTACAGTATTTTGCCACATTTCCTTTATAGCCGTTAGTGCTGACGTCAGATTTCTAGACAAAGTTGTAGTTGAGCAATTGCTAGAATTAGCAATGTATCGAAACTTGTAAGGAGACTTGTGAAGTTTTGGTATACTAAATGATGTCAAATTTATAAATAACCAAAACAAAGCTTCTTTCAGGCGACAGATCTGGAAATAAGAAATTAAATAGAATTGTAATTACAAATAAGATATTTGAAATGACCATGGCAAGATAAATGCATAGATACATTTCAACCCTGACCAAGATAGGGTAAGAATTTTAGACCTTGAATAAGAACATACTAAACATTAAACAACTCAAGAGCTACTATCATCATAATCAGTTTCATCACCCTCTTGCATGACCTTGGACAAACGAAGAGATGATAAATAATAGTAAATATAGAAAAAATAGTACAGTCTAAATGGAAAGACTTTTGGCCTTATTTATTGAAATTGATTTATGAGAAAATTAAAGCTGATCATCATTAATGGACCAATGATTCGGTTCATGATTTTGAAGTTTCCTAATTCTGCGAAAAGATCTACCTGTGGCTGTACGTTATTAAAACATTTTCAGTTGGAGAGACGGGCCTCGATAAGTAATATAGCTGGCATAATAGACAAACAATATGTCTTGTCCTGATTTGGCGAAATAATCAAAATTCAATATCCGGGATATTCGAATCTGGTGAATAGAATTAACTTTTTTCTTTAAAGAAAGATATTCTTTAATCAGAGAGCTTGAAATTAATTAATTTTATTGATTATGACTTTAAGCTTGCTTAATTGCTTGATATCAACGATCGAATCATAGACATCTCTGTCTATATGAAGGCTGCTTTCTGTCAGAATTTATGGACATTTTGGTTTTTTTATACTCTATCATTTTCTAATTTTCATCTTACTTACATGCTATTGATGAAATAGACAGTAAAAACAACGCAATTGCCAGCTTCATGGAGTAAAGATAAATCATTTCTTCTAGTTTCGTTGGTTTCTTGAAAAATGCCACCTGAAATAGAAAAGCAAATGCGTTTAAGAAATCGTTTAAAGAGGTAATGTGCAAAAAATGTCATTCTATTCCATTGTTTCTTATTCTAAACTTATTGAAAATATCTTTACACCAGCCTTCCAATCATGTATGGTTATCAGCTCTTGTAGGCGGTGATAATGTTCAACCAGTTTCTCAATATAAAACCAATGTAATTCTAGTTGTAAAGGAAGTGAAGTACGACCGGATATGCTGACTGAGTGATCTTCTTGACTCTCAGATACCATTGATGACAAGGAATTTTAAAGTATCGATCAGTCAGTTATGTTTGAATACCGACAACATTTCACGTCTCATTTATTCAAATTTTTCATCATTGCAAGTGTAAATTCAATTCTTTTTGTAAGCTTTATCTTTGTTATCTGATGCACTGCACCATATAGAAATAAATGGTATGCACGTTTTCGGGTTATTTATTCTATTTTCAAACAAATTCCTAAAATTTGAAGTGATAAAAGGTGTTGTGATCCGGATTAAATGAATGTTTGTCTCGAAATAGAATTTTTCGAAGAAGATTGAAGTGTTCAATCTCGTTACCTTCTTTAATAAATTTTCAAACCAATTTTAATGCATCAGACTCGTGTTTCGGATAATCATCATTTGCGTTCTTGTTCAAATAAGAGAAAACACAAGAAAAAAATAGCAACAAAAGTATACATATTAACAAATAGCCACACCTGAGTGGCCGTGCTCACAAAAATATGTAGTCATGTGACAATCTGTTCGATCCCTCTCATGCTTATGTATTCAGAAAACAATATTCAAGGCCGGAATCGATGTTGATTTATCCGGATTTGCCGAATGCCCTTTTCATGAAATATATATCACACATAGGAACCTCTATAAATACAAGCAGAACTTCTATACCTTTAAAATACGCTAAAGAACAATTTGTCATTTTATGTAAAAAATTTTACAAGTTGCATTGAATTCTTTGATTTATGAGGACAGTAAGTGTTTTGAATATTTCTCCCTGACATTGTCGCCATAGCACTTTCTATATAGACGTGGCCTCAGACAGTGCATGTATTTTATATATTCTTTTCATTTTCGTGCGTGAACATCGACGTTGGGTGCGGCTAGCCAACAGGGGATGCTTACTCCTCCCGGGCACCTGGTCCCACCTCTTGCTTGCTGGGGGTCCGTCGATGCTCAATTTGGTGCTCTATTGTGAGTGCTGTTGAGATTATCGTCAGGATCTTCTTTCACTCATTTGTGTCACACTTTTGCCCTTTGCCGTTTAGAGCTCGTAAAAAAGTTCCCCGCGAGGGGTTTGACAGTACGTGTTTTGAATATGTTTCCCTGACATTGTCGCCATAGCACTTTCTATATAGACGTGGCATCAGACAGTGCATTTATTTTATATATTCTTTTCATTTTCGTGCGTGAACATCGACGGCGGGTGCGGCTAGCCAACAGGCGATGCTTACTCCATCCGGGTACCTGGTCTCACCTCTAGCTTGCTGTGGGTCCGTCGATGCTCAAATTGGTGCTGTATTGTGAGTGCTGTTGAGATTATCATCAGGATCTTCTTTAACCCATAAAAAGGGGCCTTTAAGTCCGGGATCCTTTGTGCATTTACTTTGTGTGCGCGGCTCCAAATTTTGTGCAAGGTCAATTCAACACCATAGTTCAATAAAGCCTATGACCAAAATAAAATTGCAGGGATTGTGCTAGGATGTGAACCTCCTTTAATTTCAATGGCATTTTAGGATGAAATGACAAGTTTCAAAAGAAGTAGTTTCTAAGTAACAGACATGTTTTGTTTGGCGGGCAGACATCGTTCTGTAAAATGACGTTAACAATGAATTTCAATGTTCGATGCAACAAAATAGTGTACGCCATGTGTTCTATTTCAGGATATATTGACGTTGTTTTTACCTCTATATATTGAGCATTATTTTTGGTCTAACTTTAATTCGTAAAGTACACTAGAAATACATGATATGTGAAAAAGGGGATCTCCAGCATGTGAAAGATCTGGTCTTCCCGACACCTGAAACTGACAAAAGCAACACGACTAAATAAACAGTCTCTCAGACTAATGCCATTTACTTGATTACTTTTCCCGCTTTCTTTTCCGGTGTCATTGATTTTAACAAAAGAATACACTTTTGTGAAAGTCCGTCTCCAAAGTTACTACATCGATTTTGTTTCAAGATCAATGCAGGTAAAAACTGTCGTCAAAACGAGCTGACTGGATCAATTCTTGTACCTACTATAGTTCTAAAAACTATAGATTTTTCATTCCGAATTGTGCCGTGTTCACACAAACGTAGCTGGAAATTTGGTTTTAATTATAATTCAAAAGCTGGTATCTATTCATAAAAGAAGAATTCAAACATATCAGGTCTTGAGAGAAGAGAACTCTCGTGATATGTAAATCAACTTTCGATAAGTAAGAGAACGCAAAAAAAAAGAGAAGGGTATTCTGGTATAATTTATGCCAAATATTACATGATTATCAAAACATCTTGATTAATATCAAAAATTTGATTAAAGTAATCGGTAAACCATAAACTGAAAAGTGAATAACCTTGACCGAAACATACAAAACGTGGTAAAAATTTGAAATGAAAAAAAAATCTAAGATCAGACACATAAAAAAGGAGTGAGATATGATATTAAGCAAGAGTAGACATCTACTGCCTGTATCATTTCATTCAATTCTATTTCTTGACATACATTATAGACATATGAATTCATCATCGGGCAAGAAACAGAAGAATTCAATTAAATTCCTATTTTAATCAAAGGTACATTTCATTTTCCCTCTGAACCAAATATATAATCTTGAAGTCATCAAAAGCCACTATACAGTGTACAAGTACCTTCTACTGTGGCCTAACGACTCATGATGGACACTTCAAATTAAGACTAATACTACCTGTTCCATATATATTTAGTAAATGCAAGCAGAGCAAGAACTTTTTTGTATACTCTAAATTCTACTATTTGTGCTCATCAGCCTATTCCATTGATGCGTTATCCCATGATTCATGTTCCGATATAGTCTATGTTTTCGTCTATCGGTCCTCTTTTTGTGAGCCTTTGGTTTCTTGTTTTTGATGGTTAGTGTTTTCTGTGCTGTGTATGATCTGAATGTGCGTTATGATTTTGCTACGGAAGAAACCAGATCTTCCTACATTGATCTGCAATCGGAAATGCACATTCAAAATGCAACTTCCGCAAAATTTCTTTCTTAGTATGAAACGGCGGGTAATCTTACCGTTATGATTTTGTATTACGAATTGTATCTTTACACGTTTGTCACAATCATTGTTTTGTAATGAATACCATTCCTACTCTTTGACGAGAGAGAGAGAGAGAGAGAGAGAGAGAGAGAGATGTTTCTCTTAAACGTGTTCATCAAATCACATTTGATTAATTCGCTACCCATTCCGTGCATCCATATAAATGTATACATAATGTATTTCCTCTCACGTATTTTCTCTTTTAAACTCCATTTTCAAGCGAATGTTATCCGAAAATATAATTGTTCCATCATTAATTGTTTAAAGCATACTCTGCGAACATTTCCTGATTCACACAGAGTTTACCGCATTCAACCCTATTTAACCGATAATTCAATCTACAGATTATTCATGGAAAATGTGTCTAATTTTTTTTTCTTTTTTTTTTTTTTCTTTTTTATCTGGTTTGGTTTACGGAAATAGAAGCGTTCAAATTCTATAAGTGATCGTAAATTTCGTCTTTTCAATCTGCTATTTCACTCTTAGTTTTTATCAAAATATACAAAACCCTTGCACCATACTGTAATGGATTTTGCCACTTGTTTCCTTCCATAACGTCTCTTAATTTACCCTAATCGAAATCAAAATTTGGAGCTCTCACTCATTTTTAAAAAAGACATGAAACAAGACGGTAGCAATAAGTTATTTATTTTTTTCTTATCATTAAGTATTTTTGGCATTTTTAAACCGGATAACCCTATGATTTTCTACAAAGGAAGTAGACGAGTGTGCAGGGTCGGCACCAGTTACCCATTGGTAATACCTCCGTATTACCATCGTAGTATTTCATCATATCAGCTCTTAATTCAAGGATTTCCAATAGACGATTTTCACATTACCGCAAACGTGCATTTTTGGTCCACGCTGTAAATTTATCTTATTTTAATAATAAACATTAAAGAAGTACCTAACAGTTATTCAGTCTCAAAGTCGAGAAGGCAAGACAAAATCGTGAGAAATCACATCGGAACGGTTGCGAACTCCGTAATGAACAACAGTCCGAAGTGAGACCAGGTGCCCGGGGAGAGTCAGCGTCTCCTGATTGCATGCAACACCCGTCGCAACAGCTCCATGGAAACCTGTCAAATTCGGTGATTTAAATGATGCTAATGAATTTGAAGACGTTAAATATCTATATCAAGGTCACTGGATCAAAATTGTGGTATGTGTAGAAAGGTCTTGTCACAATGAATACACATGTGAAATATCAAAGCCCTATTACTTACCAATCAAATGATATAGTCAATCTTAATTTTTTGAAAAGTAGGTCAAATATCTGGGTCAAGGTCACTTGGTCAAAACTTATAGTACGTGTAGAAATTTAACGCATTGGCAGAGACAAAGATGAAACACACGTACATGTGCCTATTTTGAAATCTAAATGCAATTGAAAAGTAAAAACGTGAATACATATATGAATTATTAAAGCCCTATCACTTACCAATCAGAAGTTATGGGATGTGACACCCAAAGACAGGTAGTCCGGATGGTCGGACGGACACACGGACAATGGACAATGGTGATCCCTTAGTGTCGCTATTATTCGCAGGCGACACAAAAAATCAAAACCAAAGACAACTAAACATTTCTGCAAAGAATCAAACATGAATTCCTTAATCGAGCTCAGGTCATGTACACGAGAAGAGTAAGCATCCCTTGCTTGCTATCAACACCTGTCACTTTAGCTGTGAACAGGTCATATTTTTTCATAATTCTTACATGAAATATCTTTCAGTGTATACATTTTCATTGAAAGCTAACCGAATGCTCTAGATGAATTGCGACGACTAGACTGTACCACGGTACAGTAAAAAAAAGCTAGAGCTAGATACATAGGCTGATACTGCTGTTATACGTGCTGAACAGCGCTCTCTTTTTTAGTTCATACCTCCATGTTTATTATCTTTCATCTTCACATTTAACGTGGTTTTCCACGGAATTTCTAATCACCAGGAAGACAGAATTGCCCAAAGGTACAACACTGAATGATCTGGAGTCATTAAACGTTTTGATATGTTCATTGTTCCATTATACAACGTTCAGGGTTATATAATACAACGTTACGGTCTATATTAAACAACGTTCAGGGTTACATTGAGTCTTTGCGGAATACAGAGTTTTTTTTCCTTATAGATGGTATCTGACGTAAAACCATTGTGACGTCATGAAGATGGTATGGCAACGTCGATTTTATACCGTAATTTCCCAGACTTTTAGGACTGTTACCATAGAATTTGATGACGTTATAATCAGTCAGATACCGTCTCAAATGGGAAGTAACTCTGGTTTTCGAAAATGGGAAATAGTACAACGTTACGGGTTATATTATACGACGTTCATTGTTATATTATACAACGTTACGGATTATATTTTCTCACTCACTTGCGTCGTGAGACAAAAGAAAAATGTGGATGTAGCAGTTTGAGATTTCCTTGTCTCAAACTCCACGTGACTCCTATAATGACGTCATAGAAAGTAACGTCACACCATCGTTAGATTTGTGTAAGTTCTGGTATCGATTCTAGCTTTAAAAACCATTAAAGTGATGATAAAATGAGGAGAGTGAGAAAAATAATCAATCACGATGTTACGACTGAGACAGGGGAATCTCATCCTCGTGCCAAAGATTTGTTACATCCACGACTCGGCAAGCCTCGTCGTGGATTGCAAATCTTTTACACTCGGATGAGATTCCCCTGTCTCAGTCTCAACGTCGTGATAGATTCTATTAATACAACGTTACGGGTAATATAATACAACGTTGCGGGTTATATTATACGACGTTCAGGGTTATATACTACGACGTTACGGATTATATTATACAACGTTCAGGGTTATATTATACAACGTTGCGAGTTATACTATACGACGTTCAGGGTTATATAATATAGCGTTACGGATTATATTATACAACGTTCAGGGTTATATAATACAACGTTGCGGGTTATATTATACGACGTTCGGGGTTATATAATACAACGTTACGGGTTATATTGAGTCTTTGCGGAATACAGAGTTTTTTTCCCTCACAGACGGTATCTGACGTAAAACCATTGTGACGTCATGAAAATGGTATGGTAACTTCGATTTGATACCGTCATTTCCCAGACTTTTAGGACTGTTTCCATAGAATTTGATGACGTCATAATCAATCTACATCAGATACCGTCTCAAATGGGAAGTAACTCTAGTTTTCGAAAATAGGGAATTATACGAAGTTCATTGTAATATAATACAACGTTACGGGTTATATTATACGACGTTCAGGGTTATAAGATATAACGTTACGGGTTATATTGTACGACGTTCGGGGTGATATAATACAACGTTACGGGTAATATTATACAACATTCAGGGTTATGTAATACAACGTTCAGGGTTATATTATACGACGTTACGGGTTCTGTAATACAACGTTACGGGTCATATTATACGTTAAGGGTTATATAATACAACGTTACGGGTTATATTATACAACGTTCAGGGTTATATAATACAACGTTACAGGTTATATTATATACAACGTTAAGGGTTACATAACACATTGGCTGACATCATCATTTGGGAAGTTCTTAGCTGTGGGGATCTTGCATATCAGCGATATCTGGATTGCGATTGAATGGCTGTCAGCATCACAAGACATTTTTACCTGATATATACATCAATATGTACATCGCGACAATCACCGAAGTGGGTAAGTTTTCATGGAGCTGTTGCGACGGGTGTTGCATGCAAACGCTTATTCTCCCAGGGCACCTTGTCTCACTTCGAAATATTGTATATTCCGGGGTGTGCAACCGTTCAAATGGAAATTCTAATGATTTAGCCTTACCTTCTCGACTTTAAGACTGAATAACTGATGGCTTCTTCTTCGATGTTTTATCATCGATGTTTTATTATCATTATATAAATATCCATGAAACTTTAATCGTATTCAAAAGAATATACATTAATTCTTGCAAAACGAAA
The DNA here is from genome assembly GCA_033119305.1 of Pinctada imbricata. NCBI lineage: Eukaryota > Metazoa > Mollusca > Bivalvia > Pterioida > Pteriidae > Pinctada > Pinctada imbricata. Next base: position 49,674,212 of record VSWD01000008.1, on the reverse strand, counting down.
CAGATTCTTTTTAGTCCTAGGATTGTCAAAAGTTTAAAAGAAAAAAATTAAGTAGTTAACCCACAGTGAGTCATTAAGTTATTTTTGGCATCAACGAGAATGAAATCAAAATTAGTTAAAATACTCAGTGATATGAAACGATTTTAAAATCGTCCCATTTTACAAATGTATCAACCCTGCAACTGTCATCCCAATTACGAAATCTTAAAAATTATGTAACCACTCAAGCCTCATATGACGTTGAATTCTATTATCATAAACAATTTTTTTTAATCATTTATTAAGACCTAGAGTTTTCATTTCTTTTTCATAAGCCTATATCTTCAATGCCTTTTATTTTTCCAGTTCTGTCAACCATCGTTCTCATATGTTTTCATCAAAAAGGACTAATCTATTTGACTAAGAAAAAAATAACATAATAAAAGTGAACACTCGGTAAAAAAAGAAAGCATCTACATAGAAAAGGAGATGTAACTTACCTAATTTTTATTGAATAACTCTTGCTATCAAATAGAAATTAAAAGATCCGAAAATTCACATCAGCTACCTGTACTGCTTGTCCTATATTTGATTAGCACCTGAATAATATCAAATCAAGCTAATCAATAAGACATTACAATTGCGATTGAATATTATAATAAAGTTAAAAACAGAGGCTCCGGAGAGGTTCTTTTACGACTTATTTGAATTTAATTGATTTTTGCTCTTGTCAGAAAAGGTTAGAGCGAGTAAATCAGCTGATATATTTTATGCAAAAAAATACGTTAACAGAATCCGAAACTATTCCAATCGTTCCGAGGCTATTAGTACATAGCATTTAAGGATTTCTTTTTACTTTGTAATGTATTCATCTACTGAACTTATGTTACATCGAAGAATTTGATAAGATTTATACAAATTCAAATCTGATTCATGTGTGTTCACTTTTAAGACATTCATCACAACATGCCAGTGTAAATGCAAGAAAAACTGCTGGTACAATGTACAAAATATTTCATTTTTATGTATGTGTTTTTTTTTAAGGTTGCATGAAACTTTAATACTTACAGTGAAAAAGGCGGTCCGTACTCCAGCTATAACATTTATCTTATAGCTTTTCTCGTTCTAAGTGTATTCAAACAAAAAAAACTTTCAGTATGCATCTTAAAATACATCCTTCTAGATTTAAAAATATTTAAAAAAGATTCTTTTTAGAGGTAACTTTTATTCAGATTCTTCATGCCTACGGAATAATCAAATGTATTTTGTTTTTAGATAAAAAGAATTTGTCGATAGCTATATCAGCCATCATGATCGTACGGAAACAACAACCAAAGTTGCATGTACAAAACAACGCTAGAACAGGGAAATAAAATGCGTCGAAAACAGTGTTGTGTTCTGTATATTCCGTTCAACTCTATATCCCAATTGGCTGCAAATCTGAGGGTCTCGTCAAAAAAGTACATGAACGTACGGGGGCTAGTGACCGAGAAAATTTAGAACGTCGGACTTTTTTAAGAATTTGAATGTTTTCAAATTATTCAGTGTTATCTTCTTTTATTAATTGTTGCTTTACTTCAACTCAAAATGCATAAAAACTGCGGCTTATGCCGCGGTTCTCTATGTATATAAGAACAGCATTATATCTAAATAAGACGCTGAATTTATGGAAACCCTGATCCGATATATGCGTTCTGCTCTTTGCTTTTTGCGTTTTACTCTTTACTTTTTTCTCATTGTTATATAATTATATATATGGAATACTCGTTCCGAGGATAGCCAGTCTGTACGTCATCAATAATTGACCAATCGCATTCGTTTACTGGCATATTTAGGAGATAAAATATGGGAGAAGAATGTTTTTTTGCTCTTTGCGTTTTTTTTTTCCTCTTTGCTTTTTGCCCTTCGCGTTTTGCTCTATGCACAACTTTCCTTGTATATTAAAAGACAATGTCAGCGGGCATCCGACTTATGTACAAATATGGATAAATAAACTGACAATTAATTTAAAAGAGAAATTTCCTTTAATCACTTCTTTCACTCTTTGGTTATCTTTTTTTTCTTATTTCTGCAGTGCAGAAGGCTTGTCTGTCTGGATTACCAATACAGTAAACCCTCCAACTTAGATAAGATTTGTCTATATTTCAGTTAAGTGGTATTCCTCCTTGTAAGGAGATGACACAAAAGCAAACAACAAAACACAAAAAGCAAAACGCAAAAAGCAAAAAGCATGTCGGTTCAGGATTTCCATATGAATTATTAGTCTCTATAGTTTCTTTGACTTCAAGCTCCGCGAATTTGGGATTGTTCATGGACAGCACATCGTCTATTTATAAATCTGTAAGTGAAATTAAAGTCAGAAGCGAAGTATCGTTTCCCTTCACATATAAAAGATAGAATGAATTCAGCTTCGTACGAATAAAGAAAAATGTCGGCAAGGAATTCCGACAATTTGTTGGAAGACCTTTCCTCCAAACACCACAAAAATGTTGTCGATCAGGAAGTTTAACATCTGAATAATATCTGTTTCGGTGTACTTATTTTCAGAATTGGACTTTTCTTTTAAATAATAGATTTATATTTGAGATTGCCGTTCTTGCTTGTAAACGCCTTTCTTTCAATTTAGAATGTGAATTGTAGTATAAAGTGTCATAAAATCAAAGGCTTTGATTGAAATGAGTTGATTTCAGATGTTCTAAAAGTCCCTTTGAATCCTTTAAAATCCGCATCTGGTTAATACCGCTTCGAGAATATACTGTAGAACAATATTTCTGAAGTCCAGATTTGATTTCAGATAAAACTTTGGTGAGTAAGATCGATACAGATTTGGAGGAACATTTTGAGGAACCAGCGATGAAACGTTGTTTGTTTTTATGCATTTAAGGTAGGCTATATAGAAACAAGTATGGTAAATCTAAATCTAAATTGTTTATGTCAAAGCCAAAGGAAGCGAGAGCTGATTTGTTGTTATCAATTACTTCAGATGCAGAAAGGTTTATTGGGGTGTAAGTAGGATTTCCAGGTGTCGAATTTAAACCCAACTCTGTAACAAGGCTGTCGAAATAGTACTTTTTGCAAGTAAATGTTTAATTATTTGAGGCTGTGTCTGCTTGTGTGATGACATAATGTTCTTGGAGGTAGGTAATCTCTGTGATAGCCTCAGGGTCTTCAAATGTTTAACGTCTTCAAATTCATTAGACTCGAATCTGGTGTTCACAGTAGATTGAAGATGGTGAATTCTAGACAAAAGTAACCCTCTGATGGATTTTATCCATTCGGAAAGGGTGTCGAACTGTACATTCTTTTCTTGCATATCCCTCACAAGAGTCCATGATAATTTTGAAATGTTGGTTCCATGTAAAGGATTTACTTTCTCTGTATTTGGGACCTTTGTTTTTACAAATTTCTCAACAATACTGACTATACTAAGGTCACCAGTAATAACGTGTCCACAAGGAGAGTAGTTGAAATCCAATGAAGAACATTCGCAAGGAAATTGATGTAGTGGGGGATAACTTAAATCAATACATTGCAGGCGTCGTTTGTAATTTTAAATCTTAGATGCAACTGTTGGTGTGTAGCTATAGGAAATACAAGGAGTTTCTTTCCTTTTGAAATATAGTGGGATTTTTTCTGTGACAGTTTTATGATTCACGATTTGACCAAGATTCAATTTAACAATGCCTTTGTTTGAAAATCTTACTTTAACGAAAGGGCACTTTGTTTTCTCTTCAAGAAGGTATAGAGTTGGAGCAGTACTTTTTATGTTCATTTACTGCTGTTGGTTCGGTTATTCTGGTCTCATTTGGTAGGATATGGACAAAATATTCAGCAAGTCAACTTGTACAGAACCCGCAGCATTGCAACAAACAAAATAACAAGGGACAACAAAACACACAAACAATCAAAGCAGTTGTATAGAAACATGAATTACAACATATAAATTTATGGGGACCGAGATCCATCCGACGCCGACTTTGGACGGCACCCCGCTATACCGGTATATCAGTGAGTAGTGTAGATATCCAGATAACACGGACACATACCTCCTACTTATTCGGATACAAATAATACGGATGTGATCCAACTCTCTACCTTATTGATGCAAAATTTCAAACAAATTTTAATGTATCGGACACTTATTAAATGCCGAAGTAAATTTCTTATACAGACAAATGTATTTCAGTAACACCCTAGCAAACATTCGTTCCAGCACCATCTGGTTTTATATTTTGAATTTAAATTTGTGCATTTAATTTGCAGAGTCCGCGGTTCAAAATATTTAAAGAGATCTTTCAAAAAAGAGGAGGATCTCCAACAAGATTCGGTTAGCACCCACGGCAAAATACAGATACACCAAGAGTAGACAAGCACAACGAGAGACACCAAAGGGACAAGGAAGACCATACAATCAAGACACCATCAAAACACTAAATTCAAATGAGTACACATCAAGGGGCGACAGGTGCCGACTTAAGACGGACATGTGCCATGATAGTAGCAAATGATGTGGTTATCCAAATTACGTGCGCACAACCCTTCCACTTCTCCGGTAGCCTATAGATCTCAAAGAACGCACTTGTCAATGGTTGTGTATAAGAGTGTCATCGCTGTAAAATGGCGACACAAGCGAGGCACCAAAACGCTGGGACCAAAAGTAGGGACAATTCGTGACTATCGGTCTGATACAAGGCTGTAAATGAGTCAAGTCCTTTTGGTGATACAAAGATCGTATCTACGGTACATGACCTCCCTGTTGTGTTTATTTAGTCATCATAAAAGGCTGATTGTGAAATTCCCAATATAGTATACTCTCTAGCAGGTCCTTATTTCAAAAGAAGCTGAGAGTTGGTTTTTTTGTTTTTGTTTTTTGTTAAATCAAGAAAGTCTTAACTTGTTTATTAAAGCGAAAACCTTGACCTAATAGTATCTAGGTAATTTGTAAAATTCTGCTATAAAAATCCAATTTGAAGCATTAGTCATGCTTTTACGCATCGGATGAGTTTAGACTAGCAACATAGCTGTCGAGCTGGGGAAAATTTACTATTTTGAATCCAAAATCACAATCAAAATTTCTCCGTTTACAATTTTGATATCGAGGTCCAAAAATGATGTTTATGTGTTATCTCCGTTTGCTTAGTTCAGCCTCAATTCTTGCGGATAAATTTCAATCTTAATTACTTCTTTCCAGGTCTGTCGCCTGAAAAAGGTGTTGTTTTTTTCCTTTATCAATTTGACATCATATATATATATATATTTTTCTATTTCGGAAACTTGCCATTTCATCGAAAATATCGAAACTAAAGGATGTTTATATCTTATCACCATCCCTCAAACGCTATTTTGAACATAGATTCTATTTGGATAAGCTACTGAATCGACCCTACAGGAAATTTGGAGCCGCGCACTCTCTACAAAGCAAATGCAAAACAATTAAATTCTAAAAATAAAACTAGAGGACGCTAGTGAAATGGATTTTGGTGGCTTATGATAAGCACTTTGGCTGGAAGCATCACTGATGAGGATTTCAATATTCGAAACACGTGTCTGGCGCAATATAATTTGGTTTTAAATTTTATTCGGAAGGTTAGAATAGGAACGCTAACCATATTATTATATTTGTCAAAAACAGTGCTGTCAATAGTCAGAATATCATCCAGATACTTTGAAGTACAATGAAAACTTTTCAAATCATCGAGTTACCTTTGCTTCTGAAGATTATGAATGAATAAACATCAAAGAAGTACCAAATCGTTATTCAGTCTCAAAATCGAGAAGGCATGGCAAAATCGTGAGAATTCCCATCGAAACGGTTGCGAACCCGGGAACAAACTACATTCCGAAGTGAGACCAGGTACCCGGGGAGAGTCAGCATCTCCTGATTGCATGCAACACCCGTCGCAACAGCTCCATGGAAACCTGTCAAATTCGGTGATTGTCTCGATGTACATTTTGATGTCCAGATCGGGTAAGTATGTCTTGTAATACGTAAGTATGTCTTGTAATAAGTATGAATGTAATACGTCTTCAAATTCAATAGCATCATTTAAGAACATATACATGTACATTTGTAGCTATTTAACCCGGCCTCGTCAGTGATCCTCAATCTAAATACATGTAATGTAATATGGCCAAAGGGTTTGAAAGTTATTATGTCCAAAATTGTACCGAAAGACGAAGCATGATGGATGGGAGATGCTACACGACCCACATTTTAGAAATTTCAAAAAATTTCATAACATATTTTCGAATGTGTTGAAGAAACGTTCAAACGAAGTTAATCGAACTTGGATACATGGGCCCTCGAGGACTCCTGGTCAACCAGAAGTGAGACTCACCAAGTGGTACAAATGTTAAACGTCTTCAATCCAATAGCATAATTTAACATTAGATAAATTTGCAGCATTGACCAGACATGCACGTTCTCTCCATATAAGTTTATTAAAAATGAATCTGCAACAAGAGGCGTACGATAGAACAATCAGACTTACATAAAGGTTATCAAAGAGGGTGGAAAGGCATTGCACATTCCATTACAGGTCCATGATTTGTATGAAAAAAACCCTTTGATTAAAATGTAAAAATATACGTTTTACCCATTAATCAAAATACCTTTTAATGAGCTTAGACAATCGATCATTAATATGATGGCATACTTCTGTCCCCCTCCCCCCCCCCCCCCCCTTACATGCGAGATATGTTAGTATAGTTTATGTTAACATGCAAGATAATTATATTGACATGCAAGATCATTTTGTTGACATGCAAGATAATTGAGATACATGTTGACATTTTATGAATAAGTTGCATGTCGACATAAATAAGCTGCGTGTTGACATATTTTACTTGCATGTTGACATGATCTGAAGAAAAATATCTCGTATGAAGGGGGGGGGGGGGCAGAAGTATGCTACCACTGATACATGTATTGATTCGAAAACAGTTCTTGGATGATCACGTGTTGAGCAAAACACGCGTTAAGCACGTTTATCTGCATGATCCCTCTTGACATGGTCATATTTGTTTTATATGTAAATATCAGCATCATACGTATAAGCACCTTCATTGATAAAAATATTAATATTGTAATAACTCCTTCGTTATCTCGAACAAATGTCACATTCTTCCTTTCAACGTTTCTGCAAAGGAATGCAGTTGACTTATGTACGGTGTTCCATTGGAGACATCGCTTCTTTGCGCTTGAAATGAACACGCGAAGAAGCAAAGGATTCTTCGCTTCTTCGTACCTTCGCTTCTTCGCATCGTAACTTCGCTTCTTCGCATCGTAACTTCACTTCTTCGAATCGTTACTTCCCTTCTTCGCTTCTTTGCATCGTTACTTCGCTTCTTCGCATCGTATCTTCGCTTCTTCACTCCTTCGCGTCACAATTTGTTTACGCGAAGAAGGGATGTCCCCAACGGAACACCGTACTTATGTGATGATTTAAGAAAAACGGATAGAGTCCAAGATAACAATAGGGAGCAAAGATAAGAATGAATATGCATGTAACAATGGGAAGACAAGCTATTTAAATTGTCATTTACATATGGAATAGAAGTGAACTCTCATCGTTGCAGTGAAACCAGGGTCAGGTGCCCGGGACGAGAAAGCATCCCCTGCCTTCTTTTAAGTATTTCTTGTTTGAAAAATCCATGAGTGACCATCATGCAACATAAACATGTTTCTTTCAGACCAAAGGTTCTCTTCAAGAACTCCCACTTCTGTCCGGATATGTCCGTATTTGCTGTCCCACATGACATTTAATTTTTCAGCGGGGAAGTACAAAATGTCACTGACGGATAGACAACGACAAAAACAGAACTATTGTAGTAATACAGCTCACCTGAGAGGTTATACAAAAGCTATAATTAAATTAGACTATAAGAGATTTATGACCTGACAAAAAAAATAAGTAAGAGATAATCTAAATCAGATTCATTATTAATGGAATCAACAGGATGTATTTTTCAAATATAAGTATCATATAATTCGTAGATCATCGACCTATTGATTTACTAAGGTGCTAGATTATTGAAGTTTAAGCCACGACTTGACCTCTCTGTTTTTCGGATCCCGATCAATATGCTTCTATTCTATCACAAACATAGAACGGCCTACGTAATGATCTGTCAATATTCATTTTAACAAATAAATAAAGAGCCGGGTCCGGATCGATTTTACGTGGAAGCTCTAAGCAGTTTCAGTTGGAATAATAGAAGTATCGACCGTATAAGTGGCAAAAAGAGATTTCAAAGAAAAATATAGATTTTGCTGTAATTCCAACAAATGCTAACGAAAACCGAGCCATACATATTCATAGATGTTAAGAGAAATGGGGTCCACTTGGGTGAATTCGCATGTCTTCATAATTTGATAAGATGAGCATCATGAAGGATAAGTATGGAAACTCTGAATCGACATGCGTTTTGCTCTTGGTGTTTTGCTCTTTGCTACCTTTTTGCTCCTCAATTGCTTTTGTGTCACCTCCTTACAAGGAGAAGGAACACCACTTTTGTGAAATTCAGACACTTTTAATCCAAGTGGGAGAGTTTATTATATACTGATAATCCAGATAACCAAACATTCTGCACTGCAGAGACCCCTTCCTTTTTTAACGTATCTGATCTCGCTGACGTCTCGTCCATTTAAACAGTGTTAAAATTATCTCGGTAATCTTCGGAAGTGTCTCGATAGTTTCCGTGGCTTGAGTGACGGTCGGCATTTTGACCTTTGATGATAGAAACCATTTTTATGTTGTATTAGATATATTTGGGTAAAAAAAAATGCCATGATTCTAACTATATAATACACTTGATATTCATTTGTACAACGGATACCTTACGTCAAATTCAGAAATAAAAAAGAGTGAAAGAAGTGATTAACGGACACAAATACATTGTCAGTTTATTCATTCATTTTACATAAGCCGGATGCCCACTGACATTGTCTTTTAATGTACAAAGAAAAACTTGTGACGTAAAGAGCAAAACGCAAAGAGCAAAGAGCAAAAAGCAAAGAACAAAAACACATTATTCTCCTATACTGTGTCATTTTCACGCCGTAATATGTCGGTCAACGAATGTGATTGGTCAATTACTGATGACGTACAGACTGGAGCCATATCCACGGAGCCAGTATTCGATAAAAACCATTTGAGAAAAAAAGCAAAGGGCAAAACGCAATTTAAGCGCAAAACGTAAAAAGCAAAGAGCAAAACGCATACATGTAGGTTGGAGGGACTAACCAACATGACAACGAGAATAATAATACGTGAAGGACTACACGATATGTATTAATTATATCCACATAGTCAATTGTAAGAGTCACTTGGATGAATAAATGCGGCGTCATTTAGGTTTTATCAAGAAAGCATTTCATATCAGGAAAAAATATTTAATTTATTGCATTGTCTCCTCATGTGTCTTGACCTTGATTATTGTATCTATATTGTCATGATTTATTATCTATATACTGTATTTATCAACTATACTATACATGCACTTTGTAATTTATAGAAAATGACTAAAAAAAAAAAAAAACAAAAAATACAAATAAATACTTTGTACTGTAGTTGTTTGGTTATATATCGTATCGAAATTTTCTTTCAAAATATATTCTGACTACGTGGAGAAAACCGATATTCTTAGTTTCAGTATGCACTATGACAATCTTCATTGTTTTACGTACCTTTAAAAAATTCAATGGAAGGGTTACAACCGGAAATGTATAAAACTGCTTTATCTTTGACCTACGTACGAACTTTTTTTTTCAGAATATCATTCTTTACTCAGTCTTATGAAAAAAAAGTAATTCCTTAAAAACTCTGGTAAGCAGTTTCAATTCAAACTTTACACAATATTTAATCCGCAAAGGTATAAAAATAAGAAGAAAAAGGGTGCATGCATGAATTATCTAGGTTACATGTACCCATATATCTGTAAACAGAACTATACATGTATTTCATTTAATGCGTCTTATGATTTATCTACAACGGACGCTGAGCACAAACTTGTACGGCGACAACGTTACTCATGAATCTGTCGGTCTTTGTATACTTCTTAGCTGCTCAATCTTGACAAAATAGATACAAATCGGACTTTTTTTTAAAAGATTATTTTGTTGTACGAAACTGAAATTCTTATTTTTCATTTTCCAAATGGTTTAACCTGAGCGTCTTTTCTCTTTCCGTCTGGATATTCTAGACTTATTTCACATGTCAAAATAAAAATCCAATGTTGAGGCATCGGTGTTGTATGAGTAATCTTTTACACCAGTAAACTTTGAAAAAAAACTAATAATTTTAGAATATACATGAAAAACGGTTAAAAAATATAAAGTTTTCCTATATATCAACCGACACACCTATTGATAATGATAATGAGTGCAAGTTGTTAAAACATTATGTCTGTATTTTGCGAATATCTAGACAATTTTTGGAATTTAGAATTGTAAATTGGGGGTAAATTTCCATTTACATAAGCCCAGTCTTTTCCCAGTTGGAGCTGAAACCATCCCCTCTTTTCTGAAATAAATTCTGGATAAATCCGTTTTTTCTGATGCAACTTTTCCTATCAAAAGAGAGACAACTCTATTTTCCGGTATTTTCAGGGGACGAATTAACTTTTATAGAAGATAAGTTCAAAATTACTTCACGCAACATGTATTTATTTTAATATTTGTTATGAAAATTGGTCATTTTTAATGTGTCATCTTGCTTTTTTTTTAATCTCACGCCACGCGTTTCATTTCCCCTTTGTCTTATTTCGAGTTTGGTTTCGAGTTCAATTAGGTTTAGTCCGTTTTATGTTGTGTGCGCATGTCCACACTGTCTCGAATCTTCTTACATCACACACGTGCGAGCAAGGACATCTAAAGAGACGTCTACGAAGAAGCTCAAAATGCTGTCGTCTTCAAGATTATCGATAAGATGCTTTAAGCAGAGTTACAATGTGCATCATGCAAAATATTTCTCCAACATTTACACGAATGTAAGTATGAAAAGAAAGATTTGCACCGAGTTGAATCTGACCAGTACCGGCAGCGTTGACTGTTGTGTAACGTGAAATATTCTAATTCGATATAAAGAAATGTTTAAGATAGAGAGAATAACAAAATTTCGGATGAATTTGTCCATATCTACTTGTTTTAGTTGTGATTCAGTTGTTGTTCAAGCGTAATGTTCTTTGACCTTCTCAGTTAAGATTCATTCATGCAAAAATTTGGGTAATCTTCTCTTATTCTAGTTGAAATAATTACTTGTCAGGCTTTTTGTGGATTCTGGCAAGGTCTTTTCATTATACTGCTGTTGTCTCACTGTTTCCACTCGCTAGATGGACAATGACCAACAGCAGCACATGGCCTATGCAATGCCAGAATCCCAAGAGAATTGCGTAATCTTCATTTCTAATATAATCTGAGTTCACTGACCCTTTATCTCACTGAACACTATTGTATAATCATGTATTTCATAATCGATTATTGATTTATTGGATAACTATGGAGGGGATTTTAATCCATTACCTCAATTTTATAAACATGTATATCAAGTATAAATGTAGATTTTTTTTCTCTTTCATCAGGTTCATCTTTATGGAAACAAATAATGAAAAACTAGTTATCGTGGTTATAAACATCCCTTTTCATGATGCTGATGACAGTTGCGGATTCAGGGGGGTGCGATGCGGCAATGACCCAAAAATTTCCAAAAAACCCTATATTTTGGCACATTTTCAGTAAAAATTGGCAAAATTCGTCCCTTGACTCCCAAAGGGGGTGCTGGATCCGCCACTGGATGAGCACACTATCAAAGTTTCCAGTTAAAAACCGTCTCCCGCAAAGAAAGACAACTCATACGTTTTTTCGTCTTCTCTCAATAAAATTGATCAATCATACGCTTGAATACGCCATTAAAGTAAAGAAATTGGATTATTGCAAGGTAAAATGGGATAATTTCCATTGAAGTAAAAATTCTCAACATTTTATTACACAGTTTTAGCCTAAAAGAATGTCTGTTTCCTGCCAACATTAGTAATACTACATGTATTCTAATAGTATTTAAATCAGTTGACAACATCGTTTCCCTTTCTGACACCTGATGAAAAAATAAACAAGATTCGTTGATGTCTCAAGGTCACTCATGATTTTTTTTCCTCATCATAAAAAAATAAGAACAAACTCGAAAAATAAATTTATGACATGAGGCAGATGGTTTCTAAGCAGCTAAAATATCACTGTCAGTCTCTAAATTTGCATAAAAATGAACTTGCCTTGATGGTTTCAAAGGAACAATTTCTTCGCTATCAACAGGAAGAGTTACATGTTGTACTTGATATTAGTACGCATTGGTAAAATAGATCTTTCTGTTCGATGCCTCTCTTGCATCTTCTTTAGTCATATGGACAGTATACCAAAGATATTTACAGGGACCCCGTGGGGCCCCTGCTGGAGCGTGGTAAACCCCAAACATTCGGAATTTTGAGGAGACGGTAAATTTAACATCCAGTGAGCTACATTGTACATGTACATGCATGAAGACAAATAACACTTGCACATAAAATGTATGTGGTTTGTATTCCAAGAAAGTGATCCTCAAAGATGTAACAAATGATTCGTTCTTCGCACACAGACAAATGGAACTGAAAGTCTTTCTCATTGAAATTTGAATTTTCATGTCTATTTTATATTTCAGGTACCAAATAAGGAGCTACTTGGAACACAGACTTATTTACAAACAAAAAGACATTCGTAAGTTATATAAATATATTGTGAAGGCATACATGTAACTTATACATGTATAGCTTTTAAGATGACAAATATTATTATTTTTAAGGTGTTTTGTGCAATGTTGTTAAGGTTGTAAACCCATAACTGCCTACTTCCATTCAAAATTACGCTTTTTGACGATGACTAAAGATATGCTTATGGCATACTGATATCCAGCAACGATCGGTAAATCTTTGATGTACAGACAAACTCAGCTACGATATATAAAATACAAATTGATTATTTCAACATTTTTTTGCATTTTAATGCCCCTGGAATCAAAGATTCGGGGGCATACATGTATAGTTTTTGGCCTGTCCGTCTGTTTGTCTGTCTGTCTGTTTGTTTGTCCGAAAAACTTTAACATTGGACATAACTTTTGAATGAGAGGTGATAGGGCTTTCATATTTCACATGTGTATTCCTTGTGACAAGACCTTTCCAATGATACCAAAATTTTTGACCTCGTGACCTTGACCTTTCACATGTACTAAACAGAAAATAGTGTTTATACTAACAAAGATGCCACCGGGGGCATTCGTGTTTCACAAACACAGGCTTTATCTTTATCTGAAGGACTTCATTCTAGTTAATTGATACCAAACACGACTGCAATACTCCAATTACATGCTTAGAATTAAATTCACACATATAATTAAATGTTTTTGGTCATCAAAGTTCTTTTTGCTAATAATTTTTTTTTTGTTTCAAGTCCCATTTTATTGAAACAAATTTCAAAATTACCGTCTCGGAAAGACCTTTCTCAAAAATATAACATTAATGAGGTTTTCTCGAAAAATTAAATTAATCAATTTTTTATGCCAATTTTTTGGGAATCCCCTAATTGCACTGTCATCAACTTTTGTTACATTGATGTCAACTTTTGCTACATCAATCTTACAAATTGTAATTTTATGGAAAAGGTATTTGTACACTTTCCATTCTTTAGTTATGGGTCGACTACCTTAAAGATAAAGATTTCATACTTTTATGCGGTGACTATTTGATGAAAGAGTTCATTGTACTTTTTACATGTGCAACAAGGGGACTTACTCCCAGATACTGTAAACAACTTTTTATTAGCGAGGACTGTATTTTCGCGTAATTTCGCGAGCTTTATCAAACGCGAAAATAAAGTCCTCGCTATTAAAAAGTCCGCCCAAAGGATAAAAAGAAGATCATATTTGATCAAGTTCAAAAGCGTCTTATTTTCCCTTTCCATAAGATTTAATTACCCAAATTAGACAACGGACGATCATACGCGTCGATGTTAGGGATGTTTTAATTACAAACACAGCAATTAATCGATTAGCCTTTGATTATCCAGACGAACAATATACTAAACAACTGTAACATCATGGCGCATTTCTTTATATTTTTAATCATATCGTTTTCAATGATCAATAAGAGACGAAAAAGTAAACAAATGACATGTTTATAAGATTAGTACGCAAAGATATGACGATATGGAACATCTAATTTCAGCTTATCTGAAGTAAGCATTTCAGCAATTAAAGGTTGATAAGGAAATGAAATATACCTATACAGAAAAAAGGAACTAATTTTAAAAATTCAGATGATGAGCTTCGCGAAATTAAAGTCACGTGAATTAATCTGTCGTCGAGTTGTCACAAAAATAAGGTCACGTGAATATAAAGTCGTTTACAGTATTCAAATGTAGACATTGCTGAAGAGGATATATAGGTTTTGAACATCTTAATTGAATCCATAACATGTGAATCCATAACATGTGCATGAATACTTTGAAAAAGAGAGATTTATAAATTATAATGTAAGCTGCTTGAAATGACCTTAAAGGTCCTCTTTTTAGCTCACCTCGACGAAGTTGAGTGAGCTTATGCTATAACCCCACGCGTCCGCGTCCGTGTCCGCGTCCGGTTAAGAAGTTTGGGGTAGCTCAGTATCTGACAAAGTACTGATGCTACAGTAACCAAACTGGAACAAGTGATTCATCTTTGGATGCTGAGGTGAACCCATGCATCGGATGCAGCATCTGACCTACATTTTCCGCTTGAGTGACTTGGTTAAGAAGTTTGGGGTAGCTCAGTATCTGACAAAGTACTGATGCTACAGTAACCAAACTTGCACAAGTGATTCATCTTTGGATGCTGAGGTGAACCCATGCATGGGATGCAGCATCTGACCTACATTTTCCGCTTGAGTGACTTGGTTAAGAAGTTTGGGGTAGCTCAATATCTGACAAAGTACTAGTGCTTCAGTAACCAAACTGGCACAAGTGATTCATCTTTGGATGCTGAGGTGAACCCATGCATCGTATGCAGCATCTGACCTACATTTTCCGCTTGAGTGACTTGGTTAAGAAGTTTTGGGTAGCTCAATATCTCAAAAAGTACTGATGCTACAGTAACCAAACTTGCACAAGTGATTCATCTTTGGATGCTGAGGTGAACCCATGCATGGGATGCAGCATCTGACCTACATTTTCCGCTTGAGTGACTTGGTTAAGAAGTTTTGGGTAGCTCAGTATCTGACAAAGTACTAATGCTACAGTAACCAAGCTTGCACAAGTGATTCATCTTTGGATGCTGAGGTGAACCCATGCATCGGATGCAGCATCTGACCTACATTTTCCACTTGAGTGACTTGGTTAAGAAGTTTGGGGTAGCTCAGTATCTGACAAAGTACTGATGCTACAGTAACCAAACTTGCACAAGTGATTCATCTTTGGATGCTGAGGTGAACCCATGCATCGGATGCAGCATCTGACCTACATTTTCCGCTTGAGTGACTTGATTTGGAAGTTTGGGGTAGCTCAGTATCTGACAAAGTACTGATGCTACAGTAACCAAACTTGCACAAGTGATTCATCTTTGGATGCTGAGGTGAACCCATGCATCGGATGCAGCATCTGACCTACATTTTACGCTTGAGTGATTTGGATAAGAAGTTTTGGGTAGCTCAATATCTAACAAAGTACTAATGCTACAGTAACCAAACTTGCACAAGTGATTCATCTTTGGATGCCGAGATGGACCCATGCATCGGATGCAGCATCTGACCTACTTTTTCCACTTGAGTGATTTTGCCTTTAAAAGCCAATATTGAGCAAAGTATAAGTGCTAGATGTTCCAAACTTGCATATTAGATGTATATTTGATCAAACTTTCATAAAATGACCTCAACCTACTTTTTCCGCTTGAGTGATTTTGCCTTTAAAAGCCAATATTGAGCAAAGTATAAGTGATACATGTACCAAACTTGCATATTGGATGTATCTTTGATCAATCTTTCATAATATGATCTTGACCTACTTTTTCTGCTTGAGTGGTTTTGCCTTTAAAAGCCAATATACATGAACTAAGAAATATGTTTGAATTGAATTTTGCTGTCACGAGGTGAGCTTTGTAATCTGTGATTACCTATGTTTGTATCTGAAATAGGTCAGACAAAGTAAGGGGACATGTCATCGGTATCGACTTGGGAACAACAAATTCTTGTGTCGCTATTATGGAAGGAAAGTCTGCCAAGGTCCTAGAGAATTCTGAAGGTGCGAGGACCACACCCTCTGTGGTTGCTATCACTAAGGATGGAGAAAGACTGACTGGAATGCCAGCCAAACGTCAAGCTGTCACAAATGCTGAAAACACATTCTCTGCTACCAAGAGGTTAATAGGAAGACGATATGATGATGAAGAAGTACAGAAAGACAAGTGAGAAATATTTTATTAAATATTTTCTTCACAGATAATCCTATGATGTTTCAGATCCAAATATCATGATTTTTACGCATGGCAAAGTTTGAAACTGTCAAAAATTTAAGTTCCCATGTTGTATTGGATGCGATACAAACAGTTTATTTATATTTCTGTTTGTATCACAGATCTATTTATTTCTTTATATCTAGTCATGATGCTTTCTGTTCACTTTGGTCATTAAACTATCTTATCTATTACAAAATTAACAAAATATTTATATTTGATAGGAAAACTGCATCCTTTAAGATTGCAAAAGCTACAAATGGTGATGCCTGGGTAGAAGCTCATGGAAAGATGTATTCACCAAGTCAGGTTGGGGCATTTGTGCTCATGAAGATGAAAGAAACCGCAGGTATGTACATTATAATGGAAGATTTATGAAAAGTTGTATGTTTTACTTTAACAGAGTAAGAAACGGTAATGCATTTTTGTCTCTCCCCCCCCCCCCCCATCCATCCTATTTTTTCTGCAAATATATTTGTTGTAATAATGGACATGTATATATTGGTTTTGATTTATACATTTGTATTGAGATAGATATGCTTCCGTTTCCGCTACTACCGTACGTTCCATGATCAGAAACCAACAGTTTCCTATTCCAGGGATTTTTTTGCCCCTTTTGGGGGCCGTTATTCAGCCCCATTCCCAATGAAAAATAGTATCTTTTTATCCCAATTGTGGCTCTAAAATTTCCCAATCATATATAGATGGAATTATCACTATAATTAATGAAATTTACTGGTTCAAAAGTAGCAAATTTACTAATTATTTGCCATAGTTTTTTAAGCATATAAAGAAATTAAATCATATTTCGAAAATTGATATTTGATAAAACATTCAGTTCTGAACTTTTGATTGTATAAATGGTCATTTTACTTTTATATTAGTACGTCCCAAAATATTCCCAAACGTTGTTAATTTTACAATTGCACGGGCCCGGACCCCATTCCCAAAAAACTGGAAAAAATCAGTGTATTCTTTTCTGAAGTAGAAGTTAATTTATTTTTGTGCTGCATGTACATGTAGACGATACTGCTCTCTACATTTAACAGATTGCAGACTTAGGTCTTTTTTGACGATACTGCTCTCTACATTTAACAGATTGCAGACTTGAGTGATCTTTTTTGACGATACTGCTCTCTACATTTAACAGATTGCAGACTTGAGTGATCTTTTTTGATTTTTTTCATTGTTTTTCAGAAAACTATCTTGGACAGAAAGTAAAGAATGCTGTTGTTACGATTCCAGCTTATTTCAATGACTCACAAAGACAGGTAAGTTCATTTCAAGATTAGTTTAGAATGCTTTTAACTAGAAATTCATGTGTAGTTCATGTATTGTCAACTTGAAATTACTCACAAGTATCTCTGCAAAAGGATTTTTTAGGCCCCGAAATGGATGTTTGACAGCAGAAATAGTTTTTAGTCTGTTTGTTTGTTTGTCTATCTCTATGGCAAAAAAACTGTGAAATTGGGAATTCTCTTTAAGCAAGTCACATGTGTATTTCTTCTGACAAAACCTTTTTATGTCATTGACTAATAAATCATGATTCCATATTGAGATAATGAGAATACATTTTTAAGCTTTTATCCAGGGATTTTTTCAGGGTATTTTACTTTGGGTCCAGGGTCCGGTAAAATTGGGAAGAATGGCGGCGTTTTTATGAAATTGGGAATTTTCAACAGTTTAATTTGATTCTTAATGGAATAAATCCTTACACAGAGATATAACTCCTTCTTATTCAAAGTGTCTTCAATAAAATAAACAAAGTACTAGTAAAACCATCTATACTTTAGATTGTACTTCAAAGGACATAATCATAATCTTCTAGGATCGGGAACAGGCATCTGTTTAGAGTCAGAGGGGCTACTTTAATGATCAAACTCTCTGTTTGATTGAGGGACATTCCCACTGTCCGAGTCGCCCTACATGTATTCTGTTACTGAACATGAACTACTTTCTGTTGTTTCTTTTATAGTCACTATCCAAAATTTTATTTTGAAGAACGTATCTATCCTCTACAAAGAAGATCATTATACAGTACTCCCTTTTGTCATTTTTTGGTATCAAATTTGCTGTTGTAAGACGATATAGTCATGGGTTCCCAATACTGGAGATACGATTTGATGATTAAAACGTAAACCTATACCGGATATAAGATTTCTGACCAGTTTACACATAGATCGTCAATGTCGTATTGCTGCAGTGTATTTCAGTCGTCATTATTTTGCTCTTTGTTGAAGAACACTTCAAAAAAATTATGAGGTTCAAATTGGGAAATTTCCACCATAAATTGGGAAAATACAGGCCATTTTGGCGTTGGGAATGGGTCCGATAATCAGACCCAAAAACGGACTTGAAAAATCCCTGTTATCTAAAGTGTATAATTAAATATTAAATGATTTCTTTTGAGAAATCACATAAGTGTAAAATTTTCAAATATGAATAATACTGGTTATAGCCTGACAATTATCAAAGAGTCCAGAATAAGTTGTATGCATAATTAAAAAGAAAGCAACTTTCCTATGAAAGATGCTTATTTGTATTGCAATTGAAAAAATTGGGCATGCTTGAATAGGACTTCCTACATGTATTATGTAATACATTCCATAGTTGACTGATATACTAAAATGGACATCTAAATATGGTGTAGTACGTATATACTCCTATATTACACCATATCTGTACACAGGGATGCACTATATGTATATTATTATTCAGGCCACAAAAGACGCTGGTCAGATTGCTGGTTTAAATGTGTTAAGAGTAATCAATGAGCCCACTGCAGCTGCTCTGGCTTATGGCATGGACAAGAGTGAAGATAAAGTGTGAGTGCACATTCCACAAGTAAACAGTAATGTCTTTTTCTTTCATAAGGACTTTTGTTTTATGTTAGGGGAATAGAAATCACTAATAGGCAATTTGTTTAAAAGTGCTGGATTACTGGCAATTTCCGGTGGATTTTGTCAATATCCTGTGGCTTCTTAGACTCTTTCGTAAACACTGCCAATAAAGGATGTTCATGTAGATCCACATCAATATCTTGATTAAAATTCTTGATTTTTCTGCTCAGCTTTCAATTAAGAAATAAAAAATGACAAGCCGGGCTCTATTGCCTCATAATGCCTGAGCGTCCTCAGCCAATCACATTTATGACCGAGCCGCGTCAGCGGCGAGGTGATAAATGTGATTGGCTGAGGACGCGAGGGCATTATGAGACAATAGAGCCCGGCTTGTCATTTTTAGCTCACCTCTACGAAGTTGAGATGAGCTTATGCTATAACCCCGGCGTCCGCGTCCCCGTCCCCGTCCGCGTCCGGTTAAAGTTTTTGGGCAACTCAGTATCTGACAAAGTACTGATGCTACAGTAACCAAACTTGCACAAGTGATTCATTTTGGGATGCTGAGGTGAACCCATGCATCGGATGCAGCATCTGACCTACATTTTCCGGTTGAATAACTTTGTCAATGTCTGGTTAAAGTTTTTGGGGTAGTTCAGTATCTGACTAAGTACTGATGCTACAGTAACCAAACTTGCACAAGTGATTCTTCTTGAGATGCTGAGGTGAACCCATGCATCGGATGCAGCATCTGACCTACTTTTTCCGCTTGAGTGATTTTGCCTTATAAGGCCAATATTGAGCAAAGTATAAGTGATACATGTACCAAACTTGCATAATGGATGTATCTTTGATCAAACTTTCATAAAATGACCTTGACCTACTTTTTCCACTTGAGTGATTTTGCCTTGAAAGGCCAATATTGAGCAAAGTATAAGTGCTACATGTACCAAACTTGCATATTGGATGTATCTTTGATCAAACTTTCATAAAATGACCTTGACCTACTTTTTCCACTTGAGTGATTTTGCCTTTAATGGCCAATATTGAGCAAAGTATAAGTGCTACATGTACCAAACTTGCATATTGGATGTATCTTTGATCAAACTTTCATAAAATGACTTTGACCTACTTTTTCCGCTTGAGTGATTTTGCCTTTAAAGGCCAATATTGAGCAAAGTATAAGTGCTACATGTACCAAACTTGCATATTGGATGTATCTTTGATCAAACTTTCATAAAATGACCTTGACCTACTTTTTTCACTTGAGTGATTTTGCCTTTAAAGGCCAATATTGAGCAAAGTATAAGTGCTTCATGTACCAAACTTGCATATTGGATGTATCTTTGATCAAACTTTCATAAAATGACCGTGACCTACTTTTTCCCCTCGATTGATTTTGCCTTGAAAGGCCAATATTGAGCTAAGTATAGGTGCTACATGTACCAAACTTGCATATTGGATGTATCTTTGATCAAACTGTTATAAAATGACCTTGACCCACTTTTTCCACCTGAGTGATTTTGCCTTTAAAGGCCAATATTGAGCAAAGTATAAGTGCTACATGTACCAAACTTGCATATTGGATGTATCATTGATCAAACTTTCATAAAATGACCTTGACCTACTTTTTTCACTTGAGTGATTTTGCCTTTAAAGGCCAATATTGAGCAAAGTATAAGTGCTACATGTACCAAACTTGCATATTGGATGTATATTTGATCAAACTTTCATAAAATGACCTTGACCTACTTTTTCCCACTTTAGTGATTTTCTTATTATACATGTACTTAGAGATATGTTTTAATTGAACTTTGCTGCCGCGAGGTGAGCTTCGTAATCTTTGATTACACTATGTTTTATTTCTATTCTAATGATGACCAAACTTAGACCTTTTGATGAAATCGATTCTTGGTAAAAACCAGTTCCTGCCGGTTTATCTGCTTTCAGAAAATGGGTAGGCGTGGCTTATCGCTATAGGGCCTATATTGGAGAATAGAGCCCGGCTCGCGTCTGTTGTCTTAATAGGGAAAAAGAATCAAGTCATATTAGAATGTTCTTTTATCTTCAAGTACAGGGGTATTACTAGAAAATGGCCGTTAGTCAATACAAGTTTCACAAGAGGGGGACATACGTGTACATGTTTTTATCTTTTTCTTTTTGTATAGACTTGCTGTATATGATCTTGGTGGAGGAACCTTTGATATATCTATACTTGAAATCCAAAGAGGTGTGTTTGAGGTAAAGTCTACCAGTGGAGACACCTTCCTAGGAGGAGAGGATTTTGATAATACTTTAGTGTCTTTCTTAGTGGCAGAATTCAAAAGAGATGTAAGTCCATTTCTTTCAAACACATTGTCAGCACATAATGACATTTATATTTTACCTAATCTTCTACAACATGTAAATAAATGTTGGATATAGAAAGAGCCTCAAACTGCAAAGCATTTTGTCTTTCAAGTGAGAAAATGTTATAAGGGAATAAACGGTACATCTACTTCTTTTTCATTAATTTAATCCAAGTTTTGATTCATTTAACCTAGAGTAATTTATTCTAGAGCATTAATCTAGCTTGGTAGATCATTAGCTGTATGAGAACTGGGTAGTACTAATTGTGCACTCAGGGTTAATACAGCACACATTAACATGTAATATCAAAATTCACTGGTATTACTTGATCATGTTATTTATATGTACTTGTTATTCACATTTGTATGAAACTCTATAACTTTTAATTTCCTATATAGCAAGGCATTGATGTCTCCAAAGATAAGATGGCCATGCAGAGGCTAAGAGAAGCAGCAGAGAAGGCAAAGATAGAGTTATCAGCCAGCTTACAGGTAAAAGATATTGTAATGTGCTACCAGGTACTGTCAATGTGGAATATTTAGCATGGGGGTAATTTTCACATATTTCACAAATCAATGGACTTGCCGAAAATTTCCCCCTGTGCAAAATAATTCTGCTGCATTCTTATTTCTTACAAAGGCAGAGTTATGAATATCATCAATATTTCCCCCGAGGTTACAATTGTAAAATTATCGTAAAACCACATTAAGTAGCCTTTAACACCATATGCACCAAATACTGCTCCTCCTTTGTATAATAATTGACAATGACAATAAAAAACCATTTTCAACTTGTCTAGCTTTTGCTCAACTTTTGCATTAAAATGTAATACTGTGAATATGCACATTAAAAAGTCTTTTATCGATTTCCTTTAACAGACTGATATCAATCTTCCATACCTTACAATGGATGCTAGTGGTCCTAAGCACATGAACATGAAACTCACCAGATCAAAGTTTGAATCTTTGGTTGAAAGCCTAATTAAAAGGACAGTAGGACCGTGCCAGAAAGCCTTACAAGATGCTGACGTAAAGAAATCTGATATCGGGGATGTTATTCTGGTCGGAGGAATGACACGTATGCCGAAAGTACAGGACACTGTGAAGGACATGTTTGGTAGAGAGCCAAGTAAGGCTGTGAACCCCGATGAAGCCGTAGCTATAGGTGCCGCTATTCAAGGTGGAGTGTTAGCAGGAAATGTTACAGATGTTTTATTATTGGACGTTACACCACTTTCATTAGGAATCGAGACGCTAGGTGGAGTTTTCTCCAAAATCATTGAACGTAATACAACAATTCCAACCAAAAAGTCACAGGTAAAGATGGAAAGTTTTTTTTCTAATACATGTATTTTAATCAATTCATTCATATAGTTTTACCTCAATGTTTATCCATCATTCCATCTTCATTATACTTGTATATTATTAAGTATTGTTAATATTACCGAAATCTTCTAAATGGTAAGATGAAACCATGTACATGTATGTTTAATATTTGTGTTCACATGTTATTCGTGTTCACAGGTTTTCTCGACTTCAGTAGATGGTCAGACACAAGTAGAAATTAAAATAGGCCAAGGGGAACGTGAAATGATCGTGGACAATAAAATTTTAGGAAGCTTCCACTTGGTAAGCATCCAGGGTTGCGTTTAGTTTAAAAAATGTTTTCTTTTTGATTTTTGAAGGTTTTCAGTACGGCAGAGGATGGTCAAACTTCAGTACAAATTAAGGTGGCTCAGGGGGAAAGAGAAATGGTTATAGATAATAAAGTATTAGGAGAATTTATGCTGGTAAAGTATGACTTATATTGTAGTGCGTGACAGATAAAAAGTGTGCTCTTAGATTTTGCAGCAACTAGCAGTCCAACAGTCTGATTTCTAGTATTTGTGTTGTTTTCCTTAATGAATTTATTTTAAATGAATTTATTCTACCAAAGATAATTCGTAGGAAAAGTACATCCTACATTCCTTATGTAGTGCAGAATTTGATATTGAAGGAAACAAATTGATGATGACACTGATGACGAGTCTGATATTACATTGGGGTGGATCCAGGGGGCAGTTTTTGCTTCCTTTTTCCTTTACTCATTGTATCTTAAAGAAGACCTAGGCATTTGTCTGAAATTTTGCCTCAATACTTATCAATGTGTAATGTTTTGTTAGAATTTAGGAATTCTTTTTTTGAGTTGGCAAAGCCAACTATCATTGCTATGGCTTTCAACTTTGCACTTGATAACCCTGCACGGACCAAACAACGCACAATGTTACTGGCGCAGTAAGAAATAGGACCACTACGATTTGACAAAAGAACATATTAGACGACAGACGTTTAAGTTCAAGTTGTGAATAATGGGTGAAATGCATTATGAGAATGCAAAAAATGCTACAAGGAACGATGCTACAGGAATAGCGATCACATGTTGATGTCAGTACATTAAAATATGGCGCATCTTTTTTCTTTGTACTTCCCTCCTCTGTATAAGGAGCACCCCATTTTTAGATAGATAGGTAAACGTAATGTATTTAGGATAAAAAAGACCTTAGATTTAAAAAAAAAATTGTGGATGTGTAGAAGACTAAAGACAAGTAAAAAAATCAATCAATCAATCAATAATATTTATTTAAAGTCAGACATAATTTATAACAATCAACATTAGCTCTGATGAGCTATTTACCGACTAGGAAAATAGGTTTTTCAGTTTGATACTTAATAAACCTAAGATGTTGGTTTTAAGTTGGTCAAGAAGTTTCAAAAGCAAATATCTCCTAAAGTAAAATTGATAGGACATTATACTTCATACATACACCCATAACAATTGCAACAAATTTGACATGATCATATTGACCTTGAACTCTGACCTCAAAATCAGTTATTTGGTTAAGAAGTTCTATCATTTTATATATTTATATATTTCCAGACTTTTCTTTTTTTTTTTTTTTTTTTTTTTTTTTTTTTTTAAATTTGAGACAACTCTTGAATTGTGAGAATCACTCATTCAAGCATTTAAGGCATAGATTTGGAGTTTGATTTGTGCCAGTTTTATACTTGTCTTCTGTATGTTCCTCTCAATGTTACTTTTTGCCAACTCGCAGGACTTTCAGTCCTTTGATTTTAATTTCTTTTTTAAAATTTTATAATTATTTCAGGTTGGTATCCCTCCAGCTCCCAGAGGTGTACCCAAGATTGAAGTAACTTTTGATATTGATGCTAACGGTATAGTAAATGTATCGGCTAGGGACCAAGGTACAGGCAAGGAACAGCAAAGTAAGTCATACTTTTATTCTTGGTCTTATGTTGTTGAAAGAAAATTTTGCTATTGAAATATAGACTAATACTTTGCTCACAGTGAAAGAAAATAGTTTTAGATAGGGACTTTTCTATGTTAAATTTAGAGCGATGCCGCCAATGTTTAACACTGAGTCTGTGGAGAACGCTAAAATTAACATAGAAATCTCCCCATCTAAAATTATTTTCTGTCACCAAGAGCATAGTATTGGTTGTACAGACATATCATACACCGTTAGTTATAAGAGTTTGAGATATATCCCCCTAAATTTTAATAAAAAATGTGCAGAAAAAGTAGAGAAAACTTTAATTTTCCGATTTCTGAAGTGAGCTGCACCGACAGTTTGTTCAATCTTCAACATTGTGTATTTTGTAATATTTTCTATTATCTAGTCGTTATACAGTCATCAGGAGGTTTAAGCAAAGATGAAATTGAAAACATGGTCAAAAATGCAGAGAAATATGCTGAAGAAGACAAAAAGAGAAAGGTAAGCATAAGTTCACTGTCAGAGTCAGTCATTATCCTCTTTGCAGTAAAATTGTTGACAATAAGAAACTCATGCAATGATGCTTTAATTTTTCGTCATCATATGTAAAGCACTTTCTTTATAATGTGTGCTCGATGATGACTATCACTTTGTTCTGAGCATGTAAAAAATGAAGTAATGCACATTGATTTGACAAATCGCATATCACATATGGTTTTGGATACATGTATTTGAAGAAGTTAAGTACTACAAAGAGATGAAATTGGAAAACTTCAGAAGTTTTCTAAATTATAGTTGATGAAAACTTTAATTGATTATGGACACATTTTTATGCAAATTTTACATTGTTAATTTTGTGTTGATCTTATGCATGTATATTTATTGATTCATGAAAAGTTTTGATTAATGCATTTGGTGTACTTATGTTTTTGTTAAGATGATTAATTAAATGTAACGTGTATTCTCTACAACAAAAATCTCTCTGCTAATAATAAAAAGAATTAGAAGAGGGGTCAACAATTATGCGTGTACATGTAACTTGAGAAATTGACTCTGAAGGACTTAAGTTATTCAGATGATATTAGATGACAAAATTCAGAGAGTCATCAGTATTTTCTGTTGATTTTATTCCCAGAATGTTCTGAGGCAGGACTTTTTAATCAAAATATGTTCATAATCTGCATACGTTTGTTGTTTCCTTATTCCTGTGTTCTTAATCAAGTTCACAATTTGCACATTCATTGTTTCCTTTCTCTTTATATTTATTAAATGACATGCTATGATGCTTTTAAATTTTTCGTCATCAGAGATGTAGCACATTATAAGATGCTCCATGTTGACATTGACCTGTCACTGAGCATGTCTGTACGTTATACCTAAGAGGAGTAGCAGATGTAGATATAAATATCTTCAGACAGGTGTTCTTGTAACTGTATTCTGGTACAGGGTTTTCCATCTGTCCGTCTGTCCATTTGTCTGTTCATGTACTCTTAAATGTGAAATTCAAAACCCATTGCCTTAGAATCTTCCAACTGGACTCAAAGAATCACTGACGGGAGAAAATCCTATTGATTTTGAATGTCAAAGGTCAAGTTCAGCCACTTGCTCTGTAAAGTCATGTGTGTTGGAAATAAACAAAAGCTGCTTTTAACTTATTTTAAAACTTGTAGTACGACTCGTCATACCCAAATGCAGATTTGGGGTTGACAGCGATGCAGAGCCAAAAGTTGAGATTATATTTTTGGTCTAATAATGCATGCAAGTTGAAAAAATATGCATCACTAAGAAAATTTTAGGATTCTATATTCTCAACTTTTGCCTATGCAACGCTGTCATACCTAAATCTGCATTTGGGTATGATGAGTCGTACTATAAAACTTGTTACAATGGACAGTCTTACAGAAATGAAGAACCTTGTGTATTATGAAAGTCATACAGTTTTCATTTCAAGCGTACTTTGTGCTGTTTGCATTGCTTTTGTTATTTTTTTTTTCACTGTGATGAATTTCTTACAAGTACATTTGAATTGTTACAGGAACGAGTGGAGGTAGCAAATAAAGCGGATAGTATAATCCATGAAACAGAAACAAAGATGGAGGAATATAAGGCACAGTTACAGCAGGAAGATGTAAGCATGTTAATAAGGTTACATGTACATATGGAGTTTATACACAATGATTTTTGAGACTCTTGCATACATATCCCTTACCTTAATATTTTTTTTCACTTCTAAGTCCACTTGAATATATACATGATACATGTATAAAACAACAAGAAAAACTTTAAAACATACTGATATGTAGATACATTGGTGAATCATAATTGATCCAAAGTAAGTCAAATTCCTGTTTCTTTCTTTGTAAGCTACAGGGCCAAAGCTTTGGAATAACAACGGAGGAAATCTTTCTGAGCAATACACATTATATTGTTCATGACAAGCGCCTCCTACAGTGAAAGAAAATATTCATGTATCCGTGTCTAAGTAAGATGGCCATTCTATATGGATTCAGTATGAATATGAAGTTATATTGAGTAACATAATACCCGCCTTTCACATGTTGTTCTTTGTTTCAGATGGATAGAATAAAGGAAAATATTTCGAAATTAAGAGAAATTATGGCTAAGAAAGATGAAGTAGATACTGAAGAAATTACTAGGGCATCAAATGAATTACAACAGTCTTCTCTTAAAATGTTTGAGGTTGCATACAGAAAGGTATGTTATGACAACAATTTTGTAGTAAATTCTACAAATTACTTGACTATATTTTATAACAAAATCTCATCACAAGGATCTGTCTAGTATAGTTCTTCCTTATACCATCTGGTTCCAATACAAATTATGCAAAAGTGATCCTGTCTTAAATCTACAGTTATGTGTGGATTATATACTGATTTTATGTATCCCACTTACATTGTATAAACTGTCCAACAGAACAGGAATTGATTTTTTTCCTGATTAGAAATGCTTTACATTATCTGAGTTCTTCAAGGAAATGTTTTATATGCCACTATCATTGAAAGTTCAATTCACTTCTACATGTAGCTGTGTCTTGTTTCATCAAGAGCATATCATATTTTTTCATTTGCACAAAGTTTCTAGAGAAGTAAAATGAACTATTTGTATTAGAAATTTCTATTTTGCTTTTGTATCATGATTAAAACTTTGTATAAAGCTTATAAAGTATCTCTATCAATTGCTAATGTAACATATAACAAATTGATGTTACAGATGTCAGCAGAGAATCAGGGATCAAAATCATCAGATTCAAGCAGCAGTGGGGAATCATCAAGTGAATCATCTAGTGACTCATCGTCATCATCAGAAGAGAAAGGAAGAAACTGATGAGAAAGTTAAGTTTAGGACTAGAAATATGTGAACTTGTGTTTGCATAGTGTTTGTGATACAAAACCTCATACGTGTATGTGTAATGTTACAGACAACTTGTATATTGTGTGTGAATGCATGTTTTAGTGAGAGAGTGTGTTTTTCAACTCTCATACTTTCCTAAACAGCATTTACCAAGTGACACTTGGCAGAGTTTAAAGAGTAATCAAGACTAGAAAGTTGTCAAAATTTACAGATGTTGAGGGAAGTTCATAAATGTACAAATACAGAGTATTATTATGATATTGATTACAATAACTAGCCAAGAAGACAATGTTTGACTACATTACATTAACTTTGACTTCATTCATAAATTCATGCTAGTTATCACATATTTCTATCAGAATGGTTACATCATACATGTATTTGTTATATAATTTACATTTTTTTGCATAACGTTGCCATTCTTCATTCTAACTTGTTTGTGTTAAAATACAAATGCATGAATGATGCATTATGTGATGAAACATTATATTTCTGAAGAAGAGATAGTTTGATGAAGAAACTGCTTGATTGTTTTTATGGTTATTGATTCATACCAATGCTTCATGATATGAAATTATGAACAATATTTTATTGTGTCAGATCAACAGAATCGTGTCAATTATATGTTTTCTTCATCTCATGTATGAATATAAATTATTTCAACATCTAGTAGTTTTCAGTTTTTTCAAAGAGTACATGTTGTTTTATTCAGCATAATCAGCTTTAACCCTTACAAACTTGCACACTTCCTGTGGGAAGGAAGTAAATACAAATCCTTTCAATAATAATGACTTTTCACCTTCTTTCGAAAACTTGCTCTTATTTATCTTTTCAACAGTAAGAGGTGTTACTTGTATTTTCTCATGAGAACAGCTCTGAATTTGTGAACATGATTCACATTTTTATGTTTCTTGCAAAGCAAGTGCTACAAATTGTGTATAGAGATCACTCTCTGACTCCCATGTCTGGTAGTCACACTTTTACATCAATGACTAACTTGATTGATACGCAGTATACATCTATCACCAGAAGTCTGTGACGAGACTGTAGCTCTCCTGGTTGTTTGTTTTAGTCACTCATTGACAAGTGAATAAGATACATATACAAAAATAACAATTTCCATTTTATTTTAAACCAAAGACCATAGTGAGCTGGTGCTCTAACAAATTATAAGAAGCACAACCAAATAACAAATCCATTAGACTGCAACTAAAATATCACTCGTATAATTTTTAATATCCGAGATACAGGATTTCAAAAAATAATGCCATACCCATTTTCCAAGATCCTAGGGGTCAGGGGCTGCTAGCTCAAATTAACTATCAATGACACAATAAGACTACAGATCCATTATATTGCATAAACAACTAAATTTCCATCAAGTTGAGAGCACAATTATATACGAGAAAATTACCACACCCATTTTCTAAGACCCTGGGGGTCAAACAAAATATCAGATGCACAACTAGACCACAGACACATCATATTGCAAAAAGAATTAAGTCTCCATCATTTATAGTGTTAGAGGAGTTGCGAGCACAAGATTACATAGAGTTCTATAGGAGAAAATGACCACATCCTTTTTCTAAGATCCTGGAGGTCAGGGGCTCAAACAAAATTTCAGGTGCACAACTAGACCACAGACCCATAATATTGCAAAAAGAATTATGTCTCTATCATTTGTAGTGTCAGGAGTTGCGAGCACAAGATTCTATGATTATATAGGAGAAAATGACCACACCCTTTTTCTAAGACCCTGGGGTCAGGGGCTCAAACAAAATATCAGGTGCACAACTAGACCACAGACCCATCATATTGCAAAACTGTAAGTCTCCATCATTTATAGTGTTGGAGGAGTTGCGAGCACAAGATTACATAGAGTTATATTGGAGAGAATGACCACACCCATTTTCTAGGACCCAGGGGCTTAAAACAAAATGTCAGGTGCACAACTAGACCACAGAACCATCATATTGCAAAAAGAATTAATTTTCCATCATTTATAGTGTCAGAGGAGTTGCGAGCACGAGATTCTATAAGAGTTATATATAGGAGAAAATGAACACACCCTTTTTCTAAGACCCAGGGGCTCAAACAAAATATCAGGTGCACAAGACCACAGACACATCATATTGCAAAAAGGATAAAGTCTCCATCATTTATAGTGTCAGAGGAGTTGCGAGCACAAGATTACATAGAGTTGTATAGGAGAAAATGACCACACCCTTTTTCTAAGACCCTGGGGGTCAGGGGCTCAAACAAAATATCAGATGCACAACTAGACCACAGACCCATCATATTGCAAAAAGAATAAAGTCTCCATCATTTATAGTGTCGGAGGAGTTGCGAGCACAAGATTACATAGAGCTATATAGGAGAAAATGACCAAACCCTTTTTCTAAGACCCTGGGGGTCAGGGGCTCAAACAAAATATCAGGTGCACAACTAGACCACAGACCCATCATATTGCAAAAAGAATAAAGTCAAATCATTTATAGTGTCAGAGGAGTTGCGAGCACAAGATTACATAGAGCTATATAGGAGAAAATGACCAAACCCTTTTTCTAAGACCCTGGGGGTCAGGGGCTCAAACAAAATATCAGGTGCACAACTAGACCACAGACACATCATATTGCAAAAAGAATAAAGTCAAATCATTTATAGTGTCAGAGGAGTTGCGAGCACAAGATTACATAGAGTTATATAGGAGAAAATGACCACACCCCTTTTCTAAGACCCAGGGGCTCAAACAAAATATCAGATGCACAACTAGACCACAGACCAATCATATTGCAAAAAGAATTAAGTCTCCATCGTTTATAGTGTCAGAGGAGTTGCGAGCACAAGATTACATAGAGCTATATAGGAGAAAATGACCAAACCCTTTTTCTAAGACCCTGGGGGTCAGGGGCTCAAACAAAATATCAGGTGCACAACTAGACCACAGACCCATCATATTGCAAAAAGAATTAAGTCTCCATTATTTATAGTATCAGAGGAGTTGCGAGCACAAGATTAAATAGTTATATAGGAGAAAAAGACCACACATTTTTTCTAAGACTCAAGGGGTCAGGAGCTCGAACAAAATATCAGGTGCACAACTAGACCACAGACCCATTATATTGCAAAAAGAATTAAGTCTCCATCATTTATAGTGTCCGAGGAGTTGCAAGCACAAGATTACATAGAGTTATATTGGAGAGAATGACCACACCCATTTTCTAGGACCCAGGGGCTCAAACAAAATATCAGGTGCACAACTAGACCACAGACCAAGTGTAATGCAAAAAGAGTTACATATTTATCTCTTATAATTTCAGAGGAGTTGCGAGCACAAGAATTGTTTACGGACGGACAGACGACGGGGTATTGCATAAGCTCGACTGGTCTATGACCAGTAGAGCTAAAAACTGAGTGAGGGTGACTTGGTCAAGGTCACTTATTAAGGGTCAAACAGGAAATTGAACAATTTTTCTTTCCGATGCAATAGGTCGACAAGTGTTAAACATCTTCAGAGAGACGGGAATATAAAACAGGTTCTACTGCAATTGGTTGAATAGTTTTCATCGTACAGCTCTATATCATTGTACAGCTCTCCTACATGTATATGTAGTTTGAACAAGGTTACTACAAAGAATGTGTTTGGAGTAATAAAGGTCAATAATTCAATCATTTTATTGAAATGAAAGTCTGATGCAATGAATCAACAAAATTTCAACAAATGCAGGAACACACTGAAATCAAACTCTAGGTAAAACTTTGTCAAAAATATACTTGGATCTGATGCAACTGCAGTTTTCAAGATGCATGTTGCATCATAATACTTTTTACAAGGTCAAATGCTGAAACATCAAACTTCCTTTTTAACAGTTTTTACCTACCACACAAATGGTGTTCAGTGCTTTGATAAAGGAAAACCTACCAAGTTTTTGCATTCAAGGTCAATGTAGACATATATGAAATGGACAGAGGGAATGTTTTTACTAATCAATATACATGTACAAAGGGAGAGATTTGTACAACTCCTTTAACAGATACATTAAATAGGGAAAGGAGGATCCCTTTTGATTTTCAGGCAAAACTTCTAGAGACAGAAAGTTCATTCATATCATTAATGATTTTACAACGATAAATTTGGATTTTATACTCAAGTTGCTAGGACTATTTCTACATTCAGTCTTCAAAGAATTTTGATTCCATCTAAACACAGATTTTTTTCTTTCTTTCAAAAATAAAATTCATACTTGATGAAAGACTCAACCTTGTTTTTATCATGACATGGACTGGCATTATATTACATGCAACAACAAGTGTCTCATTTTCAAAAAAATATTTATTTGCAATTGCAAAAACAAGCACTGACTCAACACAGATGAAAATTTTCAGCACTTCAATTGGATTTCAAAATAAATGTATGACAATGTCTAGAGCAATGGAAAGGTTCCCCCTTCAGCAGGTACGGTATGAATAAAGTATCGGCAAACTAAGTACTGGATATTAGTGGTAAGTAATGTGCATAAGCGTATAAATATGGACATCTAAAGAAATCGCCTACTTCAACATTATTGAATCCTGTTGATACATAAAATGAACAAAAATATTACAAAATGTACAGTGTAAAAAAGTAACTATTCAAACAACAAGAAAACAAAGCACACAAAATTGTTTGACTCGATATCAGACCTCTATGAATGTCTAACTGATATGAACTTTTAAAATGAACAAAATTATTACCTTCTTAATTTTTATATCTTAAAACTTTTAGTCAAATAAAAATTCTCATAAATTCTTTTTAGAGGCATGAAATTCATTTCTTATGATTGTACCAGTAAGATACTGAATGGTGAGATGCTAGATTTTGATATCAACTTGTGATAAAATTGGATGAAATCACAATGAGCTAAAACTAAGTTGTATTGGGTCATCTGCAAAAAGAGAGAATCCAGATGTGTATTTACTATAGGCTTGCATATATATCCATAATGACAATATAATAACTGTCCTATCTACAGGCTATGAATAAATGAGTTTGTCTTGAATGATAGCCAGGGATTTTTTTTGCCACTTTTTGGGGCTGTTATTCGGCCCCGTTCCCAATGAGAAATAGTATCTTTTTTCCCAATTGTGGCTCTAAAATTTCCCAATCACATATAAATGGAATTATCACTGAAATTAGTGAAATCTACTTGTTCAAAAGTAGCGAATTTGCTATTTATTTGCCATATTTTTGTAAGTATAAGAAATAAATCATATTGAAAAGAATATTATTTGATTAAACTTTCAATTCTGAACTCTTGATTGTATAAACTGTCATTTTACTTTCATATTAGTACTTCCCAAAATATTCCCAAACGTCATTGATTTTCCCAATTGCACGGGCCCCGACCCCATTCCCAAATTACTGAAAAAAATCACTGATAGCACTTGACAAACACAATCTTTATGTGTAGAAACATTATTGCACAAGGAAAATGATGAGATGTGTCTCTTTGTAATACCGTCTGAGCATTACAACACATAAGTCAATATGATACATGCAAACCGCCAAATATTCATTTCCGTTATCAAAATTTTTAACAACAAATGCATATTTTGTATCCTCAAAATACGGAAAATAAGCCCATGCATGCAACACGCTAAAAATGCAATCTTTCATTGTTACAATATGATATTTCAGTACTGTTTGCGTATTCTCTGTGGTAACACACTGTCTTGTGCATATTTAAACAGAGAAAGAAGTCCGTATTTTTTGCCTTTTCGTTTGAAGTAATTACTGACAACATCAGCTTCATCGGACATGCTGTTGATCCTTCCCTCCGTAACAGTAGGTAAAACATTCTCATTGGCCGACAAGGACACAAAGAAAGCAAAGGGTACCACCCAAAGGCATATGGTGAAATAAGCTAAAACCTGAAATTATACATAATTTTAGTTTTATAGCTCAAGTTACGTGTATATATTGTCTTTTACTTAAAAAATCTTTTCTTTTTTTTTCAAAAGTTAGAGTGAAACAATATACATGTACTGTTGATACAACTGCATCTCATCCCACAGAGAATTTGACTGGCAAGAAAGATAGTTGTAGTAATGTCTACAGGGTGTAATAATATATGTATAATGAATTCAGGCAAAAAGTTTACATCATTTTAAAGCACTCCAAAGAATGGTTAATTGATATGACTTATACATACCTCTGTAAGTACATTTATTGATAAGGAATGCCCCCCCCCCCCTCCCCCCACTAACATTCTATGAAGAATGTTTCAAAACATATGTGAATGTTAATATTTCTTACAAATCTGGATTTAACCGTAGCTGTATAAGAATTCAGAATCATCCTGTACCATGAATCAAATTGAGGAGGCCCATGCTCTACATTGATACTTACATTCAAAACAAATTATGTTTATCATTTATGACAGACATACATTTTAAAGATCGTCTGAGGTTCCTTCTTGTTTAACCAATTTAAGAAATACGATTTCACTACTTACATCTGAGAATGGATACCAGACACTTGAGAAATGGGAGAAGGCAAAATAATGGTTGGCTATCACAAATACTGAAAAGAAAAATAAAAGTTATGTAATAAAATACAATGCGCTTGAAGCAGTCATATGGTTAAACATTAACATCTGAGTAACCTTCCAATTACAAATGTATCTATGAAAACGTTTCAAGAACACTAGGTCTTTCTGTTTCTGAGCCTAAAATAATCTTGACCTTGAAGGTGACTTTGACTCTCATTGGGCGTTGAGTCCTGTCGTGCTTTTTAGCTCACCTGAGCCATAGGCTCAAGTGAGCTATTGTCATAGTGTTGCGTCTGTCGTCCGTCGTCGGTCGTCGTCGTCCGTCGTCGTAAACTTTTCACATTTTAAACTTCTTCTCTAGAACGGCTGAAGGGATTTTGATGAAACTTGGTAGGTATGAAGTACTCATGGTCCCCTACAAGTGTTGTTGTTTTTCGTCCGGATCTGTCAACAGGTGGCGCCACCACAGCCAAAAGTAGGTCACGGGGGGTACCCTCCTTTGACAAACTTCTTCTTCAGAACCGAAGCATGTATCGACAAACCGAAAGCATCAGGATGATCTAGAGAGATGTCTTAAGAAGTGTTGTTATTATTGGTTCCACTTCGAAGTCAAATTTTTGACGCGTTTTTGACGTCTTTTCGGACTTAGTCAGAAATGCACATTTTTGCACTATTTCTTTAAATAACTCAATAAGTGTATGATTTTACACACTCATTTACTACATATTTATCATATTTAACTTACTTAATGCTTTGATATGTATTTTATGCTTAAATTTAATTTTTTTGATTTTTTATGAATTTTTTTCTTATGTAAAAAGGAAGGGGGTGGGGGGGTGATTTTCATACATTTTCTGCTTCTTTTCTATAACCACTCTTCAGATTGTCATGACAATTTGTAGGTATGAGGTACTCATGCATGGTACCCTACAAGTGAAAGAATTTTGTCAAGATATCCACTTTTGGATTTTTAAGGAATATTTTTTAAGATTGTACATAGGTATGATGTATGTTTTCCAAGCCCAATGGACCCATGGGGAGTGGCTTCAAACCCCGGCAGGACCCCAACAAATTTTTTTCCCCTTTTTAGCTCACCTGAGCCATAGGCTCAAGTGAGCTATTGTCATAGTGTTGCGTCTGTCGTCCGTCGTCGTCCGTCGTCGTAAACTTTTCACATTTTAAACTTCTTCTCTAGAACGGATGAAGGGATTTTGATGAAACTTGGTAGGTATGAAGTACTCATGGTCCCCTACAAGTGTTGTTGTTTTTCGTCCGGATCTGTCAACAGGTGGCGCCACCACAGCCAAAAGTAGGTCACGGGGGGTACCCTCCTTTGACAAACTTCTTCTTCAGAACCGAAGCATGTATCGACAAACCGAAAGCATCAGGATGATCTAGAGAGATGTCTTAAGAAGTGTTGTTATTTTTGGTTCCACTTCGAAGTCAAATTTTTGACGCGTTTTTGACGTCTTTTCGGACTTAGTCAGAAATGCACATTTTTGCACTATTTCTTTAAATAACTCAATAAGTGTATGATTTTACACACTCATTTACTACATATTTATCATATTTAACTTACTTAATGCTTTGATATGTATTTTATGCTTAAATTTAATTTTTTTGATTTTTTATGAATTTTTTTCTTATGTAAAAAGGAAGGGGGTGGGGGGGTGATTTTCATACATTTTCTGCTTCTTTTCTATAACCACTCTTCAGATTGTCATGACAATTTGTAGGTATGAGGTACTCATGCATGGTACCCTACAAGTGAAAGAATTTTGTCAAGATATCCACTTTTGGATTTTTAAGGAATATTTTTTAAGATTGTACATAGGTATAATGTATGTTTTCCATGTTTAGATCGACCTTTCATCCATAGTTACTACTGATAATTCAACAAGTGACACATGCTCCAATGTCTTATTGATTGACCTTTTATGTGATATGATTCAATTATTTAAATTCTTTATACTTGTTTAGAATTCTACTTTTAAAGTCGGGAACAAGCCATTTTTTGCCGTGTAGGATCCAGATCCCAGTTATTTTTCAAGTACTTTCTTACCAAAAATAGGAGAAAAATTCTCAATTCGCACCGGCTTAAACACATTGACACTACTTTTGAATGTTTAGAAATTTTATTTGAATTACATAGAAAAAAATACCGTAAAGATTAAAAGTACACAACTTTTTAAATATTTTTTCAAAGCCATGCACCTGGTTCGGGACCCGAATTATTCGAATTTTATGATCTGGATCTGAGGACCCATTTTCACACGTATTCTTCCACACATGTAGATGTCTCACACACTTTAAACTATATTCAAAATTTTATTTCATCTATTTAGTAAACAATCACGGGAAGACAATTCAAGATAAACATTGTGTGTATTTTCCACCAATTGTTGAAAATAATAAGAAAATAATCGGAACTATTTGACAGGACAATGACCTAGATAATGACCTAGATATGCATATCTGTATCCTGTACCCGAAGGGGATTCCCCATGTAGTAATGTGATACCTTTAGTACTGCAATACATTTCAGGAGATACAGTGCAAACAGAAAAGATTTTTATACTTGGAACACTTTCGTAATGGTTATCATTCATGTACTTGGAACACTTGCATGTACTTGTTATCATATATAAAGTTTGCTCGAATTTCCTCTGTCTTAGACTCTCTTAGATGAAGTAATTTACGGACTGATTTCTTGAAGAAACCTCTAATGAGTAATCTCTTCCTCCGGATTTATAGAATGCATAGGACATTTAATATCTGAAATTCTTGAAAATAAATAATTCAGTTCAGACTTCCTGAAATCTTCCAATGAAATGTTGGACCACAGAAAGCTATTATTTTATTAGAGAAAATAAATTATTATTCACAACCTTAAGCCACTGTGTTCGTCATCTTGTATGTATAATATTTCTAAGAGGAACACAGAGGCCTGAGGTTGTGAATAATAAAACATTTTCTCTCATAAAACGACAGGTTCCTATGTTAAGACATTTGGGAATTTTTATCTGTTCAAATAATAGATACATGATGAGTTTTTATCGGACCAAATAACTTTTTGTCGGCAAATCCGATGCAACCGATACATTTCATGAACTCTCTCCGCTAACAACTTGTCCGTGTAACAGACCTATGATGAGGTAAAACAATTAGTTAACAGTAAATAACGATGTCGTAGGTCTGCTAGTTGGACAAGCTTAACAATTTCATGGGCCTTTTAATTTGTTTCAAACTGCGAAACCTAGAGAAACCACTTGAGTTGTTGAACAGCGTATGCTGAAGTGCAACGCTCCTTCTCGCCTGTTGAAATATGCATAGGCAAGAAGCGCCGCATTTCAGCATATTTACTATAAATTATTTGTTCAAGTGGCTTCACTGGGTCATGAGGTTTGATACAACATACACTGCTTTTTTGGAAAACAAACTGGCCCAATTTCTGCACAACTCACTTGAATTGATAAATATTGGATCAAAATGATTTTACCTGTACGTTTCATGTATTTGAGATGAAATCAATACTATTCAAAAGCATAATTCATAGATTTCAGTGAATAAAGGCAAAACCGAAAAATCTTTGTTTTTTATGCCCCTGGAATAAAAGATTCGGGACCATATAGTTTTTGGCCAGTCCGTCTGTCTGTCTGTCTGTTTTCCGAAAAACTTTAACATTGGGCATAACTTTTGAATGGAAGCTGGTGATAGAGGTTTCATATTTCACGTGCATTTCCTTGTGACAATACCTTTCCATTGATACCAAAATTTTTGACCTCATGACCATAACCTTGACCTTTCACATACTTCTCAAAAACTTTAACATTGGGCATAACTGATGAATGGTTAGTGATAGGGCTTTCATATTGTACATGTGTATTCCTTGTGACAAGATCTTTCCATTGATACCAATATTACGCTGACCCTGACCTCTCACATACTTAACAGAAAATGGCGTTTATACTAACAAAGATGCCGCCGGGGGCATTCTCGTTTCACAAACACAGGCTTTATAATTTCTGGCATGCTAGCTATCAATAATGAAAGGTTTTGTGTTCAATTTTAAATAAACTTAATTTATGAAATCATTTCATTGTTTTATTCTTTTTCTGCTGCACATTAATGTGGAATGTTACAATATGATTTTATTTTTGATGTTGCATAGTTGAACTATACTAGCTGGGCATATGATGTTGGACCACTTTATCTGTCTTTTCAAATCAGTAAAAAAGTTATTGTTTTGAAATGTGACTATTTTTTCTTTTTTGTACTTTTAAAGGTTGTCTGAAAAAAAAAACTTCTCTGCATCCGGCAAAATTTTTTTTAGAAAGGTTGTGGGCTAAAATCCTGGTACTGGCACTATCAGTATTCAATGT
Organism: Pinctada imbricata; assembly: GCA_033119305.1. Lineage (NCBI taxonomy): Eukaryota > Metazoa > Mollusca > Bivalvia > Pterioida > Pteriidae > Pinctada > Pinctada imbricata. Next base: position 49,634,990 of record VSWD01000008.1, on the reverse strand, counting down.
CAGTATGTCAATTAGAGCGTGCATGGGTATCAGGTGAGCGTTGTGCCCCCTGGGGCTCTTATTTGATGGAAGTATAATGTATATCAATCAAGTTATAGCAATGAACGTGGACGTGTGTCAATCAGAAAGATGGATGTAGGACAAAGTAATCATGATACGCCTTTACAATATACTGAAAGTAACAAACATATTATTAAACATAAACGGTAAACATTATAAACTACTGTCCTGTTCACAATATCAAGAGCACCCTGTTTTGGCGATTTATTCTGTCATCTGAAGAATTTTCCTATTAATCATTGTTTCCGAGAATTGACCACCTTTTGTCGTGACTGGAATTTAACCTTAACTTACCTTATCAGCTGACTTCAAACCGCAATATGAAAAATAAAATGTTTACGGGAAATTTCCATGTTAATTCAAGCCACTGCCATATTGTTCTCCGTGTCAACAATAGTAAACAGTGACATCAAAGCATCCAGCGCGTCACGCATTTTCAGTGATTTTTCTATAGATTATCCCTAAAACTTTTTATTTTCCGTCCTATTTCTAACGTTTTATTTTACGTCCTATTTCTAACTGAATTGACGTACGGCCAAAACATGGTATACTCTGTTTCAACTTAAGGATGACGAATACTTAAGGGGTTCAAGGTCAAAAGTTATTTAAAACTGCTTTAATTGATCAATGTATCCTAAATGAAGAAATATTCAACAAGAGTTCATCTCAATCCAGGGTTTTTATATATTCAATGGTCTGATGAGCATAATGGTCCAAAAACAGCAATAAGCGGACGTTATATTTCTAACGGTTTATGCCATAAAAAATCAAAATTCGAAGCTTTTCAATATTTCCTTGATATATAAACAAATGATATTCGAGTTTTTACTTTATACTGAATATCTTAATTCATTTAGAGCAAAAACTTCATCAGTATAGACAAGTTTCAGAAAATCATTCGCCATTTTGCCTCCATGTACCCCATGAATAATAATGTAAAAGTACTCAACATAACCATATAAATCGCACATTAAACAATAAAATCAAAGTCAAACCATGCAAAAATGGTTGTTGATATATTCTAATCTATAAGATCAATTGATTTGTGAAGAAAATTTTATATGTATCCATATAAATAGTAAAGATACAATGATATTTAACACCCCCCCCCCCCCCCATTTTTTTTCTCGAAAACAAAAGATATATTGCAACCTATAGATTTTCACTGATATAGGTTTGCTACCTTAATATCAATTAAATATATGAATTATTTTATGCATACACTGTCAGGCAATTCCATTGTAATAAATGACCTTGATCATTGAGCTTGATAACTTCTTTACGTGTATATAAAAAAGAACTCAAACGCATTGTGAGATTCACGTACAACTACAAGACAACATGAAGCATAGCATTCCCTTGCCTAGTAATAAAAACCTTGGACTTTTCATAGTGTCTCATTCTGAGATGTTTTAGAATTTTTCCCACAAGTTTTCTTTTATTTTAACCTATGAGCTTGAGTTTCAGCATTTGACCTTGAAAATCAATCAGTTTTATCCAATGCACCCAATTCATATAATAGTCATGGAAAATTGATGACGTCATCCGACTATTGGTCCTTCTTAAGGAGTACAATCAAATTGATATCTTTTTGGAAGATGAGAGTATCATATTTTAAGGAAAACCTGGAAAACAGGGTGCTCTGGATTTAGCGAACAGGACAGTAATCTAAGAAAAATGAAATGGATACATATAGCAAACATTAATTACATGCAGAAAGAAAGTGGGAAATTACAAAATATTTTCTTTCATTTGAAGGTAACGTAGTTGCTGCTTGTAGCTTTTTCAAATAAATTTTAACTTAATACTAATATTATATTTAAAACTTACTGATTGAAAGAATAAAGGACGGTGATGATATATCAAAATATGGGAAAGTCTGTAGCACAAAGAAATAGGCAATATTCCCTAATAACCCCACAACAATCATTGACAATGGAAACTCCTCAAACAGCAGAAGGCCAATAAACACAATGGTGGTAGCCTGAAATAGAAATATACTGTGTGAGTAACATGGATAGATTCTTGTATATCAATCCTATAAATCAATGCATCATCTTGGTATTTTAGATGAGCTCTGACTTAAGTGCTTCGAATTGGGAAAATTTCTACAACTTTTGGGGAAATATTGGCCATTTTTACATTGGGAATGAGTCTGATAATCACAACATCTAAGAGAAGGGTTAGTGATCATAGTGAGTGGATCCGATCCAATCTGATTTCAATTAGATTGACACCATGTTAAACAGTTACAAGCACTACATAATGTTCCATAGAAGAAGTTGACTTCCAAACACCAGATGCACAACAAGCTTATTGATAAGACAAAAATATAATGCAAGACTGTCAGTAGTATACTGATTTAAAAAGACTTGTAGTCTCAAGATTATTTTATGCATGACAGTCAGACCAGCCCTAACACAGAAATACAAACTATACATGAGGCAAGCTACAATGCTTTTACATGTAAAGGCCAAAATAAAAGCAATGTGGTGGACTGTGGTCATAGGAAAGGATTGTATATGTTAATACTTTTGTCTTTATTTACACAATCAAACTAGAAACAACTTTACAAGAACAAGATGTGCTAGCAGAACACTAGACCCTCGACTTGTCAGCAGCTATCTGTTATATATAAGTATATTAAAATTCACTACCAGCAAGGTCAAGTTCACAAGGTCAAATCTTTGTACAAAATGAAGGCTCTTGTCACAATGAATGTACATTTGAAATTTGAATTGAAAGCTGCATCATTTGCCATCGAAAGTTATGTCAAAGAATAAAGGAGTAGGTGCGGTAACCTGTCATTTCGGCCCTATTTTCAAAGTTGTTTATATATCCATAATATTCTAGTTTATTACATGTCAAATGTATGGTGATTCCAAATCATAAAAGCTTTTTTTTTATTTCACAGTCCTATACTGAATAATACGTTGCTCAAAACGTCTAAAATGCTGAAATCTTTGAAAATATCAATAAATGAGCGATATTTCGATACAAAACTATGAAATCAAGTGGTAATCCAGGCCTTGCCCATAAATATTTTTGTGTCAATCGATGGATTTCTGATCGGCCTTTTAATTTGCATGAAAACATTCATGGGCGAGACCTGGAGCATAGATGAATTTTGAAGATTTGAGTGTAAAATACGATGATTTTACTGAGTTTTGCGTCATTCATGGTAAATGATGTCAAAACATGACGTCATACATGATACATAACGGGCGTGACGTTACGAGGACTCAAAATTATGACGCGGTATATTCTCAAACATTCAACTTAAGCAAAAAGTGATAATTAATCATTCATTTATCAAAAATATTTTTCGTCGAAATTATAGGGCCGATATGAGGGGTTAGCGCACCTAGTCCTTTTGCACAGACAGACAGAACAAGAACAACGTACCCTCCAATCTTTGATACAGGGGCATATAAAAATGCATAGAACTGTTGACAATGTATGAACTTACAGTGATCATATATTTGATTATCTTTGCTGTCATTACTGTGTACTCTTCCACTAACTCTGCAAGGTAGAACAGACCTGCAGCTGTAATGAGAAAAACAAAATGAAAATAGTTATACTATAGTACAAAGACTGCAGAATACCAAAAGTTAATGAAGTGAAGAGTGAATATGAATAATTTAATGCGTCATGCTAAAGGCATATACCGGTATTGGTAAAAAAATCATGGTATAAAAAGTAAGCTCTGTTCAAGGTCACTAGGTCAAATGATAATTGTCAAAAGGAATCTACATTAAGCTGTACATCCATTAAATCATTTACATGTATAAATTTAAATGTAATATATAAACATGTATGTGTAGAGATGACTAGCTAGATTCACAAATATCAATAGGTTTATATCTATTCTGACATGACTTGAGATTTTCTCCCTAACTCGCCTGGTGTAAAATCTCCAACAAACTTCCAGTTCCCTAAGCTCCGTCCATTCACCTGCTATAGATCTCGTGCAGGACAATATTAGAATAGAAATAACAACTAGCTAGCTCAGGCTAGCTGTGATTTGTTGTCCAGTAATTCCCCTCATCGCATATCCAATCAAATTATCACCTCATCCCTTCGCGGCTCGGTGATTGGTTGAATTTAATTGGATCATGCGACTCAGGGAATTACTAGACAACAAGCCACGGCTAGCTAGTTGTTATTTCTTCATTATATGTATGTATAAATACAACCAGGTGACTGAGTGATATCTATCAAATGGCACATAATTGTTTCTAATTATTAATATGGATTCTCTGTAAAAACCTAAAACAGCTGGCCACGGCATGTCATGGATTTTGATGAAACTTTCTCTAATTATCATTCTTAATGTAAAAACAATAAAAACAAACCATATTGTTATATTTGAACAACGGTTGCCATGGTAACGGGGTCAATCTATTTGACACCCCTATAAATATGAGAGATCAGACATATTGTGGCATTCTGTTGCCATGGAAACCATGGTCAAAATTTACTTTATGAACACAAAAACTTTTCTTTGTTAGTTTAACTCTGACAAGAATAACCTTTTCGGGGGAGGGGGTTATCAGGTAGTTGTTGATATTCAGTCAAATTATGTGAAAATTTAGCAAAAATAAGGTCTAATTTTAGGGTCATTTTTGGCCTGTTTTTGATTATTTTGAAGATTGAAAACCATTATTCGGTGAATGTTATGGGTATCTAGCATCACCTTGCCAAAATAAATGTCTATAGCTGGAAAAAATCAAGAAATAAAATCTATGGTGAAACTCACCATTTTGTCATGAATGCCAATCAAAATCCGTTGCTATAGCAACTTGGAATCCATATTACCATATACCGCATATTTAAAAACATTGTTTTTCCTCATGTTTGAGTCCTATGATTATGAAATAGCATACCAGTATATAAATTATATTTATCATTATAAATTGACCTTCAAATCATTTCAAGGTCATCTGTCCAAATCTCAAGGTCATTTCTAACTTTATACTAAAATTAAGACAAAAATCAGGATTTCCCATTAATTTAAATTGATTTCTCTAACTTATTTCATTAGATATTTTGATTTTGAATATTTACAGTTGAACAATCGATCAAAAGAAGTAGAATTCATCAAAATTTTGTTAAATTGTATTTCACTTCTATGTAGGACATACTTTCAAAAGAGCATAAAATTACGATTTTCTAAAATTATCTCGTAAAATATGTGACATTTTTTGGGGTCTTCATTGGACTCTGATAAATGTGATACTCATCCCAACAAATAATACATTTATCATACTTTTACTGATAATTGATTGTTTTTCCAAGGTTCCATACTGTTTACTGTTAATCATGTCTCTTTTTAGTGAAAAACCACAAAATTTGGCCTGAAAATAGCATATATTTTTTAATGACCTTGAAAATTGTGCAAATGACCTTGACATTTTCTCAAGGTCATGATAGCATCAAATGGTCTTTAATACATCTACATACCAAGTTTTGTAACAATAGCAGACATACATCTGTAGAAATTAGCTTTTTACTTATGACAGGTATTTACACCTTCGTACCAAATGTTGCCATGGTAACCTATTTCAAAGGCATGTAAACAGAAAAATCTCTCTTCTAGATAAATTTCCTACGATTCCCATGAAGTCCAAGGATAATTCTTTTCAGGAAATAATCAACTGTATTTCAAATCTTGTGCAATTGCATTATTACTCTTGTCAAAAGTAAGTAAAATATAGGTAAAATAAGGCCTAAATGGGCCGAAAACGGCTCATTTTTAATATGCAATTTTTCTTGAAATTGAAGCATATTTACATGACACACAGAAAGAGGGAGCATCGAAAAATCAAATTGTATCAACTTATGAGGATTTAAATAATCTTTTCGGAAAATTACATATACATTCAACATTTGTTTCCATGGTAACGGGATGCATAAAAATGCCTTGTTTAAAGGTGTTTTTATACAAAACCTTGGTTACCATGGCAACGGAACGTCGGAAAAAAAAATGGAAGGTCAATTTGTTCTGAGGACATCATATTTACCTTATACACAAAAGATATCCAAAATATGAGACATGTCGTGGCCAAACATGTCTGATTTTTTAGGTTTTTACATAGAATCCATATTAAAAAGTAAGCAAAACAATTATCCATTTTCGGAAGTGAGCAGAGCAGACAGTACCTTCACTTGTGTAATCCTTTTGACACAATTTTCCCATTCTGGTAACCTTTGACTTATTTATATTTGCCTACTTAGCCAATATATACTTCATATATGCTTGTGTCTGACACATTTCTAGTTTTCTAGTTTTATTTTGGGTAAGAAGACTTCAGGCTATCCAGTTAGTCTTAATGAAAATACACAACAGAGGCATATGAAGATTGATTTTAGGTTCCTTTTTTGCCATTGCAATTAGCATTGGCTCTTTTGAGTGAATAAGTGAGGGTTGACAGAGAACAAGGTCATTCAGCTATATTTTATTGAGAGTGATTTTAAACGAGCAGGAAACCATCTGAATCGAGACATGACCTACTTTTTATGTAAAAATTGTACTCGATAAAGTTGCATCATTGTGAACAGGTAAGACATCACTATAAACACTGGTATTTATACCTGCATGATAACCAACAGGTACTGATACCTGACCTTCATGTTTCGATAAGTGACCCACAGAACTGCAGGGTTCACTGCTTGGGATTATCATTGGTGCAATGGTTCTTTGAATGTGTCATTGTAAGCTACTATGTAAAGAAACAGAGAGAGATGGTGGAGCACGACTGACCATTTCCCCCTCTTTTCCCTCGAGCTAGAAACATTCCTGCATTAGACATGTATAATTGTATTTGACAGGAATATTACCTGTATTATGGTTTGACTGATGAACAGGAGGATTAGTACCCGTACTTACTGGTATGTTGTTTTTTGTGTCCAGTGAGTATTTGTCACTGTCAGGTGTTACTAAAAAAAATAGCATTTGTTACAGCACCGCGAGAGGATCAGACATTTGATCTGTTTGCTGTTTGTCACAAAGTCATTTAGTGAGTTAAATTGACCTTGTACTTGATTAAGTTGACCTCTTATGTCAGTTTGAATAGCTTGGATCAAATGAATCAATTGACTCATTTCAGCCGTTGACATTTTGTGTTGGTAATAAATGACAGAAATTTGTAAATGTTTGTACTGGAAAGTTTGGAAGAAAATGTCTAAACCCCAAAATGGATGGTGAAGACTATTCTCACCAATCAAAATATGAAAGTACAAAAAGTAAACAGGAAATGCTGACAGCTGACATGTTCAGCAACTTTACATATCACATGACGAACATGTGTCTTCTATAATGTGTGATACACATGAAGTAAGAACACACTTGAGACAAGTATGTTACGCAAATTTCACCCAAAATGACAGAAAGGGCATGTAAATAATACGCAGTAAATCGAACTTCTTCAACCGTAACATGAAATCATGTCCTCGTATATAATTATGAATTATAGATCAGACTACGAGCATAAATGATTTTATTAAGTGTTTCTTTTTTAACTGTTTTTAACTGTATGAAATAAGGTCACTACCATTTTTGTTATTGTGTGCGTAAAAATAACAAAGTAAATCAATGCAAATACGAAATGGCAAATAAATGTTCTCCTCTCTGCCCAGTGACCCGAAAATATTATGTTCTCACAATTCGAGCACATGGTTAACAAGAACTGCCCTAAAGTGGACAAATTATACCCCCAGCAGGACTTTTTTATAAATGGGACCATTTATGATGCAACGTGAAAAGCAATATAGTATGCAACAAATCTGCTTTCAAATCTTCTTAACTTAAACTGCAAAATAAGCCCAACGTCAAGGTTAAGGTCAAAAGTCATGATACCAAAGTGTAGTACTCTTTGTGGTAAATGTTTGTATGAAATATGAAAGGCGTACCATTTATAGTATGAAAGAAATCTGCTTTCAAAATTTCTTAATCTGTCCTAATTTTAACATAAGCCAAAAGTCAAGGTCACCAGGTCAAAAGTCATGATACCAAACTGTTGCACTCTTTGTGGTGAATGTGTTTATGAAATATGAAAGGCCTACCAATTCATAGTATAAAGGAAATCTGCTTTCAAAACATCTTAGCATAAACTATTGTAAAGGCTGAAGGTCAAGGTAACAAGGTCATAGGATCAAAAGTCATGGTACCAAAATGTAGCTATCTTTATGGTAAATGTGTTTATGAAATATGAATGGCCTACCATTAATAGTATAAAAGAAATCTGCTTTCAAAACTTCTTAAGCGTCTTAAGACAGACACACAGACAGACAGAAAGACAGACAGACAGACAGACGGACAGGGTGATTCCTATATACCCCCCTAAATTTGTTTGCAGGGAGTATAAAAATACAAGGCGAAAATATCAACAATGTTTGCACAGGAGTTTCACTCGCAGTGCCATTGTTGTAATATTATGGTAATGATAATAAGTGGTCAGGAATTACAACATAGCATATGATAAAGCAAAGTACATGGGCATATAATGAATACAACTTACTAATCATGTAAAACAGGTATTGACAAGGCAAAGGTAAGGACTAGACTGGGTGAGTAGCAATGTGGTCATGACGTCAATGGGATCCAGGTATTGGCCAATTTACTGTATCTCTATTGGTCAGTGAACCATCAAGTTTTGGATGGGTCAAAGTATGGTAAATGGAACGACATAATTTTACTACATGTACTGGTGTCAAAGCAGTAACCGAATGATTTTGAAGGTTTATTCATGATACCCGGTAACTTTTTTATTTCGTTAAATTGAGATATGAAACTTAAAACAAATAATGGTTAGCATAGATGTCAAAATTTTTTTTTGCTCAGATCCAAGTGCCTGTGAGCTGATACGGTACCTCACACAGGAGCTACATGTAAACCCCAACAACCCTGAATCGGCTTATTTAAGGCGGTTTGCGTTGGTTTATTCGAAAGTAATGTATATGTTTGGTTAGTTTTAAGATATCTTAATATGAGAGAACCCCAAAAATATGACATTACATTTACAATTTTGCTTCATGGAATACACTGATCAAGCGTGTCTGTTGGATTTTTGTAAACCAGAAGTCTCTGACGAGACTGTAGCTCTCCTGGTTGTTTTGTTTTCTTCACTCATTGACAAGTCAATAAGATACATACACATAAATATAAATTTCCATTTTTTTTAACCAAAGACCATAGGGAGCAGGCGCTCTAACAAAGTAGTATAAGCAGCACAACAAAACAACATATCCATTAGACTGCAAATAGAATATCACTCATATGATTCATAATATCCGAGATATAGTATTTCAGAAAAGAATGTCACACCCATTTTCCAAGATCCTAGGTGCCTGGGTCTACTAGCTCAGATGAACTATCAATGATGCAACAAGACTACATAGCCATCATATTGCATAAAGAATTAACTCTCTCCATCACTAATAGCTTTAGAAGAGTTGAGAGCACAATTATATAGGACAAAATTACCACACCCATATTCTAAGACCCTGGGGTCAGGGGCCAGAACAAAATATCAGGTACACAACTACACCACAGGCCAATCACATTACAAGAAGAATTAAGTCTCAATCATTTATAGTGTCAGAGGAGTTGCGAGCACAATATTACATAGACTTATATAGGACAAAATTACCACACCCATATTCTAAGACCCTGGGGTCAGGGGCCAGAACAAAATATCAGGTACACAACTACACCACAGGCCAATCACATTACAAGAAGAATTAAGTCTCCATCATTTATAGTGTCAGAGGAGTTGTGAGCACAAGATTACATAGACTTATATGGGACAAAATGACCACACCCATTTCCTAAGACCCTGGGAGTAAGGGGCTCAAACAAAATATCAGGTGCACAGCTTGACCCATCATAGTTTTTCATACTGCAAAAAGAATTAAGATTCAATCATTTATAGTGTCAGAGGAGTTGTGAGCACAAGATTACATAGACTTATATAGGACAAAATGACCACACCCATTTCCTAAGACCCTGGGGGTCAGGGGCTCAAACAAAATTTCAGGTGCTCCACAGACCCATCATACTGCAAAAAGAATTAAGATTCAATCATTTATAGTGTCAGAGGAGTTGCGAGCACAAGATTACATAGACTTATATAGGACAAAATGACCACACCCATTTTCTAAGACCCTGGGGGTCAGGGGCTCAAACAAAATATCAGGTGCACAACTTGACCACAGACCCATCATATTGCAAAAAGAATTAAGTCTCCATCATTTCTAGTGTCAGAGGAGTTGTGAGCACAAGATTACATAGACTTATATGGGACAAAATGACCACACCCATTTCCTAAGACCCTGGGAGTCAGGGGCTCAAACAAAATATCAGGTGCTCCACAGACCCATCATACTGCAAAAAGAATTAAGATTCAATCATTTATAGTGTCAGAGGAGTTGTGAGCACAAGATTACATAGACTTATATAGGACAAAATGACCACACCCATTTCCTAAGACCCTGGGGGTCAGGGGCTCAAACAAAATTTCAGGTGCACAACTAGACCATAGACCCATCATACTGCAAAAAGAATTAAGACTCCATCATTTATAGTGTCAGAAGAGTTGGGAGCACAAGATTACATAGACTTATATAGGAAAAAATTACCACACCCATTTTCTAAGATCCTGGGGGTCAGGGGTTCAAACAATATATCAGGTTCACGACTAGACCACAGACCCATCATATTGCAAAAAGAATTAATTCTCCATTATTTATAGTGTCAGAGAAGTTGCAAGCACAATATTACATAGACTTATATAGTAGAAAATGACCACACCCATTTTCTAAGACCCTGGGGGTCAAGGGCTGAAACCAAATGTCAGGTGCACAACTGGACCACATACCAAGTAGAATGCAAAAAGAATTAACTTTCTATCTCCTATAGTTTCAGAGGAGTTGAGAGCACAAGAATTGTTTACGGACGGACGGACGGACGGACGGACGGACGCCGGACGAAGGGTGATGACATAAGCTCCACTGGTCAGAGACCAGTAGAGCTAAAAGTGGAGAGTGAAAATCCTTGAGAGAAAGATAAGAGAAGGAGGATGCGATTTTGGATCTATGACATCGAGCCCAGTTACCCTTAGTAAATTCTTTACTGGTCAAGTAGACAATTCGGAACGATTTTCGAGATTTTTCGTCAATAACTCGGCTTCTTTATTTCCATTTACTGTGAAACTTGGTACAAATAATGCTTTACTCTTTATACATATGCCTATGTAAAAAGAATTTTGAAAATCGATCTACAAATGCTGATTTGAGGGTATTTTAATACCCCCTTTAACGTATCCACTGTACAAATAGAGATCTCGCTGACATCTCGTCCATTTAAACAGTGTTAAAATTATCTCAGTAATCTTCCGCAGTGTCTCGATAGTTTCCGTGGCTTAGTTAGCAGTTGGCATGTTGATCATTGATGTTGGATACCAACTTTTATGTTGCATTAAGATATATTTAGGTAAAGATATGCCATAATTCTAAGTATATAATACACTTGACATTTATTTGTACAACAGATACATAAAAAGGCCATTTCACGCAAATTACTAAAGTATTTCCAAACGATTTGCATTTTCGCCTCTCCTGGGTCAAATATGGATCAAATGTTTTAAAACTTTGTGATATTTACCTTATGACCTTAATGAAGAATTCTATGTCACCATAAAACATTAAAAAAATTATCAAAGATAGTTTTATAGCGCCTTTCTGTACCATGATGAGAGACGGTTATTTCCTATTTATTTCCAATGTTTTTTGTATTCTGTTACATGTAATTTCTTTACTTCGTCAAAATTATCCTTCCCTCGGCCCCTCTTAATGCATGGTCATATCGATTTGTTGACAAGAATAGATTTTTGGAAAATATGTTACTCCGAACTAGGTCAAGATCTGTTCGGAACTCAATGACGTCACTTTCCCCGGCTCTTAAACAGACGAAAGTTACGAACTGCAGGAGAAACAAACGCTAAAAACATACCAAATGAAGTTATTTTGAGATTTCCTTTTGCATGTAGGTTATTTTTCTGAATACCTAAATACATGGATCACCAAACTTGTGAAAAAGTACCTGCAAGTAACCGAAATAGTGAATCGTCCGGAAATATCTTCAGCAGGTTCGGAAAACTACCAAATATAGCTATTATAGCTAAAGTATGCCGAGGTTTTCCTATATATAGCTATAATAGCTATATTTAAAGCATTTCCTATATATAGCTATAATAGCTATATTTATATTTTTACAAGTAAGCATTTCCTATCATAGTTATCCATTTTTGTGAATAGGAAAGCATAAATAAACATGACTTTCAGTAATGAAAATCGCATCTAATGATGTAGAAAATGGCAAAAATTGCAGTCGGAAAACATGTTTTTACAAACAAAAATCATGTTATTTTGAGATACTCTATCCATACATACATGTATTCTTATTTTTATGCGGAAATGAGTATTTTAGAAGTTTTCCCAAAAACTTTTTTTGGAAGAAGAAGAAGAAGAAAATGGTCAAAATGTATAGCTAGAAATGGTTCTGGGATCTTTCGTACCGATACCGTTTCGTACCGAGATTTTCCGTACGGGATCTTTCGTACTTGTTACTGGGATCTTTCGTACTGGTTGCAGAAAAAAATGATATGTTTCTGCTATAAAAAACTGATTAACTTGAGCTTCTAATAAATTTTGAAAGTGGGATTGTTCGTACTTGTTAGATGGAATAAAGATATATACTTATACTATAAAATTTTTTGATATACAGCATAAAACGATTGTTTTCATTTTAAACTTGGCTTTTGAGCGAACAGGCACCTTTTAATCAATATTTTCAGTTAAAACATGCATATTTAAACAGAACTAAAATGAATCCGACCCTTTAAAACTTAGCATACGACCACCTATCATACATTGTGCACTTCAATAAAGAAGATTCCAAACACAAATATTGTTATACATATCAAAATACTTATCTTTCGTACCAGTACGAATGATCCCACCGATCGGTACGAAAGATCCCAATTTTCGGAACGAAAAGTACGAAAGAACTCTACGAAAAGACATCCGTACGAATGATCCCAAGGCCGCTAGAAATAGCTATTATTGCTATATATAGCTATAATAGCTATATTTTGTAGATTCCCGAACCTGTTCAGTTCGGAAATATCTGCACGACCAATGCCCCTGCACAGGGCCTCTCAGACACAGCGAAAATGCTGGAGAGAAAAAGGAGAATTTCTCCTTTTTCTCTCCAGCACTTTCGATGTGTCTAGTCTGAGAGGCCCTGTGTACCCCTGTGGTTGAATGACCGACTTCATTTAGACTCGAGCTCTGACAGCATTATCCATAGGTCTTACCTATAGAAAGCGTGACAACGCATACTTGTATAATGAGGGCTACCCAGCTCAGAAAGTAAATAAACCACATTTTTTGTTCAAATAAGAAATAAGCGAAAGAGCATCTCTTTTGGGAAGTATGTCATCACTTCTAACGAGACGAACCGTAACGGTTGCAAGGGATCCGTACTGCTGTTGAATAGACAGCAATCCTTTTTTTTCTGGTTATATTCATTTTATATATTCATTTTAAACCATTTTCTCAATTATTCATAATTGAGACTGTATCTAGTGGTAACTTATCCATCCCAGACTACTGCAGTCTGTATCTGTATATCCGGATATCCCTCCTTCGGAGGAGCACCTCCACGTCGCGGAGTTAAAAACACTTAAAACTTCCAGGCACCATAAAACGCTTAAAATTGTCTATAAAAGTAAACTAAAAGATTATGTACATCGTCTGCTTGCTACAGTCCATCCCTTTTGCGTGTGGGCAACTTACATTTGATAATATCTGCTAGAGTGCAAGGCATAGCACAAACGTCTGGTATGATGTTCAATAAGTGATCTATCATGAATGTTCATTTTAGAAAGTTCAGGTATTGTACAATGCCCTATGTCAAGAATAATTTGTAATTGTTCATCTACAGGCAATAGAGACATATCAACTCCAGTCACATTATGTACACATGCTGCAAGTTCATCATAAATAGTTCTACGTTTCACATCAAGCTTATCACATTTAAGTAGAAAATGACCCAATGTTTCTGATTCAGACCCACACAGTAAGCATGTTGGATCTACTAATGACTTATTGAAAACAGCACGGTTACTCTGAAGTATATACGTTCCAGTTGTCATTTTAATTTTGACTGCGTAACGGGACACATCACGAGTTGTCGAGATACCCAAGAGTAATGGATGTAAACGTCCTGGAAAATAAGCAGCTATGTCCAGAGGTTTCAGTGTTGAGTATAGAAGAGCATAGTCTGTTATCCTGTTTCTCCAGTACTTATGAACGTGTTTGGTAACAAGACTGTTCCATATAGTTTTCTTAGGGGGGTCTTCTAATACACAATTCGCACCTATCTACAATAATGATGACATCTTGATTCTTCAAAATGATCTCTACAGTTTGCCGGCCTCTTGGGAATAAATGTCACTCCATGTCAATAACCAGATCTTGCTCTCCTTTTATATCTACTTATACCCTTAAAGGCCACCAACTTGAATCTGTAAATACTGCGAAATATCTTTATATATAAGGAATAACACTCTCAAGTAACATTTCATGGGATTGCCACATAAATAACATATTTTCAAAACAAATAAAAATCTTGATTTTTAAAAGAAATATAAAAATCAAAGAGGAACACACTAAAAGTCTCGCATACAAATATCTTGTTCTGTCAAATCTTACATACTGTTCTTCTGTCTGGTCCCCACACGTGTATACTAAAACCATCAGGCTTGAAAATGTCCAAAGACGTGATGCACGATATGTGACTAACAGATATCATAATAAATCCAGTGTCTCCTCTATTAGGTTAGAACATTTGAATTGGCAATCCATAGAAACAAGACGAGATATATCCCGAATAACTATGTTCTATAGAATAACTCACAAGCTGGTAGCAATTAACCCCACCACATACCTCACCCAAAATACATTCTTACGGACCCGCAGCACCAGCACTCAGCAGTACCAAATCTTCAGTACCAGAGCAGACTATTACAAATACAGTTTTTTTCCCTTTTTCACTGTTGTTCTGTGGAACGAACTACCAAATTCAGTCGTCAATGCACCTTCTCTGGAGCAGTTCAAAATTCTGGTTTAGAACTATCATTTTTGATTAAGTACTCATACATAGAAGCCTGTATATAGTTTTGTTTCATATTTTTTAAATTTTTCTATTTTTGTAATTTCTTTTTCTTCTTGTAAATATATAGTAGCTATCTGTTCGCGCCGTTGAGTAGTCATCAATTGTTGATGGTTCAACGTATCATGCAGATGTAGATGCAGCGACCCAATAAGCAGAAGCATAAAACATGATTTTGGTCACAGGGATGAAGTATTGTAACTTATCACAAACCCTTTCCTGACCCGAGAGCCTGCACGAATCCCTATCACTATCAGAGTCTATGCACAGTCCAAACCACGGACTTGTTGTGGAAGAGGAAAGGGTTTGAGACTCAGCTATGATACCTCACCCCCGTGAGTTTGGCCAAAGTCGCATCTTATTCTATCTCGATACCCATGCAGTTGTATCTCATCGGCAAAATACAACATGTAAAGATTCCACAATTTTGGTTTTTGTTTGTTGTTGTTGTTGTTGTTTTTTTTTTATTTGTTTTAACTTTTTCTTTTTTGCATGTTAGTATTATGTCTATGTCGGTTGTAAAAGCTCTACAGAGCTTATGTTCTTTGTTATTTATGTACACAGTGCCGACTTTAAATAAATACTACTTACTTACTTAGGAATTTTCCAAGTCAAGACCACTAGTCTGGTTGCCAAAGGCGATTTCGAAGGTGACCTTAAAATGTCGTACGTACAAACTATTTTTTGCATAAAATTATTATTCATTACCTCTATATCGAGAAACAAAAGGGTGCCATATTGACATCCTTGATCAATTTTATATCTTTTAAAGGGGAAATCATCAAAATCTAACGAAAAACCTTAAAAAACGGAATTAAAACAGTTTATAACTTCCGTTGCATGATAGATAGAACATCATACTTGGCATCAAACGAAAGCTTGTTAATGCCCTTTTTTATACCAAACTTGAAGTATTTGCATATCATATGTATATTTTTACAAAAACAAATTATTGCCCAAAACGCAAAATTTCAGCATATTTTGCCTTAAGTTCTCCTTCTCTGAATGAATTTAAATCTCTTGTTTTGAATCGGGTAGATGATTAAAATAGTTTGACCCACAATAATCTGAACAAACACTGCGTCTTTTTTCAATACTATGTAATAAACGTTACGTAAAAAGACGTTCTTAAATCATTCAAAATTCTCTCAAGGTTAGCCGTGAGTATACAAAGCCATTTATATGTTATATTTTAGTGATGTTTATTTGAGGAAAATATTTCGAAGTTTTTCTGTATTCTTATGGAAACTAATTGTGTCCCAATTCTAACTTAAATACATTTCTACGTCAAAAGACCTGTTTTATCCAATCAGGTATTATGACATTAAACCCTCATTTAGTCTGAAACTACTGATTACTTCTCTGTCCTTAGATGGCTCTTTGGTATACATTTAAGGTCATCTTTAGAATATTCACTATATGGTCAATTGGATTTCCTCTTTCGACCTCGATCACCTGATGATACATTATTTCTTAATATGCGCATATTGTGTACTTAATTATTACGATAGAACATAATTTATATTTCCATATGTTAATGACCTAAAATGTATGCCTAAGAGACAGTCAATGGCACTGTAATACAACCAGGGATATATCTTTTATTATATAACAATTTATCGAATTTTGCATCAGGTTTACAAATATATTTCAAGCCAGTGTAGAAGCTCAGTGAACCTAAGCCATTCATATCCTATGTTTTCCCATCCTAATCTCGACTGATACGAGGGCTGATTGATATGTTGTGAGCCTCGTATATAAGAATTTGAATTTTATCAGACATTTTGCATTATTTTTCTGAATAATCCCCTTCAGTGTCTATACATTTTTGCCACCGGTGTTTAACGGCCTCTACACCACTTTTAAAGAACTCCTTTTGTCCCATATACAGAGAATTATCATCATAAAAAGTGCAAAATGTTAAATCGATCAAAAAGACATCTACAGGGGGGGGGGGGTGATAAGCTACACTTGCGACGTTGACTATGACGTCATAAAGCGTCGCTTCAGCCTTGGTCAAAAGATGACAGAAAAGTATAGGAAAATTATTATTTTTGACGTGTAATAGAGATAGGGAGAAAATTAATCAATCGATGGGTTTTATCATTGACAAGGAAATCCAACCCTCGTGTCCGTGATTTGCTTTTGTCCATCACTCGACAAGTCTCTTCATGGTTCAAGCAAATCCCGGACACTCGGGGTGGATTTCCTTGTCAATGCTCACACCCGGTGATAGATTCTATTAATCTTGACTGGTCAGAGAGTCATCCACTGCAAGTATGACGTCATCATCGGAATGAAAGTGGGTGCCAGAGATAGCTGCTTTCAGTTTTGGGAATAGATGAAAGTCTCATATGGAGCAAGATCAGGTGAATAAGGCGGATGCTCAATCAAATTAAAGCCAAAATTATGAATGGCAGCCATGGTAGACACAGCCTTTGAACAGGAGCAATGTCCTTATGAAACTAAACACCTTTAACTAGTGAGCTTTCCGCGAAGCTTAAGTCTAATATCTTCCTGTAACTGTGTCAGAAGTGAAGCATAGTATGTGCCATTGATTGTTTGTCCTTTTTGGAGATAATCTATCAGCAGAATACTTTCTGCAACCCAGAAAACAGAGGCTCACAACATATCAATCAGCCCTCGTACCATATACCAGAGAAATCTTTGATTATCATGGTTATTTGGACTTTGTTCTGAGGGCAAAGTTCGTTTAAAATAAGGTTTTCAGTCAGGGAAGATCTGTATTTGATTGGCATTGTCTAAGAGCGATTTCTATATTCGATAAGCATCGAAGACAATCAGTTGATTGTCTCGATTTACACATTGATGTACATATTATACTAGTATCAGGTGTCAGATGTCTTGTTTGGTGATCAACCGCAATCCAGAATGTCTGATTATTCTGGAAAGAGGGATATCATATGCTTTTATAAGATCCCCACAGCGACCGAAGAATTTCCTAAATGATTGTTTAAGCCGCTGTATAATATAAACCTGAACGAGGCGCTTACTTGCAAACCGTCTGGCTCTAACAATGAAATTGTGATATTTGGAACATGCCCTGGCATACCAGGAACTTATCTTGCATCATATCGCTAAGTCGTTCAGAATGTCCATAGATATACAGATTTAAATGGTGTTAGAATCATAAGACTGACACAATCATTGACAGATTTGGCAATTTCGGACGCGCTTGAAGATGCTTAAAAATGGGGAATGCTGGTTCTTCAAGGTCCCATGTCGAAACTGCCAAAGCGTCTGTTAGAAACCAAGTTAATACTTGTTCTAATCTGTTTTCATGAGCTCATTCTTCCAAATAGCTCGGACAAGATAACACAATCGTGTACATGTATTACATGAACAATAAGTTCTCATCCCGTCTCCAAATCAAGGGTGGACAAATGAGCAAACCAACGACCAAAATGCAAAAAAAGAAAACCACAAAACTATCATCATAAAGGCAAAATTAGTCAAAACAAAACATTCTGCAAAAGAGCAAAAGTGAACACAAAATGGAAATTAATTCAGTATACAGTTAGTCTAAGAGGACTAGTATAGCTATTTCGTATTACGCATGCCACCAGGAGAAGGCACTTTCACCCTATTAGTAAAACAAAGGAGGGGATCTCCAACACCACCAGGCTGCAGCAACCCACCGCAAAACCCCAAAACACCCAATGCAAAAACACAGAGCAGACAAGCACAGGAACAGACGCATAAGGGACGAGGAACGCCAACGCACAACGCAGAAACATCAAACACAATGACTACACATAAACCAACGAGACCAATGGATAACCGGTGCAGACTTAGGAGGGCTACTGCCACGGAAATAGCAGAAGGTATGGTTATCCTGGATTACGTGGGCAAAACCCTCCCACTTTTTCGATTACCCAGAGGTCTCGAAAAACGTACAATTGTGGTGTAAAACAACCTTCTCACTGTCAGATGACCACATACAAACAAGATCGCAAACGCAGGGGCCCAAACAACAAAGATGAATATGTAAATGGATATAAAAAGAGGGCTTTCGTAATACAATCCGTGCTCTGCCGCCGCGATCTCATGTATGTTATCGTCAGAGGAGTCCGACTGACATTCAGAGAGGACAGGTGGTCGGGACCCCGTCTTCTCTAAAGAGGTTTGGACAGGGCTCGTCATGGAGTCCCGTCGTCACAGTCAGTCAGAGTGCAAGTTTTAAGAATGCGCTGGGTACAAGACTGTAGAATGGTCAAGTACCAAGCCAAGTGTTCGTCTGGTGACATTAGGATCATATCCACGGTTTTAAAGGTGTTTGATGATTCCGACGGATTTTCGATAGTTATGTTGTCTATCTTTGATCCTTCTTACCTTGTTAATTATGTCACCATTCAATGCAGGTTATGAAATACCCAAAGTAATATACTCTGTTGCCTGTATTGATCCGAATTTCAAAAGAAGTTGACAATAATTTTTGTAGAATTTCCAGAAAGTCTTTATTAGTTTGTGAAAGTGAAAACCTTGTCCTAAAAGTTTCTACTATGAAAATCCAAAATATCAGTACATTCTCTAGCATACCGGATGAGCTGTGAAATGTAGATACCACAGGAATGTAATCTAGGAACGTCACCGTCAAGCCAGGTACCTAGAAGAACTAATGAAACTTTTCATATCATCATCACATAGTAAGATCGTAAATAATTTTGATATTTAGGTCCAAAAATGGTGTTTCTGTGTTTGCCTTGTTTAGAATCAATTCTTGTGGATAAATAACATATTTATACTTTTCAAAAACAGGATTGTCGATAGTAAGAATATCATCCAGGTACCTAGAAGTACTAATGAAACATTTCACATCATTATCACTTAGTAAGATCGTTATAGCACACAGTAACGGGTTTCTATCTAGTTTTTATTATTTCTCCTACAATCATTGGATACTTTTGTGATATTGAGCATATAAGACTCATGCATGACTTCTTGCATCGACTTGAGTAACAGGTGTTGCTTCTGTGAGGGAGATTTCCCCTGAAATCTTATTTCAACTTCATTTGGAATTTAAGTTTACTCCTTGGCTGTTCTGTTTTGGTTTGAATTTTTCATGGTTTCTTTTGCCCGTTTGTTATAATTTTGCTGTTTTGGGTTTGGGTTTGGATTTCGATAACTTTCACTTTAATTTAACGCTTTTAATTAACTATCGATATGTACATGGATTAAGAATAACATTGGATACATTCTAAACCCATTTTACACTCAATTTTCATTATTCTTATTGAACAAAATAATAACTATTTTCCATTTTTTGAATAAAAGACATATGAAATCCTAAATATCTCAAATTGATCACGGAATTTACCGTGACATCATTCGGATTTCAAGAAAGTATATGAATACCAATCAGAAAAAGTAAATACATTATGTTCGCACTACATTTTTAGGTTCCTGACCTGGCTACCACTGACTACACAGTCCGATAGCATTTATTTATCTGAACTATTTAAAGGACTATATATGGTTTATATAGTAAAGTGGCCCCCTTTCAGGGCAGAATCTGAAGTTCTCATGAAGTGATGAATTTGAAGCAATATTTATTCTACAATGTAGGCTACTAATGAAATGATGCATATTCTTTAGTTTACTTTCTCACTTTCATAGAATTTGGGCTCCAAAAATGGTGTATTTTGCTAAATTTCTAGAAAAACGTCATTTTTGGGCTCATTTGCGACAAACTTCCTATCAGTTAGTATCGAGCGGGCTTCTGAACAACTTTTATATTTTGATATGTTGTTACTTTTGAACGTCTCTAAGTGCATGCAAAAGGAAAAAGTTGTTCACGATCCCGCTCGATATTATCTCAATGAAAATCATCAAGAATTATGCTATTTTTCGTGAAAATTTGACATAATCACCGGTTTTCATGATATTTATGCAAAATCTACAATGTCTTACAAATCGAGGGGTAGTTTTTGTAACTAGATTTCTCAAAATATAGATATTTAACTTTCTAAAAATGACAACAAAACTTAATTTTGGAGAAGTCGATTTTAGGGGGCCACTTTACTATATAAACCATACATACTCCTTTGTACAGAACCACAATTATGATTTTTGTAGTTGCGCCACCTACTATTAACTGGTATGAAGCATGATTGAGTTGGCAGAAAATAGATTTGGAAATATTTACATTCTGAATTTTACTCCCTATAGGCTGCAATGTTAAGCAGATGGTTGATATTTGCCCATAAATTACCATCTGCAAAATTATATTAACACCTGCTGGACCAATAAAGAAAATGGCAGCCTCCATGTCGGTTGCTAAGGCATCAAAATTTTAAACTGATCTGATGATTGATAAAATAAAGTGTAATACAAAGATTTTTCAAAGAAATACAAAATAATAGTCAAAAGCTGTAGTACCGTATTCATTTTGGTCTTGTTCCTAAATCGAAATACAACATAAATCGTAAATAATTTTTCTTCTTTGTCTGTGTTATGAAAATCTGAACGGCGAATTTCTTTGTAGCTATGCACAAACCCTGTAGAGAAGTTTTATTCTAAGACGCTGAATATTCTAACTGCACAGGCTAGGTCAAAACAGTCCTTTAAACATCAAATCAAACGGATCATTACAAATCTCAATTTCAAAACAACCACGTTTGATTCAATGCTGTGCAGATACAAACTCGAGTTCTGAATGTACTTACTGTAAGGCCATTTCTTTGTTATTTTCTGTTTTGCGTCCTCGTGCTGGTAGGTTTTAAGTCCAAAGTCACAAAACAAAACAAAAATAAAATAATAGAATCTTTTGCAAATTTAATGTGTTTTCTACAAAAATTAAAGAGAAATTGTTTAATGTTTTAAATTTCATGTTAAAATGTAAAAGTACTGCAATGATTAAAGACATTACATTATCCATCATTCTTTTGCTGACTAAACTCTGTTTATAATCAAATGAAATAAGTTTCTGTCATATTTCATAAAGTCACATAATATGAATTTGCATCTTGGTTTTATATTCTTGTTTGTTTTTCTCCCTGGCTGGCTGGTAGGTTTCTCAATTTCAAAAGGACGCAAAACAGAATAAAAACAAGAAATGGCCTAAACGTCTGTAACAATGTACTCAAAGGTGTAGATTTAAACCTGCGTTAAACTTATGTCAGAAGTTGTAACAAGATTTCTTTGAGCTCCTGTGCACGAGTGCCGCGAATGCATGTGCTTTTGAGAGACTGGCGCCTGTAAACTACGATCACCTGGCGAACCATTTTTGAAACCGAATCACATAACACCTTCGATATGCTTGCAAGCGAAGAAATTGACGATTGGAGACGAATGAGGAAATAGTTTACATCGTAAGACTCATTTATTAAGAAAACATTTTCTTTACAATATAATGCAAAATTTCTGAAGACTCATTAGTGAAATTACGTCTCGCATAATGGCACTACATCTTGACACAATTAGTCGCTTCCTTAGTTACGCCTTCCTAGTAACGCTCTCAAAGACAGCGGGGAATTCAAACTTGAAAGGCATAATTTTACAGATAAAAACGACAAATGAGAAATGTAAATATAAGAAATGAATGTTATTCAGATGGTTGTTATGGGGAATTTATATTACCATCTGGATTTTGATAAATTGAATGACGCCCGGTCGGGCGTCATGATAAATTCATCAAAATCCAGATGGTAATATAAATTCCCCATAACAACCATCTGAATAACATTCATTTCTTAATTAACGCTCAAACTGCAAGAAGGCTCTATATTTGTGATATATGGTGTCGCTTCAAAGAAAAATAAGAGGATGACAAATATGGATAATGACCATATCCCTGTATACAGCACAAAATCGATAATTCAGAAAATCAGAAACCGAAGGCTTACAAAATCAGGATAAAACAGGAACCAAAGCAAACAAACAAAAACCTCCACCATATGAAAAGAAGCGAACTCCCGATATGGAAGTGACACCAGGTGCCCAGGAAGAGTTAGCATCTCCTGCTTGCATGCAACACCCGCCGCTTATTGAGAATCGGTACATCCCTCTTGTGAAGTGTAAAAATAAAAAGTCAAATGTCCCGCTTTGACAAAGAAACGATTTAAGCGACGTAAAGAAAATGTATGATAGACATAGAAACAAGGTAGTGAAGCTTGTCAGGAAGGTCAGAAAAGGATGCAAGAAAAGTCTAGCTATGGAGGTGAAAACTCTAATCCAAAAAAGATATTGAAATTTATACATAAACGAAAAAAGCAAAATAAAACAAGGAATAAGACTAAACGGACCTCTGCACAGATCGTAAGGACCCAAAATCCCCAAAAACCGACGTTGATGAAACAAAAGCTGATATTTTAGTAAAGTTTAACAAGTGTTTTTACGAATGAGCAAAAAGATGATATTCCGACTTTAGATTACAGTAAGGGAGGAAGTAAACATTTGCAAAGAGAAAAAATCACAAAAATCCAGAAAGAGTTAAAGATCGACGAGTCACCAGGCTTAGTCATTATTCACCCAAGAGTGCTTAAAAACTTAACTGTGAGCTGACAACTCTAGAAGCTCTCATATTTAAAAAAAAAAAGTCGCTGGAGGTTGGAGAGTACCCGACGAATCGAAGCAGGATAAGCGCGATATTTAAAAAGGGGAACAATTATGACTTTGCCAGTAATTATCGCCCAGTAAGCCTTTCTTCCATGGTGTGCAAAGTTATGGACAAATACTTGTCAGGGGCCACATTATTGAGCATTTTACTAGAAATAACTACCGTACTTCATAACAAACAGGTATGGCTTTATTTGCTGGCAGCTCAATAATCACCTGTCCTCCATCAAGACCAAATAATGCACCTGCTGACCGCACAACACTTTAATCTGGACAACCACTCATTGGAAGATATTGACATTACTAGTAGATTCCCCATGTTAAACGCCCATTAGGCAACTAGAATTGCATTCCAATATCTTGGATTGCTATTGTGACGTCACGTTCAAGTTTTGCATGTAGGGAGAATTTACCAACGTTAAAATACATTTGACGCTGTTACAGGCAAATGTGCGATGTGCATGCAAATAAAATTGACCGATAATTAGAATAAATGTAATTATTAGTAATGGATGTCTTTCTTTTAAAAGTAAGACAGCCATTTCTTAATTGTGCCCATATACTAGTATGCCAATTATAAACGGCATACAAATAAATGATGCGATCAATACAACGTTATCATGTTTGGTACCTCCTCCTGGTTTGTACACGAGTAATATTAAGCTAAACACCACCCAGTTTTCTAAGTTAGTCTGTACCATAAAATCCCTCTAAATAGGCTGATTTCCGGCCTGAAAAATATAAATCCGAGCAAGTTTAACAGAGAAAATCGTTATCGTTTTGTACATCCGCCCATGAATAATTCAAGGCTCATCGCACTTATGAATGTTGTTGTTATTTGGAGATTCACTCGGTGTAGACAGCTTATAATGTCCTTTGGTTTTAACGATTTAGAAAATAGCTTTAGATAGTGGAACTGGTCATATGCAGTAACTCGTACGATGCGTAATCATAAATAAGTCATACGAAACGATTTTTAATACGGAAACTCGTCAAACACTATGATGTCCCACTCTCCAGAATGGTGGATGATATTCTGTCATAGACCATTTGTACCGTCCAACCATAGATTAAACTTTATATCTTGCAAAATGGAAGTAGCCGGTTGTGACAATTCTACCGAATTGAAGCGACGGGTATTACATGCAAGCAGGAGATGCTGACTCTTCCTGGGCACCTGGTCTCACTTCCATATCGGGAGTTCGTGCCTGACACGTGCATGTCGCTTCTATTCATGTGATTGAGGGTTTTTTTTGTAGCCATATTACATTGTTTAGACTGATGATCACTGACGAGGGTCAAGTGCCTGACACGTGCATGTCTGGCCCATGCTGCAAATCTATCTGGTCTGAAATGATGCTATTGAATTTGAAGACGTTTAACATTTGCTTTGGTTCCTGTTTTATCCTGATTTCATATGCCTTCGGTTTATGATTTTCTGAATTATCGATTTTGTGCTGTATATATTGATATAGTCATTATCCATATTTGTCATTTTTACTATTGTTCATGTGTCACTGCTGGTGGACAAATTGTCCCCGATGGCACTTGTCGGGCAGTCTTTTGCTTAGATTGATAGTACTCAGGAGACCTTCAAAGTGGCTGGGGCGTCGTCCACTATAAAAAGGCCCCAACCTGTTGTGTTTACGGACACATACGCAACAGGTAATTTAGGTGTCCATAGAAACATTCGTAGTAAGTAGCAACCGTGAGTTTTGGTATAAGCATGTAAATTGGTATGTTAAAATCAAGCCATGTAAGATTGAAGTCGTCGATATACTAAAAGAGCATCAATTTCCACCAAGCGATTGCTTAATTTCTAAATGCGGCATGAAGAAATGCTATACTTGTAACATCCTCATTACAGACACTTAATCAAGTAATCTAACAAAACAAACATTTAACATGCATAGTTTTGTAAACCTAAACTGTAAGACATCTAATGTTGTCTACGGAATAGAGTGCTCACTTTGTGGATTGATTTATCTGGGTGAAATCAAAGGTCAGCTTCGAACCAGGATGTCAGGACATCGGTCAAAATCAATAATAAAGGAAATCAAATACTGTATCGGCATTTTATTCTGTTTTATCTATGAGAGTCAGAATCCTGGAGAAGATATATCACCCCACAAACAATCCCATTTTGAGAACACCTTATCGTCGCAACAGAGAAGTGTTCTGGATAAAAAAAATCTTAACACTGCAGCGCCCTATGGGTGCAACGACTACATTAGTAGCATAGGAAACTTAACAAGTCCCGGTTGTCAATTGGTAAATGTGACTAGCTTATTCGACAGACCACAAAGAAGACCTCGAAGTCATGTTACTCGTAACCATACCTTCTGCTATTTCCGTGGCAGATGGCCGTCCTAAGTCGGCACCGGTTGCCCATTGGTCTCGTTGGTTTATGTGTAGTCCTTTTTGATGTTTCTGTGTTGTGCGTTGACGTTCCTTGTGCGTCTCTCCCTGTGATTGTCTGCTCTTTGTTTTTGCATTGGGTGTTTTGGGGTTTGCTGTGGGTGCTGCAGGTTGGTGTTGTTGGAGATCCCCTCCTTTGTCGTAAATATAATATGCCCGAGATATATAGTTTCTCCTTCGATGACTTGGTTCCATTTTTGAATGAGCCTCTATGCCTGCATCATATTTGTACCAAATTATACTCAGTTCCTTTACGGAATAATGTCGAGGGGTTCCAACTCTCTACCTTCTTGAAGAAAATTCCAAACCAATTTACATGCACCAGACACGTGTTTCGAATATTGAATTCTCATCAGTGATGCTTTCAGCGGAGCCACCACAATAATATCAGTAGCACCCTCTTTAATTTTTTGAAGTTAGATTTTTACATTTACATTACAGAGAGTGTGCGGCTTCAAATTTCCTGTAGGGTCGATTCAGTAGCATATCCAAATAAAATATATGTTCAAAATATCATTGGAGGGATGGTGCTAAGATGTTAAACTCCTTTAATTTCGATGATATTTAACGGTGAAATGGCTAGTTTCCGAAATAGCTAAAACTATATATGATGTCACATTGATAAAAGGCCAAAACAAAGCTTCTTTCAGGTGACAGAGCTGGAAAGAAGTAATTAATACCCTTAACAAACATCAGGCCACGGGGAACGATTTTAACTGTTCCACACTGCAACGTGAAATAAGAGTCTATATTAATAATGTCGAGGGTTTCCAACTCTCTACCTTCTTGAAGAAAATTCCAAACCAAGTTAAATGCACCAGACACGTGTTTCGAATACACGAAGTTACACGAATCTAAGAATAATCCCTCGCTACATCCAATTCCTTGCGAATGTTCTTCATCGGATTTCAAATACTCCCCTTATGGGCACGTTATTACTGGTGACCGTAGTATTGTCAAGAACGACAAGTTGAGAGAATTGTTAAAAAAGGATCACAAATACAGAAAAGTAACTCCTTTACATTGAACCAAATTTCAAAATAATGAGGAATTTGCAAGACGTTGGGCAAAGAAAAATGATGTACAGATCGACACACTTTCAGGATGGATAAAATCCATCAGAGGGTTACTTTTATCTAGAATTTACCGATGAAAATCAACTGTGAACACCAGATTCGAGTCTACCTTTAATAACCGACCCTGAAGTTATCACAGAGCTTACCTACGTTCAAGAACATTATGTCATCACACCTGCAGACAAAGCCTCAAATAATTACACATTTACTTGCAAAAAGTACTATTTCGACAGTCTTGTTAAAGAGTTGGGTTTAATTTCGACACCTGGAAATCCCACTAACACCCCAATAAACCTTTCTGCTTCTGAAATAATAAATAACAACAAACCAGCTCTCGCTTCCTTTGGCTTCGACACAAACAATTTAGATTACCTTACTTATACTGCATACCTAAAATGCACAAGAATCCGTACAAACAACGTTTCATCAAAATGCTCTACCAAATCTGAATCGATCTTAGTCACCAAACTTTTATCTGAAATAAAATCTGGACTTCAACAATATTGTTCGACAGTATATTCTCGTAGAGGTATTAACCAGATGTGGATTTTAAAGAATTCGAAGGAACTTTTAGAACATCTGAAATCCACTCATTTTAGTAGAGTCTATTCGATCAAAGCGTTTGATTTTTCGACACTTTACACTACAATCCCACATTCTAAATTGAAAGAAAGACTCGCAAAATTATAAGTAATGCGTTTACAAGCAAGAACGGCAATCGCAAATACATATTTATTGTTGTTAACTATGACAAAACCTACTTTGTAAAAGAAAAGTCAGATTCTGAAAATAATAATATGGAAGAATTTCAACTCAATACCTTCATGAAGGAAAATCAAACCAATTACAAAAACAAATCACACTGAAACAGATATTATTCAAATGTTAAACTTCCTGATCGACAACATTTTTGTGGTGTTCGGAGGAAAGGTCTTCCAGCAAATTGTCGGAATTCCGATGGGGAACATGTGTTCCCCACTTCTTTACTCGTACGAAGTTGAATTCATTCAATCTTTTTCTGAAGGGAAAAGATACTTAGCTTCTGACTTCAACTTCACTTTCAGATAAATAGACGATGTGTTGTCCATCAATAATCCAAAATTCGCGGATTACCTCAGCAGAATCTATCCTTCGGAGCTTGAAGTCAAAGAAACTACAGAGACAAATAATTCAGCATCCTATTTGGACCTAACGTTGTCCTACGACACTGATGGTCTCATGAACACCTCACTCTATGACAAACGTGACAACTTCGATTTCAGCATCACAAACTCTCCTTTCCTGTGAAGCAATATCCCTTCATCGCCTGCTTATGGAGTGATCATATCTCAGTTGATATGCAATGCCAGAGCAAGTACCAAATATACAGATTTTATTCTGAGAGCTAGGCGTCTTTCAGATAAGCTTCTAAGTTAGGGATATGTTTGTGACCGACTAACATCGTCACTGAGGAAATTCTACGGTCGATATGGGGAACTCGTCATACACTATGATGTCCCACTCTCCAGAATGGTGAGATGATATTCTGTCATAGATCATAAAAAGACCATTTGTACCGTCCAACCAATTATACTTTATATCTTGCAAAATAGAAGTAACCAGATATGACAATTCTACCGAATTGAAGCGACGGGTGTTGCATGCAAGCAGGAGCTGCTGACTCTTCCTGGGCACCTGGTCTCACTTCCAAATCGGGTGTTCGCTTCTTTTCATGTGGTGGTTTTTGTTTGTTTGCTTTGGTTCTTGTTTTATTTTGATTTTGTATACCTTCGGTTTATGATTTTCTGAATTATCGATTTTGTGCTGTATATAGGGATATTGTCAATATCCATATTTGTCATCATAAAACCCCATTATTACACTATAAACAAATTATTATTAAGAGTATATTTGATAAACTATATGCCACAGTTAAGGCGAAACATGCTTGTCGTTCTGAAAATCATGATGTAAACATACCACTTTGTGGTTCTGCAGAAAAGGTACATAAACATCAAAGAAGTAGGTAACAGTTATTCAGTCTCAAAGTCGAGAAGGCTGATTCTTTTAAAGATGGGAGATGGAATATGAGTCTGCAAAATGTATGGTGTTTTCCACCCAGCGATTAATCATAAAACAATGCATATTGAGAAAACTACAATGAAAATCAATATAAAATCCATTACAGGGATGCAACCTGGCACCATTAGTGAACCCAACCTTGAAATAATCAAGATTACATCTCGTCGTCTTATTATTTTATTTCAAAAATTATTTGATGCTAAATATAGATCCTGGTAATAATGTCTCCGACATGGTATCTTTGTTCTCCCGGCGAACTGATGCTTTGCATCAATAATTTTCCTGTTTCCTGACTCGTTTCATTGAACATGAGCACAATAAATATAGTAGGCGTTGTTTATTTAAATCACTTTACTACAAGGAATGAAACTGGGATGTCAATTTCCAATCCATATGCGCATTAATTTGGTGATATGACGGGTCAGATACGCTTGGCCCATGTGATATGGCCATTTTTGACCGTTGGTCTATTGGTTTTATTCATAGCACATACTAACAACATAGGAAGTCAGCAGGTATAGTTTTTTTTCACTTAACTAGTACTGTGATGAACACGCCAAATCTATATGATATGTCTTGAATTATGTAAATTTAATATTTAAACTTTACATTTAATTCAATATTTCAAATTCACATATAAAATTTAATATCTTATAAAAACTAATCAAAGAAGTATTTTTTTTAAATACCAAAGCACAGGAACATGGATATAATGTTTTGATGGCGGTATCATTACACGCCAGTCAATGGCCTATAGTTTCAACGCACTGTTTGGAAGTTTGTCCTAACAAATACAGTTTGGACCGAAAGAGATAAAAAAAAAACCCTATACTTTTGTGCTAGGGACGTGTAATGTTAATGTAAAATTGAGTATTCCTTTCTCGTAAAATAAAATTCCACGTTCTTGAAACATCCACTGCGGTTGACAATTTTTTTACATCATTATACATGTAGTACAAGTGGCTATATGGAATATACTTACCGAATTGTATACGCAGATAATTAGCTTGAAAATAGGCAGAGTTACAAATAGTTGATATAATTTCGACATAAATGCTTCACATGCACTTCAAAATGTTCTTCATTCCGCGGTTCGCAGCTGTTCCAATGGACATTTGAGTGATTTTGCCTTGCCTTCTCGACTAACTGGTGATAACTGATGCATACTTGAAGTGAATGCAATATTTTGAGATCAATGCTTTCTATATTTTTCCACTTTCTACAAATGTGTAAACTATTTTTGATTATTTTAGGCTTTTAGTGTTAGTGAAATAATCACACAAGAAGGGATACATATATAGAGAACAAGTGTCTTAATTTGTGTTTTGTTACGGGTATGCAACACACAGCAAATGCATTTATCGCACATGAAATGCGCGATTTTTACGCGATCAATGCACTTGTTGTGTGTTGCATACCCGTTACAAAACACAAATTATGACATTTATTCTTTATGCACCATAATTGTCCGTTTCATTCTTGTTCTCTGAAATCAACGGGTTTTTTTAAGTATAAAGATGACATTAACATCAAAGTCACCGCGGGTTCAGTTTGCTGGTTAGAACAGCCACCCGCAGCATGTTTCTTTAGATCTTATGTATTGTTACGTCACGAGCGTAAATACATGCGAAATGCATACATGTCCCTTTTTATAGTTTCATCTCAGGGAATAGCATTAGTTGTGCATAAATATATTCGAATTGATACCAACACTTATAAGTGAGATGAACGTGTAAATACCGACAAGAAGAGATTACGGAAACTTCCCGCTTCCTGCTTTACTTAGGGACAAAGCTCATTATTTTATTCACCAATGCTAGGGACGGTGGTGTGACTTTGGAACGCGGTTGAACATTGAACATTCAACATTAGAATGTTAAATGCTTCAAAATTCAATGGCATCATTGACCAGACATGCACGTTTCGGGTACTTGATGTAAAACAACATTCAAAATAAGCAATACCTATTTCATTTCTATCGATCATAAATATCTTAAAGGGTAAATTGAAAATTATATTAACATTCAAGGATTAACGTAAATCATTTTTAAGCAATTTACTGAACTGAACAATAGGATCTGTTCTCCACATTCTCTTATGGATATCAGTTAATATTGGTCAGTCTTTTGAACAAGCTATGCATGTTCATGCAACATGAGAAAATGTCTGTGTTGTTACTTTTATATGCACGATGACTTTATATTTAGTTAGTGAAATAATTTAAATTGAATTTGAATTTGCCTTTGGAAAACATTCAAGTTCCCTTATTAGAGGGCTGAATTTTTCAGGATATCCTGATAATGATGGTTAAAATATGGTTATGGTAAAATTTGTCGTTTACGTGATATTTGTCCCATATCGCAACACGTATTTACATAAAATACAGTATACCTCTACATTTTTCTTTTTTTTTTTTTTTGGAAAACATCAAAGTCCTCTGAATAGAGGGATGACATTTACAGAATATTTGGATATTCCATAAGTAATTGGTGGTTAAAATATGGTTTTGGTAAAAAAAATTCGTTTACGAGATATCTGTCCCATACCGTACCCATTACATAAAATTCAAAACCCCTCTACATTTTTCTTCTTTTATTTTTTTGGAAAGCATCCATGTTCCCTGAATAGAGGGATGAAAGTTTCGAGATATCTTGATAATTATTCTACTAATTGATGGTTAAAATATGGTTATTGCAAAATCACACTACAGGTCGGGACGCCTACTACAAGCCCTCCATTCTTCATAGTAACCCCAAACTCTACATTAATAAATAGCCTCAATTTGTATTTTCTATATTTTACATTTTCTGGCATATAGGTACAATATATACAGTTAAATGTTTGATCTCAAACAAGACAATGCTGTATTAGCGGAATATGTACATGTAAAGGGAAATTGAGGAGGAGCTTGGTATTTCATCAACAATCAGATGGGGATAACGAGAAGCAACAAACAAATAATGAAAATAGAAAACTAGAAATCGCATAAAAAAGAGACCAGTAACTTAAATTACTCGGGCTAGTTTTAAAATCGAAAACTTCATTCATTATTAATGGTGTATGGTATTTATTACACATGTAACAAGCATCACGACATCACCAAAATATACACCAAAAATACACCCCAAAATAGACTAAAAACGAAGCAAAGAGTTCATTGAAACACGAATAACGACGCATCTGATGAGGAATTTTAAAATATTCAAAGCTGGGTAACTGTCTTATTTCTCAAATAGAATAGTATCTTTTGTGATCAGATTTAAATTTTGTCACGGAGGGTTGTCTCTGCTGATCAGTGATTTTGTACAAAGATTAGATGGGCCAGAACGCATTCAATATGTAAAAAAAGGAGGGGATCTCCAACAATTCTCGGTTGCAGCACCAACAGCATAACCCTTAAACATCCAATGCAAAAATACAGTGCAGACAAGTACAGAAAGAGAGAGAGAAGGAACACCAACTCACACCATAGAAACAAGAAAGACCATTCATAAACCACCGAGACCAATGGGCAACCTGTGCCGACTTAGGACGGCCATCTGTAATATCCTTCTCATGATTAAAGAAAAATAGATATTATTGGTATGTTGACCACTGGTCATTTTGTTCCGTTGAGAACAAAATTCTCGAAGGCCTTAAAATCAAGTGAAATACAGGGAAATCTAACATAAAGCCGAGGTGGAGGTAAAGGTAATAAATATCGACGTCTCGCCCCAAAAGTGACTCTGTATGATACACACGTATTTCTTCATTTCATGATGAAAACGGATATAAGCCTTAGGTTTTGAATCTCAATAAGCATTCTCCACCCAGATTTTAGGTTAAAGATTATTTCAGTTCGCTGCTCAATATGAATAAAACGATCAAATGTCATCGTAGTAGAAAAAGAGAAAACGTAAGTTCCTTGCGACTTGCAATTAGGTGGATCAAAAGGAAAGACGTTATCCCGCTGAGCACAGAGATAATCTAGATGTAGCATTTCGTATGTCTACTTCCTAAAGATCCTTTATTTGAGATTTAATTTCTTTAAGATTTTGTATGTGAATATGATTTTACTTGTTAAAATCGAAATCATGGAGTTTTCTTCCAAAATGAAATTTACTTGATATCAGGGTAACAGAGCTTGTCAAAAATATGATTTCTACATGCTTAAGCGAATTTATCGGTTTGAAAAAAGATTTTATCATCAACTTCCCATCTTAACCGATTGATTTCCTTTACTTTCCTGAAAACTTTAAAAGAAAGGACTATTACTGATATGCGTAATTTTGCCTCTAAGTTCAGCTTTTGCAGTTCCATATATATCACTTTCGATGATTTATATTCACAATACGGCCGATACAAAAGTCAAAACTCATAAGAATTAGCTTTAATTAAAGCAAATAGAGATTACTTAAAAACACCGTTTTCGAACACGAAATTGTTAACGGAGGATATGAAAATAAAGATGATATTGACATCAACACAGTAAATGTTCCTTCGCTTGAGTGTGATGTTCCTAGACTGCCATCGTGCGGAATTTATATATCTCAACTAATCAGATACAATGCAGTGACCATCGATAATCCGGACTTTGATTGTAAACATAAACACATGAGTTCTACCAAAATAAATTCGTCTTTAAAAACTTCCTTGATATTTTACAGAAACCTTTCCTTAATCACACATAACCGTACACAAGACTGCTACAGAAAAAAGTAACAAAAGACAATAAAAAAAAGACCAATGAAGAGAGCAAGACAACATAAAATCAAAGATATGAGGCGCCATGGAATGGTACTCTCTTTTCCGATTATTGAAGTAATGAGAGTGAGAGAAAGCATTTATTTTTGAAAATTAAAATAAATACGACGAGTATTTTAGATTATAGAATTTGAAAATTCGAGCTGGGGTAAATTTTGTTAGAGCAAGACAACATAAAATCAAAGATATGAGGCGCCATGGAACGGTACTCTCTTTTCCGATTATTGAAGTAATGAGAGTGAGAGAAAGCATTCATTTTTGAAAATTAAAATAAATACGACGAGTATTTTAGATTATAGAATTTAAAAATTCGAGCTGGGGGTCAATTTTGTTAGAGCAAGACAACATAAAATCAAAGATATGAGGCGCCATGGAATGGTACTCTCTTTTCCTATTATTGAAGTAATGAGAGTGAGAGAAAGCATTTATTTTTGAAAATTAGAATAAATACGACGAGTATTTTAGATTATAGAATTTGAAAATTCGAGCTGGGGGTCAATTTTGTTAGAATTACCCGTCCGCGTCAAACGTAAATTGAAAACCCTAAGATGACTTCGATTCGGTCCACTAACGCTCTTGAATATCCGTAATACATGTATATGGGAACAGTTTTCTATACGATAGGATTCATTGAATTCTGAAATTGATTTATTTGGAGTTTTTGGATACATGAGAGCATTATGAATCAAATACGTTTTTCCAATGTAATCTGGCCGCTGTTGACCGTTGTTCTCTTAGTTCTATTTATCATACAATATAGAAATGATGGATATACAGAGGTAAGTGGTTTGAAAATCATTTACTTAATGATTATGGGAAAATTTCGTAAATAAAATGTTTTCCTATACTTTAAGCTATAGAACGTAGGGAATTACTTTGTTACATGGTAATGGGAGACAGTGCATGTACTCATTATATATTGTTTTAATTTCCGTGCATGAACATCGACGGCGGGTGCGGCTAGCCAACAGGGGGTGCTTACTCCTCCCGTGCACCTGGTCCCACCTCTAGCTTGCTAGGGGTCCGTCGATGCTCAATTTGGTGCTCTATTGTGAGTGCTGTTGAGATTATCGTCAGGATCTTCTTTAACTTATTGAGTGTTATATTGAGAGGTGGAAACTATTTGTAAAGAGAATTTTACTCTATCTAAAAGTTTATATTAGTGCTTGGAATATACGGTCATGATCTCATTGATGTCTTAAAATCAGTTTTATTTTATCAAAAAAGTCAATCACATAACTCGAGATCACATTCCAAAAATCACAACCAAAAGGCTTACATATTCTTGTAAAAATATATATAACAGAAATTCCTCACGAGAAAAGAAAAATCGGACAAACAGACGGAGACAAGAATACAGCTCCATTGACACACCAAGGACAAACAGACGGAGACAAGAATACAGCTCCATTGACACACCAAGGACAAACAGACGGAGACAAGAATACAGCTCCATTGACACACCAAGGACAGCTTTATCAAAATGTACAATCTCCATGGAACAATCCTACATGGACCACGTCACACACACAATACAAGCACAGCATCCAAGCATGTAGGATCAAAAGGAAGTCAAGACTCATTAATATTTCTCTCGTTGAATTATTTAAAATAAAACCCAGGCAACACCGAATGCAAATCAATGTTCTTTCTAGACTGTATACAAGGAAAATCAATATGCATTCTAGACTGTATACAAGGAAAATCAATAAGGTTCATCCTTCATAAAATTTTGCAGGAACAAAGTAAGTCGCTCACAAATGTACCCTTGGTTCAGTAGTTATTCGATTGAACTCCTTGGCCTTAGAACGAAGTCACCTTAGTTTGAGCATGCCATGAAAGGCATATCAATTGCGGTATAAATACACCATAGACAGGGGACGAAGGAATGTTGCTACTGGGAAAGGAACATTTGTAATTTAGAAGTCATCACGTTTGTCATAGATTGAAGTATTCGGGTGACAATTCTCGTCAAAAGATAACATGAGATATAAAAATGAAACAAAGTACATGCTTTCAGTCTAGTTCATATGGTGTAATTGTGCTAAGGTAATCAGCAAAATTAGGAAAATTTATTCAGATCACGTCATAGATATATCTCTTTGTAGAAATAAAGTAGTGTGCTGGTGGTTTCCTTTCGTAAGAGATCAAAGACTGGTCAAACTCGGCTTCATATGTTAGCAAGAAGTGGAAATTGTTTGCCGTTGGAAAATTATCTTGAAACTAAATCGTTGAGTCTAAAATGTGTTTAAAACGTAGAATTCATACAGTAAAATACATTCAGAATAAACTTGAGTTTTAAGCTAAGCACTTTAAATAGAAATGTTGAACGTCTTCAAATTGAATAGCATCATTTCAAAACAGATAAATTTTCAGCATGGACCATACATGCACGTTTCGGGTACTTAACCCTCGTCAGTGATCCTCAATCTAAACAATGTAATGTGCCAAAAGTGTGAAAGTTACAATGTCGAAAAAGCGTACCAAAAGACGTAGCAGGATGGGTGGGATATGATTCTACAGGACCCACAATTTAGACATTTTAATTGCAGATATTTTAGAATGCGTTGAAGAAACGATCAACCGAAATTGATCGAACATGGCTACATGTGCCCTCGGAGACTTCTGGTCCACCAGCAGTGACACTCACCAAGTGGAAAAAAATGTTAAACGTCTTCAAATTGAATAGCAAAATTTAAAACAGATAAATTGGCAGCATGGACCAAACATGCACGTTTGGGTTACTTTACCCTCGTCAGTGATCCTCAAATCTAAACAATGTAATATGCCAAAAATGTGAAAGTTACTATGTCGAAAAAGCGTACCGGAAGACGTAGCAGGCTGGGTGGGATATGATGCTACAGGACCAACTTTTTTGAAATTTCAAGAAACTTTGATAACAGAATTTTTAGAATGCGTTGAAGAAACGATCAACGGAAATTGATCGAACTTGGCTACATGTAAAATAGGCTGGATAAGTATCAAATTGCAATTCAATTGATATCTCTAAAAGAAGCTTAAAAGATAGGGTAACGCCTATATTCTATATTTTCACATCATACTTGATTAATAATTGTCAGTTTTAATATGTAAATACAACAAATGGCAAGCGATAGCGAGCCGGCGAAATCTTTTCCGAGAATTGGAATAAAATCCTCTTTTCGTTTCGTTTTGAGTTTCATTACTCTTAGTGCCCTTGTTTATCGACCAAGGTGTAATGTATATGGGTTGTACATACGAAAGCACAGCATCTTTTAAAATAACGCATGTAATAACTTCTGGCAAGCGGAAGCGAGCCAGAGAATTTTTTTTTTAAATGCTGACGGAAAAATAAGAAAATGAAAGATTTCCGATACCGATTCACGTTACATGTTTCAAATATTATGACAACAAAAGGGGAATCGAGACTTAATCTTAAGGAATATGCATATATAGAAAAAAAAACTTTGCTTCGCCCCCAACCCCCCCCCCTACCCTCTGGATCCACGCTTGTTTTGGTTATCGTTGAACGGTTAAATTAACCAAATTTCACATAAAAATCAATTTACTTTGAATGAAAATTACCGTTATCATTTAATAAAATCATCTTTGAAAGTGGAAAATGTTTAGTACCCGAGACGTGCATGTCTGGTCCATGCTGTAAATTTATCAGGTTTTAAATGATGCTATTGAATTTAAAGACGTTTAACAAATGAATACGAGAAACATCAAGTTTAATGGAGATTAGTGTACGGATCGTTAAGCAGACCTATTTTTAACTTAGAATCATTATGATTCAAATGCGATGTAAGAATTTAGTTAAGATTCTATGAACTTATTTACATGTGTCATGTTAAGTACAGGTCCACGTAAAGATCAGGCAATTGAAAAACCTTAATTTTTTTGCAGAACTTCTTTCTTTTGAAATATGTTCAGAGAAAATTTCCCGCCGTTTTGTCCATAATGCTTTATAAATCATAAGGTGAATATCTCACTTCACCATCGCTACCTTGAGAAATGAATATCATATGTTTGATTTGTACCACATATAAGTCTCGAAACAGAAATAAAAAGTTTTGCCAACAATTTTGATGTATCACCCCTGCCTGACTCTTACGTGGACCTATACTTAATGAAGCTCATTGGCTAATTACAATCAATGGTTGGCGGACCCTTTTCATAGTTTCATACTTTTCATACAAGTACCTTAGCACCACGGTATTATTTGTATTTGTTTGAACAATTTTCACTTTCTTAGCGCCCCGATACTTATTTTCAGTAGCACCATCCCCGATGTTTATTACAATATGACTTAATTGTTAATTTAAAAGAAGATACTGGCGATAATCTCTACAACACTCACAATAGAGCACACAATTGAGCATTGACGGACCACTAGCAAGATAGAGGTGGGACCAGGTGCCCGAGAGGAGTAAGCATCCCCTGTTGGCTAGCCGCACCCACCTTCGATGTTCATGCACGAAATGAAAACAATATCTAAAATACATGCACTGTCTGAGGTGACGTCTATGTAGAAAGTGCTATGGCGACCATGTCAGGGAAAAATATTCAAAACACTTACTGTCAAAGTTGCACTGTGTGTGTTGTATACTACTACTCTGTTTACTATCGAGACGTCACGTGGCTCTCCTTTAGCAAGATTGTTGTTTACAAGCAAACGCTAGCTTCATCTGTGAATGAAAGTCAAACAAGAAACCCGATCAGATTCCAAACATTACAATTTATACTTAAAATTATTGAAAATATACTAGTAAAAGAACAAGCTCCGTAGTCCAGTGCAAGTAAGGGATGTGTTGTAGCTGCCGCTGTTAAAAGCAACCTTGCTTAGTAAAGTTAAAACATATTCAAATATCACATATTACATTGTGGAGATTTTACAAAAATACTGTCAGCTTCTTTTGAAATTCGGACCAATACAAGCAAAAAAATATATTACTTTGGGTATTTCACAACCAGTCTTTTATGGTGAAATAATATATATTTCGCATATAAATTGCTTGTAAAAAGACCTCTCATATGACACTTTGACTTTTAACTCTGTGGACTTGACCTCGGCAAGCCTCGACAAGGACATTAATCGACATGGACACTCAGACTGAAATATCTTTGCGGTTATCGGAACGTGGTATAAGATCTTAAAATTCTTATTTGGATGTTCATAGTTGTATGATTTACTTTTCTTTGGGTTAAGAGACGGCATTTTATAATTCTTGTTCCAAAATAGCGCGAACTCAAAGTATCTTTATATTGTTACGTCATAAGTGAGTTAAAGAAGATCCTGACGATAATATCAACATTACTCACAACAGAGGACATAATTTAGCATCGACGGACCCCTAGCAAGCTAGAGGTGGGACCAGGTGCCCTGGAGCATCCCCTGTTGGCTAGACACACCCGCCGTCGATGCTTAAGCACGAAAATGAAAACAATATACATGTATATAATACATGCTCTCTCCGAGGTTATGTTTATATCGAAAGTGTTATGGCGACTATGTCAGGGAAAATATTCAAAACACTTACTGTCAAACCCCTCGCGGGGAACTTTTTACGAGCTCCACACGGCAAAGGGCATAAGTGGGCAAAGGGCAAGGTGACTTCACGAATTTCGTGGAAGGGTGTTCAAGTGCAAATTCCATTAAATCCGTCAGGAAAATTAGAAAAAAATGTCAAAAATTTACATGCAATATAACAACACTTCTGATCCTGATAGAACATCCCGATGCTTTCGCTCGTAATATGTTTCGATTCTGAAGAAGTTTACCCCCGGGCCTACTTTTGCCGGTGGTGACGCTACATGTGGAAAGATTCAGAAAAAAAAACACTTGTAAGGGAGCATGTGTACTTCATTCCTACCAAGTTCCATTAAAATCCTTCTGGTTCTGGGGAAGAAGTCCTATGTGTATGAACTGTCAGCACTCATTGTTAAAACCCCCGCAAACAAAGTTTGGGGGGTATATAGGAATCACCCTGTCTGTCAGACGCGTCTGTCCATCACACCTTGTCGAGGGCATAACTCCCCCCCCCCCCCACCCCCTGTGGATGGATTTCAACAATATTTCACAGAAATGTTCCTTAAGACATAAGGGTGTATCATAGGTCAAAGGTCAAGATCACAATGGACATCATTAGTAAAACCTTGTCATAACATCTCCCCCTGTGGATGGATTTCAATAATATTGCCAGAAATGTTCCTTAGGACCTAAAAGTGTGTCATGACATTGAACGAAGGTCAAAGGTGAAAGGTCGAGGTCACAATTTATGCTTGACCTTGATCCCAAGATAACTTTTCAAAAAAAAATTGTTGCGGGGGGTATTTTCGTCCCGTTAGGGGCAAATTTTCATTCCTTTTTGACACAGGAAAAAATCATGGTAATCAGAAAAATAGAAATTTTGGTCAAATTCATAAAATCATTGAAAGACTTAAATATGATTGCTATGCAGCGAATGAAAGGTCAAACTCACACAGCTATGAAAAGAAGCAGCTAAAAAACGCTTCTCAAACTTGACTTCGGAATGGAACCAAAAATGCAAACAATTTTTAATTTAACATTTATCTAGTGCATTCTGCTTCGTTTCTGAAGAAGTTGTCAACGAAGGGTTTCAACCTAACCAGCTCTTGTCTGTGGTGGCACCAACTGTTTACGGATCCGGACGAATAAACAACACTTTAGGGAACCATACTCACTTCATTCCGTCTAAAATTCATCAAGTCCCTTCTATGGTTCTTACGAAGAAGTCAAATATGTGAGAAGTTTACTATAGAGTCTGAGCTCATTTGAGCTTCACTGAGGTGATCTAAAGAGAAAAGGGAGTCAGCTCTTAGGAAAGAATTGTAATTTATATTAGGAACACTACATTAAAAATAAACAGACGCACTTTCTTCAGATGTTCATATTGTGGAACAACTTGACATTCAGTGAAATCAAACAACCATTTTCGACTTAGTACACAGTATTGCAAGTTATGTGATGGGCCTATTATTATTGATTTGTCTTTTGAAAATTTACTGGTGATACTGAAAAATACTAGTATATATGTCATATGGTGACGTCACCCCATTACACTTCTCATTGTCATAATGTTTCGTCATTGATTCCCTGTATATCTCAAGTGCGCCCTGTACAGGTGTGATTTAATTGTTCGTCTTGAATTCCTGACAACATATTGTCCTAGGTGAAAAACATTTCATAACATATGTCAACTTTCTTTCCAAATAATTTCCTCCAAATACTTCAGGGACAAAATATATCAAATATGGCTTTCCGTTTGGTATCTCTTCTTTGAGTTTGTATGGAATGCAGATTCCAGTTTACTGCTTTTTCGTCTTGTTCGACCTGAATCAAGTTAGTAGCATCCGACATGAAGAGGATTTTTAAAAATCTTTGAAAAAGCAAATCCTTCACAATTCCTTGACGTCTTATGTTTCCCCAAAGCCTCTTTTCGTTGATTTTGCTAGGACAACACAGGTGTCTTCTTTACATCAAGATAATACATGGCGATGACTGCGGGATTGCTGGAACCCCAAACTAAAGTATCTCATTCTGCTGTAACCATCAATAGCACCATGAATACAAAATCCATAGGGTTTTAAGTTCGTCATACCCGTATACATGCCAACCATAATTGGGCCCCTGGGTACTGTACTTGCGTCTTTTTAGTCGATGCGCCCTCCAAATAACACTTCTCTCTTTGTACGTCATAACTTATAAGACATAAGTCATATCTCGTTACACATATTTCATAAGATATAAATCAAAAGACATAATGCAAAAGTCATGTGACAGAAGTCATAAGACAGAAGAAGTAAGGCATAAGTCCTATGTCCTAAGATAGAAGTCATAAGTCAAAAGACAGGAGTCATAACTCCAAACACAAATGTCTCCAATCGACTTCCATAAAAATTTGAAAATTCGAGCTGGAAATCAAATTATGTAAAAATTACCCGTCATTGTCAAACGTTGATTTAAAACCCTAAAATGCCATCGATTCGGGCTATTAACGCTCTTGAAATACAGTATCCGTAATACATGTATGTTGAAACCGTTTTCTATACGATAGGATTCATTGAATTCTGAAACTGGTTTACTTGGAGTTTTTGGATACATAAGAGCATTATGAATCAAATACGTTTTTCCTATGTAATCTGGCCGCTGTTGACCGTTGTTCTCTTAGTTCTACTTATCATACGATATAAAAATGATGAATATACAGAGGTAAGTAGTTTGAAAATAATTTATTTAATGATAATGCGAAAATTTCTTACATAAAATTTAGCTATAGAACGTAGGAAATTACTCTGTTACATGATAATGGGAGCGATGTGACATCGTGTGTTATATTGAGAGGTGAAAACTATTTGTACAGAGAATTTTAGTCTTTCTAGACGTGTATATTAGTACTTGGAATTATTATTATTATAGGAGCGAAGCTGCCTATACGCCAGCACGACATGGCGTGCACATCGTGGAGTTAGAAAAAAATGTGCAGAGATTTTCAAGAAAGAGAGAGAGAGAGAGAGAGATTTTCTCTGAAAATGGAAAATAGCCCACAAGATTGTTTCCCGTTGTTTTACATTTTAGATATCGCCATCTTCTCTAAAGTTGCATGTTTTAGCAAAAATACCAAGTCTGTTTGACATGCATGTTTCGGAAATGAATCCTCATCAGTGGTACTTCAAGTAAATATAATTCAAAGATGACAAAATAATTAAAAAGCATAGCGCCTACATGAAATCATACAGCTTTCGTGTCAAAAGTGAGCGGTTTCATATTCTTAGTAGTATCAACGTGACCAACTGCTTACTTCCATTTTTTTCTGAGAATTCAGAATGATAATGACAAATATGGATAATGACCATATCCCTGTATACAGCACAAAATCGATAATTCAGAAAATCAGAAACCGAAGGCATACACAATTAGGATAAAACAGGAACCAAAGCAAACAAACAAAAACCTCCACCATTTGAAAAGAAGGGAGCTCCCGATATGGATTTAAAACAGGTTTTAAAGTGACGTGTTCAGCGTTTGTGCACTTGACTTTATATTTAACTAAACGTCTTCCTTGTCTATCAATGAGACGATAATAACCTTGAAAGATGGATTCAAGTCAAAACTTAAATTTTTGCAGTTCCTTAATATTTAAAAGATTAATTTCTTATGAAACTATAGTCACAATTTTGTAAAGATGCAATCTACAAAGCAAGGATTTGGGTTGAAATTTTGAAAAATTTCTCGGGAGAGGCTCCCTGTACCCCCACCTGCAGGAGGGGGGACCCCTCCCCTCTCGGCGCTGCGCGCCTCGGATGAAGCCTTCGGATTCATATATGTGCACTTCAAAAAGCTCTACATACGCCTTGGAATATACAGTCATTAATTCATCGATGTTTTCAGATCAGTTTTTCTTTATCAAAAAGCGATAAAATATGTGCCATATAGTAGAGTAAAAAAATAAAACGAATATAGAAAGATGTAATTTAGTGAATGAAAGTCAATATTCATTAATATTTCTCTCGTTGAATTATTTAAAATAAAACCCAGGCAACGCAAACCTAGCATCTCCTTTCACGGAAGGAAAATAAATGTGCTTTCTAGACTGTATACAAGGAAAATCAATGTTTTTTCTAGACTGTATACAAGGAAAATCAATCAGGTTCATCCTTCATATCTTCATTGTATCGTCAATAAAATTTGCAGGAACGAAGTTAGTCGCTCACAAATGTACCCTTGGTTCAGTAGTTATTCGATTTAACTCCTTGTCCTTAGAACAAAATCACTGTACTTTGAGCTTGCCATGAAAAGCGCATCAATTGCGGTATGAATACACCGTAGACAGGGGACGAAGGAATGTTGCTACTTGGAAAGGACAATCTGTAATTTTGAAGTCATCACGTTTGTCATAGATTGAAGTATTCGGGTGACAATTTTCGTCAAAAGATAACATGAGATCTAAATATGAAACAAAGTACAAGTTTTCAGTGGTTTCTTTCAGCTCTAGTTCACACGGTTAAATTGTGCTAAGGTTATTAGCAAAAATTAGGAAAATTCACTAAGAGCACGTCATAGATATATCTTTTTGAAGAAATGAATTGGTGTGCTAGTGGTTTCCTTCCGTAAGAGATCAAAGACTGATCAAACTCGGTTTCACATGTTAGGAAGAAGTGGAAATTGGTTGTCATTGGAAAATTATTTATCTCTTTATTTATCTTGAAAGTAAACCGTTGAGTCTAAATGATTTTAAAACGTAGAATTCATACAATAAAATTCATTCAATATAAACATGAGCTTTAAGCCAAGTCACTTTTATTAAAAAGGTACGCTGGATAAGTATCAAATAACAATTCAATAGATATCTCTAAAAAAAGAGAGGGTAACGCCTATATTCTACATTTTCACAT
Source organism: Pinctada imbricata (assembly GCA_033119305.1). Classification (NCBI taxonomy): domain Eukaryota; kingdom Metazoa; phylum Mollusca; class Bivalvia; order Pterioida; family Pteriidae; genus Pinctada; species Pinctada imbricata. Next base: position 49,590,419 of record VSWD01000008.1, on the reverse strand, counting down.
TATTTTCCAAACAAATACAAATAATGTTGTTGTGCTATGACTATGACAAAAGTCCGACAATTAGTGATTGTAATTACCTAATGAGCTTGATTAACATGACACATGAAAAAAAGTTCAGAGAACCCAAGTTAAATAATAATTCTAAGTATAAATAGGTCTACTTAACGATCCGTACACTAATCTCCATTAAACTTTATGTCTCTTGTAGCCATTTTCCACTTTTAAAGATAATTTTATTAAATAATAACTGTAATTTTCATTCAAAGTAATTAATTTTTATGTGAAATTTAGGGGTTCGAAGCAAAGTTTTTTTCTACAAATATACATATTTCTTAAGTCCCGATTCTCCTTCTGTTGTAAGTATATTTGAAACATTTAACATGAATTTGTAATGGAAATTTTTCATTATGATCATATTTTGCCGTCGGCATTTAAAAAAAATTTCCGCTTCCGCTTGCCAGAAGTTATTACCTACGTTTTTTTTTCAAAAGATGCTGCACTTTCTTATTTACAACCGATATACATAACACATTGGTCAATAAACACGAAACCCGAAATCAGATTCCAAAACTAACAATCTAAAGGCTACAAATTCTTGAAAATATACTAGTAAAACATAACTTCTCACAAGAGCAGTCTCCGTAGTCCAGTGCAAGTAAGGGATGTGTTGTAGCTGGCGCTGTTAAAATCAGCCGTGTCAATAAGTAAAGTTAAAACATATTCAAATACCTCATGTTACATTATGGAAATTTTATTGTGGCATAATAAACGAAATTAGAAGGATTAAAGGTAGGCAGCATATAAATGGAAAATGCGTCAGAATCACGGCTTTTTATACCGTGGTTATGATCCTAATGTCACCAGACGGACACTCGGTATGGTACTTGGCCAATCTATAGCCTTGTGCCAGCGCATTCTTTGAAGACTTTCACTCTGCTGACTGTGACGACGGGACTCCATGGCGGGCTCTGTCCTAACCTCTTTAGAGAAGACAATGCCCCGACCATCTGTCCTCTCTGAATGTCGGTCGGACTTCTTGGGTGATAACATGCATTAGCTCGCTACAGCCGGCAGAGCACCTTTTTATATTCATTTATATATTCATCTGTGTTGCTTGGGCCCTTGCGCTTTTGCTGTCTTGTTTGTCTGGCAATATAACAGTGAGGTCGTTCTTTAACACTAGAATTGTGCGTTCTTCGGGACCTTTGGAAAACTGGGAAAGTGGGAGGTTTGTGAGCACATAATGCAGATAACCAAACCATTTGCTACTTGCGTTGCAGATGACCGTCCTAAATCGGCACTTATTGCCCATTGGTCTCGTTGGTTTATGTGTAGTCTTTTGTGTCTCATGTTTCTATGTCATATGTCTCTTTTACGTTTGTGTTGCTGTACTTGTCTACTTTGTGTTTTCGCTTAAGGTGTTTTGGTGCTAATCTGTAGGTTCTGCAACAGCGTCCGGTTGGAGATCTCCTTCTTTCTTTCATATAAAATGTAAGTTATATTATCTAAGTCGGTATGACCACAAAAGGAAGCATAAAAGCTTAAAATGCAAGTTATATTATCTAAGTCGGTATGACCACAAAAGCAGCTTAAAAGGAAGCTTAAAAGGATCAAAGGTAGGCAGCATAACCATCGAAAATGCGTCAGAATCATCAAACGCCTTTTATACCGTGGGTATGATCCTAATGTCACCAGACGGACACTAGGCTTGGTACTTGACCAATCTACAGTCTTGTACAAGCGCATCCTTGAGACTTGCACTCTGACTGACTGTGACGACGGGACTCCATGACGGGCCCTGTCCAAATCTCTTTAGAGAGGATAGGGCCCCGACCACCTGTCCTCTCTGAATGTCAGTCGGACTTCTCGGGTGATTACATACATGAGCTCGCTACAGCCGACAGAGCACGGACTGTATTACGCATGCCCTCTTTTTATATCCATTTACATATTCATCTGTGTCTATGGGGCCTCTGCGTTTCGCGGTCTTGTTTGTGTGATGTCATCTTACAGTGAGGAGGTTGTTTTACACCACAATTGTACGTTCTTCGAGACCTCTGGGTAATTTGAGAAGTGAGAGGGTTGTGCGCACGTAGTCCAGGATAGCCACACCATTTGCTACTTGTGTGTGACAGATGGCCGTCTAAAGTCGGCACCGGTTGCCCATTGGTCTCGTGGGTTTATGTGTAGTCTTTTGTGTTTGATGTTTACATGTCGTGTGTCTCTTTTCCGTCTCGTGCTGTACTCGTCTTTTGTGTTTTTGCATTGGGTGTTTAGGTGTATTACTGTTGATGCTGCAACGGGGTCTTGTTGGAGATCTCCTCCCTTCTTCTTAAAGCTGATTTTTTATTTCCCTCACTTTATTTTCTAAAAATAAGTGAGGACGCGGTTACAAACTTTAAAATTCAAAAATATTACCCAAAATCATTGTGAGGGGCACCGCCATCAATAATTCAATGAAATAATTAGATGTGTACTACATGCGATTCCATTGATCCTAAAGCCTGCAAAACATAATAATTACTTGTGGAAACTGCTATAACAATATAAAAAAAAAACAGCAAACACTGAATGCCGACAAAGAGTAGGAAATATAGAACATCACTGTGTAGCATCACGTGACTTTAGTTGGTGAAACCACGAATACAATATGGAGGCATACGGCTCGTTTGGGGGAAAGAAAACAGGTACTGTGATGATTGTTTTGATTCAATTTTATCTTTTCATAACCGATGTCCTTGTAAAATATTATATTTCGATGATTCTTGTTTGTCAATCAAGAAACCATTGTAGTTTTTACAAACATGCTGACAAAAGGAACGTCGTGGTCGAAATATGTCAAACATAATGTTGTGGTGGTTTCCATGCATATATGTACAGCTTTTGTCACAATGTTTGTAAAACGACGGCGTTTTACTTACTAACAAGACCATGATCAGTTTAGACAAGGATATTGGCTATGAAAAGATAAAATTTAATCAAAGAAATTATTGCAGTTCCTGTTTTCTTTCCTCCAACTGGCCTTTTTATTTATTCGTGGTTTCACCAACTAAAGTCACGTTATGCTACACAGTGAATATGTTTCCACAGCAAATAAAACAATCAACTTAAACATTCTGCAAAGAAGCAAAAGTGAATCCCAAAGTGGATAAGATCCTGTTTGCTTGCAACATCCGTCACATCATCCGTCACTTAGGCCGTGCAGAAAAAGGTATATCCGGTAAAGCTGTTTAATTCGGTGATTTGGATGGTTCTTACTTTAACGAGATGTTATAATGTTTTATATTTTCAACTTATCGTCCAAACAAATATTATGCAGTGACAAAGTCAGTCGCTCACAAATGTAGACTTGGTTCAGTAGTTTTTCGGTTATAATTATAATCCTTGCCACGAATACTGCATGTTTACCTACTTGATTAGGTTCGACATGGGGTGTTAAAAAAGGAGTGTACAAGCAATATTCATGGCAGACAGTGCAGAAATCGTTGTAGTTTGACCTTGCCCTGGAAATTGACATCAGCTTCTATATGAATGTAACTAAAAACGAAAATAAAGTATTTCACGGTAAATTGAAATTGGGATTGCCATTTACGTTTGCGGAGGCATTTCTATTATTAAAATTGTTTGCCCATATGCACTGTTTATCGCTATGTTTATGAGTTGATAGTCATAATAATACAAAAGTGTTCCAACTCCACCTCTTCGAAGAAAATTTCAAACCAATTTCAATACACCAGATACTCGTTTCGGATAGTCACTTCTCATCATTGATGCTTCAAGCCATAGTGGTTTTTTAGACACAGCCCAAATTCATTTTCATTCATAAGTCTTAGTGTTCACTATATGCGGCTTCTATTTTAGAATTTGCAAGTCATGCACAATGACATTTTTTACACAAATGCAAAGTTATGTTTCATCGACATCAAAAATATAAATTGAAATTTTGGAAGTTCTGTGTTCTTGTAATATGTAAGCATCGTCTGCTGAAGGCTTATGTTGCATCGTTGGTGTCAACTTTACCCTCAACTTCAATCCAATTTTCAATGCAAAACTTGAAGATAAATTTTGAATTTTGAAATGTTACCTTTGCTTTTCTCTAGGTAAAACTCACAGAAGGCAACAACCTTAATCTAATGAAAGATAAAATCTCATGTAAACAAAAGATGTTTGAGATTATCGTCAGGATCTTCTTTAACTCATGTTATTCCAGATCCCCTACTTTCACCATTTTTAGCTCACATGAGCTCGTCGACCGTCCGATCGTCGTAGTTTTTTACGTTCTCTACATCTCCTCTGCATCCACAGCACATAATTTCACGAAACCTTACAGGAAGCAAGGACTCAAGGTAATCTACCAATGTTAAACTTCATATGTGAATTTCTTGGCAATTGGTCATTAAATATGGTCGCAAAACGCTCTGATTGGCTGATATATTTTCGACTTTTCCTCTGCAACCGCTGCACAACACTTCATGAAATCTGTCAGGAAGCCACCGCTACGCATAATTTACGAATCCTTAAAGGAAGCAAGTTCTTGAGATCATCTGCCTAATTCGTGTTGTTTTGTGCTGATCGGTAAACAAATATGGTTACCAAGAGCTCTGATTGACTGAGGCATTTTCGACCTCTCTGAAACTGATGCAAAGAAATTTCTAAAAATCTTACAGGAAGCAAGTACTCAAGGACCCCCACCAAATTGTCCACTATCATTCTTTTGTCTGCAACTAAGGTGAGCGATGTGGCCCCTTGGGCCTCTTGTTAGGGGTATACAAATATTTATGATTAAGTTGCATAAATTAGGATTCAGGTAAATTCTATAGTGGTTAACCCATATTTAAAATGCGAATGAGAAAGTTCTTCAAACGACATAAAGCCTCAGTCACCAAAGCGGAACACACGCCTAACGATAATTTTTTTTTCAATACAACCGCTTAATCATGAAATTAGAGTTAATTTAGAATGCGCAAACCAAGACATAAATGTAAATGAAGGCAGATAGGATCAATAACCATACATGTATCTTGAATCAAGCATAGACAAATTGATACTATTTTGATATGTTTCAGTTTATTCAGCTGAATCCATTGGTTCCTAACACAAACAAAGGCACAAACAAAGACAAACGTTTATGCAAATATCTGTCTCTAAAAGATGAAAAATCAATTTCTAAGCTCTAGAAATCCACCGTTGAAAATTTCAGGAAAATGTGAAGTCAATCTAAAAACTTGTAAAAGATATATGAAAATGTTTAATCCAAAAAATTGGTTTTTTTTCACATAAGTGTTATGAAAACACGTTACATTATCATTGTACTTAACACTGAGGATTGAGTATGACGTCATATCAGTAATGGCGAAGGTAAATGTAATAATAGTTACTTCTATCACGATGTAAAGGGATAGGTTCACTAACTCCCAAAATCGGCCCAAAATATTTGAGGAAATAATGTTATGAAAATTATGATTCAGCATCTCTTATTTTCATCTAAAACACCTGCCGAAAGAAAAAATAAATATTTTTCATTGTCAGAACGTCGCGTCACTTATTTTTGACGTCACATTTTGACGTCATTTTCTCGGCATGACGGAAAATGAAGGAAACTCGTCATTTTTTTGGCATAAATCTTTAAAATAAGCATAGGCGCCAATCCTTGCCCATCATGAATGTTACGTAGATCGAAAGATGAATTGTAAATTTAACTTTTTTATATGAATTATTTTGGGCGAGGGCTGGCACCCTACTTATTTTCATAAATTTAGAGCAGAATTATGCCAATTTCTTACGATTTTTCAGCATTTTACGACTTTGAGCCGATTTCGAAGCAATATATTTCAGTGTACTGCACGTAAATTGAAATATTTATACATTTAACTTCCATAATACGAAATAGAAGCGAAATCTAAAACATTTTATAATGAGGGTCAATTTTCCATGTAACCGAACCTGCTCCTTTTGATGAAAAGAATATCAAATGTTTCTATTTTTAGATAAAATTGTTGATGGTCTTTATAAAAAACATTGTGTGATCTTATTTCATTGCGTACGGAAGCATAGAAGTACGGAAGCATAGAAGGGACATTGTGAGAAAAAAAGTATCTCGTGCGCACGACTTAGTGACTCGTCCGCACGACTAAGTAACTCTTGCGCACGACTTAGTAACTCGTGCACACGACTTTGTCACTCGTGTGCACAACTTTGTAATTCGTGCTCACGACTTTGTAATTCGTGCTCACGAGTTTTGTAACTCGTGCGCACGACTTAATAACTCGTGATCACGACTTTGTAAAATATGCGCACGACTTACTAACTCGTCCGCACGACTTTTTGTAGTCATTCTATTGGTCAATTATCTCGTGCCCACGACTTGTAACTCGTGCGAACGAGATAATCAACCAGTAGAAAACTAGGATAAAAATTGTTTCAATATCTACAACAACAGCCGAGAAAAGTCCGAAACACTGAGAATTTCATGAAATTTGCAAAGTTCAGAGGCCATAACTCTTTTAAAAATAATTAGAGCTGCAACTAGTCGGGCACTTTTCGATTCCGTTTGATTTCGATTTTTCAGTTTCGATTAGGTTTTTTACGATTCGAGTTATTTACGTAGAATTCTCCAATTTTTCCTTGAATTTGAGACTAAATATAAAAATCTTACCTTACTCGCAAGTTAAAAAATTGCAACAAATTAAAGAGTATATCCCACTATCACTATGTGTTTTTATGTATCACGTGACAGTGCTCGATGTTGTACATGTGATGTTCACTTTTCTCATTTTGGACACATTTATATGCATTATAATGTATTGAATATATTTGATTCAATTCGATTCTTTGACTTTGTGACTCACGATTCGAGTCAGAGGTAAAAATCACGATTTTCGATGCATCGCTGTGAATCGTTGCAGCTCTAAAAATAAGTCAATCGGAACCAAACTCAAACTTGAGCTGTATAACACTAAAATGTATTCACATATAAAAAACCATTTCAATATCTGCAATACTAGTACCTTGGAAGAAAAGTCCGGAAAACTAAGAATTTCATGAAATTTGCTAAGTCCAAGGGCCATAACTCTTGTAAAAATAGGTGAATAGAAACTAAACTCGATCTTGATCTGTATCACATTGAGATAAACTCACATACCAAAAATGAGTTCAATATATGCAACTACAGCGGAAAAGAAACTTGAAAACTAAAGTAGGACGGACAGACGGACGGACAGACAGACATACTGGGTGAAAACTATAAGTCCCCTCCGAAGAGCCGGTAGGGGACTAATAAAACGGCGACAATTGATAATGATCATGCATGTACATATCGAAATATTCTCGTCTATCGAAAGTACAGTAAACTTCTTATGCTGTATTAATAAATCATCTGCGTTGAGCTAATTACAAAACGTATTTTACAATAGTACTTCCGATTAAATCTTGGAAGCACACGGACACCCTCGGAAACACCCCCTCGATTTCGTAAACAGAGAGAACTTTCATAAAGAACAAACACTAGTAACACAGTACCCCAAGTCAAATGCTGGGCTTGACGGACCCTTCTCAGTATGGACAATTTCTCCAGTTTTTATGCATATTTTTTGAACTTAGATTACCCCTCGGCCCCACTTTTAACTTCAACAAATTCATGGTTCCGTCATATATATCAATATGTTTGTTTGCTACGAACCAAGATTCTGCAAGTTTTTTACATAAAATAAACTGTGTTGTCTTCTTTCAACTTTGATCTAAGGATTTTTTAAATGCAAAAACTTTATTCTATATTTTTAGAATTTATTTTTTTCCGAGAGGGGTGAAACAATCTGTAAAAATTGCGTAAAATCAACCAGAAAAAAAAAATTCTCGGCTTATATTGTAATTCTTTTTCTAGTTCTGTGCCATTGACCATTTACAAGCTTTATCAGGTGAAAATAGTATGCAAATATGGATATGACTACAACAGAGCTTGTCAAAAATATTATCTCTGCATATTATAGCGCAGTTGTCAGTTTGAAACAAGATTTTATCATCATCTTCTCACCTTAACCAATTGATTTTCTTTATTTTCTTGATAGCTTTAACAGAAAGGACTATTACCGATAAATGTAAATTTGCCCCTAAATTCAGCTCTTGCAGTTTCATATCTATCATTTTCGACGATTATTTTATTTTATATGGATAAATTATTAAATCCATTATTCACAATACGACCGATACAAATGACAAATCTACTCACAAGAATAGGCTTTAAATAAAGCAAATATGGATTTTTTTCTAACCCGAAATTGTTCACGGAGGATTCGAAAATAGAGATGACTTTGACATCAACAAAGTAAATTTTCCTCTGCTTGATTGTGATGTCCCTAGACTGCCATCGTACGGAATTAATATATCTCAACTAATCAGATACAACAGAGTACCCATCGATAATTCGGACTTTGATTGTAAAAATAAACACATCAGTTCTACCAAAATTAACTCGTCATTAAAAACTTCCTTGATATTTTACAGAAACCTTTCCTAAATCACACACATAACCGCACACAAGACTGTTACGGAAAGATCACAAAAACGACCAATGAAGAGAGCAAGGCAACATAAAATCAAAGATATGAGGCGCTACGATATGGTGTTCTGGAACGGCTTTGATTAGTCCTACTCTCTTTTCCCATTACTAAAGTCATGAGAGTTAGAGGAAGCATTTATTTTTGAAAATTGAAATAAATACGACGAGTATATTTTATTTATTTTAGATTATAGAATTTACGGAAGCCGATTTGGGACATTTGTCCTAGGTGTTTTGACTTTTGTCTTTTGACTTATGACTTCTGTCTTACGACTTATGACTTCTTTTGTCTATGGGGCCTCTGCGTTTCGCGGTCTTGTTTGTGTGATGTCATCTTACAGTGAGGAGGTTGTTTTACACCACAATTGTACGTTCTTCGAGACCTCTGGGTAATTGGAGAAGTGAGAGGGTTGTGCGCACGTAATCCAGGATAACCACACCATTTGCTACTTGCGTGACAGATGGCCGTCCAAAGTCGGCACCGGTTACCCATTGGTCTCGTCGGTTTATGTGTAGTCTTTTGTGTTTGATGTTTACATGTCGTGTGTCTCTTTTCCGTCTCGTGCTGTACTTGTCTTTTGTGTTTTTGCATCGGGTGTTTTGGTGTTTTACTGTTGATGCTGCAACGGGGTCTTGTTGGAGATCTCCTCCCTACTTTTTCTGTCTTATGTTTTTTGATTTATGTCATATGTCTTTTGATTTATGTTTTATGGAATTTGTGTTACGAGTCATGACTTATAAGTTGTTACTTACGACATACAAAGAGAAAGAACTGCTATTCGAAGGGCACTTCGAGCAAAAGACTCAATACGGAACCCGGGGGTCCAATTATGTTTGGCATGTGGACGAGTATGACAAACCCAAACTCTTTGGATTTTATATACATGGTGCTGTTAATGGTTTTAGCAGACGAATTCTTTTGTTAGAAGTTAAACAGACACAAGAACCCTGCTGTCATCACCATGTATTTTTGCGAAGAACTGAAGACGCTTGACGTTGTCCCATCACTTTTGCGTTGAGACAATGGAACGGAAAGCTAAACTCTGTCTCTTCTCCAGCCGCTTTCCCGGTAAACGATACAGAGAGTATGTCTGGTCTAAGAAGTTTTATGTACGGGGAAAAGTGTGTCTAATCTATGAATAGAGGGTTGGTGGGGAAATATGAGATGTCGAGAAATGGAGAGAAGGATTTGCCTTTTCAAAGATTTTTAAAAGGATTGTCTCGAGTATGATTAAATGAATCCTGTCGAATGCTTGAAGTTGTATTTCATGAAAATGGTATTAGCTGATCTCGACAGAATAGCAGTAAACTGGAACCTGCATTCAATACAACCTCTAAGAAATGAAGAGGCACCAACTAGAAAACCAGATTTGGTATATTTTGTTTTTAAGTATTTGCAGGACTGGAAATGATATTGGAAAGAAAGTTGACCAAAAAATTGTTGGCATATGTTGTGACATGTACTGCTCACCTACGACAATATAATCTATATACAGGGAATTGCTGGAACTCATTGACGAAACTTAATAGAACAATGATACGTGTAATTACCAGATTACATATTTATTACTATTATCGTTTTTCAAAGACAAATTCATAATCTGGCAATAACATGTCCATCTTGTAACTTGTATGACTACATATATCTTCTAAGCCGATAATGACTGTGTAATTTTACAAATGTACTAATTGTGATGCTGACATTGTGAACATTTGAAGAAACTGTGTTTGGGTCTGCTTTTTTTGTAATTTAGTGTTCCTAATATAAATATTAATATAGTTTCATTTCATGTCCGTTCTCTTCAAATACATGACATTTGTACACTAATAATAAAAAAAAGTACCCATCAGTTGTTCAGTCTCAATGTGAAGGCAAGGCAAAATGATCAGAATTTCCATTTAGTATTTACAAACTAGGATCAGCCTGTGTGTTGCTTAGGCCCCTGTGTCATGCTGTCTGTTTGTATGGTCATCTTTCAGTGAGAAATTATATGCGTTCTTCGAGAACTCCGGATAATCGAATAACCTCGGCACTTGCTGCACGTGTCTGCTTTGTGTTTTCAGATGAGGTGTTTTGCTGTGGGAGCTGCAAACGAGTGTTGTTGGAGATCCCCTCCAACCTTTCATAGTGAGATGTTCGTTCATTGTGAGGCAAAAACTTTTAGAGTTTATGAAAATCTCAATGCCATGGCCTCCATCAAGATTATGTTTATTTTAACCCCCCCCCCATATTAGGGGTATGTAGGAACCATTCTGTCCGTTTATATGTCAATCGTTCTGTCTTTCTGTCCGTCAGCTTAAGCTGCAATAGCGGCCAACACATGGCTATTTGAATGGTTGGGATGTGTTGGCCGCAGTCCATTACATTTGATAAATAAGGGACCGCAACTCAGGTTATGGCGGATATGAATCAGCAAGTTTTCAAAGGGATAAATGACTAAGCCTGACTTATAAAGTAAAACTAAACAATCGGCATTCATAAAACGTAAGTCAAAATACAAAAATCATTAGGCAGAAGTCAATAATGTATTAGTCTGATACATAAGTCCTAATGCATAAGTCATAATACATAAGCCATAATACATAAGCCATAATACATAAGTTATAATCCATAATTCATAATACATAAGTCCATCATACATAAGTCACAGAACATAAGCCATAATACATAATAAGTCATGATTCATAGGTCATAATACATAAGTTATAATACGTAAGTTATAATGCATCAGTTATAACACATAGGTCTTAATACATAACTCATAATACATAAGTCATAATGCATAAGTCATAATTCATAATGTCCAGGACATAAGAAAGAGCATTAATAAACAAGAATTTCAGATTTACCTCATGTATTGACTCTAAGAAGGCAAAGCAACCTTAGGCTTCAGTTTTTCAAAGTCATGGGTTGAAGACCAAATTCATTTTAAAGTTTAAAAATAATTTTATAAAGATACTTTTTAAAAGAAATCAATTATAAAATTTCAGACATCAAAGGTGGGGGCAAATTTTTTTTCCTGTCTTTTTGTCTGTCTGTCACTCTGGTTGTCTCTCTGTATGTCTGATGGAGACTTTCGCCTTTTTACCATGTAAGTTCAGCTTTAATATTTCGCATATAAATTGCTTGTAAAAAGACCTCTCATATGACACTTTGACTTTTAACTCTGTGGACTTGACCACGGCAATCCTCGACAAGGACATCAATCGACATGGACACTCGGACTGAAATTTCTTTGTGGTTATCGGAACGTGGTGTAAGATCTTATTATTTTTATTTGGATGTTCATAGTTGTATGATCTATTGTGAGTGCTGTTGAGATTATCGTCGGGATCTTCTTTAACTCATGTCTCTTCTTTGGGTTAAGTGACGTCATTTTATTATTCTTGTTCCAAATGATCCTGACGACAATCTCAGCAGCACTCACAATGGAACACCAAATTGAGCATCGACGGACCCCTAGCAAGCTAGACGTAGGACCAGGTGCCCGGCAGGAGTAAGCATCCACTGTTGGCTAGCCGCAACCGCCGTCGATGTTCACGCACGAAAATGAAAACAATATATATAATACATGCACTTTCCGGGGTTATGTCTATATAGACAGTGTTATGGCGACTATGTCAGGGAAAATATTCAAAACACTTACTGTCATACCCCTCGCGGGGAACTTTTTTACGAGCTCCACACGGCAAAGGGCATAAGTGGGCAAAGGGCAAGGTGACTTCGGGAATTTTGTGGAAGGGTGTTCAAGTGCAAATTCCATGAAATCCGTCAGGAAAATTAGAAAAAAAAAATTACATGCAATATAACAACACTTCTGATACTTGTAGAACATCCCGATGTTTTCGCTCGTAATCTGTTTCGATTCTGAAGAATGTTTCCCCCGGGCCTACTTTTGCAGGTGGTAATGCTACCTGTGGAAAGATTCAGATAAAAACACTTGTAAGGGACCATGTGTACTTCATTCCCACCAGGTTCCATTAAAATCATTCTGGTTCTGGGGAAAAAGTCCTGTGTGTATGAACTGTCAGCACCAATTGTTATAACCCCCCCCCCCAAACAAAGTTTGGGGGGTATATAGGAATCACCCTGTCTGTCCGTCTGTCCATCACACCTTGTCGGGGGCATAACTCCCCCACATCTCCCTGTGGATGGATATCAACAATATTTCACAGACATGTTCCTTCGGACATAATGGTGTGTCATAGGTCAATGGCCAAGATCACAATAGACATCATTAGTAAAACCTTGTCCGGAGCATAACTTCTCCCCCTGTGATTGGATTTCAATAATATTTCCAGAAAAGTTCCTTAGGACCTAAAAGTGTGTCATGACCTTGAACGAAGGTCATAGGTCAAAGGTCGAGGTCACAATTGATGCTTGACCTTGATCACAAGATAACTTTTCAAAAAAATATTGCTGCGGGGGTATTTTCGTCCCGTTAGGAGCAAATTTTCATTCCTTATTGACACAGAAAAAATCGTGGAGATCAGAAAAATAGAAATTTTGACCAAATTAATAAAACCATTGAAAGACTTATATATGATTAATATGCAGTGAATGAAAGGTCAAACTCACACAGCTATGAAAAGAAACAATTTAAAAAACGCTTCTCAAACTTGACTTCAGAATGGAACCAAAAATGCCAACAATTTTCAATTAAACATTCATCTAGTGCATTCTGCTTTAGTTCTGAAGAAGTTGTCAACTGAGGGTATCAACCTGACCAGTTCTTGCCTTTGGTGGCACCAACTGTTTACGGATCCTTACGAATAAACAACACTTAAGGGGAACATAATCACTTCAATCCTTCTAAAATGCATTCAGTCCTTTCTATGGTTTTTACGAAGAAGTCAAATATGTGAGAAGTTTACTATAGAGTCTGAGCTCATTTGAGCTTCGCTGATGTGATCTAAAGGAAAAGGGAGTCAGCTCTTAGGAAAGAATTGTAACTTATATTCGGAACACTACATTTCAAATAAACAGGCGCACTTTCTTCAGATGTTCATATTGTCGAACAACTTGACATTCAGTGAAATCAAACAACCATTATCGACATAGAACAAAGTATTGCAAGTTATGTGATGGGCCTGTTATTTACCATATTATGAATTTATCTTTTGAAAATTTACTGGTGATACTGAAGAATACAAGTATATATATGTCATATGGTGACGTCACTCAATTACACTTCTCATTGTCATAATGTTTCGTCATTGAATTCCCTGTATAGCTTAAGAACGCCCTGTACAATTGTCAGGTGTTATTAAATTGTTCGTCTTGAAATTCCTGACAACATATTGTCCTAACATTTCATAACATATGTTAACTTTCTTTCCAAATCATTTTCTCCAAATACTTCAGGGACAAAATATATCAAATATGGCTTTCCGTTTGGTATCTCTTCTTTGAGTTTTTATGGAATAAAGATTCCAGTTTACTGCTCTTCCATTTTGTTCGGCCTAAATCAAGTTAGTAGCATCCGACATGCGAAGAGGATTTTTAAAAATCTTTCAAAAAGCAAATTCTTACAATTCCTTGACGTCTTTTGGTTCCCCAAATCCTCTATTCGTTGATTAGACACACTTTTGTGTTAGGACAACACAAGTGTCTTCTTTACTTCAAGATAATACATGGCGATGACTGCGGGATTGTTGAAACCCAAAATTAAAGTATCATTCTGCTGGAACCATCAAAAGCACTATGAATACAAAATCCAAAGGTTTTCAGTTCGTCATACCCGTATACATGCCAACCATAATTGGGCCACTGGGTACTGTACTTGCGTCTTTTTAGTCGATGCGCCCTCCAAATACCACTTCTCTCTTTGTACGTCATAACTTATAAGACATAAGTCATAACTCGTTACACATAATTCATAAGATATAAATCAAAAGACATTGCAAAAGTCATATGACAGAACTCATAAGACAGAAGAAGTAAGGCATAAGTCCTATGTCCTAAGATTGAAGTCATAAGTCAAAAGACAGGAGTCATAACTCCAAACACAAATGTCTCCAATCGGCTTCCATAAGAATTTAAAAATTCGAGCTGGAAGTCAAATTATGTAAGAATTACCCGTCATTGTCAAACGTAGATTTAAAACCTTAAGATGCCATCGATTCGGTCTATTAACGCTCTTGAAATACAGTATCCGTAATACATGTATGTTGAAACCGTTTTCTATACGATAGGATTCATTGAATTCTGAAACTGGTTTATTTGGAGTTTTTGGATACATAAGGGCATTATGAATCAAATACGTTTTTCCTATGTAATCTGGCCGCTGTTGACCGTTGTTTTCTTAGTTCTACTTATCATACAATATAGAAATGATGAATATACAGAGGTAAGTAGTTTGAAATAATTTATTTAATGATAATGCGAAAATGTCTTACACAAAATGTTTTTCTATACTTTTAGCTATAGAACGTAGGAAATTACTTTGTTACATGATAATGGGAGCGATGTGACATCGTGTGTGATATTGAGAGGTGTAAACTATTTGTACAGAGAATTTTAGTCTTTCTAGACGTGTATATTAGTACTTGGAATTATTATTAATAGGGGCGTAGCTGCCTATACGCCAGCCCGACATGGCGTGTACATCGTGGAGTTAGAAAAAAATGTGCAAGGAATTTCAAGAGAGAGAGAGACATTTTCTCTGAAAATGAAAAATGGCACACAAGAATGTTTCCCATTGTTTTACATATTGAATATCACCATCTTCTCTAAAATTGCAGTCTGTTCGACATGCATGTTTCGGAAATGAATCCTAATCAGTGGTACTTCAAGTAAATATAATTCAAAGATGACAAAATAATTAAAAAGCATAGCGCCTACATGAAATCATACAGCTTTCGTGTCAAAAGTGAGCGGTTTCAAATTCTTAGAATGATAATGACAAATATGGATAATGACCATATCCCTGTATACAGCACAAAATCGATTATTCGGAAAATCAGAAACCGAAGGCATACAAAATCAGGATAAAACAGGAACCAAAGCAAACAAACAAAAACCTCCACCATTTGAAAAGAAGGGAACTCCCGATATGGATTTAAAACAGGTTTTAAAGTGACGTGTTCAGCGTTTGTGCATTTGACTTTATATTTAACTAAACTTCTTCCTTGTCTATCAATGAGACGATAATAATTTTGAAAGATGGATTCAAGTCAAAACTTAAATTTTTGCTGTTCCTTAATATTTAAAAGATTAATTTCTTATGAAACTATAGTCTCAATTTTGTAAAGATGTAATCTACAAAGCAAGGATTTGGGTTGAAATTTTGAAAAATTTCTCGGGGGAGGCTCCCTGAACCCCCACCTGCAGGAGGGGTGACCCCTTCCCCTCTCGGCGCTGCGCGCCTCGGATGAAGCCTTCGGATTCATATATGTTTTATATATTTGGCGTGCACTTCAAAAAGCTCTACCTACGCCTTGGAATATACAGTCATTAATTCATTGATGTTTTCAGATCAGTTTTACTTTATCAAAAAGCGATAAAATATATGCCATATAGTAGTGTTGTATAATCGGACAAATTTCATAATCGATTATCGGTTTATAATCGGAGAGGATTTTAATCGATTATTTCAATTTAATTGGAAATAGATTTTACTTGCTTTTACAGAAAAGAATATGACAAGTAATGATAAAACTTCACAAAATCTTATGCTAATATACATAATAAAATGTCTAGAGAGAAGTCCAACCACAGAATGATAAAATCCTGTCTAGTAAATGAAATATTTTGTCAAGATCACAGCAGTAATGGAGCCAAAACAAATATGTGATTGTAATACTAATAGTCGGCAACTTTAAACGGCAGATGCAGAGTTGGGGGGGGGGGGGTTCCATTCGACCCAAGAGTAAGGTTTTTGCTCATTCAACGTGGAATCAAACAATATCTTCATGGAGTTTAGGCTAACAGTACTGTAAACATCACTGACCTGGCCTTGTCCTTCTTACAAAGCTCTGGAGTTCGGCGTAAAAGTTGGGGTTTTTTTTTTCTAGACGAGTACAATAGATATTGACGTATCGCATCTGACGTTGAAGTTCTCTATTGGAGTACTTGTCATTGCTATTCAATTCAATGAGAATCCTAATGCCACCCATTGTATACCTTAGAAAGTGTATCCTTTTCGAATTATTTACGCTACGACCGTTACTTTAACTCGTGGTAACGATCGTCAATTTACTTTCGTTTTATTCGTACTTGTAATACGCGTATTCGACCGAGAACTATGTCATTCTTTCCTAAGTTGTATATTTCCGATTATAATCGATTCTTGAAAACATAATCGATTAATCGAAATCGAAGGGTATTAGCGATGATGTCGCCGATGTCGGCGATAATCGTTACAACACTACGGCATATAGTAGAGTAAATAAAATAAAACGAATATAGAAAGATGTAATTTAGTGAATGAAAGTCAATATTCATTAATATTTCTCTCGTTGAATTATTTAAAATAAAACCCAGGCAACGCAAAGCGTAGTATCTCCTCCACGGAAGGAAAATCAATGTGCTTTCTAGACTGTATACAAGGAAAATCAATGTTCTTTCTAGACTGCATACAAGGAAAATCAATAAGGTTCATCCTTCATATCTTCATTGTATCGTTCATAAAATTTGCAGGAACGAAGTTAGTCGCTCACAAATGTACCCTTGGTTCAGTAGTTATTCGATTTAAGTCCTTGTCCTTAGAACGAAATCACTGTACTTTGAGCTTGCCATGAAAAGCGTATCAATTGCGGTATGAATACACCATAGACAGGGGACGAAGGAATGTTACTACTAGGAAAGGACAATCTGTAATTTTGAAGTCATCACGTTTGTCATAGATTGAAGTATTCGGGTGACAATTTTCGTCAAAAGATAACATGAGATCTAAATATGAAACAAAGTACAAGTTTTCAGTGGTTTCTTTCAGCTCTAGTTCACACGGTTAAATTGTGCTAAGGTAATTAGCAAAAATTAGGAAAATTCACTAAGAGCACGTCATAGATATATCTTTTTGATGAAATGAATTGGTGTGCTAGTGGTTTCCTCCGTAAGAGATCAAAGACTGATCAAACTCGGCTTCACGTGTTAGGAAGAAGTGGAAATTGGTTGCCATTGGAAAATTCTCTATCTCTTTATTTATCTTGAAAGTAAACCGTTGAGTCTAAAATGTTTGTAAAACGTAGAATTCATACAATAAAATTCATTCAAAATAAACTTGAGTTTTAAGCCAAGTCACTTTTAATAAAAAGGTAGGCTGGATAAGTATCAAATTACAATTCAATAGATATCTCTAAAAAAGAGAGGGTAACGCCTATATTCTACATTTTCACATCATTGTCCAAACAAATACAAATAATGTTGTTGTGCTATGACTATGACAAAAGTCCGACAATCAGTGATTGTAATGACCTAATGAGCTTGATTAACATGACACATGAAAAAAAGTTCAGAGAACCCAAGTTAAATAAAATTCTAATTAAAAATAGGTCTACTTAACGATCCGTACACTAATCTCCATTAAACTTTATGTCTCTTGTAGTCATTTTCCACTTTTAAAGATAATTTTATTAAATGATAACTGTAATTTTCATTCAAAGTAAATCAATTTTTATGTGAAATTTAGGGGTTCGAAGCAAAGTTTTTTTCTACAAATATACATATTTCTTAAGATCAAGTCCCGATTATCCTTCTGTTGTAAGTATATTTGAAACATTTAACATGAATTTGTATTGGAAATTTTTCATTATGATCATTTTTTGCCGTCGGCATTAAAAAAAATTTCCGCTTCCGCTTGCCAGAAGTTATTACATACGTTTTTTTTTCAAAAGATGCTGCACTTTCTTATTTACAACCCATATACATAACACCTTGGTCAATAAACACGAAACCCGAAATCAGATTCCAAAACTAACAATCTAAAGGCTACAAATTCTTGAAAATATACTAGTAAAACATAACTTCTCACAAGAGCAGTCTCCGTAGTCCAGTGCAAGTAAGGGATGTGTTGTAGCTGGCGCTGTTAAAATCAGCCGTGTCAATAAGTAAAGTTAAAACATATTCAAATACCTCATGTTACATTGTGGAAATTGTACAAAAAACCCTGTCATGTTCATTTAAAATTCGGACCTATACAAGCAACAAAATATATTACTTTGGGTATTTTCACAACCAGTCGTTTATGGTGGCATAATAAACGAAATTAGAAGGATTAAAGGTAGGCAGCATATCCATGGAAAATGCGTCAGAATCACGGCTTTTTATACCGTGGTTATGATCCTAATGTCACCAGACGGACACTCGGCATGGTACTTGGCCAATCTACAGCCATGTGCCAGCGCATTCTTTGAAGACTTGCACTCTGCTGACTGTGACGACGGGACTCCATGGCGGGCCCTGTCCTTACCTCTTTAGAGAAGACAGGGCCCCGACCATCTGTCCTCTCTGAATGTCGGTCGGACTTCTTGGGTGATAACATGCATTAGCTCGCTACAGCCGGCAGAGCACCTTTTTATATCCATTTACATAATCATCTGTGTTGCTTGGGCCCTTGCGCTTTTGCTGTCTTGTTTGTCTGGCAATATAACAGTGAGGTCGTTCTTTAACACTAGAATTGTGCGTTCTTCGGGACCTTTGGAAAACTGGGAAAGTGGGAGGTTTGTGAGCAAATAATGCAGATAACCAAACCATTTGCTACTTGCGTTGCAGATGACCGTCCTAAATCGGAACTTATTGCCCATTTGTCTCGTTGGTTTATGTGTAGTCTTTTGTGTCTCATGTTTCTATGTCATATGTCTCTTTTACGTTTGTGTTGCTGTGCTTGTCTACTTTGTGTTTTCGCATAAGGTGTTTTGGTGCTAACCTGTAGGTTCTGCAACAGCGTCTGGTTGGAGATATCCTTCTTTCTTTCATATAAAATGCAAGTTATATTATCTAAGTCGGTATGACCACAAAAGGAAGCTTAAAGCTGATTTTTATTTCCCTCACTTTATTTTCTAAAAATAAGTAGGGACGCGGTAACAAACTTTAAAATTCAAAAATATTACCCAAAATCATTGTGAGGGGCACCGCCATCAATAATTCAATGAAATAATTAGATGTGTACTACATGCGATTCCATTGATCCTAAAGCCTGCAAAATATAATAATTACTCGTGGAAACAAAAAAAAACAGCAAACACTGAATGCCGACAAAGAGTAGGAAATATAGAACATCACTGTGTAGCATCACGTGACTTTAGTTGGTGAAACCACGAATACAAAATGGAGGCATACGACTCGTTTGGGGGAAAGAAAACAGGTACTGTGATGATTATTTTGATTCAATTTTATCTTTTCATAACCGATGTCCTTGTAAATGTTATATTTCGATGATTCTTTGTTTGTCAATCAAGAAACCATTGTATTTTTTACAAACATGCTGACAAAAGGAACGTCGTGGTCGAAATATGTCAAACACAATATTGTGGTGGTTTCCATGCATATATGTACAGCTTTTGTCACAATGTTTGTAAAAACGACGGCGTTTTACTTACTAACGAGACCATGATTGTTAAAGTATCAGATTAGACAAGGATATAGGCTATGAAAAGATAAAATTTAATCAAAGAAATTATTGCAGTTCCTGTTTTCTTTCCTCCAACTGGGCTTTTTATTTATTCGTGGTTTCACCAACTAAAGTCACGTGATGCTACACAGTGAATATGTTTCCACAGCAAATAAAACAATCAACTTAAACATTTTGCAAAGAAGCAAAAGTGAATCCCAAAGTGGATAAGATCCTGTTTGCTTGCAACATCCGTCACATCATCCGTCACTTAGGCCGTGCAGAAAAAGGTATATCCGGTAAAGCTGTTTAATTCGGTGATTTGGATGGTTCTTACTTTAAATATCTGGAAGACAACGAGATGTTATAATGTTTTATATTTTCAACTTATCGTCCAAAAACTATTATGCAGTGACAAAGTCAGTCGCTCACAAATGTAGACTTGGTTCAGTAGTTTTTCGGTTATAATTATAATCCTTGCCACGAATACTGCATGTTTACCTACTTGATTAGGTTCGACATGGGGGTGTTAAGAAAGGAGTGTACAGGCATTATTCATGGCAGACAGTGCAGAAATCGTTGTAGTTTGACCTTGCCCTGGAAACTGACATCAGCTGCGATGTGAATGGAACTAAAAAACGAAAATAAAGTATTTCACAGTGAATTGAAATTGGGATTGCCATTTATGTTCTATAATTAAAATTATTTGGCCATATGCACTGTTTATCGCTATGTTTATGAGTTGATAGTCATAATAATACAAAAGTGTTCCAACTCTTTACCTTCTCGAAGAAAATTTCAAACCAATTTCAATACACCAGATACTCGTTTCGGATAGTCACTTCTCATCATTGATGCTTCAAGCCATAGTGGTTTTTAAGACACAGCCCAAATTCATTTTCATTCATTCATAAGTGTGTTCACTATATACGGCTTCTATTTTAGAATTTGCAAAGAAGGGAGGAGATCATGCAAGTCATGCAAAATAACATTTACTATACAAATGCAAAGTTATGTTTCATCGACATCAAAAATATAAATTGAATTTTTGAAAGTTCTGTGTACTTGTTATATGTAAGTATTGTCTACTGAAGGTTTATGTTGCATCGTTGGTGTAAACTTTACCCTCAACTTCAATCCAATTTTCAATGCAAAACTTGAAGATAAATTATGAATTTTGAAATGTTACCTTTGCTTTTCTCTAGGTAAAACTCACAGTAGGCAATAACCTTAATCTTATGAAAGATAAAATCTCATGTAAACAAAAGATGTAATTCAGATCCCCTACTTTCACCATTTTTAGCTCACATGAGCTCGTCGACCGTCCGACCAGCGTAATTTTTTACGTTCTCTACATCTCTGCATCCACAGCACATAATTTCACGAAACCTTACAGGAAGCAAGTACTCAATGTAATCAAGGTTATCAACCAATGTTAAACTTCATATGTGAATTTATTGGCAATCGGTCATTAAATATGGTCGCAAAAGGCTCTGATTGGCTTATATATTTTCGACTTTTCCTCTGCAACCGCTGCACAACATTTCATGAAATCTGTCCGGAAGCCACCGCTACGCATAATTTATTAATCTTTAAAGGAAGCAAGTTCTCGGGATCATCTGCCTATTTCGTGTTGTTTTGTGCTGATCGGTAAACAAATATGACTGCCAAGAGCTCTGATTGACTGAGGCATTTTCGAAGTCTCTGAAACTGGTGCAACGAAATTTATTTCTAAAAACCTTACAGGAAGCAAGTACTCAAGGACTTCCACCGAATTGTCCACTATCATTCTTTTGTCTGCAACTTAGGCGAACTATTTGGGCCTCTTGTTATGGGTATACAAATATTAATGAATAAGTTGCATAATTTAGGATTCATGTAAATTCTATAGTGGTTAACCCATATTTAAAATGCGAATGAGAAAGTTCTTCAAACTACATAAAGCCTCAGTCACCAAAGCGGAACACACGCCTAACGATAATTTTTTTTCAATACAACCACTCAATTATGAAATTAGAGTTAATTTAGAATGCGCAAACCAAGACATAAATGTAAATGAAGGCAGATAGGATCAATAACCATACATGTATCTTGAATCAAGCATAGACAAATTGATACTATTTTGATATGTTTCAGTTTATTCAGCTGAATCCCTAGGTTCCTAACACAAACAAAGGCACAAACAAAGACAAACGTTTATGCAAATGCCTGTCTCTAAAAGATGAAAAATCAATTTCTAAGCTCTAGAAATCGACCGTTGAAAATTTCAGGAAAATGTGAAGTCAATCTAAAAACTTGTAAAAGATATATGAAAATGTTTAATCAGAAAATGTATTTTTATCGCATTATACAAATGTACTCCGGTTTTGCAGTAAAATATATTCATTTCATAATTAAGTCAAACACGTTACATAACACCAAATAGCATTTATCATTGTATTTAACACTGAGGATTGAGTATGACGTCATATCAGAAATGAAAACGGTAAATATAAAGGGGAAGGTTCACTAACTCCCAATATTTTTAAGAAAATAATGTTATGAAAATAACGATTCAGCATCTCTTATATTCATCAAAAACACCTGCCGAAAGAAAAAGTAAATATTTTTCATTGTCAGAACGTCGTGTGCGTTAGTTTTGACGTCATTTGCTCGGCATGACGGAAAATGAAGGAAACTCGTCATATTTTTGGTATAAATCTTTAAAATTAGTATAGGCGACAACCCTTGCACAACATTAATGTTATGTAGATCGAAAGATGAATTGTAAGTTTAACTTTTCATATGAATATTATTTTGGGTGAGGGCTGTCGCCCTACTTTTTTTCATAAATTTTGAGCGGAAATATGCCAGTTTCTTACGATTTTTCAGCATTTTACGACTTTAAGCCGATTTGGAAGCAATATCTTTCGGTGTGCTGCACGTAAATTGAAAAAATTATACATTTAACTTCCTTAATACGAAATACAATCGAAATCTAAAACATTCTTAAACTATTAGAGTCAATTTTCATCTAACCGAATCTGCTCCTTTTGTTTATGGGGCCCCTATGTTTCGCGGTCTTGTTTGTGTGAGGTCATCTTACAGTGAGGAGGTTGTTTTACACCACAATTGTACGTTCTTCGAGACCTCTGGGTAATTGGAGAAGTGAGAGGGTTGTGCGCATGTATTCCAGGATAACCACACCATTTGCTACTTGCGTGACAAATGGCCGTCCAAAGTCGGCACCGGTTGCCCATTGGTATGGAGGGGGATTAGGGTCACAATGCTATTTGACTTGCTTACATGCTTCATGCTACGTTGCTTCATTCAATGTTTGATTATTCCATGTTCATTTGTCTCCCTTTCATTCCAAATTGACTTTGTAGCATTTGTCTTCCTTCTTTAGGCAATGATGCTTCCGTGCATTTTACATTTGTCCTTCGTCAATGCATAATTGTCGTTCTACCATGTGTTATGACATGACATCTTTCATTGTGCCATCATTCTTTCGTCCTAATGCCATTATTGCTTCGTCAATGCTAACCACAATTTTGATACCAGATAGCGCTCCATTGTGTCCGTTCCTTGAAATGAACTTTGAGACGTCCCCTGTTGCAGTACTTGGAAAAAGGAGTTATAGATAGCGGAAAAAAGCAAAAGCCGATTGAAATATTTGAACCCAAAAAAAAGAGAAATCATTAGATGATAAATACTTGAGCCTTTTCTGTTTGTTTGTTTGTTTGTTTGTTTGTTTGGTTTTTTTTTTTTTTTTTGGTTTGTTTTTTCATTGAGACAGTAATAGCCATTTAGAGATTTGAAAGCTCTAAGTTTTACTCAAATATGGTAATTAATGACATCGTAGCTCAGCGGTAAGCGTGCCAGACACTTTTTGCAATTTTTTTCCGCGTGGGTTCGAATCCCATCGGCTACATAATTTTTGTGAGTGGGAAATTATATAAAAGTCAGTTTTTTTCTGAGATATCGTGGGAAAGGCGGTATTTCATATCGAAAAATTCTAGATAAATTGAAACTGCCGCGCGTCCTACACTGATCGAACCTTCGAAACTACCGCGCGTCCTACACTGATCGAACCTAGAGATCAACATCCCCCGGCCCCATTGATTCAGTCAATAATGCAGTTTCTAGTCTCCTTTCATAATTTTGACCTTGAAAAAGTTTCCTTTTGACATCTCTGTATGCCAAAATTACTCCAAGCTGTTGTACTGGACAACAGCGTTGGAGAAAGGGGGCAGCGGGGGCCAGTTCTTTATAGACTTTCTGCATAATTTAGCTACTCTGATCCATCCTTTATACATATTACTTTATCCATTTAAAATGAAGACATTTAACTCAATCTATATAGAATATTATTACATGTAATGATAGAGGGTATAGATAGTATTTTCTGATAAGTCAATATTTTGCTAAAAATATTTCCTGACTTCCTACCGCTCGCCAGGCATTTATAAATTCATGTACTCAGAATTTAGAATTGCACCAGAAATGTTAAAAATTTGTGCATACAGAACATGAAACCCCATATTTTTTTAATCTCTTTTGCTCCCCCCCCCCCTCCCTTGTTGTTTTTTTATTATTATTTATTTATTTATTCTTTTTTTTTTATTTATGTATTTTTTATTTTGCTAGTTAGAATTTTTTGGATGTTGTGCCCCTCCACTTTTCAGGCAGAGCTACGCCGTTGGTCAAGGACTACGCCTGCTCTGGAACGTGGCACAAAATTCACAGCCTTTCACCAATGACCAAAATTTACACCTTTATTGTGTTCCTATACTCCGTGTTAGGAGCGCAAGGAAGGTATATGGCAAACTTTTCAGATTCTTCTCATTTGTTCAGTGGCGGATCCAGCGCCCCCTTTGCCGGGGGTCAAGGGGCGAATTTTGCCGATTCTACTGATTTTACTGATGTACCTGTTTTTGCCGGGAAAACATTGGGTCTGTGCAGGAGCATCCCCTAAATCCGCCACTGTTGTTCGACCCAAGATCAAGGTTAAGATTGAAATCCAAGTGTTTGATGCTTGCAAGGATTGACCTTGAACATTAACCTTCATAAGTCCATACTTCAAAGTCAATTATTATAGAATTTTTATCTTTTTATGAAAGAATCATCCTATTTATGGTACAAAAACGACATTGACGGGCATATAAAAGGCAATTAACTAAAATTATGACTTTTCATAGATGACAGTGAGCCAACGAAGCTTTTGCAAAGTTTTGTTATAAAAAATGATTTGGACAGGGCCCGTCATGGAGTCCCGTCGTCACAGTCAGTCAGAGTGCAAGTCTCAAGGATGCGCTTGTACAAGACTGTAGATTGGTCAAGTACCAAGCCCAGTGTCCGTCTGGTGACATTAGGGAGCAACCATTTTATTTTTATGGGGGGGGGAGGCAGGAAGACTTTTGCCAGCCGGAAAATTTTTTTCGGCCATTTTAAGAGCCGGAAAATTTTTTTCGCCGGCCCTTCGGGCCGGATAATTTTTTTAAAAATAATTTTCCAATGTTGAAAATTACTTTAAAGTTTAAATAATTCAGCGTGATTTTTCAGCCATATTAATTTATAAACATCAAACACACAATGAGTTCATCTCTTGCCAGCAGATCACTTCATTTTAATTTCTTGAATGGCATATGGTGCCTATAATCTGTTTACTAAAATGATACTCAACGGAGACAGGCTATATGGTGCTAATGACTTTTGAATTTTATTTATTCACTCCAAATTGAGTAAGGTTTGTTCTATTTTTTTATACTTTGTTTATGATACACAAAAAAGTGTTTATTTGGCAGTGGAAAGGTTGGAAGAGAGGGGGTAGGGGCAATTTCATGATCCGGAAAATTTTTTTCACCGGCCCTTTGGGCCGGAAAATTTTTTTCCCTAAAATTTCGATCCGGAAATTTTTTTTTGCAAAGTCTTCCTGCCCCCCCCCCCCCCATAAAAATCAAATGGTTGCTCCCTTAGGATCATATCCACGGTATAAAAGGCGTTTGATGATTCTGACTTATTTTCTATTGTTATTCTGCCTACCTTTGATCTTTCTTATTTTGTTTATCATATCACCATAAAAGGTTGTGTAATACCAAAAGTAATGTACTCTGTTGCGTGTATAGATCCGAATTTTAAAAGAAGTTGACTGTAATTTTTGTAAAATTTCCAGAAAGTCTTAACTAGTTTATGAAAGCGGAAAGCCTGACCTAAAAGTTTTTTGGTAATTTGTAAATTTCTACTGTGAAAATCCAAAATATCAGTACATGTTCTAGCGTACCGGATGAGCTGTGATATGTAAATACCGTATGACGGTAATCTTGAAACATCACCGTCAAGCCAGGGGAAATTTACTGTGTTGAATCCAAAATCATCCCTTTTGTCATATACACTTGTATGAATCTTTCCGTTTACAATTTTGATATTTATGTCCAAAAACGGTGTTTCTGTATTTGAAAGGTTTGCCTTGTTAAGTGTTAATTCTTGTAGATAAATATCATTCTTATATAATTCAAAAGCAGGATTGTCAATGGTAAGAATATCATCCAGATACCTAGAAGTATTATTGAAACATTTCAGATCATCAAATTTTCTTTGCTTTTGAAGATATTGGATAAATTTTTTTTCATAAGTGTATAAATATAAATCTGCAACAAGAGGCGCACAGTTAGTACCCATAGGAATTCCTACAACCTGCTTGATAGATCCTCACCAAATCTAACATAAATATTGTCCAAGAGGAAGGACAAGGCATTAATTTTGTCATGAGGAAGTGTGGTATACATATTAGAGAAGTCGTATGAAGAAATCGTATTGGCTTGTAAATTTCCCGATTTCATTTTGTCAATCACATCCCCTGAATTCTTAATAGACCAAAATAAATTTACATCGTTCCTGTTTAGAACCGTTTCACAATATTTAGTTACGTGTTCTTTAATAGCAGTAAGTGCTGACGTCAGATTTCTAGACAAAATTGTAGTGGAGCAGTTACTAGAATTAGCAATAACTCGAAATTTGTAAGGAGACTTGTGCAGTTTCGGTATGCAATATAGTGTTGGAAGATCCAAGTTAGAAATAGAGATATTGAATGAAGACAGTTCACTGTTATGCTTGCTTAAAATGTTAGATGCACTTTCATTGCTTTTGATATATGTATTAGTAGACGAAAGTTCCGAAACCAAAGTTGATATGTAGTAACGTTTTCAAATAATAATGGTGTTGCTGGCTGCTTTATCAGCTGGTGCAAAGACATATTTTTCATGTAATTTACTTAGTTTGGATTTGAAATATCTTTCTGATTTGGAACGTGGATTTTGAAAAAGATGAGGGTTTTTATGGAAGTTATCTATTCGAATATCCGTGATATCTAAAATGAGGTTTTTCCAGTCATTCAGAGCATGCGGTTGAACTCCTTCTGATTTACACCTTCTTTTCGTATAATTATCAAAGGCTTCCGTAAGCACCTCACGGCATTTGACAAAATCTATCTTGGATGGGATTCTATACTTAGGTCCTTTTCTAAAATCTATACTTAAGTCCTTTTTTTATGAAAATCTATGTTTGATTTTAATCCATTCGCCTAGGCTTGCGGGGTGTCGAATAAAAAAACTCCTTTTATAAATGTTAAACGTCTTCAAGTTCAATACCATCATTTAACAATTGTTACATTTTGAGCATGGACCAGACATGCACGTTTCGGGTACTAAACCCTCGTCAGTGATTCTCAATCTAAAAATTGTAATATTGCCAAAAGGAATGAAAATTATAATTTCAAAAATGTACCGAAATACGTGGCAGATTGACTGGGATATGGTGCTACAGGACCCATGTTTTAGAAATTTCAAGAAAATTTGATAACAGAAATTTTCGAATGCGTTGAAGAAACGATCAACCGAAGTTGATCGAACTTGGCTACATGTGCCCTCGGGGACTCCTGGTCCACCAGCAGTGACTCTCACCAAGTATACTGTATGAAACATAAATTATTTGAAACCCTTTATATTTTACATGAATTAGCTTATTTCATCCTTAAAATGATACAAACCTGAGCTCATTGATTTCATTCACCACCTAGATTTTAAATTCAATATCATTATGCACTGCTGTTTAATTCAAA
Organism: Pinctada imbricata; assembly: GCA_033119305.1. NCBI lineage: Eukaryota > Metazoa > Mollusca > Bivalvia > Pterioida > Pteriidae > Pinctada > Pinctada imbricata. The sequence goes on along the minus strand of VSWD01000008.1, from coordinate 49,562,215 downwards.
TGAAATTATCAAATTTTAGAGTCTTAGTGACTTGGGACGGGATGGATGAAACGAAAATGGTACCTTGTTGTAGGTGAAAAGATAATTTTCTCTCCTCTTCACAAAGAAATACAGAATTCCAAATGTTAATGGGATATGAATTCTTGGAAGAATTGCACTCTTACTGTGAGGACAGGACTCCATGACCGGCCCTGCCTAAACCTCGTTAGATACGGCGGGGCCCCGATCAAAAATCCTCTCTGAATGTCGGTAGCACGGACTGTATTTTGTACGCCCTCTACACTCATATCCATTTACAAATCCATCTGCGTGTTGCTTGGACCCCTGCACAATTATGTCTTGTTTGTATGGTCATCTCACAGTGAGGAAGTTATTTTACACCACGTTCTTCGAGACCTCTGGGTAAGTCGAAAATGGGAAGCTTGCGTACATGAGTTAAAGAAGATCCAGACGATAATCTCAACAGCACTCACAATAGAGCACCAAATTGAGCATCGACGGACCCCTAGCAAGCTAGAGGTGGGATCAGGTGCCCGGGAGGAGTAAGCATCCCCTGTTGGCTAGCCGCACCCGCCGTCGATGTTCATGCACGAATTCAAAATGAAAATATATAAAATGCATGCGCTGTCTGAGGCCGTCTATATAGAAAGTGCTATGTACATGTACTCCGGATTAGAATATCATTTACTACTGGCGTAGCAGGTGACTGTACTTAGTCGGCACTAGTTGGTACTTTGTGTTAGATGTTTCTGTGTTGAGTTTTGCTATTCCTTGTATCTCTTTGTCTACTCTGTGTTTTTGCATGGGTGTATTTATCTTCTGCTGTGTGTGCTGCTGTGGGTGTTGTTGGACATTCCATCCTTTCTTTCGTACGCAAAATTTCTTTCATTCAATTAGAAGATGTTTAGCATTTTAACCTATCATACTTAGATACTTAGCTTCTGACTTCAACTTCATTTACAGATACAAAGACGATGTGTTGTCCATCAATAATCCAAACTTCGCTGATTACCTGAGCAGTACCTATTTTGACATAATCTTGTCCTACGACACTGATGGTCACATGAACACTTCACTCTATGACAAACGTGACGACTTCAATTTCAGCATTACAAACTTTCCTTTTCTGATAGCAACATCCCTTCATCGCCTGCTTATGGCGTATTCATATCTCAGTTGATACGCTATGCCAGAGCAAGTACCAAATATACGGATTTTGTTCTGACAGCTAGGCGTCTTTCAGATAAGCTAATCAGTCAGGGATTTGTTTGTGACCGACTTACATCGTCACTGAGGAAGTTCTACGGTCGATATGGGGAACTCGTCATACACTATAATGTCCCACTCTCCAGAATGTTGGATGATATTCTGTCATAGACCATTTGAACCATCCAACCAAAGATTGTACTCTTTGTCTTCCGAAATGGAAGTAACCGGATGTGACAATTCTACCGAATTGAAGCGGCAGGTTTTGCATGCAAGCAGGAGATGCTTACTCTTCCTGGGCACCTGGTCTCACTCCCATATTGGGATTTCGCTTCTTTTCATGTGGTGGAGGTTTTTGTTTGTTTGCTTTGGTTCCTATTTTATCCTGAATTTGTATGCCTTCGGTTTCTTATTTTCTGAATTATCGATTTTGTGCTGTTTACAGGGATATGGTCATTATCCATATTTGTCATAAACACTATCTTTACATATATTCATTTCGGAGGGAACTGCTCAGAATTTGGATCAGAAATAGTATTTCCCATTGGTATCGTTGGTTCATTTGTAGTTTTTATGTTTAAATATCGTCTTTGATGTTATGTTTTTATTATTTCTTGTCCCTTAGGTGTCTCCTTTTTTTTCTTTTTTTGTTGCTTATCCCTCTATGCATTCGCATTTCGGCGTTTTGATATTGTGCTAGTGGTGTTGCAATCGAGTCCTTTTTGAGATTTCCGCTCTGGTTTAAGCTCACCTGAGCCAAAAGCTCGAAGTGAGCTATTGACATACCAGTTTTTTTTCCGGCGTCCGTCCGACCTTCCTCCGTTAACTTTTCATATTTTCGACTTCTTCGACGAAACCGCTCGGGGGTTTTGATGAAATTTGGTATGCATAAAGTACTAAATGAGTTAAAGAAGATCCTGATGACAATCTCAACAGCACTCACAATAGAGCACACAATTAAGTATCGATGGACCCCTAGCAAGCTAAGGTGGGACCAGGTGCCCGGGAGGAGTAAGCATCCCCTGTTGGCTAGCCGCACCCGCCGTCGATGTTTTAGCACGAAATAAAAACAATATATAAAATCAATGCACTGTCTGACGTTATGTCTATATAGAAAGTGTCAGGGAAATATATTCAAAACACTTTCTGTCAAACCCCTCGCGGGTAACTTTTTCACGAGCTCCACACGGCAAGGGGCATAAGTGTGATCCTCTACCAAGGTCCTCTACCAAGTTTGTTCATTTTAGCCTGATCCATTCAGGGGTACCCCTCGTTAAACTCTTCTCCAGAACCGCTGCATGGATCGAAAAACGAATAGTATCTGAGTGATCAGGAAGGATGTATATTATTCAATTTTTTAATTTCGTTCAAAAACTTTTTAAAAATTTTGTCTTTTTGAGTTTTTAATGCAAAAAATGAGATTTTTTCTTTTCTCTCTTGGCTAAATTTGCTACCCCAAATTAGTTTGTATTAGCCATTATGAAACAGAGGAATACTTATGTGAAACGTTCTTTAAATTATTTTTTATGAATTTTTCTGAACTGCAAAATGGGAAAGGGGGTGGTTGTACCGTTGTACCTCTGAAATTTATCAAATACTTTTTGATATTTATAATTAGAAATGCAGATGTGAAAGAATTTGTCGAAATATCAACTTTTGGATTTTTAATGGGGTTTTTTTCAAACCCCGGCAGGACATTTTTTTTTCATTTTCTGAGTTTCTTGTGCATTTTAAATTATCTTGATAATTTAATTTAATTTCTGATTTATGTTTTTGCAATGAACAATTTATTCAAGTTAGCTTTTTCCCATATTTTTGCCCCTAAGATTATATTGAAATACTTTTAGTCGGAGATTTCGCCTTTTGTAGACATGATTTTTGTATCAATAACTATTGAAACTAGAATAGGCCATCAAGAAATTTATATAAATACTGAACATTTCAAACATTTAAAATGACAAATATGGATAATGACCATATCCCTGTCTACAGTACAAAATCGATAATTCAGAAAATCAGAAACCGAAGGCATACAAAATCAGGATAAAACAGGAACCAAAGCAAACAAAAACAAAAACCTCCACCATATGAAAAGAAGCGAACTCCCGATATGAGAGTGAGACCAGGTGCCCAGGAAGAGTAAGCATCTCCTGCTTGCATGCAACACCCGTCGCCTCAATTCGGTAGAACTGTCACATCCGGTTACTTCCATTTTGGAAGATATAGAGTACAATCTTTGGTTGGATGGTTCAAATGGTCTATGACAGAATATCATCCACCATTCTGGATAGTGGGACATCATAGTGTATGACGAGTTCCGCATATCGACCGTAGAACTTCCTCAGTGACGATGTTAGTCGGTCACAAACATATCCCTGATTGAGAAGCTTATCTGAAAGACGCCTAGCTCTCAGAACAAAATCCGTATATTTGGTACTTGCTCTGGCATAGCGTATCAACTGAGATATGAACACGCCATAAGCAGGCGATGAAGGGATGTTGCTACTCAGAAAAGGAAAGTTCGTAATGCTGAAATTGAAGTCGTCACGTTTGTCATAGAGTGAGGTGTTCATGTGACCATCAATGTCGTAGGACAACATTATGTCCAAATAGGGTGCTGAATTATTTGCCTCTGTAGTTTCTTTGACTTCAAGCTCCGAAGGATAGATACTGCTCAGGTAATCCGCGAATTTTGGATTATTGATGGACAACACATCGTCTATGTATCTGTAAGTGAAGTTGAAGTCAGAAGCTAAGTATCTTTTCCCTTCAGAGACCAAAGATTGAATGAATTCAGCTTCGTACGAGTAAAGGAAAATGTCGGCAAGGAGTGGGGCACAATTGGTCCCCATTGGAATTCCGACAATTTGCTGGAAGACCTTTCCTCCAAACACCACAAAAATGTTGTCGATCAGAAAGTTTAACATCTGAATAATGTCTGTTTCAGTGTACTTATTTTCAGAATCTGACTTTTCTTTTACAAAGTAGGTTTTGTCATAGTTAACAACAATAAATTTGTATTTGCGATTACCGTTCTTACTTGTAAACGCATTACTTATAATTTTTGCGAGTCTTTCTTTCAATTTAGAATGTGGAATTGTAGTGTAAAGTGTCGAAAAATCAAAGGCTTTGATCGAATGGACTCTACTAAAATGAGTGGATTTCAGATGTTCTAAAAGTTCCTTCGAATTCTTTAAAATCCACATCTGGTTGATACCACTGCGAGAATATACTGTCGAACAATATTTTTGTAGCCCAGATTTGATTTCAGATAAAACTTTGGTGAGTAAGATCGATACAGATTTGGTAGAACATTTTGAGGAACCAGCGATGAAACGTTGTTTGTACGGATTCTTATGCATTTTAGGTATGCAGTATAAGTATGGTAAATCTAAATCTAAATTGGTAGTGTCGAAGCCAAAGGAAGCAAGAGCTGATTTGTGGTTATCGATTATTTCAGAGGCAGAAAGGTTTGTTGGGGTGTAAGTGGGATTTCCAGGTGTCGAATTTAAACCCAACTCTTTAACTAGACTGTCGAAATAGTACTTTTTGCAAGTAAATGTGTAATTATTTGAGGCTTTGTCCGCTGGTGTAATGACATAATGTTCTTGGTAGGTAAGTTCTGTGATAACATCAGGGTCTTTAAATATAGACACGAATCTGGTGTTCACAGTTGATTTTAATCGGTTAATTCTAGATAAAAGAAACCCTCTGATTGATTTTATCCATTCGGAAAGGGTGTCGAGCTGTACATCCTCTTTCTTTGCCCAACGTCTTGCATATTCCTCACAAGAGTCCATAATAATTTTGACATTTTGGTTCCATGTAAAGGACATACTTTCTCTGTATTTGGGACCCTTTTTTAACAATTCTCTCAACTTGTCGTTCTTGACTATACTAAGGTCACCAGTAATAACGTGTCCACAAGGAGAGTAGTTGAAATCCGATGAAGAACATTCGCAGGGAAGTGGATGTAGTGAGGGATTACTTAAATCAATATACTGCAGGAATCGTTTGTAATTGTAAATTTTAGATGCAACTGTTGGTGTGTAGCTATAGGAAATACAAGGAGTTTCTTTTCTTTTGAAATATGGTGGGATTTTTTCTGTGACAGTTTTGTGATTCAAAATTTGACCAAGATTCAAGTTATCAATACCTTTGTTTGCAAATCTTACTTTAATGAAAGGGCGGTTTGTTTTCTCCTCTGATTTATCTGATCTAACTGCTTGAAATAAACGAAAAGTAGAAATGTCCAAGATGACTCCTTGTAGTCTGTATTCTGGGGAACGTGTATCGGTATATGCGAGATCCTTCGTATAATCGTAGATTTCGTGTAACTTCCTTAAAGGAACAGAGTATAATTTGGTACGAATATAATGCAGGCCTAGAGGCTCATTCAAAAATGGAACCAAGTCATCGAAGGAGAAACTATGTATCTCAGGCCTATTATATTTTCGAATGCCATGACTTCGAGGTCTTCTTTGTGATCTGTTGAATAAGCTAGTCACATTTACCGATTGACAACCGGGACTTGTTAAGTTTCCTATAGTGCTGATGTTATCGTTGCACCCATAGGGCGCTGCAGTGTTAAGATTTTTTATCCAGAACTCTTCTCTGTTGCGACGGAGAGGTGTGCTCAAATTGGGATTGTTTGTGGGGTGATATATTTTCTCCAGGATTCTGACTCTCATCGATAAAACAGAATGATCCGCCTGGTCAAAATGTCGGTAAAGGAGTTGACTTCCTTTATTATTTATTTTTGACCGGTGTCCTGACATTCTTTTTCGGAGCTGGCCTTTGGTTTCGCCCACATAAATCAATCCACAAAGTGAGCACTCTATTCCGTACACAACATTAGATGTCATGCAGTTAAGGTTTTCAAAACTATGCGTGTTAAATGTTTGTTTTGTGAGATTACTTGAGAATGAAGTGTCTGTTATTAGGATGTTACAAGTTTTGCAGTTCTTCATGCCACACTTAGAAATTGAGCTATCGCTTGGTGAAAATAGGTGCTCTTTAAGTATATCGACCACTTCAATCTTACAGGGCTTGATTTTAATATACCCATCTGCATGTTTATACCAAAACTCATGGTTGTTACTAACTACAAATGTTTCATCTCTAATGTTGTGTAAGCTAATTCTAGGGACACCTAAGTTACCTGTTGCGTATGTGTCCGTAGACGCAACAGGTTGGGGCCTTTTTATAGTGGGCGACGCCCACTATAAAGATGATAGAAAGTTACCCTATATATTTTCTTAATTTGTTTTCTTCTATTCTTACAGGAAGCACCAACACTGCCTTTTCCACAACTACAGGAAAGACCACTGGATTACTCCAAGGTTTGTTTGTTTTACTTATACTTCGTAAAGTCTGTAACATAAATAAGGACATTGTCAAAAAAGTTGTTTTAGAAGAAGTGCAGAATTTACATTCCTTTTATTCCATAAGTATTCATAAAAAGCCAAAGTGTTAATTTACAAAATGAAATATTCAATAGACAATTTTCATAATACCACACGACCTGCATTTCAGACACTCACATCACAACTTTTGACATTATTTTTTTTATTATTATGATACCATTGATCTGTTTGATCAAACCCTTCTTCGTTTGAGTATGGAAAATATCAGAGGGGAGGAGGCATAAATGATTCCCATTGAAACCCCAAGATGTTAAAAAAAATCCCGCATCTCGTCTAAACACTAAAAATATGTTGTTAGAGTCAGACTTTTTTCTCATACAAAAAGTTTTATTCTAATTTACAAAAAGTTTTTTGTATTTGCGATTGCTTTTTTTTTTGTGAAGGCAATTTTAAAGATTTTTGGGATTTCTTTATCTTAATGTTTGAAAAATAGTGATTTAATTAAAAGAAAGAAACCTAATTTGTTACATATATATAAGTATCAAAATTACCGAGAAGAGTTTTTTTTCTTACGGTGTTTAGAAAAAGACTGCAGATAAGATTGAATGTTCCGACTCAGATTTGAAGCGTGAAGGATTCATTAAAGAAGTGGAATACAACAAAACCGTAACAATCCCAAACAACGAGCGTCTAGAACGTCTTACACATGAAGAGGCTGCTACACTTTTCCATAGGTATGTGTTCTAATACACAAACACAAAGAATATCTTAAAGATCTCCAGTCTGACTTCATCGAACAGTGGAGCAACTAGAGACAACTCTGGTTACCTAAATACTTCAATATACGACAAATGTGAAGTCTTCAATTTCAAAATTACAAGTTTCCCTTCCTTAGCAGTCAGTACCATTCCTTCGTACCCTGACTATAATGTATTCATTTCCTAGAGCAAGCTAAACAACAACGACTTTGTTCTGGGAACAAGGTGACTTCCATGGGACTTTTAGGGCGATTGACTGTCACTGCAAACTTTAAGACGATACAATGTAAACATAAAACATCATAACATTTTGTTGACCACAATATTGGAAGATGCACGGCCTAAGTGAAGGGTGTTGCTAGCATACAGAAGATGCTTACTCTCCCCGGGGATCTGATCTTATTTACATCGGAATTTACTTTTGCTTTTGCAGAACGTTCAAATAAGTTTTATTTTTTGTTGTAGGATTATTTTCTTTGTTTCTCACTGTTTGTCGGTGTGGTATTCTTCAGTGTTGACTATGTTTGTATTCAGAAATAGCAGTTTCTATCAGAAATAATGTTGCGCAGGCTTTGATATCAGTGAAATTGCCTTTTTAGATCTATTTCATTTATTAAAAAAATTATTTAAAGAAGAACCATCTACAATACATTTTGGCAGTTTTCTTATTCTAAATTCCAACCCAACTGCCACAGTCCATTTTTTAAAATTTATACAGCTAGAGAAATAAGCTTCCTTTTCAATCCTACTTCATTAGATACTACTACTTGCGTTGTGTTGTATAACTCGCGCATTAACAGATCCACCCACAATATAGGAGCTGTTAAGATTAGGGCCGGATTTAGCCTTGAAATCACTCGATTATTTCTCGTGCGCTGTCCTTCCTATTTACATAAAAGTTGATCAAGATAAAAATATAAAGTATTATAAGATTCCTAGTAGGTATTCTATTTAAATAAATTTGGTGAAAAATGTTAAAATTACGGGTTGAAGAGGTAGGAGTACAGATGACGGAAAACGTTGAATGACATATATGGATAATGACCATATCCCTGTATACAGCACAAAATCGATAATTCAGAAAATCAGAAACCGAAGGCATACAAAATCAGAATAAAACAGGAACCAGAGCAAACAAACAAAAACCTCTACCATATGAAAAGAAGCGAACTCCCGATATGGGAGTGAGACCAGGTCTCAGGAAGAGTAAGCATCTCCTGCTTGCATGCAACACCCGCCTCTTCAATTCGGTAGAACTGTCACATCCGGTTACTTCCATTTCGGAAGACATAGAGTACAATCTTTGGTTGGATGGTTCAAATGGTCTAACAGAATATCATCCACCATTCTGGAGAGTGGGACATCATAGTGTATGACAGGTTTTCCATATCGACCGTAGAACTTCCTCAGTGACGATGTTAGTCGGTCACAAACATATCCCTGACTGAGAAGCTTATTTGAAAGACGCCTAGCTGTCAGAACAAAATCCGTATATTTGGTACTTGCTCTGGCATAGCGTATCAACTGAGATATGAACACGCCATAAGCAGGCGATGAGGTTACAATAGCATAAACGTTTGACCTCAAAAACTTGTGTTCTACACCCCAAAGCTGACGTCATTTACTGACTAAAAATAAATGGCTGATATAGAAAGTGATATATCAAAAGAAAGATCATTTCCTGTAGATTTTATTGGTACCTAATGATATATACCTTTCCGTTACCATTTTCACTCCGAAAACGAAAGTGAAAGTGAAAATAGAGAAATTTTGACATGTCATTCAGATGGACTTTGGTCCCATTTTGACCATTGTTCCAAATTAATTCTTAAAATAAAAATTATGCTGATTTGAAGGCAATATCTGTCTAAATAATATATGAAATTTATTTAGGGATTCGCCGCTCCGTTTTTGAGAAATCCACAATACACCACGAAGAAGCGAATTTCACATGTCCCCATTCTGAGCCCCTCGCCGGAAACCACCTCTACGTTTTGACTCCGTCCAGTTTGATTTTTATATGCATATCTAAAAATAGAACCCATGAAAATCTTACAAAAATCTTACAGAATCAAATGATACCTTAAAACTTGCCTTCATTTTAATTATCATACACACTATAGCGATATCAGTCTCTGACTCTTTATATAAAGAAAATTGACCGGGGCCAAATTAGCTTCGAGGCTATAGGGTTTATGCTATTAAAACCTAAACCATATATTGATTTTGCCGATTGAATTTTTTCTTCGCATAATTTGAAAATATAGGATTTTTCGAAGAATTTGGTGTATTGCAAAGTCCTGTAACTCGTATATCTTTCAATCAGCAAGCCGCATAAACATGTCCGCAACCTCCGTCAAAATGCCCAATTTTCCCGTATTTTCGTCATAGAACTTCTAGGTACCCTATTTTCAACCCTCAAAGTTCTTTGAACATTAGACCTACACCCAATATTTCATTTTCAAAGTCTTGTTCATGCTATATTGTGAATTTTAATGTATGGTATCCAAGGACTTTGTTTGTAAATAAGCATACCTATTGTACATGTACATGTTGTGTATCATCTTTCATGTGTCCTAAAGGTTACAATAGCATAAACGTTTGACCTCAAAAACTTGTGTTCTACACCCCAAAGCTGACGTCATTTACTGACTAAAATTAAATGGCTGATATAGAAAGTGATATATCAAAAGAAAGATCATTTCCTGTAGATTTTATTGGTACCTAATGATATATACCTTTCCGTTACCATTTTCACTCCGAAAACGAAAGTGAAAGTGAAAATAGAGAAATTTTGACATGTCATTCAGATGGACATTGGTCCCATTTTGACCATTGTTCCAAATTAATTCTTAAAATAAAAATTATGCTGATTTGAAGGCAATATCTGTCTAAATAATATATGAAATTTATTTAGGGATTCGCCGCTCCGTTTTTGAGAAATCCACAATACACCACGAAGAAGCGAATTTCACATGTCCCCATTCTGAGCCCCTCGCCGGAAACCACCTCTACGTTTTGACTCCGTCCAGTTTGATTTTTATATGCATATCTAAAATTAGAACCCATGAAAATCTTACAAAAATCTTACAGAATCAAATGATACCTTAAAACTTGCCTTCATTTTAATTATCATACACACTATAGCGATATCAGTCTCTGACTCTTTATATAAAGAAAATTGACCGGGGCCAAATTAGCTTCGAGGCTATAGGGTTTATGCTATTAAAACCTGAAGGGATGTTGCTACTCAGAAAAGGAAAGTTTGTAATGCTGAAATTGAAGTCGTCACGTTTGTCATAGAGTGAGGTGTTCATGTGACCATCAGTGTCGTAGGACAACATTATGTCCAAATAGGATGCTGAATTATTTGTCTTCGTAGTTTCTTTGACTTCAAGCTCCGAAGGATAGATACTGCTGAGGTTATCCGCGAATTTTGGATTATTGATGGACAACACATCGTCTATCGATCGATCGAAATGCACAAAAATGCATTATTTTAAACATTTTTACGTTTATTAAGCTTCTGTTACCTTTCCATGTCAACATTTGATAAGCAAAATTAACTTTGAGGTTATTATATCAATATGATCGGCAAACTCTGCAATCCGGAAACTGAAAAACGGTTTTATTTCGTTCTTCTCAGCCATTTATGTAGCTTTCTGGGGCGAGAAATAGACAACTTTCTCGTTTCCCTCCAAACAGTTAAATATTTGATCGGAACATACTCTGAATAGATTGTTCCGTGATATAAAAAGAAGAAGACGACAATATAACGTACTTTAAAGCTCTAGAGGCAAATTTAAAAATAGTCATCCATCCCCCCTTTTTTCGTTTTTTCGCCTATGGGACATTGCCCCCCCCCCCCCCTCGCTTCAGAACCCCATTCGGCCAGAAAATGTGTTTTATTGATATACACCTTTGGTGAAAGTGGCATTGTATAGCGAGGGGGGGACGGTTTTGTATAAAACTTTTCCGTTTTCCATTGATTTCTGTGTGAAAAGCGCTTATTTTGACCCAAATATCGGTCTTATTTTGCATAAATTATCCCATCTGAAAGCAGATTCATATGTGGACCAAGTCACTTGAAATTTCTACCGAAAAAGATTCTCACTTTTTGCATTTTGAAATTTCGACTTTTCAGGGCAGAGTCTACGCCTTATCTTAACAGCTCCAAAGTTTCGTTCACTGGACTCTGGAGATTGTTCATTAGATCGTGTTGACCTTCGTGTAACTATGATTCTCTGTTTTCGTTGACTTTTCTCGTGACAAAGTTCTATTTCATATATTTGCCTATTTATTGTTATCTTAAGGTGGCTCAATAATCCAAGAATTCTTTGTCAGAGGAGAAAAAAATATTCTGTTTATTTAACATTGATATCTGATGATTCATATTTGTAATTAAAATTACATATCATCGACCATTTGACTGACCAGTGGTCCTCTGAATATACACATGTAAACCAACCCCGAGATATGTATAAAAACAATGAATTTTGATAGATAAAAACATGATATATTGATAATGATTCCAGATTGAAACCATTCTTGTGATCATTTTCACCATAATATCATCAAATATGTATATTTCCTTATAGATAATGCTTTCAAAGAGTGAAATGGCTAAAACTGTTCCAGAAAAGTACATTTTCGGTACCCCCACCCCAAAATGAGAATCTAAAAAAAAGTACCCTGTACCCTTATTTGACATCAAAGTGATAAGAAATCTTTGTCAGAAGTTATTTTCTTTTACATATTTCCCAACGACAAACTCTGTTCTTCGAAAAGAAATATAAAAAAGTACATGTTGTCGTTCATTCTGATTTACAATATTTGGTTGTCATAGTAACGATTTTGTAACAATTTGCAACAAGTCACATTAAAATGCCCTGTTCCCTTAGTTGACATTATACCGATGAAAATATTTGTTAAAAACTGTTATAACTGACATATTTTTCAAGATCAGACTCTAATCTTTTAACAAAAGTACAAGACTTTCCGATTTACCTCATTTCCATATTGTAAAAATCTACTTGGTTTATGCCGGACGGACGACAGACATAGCTCGGGTGAGCTAACAATGAAACACTCCGAGTCGAGATTATTCTTTCCCAACATTCAGTGAAAGTTTCAAATTCTGATACAAGGAAGAATACTTACACAATTATCATTTATCATCGAAATTAAATAAGAATAAACAAGTTTACAAATGATTTGTTGAAAAAATAAATAAGAAAAGGAAAGTAACATGTGTACTTCTAAATATCCTTGGCAAAGCGTTATTCGACCTTTTCTTTTATAAACTCACCTTTCATGTTTTGTAAGTGTCAGCTAAATGAGTTTTGTCAAAAAAGGTCCAGTTCATGTCAAAGCTTTAAAAAAATGTTTTGTTCAAAATTTCATATCTAATTCCATCAATCTATTTAGAGATACGGATATATTTATAAGAGAAATAGAACTAAAGTAAATGGAAGCGTTTTTAAACATTTTGACGTTCAAGGTCAATAATTGGACGTCAATCCCCTCCCTCGTTCTCGATAATGCGTGCAGTTATCTGTGAAATGGATACATCTTTGAAGAAAGCAGGGTTAAAACTAAAATTCATTCGCTTAAATTTTTCAAATAGGGAAACTTTATTCGATAACATCTTGTTGCAAAGTACGAAAGTTGACAAAACTGAAGAAACATTCTTTAAACCAAAGATTATTAGAGAAACCAAACTTTAAATATCTTATCTATGATATCGCTAAAATCTCGAAGAAATGTCTTGTTTAATCATGAACTTGAGTCTACCTTCTTGAATTTGTTCAAAGGCAACAGGCGGTTGAATTTCCGCCGATGACGTTCTAAAAACGATACGTTTACGGCGTCAGCCAGGATGTCTCACTTACGGGATGGGATATTTTTGTATTATTGTAAGTCAAACGATACATTTGACTAAATGTTTATTACACTTCGATTTTAGATGATAATTTTCTGTTTTCATCGATCCCAAACATGTCGAAATCCGTCAAGAAACAAGCGAATTACGGAGGAGTTTTAAGGCCGAAAACTAAAAAAGGCCACATATAAAAGTACTGCACTCGATATCTGATGACGTCAAACGATTATTGAGCCTCCTTAATATTCTGATTTTGAGTTTTTTGTTTGACATACATTCAGTGATATCGTTTTCTTAATTATCTTAATTCATTCTCGGTTGCAGTTGTAGATAGTTAAATAGTTATAAATTGCATGAATGCTTTAGGCGTTATATTCCCAAACTTACCGAGGGGTCAAATATTGGTTTGCTTGCCGTCTGTCTGTCTGTCTGTCTATCATCCCCCACTTTCAATGAGGTGTATTGCTTTGTTACTGCCCCACGTCTTATCCGTCCGCCATGTTGTTTTGTTGCTACTGGACTATGCAGACAAGCTTAGCCTTCGAAAAAGCTTAGGGTGTGAACCCATAGCAGTTGTAATCACACGCGTAGCCAGAGTAGAAATAGTGTGTACTCAAATCAATCTAGACAGGGGGACTGGGGCCATTAAACGCCCATACATTATTTTGAATGGATGACTGGCGAGGCCCGAGTAGGGGAGGTTATGGGGGATTTCCCCTCACATTTATGGGGATTCGGGGGCCTCCCCCGAGAATTTTTGAAAAAATGAAGCAAATTGGTGGCTTCTGGACCATATCTGAACTGAATTTAGAAGCGATTCAAGCATAAGAACTATTGTCAGCAAACGATGAATTATTTACTGAAAAAAGTAAAACCTGTTATCATATCAATTTTGACATTTTTCAATGCTAGCTAATTCCTTTTTTTCCTTCAATGTCAATATAAATTCAAATTTCTCTCAGGAAAACGGGAGGAAAAATTATCCAAGGGTTCAGCCAATATTCGGGAAGATCCAGCCTATGGTTTTGAAAAAAAACTGGAAAATAAACAAAGTCCAAGGGAGGGGGTTTTCTGACAAAATAGGGCTTGAAAAATTCCTCGAACATCAGATCACGTGTGTCCAACTTCCTGATTCAGGTCAAATAGAGAATAAGTGTCTTTTAAATTTGTGTTTTGTTATGGATATGCAATACACAGCAAACTTGTGCATTTATCGTACATGTAAGCCCGAAAGCCCCCTTAAATCCGCCACTGCAAACCACTTTGAACTTGTTATTCGTACAGCGCTAAATATAGAACAGCGCTAAATATAGAACAGGTGTGTGTAGTGTACACATGCAAAGTAGCGCCGAGGAAGTAAACACTCCGCGAACATTCTCGAGACGCATTTTACAAACATTCTCGAGACACAGTTTTCCCAGCATGCCACGCACATGGAGTCTGGACATGCTAATTACAGCAATTTGGACTATTCCAATATGCTCACCCCGACGGGTTCGCAATAAGTGCTTACACGTGTTCGAATTCGTTCGTCTTCGGAGAATATTAGGGTACCCATTTTATATGCGATAATTTTTCATATTTCGGTAGCGGGGGCATATGTGAATGATGTAACAAGAGAGTTTTTTCATTTTTATGTATAATGATTACATAGCTTCAATTAAAGTTTGGCAAAAATAGATGAATCATGGTTTAATCGTGACGAAACCATTTGTAACTCTAATATTTTATGCACTACTTGATGGTCAATTATAATGGTCAAAGTGTATTTTAACAGGTTAACACAGAGTATACAGACGAGATGTGATATACAGATACGTCTTGGTAACGTAGGAGATGGGGGTTATGACTTATGTGAGGACCAACGTCCAAAACAGCCCTGCCTGGTCTACTCTTTCGGGTACTTTTTAACATTCTGTTCTGTTCTCTTTTCCTTTTCGAATATACTCTAAAATTAACCTTAAGGATGACATTTAAGAAATGACTGTCTCACTTTTGGTGTTCATTGGTGTATAATTCTGGTAGGACACGTGCAAATTCCGTGAATCGCGAAGTGATTCTCGGAAAATTTGCACGTGTCCTACCGGAATTATACACCCATGAACACCAAAAGTAAGACAGTAATTACTTATATTTTCATTTATCCTATATAAGAGTCATTTTAATTTGCATGCACGTCGCATATTTTACCTGTATCATCGCCAAATGTATTTTAACGTTGATAAATTCTCCCTACATGCAAAACTTGAACGTGAAGTCACAAAAGCAACCCAAGTTATTGGAATATAATTCTAGTTGCCTTATGGGCGTTTAACATGGGGAATCTACTAGTAATGTAAATATTACACTCTCATTTCATAAATCAGATGAAATCTTACTATTATACAGTGTCCTTTTCAAATTTTCAAAAGAGTTCTTATTGCATAGAGAAATGTTTTATCTTCTACAGTCTATATTAAAGTTTAACCTTGACTGCCGAAATGATAATTTTTATCACTACGATGATCTTCTTAAACGTGAAAAATATGTAAATGGCTTATACAGAGTAAAATGATACCAGCAATGTTAGATAAAATAGTCATGACGTCAAATTTCAAAATACTTCTGTAACAGGAAATCAACATGTCATTTCAAACTTTTTGGTTATTTATCTTCGGGGTTTTCTTTTGTAGAATACGTAACGATTTCACTTTTGATGATGATGTAGCAAAGAGATATGGTTGTGAAGTACATTCTTTCGACCCAGGGTAAGTTTAACTAAAAGTTGTTCTTTGATTCTGTTCTAAACGGGGTCATGATCTCTGCTGATATGACCAGACTGGAACACACACACACGAGACTAAATCAAACAACGAACAACACGCATACAAAAATGTGATCAATTAACAGACGGTGAAAATAAATCACACACGTACAGTCACAAAAAAAGGAGCAACAAAGAAATAAGACAAATATACAAACTGAAACATGACAGACAAC
Organism: Pinctada imbricata; assembly: GCA_033119305.1. Taxonomy (NCBI): domain Eukaryota; kingdom Metazoa; phylum Mollusca; class Bivalvia; order Pterioida; family Pteriidae; genus Pinctada; species Pinctada imbricata. Next base: position 49,546,025 of record VSWD01000008.1, on the reverse strand, counting down.
AGATTAAGTAAGGGACGAATATAAGAAAAGGGAAGAACATTATATGGACAATGACCATATCCCTATACACAGTACAGAATCGATCATTCAGAAAATTATAAACCGAAACCATACAAAATCAGGATAAAACAGAGACCTTAGCAATCAAACAAAAAGATCCATCACATGAAGAGAAGCGAACTCCCAATATGAGAGTCAGACCAGGTGCACAGGAAGAACCTTTTAAACATCAATTCTCTGTAAGCACCAGAAATTTAGAATAGGGACCCGGCACGCTTTGTCACAGATCCTTACGGTTTTTATGTAAATGATAGGCCATGATGAAAATATTTGAAAATGATGAAAAAAAACACATATATATGCTGGTTGCCATGGAAACGGAATGTAACACTGAAAAAGTGCACTTTTTAGCTTTTTTGAAGCCTCACAGGATTTTATTAAACACATTTTCTTCCGACATATGTGATTGAATCGTAATATTTGATCCTAAGACTTTGTGATAAAAACATTATATAACGGAAAAATTAAGAATAGTTAGTAACCATGGCAACAATTTTACCATTATCAGATTTTTTTAACTTGAATAAAGGGAAATGGAGAAGTCTTCTGGAAGTTTAAAGTTAAAACTAATCAGATGGCAATAAACGAATTGTAATTTTTCTTGGTTGCCAAGGCAAGTTGGATGATATCCAAGGAAAACTGCCCTGTTTAGTTCAGATTGCATACTTTAATTCTGAAAATATCAAAGGATAAAACATGAAAAAAGATTCATTAATAATAAAGTTTTAAGGTTATCTTAAATTTTTATTAAAAATATTTTGCTCAATACTAAGAGAAATAAGCCATTGCTAAGGAAACGTATAGAAGATTAAAGCTTCAAATTTGAAATAGGCCTTATTTGTATCCTTGGATACAATCATTTTTAATTAATATAACTGATACAAAATATTTTCTATAAAATGTTTAAGCAACCTACTTTTATATAACACATCTTTTTTCTTTGTAACTTCATTAGAAATTTGATTTCAAAAGCTTTAAAAAAAAACTCCGAAACAAGGAGAAATTTTGTGCAGATCGGTTTTGTTTCATAGTAACTTTGCAAAAATGTGTCTTGTTTTCATAGAAATAAATTCTATTAATAAGGTTAATTCTGATTGAATGGAAAATATTACTTTCACAACACTTCACTCTTAAAATTCGACATTTTTTCAATTGGTTGCCATGGTGTCATTTACCCCACCAATTTTATTTAAGCTTTAGAAAGGGTGCATTACATGTGATATAAAAATGTCATCACATTTCATCTATCAAGTGGATATTATCTTTTATCAAGCTCAGATAGTCCAATTTATCAGTACTTCAAACCAATGGAAACGGTTGTTATGGAAATTGAGATCCTTAGTAACCTACTAATTTTAGTGTTTATTGAAAGATCTTTCAAAGAATTTTGTCAGAATAAGCAATATTTATTACCATGGTAACCATGTGTTTTGATAAAATCTAAAAAGATATCGAATTTGGTTGAACATCTCATAGCCTCTCTTGGTGAATTTAATAATAATTGAATTTATGAACCATTTGCATGAGACACAATAAGGCTTCAACTGGTTTAATTTTCATGTTTTGGTATCTTATGTCCTGGTCACCATGGCAACCAAGTCACTTTGCAACAATATGTTAATGATTTTCTATTTCTTACATTTTGTCCTATCTATATATGAAATTTCATGATAATCTGAGAACATGCGTGGCCAAAACATTTTGGTGCTTACAGAGAATTGGTGTTTAAAATTTCTTGTCTGATTCCTTTCTTAAAGTGCTATTAGAACATCTGTGAAAATAGTATATAGCATTAGCTCTTTAAAAATGAAATTTTTCATGTTGTAACCACAGAAAAAAATTCCTGGTTTTAGAGGAAATCGACATTTTTGTCAATTTACCCATTAAATTTTCGGAATCGACTGTATTCTTCGTGGGTCTCAGTAAATGACGTCAGAAGTTTTGCACGACAACGTATGACAACAATGAAAACGTATTTTAAAAATGTTTTCAGATATAAATTTATTGCTTCGTTTTTTTATTTTTATGTTATTCCATAAAAACCGCAAGCTGTGACCATAACTTATTGATATAGAAAAAAAAACAATAATGTCGAATCGTTTTTCGTTATTAATCCCTAAAATCGTGACCATATATATTGATAGAATAAAATAGATTCAGTGTCGTCGACCTCCACAAAATGATATTTCAAAATTTACTGAGTGTTTTGCTCACTGGGGAGCTCGTGAAATAAGGTCTACCCTATATCCCTTGCTTCAATGCAGGTGAATTTTGAAATAAGTATTTATAAAGATGAATTTAAAAAAAATATATATATATGTAAAAATAAATTAATAACGTTTTGTTTTAGTCATTATACCCCTCATCTCCTTTCTACGCTTCTCAGAAAGATTGTAGAATCTTCAATGATCAATGTTCACTGTGATCCGCCCTCCCTATTCTGAATCCGTCTATGCCAAAGAAATCTCGATCTGTCATTTGTCATTTAAGTGAATGTATATGACAATATGAATATAGGTAATACTATCTTGTACACTAAGCTCAAAAGAAGGATGAGCAGGGGGACTCCCGGTCTGAAACTCCAGTCGCACGCATTCCAAGTTAACCCCCTCCCCTTCTGTGTTTGAGACAGGTCGGGCTGTATATTCAACCATTGTTTCAAATCGTGCGTGTTTAGAACAAATAGTAAAATAGGACATACAGAAAATATGATATGACATCATGTGTGAAATCGTCCATCCCAAGACCCTTTCCCCCTCCCCTCTTTCTTTTTCTCATGGATAGATGCTCAGTCGTATGCAAATTACTAACATTAACATTTACATATTAATACTCGACATGATCAAGAAATTATCAAAAGATGTGAAACTAAGCAGATTAAATGCAAACTCAGCTTCAATACCTCAACGGTACATTGCATTGTTTACACTACTTTCGTCTTTCATGTACAACTTTCTACGTCATCAGTGTCTCCATCATATTGACCGGAAGTGCTCATTTATAGAATCAGGGTTCCTGTAAATGGCTAAAACTAGCAACTTCAAAACTGATTTACGTATGTCTGCGGTAAGAGCTGAAAACTATTTTTGGCGTATAAAGGTTTATTTTTAGAGAAAGTTTTAGGAAAAAGTATTATTTGATATGTTCTAATAGCAATATAGAATATCACTGGTCAGTAGACGCCGCGTATATCACGCTTACCAAGCAGATATCACTCAGGTGTGCATATTTATTACCACTCGGTTGAAAAACCCGGCCTTTAAATGTAGAAAGAAGAACTACCATTACTCAACATTGATTTATTCTTTCTTCTTTTATTTATTTTTATTTTCAAGAATGAATAAGAAAAGTTTCCGTCATAGTGACAAGGTGTTCTTCCATGATACAGGGATATCAGGCAAGGATTACACAGATAAAAACTGGAGGCTAAGGAGACTCAGCAGTATAAAAAAGGAACTGAACCATACAAACGTAGTTATAATATTCTCTCTCTCTCTCTCTCTCTCTCTCTCTCTCTCTCTCTCTCCTGACAATGCCTTTAAAGCACTATCATTTATCAGAATTTCATATGATTTTTTTTCATTGTCAATCTAATCTTTCTTTTTTTTCTTAGTAATATTATCTGAATCTCATTTTTTTTTCAGCGTAAAATCGATATTTTGAAGATTGACACAGAAGGAGCAGAGTGGGATGCATTAGTAGATATGTACCATACTGGTGAACTTGGAAAGATTCCTCAGATCTTATTAGAGTTTCATCTCAGAACAATACCACCAGTAGCTAAAATGGAAGAATTTACGAAGGAATCATATCTACGCGCGCTAAGCATTATTCGTGAAATGAACAATATTGGGTACAAAATTTTCTACAACCTTCAGACGCATAACTGTGCTTTTATATCAAAGTGTAGTAAGATGAGACGGACAAACTGTGTAGATGTCGGCTTCATACTCAGAAATTAACGAAACAGACTGAGAGGTTTCAGAGACTAAAATATCACCAAATTTTTCATTATAAGTCACCTATATTCAAGAATTATTGTTTTTTAAATTTAAGAATAAAGCATTAAAATGTTTCGTCAAAAGCCCTGGAAAATGATTCTCAATACATTACGACAAACTGATCAGTATCCGAAAGAACTTCATCTGAAAGCGCTGGATCAATTATGACTTCACAATAGAAACGGCGACATTGGCGCGTTTTTCGCAAGAACGTCAGGATTAGGTAACGTAGAAATAAGGGGGAGGGGGAAACAAAATCACTATAACTTAAAAACTGACGATCAAATTTCAATAGGAATTTATCGTTGGTTCACTTGACGTATGAAGAAGATAATATCAAGTTTTTTACGAAAATAAATGATAGGGTTTCAGATAACGACTTTATGATTAAAAATTAGCAACTCAAAGACGTTTTGAAAATAAACATAAATTCATATCCTTTCGACAATTTCTTTTAAAAGTCTTAGTGATCATGTATAATTCTATACATATCCGATTACCCACATCATATCTTAGTATCGATATTAACATCACATTTACGGCCCACTTTGGGGCTTTCAATGTGTATACACGTACGTTCGTAGCTTCAAAACTAACGGTAAAATATTGATGACATTTTGCATGTAGAGAAAGTATGTTTCAATTATTTACATGTTTAATTTTTAGGTAAATTAAATGATAGGATCGAATTTAAGTCCGGCTGTCCTGGACCTCCTTAAGTCGAAAACTTTACCATGTTTCGCCGCCAATAAATGTCAAAAATGGATAATGACCATATCTCTTTACACAGTACAAAATCGATAAATCGAAGGCACAAAAATCAGTGTAAAACAGGAACCAAGGCACACAAACAAAAAAATCCACTGCATTAGAATGAGACTAGGGGCCAGGAAGAGACAGCATTTCCTGCTTGCATGTAAACCCATCGCTTAAATTCGGTAGAACTGTCACATCCAGTTACATGTACTTGTATTTCGGAAGATACAAGTATATTATGTGGCCGATGGTTCAATTTGACTAAGACAGAATATCATCCATCATTCTGGACAATGGGACATCATAGTGTATGAATTTCCTCTGTGACGATATTAGTCGAGATTCGCACTAAGGTTTAAATTATCAAAGTACACATGTATGGAGGAGCATAAAGCCAAATCTAGTATCTGAGGATCACTGACGAGGGTTCAGTACCCGAAACGTGCATGTCTGGTCCATGCTGCAAATTTATCTGTTCTTAAATGATGCTATTGAATTTGAAGGCGTTCAACATCTACTTACGAATAACGATCAGACTGTTCCTATGATATTTAGAGCAACATATCCTTAATTTTAAAATGCCTGGTCTAAATCCTACTTGAAATAGCTACAAATCATGTATGCCTTTCATCATAGGTGGAGCTATTTTTGAATGTTGCTTTCAGGTATCATTGATGAAGATGTATGGATATGAACTGTATAAAGTAGACTAATCTCGGAGAGGATGGTGTTTACTTGCATCATTCTATTGGTTATTCATGTGTGTGGAAGGGACTCCATTGCTGATACCTTCGTGTGCATCATGTACATAATGTACAATAGAGTCATTGTCATTGGTGTCCTTCATTTTATGTGTCGATATCCATGTTTTAATGGTGTTTTATCTTGTTTTCTTTGCTGTATTGTCTACATGGGCAAAGACAAACTTTTTGTGTAGAACCTTCAGCTTAGAGTTTTTGGAGTCCTTTGACTTGGAGAAACATGGAATGCTCGTCAACATTTATATGAGGATATTTGTGAAAAATGCACAAGAAAATCGTTAATTTGAAAATTAGCGAAGTTCCTGATGAAGTCCATCGGATTATTAAGCAAGTATGATTATGTTCCTCAGAACATACACCATTTTTTGGGGAAAGGGGTTAGGAAGTATGCACAGTATGTAATGAAATCTGAGTGGAATGCCATTTTAGGTTTAGTAGCTTCAAAACCTTTTGTCTTAAATGCTCGAATGATAACGAGGTCTCTAATTATAACATGAACATTTCTATTATACCATAAACTATACATTTGTATAGAAACGCCTAATTTGCGCATTTTTCTGAAATCCGACATAGCTTAGCAAGGGCGTAGCCAGGCGTACGCAAACACGTCCACATCCTTTTCGTTCTTGGTTCAACCCTTCATTAGACGTCCACGTCGAAAACAAAACATCATAGCTACGTCCCTGCTTAGTTTAACCAGGATCGGAAACCCAGTGTCAAAGACCCTTAAAGGGATACGATGAATGACATGTCTTTTCCTACAGGGGACGATGAAGAAAGGAATCAAAAGGTATGGGATATAGAAAGCAACAGATAATTTTGGCTAATTGATGATTTACTTTGACGTCTGACATCGCTTTAATTAAAGACAACAGTCCACCCCTGATAATGAATATCATTATAACATTTTTTTTTTTCAGATCTCACTAACTTGCTTTTTACCTTAATATTTCTGTTGGATTTTTTTCAAAACTTTATGAATTAGAATAATACTAACAACGAGTTTAGAGGAATGTAATAAGGTAAGTCTTTTATTGCAAATGTACTAAATGTACTGTAAATGAACAAAGCAGCTGAGCTTGTAAGATAAGGACCATATTTAGCCCTTCATATCGTGCCGTATTTCTTTCAAATGACGATTCCTATGCAGGGAAATCTTCATCATTTTTGAAATATCATGTATTTGACAACTTTTGATATGTTTAACAATTTCGGTGAAGAACTCGTAAGATGCTTGAATTAAGGTCGAAACAGGTCGGGGTTACTCGGATAGGAAAACTAATATGGACAAAAAGCGTAGACAGTTATGAATACTTTACCTAAAATGAATAAATATTAACTAAAAGGCATCAAAAACAGTATCTCTACATTGTATGACAAATATGGATAATGACCATATCCCTGTCTACAGTACAAAATCGATAATACAGAAAATCAGAAACCGAAGGCATACAAAATCAGGACAAAACAGGAACCAAAGCAAACAAAAACAAAAACCTCCACCATATGAAAAGAAGCGAACTCCCGATATGAGAGTGAGAACCCTTCATTAGACGTCCACGTCGAAAACAAAACATCATAGCATGGATTATATCAGAAATAGATTTCGAATCGATATCTCCTTTAATTAGTAAATAATGAAATCTGGAACTTAAAATCATGTTAAACGTCTTCAAATTCAATAGCATCAATTAAGAACAGATAAATTTTGCAGCATAGACCAAACATGCACGTTTCGGGTACTTAACCCTCGTCAGTGATCCTCAATCTATACGATGTGATGTGGCAAAAGAGTGTGAAAATTATTATGTCCCAAAATGTACCGAAAGACGAAGCAGGATGGGTGGGATATGAAACGTGCATGTCTGGTCCATGATGTAAATTTATCTGCTCTAAAATGATTCTAATGAATTTGAAGACGTTAAACATTTGTACCACTTGGTGAGTGTCACTGCTAGTGGACCAAGTGTCCCCGAGGGCACTTGTAGCCAAGTTTGATCAATTTCGATTGGTCGTTTCTTCAAATGCATTTGAAAATTTCTATTTACAAAATTTTCTCAAATTTCTAAAACCTGGGTCCTGTAGCATCATATCCCAGCCATTTTGCTACAACTTTCGGTATGTTTAGGACATAATTCTTACAGGTTTTGGTCATTTTACATTGTCTGATTGAGGATCACTGACGAGGGTTAAATACCCGAAACGTACATGTCTGGTCCATGCTGCAAATTTATCTGCTCTTAAATGATGCTAATGACTTTGAAGACGTTAAACAAATGCTACAGGACCCACGTTTTTAAAATTTTCAAGAAATTTTGATAACAGAAATTTTCGAATGCGTTGAAGAGACAACGGTTTCATCTAGTTTTCAATGGCTACAATGTAAGCTTTTTATATTCCTGCATAAGAAGAAATACGGCACGAGATTAAGGGCTAAATACGGCCCTTATCTTATTAGCTCAGCTCCTTTGTTTATGTCCTGAACGCTACACATCAGCCCCTTTCTTATTTTGTTCCTAATTCTTGTTCATTTCATTCGATTATATTGGACATTTTACATGCTCGCGGCCTTCAGACTTCGGACATCGCATTTCGAAGGAACTTTATCAAAGACGCAAAATATAAATTCTATTCCAATGAACTTAGTGTACTCTGCGTGAAGAATTTATTTGTTTTCATTTGTATAAATACGTATTTAAAAGTTGACCATTGTCATTTCGTCCATTTGTGTTCTGATTTAACGTTTCTAATCGCGCCTTATTTCTTTTATATGACCCCTTAAGTGCGAAGTCCGGAGTGCGAAGTCCGTAGTATGTTAAATTGAAAAATGTCCATTTAGAACACAATTTGGGAAGGATTAAAGAGGAAAATAGTCAAATGCCATATTTTATTATCTAAAAGATAGATCCTTTAAAAGGTGCACCCCTTCCTTTTTTGTGTTGTCGTTCCTGGGGTACTGTCCCCCCTCTCGGAGATACAGAACTCCATATTTCCAGAAAATATGTATCATGGATATACCCCACCATTATAATTGGTATGCCGTTTTTTCCGGGGGGGGGGGGGGAGGAACAATGTCTAATGAAAAAAACTGTTCAGTTTTCTGATCATTTCTATGGGAAAAAGACAAGTTTTTACCCAAATGCAAAACGTATCTAACAGAAAGGAGGGGATCTCCAACAACACTCGGTTGCATCACCCACATTAAAACCCAAAAACACCCAATGCAAAAACACAGAGCAGACACTCCCAGAAAGAGACGCAAAATAGACAAGGAACATCAACTTTCACCATAGAAACATGATATTGTAACAGTCTGGCCGACGGTCGTGTGATTTCTTCTATATACAAACATCACAAAGGATCTTGTTAAGTTCAATAATCGCATTTTAATGGCGAAACAACGGAACATTCAACAATAACATGGCTAGTATTCGTTAGACAGGTAAAATGACATCAACATGGCAATATTAACAATAAACACAAGGTACTCGGCTCTGGTTGGCGATATCAACATAATTCTGTTACCATGATTACCATTATTTCATAAATATTCAAAACCCTAGTTGTCAGGCGCTCAATATTTCTATCATAGTGCAACACACTTTACTACTTCTATAATTTTCATTTAAACATTATTGAATTCAAAATTTGTCAGGCTGCATTTTTGTCAGGCTCGAATTTGTCAGGCCGAAATTTGTCAGGCTGTATATCTAATTTTGTCAGGCGGAAATTTGTCAGGAAAGTGCCTGAATGATAAGTTGAATTCATTCTAAGTTACAAGGTTCAAATTGTCAGTTTCAAGATTCATGGTTTATACCTAGTTAGCTATGTCAGGTTATCGATGTGACAACTACGAGCGTAAGTTCGAGAATGGCCAACTCTGATTGCTTTCTCCCTTATATAACCTACTCCAAGCAATCGGAGAGCGCCATGGGCCTGACAGTTTCAAAATCCATCCTGACAGAAATTTGTATCTTCAAAATACATACATTAACACTCAAGTATCATGTAAAATGATTTCTATGTTCCTAAGCAATAAAAAGGTAAAGTTATTCACAAAATAAATGAGACTAGAATATGATAATTAGCACTGCAAAATTCGTGGACTACTTCACATACGCGTCTGCTCAATACTGCAGTAGTAAACATGTTACACATAGCTATACATGAAATCCTATGTAATACGACTTTGGATATACTCAAATTGGCATACTGCTATAATTCTATGAGAAATAATGATTTATTCATGGATTATTACTTGATGTATATCAAATATAGTTATTTCAACGTATTCAAATTATTGCGCCACTGAACTTCTTCTTGCTGACGAATCAAAATGGCGTCGATCGACAAGATCCGGTAACATATATCCTAAAAATAATAGGATTGTACACAGTTAACTGAATATAAAAGGGAATTAAGTGGATTCTGTAACAATAAAATGTTCTGTGCATTTAACAACGTGAGTGATTTCGGATAGAATAAATAATGACACGAGTATGAACACTGATTCAGACGAAAATGTAAACAAAGTCGTGGTACGAAAATGTGAAAGTTACAAGTTACAAATGAAAATCATGCTTCTATTAACATGTGAATGATCAAAACAGGTAAGGTTAGACTGAGGATGATTAGCAAATTAGACCATAATAATTATTTTTACTCGTGGCTCGAATCATCGATGCTATGTTACAAAAACGGAGGAAATGTAGGCTATAAAAAATAGACAAGTGTACAAAATGCAAACAAAACACAGAGCCGAGGTATAAATATAAAAACACATGGCATAGAATAACTGGTTATTACAATATATAAAAGACCACACATAAACCAACGAGACCAAACTGCAACCGGTGCCGACTAAGGACGACTATCTACCACGCAAGTAACAGATGGTGTGGTTATCCGGATAACATGCTCACATTCCTTCCACTTTTCCGATTACCCAGGTCCCAAATAACTTCAAATTCTGATGTGATACCGTATACATATAAGAAGAAATTTTACTAATTTTTTCTTGAAATTTCCACGTTCAAAATTCCACTTTTCAGGACAGATTTCACGTCTTATCTTATCAGCTCCTTCCGTGCACAAGACATTGTTGATTTGGATACTGAATCAACGTCAGTGATTCGTCGAAATCACCATATTAATTTCTTTGTACAGTTTATATATACAGACCTATGTTCTGTGAAGAAACAATAAGATGGAAGCTTCTTCATGCATATTTCAAATCAAATTTAATTTACCAGACACGTGTTTCGAATAGTAAATCCTCATCAGTGGTACTAAATGCGAAAGCGATTTTCAGACAGCTGAATTTATTTCAGTAGCGCCTTCTTTTTCAGTTTTTTAGACTTTGTTTATCTACTTAGAAACAAGTGCAAATTAATTCAGAATCAAGTTATAAACAAAAATTATGACCAAAATAGCATTAGAATGGTGATCCTACGTTGTTAATCTCCTTTAATTCCGATAATATCTTTAATGAAATGACAAACTTCTGAAATAGCTAAATAATGTATGATATAAAATTCATAAAGGGCCAAAACAAAGTTTTTTTCAGGCGACAGAGCTTGAAAGAAGTAAGTATTATAAACTCCATAGCTTGGAATGTGTTTAGCTGCTCCACACTGCAAAAGACGTGATTATAATAATACGATGGAAGTATTCCAAATCGTTACCTTCATGAAAAACATTTAAAAAGAAATTTTTGCACTATACACGTGTATAGGATATTTTGACTTGAAGTGAAATGCAGGAGAAATAAAGGTGCATTAATATCATTGAGATATTTAATATACGTATGTTGCTGATAAGAAAAAATAATCCAGAGCTTAAGATCGTTGAAAAAAAACGCTAACATATGGTTTGCTCATACAAGTTCAAACAAAGTGAGTTACCTTCCAAAACTGCACCACTGCAACAAATTAAATAACAGTACAGAAAATAAATATACTAACGAAAAAAAGAAACTGTCATATAAAGAAATCGGATAAAAATGAGAAATCATAGATGAAAAGGTTCTTTTGTCCTGAAATTCAGAAAACTTCAGTTAGATATGACATAATTCCATACTTGGCTTGTTAAATGCCGTTATCCTTCCGCTCAATTTGCGATTGCACCTTTTTTTTTACATTTTCGAGCATGCGAATTACGTCATGAATTTTCAATTGAATTTTTCTGCTGAATCAAGATCACTTTTACGGATGAACATTATTTGGTGAAATAAAATATTGTTTTAAGGCTGTTATGTGCAAGAGTAAAATTTCTTACTATATTACACCGTCCCCTCAACGATCTTCTGATAATTGCACGAAACGGCGGCAGACACGAACTGCACTGCTTCATGTTCCAGCCGTTCAGTTGAAATCTATCTTGGACGAAGCAGAGGTTTCATTCTGAAGAAATACTGATTGACTCAGACTTAATATCATTGTCGGATTCGCACAGAATAAATTTTATCCTGTTGTTAAAAACATCCCCCCTAAAAGGCGATTAAAAAAATCCTTTTATTAACAAAGGTTTCTACCTTCTAAACATCTCTAATATTTTTCGGAATCATCGCATACAAATGAGTTAAGGAAGATCCTGGCGATAATTTCAAAAGTACTATTCCTCAATATTTTGATCCTATAAGATCTCAATGTAAGTTGCTGTTGTCTTCGAGATGACCCCTAAAATACTGAACGGTCAACTTCTATTTTCTGTCCCATAAAATGAATTTTATCATACTGCAATTATATGATCCGAATTTAATCAAAATATCTTGGGTAGAAGTTCATCATTTTCTAATTAGACCCAGCCTCGATAAATGAATAATATGGATAATGACCATATCCCTGCATACAGCACAAAATCGATACTTCAGAAAATCAGAAACCGAAGGTTAATTGACGAAGGTTAAATATCATGAAAAGTTGAATATAATTTATAACTTTTGCACTTGAACTGCTATCAGAAATTAAAAGATGTCAATATATTTAGTTTTCTATTTTCATTCAAATAAAATAAGTTTCAAATTCGAATTTCTTTATTATATGTGGGTTTTTTTTTTTTTTTTTTTTTTCTATTTTTTTTTTTTTTTTGTGGGGGGGGGGGGGGGGGCTTTGTGAGCAAAATACGCATAAAGGAAATAATTTATAACTTGAGCATATGAACCGATATAAAAATGAGATGTTAATGTAGTCAATCTACGATGTTCTTATGAATGAAATGAGTTTGTTGTTCGAATCCCTGAATCAAATGTGTCTTTTGGGTGGATTCATTTCCGAGGCAAAAATTATGAAATATCTTGAGATGATTTATGACGTTTAAGTAAAACCTAATACCATAAATAAAAAAAATTTTATGTACTTAATTTCATTGATATTTATAATGAAATGAGGTTTGAATTATCATACATACTTAGGTGTTTTAGAGTAAAGACAAATGTAGATTGCATGTTAAAGAATTTCCTTTCTTTTTGTTTTTTATGTTCTTTAAAACATCGCCTTGATAATTTTTCTAAATATAAATTTCAAATAATGTCTAGAGTTTAATATTCAATTGATCTTTCATAATGCCTGTAATCTTTATCTCCTTATCTTTTACCCTGTAAAACTTTTAGTCGATGCCAGGTCAAACTGCTTTTGTAAACTTATACTTTATGGAAAAAAGAGGGGTTTATCATACGAAACGCAAATATATCTTATTACTAGAAATGATTTCTGCATAAACTATTAACTGAGATTTTTATTCCTAATGAAGTGTTTCTAGTGTAATTTGTTTTCTCTGATTTCCTCATATTTTCTTCGTTATCGGACAAAACATTGTTTTCATTCATAAACAACATATTTCTGGACATAATCATCATGATTTATTTGTTACATGAATCCTAAATAAAAAAGTTTACATGTTGAATAAATACATACTTTCCCAATTTTATAACTCGATAGAGCTTAACAAATCATACCCAAAGCGTGCATGTCTAGTACATGCTGCAAATTTATCTGTTCTTAAATAATGCTATCGAATTTTAAGACGTTTAACGTTTGAAATAGAAGGAAGGATTTTTGTATGAGAAACGTAAAAACATCGACCAAGGCAATATTTTGAAGTAAATAAAGAACAAAGGAACAAAAGAATAGAAATATCGAACAACATGGAGGACAACGCGATGTCTATACATGTATTTTAATATGCTAATTTTATTGTTCAAAATATCTATTCAGTGACTAAGATCGTCTCTTTCAAATGTACCCCTGTTTCATTTTTTTCGGTTAGTCTCCTTGCCCTTGGAATGAAGTCGTTGTAGTTTAAGCGTGCTATGGAATAGCGTAGCAATCTAAATTAGACATTATTTCGAACTTTTCCCTTCGGAATTCGCACTTTAGGGGTCGTATAAAACATATCAGGTGCGATTAGAAAAGCAAAATCTGATCACGCAATGGATAAAATGGACATTGGATAGTTTTATATCCCACCCATTCTGCTACGTCTTTCGGTACGTTTTTGGACATACTAATTTTCACACTTTTGGGCATACTTCAATGTTTAGATTTGAGGATCACTGACGACGTTCTACATTTGTACCACTTGGTGAGTGTCACTGCTGCTGGACCAGGAGTCCCCGAGGGCACATGTAGCCAAGTTCGATCAGTTTCGGTTGATCGTTTCTTCGACGCATTCTAAATTTCTGTTATCAAAATTTCTAAAATGTGGGTCCTGTAGCATCATATCCCACCCATCCTGCTACGTCTTTCGGTACGTTTTGGACATACTAATTTTCACATTTTTGGGCATACTACATTGTTTAGATTTGAGAATCCCTGGCGAGGGTTAAGTACCCGAAACGTGCATGTCTGGTCAATGCTGCCAATTTATATGTTCTTTAATGATGCTATTCAATTTGAAGACGTTTTACATTAAATGTGTATTTTCACACATGAAAGCGAATAAATTCTTCCTGCAAAGTATTCAGATGTTCATTGGAATAAAATGATCATTTTGCTTTTGTGACACAGTCTCTGTTAAGTACGAAGTCCTAAGTGCGAAGTCCGCTAACATGAAAAATGTCGATCAAAATTTCTTGAAATTTCTAAAACGTTGATCCTGTAGCATCATATCCCATCCATCCTGCTACGATTTTATTATACTTGTGTTTTTGTACAGAATAACTTTCACACTGGTTTGCCATATTACATTGTTTTGACCGAGGATCACTGACAAGGGTTAGTACCCGAAACGTGCAAGTCTGGTCTATGCTGCAAATTTATATGCTTTTATATCTGATGCTATTGGATTTGAAGACGTTTAACATAATACGTATAAACTATTAGGAAGGGACGAAGGAATGTTACTACTTACGAAAGGTATTTTTTCAATTGTGAAGATGAAGTCGTCTCGGTTTGTCAGATATTGATGTAGTCAAATGGCACGGATGACAATTTCTGTCAAAAGATAAAATGAATCTGAATATGAAGATCTAAATATCATAACAATGCAAAGTAAGAGAAAATAAGACTTGCTGATTCACATAAAGATGTGTGGAGAACAGTCGTTTTTATCTTTGTCGCAACGTTAAATATTTATGTAGACAAAGCTGACTATCTCATCAGTGGGCAATAAAATTTGGCAACTACTTTATGCATTAAAGAAAACGTTATAATCTATATACGCAAAAGAAAAATTTTATGTACACTTATAAATAATTCATCAGGAGGTAATAGCTATGTACTTTATTTCTTTAAAGTCTATGCTTAACAGCATGAGGCAATGTTCACGCACGAAAATGAAACAATATCTACAAAATATGCACTGTAGAGGAATTCGGGGTTAATTAAATCAAAGAAAGGAGGGGATCTCCAACAACACCTAGTTGAAGCAGGAACAACAAACACCCCAAAACACCCAACTGTAAAAACACAAAGAAGACACGCACAGACAGAGACGCAATGGTACAAAGAACGCCAAATCAGAGAATCACCAAACATTAATAACTTCACATAAACCATCGAGACAATTGGGCAATTGGTGTCGAATTAGGACGGCCATCTGTCACGTCAGTCGCAGACGGTGTGTTTATCCTGGATTATGCGTGCACAACCCTCCCACTTTTCCGATTACCAAGAGGTCTCTAAGAACGCACAATTGCGGTGTAAAATAACCTCCTCACTGTAAGATGAACATTCAAACAGACAGCATGACGTAGGGGCCCAAAAAACACAAATGTATATGTAAATGGATAGAAAAAAAAACGAAATACAGTTCGTGCTCTGACGGCTGTAGCGAACGCATGCATGTGATCACCGAAGGAGTCCGACTGACATTCATAGAGGACAGGTTGTCTGTGCCCTGTCTTCTCTTAATGGGTTTGGACAGGACCCGTCATTGAGTCCTGTCGTCACAGTCAGTCAGAGTTCAATTCTTGAGAATGCGCTTAAGACATGAATGAGTATAGAATAAATCTAATATGAAAATTAAAGTGTTCCAACTCGTAACTTTCTTGTACAAAAGGGCCTGTAACGATAAGAGCCGTAATCTGCCGCAGGCGAAAAACGAAAAAAAAGGGATGGATGACTATTTTTAAGTTTGTCTCTAGAGCGATAATGTAGGTTATAATTGCAATTTTTTCAATTTATATCATGGAACAATCTATTCAGAGTGTGTTCTAAACAAATATTTAACCGTTTGGAAGGAAATAAACAGGAAAGTTATGTGTTTCTACACCGTGCGTATTTCGCGCCAGAAAGCTACACAAGTGTCTGAGAAGTACGAAATAAAACCGTTTCACAGTTTCTGGATTGTAGAGTTTACCGATTATATTGATATAATAACATCAAAGTTAATTTCCCTTATCCAATTTTGACATGAAAAGGTAGAGAAGTATAATAATGAAAAAAAAATATTGACCAAAGGACCAATGATACCCTCGCCCGGCATATTTCACATATAAGCAATGTATAAAAGTTTGAAGGGCACAACTCCATACAAAACTGAGCAACATGACCCATATTTGAATTTGACCTGTATTTCTTAATGTATAAAGCTCTATATCTAAGAAATGAATATATTCTCTGACAGTTTTTATTGAAATGGCAGGAAACCATAAAATATTGATTTTTCCCAAGTTCCAAGGGCATAACTCTGCATGAAATTAAGCGACATGACCCACATTCAAACGTAATCTGTATTTTGTGATGTTAAAGCTATATCAAAGGAATGAACAGAATAAGTTCAACCATTTTCCTTGAAATTGTCAATATATGTTCTATAATACCAATTTTGTTGTACTAGACACGTGTTTCGGATATTTTAATCCTACTTCATGCCAAACAGTTTAAAATATCCGGAAACATCAAAATATTGAGTTTTTCAGTGACATGACGGTTAACATTCGAACTTGACCTGTATTTCTTGGTGTAAAAGCTTTATCCAAGAAATGAATTGATTATCTGTAATGGTTTTCCTTTCAATGTCCGGAAACCACAGATGGGACGGATGGACGGACACACACATACACGCACGGACGGACATGTACATCACTGTATACCCCCACCATTTCATGGCGGGGTCATAAACAATTTTTTTTTTAAATAATGCATTTTTTGTGCATTTTCGTTCGATATTCGACTTTTTCCGTCATCAGTACCTCTTCCACTTAAACCGTAATTATAACATCTTTCACCAAATTTATTTGAATAAAATACACACAAGGAATCTTATAATACTTTATGATTTTATCCTTACCAACTTTTATCTTAATTCAAAGGACAGCGCACGAGAAATAATAGAGTGATTCAGGACTAAATCAAGCCCTTATCTTAACAGCTCCATGGCAATACATGTAGCAAGATTTTTACCAAATCTCTCATATTCCGGATTTATCAGACCGTAAAGACATGACCAAAGATATGTTATCGAAATAACGCCGTTATAAAAATATTTTTTTTTTTATAACGGCGGCACTTAAGGAGGTATGAGTGTGAACCGCATTTTCAGGGAATAATAGAAATTGAAAATAATTGTATACATATAAAAGAATATCCCTTCCTTCATCAATTGCAATATTTCATGAAAAAAAGAGTGTAGCCGTTTGTCCCCTATATTCCGACAAAAAAGGGAGGTAACTCTGCACATTTTTTTCTAATTCAATGTCCCAACTTTGGACTTTATTTTAAAAATCAACATAACACAGTACGAAGTAAATTTTTATCCATTGACGTAGCAAATGAAGTAAATTTATCATTTTCGGAAAAAAATATTTTTGTTGCCATGGTAACCATGCTGGAGAAGGACATTTATTTCATCCCATTTTTGACAGTAAAAATTGTATGAAAAGTTTAAAAACATTTATTTTCGAAGTTGTTGGCATAATAGAATTTTGATAAAATGTTTCTTTTATCATCTAGTGATACATGCTACAGATAAAAAAAATAATTTATAGAAAAAAGAGTGTAGCCGTTTTAAAGATATTTAGCTTAGAATTCCTCTGACCAAGCCTCTGGATATGATAAATCCGTTGTTTATGATTGAAAATGGAAAGTTGTTATATATCTATACATTTTATCTGAGATTTCTTATAATCTGGAATTCAGACTAAAAAATTGAGTCATATTCGGATCAATTTCTTATTCATTCTCCCAACACTTAGCGCTTTTAAGCACCGACAACGTAACGTGACGTAGCGCTCATCGTGACGCTCACTTTAGGTAATGCTCGGCGATATTGTATACTGTTAATCTCAGTGAATGAGAAAAAATGGATGTTCTAGATTCCTATCTGTATGCTTCTTCTGTATATCATTTCTCTCAAAATTGATTTTGCGACATCTACACGTATCTATTTATACATGTACAGTCATGTAGTTTTGACATTCGTACATATTGTACCAGATTTGAAAAAAAAGAAGTAAATTTAGCAAAACAACGATACGAAGGATCTCTCAATCTCTTGATAAGTTAGCTTTGAAACAATTTATCTAAAGTTAGCTGAGGCACATTTCTAGTTTCATTTTACTAAGTGCTGGGATTAGAAGGGGGGGGGGCTGTCGGTATGATAGGAAAGGTAGTAAACGCACACCCTGTCTTCCGCATTGATTTCCTGCACATGCTCTCTTCAATGAATGTCGTTATATCATAGATTAGTAAAATTGAAACAGAATAATTCCCTTTTCAACAGGGCGTACAATGGGAAGTGTGTTTACGGAGTCCTACGGATCCATTTATTTTACAAAGTACATGTACATGATGTACGTGATCTTTTGTCCTTTTGATGATTTGACAGTCGGTCGTCATGCTCACTAATTACAACTTCTAATCAATAGGCCTCGTGATATAAATTCTGACTAAATCATTTATAACGCATACGTTTTGTAAATGAAAGAAAAGTAATTTCAAGATATATTAGTTTTACACGTTTTCAATATTTGAGGTAAATTGCGTGGTCAGTAACGCCGCATCGTCAACTTGAACTATAAAATATAATCATTCTTTTGAATTTATTTGTGTCTTTTTTATGCAAGAATAAATTTGAAGTATTAAACTGTTACTCAATTCAATCGCAATCAAATTATTCCGCTCCGTAAAGTTGTCATGGCCTGAAATAATATAAAACAAACTGAATTTACATGACTTCTAAAGAGCAAGCACAAAGCGCTTTCATGATAATTCGCGGAAAAATATTGCAACGTCATAATACAGTATGACGTCAAAAAAACTCCTGTTGATGACGTAAACTATGTGCCAAGGGTAAAACGATGTCGTGATAGAAGCGTATTTTAGGTGTAATCGATGATATATATTGCTCGTCATTCGAAATGCATTGCTCTTTAATCTAGAGGTATATTCAACCATTAGTTCAATAAGTTTTCAGGCTTTGTTTTCTTTACGACATCGATACGGTTTACGTTTGATTTGTTCACGCTCATACCCGTCTTGCACTACAACGTCATCGGTTCCCTCCACTACTTTGCGGTTCACAAAGTATTGTAATGAAGCGCCTAGCGGAATACGATGCGCCTTGGGGACGAAGATGGCTCATACCCTCTTAAATATGCTTCTGAATAAACCCTATACAAAAGTTGGAGCCGCTCATTTTGGCAAGAGGAAATAAAACTCTGTATTGTAGATGGCGCCAGGAAAATTCACTTGGCTTTTAATATTTAAACTGTTTGACATAAAATACTACTGACGAGGATTCAATATTTTGACATGAAATACTACTGACGAGGATTCAATATCCAAAACACGTGTCTAGTATAATAAAATGGGTACAATACTAAAGAACATATATTTCATTATTGACAATTTCAACCACTAGTCTGGTATCACTGCTGGTGGACTGTAAGCCCTCGAGGATATCGCTCACCTAGTTTTAGTGTTTAAGCACTGCACTGAAATATATTCTAAATTTCCTGTCATCAAATTAGACCTAAATTTCTAAAAATAAGGAGTATCTCCCTCATTACATAGCTCTGTCCTTAGCTGGGGTTTCGGCATAGTTTTTTTCGGTTATGTTTAGAATTAAGCTCCTTGCGCCTACCCTCCAACGATGTTTGGTCTGAATAAAAAATCGGTTCTGAATAAACCCTACACAAAATTTGGAGCCGCTCATTTTGGCGAGAGGAAATTAAAGCTCTGTATTGTAGCTGGCGCCAGGAAAATTCACTTTGGCTTTATTTAAACATGTCTGACGAGGATTCAATAGCCGAAACACGTATCTATGGTACTATACTATAGTACATATATTTCAATATTAACAATTTGTTCAGCTTTTTTTTTTTTCAGAGAAGGAAAGGGCATTTCGTTAACATTTACCTTATACATATATGGCCAAAGTCATTGTGCGTTTACATAAGGCTCGGGGATATAAAACACAGATCTCGTTTCAAAATACATCGTATGAAATGAAAATTCATCGTATGAAATGAGATCCTATATTTAGCTTTCATTACATTAACTTAGCTTTTTTTTCAAATGAGCCTGTTTTATTCAAAATTTATCTAGGTAATTAAAATCTGATACTACTTCAATTGTGTTCCCGCCTAAATTAAAATTATGATTAACGAGTTGTCTCCCTTTGCTGAACATCGGCAAGTCCTTGGGTCATAATGGCACCTTTTCCAACTTTTTTTTATTTAGAAAAAATACGAAATTGAGCTGATTCAATTTAATTACTATAGTTTGGACCCCCTCTGAGGTAAAATGCTAGATCCGCGCCTATCTTGATAAAGAAATAGTACCTTCAAGCTGAGATGATATTCTGTATATCGATAGAAACTATGATGACAGAATATGTCAGAAAAGTGGGAAACGAATGACAACTCTTGGTAGAGAAATAGTACAATAAATTGCTTTACGCTCGAGAATTTTCAAGATCTTTTCAAACACTGCTCAGTATAAAAAAGCGTTTTCCTTTAGAATACTGAATCCTCATCAATGTTTCTGTAAGTCAAAAGATATTCAGTGACAAAACCAAGTGGCAACTTACATCTATTTTCGAAATTCTGAGCCTTAATCCCCGAGGGCACATGTAGCGAAGGTCGATCGACTTCGGTTGATCGTTTATTCAATGCGTTCGAACAATTTCTTAACTGTAAAACGTGGATCACCTTATCCAATCAATCCTTCTACTTCTTTCGGTACATTTTAAACATATTAACTTTCACAATCTTTGGTCATATTACATTGTTTAGATTGAAGATCACTGACGAGGGTTACGTACCCGAAACGTGCATGTTTGGTCCATGCTGCAAATTTATCTGTTCTTAAATGATGCTAATGAATTTGAAGACGTTTAACACTTATATTGTAATGAGAAACCGTTTGAAATCTCGCACCTTTTGTGGAGGGGTATTTTTGAGAGAAAGTTAAAATGTACGAGTATGTGTTATATCAAGAAACAAATCCGAAATAATTGTGCGTAACCCATTCGTCGCCAGTATCATAGTGGTCTTGATAGTATGGCAGTCTTACGCGTTGTCATTTCAATACGTTTAGCTTTTGTCTAATCCCTTTTCTGATAATGAAAATAAATATGTTTAAACTAATAAGTTTATCTGCTTCTTGTACGACAAAATTATATTAGATTGTTTGAACCATTTTGAATGTGCGGCGCCAAATTATAATTCATTTGAATTATTTCATTATCATATTCCAAGCAGTCACTTAAGGTTGGTCATTGGTCGTGTTTTAGGACCATTCTTGCAAATCTCCTGTTTAAGTACTCATTGAGTTTTTAATTATATAGATATTTCAATTTATTGTGGCCAATGTATCATTTCTAACTCTCGATAAAGAAAAGGGAATGATCTCCAGCATGACCACCCTGCACCCACCCAGCGAAATAAAGCCAAAAGGAAGTGACACATAAATGACACCATACAAACTCCAAATCGCAAAAAGACACAACAATATTCACTAGAACATCATACAAAACAATCGTAACAGACGTACAGAAACATTAAACATTGATGACAACACATAAAAGGAAGGAGACCAATGTTGTAGCATGGACCAGACATGCACGTTTCGTTAACCCTTGTCAGTGATCCTCAATCTAAACATTGTAATATGAAGACTTTAATTCATTACATACCTAAAAGCGGATAAGTTTTAAAATTTGATCTAAACTGAATGAAATATCCGTAAGATTGAGCTGGAGGTATTCTTTTGAACAGTTCGGATTTCTCTTCCGTTAGTAATAAACCATGAATTTCGTTTTACGTATAGAATATGTTTGACTTAAACTGTTTTATAAGGTAGAGATGATGGATACCAAAATATTATAAATTGTTTAAATTCCACCCAAATTAAGGCAAATTTTACAGCGCTGACACTTTTCAAGAAAAACTTAAAATGTCACTATTCTTAAGCGTTTGTACTTTCTTATTTCAACGCGGACAAATCCTTTTTCTTCAATATTTTGAAGTCTTTTTTTTTCTCCGGAGCAAATTTTACTGTGTGTTTGAAAAAAAAAATTGTTGATATTCAGAATCTCTGATATTTTACCTAAACTTAGATGATTTTCGTAATTTGTGTGTTAAGTCGAAATTTTTTTAATGATCTGCAAATTTGGTATCAGAGTCAAGTTTTATACAAAATTTCTAATCTCTTTTATTGTATGTGAACAAAGAAAACTAGAATTAAAATGAAAATATTTATGAATCGCAAGCGATATAAGTCCCCTACCGGCATTAATCCATGTCCTTCAACTCTGCCTTGACCTGTACTTACACGAAAAGATGAATCAAACATCAAAATAAGTTCAATATGTGTATTAGAAATAGGTCTGTAAAACAGGAAAATTTACTGAAAATTGCTATGAGGCCATACCTTTTGTAAGAACAAATTAATCAAACCCAACTTCAACTTATTCTGTATCATACTATAATGTATCTGCATACCAAAAATAAGCTGAATATCTACAACAACAGGCATGAAAAGACTGGAAAGTGAGAAGTTCATAAAAAAGTCCAGGGGCCATAACTCCTGTAGAAATGGGCCAATCAAACTAAAACACGAACTTGATTTGTACCACACTGAGATATATTCACATACCAAAAATGAGTTCAATATCTGCAAAACCATGGAAGAAAAGTCCGGAAAACTGAGAATTCCATGAAATTTGCTAAGTCCAGGGGCCATAACTCTTGTAGAAATAGGTCAATCGGAACCAAACTCGAACTTGATTTGTATCACATTGAGATAAACTTACGTACCAAAAATGAGTTCAATATATGCAACGACAGCGAAAAAAAGTCTGAAAAACTAAAGTGTGACGGACAGACAAACTGGGTGGAAACTATAAGTCGGTAGGGGACTAATAAGTGTATTCTAGCAGAGTTATGTCCCTTGGACTTTCATGAAAATTCATGATTTTTTTTAGTTTTCTTGACATTTCTTGGCTGTTATTGCAGAGAATGAGCTGAATTTTAGTATGTGAATACATTATAGTGATGCACAGATGAAATTCGAGATTGGTCAATTTTCGTAAGAGTTATGCCTAGTTTTCCGGACTTTGCTTGGCTGTTATTGCAAATAATGAACTGACGAATAGAGATGCAGGACATAAATTTATGCCGGTAGGGGACTTATATCGCTCAGCGATCATTACATTTTTCAATTAGACTATGGAGTTTTAACATGTAAAAGGAAGAGAAAAGCTGCATGAAACAGTGAGTCAACCGATAACATCCATGCCATGATTCTCCTTTCAACTACAACATTAAAATCCCTCTTTAGATAACGCAAAATTAAGTGTTTTAACCCTTCGACATTATCAATATAGACACTTATTTCACGTTGCAGTGTGGAGCAGTTAAAATCGTTTTCTTTTTCAAGTGTATCAATTACTTCTTTCCAGCTCTGTCACCCGAAAGAAGCTTGATTTGACCTTTAACAATATGACATCATATATATATATATATTTTTTTTTTTTTTTTTTGCTATTTCGGAAACTAGCCATTTTACCGGTAAATATCATCGAAATGAAAGGAGTTTAACATCTTAGCACCATCCCTCCAATGCTATTTTGAACATAGATGTTATTTGGATATGCTCCTGGATCGACCCTACAGGAAATTTGGAGCCGCGCGCTCTCTGTAATGTAAATGTAAAAATCTTTAGAAACAGATATTATTCAAATGTTAAATTTCTTGATCGACAACATTTTTGTGGTGTTTGGAGGAAAGGTATTCCAGCAAATTGTCGGAATTCCAATGGGGACCAATTGTGACCCACTCCTTGCCGACATTTTCCTTTACTCGCACGAAGCTGAATTCATTCAATCTTTGGTTTCTGAAGGGAAAAGATACTTAGCTTCTGACTTCAACTTCACTTAAAGATACATAGACGATGTGTTGTCCATCAATAATCCAAAATTCGCGGATTACCTGAGCAGTATCTATCCCTCAGAGCTTGAAGTCAAAGAAACTACTGAGACAAATAATTCAGCATCATATTTGGACATAATGTTGTCCTACGACACTGATGGTCACATGAACACCTATCTCTATGACAAACGTGACGACTTCAATTTCAGCATTACAAACTTTCCTTTTCTGAGTAGCAACATCCCTTCATCTCCAGCTTATGGCGTATACATATCTCAATTAATACGCTATGCCAGAGCAAGTACCAAATATATGGATTTTGTTCTGAGAGCTAGGCGTCTTGCAGATAAGCTTCTCAGTCAGGGATATGTTTGTGACCGACTAACATCGTCACTGAGGAAGTTCTACGGTCGATATGGGGAACTCGTCATACACTATGATGTCCCACTCTCCAGAATGGTGGATGATATTTTGTCATAGACCATTTGAACCATCCAACCAAAGATTGTACTCTATGTCTTCCGAAATGGAAGTAACCGGATGTGACAATTCTACCGAATTGAAGCGGCGGGTGTTCCATGCAAGCAGGAGATGCTTACTCTTCCTGGGCACCTGGTCTCACTCCCATATCGGGAGTTCGCTTCTTTTCATGTGGTGGAGGTTTTTGTTTGTTTGCTTTTGTTTCTGTTTTGTCCTGATTTTGTATGCCTTTGGTTTCTAATTTTCTGAATTATCGATTTTGTGCTGTATACAGGGATATGGTCATTATCGATATTTGTCATCTAACTTCTAAAAATTAAAGAGGGCGCTACTGAAATTATTTTGGTGGCTCCGCTGAAAGCATCACTGATGAGAATTTAATATTAGAAACACGTGTCTGGTGCATGTAAATTGGTTTGGAAATCTCTTCAAGAAGGTATAAGTTGGAACCCTTCGACATTATTATAAACAATTTCTAGAGTCAGGCACAGGTCAAATTTAAAACTCCAGACTTCATATAATTAATAAATACAAGAATTTATCCGAAATCTAAAACAGAAAAGAACTTTTATAATTTGAAAGGTTATACATTATAGTTGTACATCTAGGTATGTGGATGCTATTCTGAACATTGACGAAACTGTTTTTGAAAAACATAAGAGTGAAATTCGAGGAATTGACGCTCAATAAAAGAAAAGAGGGGATCTGCAACAACACTCGGTTGCAGCACCGAGAGCAAAACACCCAATGCAAAAACATAGAGCAGAAACATACAGAAAGAGACGTATGAGAGTCAAGGAACAGCAACAACTGCTAGACACATTATAGTGGAGTAGTTGCTTGAATTTGCAGATTTTGTTCTGAGAGGTAGGCGTCTTTCATATAAGCTTCTCGGTCGGGGATACGTTTGTGACCGACTAACATCGTCACTGAGGAAATCCTTCGGTCGATACGGGGAACTCGTCGTACACTATGATGTCCCACTCTTCAGAATGGTGGATGATATTCTGTCTTAGACCATTTGAAATAGCCAACCACAGAAAATACTTGTATCTTCCGAAATGGAAGTATCCGGATGTGATATTTCTTCCGAATTGAAGCGACGGTTGTTGCATGTAAGCGGAAGATACTGACTCTTCCCGGGCACCTGGTCTCAATCCAATATTGGGTGCTCGCTTCTTTTCGTATGGTGGAGGCTTTCGTTTGTTTGCTTTGGTCCTGTTTTATCCTGATTTTATATGCCATCGGCTTATGATTTTCTGAATTATCGATTTTGTACTGTTTATTGGAATTTGTTTAGAAAATCAAAGCAAACCTCACATACACAGAAACGCCATTTTTGGACCTCAATATCAAAATTGTAAACGGAGACATTCAAATGAGTATGTATTAAAAAAAGAGATGACGCTCGGGCACTATTCCTTCCAAGAGCGACACTATGAGAGAATGATACCCACACAAACGGGCATTAATAGGTAAATAGTGGATATAATCACCAGAAGGGCATTGTAAATGGCACTTTACCAATCTACAAATATGTACCAGCGCATTCTCAAGAATTGTACTCTGGATGTGACGACAGGACTCCAAGACGGGTTCTGTTCAATCTTCCGTGGAGAAGAAACGTAATCGATCATAAGTCCTCACTGAATGTTGGTCGGACCTCTCGGGTAAATACATTCATAATCTCACGACAGTCGGAAGAACACGGACTGTAATTCGTACGCCCTTATGCGTTTGATGTCATTTATATATTCATCTTTGTGTTACTTTAGCCTCTGTGTTTTGCTGTCTTGTATGCGTCTTCATCCTACAGCGGTGAGGCTATTATAAAGAACAATTGTGCGTTTTTCGAGACCACTTTGTGACCGGGTGAGTTAGAGGGTTGTGCGTACGTAATCTGGATAACCACACCATTCGCTACTTATGTGGCAGATGGCCGTCCTAAGTCGGCACCTGTTGCCCAATGGTCGGTTTGGTCAATGTGTAGTCTTCAGCGTTTTGATGTTGTTTTGCTCCTTGTCCCGTTTGCGTCTCTTGTTGTACTTATCTTGCCATTTCATCGAAAAATATCATCGAAATTAAGGGCTATTAATATCTTAGCACCATCCCTCCAATGCTAAATTGAACATAGATTTTATTAGGATATGCTACAGAATCGAACCTACAGGAAATTTGGAGCCGCGCACTCTCTGTAAAATAAATGCATTTTCTAAATTCTAATCTAAATTCTAAAAATAAAACCAGAGGGCGCTGTAGTAAATGAATTTTGGCGGCTTATGAAAAGCACTTTGGCTGGAAGCATCACTCATGAGAATTTGTGTCTGGTGCATGAAAGTTGATTTGAAATTTTCCTCTAGAAGGTTTTGAGTTGGAACACTTCCGTATTATCATCTATTCAATGTTATCGAATAGGGATGTTTCGGTGTTTTGGAGTGGGTTCGACAACCGATTCCTGTTGGCGATATCACGGATACACTTGTAAAATATTTGATAATAAACATCAAAGAAGTACACGTACGTATCATTTATTCAGTCTCAAAGTCGAGAAGGTAAGGCAAAATCATTAGAATTTCCATTGGAAAAATGCGAACCTCGGAATTAATAACATTCCGAAGTCAGAATAGGTGCCCGGGGATAGCCATCGTCTCCTGCTTGCATGCAACACCCTTCACAACAGCAATAGACAGGTGGATTTATGGGAAATGTAAGAAGTGAACGATTGCAAGGTCAAATATAATAACAACAAGTATTAGCTTTTACAAAAAGCTTGCCGGCATTTAGCTGACATTTAATGTTGTAAAATTCTAGTAAGAAAAGAAAATGGAATAAACGATTTTTATTCTTGTTTGACCAATCGTACATTTCAGGGCTTTTCAGTTTTTATTTCCGATTTGAGCTACGGAAATTTCCGGGGATCTGTGATTGTTGTAAGACGTATCGGTACAAAGACATTTCGATGCATCTTTCGGAAGAAAATACACTGATACGATATGACTTTCATTTGTCAAGTCATCTAGACTCTTCAGCCGACCTGATGAAAGTATCTTATGCACGGGTTCTGAATAACCTTGACGAATATTTGCATATTTTGCAGTTGTCCACCAATCATATTGCCAAGATTTATTTTATCCTTGCAAGTATGTCACGATTGATTACAGTATACCGGCAGTCATGACTGCCGGTAATGACAGTAAACTTTTTCATACAACTCCAAAATAATATCTGACAGCTATTTTTTCTAGCAGTAAACAGAATAGATGTTTCAACATATGAGAAATTAACAATAGTTTTCGATTGCAATGTATCATACAAAGTTGGTTTTTTTTAGATCTACTTGCCTTTTTATTATCTTTTATTATAATAGATCTTTTTTCTTTTTTATAGATCTGATTGACTACTGTCAACGTGGAAATTCTAATGCACTCCGTTTGTAACGCGCATTCTGATTGGTTGAGCGATGAAAAAACTGCAAGGGGATTCACGTTTCACTGCAGTTTTTGCTATGACGTCATGCGTTCCTATGGCGACATCATTAAAAGCAGACGTTTTCTAGCTCATTACTGACCAATGCATTAGAATAGGGTTACCATGCGTGTGTTTTACAAAAACTGACAGGGTATCGGCGAATCCCCTGTCAGAAATTGAGTTTTACCGCGAGGCGTCAGCCGAGCGGTAAAACGGATATTTCTGACAGGGGATTCGCCGATACCCTGTCAGTTTTTGTAAAACACACGCATGGTAACCCCTAATTTTCACGTGGGGGTAATTTTCGCGTTTTTCGCGAAACTCTGGACATCGCGAAAAAATTTCCCCAGCGCGAAAATATCCCCGCTGCATTCTTACAATGGGAAATACATTTTTATCGCGAATATTTCCCCCATGCGTAACGTCTTGGTGTTATAATCGCGAAATTTTCCCCCAGCAAAAATAACCACGTTTACAGTATTATTTCTATAATAGTCATTTTTTCGTTTAGGGATTGGGAAGGGAGGTGGGGAAGGTTTGTTTTTAAATAATTCAAATAGAATAGAAATCACGCACAAAAGGAAAAAATGTTGCGTAATCACGAAGACCTGTATGTACGTAGTTGAAAATTCATCATCAAACAAAACAACAATGTATGTGTTTTTACACGAACCTGTGTGATGGGTGAAGTCACCTCGGGGTATCAATTAAATAGACGATGAGTATCGTTTATCCTCTATATGCTAGCCACTTTAAGCCAAAAATTGCAGAAGAAATCCATGTACGTCTATTCAAATATCTATTATCTGTCATGAAGAGATACGAAAACGGCAATTATTGGGCATTACGCTGCCGCTAATACGAGATAGGAACCCTGCCGAGATTTCAGAGCCTTTGGAAAGGATTAACTTAGGATCTAATAGTCTCTGAAGATAACAGGATGTGACTGACGTCAAATAAGACATTTTCCGACGCTGAGTGCCAAGGAAATGGTTCTTTACATTCAGATAAATACGGTTATGTAACAGTTCCCATTTGATAAAATTAACCCTGTTTGGTGTTCTATTTTTGCAGCAGGGAAGGATGAGTTATTTTTCCAACCATGTAAAAAAAAAATAGGATTTCCAATGTAATGAGCATAAGTGCCGATTTATCGTAATTAACAAAGTTTCATCACGTTCTTTAAAGAATAAAATTAATCTTAAAACATCCTTTTTTCGTGATTTCTCTACTCGAGAGTCAGATTGAATCAATCGTTAGTATGAACTTTTATGAAGCCATCAGACTGTGTTGAATTCTCGTCCAAATATACTGTTATTTGTATTTTATGAAATTGCAGGATTTCTTTTCATCAGAACTATTTCAAAAATACGTCCAGACATTTGATTCTTATAAATAATGCAATTTTGACGCATTTCTTTCATTTTAATTTCATCTTGTCTATTGTAGTGCTATCATGCGTTTAGAATGATCCAAATAAGGAAATGAAAAATGCAGAAATCATAACGACCATCCTTGCAAGGCCAGCGGAAAACCGACAAACAATACGAATTAGTTTGCATGATACACATACAAAGACTCCGACCTCAAAAGACAGAATATGTGTCCAAACGAACAATGGAAATAAGACACTCACATCATCTTTTTAGAATATGTGGACGTGTATAACAAACGAAATAAACAAGCAAATCAATTCAATGACACATGAAAAAAGTTCTGAAAGTTATGATTTCCATTGATCGAACTTCTCATGTTACTGTCCACGTGCTAGCTTCAGCCACCAGGACACTGAATGTCCACTGCTTTCGATTTTCATTCACATACTAGTAGTTGTTATGTTACCTAGGGTCCATGCGTTAAAGCTGGCTTGTTTTGTGCTGTCACCTTATATTGCCAGGGTGTTTTACTAACACAACAGCTGTGCGACTCGGAAGACGTCTGTATATCAAAGATATGAGTTTGAGAGATGTACACATGTAATCTGGATAATCACACAATATGCTATGAATAAACGCCGCCAAAACTACACGGGGTGCGCATTGGTCTATTAGTCTTTCGTGGTTCAGTGAAGGTTTTGTTTTCTTTCTTGGTCTAGATTGGAGGTTTATTATTTGTTTCCACATAATTGTTGCTACGTTTATTGGATGACTATTGTTTGTAGCTATGTTCCAAAAGTTCAGAGTCAAAAGTTTTCAGTAGTGCTAACTAATTTTGGCTTCTGATTGTAAAGTTTGGCAAATCATGCAATAATCATATCTTTTCTATTTATTATTTGAGAACCTAGAGCAAGAAATTACCAAAAATTATTGTAATAATACGGAAGTGTTCAAACTCTTTGCCTTCTTGAAGAAAATTATAAACCAACTTAATGCACCAGAAGTAAATCCTCATTAGTAATACTTATTAAATGACACAGCCGAATTCGTTTCAATACGCCCTCTGGTTTTACTTGCAGAGAGTGCAGGTCTCTATTTTGTGCAGGGTCGATTCAGTAGCATAGTTAAATGAACTCTATAACCAAAATATCATTGTTGGGATGGTGCAAAGATGTTTACCTCCTTTAATTGTTTTTGGATGAAATGACAAGTTCTTCGTTATCTTCTGACGAGAATGATCAACTGCACATGTAGTCAGGTTCGATCAACTTCTGTTTATCGTTTCTTCAACGCATTCGAAAATTTCTGTCATCAAATTTTCTTGAAATTTCTAAAACGTGGGGCTGTAGCATCATATCCCACCCATCTTGCTACGTCTTTGGTACATTTTTGGACGTAACAACCTTCACACTTGGATCACTGACGTGAGTGAAGTACCCGAAACGTGCATGTCTGGTCCATGCTGCAAGTTTATCTATTCTTAAATAATGTAATTGAATTTGAATACGTTAAACATTTAAAAACTACAAATTAATGACAAATTTTAAATTCAAAGTTATACTTTCCCTTTCCTAAGAACTAAAATCCTTCGTCCTCTACGTATGGTACATTAATATCGCAATCGATACGCTACTGCAGAGCAAGCACAAACTACAACGACTTTAAGGACAAGGCAGCTAACCGAGAAACTATTCAACCAAGGGTATATTTCTGTTGTCAAAATTACTAAAACGTTGGTCCTGTAGCATATTTCACCCATCCTGCTATGTCCATTTTTGGACATAATAACTTTCACATTCTTTGGTCATATTACATTGTTTAGATTGAGGATCACCGACGAGGGTTACGTGCATGTCTGGGCCATACTGTAAATGCATCTGAGCATTGTTACTGCAAATTTTGTTTTACGTCTCGTTGTTATTAATGATATTTCAACCATCCAAAAACACCGAATCTGACATCATCACCGGTTTGACATTTTCTGCGTGGCTTAAGTGATGGAATTTTGCTAGCAAGCCGGAGATGACTACTATCCCCGGGTACCTTACAGTATCTTGTCTTCAATGTGGGTTACCTTTTGCTTCTTTGAAGAATGTATTGATAAAATTAGTTGTTTTGTTTGGTTTGGTATTCCATATGATTTTATGTTACGATCTATTGTGATGGATGGATTCTGATTTTTTGGTTTTTGTGTTGACTTTAATGGATCTTATCACTTCTCCTTTCTGAAAGTTTAGCAGGGTTTCTAGTGATCACAGGGACTTGAATCCCTCTTTGTTTAATGATTATTATTCTCGATTCTCGATAGTAAATTTTCTCAAAATACTGACTGTGCACCTCTTGTTGCAGATTCATTTTTATAATATACACTACGAAAAAAAATTTATTCAAAATCTTTAGAATTAATTAAAATTTGATGATATGAGATGTTTAAATTTTAAAGTCTTCAAATTCATTAGCATCATTTTAGAGCAGATAATTTACAGCATGGATCAGACATGCACGTTTCGGGTTATAAACCCTCGTCATTGATCCTCAATCTAAACAATGTTATATGACCAAAATCTGCGAAAATTATGTCCTAAATATACCGAAAGACATAGCGAAATGGCTTGGATATGATGCTACAGGACCCAGATTTTAGAAATTTGAGAAAATTTTGTTAACAGAAATTTTCAAAGGGGTTTAAAGAAACGACCAATCGAAATTGATCGAACTTGGCTACATGTGCCCTCGGGGACTCTTGGTCCACCAGCAGTGACACTCACCAAGTGGTACAAATGTTTAACGTCTTCAAATTCATTAGCATCATTTAAGAGCAGATATTCTTGGTATTTAATTGATATTTCGGACTATTGACAACATTATTTATGAAAAATATATGAAAAGTATAAGAATGAAATAATTCGGAAGAGTTCCAAATCTATACCTTCTTGAAGAGAATTTCCAACCAATTTTCATGCACCAGACACGTGTTTCGAATATTAAATTCTTATCAGTGATGCTTCCAGCCATAGTACTTTTTAATTAGCAGCCCAAATTAATTTTACTAGTGCCCTCTTTTGTAATTTTTAGAATTTAAATTTCTGCATATATTCTACAGAGAGTGCGCGGCTCCTTTCCTGTAGGGTCGAAATTTAGCCACAAGAATTCGCACTCCACAATACAAACGTAACAAAGAAGGACACACCAGTTTTGGACCTCAATATCAAAAATGAATACAGGTGTGTATGAAAAGACTTGGATATTTTGGACTCAACATAGTAAATTTTCTCTGGCTTGAAGGTGATGTTCTTAGACTACTGACATACGGTATTTATTCCGGAATTCCGGACCACCAGGAGGCGGTCCGTCTTCTGAAAAGGTTTAAGGTTTTTGCAATGGAATTCTGCGGGATTGTAATGATTAATGTACAAGTTTCTGTGACATACTTGCTATAGAAAAATGATAATTTTGATTCTTTTATTTTGAAATGAAAATGATTACTAGGTAAATTAAAAAAAAAAGTTTAATTTATTTCAATACAATGTCTTTATGCAGCCGATGCTCTATTTTTGCATACAGTATGTAAACGGGCACATGTGCTTTTATACAGCATGATAATGACTGCTCCAATTCAATACGGTTGACGCAGAAAAGGAAAATGAATTTTTAATATTAGAATTTGATTTTCTAATCTTAGAAATTCATTTTATAACCTTAGAAATTCAGCTTATTTTCTAATTTGAAATTCATTTTCAATTATTAGAAATTCATTTTCAATTATTAGAAATTCATTTTCAATTATTAGAAATTCATTTTTCTAATTTTAGAAAATATGAATTTCTAATATCTAAAAATGAATTCTTAATATCAGGAAATAAATTTCTTTTAAAAGAAAATTATTTCTAATGTTAGAAAATACCTATTTTTGTCCATAAAGACCTATCATTCTAGTGCATATTGTTACTATTTCTCAACGAGGTATTTCTTTTACCAGATTTGATATAAAAATATCTCATCTTATGGATTTTCAACGATTTGACAAATAAACCGCAGGATGTTTTAAATAATGTCCACAAGACAACAGGTCTTAGACTGTAGTAAGAGAACAAAAAGACATCTGCAAACAAATATTTCCAAATATTGAATGACAAATATGGATAATGACCATATCCCTGTCTACAGTACAAAATCGATAATTCAGAAAATCAGAAACCGAAGGCATACAAAATCAGGATAAAACAGGAACCAAAGCAAACAAAAACAAAAACCTCCACCATATGAAAAGAAGCGAACTCCCGATATGAGAGTGAGACCAGGTGCCCAGGAAGAGTAAGCATCTCCTGCTTGCATGCAACACCCGTCGCTTCAATTCGGTAGAACTGTCACATCCGCTTACTTCCATATTGGAAGATACAGAGTACAATCTTTGCTTGGATGGTTCAAATGGTCTATTACAGAATATCATCCACCTTCTGGATAGTGGGACATCATAGTGTATGACGAGTTCCCCATATCGACCGTAGAACTTCCTCAGTGACGATGTTAGACGGTCACAAACATATCCCTGACTGAGAGGCTTATCTGAAAGACGCCTAGCTCTCAGAACAAAATCCGTATATTTGGTACTTGCTCTGGCATAGCGTATCAACTGAGATATGAACACGCCGTAAGCAGGGATGTTGCTACTCAGAAAATGAAAGTTCGTACTGCTGAAATTGAAATCGTCACGTTTGTCATAGAGTGAGGTGTTCATGTTCATGAGGTGTGCAATATTGCACATTGTACGGCCCGAAAGTTTGACACTTGCGTCAATTACTTTTCTTGTATGTATCTTAACTCACTCTGTTCGTTAGGGCATGTACTTACGTTTTGAATTTTCACAGTGAAATTTAGAATTACCGAGAAACATTTGGATCAATGTTTCCTTCATAAACTAGTTAAAACTTTCTGGAAATTTGACTAGAAAATACTATCAAGTTCTTTCGAAATTCGTACCTATAAATGCAACAGAGTATATTACTTTTTGAATTTCACAACCTGCCTTAATAAATAAAATTAGAAGGATAATCTGCATCGACAGTGTATCAGAATCAATCGCCTTTATCCTACGGATATTACCCTGGTGTAACAAGAAGCTAGGACATTGTACTTGACCAACCAGTGCATTCTTAGGAATTGCACTCTTACTGACTATGACGACGAGACTCCATGACGTACCCAGTCCAAACGTCGTAAGAGAAGACAGGGTCCCGATAATCTGCCCTCTCTTAATATTGGTATCCTTAAGTGATTGCATGTATGGGGTCTTTCCAGCCAGCAGAGCTTGGACTGTTTTTCTAACGCCCTGTTTTTGATATTCTTGCAATCAGGAGACGCTGACTCTCCCCGAGCATCTGGTCTCACTTCGGAATGTTATTCATTCCGAGGTTACCAATCGTTCCAATGGAACTTCTAATGATTCTGTGTTGCCTTCTCGACATTGAGAATGAATAAGTGATGGGTACTTCTTTGATGTTTATATTCATTTCCATGTTAAACGTCTTCAAATTTTCATCTTTGTGTCCCATCTCTTGGATTTTGCTGTTTTGTTTGTGTTACCTGCATTTTATGGTGACATAATTAACAAGATAAGAAGGATCAAAGATAGACAACATAACTATCGAATTTCAAATGCGTCAGAATCATCAAACGCCTTTTATACCGTGGATATGACCCTAATAATGTAGGAAGGTTCCAACTCTATACCTTCTTGAAGAAAATTCCAAACCAATATCCATGCACCAGACACGTGTTTCGAATATTAAATTCTCATCAGTGATGCTTCTAGCGGAGCCACAAAAAATAAAATCAGTAGCGCCCTCTTTAATTTTTTGAATTTAGATTTGTACATTTACAGTACAGAGAGTGTGCGGCTCCAAATTTCCTGTAGGGTTGATTCAGTAGCATATCCAAATAAAATCTATGTTTAAAATAGCATTGGAGGGATGGTGCTAAGATGTTAAACTCCTTTAATTTCGATGATATTTATTGGTGAAATGGCTATTTTCCGAAATAGCAAATATATATATATGATATCACATTGTTATAAGGCCAAAACAAAGCTTCTTTCAGGTGACAGAGCTGAAAAGAAGTAATTAATAAACATCAGGTCACGGGGAACTATTTTAATTGCTCCACACTGCAAGGTGAAATAAGTGTTTATATTAATAATGTCGAAGGGTTCCAACTCTATCCTTTCTTGAAGAAAATTGTCACCAGACGGACACTAGATGACACCAATTGTCACCAAACGGAAACTAGACTTGGTACTTGACCAATCTACAGTTTTGTACCAGTGCATTCTTAAAACTTGCACTCTGACTGACTGTGACGACGGGACTCCACGCCGGGCCCTGTCCAAACCTCTTTAGAGAAGACAGGGCCCCGACCACCTGTCCTCTCTGAATGTCAGTCGGACTCCTCGGGTGATAACATACAAGAGCTCGCGGCGGCAGAGCACGGATTGTATTACGTACGCCCTCTTTTATATCCACTTACATATTCATCTGTGTTGCTTGGGTCCCTGTGTTTTTTTGCGGTCTATATTTGTGTGTGGTCATCTGACAGTGAGGAGGTTGTTTTACACCATAATTGTACGTTCTTCGAGACCTCTGGTTAATCGGAAAAGTGGGAGGGTTGTGCGCACGTAATCCAGGATAACCACACCTTCTGCTACTTCCGTGGCAGATGGTCGGCACCGGTTGCTCATTGGTCTCGTTGGTTTATGTGTATTCCTTTGTGTTTGATGCTTCTGTGTTGTGCGTTGACGTTCCTTGTCCCTTTTGCGTCTCTTTCTATGCTTGTCTGCGCTGTATTTTTGCATTGGGTGTTTTTGGGTTTTGCTGTGGGTGCTGCATTCTGGTGTTGTTGGAGATCCCCTCCTTTGTTTCATCATACAATCATTTAATTTCCATTGTCATTTTCAAGAAACGAAGATTCTGATTGGCTGAGGAATTTTGTTGATACATCGATCAACACAATGTTCCCTCAAACACGAATGAACTCGTTGCTGAAAATAAAATTTGTTGATGTTTGCTTATCATTTCAAGGGTACCATTTCTTTTCTACTTACTCAAAAGTTAACAGTGCATGTAGAATTTGCTCAAACTGGTCCTTATTCCAAAGATATAGAGGGACGATCGTTCGCTGTTTGAATCATGGCGGCTGCCATATCTTGTTTTGGCAGACGTATCACTGCGAAACCTTCCGACTTACGAAATATAGTGCGATGATTGATTGTTTTTAGATCCAAGAAAACAGTCTGTTTTCCAATATTAAATGATAAGAAATGAATTTAATATTTTTTTCTGTTGATGCAGGTATCACCCGAGAAATTGAAGAGAATTCTTTTGCATCAACAGAAAAAAATAAGATTCATTTCTTAGGTAATTAGGCTTTTATACACAATTATTGTGTGTTCTTCGAGACCACTTGGTCGAAGGGTTGTGTGCAATGAATCCGGATAGCTATACCACTTGCTACTAACGTGTGAGATGACCGTCCTAAGTCGAGACCGATTGCCCATTGGTCTCGTTGGTTTTAGTATAGTCTCTTTTGTGTTTTGATGTCGTATCAGGTGACCATTGTCCCCTTTGTGTCTCTTTCTTTGGTGCTTGTCTATACTCTGTGTTTACACATTGGGAAGTTCCGATGTCTCGCTGTAAAACAACCCAGTCTTGTCGGAGATTCGCTATTCATAGTTTATAGAGTAACAAAAGTTAAGACATTAACCCTAGGATCGTGAGTACAATGTTATAAAGGAAAAAAATTAACTCGGTGGCGACATCTTATTGCAATCACTGACTCGAGCTCATCTCGAGTTGTTCTCGCGACTGTGAATATAAATTAAAGCTAGCCCGAAATAAATCTGAAGCAATGGAAGAAATTAATAATGGGGTAAGGATTGGTCATTATTTATTAACCTCTGAAGTATTTCAGGTTTTAGATTTGATTAGACTCTCGCAAAAAATATTTCGAATCTAGCAAAAATACTTAGACGTAGATCATTCTGTGTCAGCAACAAAGTGTTATTTGAATCCCACTGTGTGTACGCTAGAGAAGACATTGATGAGACATTGATGCCAAGACACTGAGACAACAAACAGTTAGATCTCCCCCCCCCCCAAAAAAAACCGACCGTTGAAAGTTATTTTGGAGGTTGGGGATTATTTCTGTTTTGAAACTATATCTGATCACAAAACTAACAAAGTCCAAATTCAATGAATTGTGAAATTATACATGCAAATTGTAAATGCTTTGTTATCAATTATATGATTATATATAAATGCACAACCAATGCAATTCCCTGAGATGTTACTATTGAAAGGAACGTTCTGCAATTCGTGTATTAACACTCGTGATGTCAAAATGCATATATTAAGATGTAAAGAAGACAAATATGGATAATGACCATATCCCTGTGTAAAGCATAAAATCGACAATTCAGAAAATCAGAAACCGAAGGCATACAAAATCAGGATAAAACAGGAACCAAAGCAAATAAACAAAAACCTCCACCATATGAAAAGAAGCGAACTCCCGATATGGGAGTGAGACCAGATGCCCAGGAAGAGTCAGCATCTCCTGCTTGCATGCAACACCCGCCGCTTCAATTCGGTAGAACTGTCACATCCGGTTACTTCCATTTCGGAAGACAAAGAGTTCAATCTTTGGTTGGATGGTTCAAATGGTCTATGACAAATATGGATAATGACCATATCCCTGTCTACAGTACAAAATCGATAATTCAGAAAATCAGAAACCGAAGGCATACAAAATCAGGATAAAATAGGAACCAAAGCAAACAGAAACAAAAACCTCCACCATATGAAAAGAAGCGAACTCCCGATATGAGAGTGAGACCAGGTGCCCAGGAAGAGTAAGCATCTCCTGCTTGCATGCAACACCCGTCGCTTAAATTCGGTAGAACTGTCACATCCGGTTACTTCCATTTTGGAAGATATAGAGTACAATCTTTGGTTGGATGGTTCAAATGGTCTATGACAGAATATCATCCACCAGTCTTGAGAGTGGAACATCATAGTGTATGACGAGTTCCCCATATCGACCGTAGAACTTCCTCAGTGACGATGTTAGTCGGTCACAAACATATCCCTGACTGAGAAGCTTATCTGAAAGACGCCTAGCTCTCAGAACAAAATCCATATATTTGGTACTTGCTCTGGCATAGCGTATCAACTGAGATATGAACACGCCATAAGCAGGCGATGAAGGGATGTTGCTACTCAGAAAAGGAAAGTTTGTAATGCTGAAATTGAAGTCGTCACGTTTGTCATAGAGTGAGGTGTTCATGTGACCATCAGTGTCGTAGGACAACATTATGTCCAAATAGGATGCTGAATTATTTGTCTCTGTGGTTTCTTTGACTTCAAGCTCCGAAGGATAGATACTGCTCAGGTAATCCGCGAATTTTGGATTATTGATGGACAACACATCGTCTATGTATCTGTAAGTGAAGTTAAAGTCAGAAGCTAAGTATCTTTTCCCTTCAGAGACCAAGGATTGAATGAATTCAGCTTCGTACGAGTAAAGGAAAATGTCGGCAAGGAGTGGGGCACAATTGGTCCCCATTGGAATTCCGACAATTTGCTGGAAGACCTTTCCTCCAAACACCACAAAAATGTTGACGATCAGAAAGTTTAACATCTGAATAATGTCTGTTTCAGTGTACTTATTTTCAGAATCGGACTTTTCTTTTACAAAGTAGGTTTTGTCATAGTTAACAACAATAAATTTGTATTTGCGATTACCGTTCTTACTTGTAAACGCATTACTTATAATTTTTGCGAGTCTTTCTTTCAATTTAGAATGTGGAATTGTAGTGTAAAGTGTCGAAAAATCAAATGCTTTGATCGAATGGACTCTACTAAAATGAGTGGATTTCAGATGTTCTAAAAGTTCCTTCGAATTCTTTAAAATCCACATCTGGTTGATACCACTGCGAGAATACACTG
This sequence comes from Pinctada imbricata, assembly GCA_033119305.1. Classification (NCBI taxonomy): domain Eukaryota; kingdom Metazoa; phylum Mollusca; class Bivalvia; order Pterioida; family Pteriidae; genus Pinctada; species Pinctada imbricata. The sequence continues at coordinate 49,506,311 of VSWD01000008.1, read as the reverse complement.
TCGAACAATATTTTTGAAGCCCAGATTTGATTTTAGATAAAACTTTGGTGAGTAAGATCGATACAGATTTGGTAGAACATTTTGAGGAACCAGCGATGAAACGTTGTTTGTACGGATTCTTATGCATTTTAGGTATGCAGTACAAGTATGGTAAATCTAAATCTAAATTGGTAGTGTCGAAGCCAAAGGAAGTAAGAGCTGATTTGTGGTTATCTATTATTTCAGAGGCAGAAAGGTTTGTTGGGGTGTAAGTGGGATTTCCAGGTGCCGAATTTAAACCCAACTCTTTAACTAGACTGTCGAAATAGTACTTTTTGCAAGTAAATGTGAAATTATTTTGTCCGCTGGTGTGATGACATAATGTTCTTGGAGGTAGGTGAGCTCTGTGATAACATCAGGGTCTTTAAATATAGACACGAATCTGGTGTTAATATCATCCACCATTCTGGAGAGTGGGACATCATAGTGTATGACGAGTTCCCCATATCTAGACTAAATAATCCAGTCTCTCCGCTGCCGCTAATAGATTAGCGGCAGCGGAGAGACTGGATTATTTAGTCTACCCCATATCGACCGTAGAACTTCCTCAGTGACGATGTTAGTCGGTCACAACTAGACCGAAAACAGGCCAAAATTTTATTCTTGAGTTGGTATTTACCAAAATACCAACTCAAGAATAAAATTTTGGCATGTTCTCGGTCTATAAAGAAACGTGTCGCGACGGCTGTTCTAACATGCAAACTAAACCAGTGGTGACATGAATTTTAAAGTCACCCTTTTACCTAGAAAAAAAAACAATTTCAGAAAACAAGAATGAAACAGACAAATATGGTGCATATATATATATAGAATAAATTTCATATATTGTGTTTTGTTACGGGTATGCAACACACAGCAAGTGCATTTATCGCATGAAAAGCGCTAACGCGCATTACGTGTTCGATAAATGCACTTGCTGTGTGTAGCATTTAAGGAATGAGTATCTTATTTTTTGCGTTCATGGCTTTTACACTCTGGTTCGACAGGCGCAAATCTCGTGAACCACGAAGCGGTTCTCGAAAGATTTGCGCCTGTCGAATCAGAGTGTAAAAGCCATGAACGAACAAAATTAAGATACTCATTCCTTATATTTACATTCAGAAACATTCAGATGTAAAATATTTTTGAAAACATCCTCGAAATATTTTACAAATGATCTAAATGTTTCACTCGTGTCAATTCTCCCTACCTGGAGGGGCAAGAAATATTCCATTGCAAAGGACCAAAATATACGATTTAATATAGAAAGTTACCGAATAATTTTTATTTCTAAAATGTTTTCACGATGAGTCTTTAAAAATAATTTGAAGCAAATAAGGCCTTATTTATAGTAAGAGAAGTCAGCGCTGCATTAATTCATTTCGGTAGCGCCATCTATATTGACGTACACATGAACTCTTTGGCCTGTTACAACGCTTTCACAATGTAAATACCAGTTGAAAGAATCTGCTAATACTGTTTTTATAATTTTTAACATTTTTATGAACAATTTAAAGAAAATAAAGCCTTATTTATCATATAAAAGTAGTAAGTGCAGCATTAATTTATTTCGGTGGCGCCATCTACATTGTGCACATGAACTCTGTGGAAACTTACATAAATACGTACATAGAGTTGTTATTAGTGTTGTACATCGGAAGACTTTTAAGAATCGATTATCGGAAAATAATCGGAAAGAGTAAACCGATCGATGATTGATTTAAATAGGAAAACATAAGTCCATGAAAAATGGAACATTAAAGATAGAAAAATTGTATTTTTCTGCATAAAATTCAGAAAACTTTGCTGAAAACAAAATATAAAGCATTCAATTTCAAAGTGTCTGCCTGTTTACATGCAAGACAACAAGTAGCGGTTTTATGTTACAGTTACATGTGAAAAGAGGAAAATAAATACCTTTACACAAAATACCTTGTCTTTCAGCGACAATCGATTGTAAGAAAATGAAATCGATAATCGGAATCGAAAGAGTTTTAGCGATCGACAATCGATTGTCGGCGACAATTGGTTCATCGCTAGTTGTTATACATAATTCAATGATCCGAGGGAAAGTTTTTGGTTGTCCCCGTCTGTTTCTCCTCTTTTATATCGTCTCATTCCCCGCACACATGTTGGGAATCTCCTCCTGCTCGGCAGTTCAGCATCAGTATGCCCCGCCCACTTTTTGAAATTGTTGTGCGCACGTTATGTGATTGGGACCAACCTGTGTTCATCGTGAAATGAACGTCAAAACTGAATAGGCGTCTAACATAGAAAAGCAACTTGCAGTGTTAATATACCCGTAACAAAACACAAATTAAGACACTTATTCTCTATCTATAGTAAGTTTTTTACTAGTATTTCGAATTATAAGCAAAAAAGTGTTTCCATGGTTAAAAAAATTTAAAGATTATATCGTATTTATTTCTCCAAGCTGGTTTCATAAATAAGCCTTTCTCCGAAAAAAAAAAATCCAAAAGGCATTCAGCATTAAAATGTAAATTCCAAGAGAAACCGAGTTTTTGGTTTTTCTCTGAAATGTGATATACGTAAATGTTACGGCATACGATCATGAAATGGAAGTAAGCAAGTGTTTCAAATCAAGTTTCCAAATTCTACTTTTATTACTTAAAAAATCGGGTTATGTTTAGTTAAACTAGGTCAGAATGGTCGCCTGCGTTAGGGGAATGGAATATGAAATATCGAATAACGACAGGCTTGTTTGGAATGCAAACAAATTTACATGTCTAGCGATGACATATCCTGTCTTATTTACACCGTGTCTGGTCAACTTGGCGTCAAAATGAACGCGAAACAGCGACAAATTTTCTAAATTTATTTATTCGAAATGACGCGAAATTAGATAAAAATTTTATTGATTTTGATATTGAACTTAGAGGTTTTTTTTAGGAATTTTGGAATTGATTCGGCGGTATATTGGACAGACAATCGGATACCATAAAAATGCTCCTTTTATGATGTGGATATGACATCTTTTGAATGTTTTTAAATTATTTTACCATAAGTGGAGGACAAATCAATATAAGATGAAAAAAATTGCAAACTTCGGAGACGGAAATGACGTCATCATTTTCTAGACATAAAAATAACGTTTATTTCTCATGAGAAATGGTTTACATAGATTGAAATGTATACCTTGCAGATGGAGTACTTGTGAGCTTTTAAACTTTAAAACATAAAAGAAAATGCTTCAAGACATATTTTTGGCTGATATGTTTTGAAGTTGTAGCGTTTATTAATGTTCGCCACATGACTTCCCATCACTTCAAACAAATTTATAAATGTTTTCGACCTTGAAAAACTCATTTCATTAATGTCAGTCTATGCTACGAACGCCCAAAAAATGTAGGAAAATTTATAATTCGTAAAATGTAACCGGTCAAGGGAAACATAAATTAAGGTATTTGGAGAATTTGAATTCAAACTGTTTGAGCGTGATAGTCTGATATGTGTTGATAAAGGCAGGCTGATGTCAGTGATGTAATGTTGTGTTTATATTTAATGTACCCCGTGCTTGGATAGACCCCGTGAAGGTTATCAGCTTACGACGGTGTTGAAAGAAGTGTTGGACGATAGATAGGACCAAAATCAGGTAGACCTTGAGGGGCTCACAAACTGGCGCATAGAAAAGGCACCGATATGGAAGTCGTCTAAACATTTGTGAATGTGTATATGAATATTGGCAAGTCCGCAGAGGTTGGGATATTTATCTGACGGAGTATGAGAAATTCCACAGCTGATGCCGCTTGACGGTATATCCACACATTGTAGAAACTACGGCTTTCTCACTGACATTTCGCTATGTGATCTTCTCTTCTAACCAAATCTTTGCCAGTAGGGAAAACAACAGAGGAATTAGTTATTCTTCACTAATTTTCACTGAGAATTAAAGCTGTGTCTCCCTGGATCATTACTAGTTACGTGTCTGGTGATCACAGAGTAATTAATTATCAGGATTTTATCAAGGCCAGCACACATGGATACGTCCACGGCAGGTGAGCCTCTAATGGTGTTTTAATCAGTTTGATCGTTTCATTATCTCACAAGCAGGTATTCTTTCAGTTCTCTCTCCTCCAAAGCTAAATATAGCTACAGAACAATGTTTCATTACGATTTGTACGGGCGCAGTGGCTGGTAGAACTTACAGCTACGATATGATTGAACACAGGCTCCGATATTACAGTAAAACGGAAGCACGTGGAACCACATATACAAATGTAATTGATTATTGGAAAAATTACAAAATCACAACTTCAGCTCAACCATGAAACAGGAGCGGAACGAGGCCACACGAGAAAGAAATATTTTCAGTAATAGTACTCGAAAAGTGCATGCATCCCGGGCCGTGCTTGCGCACTTTTAAATGCACCTCAATATATCGGTGATGCGAATAATATGAATATATAATTTCATAAAGTAATATTTTCTTTCTGTTCCTTTGGCAGTACATATACAAAGCATGCACACGCAGCATGTCACCTTACAGTCAAATCTCGTCCGGAACGTGAACTTTACCAGATAAATAATCTCCTTGTCTACAAATTAACGACATGGAAAATTTTCGTATATTTTATAGGTCATTTAAATGCCAAATATGGACCAGCAAACATATGTACCTTTTCAAATGGTTCACGTTTCAACTTTTGAAAACAAATCTTCTGTACGTCTTCAAACAGGTGTCCAAACAGAATACAAAGCTAGAGAAGAACACGCTCACATAATTTTGAATTTCATTTTCATTACTTTTTTTTCATTGGCAAGCTGTTGTAGGTACATTGTATTGTTGCGAAATGGGGTTGACACACATGCATATTCAAAAATCTAGTTCATGTAATTATGTTATTTTATAGTGAATATATTAATTTTGTCCAAAATAGCATATTTACATGCATGTATTAGTAAAGAAACTAAGAGTCCCCTTCGGCGTTGCCGGTAGGGGACTAAAAAAACTACTACTGTAAAAACAAATGACAAGAAAATGGAATGGAACGTTTAAAAAACGAATGAAAGAATTAAGCTGAATAAGTATGTGAGTGTAATATTTAATTATTTAAACTAGCACAGATTATGCAAAATAAAGTAACTGTAGGATCTAGAAAAACAATCATACCAGATGAAAATAACATGATAAACCGAAGTTGACTAATTTCAGGAGATTCCTGTCACCCTATCTCTAGATCCGCGCATAGTCACGAATTAGACTAGAGATGACGAACATGTAGATCACATGGTAATAAACAAACTGCTAGATAGTAAGTAAACAATCGTAGATCTACTTATAACTATGAAAAACAACGAATAGAGGACAGATCCAAACAGCTCAATCCATTACATATTGAGCAAACATGAGCTTTTACAAAGAAACGCTCATGATCGAAAAAGAAATGATACGACGTGTAGAATATAATACACAGCAAAACTTTCCATATATGTTAAAACATGTGTTAAACATAAATGTTGAAACATATCTTCTTTGTATGTTTTTATGTGTTTAACACATGTTTGATATCTATATGTTTATCATATAGAAAAATATATATCAAATATATGTTCATTATATATTTACATATGTTGGAAAATATGTGTTAAACATATGAAACATATATGTTTAATACATATTAATCATATGTTTAACATACTGTATGTTTTCTCAAATATATGTGAACATGTGTGATTGCCATGTACGTTAGACATATGTTAAGTATAATATGTTAAACACATGTTAGTGAAACATGTGTCAAACACAGATATGCCAAAAATGCATCTAGAATTACATCACAAGATGGTCATCAAAAGCACATCTACAACATTTATTAAACATGTATCTAACATATAATTACCGTATGTTTAACAAATGCTCAATGCATATGTTAAACACATATACTCGTTTTTCATACTGAACATATGTTTTATACACATGTTTAACATATATCTAACATATGTTAAATATTGTGGACATTTTTGCTGTCTACGCAGATTCTGAATAATCCAGCTTGAGAAATACGAAAATGTTTTATGGAAATAATTTTTCAGAATTTTTACGGGTCATAATGCCAATTGAGGCATTTTATACTTCAGATTGCAGTAACACGTTTACACTATCAAAGCTTTCTTGTACAAGAAAACTTGGTCAAAGCTTTTGACGCAAACTTTGATAGTGTAAACGATCCAAGAAAACTTTGATCAAAGTCCGTCAAAGAACTTGGATGGACTTTGACGGAATAGAACTCCATCCTATTTTTCTTGAAACTTGGACGGACTTTGACGGGAATCGACCAATCAGAATAGAGATTCAGAGTGACTCCAGCAGTATTTAAGTACTGAAGAAAGAAGTAAAAGCAATTTAGAAATGTTAAAACTAAATAATGTAGAGACAAAGACAAATAATGCGATGCAGTGAATTTCATCTGTCATAATTTTAGAAAGCATGGGAAAATTTCCTTGAAATCGTGTCCACATTATGTTATAACTCCAGTAAGCAATTACAAACAAAAACTATAATGTTTTCATGAGAAATATTTACAATATTGACAGGATTCATCTTTGTTTTGGTGCATATCTACCGCGTTTCCTTGTACAAGTCGTCAAAGAACATTGATAGTGTAAACAGACGACTTTGTCCAAGAAAACTTTGACCAAGTTTTCTTTGACGGACTTTGACCAAGAAAACTTTGATAGTGTAAACGCGACTTAAGATGACAATCATGACTGATGGTAATTATCTTAGAACCATCCAAATAAAACTGAATTTGATACATTTTTATACGGCCCTTTTTAGCACGATGCGGCAAGCTAGCAGGAGATACTTAAGCTTTACTCTCCACGTGCACCTGGTTTTACCTCCATTGGGGATTCATTTTTGCTCCTTTGCAGAATCGCTTAGTTGAAACTTTTTTAAAATATGAATAGGCTGCAAACTCTCCGGTTGAGTTCCCCTTTGAAAGGAATTTTAGGTACTAGTAACTGATCACTGAAAGATGTTTGAAATAGCCCGTACACGATAATCGCTCTTTGAAGATGTTGAACAGCAAACCAAATGTCATATTCATATTCAATAAATTATTAAAATCAGTATCAATGTAGGAACCAATACATAATTTTTGGTATCACAAAAATTCTATTTTAGGCAGTCTCAGAGACACGAATGTGAAGAGAGAGGGAGGGTGATATCCTGTTATGTTATATGTCCTCTGGTGTCACGTTTTCCTTTGTTTTGCATTTGATCATGAGATGAGAGTAAAATACAGTCACAAAACTCTTACTGATCGATACATATCCACTTTTAGTCTTAGATAAGTCTTTTGATGTCTCTGCCCGAAGGGGATCGGGATATTATTATCATCAGTATCCATGCTATCTTCGTCCTAGCTTTATCCCCAAACTCCATTAATGACTTTCATTGAATATTTACCAAGCGCATGTACTCTACTGTGCAAAAATCACATAATGTCAATGCCAATTTAGTGTTTGTTCTCTGAAATGCGCAGATTTTTTTTTTCTTTTATCTTCCAATTTACTAAGTGCGGTTGAAGCTTCGACTTCTTTTGGAATAGGGGACTACCACAGGGGTGAGGTAGTATCATCGCTTGGTCACAAACCCTTTCCTCGATACAAACCCTTTCTTCTATGTGTCTATTAAAAACCGACATATAGAAGAAAGGGTTTATATTGAGGAAACGGTTTGTGGCCAAGCGATGATACCTTACCCCTGTGGGGACTACTAGTATTTCGGTAGATTAAACATTGTTTTGACTTTTTACAACTTGGTTGCATCGAAGGATACCAAGCAGGGAAAGACAGGAATGATGTGGGGGAAACTGAAAAGAACAAAAGGTCCTGACCATTCTTTGATCTTAGATCTGCATCATGAAAATGTTAAAAACAAAAGAAGGCCGACGGGCTATATTGCGCACCCAACAACACAGGGAATCTGGCAGTGAACGCGATTGGTATATTCAATGAGTGTAGAAATCAATGTTTGAATGATTTACTCAAAACAGGAATATGAAAGAAATTACAGAAATCCAAAGCTTATCGTTCAATTACCTAAATGTGACAAATATGCAGGACATGAGTGCAAAAATCATCATATCCTTTTTGAGTTTTAGATAGAATTTTTTGGGGTTTTTTTTCATATTTTGCTGTTGCATCGGTTTGTGAAAAAAAGGCTGTGCATCACACGGTGCTACATAGTCAAATTGTCCCTTGACCAAATACTTTGCACACGCGAAGGTAATCACAAAATGCGATACACAATTCTTAAATTTATATATATATACAGCGCTCTATTGTGAGTGCTGTTGAGATTGTCGTCAGGATCTTCTTTGTCTCATTTGTTATGAAACAAATCCCACTGGATGTTTGCTTTCTGTCCGAGTCGGGAAAAAAGTGACGGAAAAGTTTACGGCAGGCTAAATTCGAGTTGTTCTGCATTTGAAACACATTTTTAAGTGTACAAATAACATGCAATTTCCAAAACAATCAAAACAAACACCGTGCACCTTCCAGAGTTCGCAACTGTTCCAATGGAACTTCTAATGATTTTGCCTTAGGGGACGACCATTTGATCCTGAATGGGGGGATGGCATTTTTTCGGGTCAGATTATTTTCAACGCAGAGCCGGTCGAATTATCTATTTTTTGTAAGTCAAGGCCAGAATATTTATTTTCAACCTTGACAAACAAAACAAAACAAAACAGGAAGACATGCACACACTGAGTATGTCATATATTAATTCCATTAATTACTATAGAGTGCAAGACTTTCTGGGCACTACAATCAAACTTTATAGTTTACACATATGCTATGTACATGTATCAGCTGCATATTCTAAATTGAGTTTTCACAGCACATGGGGAGAGGGGTATGTCAAGAAAGTTTTTGCTATGTTAATTACAAAGCAGGTAATTAGTATGTAATGCACTATCGATATCTCTACAAGACTTGAAGCATATCACATTTGTTTGAGTAAAAAATGCATTTTTTATGCTAATTTGTAATACAATGTTATTGAATAAAAATTTATGTCAAAATTACACTTCATATGAAATCTCGTGGAAGGGCGAGCGGAGCGAAAAATATTTTAGTGTTAGGCAAGCGAAGCGAGCCTAAACATTTTGCCGTGTTGCTCATAAAGCAAGCTGAAATTTGTTTCTGTAATCAGTGTATGGCGAGCGGAGCCAGCTAATAATTTTTGGAATATGAATAAATGGGGACCAGAATATTTATTTTCTGCAACCAAGAAGGTCAGATTATTTATTTTCAACATTTTCTGGGTCAGAATTATTATCTATTTCCCAAAAGTGCCAACCCCCCCCCCCCCCCCCCCCCCCCGAATCAAATGGAGACTGAATAACTTATGGGTACTTCTTTGGTGTTTTGTTGATTCTACAGAAATGGATTACCGGTACCGATGCTAAACATTATACTAGTAAACTCGATGCCATGTATATTTGACTACAGAGAGATGTGAAGGGGCGGGTGCCATTGAGAGTCGTTGGCATCAAGCTCCTGGGGCATAAAAAGGTCTGGAAACTGAAGTCAACTAGGGCCAAGCTTATTACCATTGGCAAATTCCATCTCAACACCATTAGCCATCACAGAAAAAAAGTACAAAACACTGAATTGATATATAACAGACGGACAGACTTACTGACAGTGAGGACTGAGGAAACTAATATAGTCCTCTGCTTTGCTGATATAGAAGACTATAAAGGATACAATCGGCACTGATGGCAAGGACATTAAATCACGTTATTTGGTCCTTCTTTTTGCCAAGGTTACAAAACAATTGTTTTATAAAAACATATGTACATGGTGCACAGCTAAATAATCTTTGGTTCTCGCCACTGACCATACTAGTCATTTTTACTAATCAGATGGCCGTTTATTACTGGTATCAGTATGCTCCTCTTTTCATGATTGTATTCTTTATTTACAAAAAAAGTAGTTCAAATTGATCAGGAAACCTGTCAAGATATTGTCTCAGTGATTACCGATAATCCTCTTTTAGCCGCTGATTCCTCTTTATAATACATCATTCTTCTTACCACCAGGAATTCTTTCCACACGAAGTTAGACAATTGTTGTAAACTTCGACACTCATTCCGGAAATTACGATCGATCTTGTCAATAAAGCAACTGTTCTGTAACTCTGTAAAATGATATATATACAACAAAATTATAGTAATAAATCGATTATGACGTTTCAAGTCCCTAATATTGTCTAAGAAAACATTGTTCTCTGCTTGTGGTAATGCTTTGATTTAAAAATTACGTCATGTTTGCGTTGCGTTCCGAAATTGTTACATTTATTGTCGAGCAGAAAGGTTTGGATTTACATTTTACAACATTATACATGTACCATGGCGAAATATAAAAGCTCATTTTACAGAATAAAATTTCTTATGATGCAGAATTTTAATGTTTCAATGACGTTTTTTGAAAGTCATACATTCGTAATTTTGATATCCTATCCGCTCCATCTGTTATACACTCCTTGAGGACCTGTTTTGGGCTTTGTTTTGCTCCACTCCATAAATAATGGGAATCTGAAAAGAAAAAAGAGATGTCAAATGACAATACTATCGGTTTGTAAATACACTACTATTAAAGCATGACATGAAGAACTACTTGACCTAGATACTGTAGCAAGTTTTGACGGGGTTTCAGTATCAGTGCGTGAGAGGTGTTCATTATTAGAAGCTTAATTAAGCTTCACTTGTTTTATCTTCCTGTTTGAATGATAAAATATTTGTGTTTGGAAAGTCTACGCGCCAGATCGATCCATTAGATTTTGTTTTTCCTTTATCACTGGGTCAAGCAATATCGACGGAAGACGCCAGGGGTAATCTTCTATTTGAGTTTGTCACCTGCAGTTTGTGAGATACGAGAAAGGCACTCCAATGAGTGTTGATAATGAAATAATACAGTACAAATACTTTATTTGTAATGCTCGACTTCAGATAAAGTTAGATACAATGTAAAGCATCCAAATGTTTGTCTTTGTATCCATGCAGTAGCAAGCAATACATGTAATATCGACGACAAAGCTTTCAAATGTGTTTATTTGATTTCAATGATATTTGTTGTTATTTTAAATACACATTCTTGGGAAAAGTTCAAGAAAGCATTGATACCAGTGCAGTAAGGAAACCCGAACCCTGCTATCTGCTGGCTTAGTGTACTTTCTACATCTGCAGCTTGACAACGCCGTCTGGCAAAACAATCCTAAAGCAGAGGCAATTCGGCAGTTTTTGGCTTTCGGCATTCAGCCGTGAAATGATGTCTTTTAACTCATTGTACATTGATCTGAGAAAAGCTTTATTGACGGCCCATTTGCATGCTATGTAAAGTTTTCTTGTATTTTGTTACGACATCCTTTGGATGTTTCCAAGTGAGTGTTCTGAAGTTCTCAGGGAGTGGCATAAGTAGGTTTTGTTTTACAGTCATCATAATTTTCTTTCAATGACGCAACGTTCGAATATTTCAGTTTTAAAGTAATGAAGTAATCTCCAAAGCAATGATGGGGGTTAATCAAAAGTGTACACGTAGAGAACAACATCAGTGCCACGTTTTCCGTGGCTTACACATGATCGATTTAGGGTAGCTTTGGCTTTTCTTTATTATTCGATAAATTTCATGTACAATGTTCTATCAATATCTGATTTCTGTTGTAGGCATCATGACTAATGCAGTTCGACTTACATTCTAACATATTATGATTTTGTTATGTAACCGATTCAGAAGGATAGAAGCGGATATAATCGTTAGTTCTTAACATGTCCAGAATGTTATCCTTGTGAGGACATTTTTCATAACTGAAACCAACGATTTGCCGAAAATTGTGTTTATGCTTTCAATCTTGACGTCGACATTGAACATCTGAACGCCGTCCATGTCCTTCAGATTTGAATATCCATTCAGACAGTAACTTGGTGACCTCAGTGAAACACAAACGAGTTCCGACAGCAAAATCTCAGAATTAGTATACGCACCTATTGAGCAACCCTCGTTCGTATACGTAAATTATATTGAGGGTTTTTAAAAAGAAATCTCAGTTTACGAGGTATCTATACTTACTTGAAATTTTGCTTTATTTTGGTGACGAAGACCTTACATGCAACACAAAAGCGACAGTCCTTCTCGTTTTCATCTCGCCTCAGACAGATTTTTTCCAGAAGGAGATCATTGCGTTCAGTCCTTAATGGCTTATACCAAGGGGAAGGATGGGGGCGATTCTGTTGTAGGTAATTTTAATTTCAGACTTCATGAAATACCACGTAAAAGTCCTCTCGAAGAGAGACACTTTTAAACGTCTACTTTGTATTGCGCAAAATTACAGATTCTTCATGAATCAGACAAAGGTAAAAAATGAAGATGTAGGCAAAATAATTTTGCGCGATATTTAGCACAATATAGGCTAGAGAATAAACTTGCCATCAATATCTTATATTTTCAAGTCAAACACTTTTAAATAAGGCTAAAATAAATGCTTTCAGACTGGATCATCTTTAATGTTTAAATACCGACAATGTCATCTCTGAAATATTTAGATACAATAAAATCCTGTAAAGTGAGTCAGGATAAATGGACGGTAACATTTTATGTCCTGTCATGCGTCACCGTATGTTGTCACCTAGCCCGGGTACCGTTGTGAAAACCCATCTTTAAAAAAAATACAATCCATTAATCATGCGGCAGTCAACACACTTCTGTTGCGTCAATCAGAATTTGCATTTCCATTTAATTTTCTTATCAGCAGGACACAGCGAGACGAAACGATTAAACCCGAATGCAGTTGATTTGAAATAAAAACGCAAGTTGAAAAAGCTTGCACAATCCTTCTAGGATGTTTTAAAAAATGAATTATCTTCTTTTCTCAATCTTTAAAAGAGAAATTCGTTTCATAACTAGTTCAGTGCCTAGAGGACCATCATCACTAACAAGAAAACAGAAGACGTATGCAGTGAAAAAATACCAATAATTAGAAAGCTTACCGCAATTTCTGATTTCTTAGAAATCTATTCTTGCGGGTCTTTGCCAATACTCTGAATACAGTCTCTTGAATTGATAAAGACTACTTTGCTACTTAATAAAGTCAAACCAACTAGATTCCAATTGGCAAACTTCTACGAGCGATCGGTTTTAGACTTTCAGATAGGAGCTCGACCGGGGAGTTTGACTAGATTCATGTTGACTTTTATTGACAATTTTGGATAAAAAACAACAATATAGTACTTTGGAGAATCTACAGTATTTGTCATAGCATATCTTGGAGACTGCCGATTACCAACATACTGACATCACGACATTCAGGTATTCATAATAAAATTCAATCCCTCTCCTTTTTTATGAATAGAAAATAACAAATCGAAGAGATAAATCAACTAGAAAGGTTTCTTGTTGCGGTTGCAACAAGAGTGTCTTCCTCCTATACAATTTTTGGTTTGGAAATATGAAGGACGTCACATTACATGTATTTATATTATATATTTAAGTTTTCAAATAGCAGTAACATTAAATTTTCAAACCGATAATTGTTGGTGAGCAACCATTTGATTTTGGGGGGGGGGGGGGGGGGGGGGGGCAGGAATTCTATTGCCAGCCGGTAAAATTTTTTCAGCAATTTTCTGAGCAGGCCATTTTTTTCAGCCATTACCAGAGTCGAAGAAAATTTTTCGCCGGTTCTTCGGGCCGGATTTAAACAAATTGTCAAATGTTGTGAATGTCTGTGTAAGTTAAACTCCCCGCTGTTACAGAGTATGAGTTAATAACCGTTCCTTCAGATGTCTCTTTGCAATTAGCGAATTTCAGACAGATTGTATGATGTTTAAATAGAACCTTTTCTAGATTTTTGTGCCTATGCGTATTAGGTCTCTGGTAGATACAGCTATGTGAACAGTTTGTATTTATATCAATTAATTTTTTGACTTTAATTTGTCTGGCACAAAGGGCCAGCAAAAATTTCCATATCATGCAATGTATCCTTACTTTTGCATGGTCCGGGAAAAAAAATTGTCGGCCCTTTGGGCCGGAATATTTTTTTCAGAGCCGGGATTTTTTTTTTTTTGCAAATTCTTCCTGCCCCCTTCCCCCATAAAAAAACCGAACTGTTTTCGAAAAACGAGGGGAGGGAAGAATGTTGGAGAAATTGTTCATCAATTTGTAAATAAACCAACCGAAAATTATGTTCGAACGTTTGCTAGAATTAGAAATTAAACTTGATGTTCAAAATATAGTTATTGAAGTTTAGAAACAGGTTTGTAGGTTAGAAATCGGAATCAAACTACCACTTTTTGTGTGTAAATTCTAGTTTGTAGCTGATCTCTTCTAAATTAATCAACTGTTTTAAAATCAAATTGTGTATATCGAAATGTATTTATGAAATGCATATTCATCATTGCCGTGAAATCGGAATTTGAAAATCTCAACACTGCTTTTCTCGAGTCGGACTCGGACTACCAATTTTAGTGTGCGCCCGATCTGTTGGCGTGAAGGTGTATCGAAATACCCAACTCAAAATTTCGATGCTCATATCTTTTCAACAGTAAGAGATAGGAAAAATCAGAAAGACTAAATAAGACAGATATATGGATAAAAAATAATAATATTGAAATTTTTAGGAAACTTCATAAGCTTAATTTTTGTTTACTATTATAAGCAAAAAAGTGTCTTCCTCCTATGAACTTCTGAATTTGGAAATATGAAGGACGGTGAAGGACGTCATCGTAATAAATCGTTACAATGTGCATCTACCATTTCATATCTTGCATGGCTGTCGACTTTCAAAAAGAATGGAAATTGTAGATAGCAAAATACGAGATATTTAAGCTTACAAATAGCAAAACATGAAATTTTCGGTCCTTTTGCGTAATTCGACGCTCCCGTCAAATATTTGAATCTACTAAAAAACATGATAAAAAAAAACTAGAAAGGTTTCTTGTTGCGGTTGCAACAAGAGTGTCTTCCTCCTATACAATTTTTGGTTTGGAAATATGAAGGACGTCACATTACATGTATTTATATTATATATTTAAGTTTTCAAATAGCAGTAACATTAAATTTTCAAACCGATAATTGTTGGTGAGCAACCATTTGATTTGGAGGGGGGGGTTAGGAATTCTATTGCCAGCCGGTAAAATTTTTTTCAGCAATTTTCTGGGCAGGCCATATTTTTCAGCCATTACCAGAGTCGGAGAAAAATTTTCGCCGGTTCTTCGGGCCGGATTTAAACAAATTGTCAAATGTTGTGAATGTCTGTGTAAGTTAAACTCCCCGCTGTTACAGAGTATGAGTTAATAACCGTTCCTTCAGATGTCTCTTTGCAATTAGCGAATTTCAGACAGATTGTATGATGTTTAAATAGAACCTTTTCTAGATTTTTGTGCCTATGCGTATTAGG
Organism: Pinctada imbricata; assembly: GCA_033119305.1. NCBI lineage: Eukaryota > Metazoa > Mollusca > Bivalvia > Pterioida > Pteriidae > Pinctada > Pinctada imbricata. Next base: position 49,490,869 of record VSWD01000008.1, on the reverse strand, counting down.
TCTCTAGTATATATAGATACAGCTATGTGAACAGTTTGTATTTATATTAATTAATTTTTTGACTTTAATTTGTCTGGCACAAAGGGCCAGCAAAAATTTCCATATCATGCAATGTATCCTTACTTTTGCATGGTTCGGGAAAAAAAATTGTCGGCCCTTTGGGCCGGAATATTTTTTTCAGCATTTTTCAGAGCCGGGATTTTTTTTTTTTTTTTGCAAATTCTTCCTTCCCCCATAAAAAAGGCGAGCTCGTAGCTGTAGAACCAATTTTCTTGAGAAGAGAAATGGTAATAACAAGGTACGTTCAATATATATATATAAATACCATGAGGTTCTCGCTGTGCAGGTTCAAATTTGGACCCCCCCCCCTTCCCTTTTTTCAAAGTTTATTTTGAATTTCCATCATGGCGACATCGTTCAATATAAACAGAACTGTTTTCGAAAAACGAGGGGAGGGAAGAATGTTGGAGAAATTGTTCATCAATTTGTAAATAAACCAACCGAAAATTATGTTCGAACGTTTGCTAGAATTAGAAATTAAACTTGATGTTCAAAATATAGTTATTGAAGTTTAGAAACAGGTTTGTAGGTTAGAAATCGGAATCAAACTACCACTTTTTGTGTGTAAATTCTGGTTTGTAGCTGATCTCTTCTAAATTAATCAACTGTTTTAAAATCAAATTGTGTATATCGAAATGTATTTATGAAATGCATATTCATCATTGCCGTGAAATCGGAATTTGAAAATCTCAACACTGCTTTTCTCGAGTCGGACTCGGACTACCAATTTTAGTGTGCGCCCGATCTGTTGGCGTGAAGGTGTATCGAAATACCCAACTCAAAATTTCGATGCTCATATCTTTTCAACAGTAAGAGATAGGAAAAATCAGAAAGACTAAATAAGACAGATATATGGATAAAAAATAATAATATTGAAATTTTTAGGAAACTTCATAAGCTTAATTTTTGTTTACTATTATAAGCAAAAAAGTGTCTTCCTCCTATGAACTTCTGAATTTGGAAATATGAAGGACGGTGAAGGACGTCATCGTAATAAATCGTTACAATGTGCATCTAGCATTTCATATCTTGCACGGCTGTCGACTTTCAAAAAGAATGGAAATTGTAGATAGAAAAATACGAGATATTTAAGCTTACAAATAGCAAAACATGAAATTTTCGGTCCTTTTGAGTAATTCGACGCTCCCGTCAAATATTTGAATCTACTAAAAAACATGATAAAAAAATAACAGAGACCAAAAATAAAAAAGACCAATCTAGCTTTTACTCCAAACATAACGTTGGAGAACTTTCATTGTCCTAGCTTACAGGGTTCTTGAGAAATCGCTGATCCAATTTTCCACGGTTACGAAAACAATAGGTCTTCCGACGGAAGTCGGAAGACCTAATAACAGAGACCAAAAATAAAAAAGACCAATCTAGCTTTTACTCCAAACGTAACGTTGGAGAACTTTCATTGTCCTAGCTTACAGGGTTCTTGAGAAATCGCTGATCCAATTTTCCACGGTTACGAAAACAATAGGTCTTCCGACGGAAGTCGGAAGACCTAATAACGATTCCAAAAGAATGACATCATAATGTTTGAGTTTGTAATAGAAACATTACATCCATTATGTTTCATGCATCCCTGAGAATAATGGGTACCTGTAAAATGCGAAACGAAAAGAAACGAAACGAAATGGAACGAAACGAAACGAAATGAAAACGAAAACGAAACGAAATTGAACCAAACGGAACGAAATGAAACGAAACAAAATGAGAACGAAACGAAATGAAACAAAACGAAATGAAATGAAACGAAATGGGAACAAAATGAAACGAAATTTATTTACTGGTTAGTTTTTTTGTTTTTTTTTTGGGGGGGGGGGGGGTGTTGAAATATCTGTTTTGAAAGTGAGAATGATTTTTAAGATCCAGAGGGGACCGGATGGTCTGGATACCCTTTTAATATGAATAATTAAGTATGAAAAGGAAATTAGGGTATTACAGTGAATATTCTAATTTTCAAATCTTTTCAAAGAAAAGGGGTAAAATTTAAAGGGATGAAAGGGTGAGGTTTATATATATGAGGCGAAAAATTGTTCGTTCAAGCACAAATACCACAGAGGAGAAAGGAAAAAGAATATCTTGCTATATTCAATATTGAACCAGTTTGACACTTTTCACAATTATTATGCATTTTTATTTCATCATTATTTCTGGGGTAAGGATTTGAAAATAAGATATTCACTAATAATCTAATTATTTTTCATATTTAATTAGTTATATAGAAAGAGTATCCTGACCATCCAATTACCTATGGATCTTTCATTCTCACTTACAAAACAGATATTTCAACCCCCCCCCCCCCCCCCAACACACACCTCTCACCCCTCCCCCATATAAAAATTAATCAGTATATAAATTTGGTTTCTTTTTACGTATAGATCTATATGTATTTCGTTTCATTTTGTTACTATTTCGTTTCATTTCATTTCGTTTTGTTTCATTTCGTTTCGTTTTCATTTCGTTTCATTTCGTTTTGTTCAATTTCGTTTCGTTTTCTTTTCGTTTCCATTTCGTTTCGTTTTGTTTCGTTTCTTTTCGTTTTGCATTTTACAGGTACCCGAGAATAATTATGATTTTAATTATTTGTAGGGTATTTGTTAGAGGGGGGGGGGGTGTTAAAATTTTTACAATTTTGGTATAGTACATGGTGTGACCTGATCTGACCGGTTTGTGTACGATGTTATGTTATATTGCGATTCGCATTTCATATCGCGATACAATATATAGCAATATATCGATATATTGTTACACCCCTAATTTCAAGCTTCTTGGTGTTTGCAAGTCTTCGTTTGAACGTTATTTGGCATATGTTCTTTTGTAGATTTATTTGAAAAATAAATTTTCAAGAATTTTATGGATTAACATTTGAAGGTACGGCATCCCTGAAAAAAATTATTTTTAAAAATTTGATAATGCAATTTTTTTTCTTTTCATATAAAGTTTACATTCTCATTTGTTTAAATATAAATTTTCGCAGTTATAGCTGTTTAAAAACGTATTTTCTTTTAATTTGAGGTGCGCAGCTCTAATTCATTCCAATAGCGCCACCTACAATGTATTGCGTTTTACAATAGAGGTATAATGGATTAATTTTACAAATTCGGCAATATTATGGACGTTACTGCATATTTTCAAATAAAACTTATATCTACTTTTTTTCTTATATCTAGACCCTTAGGAATAAATTTTACGTTTTCAACAAAATTTATTTTCAAGGACACTGTATCTTTAAAAAAAAAACTTTCTCTCAAGCTCACATGTCAACACTTTCATGTAGCTCAGTCATTTAACACCAAAATTCTGACATACAATACTGATTCAGTGAAAGATGTTCTCTCTGACAATATTATCCGTTTTATATTACTGTGTGACGTTCAATCATATGATAGATCCTGTTGTGCTAGCTATATCGAACACCGTGCTCTAGGCAGATCTGAGACACTAGCTTCCTGACAAACCTCTCTATTCATGCCATGTGGAGAAATGATGCCGCTTCTCTCAGTCACGTGACGTAGTTCGGCGAAACTCCCATTAAAATCAGTTAATAGCTTTTCTCCGTTGAATCTTCGTTTTATTTAATTTCTGTTATTCATATTATTTTCAATTTGTTACATGTATGTAACGATGATTCATGACCTATTTTCAATTATATGAGAAAACATAATGATTTTATACCAGAAAATTGATGAAATTTCGTAGAAAGAAGGACTTTTTAAAATACGTGGGAACCGCCAAAATCAGTTATCCGAAAAAACGAAGATACCTGACTTCATGTATTTGTTATAAACTTTCAGTTGCGATGCCCGGAACATGAATTATTACGCTAGAAACCTAAGAAAAAGGACATTGAAGTTGCTAATCTTACTAATTTTCGACTCGTGTGGGAACCGCGAATTTATCACGGAAAATAAAGTTTTTTTACATCAACTTCTTCAGAAAATATCCAATGCCCGCCAACCGTTTAACAATCTTCGTCACAGTGATGCCCATGTACGACAATAGTAATTTCAAATCTGGCTGCGAGCCATGACGCGATGTCAGAGTGGCATTATTTCTCCGTATGCGATGTTACAGTTATGTACTTGTATATTTAAGAAATAAAAAATGACAAGCCGGGCTCTATTGTCTCATAATGCCCGAGCGTCCTCAACCAATCACATTTATTACCGAGCCGCGTCAGCGGCGAGGTGATAAATGTGATTGGCTGAGGACGCGAGGGCATTATGAGACAATAGAGCCCGGCTTGTCATTTTTTATTTCTATTCTAATGATGACCAAACTTAGACCTTTCGATTCTTGGTAAAAACCAGTTGCTGCCGGTGGGTAGGCGTGGCTTATCGCTATAGGGCCTATATTGGAGAATAGAGCCCGGCTCGCGTCTGTTGTCTTAATAAGGAAAAAGAATCAAGTCATATTAGAATTGGCGTTTTATAAGTGTCATCTACCTTTTTAGAAATTTTATCACACTTTATTGTACTAAACATTATCATTTCGACATCTGCAGTTCTTTCTATCTAGATTAGATTAATTCTTTTCACACTATATCTGTTTCACTCAAATCGTAATGATACAATGCCATATTTTGGACACACTACCAAGTCAATGGCATAACTTGGTCAAATTTAAGTGGATGCTTTCCGTTAGGTTTGGGGTCTGGGTACCTTCAGAAACCATAGGCAGATCCAGGTCAGTGCGTTTGTTTGGGTTCAACAGGGTTTTGACTATGGAAGGTCAATGTTAAATAGTCATTCCAAAGCATGGTGTCAACGTATTGGTGCAAATCTTGAAATGTTTGGGGGAAAATGTGGATGATTTAGCATACATGGCAGCTACGCCACTGCAAGTGACACAATAAAGCTTTTTCGATACACTGCCATGATACTCAATCTCTTTGATACACTGCTATGACACACAGTCTAGTGTTCTAAAACACTGCCACGTTACTCAATCTTTTTGAAACACTGCTATGATACACAATCTAGTTTTCTGATACACTGTCACGTTACTCAATCTTTTTGATACACTGCCATGACACACAATCTACTGTTTTCTTATACACTGCCATGTTAGTGACCCACTAGACTACTCTCAATCTTTTTGATACACTGCCATGATACACAATTTAGTTTTCTGATACACTGTCATGTTACACATTCTACATGTAGCTTTCTGATAAACTGTCATGTTACACAATCTAACTTCCTGATACACTTCATGTAACACAATCTAGCTTTACGATACCCTTCATTACACTACAATCTAGTTTTTTTTTTAAAATAATTTCATTTTATACCATCTCAATTTAATATGTTTCTGTGTCATATCATCATTGAATTGACCGTATCTTTCTGATATACTGCCATTTTTACACTAGTTGTTTGAGTACTAGATTTCTTCTTCAATTGCTCATTTCTCTCTTTAGAAATAAACCAGTTACATTACTGTTCATTTCAGAAGCAATGGCTTTTGGAATAGAGTCTCATCAGCATAGTGCTCGATCTATCCATAGCTTTCTCACTCACAAGCACGTGACGTAGATGTCCAGTCACATTGCTTAAAACATTTATTTGCTGATGTTGTCTTCTGACAGACTCTAAAGCCTCTAGCATTTTTACCCCACAATTTAGCAGAGGGGTTTTCACTTCCCATCGATCAATAACTCAACTAGTGTGCGTATTATTATGTAAAGGTTAATGCGTTGTATAATGCTAAGTTGGCTTAAAGTAACAGGACCATAAATTGTGTTCTTTTCATGTGACAGGTAACAAATTGAGTAATTAGTGAAGTTGACAATTCCATTAAAGTAAAGAGTCTCAATTCCGTAAAACACATTTAATGAGAAGGTTTCAAACCAACTTTGTTGTAGAGAACCACACGACCGACCACCTATACTCATCTAAACAACACACAAAATTGTCTCAAACGTGACCAACAACATTTGGCTTTTTCGAGCTGTATTGCGTTTTGGCCACAGAACACGTTCTAGTTCCCACTGTCTACATGTATATCGAAATCTAGGGCGCGTTTTCCTAAAGACTGATGATTATCACAATGGCTGACTCAAAAGAGCGTAAAAAATATGATAAAAAATTATTATACTTTATCTTGTAAACTTTTCTAATCAATAATACGGCCGCGGTTCTTGTCTTGCCTGGCAGTCTCGCGTGATTCAGAGACAATAAATAAACTTCTAACCGGCTTCAGAATCATAAAAAAGCAAATGGTGCAGTCATCCGGTTTGCATGGACATGATTTTTTTTTCACATCCGAGAAACATTGATCTCATTGAAGATGTGGACTTACTTTTTCTCTTGATTTTAAAAGAATATTTCAGTTGATATTCTTTGTGTATCCTAATTATGTTCGAATTGAGCCATCTGATATGCTTTTCAAAATATGAGCACCATAGGTAACGTACGTTTGTCTAGACTCCATGTTTATTTTTGTAACATTACATTGGAGACTTGTTGATGATTGATGGAGGGTTGAGGGAGGGCTAAATCCATGTATTCTGGGCAATAATGATTATGTCATAATGGCCTGAATGTAACCCTGAATCATTGTAGCTCATGCTTTATGACTTTATGTCTGTACCAGCAACTTCTTGACACCACATATCGTTATTTACTGTCAGTTAGTTCATTATTTAACATTCACTCTGTACAAATTCATCAGCACACAGGATATCATATTCAATTTTCTGGCGAATTACTGCCATCAATATGTCATTATGGCAGATCTAAGAGATAAAAGTTTTCCCCGATTCATTTACAAATAGACTGTAATATACACGGCTCGCAACACAAAAGATGGAATACCTTTGCTAACAGTCCCCCTGGTTTGTAAATGAAATTAAAAAAGGCAGAGCGAATAGATAATATCGGCATCCTAAGGTAGAGTGCTTTCCACGTGTCATTCTAGTCTGATATGATAAGATGAAAGAAGAATGTACCATGTAGCCTGGTACGAGTACATGTTGATAGATCTTATTGCTTTCTACACTACAAATTTCCTCAGCACCATTTGCTTGATGAGTATCAAAAACTTTTTAAGAATACTTTCGTTGACTGCTAGAGGGTTCAGAATTCATACGGAGGTAGGCATTTGCTCGTTGGTTATCTAGTGGTGCACCGATGCATACAGGTATGTGTAGAATTTATCTTACCTATATTGTTTATAGATTCCTTGTATTATTTCAAGGCTTCGGTATATCAGTGTTTATTCTTGGATAGAAGCTTGATGGAGTTAGATAAGTGGAGATGTTGGTAATTCGGACAGCATAGAAGTCTGCCTGGGTTAAAAGTCATCTAAAAATAAAAAAAAAAAAGTTGTGCTAGTAGTGTCATTTATCTCTGATATGACGCTAGTTATACAATGCTATATAACGCTAGCAGCGTATCTTTAAAATACTAATAGCGTAACTCTAGCAGCGACATGCAAGTAGCACACCTCTAACATGCGTACTTGTAACCACGTCCACCGTATCTTCTCGGATATTTTTCTATTGCGCAGGGGAAAATGAGATTGCGAGTCTTGGATACCCGTATAGTTTATTCTTTAATTTTGGGTTTGCTCATTAGTCCCCTGCCGGCTTACCGAAGGGGACTAATAATAGTCCCCCGTCCGTCTGTCACACTTTATTGAATTTCATTTTCTGTTGTCTCCTGTTTGGAAATATATTATCTATTACTGTCGCCGCTGATCAGTTTTCTACTTGTATGACGTATTTTCCAACGTAACGCTTGTTTTGATTGCATGGGTAAATAGAAATAATTCATTACATTGGTTGTGTAACCAAAACTGAGCCATACCAGATTGCACGGTGAAGTAGCAGAGCATACAATTTTCATGGTGACAGAACTGCACATTTACATGTATATATAAAAATAAATTGCTGGTGTCAGGATTGAGCCACATTGGGGTTATATATGATATGATATATATCTACATTAACTACCTATCATCGAGTCATCAAGGAAGGATTGGTGGGAACAAGACGGTGCATTGGCGCGCGCTGCCAAAAAGACGGGTCGAAGGGTACTTCAGTATTCTTTGGATGTTTCATTGATGTCGGCTTCATTTTCAATATGCTGCAAACAAAACTACCACAACAAATGTTTGAAAATTATTAGCAATCATTAATTTGGTTAATGAGAGACTTAAGTGTGAATAGATTCTTTTAAGAAACACTTGTCGTTTTCAAAAAACACCCAAAACAAAAAGTACGTGTCATCTAACGATCGAGTATGAGCAGGTTACAATTCTTTGAAATATAATACAGCAAATAGTCCCTTAATATCTGGTTTTCAAGAAAGAGGGGGGGGGTTATAAATTTTATTTTGTCTATCCACGTACACAAATTCATTGTCATGCCATATGACAAATATAGATGAAACTAAACTGGATTTCTTCCTATTTTTTCGGGTCGAAATCGGTAAGACTTGGCAAAAAGCATTCAACAGAATTTTCGCATGATAAGCAAAGTAATTTTTGACCCAAGGATACGAGAACTAAAACACAAATTCATCTAATTTTAAAATTTTAGGGTTATTAATAAAATTTGACATATTTTGAAAAGAGTATTTTGGGCACCAAATTGCTTAAAGTGATTAAACTTCATTGATACATTATGACCTGAGAAATGGTCTTATTGTTTATGAAGTCAAGAGGCTGTAGGCCAAGATCTACAGATAGTAAGTTGAAAATAAGGTAATTAAAAACAATCAGTGACCCTAATTGGTTTCTGTAAAGATCAAATTTGAAAACGGCCATTTTCATACCACATCTAAAGCAATTATTGTTTCATAGAGATGAAACTTAAATTTTAGCTTGCTAATGGACTAAGGGGGAACTCTATTGGTTTGGGGGGTCAAAAGATCAAAGGTCAGTCAAACTTGGCATATACATGTAAATACATTATGTTTATGAAGAATATGTAAACTTTGTATAGTATCTATTTACATAAATGCCTAAGTTCATTGGACGTTCCACATCAGTTTATGGACAAAGGTCAAGGTCAAATTGGCTTTTCTTGACAGCTGCTTTTTCGTCACATTTACAAAAGTTATTCTTTACCAATATTTCTTATATCTTCACCAAAAGTTTACCTATAGGCTATAACTTAGGGGGAACGTTGAAATTTTTTTATAATTTTTCAAAATTGTATATTTTCATCCGCTGATCGATAGGGTCCCTATACGTTTGAGTGTTTATACTAGTTTTAGAGGGCATCTTCTGTGGTATGTGGTCTGTATAGATGTATCAGCGGTTTTTTTTTTTGTTTTTTTTTTTTTGCGGTTTTCTGATGCTGAGCTTCTTTACAGGTCAAGGACAGTATATGTACTATTTATTTTAAACTAGTGAGTAGTGACGTCATCTTTATATTCACCAACTTTGCAAAATTCAATCTGGTGTAGATTTCAAGAGGAGGTGTAAAATATGTTTTGCCAAAAAGATGAAATTGACCAAAGAGTGATACTCATTAAATTGCCTCAAGATAATTCCTTTTTTAATAAAATATACATGTACTTTGGTCGGTCTGATATACCAAAGTATACAGGGAATTCGAATGTTAGTGCGAGAAATGACCATTTCCTTATTTAATACATGTATTAACAAAAGATTGATTAAGGTGTATATTAAAGAAAACCGGTGCTTTTTCCAAAAATCAACAAACGAATCAATGAAATTTTAGGATTTTGGAATGAATTTTAAAGTTGACGCGTATTCCGTGTTACTTGTAGCGAATAATGAAAAAAGGTTTACATTCTCAATTTCTGAATGAAGGTTTTTGTTTGATGGGCATTTAGTGTAAAGCATAGAAAAGAATATTTCGAATACACATATGCAATAAAGAAAAGATATTGACAGAAATCTGCATTCTTTGAACCTGATTTTTGTAACTTCTACTTATTTCTTAGAAAAGAGGTTGGTTTTATAGATCTGGTTACGCATTTCAAATGATAACGATATTCCGTGACCACTTTGTAAATGTTCGTCTGTCGATGTGATCTTACTGAAAGCAAGAAGTCAAGGTCACCTTCCAGTTATTTTTTCCTATACGTGAATGAATTTAAACTTATATTTCTCAGATTGGCTGATTCATCTCAACTTTTCCTCCATATTTCCGAATTCTAAAAGTCACATTCGCTGTTGGGGGTTCACAGCGAGTATAATTTGTTTAACACAAATGATAACCTTAAGATCTCCGAGCGAGTACATGAGTTTTCAACCCAACAACTGAACAGAATTTCACCAATCACGAAGGAAATTTTGGGCCCTATTCGACGTGTGTGTTTTCGTCAACCGCTTCAATTTTTTTTTACCAAGCTTGTGACTACGATCAGATCCCACAACATATGTTGTTTGTTAGAGTATCTGATTGGCTACAAAGTATAAGACTACTTTTTCTGCGGCTACACGTAATTTCTCCAAATACGGGACGGATCTACCAAGATGATGTTGTTTGATCCGATCTGTAATCAAGAAAAGCTGCCAAAAATTCTGATTGAATGTCACAATTTTTTACCTTTCTTCTGCAACCTCTACACGGTATGTAAATAAATCTAACAAACAGCAAGTACTCAAAGCCCTGCCAAGTTTGCGGTTATTTTTTACCCGACCCTAAAACAAGCTTATCACCAATGGGGCTGTTTAGGGATACACTGTCTCTACCAAGGTATAGTTTGGGATACACTGTCTCTACCAAGGTATAGTTTAAGGATACACTGTCTCTACCAAGGTATAGTTTAGGTATACACTGTCTCTACCAAGGAATAGTTTAGGGATACACTGTCTCTACCAAGGTATAGTTTAGGGATACACTGTCTCTACCAAGGTATAGTTTAGGGATACACTGTCTCTACCAAGGTATGGTTTAGGGATACACTGTCTCTAACAAGGTATATTTTAGGGATACACTGTCTCTACCAAGGTATAGTTTAGGGATACACTGTCTCTACCAAGGTATATTTTAGGGATACACTGTCTCTACCAAGGTATAGTTTAGGGATACACTGTCTCTACCAAGGTATAGTTTAGGGATACACTGTCTCTACCAAGGTATAGTTTGGAGTATACTGTCTCTACCAAGGTATAGTTTAGGGATACACTGTCTCTACCGAGGTATAGTTTAGGGATACACTGTCTCGTTTAGGGATACACTGTCTCTAGCAAGGTATAGTTTAGGGATACACTGTCTCTAGCAAGGTATAGTTTAGGGATACACTGTCTCAACCAAGGTATAGCTTAGGGATACACTGTCTCTAGCAAGGTATAGTTTAGGGATACACTGTCTCTACCAAGGTATAGTTTTGGGATACACTGTCTCTACCAAGGTATAGTTTAGGGATACACTGTCTCTACCAAGGTATAGTTTAGGGATACACTTGCTCTACCAAGGTATAGTTTGGAATACACTGTCTCTACCAAGGTATAGTTAAGGGATATACTGTCTACCAAGGTATAGTTTAGGGATACACTGTCTCGTTTAGGGATACACTGTCTCAACCAAGGTATAGTTTGGGATACACTGTCTCTACCAAGGTATAGTTTAGGGATACACTTGCTCTACCAAGGTATAGTTTGGGATACACTGTCTCTACCAAGGTATAGTTAAGGGATATACTGTCTACCAAGGTATAGTTTAGGGATACACTGTCTCTACCAAGGTATAGTTTGGTGAATGAATACATCACATGACAAGAGGGGCGACATTATGCCCACTTGGGCCTCTTGTTTAAAAGGATTTACAATCGTCGATTGGGAAAATATTTCGTTTAGGAATTCAATGGAAAATTCTAAAATTTATCATTTAATGTGATGGGATTTATAATTTTTTTTAAATTACATTTACTTTTGTCACATATCAAGAAGTGGAAGGATGTTGAATTACAAAAAAATGCCAACAATGAATGACGTAATGCTTAATAAGATAGTGATGTAACGGTCTGAAAACTAAGGTATCCACGCTAAAGCTTCTAACAATATCAATCTCCAACATGTTAGCATTTTCCTATATATAACATACTAAGATGTACCATCTCCACCATGTCAGCATTTTGCTATATATAACATAATAAGATGTGCCATCTCCACCATGTCAGCAGTTTGCTATATATAACATAATAAGATGTACCATCTCCACCTTGTCAGCATTTTGCTATATATAACATAATAAGATGTACCATCGCCACCATGTCAGCAGTTTGCTATATACATATAACATAATAAGATGTACCATCTCTACCATGTCAGCAGTTTGCTATATATAACATAATAAGATGTACCATCTCCACCATGTCAGCATTTTGCTATATATAACATAATAAGATGTACCATCGCCACCATGTCAGCAGTTTGCTATATATAACATAATAAGATGTACCATCTCCACCATGTCAGCAGTTTGCTATATATAACATAATAAGATGTACTATCTCCACCATGTCAGCAGTTTGCTATATATAACATAATAAGATGTACCATCTCCACCATGTCAGCATTTTGCTATATATAACATAATAAGATGTACCATCGCCACCATGTCAGCAGTTTGCTATATATAACATAATAAGATGTACCATCTCCACCATGTCAGCAGTTTGCTATATATAACATACAAAGATGTACCATCGCCACCATGTCAGCAGTTTGCTATATATAACATAATAAGATGTACCATCTCCACCATGTCAGCAGTTTGCTATTTATAACATACTAAGATGTACCATCTCTACCATGTCAGCAGTTTGCTATATATAACATAATAAGACGTACCATCGCCACCTTGCCTATATTCAGTGAAACAAGGAGTGTGAATGGGCTAATAACCATGTTCTGTTTCGGAAGTCGGGGAAAAATCCATCAATATGATATAATAGGCCGTTTAGCTCCTGCTTCTGTAAAGCTGCTGTCGTAATTAATAGTTTTTGATTCATTTAGGTGGATCATTGATATAACCTCCGGCAGAAAGTGGTATTACTAATTTCTCTTTGAGATTTTTTTCTCAGAAAACTGAGAGGAAGAAAAGTACAACATGGTTGTGGATGGAGACCTTGACCTAGATGTTTGATGTACTTTTCTTAAAATATTTGATTGACCGAAGCTGCTTTTAACTGCAAGTGATATTTGTTGGTGTTTCATATACATGTAATTGTTCACCTTCTGTCCTTGACCTAGAAATGTCACCCACTTTTCTGAAATTTCAGATTGACCTTTTGAATTTTTAACCTTTGGACAGGATTTTTTATCCGTATATTTAAACCAAGTTACCTGTTACAAAAGTCATTATTAAATTGGTGGAAATTCCGCACAGGATGTTGTTTTTTTTTTCAATTTATTAAAAGCGGAAGTGGATCATTTGTTATCGCTTGTTTTAAACATTCAAAATATCGCAATTTCTCCTTTTGTTTGATCTTTAGTCTGCTTTGGTTTATCCAAGCTTACTTCTGCAACAACAAAATTATAATAAATGCTGGCTAACAATCAAAGCGGAAAAAAATAGTATCAGCAACTAAAATCTGAAAATAACACAAATATCGACGTGCTGATTCTTATGAAAATAGCAAGTAAGATGTTTCAAATCTATTTCTCATCGGAATGGTATCGGAAACCCAAAAAAAAAATAATATACTTTAAAAGAAAAGAGAAAATAAAAGAAAAACCGAACTTATTTTCTTAAATTGTGTCAATGCTCATCAAGGATAGTACATTGTAGTTGGCCCCAATTCTTTATAGAGATTGCTAGTAATCGAAATCGAAAATAATATTGCAAAGTCCAAATTTGTTTATGCTGAAAAGGCTACGATCACATAAATCACAGAATTCTACTAGAGTATTCATATGTTTAGCCAAGAAGGCCAAAAATTACGAATATTACGAATAAAAAACTGGACTTGTTACAGAAAAACGAGGAAAACTAAATCTTATGTTGCCGCCATGACCGGATATGACCGTGACCATATCCAAAAAAATCTAAATGAAACGAAAGCAATAGTACTAATAAGTAGTCGACAACCAAGCATTATATGGAAAGCGATGCATGTTAAGAAGAATTGCCGAAAACAATTGAGACAAGGTTCTACCATCAAAGCATGGTGTGGACAGCAAATGCATGACGAAATCAAGCAAGACAAGAAGTAGACCACCAGGACATTGTGTGCCCAAGAAGGACAAGATGACTTTAAAAATATACATTACAAAAAACAACCAAGACAGACATGACAAAAACAACCAAGACCGACATTACAAAAAACAACCAAGACAGACATGACAAAACAACAAAGACAGACATGACAAAACAAACAAGACAGAGATGACAAAACAAACAAGACAGACATGACAAAACAAACAGGACAGACATGATAAAACAAACAAGACAGACATGATAAAAACAACCAAGACAGAGATGACAAAACAACCAAGACAGACATGATAAAACAACCAAGACAGATATGACAAAAACAACCAAGACAGACATGACATAACAAACAAGACAGACATGACAAAAACAACCAAGACAGACATGACAAAACAAACAGGACAGACATGATAAAACAAACAAGACAGACATGATAAAAACAACCAAGACCGACATGACAAAAACAACCAAGACAGACATGATAAAACAACCAAGACAGATATGACAAAAACAACCAAGACAGACATGACAAAACAAACAGGACAGACATGACAAAACAAACAGGACAGACATGACATAACAAACAAGACAGACATGACATAACAAACAAGACAGATATGACAAAACAAACAAGACAGACATGACAAAAACAACCAAGACAGATATGACAAAACAAACAAGACAGACATGACAAAACAAACAAGACAGACATGACAAAACAAACAAGACAGACATGACAAAACAAACAAGACAGACATGACAAAACAAACAGGACAGACATGATAAAACAAACAAGACAGACATGACAAAAACAACCAAGACAGACATGACAAAACAAACAAGACAGACATGACAAAAACAACCAAGACAGACATGACAAAACAACCAAGACAGATATGACAAAACAAACAAGACAGACATGACAAAACAAACAGGACAGACATGATAAAACAAACAAGACAGACATGACAAAAACAACCAAGACAGACATGACAAAACAAACAAGACAGACATGACAAAACAAACAAGACAGACATGACAAAACAAACAGGACAGACATGACAAAACAACCAAGACAGACATGACAAAACAAACAAGACAGACATGACAAAACAAACAGGACAGACATGATAAAACAAACAAGACAGACATGACAAAAACAACCAAGACAGACATGACAAAACAAACAGAACAGACATGACAAAACAAACAAGACAGACATGACAAAACAACCAAGACAGACATGACAAAACAAACAGAACACACATGATAAAAACAACCAAGACAGACATGACAAAACAAACAGGACAGACAAGACAAAACAAACAAGACAGACATGACAAAAACAACCAAGACAGACATGACAAAACAAACAGGACAGACATGACAAAACAAACAAGACAGACATGACAAAACAACCAAGACAGACATGACAAAACAAACAGAACACACATGAAAAAAACAACCAAGACAGACATGACAAAACAAACAGGACAGACATGACAAAACAAACAAGACAGACATGACAAAAACAACCAAGACAGACATGACAAAACAAACAGGACAGACATGACAAAACAAACAAGACAGACATGACAAAAACAACCAAGACAGAGATGACAAAACAACCAAGACAGATATGACAAAAAAACCAAGACAGAGATGACAAAACAACCAAGACAGATATGACAAAAAAACCAAGACAGAGATGACAAACAACCGAGACAGACATGACAAAAACAACCAAGACAGACATGACAAAACAAACAAGACAGACATGACAAAAACAACCAAGACAGACATGACAAAAACAACCAAGGCAGACATGACAAAACAAACAAGACAGATATGACAAAAACAACCAAGACAGACATGACAAAACAACCAAGACAGACATGACAAAACAAACAGGACAGACATGACAAAAACAACCAAGACAGACATGACAAAAACAACCAAGACAGAGATGACAAAACAAACAGGACAGACATGACAAAAACAACCAAGACAGACATGACAAAAACAACCAAGACCGACATTACAAAAAACAACCAAGACAGACATGACAAAACAACCAAGACAGACATGACAAAACAAACAAGACAGACATGACAAAACAACCAAGACAGACATGACAAAACAAACAGGACAGACATGACAAAAACAACCAAGATAGATATGACAAAACAAACAGGACAGACATGACAAAACAAACAAGACAGACATGACAAAAACAACCAAGACAGAGATGACAAAACAACCAAGACAGATATGACAAAAAAACCAAGACAGAGATGACAAAACAACCAAGACAGAGATGACAAAAACAACCAAGACAGACATGACATAACAAACAAGACAGACATGACAAAACAAACAGGACAGACATGACAAAACAAACAAGACAGACATGACAAAAACAACCAAGACAGAGATGACAAAACAACCAAGACAGATATGACAAAAAAACCAAGACAGAGATGACAAAACAACCAAGACAGATATGACAAAAAAAACCAAGACAGAGATGACAAACAACCAAGACAGACATGACAAAAACAACAAAGACAGACATGACATAACAAACAAGACAGACATGACAAAACAAACAGGACAGACATGACAAAACAAACAAGACAGACATGACAAAAACAACCAAGACAGAGATGACAAAACAACCAAGACAGATATGACAAAAAAACCAAGACAGAGATGACAAAACAACCAAGACAGATATGACCAAAAAAAACCAAGACAGAGATGACAAACAACCAAGACAGACATGACAAAAACAACCAAGACAGACATGACAAAAACAACCAAGACAAGAAGAAGAGCACCAGAGCATTGTGTGTTCATGGAGGACATGACGAATTCAAGACGTGACAAAAGTCAATAAAGACGTGTACAGTGTGTACATCAAAGACAACTTCAATACACGACAAAAAAAACCAGACAAGAAGTATATCACCAGAGCATTGTGTGTTCAAGAAGGACAAGTTGACTTCAATATATGATAAAAACAACCAAGAGAAGTAGACGTAACGATAGACAACAGAGAACGATTATAACAAGAAGCAAAGACATGACGAATTGATCCAAAACAGCAATAAGATCACCAGAGCATTATGTGTTAAAGAAGGACAAGATGACTTCAATGTTCATAACAAAAAACAACCAAGACAAGAATAATATCACCAGAGCATTGTGTGTTAAAGAAGGACAAGATGACTTCAATGTTCATAACAAAAAACAACCAAGACAAGAATAAGATCACCAGAGCATTGTGTGTTAAAGAAGGACAAGATGACTTCAATGTTCATAACAAAAAACAACCAAGACAAGAATAAGATCACCAGAGCATTGCGTGTTCAAGAATGACAAGTTTACTTCAATATATGACAAAAACAACCAAGAGAAGAAGTAGACGTAACGATAGACAACAGAGAACAATTGTAACAAGAAGCAAAGACATGACGAATTCAACCAAGACAAGAATAAGATCATCAGAGCATTGTGTTTCAAAGAAGGACAAGATGACTTCAAGGTTCATAACAAAAAACAACCAAGACAAGAATAATATCACCAGAGCATTGTGTGTTAAAGAAGGACAAGATGACTTCAATGTTCATAACAAAAAAACAACCAAGACAAGAAGTAGGGGACCAATACATGGTCGTGACTTCAAGCACTAAGCGACTATTATGTTACGAGATTATAATAGTAGACTGCCCGGACAATGTTGGGGTGCAGGTACAACAAGAATATGATACTGACAATATGGAACATCATGTAGACAACGTTTAAAGAATGGCTAAAACAGTACGGACGTGATGTTGACAATTAGGAAGATTAAGGTCTATGACTATCTTTAAAGCTTAGTTGAGTAAGAAGAGTATTTTTAGATGATATGTTAGGAGTAGTGCCAGGTTTTAGTGGGTAACCGTATTACATTCGACATTGATCTCCAATACATCATCGACAAAGTAGACGTTTATCTCCTACTAAAAACTTGACACCTTAGAAGCTTTCACCCACTAAAACACTGTAAAATCAAGCATCCAGATTCCTTGGAGAGAGGGGGGGGGGGGGGGGGGGGGGGGGGGGGGGGGGGGGGGGGGGGGGGGAGTTACATGATTGTAGGTTTTAGGCGAACAGACATATGGTTAATGCAGGTCACTTTATTGGGTACCCTTGGATCGATGCGCATGCATGCTACGGTTTTGATACCATTGAAATAAGAAGTAGGAAATGATACATGTTTGTAGGGAAGGGAGGTAATACCGGTAAAATGATCAGCTTGTTCGTCATGTAAACATTGTAGTGTGGACTTAGATACTTGTAGAGGTCAACTATGTTCCAGGAATCAAACTAAAGCTAAGAAGCCGAATTGATCAAAGAAGATGACAAACGTATCTACGTTGTCTGGCAAGAAACAGGTCATCTTCGGAACACTGACCATTAATAACGTGGAGAAAAAAAAACAGTGTTTGTGAAATACGAATGCCCCGTTTGCATATTTTTCAGTATCCACACCATATTCTTTTAAGTAGGTCAAAGTCGAAGGGGCCAAATGTCAAGGTAACGGGGTCAATTATATATATATATATTAATGGAAAGGTCTTGTCACAAGGAATACACTTGAAATATGAAATAAAATATAAAAGCTATAATACTCACCATTCAAAAGTTATGCCCAATGGTTTTTTTTTTCAAAAGTAGGTTAAAAGGTCAAGGTCACAAGGTCAAAATGTTTGGTATCAAATGGAAATGTTGTGCCCAATGTTTAAGTTTTTGTCACGGACAAACAGTCTAACAGGCAAACAGACTAACAGATAGACAAACAGATGGACAGACCAAAAACGATATGCCCGAATATTTGATTCCGGGATATAGAAAACATCAATGCATGACGTCATTGTTCAATCAGTTCGTTGAGCAGTGATGTCTGGATTACATGAAAAAGCCATATCCATGAATTAGAGAAGAGATTAAATCCTACAGAGTTATCATGCCATCTGCGCGGAGAATTCTATTTTCTGAAATAAATAACACGTTTCCTTATATAATTTTCATTTCATTTCACAATCTTCAATTTAGATAGAGAGTGTTAAGTTTTCTCTAAGATTTGCTCAATTTTGCTTTCAGTCGAAGATTTCAGATGTCACAAATGTAGAATGCAACGCCAGCGTTAATTGAAATTGACTGTTTATTTAGTACATTTTGGTTAGACGAAAGAAGCTCGACTAGTTTATGTTTGTATTTTGTTTTTGTTTTTGTTTTTTTTTTGGGGGGGGGGGGTCATATACTTGATTTTTGCATAGGCGGATCCAACAGGCACTTTTATTACCAATTTACCCTCATATCAGCTCTAATACCGTATGAAAACCTAGTTCAGTAGAGCCCCCCCCCCCCCTCAATTCTGCCCACAACCCCACCCTTCAAGTTTCCATTTTATCAGTGCATCATTGTGTGTTGATGTAAAATTTGTTAATTTTATATTCCAATATATTTATGTATATTTTTTGTGAGAGAAACTCACCATACTTTTACGTAAAAAGCACCATGTGAAATTACTGTGAAATGTGCTAGTTCAGAGATACGAGAGCCTAGAAAAGATTGGGAATCAGTTCATGGCAGATATGGAGCTCTCTACATCTGTGGCGTGTCATATTTTATCACAGGTTTGCTGGGGGATTTTTCGTATTGTAAATCCTTCAAAAACTAACGTTTTTATACTAGTACACTAACATGACTCACATTTCCTTACTATAAACATGCTCATCTGTATATTATAATTCAAAATTGGAAAGGGGTCGTGCTTTCACGTTAAGACGTAGAAGAAAAGTATTAGTTCTAGGACTGGGTCGTGACATATATTTGCACTTGCCTTACTATATATATTAACATATATTTTAACTATTTGCAGATTGTGACCTTGAACTTCAGGCGGCAGCCCTTGACCTGGATGGAGTGGTGAGTATTGTGGCATTATTGTTTGTTTTTACATTACAAGAACGATTTCAAAACAACGTTGACATGTTAGCATTTACTTGAAAATTTTGTATTCAGTATACTAGTTTTGTGAGTTCTTGTATTCATTATGCATGTTATACTAGTCTTGTATTCGGTATTTTAAAAGTATACTGTCAAAAAGTCGTCGAAATGATATTAAGACTTACTCTTTTGATATTGTCTTGAGTTGAGTCGCACAAGTTAGTTGAGATATAAAAACAATAAAGAAAATATACCGTCTATTGAAAACAGAAATTGCTTTCCATGTAAGCTTTATTTGTTTCCATGGCAACTCGTAAGAAGCTGTGTGAAATAAATTGAAATGTGATAAATTGGATTAGATATTATTGGCGATTTAGAAGCTTTCATTTTAAAAAGTTTCATCGTCTTGATTGTGTAAAAACACATTTGTGTAAGTGTGGTTTTTTTTGGGGGGGGGGGGGGAGGGGGGGAGGGGGGGGGTTGTAAAAACACAATTGGGTTGGGGTGATTGTATAAAATTACAATTGTTTTGTTTTTGTTTCTTTTTTCATTTTGGATTGTGTATTACCATTGGTTTTTTACGGCTGTACATAACGGTTGTTGCAATTTTAATTATTTAGTTGAATTTTAAGTTACATTGATTTGAAGGAAGAATTTTCTGCAAATTTGCATGACAATGTATGAAATTGGTCTAGATAAAGTGTATCTATAAGTGGTATTGTTATCATGATTGATGTATTTTGATGTTGACCTGGATCTTTGTGTCTGCCTGCCTTTCTTTTCGTTTTGGACCGGGCAGATTCTAAATGAATATGCGTTTTTATGTATGCTATAGTTTGTGTCGGGTAATCACTTCCGTGTGTATTTTGAATGTATTTTGTATGTTAGATTACCTGAGGCATCGTCTTGACCCAGTCATGGCTAAGGTCGGGCATTCAACCAAAAAGCCCGAGAAACGCCCGCCTGTTTGTCTGTCGTGGGGCATAGCATGTCTTCATTGACTACTTGTAATTCTTTAATAGAAAAAGAAGGAAATTCATGTTTTATCTGTAATGGTACATCATATCCTCTGTCTTTCTAAAAAGTGTTGAAGAAACTGATACTAAATATTCTAGCGTTGCCCGGCTCCGCCTGGTGTCTTATGCGGACCATACTTCTTACCCCCTGCATTTGTTTCAATAACATTACATAGAATATTGTTTCCTGTAGTTCAAATATGTGTACTTGTTTAATGACTGTACCAAGTTCATAGGTTAAAGGTCAAGGTAACAATGCAATTGATTATCACCGCCTTTGTTCTGTATGTACATAATTGAATTAATTTTCACGTATTGCTGCTAGGGACCTTCAGGGGTTTTCATGGCCTAGAATCAAGATCATAGATGTCAAAGGTCAATGTCACAGTGCTCGTGGACTATAATTTAACACTTCCAACATGGATTGGATTAGTATTCGAAAGATCTGCAACGAATGAAGATATTCAGAGGACATATGATACACAGCTTGGTCTTGGATAGTTACAGAGGAAGTTTGACTTTCGTCACGCTTGACCTATTTTCCGAGGAGTTATGCCCCTTCATGACATGCAAAATTCAGTTTTTGTCAGTTTTCCGGATTTTTTTTTTTCTGCAACAGATAGAGATATTCAGGTGAAATTTGATACACAGCTTGGTCTTGGATAGTTACAGAGAAAGTTTGACTTTCGTCACGCTTGACCTTTTTTTCGAGGAGTTAAGCCCCTTGATGCAAAGAAACTCAATTTTCCGGACTTTTTCTGCAAAACATAGAGTTTGCTAGATAGCAGCTTGGCCTCGGATAGTTACAAAAAGTCGCTAAAGGACATAAAACCACCGTTTCCTTATTTCTGAAGTGAGCTGCACGGACAATAATTTTTAAATTCATGTTCTAGGCAGAGATGCAAGACATAAATTTATGCCGGTAGGGGACTTATATCGCTCAGCGATCATACCATTTTTAGAAATAAAAAGGTCGACCTCGGTCTTTGATATTGAAAATATTATATACTGCTGTTGTCGTTTTATATGTTTTTTTTAACTTTAGCCTCAAAAGTTTGATCTGTGCTGGGTTTAAAGAATTTTAAAGTAATTTCAATATGATCTACGTTCCGTATACAATCAGAATTTCAGCTAGAGTTACTGTTCCTTGGACGGCTTATGTGATATGGAAAATATATCTGCCAAAAAAGGAGAATATATATATTTTTTTCAAAGCAGCAAAAAGTAAATTGATAACAATGACTTAAATTGACTTAAATTAACAGCGAGGACTTGTTTTCCTGCATCTTCCCAATTCTGAAAAAAACAATTCATCGAATTTCTATATGGATTTTGACCTTATCGGATCTTAACCCCTCGTAAACAATTTGCTCGAACATTTTAATGCATTGTGCAATGGTATTTACATTTCATAAGAAGGGTCAATTTCTTACATGTCAGTCAAAACGGATTGGTTTGCTTGGTTAGAACATATGAATAATCTTAGGCATAATCGTACAGTTTTTTTTTATAATTTTAATATACTCTTCAACAAAAAGTGCATTCCTGTTAACAGACTAATATTTCTGTTGGAATTCAAATTATTCGTATGAGAACAATTTCACATTTTCCATACATGAATTCCCTTCAAGGAGGATCGAGTATTCAAAAGCAATCGATTTTTATGCACCAATCACGATAACTAAAATATCAACCCATTTAAGGAAATTCAAGCTACCTTTTAACGACAGCGCTCAGTCAGTTAGCGTCTACTGATGTTATCAAGTCACTTACAATATGCCTTTACTTTTAATGACTTTAATTGGATAAACGTTCCATTATGACATAATTAGCGATGTAAAGTGAGAACGTGCAGCCCGTATAATTCTACAAAAAACGCAGCAGCTAGCTTTTTGTGTCGTATTAACATTTTGCTTTTATTTCTATTTCTGTAACCACGGGGGAGACTGAAAACAAACATGGATGCATGTAGACCATTATTTGATATTCCAAGGGCGGAGAGGGGGGGGGGGGGTACATTAGATGAGATAGGATTTTGAGGGATATGGTGTTAGATTTTGTTCCAATTCATTCGGTAATGGATATACTGAACTGCGCAACAGCATGCGCAAATCTTGGTCAGCACCCCTGCAATTTGCTTGTATGTTATTGTCTATGCTCAAAAACATGACGAGTTGGGGGGGGGGGGAGGCTATGGTAAGGAAAAGAGGCGAAGGGGGTTTGGGCCTCTTCTTCGCATATTTTTCTGGATTTTGCCATGAAGATTGCTTCTTTTATTTCGCTTAACCTCACTGGGCACCACGGTCAGCATCATGTTTGGTGAATTCCTGGGTATTCCTTTAAAAGCAAAGTATTGTACCAATGTCAGTTTACAAGGAGAATGAAGATATGTGCAATGTCCTTTCACATATTGAAAATTATATATTTTTCATATTAAAATGTCGCCATTCATTCATATTATTAATATTGAAATTCTTCAAATAGTACAACAGGGATGGGGAAAGGTCCATAGGTTAGTATAGAAAGACAGTCTTATTAGCTCTACTGCATGGTCATAGACCAGACGAGCTTATTCGATACCCGTCGTCCGGCGTCCGTCCGTAAACAATTCTTGTGCTCGCAACTCCTCTAGAATTACAAGAGATAGAAACGTAACTCTTTTTGCATTACACTTGGTCTATGATCAAGTTGTCCACCTGCCATTTTGTTTGAGCCCCTGATCCCCAGGGTCTTGGAAAATGGACAGGGTCTTTTTTTTTAATCATGTTATCTTGTGCTCACAACATAAAAATCATGTAATCTTGTCGTAGCACATCTGCCACTATCCCAGGTAACACAAAACATTTTCGAAATATTTTAAAATGGTTTCAAACATGTTTCTGTTGAAACATTTCTGACAAAACGTTCCAAGAACATTTTTAAAACACTGTGCAGTTGTATAGAATGTTTTTAAAACGTTTTAACAACATTTAAGAGTGCTGAACAAAATGAAATATTTCCAAAAAATGTTTTATTGATATTTCTGGAACCTTACAAAATCACGTTTTTCTATAACATTTACTGAAATATTTTTGACATGTTTTTAAAACATGCTTGTGTTAACTGGGATAAATGATGGAGACTTAATTCCTTTTGCAATATAATGGTTCTGTGGTCTAGTTGTGCACCTGATATTCTGTTCCGGCCCCTGACCCCCGGGATCCTAAAAAATTGGGTGTGGTAATTTTCTGCTATATAATTCTATGTAATCTTGTGCTCGCAACACCTCTTTAAACTATAAATGATGGAGAGATAATTCTTTTTGCAACATGATAGATTTGTGGTCTAGTTGTGCACCTTGTTCTATCCCCTGACCCCAGGGACTCAGAAAATTGGTATGGTTATTTTCTCCTATATAATTCTACGTACTTGTGCTCACAACTCCTCTGAAACTAGAAATGATGGATTCTTTTTGCAATAGTTGTGCCCCTAAAATTTTGTTTGAGCCCCTGACCTCCGGGCTATGTAAATCGTGTGCTCGCAATCTATAAATTATGGAGACTTAATTAATTATTTTTGCAATATGATGGGTCTGTGCTGTGGTTGTGCACCTGATATTTTGTTCGAGTTCCTTCCCCCCCCCCCCCCCCCCCCCCCCCCCCCCCCCCCCCCAGTGACTAACAAAACGGATGTGGCCATATTATATATCATATATGAATTCACTTGTCTATGATTGAATTAAAAAACAACAACCAGGAGAGCTACAGTCGCGTCAGAGACTTCTGGTTTATTTGGTTAGTGTAACAAATGAACAGTCAATTGTATTCAAAATACGCACGGTTATTCTATATTTGAAAAAAAGCAATATCCGTAAATAGGAAGACACAATCATTACAGAGCTACCTTTTTTTTTACTAGAGTGAGGCACGAAATAAACGATCATTTATCTGTACACAAAAGTGACACCTCAAGACATTTTTATTGTTGTCTCGATGTTTATGTTTATCCGACATCCGACGTAATCAACAGGTCACTATTTTCTTTTCCGCCTCTTTCAACAAAATAACCATAAGAGTACTAGGCACGCTAAACTAAAACGGAAAAGACGGACAGACACATTAGGATATATACGCCATTTGATGTTTTAGATATATATTTACAACACAGATTTTAACGAAAGGAATATTGATTTGGGCGGTCTCAAATTGAATAATACTGGTTGCTTATCCTGCTATTTTACTTGAAATAATGTGTTGACTGATTTTTTTCCTGGCAAACAGTGATCCTACATAGTCTCAATAGACAATGGTTTCTATCTAACAAAACATCAACAAAAATATCTTACAGACTAAAATCGTGTCATTTATTCGGATCTGAAACAAATAACCTTCACTAAAATCTGTCCATTCATTCCTCATTTTGATTTTTATGATATTCACCTGATCTGAACAAAAATTCAAAGAAAAGTCAGTGTCGTAGAGTGTCTTTGAACAGACGTACGTCCGTCCGTTCATCATTCCTTATACTTTTCAAAAGTGTAACCACATGTACTTTTACGAATTTGTGTTTTTTCGTCTTGATCTGTCGACACAAAAATCTATGTTTGATTGGTGCATTTTTGTAACTTATGCATAGAATTATACAAGACATTACAAGAAGCATGGTTGTGTTTCCCCACCCACGGAAAGTCACGAAAGAAGAACCAGCCAAGACCTCAAGGTTCCCTTCAGCTTTGCGTTTATAAATCCACCCGATCCCGCCCATGGATTTGATTGGCTAACGTTTCAGTTTGAATTTTCTGCAATTGCTTGAATTTATTCGAGTCAACCTTATAAAACTTATCGTCCCTTTACTAACATTACATTTTTTATCAGATCGGTTAACAAATTATAAAACCACTTTTCATATAAGTTTTTAAAAATATATCCTTGACATGACAGTTCATATGCCCATCATGCTCCGGTGAGCGTTAACCCATTTTGGCCTCTTTTTCCATCTTGAACTTCATATGCCTACATGGGTTTGTTACGACATTAGAAATATAATGGTATTGTAATGTTATCTTTTAAGTTTAAAGCTACATGCATATACATGAATTCGTGTACTTTTAAAAAGTACCTCCATAATCGCCATTTTAAAATTCTTAATCTTTTTACTTCCCATTTCATTCCTACTTGAAAATATGATAATATTATAATATAAGTTATTAACGTGGTTCATTATTTATTCATATACTGAATCTCGACAAAGCGAATCCAAGAAGAGAATGTTTATAATACGGCACGTTGGGTATATAGAGTCACGTTGTTGTTATCTTCCTTGACTAACACACATGCCAGTAAGTGTAACGCACATATCTACATCCTTGTACCATAATCTATCAACCATTTACACTAGTACAGGAATCGGAGTAAGAAAAGAACATAATCAATCTGATATATTCGACATGACCTCAGAGCGGGGTCAGAGTTGATAACCTCGGAATAGTTTTTTTTTCCTCCAGCTGTGACCTAGATTCACATGCTGCACCTTTCTGTATGGATACTAGAAGTGTAGGAGAGTGGGCGGAAGCTTTTAACAAAAGAATCGTAAGTCTTAAATGTTGTTTATTTTGTATTTCACAAGTTAATGTGTTACACTTATGTTCGGTCTAGTTTCGTTTCGTAATATATTGATTAACAGTGTAATAAACACGATCGTGAATGGCAATGCTCGATGGTGTATTGGCCCTTTTTGTGAGGTGTTTATGCATAACGTAATTACATAAATTCAAGTAATTTATATCCACATAAAGTGGTAAATGTACATTACCCGCATAACTCAAAGGTAAATCAACAGATGTACAATACAAAATGGCACTTTGACATTCCTCCCCGACTCTGTCTGCTCAGTCTCGACCTTAACTTCTCTAATAAATTTCTGATTAGATATACCACTTTGTAGGTTTGGTTTGTTTTGTACTTGTATATTCAGTATATGGATTATGTTAAAAAAAAATAATACGAATAATGAAAGTATTGAAAACTTGTATTTTTTTTCCCAAGAACTTTGAAGGCTTGGTTCATTTTAACATGATTGAAAAAGAAATATTCATTTTCGACTCCAAATTACCTCACTCCCCCCCTTTTTTTTATCCAACACGTCCGCCAGTTCATTCGTGCCAGCAAATGCACAATTTGAACATTTATTTCTAGTTTTTTTTTTCGCCAAATATTTGATTCTTATTAACTTTGAAGTACGTAATAGGATCTGATCGATCAGTTTTTGACGTTTAGTAAGAACCTTTGATATTTTCCGAACTGCGCGTGGTTAAATTTACCAGCGATTTCCTCCCCTGAAAGATCTGTGAAAGAGATGAAAGGGAACATACTTCCATTGCTGTAATTGATTTTGGCCTATAATGACACATTGTTGTTTAGCTGAGTTACTGGCTTTATTGATCTATTTGGAGACGTTTTGACCGACATAAGAGCTCCCAATGTAATTGTAAAAATGCCCTGAGATGCTTTAATGGTTATTACATAATTACATCAGGGTACATGCATCGTGTACAGTGGCCAGACCGAGTCATAAACCATTGTATCTGGTGGCTGAATCTAGTCAATTTTCTGATTCTGTTTTAAAGCTTTTCGCTCGTTCCACTCTCTCCAATGTTTCACAGAACACAAGATAAAAAATTATCTGTATAACCTAATTTTCTAGAGCTCTATGTAGCTCTGAAAGCTGTTTATGAACGTACGTGATTTACATAAAACACAAATTACCTGTTTATTAAATTATCTTGAATGTTGAATTTATACATAAATTAAAATCGAAACAAGGGGTGGGGTTCTGTTGCTGACATTTGCTTCGATTACAGTCTGAAATAAATAATTTTTGAAAATGTTTTCTTATTTCTTATCCTATTTTGATTCCTCTTGTGAATGTTGCTTAGCTTATCTGATTTCTTTTGCCAATTTTTACACAAAATTCTAAAAACTTTTAGTGTAAAACTTAAAAAACTTTTGACACTATCCCTTTAAAATGATAAATTATCATTCCTGTCTCAGTTTACACACATGTGAACTATATTTACATAGGGGTTTGAACGCTCAGTGAATAATCCATATAAATATTCACATATCTATGTCTGCTGTGTAGAGTACACAATCATATTGTTTGCTCTCTAGCGAAGGGACGGCAGAGCAAAAAAGGGCGTATTACGTTTCCCCTCTTACGAGCGAATAGATTCCCTCCAATAAAATTGTTCAAGAAAACGGATATAGATACAAGAGACTAAAGGATATATAAACAAAGTATACACATCTGAAGTGAATCTAACTATACCCTTTGTGTACGAAGAGAAATATTTTTTTTCTGAAAATGTGTTGGAGAAGATAAGTTAAGTTGGAGGTGCATGCGGGTCGCTACTTGATCAAAGGGAATATAAATGGACTTTTCATGGTTTTCTATTAAATGCTGGTGTATCTTGAAGGATATTGAATAACTGCCAATTTGCAAGGTAAACCAGTCTTATCAATCTTGTGTAAACATTCTTCAATCAATGTATACATATACGTAAAAGAATAGTTTCCGAGTGTTGACTTTTCGTCCATTTTTTTTTTTCTTTTTTTTCTTTTTTTTCTTTTTTTTTCTTTTTTTGACCCAGACCTTGGATGTCCGAGGAGGCCCACTCCCCTCTCAACCCGCCTAAATAATACGAATATTTGTATAGAGTCTGCGTTTGTCGTAAAACATGTAGAAACCTCATGAATCGCGGATCCGATATGCCCTAACCGTAGTTCTAGGACCTATCGTATCCGCGATTAACACGTGCTAATCCTATACTAAAACCGATTTCTTTGATAAGGTCAATTTGAATTTAAGTTAAAAAATAAGAAAAGTAAATCTTATTGTATGTTAACATTGATCAGTTGGTCTTCGGAAACAAATTTGTCTAAAAACAAAATAGATCAAATCAAAAGACTAGTTCAACAACAACAAAATAGTTCTGCTGCTGTTCCAAAAATCAGCAACATACTTGGCTTCGAATCATGGATTTCACAAAGAATGACCAAAACTTACGTCACAATATCTCACGTTGCTCTTTTGTAAAGCGATATATGTGAGAACTTTTTGTTTTTACGAAACCGAAGGAAAACCAGTTTCAACTCTCGATATGTCTGTCCATCCGTCTGTCTTTCTGTATCAGTTTCCAGAGGATGTATATACATGTAACTTGTGTCAATCAGTTTGACAGCTTTAACAAGTTGATATAGTTATGTTACTATGTTTTTATGTCAATGTTTTGAACTTCGTGGACATTGTTTGTCTCGTCTGATTGTTTGCACATAGTCCGACTTTCAGACCTACGATGGTGTTATCTGTTTTTTCGTCTTCGGTCTGACTGCTATGCATAGGCAAAACTTGAGAATTTCGGTGTGAAAATAATTTTGGCAAGTCGTCCTTTTTTTTTGACAAATTCCAGTCTCTTCAACCAAAAAATAAGTCACCCAGTCCTCCTGCCCCTAAAAAATTCCCTCTAGGCCTGGTTCCACCTCTGTGCGCATGACAAAATGTAGTCGATCAGAGGAAAATCGGAAGAGAAGAAGAGGCGAAACTAGGCTTGGAGGGGACTTTTTAGGGACAGGAGGACTGGGTGACTTCTTTTTTTGGTTGTAGAGACTGGAATTTGTCAAGAAAGGACGACTTGCCGAAATTAATTTCGCACCAAAATTCTCAAGTTTTGCCTATGCATAGCAGTCAGACCGAAGACGAAAAAACAGATAACACCGTCGTAGGTCTGCAAGTCGGACTAGTTTGCACATACACCGTTTCTATTCAATTAAGGGCAATTGACGAAATTTTCTAACTTTAAACCTTTTTTGTAGAACCAAGTTTGACCTTGCCTGTTGTATGTTTCATTAACTATTTGATTTTTCTTTGTTGTCTGTCCGTGTGTCTTTAGAAACACAAACAGGAACTGCCCCGTGTATCCTCTCTAATGTTTGCAATTATTATTTACAGATACTTTTAAAGCATGCATTTAACCAAACTTACATCTAATGTCAGTCACTGAGAAAATCATTCGTCAAGTATTGTCAGGATCAAGGTCACCTTTTTAATTCGGATATTGCGACTGAGGACATTTACAATGGTTCGGGATGCTGTACAAAAAGGGTCATGTTTACTTGAACTAAAGGTATTGATGGAGTACAGGAGGGGACTATTCTGTTGCATGAGATAACAAGCTGGAGTACATGTATATCCAAATTTTTTAAAAATCATGACAGTATTTATAGTTACCGTTACCCTGAACATACATGTAGATCATGCTGTCAAGGTCGTTGTGCTTCCTTTCTGAACAGTACATAAAATATTTGTTTTGAATGGTATTAAAACTCTAATGGTCTTGGCATAAGATGTGAAAATTATCCGCAGAAATCCTTATAGTAAAAAAAAGTAGGCACGCATAGCTGAAGAATCCCTATAGCATGCCATTAGTTTTCACTCTCCTATCATTAACGATCTTATAAAACTTCAGAGTTGTTCATATTACAAATTAGAATATTGAATGCAATCCTTCATAAAGACTGACGTCATCACCGCCCTCGGTTTGTTCTTCTCGGCCATTTTCAGCAATGTATTAAATCTTATTTGATTATGAGATTCATTTTCAATCTTTCATAATTGTTAGCATTTTTTGCCAATTTTAAGTTTCTATCTCAAAGTTTTAATATCGTAGAAATATTTGCTAACTTCTGCATCTTATTATCTCTTGAACGAATGTACTCTTGATTTTGTTGGTAGTGAGTAGTGTGGGTGAAGAGAAGAAGCCAATTCTCGGCATATATTTTAGCTTTGATATATTTATTACATGTACAGTAGTGTTGTTTCATACTTTTGAATATAAGATGCAAGTTTTGAAGAATGTGCGTATCAATTGTGTAAAAACTTATTGTGACAAACAGCTGGAACAATAAAATGTAGCCGCCAGGCAACACAATAATTTCTGCCTTCATCAACCATGTTTATGTTTTAGAGAGCGTCACGTCGGCATAAGATTTTTTAGAAATCATTTCTTAGCATGAATCCAGAAATAGATAAGTAAGCTTTATGCTGATATGCTGATGCATTTCCTGAATGTGCATGCACATTCTTTTCCAGCAATGCTTCACAGATCTTGCTTATTATGTTTTAAAATCATAATATTCAAATCGTGTTTTCAAATCTTCAATTCAAATTTCAAATTGAATTTTCAATTTTACTAGTCCCATCGTGTGTAACCCACAGCAAGCATGTACAGTCCGGAGCCTACATGTACTTGTTTGACAAAAAGTGTATAGTAGATAGGATAAGGATGTGGGATGTTCGATAGGAAGTGGATTAATTCCAATTTCACCCTATCCACTTCTACCCAATCCTATCCTTTCCACTTCAATCTAATTCTATCAAAGTATCATCTACCCCGAGGGTTCACTCTGTGCTGCTAGTAAATGGCTTTAACTTATTACGCAAACTTACATGTAGCGACTCGGCACCGAACAAGGGTCAAGGTAGCTCTCAAGTTCAAGGTCCCATATTTAGGGTCAAAATGTTCTTGAACAGCCATATTAGGGTTAGGGTTAGGGTTAGGGTAAAACTTGCTTAGGAGTGTAGAACTTGCATGTGTATTCCTTCTTACAACACCATTTCTCTTATGATCCAAAATTGTGCGATGACCAAGCTCGATCCAGGGTTATAGGAATGGTAAAATATTTTCTAAGTTCTTCTCCATAATCATTCAACTAATTCTGATGAATCTACTGTGTCGTTTATTTTCTTCCGGGTTTTCTATATGTACAATGTATACAAAAGAAAGCTTTCAATAGTCTTTTATGCTCAGAATAAGATGCAGAATGAATTTCTCTATTTTCCAACATTTTTTCTTATTGTTTCTCAAAGCCTAATTAGTCCAAATAAAAGTCAATTTTAGCCTATTTGTTCATTATATTATAATATAACTTTGAGAGATTGCTGAGAAAAATGACGTTGCTAGAATTCATTGAAATTCCTTATTCCCAGTTGTCTGTTTGTGCTTTAAAACTTAATAAAAATGATGATGCTACAAACCTCGATATGGGTATTTTATCACAGAGAATTTGTAATCATAGACTTGTATAAGACATCTTACCGATATAGAATTTGTCACCAAGGCCACTCGAGACGTTTACAAATTTCTTCTACTCTTTGAAGGTATATTTCCTGTAAAAAACATGAAGCTATGTGAGAGAATTTCTTACTTTTGATATTGACAAAGAAAGCTACTCTGAACACCTATATTCATAACTGGCATCAGCGACGAGGGTAGTCAGAATTTTTCTAGCACAAATCAGATGTATGTTATATATCTGATGTCTCCGTTGGTTATTTTATTTTTGTCCTTGATTTTATTTTTTCTTCTCTTTGACTTTGTGTCTTTTGGCTCTTATTATTCTGTGCAGTATGATGTCCGTCAATTTCTCAGTCTGCTCACAGTATTCCTTGTGAACACTGCTAAGTTGGTAATTTTTTTGTCCGGTACCATAAAGATATACAGACTGTTGAGTAACAAAGAATAATTAATCCCGCAGAGAACCAGTCTTTGGTGGACGTATTTTTCTCAAGTCTTCGTGAAATATTTCCCGAAGACAAAATAAGAAGATTGGAGACACAATTTTTTTCTTAATTTTGTACTTCCTCTTGAGATTGACGAGAAGTTGGGTATTCTTCATCGTATAAATAGTTATTGTTTTCGACAGAATATATGATTCTAGAATCAATATACAAGTAGGTTTGTCTGTGTTGCTGATGTAAGGACCCTTTCCTATTTTAAGACCTTTTATACGATGAATATTTAGTAAAAGGAGTGTAAATTTGTTGGTGTTTTCCATTTAAAACTAGTAAACATATCCATTAATATGTTTTGATAGCATAGATAGACGTTATTTCTACTCCAGGCAATTCTGAAATCATGAAATATTATGTAACGTACAGGTAACGCAATAAACATGGATATTGTTTAGATTTAAGGCAATCGACGTTGTCATTTATGATATGGCTTCTTCACATGGTTAAGGTCAGATTTGAACCTTCCTAGGTAAACACGACAATTTAAGAAACATTTATTACAGCAATCACCATGGGGCAGATGGAATTTGAGTTGAGTTGGCAAGACATGTATTGAATGCTTAGAGGAAAACGGTCGTCCTTTGTTGTTCTGCTATCAGTAAATTGCTTGGCTGTCGGAAAAACGTTCTCCAGCTCTAGAGAGAGGCAGTGACTTTCCAGAAAAGTAAATCGATGACACTAGGAGGACCACAGGTGTTATATTGTACATGTAATATCCCTGACGGAGGGATAGACTACAAGTCATTTCCCGCTGTATTCAGTTCCTTTATATGTTATGCTCTACCTTATAATATGCCTTATGTAATACAGATAATGAACATCGCGTCACATCTGATATTCACGGATTGCCTGTATTGAATCTCATTTTCTTATTTACTCCTTCATCTTCAAATCTGTACAAAACGGTACAGAAAGCGTAATAAATGCGCCCTTTACTGATTTATTCAGCTCTATTCTCGGTTACTTGAATTGAACAACGGGAGCCGAGATCGGCGCAAAAGCCAAGTCGAATTATGGAAATTGCTTCACTCGTGCTTTTCAAAGGCAGCCATTTGTGATATTTTTTGCACTTAAATTGTCATAAAAGCTGAAATATCGCGATTTAATGACTTGTATTGCTTCAAGGGAGCTAATCTGACTTGAGACACAGTAACAGATATCTAATAATATTGTGTTGGTGAGTTATCCAGCGATTTCACCACTCCACAGGTGTTCCCTTATAAATATTCATCTGGAAAAACTGTATTTATATTTGATAATACATTCAAATACTTTATATCGTGTGAGCATGTAAAGGCAGCCAAAGGGGAGATGAGTAACATTAAATCAATTTATGTACATGTATCTTCGATATTTATATATAGATATGTCTTTAAAATTTTATGATTCAAGATCACATGGTTTTTGCATACAGAATGCGAACATTTGTTTTTGACTATAGCCGTATAGGATCTCGTTTCGATACTTAAAGGAAGTAGCATATAATATTTTCAGCCCTCAATCTACAGGAAATGTCCAACTATTTGATGTCAGTCTCACACTCTGACTAAGCACATTGGAACGCTGGGTGACAGCATTATTCAATGGATGTATTATTGACCCATTTTATACTTATCAATACATATATTGCCCACTTAATACTTATCAATACACAAATGCGTCCATGAAATTCGCGTAGATTAATAAAAAAAAATCGAATCAATATGATGAACGTTGCTTTTAACTGTCCAGCTTTAACCTATATGTATATTTCTGATTTCTTTTGGATGCAAATGTCCTGGTAAATTGATACTTTTGTTTGGTCCACAGTAATTGTATGGTCTTATATTTGGTAAAGAAAATACCTACCCAAACCCCTTTTTTAACCAAATGAAAAGAAGGCGTGGTCAACTTCTGGTTTATAGCTTCTTGGAAAAAAAACACCAAGGAACAGTAGTCTCTACTTGGACTACTATAAACATGCAACTCCCCTCTTCCTGACAAAAACCCACCTTCTTTTGAGTTGTCAAGAATAATAATTGACAACCCCCTCCCCCCCCCCCCCCCCCCTTCTTTACATTTTCTAGAACAAGAGGCTTTTCAGGCAACACAGCCAAATAAATTATTCAACATTTTCCTGCGTCCTTTTCCTGACACAATCCACCTTTTTTGATTTCTTAAAATTATTATTGACCCCCTTCCCCCAATTCTTTACATCTTCTAGAACAAGAGGCTTTTCAGACAACATAGACATAAACGTGATACACATTGTTCAGTATATTTCTGCGTGTGTCTTTATTCTGTAATTTTATCATACAGAATAGTGCATTCAAGGTAAAAGGATATTCATTTTTGTCACCTACGCTGTGAAAATGACATTGATAAGACTAGTATTATGGGTGAAGCGGGCTGAGGTCATTTCGCTTTCTGGTCTTTCTTGCCAGACGCATTTCGTGACAGATTGCAGCTTTGGGTTTAATTTTCGTGGCGTGTCATAACTTTTGATATATAATAGTGTATTTTAGCGGGGAATTTGATCAGAACTTTGAATCAGACTACGGCGACACGCGGTGTAGGAGATAGCTGAGTGACTATTGTCGGGGGCTCTTCATTCCTGTACATACCAAGATACCGGACACACTCCAATGATTCTCTATTCAAAAACACCGGGCTAGCCCACTTATCTAATGACATCTGACAAATGTATTTAAAGCTAAAGAAAACCCAAACAATATGTACGGCAATATTCTGTTATTTCAAACTGTATTGTATTTCAATTTGTGATTTCTTTTGTACTGAGAAGGCCCTGTCGACACAGAGAGGGTCTGCTAGACCGACGGTTCTCTGTACTGTGTTTTGGTGCTCATACAGTCAATTTTGCGATATACAGTTCACTGCCATGTTTAGCTGATTACATACATTGGTGCCGTGGATGATCAGTGAGAGGCTGGGCTATATAAAGACCTTACTGGATTATACAGGCTAGGGAATATACTTGTCTTGAATCTGAGACATAAACAGTTTTGTCAATAGTGTAGGAATTAACGACGTGAAAATTGGGTTGAAATAATGGCTACCGTGTCTCTAGGTAAGATTCTTTACATAGTCAAAAAGCTAGAATGATAAAAGAAACTCATTCATACGAATTACTTTCGATGCATAAGTAAACATATCGATATATCTGTATTTTTGGTCTGTTTTGTCAGAATCGCTTTGTTTACTTTCGTTATTGACCTGTGAATAGGATGACATAAGGAAATGACATAGTCTGTCGATGGCTTTGATATACGTTTGATGGATCGAAGTTCAGTATATATTGTAAAACTGTGTGTGATGCTTTGCTAATCAAACATCCTCAATATAATTTATTCAAACGGTACAAGGCCCAGGATACTTGACTTTCAGCACGGTTTCCCTTTTCATATATGAGATAAGAACTATGATTTTAGTTCTAATTGGTTCAAATACTAGATTGCTAGCTTAAACAAGGGTTTACTACATGTATATGTCAACGGGGTAAAGTATATAGGAAGAGCAAGGTTATTTTCACCTCACCAGGCTATATATATTTGTGACGCTTATTCATGAATGAAGTATTATATGGAAATCTTCATAAACAGGATATCTAAAATCACAGAAAATAACTTAAAATTGTCGGAATTTCTCGGTATTATTGACCAAAAGTCTAAATAGCCTTCTTGCTATACTGTCCTCATCCAGATCCAAGGTGTTTTACAAGTGTCACATCTGAGTAGTTACGTTTGTCTGTATATCGGTAACGTCTTACTCTAAACTTTCAAGTCTTTGGTACGATATCCCATTTTCATGTCAGCATTCTCAAGGTCAAGGTCATGATCAGATACAAAAAAGTTCAAACCAGATTAGCTTGGTTATTGCTTGTGTTGCTTAGTGATGTGATTTAGAAAAATGGGGTATTTAGTACATATACATATTATACATACACACTTTCTAGTGATGACCAAATGCTGTGTTTGTATATATGACATATACGTCACATGGTCTTTCTTGTTTATTGGAAAAGTCTCAAAAGGACAACAACTTCATCTCTGAGAAAGTCTTACACGTAAATGTTACCTGAATTTCACGCTTATTTACATGACCTGTTGGGTTACTTTTAACCGCTATTTTGCATCTTGATACCATATTGTGCATGTCATTCTAATGTTTGTTAGTCAAAAATCTGATGGAAGGTAATAAATTGTGCGCTTTCGCCGTATCTGCGAACAGAATATTTTAATATCATTAAAAAAGCTGGGATCTATCATCGGCTCTTGGAATTGTGCACAGGGTAAAATGACACGATTTTGTGAGGGAAAAAAACCGAACCGATTTGTGGAACAAATCAACACGACAAGGTCGTGTCAGCCGATTCTTGGACCATCACAAGGGATAAGGTAAATGATGATGAAATCCGTTTGTCCATATGTCATTGACCTTTAGTTTCGATCTTATCATTTCAAGGACAAATTTAAAGTGCATCTGCTTTGTTTGTCTGTTGTTGGCTTGTGAAATTAACATATTAATGTTCTGAAATATTTACTCCTCTTATATTCCCATAAGCTCCTCCGAAGACAGATTTGCATACATCTAACCATTTGGTCGTCCTACTCTCCCCGCAATAGCCTAATCATGTTCATGAGTTATTTCTTTAGGTCAAGGTCACAACCATAAGGGCAGTATGTACACTTAACATCCTACAGTATGTACAATAAACAAGATCAAGATAAGGGCAGTATGTACACTTAACATCCTACAGTATGTACACTAAACAAGATCAAGATAAGGGCAGTATGTACACTTAACATCCTACAGTATGTACACTAAACAAGATCAAGATAAGGGCAGTATGTACACTTAACATCCTACAGTATGTACAATAAACAAGATCAAGATTAGGGCAGTATGTGCACTTAACATCCTACAGTATGTACACTAAACAAGATCAAGATAAGGGCAGTATGTACACTTAACATCCTACAGTATGTTCATTAAACAAGATCAAGATAAGGGCAGTATGTACACTAAACAATATCAAGATAAGGGCAGTATGTACACTAAACAATATCAAGATAGGGGCAGTATGTACACTAAACAATATCAAGATAAGGGCAGTATGTTCACTTAACATCCTACAGTATGTACACTAAACAATATAAAGATAAGGGCAGTATGTACACTAAACAATATCAAGATAAGGGCAGTATGTACACTAAACAATATCAAGATAAGGGCAGTATGTACACTTAACATCCTACAGTATGTACACTAAACAATATCAAGATAAGGGCAGTATGTACACTAAACAATATCAAGATAAGGGCAGTATGTACACTAAACAATATCAAGATATATAGGATCTCAAATGAATTTTCATTTCATACGATGTATTATGAAACGAGTTGTGAGTTTTATATCCCCGAGCCTTGGCGAGGGGATATAAAACGCACAACGAGTTTCATAATACATCGTATGAAATGAAAATTCATTTGAGATTCTTTTTATCACATGATATTGCCTAAAAATGTGTATTTCTAACGTGAAATCAACGTTTCCGAGAACTACTGAGGCGAATCACGCCGAGATCTAGAAGTCGTCTGCTACGCCATGAGAAGTAGTGTCCCCATCGTAAAGATATTCTGTGCGTAAGAGAAAAGTATTTCAATTTTGAATAGTATTTTAATGCAAAAATTAATCCAACAACAACAATTTTAATCATTGATATTGACTTCGGGTCTGAATTTAACAGTTGACCGATATTTGAAAGGTCACATTTGTCAAGGTTTATGTGATTAGGTTCCAAACTTGACCAATCGCATTCAAGCAGAGTGATATGTAACGTGTTATCATATCATATATTTATGAAATGGCTTTATGAAACTGCATAACGGGTGAATCATGTGATAAAAGGGCAGTATGTACACTAAACAATATCAAGATAAGGGCAGTATGTACACTAAACAATATCAAGATAAGGGCAGTATGTACACTAAACAATATCAAGATAAGGGCAGTATGTACACTAAACAATATCAAGATAAGGGCAGTATGTACTATGTACACTAAACATCCTCATACTTTCCACATATGATCATCAGTACAATAGGAAGACTAAAAATTATTGTAATGATAAAAGGTCAATGCCCAACTGTAGTATACATGTACCTCTGAATGGAGTAAATTCTGCTGATGGGGATACTCTTGTCCAGATTCTAGAAGTTTGTCTTTGACTGCAATTATTGGCACTTTAAAGTTATCTTGATATTCTGATCTAGAATATTTCTAAAATTCACGCGTTTGTATTCGAAAATCATGCATATTACCCAAAGAAAAATCCTACATTTGGAGAAAGAAGTTAAGTATTTGATTTAAATCTTTATGTCATAAGAGAAAGAATATTGCATGTTCCAAATTAATATTTCTTTTAATCTTCGGGATATATAGGAATGAGAAATTGCTCGCACGTGG
The DNA here is from genome assembly GCA_033119305.1 of Pinctada imbricata. Lineage (NCBI taxonomy): Eukaryota > Metazoa > Mollusca > Bivalvia > Pterioida > Pteriidae > Pinctada > Pinctada imbricata. Next base: position 49,451,575 of record VSWD01000008.1, on the reverse strand, counting down.
TATAGAGTCAGCTTAATTATGTGAGAAATGTATGATTAAAAACTTAGTATGGAGATGCATATGTGTGCTTCAAATTGTGAGAAAGCACGCTTGCAGGTATGCTACATTAAGGAAAGTTAAGTGAGCATGTTAAGAGATTGTTTGATCTTTCGTCATCTTTACATTCTAATAACAGCCTGTTTCTGATTGGTCCACTTCACACCATGGAAAATCTCACTTCAAATCAAATCGGCCGTAAGTGATGGATTCAGGTGTGGAAATGATGACAATTTACACCCTTTGCCTAACATTAAAACACCTTTAAATTCGTAAACTGTTGATCAATTTATGCTACTTGCACATGCAATAATTTTACTGTGCATCTTTTAAATTACAAGTTCATACAGCGTAAAAGAACCGTATATAGAAAGAATCGTAAAGTCACTCAAACGCAAAGAACCGAAGATGAAACTCGTAAGGTGTATGGACTTGTGCCATTTATCTGTTTTAAATGACGACATTGACGTCGATGATCTACGGTAAACTTGTTATATATAATTTATATAGGTTATTTGTATATGGGCCACGATGTCTATCTATATAGTGGATACTGTTCTTTATTTCGAAAATTGACATGTAAAAAAGAATTGCATTCTACAGTCACTAAACTCGTGAACCTCAGAAGTACCGCATCTTTTTATTGTATATGGGAATTGCTTTTGTATCCCATGTGTATCCTATTCCTATATGATAATTACTTTTGTATCCTATTGTATCCTATGTATGTCCTATTCCTATATGAGAATTACTCTTGTATCCTATTTTTATCCTATTCCTATATGAGAATTACTTTTGTATCCTATTTAACACGCCCTCTCTAATCCCTGAATGGCCTGAACTTCAGCGCCTTGGTCTAGTAGTTACTGTTAGGGCGTTGGGCCAGTGACCGAGAGGTTGCTGGTTCGAGCCGCACTAAGACCACGGGTCGACCAACATATACTCATCTATGTTCTGTGTCATATACTAAAATTGAAATGCCCTTTTCTGTGTGTGTTAACATGTTTGTGGCGTTTAAAAAATGTCCTGATTTTGCTTTCTTAATTTGTGACACCTTTTTTTTTCTCTGTCACCAAAATTTTGAACTTGTCTCATTGACCTCTATGTTTTCCTAACTGGAAAAAATAGGACACAATTTTGGTTTGTGTCCCCTGTGAATTACTATTTACAAAGCAATTTCTGCTGGCTGTAACAGAAACATCCATAGTTCTTGAACTTGTAAAAAGTGAATCTCAGATCTAGTGCTGCACAAACACGTCTTTGAACTTCATATGCACATACATCATGTACATGTAGTACTTGGCCGATACAGAATGTTTACCAAAAGATAAGTTGAAATATAACAGGGGGTTTCAGGTGTCTTTTTGTCGCCTTGGGTCTTTGTTAGCTAAGTTTGAGGCGTAGTGCCCATAAAGTAAAGGTAAAACAGGGGTTATTGGGTGTTTACTAGGACACGAGGCATTCAAAATGAAGTTTTAACGGACATTGCTTCATGCCTGTTCATTATTGGGCGTCATTAATTAAGTGACCAGCTGCTGACTTCGTCATTATATATCATTGTAAAGTGAACTGTGTTTTACCCTGGACTTTGTCCGTGGTATGTTTCGGACAGTTTATATTTGCTAATCCACGCTAAGCAGCGGATCCTAATTCTGCCTTTTAGCACAATTTCATTTGATATAACACTCGCCCACTCGTTCTGACCATGGAAGAGGGAATGATCGCTGTCAGACATGAATAAGGTATTAATTCAAATAGGTCTAATTTAGTCGTATGTAGTAAAGCAAGCGGAAAAACCTTCTGTGTTTCATATCCGAGTTACCTAATCGCACAGAAAAATACACCACAATGGGGTCAAGACTCTTTTGAAATCTTAAATACCAGGGGTCACTCCGAGTGTTCTGCTGTTTGTGTACCTAGGGGTAGTAGAGGATTATTGAGAAATCGCTGCCAATTAAGACCTGGTTAAAATTTTACGACGTGTAGACTTTAGGACAACAAGTTTCAAAGCGTACACAATGAGGAAATTATCTATTTTGCTGAAATGTGAGGAGTTAAAAATAAGAATTTCATAATTTTAAAGGGAGATAATTCTGCATGCCTTCTAATTTGACTTTTCTTTCATTGATTTCCATTAGTTTGTGAGCTATTTCAAGGACAAAATGGATGAGACGGACGCAAACATCTTCAAAAATCTGAAGGTAAAGTTTTCCATCTTGCCAACGCTAAAATAGAATTTACCTGTAGAAATAGAAAACTCGTAATCTGACACAGATTAGCTGTACGGGATTCTTCAAATTTTTGATGGATGTCGGCCTCGTTACGATTGAATTTCGATGACAAGGTTATGAGGGAAGAAAATTATTCAATTTTGTCTTTGTTTAAAAAAAAACTTGTGTGGCTAGACTTTGTTGCCCGTTACTTGTGTCGCAAGTTCTTCAATATATACCTTCCTTCGTATAATTGCGCGGCAATGACGAGTTTACTCTGTCCGTACATCAAGTATTTCGTTAATTTTCGTCATTGTGCAAAGGAACCTTCAAGCCTACTATTATAAAACCAGATATGAATATATTGAATATTGGTTTTCAAGAGTCGTTCCATCTTTTAAAGTCAAAGTTGGACATACATGTACATTGCATACTGTATGTAGATTGTTATTACGAGAGGAAGGTTTCCATTGTCCTTGAGTTAAAATGGTCAAAGACCATAGAATTGCTTCTCTCTCTCTCTCTCTCTCTCTCTCTCTCTCTCTCTCTCTTTAAATTTGATGAACTTATCAAGAGGGTCACTCATATTTTTTGCGTCAATATATGTAATAAATATCACACATCCGTGACCAAGAAGGGATGTCCAGGTTGCTGACCATTGTCATGACTGACGGTATACTGTAATAATTCGTAACCTACTTGCACGGATAGAATGCCTCTTGGCAATGTGATTGGTTGACAATTGCATAAAATGCAAATATTCGTCAAGGTTATTCAGAATCCATGAATGAGATTCACTCATTAAGTCGGCTTAAGTGTCTAGATGACCTGACAAATCAAAGTCATATCGCATCAGTGTATTTTCTTCCAAAATATGTATCGAAAAGTCTTTGTATCGATACGTTCTGTATCATTCGCAGATTTTCGGAACTTTCCGTCACTTCTTCTTCTTCTTCCGATCAGGTACTTGAATTGGAAACAAACGGAAAAGCCCGGAAATGTGCGATTGGTAAATGCATTTTACTCCGAGTTTATCTAACTAGAATTTTGCAACATTTAAATAACGTCAGCGATTTGTAAAAGCTAATACTTGTTTCTTTTATTCTTATGCCAGTACCTGAAAACAGACACGTAGGGATCACTTTGTCTATTGTCCGTCTGTCCATCTGTCCGTCACACCCTATATAAAAGTGATTCCTAAGTGTCGCTATGTTTCGCTTCGCAGGCGACACATGCATTCCTTGGAATGATTTAAAAAAAACTTTAACTTTTGACCTTGTGACCTTGGACTTACAGGTTGACCTACTCTTTAAATGGTAGATGATAGAGCTTTCATATTTTTGTATTCCTTGTGGCATGACCTAAATTTTTGTACAAAAATTGACCTTGACTTTGGAGAATTACCTACTTTTTCGTTAAAGCTGTTACTGACATTGATGCCAACTAGGGCTATCGTGTTTCACAAACACATTTTTATCTATCAAACATGATAACATTCATGTACCATCTGAAGAAGGGATTCAGCTATAATTGTCAAATTTAATGAGTGATTTATTTCTCCCCTCAACGAAAGGAGATATATTGTTTTAGCATTTGCGTCCGTCTGTATGTTTGTCCGTCACAAATCGTGACCGCGCTATATCTCTTGAACCAATGTTTACCCGATCGCTTTCATATTTTAGTATGTTGTTGCTCGTGATTCAAAGGCTTCACATCACTTCAGCAAAGGTCTTGTAACCAAGGTCAATGTCATTGAGTACTTAAGCAATGTAATTGTATATCCTACTCCTGTCTTGATACCTTTTAACCGTATACAATCACTTTCATATTTAGTCCCTGCCTTGACTCAAGGTCACTTGATCAAGGTGAAGGTTCCTCTGTACTCTAGTAATGAAATTGTATATCGGCTTATATCTCTTGAACTCTTGACTTCTCTAACAGTTGTCATATTTTGGTATACTGTTGCTCATGAGTTCACATTACCTTGACCTAAGGTCTATAACAAAGTTCAATGTCACCTAGTACTTTTGTAATTTAAAAGTTTTATATGCTAATCTTGTCAGAATTACATGTATATCTCTTGAATCTTATGTTCAGTCTCTTTCAAATCTAAGAATGTTGTTGCTCTTTACCCAAATGTTTCCTATGGCCTAGTTCAAATTCAAGGGGGGACATCTTGATGTGTGTGTGTGGGGGGGGGGTTTACAATTCAAAGTTGGAGTGCCAATTTTGAACTACATTTACATGTATTTAATTTTTACTGCATATTCCTTTTAAAGAAAAACCTTGGTGTATAGGCACAAAAAACAACATTGAACAGTAAATCGAAATACACACCCGTATTCTTTATCTTTTTAATTCATTTTCATGTACCTATGACGCATATTGTTGAAAATGTCTCTTTTTTATATTTATTTCTATGAAAATATCATTAACTAAGCAAAAATGGCATAGTGTAAATTATATGAAAATAGGGAATGTCTATGAACTTCAAATGAATATTTAATGACGATTTGATCAGAATATAGAGAGAAATACCACTGGTCATACCTGTTAAAACTGTAGACATATAATTAGGGTGGGTCCCTACTCGAACCGTCATAGGTTTTTTTTCCTTCTACGCAGTATGTTTGGAGCGATATCTTGACCATTTATAAAACTGTTTACCTCTTTGTGATTTTTCTTCATCTATGAACATTATCTTATGAAATGAAATATGAAGAACTTCCATCCGGTATTTTACACAAAAAAGATGGATATACATGTAGTATACTGGTATATTCTTAGTTGAAAAAGCGATGAAATTATAATGGGTACCCTTATGTTTGGAACGATATCTTCTTGATCATTTATAAAACTGTATGTGATTTTTCCTCACCATCTATAGACATTTTAGTATGAAATAATGCAAAATGAAGAACTTCCATCTGATATTTGATGCAAAAAGTCGGATGTACTATATATTCTCAGTTGAAAATGCGATGAAATTATAAGGGGGTACCCTTGTGTTTTTTTCTTCATCTACATACATAGTTTTATGTTATATTGCAAAACGAAAAAAAAATCATAAATAACAATGAACACTCTCTATCCACAAATTTTCGGCCACTCGGCCTTTATCAAGTGGAAAAGCGCGAATACAAAAGAATTCTACGTAATATCCATATCTGCTGGTAAACAAAGCCCAGCGTAAAAATGTTGCGCTGGGCTTTGTTTACCAGCAGATATGGATATTACGTAGAAAAAAAAAATCATCTGTTTTTTTTTTCTGCAAAAAGTTGGATTTTGTATATACTATTGGTCAAAAATGTGATGAAATTATAAGGGGGTACCCTTATGTTTGGAGAATTATCATACTCAGATTTATGTTTGAATATTAGTTTATGTGTTACATTTCTTCTTATGACTTGTTATCATAAAATAAAACAAAACAATTTACATATTATTATCATAACTGAATTTGGATGGTATCATAAGCACATGCTGGATAATTGATATCCCTCAATCTTAATGTGCAAGGGTACCTTTCTATGATGTACTGAATCTTTGATGAAAAAAAAATCATTTCTCATTTGGACCATTGTGTTTAGGAAAAAACCTTAAAATACAAATTTCATCTGTTAATTCTATGAGAGGGACCCACCTTAAAGCATCTGAATAATTAATAAATGGATTGTACGGTAAGTCGTCCTTGACTCTTTTTTGGATATTTACAGAGGTTTTTAGGCTGATTCAGGTCGAAGACTACCAGAATACACGTATGACTTCCTGTTGGTTTGGAAATTAAATTTATTGAGAGAGGATGTTGCATTGAGAACATCCTCTAGCCACTTCTCGTGTGGTTTTCTGTAAACAAAGTTCTAATTCTGTCTTGCATGCTATTTTAATTGTCATGGCATCTAATTTGTCGAAAGAGAATTTTTATTGAAGTAATAATTCGTCCGTCTCCTGTCATGACACCAAGCCTTCCAGTTACAGTTGTCAAATATTGATATGTATCGTTTGAGAGACTTCCAATAAGGATTCTTATAGAAGACTTATAGAATGCCCATTTTCATCAGATTTTTTTTAGTTCGTCGTCGAGAAGTGGAATGTCTGATATTCCTAACAAGATCAAGAAAACCAAGCCCAATGTCATTTTTGTCGCTTTTCCATGTATTATTGAGACATAGAACTTAGTTGATAAAAAACGAATAACTATGATATGTACACAGTAAGATCCTTTCTTTAGATTTTTTAAGCTTTTTATCAACCACCTCTCCATTTGCCAATTGCGTTTCCGATGGAATCACCCCGTGTGCTAAAATGCCCTACTCATACCGCGTAGGGAAGAAAGACCGGGAGATGACTTACTCATATAGTTATTATACCCCCGCAAACGAAGTTTACAGGGTGTATGTCTGTCCGTCTGTCAACCTGTCCGTTCGGTTAAGAAGTTCTTAAAGCATATAACTTTTCATGTGTAAGTGATAGGGCATCCATATTTCATACATACATGCATAATAAAGTATTACATTTTGATATCAAGACATACCGGTGGTGACCTTGACCTTGAACTCTGATGCTATAGTTATATTTTGGTTAAGAAGTTCTTAAAGCATATATTTTTCACATATAAGTGATAGGAATTTACATTTCATACATACATACACCATACATATACAAGTACTAACTTTTGATAACAAGACATTTGACCTAGTGACCTTGACTTTGAACTCTTACCTTGTAGTCACTTTTTGGTTAAGAAGTTCTGAAAGCGAATATCTCTTTAAGTATACATGTAAGTGATAGGGATTTCATATTTTATACATAAATTCGCCATTAAAGGTGCAGCTACATTTTGATACCAAGACATTTGACCTAGCGACCTTGACTTTGAACTTTGACCTTATTGTAATATTTTGGTTAAGATGTTCTGAAAGTGAATATCTCTTCAAGTATAAGTGATAAGGCTTTAATTCAATCATAACAAGTATTTGACATTCTGACCTTGGCCTTTGAACTACTTTTAAACTATAAGGGTACAGCTTTGATATTTCACATATAGATTCCTTATGACCAGATCTTTTCTGTGTTGTGTCACCAATGAATCTGTTTTGAGAAAAACGTCCCGCGGGGGTATAGTTCGTCACTTTAAGGGCAGTTCTAGTTTGGTCAAGAGGTTCTAGCTATATTCATGCGTAATGAATCAGGCTTTTATATACTGCACATTGATCATAAAAAGTACTTCATTTTAAAACAAAACATTTGAAATTTCGCCAAATAGTCTATTTTCCTGATGGTGGTGGTTGTGGATATGTAGATATCCCCCTATAGGACTACTAGTATAACGACTAATTATGGAGGTTATACATGTATATCGATATGAGAAAAAAATTAGGATTTCTAAAGAATAGAATTTTGACTTCATTTTGAAGTTTCTACATGAATAAGAGGGAACGGAGTGTCGCGAAGCCCCTTCAAATTCATGTAGAGACTTAAAAATACCCTCTAACCGACCTAAATGGCATCTACGTCGGTGGCATCAGTGGTAAGGTACACGCTTAGTATGCGGATGGTCCCGAGTACGATCTCCTTACTCACGGAACTATTTTTAAAATACAAATATATATTCAGTTCAGTTTCTCAAAATTCAGGATCCATGACGACCATTAAGACGGTTTCTTCGTCGATTCTTCACAAATAAGACGATCAGTTTGAGCGCCTTTGATTGGCTTAGTTTGAATGTTGCCATCTGAGATTGCTTACAATGTATAAAATGAATAGAGAATGCATACGAGAAAAATCTTGGACTTCTGTTTTTCTATATTATGCATTCTCATTTTACATTTTCTAATGTATACTCTAGATAATTTGAATGTGACACAATTTCTGTGAAGTACAACTGAACCCAAATTATAAAGTAATTTCAGTCTTCCGAGAGCCTCCAGTCACATTTTATTTCACGTCATGATTTGTCCAAGTGATTACTGTATATAATTACTTGACGCTTCCTTGATGTGCATCCATACAAAACTTTAAAGAAGTGGGAATCTTATTCACGCAGATTCTATCTAACGATGTCATGTGGACGTAAGAAATAAGAAATTGGGACTACGAAAAGAAAATTGAATTTATATATTTTTCCACTGAATGATTTTAAAAGATTTTGTAAAAGGACACTTGTTTTCTGTTTGTCTGTTGAACAGGAACTTGCAAATTGATACTTTAAAAAGATTGTCTAGTTTTCTTCATCATAGCTTCTATTGTTGTAATGACATCATGACTTCAAAATGTATTGCTCAAAATGGCACGAACAAAAAGATAAAACGAACATTTAAACGTCGACTGTTTCGAAGTCTGAAGATTTTTTTTTATTTTTAAAGTCTGCGTCTCTTTCTGTTTAGCTGACATTGTTTGCTATGAAATTCCAACCATCTGATATGAGATGACACGAAAAGCAACATGACGGTAAATTAGATAGATTTACATGGCACATTTACCTGTACATTTTAATCAATAATTCAGTTACAAAGGATCTCGTTTTTGCCACCAGGAAATCGCCGGCGAATAGAAAACTGCCTTTTAAGATTGTGGAACAAATGTACCTTTAATCTGATAGCAATTTTGTGTGATGATACCTTAAATTGGTCTATGGCTAGGGGATCGATAGTCGGCGTGGATTGCTATTGTAAGGACTACACATGCTTGGTATAGTCCGACAGGTTACACTGTGATATAAGGTTCTCGGTGACGGGACGGTATATTTACTTTGTCGTTCGGAATTTTGTGCTTCCCTCAAAAGATACAAACAGGGAAATGTGTCGTGAATACAGGTAGGTTAAGAAGAATTTGTAATTTATTGATTATCTTAGAAAGAAACCTTTTATGGGACTATAGTAAATACTAGTAGGACCTGACTGACACCTTCAAGATTTCACCCTTCGAAAGGATCGAGTGAGTTTTTTTTTCAGTCGTGATTTTTCTGGTATTTGCTCTTGTCGCCCTGGTATGTACAAAAACCCTTAAAACGCCGCTTTTAATGATTTCTATTTGACAATTTTACCTGTATTTACCTAAGCTGCCTTTTGATGTTACAGTTAGGACGAAATAAATGGAGTGAAGAATTACTGTCGTCACAGTTATGTCCCTTGGATCATTGCTGTTGATTGTTTGAGTAATTACACGTTGTGACAGCCCCGGCAGATGAGTCCCTCGGCAATGTACGAATAAGTCTTTAAAGTTTAACACAAACGTATGTTTAGATTTAAATATCTTCTCGAATTGCTGAATGCTTTGCAAATAAAGTCAATTATAACACCCAAGTTCTGTTATAGAGGAGCTTTGTCCAATTCTCCAATTTTAGTTTCTCTTTGAACAAGTTTTATACTGTTATGTTTCTCAATGTTTGGGCTATATTTGTACAGCAGATGTTAACGTTAATGCTACCCTTTCTCTACACGTTTAATCTTGTGATTAGAAAATTGACTCTCTGTGTAGGGATTTACTCAACAAGGTTTGCAGACGTACATGGAATGAAAACGAGAAAATGATACATTGTTTACTTTAGGGTATTGAGAAGCCTTTATTGTCACATTCACAGAAAAGAATTGATTCGGGATAGAAAAGTGTAGATTAAAGAAAACAAATCTATTAAAAAAAACCTTGCCCAGTCTTTCTAGCTGTAGGCTATAAGAAACTAGAAGGACCGAAGCCTAGACATGTTTTGGTCAACTGAAAGGACTGACATCGACAAACATCACACGCTATGTCTATTTCAATTGAATAGAAAGGGGAATACATTGTACCATCAACAAAAACGCATTGGGTTCTGACCAACAGAGAAATTCGACACTTATCTAACAACAGGATATCAACTGAAAAAGAATGACTGGCAACCAACACACATAAGGTTCTGATCAACTGAAAAGAATGACTGACGACCAACACACATTAAGTTCTGTTCAACTGAAATGAATGACTGACGACCAACACACATTAGGTTCTGATCAACTGATAAGAATGACGACCAACAAACATTAAGTTCTGTTCAACTGAAAAGAATGACTGACGACCAACACACATTAAGTTCTGTTCAACTGAAATGAATGACTGACGACCAACACACATTAAGTTCTGTTCAACTGAAAAGATAGACTGATGACCAACACACATTAGGTTCTGATCAACTGAAAAGAATGACTGACGACCAACGCACATTAGGTTCTGATCAACTGAAAAGAATGACTGACGTCCAACACAATTAGATTCTGATCAATTGAAAAGAATGACTGACGACCAACAAACATTAAGTTCTGTTCAACTGAAAAGATAGTCTGATGACCAACACACGTTAGGTTCTGATCAACTGAAAAGAATGACTGACGTCCAACACACATTAGGTTCTGATCAACTGAAAAGAATGACTGACGTCCAACACACATTAGGTTCTGTTCAACTGAAAAGAATGACTAACGACCAACACACATTAGGTTCTGTTCAACTGAAAAGAATGACTGACGCCCAACACAAATTAGGTTCTGATCAACTGAAAAGAATGACTGTCGACCAACACACATTAGGTTCTGTTCAACTGAAAAGAATGACTGACGACCAACACACATTAGGTTCTGTTCAACTGAAAAGAATGACTGACGACCAACACACATTAGGTTCTGATCAACTTAACAGAATGACTGACGACCAACACACATTAGGTTCTGATCAACTTAAAAGAATGACTGACGACCAACACACATTAGGTTCTCTTCAATTGAGAAAGTCTGAAACAACTTATACTAGGTTCTGACTAATAGATAAAGTGAGAAACAACACTCACACACACACATACACACGCACACCGGATTCTGATCAACTGAAAAAACGAGATGACGAAATATGATTGAAAACAAACTACTAATAATAACTTCTTGTCAACTGAGAAGATTAACAAATATCACACTAGGTTCCAATCAACTCTATTCAACAGACAGATATTAGGTTCTGATCAACGGAGAAGAATGACGAACAACACACATTAGTTTCTGATCATTGAATAAATAACACATGAGATTCTGATCAACAGAGACAACTAACAAAACTACATATGCTAGTGCAAAAAGAAATGTTACCGGTATGACTGGCAATCAGTCACATCATAGGCTCAAGGAGACAACGGAAGAAAAAACAACACACTCAGTACTGTTTAACAGTGAAGGCCGACAAACAAGATTAGGAACAGACCAGGTAATGCTGATTACAAACACACTAAGACTTACACACTATATACACGAACAAGGCTTTGGTCTACTGAGAAGACTAATACACAAACACACACACTGTACTGGCCAAGTTTATGACTGACAAACAACTCTATTCTCGGGTCACCCATACCAAGAAAGTTAACGAAACACACTTGATTTGACAATCAACAAGCACTTGTTCTGGTCAACCAAAAAGGTTGAATAACAACACTAAATGTTCTGGTCAAACAAAAAGGTTGAATAACAACACTAGATGTTCTTGTCAACCAAAAAGGTTGAATAACAACACTAGATGTTCTGGTCAACCAAAAAGGTTGAATAACAACACTAGATGTTCTTGTCAACCAAAAAGCTTGAAGAAAAACAACAATTGATGTTCTGGTCAACCAAAAAAGGTTGAATAACAACACTAGATGTTCTTGTCAACCAAAAAGGTTGAATAACAACACTAGATGATAAAGACTGCTTATCGACTCGCATAAGGCATTGATGGACCGAAACATGTAAACAGCGCATATGGGGTTATCTTCTGTGAAATGCTCTCATCAGGCTTTTTTGGACTGAGGCTTTTGCACAACACAAAATCGGTTCTAGTCTACTTAAAAGACTACTGAATAACTCACTTATGAGGCTGGTGTTTGAACAACACAAAATCAGTCAATGGGCTCTATTCAGCTACGAAGACTGCGAAAGAACTCACAGAGGATTATGGAGGGCTGAGCGAGGCTCGTGGACAACGGTAAATGCTGAAGACTCTTGTATGACTGACATGATGCAGAGGCTTTAGTGGATCTGGGCTGGTAAACAACGCACACTTGTGTCTGGTTTCCCATCAAGACCGACAAAACACACAGTTTAGCTTCTGGTCAACTGCAAAACAAGACATACTTTATCTTATCTCGTATGAAGACTGAATAAGGCCTTTTAGGTTTTTGACATCTGAGGACACTAACAAGCAACGCATATTGGTCTTATGTTAACCGAAAATGCCGACAACGCACATGACTGAGAGTTATGACTAAACCCTGGTCATTTGACAAGACCACGAACAAGGCACACACCATTGTCATTTGCAAGATCGACAAACAAAATACACCAAACCCTGGTCAAAACATCACACACCATGCAAAGGTCAGTTACGAAGACCTACAAACAACACAATCTAGTTTCTTTTATACCGCGAGATTTAACCCTCCCCAAATCACACATAATCTAGTTTCTTTTATACCGAGAGAATGAATACCCTCCCCAAATTACATATAATCTAGTTTCTTTTATACTGAGAGATTGAATACCCTACCCAAATGGTTCATACAGGTTCCCGTCAACTCTGAACACGAATAAGGAACACTTGCCAGTAGGTTCTGATCAATTTGAAAAAGCTTACAAACACATTAAGAACATGTACATACCATGCAACAGTACATGTTCACTATCTGAATCTAGTGAGAAAGCTCAGAACAATACTAGTATTACAAGGTTGTACAATTTTTGGATACTGATACACCATACATTCTATGTTCAGGTTGAAGAAAAGAAGAGGATACTATCCGATAGGGTTCTCGTTCATTTGAAAATGTTATGTCAATTGAGAGTACCAAAAAATCTTCACATATATTGTACTATAAAACCTGGTTAACTGAGAGATAGATTTATTTGAAACTCATGTTGTCGATTTTATTAAACTGAGGCGTCAATGGAGATCATGGTTTTATTGACTTTCAATCCAATAGTAAAATATTCGGGTCGATCATACCACCGTGGTGTATCACGTGATACACAAAAAAAATGATATGGTCCACGGGAATCTCCTTTGATTGAACCAAGTTTATACTGTCTAAATCTACTTTATATGAATTTATTTTAGGCCTATCATATGGTCATTATTATAAGTTATATGATGGTAATTTATTCTGTCCAAGAATAGACGTATATTTGGAGAACACTTTAACAGAAAATTATGAATCTGTCCGTGCACCATATCATAACATGTGGCGAGCATTGAAAAATTTCTGTTTAAGTGTTCTCCGAATACACGTCTATTCTTGACCAGAATAAATTACCATCATATAATTGATAATAATGACTATACGATAGGCCTAAAATAAATTCATATAAAGTAGATTTAGGCAGTATTAACTTGGTTTAATCAAAGGGGATTCCCATGGAACATATCATTTGTGTATCACGTGATACCCTACGGTGCATACTATAGCTGTGTCTCTTTCTGTTTGATTTTGGTATAGGTCTTCATATGTAGCGCTGTTTGCATACCATGTGAAATAGAAACGTAAGTTTCGACATGTTTTGGCATCATTGTTTTTAAATAGTGAAAGAATGACTTCCTCTCGACTGATTGATCTAGACATGTAGGTAGTAAAAAAAAGAATTGTATTGATCTTTAAGTTGAAACAACACAATTGATTTTTAATTAAAAATTCAAAGTAAACACTTCTACTCTAAAATATTGATGTCATTTATCTTATGTACATGTATACCAGAACCTTTATCAATTTCGTCACGTTCTTATAAATTCGTAATTTCATAGATAAATTGGATTTATATTGTAATTTGTTATTTTCATGCGTAGCAAAGCACCTGAAGGTAATAAACTCGTGCGACTTTTACATAAATTACAACTGAAAGCGGCATGCCTTCTATGTATTTTGATAAACCATGTTTTCTTTATTTCGTTTGAGAAAAGGAAGAATTCTTCACGACTTTTTATTACACCGCAAAATTGCTGTTATTTATTTAATTTTTGAAGTGACTTCGTCACTTAGCAGTTCGCTCCTTGAAGGATAAATGATAATCAATAAATGAGATAGGGAAGCCTTTTTCTGCAGATCTTGATCGAAGAGAGGTGAGAAAGGATACATTAATTTGTAATGGTTTGTTCAGTAGTAGAACTTGGGATTCATGATATTCTTGTGCTGAGAAACTAGGTACCAAACTAACCAGGATAGTGTTATACAAAAGTCTACTATATTGTGATATACCGTTAATCTGAAGAATGATGTAAACATCAGAGATTATCTCACAAGATTATAAATGAATCCAGTAGCAATTTACCATGGGATTTGACGAATAACCAATTAACCAACATCACGATACTCAGTACCTATATAGTATACCAAAATGTACCGTATCATATCAAAAATAGTGTAGGTAATATATGTATTACCTTTATAATGAAAGCTCCTTAACCCAATATGTTTTACATCTGAAGCCCCTCGTATACAATCATATATTGAATCATCCTGATACTTGATACTATTTCTTAGCTATATCTTATTATGATACTATAAAATACCCTATACATATCTCACAATCTCACATCTGTCACACTACCCATCTATAGAATAAATACATGTTCAAATGTAATCAGCTATAAATCACCATTTAACCCTGGTGTTTAATATTTTTGATTAATAACAGATCATGAGAGAAAACAAAAATAATTTGGTTTGGACGAATGTTCGTTTATCTGTCTGATAGTCACAGTTGTGTTACATGTCAATGCGGCCATACCGTGTTGTTTTGAATTTAAGGTATGGAACCAAAAATAAGCATTTTGACCATTTTGGTAAAAGACTATGACGTTTCCATGGCATAGAACACAATTTAGATCAGTTTATGTTCAAATTGTAAATCATTATGTCACTAATGTATTCGGGGGTGTTGTGTAAATCTAATTTGAAGGATTTGTTTTGATTTGTTTGAACAAAAATTAAAAGTACAAGTACAAGTTGTCCATAATGCCACTACCTTCATGTAATATGGATGTATGGTTTTCCTCTGGGATGGACCTACATGTTCAATTTAGATAAACGCTATCAGATTTACTTTATTGTTCGTCTCATGTGGATTTATTCAAAAGCATCTTTATTGTAGTGATACATTGTATATCAATTAACAAATAATAGTACTTAACTTCAGAAGGATATCTATCAACAGGCATTGATTTTACTGCATTTGATGTCGGGGAATGCATATTTTAATTGGAGGAAAGACATGAGATTGAAATTAAGATACATTTGTTTGATTTAAAATGATGAATGACTTCAGGTGATATAGACAGTTGTTTATATATAATGGGTTTGATTGTACTGTTGTTGTTTTTAAGGTACCACAGCCATGCTCAGTCCAAGTTTTTACATACAGACAAACAGACAATGGTTGACATACATACAGACAATGGTTGACATACATACAGACAATGGTTGACATACATACAGACATACAGACAATGGTTGACAGACATACAGACAATGGTTGACAGACATACAGACAATGGTTGATATACATACAGACAATGGTTGACATACATACATACAATGGTTGACAGACATACAGACAATGGTTGACATACATACAGACAATGGTTGACATACATACAGACAATGGTTGACAGACATACAGACAATGGTTGACATACATACAGACAGTGGTTGACAGACATACAGACAATGGTTGACATGCATACAGACATAAAGACAATGGTTGACAGACATACAGACAATGGTTGACATACAGACAATGGTTGACATACATACAGACATACAGACAATGGTTGACATACAGACAATGGTTGACATACATACAGACATACAGACAATGGTTGACATACAGACAATGGTTGACAGACATACAGACAATGGTTGACATACAGACAATGGTTGACAGGCATACAGACAATGGTTGACATACAGACAATGGTTGACATACATATAATGATTGACATACATACAGACAATGGTTGACATACATACAGACAATGGCTGACAGACATACAGACAATTTTTCATAATCATGAATCTTTATGAAGTTTTGCCACAATATTTTTTTTATTTCTTGATGATTGAGCGATGATTAAGAGTGGTTGTTGTCATTTCTGTCTAGATGCTTGTGACATACCTGCAGTTGGTATTAATGGAATGTAAAAAAAATCATATAAGGAAATCAATGCTATGTACAATGATGTATAGTATACTTAGAAAATAGAAAATCGAAAACTCATAATCTATCCTTTGATTGTATCTTAGATTTTTATTATAAAATTGTAAAGCCCATACTCTTATATGGATGTGAAGTTTGGGGACTATATAGTACTGCTAATTTAGAAAAACTTCATTTGAAATTTTGTTCATATATACTCAAACTTAATTTTATGAAATATGGCGAATTGGGTCGATATCCTATTGAAATTAATGTGAAATTTTAAAGAATGGTAACTTTTTGGGCGAAAATGATAACTGCTAATGAAAATAAGATTTCAAAATGCATTGTGTAAAGATTTTCCTTGGATAAGACATGTAAAACAGATTTTTGACCACTAAGCGTATATCAGTAATAAATGGCTAAAAGATACGGTTTGAAGTATACTCATTGATCAATTTAGACAGAATTGGAATAGTGATATGAATTCATCATCAAAAGGTTTGAATATTCAAATTTTTAAAAACGATTTGTATTTAGAAAACTATCTATTGTCATTACCTCCAAAATTTAGAATATATTTTAGCAAATTCAGAACATGTAATCATTACCTCCCTATAGAAAGTGGTAGATGGATGAATATTGCACGAGAAAATAGAAAATGTACTTTGTGTTCGAAAGATGAGTTAGGAGATGAATTTCATTACCTTTTTGTTTGTCAAGACCATGTCATTAAATGTGCTAGGATGAAATATTTACCAAATTATTATACCAATAGACCAAATACTTTGAAATTCAATGAGCTTTTTAATTCCTGAAACTCTGTTCTTATCAAAAAAGTATGTGAATTTATAAGTGTGATTACTGGTAGGGTAACATACCCTCTAGGTTAAATGTATAAATTACTATCACATTATTTCTATATGCTTGTTTTCCACTTATGCATATCAAAAACGAAATGTATATTATGTACTTTCTACAATGTTCTATGTACGTTTATAAAGAATCAATTATTGTCATTGTCTCACAGATTAGTCACTTTTGCATGGGTTTTTACATGGGGTTTTCTTTCAATTCTAAGACGAAATTAGTTTGGAAAAATATGATTTGATGATTGAAATTTTGATTTACTTTGAAGACCTGGAAGTTCACTTGCATTTGTACTCGACATTTGTACTCGTACATTGTTGTACCAGTTGCACAAATTTGGTAATGATACGCTACAATCTATACCGAAACATCTAAGGTAAAGGAGTGTTTGCATAGTGGATCCATAGTGTGTGCTTTACATTATTTATTTTTCATTTTTAAAATTATTTGTTTTTCACATATTTGTGTATTTATACTATATTTAATGTTGTTTACTGAAATTTCTTTCTTGTTGGTTTATATTGTCATTATACTATTGCCTTCTATTTTCCAGTATCTCTATGACGAGCCCTCCAAGATGGACCTGAGGTAAGTGGATACCATTTATCTCCCCTTTTTTCTGTAGTAGATGTAGATGTCACTGTTTCCTTCTTACTATGCATGCACCATTCTCAATCTGTTATCATTACAGTGAAATATTCTTTTAATCA
Source organism: Pinctada imbricata (assembly GCA_033119305.1). Taxonomy (NCBI): domain Eukaryota; kingdom Metazoa; phylum Mollusca; class Bivalvia; order Pterioida; family Pteriidae; genus Pinctada; species Pinctada imbricata. The sequence continues at coordinate 49,433,569 of VSWD01000008.1, read as the reverse complement.
TAATCGTGATAATGGTTACCTAAGTCTATGCTAATAATACTCAAGTAACTTTTCTTTTTCGCATATTTTTAAAATTGATATTTTAAAAAGATTTAATATTTTTTTAGTACCGATTTGAATTCAAAATTTTTCGTATCGATTTATGGATTCTTGGAAAGATTGCACACCGATTGATTTTTCCTTCAGAGATCTTTTAAAGTTTACAACATGTTTGACGTAAGAGAATATGCTGAAAAATATTAGAAATACTACACACATAATTCTGACATTTCTAAGGAAGCCTATCACGTATAGTTCTTTACATATTTTAAAAATGTACAAATTCAAGTCTACAAGACAACTGAGGTGGGTAGGAAGTCATGTGGCTATTTATAGGTTACCACGTGATCTCTGTATCAACGGAAAACTATGTAGATTTATCTTATACGAAATGGAAGTATTATTTGTCTGTCATGATGTCTGATTATTAAGATTTATGTGCCCTGCCGTCAGAAAGACGTATGATATGCTAAAACTCTGGTCATAGCCAGGTCGCTTGACCATGTCCAGATCAAAATCTAGACATATCTCATATATTTGCTGTCTACATACCGTACAAAAATGTCTTCGTAAACTTAAAGTTCTCTCTCTCTCTCTCTCTCTCTCTCTCTCTCTCTCTCTCTCTCTCTCTCTCTCTCTCTCTCTCTCTCTCTCTCTCTCTCTCTCTCTCTGTGTGTCTGTTTGTGTAGAGGAAACATTAGAATTTTATTTGAATAAAATGATCTGAGATAGATTATGAAGGTTCGATGACATAAGTGTAAAAGAATCTCGGTAGACTAGTCATAGATAGATACATTGCAGTTCCAGTTGACTCTTAAGGCAACTAGAGTTATCTCCTCTGACATCTGTTTCATATGATGAAAGGACACACGCACATATATTTAGATACGTTATGTATGACTCTAGTATTTAATACAGGATTCTGTTTAGATTTATATTGTTTGGCACTATAAATATTAAAATTTACCAAATGAATTTGAAATAATACAATTTTCATTGTCGCCGGTGGGTAAGCGGTTACTCATCTCAATATACGAACGAATTTACGACTAAGCAAGATCTATTGAATTTTATCAATTTCATATATTTTTCCACGATAAAGTTTTATTATCCAGTTTCCAAAAAGAGTTGAGCGGAAAGTAGAATGTAGTCATGAACCCTATCCTTCGTTAGTACATTGTAAGAACGTAAGGCTCATGACAATTAACACATTATTTGTATACAATAGTGTCAAAGAAAGTGTCTACATCTGAGTTTGACATTGAGCTAATGGAAAATGCATTGTTTATTTATTGTTAAGGGTCTATTCAGACCGTTTTAGTTCCTTCCGAACCAGAAAACAGGTGAATATGAAAAAGTGCGCCATCGACGGGATTCGAACCTGGACCCTCCAGATTGGATGCGGTGTTGTACCACTAGTAACTATGTTATGATATCCCTTTCTCGAATATTCCCTTGTAAGATTGTACGTCGAAAAATTAAGAAAACGAATGTGGCATCTTGAATTAGTCTCCTACTAAACATGAGAAACGTCTTGTAAGAATCGTCTTACTAAATTCATGATACTTTTAAAAAAAAGTTGGGGATAAATCAGAGGATAATATGAAGTTAGTGGTTAGTGTACGTCGCCGGTTTTGAGCTTTAGATTTTCTAAGATTTGTTTTAGGAAAACGGTTAGACATAAATTCATGATTACACGTTAATTCTAAGCAAGTATCAAATTCACATTGTCATATCATATTCTATATCCTCATATCACTCCATGTATCTCTGTCCTCTTCGTTTCGACGGAGAATCGGCTAATCTGTTCCTTTAGTAGTATAGATACCCTTATTTTGGACGAGAAAAATTGAGAGGGGGGATCTATACATTCTGTGATTTAGAGAAAATGATTTGCAAAAGTGTTAAATTGCGAAAATAAATTTTTGGCAAGCGGATGAGTAGTGACATCAAAATCCTCCTCTAGATCCGCGCATGCTTCTAACATTTACACGATATAAAGTACGGATTACATCTAAATCTATCTGTGTTCTGGTCGAGTTGGAATTGCCTGATTTACATCGTTGACTCTCTTTGAAAATATAGACAAGTTTGACATAATTCATGGATCCATAGGCGATCCAAATAGAATAGAAGTCTATTTTCCCACAGGAATATCATACTCAGTATAAATCCCCACATTCGCAGATATAAGAGTGGGAGGTAGAGAGTTGCGTAGTGCCCTCTTTATTCGTCCTTTACATGATATTAGAAAGAGGGTCCGGTGTATCGTCCCAAGTTGTGAAATGAACGAAGTTCCATCAGTCATAAAGGTTTTGGTATTTCATTTACGGAATTTACTTCTGATATTAGGAGTATGATAGTGGTCAGTCCATCATAAAAAAGGCAACATAGGGTTGTATATAGACCTGTTAGGATGAGTGAAAGCCTACTTTAACCGTTTTATAATGTGAGTTGAAACATTTTTCTTTTGTTCCTCCGGAGAAATAAGTGACTAAATACCTTATTTGTGTCACTTGAAAAGTCTTGATCTTCCCATCTATCAATCTTTCCATTATTCAGTCCGTCCGTCCGTCCAATCAGCCGGCAGTGACATTCATTATTTTGACACAAGAAAGGTCATTGGTGCTGATGTAAGGAAAAAGAGAAATCAATGTCCTTGTGCCTGTGATGTGCGGATTAGTTGGGTTCAGAGAAGAAATAATACGGGAATCGTTTTAGAGTTATCTCGCTTTTGTCGTAGGCAATCTTATGGATATAAAGTCCTCACTGACCTTGGAAAGAAACTTGGCAGGCGTCGTTGTTTATGAGGTGTTTATGCTTTAAGTGCAAAAACAGCTCATTTCTGTCCATGTTATGTATTTAAACAGCTTCAGAAGCGTATGATTTAATTTACCAATTAGTTAAAAGAATACTTTGCGAATTGTAAATACTATAAACTTAAATAAAGATGAAAATAACTTGATGAAGGATTTTCATTTTCTTTCGGAAATTTATATTAATTTTTTCTATTACGAGCGCGGGAATTTAAGGTTTCTCTGACACATGTACCTTTTCCGTTTTCTCAATCTCGAGTGTCCATGCTACATGTACTTTTATAAGTTTATTTTGTACTTTTGTATAAGATGCTGGCATGTATAGGATATAGATTTTATCGTGGCTTGCCCCGTAGTATTTTATTATGAGATCTCGAGTAACTTGTGATGCAAGGTTTATTTAATTCGAATCATTAGACGCCGATTCTTAAGAAATACTCGATATGAACTGCATTGAAATTAAAACTCAGTATTCAGCGATGTATAAACAAGCTAACTGAGAATGCATTCTTTGTAAATGTGGTTAATTAAAGCTATGTGAAGGACCAGGTATACAGGTGTATGTATATATATAGATATATATCTCTGCACCGGTTGCACCACGGCATCATATATCGGTCACCAACGCCCTGTACTTATTCTAGTTACAATAAGATTACGACTCCAGCGTACCTGGGGCAAGCTTATGTAAATTCAAAGTATAAATTTCATGACAGAGTGTATCTGATTTCGATGTCCTCCTTCTTCTTTTATTCGTCCAAACAAAGAACGGACTTGTTATTTTATTTTTTCATACTTTATATCACCGCAACAAAATTATCATCGCGCATCTAAACGATGATTTATTCCGTTTAGTTGTATGGGAAATAAAAATTTAATAATGTTCCCGTAGCGGGTATGAATACTCGTCATTCCAAGGTTCTGTTCGCCTCGGGAGGAAATTCTTATGTAAGCATTTAGTACCACTATGTTATCCAGCTTCGGAATTTTTTTTTCTTTTTTTTTTTTATCCACTGTAAAACTGAAGTTCGCAAATGCCCTCTTTAGGATTCGTCGCCCTCGGTTTTTCCCTTGTCTATCCTCAAGTTATGACTAATGCTATATAAAGAGGTGCACGTTGTGAATCTCACTAACCAAATTAATTCTTCCAGACCATTTCCTATTTTTGTGATTATAGCATCAAGCAAAAAAATGGTAATGCGCGATGGTTTGTAAAGGACATAGAAACTGAAATCTGTGTTTTGCAATTTGTAGCAAGGAATCTGTATTCAAACTTAAAATAAACGAACGAGTTCATCTTCATACTACTCTTTGTTTTCCATTCTACAATCTATTACATCACCGGATGGATGCCGTTGTCTTACGCTGTAAGAATTTAAGATTTAATCAGATTCAGGAGAGAAGTTATTTTCCTTTATTCGGGCCAAGTCGGAAAACTTAAAGTCTACTTGTAGTAATTTTACAAAGTATTAGATAATTTTCAAGAAGAAATGCTTCAACATGTACATGTATTTGATTGTTTTGTACCTTATATTTCGGAGTTTTAATGTACACGCATTGAATAAAATTGCCCTTTAAATGGTCGTTATTTCATCAAAAGTAGAATAATTTCCAATTTGGTGAAGGAGCACCCCCCCTTCCCTCCCCCGACAACTCGTCTCGAGTTAATAACGCCCATTCGAGCTGGATCTTTGCAAAAAGATGTGGTTTGTAATTAGATTTAATGTTACTCAACTTTTTAAAATCCATCCTGTATCATCATGCCCCCTTCCCTACCCCATCTATACATTCCTCTTGACACATCAATCATCTTGCATCTGATAGTCAACGATTCAGAAAGGAATGTGATATTTCGTGAAATGAGCGTGCAAACGGTGCACATACATAACGTTTTATTTCATGCACATCTGTTGATAATTTTTGATGTAATATTTTTGCGGATTTCCTTGAATTATATCGATACCTCTGGTAATGATGGAAGCGTTAAGGATTTTTTACATACTTAAACACAGTACTGAAATAAGAGGGGATATGTCCACCTCCGTGATTTATTTAGTAAATGGGATGTCAATTTCATGAACTACTATAATACTGCTATTCGTAAAGTATAAAAAAATGCCAATCGCATCAGTGGGTCTACACTTTTATCGTAGACTAAAAAGTATGAACTACATATATTACGGTAAAGTAGTGATGATGCATGCTAGCAGAGGCCTACTTTTTGGGTTTCTCGTGCATTATCGGCCATATTAATTTTCATGTCATAGACACATGTTACTTCTATTCTTTTTTTCCTAGCCATGCACTGAACGTGTACGAACGCTATCCATTATAAAAAATTGATATTGTGACTGTCTTATTATACATTCTTTGAATTTCACACTCGTATTAACATTTCTATTGCTTTGTTTTACGCTTTCCAGTGTCACCAACGCAAACGTGGTATATAGGGATCACGGTCTGTCTGTCTGTCTGTCGTGTGATGCTTTCACATGGCTATAACTTACTCGATAAGATTTGTACATCTATCATGCTTGCAGGGATGGTCAAAACTGATGAGAGTCAACACCAAATGAGTGTCAAGGTCAGCCTCAAGGTCAAGGTCACATATTTAGGGTCATACATGCGACAGACGATATATCTGTTCTTGAACAGTCTGGTCGGTCTATGAAGTATTCAAGGCGGGTGTTGTTGTTTTTTTAATTATTTCTTATACTTTGTATTTCACAATACAATTAGTATAAGAAAAAATAAAAACAAAATTCCGAAAGAAAATACGTGAAAATTAACGGGAACATTTATCCTATCACGTAGTGATGCACGTTTCTTCGATTTGTTATTCTTTCTTACTTTTCTCCTTGCGGGTTTTAATTTATGATGGTGATTAATTCCTAATCATGTCAATGTAGTTTTTAGTAAACAGTTGGGGAAATTATCGTGTATGGAATAATGATTTTGTGGATGAAAATATAGTAGTACGCGTGCACTTTTCAACCACAAGGTTTATGAGCCAAAAAGGTCGTTCTTAGCGTTACGCAACAGTCTTTTCGGGCGATCAATATTCTTCTCCAAAAGTCCCTCATAGGATAGGCTGACGATCCAGCTTCTGAATTCATACAAAACAAGTGGGTTTGTTCCCTTTATTTCATTATATTTCATGGGGAAAATACAACAACAAAAATCTTTTCGACGAGAGAAATATATATCTGGGGTTTTTTGTGTAAAAAGTACATTTATTTACTGTGCAGTCCGACTTACTGTTTCTAGGTTTTTCAGGGATTGGGAGTTTGTACACCATCTATTACTTATCTCGCTTTCTCAAACGGCTTTATCAAGGGGAGTAACTGATACTCTTTTAACATACCACAGCACGCCATTATCATGCGGTTACAGTAGTTTAGGTAGCTAATTGTAGGTATTGACTTCTCAAGAGATGTCAAGGGTTAAATTAAGACATATGTATCAAGGCAAATCATTCAACCCCAAGTACCAGGCACTGCTGGTCTGGATACGCTTCACTGATCGTCTAGTACCACGTGGAAAGGAAATCGTATTCTTTTCTTTCATTTAGACTTGGGAAATTGAAAAAAAAAATCGTAACATCTTTTACACTACCATAAATTCCTCATCATTGCGTCAGTCTACATTGTTTAGTTTTATCAAGATAAATTTCCTTTTGGATTCACGTAGGGCATCATTATAATATATGGGAATTCACTTAGGGGCTTAACCGAAAACAGAAACTCGAAAATAAGAAAAAAGAGAGAAAATACATATCCTTGTAGATACAACGCAATGATGGTATTCCGATCAAAATAAAATCTGGGTATGCCTTTGATATGCCATCGTCCCTTCTACGAGTGCAATAGACCTTGGGTTTCCAACAATGACCTTATACAAAACTTATCATGTATTTTGCAAACGATACGATAACATGCACTTGTCCTGATATCCTAGAGATGATGATGTTTAGGCCAATGAACAATAAGTATGTATTTAAAGGAATTGACGTCATCTTCGTGACGTACACCGACCGGAAGCTCTTACGCGTATAAAATCAACGTGCCGGGTTATTTTGATTCGAACCTATTGCTTTAATATAGGCAATGCAAGAAAATGAAAGGTGCTGAAATTTCAGTCTAAATAATGGAATAATTATAATAACGACATGAAAATGATCGATTATGCAACATTGATACGCTTGGTACAAGGTCTGACCGGTCTTCAAATTCAATGTAGACAACCAGCTATTGGGCCCTCGAGGAGATCATAGATCATGCTTACTCTTAAACTTATTATATTTCATAATTTTTTTCTAATGATTTTTGTTGATTGATCAGGTACAATAATTAATTAATATTGAAATTATTTCTGCCTATAGCTGATATATTAAATCAGTCTGACAATAAAAACGTCTCCTTCTAAATTAGTAAATATACTGCTTCCCTGACACATGTGTGCGCGGGGATAAAGGAACGTGTTATTTCCATACCAAGATAACGCCTTACAAGGATATTGCGACGAATTATCTGTAACAGGAATTGAAAATTGGAACGAACATTACAGGATTGACGCGGAAATTTCATTCAGGAAGAATCGTAACTGGTTCACGATAAGTGTCTGAAGTACGCAAATGTTCTTAGTCTTTAACCTCGTCGCAAATCACCTGAACTAGACTAGAATTGGGTATTTTGGTGAATTTCCAAACAAGCCTTACCTTTTTTCATCAATTTTGATTTTAATATATCTTGGAATTTTTGGTGACCAAGTTTTAGACTTATATATTTTAATCAAAAATAAAGATAACATGTCCTATTTACATTTTGATGACCCCAGTTCAGGAACTGCCGATAAAGTATCGAAGTAAAAATTTGTTTCACAAGACATCAGGTATGTGGTACTCAAGTTTTGGGGTGATCAAGTACAATGAAGATATGAAATTGAATATGAAATTGTCTTTATTAATATTTTGAAAATATGTACTGGGTTTTCTGATTCATGGGGATCATAAATTAGTTTTCATTTAGATCAGACTATTAATATCACAAAGTAAATAAGAGTCAACGAAGGGGTAGGCTTGACATGAGAAACCGAATATTGGTAGTGTTTTGCCAAACAACAAGGCACTTACATTAAATCAAGAAGAAATGTTCACATCAAATGACAAAAAAACAAAACAAAACATGACACACACTAATATACACTTGCACCTCAATCGTCAAGACAAACAGTCTGACACACAAACATTCTCATCGAAGACAAACAACAAGACGCACACATTGATACCACTTTGAAGTAACAAGACATTCACACATACTCATCAAAAACATAATATGCACACATACGAAAAAAAACCTTACAAACACGGATCCATATTCACCAACGATAAACAGTAAGATACGCACACATACTCACAAAAGACAACAGCGAAACACATGCTTCAAGGACATACAAGGAACTCCGATACTCCCAACTGTAGAACATACAAGGAACGCCGATACTCCCAATTGTAGTACATACAATGAACGCCGATAGTCCCAATTGTAGTACACACAAGGAACTCCGATACTCCGAATTGTAGAACATACAAGGAACGCCGATACTCCGAATTGAGAACATACAAGGAACGCCGATAATCCGACTTGTAGAACATATACGGAACACCGATACTCCGAATTGTAGAACATACAAGGAACGCCGATACTCCCAATTGTAGAACTTACAAGGAACGCCGATACTCCGAATTAAGAACATACAAGGAACGCCGATACTCCCAATTGTAGAACATACAAGGAACACCGATACTCCGAATTAAGAACATACAAGGAACGCCGATACTCCCAATTGTAGAACATAAGAGGAACGCCGATACTCCGAATTAAGAACATGCAAGGAACGCCGATACTCCGAATTAAGAACATACAAGGGACGTCATAATCCCAATTGTAGAACATACAAGGAACGCCGATACTCCGAATTAAGAACATACAAGGAACGCCGATACTCCGACTTGTAGAACATATACGGAACACCGATACTCCGAATTGTAGAACATACAAGGAACGCCGATACTCTGAATTAAGAACATACAAGGAACGCCGATACTCCCAATTGTAGATCATACAAGGAACACCGATACTCCCAACTGTAGAACATACAAGGAACGCCGATACTCCCAATTGTAGATCATACAAGGAACACCGATACTCCGAATTATAGAACAAATAAGGAACACCGATACTCCGAATTGTAGAACATACGAGGAACACCGGTACTCTGAAATGTAGAACATACAAGGAACACCGATACTCCGAAATGTAGAACATACAAGGAACGCCGATACTCTTAATTATAGAACATACAAGGAATGCCGATACTCCCAATTCTAGAGCGTACAAGGAACGCCGATAGTCCCAATTCTAGAACATACAAGGAACGCCGATACTCCGAAAACAAGCCAATCAAAGAATGAAACAGAAAGAAACGCATTTGAACATGTAAGACAAACGAAGAGACATGTACATGTACTCAACAAGAAAAAAACAACAATACAAGCTTATTTTTTGACTAAAGACAACAGCATTACTTGTATTTATTCTAAGGACCACCAGACACGTGCTGTCGATTGACGAACAAACTATATCAAAAGGCGAACAGCAAGACACGCACATATACTGATTACAAGAAACATACTAGTATGAGGACTTTGCATAGTAAACGCACACATACCACCAGCAAATTTACAAGCACGGTTAAAAACAAACTACAAAATACGCATATAAACTCACCAAACAAAACTACACCAAAATATACTCATCAAAGACAACAAGATGTACAAATAGCTCCCTAAACAAGAAGACCAAATTATAAACAGACACATACTCACCAAAGACAACAACCAATCGTACTTCAAAGACAAACAAACTTACTACAAACGGTATATGTGTAATGGAATTAACGGCATGTTGCTGCATTGAAGTTTACAAGATGACGATCGTAAAAGACGACAACATACGACAGAATTTACTAGTTTTCGGATATAGATGCAAGGCATGATATAGAACCTTATCATCAATTTGTAACCTTGTTTCTTCTCGTGTCGGTAAATATCTTTACAGCCAGGTAAAACTCCCAATCCCTTGAGAATACTTTAGTTGATTTCCAGTGTTACCGGATGGAATAATAAACATTTGTTCAGATTTTGACAGGGATCTGAAAAACCGCAAAATTTCTTTCGGGTTATGTGGCATACTTCTTACGGGACAATCACTCACGTGTTACTACTGCATGACAAGTAGTAAACAAAACTACTAGGAAAGTGAAAATAATCTTTTTATGAATATGTATTTTGAAGATTTTATGTTTTGTTATAATTTAAGTTCCTTGTAGATCTACCTTGTACATGATTTTCTTTTTTTTTTCAGTTCAGACCTTGATACTGTTATTCGATACTTGTCTTATGAGTAGGCATTTCGGCTCTACGCAAATTGTGAGATGAAATAATCTTTTCACTTTGTGGTTAAAGATCAAGTTGTTATAGATAGTGCGCGGTAGAGGCCTGTTTGTGATTTAATTCAACGCAAATTTAACATCCTTCAACGCGCCACCGACCTAGATATTCAGAAAAACTTGCACCGAGTGAACCTTTTCTAGTTCTCCAACAATCGTGTAATAATCCCCCATGCCGAATTATCCAGGATAACAGAATATAAAGCCCATGAATGAAATTGAATTTAAATTGAATCAAATTAGAGGCCGTAATAGTTTTTTGTTGCCTAATTGATAGTCCGCCTTCCCTACGCTACATAGCTGGAAGGCAACCAGCACTGTACTCTCTCAACTCTGATTTTCCCTCTCTAAATAAACGTCAATATTATGTTTTGGTATAGTTGATGTATAGCATCCTTTAGAAGTTCGTCTAACATTCTTGCGAATTATTGAACAGCGCTTCGTTATATAGCATATAAAGCAACATGTCAATATGTTCATACAGATATATAACTGCACTGACTCCACCAAATGGTTTTTGGTGATTTGTTGCTCTCAGAACTGTGTAAATGGAAATTTTTATGTCCAAGGAGTATGATTTATACGCCGACGACTTGGAATTGAATTGGTTTCTAGCGATGTATGAATTCATTTCAGATTGGCACCAATGCTGATGCCAAAGCCCTTAACTAAAGTAGCGAATCTGCGAAACTTTTTGATTGCCTCATCACGGAATTACCGTACTGAAAGTACAGCAAATAAGCCCCTCTGATCACATGTTGATATGGTACATACAGAACCTGCACTCGTTACACCTAGTTTTTTTTTCTTCTTTTTTTCATCAAGGAAACCTTGATAAGCACACATGTACTATGGACATCTTGAAACTTCAGATCTGTTTGAGAGTGGTATGCATCGTATCCGTTGTGTTTTGAGGTTTCCAAAGAAGATGTATAGAATTGTGTAGACTTTAAAGAGAGGAAAATCCCGATGCATCTTGAATATGTTGTCGAGATGGATGTTTCCATGGTACCAGTATTAAATAAATCTATTTCGATTTTACAGTAAACGGTATTCAAAATGGGGGGAGGGGGGTTCCGTTTCACGATTTTTCAGCAACAGAGAAATATTCCTGAAGATGGATGTTGTTTAAGAAAGATGAAACGACGACAAACTGCGACAACAGTCAAACAACAAAAAAAACCTTTAAAGAAAAATTACCCTTAAAGTTTGATATGCTTTGTAAAAGACATATTAGCCTTTTTACTTGAAAAATCCCCCAAAAAAATCTCTGTTCAGTGTATTACAAATGTGACACTCAGATAGTAAAATATTCTTGATCTATGTAAGCCTTTGTATTTTAAAAAACTACATGTGTGTCTCCAAAGCGGGAAAGTATCGACAAATAAGTCAATAATTGATCTCCATGTACTTTCGTAAGAAGTTTCTTTTTTTCAAATTCCCCAGGAAACTAGATGAAACCTGAGTAAGATGCAAAATTGGATTTTAGGAATTATTCAACTAGATTATTTAATTCAACTAGATTATTTAAATTGATACCGATATAAAACTGTCTGTCGGGCGACCTTTCAGATCGACACACTTAATTGTGAACCCTCATATATTTTAAGACAATTCCTGTACTTTACCCAATTTAATCCTCCGGAAACGTTCTGAGTTGTTCTCACAATATCTATAATTCCTTTTCACTTTCGAACAAAACGCATGATCAGAATTTTAAGACTTAGATCAGAAATAACTGGTCGATAGTGATGCATTATCATAGGCGACAAGTTCCTAGTCTAGGCTAATTCATCATTATGCAACTTGATATCGAAATTCCTTTTCAGAATGAATTATTTTAAAAAGATACAAACCGTAGTTTGATATCGACATTCAAAAAAGTGTATGTCCTTTTTCAGTCTATGCCACGATTCTGTGCCGTGAGTCTATTAAATGCAATTTTCCTGGTTTTTGTGTCGCCTGCGAAGCATAGCGACACTTAAGGATCACTTTGCCCGTTGCCTTTCCGTCCGTCTGTCTGTCTGTCCGTCTGTCTGTCTGTCTGTCTGTCATACTTGGATGTCACACCCTATAAAAGTGATTCCTGAGTGTCAGTATGTTTCGCAGGCGACACATGCATTCCTTGGAATGATTTTTTTTGGAAACAAACTTGATGGATTATCAACATGTTTGTTATAGTATAACATGTCGCACTGATTTCTCACTTGTAGAAGCTTTCATAACGAATTCTTAGGTTATAAAATCGAAACTTACGTTATGAAGAAAGGACGAAAAGATTAAGTATGATATTTGAACGTATCTGTTTACAAATTTTCCAGTTAAAGTTTTAAAACTCTCCGACATGATCTATAAATATATAAGGAACATTTTAGATCATCTAACTTGATAATTTCTACAATCAAATTTAAATTATCTTATTACCCTTGGAATAAGCAAACTCAGGAGTCCTAGACATAAAATGGGTGTTGCGCCCCCTGTTCCCCCAGCAATGACCACACACACACACAACAAAAGATGTCTTGCATTTGCAAAAAAAAGTGTTCTAAACGATCATTTTAAGATAAAAAGATTCTCTATATATGTTCACTTTCAAAAGTACAATGAGACTGCCACGTGTAACTTGATTCTATTATCATCAATTTATGTTTGATCGTAATTGAACATAAAAAAATGATTTTTTTCAGCAAGAAATATCCTAATTACCGCCATTTGTGTCACCTGCGGAAAGTACCATCATTCATAAGCACACAGTCCTTGGTCGTAATTCTTATGCTATTTATAACTACATTTTTTTTGTAAATTTTTGATTAAAATTTTAGACTTGACACAAAAATCACGATCAAAGACTGCTTTTTAAAATTCAGAAGCTTTATGGAAAATTTGTCCATAGATTCATTTTTAAAAATTGGGAAAAAATTGCTGATACATTTGTATTTTGACTTTTTGTAAGACCAACCACAGGTGAATGATGGTATCCTTCCTGCAGGTGACTCAAAGGCGATAATTAGGACATTTCTTACTGGAAAAAATCTTCAATTTATTCTATAAGTACTGTACGTTCAATCATATTCAAGATCATACATAAATTTACATGTATATTTAACGTGGAAGAAACTTAGAAGTAGAAATGTAACTTCATTTAGAATTGAAAGTATACATAGGGAATTTAATTGATTTAATAATCAGTTCAAGAGTGTAATTTGCAAATGAAAGAATATGAGATCTTTCTACAATTACCTTTTGCTGATCGCTTCCATATTTTTAAGGCGTTTGCTTTGTCCTTCAATTCGTCATTTGTTCAGTTTCCAAATGATAAATCGAGACCCTTTCAGCCTAATAAATCTATCTATTATGTATCTTTTAGAAGGGTAGGTAGCTATAGGTTGCAGGTTCAAAGATCAATGGCTGCAGCAAATTTTCTACAACTGGTACAGCATTATGGCCTCTAATAAACATATTGGCTGTCCGATGTAAGAGCATGTTTCTGAAATAAGGGAAAAATGCAGAAACATGGTCTGGACTTTTCATATCACTACAGTGTGTATCTATGATCATTCATCAAATCGACTTCCAAGAATGAGTTACATAATGACACAAATATGATCAGACAGACAAGAACACAGAAAAACAGACGTTAGCTTAGACTTTAAACAATATAGTAAGATTTTGAGTATGCATCGCTAGCGACGAATTAATTTTCATGATGCTGTTCTGATCTTAGTCTTCAAAATGAGAATGTGTTTTATGGGAAGGTGACAAAGGAATAGCTATCGTGTGAACAACGCAAACCCTTTACGGAGGAGTTATATTGGCTAAACTTTGAAATACTGAATTTGTCTTTTTTAAAAATTCTCAGGATTCAAATTCTCAGGATTCGCGTAAAGTGACAAAATCTGAAGGTTGCCCGACAGACAATTTTATCAATAAATGTAATGAGAACAATTTAGATCATTACATCTTAATTAAGTTTCCTGTCGAATTCTAAGAAAGAAAACTTGCTACGAATGTAGATCTATCATTGACTTATTTGTCAATATTTTAAGTGTTACGCAGAAGAAGTTCTTGTGGGCATGTTTCAACGAATAGCAAAAACATTTAGAAACCTTGTGAGCTTGTTTCGATGAACAGAATTGAGCGTGTTTCAAGGAAAAGAATACAACTTTCTTTACAACTTGGGAGGGTGTTTCAATAAATAGAACAAACCCGTTTTAGTCATTCTTGTGAGCGTGTTTCAACCAATAAAACCAATGTGAGCTTGTTTCATAAGATAGAAGAAAATTTTTTGTGATTGTTTCAACAAATAGAACAAATCAATTTTAGACGGTCTTGTGAGTCTATTTTAACAAATAGAACAAAGACATTTTAAACGGTTTTGAGAGTCTCTTTCAACAAATAGAATAAATCAATTTTAGAAGTTTTGTCAGTCTTTTTTCAACTAATAGAACAATATCATTTTAGTCATTTTTACCATGTTTCAACAAATAAAACAGAACAGAAATTTTAGAAATCTTGTGTAATGTATGTTAGAAATGAACGTTCGTTGACCATGTCTTGTGATTGTGTTTCGATTTTAGATCAAATTGTTTAAGAGTCTAGCCTTCCGAGTGAATTTATTCAGCAAAAAGACAAAAATGATAGTCTGGAGTGTTTCAATAAATACAGTCCAAGAAGAAAAAATCAATTTGGGAAACCCTGTAGATAGATTTGTTTCCAAAATAGAAAAAAAAAATTGAAAAAAAAAAAGAAATGACGTAAAAAAATATTCATTTGAACGAACAAAATGCTGTTTGAATTTTAATAAGAATACTCTATAGTAATTTTGTGTTGAATAATTGTAATTGTTATTTATTTTAAGTTGATATTTGAGTGTCGTTTTGTGTAACAAGTGGATAATGATTACTCATACCAGGTATACAGTATCTGCTCGTATGTTTGAGGTTCACTTCTGCCATGAAAGTATTGTCGTTTCTAGAAAACGTTAGGATAAATGTTGACCAGTAATGAAAGAAAATGTTGAAACTGAATTATATCAATTTGACTACGAATTTTTAACTTATCTTTTTTGCTGTCGCTAAACGAGAAAATTAAAGTAATTTTATGATTCGTTTTCAATGAAGGGTAAATTTTCATGATATATACCCGACAAAAACGAAACGCACATCATATTATATAGTGATTTTTTTTCAATTGATCATAAATATTTAGGTAGACATTTGATTATCGTTTCCTTTTTCCAGGACTCGAGTTACCGAAGATTAAACACATTTCGATCATTTTTCGCAACATATCACAATGATAATGCCGAACTAAGCGTGTTGTTTCTAGCTCCTGGTGCATGGCCGCTGATTTGGTATCCTTCTGAAATTTTGTTGTTTCTTGTTTGACTGTAGATGAATTTTACTATATTCAATAAATACTATATTCTATATTCAATATATACTATATTCTATATTCAAATCTAGTCAAAACATGCCAGTTAATCTGAAAATTAAATGTTTTAGTGGAAATTTTAGTGTATGTTTTACAATAAAGGATATCATTATTCCGTAATTCTGATGCTAAAGGAACACTAATTATTTGTTGCAGATTTACGTTCAACATCGCATTGAAATAATCAAATAAAATTCCAGAAAAGCTTAAAACCCACGTCCAAAACTATTGAAAATACAAGTAAAAGATGACCTGTCATGATCGAGGTATTGTTTCTGAAAACTGTGCTTGCAGAAAAGGGACAGATACTAGCTATATTTTGGTAATTGTGTGCTTTGCGACACATTTAAGAGCGAAAAATATCGAACCACGGACCTCATTTTTAAAAAAAAAGTTGATATTTGGGATGTTTTTATCAAATTTAGATTTTCTGTTTGATGACGTCATTTGAAGCAATTAAATGAATTTGTTTTCAGGGAAATTTGTTCAGAATAATTGAAAAAACAAATGGCAATGCCTTATATACCAATTTGGATAGGTTTAACAGCTTTAATCATTTCTAAAAAGTGGACGGAATTCTTAAAGCCATGTGACATTGCGTTTTGAACCAAGTGTCTTTATCATGGCGCTGTGTCTGATCATGAAGACGGATTCGTTTGGCGTTTGACAGAATAAGTCACTCGTATACTTACGATTTATGGTGGAAAGGAATAGAATACCTATACATACATCATACATTTCATAGAATGATGATTAAGTGGTGCGTTTCTTTTTTGTCGGGTATATAACAAGCTGTACAGAACTGTACCGGGGGGGGGGGACTTTGAAAAAAGAACAAACACTCTTGCTCTCTGTGCCTATGAGCCGAGAAGTGTTTAAAATGGTATGACGAAGACAGTTGCTATATGAAAATAAATTGCAAATTTGGCTTATTTCTACAAAAATGTTTGTGTTTTACTGGATTTTACTTGCTCTGTGTTGGTTGGGCGAGATACGCATCCAAACTTTTCTCCAAGATATTTACTCGAAGATTCTTACGTTTTTGAATCAGTGAAGAAGAATCTGTAAGAAAATATCTATAGTTATATAATCAGACATTAATATCTGTCATGAAGTCCGATCAATTGACAATATTTTCCTCTTACATGTAGTTCGGGAAGCGAAGAGAGGCCCACTAAAGCCTTAGACCTCGCCCCGGTACGGTCCAGGGAGCTGCCGGACGAATTTTCCGACCTCACGTGAGTGTTCGACTTCACATTATCCATATCATCATTAATACTTCCATGAATCAAGCGTCAGTGACTCATGTACCAAGCTATAAGCCCCCTCTTCCACTCTTGTTCCCCTTTCCTCTCTATCTCGATGATGACGATAGTTGAAAAAAAAACTAGTTCGGAAATGCTTCCGTCCTCCATATTCGTATTTTACGTCTGCCCATGCGCCATGACCTGGTTCTTCTATTTTTACCGCTCAACGGAAACTAAAACCAAGGTTTCGTTACAAAAAGGACAAAAAGGCTTTTGACGACTACATATATTTCCCATTAACCTTAAAAAAATACCCCGCAATTAAAATACTTTCACTTTCCGAGCGCCGAATGCAAAATCACAACATTGTATGAACACAACGATTGCTTTGTTTCGGGGTTTAGAAAAAAATATATTTTCCTTAAATAAGAAAACTGAAAGTTGTATAAGTTAAATATTTCAGTAAAAATATAAAATATTAGGATTTTCAAGGGGAATGTTTGAATTTTCTAAATATTAATCATATTTACAATATATTCATCTTTTTCCTACATTAAAATATTATGATTAATTTTCAGTTGGAAACATTTTTCCTACATTAAAATGATATATTGATTTATTTTCATTGTTATCAACCGATACATATAGCATTTACTAAACGTTAGATTTGATTTTTCTTTACCAATCCGATTTCTTATTGATCGTTTCTATATATTAGATTTGTTAGACATTCAACTTGTACCAGATAGTAATTTAAAAATTAAGTAAGGTTTTTGGTTAAACATTGAACTTGATAGTATTTTAAAAATTAAAGTAAGGTTTTACCATTGTAATTATGTTCATAATTAGTCCGATTTCTTTTTATTTCACAGGCTTTCAACTTCATTTAAGTTTTATCTCATCTTTTAAATGCTCTTGAAATGGGATATCTTTGAAATGTGATATTTTTCAATAATAAATTTAGGGGTATCTCTGAGAATAAAAAAAAGTGCAACCTTCTGTATTTATAAAATTCAGGA
Source organism: Pinctada imbricata (assembly GCA_033119305.1). Taxonomy (NCBI): domain Eukaryota; kingdom Metazoa; phylum Mollusca; class Bivalvia; order Pterioida; family Pteriidae; genus Pinctada; species Pinctada imbricata. The sequence continues at coordinate 49,415,506 of VSWD01000008.1, read as the reverse complement.
GTATCTCTTTAAATGAAAAGGCTTTTGTATTTATTCGTTTATAGGTTTAATATTCTTTTTTTATTTAAATTATTTCAACTGACATTTGGTAACTAAACTGTTTATTTGTCAGTTGTAAGGGTTCCACGGAGTGCAATATTGGAAAAAAATATGAATCGGCTATCTGGATTAGATTTTGTTTCAATGTTGATTGAAAAAGGACACAAAAGAGTCACACTGTCAGCAATATTATATCACCCATCAAAACACTGGTAGGTCAACTAGTGTAGTGCAAATAAATTGGATATAAGCCAGACTGTCATGTCGGAATAATATAAAAAAATGTTATAATTCCTTACCTGATCATCTTTGCGACACCATGAAAAAATATTTGGAAAGGAATAATTTTCCATCTTTTCTGGTCAATATTCCAAGTCAGCCATTTTTGATGCAGAGTTGATTAGATATGATAGATTGAGATATTAAAAGATAGATATGTAAATGCCCATACAGATTGTCCTAAAATGCCGTGGGGGCGGGGCTTCCGTGTCTATTCTGACTTGTGATTGGACGAAAGGTGAAAACTGCACCGAGAGACCCAAGTGACACAGTTTGTTTACAAAAGCAGTTGATTGAGTACCAGAAAGCCCTATGTTCGGTGCAGCACACACTGAGGCGGTCGTTTTATTTAAGGGAAGTTTAATCTCTTATTGAAGACGCATTGTATCGAATGAAAGCTTGAGTATAGTTATGAAGGATTTTTTCCGACACGGAACTTGTAAACGAAAGCTCTCATCAGTTATTACGGAGGAATATTGAGTACACAATTTCTGACGTATTTAGAACACTATCACTGAATCACATAGATTTCACTCACTTTGTTTAACAGTGACGTTTATAATTGGAAATGGCATTAATTGTGTCGGATGTTTATTGATTTAGTTGGAAACTTGCTTGTTATAGATTTTTTTATGTTCGAACTGCATGAGGGAAAGAATTAAAGTGATCTAGTGATTGAAATTGATTGTTGACGATGTTTTCCGAATACAACGGGCACCACGCCCCTCTCCACCACGGACCCCCAGGGCACCACCCGCACCACCAGGGTGGACATGTTCCTCCACATCACATGGCCCCTCCCCCTCAAGCGTACAATCCCTACATGAGACCGAGGATGGACGCAACCAGTGATGTATTTACTTGTCTGTTCGGGGACCTCTTTGTCAAATGGTGAGTACTTGAAATCCTGGAACCGGTCCTAGCTGTATGATGTGCAGTTAACTATTGATTCTATATATATTCTATACTTCTGATTAACTGGGGAATCAAGATCAATGTAAAATTCCGCTAAAATATTGATATTGCCAACAATGAATCATCGATTTCTGAGATCTGTGTAATCACAAAAGTTATTTTTCATCTGAAATGGCTTTTTGTGTGTGTCCATGACGCAACCCATTTCCTGCCATGTTGACGGCGAATAGCTAGAGATTTTACAAACCCATGAGAAATATAATGTATTGTACTACATAATTAGCCATAAATCTTCTATTTTTTGACTGATATGAAACGAAAAACCCAAGAGATTGTTTGAAGAGAACATTTCGCAGTAACGAATAAATTTTCTCCATTTATGTGCAGTATCAGCGCCATACCCCCGGGAAACACCATATGTGCCATATTCCCTTGAATCTGACTATCCTACAAATTTTAGCTACCATTTGGTCCATATGGATCTACATAAATAATATTGTTTTATGCCCAACCTTTGTTGAATCCGAATAAATTAGATAGTAATATTGTAGATAAAATGGGAAATATTTTGTTCATGTTATGTTATATTTATGATGATACCGTGGTTTTGTCAGGTATAGACTTAAAAAGTGGACACTTGTTCTTAAAAAACTCGAAATGATCACAGGCTTTCGACGGTGTACTGGAGCGGTTAATTCGTAGGACACCTCCTACTCGAATACACCCCCGCCCCCTTCTTTTACACCTCTGTAGCGAATCCTGGATCCCCTATCTTGAAGACTTTTCCAGGGGAAGTAAATGTGATATAAAAGGAAATCTGCGATATCGCTGTCTTGAAAATAAGATGAAACATGAAGTGTTTCTTAGATATTTTGTATGAAGTATAATATCGACAAGGAAATTTTTGTTATTTTATTTGTTTGTTAGTTTTACAAGAGGTTGTAGTTGTTTATTTATACTTGTTCGTTAAAATCGATGACACACACTCTCTTACTATAAAATATACACACATGGCCGATCTTTCTGTATTAGCTGTTTTACGTCATAGGGGGATTGTTTGGATCAACAACGTTATCAACAAAATCCATCAGCGCGGCACAATTTCAGATTAAAAATATAAACTGTCGATGTTTTAAATTTCGTGAGGGTTTAAGCTTTTCAGATCGTTTTAAATCACAAGTAAGTCTTTGAATAAGTCCTTTGTCCCATGGTTGTGCCCCGGGATGAGGCATCGTTAAAATTCCGCCATAATGAGCTAGCCTACTTAAGTTTCCATCCCCCGGCTTATATACACCTACTTACAAAACCCTCTCATTCGGTCATATCGCCATTATGAAAACCCCTAGTCACTGAAAAGTAAATGCGATACTAAGATTTCATAAATGTCATGTTGATAAACTCGTGAATTTTATTTTTGTCTCCCCCAAAAATCTATTTCGGCGTCTGCGCAGTGAATTTCGGATCATTATCCAACGTCAATCGATCATCTTGTACCACATGTGTACATGTATAAACTCTTCTCGTTTTTATGATGAATTATAATTATTTATATCCTTCTGCGGTTTCAGCTTTCTTCCTTCAATTTCTCTTTGTTTTGATTGGATTTTTTCTTCAAAAAAATAAGACTTTCGACATCTTCTGTCATTTACATTCAATATAATTTTTCAATATACAATGTATATTAAAAGCTAACTATAGGTAACATTACGACCTAGAAAGACATCAAACTCGAGATATCTTCAAGATTCGAGATTTATTGATTTCACCATATATCATGACATGCATCAAAACGAAAATATTATATTATCAAACAAACAAATATGCATATGTCGCAAATGTAAAAAAAAAAGGGGGGGGTGTATGAGGATATATCTACAGATATTGATTGTAGATTGAAGTCCGGCTGTCCCAGAGGAAGTCTCTATTTATTTGTTTTAATACAGTCAGACACAGCCACTGACGAATTGAATCACTATCACCTCAAGGATTGGACTTTCCTATTTTTAATTGGTATCGAGGAAGACCAATACGAGGGAAAATTAAATCAATATTTCATGATATCTGAGGGCACTTCAATATTTAGAATTTACGGAATACTGAGGCAAAAATGATTTACTCAAGAAAGAAGACTTAATGCTGCGTCCTTAATATTATAATTAGATATAAAAAAATAATGTACTATCACAAAGAGTTCCGGTGTTAGGTACTTGACTTGAATATTTATTGAGTTTTATAGTTTCTCATTTGCATGAAAGTACAGGTGCAAAAGTTTATCAAGCCATTTATAACTACTGACGCCTTCACAGATGTAAATAAGAAAGGAAAATGTAAAATAAGATGATCATTTTATTCTGAAATTATTAGGGAGAAAAGGTGCTCAAAACCATGAATTATTCCGCTCTATGTAGCTTTCCTTCCATGTAAAGTTTAATAGAAATCTTATGAAAATGCGCCATGTTCTTTACATTGTTGTAAGCACAGATCAGTGTTGTATTAGTATTGGAATATTTGCTGTTAAAGAGCGTCACCCTGGCTGTACTGCGACGCGTTTACGGTCCATTTTTGACATCTGCTACCTAGAGCACATAGGATCTCGACACCAGCAACCCTCAACGACACCCGTCCCTTCTCATCTCTCTCAAGCTAAATAGAGTCATTGTGGGTCGTTGGCGTCAAACTTGTAAAAGAACGTTCAGCAAGTAATAACAACACCCCCCCTTTCCCTGTAACCGAAAAGTTTAAAATTCAAGAGGAGGATATTTCTTCCTATCAAATTCTTTACTGTAAGATATATACGTAAAAGTTCCCCCAGTTGGAATTTAAGACTTTTTTGTTGATTAATGTAAATCAATCAGTCACACATTCTTAGCTGTGAATTGATGATGTGCAGGTGTCAGCCTTTATAATCTGAAGGTGGGGTTGTTTTATCGTCATGATGTGAAAAAAAAAATGGTGATTACTAAATATGCGGTAGAATTGCGTAAAAATATGTTTCGAAGTAAAATCCCAATATTTATGTATTTATTCCAAATGAAGTCTTTAGGTAATCTGTTTGGAGAGCTTTTTGGGCCACAGTAAAAGTACAGTTGACAGCGGAAATTCAACTTGTCCCCAAATCATTTAACCACAGCAAATGCGTCGCATCTTAAAAATGTATAATTAGTATGAATGTTTTAATTATTGAATATGTCATTTTTGAATGATTCCTTTAGGTCGTAGACGCCAGACAACAGGAGGGAGATGTTAGTAACACGTGTACTTTTACTCTGTAGTCTTGCACACCAAATTTGATCTTTGGTCGATGAGGATAATCTTCGCTTAGCTCAAAGACATACAGACTTCGTTCAAAGACAGACATGTTTAGTTCAAAGACATACAGACTCTTAGTTCAAAGACACATAGACCTAGTTCAAAGACATACAGACTTAGTTCAAAGACACACATACTTAGTTCTAAAACATACAGACTCAGATCAAAGACATACAGACTTAGTTCAAAGACAGTTCAAAGACACACAGACTTAGATCAAAGACATAAGACTTAGTTCAAGAAACATACAGACTTAGTTAAAAGACAATTAGAGGAGGACTGTCATTGCCCTCTTTACATTATAGGTTGATACTATATAGGATATCTGTCATTACAGGTAATTAAGGGTCATCAGTCATTACAGGTGCCAATGTTATGCATTATTATACCTTATTACCTGTTTGTCGTGTTCCCTTTCAAGTCTCATCAAAATCCGCGCCCCTATATAGTGACCACTGTAGTAAAGATACGGGAGCAAAGTGGCTAAGGTGAGGCGAGGTCATACTATAGGGACCCAATAATACTCTGCACTAGATGACCCCAGCATGATAAGGTCAGTTATTGACAGCGGACAAGCTCCCTATCTCATCTATCGACCTTCATTCTTACAGCTTCAATGGAGAAATGAAATTTAAACCTCAAATCAAGTGTGTGTCATTTTCCTAAAATTGACGTCGAAAATTGCGACCTATTGAAAAGATTTGGTTCTACTCGAAGATTATTAGAGTGAGAAATGGGCGAGAAATTAGGGTTGTAAAGTTTCAGAAATATGAAGTCGACAAAGTAAATTGGGTGAAAATAAGAATTGCGAGTGTTAGGTAGAATTATTTTCTGACTTAGCGGTGTGGTATATCCTCTCCCCCGACCTAACGTCACCATATCATACTGTGGACAGAAGTAGTGTATCGCTGGGGGTGTTACTGACAAGGTCGAACAACATTCCGGGCGATTACACGATTGCCCTCGGGGCATACGGCGTCATAACCTCTGACAAAGTTAGGGGCCAGCGCTATTTGCAAGTATATGAATTACAATACCACCAAATCCCCACATAGACTGGAAAAATGTGAAACACAAGGACTTTTCATCCCTCAAAGATTAAAAGAAATGTCGGGGGGGGGGGGGGGTATATAGTTCCTTGTATCCTCCTATGGCATCACTGCACCAATGTAGTGGTTCTTCAGACTAAGCAGAGATGCTAAATTGAATATGTTATGCAAAAATAAAAAAAAAAGGAGAAAAGTTCTGAATATGGCGAAATGAATTAAAATCGTGTTTATCTCCCTCGGTGCAATATGTACAAGATCCCCTTCCCTTCATATGTATTTACTGATGACTGTTTAGATAGACCATTCAGAAAAGCAATACAGGCGTGTATGCATTCATGAACCTTGATAAGTTTGCGCTGACTTTCATATGAGAAGCGGCACAAACTCAGCGTCCGTCCGGCGGGCGGTATATTGACGCGGGTCCCATGAACGACGTGAGGTCCATTGCTATGTATGGGCATTTATACCGCTCCTAAGAACGGACGTTGTGGTAGAATAGATTGACATTCGTCCTTCTATAAAAAGTCGATATAAGAGCACCGGGATACCTCCATACTTAGGCTTACCAACAGTGCAGTATGAAACTTTGCTTTTAATCAGAATTACATCATATGAAAAGAAAAACACTTATCTTCAGACCAATAATTTATCTGCGTTTTACAAATTGAAAAGACATCTCGAGGAATCTTATCTATCAAACTGCAATATTAGTTCTATAAGGTTGTATATTTTGTTTCATTCTTTTGTACTGGAAATTAAGGTTGTCCGGGGGTCTTTATCTGCTATGATATGACGTAACATATTGGCCCTCCGAGCGGATAATAAACGTCAGCAATAAATATTACTCTCTTTGTACATACATTAGGGCTGTTGTAAAATCCTAGACGTGCTATATGCAAATCTCAGACAAAGAGAACAAAAATTGAATTAGAGGAACTTCTTACGTCCCAAATGTGCATTAAATAAGATAATGAAGACCGAAAGTACAAGCATCTTGAACGTCAGACCCTGATTTTCGTATATGAAATTACATACAACAGCATAGTAAATGGCTGGTGCATGTTAAAGGGCGGATGTGTGGATCCGGATTTGATTGTAACATACAAGTGGCTGATGTAAACACGAAGCGGAATATGCGAAACGACGGTCTCTGACGACGTCCAACACGTCACGTGACTTCTACACTACTAGAAGCGACTGTTCTAATCATAATTGCTCATTATTTGGTCCTTGAAAAATGCTTTTACCGGAGTTTACTCTCTTTATGTAGGAGGGATTTGTGAAGTACCTTTGTTGTATAGATTGTGCTAAGCGAAGGATGCTAGTATTAAATAACAAAATATAATATAATCCAAAATTTAAAGATGTAGGTTAATAGGGAAATGTTGATATAGACAGGGAAAAAGGATAAAGTAACTATTACTAAAAATATCCATCTCAGTTGTCCAGAAACATCAGTTTATATATGGAGTCCTTGATATGAACTAGACATTATTTCATTAGATTTTAACGAATCGTTTTCTGACTCATATGAAACATTTTTTAAAAAAGGAGAAACTTTATTGATCATGATCTTTTTCATATAACTGAAAGAAATGTTGTCTTGCACAGTTCCTGTTTTTGCCATCCCATGAACCTTTTCCAGTTCGTACCAAGCACTGTGATGGCTGTTTTTCTTGGCGCATACCTGCACGTGATGGAAAGGAGATTCAAATCAAATTAATTTGTAAATTTCGACAGTTGTAATTGACAGATCTAAAATGAACTATTCTCTCATAATCGGCTGATTGTTAACAGAAGTACATAGATCTAAACTTCGTCATCCGATCTGAGACAAGTCGGGAGCACGGCTAGGTCCGGGGGATCGGATTTACTTTGTTATACTCCCTAATAAGAGACCTCTATGTTGATATATTTGACATGTCCGTATCGGTGAACTCTTATTTATCTTTTACAAATATCGCATTCAGAGTGGTCGGCGAGTCGAAATACTTTTGTTCCCTTTAAATTGTTTTTGTTTTGCAAGATTTAAGCTATCTTTAGATCCCCCAACCTATTTGACTCACGTGAACATAGATTACACGATTTCAACTATTGTGGTATGTAGCTAGGGTTTTGTGGTAAGAGTCATTGAGAGGGGTGAACGAGTGCATTTTATCGCTTGCTTTTGTTAAAATACCTTGAGAAAAGAAGGCAGGCATTATAGAAGAAAAAAAGATATTTTGAGTGAGAATACCCTAGTGATCTTGATTCAGTCGTTTGAATGGGAAAATTCGTCAGAAGACGTTTTCTAATGTAAAAAAATCCAAAATTTTCAAATACATTAAATTTTTAATTAAAAGCTAGAAATATTATGTAGAACAGGTGCTCTTGCTATTACAGTTTATAAGTGTCTGTTTATTTGAAAAAGTAATTAGTACTAGTATGTCGATTTTTTGTCATAAAAGCACTGGCCTTGTGCTAATAGTACACGTACTTCTATCATGTCGCCAACGATACTACATACATAAGTCCATTTCCCTTTGGTTATAAGACTTGATATTTTTGTCGGTATCGTGGGTGACCTTATAAATTTTCATATTTTAGTTAACATATTTCTGTGTTATCTTAATGCGAACACCGTTTTAAGCATCAAACTTAGCAGTCTTTGAGTCGACACCAAGTCTTGTTGTCTGTTGTTACCGTCTACCTACGCAAACTAACAACAACAACAACAACAAATTTTTTACACCAAAATCTTTGTATACCAAACAATGTTTTCTTGCCGTCAATACCAATATGTAGCCGTCAACTTTTGCTTTAACCAGAAAACATTTTTGGTGTCACTGTCCAAGGTTATCTTCTTGCTTTCAGGCTATTATTTTGGATCTTAATTAGGGGAAATTGCCCTGCTTTGATGCAGATAAAACTGTTCTCAAAGAAACTTATTTGAAATGCTGACACACCTTGCTGATTTCTAATCTTTGGTTGTCTTGTAAGTTGACAATATATAAACCCATAATGGTTGTTTCAAACATATTCATTGAAATATATGTAAATTTAGGAAAAAACGTAAATATTCATGAGATTTCAAAGTGATACAGTTCAAGGTTATGAAATAATTTTCATACTTGTATATTTCTATCATGTACTTCATCATGTAATTTTCTTGCACATGTAATTTTCCTACACATGTAATTTTCTTACACATGTAATTTTCTTTCACGGGTAATTTTCTTACACATGTAGTTTTCTTACTCACAAACATGCATATCTATTGCTTTTGACGAAAGTAATAAGTTTTCTGTTCCCACACAGATTTCTCCTAAGAATAAGACAGACATTATTATTGACAATAAGTCGGACCAATTATGCAAGAATAGTTCACATTTGTTTTTATTTTCCGCTGTGAGACATCTGCTTTTTGACTTGATGTAAGGCTGTTCTAAGTCTCTAGGAAACTGCAACAAATTTTCTTGCTTGGATAACGATGGGGGGAAACAGATTTTTGCTGAATCAATGTTATTCCGAAAGTCTTGATCTGTAAAAGGTTTTGGGAAGACGTTTATTAGTAGATGGAAAGTCGATGATTTCCGCTGATTGCCTCTGCCACGTTTTGGAGGTAATTGTCACGGGCCTTTTCATGTAGGTAATTGAGTTGCCATGTTCAAGACTGTAGCTGATAAGTTTTATGTAGGCGTATGTGTTCATGATTTCCTTTGTTTTTATATATTTGCTTTCCCTTTTTAGTTGGATAATATAGGGATTCTACTAAGTCCTTTAACTGTTGTCCTTCTGTTGATCTTTGTAAACCATTGTATGAGATAATCAAAACGTGTCTGACTGAAACGAGAAAATGCCAACTCACAAATAAAGAAAATTAATACTTAGTCTTTTTTCACAAAATGTGATACCCTTGACATGTAAAGTCTGTAAGTGAAGATTTCCTCTTTTTGTGTAAAAATGAGTTACATTTCATCTTTTTATATGAAAGTATGGAAAATTATTTCACTTAAGATATTTCTATCAGAAAGGATTCTTCAAATCGCCCCTCTTAAGTCTGCCAAAATGTAATATTGATTTAAGATAAGATTTTATCTGTTTATAACGCTTTACAACGTTGATGTAACATTTGGCTGGCATTCGAGTTTAAAATCAAAGCACCGAGTGATCTCTGCCATACAGTAGTAACAAAATCCGGGGCTTTTTTCTTCAAGATTTCTCAAGCATCAAATTCGTATCCTCACACTATCTAATAAAAATGGGGGAGATCCGGATCCCCTCCGTATCGTGTACTGTATTCAGGGCGCTAACGAAGAAATCGGACCGAGCAAAGGGAGAATTATATATTCCCCACATCTGTTTCAGCCAACGATTTACAAAATATAATTGGCGTGATTAGTTAAGAAAATAACGATAAAAACATTTCATGGGAAAGCTATGGGGGTCCAAAGGTGTAGACCCATTTCAATGACGTCTTTTTGCAGCATATTTACGTTAGGCTGCATCCAGTGAAATGTCATTAAATTCAGAGATTAGGCGAACAGCCAGGTATCGCAGCGGCGTTTATCGCTTTAAAATTAATCACAAATTTTGAATAAAACGCATTTTCACGTTATTAAAGATTGTATTATTTAGTTTAGGATAAATACTATTTTTGCCAGAGGTGACTGGGTGCGTTATGAGAAAAGAATTCTGAACATATTTAGTCAGTTTGATACAGCCTATTCAAGATGTAAACTACTCAATTTTCTTGAGATATTCGCCCGAGTGGTCACAAACATCTATAGACTTTCAAGTATCATACTGAATACATAGGGTGGAATCAGCTCTATACAGAAATCGATTCCAAAGTTCTGAAAAAAATGTGTCGGATTGGGAACGAAAATTTGCTCGAATACACTATCACTTTTCAACACTATTTTATGGATTTGTACTATTATAATGTTGACATGTATATAGTATAAATAACAACATATGTACTTGTTCTGATAAACAACATAGATGGGTCCTTTAGTCTTTAAATGTTTTGAGAGCAACATGATTTTGAATGATGCAGACATTTATCCTACATCTAATGCATGTAAATGTTTGAGATCTGTCATCTGCTTCAAACACAGTATAATTTTATTACGATGGATATGACTCATATCTCGTCCTATTATTATAGACTAAAACAAGGACTGCGTTCTTAGATCATTTTTTTTGTAAGGGCAGTCCAGGACGCCTTTAATTTGAGAAACTTGAATATAAATATTTGGAAAATTAACATATTTTTTTTTTGCTTATTCCCGGGTATCCTTGTCTTCGTTATCCCCTCTTGGTTCGCGCATTGTGACAGTGTGTTGTTTATTATAATAGTATGATACTAGATCTCGATTTATGTTTCAGTTTGTTTCAGTGTATGTTTAAGTTTCCCATCTATATTTGTAGTTTTGAAGATTCCAACAGTAACCCGATGCCTACCATGGCCAACCCCTACCATCGTCCCATGGATATAGGGGCAGACAGCCTGGCGGTCAAGGCACGGAAGAACAAGGAGGACAAATACTGCGGGGTGTGCGGGGACAGAGCCCTGGGCTACAACTTTGACGCCATATCCTGCGAGTCTTGCAAAGCGTTCTTCAGACGAAATGCACCCAAAGGCTTGGTAAGTACATAAGTACTCACATTATGCAATGAAAAGAAAAGTTACTGTAAATATTAAGCTTCTAGAGTTTTCTTCTAAATATGATATCTGAATTTTAAGAGAAGTTGTATGAATTTCGTCGTGTCTCAACTTTTTGAGATACATGTACCTGCCAGTTTTCTGAAAAAACATATCAGACAGGCGACAGTAAGGAAAGATGCATAGGACGTCAAAAGTATAATATCATCATTACATTCATTTTGAAGAATTACTAAATGCTTGTTGGGCACACGCTGTATGCATACTATAAACCATCCATTTTAATGTTAGTAAAATGCATTAGATAAGCTGACTAATATTTGAGGCAGTGTAAGGTGAAGTTTTAATTGATATGTCATGAAGGCAGATCCATTGAAGTCATATCAAAAATCCCAGACCTTCTTTACCTAATTATACGTGTCAAAATATGATAGTAATGTGATCCCGCCAAAATGTTGTTGATTAGAAAAGTGGCAGTGAATTTCGTTTTGTTCAAAGAAGGCTCATTACTCTTTTCCTTGCGTGGAACAATCATTGACGTTGGATAATGTATACAGGGTGAATGACTATTCAAAATGAAATGTAAAATGCCCAGCCAGACGTAAAATTGCCTTTGGTCCCCCGTTCAGATTTCTGACTATCTTGAGTTTTATCGCAATGTGTGCCGAATGTTAAAATCTAAAACAGAATTCACATTAAATGTGATAAGAAATTCGACTTTTGCACGTGTAAAATGTCCTGTTTCAATATCTTTTGCATTTTAATATTTTAAAAGTATATCTCCAGGGTTAGGGAGTATACCTAATTTTTGTAGCGGTTGGTATGTTATCGAATTCCACATTTATCCGTGTTTCTATAGACATGCGAAAAAAAAAATTCACGGTGTGGAAGAAGAAACTTTATTCAAGTTCCGGAGTTTTTATGTCACATGCCTGTATTTGACCTAGAGAATAAAGCAAAAGAAATGTCTCTAAGCAGCGCGGACATTTTCCTTACAAAGTACAGCAGTATACAACCAGAAGGTGGGGTTTCAACATGGGGGGATAGAGTTGTAGAACTTGGAAATCAGCAATAGACTTAATATGTCCAATATACTTGGTCGTTTTCAAAATATCATAAGAGGGAATTTTTGAACACGAGGGCCGATATATCTTGTAGACAATAGACTATGGCGTTGTTGGTCATAGTGTATAGGGATCTTTCTCTGACAGGTTACACACATTGTGGCATCCTCTCGTCGCCTTTTACGTGAGGTCCGGTCCGTCTGTACTTTGTATAAGGTATATGACAGGCGCCGGAGTACAGCATATAGACAAGGCTCTATCAATGACAAGGCTAGGATGACCTCTGTAATGTAACAAAGTTCATAAAAAATACAGGGCCGTTATTAATTGATATAAAGGAAGAAAACGATAGATAAACTTCCTACGTCGTAGCATTGTATATGGTTTTTGTTTTAATTTTGACTAAGATTTGATGTTTTCATGCTTTTGTTTCGGGGGTTAAATGGGATTTTCTTCGAATTATATTTTGTGTTCACTTTTCATTAGGCATGTTTGACCTAGAATCAATGTCTCAGTGCTTCTTGTATTCTTATGAATAAACCACACAATGTTATGATTAAGCTTTCATATTTCTTAGATCAAGGTGTATTGAATTATTACAAAATGTTACTATTGACTTGTGACTAAGTCGTCCTGACCTGAGACCCGATCAGGATGTCGTTCATTTTACCTGCGGCCCGGGGCAAACATTTATACATGACCTAGCTCTCTGATCAAGAAAACAAATGTCTATTTTCAATGCGTACAAGTGTATTTGTCAATATTTTTGCAGACTTTAATAGAAAGTGGGTCGTTTCAATATTTTCATATTTGGTCACAAGTTTTGGCATTGACTGTACTATTACTACATTAAGGTCAGTGTAGTTTCTCATCCAGGGACAGGTACACAAACAATGATGGCTTATTACTTCAAGTACTTCACATCTAAAGATCGTACCTGATGAACTGGTACCTCAAAATAGACGTTACCTTTAAAGGTAGTAAAGCGATTTAAACTTATCTCAGCGTTTTAAAGTTTCTTTTGTTATTAATGTTTGAAGAAAAAACAAATTGGATTGTGTGTGAAAAGGGTACGAAAATGGATATTTGTTGCGCAAGTCGGAATAAAGTGCACATAATTTGTACGTGTAAAGCAGATGGCATTGATTCTATAGTAATGACGCTGAAATGAAAATCGTTGTAGCGGTGATATTCTATTGCAGAAACAGATGAATATTTTAAACTAATCAATAAGGGTATATTGACAGCTGTATAGATGGTGTAATCAAAAGTAATTAAGACCGCTTTTATATTCCTTTTTCTATACCCTGTAGGGGAACAATACGACAGGTTATTGACGTGTCATTCAACATATATCATACAATCACTTCAACACCACAAATAACACCGTATCCTTCATTGTAATGTCTTGTAGATTTCTCTTTTAATATTTTCTTAATTGAACCATGGGGAATATTTCAACGGGGATCTTTTTACGAGTTGTCAACACTTATCTCGATCTTAAATTGATTGTAATCACCATAAATGAAAAGCTATAAATCCCCCTAAAATTGACAGAAACATGACGTTCACTGTTCATAACCATTGCATGTATGAATTTAAAGTTTCTATTGAATTTTTATGAAATGGCCTCTCATAAATCAGAAGGTCCGAAACGTCCACAAATGTCCTATGTAATACATAGACCTTGAATATAATTTCTCTTAAACTTGAATTTAATTTCTCTTAAAAATAACGTATTTGATCGAAGTGGCCTCTTATATTCACACAACCTCATAAAGTTGTTACAGAAAATTAAAATAAAATAATAAAACATCACCTTGTAATCTTGCTTATAAGTCTATGTTAATTAATTTTGTACTTATATATATGACGTGACATTTTTATCATTCACTTTGTGTACATGTACGTGCCACGTACATGTACACAAAGTGAATGATAAAAATGTCACGTCATATATGTAAGTACAAAATGTATGAATTAGTTTTGTTGTAGGATTATTTCAAGTGTCCGTGTACGTGTATTACATGAATTATTTTTGTTGTAGGATTATTTCAAGTGTCCGTGTACGTGTATTACATGAATTATTTTTGTTGTAGGATTATTTCAAGTGTCCGTACGAGGAGAAATGTAAAATGGACGTCTCCAACAGACGATTCTGTAAGCGATGTCGGCTGAGGAAGTGCTTCGAGATCGGCATGAGGAAGGAATACATCCTCACGGAGGAAGAGAAGATGAGGAAGAGGCAGAGGATTGAAGAAAACAGGTTAAATCAGTGTGTCATTGTTCCACTTCACACCCTGGGTATGCCTAGGGCATACACTGTTTGTACTGTCTGTCTGTGAGTCTGTCTGTATCACTTGGTTACATATTGGCCAAATATTTCAAAACACGAAAGTGATTCACACGAACATAATATTACTTTTAATTATATAAAATACCTTTAGACAAAAGAGAATTAAGGAAACCAAAGACCAAAATATCATGATTCAGTCGTGAAAGGGAGAGAGGTGTCTGACTTAGCATGATTAGATAAGTTTTGTGATTCTGTTGTGAGTTTTGTATATTAGAGAGGGTCTGGTTTGGTTACTTTTAGCAGACACTGTTAGACATTGTCAATGGTCATTGATACAGATGTAAAATATACATTTAGATTCTTAAACTTGGTCTGAACAAACTGGAATGCAACAATTGAGATCTTTTAAAAATGTTGTACAATTTCCCAGTTGGTTGGGAAATTTTATGTATATTCCCTCCAAGCATTAGTGTTTTCCAAGCATTTTAGAGGGAACTTTTTTTAAATCAATGAATTTGAAATAGTAAATAACAGATGATTGATATAAAAGGAAAGATAAAGAATTCTAATGATAAAGAAATAAAAAGATAGTCACAATTTTATACTAGTATTATATAATTCAAGAACTTCCAGGCAAATTATGCTGTAAACATTACATTTTATATTAAATCTGTAATTATGTCTTAACAGTATAACTGTATTACATACACGTATTTAGCTAACAGTATAAATGCCATAACAGTATATATCAATGTATTTATTTGGTATTGTAGAAAAATGCGAGACCTCAATATGACAAAGCCTCAAACAGGGATCGTGAGTTCTTCGGAACATCGGCTACGTATACTCGAAGCAGAAGAGGAGTACTTGATAAATGAAGTAGTATCAGCATATAGACAATCTCTACAGGTCTCTATAGGCTCAGAACTGCCCAGGGACAAACCAGGCATGCATATGGGTGACCTGGTCAATATAGCAGAACTCAGTGTACGCAGAGTGATAGACATGGCCAAGAAAATCAAATCGTTCAAAGCTTTGTCACAGACGGACCAGATCAGTCTTCTCAAAGGGGGTAGTATAGAATTGCTTATTCTCAGATCAGTCATTTCTTTCGATAAAGAAAAGCAGCAGTGGTTAGATCCTTTAGATAGTGAAGATCACACAATGTCAGCAGAACATTTGCAGAAAGGTGAAGGAGCTACGCTTTTCGAACAACATATGAAATTCACTCGATCATTAGCGATTGATCTGAAGGCGGACGAAACCATGCTGATATTATTGTTAGTCATCTCTCTATTTTCGCCAGACCGGCCAAATATAAGTGACAAGACTTATGTGTGCCAAGAACAGGACAAATACGCACTTCTTCTATTACGCTATCTGGAGTCTAGATATCAACCTCATTTTGTACGTGCCATATACCCTAAACTTCTCATGAAGCTCACAGACATTCGTAATTTGAATGAGGAGCACTCACACGTTCTACTGAAGGTCAACCCGGAGGGAATTCAGCCATTGATGAAAGAAGTTCTGGACTTGAATCTAAACAAAACAGAATCAGCCCCTTCTCCTTCTCCTCCGATGTCAATGTGAAAGGCCTGTCTTTTATATTTCTGAAGTCAAAGTATTACGAAAAGTACGTACAAGTCCCAAACGGGGCGTTACTAGTGCTGATTGTTACAGAGGGCTCAGTCGGTGACGAAACGAGTCATTTTAGCTTAGAACTTCCACATACAATGTTGAAGATTGATTTTGAAGGAGATGATCTTGTTTTTAGATCTATATATTTTTGTTGAGAGATTTTTTGTTTCAGATTTGTAGCATTTTATGAGTGTAATATTTACATGAGCTTTAGCTATATTTGTGTATCCAATACAATTGGGTGTAAGATGGCTGTGTAACAGATTTATGTCATATATGTACAATTATGAAAGAAAGATGGAGAAAGTGAAAGTTTGAAAAAAAAAAAGCTTGTTAGGTTGCTCCTGAATGACTATTGTTGTTTTATTAACTATGACTCATTTTAACATAGAATTTATCATTTTTATCCTGAGAGCATGCGGCATGTAGATGATGAACGAGTGATTTCATTATTACCTCACTTTTCTGCCATCTGCCGTATAACTCAACACTGTTTGTACATACATCTTGAAGTGCCTGCCCATTTTGTGATATGTTAACAAAACTCTGAGGAAAAGCAAGATTTAATTACCATATATGAACTGAAATTTAGTAATGATTGAGTTCTTTTAAAAAAAAAATTCCAAGAAAATGTTTTTGAAGCAAATACACAGTAAATTGGGTAGAAATGAGGAGGATATATTTATTATTGAAAATGTCATTTCCAGCAGGATTATACTCTATGAATTCAATGTATTTTCGTCATATGTTCTGAAATTGCTGATTTTGGAGAAAACTTATCACGATTATACTGAAATATTATCAAGCAAAATTTTAATAAAAATTCTTCAATTTAGTAGATTTTTAATATTTTTTGTTATTTTGTCTTTGTTCAGAAATATACATGTATGTATATGTTGTGTATTTGAGAATTCAATATATCATTTGTTTTTAGATGATTTTTATCAATTCAAAATCAGCCATTTCAGAAGTTAATAAGTTTTTGTATAATTACCTATAAAGCAACAATATCAATCAAAACTGTTGATAAAACATCTCCCTGATAAATCATTTAAAACATTTTAGAGTTATGCAATAAGTCAGGAATGTGCTTCCGTTACTATAGTTACTGAAATATCAAACATCAAGAGCGCTTCATTCCATTTCTTCCTGCATTTTTTCTCTCGTAATTATTTTTAAGCTCAAAATCAAAAGGCAGCTGAATTAACGCATCCGATTTGACAGCCAACTGTGTAGAGTCATTAAAGTGGATTGCCGATGTCTATAGATTGGTTTTTCTCTATCAGTTTAGTTCAGTGACAGCAAATATTTTCACCTCATTGTCCATAATAAAGGCTTATTGATATGAAGTCAGCAAAGCATTTCATTAATGAATCAATTTGCATGGATAACAAGAAATTTTCATTGGAATCCTGGTGGAATTATATCAGAAATAGATGTAATTTTAATGCTATTTGGAAAAAGTTTGCTCAGGTAGCAATAATGAAAGACTACCTTTTCATTAGGTAGTATTGACTGGAATTCTGGCTTATCGTTTTCCAGCATTATTTCTGCGTCTACGTGCTCGCGTCCCTGATTCATTCCACTGCAGAGCACATACTGCAGGGATGAAGATTTAAAATAATTATTATTTAGCCGTAATGATCCGTGTTCACCAGGCAGAAACGCGACATTCATCTAGGTGTTATGAAGCTTCAGTGCCTCTCTACAATATCCTACAGCTTTTGAAAAGATTTTACACGCTGTTCGCTCATGCATGATCAGTGATCTTATACATCCTGTTTCTAGCTGAAAGTGCACGGTAAAATTGATTAGAAATTCTTTGGTATTTAATCATAAGAAGACAAAATGCCTAATGAAACGAGAATGGAACACAGAAATGAACACAGACCCAGAAAAAGGATAAATTTTAGTTTTTCTTCCATTTTCAAATTTTAAAAATGTATTTTTGAAACAACAAATTTTGTGTACACGTTCATTGATGTAAGAAAAAAAAACAAGTACACTCGCTTTGAATCATAGCTTACTGTATATAGCTTGATAATGACTGTATAACAGATATCCCCCACACAAATGGCAGTTCGTTTGGAATAGTGTGTTTATGTCTATTCTCCTTTGTTTTGTTTATATAATTATTTTAAAGGAGTATTCCTTTACTGTTTTCTTCACTGTTTTTTATGGCCATGTTTCTGTTTAAGTCGCTGATCATGCTGTTCGGGGTTTCAAACCATGTTGTTGATGTAGAAATTCTTTGTCCGAGTGCTTTTTAAAAAGTGCCTGCGGTCCCCACTTGGATCAAATGAGAAAGGTTTCCATATCAGGCGTCAGGTTATAACCTGTATGTTATGAGGTGGATCTTGCCTCTGTATGGGGTGACTCTTTACCTGTATCATATGGGGCAGATACCTATATATGATATTGAGCAGTTATATGATATAGGGTGAATCTTTTATATTGTCATTGATTAAATTTCAGTGGAATTATACTGGAAAGTCAATATTTCTTTTGGAGTTTTAAGAACTGTACAGAAAAGCTATATCATTGTCTTTTTTTCCTCAAAATTTTAATTGGATTTATTTAAAATAAAGATACATTGTAGATTTCTTTGTCAGTATTAGATAATATGTTGTTAAGGGAGATAATTATGGAAGGAATTGGTAATATCTTCATTGTTTTTAATGAGAGTTAGTTACCATAGCCATTTGAATTTTAGTAATTTGTTCTGTGTTTTATACAAGATCAGATTAATTTCAAGATTGTTTTTGTAAAGTCATTAATGCAGGGGATGTTCAGGAATTCATGTCTCTGTTGTGAGTTAATGTACGTGTACTTTGAAGAAATAATTTTGGGGTAAAATTGAATTATACTCATACAGTTAAAAAAAAATATTGAAACACATTGATAACAAAGATGTCAAGTCTAGCAAGTGTATTTCACCCTTAATAATACTTTTCAAAAAGTAATCTGTCTGTCTTTAACACTCATTTTTGTCTTCTCATGCATCTGAATGGTTAGTTGGTTACTAACATCAAGTTTTTACTTCTAACACAAATTTTCTCATCTTGCAAAACCCTGGTAACAGGAGGTCAAATACATCTAGTTGCTAAACTCTGTATTGTATTTTTGTCCCTTATGAACTAGGGAGCCATTTATATTTCTTGTCATTGGTACAGCTATTGACAGCTGATGTCATTATTTATCTTTACAAGCAAATGCACCTTATAATCAATATCAATAGCAGTCTATGGTTTCAGTCACAATTTTCTCTCCATCTGATATAATAAAATGCACTTACTTGACGTTATATTACAAGTTCTTAACGGTGTATGACAAGTATGTATGAAAATCACGGTAAAACTGTATCCTCTTGATATTTTCTCAATGTATAATTTTTATGATTTTAATAATTTTTGTTTTTTACCTCATAAAATTTGACAAATCTTGACTCTAAATGGCCATACCCAGTTATGTTGTGACACCTTCCCTATTCTAGCAGAAGGATAGAGGGGTAATATTAGTGCTGTATTGTAATAGAGCCATTTTTTTTTTTTTTTGTAGCATTAGGAAAGTCAAAGTTTTGTTTTCTGTCATGGTGATGCTTAAAAACACCTTTGTTTTCCTGCAGTGCCAGGCTGTCAGATTCTTAGAAGCTACTGAGATATTTTTGCATAGATATGTCACATGACTGTCATGTGATACTTATTTGTGATGATTGTTATAGAGGCTACATTATACTTATAAAGATGTATGTATGTTTTATCACGTTGCCATAATGTTACATCAGGAGAATATGACGTAGATGATTAAATAATCATGTCCCATTTATTTTGACTTATGTTAATTCTTGGAAAGTTCCGCTGTTTCACAAATTCACATGATTTCAAAGTATTAAAGGGAGGAGATTCTTTTCAAGTTTTGATACCAGCAGCACTTTTTGAGAAAAGGACAAAATATAATGCTATATGTTCATACAGTACATATAAACAATTTTATCATAACCATGGCAGTCTACTAGTGAAATATTCATCTTTCACTCACTATATCCAGATGTTTGTCAATGCCAAAACGTGTACCAGCAGAAAAATGTTGATACAAAAATACAAGTGAAACCTTTTCACTGCCTGATCAAACGTTCTTCATTGTCAAAGTCTAATTTTAACAAACTCTGGTGTCCAATAGTGGTAGTATTAAGAAGACCAAGGTCAAGTGTACATTGCTTGTATACCAACAGAAAGGTATTGCTACAAGGATGCAAGAGAAACCATTTTCACTGCCTGATCAAACGTTCTTATGTGAAAAATGTCAAGGTCTCATTTTTGACAAACGCTGATGTCCGAATGTACTAGATTTAAAGAAGGTCGGATGACAAGATCAAAACGCAAAAACAAGAATTTGTACCAGCAGTAATAATGTTGCCATAAAATTTCAGGAACCACGTCACTTCTTAATCACAAGTTAGTATTTCTGATGTTAATTTTGTTCTTATTTGGATAAACACCAGTTTCAAGATAAAAAAATTTCTGAACACATATACAAAAAACACACTGATTTACCGGTATAGGGATCTTCCTGTCTGTCCACTAAAGCTTGTCGGGGGAATAACATATTCCCCTCTGGATGGATTTCAATAGTATTTCGCATAATTGTTACTTAAGACACAGAGATGTGTCATGACCTTGAACCAGAGTCCAACATCAATGTCTAATTATACTATATAGTAAAACCTTATCCTGGGAATAACTCCTTCCTCTCTGCGTGGATTTCGATATTACATTGTATTGTTACTTGGAACTCGAGGATGTGTCATGGCCTTATATCAGGTCAAGTTCACAATATACTATTTTGGTAAATTCAAACCTCATCCAAGGCATTACCCCTTCTCCTCTCCATGTGTTTCAATGATATTTGAATTATTTCACATAATTGTTACTTACGACCAAAGGATGTATCATGACCTTGGACCTAGTCATTGGTTTAAAGTCAAGGTCACGATAGGCTATATGGATGAAACCTTGTCTAGGACATAACTCCATCCGCCTGGCGTGGATTTCAATAACATTTCACAGAATTGTTACTTGGGCCAAACGGCAAGTCTTGACCTTTGACCTTGTTTTGAAATAAAGGAATTCAAAATATAATGACTATGTATCAAATGTGCTGTTGCCTCGGGGTATATTTTGTCTCTAGGGCAGTTCTAGTTTAGGGAGCAACCATTTGATTTTTAGGGGGGGGGGGGGGGGGGCAGGAAGACTTTGCAAAAAAAATTTCCGGATCGAAATTTTAGGGGAAAAAAATTCCGGCCCGAAGGGCCGGCGAAAAAAAAATCCGGATCATGAAATTGCCCCTCCCCCCTTTCCACTGCCCAGTAAACACTTTTTTGTGTATCATATAAAAAATGGAACAAACTTTATGCAATTTGGAGTGAATAAATCAAATTCAAAAGTCATTAGCACCATATAGCATGTCTCCATTGAGTATCATTTAAGTAAATAAATTATAGGCATCGTATGCCATTCAAGACATTAAAATGAAGTGATCTACTGGCAAGAGATGAACTCATTCTGTGTTTGATGTTTAATATGGCCGAAAAATCACGCTGAATTATTTAAACTTTAGAGTAATTTTCGATATTTGGAAAAGTACCAAAAAAAAACAAAAAAATCCGGCCCGAAGGGCCGGCGAAAAAAATTTTCCGGCTCTTAAAATGGCCGAAAAATTTTTTTCCGGCTGGCAAAAGTCTTCCTGCCCCCCCCCCCCCCCACCCCCCCATAAAATTCAAATGGTTGCTCCCTTACCCCGTGTGACTGCTGTAATTGCTGTGATCGGGTATATGTCGGGCGATGATATATTTTTGATGACAACAGTGGACATTGATACTAGTATGTGATTGATTACCGTACAGATACTAGTACATGTATCTCTTTCCTGCAGTGGTCAGGGGTATATGGTCAGACGACTGTACAGATATCTCTTTCCTACAGTGGTCAGGGGTATCTCTTTCCTGCATTGGTCAGGGGTATATGGTCAGACGACTGTACAGATATCTCTTCCCTACAGTTTTGTCCGTATTCCGAAGCATGAACCTGGGTACCCAACCGGGCCCTTATAGTCCCCCGGTTAGGGGGAGTAGGGAGGGACGAACGAATATGCCTTTCAACAATCATATGACCGCGCCGGGGATCGGACCCGGTCGTCTGATTGAGAGTCGAACGCCTTATCCACTCGGCCATTTCTACCCCAATATTGATGCATAGATTTCTCTTTGCTATAATGGTGGAGATTATGGTCGGGTGACTGCACAGTATCTCTTTACTCTACTGGTCGTAACAGCAAGTAATATGATAGCAGAATATGGCCAGGGAGTCTCTGCCTTTACGCCGAAGTTTCATCTTCAAACCGAAATAAAAGTTGAATAAGTGGATGATAGTTTTCCAATCAACACATTTCTGCCCATATTTTCTTTTTATTTCTGAGAAACTGTAATTGTTTTTAAGTTTAAAACAATATGACATGCGAGGACGATATATCAATTTTCGTCATTGTCTAAATAGAAATGTCAGAATGGTTCATCAACCTGCCAGTAATGGTCGGAGCTTGGATAAAATACCATATTTGTTGATTTAAACATTCAGTGTAATGATTAATGAAAGTAAACAAAACAAAGACAGCCGAAATTGATCTTATAGTGGACATTGTATCAACAATCATATCCTTCTTCCATGGCGCACCATACATTGATAGCACAAAACTAAGCACGAATAAAAAAGGGAGGGGAGCGGGAGTGAGTGATCATGTCAATGCAAAATTACGTCAAAATTATTTCTTTGCTACGATGATTGCGAGTTTCCTCACCGTCTGTCAGATTTTCTGTTTGTCTGTCTGTCCTAATACACTCGTCTGGACAATAATAGTTCACTACCAGCATAGATCAGAAAAATATTTCGCAAAATTGTATCACTGGACCCAAGAATGTTATGGACTTGATTCAAGGTTATAGGTCAAAGATCAAGGTCATAGTACATGCGGGTTGAAAATCTTTTTCGCTCCACGATTTTTCATTGCCTTCTTGGATCTGAGTATGTCTCAGAATTACTGTCCAGGACCCATTGATGTGTCATGATCTTGACGGTTGGGGTCACAGTACAGATCAAAGGTCCAGTTCACAGTACATGCGGGTTGAAGAGTCTTGTCTAGGGCATAATTTTTCATTGCTTGCATGGATCTGGATAATATTTCACAGACTCGTTGTCCGGGACCAAAGGTGTTGTCGTGATATTGATTCGATGTCGTCGATAAAAGGTCAAGGTAAAAAATACATTTCGTTTGAAAATTCTTATCCGGACTACACTGTTCACTGCCTGCATGTATCTGAATAATATGTCACAGAGTCATGTTGCCCCAGACCCAAGGCTATATCACACTCTTGATCCATATTTCGAGGTTAAAAACTTGTCTGGACCAATTTTTTTCACTGCCTGCACAGATCTGAGTAATGTTTCACAGATTTGTTGCCCAGGACTCAAGGATGTGTCATCACTCTCCAAGATTGTGGGTTTCATGTACCTGTGGGTTGAAAAATCTTGCCCAGACCATAATTTTGTCACTGCCTGAATTGATCTTCACAGACTTGTTGCTTATGACCCAAGATGTATCATGTCCATGATCCAAGTTCATAGGTCAAAGGTCAAGGCGAAAGTACTTGCAGGCTCAAATCTTGCTTGGCCATTATTTTTCACAGTCTGTATGGATCTGAATAATATTTCACAGATTTGTTTCTCAGAACTCAAGAATGTGTCATGACCTTGATCAAAGGTCAAAGATCAAGATATATAGGTTCCATTATACAGTATTGGTTTATTTGAAGAAATGGCTAGGGACGATTTTTTCTATTTTTTAAGTGTTGAGGCTCGAATCTTCTGTAGTAGAAATAGTAAATAAATTAAAAAAAAAAAACACGTGGAATTTTGGGGTTTATACGAGTTTGGACAGTTGTAGAAGAGATCTGGACATCTGTTTTAGCCTTTGGTCCATATAGTAAACGGCAATAGGAGGTGAACCGAGTACCGCTCCACATGGGATCACGATGTCGGTCGTGCCGGAGGGGTACCTCACACCGAGTACCGCTCCACCTGGGATCATGATATCGGTCGTGCCGGAGGGGTACCTTACACCGAGCACCGCTCCACATGGGATCACGATGTCGGTCGTGCCGGAGGGGTACCTTACACCGCTCCACATGGGATCATGATGTCGGTCGTGCCGGAGGGGTACCTCACAACAAGTACCGCTCCACATGGGATCATGATGTCGGTCGTGCCGGAGGGTTACCGCTCCACATGGGATCATGATGTCGGTAGTGCCGGAGGGGCACCTCACACTCTTCTGGATATATTGGAAGATCCAGATGTTATAAATTAAAAAAAAACACGTGGAATTTTGGGGTTTATACGAGTTTGGACAGTTGTAGAAGAGATCTGGATATCTGTTTTAGCCTTTGGTCCATATAGTAAACGGCAATAGGAGGTGAACCGAGTACCGCTCCACATGGGATCACGATGTCGGTCGTGCCGGAGGGGTACCTCACACCGAGTACCGCTCCACCTGGGATCATGATATCGGTCGTGCCGGAGGGGTACCTTACACCGAGCACCGCTCCACATGGGATCACGATGTCGGTCGTGCCGGAGGGGTACCTTACACCGCTCCACATGGGATCATGATGTCGGTCGTGCCGGAGGGGTACCTCACAACAAGTACCGCTCCACATGGGATCATGATGTCGGTCGTGCCGGAGGGTTACCGCTCCACATGGGATCATGATGTCGGTAGTGCCGGAGGGGCACCTCACACTCTTCTGGATATATTGGAAGATCCAGATGTTAGAAATTCAAAATATTTTTTTTCAAAAAACCCTGCTGATTTTCTTTTTTTTCATTATCAAATTGTAGATCATGCTTTGAGAACAATGCTGTATTGACCTCACTACTTGGTACTGCATCCATTGAACGCATGCGCTTGATAGCCATTTCCACATTGTCCCGATACTAGGTAGACAGTATTTCTGGCTGCACTGGTTTTCACATGTTTTGTAAGTCTAGATGCATTGATGGTACTAAGGTCTGGTTCATAAAGTTATGTAAACTACAATAAAAGTCTAATGATTTCAACTTTACCATGGCGCGCACATATTTTTGTGTCTTCGAAACAGTGCGCGGAAACTGTATATTGGAACCACGATAACAGTTTTTTCGGGTTAAAAATCTTGTCGTGGCAATAACTTTTCACTGCTTGGATGGGTTTGAATTGTTCACAGAATTATTGCCAGGACCAAAGGGTAACTCATTGATTTGAACCAAGGTCAACGGTCAAGGCCACAGACTCACAGTGCACTTGATCAGTGATTTTGAGATGTAATACAAATTCAGATTACTGTTCGATTTGAGCATTCTACAGGTAGAGTGATATGCTCATAAACTTGTTGATGTTATATATGAAAATAGAAAAGATACAATTCCAAAAATGGCAACTAAATTCCTCAAATTAAACCATGGCATACGTCGATTTTTCTTGCAGCCGTTTATTATATATTTTATTTCTGAGAAACAACAGTGGACAGACTGAGCTATTAAGGTTGGTCGAAGTACAAAATTAATCTACTCTTTCCTTGTTGATTGTGATTTCGTTTTCAGACGTAATAAAAAAAAGTGAGAAGTCCATGTGGTAGCGAGAAATGCACTTTAGCCATTGGCATATATATTGGTACAATGGTTCAATTCTATCTTTTCTAGGTAAATCATGCCGTGCTAAATTCGAAGACAAGTGGATCATAAGGAACTGATCGAAACAAAGAGGTCAAAATCATTTCACCAAAATTTGTTTAGTTTTTGGTGTTTTGTTTTTTTTAATTTGTAGGACAAGATCCGTTTCATACAGTACATTGAAAATTAACAAGAGGTGTAGTGTACAGAAAATGCAAATGAATACTAATTAAAAGTTAAAATTTCATAATTTCAGACTACTCAAGTCCATGAAAATTATTAAATTTAGATATTTTCTTTCAAAGAAACTCGTGCTGATGACAAGAAGTAAAGTTACAAACACCATGCACCAGAAGGACGCGTGGGTATGGAATCAAAGATAGTCAGGAGTGGTAATGGTGAAGTTAAACATAACCTTTGAGAAGTGTTTAAAGAATATGTTGTTGAAAAAAATATATACTTTATTTTCGATTTTTCTATATAAACGAAAATTTGACATTTTATCACACGCCCATCTTTATACTTTTAATGTTCAGAATTTAAACATAACTTTCATTAGGATCTTAGGGAATTAGGATTTTCCGGCTTCAAAGATCTCAGGAAGGACCTTACTTATATAAAGGGTCAAAATTCAAGGTCGTAAGACATAAAATTGATGCCTATTGCCGACTGAACATTCAACCACATGGTGTTTGAGGAGTCTTCCATTTTTCGTTGTTCTTTTTCCATCCAAGTTATCAACAAAGTTATAGGCAGATCAAGATCAAAGGTCAAGGTTCCACCTCTGAACAGTATCCGGGCGGGCCTTTTACAAGTATAATGGCTTTTTTTTTCTTTCTTTTTTTTTGCACTCTTGTTCTTCCTTTTTATGATCTGTTGTAAGTAAGTAAGATGTAGACGTTCATTGATAAAAATAAATCAAGTATTCATTTTATCATATCAATATTGAAATATATGAATATACCGGTATGTGAATGAAATATATGAATATACCGGTATGTGAAACACAATTAGTTCAAAAAATATTTTTATAGAATCCTTGTCCAGAAATATGTCATGGCATCGAAAAAAGGTTATATCCCCAAAGGCAACGTCTCAGATGAAACTATACGAGGACCATCTACATGTCCAGTATTTTTGTCCAGAATATGGATTTGTTACATTACATTATTTTTGCCTAGGAGGCCAGAACCCAAGAGTTCAGGATAGTATCTCCAAAATCATCATACATATTGCATCACAGGACCCAAGGGAGGGGTGTCATGACTTTTGACTTATTGGTCGTATCTGCAAGAACAAGGTCAAAGAACACATAGAAAGCAACATTTTAACGGGTCATAACTTGCTTCACAGAATTTTTGCCACGGTATCAACGAAAAGTACTCGAGAAAAAATGTATTGGTCATAAATTGGAAGTTCATAAAGTTGAATTTAAAGTTCAATATCAACCTTTACGGGTGTGATTAAACAGACGTATTTAAAAAAAACTTATTAAACAAAATTGGCATTTTAGTCCGCACGTCTTTAGACGACTACATATACATTTGTATTAAAAGAATGACAATGAATGACAGCTGCCAAGCCCAATATTCTTGCTAGTGGGATTCCAAACATAACTTTCAGCCATGGGATATTTTACTGTCTTCAAAATATATTCATTACCGGAGCGAGGACCCTATAAATGTAAAAGGTCAAAGTTCAAGGTCATCGTCGATTACACAGGACAAAATATCGCTGCCTCCTGCTGACTAAACACATAACCAAATGATATTCGACAAGTCTTGCGTTGTTCTTTCTCTAGCCAAGTGATCAACATACCCAGAGATAGAAGATCAAAAGTAGAAGACTTCATACAACATTCAAGATCAAAGGCCAATGTCACAACTTCTCGTTCCTTAAACCAGGCAAGAATGTTTCTTTTTTCTACATTCTTCTTTTTCCTTTATATATTATTTACACTATTGATGTGTGGAAGATGGAGACCATTCAAATGCTTAGTATAATTCCATGTTATAAGATAACTGTGAAACAATTTGGACATGTTGTGGCCTTGAACCAATGTTCTCTATATATAACGTCACAGATAGGTTAGTCTGAAAAATCTGACCCACACCCAGCCTTTGACTGTTATTTTGGAGGTTGGGGGCTAGGTAGGGTTAAAGGATGATCGCTCCCCAAATTCTGAATGTGACCTTCCTTAGGGGTAAGCATTGAAAACGTCATTGAAAGAAATACAGAGAAAAGTCCAGTCAAGAACATTTTTAAAAATCTTCCCAAAATAAACAGTCAAAGGCTGGGTAGCCCCCAACCGTCAAAGGCTGGATTTGGGTCAGGTTTTTCGGACTAAGATAGGGTAAATCTTGCGTAGATTGAATTTCACTGTATCAGAGAGCGGAAATTGTCTCAAATACAAAATCTGTGTGAACTATGGAAAAGTCGTTTCACTGAAAAACATTATATGTGGAGACAATAATTGAAATGGTTTCACGAATCGTGTTTGTCTTTATGTATATATAGAGGTACGAGATTGTAACTGAATTCAAGATGATGAGTTTGATGTTGCTATAACGGGATTACGACCCACTTAGCCCCCTTGTTCTCCATAATCCATATACAAAAATAATTTGGCAAATTCAAATTTCCATACAGGTGAGAATTTCCCCTTTAATGAACTTGTATGAAATGGTCCTCATTCAATATAAAGAATGAAAATGATTATTAGGGCGTTTACAAACTTCGAAAGCAGTTTTTTGTTTACTTTTAACGAAAACAAAAAGAAAGATTTTATTTCTAGAATAGTACACAAAGGTAAAGCATATGCCTGGTTATTTTCCAATTCCTAGAGCAGGACTTTTCGTGTAACGTTGACACCTTTATCAGAGTCATCTACAGGTGCACGTTTAATCTCTATCTGCAATCAGGGGCATTTACAACTCCATGGCTGTTGCGATTAAAAAAATCCAAACACTTCCCACGCCCATTATATTTCTTTGACAAGTTCTTCATACAAATGACGTGTCAAAAATCGGTACAATGATGTAGGTACTAGAATTTGGTTAAGTGAGAGTCCGAGTTTGTTGTTGCTTTTTCTTTAAAAAATACATGAACATCCAGCATAAAACTTTGAGGAATTAAAATATTACTATTAGTATGAATTATATCAATCTGAAAAAAAAATTGAAACGGATACCGGTATTCTTATTTTAAAGGGGTTTTCTTGTCCAAAAAAAAAAAAAAAAAAAAGAATAAAAATACGGATTCTTCTTCATGACGTTATTCTGAAACTAAAGGGAGGCTTCTCATTCATCACATACTTTACTGGTTAAAGTTCTGTCCCTTTTCCGTGGTTTTTGTTACTAAAATATTTAAATTTACTTCCAAGACATTTTAATTCGTCATTTGAGTCTTCGCAGTTGAATATGCCCACCTAGCTTCATTTCCATCCATTATTGAAAGACCATAGAGGGAAAAAAACACAAGATAGTTGCACTTGGTGAAACAAAGATATACATGACTATGCATGCAATATCTATTAGTTGAAGTTGATGGCTGAACAAAATTATACAGCGTTAGAGCAAAGAATGTGCATGGAATAACAAACACTTTCATCAATTAAGATCACTCTTCCTTACAAAAATTATATATCCATAATGACATAGAACAACTTTGTGTGGAATTATTTTTGTAATGTTTTGAATCCATAACATACGCACAAGCAAAGAGAATTTGCATGGATATGCTCAACTGTCAATGAAAGAGGAAAGAAATTGACAGAAAGGACGACGGTGTGGTGTCTGAATAAAGCTTAAAATTTAAACGAAACGTTTTTTTTTTTGCACAGAAACATTCTGCAATTGTTTGAAATGAACTATTTTAAAATCTTAGAGACATTGCATGATTATGATACCCCAACTTACTACGACGACAAGAAAAGAGAAGCCGAAAATGTATTAGCCAACCCGGGCTGTTTGAACTGATTGAAATCATTCATTTGGGACTTGGTAGATCTTGCGTATGTAATGTAAAGTCAAGATTACAAACAAAACTATAAGACACTTTCAAAAATTTCGGACAAACAAAATGATATCCATATAACGATATTTGTATATATTCAAACTGTGAAGGTCGGCAATAAAGAGGGAATGCTGAAACATTTGATGAGAGCATGTATTGGGTAATTATCAAATCTTGAAGCAACAATTTGTGTTCATAAAGACTTTGCATCGTAGGAGTAATTAGTGGTAAAATTTATATTAACAAATCTCCTTTTTTGAAAAAAAAACCGTATGAAATGTATGTCGCCCAAATTAGGAGAGGGCATTATATAATGTACTAACTTTTGCCCAATCCTTTTTATATAATTTGAAATAAAATATGATTAAACTAAAAGCCCAAATGAATGTGACCTTGACGGTGAAAGTCAACATAAAAGTTGATTACACGAAAGTTGAATACCAGACAGACGGACAGATAGAAAGAAAAACTGACACCTAAACATCGCCCTTGAATTAGACAGGCGACATGAAAATCAATATTTAAAAAAGTATTTCAAATAGAAAAGATAAATACATTCACTTTAGAAGATTAAGTGGCTACTAGCTATTTTCTAAAAGGGAATATCTGTAAGACAAGGCAATGCTCTAAAAGTACATAATTCATGAGCTAGTGGTGCAGTAATGTTACACAAGAATACCTGATGTATGCATTTATATGCAGTACGGCATTGTACACAGAAGGAAGGGTCATGCATTATTCATTTGTCAAACAATAGAAATTATCATCAAAGCAGCCTCAACGTAAAAATATTGACAGCTATAAACATGCAAAAACAACATCGCCTCTTTACAAAAGGAAATGAAATAAAATGAAATTGACTTAGTTGATTTTTGTAATTGATTTGTAGTCTACAGCGAATTGCGATATAATGGAGTGCAAAGACACAGGTGAAAATACAAAATAGATTGCATAAATTATCTCTATTTTTTTTTTGTTGCAGACGAATAAAATTTTTAATTATGAAAATTTTTTTTTTATACACTTACCTATTTACGTACTATACTGTGGCATGTACAGTTAAGAAAGATGATTATTGCCATAAATCAATGAGTACAAAAGATCTGAATGTATCAAATCATGTCAAAGATTGTAATTATGTGGAAACTCGCAGAATTGTCTTATGGTAAAAAAAAAATGTAGTCAATATAATTTATTTATCATTAATAAAGGCAAAGCAATAATAAAGCGTAGCATCCCCTAGCAGTTGCATGTTCTATATCACTGAACAAAATTATTTTAAGCCAAAGTACACAGTGACCTTGGCCTTTGACCTTAAAAATCAATAGGGTTCATCCTCTCCCTCGTGATGGGGAACATTTGTGGAAGGTTTGATGTTTCTATGTTGATTACTTTGTCTTCCATGCTGTTCACAAGGATTTGAAGCCTAAGTCTACAGTAACCTTGATCTTTGACCCTTGACCTTGAAAATCAATAGGGTTCATCCTCTCCCAATAGGGAACTTTTGTTGAAGGTTTGATATTCCTATGCTGTTCACAAGAATCCGGACACAACACACTAACGCACGTCTGCAATACTATATATCTCCTCCGCAACAGAGTTGCGAGGGGATAATAAATGATAAATTACAAATTGATGAATCAAATCCATTCGTATTTATAAGCTTGACTGGTCTTCATCCTTCTTTTGAAAATCTCTACAGAACTTTACGATGGAGGTCAAGGTAAAAGTAGGTAATTTGACCAACGTTTCAAAGAGGATACAGGTTTGGTATATACAGCATATTGGCTTCAACCACGATAAAGGGTAATAAAGGGTTGCTGAAGCAATACATGTCTACCAGGACACTGTAACACAGAGGTCTGGAAAGCGACAACAATAACCATTGACGAACCTTCTTTGACCCATCAAACTGACACCAAGTTTCATTCAAATACCCGTGATGATGAGAACTGTTCAGAAATCCAATGTTCTTCAAGGGGAATCAACTTTCATGCAAGTAGGTAAACTCCAACCGTAGTTTAAGTCCCACATATTTCCATTCAATTACGTTGCTATAACGGTTACAATGAAAAGTCTGGAGGATCTTAACAGTGTCACAGATAGACAGAAAGACGAACGGATCCGGACAGATGGAGTTACCTATAGTTTTCTCCGGTTTCACCATTAGGGGACAAAGCAAAATGATCAAAACAGGTAACGCAGGTCAAGGGCATTCATGGTGCAAGTTTGGTACATAAAAATTTCTATGTATTCCAATTAATTACGTACATGTAATGGTAATGGCAAAATCATTCCAGAAGTAAATACTGCTTAGAAATAAGTTTCATTCAGGTATTTTGAAAAATCCAAGAATGCAGTTTAACCATTTTACACATACCACATATTTGACCCCTCAAGTAGTAAATGTAGTTTTAAAATTTGTTCCTCAAAAGCTTTATTTCTATCTTATACTTCCCAGAGATATGATATTAGTATTATTACACACACCTCTGCAAAGCAGAGTAGGTCATATACAACCTCTCTACCTTGGATGCAACTTGTCATATCGACATCGATGCATAAGCTTTCATCTTCCTATATAGGCCTGTCTTATAGCCCTAGCGAACATCATTCAAACCAAAAGACTCCCTTCACTTACATCTACTATAATTGTAGTTGCATTATCGTCTAGTTGTCTTCTGTTGACTTGAAAGATTCGTTTTTTTTTAAATAAACATGTTTAGGGGGTCTAAAGTCAGCAAAACATTCAGCAACAGCAATTGTAAAATGTGGAGCCTTATATTTATTATCTTGATAATCTAATATCATATGCTTCGAAGACTTGTTTCTTGTTTTCTTGACCCTTACGGTATTGAGTATCAGTACTATATACCATTCTTGACAATCCTTTGTATTTCATACAAATATAGGCATGTCACCAAGTTATAGCTGTCAGACTGTTAAACAGACAGATGGTTGGACACACCTGATAGTGATCTCTGTATATGTGAAGTTGACATAAATGTGAAATGTGACAGTCAAACAGAACCCTTTATTGTAAAAGGTAGAGCTTCTTCTTAGTGGATTTACCTTGCATGCTACACATATAAATATGTATCAACTTTATAAGAACAACTAAGTTTTGTAAATTTTTTGTCATATTGCTTGTAAAACATACAGCAGCCATAAATGTTCTTAAAAAATTTTTTCAGAGAACCTACAAAACCTGGGTAATGGTAGCAGGGAAAAACTGAAAATATGAAGACCTCAACACTGACAAGGAATAGATCAAAACTAAGGAAAGGTAACTCCTCCAAGATTTTCTTCCTTCCAAAATGGAGTGTGTGAAATAAAAGTTGGTATAGAATTTATCATTTGAACATTTATTACACATGTAAAGGCAAGTTCAAGTAAAAACCCAAAGGACACATACATATACATGAAAATTACGGCATTAAACTTTTGGCTTTATGAACATGACACTATTGATGATTATTCTGTCTTAACCTTTATAAAGCTTGACAAAACAAGTAATTCATGATATATTTGTTCTGTATCATTGTAAATAAACAAGGAATACCTATACCAAGCGGCAGGAAATTTCCACTGAGAACTTGTCATCCAATAAATAAATGCTTTTTTTTTTCATTAAAATATGAATATTGATTAAGACTAGAAAATGAAAAGGTCAATACAGGCCCTGTTATAGTAGTCATCTTACAATTGGGACTCAAGTTTGACTCAAGCAATATAAAGCTAGATGGAATCATCTTAATCTAGCTATGACCATCATAGATGCCATCCTAACAAAGTAGTTCAACCAGATATTCATTGCACTAAGGTAAGAGTGAATCATGTTAAAAATTTCAAGGAATTTTGAATTCTATTAGCTGTAAGAAACAGTCTATTATATATAACATGAATTTGATAGTTAAACATGCAAACGGTGGCAATTACAAGGATGTTGACATGCTAGTACCAGAAACGGTACTGAAATATTGAAGTTCTACTTCAATTAGAGATGTAAACTTCACCTGCTGTCCCTAAAACCTGAAGATACTATTTCCGTATCATGCTACAACCATAAAACGCAAGCCCTACATGAATAATGCGGGATAGAGACTAATTTTCCACTGAGATCCTTTTTTTTTTCATTTGTCAATTCTTCAATTGTTACACACAGAAAAATGATTCTTAGTCTCTATAACCCTTAAATCAGGAACCACTCATTGAAATTAAATCTTTAACATGTACATCCTTAAAACAGAATGTTACGGTATCACAAGACAAAATACTAGTATCTCCCACCTTGAGCATACACAGGTAAAATGACATTTATAAATGTGGAATCGTTTTATAAATATATAGTCTCCTGTACAACACTACATGGCACTCTGATGATAGCTTACTTGACTTGGTCACAAACTCTTACAACAAATCTTCTACTGTGGTATGCAAGTATGGATGTAACAAAAAGAATCTAATTTTGATAGGTATTTACAATAGGATATCAATTCCGCTTACTCCATGAAAAGTTGCATAAAATGGTGATAGTAGCTTTGCTGGCACATTTGAAGCAATGTACACACTTACATAACTAAATAAGACACAATTTTTTTTATCAACTGTATTGTTTTTGAGCATTATAAGAAGAATGAATATTGGAGTTATCTCCACTTTGTTGAGTCCAACTTGAGCTGTCATTGGTTGATACACTTGCATTGTTATTCTTGGTTGATTGGTTGTTGTCATATAAATCTTTGGCAGCCTTGTGAATGCTATCCACAAAATTCACTCCTAGAAAAGTCAAAACACACATTTCAAAGTCACATTTATAAATCAGTAATAATTTTCTAAGTGAGAAAATATCAGAAATGATTGGAGCCAGGTTTAGTGGTTAAGGTGTTTGGCCAGTTATTAAAGGTTGCTGGTTCGTACCACACTAGTACCGTGTTTCTATCGACATATATACACTTATGTGTTACAAGTTATATACTGTATGTGTACTTAATTTAGTGGGATTCATATTTTAGCGGAGTTAGCGCTGCTAAGACTGCCCTAATTCAAAAATACGCTAAATCATGAATCTCTTATAGATTAATGTGGAAAACAAGTCAAAGCGCCAATTCATGATTACGCTAATACATGTGTATGTCAATTTACCCAATTCTGCTCTGTTTCCGCTAAAATATGGTTGCGCTAAAATAAGTACACGTACAGTATCAAAAACATCCTTGTCTGTGTTGTTTCTACATGTCTGTGTGTCTACATGTCTGTGTTGTCTGCATGTCTGTGTTGTGTCTACATGTCTGTGGTGTGTCTACATGTCTGTGTGTCTACATGTCTGTGTTGTCTACATGTCTGTGTTGTGTCTACATGTCTGTGGAGTGTCTACATGTCTGTGTTGTGTCTACATGTCAATGGTGTGTCTACATGTCTGTGGTGTGTCTACATGTCTGTGTGTCTACATGTCTGTGTTGTGTCTACATGTCTGTGGTGTGTCTACATGTCTGTGTTGTGTCTACATGTCTGTGGTGTGTCTACATGTCTGTGGTGTGTCTACATGTCTGTGGTGTGTCTACATGTCTGTGTTGTGTCTACATGTCTGTGTGTCTACATGTCTGTGGTGTGTCTACATTTCTGTGGTGTGTCTACATGTCTGTGTTGTGTCTACATGTCTGGTGTGTCTAAATGTCTGTGGTGTGTCTACATGTCTGTGGTGTGTCTACATGTCTGTGGTGTGTCTACATGTCTGTGTCTACATGTCTGTGGTGTGTCTAAATGTCTGTGGTGTGTCTAAATGTCTGTGGTGTGTCTACATGTCTGTGGTGTGTCTACATGTCTGTGGTGTGTCTACATGTCTGTGGTGTGTCTACATGTCTGTGGTGTGTCTAAATGTCTGTGGTGTGTCTACATGTCTGTGTTGTGTCTACATGTCTGTGGTGTGTCTAAATGTCTGTGTTGTGTCTACATGTCTGTGGTGTGTCTACATGTTTGTGGTGTGTCTACATGTCTGTGGTGTGTCTACATGTCTGTGGTGTGTCTACATGTCTGTGGTGTGTCTACATGTCTGTGGTGTGTCTACATGTCTGTGGTGTGTCTACATGTCTGTGTTGTGTCTACATGTCTGTGGTGTGTCTACATGTCTGTGGTGTGTCTACATGTCTGTGTTGTGTCTACATGTCTGTGGTGTGTCTACATGTCTGTGTTGTGTCTACATGTCTGTGGTGTGTCTACATGTCTGTGGTGTGTCTACATGTCTGTGGTGTGTCTACATGTCTGTGTTGTGTCTACATGTCTGTGGTGTGTCTAAATGTCTGTGGTGTGTCTACATGTCTGTGGTGTGTCTACATGTCTGTGGTGTGTCTAAATGTCTGTGGTGTGTCTACATGTCTGTGGTGTGTCTACATGTCTGTGGTGTGTCTACATGTCTGTGTTGTGTCTGCATGTCTGTGGTGTGTCTGCATGTCTGTGGTGTGTCTACATGTCTGTGTTGTGTCTACATGTCTGTGGTGTCTACATGTCTGTGTTGTGTCTACATGTCTGTGGTGTGTCTAAATGTCTGTGGTGTGTCTAAATGTCTGTGGTGTGTCTAAATGCAGTGGCGGATTTAGAGGAGGGCCTAGGGGGCCCGGGCCCCCCCTTTTTCACCCAAAGTTATTGATTCAGAGTACTCTTTTTATGCTTATTCTCTTTAATTTTGGGGAAATTTTCGGCTCGCTTCGCTCGCCACAATAATTCTTTCATTAGTTGTCTATTTTTTTCGTCTTCACTTTGTCTTCAACTTTCTTTGTCATCGTGTTTGTCATAAACATATATATACAAAATTCAAAATCAAATTAACACTTGATTCATTTTCATGGGCCGATCTAACCAGGTAAGACAGGTGGATAGTGGGGTTGTTATGCCCTAATCCTCCCAACCTTCCCAAATTGGTCAAACAAAAATGGAGCATGAAAATGAGAATGAGATTGTATTCTTATGACAAAATGTAACAATCTATTCTAAAAATTTTACGGCTCGCTCCGCTCGCCAATATAGAATAAAGTTGTATATACATGTATGGATGACTTCATTTGAAAACAAATGAAAACTTCATATCTTACAAAATTTTCTAGCTCGCTACGCTCGCCAGTCTACCTACCTATAAACTAAAGTAAATGAATCAACTCCGGGCCCCTCCCCTCCCCACTTCTTAAATAGAACAGCATTCTTGAGGGTCACGTTTTTCGTCTCGACCCTTTTTTTTTTTTTTTTTTTTGCTTGTCAGTTTTACCGTGAACAATTTTCTTCGAGCTGAAATCTTGGGGCCCCCCCTTTTCTGAAATCCTAGATCCGCCACTGAAATGTCTGTGGTGTTTAAAAAATATGTACAACTGTATATATCTGAAATGAATTAAAATCATTCCAAGGAATGTATGTGTCGCCTGCGAAACATAGCGACACTCAGGTATCACCTTTTTAGGGTGTTACAGGCAGACGGATAGACAGACAGACGGACAAAGTGATCCTTAAGTGTCGCTACGCTTTGCAGGCGACACAAAAAGGAGACTAAACTTTAGACCCTTTCACACTATCTGGGGTACTGAATTTGAAGGCCAGTTCCAGGGAACAAACAATAGATTGCACATGCATCAGTTACGCCATTTGATTGTTCTAGGCGTTTCGCACAGAATCGCTTTCATTTGTTCCGTAAAAAACATCTTGGAATGATTGAATTACGGCACTGGTGCATGCACGATCTATTCTTTGTCCTGGGAAAAAGAGCTTCAAATTCAATGTGACAAGGTCTACTATAAAATACAGAACCTGTAATGATACAATCAGGGGTAAAACTTACAGAATTTTGATAAATATTGGAGTAAAATCACCCCTGACAAATTGAAAATGGAAAATAAAATTGTTGTTTTTTCTGTTTTGTAAAAACATAGGTAATCACAGATTACAAAGCTCACCTCGTGACAGCAAAATTCAATTCAAACATATTTTTTTAGAACATGTATATTGGCTTGTAAAGGCAAAACCACTCTAGCAGAAAAAGTAGGTCAAGGTCATTTTATGAAAGTTTGATCAAAGATACATCCAATATGCAAGTTTGGTACATGTATCACTTATACTTTGCTCAATATTGGCTTTTAAAGGCAAAATCACTCAAGCGGAAAAAGTAGGTCGAGGTCATTTTATGAAAGTTTGATCAAAGATACATCCAATATGCAAGTTTGGTACATGTAGCAGTTAAACTTTGCTCAATATTGGCTTTATAGAGCAAAATCACTCAAGCGGAAAAAGTAGGTCAAGGTCATTTTATGAAAGATTGATCAAAGATACATCCAATATGCAAGTTTGGTACATGTATCACTTATACTTTGCTCAATATTGGCTTTTAAAGGCAAAATCACTCAAGCGGAAAAAGTAGGTCAAGGTCATTTTATGAAAGTTTGATCAAAGATACATCTAATATGCAAGTTTGGAACATCTAGCACTTATACTTTGCTCAATATTGGCTTTTAAAGGCAAAATCACTCAAGCGGAAAAAGTAGGTCAAGGTCATTTTATGAAAGTTTGATCAAAGATACATCCAATATGCAAGTTTGGTACATGTAGCACTTATACTTTGCTCAATATTGGCTTTTAAAAGTGAAATCACTCAAGTGGAAAAAGTAGGTCAGATGCTGCATCCAATGCATGGGTCCATCTCGGCATCCAAAGATGAATCACTTGTGCAAGTTTGGTTACTGTAGCATTAGTACTTTGTTAGATACTGAGCTACCCCAAACTTCTTATCCAAATCACTCAAGCGGAAAATGTAGGTCAGATGCTGCATCCGATGAATGGGTTCACCTCAGCATCCAAAGATGAATCACTTGTGCCAGTTTGGTTACTGTAGCATCAGTACTTTGTCAGATACTGAGCTACCCCAAACTTCTTAACCAAGTCACTCAAGCGGAAAATGTAGGTCAGATGCTGCATCCGATGCATGGGTTCACCTCAGCATCCAAAGATGAATCACTTGTGCTAGTTTGGTTACTGTAGCATCAGTACTTTGTCAGATACTGAGCTACCCCAAACTTCTTAACCAAGTCACTCAAGCGGAAAATGTAGGTCAGATGCTGCATACGATGCATGGGTTCACCTCAGCATCCAAAGATGAATCACTTGTGCCAGTTTGGTTACTGTAGCATTAGTACTTTGTCAGATACTGAGCTACCCCAAACTTCTTAACCAAGTCACTCAAGCGGAAAATGTAGGTCAGATGCTGCATACGATGCATGGGTTCACCTCAGCATCCAAAGATGAATCACTTGTGCCAGTTTGGTTACTGTAGTATTAGTACTTTGTCAGATACTGAGCTACCCCAAACTTCTTAACCAAGTCACTCAAGCGGAAAATGTAGGTCAGATGCTGCATCCGATGCATGGGTTCACCTCAGCATCCAAAGATGAATCACTTGTGCAAGTTTGGTTACTGTAGCATTAGTACTTTGTCAGATACTGAGCTACCCCAAACTTCTTAACCGGACGCGGACGCGGACACGGACGCGGACGCGGACGCGTGGGGTTATAGCATAAGCTCACTCAACTTCGTCGAGGTGAGCTAAAAATAAATGAAAAACGTGTTTGTGAAACACAAATGCCCCAGTCAGCATCAATTGTATAATGGTCAAACTCCAAGGTCAAGGTCACATATTTTGGTATCCATGGAATAGTATTGTCACAATGAATACACGCGAAATATCAAAGCCTTATCCCTTACCATTCAAAACTTATGGCCAAGGTTAAAGTTTTTCAAAAATAGGTCAAACTCCAAGGTCAAGGTCACAAGGTAAAACCTGTTGGTGTCCATGGAAAGGTCTTTTCACAAGGAATACACATGTGAAATATCAAAGCCCTATCCCTTCCCATTTTAAAGTTATGACCAAGGTTACAGTTTTTCATAAGTAGGTCAAACTCCAAGGTCAAGGTCACAAGGTAAAAACTGTTGGTATACATGGAAAGGTCTTGTCACAAGTAATACACATGTGAAATATCAAAGCCGTATCACTTACCATTCAAAAGTTATGGCCAAGGTTAAAGTTTTTGCGGACAAACAGACTGACAAACGGACAGGACAAAAACTATATGCCCCTGAATCTTCTATTACGAGGGCATAACAATCCAGAAACTTAAAAATACAAATTACAGGTACAATAGATACATACCTATGAATTTGGCAAATTTAAAGGCTTGACTGGAAAACATAATCTGAGGATCATCATAGTACGTCATCACATAGTCAAATCCTTTCTGAAAGATAAATACATCAAACTCGATTTAAAACAAGAATCTAATACAATGTTTCAACATCAAATTATTTTGCCAGCAAAATCATGAAGAATCATTTTTACGAGATATGAAATAGAGTCAACCAAAAAGTTTTGGTCTGCAGAAAAAGGCCAATCAATCTTAAACTCCTTTTTCTTGTGATGCATCAATACTTCCTAATATTCCATTTTTTTTACTTTCATGGCCCTATGTTCCATATGCAACTGTATCTGACATAAACGTATTGTGTTATCATTAAATTCCTATAAAAATGTCCACTTTGTGGCACTGTTTTCCTGAATTTGAAGCCAGTACAATGCATTGACGTCAGATACCTGAACAATTCGGAAGTTACTGTGTATTTCAAACAAACTGAATTTCTCTTACAAGCACGTTTTTTTCTAGATCAGAAAATAAAGTATTGAAAGATTGCAAGTCCTATTATAAGGCAGCAGCAATCCTCCTTGGGTAACAGTGAACATATGACATAAAATTTCATGTACTAAAGTTGTTGGCTGCGATAACAAAATCAGTATTATCCAAAGCAAATGTGTATAGAAAGCATCAGATGCTTTTATTCCCCAAATTTAAATCTTGTGTACCTGGTTAAAGTCAGTATGTGGTTTGATGACCATGATTGACTCATACTGGGTGACTCTGACATATTTGTCTGTGTTTGGACAAGCTGGGTGATCCACAGCACGGGAGACTAGGGCCATCACCTTCTTATCCTCATCTATCTGTGTATAAACAAATTACATGTAATGATTCACTTATGAATGAACTTATTGACATGATCATAATATCCATGCTTTAAGATAGCACTGCTAATGAAAGATTCTAATGAACTCTAATGATGTATTCTATGTGTCAATATTTATTACTTTGAAGATAGTAAGATATCAGTGCCATGACTTGACTCTTACAATACCAAAAAGTTTTAACTTGATGGATATATCATAGAATGAGGTACCTCTTTGAAAATAAACCACTGTAGAGATTAAGTTTAGCTCATAATATGAATGAAATAGAGACATTACGTTACTGTAATCTAGCCCCTAGACCAGCAAAACATAATAATTTTCAAGTACAAATGTATACAAATCTTTCTATCAAATGATGACACTTTCATGATTTTGCAGTATTATTCTTTTCTGATTAATTTTTGTGTCGCCTGTGAAGCATAGTAACACTTAGGGATCCGTTGTCCGTCTGTCTATCAGTCACACTTGGATGTCACACCCTATAAAAGTGATTTTTGTCTGTCACACTTGGATGTCACACCCTATAAAAGTGATTCCTGAGTGTCGCTATGTTTCGCAGGCGACACATGCATTCCTTGGAATGATTTTTAAATTTGTTAGAGAATACTCACTGTGTATCTTCTGATGTAAACATATTCTCTGCCAGTCCATGTAACCTGTTTGGGACAAATTAAATGTACTTCATTTACAATCAACGCTTCTTTTTACATTTATTTTGAAATTCAATGGCTCCACAAAACAACATAATTAATCTGTCATATGAAGATACAAAATATCTACATTACAAGTTGATTTTACATGTTTAAAGAATTTTAATTATGTACATACACTCTGCAATGAAAGCAATTAACTTGCCTCTACCCTGAAAACCACATGAGAGGTGTCACACTAAAGCATCATGTATTATTCAATATATTCAAGCTTTTTTGACACATGAAAGCAATTCTATACCAAGGATTTCTGAAACTTAGTTTCGTGGTGATGAAAAGATAGGTAAATTGGTAACCAGCTAACAAGGTATGTTATAGTATTTAAGAAAATTAAATACAAATACCGGGTATTTCGTGACCCAGTGGACAACTTCACATCCTGATTCCTTGTCTCTATCCACCACATTCAGGTCAACAAGGTATGCATCCCATGTCTTCCTGTATTCTAAATCCACCTGAACAAAGAGAAATTGGAACTTTAATAAAAAGCTGAAACAATTTTCAACAAGGTTAACATCTCAGACAAAAGGATTGCCAGACAAATACATCTTATAACATGGTACATGCGCTTAGACTAGA
Organism: Pinctada imbricata; assembly: GCA_033119305.1. Taxonomy (NCBI): domain Eukaryota; kingdom Metazoa; phylum Mollusca; class Bivalvia; order Pterioida; family Pteriidae; genus Pinctada; species Pinctada imbricata. Next base: position 49,373,159 of record VSWD01000008.1, on the reverse strand, counting down.
GGGCCAAGGGGACCAAAGCACTCACCTGAGTTGCAAACAAAAGAATGATGGTGGAAAATATGGTGGAGGCCCTTGAGTACTTGCTTCCTTTATGGTTTTGTAAAATTATGAGCATCAGTTTTGGAGATGTCGAAAATGTGTCAGCCAATCAGAGCCCTCAGCCTGTTGATCGATTGGCACGAAAAACATAAATTTGGTAAAGTATCATGAGTCCTTGCTACCTGTAAGGTTTAGCAAAATTCTGTGCAGCAGTTGCAGAGGAGAAATAAAAATGCTGTAGCCAATCAGAACCCTCGGCAGCCATATTTGTTGACTGATTGACACGAAAAACACAAACCTGGTAAAGGACATGAGTACTTGCTTCATGTAAGGTTTCATGAAATTCTGTGCAGCGGAGATGTCGAAAATGTTTAAAGTTTATGCCGTACTAACAACACGCTATGACAATAGCTCACTTGAGCTTCGCTCAGGCGAGCTAAAAAGCACAATGTATGTATGGAATAGCCAGAAGTCTCTGATGAGACTAAGGCTCTCCTGGTTGTTTGCTTAAATTAATCTAAGTAAGTGAAAAACCCGATTTTGCAGAGGAGATGTTGAAAATGTTAAAAGTTTACGCCGGATGATGAGAATTGGTGTTCACAAGATTACAGAGTTACATGATTACGTGTATGTATATAGGAGAAAATGACCACACCTATTTTCCTAACCCTGGGGGTCAGGGGCTCAAACAAAATATCAGGTGCATAACTAGATCACAGGCCTATTATAGAGCAAATAGAATTTATTTTTCGCTCTCAAGAAAAGAAAAGTTCAACAGATAAGACAGACAGATGTTTGGACACTGGACACCGAGCGATCGCATAACCTTGACTGGTCTAGGACCAGTAGAGCTATAAAACACTGCAAAAAGAACTTCTGGTGTGGAATATGTAAAATTTTCTTGACTCAAACTACATGTATTCAGTATGAAACAGAATCTTATTTTCGAATAGATATAAACACAATGTATTTAATACGTAACATTGTAATACACTTTACCTGTATTTGAAAGAAAACAGATGCTGGAATGTCATAGTAAGATCCATACACTGTAAATGAAAAACATTACTTCTATTGTGTGTTTCTATCAATGTTATATATATATTTTTTCAAGTTATAATCTGAGTTTACCTCTGGACAAGTCAATTCAAAATCTATAAGCATAATTCACTCACTACTGTATCCTGTATGTGTACATGAGATTTCACTATCAAGTCAGAAACAAAGTGAAAGATGTATTTGAGACATAGAAAATTTAATTCCCATTTAGACTTAGAGGACTCCCATTTTTCATGCAGAGCCCAACTGGAGATTTGATGATAATTATCATACCTTTGTACTCATGTAGATGTGTTCCTTCAAGCGGTTGTCGCCATATCTTTATATGCTCTTTGTTCACCACTTCTTCCCATGATGCCAAGTAATCTGTATCACCACCACCACCATGATCAACTTTTGCATTCCTTACTTTTGACATATCGTCAATGACACTGAGAAAAAATCAAGTTTTAAATACAATGTACAATGATCTATTGATTGAATAGCATAATATATTGTTCTCAATAATCTGATACACTTTTATTAAGATAACATTCTTTCAAAAGATACGAGTTCATGCTGTATCCCAGGGGGGGGGGGATGTTGTATAAAACTGTCAAATTTTAATATAGAAAATGAAGAAATTCATTATCTCTTAACCTCGTTTTCTATTTATCAGAACAATAGAATTCGTAAAAAGATAAAATTCCTTTAAGATTTTGAAGCAATATTTCAAACAAACCAAATAAATTTGCATTATGTTAGAATCCTATTTTTCTGATTTTAGGTGGGCATTCTACCTCATGAATCCGAAATGTTCCGTCATAGATTTTATTGCTCTTTTAAACAAACTATGTGATGAATTTTTCATGGTTTCAAATTAGGAAAATTCCTACAAATTTTGATAAAATATTATATTGAGAAAAAGTCTGATAATCTGTCTAAATAATGGCGTTGGGTTTGGTACATCCACATATTTATTAGACTTTATATATCCTGCAAGTGCCAGACTGTATATATGTTTTTTGGGATTAATAATACGTTGTCAGAATTGAAGTACTTTAAAAATTAGAACTGTTCAAGAACAGGTATGTTGCATGTTTGACACTAAATATGTGACCTTGACCTCGCAGGTGACCTTGATGTTCATAGGGTGTGTCTGCTTAATCATACATGCAAGTTTGATGGAAGTATATAAATCAAGACTTATAAAGCCATTGACAGACAGAAATGATACCTAACAGAGCAATCCCTATATGCTGTTCTTGTCTTGCACGCAATGTTAAAATGAAATTTCTAGATATTATACGGTAAAAGTCATATACCAGTACCACTCTTGTAAACATTGTACAGCCTAATAGACGATATATTCACATTACCGCAGTTGACTTGTATTTTACACATCCCAAGACCCATTATAACAAGATTTGACATAACTTTTAACAGTGACATCATATCTGAATTATGACGTCATAATTAGAAATAACGTCAAAAGTAGTGATGTTGGGTCTTGGAGTGTCTAAAATGCAAGTCTAATGTTAATATGAAGGTCTATTGTATATGTATTTTCCAAAATATCACTCTTGCCTTGCAGCTTTAACTAACAATGTATAAAGACGAGTGCTTTTCTAGATCGAAGTTTAGAAATTAAATTTTTTAAACTGGAAAAACAAAAATTGTTTTAGGCATGCCAAAGTCTCACACTTTCAGTATACATGTAGTCTCACAAATGAGAGGAAGTACCCAACTAATGTTCAAATACAAATCCCGATTCACTGCAAACCTTTTCATCTCTTTGTCCGTCACTTTTTCTTTATCCCATGCGAATAAACATGCACCAATCATGAAATAAACTGGACTGCCATGGTGTTTTCGGGAAAAGGAGGTTCGGAAATTATTTAACACTCGTCTCATCGCTTTCTCACCATATAGTTTCTTATATAATGTCAGTATCTGCGACGCTCTGCGTACTCTCTGGGAGGCAATTCCATTACATTGTCTAGCAACACTCTCAGCTATCATGAGAATATTTCGGTTCATATTGAAAACAATTTTTTTGAATAAACTTCTACTTGTGTTACGCAAATCAGTTGGGACAGCAGAGGTCATCAGAGACGATTGAAAAAGTTCTGCTGATTTGACATGATTGTGTCCAAAACAGATTTTTCTAGCTAAATTTCTGATACCCAAAATAGCCCCATCGACTGTCATGTTGATGATCTAATAATATAAAGTATAAATGTCTCAAAAACGGTTACAACTCATCTTTCAGTGAGGCTAACGTCGTCTGTCCTTGTGAGGAAACACATGTGGCCAAAATTACATAGTCGATAATTTTTTACTTCTTGCACAATCATGATTTTACTTATTCTTTGTAATATTTCGCTGTAAAAGTCAAAATCAAGCATGGTTTTGTGATAAAAAAAATACGAATTTATCTTCTTTAAATTGCTTATTGAAAAAATAACAATACTATGTTTATCGACTATTGCAAATGCACAAATGACCTTCACCTTTCAGCCCGAGAGTTCCAGCGAGATTCGTCGATATCTTCCCTAGCAACATATTCAACAACTGGAGGAAAATGCGCCAACGCACGATTTCTTAGAAATAATAGTTGATGAGAATCTAAAATAAGATAACATGGATGCAGTTGGCACTCTAGAGCTGTCGTAAGTCATTGAGTGAATGCTCCTCTTTTCAAAACTGAAAACAATAGATTTAGAAACATTCAAAAGTCAAAGCACAGGAACCTGTCGTTTTATTCGAGAAAATAAAATATTGTTCACTACCACACGACTCTGTTATTCTTATAGAAAATACTCAAGGAAAGAAACAAAATCGATGTTGATTTTTTTCGATTTTCCCATCACACATGTAAATCCACCAATATATCGTCTACATGGGACACGACGGACGAATCCTGACTTCCAACACTTAAAAGGATATATCATCTTCTAAAAACAACCATAATTACTTACCATAACAGTGGCAGATAGATGCTACAGCTCCTTTTTCGTGGACAACACAACGTTTTCTCTTGTAAACATAATTTTCGTCAACGCCATGCGACTCCTGTATCCGAATATGCAAATTATATGATTCAGAGCTGAATGCATAGCCTATTTGCCATTGGTCAAGAAAGTAATTTACTTTTTCAACTTTTAAATGATCAATGATAATTCATAAACTAAATAAACCTATCTTTCTATTCACTAAATTTCAATCATGGCATCGTCCTTTTTCCAACTTTACTCGGTAAACACAAGGAAGAGCGCATTCAAGGGCAGATCCGCCAAGGAAATATGGAGGGAAAAAAAGTGAGTGATCTGCCCTTGAATGCGCTCTTCCTTGTGTTTACCGAGTAGACTTGTAGTCAGACTTGTTGGACTATAAAGAATGTGGCTTAAGACCTAGTTACACTGCACTTTATGGTTTTGTCACAGCAAAAAACATGTCAAAAAAGGTCTCTGGTGAAGCAGACAATGTTGTTCGCCTTGGTGCTGTGTTGAAGACAAGCTACAGTTGAGGGAGAGGAGGGGGAATCGGGACAGTGTTTGAACTGCTCAATGTTTTATTCTGCGGACAACAAAAGATGACACATGTGGTAAAGACGTGAAACACACTTAATTGAAACAAGTCATAATCCATGCTCCAGCAGTGATTAAAACTTAAGGAAATGCGGTTAGACACAAGAAAGCTAAGCGGTCTGTCATGGGGCAGAGCACTGTCATTGTACTGGTTTAAAGCATTGGTATCACAGGGAATAGTATGTGTATAGTGGCTTATGATGAATGTGCAACCCTAGGTTTAGCCCAAGATGCAGTTAGCCTTGTTCTATCTTAGGAGATGTTTTAGTATTGGAGCAGTCGCCGATGGTCATACCCCCTACAAAGCACAGCCAAGCCAAAAGTGAACATAAAAATTACCACATCCACCAGATTTTCATGGCTTTAAGACATAGGGTGCAATATGACCGGGGCTTTATACTAGGAATTTTGCCATTATAATAGCAGAAATATTTGCAAATAAAGTAGGTTTGAACTTAGGAGTTCAAATATATCCTTTGTGTTTTTAAATATGATATGCATCATTATCTTTTTATTACACAATCAGTGCACACCTTACTTCATGTAAGCTAATTTTGATAGTCATGGATGTTGGCCTCAAAAAAATAAATTCATTACTTCATTGCATGTTTAAAGGTTTTATGATAGGTAGAGTAATTGCTATATTCCTTTCAGATGGGCTCAGGGCTATAACGGAGCGAAAGCCGGTTATATTGACAAGGATGTTGTCTGCTATCAATGTGGGAACAACATTAAATTCATTGCTGAGGATGGAGCAGAAACTGTATTCAACTTCAAGGGAAATGGAGTAGGCCCTTTTTCTGTCCATCCATCAAGTAAATGTTTTGCCATTGCTGAGAGGTGCCTTGATCCAAAGATCTACATTTATGTGTATCCAACATTCAGAGAAACAGCAAAATTACAAGGTATATGAAAATACTTTACTAGTTAACACATGATATTGATGATAAACTAATAAATCACTATTGTGAGTGGAAACAAATATAAGTTTGTAATTCATGAACTTGTATGTATATGTAAAAATCAAATGTTGTGAACTGAAATGACTTTGGTACATGTATATACATGTAGAAAGATATTTCCTCATGAATGTTGACACAATAATTTTTATAATAGTTATTAGGTTTGTTACTGACTGTCTACAGAGATTTGTCGGGTTGATCAAGCCCGTAAAAGGTGTGGCATGCCACAAAACGTCAAGAAGCACCACATGGAAGATTTATGAAACAAAGTCAAGATAAAATAATAATATAAAATTCTATGTATTTAATGATGATATTAATATTACTATGAAAAGCGTTTCAAAATCACCATCCCAGTACGTACCATATTTTGATATTCATTCATTATAATTCTATAATTTCTTTTTGGAGATCCAATTAGGGTGACCACTGCTTATTGGTTATTATGATATACATGAATATATATATTTTAGAGATATTTCAGACAGATAAAAATTATAGTTGTGTACACATACACATTCTTTACTTATTAGTTTTTATTTTATCCATTGTAGTAGGTGGAGCTAAATTGGAATACAGCTCTATAGTGTTCAGTCATAGTGAATACCTAGCCAGTATCTCAGGCATTCCAGAATTTGAACTAACACTATGGTAATATATTTTAATTTCATTTCTGAGAATACATTTGATATACATGTATTATGCAATAATTTGTTCTTTCCAAAAACTTTAGTTTCAAATGTGTAATACATGTACCAGTATTAGATATTTCCAAGTTTGTCCTGCTTGTAGGTTTTCAGCTGACTTTTAATTCAAAAACTTTCAAACTTACATTATCAGTTTATTCCATTGTCAACATCTTATCATGTATCAATTTTCACTACAGGAGATACACCTCTGAAGAGAAGCTAGCCAATGTAAAACTAGATGCCACACCAATCACCAGTATAACGTTCAACCCTGGAAACTGGAGGCAGTTATGTATCACATCAGAGAAATCAATTACTGTTTGGAACACTGAACAGAGCAATGACAAATACATCATCATGCCACAGTAAGACTTTCTACACGTATAAAGCTGTTGATTTATTACTCATCCCTCTTGTCCTATTTGGATACATGATATGTATGTGAATTGTATTAGATGGAATGCTAAGAGATTAAAGTAACACTATAGGCATGATCTTTTCTTGAAAAGGTGTCATCTTTTTATGTTGGCTTAATAAATATCTTTAAAGATGTACAAGTTTTTAATTGTTCACTTTCTGAGAAGTAGATTTACAATGTTCTCAGATTGTCTCTCTTTTTCTTACTCCTCTCTTGAGGAGTAAGAAAAAAGCTATAGAATCAAAAAAAAAAAAAAAATAAAATCAATGATTAAGTTTTCATTCATGTTTTGATTTTTGTAAGGAAAAATTTGCAAACAGACTTTATTTGAAATACTTAACTTGGTAGTGAGTGTACTTAGATATTTGAATTTTCTTTAAAGGAAAGTGAAACTTCCTGCTGAAGATCCGCACTTGAACGATGATGACAGAGACCATGATATTCCAACAAGATCTTCTACTCGTATGACTAAGTACACCGTGGACATGCCCAAAGCTGCTATTGCCGGTATTGTTGGTGAGAAAGCTGAGAGGCTCGATGAAATCAGAGACATAACACCAAGAGCTGCACCCCTTTCAACTGCCTGGGCACCAAGCGGAGATGTATACATTGGTTGTAAAGGTGGACATGTTTTGAGGGTAGGTTTTGGGAGGAGGATTATACGATGTGTGTACTAGATTTAGGAGATATTGTGTTATGATTGTTCATCTGGTTAGTTTGAAATATTCTTAATTTTGTATTTTAGACAATTTTCCATTGAAGTTAAATTATTTGTTTTCTATAGTCAAATTGCCATGTTTTTAGGTTGATGGTGAAATTTACAAAGCGAAAGTTTTATACAGCCCTCCACCAAGAGCTGAAACACCAAATTCACGGGCAACTAGTGCTGCAAGTCGTTATAACTCAACAGCTGATCTACCTAACACAAGTAGGTTACATCATTGTTACCTTTAACATTGATCATGAGATAAGACAAATATTTGTTAATAAGTAAACGCATCTATTCATGCAAAGTTTCATTAGAATATATTTATTGATGCATTATCATCATGTTACTGAAATTCAATAATTACAAATTTCTTAATTTTTAGTTGTTGTTTTATTGTTTGCGCATAAAATTTCTGTTAACAGTTTTGCTGTAACTCTTGTTTGTTTTCTAAACATCCTTAAATATATGAGGATGACTTGAAAAAAAAAAAAATAGAATCTACAAAAAGATGCTCTCATAAAGAAAATGAAAATTTTAGTTCTGTATTAACAAGGATTAACCCTGTTTAAAAAAAAAACTGTTAAATAGGTAAATGGTTTCTACAGATTTTCATAATTAGTCACAGTTAATATTCATAGATATAATTTTACAGCAAAAAAGCATGCTCGGATTGGTAAGGGAGAGTGTGACATGTTGGCAATAATTTAATGCTTTGGGAGAATAATAGTAGCTTGGTTTAGTAGATAATGTTAAATTTATGATGTAGCAAGGAGTGATATGAAATACTCATGTATTTATGGTAATGATGTAGCAAAGAGTATTATAGGGTACTTAAATATTGATGCTAAGGATTTGGTTTAAATATCTTTCGGGGCAAGTATTATAATTTACAATACAATGATAAATTTATTCACAGGGTTTTTCAAGTACAAAGTTACATGTACTTAAAGCATCTCATCTGTGCTTCTCTACTTTAGTTATGATTGGTGTGATGAGCTTATACTGAATTATATAGTCTCAACTTTGAATTCACCATTTCCAATGAATGAGATAGATATACATTTGCCGGCACCTCAAAGACAAGACAAATACAATCATCTTAATACAAACCATACAGTTACTATTTATAATATTGAACTAGGAAGAAATGCACGAAAAGAAGGCAAGTTAATTATGATTTGCATGTAATAGCATAATAACAAATCAGCAGAATTGCCTTCTTTCTGCCTCAATACATTGAAGTTCAAATTTAGAAGATAGTGTAGTGAAGAGTCAGTCCTCTGAGAATAGCATTAATTACTTTAGATTTAAATCCTTATAACATAAGTATGTATATACAGTTAGTAAATGAGAATTGCAGTATAGGATATAAATTGCAAACTTTTGAAAACTGGTAAATATGATTGTTGAATTGGGATGTTAAAAATAGTCTTTATTGATTAATTTCTATTTGAATTTAATCTTACATGGATTCTATCCAAATTCTGTGTTTACAGTACTCTCCTCTGGATATACTGAATCTATGTACTAAGTTTTTCGTACAAACATTTGCCTTCATAATTACAAATGCTGCAATTATACTAATTAGAAAATGACATTTCAGCTAATTTAGTAATACTGGACGGTATAAATTTGTGTTCTGCATGTGGGCTCAACTTAAAACCTGGTGCTGAAATAGACTATTTGTGAAGTGTTGCAAAATTGCTTTTCATTGCAACCTTAAATTTTTGTATACATTTCCCATAGTAATTGTTTTAAATGTGATTACCTGATGATTCTTATAATGTTTTAAAAGTACTAAGTACATTCAAAATTGAAAATATGTCAATCTATTTCCTTAGCTGATGATGTGAGAGCCATGATCCTGGAGGGTGGTGCTGATTGTGTGGCGTTACACAGGAAGGGACTGTTTGTAGGAGGGCAGGATGGTGTACTCCGCCTTATTGATGTACGGAGGGAGGAGTTTTCCGTATTGGAGCAGGTCACTGTAGGGGCTCCTATTACGTCAATGTCCTTCTCTCCAAGCTACAGGCGTATTGCACTAGGATCTGTCAATGTAAGTTTCTTTCTGAGAAAAATCAGATTGTATTGTTCGAAAAAAAGCTTTTATTTAATGTAAGACTGAAAATCATAGAAGATTGAACATCTGATTGAAGGGAATAATTATAAAATTATCAAAATATGAAAAGTGCCTCAAAAATATAAAAAATGTCTTCGTTTTAGAAACTTATTTGTAAATGGACTTACTGATTATAAGGTTGAAACTCCACTTTTCTGAGGAATCTATTGGTTTTACAGTTCTCTCTGATACTAGATGAAATTTAAAAACCGTAATGCTTAAAAATTTGAACTTCCAAACTGATCAACTAAGTTTGATCTATGTCTTTGTCTACGTAGGGCTCCCTCCACCTGTATGAGGCAGGAGTACCTGAGTCCATCAGACAGCTGAAGGACATCCATCACGGTAACTTTGTGGGTGTGGGCTGTCTGGCAGGTAACGAGTATTGTGTGTCTGCACGGGAAGATGGACAGATACAGGTGTGGACCATAGATAAGGGACATCTGGTTGCCTCCTCCAGCGTGGGAATACAGGTAGGTTGTATTTAAAGGAAAGTCTTTACAAATGAAAACACTATGTTGTAAATGTATATGCAGTGGGAAAAACAAAATATCACTACAATACCGGTATTATATATTACAGACCACATGCCTGGCCTGCAGTCCTATGGTCCATGTAGCTGCGGTCGGTACAGTGAGTGGCCATGTTTACTATGTGGACCTGACATTCCCACAGAAGCCACGTGTGGTCCATGCCTGCCGACTGTATCAGGGACCTGTCACACATCTGGTGTAAGTTATATTGATATCATCCTTCTGCAAATCCTCAATGCAAAACTTATCATTTTATTGAAGACTACCTGTGCATTATTATGTTGATGAAGTATCATTTCATCGCATGGTTTGGTCATTTTAATTACCTGCATTTAGGCCCTTCATGCCCTTGTCAAATTTCTAGTACTGTAAACATGTTTATTTTCGCTGGGGGGAAATTTCGCGATAATAACATTAAAACGTTCCACGTGGGGGAAGTACCCATATTCGTGATAGAAACGTCTCTGTCTTTGTAAGAATGAAGCAGTTGGGGAAATTTTCGCAAAGTCCATTGATTCACGAAATATTTAAAAATTACCCCAACGCCAAAAATTTCCACGTTTACAGTATTGTATATTTGTTAGATTCTGATCACAACATTACATTACAGGTATGACAATAGATTCTGATCACAACATTACATTACAGGTATGACAATGAAGGAAAGTACCTGCTATCTGGATCAGAGGATGGACATGTGTTTGTGATTGATGGCCGAGCATCCAAAGAGTTTAAACCTATAGGATTTGCTGGTATTAATTCTGTTTCTTCTGAGTTTTATTGAAAGTCCAATGTTTCAAGATTAATTTTTGTTTTTAGTAATGAAGAAGCTGAATATTTCAATTAATCAATCTACCATTTCCCAACAGTTGTACCAGGGGAAGTCCAGTCCATTTCAACACAGAGCACTGCCAACTGTACAAAAATAGCTGTGTCATCTAATAATTCTGGAAACAAAAGGAATGGAGCTGATACACTGCTATATTTTGAAGTTAGCGATGACATTCTGAAAGGTAATAAAAACCATTTGATAATGTTTCTGTACTCAGTATTCACCTTAGTAAAAGAATCCCTATGTTAAATACCCATTTTGGTAAATGACTAACATGAGTTATGCACAGGTCTGTGAACACCCAAAAGTTACATACTCATTCCCTAAAGGCCAAAAACAAGAATTTCTCTCCCAGTTAGATACGTGAATTTATTTTCAAAAAAAGAAAGAAAGATAAAAAACAGTGGGTTATACATGTAGCTTCACCTTAAAGTTAAATTTGTTAATTCTATTTTATAAATACAGATCTACGGAAGCATGTACACAGCCTTAAGTATGACTTTAAGGATGATTCTGTCAAGAAGATGGTGTTGAAGTTTGCTCTCCATAGTTACGGAGCTTCCCTAGCCGAGGGTAAAGTTATCTACACCATGGGTCAACTCTCAAAGAAGGTCAACCAAGTACCCCTCCCTGAGGAACCACCAAAGAAGGTACATTCATAATTTTAAAAGAAGGATTTTTTTTTGAAAATTTTTGTAGAATTATTTTTCAAATTTTATTTACGTATAAGATATATTCAGTTAAAGCATATTTACTTTACTCGAAAATGGCATTAAAAAGACAAGACTAGATTTTTGTAACATTTAATTGAATTATATTTTCATATTCTGTTGTTTTTACTTTCAATATAGGATGAGGTAATCTCTCACAAATTGATGAAAACTTATATTGTAATTGTAACACGGTTAACAAATTAATTTGTATATGTATTCTTAATCCATGTTTCTCTAATTATATGTACCTTAAAATTGCACAATATCACTATATTGTAAAGTCTAGTGTAATCCTGCATTTTTCCATCAATAGCATGTGAAGAATGATGATTTTTTTTTAACATTGGAAAAACTAAATATTTGTTGATTTCTTCACATTTCTGACATAAACATTTTAAAAAAGGTTTGTTTTCGGATAAGGTGTTAACTTTAACAAACCTCCCTAAACACCTGATAATAATTCCTATTCTGTGCATGGGGTCCTAACAATTTTAACATTATATTATCCATCTACAAAGAACATTATGCGCATCATTTCATTAAGAAACTTGAAAAAAAAAGACTTTTAATTTAGATTATTAATCATATTTTTTTGTACTCAATAATTTTACTATACAAATGTACATCATTATTGAGTTATGAGTCATACATCATACATGTAATCTTCATTACTTAGTCTCCGGAAAACCAAAATTTGGTTGACATAGATGAGGATGCTCTAGTTGACTATAGGTCACTGATGCAGGTATAGGTTGTCGTTTGTGACATTTATAACGAGTGTTCATTTGGAGCACTAACAAGGAAAGCTTATTGAGATCTCTACTTCTGCAACGTGAATTGTCAATTTTAATCTCATTGTAATTGACCCTTTTGATTGGGCAAAATAAATTAGAAAATTCATGACATCACAACGCATTAAATTTTTTACGTTTACCAAAAATTTCTTAGCTTTTCTTAGGTAAAAACATTGTGTTGTTTGTACTTTGCTTCCTGTTAGCTGTACATTGTTAAAATAAAGTGCAGAGTGCAATTTTGAACAGGATTACAAATTAGAAAAAACTCTACAAGATTAAATTGCACAGGAATTGAATTGAAATCTTATATAATATGAAACATTTAATCACACAATTTCAAGTTGCAGTTGTATGGGGTAGAAAAAATTCTCAGAAGATAATATATTAAAATTTCTTTGTGGTAGAGGGAGCAAATAACCTCTAATAGTCAGGAACTATAAATGGATGACTGGTTGTAGAGTGTTGATGTAAAAAGGTACTGACTTGATAGTGAAGTTTCATGCAAATAATGACTCTTTGCTTCAATTTGATGAGCTTGAAGTCTATTAGAAAAAATACTTTGTACTGAATTTAAAGTCCTTAAAATTATATTGATTCAAGATGAAAGTAGAAACCAGTCTTATTTTATGCTGAAACTCTATATTGAGCCATGTTTAATAACTATTTAAACATATTTGATTTGATATAATCTTTGAATTTCTTTTGGGCTTAACACAAATCAAAATGTAAATGGCGGCCCATTTTGTCTTTGTTAAGACAAATTAAATATACATTGATGTGTATTTATTCCCATGCTGCATTTTGGTTGAAATACTGTAATATGATGTATATGATTCCTTCTGTATAATTGTTAAAACAGAAAAAGTGTAAAAAAGAAACCTAAAAAAAAATCTGACCTTGAACTTTGACCTCTTTTCTACCTTTGTTGTAACTTAATTTTGAAGTATAAATTATGGGAATGGGAGTTTTGCTTAAGGTTGAATTTTGCTTATTAATGATATGCTTGGTAATCAGTCAATCATTCTTGCCTGTTTTTAGTGATTTCAAATACCTTTTTACATACATCAGGGCATGTAAAAGTAAATTTGTGAAATCCATGTAAATTCCAAAATGCCTGACTTTGTTAAAACTAATTAAAACATTTTATCATTATCAATTAATTGCACGTTATTTTCTATTATTGAAATTTTTGCATCTTTATTGCTGTAGTTCACTTTGTATCGAGCTTAGTCAATAGTATGGCTTAGATTGTTTCACATAAAAACAATATTTGAACTACACGTGCATGCAAACTGATATAAGTATTTATACTTTGTGTTTTCAATCACATTAGAACAAGGCAGAGCCACTATTCCCCGAGGCAGAGTATGTAGGTCACATGCTTCCTGGTGGAAAAGTACAGTTATCTCCTCATGGTAAATGGCTAGCCACTTGTGGTACAGATGGCGCAGTGCAACTGAGGGCAGTTGGAACTATGGTATGACAATATGTTATATATATGTAGATTCATAGAAAATTTAATTCTGAAAATCACATGTTTATTATAATTTTCAAATTATGTTACACAGAAGATTAAATTGGAATACAAAGAAATGATGAAAACATCAAGTACCTTCTGTAAACAGAACTCTGGCCATGAATGAAACAAAATCTTAACTGTTGCAAAATACTGTACGTGTACTTATTTTAACGCAACCAAATTTTAGTGGAAACATGGCAAAATCGAGTAAATGGATATAATAGTGTCATCTTCAGACCAATTTTCAAAGGCTTCGCCTTGCCTTTTATGGGCTTGATCAACCCGATAAATCTCTGTAGACGGTCAGTAACCACCAACCTAATAACTACTAATGTCTATTCTCCATGGTTTTATGTGTTGTAGGATCGGTACATTGTGGTTAAGCCCCATGACTACCATAATGGTGGAGTAAAGTTGATGGCCTTCTCAGAGGATGCACAAAACATATTTACTACAGGTTATGATGGAGTGCTGACATGTTACTCCTGGAAGTAAGTTTATTAGTTATGATTGAAATTTAGGTTACGTATGCTGCAGTTATTAAGAAGAAATTTTTCTCTATTGGTCATTTTCCAGGATTTTCCACAATTTCAATGGGCCATTTTGTAAGAAAGTGCACAGACTTTAATGAGTCTTTTTCAAATTATTAAGACTATGATGCATGGTCCTTGTCCTTCCCATTCACTGACACTACCACTATCTTACCAATGTAATAATGGATCATGCTACTCTTATATCTGTGAATGATATCTGTCTTATATCATTTATCCTGATTTTAAAGAAATTTAGGCTACATACTCATCGGCTATCTTACCAATATTAAAAAGGTACATGCTATTTTCATTATCCGCTCACAACTATGTTGCGGAGGGGATATGGTATTACAGCTGTGTGTCCATGAGAGTGTGTTTGTGAGAATGTGTGTATGTCCAGATTCTTTTGAACAGCATAGAAGACAAAGGAATCATCATAGGATCACCAAACCTTCCACAAATGTTCCCACTGGGATGAACCCTATTGAGTTTCAAGGTCAAGGATCAAAGGTCAATGTCACAGTGGACTTAGGCTTAAAATCCATGTGAACAGCATAAAAGCCAAAGGAATCTTCATAGTAACATAAAACCTTCCAAAATTGTTCCCCATGAGAGGAGGGTGAACCCTATTGATTTTCAAGGTCAAAAGTCAAGGTCACATTGGACTTAGGTTTAAAATCTTTTTGAACAGCATAGAGGGCATAACAACCACCAGAAGATCACCAAAGGTCTCACAAATGATCCCTCGGGGGAGAGGATGAACTCTAATGATTTTTAAGGTCAAAGGTCAAAGTTGCAGTAGACTTTATATTAAAGTCCTTTTGCTGATTGCATAGAACATGCAATTGCAAGGGAATGCTACGCTTGTGTTGCCTTTATTTTTGAATGGTACTTGCTATAGATATTATTGATCCTGTACTTTGATCAGATGTAAAGATGTACAATTAATTGCATAAGAAAATAAAATCTTTCTTAAAGTTTCACATCGACTGGTGTTGGTAAAGCTAAGTCAGCGATGGAAGCAGCTAGAGCCAGGAAGACAAGGCTGATGCAGCTACAGAAAGATGAAGATGAGGTGGTACGTAACCTACAGGAATGGACACAGCCTGAGCCGTCACGTCCGGTATCGGGAGAACAGCAACTTACACGACATGAAAAGGTATGTACATCTTTCTTTGTTCCTTATAGATTTGTGTTTAATATGGAAAATACAATTTCTTTTTTTGTAAGGAAAAAAGCAACAGATTTTGAAGCACTGACCAAAAAGTTATTTGTATAATTTCCATTAATTTGTTGCATCTGTGTATGAATAGTTTTCTTTTTACAAAGCTATGAATGTGGCTTCAAATATATTTATTCATATTTAAAGGAGAGAATTGCAATGGAGAAGGCTCGTGACTCTGATGAGATCTACACCACACCCACACCAGAACCCCCATCAGATGCCACATGGCTACAAGTACAGGAACTAGAGGTAGGTTTAAGAAATTCCATTTAATGCTTAAAGACTCATCTGTGGTTATTTTCATGAATAGTTAAATCAGGATTTTGATTGTTTGTTATTTGTACTATAACTACATGTAGTAATTCTGATTTTTAACACAGGCAGTGAAAGAAGAAGATGCACAATATTCCAGTATGAAAAAAGATCTCAGAGTGCAAATCAGGGATATGAGAAGAACTGTAAGTAAAAAAAAATTGTTCTATTCCGTTCAGAATTCCAGAAAAGTCATTAATGTTTAAGTTTATTGAACTTTAAGTTACTCTCAAATGAAAATAAAGGATTATTTTATTTTTCCAATGTTAGATCCAAACAATGATGAAGCAGAATGAGGTATTGCCGGACATAGAGAAACTAGGTAGACATGAATTTGACCTAGATATTGAAGAGCAGAATCGACTACAAGCGGAAGCGGATTCTGAAGTTGCTAGAGTATGTAATAATGTTTATACACTGTGATTTTACTATGCATTATGTGTAAAGATACAGATTATAAAATTCAATTTTGAATAAATCAACCAACTACTTATTCTTATAATAACTCCAAAGTGATGTCATATTAAGTTAGATACATGTATTTGTTCTATGAATAGCTGTACAATGTAGCTTACGCTGCTAATTTACAAAGCTTTGTTTATTACAATGTATATTCCATCTTTTCTACATATACGTGTAGATTCCCATCCCTTTGGGATGGTATTTGATGTTAATGCATTATGATGAAATAAAATTCCTATTGAAGCATTCCATGTGAAGCACATTTTACCTGAATTTTAAGCTGGTTTCCATAGAAATTGATGACATCAAAATAAGTTTATGTCAGATACCATCCCATATTGGAAATAAATTGGTATCTATACTCAAAGGACGGAATAAGAAATATATGTTTATCACATTTTGGACGGCATTAATTTCAGGTACGCGAGGAGATAGAGTTTGACAACCTAGCCAAGATGTACCTGAGAGAGATGATCAAAAGGGAATGCTGGGACAACATGAAGGTCAAAGGTCGTGCCATACAGGTATGTGTACACATTCAGTCGATATTAATTTAGCATATATTAATTATGTACACTGAATTATAGAGTAAAATAGGCATGATAAAAATGATTTAGTTGGATACAAAAAAATTGCAAGAATCGAAAGGAAACTGTTATAGGCAAGTTTCAGTTTTCAAAATTGGCACTGTACATTCATTTCATGAGAGTAGTATGCAAGGAAGAACTATAATGAAGATTTTTCTACTGAAACATGTATGTTTGATATCTCTTTCTCAGGCATTTTTCTCTGCCCTGGAAGTTAGCAACTTTCCCATGAGAGAGCGTTCAGCTATTTACGTAAAGTTGCTGGAGAAGGTTACAACCCGACGTAAAATTGAGAAAGCTGAGCTTTTGGTATGTGATAATTTATCTCTGATTATCATGATGAATGAAACTTTTTGACTGAGCAATTATGGCAACTCGCAAACAAGGTCATAGGCGGCACAGGCTTGCAATATAACCTTGCCGTCATCGCTATTTTCCTACGCCATTTCACGCAATGATAAAACCCGAGAGGCATCGCAGGTACGGCATGTCGTCACAGTGACGTCATTCGGACTTCTGACGTAAACATTGCAAAAGGTTCAAAGGTAGAGGTGCATATTTGAGTGTTTAGGGGCGAGTAAATAGGCAATGAAGGAAACGATTCTTATCTTGATGCAAGAAAATTTACAAGACTCACGTCTAAAGAGGTAGGTTTCGATATATGGCCAGAATTTGTATTTTTATTGGAGACTTCTCGCTCAGCTGATCGTGTTGGCAACGTACGAATGAAGAAAGAATCCCTGATACTGCATCGTATTGCATTGAAACAAAGACAATGCTTTTACATCATATACCTCATAAATGTAGTTATACTTCGTGGTATATACTTGCAATATTTTATTTACAAATACGAAGCCCCAGTTCCAATCTGCAAGAATCTTGCAGACAAACAATAGGCGATGACGGCAGAGGTAGATTTCAAAGTGAAGAAAAGCGGAACTGAAATCGGACGCATGCGTAGGAGATTGCAATTATGGCACAAGAGGCTTGATCCGAAATGTATTATTCATCATTTAAATTTCTTCCTATTAACTTATCTACAAAATACATGTATGAAAAGCACTTATTTTCTTTCGATGAAATTTTTCATTTTGAAACACCACCATTGGCACGTCAAATACATATAACATTTTGATCTTTTTGTCAAAAACATTTCGTTTATTGTTTTATTGAACAGTGGCAAATTTTTTTTCAGTGGAAATTCAATGTCAATTTTGATAATCAAATTTACAATTTTTTCTTGAAATTGTTTGTTACCTCTACGAAAAATCATCAACATATTGGTCATTGTATCCAATAGTACATCTATATATGTTCTTTATTTAGGCCAGAAGAGCTGAAGTAGAAACAATCAGTCGTCCCCCTACCACAGCTGTGAGTACAAATTTGTACTGTTAATAAAATATTGTTTACTCATTTTGAAGAATATAATCTTACTTGAATGCAAAATGAATTGTCATGGTAGAAGTAATTAACAAAAAAAAAAATTGATTTTATGTTACCATAGTATTATTTCCATAGAAATTCACTTGATCATTAAAGTATATAGCTCGTATGATGCGTGGTAATAGAAGAGGAGTAAGTGGTAAAAAAGTAAGCTACCTGAAAAGTTTGATTCAGTTATTTGAGAATTATTGTTATGGTTATTATCCTTGTTATATTTGATTCAGAATTCTCAAAATTTAGACAGAGCTGTAGGTGTAATAATCTTTCAAACTGTATCTTATAAAAGAATCTTGTATCACTACAAACTTTATTCTAGATTTAGCTCTTGATTTTAAAAAGATATGCTGAAATTGGAACAATTTTGAAAAAAAAAAATATTCTGGGCAAATATGACTGGTTATTTCACCAACCATTACGACTGTCTACTTCTATTTTATCCATTTTTGTTTGATAATTTTTTTCAACTACCAGAGAAGAACTTTTTTATTCATGGAAAACTGTACCTGGTACTGATTCTTTAAAAGCATTCAAATATCAGATCCTACTTTCAGAAGAAGGATCTCTCCTGGGCATATCTGAATAATTTCATAATTTTCATTCCTGCATGATTGTATTATTTTTAACAAAATAAGAAAAGATAAAATTGGCTGATGTTTGTAACACTATTAATTTTCTTATTCTTTACCAATTGATACTTATAGCAGTGCATACTATAAAGATGAAACTTTCCAGATTTAAGATATAATACACTACACCCATGATGTTGTCATAGATAAATTTGACATGTTGTTGTTATCAAGACATTGTAATGTTATGTTTTAGGACGATGAAGGAGAAAATGATGAGGGTGATGAGGGAGGGAAGGAGAAACCCTCAACAACAGGCAGTCTAGGTAAGTAACTTTACATACTTATGACGGATACTCTGATTGTGTGCTAGCATTGTAACACTACTACTGGACCAGTTTGTACATTATAGACTTCAACAAAATTTGATGAATGTTCATTTTTACTACCTCTGCGTTTATGTTAGTTTTTCAGCAGATCAGTGATTTATATCCTAAACATCTTTGTCATCTATTTTGTGAACCTCAAGTGTTCTCTTGTATACTGTTTGTTATATATATTTTGAGTTTCATGTAATTTAAATAGAATTTTTTAGCCAATTTGCCAAGCTCAAATTGATGTTAGATGAGGGATGGGTGTCGCCAATCGCTTTCTGGATAATAATTCAGTACCTTTATTCATATTATCATATAGAAATGAAACTTCATCTTCTCATTCCTAGTCCAAGGTCATAGGAAATTGATGATTGAAAATACAATGTACTTAAGTTACTGGATTAAAATGGATTGTAATTTGCACTTTCATAATTGAAGCATGAGCAATTTTGATTTTTAGGTAAAGTGAATTGGTCATGATAATTAACCTTTGTTTCTTGGATTAGAATTATGTGTGTAACTTCATAGATACACTCCACCATGAGGAAAAGATGTGCTATATTGATTGGTGTCAAAAAGATTAAAGGTCTATGTTATAGGACATTGATAATTGAAATTGTTACTGGGTTATACATGTAACAGAATTATTCAACCTATTATCTTATCATAGAGTCATTCGAACCTCATGAATCAGATTGGTTTTGGGGTCATGGGTCAAGGTCAAATGACATTGATGATTGAAAATTGTTTCTAGATTATGTCCAGTTATTTTGTCAAGGGTCAAGTCATTCAAAAACAGAGTTACCATGAGCTAAAAGGTTTTGCAATTCAGCACACTGCATCGTTGATGCAACTCTCTCGTTCAAAATGAAATGTGACAAGGAAAAACAGGTTAGTGCATGGTTTTGTCCGTAATATCTATAATTTTTATTCATCGAGCATCTTATCAAAGAGTAATGTAGATTTTTTTGACTTGTTTATTTCAGATAATAGAATGAGTATGTTTAGTATATAGTTATATGTTACCTCCATTTTCTCTATGATCTTCGTATGTAGTAACCATAGCAACCATTATTTCTCCACTGCCAGCAGTCATACGACCAAGCTTTTTCATTAACATGTTTTATAATCGTTTATTTTCCATACCCTTGTCTTCACGATTATAGAATCTTTCCTCTGATGGTGTATGTACATGTAATTTAGGACTATATTACATATATTTTCCATAATATTTTCATTATCACTCTCTGCATGATAAAATAATGATGTCACTTAATCTTGAAAATATTATTTTTCTGATTTTAAGCATGTATTTGATACATATATTCATACTGCATCTCATCTTATTTATCAAATAATCTAAATTATATAACAAATTTCTTAACATATTTGAAGCTTACTTTTCTAATCCTTTGCATGGAATGTTCACTAAAAATTGCTTCCATATTATTGATTTAGCAAAAGCAGGAAAAGTTAATCATGAGAAATAATTTTGAAGAAAATTTAGATATCTGTTCAAGAATAGAAACAAACAAACATTAGAAATTCATGTAAGATTTCATTATTTCAGAATTCAAATTCCTTGAAATTTTGATTTGTCTGCATGAGAAAAATAAAATAGAAAAAAATTTAATTGTCTCCATGACAATAATAGAAACGAAAGAATAAAAGAAAGAATAAAAAAAAAACAGGAAAAGGGTTTAAGAATTCAGTACATTTCATTTGAAACTTTTTCATTTCAAAGGTTATATATAAATAATGGTTTGAGGTATCACTAGGATTTAGAAAAAAAAGCTAGATATTTTAGATTTCAGTGTATCAGATTTTAGATACAGGAAAAGACATAGATATCCTCCTTTTCTCTGAATATATACTTATGTTTTAGGAGAAACAATTTTACATCGAGGTTTTCTTTTTCTCTCAGAATCTGAACACATGGATTGGTGATTTATTATGATTGTACTATGAGCATTGAGGATAGCTTCATTTCCAACCCTCCGTTCTTTCATATGGACTTTTCAAAATCACTTGATCATATTAAGTGAAAATATAAACTTCTTACTCTTACTCCTAGAATTGACACCCCTAAAGGATAATCTAATGTTCTGTGTTCAATTATCTGACAAAAACTTAGTATACATGTATACTGATAGATTAATTAAAACTAATGCTTTACTGACAGAAACTTTGAAACAATCCGATAAATAAAACAAATCTAATGTTTAATCTAATAATTTTGTCAACTGTGATCCTAATTGCGGTAGAAAAAAAAAAAAAAAAAGTCAACATTGTCTGACATGACATTGACCTATTTACAGGTGCTATGTATGGAGGTGGCAGTGACCTTTATCACAGTCAGTTTGACTTGCATACACGTGAGCAGAAAACAAACCAAATTGTTCTTTTAGAGGTACATAATTTTTTATTCTCTTATCTGCAAGCAAAACTGTTCAAATGGCGTTTCAACAAAAAAGATCATATACTTATAAACTTTGAAAATTGATTGCATTGAAAGAAGAAATGATAAGTGGTTATTTTAGAAATAAGCTGAAACTAGATACAAATGTATAGACCAGGTTATGTAGTTTTGATTTGTTTTGTTTGTCTTTCATTGTATGTAGGAATATATATTGAGTGAATTTCTTTCATTTGCAGGATGCCATTTTCAGGATAAAAAATACATTTAACAAGGAATTTGATGAAATCTATCAAAAGAAACTGTCTGAAATAAACAAAATCAAGGAGAAAAATAAGCGAATAAAGAAGATTCTTGATGACCTAGATTTCCAAGAAGAGGTTATGGAACCTACCTTGTCTATCTATGAGAAACCAGAGTCATTACTTACTGTGGAGGAAAATGAGGTAGTTGT
This sequence comes from Pinctada imbricata, assembly GCA_033119305.1. NCBI lineage: Eukaryota > Metazoa > Mollusca > Bivalvia > Pterioida > Pteriidae > Pinctada > Pinctada imbricata. The sequence goes on along the minus strand of VSWD01000008.1, from coordinate 49,350,829 downwards.
TTTGATATTATTTTTAAAACGTAATGCATGCTGTTATAAATCAAAATAATGTAAAATTGGAAAAGATGACTTCATTTCATTGAGATACACTTATGTAGTTGAATATAGAGGGTATTATGAGATAAACAGTTCTATTCCATCCACAATGACAGAAAGTTAATCATCAATGGCAAAATGTTGGCAAAAAATTGGCAAATCAATGGCAAAATGATAAAAATTTTGTTATCAATGATTGAAAATTTATTATTAATGTAAACTATTATCATCAACAATATTTTTGTTTTACAAGTTAAATTCATTTGGGAATATTTGATTTCAGATAAAGGTTGAGAGGTACCTTACTGCCGAGCAGAGGAAGGAGAAGGAGAAGCGAGATAAGGAGGAAGCTGAGAGGAGACTTAAAGAGATGGGAGACAATGCCAGGGAGAGAGGTCTGGATATGATGATGGGAGGCGTGCTCGAGATTAAAAAAGAAGATGAACTCAAAAAGGTAAAAAGCAAGAGATGTTAAAAGTAATAATTTGCAATCCCCAAAGTATACATGTAGACTTGGGAATTATTTCAAAAATGTCATAGACTTTTGACCTTGAAATAGGAAAACCATTATCATGTGGCTTTGAAAATTGTTGTGACCTCCTACATTCCTGTTGTAAAGAGTGTAGCATATACATGTAATTGCATAATTTCGTTTTGAATTGAAGGATATTCCCAAACCACCATTCATGTTGACCAAAGAAGAAAAAGACTGGACTGAAGATGAACAGAAAGCAGCAAAGGAATATGAGAGAAAAGTGAAAGAATTACAGGAGGAGAGGGAGAAATATAGGAAGGTAGTTTTACTGATTTGTATTTATTTGTATGAGGGTCAAGATGATAAAATGATGGAAAATAGCAAAAAATTTGGAGAATGTTTATACAATGTAGTATATTACCATTTACAGATTAATTTTGAAATAAATAAGTATAAACACTGTTCGGATTTAATGTCTTAGATAAGAATTTTTTAGTGCCGAGGAATATCAAAACGTCACATAAATTACAGATTTAATCTATTTTTTACTCCATGAAGTGTAAAATTTGAATTTGACTTCAAGATTACTTATGTCACATTACAAGCTTATTCTTTCATTTTCTAGCAATTAGAGACAGAGTTAAGGAAGTTACAGGCCCAGATCCAGGAGAACATGCAGGCCTTCGACGAGGTTCTTACTCAAATCTTCATGAAGAAGATCAAGGTCATGATGGTCATCTATCAGGTAATGTAATTAATAAAATCATTTACATGTACTAATGGTATAATGACCATTACATGATTATATGCCACTTGCATAATGTATTTATGCATAAAGGAAGATAATGATGAATTCTAATTGTTTTGTGTAGGAGGAGTTGAAGATCTTGCGCTTACGTTACTCCTTACTTGTGGAGGAAGAGTTTGAGACAAGAGAGAAGGAGCTGAACAGACTACTGGAGCACAAGAAAGAGCTTAAGGTAAAGCTTAAGTATAATAGAAAAAATACAAAACTGTTGTCTATGAAATTGTATACCATAGCTTAATTTGTTTGATAATACTTTTCACATCTAGCCAGGAATCTGGTATCATTACTATAGATGTACCTATCTTTGAATTCTAGGCTCTATCAGCTCATGCCATGATGGAATCCAGGAAGAACCTGGATGCATTTAAGGAGCAGTATGATATCCTGAATGCAGAAGATAAGGTGATGGACAGGTCCTTTAAACGGGAGTTTAACGATGTGACGGCAGTGCAGCAGGATCAGTTGTACCGACTGTTCAGGAAGAGGCCAAGAATTCCTAGACTTAAGGGATTCGACACACCTGCCCCACCCACAGCCAGTGATTCCTCATTGCCAAATCCCTTCGCTGACCGTCCATCTACAGCTAGACAGCACGCCCAGGCCAAGAATCAGCTAGATGCTGCCATACACGACCTGGATAAGGACAGTAACTGTCCAGAGGGGACGGAGCCACATGTGTGGCAGAGGCTGTGTCAGTACCGCAGGGAAAAAATAGAGAATGATCTATTGGTATGATTAAAATTGTAATGAAATAGTACTAGTCTAGTATGCCTCTATCCTTGACAAAGTTTTACAAAAATAAAGGCAGGTTATTTCCCTTGCAAATGTTAGACTTGAGAATGTGAAAAATAATTGTTACTGTGTACAGCTTTGAATTCACCCTGTCTTATTTTTGCCAAATTTAGGTAAATGACTGATTCACCCAGTATTGAATTTGCCCTCTTTGTACTATTTTTAAAGAAATCCTTTATATCAAACCTTATTTGCCTGTTTAAATTTACCCTCATGGACATGGGCAAAAAGGGCAAAAATAATTTTGGGGCGAAAAATTCCCTGTAAACAGTAATTGTGTACCTATTCATTTACACATACATGAATTAAAATCCTGTGTTACAGATTAAACAGAAGGCATTAGTAGTAGCTGAAATGGAGAACTTCCTCAAGAAACGCACAGATGAAGATGAGCAACTGAAAAATGAAATTGAAGGAATATATGATCAGTTGAACAAGTGAGTCACGTTATTTGGTTATACCTAATCACTAATGGCATTTCTCTGAGATTCAGATATTCTTACAGATATTCTCCATGAAATTCAGTATTGCATAAAATCTTGGAATGTACATGTAGTTGAATGCATTTATGTTTATCTGTTGTAATTATAACGTGTGATTTTGTGTTTCAGACTACAAGATGACAGACAACGATTTATCCTGAACCTTGAGTTACAGCTGATGTTGAAGCAGGGACAGGTGGAGGTAGAAAACACACAGTTTATACCTGATTACAAAGACAGTGCTCTTATACACAGGAGCGTAGTGGAGGAACTCAATACCACCATCAAAGTAAGACTGGGTGGTACACTGGTGATTTTATCAGAAGAAATATCAGAAGATTTCTAAATTGAATATTCCTCTTTGAACATCAAATTATTTCTTTACAAATCTTGAGTTCTGCAACCCAAAATTAGATGCTCAGTTCTAGAGGACAAAAAAGATTAGTCCAAAATTTCATTATTAGATGTTTTCCCATGCAGAACATTTTAAAATCAATGCTATTGCTTTTCCCCTGGAATCAAACACAGATAACTTGAAAGGCTCTAGTTTTATTTTAGAAGCATAATTTAATTGATGTTATTAAAGTATCTTAATTTCTCTCATTCAGCAACTAGGTGAGAGCAAAATCAACAGTATGATAGAAAGTAAAGATTTCAGGAAAGGAATAATACAACTTGAATGGTAAGTTGTTCCGAAGTTATAATGACTATTGAAAGAAAGTAACAAACTTACAGTGTTCTCCCCAGGCCGTTTTAGCGTGGCGGCCCTGCCACGCTATCGAGATTTACCGCCACGCTATCGGGATTAGCACCACGCTATATTTTACGTCCGCCATGCTATATTTTTGTCCCTAAAAATTCGTGTATTAACTATTTTGTGTATCCATTTGCGTTAATAATCTTAATTGATTGATTTAACCACCGCATTCCTGATTAATTAGCCCCGGCTCCGACAATCGGAGGTGTTAAACGTCTTCTAACCCCCCGCAAGCTTTATTTACCTGAGCTGAGTACGTGCCTGGCTTCTACGGCGCACGTCAATCTATCGGGCAATTTAAAATAACTGCGTTGTCAATGTCTATCGAGTGACCAACAAAAGACGACCATTCTATAACGTAGTAATCGCTAGATCGTGTTGACCGGCACGTGTCATATAGTTACAGCGTGATGGTAAATTTGAAATAGAAATACGCTATTTCAGATGTCATTAAAATATGTTTTAATCCGTCTTACCGTCGACATATTACCCGACCTCGCCGTCTTTGTCATACAAAATAATTGCCGCACCGCTTTTACAAGATACGAAAGAAGTTACCCCGCTCGCGCAAAATTATTTTACTTTGAATGAATAACGAGTCGGTATGAAACTACATGTCCGTATTTTTTTTTTATTGAATATACTTAATAATAAGTTTAGACGGATGGACGAAATTAATCATCAAAACTTAACATGGTGCACGGACCATCGTCTTATTAATGGGTCTGAGCGCGATATAGAACATTTTGTATACAATTGACATATAAAATAGACCTTGGTTTCGGGGGGGGGGGGGGGGAGATGGGGGCAGGATTGCTCCATATTGTGGGCAAAGTGGAACAATTGTCAGCTTTCTTTGCCAGAGATGACCACAAACAATATTGCAATGGCTAATAAGGAGGGGTGGGGAAAGATTAAATGTTTCCATATTTGGACCCAATTTGTATATTATACAAGATAATTTTCAACCTTTTTAAAAAGGTGAAACCTGCCCTTTCCTTAACTCAAGGTTAGACTCCCCTTCCATAACATGTAATGAGACTCACTAATATCAGTGATTGGGAAGGACAGAGGACATGCACCATAGTCCCATTAATTTGCAAAATAGCCCATTGAAAACTTAGTATTTTTTAAAGAAATGGCCCATTGATATTTTAGAAAATCATGGAAAATGGCCCATTCACAGAATTTCCCTCCAAATCAGTGTATTATGCTAAATTCTTACACTAAGCTACCTGGAGTTATGGTCATGAAACATTCTCAAGATAATTTTCTCAAAAGGCCCAAAACTAATTTACAAATAGAACACCAATGATCTCACTGTCTAAAATCTAATGATAATTAGCATGTGGATAAGAATGTAGTATTATTAGCACAAAAGTTATTTTGAACAGTTTAGTAATAAAGCAACAACACATAAAACAGTATGCAATGATGCAACATTGAATGACGCAACGCGCAATGACGCATCCCAACGCAAGTTGCACCGCAAAGACTTAGCACCATGCTATCTGAAATTTCTGGGGAGAATACTGACTTAGTTTTACTTTTAGTTTAACTTTGGTTTTTGACTATTTCATTTATGTATAAAATGTAGTTTCAATTTAAATTGCTTTCATACATTATACAACTTTGTATTGATATCTAGAAATGTAGGGAAAGGGCTTAAATAATGTTTTTATAACTTGTGCCCAATTCCCATTTCATGTTTAATGGAAATAAAATACAATGTATGTTTAAACTAAACATTATACAAAAGCTGCCTGGAATTCTATCTATGTCAGTGTTTATAATTATTTACTTTTTTTGTGTGAGGAAAAGTGATAAATTTTATGTACGATGTATGTGATTTCATTTTCATTGGGAAATTATATTTTGTCTTTGTATAGGGAACAAAAACGAATGATAATGCAAATGGAGGATCTACAAAACAAAATGAAGGACATCCAATTTATGAAAGTCACCAGAGAAATTCAACTTGTAAGTCAATTTTTTGCATCTTCCATTTCATAATGTCAAAGTCTGCCAAGAAAATGTCATACGTTGAGCAGTCCTGCGATAAAAACTCTTAGCATTGCTATCTTGAATTATTGCCGCATACTTGTTGATTACACATAAACAGGGTAATGATGTACATGTACATGCTCTTGACATTTTCAACCTTGCACTGGGAGTTCAACTATTAAAGAGCAATTATACGATACCTTTTGTTTTACAGTATTTGTCCAACGAGGATTATGAGGGAAAGAAAGCAGAGGAGATCGGCAAACTGGAGCAAACCATTTTGACACAGCTAAGAGTATGTCTATAAACATCATGTACTTTCAGAGTCAATTTTCTGTGTATTTCTGAAATGTTCCCCTTAGTTAACAAATTACGTGTACACGTACATGTATATCAGGGTGGTTTGTTGTATATGGTATTTTGTATTATTACAGCATCATGACAAAAATGTTAGAGCCAAAAAGAAGATGCTGAAAGAATTGGACAAAACAATAAAAGGAAGGACAGATGAAAACAAGTCTATGGACACAGACCTGACAGAACTGAACGTGCAGGTCAACGAAAGACGACTCATCAACGAAGTTAATGGTAAATTTAACTTCAAGACTTGTTATTTTCAAATTCGTAGCTATAGAATATGTAAAGGGAACAAAATTAATCTTTTGTAATGACAAATATGGATAATGACCATATCCCTATATAGTGATGGCAACATTATTTGAAAACAGGGAAATTGTCAAAGTTATTATTGTCAAAAATGGATATTGGCCATAGTCCTATATAGTGATGGCAAAATTATTTGAAAACAGGGAAATTGTCCAAGTCAATGGCAATTCTTAGTTGATATGTTTTGGCTAATGCACTATTCAAAGTACATGTATTTAGAATCATAGAAGTAATAAAGATAATTCTTTCAATACATGTATTTAACTATTGAAAAAACTTATCAACACATCATCTGTACAAAAATGATGATTTGCACATTACAAGTCATACGTCAATATAATTTGTTTTGTAGCAGACAGACGATCAGACTCAGGAGGATCTGAGAAACGTTACCAGGAGATAGTCCAGCGCCGTAAGCTGGTAGATCTGGCAAAGGCGCAGGCCCAGGAAGTGGCCGTGTTACGTGCCGAGGTGGAGAGACTGAGAATGAGGACATTCCCTGCGCTCGTACAGGTGGAACACTGATAACACACAAACACTCATACACACAACATAGACTAAAAACACACAATCTGTGCTCGATCATGTCTGGTGATACATGTACTATGTGATATAAAGAATCGTATGATTATCATGCCAAGTATTGTGAAGAATATAGATCATAATCTATCATTGCCATTCAAATTGTGTGAAAATGAACGTTTCCAATCTGCAAAAGGAATTGTGTGCTTACAGAAGAATAACTATGAAGATATGTTAACAAATTTTCCTCCATTTAAAATGATTTTTGTTTAGAGATGAATTATCCATTGTTCTAATTTAAAAATTTACAAGTTATTTTTGTCAAGTTTCGTATTCCGTCCTTTTTACGAGTTTTATTTTAAACTGTGATATATGTGCTTTACTGGATTGTGTATTTACATTTGTTACCGCTTTATTGTATAAGACATTGGATCCAGTCTTTGACATGTAACTTGTATGCTATTAAACATGTTAAATATTAGAGATGTTCATCAATTTCTTATTTTCTTATTACCTTTGAAGGTTTGCTAAACCTGCCATATCCATATACGAGATATCCATAGCATCAGTTATGTAATGTATGAATGGAGTTGCAATTAAAATTTACTTCTGCACATTCTGTATTACCATTAAGATTAAAAGAAAATGTGTCATGTACACACGGACCACATTTTAAGATTAAAAGAAAATGAGTCATGTACACACGGACCACATTTTGCCATAGTGGTTAGAACAATGCCACTAGCAAGATGAGATCAACATGGATAGAAGAAAGTCTGGGAATGCTTAAAATGGTCTACTTAAGATCATTGCTGGGTTATTAGGAAAGAGGATAACTTCTGCCAAATTTTGCATTAAGGCAACCTATAAAACATTCTGGCAGTAAGAATATGAAACCATAGATACTTTCATAAGAAAGCACGGTAAAAATGGAAGGATTATCGACGCCCAACTGGGAGTTCATGCCTACCAGCCATTAGCAATTGAGCTATCTGGGAAGATAACTAAGCTGAGCATTATATTTTTCATAAGCCTCCATTTAAAACTCTTCAGTTTTGCAGACGACAGCAAAGTAACGCCCAGGACTGTCTTTAAATCATTCTGCACACAAGCGGTCTTTTCTGATTCCGTTCAGAACTTCATCTGGAAAAGTACGGTATCGTGCAGAGGTTACATCGCTTGTGTCATTGAGCGCAAGATGTCTTTAAATATCTTAACTGTCACAATGACAGACACATGATACTTATAAAAGGTCTCAAGGTTACAAAGCTGCATTAAGTTTCATTTCGGCCATATACTATTTGCTTATACATATATCACGCTGGTACAAAAGTAATTCAGGAAATAATTTCTTGTAGAGAACGATAAACACTTTGATACAGATAATTTTGATGCCGTAGATGAACATTTTGACAATTTATCTCTCTTTAGAGGAACTTGAAACCAAAGCAGAGGAAACCAAACATGCCAAAATATGTTTTTAAAAATCATTCCAAGGAATGCATATGTCGCCTGCAAAACATAGCGACACTTAGGAAACACTTTTATATAGGTTGTGACAGACATCAAAGTGTGGCAGACAGATGGACAACCGACAAAGTGATCTCCAAGTATTGCTATGCTTCGCAGGTGACACAAAAAGGCAACTTCAAGTAAACCGACCTAATCTTGATTATTTTTACAAACAATGTATTGCAGCCAATCTCCTTCGCATGCGTCCGATTTCTGTTCCACTTTTCTTCGCTTTGAAACCTACCTCCGACGTCATCGCCTATTGTTTGTCTGCAAGATTCTTGCAGATTGAAACTGGGGCTTTGTATTTGTAAATAGAATATTGCAAGTATATACCACTAAGTATAACTACATTCATGAGGTATATAATGTACAAGCATTGTCTTTGTTTGAATGCAATACGATGCACTATCGGGGATTCTTTCTTCATTCGTACTCAGCTGAGCGAGTAGTATTCAATAAAAAAACCCAATTCTGACCATAATTCAAAACCTACCGTCTTTAGACATGAGTCTTGTAAATTTTCCTACATCAAGATAAGAATAGTTTCCTACATTGCCCATTTACTCGCCCCTAAACGCTCAAATATGTGCCTCTACCTTTGAATCTTTTGCAATGTTTATGTCAGAAGTCCGAATGACATCACTGTGACGACTTGCCATACCTGCGATACCTCACGAGTTGTATCGTTGTGTGAAATCGCATAGGAAAATAGCGATGGTGGCAAGATCATATTGCAAGCCTGTGCCGCCTATGACCTTGTTGCAAGTTGTACTGCAGCCCGTCTCAATTTGATGTTCCTTATCCTTCTCCAAGTATAAAAGTAAAGCAAACTTTTAATATAGATGGACATCAACACTTTACATATCAAAATTTGCTGTGTCAATTTGCCATGAAATGACCTTAACCTTTTAACTCCAACCTTGAAAGTCCATAGCATTCTGCAGAACATCAAAGTAACAAAGGTCTGTTTGAACCATTCACCATAAAGACTTCATACATGTAAATGAACAAAAGTGCAATACCTTAATCTGCTTATTGAAAAGACAACTGATAAAATAAGTTTGACAAATGGTTTAATAGTCGAGACTTGATATACAAGTACATAACATACATGTGAGAATTATGTAATAAAGTGATGACTTAATCTCTGAAAAATGATGACCTACAAGCAGTATTTATAAGGAAGCTCTCAACCTAAAAATTTATGTCTATGATTCAAGCAATTAGTTTTCAAAATGTAAAAGCAGGTTCTGGTATGAAATAATTTCAACCATAAATGTACATTTTTAGAGCCCTAGGGGTAACGGAACCTCGTTTTAAGTACATATATTGATAACAATTTACAAAATCAAAATACATTGCAAAATAGAATTTTGAAGCTTTAACAAGCTATTTAACAAACTGTGTAATAGTATCAACTTAACAAATGACTTACTGGTCACACATGTTAGTGATTATCACAGTCAGACAAAGAAAAAAAAAACAACTTTTTTTTTCTGTCTTTACATTACAATCCAATCTTCCAATTTTTACTTCAGATTTCAACTTCCCATTTTCATTAATTTCTAGAAATTCAAATTGATTAACTTTTCATTACTAGAGATGAAAGCATCACAAAACAGTATGCTTTCTTATGGGGCTTTGGTGTATTTTTCAGCATTAAAAGTAGATGCCTTGCTTCCTGTATGACTGCAATAATCAGTACCTTGTGACCAGTTATAAATGAGTATCACAGACAGGGTGTGAGGTCATGTAGTCTAACCTAATATCAAATGATGCTAATCACCTACATGTAATTACACTATTTTGTACTTCATACAGAAATTTTACAAGCACAATATAAAATTTTATGTGTATGACTTTTTAATATTGTTCATCAGGTTTCAATAGATTTGTTCAATTTATTCTGACATTCCAAAGACTTTTTTCAAATTCACTGAAACATGCAATATTTTAAATTACGAATTAAAAAACTTCAATAATTTTTCTGGACCATCTTTTTTATACTGTCAATCCTAGGCAAATTCCAGCATGGCACTGATGTCATCATTATTTGTTATTTAAAATGTGTGGGTAGTGTATGTGTACTAAAACTTAATTCATTGCATATGTACATGTTAAAAATATGTGTTAAAAATATACATACATTAATGAGACCACTTCCCTGATAATAAATAACTGATAATTTAAACATAACGAGAACATACATCTATAAACTAATCATTACAATTTTCAGAATTTCAGTGATGTCTGGACCAGTACTCAAAATTCAGAATTTAAAAAAGAAAATTTGCTTGCTTGAAAAAGATGGACCTCTGACAGGCCAGAAAAAAAAATGAACAGGTTTTTTATTTTCTCTGAATGAAGACAGACTTCTGGGGAGGTTGGATATCTTTAAAATTGATGAAAAGACTGTAAAGTTTAATACATAATGCGCCAATAGTCTGGAAAGCAGAACATCACCAAGCATGTATACTGTATACAATTTGAGATTCATTAAATAACTTTCCAACCCTACTTCTCATACCTGATCATGACAGTGATTTTGCAAACATGTACCTCCTCAATGCTTTCATTGACAGTCCAATTTGCTAACAAAGAGGCATGTTGCAAGCAGTAGCAAAATGATAACTTTCGTGAAATTAATGAGACAAATGTAAATTTTCATTGCAATAAAAACTGAAATTCACAAAATTTGCAAATATTTAAAACAAGCAGCAATAACATTCAAAATTTACATTATCATACCGACGTAAAAACATAAAAATGAACTTTTAAAAATTAATAATCATGCCTAAAAAAGCTCTGGTTCTAAAACAGGCACCATAGGTCCTGGCCTATAGCCCAATGGCAGTTACATATTTTGCTGGCAATTCTTCTTCATTGTTTGCTGTTGGATCTTCTTCAAGTCTTTCATGAAACACATGTTTTAAGATGTATACACCAATAAAATATATGTTATATTAACTACAATCCACAGTGTCAGTCTACTCCAACTTTGGCTATGAGTTCATCACATATTGATGTCAGTTCTTTGTTTTCTTGTACCTGAAAAGCATGTGTATTTGTTATAGCATTGTCAAGACTTTGTTTGAAGATATTCAAAGCATTTGGATTTAAGTTTGCCTAGAGATACCTTCCCATACACTTAGTGAATACTAATTACTCAAGGCATACATATTAAGTAATCTAGGAACCTATGAAATTTCATGCGTACATATGAAGTCATAACATACATATGTTGAATCTTAGATGCACCTATTACACCATTGTAATATTCCCCTAACATACATATCCATATCTAGGAAGATGTCAGAAGCCTTCCCATGCAAATTCATAAATTTCTATGTTCATTAAAAGAAAAATTATGCACATCTATACATTTATTTGAAATTCTACATTCAGAAATAATAAGAAATAATAGTAAAAGATTCATTTTTAGAAATTGTACAAAATATGCTTATAATCTTTATATCTCAAAATTTTCAAGACAAGCTTGTGAACAATGAATAACAAGACACTGTTTATCTTACCTTTTGTTCAAGAGATTTTTGTAAACTTTGCACCTGTAAATCTGACTTTCTAGCTGCAGCTTCCAATCTGGCCATTTCTGCTGTTGTAGTTTTTCGTATATTTTGAATTTCTAAATTTGCTCTGAAAACAAATAAGCAATTTTAAAAATCGTCCTTTTCAATAAAGCTGATATTAAAATAAATCTAATAAGAAAACCGAATGCTTTCCATTTATACAAGACAATATTTGAAGGTCTCAAACTTAAAAGCAACTGTGTTGCCTTATTGAACAAATGAAATTATTAATTCCCTACATAATCAATTTTCCTTATACATGCACCAAGATCACATGGACTGTCTGAATTTTTATTACAATGTGCATTACTGAGAAAATGATTAAATGAATATTTGATACGTCATTCAAAACGTTTACATGTATATGTATAATCCATAGTAATTGAGTTGAAAATCAACATCAAATTCTAATTTAAAGACAATAATTTCCCCCATATTCACAGAGTCATCCTCATAAACTTGCACAGGGGATGGATGATAAGCTACACATGCAAACATTGACTATGACATCATAATAGACTGACACACTTTGCCGCTTCAGTCTTTATCAAAAGTAAGGGTGAAACGTTTACCAAATTTCCTAAACGTGTACACGGACGGCTGTAAACAAAACGTAAACGTTTAAACGCTTCTTTGAATTTCTAATGTGAAAAGTGATATCCAATAGTGTTCATTTGCAGACGTGGTCATAAATTGACATAAATACGACTTAGTTATGCTTGACTAGATCAAATTCCTAACTTTAATACGACATGCTGATGTTTCGTACACCAATAAAACTTTCAAAGATTCAAAAATCAAACTGACTTATTTTCAAATGTGTTTGAACAATTCCCACAATTCAAAAGTGCAAGTAAGTTACAAAAACAGTAACTCGTGGAAGGTTGGACACCGAACCATCAAGAGAAGGCATGGGCGGAGAAAGAGACGAAGAAAAAGATGGCAATGACGTAGAAAGAGACGGTTGCGGCATTGTCAATTTCATAGGAGATATCGGCTCTTTCTATAACTGGATAAGATTGATTCTCATACAGATTTTCTTCCTAGCTGTTTTAAGCGTTTGTTTAAAGTTTGTCCAGTGTGTTTAAATCAAGGATGCATACATAACTCTAACAGCATATACTTGTACATTTCGTACATACGTTAAGTGAAGAATCAATTGCCTGACTTCGCGACTTCAGGAAATCAATACTAGTATTGAGTTTTTAGAGTAATATTAACGATATTACAGAATATCTTTTTATTGTATGTAAAGTTGTCCGTGTACACGTTTAGAAATTATGTAAACGTTTACAGCCAAAAAACGAAACGGCTCCGTGTACACGTGTAAACGTTTCACCCTTAATCAAAAGATGACAGAAAAGTGTATGATGATTATTATTTTTGACGTTAATCAGATATAGGGAGAAAATTAATCAATCACTGGACATGGTCATTGACAAGGTAATTCAACCCTCGTGATTGTTATTTGCTTTTGTTCATGACTTGGCAAGCCTCGTTATGGTACAAGCAAATCTCAAACACTCGTATTGGACTTCCTTGTCTATGATCACATCCGGTGAAAGATTCTATTAATCTCTATATTTTTATACATGAACCTGCACTGACATAGAAAATTAACAGACAGTCTAAAATGCAAACACTGAATTAAAGTTGAATGATTTTGAAGGTAACTTACTGATCAAGTTTTTCTTCTGCTTGCTGCTTGACATTTTGTAATTTTTCTTCTGACTTTTTTAATTTGCTCTGGTAATCTTGAATACATTTCTTTAGCACCTCTTCATTCTAAGGAAAGAAATAAATTTAAGCTAACATGTTGGATGGGTAATAGTGATACATGTAATGCTATATATAAAACTGCTTGTTAAGTACAGATGTACTTTAAATATACTCTGTGTAAACTGTACCGTTAATGATTCAGCTAACTTATATCCTCCAATTCAATAAAGTTAGCTACAGATACAGTTAAAACTTTCTCTAACAATTGAGGCAAAACAAAAAGAAATATCACTCTTAAACTCTTACCTTTTTGAAGCCTTCAAGAACACCTTTTAATTTTTCATATCTACGATGTAAATCTGAGAAAGCTGCCTCAACACCCTGTAAATCTTCTACAGCCTGTAATAAAATATACATGTTTACTGCCTGTAATGAAATATACATGTTTAAAGCCTGTAATGAAATACAATGTATACATGTTTACTGCATGTAATCAAATATACATGTTTACAGCCTGTAATAAAATATGCATTTACAGCCTGTAGTAAGTATTGTATATCTTAGTTATTCCATATTGAATGTTGGTTCAATACATTAAATTATTTATATTAATATTTATTTCAAAGGACATGTTGCTTTTTAATTCATATCACCAGTAAGAAAATGCAAATACGTTTTCCAAGAGATTTTCTGACCTGATCTCGTTCTTTGAGAACATCGTCATATGAATGTTGTGACTCGGAATGGACTCTCTCTTTGTCAGCTGTAAGAATAAAAGGGATTTGACAAATATTTGGTAATTTAAATAATATATGAAAATTTCATAACTTGAAAATAATAACTTGACTTATAATGTACATGTTTAGACAAAACAAGTTGGTGGGGTAAAACTTCGGTTCACTTACCCTGTAACTGATTGATAGTCTTTTCAAAATCTGACACTACCATTCTGTAAATAAATATAAAACATATTTAGAATAAATTCTGTCTTTATCATCACTATGTCATTTACGGAAATCTGCAAATGTTAAGAAAATAATGTACATACTAGATTAAATATGAATTTCTGTTAAGATCATGTGTACTCAGTTTAAAATTCTCTGTCAAAAAGGAATGCTTTTTGTATTATCCTTCAACAACAATTTTTTTTCGTTATGTAACTTTTACCTCATATCTTCGTTAGCTTGTTTGAAGGCCTTGTTTGATTCCGTGAGTTGACTGATCTGCTTGTCACGATCCCCGAGTTTACGACTCCATTCTCGTTCTTTGTTAAGTAATCGTGCCTGGAAGTCCAGCTCCAGTTCCTGTTTCATCTTATTCCAGTCAGACTGAGAGTATTTAAGTACCTAACAATGCAAAAAGTTGTCAGTATTAATTTCTACTACAATCATGCTGTAACCTATTAACAGCACAATCACAAAATGAAAAGAATTTTAAAAATAAAATAGAAAAGAAATGTACTGTCAATGCACATTACTTCAGAATTTAGAAAATGGTAATTATGTCAACTTTATCTTAAAGATTGTTCAATTAGATTTACAACCTACGATAGATACTGTTTTCTTGTAACTTACAATTTAATTTTAACTTCCATGAAATATTCATCATTTTCTAATTTCTGGAGAGAGTTGTGAGGACAGTAGGTCCTCAAAAGTCTGTTTTTAATTTTGTATTTCACATACTTTTATCATTTATCTAGACATAATCATAAATACGATGCAAATACTTAAACCAAATCAAAAACTTGAAGAAGTGTGAAATAATCGAAATTGCAATTCTCCATGTAAGAAGGCGCCCTTAACACCTGTAGAATGCACCATGTTAAAGTAACAATGTTGTTTAAGGAGGGACAAAGGTGATGGGCTCTTGGTGGAAAAAGTGATGGGCTCTTGGTGGAAAAAAGATGGCCTCTTGGTTGTGGGTGTACAACCTGTCTGCATCATGTGTTTATGTTATTACTGTCATTTACTAATTTACTAAGTTCATAGAAATTATGGAATTGTTGAATTTCTGCAGAGAAAATGACTTATCTTAAAATAACACTAATTGTTTCACCATTATAAGTATTACTCAGCAGACAGGCTGTAAAATTCACTATAGCAAACTAACTGGCATCCCCAAAACAAACCCAACATTGATCAAAGCAACTGACACTGCAATTCTAGAGGTCACTTCAATGAGAGATAAATTCAATTTTCTGAGGAGTTTGTTATGTTCAGAAACAGAAATCAATAATAATAATGTTTTGTTCACTGGGATTTTAAAATGTGTATATTTCATTTTCCAAAAATAACACAGATCTGTCATATTTGTGTTCTTAAAACAAACTAGCATTATCTTTTTTTTAGGAGTGGGGGTGTACGAAAGCAAAATATAAATGTCTTTCATTTTTAAAAGCGCCAAAATTTCCAACACCCAATTTGGAGCAAATTCGACAAAATTTCCCGACGCCAAAATAACCCGATATATGGTATTCAGTTTGTTAAAGGGTATATGATGTAAGACGTCATGTACTTACTATACGCTATACATGAACAGTTTTTATACCAGCTTTATGTTTCATATCCCAATCAAACAACAAATTGTTTGTCACTTATTCTATGAACTTATGAAAACAATTTCTAAACACTTAATAAAGTTATAGATAGATAGTCTGGAAATTTCAGCGAGGAATTTCATTCACTGCCAACAGAAAAGCAAGAATTTGAAGAAGTACAAAATGTAGGTATGTAATGCATTTCTTGGATACTTCAAAAATTAGAAAAAGGAAGTTTGACATGTATGAAAAAAGAAATGTACAGCTCAACAATAAATTGAGGAAAAAATAAGGGTATTCCAGATTTACAGACACAATAAAAATTTTGCAGTTTAAAAAAAATGGATAGAGAGACAACTTTGACATCATCATGTGGTATCATAAAAGTTTCAAGAGTTCTGTCAAAGCTAAATATAAACACATATAGATACATACAACAATTACATCATGTGAAATTGATTCTACATAGACTATTCTCCGATCTTTTTAGAAAGCACAAAATGTCCAGAGTCAACATCTTTTGGCATTGTTTTACATTATGATGTCATTGTTAAAGGACGCAATTCCATTGAGATGTAACAATGAAAAAGTGCACGAAAATTGCCTACCTCGGCCTTTTTTCATCATTTTCTCAGCCATTACGAATTAATACAGTACATGTACACTGTTGCATAGTTTGGGCATATTCTTTTACATACAAAGTGATGACCACTATCAGGTGCTGTGCCAAGGATTTACCATGAAATCATAGGGACCAATGTCCAACATAGAGTTGGGGAGTAAACTTAAGGAAAGGGTGATTTTATCTTACTAAAAGGAAACATCAATGTAATTAACAATTTTCTATGTTTTGCAAAAGGAATTTGCTCTAACTTTTGAAAAAGGAGAATAAAAATTCTAATAGTACATTTCAGTCCGCTTTATACCATTTATAACTTATTGCAGAAACACTGGGAAGAAAAAAGATGCATTCATCTAATATCAAATTGTTCAGATATCTTGGTATGAGTCAAATTGAAGAAAGAAATCAGAAAAGGATGGGGGAAAATAACAGGTTGGAAAAAACAACTCAAGGTGTGCAGTAGAGGATACCACTCGAACACTCCCTTCTCACTTCAAACACTCTTATTTTACCTGATCATGGGGATCATTGTCATCCTTCAAAATGAATAATTCTTTTAAATAACAACAAACAAGCATATCTATTCAACTAAAAGCTTTTCTACTTGAACATGGTGAACATTTCACAACATTATTTTTACATATTGTAACTTATTTTTTCATGCATTAATATAATAAAACTGATAGAGTCTGTTACCTTTATACATGTCGTTCATATTGAAGTTTTGGTCAATGTAGCACATGGTCAAAACATAATAATTGTAACAATCAATATTACCATATCTAGACACAAAGATAACCTATATGAGAGCTCATCCTCATCTGTTTTATAAGTTTTGGCCCATTTTAATCTTTTAAATGAAGGTCGTACGTCACTGTCAAGGTCACATGATCAGTATAAGCACTGCTTTTTATGAATCAGTGTTTATGGTCATTAATAAAGTTTTTTTTCAAATGAACGCTGAAGGTCACAGTCAATGTCATATCATATAAACATAAAGTATCAACAGATAAGGAATTTTCACAAGGAACATACATGTACATAGATGCCTAATAATAAATTCCTACTTAATTCAGTTCAGTAGTTAGGACAATGTTTAGTTTTTGAAATGGAGGTCAAAGGCCAAGGTCAAGGTTACATGATCAAAACAGTTCAAATAAATATAAAGGTCTTGTCAAAAGGAACACTTGATAAAATCTTCAGACAACAACAACAAAAGCTTGAAATAACACATTTACTCACAATTACAATGGTAAAAATTATATCCATGCAACTTAGTATGTGAATTGTTCTCTCAGTACAGATATAAAGACCTAGAATCAACTTACCTGTACTAACTGTACAATATTGTTTTCTGCGTTTTGTTTATTCATATCCAATTTGCTGTCGTTCTGAAAAAGATGAAAATGTCATTAAAATTATGTTCCTCACACTTTATTTTAGCAATGAACTTTTATTTAGATGTACTCCATAAAGATATGTCTTTAATAAATGAAACGATACCATAATCTTATTTTTTTTTTAATTTTGAAAACATTCTAACAGTTTATCATTTCCTCTTAATCTTACTTTGCAATCATTTGTTAAATTGATTCTTTACATAATTTTTCCATTTAAAGAGTACTGAACACTGAAGTTTTTAATGGTACTTATTTTCTACTGTCACTCGACTGAAAACTATTTAAACCTGACTCCATAAAATGCATCAATAAAAGATCTACAAAATACTTGTTAAATTGACATGCTTCCATGTATGCATCAATAATAATTAAGCCAATTATCCACCTAGCTAGGAGTCCAACCAATAAAGAAAACAATACAGTATCACACACAGTCCCAATGCCAAGTGTAACTGATACTATATATCATCAATACCTCATAACACAAACAAACAAACCTTCATTATAAGTGATAAATGATGGATTTATCAACAATGAACATGTGACAATGTATTAGTAAGATGTCCAAATAATCTTAAAAGAAATTGTCTAAAGATGCACAAAATACATCAAAATGTCATTTCTGTGTAAAAGTTTGACAATTGACAAAGCAGTCTCTATATGTATGAAAACGGAATACTGGAAAAAAAATCTTACATTCGGGTATGTACTCCCTGAGTTACCTCCCATAATATATCCTGACGTTTGTCTCCATACTCGACTGAAAATCTGACAAAATATCGCCACTTTGTCTCCACAACAGGTTCAGATCATCAAACAAAATTACACTAAATAGTGCATTCCTTGTATTATATATTGAGATATAGATTAACTTTCAGCCAGTATTGTACAGTATGTATGTTCCCCTGTTTATATAGAGTCACCAGCTGTTACTACTGTATGCAGCTTAACTGTTCCATGAGTAATGTCTGTCACGTGTGAAGTAACAAAAATCAATTTGCTATAGTTCATAGAATATTCATTCAGCATATTTCAGATAACAAATTCACAGCTGAATATCCGCACATTTCTCTGCATAATCTCAAGTTACCCCTGAACTTATCACTTGACTATGCTGGAGTCTATAAGGTAATTATTTTCCTTCACTTTAACATCTGTTAACATAGCTGTTCTTGTCTTGTAATTTACAGTATAATTATGTCATAAGAGGCATGTAACTGTAAAGTAATTTTTGACAAATTGTTCAAATCCCCTGTTTTTAGTCACATATTTATACTGCGATTTACTCTTATATACTTAATGAAAAGAATTGATGTGGTATATTCTGCAATAAGAGGAAATTTCATGGCGAAATCTTAATTCTTTCACTGTTAATTTTCTAATGACATAAATTCCCTTAAAGTTCCATGTTGATGATACTGATATTGATGACCTTAAACATAGATACTGCAGAAATAGTTACAGAAGTTTTCTGTTAGACTTCATGTAGTTTGATAAAATGTTACAGCAAATCATAAATTAAGCAATTTCTGCATCAAATATATTTTCCTACAATGAATCTTAGATCCAATATGTTAAAAGTTTTCACTTTTTTATCTCATTTTATTTATCTACTTTTTTTTCTTTTTTTTTTTTTTTTTGGTACAATATGCTAGGCTTTCTAATTCAAAATACATCAAATATATTTTCCTACAATGAATCTTAGATACAATATGTTAAAAGCTTTCACTTTTTTATCTCATTTTATTTATCTACTTTTTTTTCTTTTCTTTTTTTTTTGGTACAATATGCTAGGCTTTCTAATTCAAAATACATCAAATATATTTTCCTACAATGAATCTTAGATACAATATGTTAAAAGCTTTCACTTTTTTATCTCATTTTATTTATCTACTTTTTTTTCTTTTCTTTTTTTTTGGGGGGGGGGGGGGGGTACAATATGCTAGGCTTTCTAATTCAAAATACAGTTGTTGGACATTTAGAGAGGTTTATTTTTGCTCATCGAGACTCTTATGAGAATTACCTTATGTACAGTATACAACACTTAAAATTACATGTTTCCAATAAATATTATGAATTACTAGTATAGAATTGTAGAAAGAATAAATATACAGTACCTATTGTATTCTTGTGCATCAATAAGAGCAAGAACTAAGCATTTTGTTGACGTAGACTTTGATTAATTGAATACTTTGAAGTTGTACAAGTGAATGAGTGGATATATCAATAAGGGAAGTCTTCTTGTAAAAACTATAAAACACTTCAAATCTGTCAAGGACGTAAAGTAATTCCTATGTGTGTATTGATTATCTAATTATTTGACATGAGAAATTCACTTTTGAATGTGTATTGAAAATTATGGTATATTATTCAAAATGAAAAGTGATGAATTTGGCTAGGTAAGACTCTTAATTACATATTATGAAACAAACATCTGTAAGATGGATTCTTACCTACACATTACCATACTTTAATTAGTAAAAATAGGTTTTCATAATGCAGTGCAAGGATGCAGATCATGCTGTTATTGTAAAACTTTCAAATGCTTTAAATGCTTTCCATTCTGAAATGACTTGTTTGACACATCTCATAAAATCCCTTTCAAGTTGGTTAAATCATGCCTAAGTTTCTGATAAGCAGATTCAAAGTTACAACAAGAAGAGACTGTGAAACTCTGATATACCACCATCCCTCCCCGGACATTTGACACTGACATTTGCATAATGGTCCTATGACTATACAAGATATAATTTCATTCTTTAAGTTTTTATTTTTTGTAATCATCCATTTCATTACATTACTTGTAAAGTTTTCAAAAATTTGTCATGGGCAATTTTTTAGTACATACAAAAAGAAAGGCCTTGTTACTAGAAATAAGTATTTGAAGTATGAAAACCCATTAACTAACCATTCAAAAGATATGTACAAAATAAATTGTTTGTTAAAAAGTAGATTATACATCAAGGTCAAAAGTTAAAAAAAAATTGTGCCAACAGTAAGAGACCTGTCATTAAAAGTATCCATAAAAGTAGTATGAAACAATTGCTGTAAATTCACAATGCAATAAACCTATTATTGAATGCAGGACATAATGACAGACAGACAACTCAAACACAATAATTCCCTACAGTCTGTAAGAACTGGGGACACAACAAAAACTTTTAAAGTACATGTTATAAGACACAGCTCAATAGCACAGATATTTTAAGAACGAATAAAGTATGATATGGATAATAAAACACTAGACATGCAGTTATACCGATATTTGTCTACAACCATCTACTTAACATAATTGGTATACACATGTATAATAAACACATATGATGATTCCTGCGTAATGGCCATATTATTCACGATACAGCTACTAGTATATCATGATTCCTGTGTAATGACCATATCATATATGACACAGCTACTAGTATATCATGATTCTTGTGTTATGGCCATATCATATATGACACAGCTACCAGTATATCAAAGTACAGATTAGCAATGCAGTGAAGGTCTCAAAAAAGAAATAAAGAATACATGAAGCAGTGAGGGCAGGGGTTGCGTCCTTCACCCATACCTTTTTTACCCACAATTCCTTAGAGCTTGGAGGGAAATCATACGCATCATAATATTGCGCCTCATCTATTTCATCACCACTGCTTAGATTCTGGTGCAAAACAAAGCAGATTAAACAGGGTGAATTCTACAACTAGAAAAGGAAGACTGCAGATCAATCTAATACTCTACCTATCAATTAGGTATACACTGCAACAATCTTTGCTAAAAGCATTGTATTTACTTGTAACTGAAACTGATTCCCTTCTAGTTTTGAAATTGCCTTCATTCTTATCAATGGCTGATTATAAGTGGTATGAGATGAGAAATGAAATCAACAAAAAATAATGACCACTAAAGCAATATATATGTACTACAAAATTAAAGATAGTAAAACAAACTTAACTGAATCTATAAGGAAAGTTTTTTTTTTTAAATAAAATATACAGGGTACAAGTATTCAAATAAAGGCTTCTACTAAATGTTATATAACTGTCAATTACTAAAGAAGCAATGGTTATTGAAATATTAAAAAATATCATGAAAGAAAATAATCAAAACTAAACTCAAGAATACTCTCCAAGAAAAATAATAAACACGTAGCTTAGATTTAGAAAAGAAAAAAAAACATGTGTTTGTGAAACAAGAATGCCCCCATCGCATCTTTGTAGGTAAACAAGAGGCCCAAGGGGGCCACATCGCTCACCTGAGTTGCAGACAAAGGGTTAAAAGTCACAAAAATACTTCTACAGATCAAAGCCCTTGACAGCCATATTTGTTGACCTATCGACAAGAAAAACACAAACTTGCCAGAGGACCTTGAGTACTTGCTTGCTACAAGGTTTCCTGAAATTCTGTGCAATGGTTGCAGAGGAGATGTCGAAAATGTTTCAGCCAATCAGAGCCCTCGGCGGCCATATTTGTTGACCAATCGGCACGAAAAACACAAACTTGGTAGAGGACCTTGAGTACTTCCTTCCTGTAAAGTTTCATGAAATTCTGTGCAGCGGTTGCAAAGGAGATGTCGAAAATGTATCAGCCAATCAGAGCCCTCGGCAGCCATATTTGTTGACCAATCGGCACGAAAAAACACAAACTTGTTGGAGGACCTTGAATACTTCCTTCCTGTAAAGTTTCATGAAATTCTGTTCAGCGGTTGCAGAGGAGATGTCGAAAATGTATCAGCCAATCAGAGCCCTCGGAGGCCATATTTGTTGACCGATCGGCACGAAAAACACAAACTTGGTAGAGGACCTTGAGTACTTCCTTCCTGTAAAGTTTCATGAAATTCTGTGCAGCGGTTGCAGAGGAGATGTCGAAAATGTGTCAGCCAATCAGAGCCCCCGGCGGCCATATTTGTTGACCGATCAGCACGAAAAACACAAACTTGGTAGAGGACCTTGAGTACTTCCTTCCTGTAAAGTTTCATGAAATTCTGTTCAGCGGTTGCAGAGGAGATGTCGAAAATGTATCATCCAATCAGAGATCTCGGCAGCCATATTTGTTGACCGATCGGCACGAAAAACACAAACTTGGTAGAGGACCTTAAGTACTACCTTCCTGTAAAGTTTCATGAAATTCTGTGCAGCGGTTGCAGAGGAGATGTCTAAAATGTATCAGCCAATCAGAGCCATCGGCAGCCATATTTGTTGACCGATCGGCACGAAAAACACAAACTTGGTAGAGGACCTTGAGTACTTCCTTCCTGTAAATTTTCATGAAATTCTGTGCAGCGGTTGCAGAGGAGATGTCGAAAATGTGTCAGCCAATCAGAGCCCTCGGCGGCCATATTTGTTGACCGATCGGCATGAAAAACACAAACTTGGTAGAGGACCTTAAGTACTTCCTTCCTGTAAAGTTTCATGAAATTCTGTTCAGCGGTTGCAGATGAGATGTCGAAAATGTATCAGCCAATCAGAGCCCTCGGCAGCCATTTTTGTTGACCGATCGGCACGAAAAACACAAACTTGGTAGAGGACCTTGAGTACTTCCTTCCTGTAAAGTTTCATGAAATTCTGTTCAGCGGTTGCAGAGGAGATGTCGAAAATGTGTCAGCCAATCAGAGCCCTCGGCGGCCATATTTGTTGACCGATCGGCACGAAAAACACAAACTTGGTAGAGGACCTTGAGTACTTCCTTCCCGTATAGTTTCATGAAATTCTGTGCAGCGGTTGCAGAGGAGATGTCGAAAATGTGTCAGCCAATCAGAGCCCTTGGCGGCCATATTTGTTGACCAATCGGCACGAAAAACACAAACTTGGTAGAGGACCTTGAGTACTTCCTTCCTGTAAAGTTTCATGAAATTCTGTGCAGCGGTTGCAGAGGAGATGTCGAAAATGTTAAAAGTTTACGCCAGACGGACGACGACGACGACGACGGACGACGGACGGACGACGGACGGCGCGCTATGACAATAGCTCACTTGAGCTTCGCTCAGGTGAGCTAAAAAGTAGTTCACATTTTGAGGTCATGGTCACAAGGTCAAATTTGGTACAGAAAGGTCTTGCCACAAGAAATTCATATGTGAAATATCAAAGCCCTATAACTTACCATTCAAAGGTTATGGCTTAAGTTTAGATATTCAAAAGTAGGTAAAACTCCAAGGTCAAGGTCACAAGGCCAAAAATTTGGGTATCCATGTAAAGGTCTTGTCACAAGGAATACAAATGTAAAATATCAAAGCCCTATCACTTTCATTTCAAAGGTTATGACCAAGGTGAAAGTTTTTCAAAAGTAGGTAAAACTCCAAGGTCAAGGTCACAAGGTCAAAAATTTGGGTATTCATGGAAAGGTCTTGTCACAAGGAATACACATGTGAAATATGAAAGCCATATCACTTACCATTCAAAGGTTATGGCCAAGGTTAAAGTTTTTCAAAAGTAGGTCAAACTCCAAGGTCAAGGTCACAAGGTCAAAAATTTGGGTATCCATGGAAAGGTCTTGTCACAAGGAATACACATGTGAAATATGAAAGACCTATCACTTACCATTCAAAATTATGGCCAAGGTTAAAGTTTTTGCGAACAAACGGACAAACAGAGAAACAGACAGACAGACCAAAAACTATATGCCCCGAATCTCCGATTAAGGGGGCATAAAAAACATCTTCAGATTAAATCCATGAGGAACAAATACTGTAACGCAATTAGTGGGTCAAACTTGACTATTCAAAGAAAAGTCAAAGTCAGAATAGGGGACCTTATACTTACAGCCTTGCTCTGTTTAATCATTAACAATATTTGATAAATTAATAATTAACTAAAAGCATCAAAAGTTGATACTGGAAAGATTCACATAATCAAATTTACAGTAAGGTCCTCTTCCTTCAGTATATAAACCATTTAAAATTTAGCCACACAAAAGTTTTTTTTAGCTTTGTCCATGCCAATGTTTAACTGATTCTCAACACGGTACAGGCACAAAGTTGTAAACTGTAAATCATAATATTTTTAAAACCATAAACCATAAATGCCATACCGTTGGACTACCATACCATGAACCAGTGGAACATAGGGATATTGTATAGTGCATGAAACCACGGATAATGTGCACATCAATATTGCAAAAATAAATACATCAGAATGCAGTGAATACAATGTACCACAAAACAACCCTTAAACAATTAATTTGGTCAAACAGAAAATCATACCAGTATTGGGTTTTACGTGCAAATCTTTTCCTCAAATGGTACCATCTTTAAATATGTATTTAGGAAAGAATTGAATAAATAAAGAGTGCAACATAGAAAATAATATACAATCTAATTCTTGATTTATCTATTTTTTAATATTATTTTCTACATCCTACATGTTTATATACAGCTCTCTTTTGAGAAATGAAAAGATAAAATTGAGCAAGAATTACATCTAAACAAATTCTTCCCAAATTTCCAATGATCCCTTGCAGACTTTCTTCTTCAAACACCCAAATAAAGCATACACGTAAAAGGGAAACAAAACTCTATAATCTTGATTAAATTCCTCCTGTAATAGGGATAGGACACGGAATACCAATACATATTTTCTTTATGGTAAAACTGGACACATACCATAAGCTTGGTAAACACAACAGCAAACTCAGGACAACACTACATCACACTGATCATGCAACACAAAAACATGATGGGAATGACTAATGAAAATATTCATGTACAATTTGTATTGACTATATAGGCATTAAATACTTCCCTCTACCCTACACATATACATGTACATAGATAATATATCATAGTGCATTTATCCCCTTAACCAAAACATTTTATGACTTATCCCCCTTACCTTTTCCTTGCCAGGGGTCACGGAGAGCATCTTATCAACCCGAGATTGGGTTGGGCTCCCATCCTCCTCTTCTACTTTGCCCTCCAATGCCCGGGCAGCAGGGTGCTTGGGAACACGTGATGAGGGCTTGTTAGGAGGAGGGGTGGACATCAACAATAAGTCTTCACTGAAATTATATGTATATCAAATGAAATAATACTTACTACAGTTTCTGAATCTGCTATATATGTTTCGCCTTAGTAGTAGAATAGAAGTGTCGTGACACAGTGACAGTCCTACTATCATTGTAACGTATTTGTTTATAATACAAAATGATGGTTAGTAGATATACTCGGGTATTTTAAACGTATTTCAATATTTCTGTCACCAAGTTAAATCCCTCTACCAAACATTATTGATAAGGGAGAAAGAACTTCAATATACAAACAGGATATGTACACATTGCCACCGTTCTTGCTAAAAGAACATGTAAAGATCTATCCAACGGCTGATTACAAACATGTTCAGATTAAATCTAACGATCTATCGTGGAACATTTATTGGAACTTTCTACCAGATGAAATGCACTTTGAGAAAGCACACTCCACTTGAATGACTAATCACTTCCTATGGTTTAAAATAACATCAGCTGCCTTCAACAACCGAATCGTCAAAATAATCTGTACTGCAT
This sequence comes from Pinctada imbricata, assembly GCA_033119305.1. NCBI lineage: Eukaryota > Metazoa > Mollusca > Bivalvia > Pterioida > Pteriidae > Pinctada > Pinctada imbricata. Next base: position 49,324,415 of record VSWD01000008.1, on the reverse strand, counting down.
TGTTCATAACAAAGAAGCTATTTAACTTCTTCACATAAATATATAAATAACGACCCTCGATCCCTACCCTTTAATGTTACAACTTAATAAAGGACGACGACTTGAGATACTGTGCATTAATTATAATATATTTATCAATTAGAGGTAAATTCTCACCTTTGATCAGCTAGCTGCTCTTCATGTTGGGTATTAGCCCGTCCTGTGAATGGAAATGATAGGCAAATTTTACACCTCTATAGTGGTAGCATACCGGCTCAATGTGTATACCCTGACCGATTCTAATAAAACGCCGTATTAGTCAATTCTTTATAATAGTATACGTGTGACTACAAGTTTATTTTAAATCTGTACAAAGACTGCCTTATAATCTCGCTAGGTTGGGAATATACCTGAGACTTCGATTGATTAAATGTATTAACCAAGATAATCGATATTTTACACAGAAACCCGTTGACCCCGGTCGTTTAGGGTCGTTTGTGTATTGCAACCCTGTCTAATCAAGGACAGCACCGCAGTATTTGTAGTCAGGTAAGAAATTCTGACAAATAAAATGCAGACTTGTAAAATCAATACAAGGCTAGGAGACAAAAAAAATCTCGGAAAGCGGGGTATTTAATGACGAGAAAATTTAATTATCCCTAATTCCAACAATTACCTGCATCAAAAGATGATTAGAATATTCCTATAAACTCATTAGATTTCCTAGAAGTAGGGAGCAACAGTATCAAGTAGTCACTTATTCCATTGGAATCTTCCTGGCGATTCGTCGCGAGCAGTTTTCATGGTAATAGCTTACATAGTTCTCCACGATCGATATGTCTCATTGATCAAGGAGAGGCAGAGTTTAACGTAGGTCCGTCTCTGATGGTGCGGCCGGGGAAAATTCCATACGTAACATATAAACTACAGCAACTCCTCTTATATCGGTGAGTAAATTTACTCTGTATTGACATATATCGAGTAAAGATAAAAACTTTACATGTCGTCAGTGTAAAATGATGAGGACATTCTTCGTGATGCTACATCGCCCCCCCCCCCCCCTCCCTTCCTGTTTTTATATTTTTTCTTACGACTCTTGAAAAATGAAGAAAATTGTTAAAAGACAAATCATCGAAAAGTATGGGACTGCTTCAAATGAAATTTAAAATGTTCGATTCTAAAACTATGCGGTCATATAGCATTTAGGGACTCTCCTTATTTTGAAATAAATCATTTCTAATTTTACCATATTGGCCAGGCTTCACTTTCTATTCTTTTCCTTCTTTTTTTTTTTTCTTTTAAGAAATTTTTTTTTTAAGAAAATTCTTTTATTATGAATATCAAAATAAGTAATGGAATTTATCACGCAACGAAATAAAGGAAATTTATCATAAAAATCATTATCATATTCTTCATGTATGTAATAATACCATTTATTTCCAATGGAATAATAGTGGTTTGTTATAAGGACATCGTGGATTTTAATAGAAATAATTTTGCCTTTTATCAATTTTTCTTTTTCTTGAATTCGGTTTTTTTAAGTAGCTACGCTTGAGTCTCAGTCTTGTGATACGCTACACAGACATAGAGCATTTTTTTCTTCGCATCTTTTCATTTAGTTATAGGAAAATCCAACATTATATAAAGGTACGGATAGAAAGGACGGCGAAAGAACAATTTATTCCTTCGTTCAAACAAAGTTCAAAGAAAGTCAGCAACGATTCAACGTTGTGGGTTTTTGGTTATTAGTTCCATTTACAATAAGTCAATATTAAATAGGCTTACCCATGACGATCCTGGAGAAATCCGTGGATCTAGTGTTTATAACGGCATACATTGTGAAATTATGGTGCAGCAACTCTGATAACGTTTGTTACAAAAACACATATATCACTTCAAACACAATATTATAAGAAGTGGTCAGATTTTGTTTATAGAGTTGAAAAGCTAATCCTGAGTGCTCACATTTTGAATTCCACACTGTATAAAGGTAGTAGTAGATCTGTTTATGTTAAAGGATTATAAGAGTAATCCAAACAAGTTACCTACGGCCCGTTGTTTGACAAGATTAAGGTTGGAACTCTTGCATAAATATCTAAGAGGAAAACAATTACGCTTGATCCATTGTGTGCAATAGTAAATAACCAACTTGTTTAATACAAGCTCAAACACATAAACACAGAAATAAGTAATCAAAACGTTTCTCTCGTACGGGTGTTCGTACGCTAATACTTATTGTAAATTAATAATTAATACTTGTTAGGAATGAGCTGGCTCTACATAAATCAATAGATAATATACAAAGCCAAGAAATAACAATGATACAATCATATGTAATCCATCTCCAGAAACCACCTCTTTGTTGAGTAATTTAAATTTTGTAAAAGCTCCACTCGATATTAAGTGATCTATGTGACCATTCTCGTAGTACAATATAGTTTGATCAATATAAGAGATAGCACTGTTGACCTCCCATACAATATTAACTGTGATTTAAGTTTTGTAGCAAATCTGTGACGGACAGGATGTCAAGGTGTAACATTTTATCTTAGGCTTATTTTTGATTAAGTATTTAATTCTAACTGTTATGTGAGTACATACTTGTATATCATTTACTGTGTTTTACTTCTTAACAGTGACTTTTCTACATCCTTTATACTAAGAAAAATTGTGTTACCATTTTTCATGGGCTTTTACAAATGTAAATGCAAATCAATTTACAAAGTTGCCATTTGTACAAAAATTACATAAGTGACAGAGTGATCTAATGCTCGACTGCAGTGACAGAAATTGTGTTTTTGTTGGTATGAATTATATGTGTGGATGAATCCATGATAGGGTGGATTCAAGGGGGGGGGATGTGTGAATTCAGGATGGAGTAGATAGTGGGTTCGGGATGGATCCAGGATGAATTGGATTAAAAGTGAGTGGATCCAAATGAGGTGGATTTAAAGTGGTTTAAATTCCAGGTAAGGTGGATCCAGAATGGTGTGGATCAGTGAAGGGTGGATCCCAGAAAGATGTGGATCAAATTAAGAAGAATCTTAAATGAGGTGGATCTGAAGTGGGATTGATCCGAAAAGAGGTGGATCCTAAGTAGGATGTTTTCCACCTGGTTGGACATCAAGTAGGATTGATTCAATGTGGGATGGATTCTAAGGGGGTGGATTCAAGGGGTGTATCCAAAGTGTAGTGGTTACAGAGGGGATGTGTCCCAAGTTGGAAGGATCCCAAATGGGTAGAATACCAAGTATGGTGGAATTCCAATGTCAAGTGGATCCCATGTGGGTTGGATCCAAAGAGGGATAGATTTTATGTGTGTTGGATCCCATGCCGCAATGATCAAAGAGTTGGATATGATATAGCAGGATCTTGGAATGGGTTGAATTCAAGTGTGGTGGATCCTGAGTGAGGTTGATCCAAGTTGGGTGGATCTTGAAAGGGGTGGATCCTATTGAAGGGTGGATATAATATGGATGTATCTTGGAATGGCTAACTCAGAAATGGGGTGGAATCAAAGTGGGGTAAGTTCAATGATCCCCTGTGGACCTGATCCAAGTGGGATGGATCCCACGTGAGGTGGATCTCAAGCAAGATGGATCCCAGGGTTGGATATGAGAAGGGGGTCCCATGTAAGGTGGATCTCAAATAGGAAGAAATCCAATGTTAGATGGAATTTAATTGGAAAGCATGCACCTTTAGTTGGAATATTGTTAAGTAATCTCAGTTCTTGACCTTGATTCCATCCACCCCCAAAGTCCTTTTGCCTTTGTATTTTCATTTGGCACAATTTAATACAGTCTCCAAAGTTAAGATAATTACATACAAAGATGCATTATATCTCCAGGTCTATTCCTTATTATCTCTTCAACTCACCCCTTCTCCCCTTCAACTTCCATCAAATCAAATTATCAATATTCAAAATTCTCTTCAATATAAACTGGATCCATCTATTGCTTACAACAGGAATCTTCTAGTTTTGGTTATAATTTCTTCATATTTAGACTTTTCAGTGAAATGGATACAATTGTAAATGCTTGACCTAAGTTTCTGTATTATAGACCTATAACTAGCATGAACAACATTTTGTGTTCATAAAGCTATCAAATATTTGAGCAGGTACTTCCATAAACAAGGGTCCAAAAATCAACATAAAACATATGGACACCTGATAATGGATTACAAGTAATCAATACATCATACCTCAAGCAATCCTGTTCTCAATACTGTAAGTATGGACATTTTCACGTGGGGTTAATTTTTGCGTATTTCACATTTCTGTCGTAAATACCATAATGTCTTGATGTTAAAACCACAATTTTTTTCCAAGTGAAAATAACTATGTTTACAGTAATAGGATATTTCTTTTAGACAAAAAGCAATATGAAATGGGCTAAATTTGACCAAGGTCAGATGAAAAGTGAGCCATTAAAAGATAATATTTTCTTTCATACATATTATATACCTAATCTTCTCAATAACTCCAAGCAATCATAACAGAAATTTGGGAGGGTTTTTATTTATAGAGTATACATCAGATATGTCAATACACCATTACTCCTCCTGTACAGCAGCAAAATATTTAAAATTCATAAAAATCTCATTCCAGAGGATCATAATTCCTGAAATTTACATCAAAAAGCTCTCATCCTCCTCCATGTATATTTCTACAATATGTGATCTTTAATTGTACCAGGTATCCTTCAAATCCCCTTAATGGTTGATGAGGACTTGAAAAGTAAAGGTGATACACGTAATACCTTGCACACATAGACAGAACTACAGCTCCTTTAACTTTAATCTGCATTCCCTCTCATGCATGCATGAATACTATGATGAATTATACTCCAAGAACAAATCTAAGTCAGACACATGAAGACAGAATATAATTACCGGTAGTGTAAAGTTATATATAATTACCTTGATGTTCCTCATATAGTGGATCAAACTTGGCATATAGGGAGTCCTGCTCCTGATCGGGGTCACACTGAAAACATAATCATTGATTCATTGAAAAAAAATATATATATACATGTATATATAATATGTAAATACATATAGACTTCTACTACACTTGTACAAATGGCTGGTCAATATGTACATGCATCTTTCAAAAACATGTTGAAGGCCTAATTGCTTTTGACAGCTAATTTTTTCATCCATAATGATATGATATGTGCAAATACAATGTGACTTCAAGTTGTGAAATGAATTTGAAAACAAGGAATAATTTCAGCAGTTCCACTTACATGTACTTCTCACCAGAAATTCAGTCCCAGAAAGTGTCCCAACTTCTTTTTCAGTTTTTGGTATGACACCCTGAAATCCCTCATTTGCTTGATATCTATCCTAGTCTATACTTTATTTCCCTATTTATACTAGTCTAAGTCTATACTTTATTTCCCTCTTTACTAAAGCTTGCCTTTGACAGATCAAGACAAGAAAATCTATAACTGTTATATCAGCAATAATACTAACCTTTACTTCAGATCCATATTTATCCAACATTTCCCAAGCAGCAGTATCATCAAAAGCTGAAAACAGAAGGGAACAGTGTAAAACATATACAAATACATCATAAAGATACTGACAAGCTCATTTCTAATATCATATTTGAAATTAATATTGATATTTTAACTATCTAAGTAAAGTGATGTTTTATATTTACAGTATAAAGATTTTAGTAGGAATGATGTCGTTTTGAGATGAAGTAATGCCCATAAAAGCAAGTAAGTACAGGATGAGAGCATGGTATTCACTGTTAAATGTTTAGTTCCTTCTAATTATTTGTAATGATATATGACAATAAATTATTCATGTTTTTTTTTTCCGTTTTAGTTTAGTTTAATTTAGTTAGGTATGTACATTATGTTGATGTGCATGTACCTTCATGTGCTGGGGCAAATCCTTCATTTTCTTCTTCAGGCATCTCCCCAGCACCAAAGTCATGGACCATTTCCAAGCTCTCTGTCATATGATTTGATCCTTGAACGTCATGTGACTCTCCAAAGTCATTTTCATTGGTTGCCTGAATACTCTGATCATCTACAGCTATGTCATTGGCTGGTGCACCGCTGGTAGACACTTCTTCCGAGTTTTCAGGAACAGAGGTTGTCTGTGAAGGCTGTGGCGTGGATTCTGGTGCAAATATCTGAATATCATCACCATCATTACCTCCCTGGAAAATAGTAATAGCCAGAGCATAAAAAACTCCCACTTCAGGTATTTATCAAAATTATTGTACATTGTAGTGAATTTCTTAAATTTTACTTGAAAAATCTTAAAGGGGTAGGGCCATAAGACCCCTAAATCAGCCCTCAATTTTTCTCTAGAATTAAATTTTATAAGAAATACTTGATATCTCTCATAAAAATACACGAATGTTTACTGCTTTTAATGAAAAGAAAAATATCACCATACAAAGTGCCATTTGACTGCACTGACGTCACGAAAAATCAGCCCTCAATTTTTCTCTAGAATTAAATTTCGTAAGAAATACTTGATATCTCTCATAAAAATACACGAATGTTTACTGCTTTTAATGAAAAGAAAAATATCACCATACAAAGTGCCATTTGATTGCACTGACATCACTAAGTGACGTCATTTTGCCGTTACTGACAAAATATGGCGAAAATTGTAGGAAAATTTGTCTTTTGTGGAAGAATTTGATGTGGCCGAATGTGTTAACTGAGATAGAACATTTATAACAAAAAGATATACTGATAATCTTTTACATATAAATTTTTCATCTTAGGTAATGCATGCGGCCATTGCTAATTTCATAGAAATAAGTAGTTTTTGCAGGTATTTCGCGGAATATTGCCAATTTCGGTGTTTTCAGAGGGCTAAAAGCTATTGATAAAAGCAGTGTTTACAAAAAATTGACTAGTTATTCCGTATGAAAGTGTCAGATCAAAGTTGAAAATTCTATGAAGTACAATGTTCAAATTAGAGCCAATATCAGCCTTCCTGGCCCTACCCCTTTGCTCTCTGTCCATTGGGCAAAAATTTCTATGCATACAATATGCTCAAAGAATGTGGACACAATAAGATATGAACTTTCTCAGCCATCTTAAAAGATTTCGTAATTATAGTATTAAGCTTACCTGAAAACCAAAATTAGCCGGAGGTTTAAACTTTTTAGGTTTCTTGATACCTTTCTTGGCAGTTTTTGCACTGAAATGCAAAAAAGATTTTATGAGGTTGACTTCATCTTTTAAGATATAAAATCTATGTAAAAATGTCTGATACTTCAAAACAGTATCATTGTCAATTGATGCAATGCCCTTGTCATAATAATACTGCAGAAGATGTTTGAAAATATGACAGACCCTCTGGTTTGGAACATTTAAAAGATCATCTATGAATTAAAAAAACGATACACAGATTTTATGAGTTTGACTTCATCTATTAATTAAACCCACTTTTTCTATGAATTAAAAAAATGATACACCGAATCATACAATATACATGTACTGGTACCTTTAAGAAATTAAGTCCCTAGTTCAAACATATTGTCTTTAAATAAAATTTTCTAACATACATGTAGATCTGTTAGATCAGAATAATGTGACATTATCATATTTTTACCCAGTAGTTTTCTTTGTTTTAGGTGGTTCCTTGACTTGCTCTGTCTCAGGACTAGTATCAGCAGTATCCATGGCCGCTATGGTTTGGGGACCATCAGTTTCTGGTCCGTTACTACAGGACTCCTCGGGTGACCTTGGCTTTTTGATACCACGACTGCTCGGAGCCTCCGTCGCAGGATCTGGCTTCACATCTTCTACCTCTTTGTTGATAACATTATTGTTCTCCACTGGCGAGCTTCCTAGCTTACACTTCGAGGCAAAAGGATTGACAAGTGTGTCGTTTTTAGGTGGAGAATTTGAAATTTTTGATTTGGATTGAAAAGGATTTACATTTTCATCAACGTCATCGAAGCTGAAGTTGTAGGTGCCTTTAGGAATGGGTATGGGTGAGCTACTGTCCTCTTCTGGACCATCCATCTAGCATATGATGTGTTTCTCTCTAATTTGATAAGAATACTCAGATCTGAAAGAACAAATGTAACACACTGGTAATACTACATGTATTACAAATGTATCAAGAATGTAAGGATACAAAAATCTTCATGTCTTGTATTATAAAAATGTATCTATATAAATTATAATAACAACAGAGGAAAACAAGACATGTATGTGATGCACAGATTCCCACAGACAGCATAAAAGAGATTTACCAAAAGTCTAAGTGGGATAAACTCCAAAGTTAAGGTCACAGGTGAAAACTAAATTGATAAAAATAAAATTGGGAAGGAATACACAAGTGACATATGAAAGCTCTATCAGTTACCATTGAAAAGATATAACTATTCAGTATTTTTTTTTTTTTTTTTTTCTCGTTTCTTTTTTTTATGTCAGTCAAAGTCTCACAACTCCAAGGTTAGGACACAAAAATCCATTTACATATCTAGTCAATATACATATAGCTTGTTTTTTGGGGAGCTAATACATGTATCACAATCGCATATTTGATAAAAGGCTGGACCAATCTAAAAAATTTCACATGTTTGAATTACACGATGTACATTTAGAACAGTCTTCATAACAGCTTTTTCGAACCATATTATTAGTAATATTACTACATGTATAGCAAGAAGACAAATTCTACTGGTAAATTGAGTATTTCCACTAGGCTGGCAGAACTTCTAGTATTGACTCTTGAGTAGCTCCAGGCGTTGGGTTAGTGAGTTTTCATGTAAAGCGGCTCATTTTGAAAAAGTGGATCAAATATGTAGATCAAGGTCACTTGGTTCAAAATCATTTGTATCAAAAGGAAAGTCTTGTCAAATGAAATGCACATGTAAAATTTTAAACCTCTTACTTACCAATAAAAAGATCTAGGTCAATGTTACTAGGTCAAGAAAGTATAGAAAGGTCTTGTCACAAGGAATGCACATATGAAATATCAAATCCCTATCACTTACCAATCAAAAGATATGGGGTGTGACACCCAAAGTGTGACAGACAGACGGACAATGCAAAAAGTGATCCCTAAGTGTCCCTATGCTTTGCAGGCGACACAAAAATTAGAAATTGGTTGCAACATGCATTTTCATTTTTGAATTTGAGTTTTGGACAATGCCACAAGATTTCTGAATTTTGAATTTGAGTTTTGGACAATGCCACAAGATTTCATTTTTGAATTTGAGTTTTGGACAATACCACAAGATTTACAGGGTTATGTGCCACATCTCCAATTAAACTAATATTAAGCTAAAGTCCCTTGGCATTGTCTCCATTCAAAAGACTAGCCTATTTTCTTATTCTTCTTTTAAAATTTTAAGCTGTCGGTCTCCTAAATACCCATCGTTTTTAAAATTTACTTTTCAATAGCTGCGCAACCTTCATATAGTTCTCAATATCGAGGGCATGAAATAAAGAGAACTACGAATGACTTATGAAGATCGAGAAGAGGGGTAATGGAAACATAAAGGATATATCCATTTAGCAAAAGAAGAGTGTTGTAATTTTCTGGTACAGTATTCAGATAAGTAGCTCTTGCCTGTGTATAGTTAGGACACTCTGTGTTCTGATCAGGCATGTTTGCTGCATTTCTTTCAATAATAAAAATCACATACTGGTTCAAGGTTGTTGATAATGAATGATTAAAAGCAGCCTATTTCGGACATTAAAGTCATTTTAACTAAGAATTTATTAAACAGCAATGTTGCTCTTTGCAAAACTGTTGAACAAATTCAAAATTTATTAATACCAGTACAATACCAGTATTGTTAGTTTGACAATACTGGAACACTAGTATTGTTCAACCAACAATACTGGTATTCCAGTACTGTTAAATTAACAATACCAATATTCCAGTATTGTCAATTCTACAATACCAGAATTCCAGTTTCTGCAAGAAAATGTTGCCATATTTCATCTAGAACTGCCCTAAAGTGGAAGAATTATACCCCCTGCAGGATGTTTTTTATAAATAGGACCATTTATGATGCATTGTGAAAAGCCTACCATTTATAGTATGCAGCAAATCTGCTTTCAAGTCTTCTTAACTTAAACTGCACATAAGTTCACAAAAAGTCATGATACCAAACTGTACGGTAGTACTTTTGTGGTGAATGTTTGTTTGAAATATGAATAACCTACCATTTATAGTATGAAATAAATCAGCTTTCAAAATTTTTACACCTCTTCCTTATTTCAACATAAGCCCAAAGTCTAGGCTAAGGTCACAAGGTCAAAAGTCATGATACCAAACTGTAGTACCCTTTGTGGTGAATGTGTGTATGAAATATGAAAGGCCTACCATTTACAGTATAAAAGAAATCTACTTTCAAAACAACTTAACATAAAATGTTGTACAGGGTGAAGGTCTAAGTCACAGGGTCAAAAGTCATGGTACCAAAATATAGTACTCTTTGAAGAAAATGTGTTCACGAAGTATGAAAGGCATACAATAAATAGTATAAAAGAAATCAGCTTTCAAAACATCTTATCATAAAATGTTGTATAGCCTAGGGTGAAGGTCAAGGTCACAGGGTCAAAATTCATGGCTAAAAAATGTAGTACTCCTAGTGGTGATTGTGTGTATGACTATGAAATATGAAAGGCCTACAATTAATAGTATAAAAGAAATCTGCTTTCAAAACTTCTTGACCAGACGGACAGACAGACAAAGGGACAGGGTGATTCCTATATACCCCCCTAAACTTTGTTTGCGGGGGTTATAATAGCAATACTGGAATACTGGAACTATGTACATGTCTCTGAATTCTTCCAGTATTTTATGTTATTGTTAAGATGTTTTGAAAGTAGATTTCTTTTATACTATAAATGTACTATAAATGGTAGGCCTTTCATATTTCATACACACCAGCATCTTCTACAGATAAGGAATAGTTAATGTTAACAAATTCTATGAATAATAAATGAAAATGAATGAGGACCTATCGCGAAAAATGGTGAATAAATGGTTAGATATGTAATAATTAACGTGAATGTAGGCATACAATAATTACTGATAGATTCCTCATAGTTAACGCTTGTCATTAACCATATGTTTTATTCCGCATACTCTAACCATATTCCGCATTGCTATGTGTATGAATAATCACTAACGTTGGCGTATGGAGAATGACTAACGTGAATGAGCTAAAAGCTACGCTAAGAATTTTCGTTTTGTTATTTCAATCGTGAATCTTAAATTTATATTAATCCGGCTCCAAGCAAAAATATATATTTGTCAATGAATTTAAATCAATGTTTACACATAAACAACAAAGAATGAAACTGAAGAGGGAAATCATGATATTTAGAAAAAAAAATTCTATTGTTTAACTCATATCACTCATTTTTAATGGACTCGGTATTTTTTTTTCTTTTACTAAATTCATGGACTCCGGCACTGCATAAATGTACATGTAGTTCCTAATTTCTTTTTTTTTTTCTTTTTTTTTTTTTTTGCCGCTTTCCTTTAATAAATTATAGTGATTAGCTTATAAAATAATTAATTGAAAAAAAATCCTGCATGGTTGGTAGCTTTTGTAGATAGCGACGTCTTCTAGAGTCGCGAGCGGTACGTGACATCAAAGACATTCCGGCAGGTCATCTTAATTATGCCGCATTATTAAATTAGATATCGACAAGGTCCGATGACATGTCAATACAAAAGATTTCAGCTAGAGATAAATAACACTATCTATGGCTGCTAGACAATAAAAATGACAAAATATATTTAGTTTAAATAAAAAAAAGGGGGGGGACGGGTCTATATACTTTTTCCAAATGGGGGGGGGGGGCGTTAAAACCATCAGAGGGTCGAAACTTTACTTTTATGAGAAGTAAAAACGGAAAATCTCGGCACATGTGAAAATAAAAACAATTCTACATTTGTAGCTTAATTTGATGACAACATTCAAAGATCGATTCTTTTTATTAATTAAGGGATCAATGTCATTGATACTTCTAAACCCCGCCTTTGACCGATTAAATTTGGTCCAGGTGTCAATCATTATCTGTATCATTTCCATTATAAAATGTTCGCCTGTGCATGAATTATTTTTTTTTGTCATTTTCATACAAGCTTGCTTGCTCTCTTTTTTCAAACAAACGTACTAATGTCTCAAATGAACAGTTCAATCAAAAGATGTAGTAAAAATGAATTCCAAAGACATCCGTAATACAAAAGAAAAAAGTGTGTGCGCCTTGGTCTGGTACTTCAAAGGGTTACAAACAATGCCTCGCATGTTGTTCATACCGCTCTTTTACCTGTATATTAACACCCCCTGTACACGGAGACGTGTGACTATAAACCTTCCAATTTTAATTTGTTTACAAACTTTGATAATTTGATGCCACTGGGGCAGGTATTTTACATACATAAACCTTCTTTGAACTTTCGTGCATAATTTATGTGTATGTGAGATTGAAGATTTTTTATAAATTCAATTTACCGTTTCTGCGTTCCCCCCCCCCCCCCCCCCGGCCATCAGTGGAACAAACTTTGAATTCGCAAGTAAACAGAATCTAAATAGAAAAGAAAAATTGTACATGACGGCGTAAGAGAGAACTATAGGTCCCCTTTCACCTTCACTTGAATATGATCCTGTTTTCTGTTTATGTCAAAGTGCCCGATCCCCCCCCCCCCCCAACGAAGGAATACCTGAACAAAAGAAAGATAAACAAATACATGTAAGAAATTCTATATTGAAACCAACAAAAATACAAAGGTGCAAGGAGGTGTAGCAAATTCTGAAAAGATGCAGCTAATTCATGAAGAAAAAATATGGAACCCAATCCGAGCCCCAGATCGGAAAGGGGATCGGAATGGGGGCTACAGAAATTTTTGCTTTACACTGGATTTTTTTCTTTGAAAACGTTCTTTCATCATCCTCAAATACATGATTTGGGGATTTCTTAACAAATCAGTCCATTTTAGTTTAAATAAGGGAAGTAAATGATTTTTTAAAATAAAAATGTGAAATAACTCTTCTGAAAATGAATTTATACTTCGTCTAATGTCAAAGCTCTCGCTGTGTAATTAAATTATATCGATCAGCCACTGAGGGTAGTATATGTATATTGTAAGTCTATACGTTGTCAAATTAGAAAAAAAAATATATATTTAAAAAACTAGTGAAGTTATACACACATCACAAAAGACGATGAAAGAGAATTAAAAAAAAAAAATACATGTATGTTTGAAATAATTCAGGCAAAAATGCATATTTACTTATTTAAATTTGATTAATTCACAGTAGACTGAATTGCTGTCGTTTCTTGACTGAGGAGGGGATATTCCCCGGGAAGACTATGGTTAAGGCGCGAAGCGCCGAATCAGAGGGGGGTAGGAGGACTTGTGGGAGGAGGTTGTCTGAAGTCAGCCTAGGATAATTGTGCGAAATTTATGATTTCTAAGACCATTGTTGAACACGTTTGTTTGATCTTGTGATGTTAAAACGAAAGATTATCTTGGTAACAAAAAATATTGAAAGGTTTTCATGCGTACATGTAAAAGATGTATATATCGCTCAATTTGAGATTTCTATGAGGCCATTGAAAGACACCAACAAAGTAACATTTATTAAATCACAGAAAATTACAACTCTTTATCTGAGTCTGATTTTTTGGGGCTAGTTGTGTAAATACTAGTATATACATATATATAAAAAAAAATGCGAAGCGACTAATGATCCTGAGTTTGTACATGTATAAACACTTTTTCTCACCATTATTTTCATGAATTGAAAGGAGAAGGTGCGGTAACCTGCCTTTTTGGCCCTATACGATTAAATAGTGAAAAAAATCAAAATGTTGTTAAGGTATTCCGTAATACAGGCGGATCTATATGTACATATTTGTCGAAGGAGGGGAAGGATGGGTTTTTTTAGAAGCCATAGCCCTAACTAAAAGGAAACTGTAAATGGGATGTTCTCGATTTTTTTCCAGGTATTACGGAAGAAAATTGAGCAATCATGATTCAACACTCTTACAATTTCTTTGGCTGTTAAAACTGAAAAGCGTGTGAATCCAGAGGCGGGCCATGGTGATAAATAATTGTGAATTATGAGGAATTTCATGATCTGAAAGAAGCGGAGATACATGCATTTCTATAGTCCGATACTTTTGTACAAATATATTCTGTGTCTGATGTATTATTTCCATTATTAACGTGTCTATCTTACTATTCTCACGGGGTATAGCGGTGATGGTGGGAGAAAGGGCGGGGTACTCTGTAGTGTATGGAGTTAAAAAGACTTTGAAAAAATACAATGATGACAAGGGGTTATTTAAATCAAAAGATAAAAGATTAAAGTCAGTCAATCACTCAACACGAACAAATGTCGGGAGGAAGAAATTAATAAATAATCTATTATAATAGTACATGAAATTAGAGAAAAACCGAAAGTTCTGCATTGCGAGATTGTCCACCATGTAACTTTGATTACATCTTGCATTAAAATAAAAAAAGGAATGTATATTTACATAAACGGAAGACAAAATTACTGAATTTAACATGTGAAAATTAAATTATTCAAAACCATCAATATAAAGAATTAGAGAAAAGGGAAAGCGCCGAGAAAGAAAATTCCCTAAATATTTACAGCAGCTTGTTGTACCATATTAGAATAAAGTAAAATTAAATTATTTTTTAAACTCAATTTTAAACTATTTTCGGCATTAAAAATAAAATAAGGCGATTTGGCACGTAGGATACACACGATAAACAGCTCGTGTCTCATGACAGGTAATTGTTGAAATAACACAGGTATTGTTGTGGCAGGGCGAAGCATAGTTTTACCTGGTCATCGGAAGAGTTCATTATAGGCAGGTGATACAAGATGTCAAAATTACAGGTCTTATAATTATACAGGCATTTCATACTCTATGTAACAGTGTGTAAACTATTTTTTTTTTATCGACTGGTCTAATTTGCTTGAACGACTTTGGTAGAGAAATACATGGGTATTACGTGTATATTATCGTTGTATGAATTCAGATTAATATAAAGTACGTATAATACTTATAATACGTATAATAAAAAAATGCAAATAAAAAAATATCCGATTAACCCGATAAAATGTACAAATTTCATAAGATTATAAACAAAATTCGGATTCTGAGTAAGATTTATTCGTTTTGCAAGTTATGAGTCGTAATATTAATTCATTCACGTTATTCTCCATAGTAATGTTTATTATGCATACGCTAACGGTTAATTCTGCATACGCTCACGATAGAATTTTTTTTCCGCGAACGCTCACGATAGAATGGATAATTAGCGCTACTCATTTATCACGATACAATGAATACAGATAATTTGATACTATCGCTATGAATAAGAAAAATTGAATACAAACGTGAACGAGATAAGCGCTAACCATTGTACGTTTTTCAATCAGTATTCATACAAATGAATAAGGACTATTTGGTAATATCGTGAGCAAATCAATAACTAAGGTTAATTAAACGATAAAAAGCTTGAACTAAGAATACATATAAATAATGAATGAGGACTAACGTGAGAGTTGTTAAGATTAACTATTCCTTATCTGTAGTATTGTACACAATAGTGACAATAACGGAACAAAAATTTGTAACTGGAGTAGTTGCAGATACCCAGCCCAGTACTCGAACATCAGCCATCCGTTCCGTAGTCCATCACGTTATCTAGTGAGCTAAAGGGACATCTGAACATACTGAACTACATGTACATGTATTGGTTCCTGCACTACCTGAGCCACTACAACTTCCCTCCCGTCTTTTAGGAGAGTTGGTGTACCTCGCTGTGTGGCCACTCTCTAACCTCTCCATAGTCCAGCACCAATCTCCTACATGCATCCGATTTCAGTTCCGCTTTTCTTCACTTTGAAATCTACCTCTGCCGTCATCGCCTATTGTTTGTCTGCAAGATTCTTGCAGACTGGAACTGGGGCTTCATATTTGTAAATAACTAAATTAAGTATTGCAAGTATATACCAGCAGGTTTGACTACATTTCTGAGGTATACAGTGTACATGCAATGCTTTTCTTTGGATGCAATACGATGCAGTATCAGGGATTCTCTCTTCATTCTTACGTTGCCAACACGATCAGCTGAGCGAGAAGTCCCCAGTAAAAATACAAATTCTAGCTATAATTCGAAATCTACCGTCTTTAGACATGAGTCTTGTATAAATTTTCCTTCATCAAGATACATGTAAGAATCGTTTCATTCATTGCCCATTTACTCGCCCTAAATACTCAAATATGTGTCTCTGCCTTTGAATCTTTTGCAATGTTTATGTCAGAAGTCCGAATGACGTCACTGTGACGACATGCCGTACCTGCGATGCCTCTCGGGTTTTATCATTGCTTGAAATGGCGTAGGAAAAGAGCGATGACGGCAAGGTTATATTGCAAGCCTGTGCCGCCTATGACCTTGTTGCAAGTTGAGTCCAGCACATCACCGAGTGAGTTTAAGGGACATCCCCATGGCTCAGTCATAAATCACACTGAAATATTGGTACCTGCACTACCCTAACCAGGTCGGGGAAACGGCAAATCTAGCTATTAAAGCTAGATCTAGCTTTTAAAGCTCGTTCTAGCTTTAAAATGGACCAAATTGAGCAGTTTTATTTAGAATGTGTGAAAACGAAGACGTTGCGCACTTGCGCCTCGACGGATATCGTAATGTTTACGTACGAAAACGAACATTGGATCTTAAAATCGGAAACTCAGCGTTGCATTTACGAGTGCAGCTGCATATGTGCATTCAAGGAAAAGGTAAATATTCACTTGTTTACACCTTAAATGACTTACCTTTGAAGATTTAATGTCCTATTAATTTAAAAGAATGTTTTTAACTTGCAAATCCGCCATTTTTAATTTACCGATCTAAGTGGATTCACTGTTTGCAAGAGAAAAGATCAACTAGCAGACGGATATGCATTATTCCGGTATAAAAGTAGGATGTTGGTCCCGTTTTTGCATTTAAATTAAATCTTTTAAAAATTGATTTTTTTCATTTTATTTTCATGTTTTGAACAATTACATGTAAGTTATGTATAACAAGAACAAAATAAGGATTTAAAATCGAAATTATCGAATTTTTAAAATTATTTGTATCAGGTGAAATATGTCTTCGACGATCCTACTTTTATACCGGAATAATGCATATCCGTCTGCTAGTTGATCTTTTCTCTTGCAAACAGTGAATCCACTTAGATCGGTAAATTAAAAATGGCGGATTTGCAAGTTAAAAACATTCTTTTAAATTAATAGGACATTAAATCTTCAAAGGTAAGTCATTTAAGGTGTAAACAAGTGAATATTTACCTTTTCCTTGAATGCACATATGCAGCTGCACTCGTAAATGCAACGCTGAGTTTCCGATTTTAAGATCCAATGTTCGTTTTCGTACGTAAACATTACGATATCCATCGAGGCGCAAGTGCGCAACGTCTTCGTTTTCACACATTCTAAATAAAACTGCTCAATTTGGTCCATTTTAAAGCTAGAACGAGCTTTAAAAGCTAGATCTAGCTTTAATAGCTAGATTTGCCGTTTCCCCGACCTGCTAACCACTACATAATTGTCCCCAAGACGTATCAAAATGGAGACCTATCATACTGTAACGAGTCTATTCATAAAAACCTGAAATTTATAACATATCTGAATGTATACAACGCTCCATCAAGATCCCTTGGGGTTGGGCGTCTTCCCATTTGTCGTCATTTGTGACCTGGAACTTGAAAGCGCTGTTTTCTCCCACAAAATATCGCCTCTTGTCAAAATTATCGGTCTATATCTTGAAACAACCTTAAAATTATCAATGAATGGAAATTAATAATAACCTTTTCACTGTAAAAAGGAAAAATTACCGTTCAAATACAAAATTATTTCTTCTCAAAAATTCTTATATTTTTGTCGACGTTTCTTTCCTTCCAGGTGAAGAGTTCCGTGTCAAAACAGAACGGAGACGGAACGGTACAATTATCCGGATACATACGGTGAACCAAAATTCCTGGCTCTTCTCCCTCTTTCACATGTTTTAAGTTATGTAATAACGACGAGAGCTTTGCATAAAAAATTACATGAATAAATCACCTTTTAAAAGTTTGTGTATGGGGGGGGGGGGGGGGGGGGAGAGGGGCTGCTATTAGTCCCGTTTAGCAGGGACTTTTAAAAAAAAACTGTACAAGTCCTTGCATTTAGATAGCAATGTACTTTAAAAAATAACCATTCTTTGACGTACGTGGGTAATAAGTCCCATCTTGAGAGGGTCTAGTGCCGGATCGAATTCTCTAGCACCGCTGAAAAGGGGAATCAGCCTATCCAGTGTGCGAGAACATTTTTTCCTGAGTAGGGGGGAGGTCCAAGCGGTCGAGGGGGGGGGGGGGATCCCATACAGTGTGATTTTGAAAGCAAAACCAGGCCGTAATTTATCAGCATTTTGGCAAATTCAGGGGGATCCTGACCCCCTTCCCCTATAGATCTACGCCTGAAATAGATCGTTTATCAATGATAATCATAGGCATAAACTGGAACAAGCATTTATAAATGCTCGCAGTGTGAAACTCACCCAGTGCTATGTATATATTTTAATAGGTCTACAGTTAAGAGATTTTAAAATAAATGACATGACATGAAAGGTCTTCCAGCAACTTGAGGGACCAACTGTGCCCAATCCTTGCCGACATTTTCCTTTACTCGTACGAAACTGAATTCATTAAATCTTTGGTCTCTGAAGGGAAAAGATACTTAGCTTCTGACTTCAACTTCACTTACAGATACATAGACGATGTGTTGTCCATCAATAATCCAAAATTCGCGGATTACCTGAGCAGTATATATCCTTCGGAGCTTGAAGTCAAAGAAACTACAGAGACAAATAATTCAGCATCCTATTTGGACATAATGTTGTCCTACGACACTGATGGTCACATGAACACCTTACTCTATGACAAACGTGACGACTTCAATTTCAGCATTAGAAACTTTTCTTTATCCCTTCATCGCCTGCTTATGGCGTGTTCATATCTCAGTTGATACGCTATGCCAGAGCAAGTACCAAATATACGGATTTTGTTCTGAGAGCTAGACGTCTTTCAGATAAGCTTCTCAGTCAGGGATATGTTTGTGACCGACTAACATCGTCACTGAGGAAGTTCTACGGTCGATATGGGGAACTCGTCATACACTATGATGTCCCAATCTCCAGAATGGTGGATGATATTCTGTCATAGACCATTTGAACCATCCAACCAAAGATTGCACTCTATGTCCTCCGAAATGAAGAAACCGATTATGACAGTTCTACCGAATTGAAGCGGCGGGTGTTGCATGCAAGCAGGAGATGCTTACTCTTCCTGGGCACCTGGTCTCACTCCCACATCGAGAGTTCGCTTCTTTTCATATGGTGGAGGTTTTTGTTTGTTTGCTTTGGTTCCTGTTTCATCCTGATTTTGTATGCCTTCGGTTTCTGATTTTCTGAATTATCGATTTTGTGCTGTATACCGGGATATGGTCATTATCCATATTTGTCATAGAAAAAGATACAAATCGAGAATAATTCGTAAAAGATTTTCAACAAGACGACATTGCAGTTGCCACAGCGGAACACACAGCATGACAATAATAGCCGGAAAAGCGACCAACTTATGATCAACCATTCACAATGAAATTGTGTTAAATTGAGGTCCCCGTACGACTTTTAAACTGTGCGCGCGATTTAGACAATTGTGGCCACGATAAATTTGATATTTTTTCCACATGTCCGCTTACAGCCTACCTAAATAACACATAGATAAATACATTCTGTATACTAACACACAGTTTGTGCTTTGCTGGCTGGATCAATTCAAGTAGCGACTATTGATCAACTAATAGACCGATAGGTGGTAAGCGCTCTATCTATTTTATGGTGTTTTGATAGGACTTGCACCATCTTCAAAGTCGGTCAGTACTTAACCTTGTAGGGTGCGACCGAGACAGACCTAGAGGAAGAAAAGAACACATTGCGTCAGGCCTACTGAAGATGTCCTGAACGCGATTCATTCTCGATAAAGAAGAAGTTTCATGATTCTTTTGAATTTACGAGGAAATTAAAATCTGTATTTGATTATTTTGTATTGGTTTTATACATGTACACATGTATAGTCGTAAGGCTTCCAGTCTTACAAAAATTAGAAGCCTAGTGTAATATGTCAACTTTTGTTACCGAGAATTAAGACCGACTAGAACGTTCGGGCCTGACCTATGTGTAAATATTAAATAGCATCTATAGGTTAAACCTGTGGCAATGTAAAATCTATAGGCAAGGGACCACCAAGCAATAATGTTTGAGACATCCGAGGTCTGTTCTTAAATGCCTGTAAAGAGCGCCGAATGTATAAACCATCATGTTTAGACATTCATTGATTGTCTTACAACCCCAGTTCGATAGATATCACCGTGGGGTATCACGTGATACACAAATGATATGTTCCACGGGAATCCCCTTTGATTGAACCAAGTAAACACTGTCTAAATCTACTTTATATGAATTTATTTTAGGCCTATCATATGGTCATTATTATAAATTATATGATGGTAATTTATTCTGGTCAAGAATAGACGTATATTTGGAGAACACTTAAACAGAAAATTTTGTATCTGTCCGTGCACCATATCATAACATGTGGCGAGCATTGAAAAATTTCTGTTTAAGTGTTCTCCGAATACACGTCCATTCTTGACCAGAATAAATTACCATCATATAATTGATAACAATGACCATATGATAGGCCTAAATAAATTCATATAAAGCAGATTTAGACAGCATGAACTTGGTTCAATCAAAGGGGATTCCCGTGGAACATATCATTTGTGTATC
Organism: Pinctada imbricata; assembly: GCA_033119305.1. NCBI lineage: Eukaryota > Metazoa > Mollusca > Bivalvia > Pterioida > Pteriidae > Pinctada > Pinctada imbricata. The sequence goes on along the minus strand of VSWD01000008.1, from coordinate 49,303,559 downwards.
ACGTGATACCCCACGGTGAAATATCGGCACCTTATACTCCATGATAGGCCCTGTTCAGATCTCGATAGAGAAGACTGGGTCATGATTATGGTCTCTTGTCCAACAGGCCTAAAGATCGCCTGGCAATTATTCGCATGTGCCTCTAAAAATCTTTTTAGTAGCACATACGAATACCCGGAAAATCTTTCCGCCTATATATCCGGGTAACTGAGAGAGTTGTGCACATGTAACATGGATAACTACACCATTCGCTAATATATGGCCTTCCAATAATCGGTTACAGACTGTTCCCAAGTCGGTACCAATTTCATATTGGTTTCGTTGCTTTATGCGTAGTCTTGTCCCCCTTGCGTCTCTTTTTGTGTATGTCTACTCTGTGTCTTGGCTTGGGTGTTTCGGTTTTGATACTATGGAACGCCAAATTAACAGAAACTCAAATAATTAGAGAGCTCTTCAATTAATCAAAGAGCTCTTTAAAAGAATTAGAGAGCTCTATAATTCAATTAAAGAGCTCTTTAATTCTATTATTGCGCTCTTTAATTCATTTATTGCGCTCATAAATACAATTAGAGAGCTCTCTAATTCTTTTAAAGAGCTCTTTAATTCGTATCATTTATTGAGCGCAATAAATGAATTAAAGAGCTCTCTAATTTCATTATTGAGCGCAAAAAATGAATTAAAGAGGGCAATAATTGTTTTATTGCGCTCAATAATACAATTAGAGAGCTCTTTAATTCTTTTAATGAGCGCAATAAATATGTGAATTAAAGAGCTCTTTAAAAGAATTAAAGAGCTCTTTAAAAGAATTAAAGAGCTCTTCAATTAATTACAGAGCTCTACAAAAGAATTGAAGAGCTCTCAAATACAATTATAGAGCTCTTTAATTCATACAAAGCCGATTTTTGTAATTAGAGAGCTCTTTAATTCAATTCAAGAGCTCTTCAATTGTTTTACAGAGCTCATTAATTTAATTAAAGAGCTCTATAATTCTTTTAGAGAGCTCTTTAATTATAATATGGATATGTCCGTTTTAAAGAGCTCTCTAATACAATTAAAGAGCTCTCTAATACAATTGAAGAGCTCTCTAAAAGAATTAGAGAGCTCTTTAATTGAATTATAGAGCTCTATAAAAGAATTAAAGAGATCTGTAAAACAATTGAAGCGCTCTCTAATTACAATAATCGGCAATGTATGAATTAAAGAGCTCTATAATTTAATTAGAGAGCTCTTCAATTCTTTTATAGAGCTCTATAATTAATTGAAGAGCTCTCTAATTCTTTAAAAGAGCTCTATAATTAATTGAAGATCTCTCTAATTATTTGAGTTTCTGTTAATTTGGCTTTCCATATGATACGCCCGTCATACTTGATGGGACGTATTATGTTATATGGCGCTGTCCGTGCGTCAGTCCGAGGTGATGTTTTCCGGACTTCAGACAAAGATATACGACAAAATAGAAGATTTTGGCTTCAACATACATTTCATTTGTAGTTAAAATTTTCCTTGGCTTGATGGCGATATTCCAAGGCATTAACAAAAATGTACATCTCTCAGCTCATCAGATACGCTAGAGCTTGCTCCCATGTTTCGGATTTCCATGATAAAAATAAACAAATTACAAAAAAAAACCTTATCTGTCAAGGATTTAGATATCATGAACTTGTAAAATCTTTTAGGAAATTTCACAATGATTATTCTGAACTTCTTTCAAAATTTGGGACGACTCCAGCATCAGAGTATTTATCAATGGGAATTTCATTGCCTTCGTTTCGCGGTGACCTAAAATAATGATCCTAAAGTCATAAAAACACACACTGGGCATGGTACTGGACCAATCTACAGTTTTGTACCAATGTCTTTCCAAACGTTGCACACTGGTCAACCGTAACGACGGGACTCAATGACGACCTTGTTTAAATTATCGTCAGAGAATACTGGGTCCTGCTTCTCTGATCTATCTGAAAGTTGGTCAGACTTCTCGGGTGATTAATCTTGAGCTCGCTTCAGCCAGTAGAACACAGACTGTTATATGCATGCCATAGATTTTTTTTATCCATTTACACAGAATCTGTGTTACAAGACGCTGCTGCGTTTAATTATCTCGTTTTTGATGTCACCTTACAGTGGAGTGAATTGAATTTGGGTGGCTCATGAAAAGCAATTTGGCTGGAGGCATCACTGATGAGAATTTGGTATTCGAAACAAGTGTCTGGTGCATGAAAATTGGTTTGAAATTTTCTTCAAGAAGGTAAAGAGTAGGAACACTTCCATATTATTGATTACAGATCCAGTTCGAGTTTCAGAAAAAAATTATATTTTTTAGCAGACTTATGGCCCTTGAATATAGAAAGTTTTAACAATTTTACAGTTTTCCGGTATTTTCTTTGCAGCTATTGAAATGAAACTTGGTATATGCCTTCAGAATAAATAATTACAGATCCAACTCAAGTCTCGGAACAGTTAAGTATAGGTCCACGTAAGAATCAGGAAGGGGTGATACATAAATTTTTTTTGCAAAACTTTTTATTTCTGTTTTGAGACATATATATGCTACAAATCAAACATACGATATTGATTTCTCAGGGTAGCGATGGTGAAGTGAGATATTCACCTTATAATTTATAAAGGATTATGAAGGAAAAAATGGCGGAAAAATTTTCTCTGTATAATTTAACCAAATGCTACCCCTATAACTTTTTTCACCATCCAAGTATGAGGAAAATTCTTTCAGAACATTCATATGAAGGCTGATATGAACACATTTCGAGAGAAAAAAGTTCTGCAAAAATTTTAAGGTTTTCAACTGCCTTATCAAGGGCGTAGGAGAAGGGGGGCAGCGGGGGCACATCCCCCCACTTTGAAAAAAAGGGGGGGGGGGGGGCACAACCATGTTTGTGCCCCCCAACTTTTCAATCAGAAAATGCTGCATTAACATTGTTTAAAATGGCAACATTTTGTACCATAAACTACAATTTTTCGGTCAATTTTCAAAATTTTTCTTTGGCTCGCCAGTTCTTTATAGACTTTCTGAACAATTTAGCTATTCTGATCCATCCTTTATACATATTACATTATCAATGAACATGAAGACATTAAACTCGAACTATATAGAATATCATTACATGTACTTGTTAATGATAGAGGGTATAGGATAAGTCAATATTTTGCTAAAAAAATTTATTCATGTACTTAAAATTTAGAATTGCACCAGAAATGTTAAAATTTGTGCATACTGAACATGAAATCTGCATATTTTTGAAATCTATTCCTCTCTCACCCCTTTTTTTTTTGCTTGTTAGAAATTTTTGGATGTTGCGCCCCTCCACTTTTTCAGGCAGAGCTACGCCATTGCTGATTCTTACGTGGACCTGTACTTAACCTATTTTAGCAGAGTTATGTCCCTTGAACATAAAAATTTCAACAATTCCTTTCTTCTCCAATTTACGTATTGTCATTTGTGTTCTATGTTTTCGTGTGTCTACTTTGATTGTTTTTCGAACTTTTAAAAGTAATGCTTTTAAAATATACAAAAAAATCAAAAGTAGGTCAAACTCTGAGGTGAAGGTCAATAATTGTTGTATGAATAAGAAGGGCTTGCCATAAGAAATGCACACGTGATATGGAAGCCTTATGATAACAATGATGGAATGGTATGTACTCATCCTTAGGGATACTTCACTTCAATCAACATCAAAAACATTCCTTTACTGAATTACCATACACAATTTTAGTTCCAGATCCAACTGACTACAAGGTATAATGCAAATATGGGGTCACCCCTTACAAAAACCTGGATTGATGACTGACTCACACCATGTCATTAGCAAGTGAACAGCTTCAGCACACGTTCATCCTCCTTTAGTTGTGCCTTGCAGAAATAACATTTAATTCCCACAAATGATTTTGCCCAAGACTGTTGATATCATGACCTTGTAAAAATGACAGACTGAAAGATTAACTACATTTACTGACTGCAGTAAAATCTGCTAATATTATTTTCAGTTCAGACATGCAAGGATGTAATAACTTGAGTAAGAATGTGTCTAAAAGAAAAACTTTTTTTTTTCACATTTTACCTTTATTACTACAATTTATGTTAAGAGATGTACAGTAAAAGATACCTGTCTTGTAGCAAAGATACAAATGTATATTAAATCAATTAATGTCACCTTTTAAAATTTGAAATGAAACAAATATAAATTAGGCTAATTCTGAATGTCTTCATTCTTTTACTGTATGTATTGTGAATTGCTAAGTACCTATGGGATATAAATGCTTTTATCAATAACTCATCTCCCACATATAAACCAAATATCAACTAGACCAGTGTGTGAAATTAACAGTGGCCCAATGGCCAATGTTTACAGTGAATTGGATTGGTCAGTCTGAGCGAATATAGCAATTGAAAAGCTATAGACAAACTTGTCTATACGAAATTTGAGCATCAAAGCCTCATCATATGTAAACTAAATATCCGCTTTGTACACTTAAAAGTTAAAACACCTGTTTAACATTGATTTGAATTGTGCCCCCTGCATGTAATAGGACATATCAACTAAATTGCATACCAGCTGTTATATTTTAAAATTTTCCATTAGTTAAAGAAAGGGTATTTTTAAATAAAAATTTTCTAGGTCAAAGACTTGGTAGTTTTCTACTTTTATATTAACTTTGCAGCGATCGTAGTTTGAAAGGTACCGTTTTCAATGTGAATCGCCCAATACAGGTTTACAGGAAATTGCTGCGACCTATAGGAACTGAAATCACTGTAGACCAAATGTCTATAAATTTCACACACTTCTAGACTCAGATGTTTTTTGAACAAAATAAACTCCAAGCATTTGTATGCTGACAGTATTTGAAAATACATGTTTATACTTAAAGGTACATGTAGTAAATTAAGAAATTAATTCAAACAAATTCAATTCAGAATAATTGAACATGTTTATCTTGCATGAGAAATTAGAATTCAATTTTGATGTTAAAACTCATAAATAAATTTTTTATACTTAACAGACTCCAACCTAAATTAGATGAATTTACATATCACAAAGATGATATCCTAAAATTATCTCTAGAGAAGTTGGTGAAACTCAGATGCCTGTACATGTACTTTCTAATGAAGTTTTGGTCATCAATTTCAAACAATGAAAAAAAAATGTGTCACTTCTTCACTTAGTTCAAATAATCATGATACTTGCTCATCTGCTTTTCTGAACTAACTGTCTAACTTTGGATATTTTTTTTTAATAGAAACCTCCCCCCCAAAAATATTATGCCTTCAATTTATATATAGCACACAACATGTACATGACTTACTAGTAAATATATAATTTTTAAGAGGTTATCTTATTGAAAATCTGTGACTTGATAAATACTGAATCAATAACAAGAGGTATATTAGTAAAAAAATTTTAAAAGAGAAAAATTAAGCCATGAGCAGTACATTGTATTTTTTAAAAATAGGTGCGTAAAAATTGTCTTGGAAGTTAATGATGATTACACATTCAAGCAAACTGTGGTTATATGTTTCGATAAAAATTCTCAGATGATGATGAAGTACTATACATATAAAGTCTGCATCAACAATGTATAATTTCTTTGCAAACATTGCAAAACACATTATATGTGCTAAACAAAATCACAAGTCATAAACATCAATGGTTTCTTAATAATTATAATCTATGTACAAAGCACAAGTTTCAAAGCACATAGCATGATTATACTATTTTTCAAATGAAAAATAAACAAGAAAATTTCATATCTTATCATTAACAAATGTATTCCCATAAACCTTTAACAAAGAGGTACTTTACAGAGGAAATTCATATGTAACTGATTGAGGTCAAGTATCAAATGATATAATTTGAAATATAATATTGAAATATAAAACTTCACATTGTTTTAATCTTTATTACAAATACATGTATAATGTAAAGTATCATGTCATGATTTCTCTTTTAAAATGTGTTGTACACCTACATACTCAATGCATGAAATGTTTGAAATGAAACGATGACACTAACATGGATTCAAAACAAAGACAGGCATTTTTTCTAGGAAACGCAGTGTGAATCTGACAAAATTTTGATGTTATTTCTCAATATTTAGATTATACATCATGTAAAAAGATCAATGCGATTTGAAGAATCTTAATTAATCTATCTGTTCTCAAATAATTGATTCTATGTGGTTGATAAATACAAAATGTCAAATGATTTTAATCCTCTAATTACTAAGGCCAATGAAACATTATGTTTAAATAAATATAAAATCAGTTGGTAAAAATTCTAGCTTTATCACTGTGATGAAATGAATTTTTAAAAAGGGGGAAAGATTCAATGATACAAAGAACTCTCAGATAGAAACTTGTTTTACAACAGCCTTTTTTAAAAAGCGTTAGATACAATACATTACAACAATAGAGTAAATTTATAAAAGAAAAAAATATAAAAAAGTTCATTTCTCATTTGTCGATTTTGACATAATTTAAAGACAAATTTCATCAAAATATGGTGAAACAAAGGCAGTTCATTGTATTTAAAAATAGTAAGTTTTATGTTCTAAAAGAAATCAGGAATTTTTTACATGGTGAATGTAGTTACATATTTATTGTGTAAATCCCTACATTACTCAGTGGGTATTTTAATTAAGTATATAAGGAGCTGTTAAGATAAGGCGTAAAATCTGCCCTGAAAAGTCGAAATTTCAAAATGCAAAAATTGAGGAAAATTTTCGGTAAAAATACGAAGTAACTTAGCCCAGATATGAATCTTCTGTCATGTTGGATAAATTATTCAAAATATGACCGATTTTTGGGTCAAAACAAGCGTTTTTCCAATAGAAATCAATGGAAAACGGAAAAGTTTTTCTACAACATTGTTCCCCCCCTCGGTTCAGAATGCCATTTTCACCAAAGGAGTATATCAATAAAAGACATTTTCTGACCAAGTGGGGTTCTGAACCGAGGGGGGGAACAATGTCCCACGGGCGAAAAACGAAAAAAAGGGGGGATGGATGGATATTTTAGAATCAGTCTTTAGACCGGTAAAATCAATTAAAATTGCCATTTTTTCCTTTAGTATCATGTAAAAATCTATTCAGAGTGTGTTCCGATCAAATATTTAACCGTTAGGTAGGAAATAAACGATAAAGTTGTCTATTTCTACACTGTGCGCATTTCGCGCCTGAAAGCTACATTTGTGACTGATAAATACGAAATATAACCGTTTTTCAGTTTCCGGATTGCGGATTTTTGCCGATTATATTGATTTAACAACCTCAAGGTTAATTCCAGTTATCCAGTTTTGATATTAAAAGGTACAGAAGTATAATTTAAATCAAATTTGTGAAAAATAATGCATTTTTTGTAAAGTTTCGCTCGATATTTGACGTTTTCTCTCATCAGTACCCCCTACCTCTTCAACTCGTAATTATAACATCTTTCACCAAATCTATTTAAATAAAATTCCTACTTGGAATCTTCTAATACTTTATTGTTTAAACCTGACCACTTTTTTTCCTGAAATAGAAGGACTGCGCACGAAAAATAATCGAGTGATTTCAGGGCTAAATCAAGCCCTTATCTTAACAGCTCCTTTATCTCACATTATGTACATAACATCATGATGTAGCAGCACCAACACTTATTAATCTCTATAAAACACAACATGAATAAATATACTTTTTAAAAAATGTAACATCTCATTAGTCAAAGTAATAAAAATGTCTAGGACTAATAGATAACAATAATTGATAAGTCTACTTTACATTGTTTATTGGTCCACACAAAGTCTTTAGTTCATAGAGAGGGATTGGTCCTCTAATTACTCAACATCACCCTTAGTTTACAACAAGCATCTTGATTTCTACTAAGTTCTACATAACTTCAGTATATCTATTGTGTTCAGCTTTGCATTAAACAAATTTTACTTTTTTTTATTTCTGACCTCTGGGAAATTTCATATTTCTTCATTCAGTCTTGAAAAAGTCCACTCTTCAAGTATGTTATGCAATCAAAATGTCGTAAGTTTGGCCCTAAATATATGACCTTGACATTGAAGGTGAGCTTTACTTATATTAGGTGCTAAATCTCATCAAGCTTGACCACCTCTTCAATTCTGATGAAATTAAACATTTTAAATCAATACATGTTAAGTCCCAATAAACTTACAGTAAGATATCACACAAATGAAAATTGTAAATACAATCTGTAAGCAAGTGCAGCAGATATGAGCATATAGCTTCAAAACAGATTCATACACTAATATATATATATAAAAAATGTTCTGGATGTAATGTAGAGGGGTCTCATCTTAACAATTTGAAACTTTAAACGGCTAAATGTAATCAATATACATGTATGTACAAATACAAACAATAAAATTATGTAGCGATGATATACATGTAGATATAACAAAATGAAACAATAATAACAAGTGGCATCCCCTCACACTGCAATAAAGTTATAAAAGGTGCCATTCTATTACAGGTTATAATATGTAACTTGAATGTTTATCTATTCTGCTCTGCAGTGACCTTGAAATCTATCAAGAGTTGCAGCTATTCATCAATTATTTTCTGTTGTGACCTTGACCTATTATCATTGAACATGAACATTTCTGTGTTGTTTTCTCATTGTGAATATATAACAAACATCCAGAAACGTCTTTGTGTGTTGGATGTCAATAATGTTTCTTAATTGTGCCTTTTGTTATTTTGACCATAACCCTGAATATCAATAGGTGTTGTCCTCTCATAATGATAATTAGAAATTCAAATGCAAAGCTTGATGTTCATCAAAAGTATTTTGTGCCCCTAAGGATATGTTGTACATAGACACACTCAAAGTGGCATTACTATATATTCTTGGTAACCATGTTGCCATTATAAACATATGAATAAATATAATCAAGTACACACATAATTCCTCTTGAAAATTTTTAACCAAAAAAAAACCAGGAAATATGTGGTACATGTACAAATATACGAGAGTGTTAGAATTAACAAGCTGCAGTGTACATTATACTACTTAAGTACTGACAATTAGCCATGAATCAAACTTACATAACAGGATACACATCAGATAATATTCTAAAAAGACAAAGGTTTTTTGACATCTATTAAGGCAATAAGTAAAATTAGACACAGTGAGTACAAACGTTGTTAGAATTAACTTGAAAAGAAATCATGACTCTTTATCATCATACGTGACAATTGGATTCTGTTGACCAGTGTTTGCCATGTCTGTATTTCCCCCTGTTGGCTGTCTTACATGAACCTGACTGCTCGTGTCTATAGTCACAGGGTTTTGCCGACAAGATTCCGTCATATGTATATACCCTTCTGATGGCTGAGCTACTTTACTAGATATGTCAATAGTCACAGGGCTTTGTAGACTTGACTTTTCTGCAGTTATCTGAGGTTCCTTACTGGTTATTTCAGTAACTACAGGATTTTGCAGACTATGTTCTTCCTTGTGTTCATTCCTCTCTGTTTTCTCAGGTTCCTTGCTGATCGTTCCTTCAGGGTTTTGTGGACAAGACTCGGTTGTATCTTCAGTTCCTACTGGTTGATCTTCCTTTCTGATTTTGTCTTTAGTCATAGAGTTTTGCAACAACAAAGATTCTGCCTCACGACAAACCGCCTCTGCTAGCTGTCGCAATTTCTCGTTGCTTTCTTCTAGAGAAGTTCTTGAGTCTGGGGCCGCATAGTCCTTATTATCATCTATACTTTCATCTTCATCATAATCATCTGACTCATCTCCTTTTTCTGCGTAAGCACCATAGTTCTTACTGTCATTGCCTTCAGAGTCCACATCCATTCCCTCTTCCTCAATACTTCCATCTCTATCATCAGTAGTTTTCGGAAAAGCAGCATTGATATCAGCTATCATTCGATGCCGGTACTCTTGGTTGGAGAACTTACCCATATTAGACGTATCTACTTGATGTACATTCCTGAGATGCCGTTTGACATGATGACCCCAGGTGAATGATTTACCACAGATATGACAAGGATGCCTCTTCATGGATTCTTTACGTTTTATGTTCTGGTGTACCGTCATCATATGCCGCTTGACGTGATGTTTCCACTTGAATACATTGCCACACTCTGTGCACATGTAGGGGTGATCATCTGTGTGAGACCTATATTGTAATGAAAATACTTAGTTTTGTAAATGTTAGATGACAAAAACAATTCTGCAGTGTGTAAGAATCTTGCAGCTTTTGATTACCAAAATGACTACTACATGTAGGTACATTTTTGTATCACGATATTAAAGAAATTATCTGGAAATCTACATTTTAATGCAATCTTTTTGCAATCACATTCTGATTGGTTGAACAATTAATAGATTACAAAGGGATTCATGTTTCACTACAGTTGTTGCTATGAAAACATGCATTCATACAACATCATTGTTCAAAGCACGCATTTGCTAGTTCATTGCTGACCAAAATATTATAATAGGGTTCCTGTACTGATGTTTTACAAAAACTGACAGGGTATCGGTTCATCCGTGTCGGAAATATCCATTTTACTGCTTGCCTATCACTTAACAGTAAAACTCAATTTCTGACTGGGAATTCGCCTATACCATGTCAGTTTTTGTAAAATGCCAGCATGGTACAAACCTCTAAATCCAAAGAATTATGAAATTTTAAATGCTGATGAATGTGCTGAATTTCAATATGGTTATATAAAGATACATGTAGTGTGAATTGTGGAAATAATTTCATCAAATGCTAATGCAGATTAAATATAACTCAATTTAAAGTGTGAAAATGACCATGTATACCTGTAGTGACAAGATAGTTTATCTTTTCTTTTAAACCTTCTGCCACATATCTCACACTGAAACTTTGCCTCATCGCTATGTAGTGACTGGACATGCATCTTGAGTTGATGGCCCCTCTTGAACCGTGAGAAGCAAATTGTGCATTCATATGGCCTTTCATCTGAAATGAAATAGAATTATAAAAGTTTATTTCTTTCTTTAGGGTTTTTTTTTCAAAAATGCATTTTGAAACAAGAGGCCCAAGGGGGCCACATCGCTCACCTGAGTTGCAGACAAAGGGTTAAAAGTCACAAAAATACTTCTACAGATCGAAACCCTTGACAGCCATATTTGTTGACCTATCGACAAGAAAAATACAAACTTGGCAGAGGACCTTGAGTACTTGCTTGCTACAAGGTTTCGTGAAATTCTGTGCAATGGTTGCAGAGGAGATTTCGAAAATGTGTCAGCCAATCAGAGTCCGATCAGCACAAAATACACAATCTTGGTAGAGGACCTTGAGTACTTTCTTCCTGTAAAGTATCATGAAATTCTGTGCAGTGGTTTTTTTGCAGAGAAGATGTTGAAAATGTGTTAGCCAATCAGAGCCCTCGGCGGCGATATTTGTTGACCGATCGGCACGAAAAACACAAACTTGTTGGAGGACCTTGAATACTTCCTTCCTGTAAAGTTTCATGAAATTCTGTGCAGCGGTTGCAGAGGAGATGTCGAAAATGTGTCAGCCAATCAGAGCCCTCGGCGGCCATATTTGTTGACTGATCGGCACAAAAAACACAAACTTGGTAGAGGATCTTGAGTACTTCCTTCCTGCAAAGTTTCATGAAATTCTGTGCAGTGGTTGCAGAGGAGATGTTGAAAATGTGTTAGCCAATCAGAGCCCTCGGCGGCCATATTTGTTGAATGATCGGCACGAAAAACACAAACTTGGTAGAGGATCTTGAGTACTTCCTTCAACTAAAGTTTCATGAAATTCTGTGCAGCGGTTGCAGAGGAGATGTCGAAAATGTGTTAGCCAATCAGAGCCCTCAGCGGCCATATTTGTTGACCGATAGGCACGAAAAACACAAACTTGGTAGAGGACCTTGAGTACTTCCTTCATGTAAAGTTTCATGAAATTCTGTGCAGCGGTTGCAGAGGAGATGTTGAAAATGTGTCAGCCAATCAGAGCCCTCGGCGGCCATATTTGTTGACTGATCGGCACAAAAAACACAAACTTGGTAGAGGATCTTGAGTACTTCCTTCCTGTAAAGTTTCATGAAATTCTGTGCAGTGGTTGCAGAGGAGATGTCGAAAATGTGTCAGCCAATCAGAAAATGTTAAAAGTTTACGCCAGACGGACGGACGGACTATGACAATAGCTCACTTGAGCTTCGCTCAGGTGAGCTAAAAATGTTGAATGCAAGAAAAACTTGGAGAAACTGACACTTTGAAAATCTAGATGAGACCAACCAATAATAATTCTTTATTCAGTTGAACAAAATATATAATAAAGCTTTTCATCTTTTGATATGAACTCGAGCAAAGTGTGGTTTGAAAAAAAAAGATGTATATGTACTTGTATCAAATACTGTGCAATTATTGAGTCTTTTCTATGTGCAGAGTTATTTCCAATATTGTCGAAAAGCTAGAAATTATGTACCTTCATATCTTATATGTTTTAGATATTTGATATTTTGTAATCATAGTAATGTTTGATTCAACTCGAACATTGCTGAAGTCGTGTCTTCTTCACGGTAATTCAATTTTTCTGTTATAAAAACAACCAGAAGTAGAGTATTATACCCCTAATGCCTTAAATCTGGTACTGTCCCAAATGGAAAGTGTATGAAAAAGCTGGAATTAAAGTAGATTTTAAGTTTAAAACAATAAGTATATATAAATTTAAAATTAAGACAGTAATTCTTACCTGAGTGGGTCCTCATGTGCTCTGCAATATTGGTCTTCAGAGTTTTCTTACATATAGGACATGTGTGCTTGTGTTCCACTGCTTTCTTCAGCATGCAATCTTTGTCATTCTTAAAATGTTCCTGAATAGCATCTTCTCCAGCAAAAGTTGATGAGCACTTTACACACTGATAAACTAAATCACCAGGATTTGGACCCCTAATTTTCTGAAAGCCGGTTTCGTTTGACTCCTTTGATGGACTTTTATGCGTCTTTTTTTCACGTTTCTTTGCTATATCACTAGGCATAAGTTTCGGTCGTTTGTTAAATATCATGGAATAAAGATTGCTGTCTGCATGTTCTTGTTTGATATGCTCCTCAAGAGCTTCTTGACTTTCAAACATTTTCGCACACTCTAGACAGATCCGTAAGCGATCTAGAACATGTCTACTATTAATATGTAATAATAGAATTGACTTGGAGTCTAGTTTTTTGTCGCAGACAGGACATATATATTCTTCGTTATCATCTGTCGTCTTGTTGCTATCCATATTTAGTGAATCGTTGTCTTCTTTCACCTCATCCTGATCCTTGATATTTTCAGATGTGTCTCCTATCAGAGCACTATGAAACTTGTTGACATGAGTACGAAGTCTTGCTTCATTCTTGAAAGTATTTTTGCAAAAGTTGCATTTCACACGAAGTTCTAAACGAATGTTTTTCTTCCCTAATGGTATAGCTTTAGATGAATTGTTTTTAGCGGAATCTGGAGATTTATCTACAGCACATTGCACTGGTCCAACAGGCACTATCTTTGTGTAGTCTGCTTTCATCAGAGATTTTTCCTCATCTAAATTCTCTCCACTGGGCCCACTCTCCTCTTTCTCTTCTTGTTCTGAACATTTTGAAATGATGACAGCAGGATCTTCTGAATCTTTTTTATCCTCACAACATTCCTCTACTTTAACTGCAGGAGATACCAATGGAGTGGCAATTGTTTCTTCTGTAATATCAGAAGCTACCAATGATGTAGAAGGTACTGAAGCATTTTGTGAGGAGGCACTTTCTGAATCTCTTTTTGTGTATTCATCCCAAGAATGAGTACTTTCTTGCTTAATTCTTTGAGCATTTTTACTCACTGCATCACTGAGGTTCCGCACAAAATTTTCTATCTGGAACATATTTCTCCCCCACAATCCTGCATGATCTTGAATGTTTGATGCTTGCAATACTGAGGTGGGGGTGGATTTCATTTCATTATCACTTTTACGAAGAAATGATTCATTGATACTTGGCAGTCTTTCCTGTACACTTACAAGTTGATTTTCTGCAGTTTTTAAAGTACTTGTCATTAAGGAGTTTGGATTACTTATTGCACATACTAGGCTATTGCTCACAGAATCACTAGGCTTTGTAGATGGATGTGCAATTGTGCTACCTGTTGCACTGATAAGATCAGTCCCTACTCTATTCTTTGTTTTGGATTCAGTTTGCGTCCCCATTCCATGATCTCTATACATCAGGGTAAAATCCACTGCGGAAGAATGGTTTGGCACAGGTGGTTTCATTAAATCATCCGTGTGTATATTCTGAATGTTTTTTATGTCATGAGTTAAAGAATTTGATTCTAAATTTCTCTGAAAAGAAAGTGCATTAAATTGTTGATACTCTTCGTTCGGATTGATTGTAGTCCTTACACCATCACTATTCTGAAGGCTCCAAGGCACTCCAAATCTTTCACTATTAGAATCCATTTTAGTTTAGGATTTGCTATTTCTGTAACACACCAGACAGTAGTTTCGCTTGCATCATCTTTTTGTTGTTTCTTGATGAAATATCTGAATTTGCAAAAGAAAGTATGAGCAGAATTCTTGTGTAACTGGATCTTGTAATTTAGCTATATGTTGTTTTTAAAAGTAGTTTTATTAAGTGTCTAAAAAATACTGATATCACAACCCTATATTGTACCCTTAATATTTCAGCTCCAGAGATTTTAGGAATGAATGATGTAAAATAAAACACTGTTAAAGACAGTATGGCCAGATTACAAAGTAAGTTTTTGTCAGTAAAAAGTTAAAGAATGCCCATATGTTTGAACCTATATTGCTCAAAATTTAAAGCTGAGGTAAAACATGCCTTGTACATGTATATATGAAAAATAAACAAATTTTCAAAGTTTATTAGGTCAAGGTCACTAGGTTAAAGGTCATAGTATCAAGTGAAAGCTCATACCACAAGGAATCTACATGTGAAATATCAAAGCCTTATCTCTATAGATATAGAGATATGCCCAAAGTTAATTTCTTTTCATACCTGAAAAAAAGTAGGGTCAGTAGGTAGAGATTTTACTATTATTTTATTTTTTTGTAATTTCATTTCAATGAAGGTGCCAAATAACCCATGTACACTTGTGTTTGAGTTGGGGGAAAGGTGCTGTAAAACACTTCTTTTCCTCAATGTTTTGACAGGGGGGGGGGTTACCAGGTTACCCCCCCCCCCCCCCCCCAGTATTAACGCAGGGATAGAGACATTACTTGCACCCTGGTAATGTACATGAAAACAGCAATACGTGTAATTATGATACCGTCAGCATACCGGTAGGTGAATATATAACACAGTCAAAGCCATTACTCGGTAAAAATATATTTCAAAAACTTTTGCAGAGCTCTAACTGAATAAATTACCACTCAAATGAATGGAAAAATTTGGTTTTCTGAATATTCATAAGATTTTATTACCCAATCAGATCGTCCGTTTCTTATACATGTTCCCATGTCAATTTCAACTTCAAATTAAAAAAAATTTCGGTTATAACCTGACCATCATCTGTATTGTCCTTTTGTATAAAAGAAAAACCACATAAAACACAAACATTGTAAAATACAATCTTGTTGGCGTGCACTCTGTGGTCATGGGCGCCACCATTATTTGATTTGTCCCAATCCCAATTATAAAATAGTTTTCATAATTAGATATTGCATACCTGTAAGTCGCAATTTGATTGGTTAAACGAAAGGTGAACAGAACACGACCCGGTCCCTTAATGGGTGTACTCCATACCCTGAGGCATGGTACATTTGATATTCAGGGGGGGGGGGGGGCTTGGGTTTTTTGTTGGAGCAAGATTATGGACCGGAGCAAAATTATTTTTTTCTGGCAAAGTTGGAGCAAGGAATTTTTTTTTTAACAAAGTGATGCGCATATTAAGAATGTTTGTGTTTTATCAATAGAAATTATTTATATTTTTACTCAAAACTCTAAATATTAATATATTAGTTTATTTTTATGCAAGTATTCTATTCACTTTTAAAACAGAGAGATAAAAGATTTGTACAATACAATTCTCAATATTTTATATAAGGTACATCATGTATATAACATGTATAAGAGGGTCTGAGGGAAAGGTCTCCTAGACAATTTTTTTAAATGTTACAAAGAATTGTAAATTGGTGAATAACTGAAGTTCTCCTTCCAAGCTTACAAGAACATGACTCTATGGGATACATACATCATGTATTAACAGCAATACATAAATATTGATAATATATATTTGATACAATTTGGAAACTGCGGCGAGCGAAGCGAGCCGGAAAATTTTCAAGAATTTTAGCGAAATTTTATGGTAATTCTTCAAATTCAGATTATCTGTAAGAGCAAGATTATTTTTTTCTGTCACACCATAAGCAAATTTATTTTTTTCATCAAAATTGAGAGCAAAATTATTTTTTTCAAAAAAAACCCAAGCCCCCCCCCCAGAATATCAAATGGACCGTGCCTGATGACAAAGGAGAAGGAGTCAACAGGTTTTCATACATGTACATGTCGTTTATACATGTCAGTCAAAAGCTCGTAAGAGATTGTGGTCTATTGTTCGATGCGTCAGGAAAATCTCACGTATAACAAAAAGTGGGTAATGCTTTAGCAAAACAACCATAATAATGGATGAAATGATACTTCATAATATGTTTTTCACTAAAATTATAGTTTGTACTTATATGTATGCTGGATACAAGTATGAATAATGTTGCTTATTTTGAAAAAATAAGAACACTTTGAAAACGTGCTTAAACAATAAAATTTCTACATAATTACCATGATTACATGTACCTTTTTTGATTCCTTCCTGAGGGCAAGTTGTTTCAAAATTCTTCAAAAATATTTTACATAGTGATAAATCCAAGTCAGAAATATGCAACCCTATGAAATATATGTACACCTGTATGTATACACCTGTTCAGTGAACGCTTTACGATTACCGGTCAGTCCAACGGGTATTGACAATTTCTGTGCCACAGGGCCAATGCAAATTTTGTGGGAAAAGATGAGTGAGATTATGATTAATGATAGGATTTTTTATTGTAAAGACATTCCAAACTCAATAAAATGTAAAATTGACAATGGTTTTCTGTAGATTTCATCCAAATGTAAGTCTAGATGGTGTAGATCGTGTATCATTCCATTTTCAGACTTGGTTTTATTAAAAAAGCTAAAACAGAGCAAACCAAGACTTACACTGAATATTGATAGATCAAATTTATGACATGGTCTTGTTATTATGTTATAATAAATATTTTTATATATAAGGCCATACCAAATTAATTAAATGTTCTTTGGATTTTCTTGTGTAAAAAAGGGTGCGAGTGAGCGAAAATATAATTATTTTATCTTTTTTAAGTATTGCAGCTTTTAAGGTGCAAGCGAGTGAAATAATACATTTCTGATGTTTTCCGTACACACAAAGGAAACCCCATAGGAATCTGGTGACTAGGCACATAGCAGTACGGAAAAGATTTTCGAACATACCCCCTCCTTGACTTTCAGTGCCATGTGTATGGGACAACAAATTTGCTCCCAACGAAATTTTTCAAACACAAAAAGTATCATTTTCTTTGAAATTTGAACAATCTGAGACTTTTAGAAGCTTTTAAATTTGCAGAAATCAGAACCGACCCTAAAAAATTCTTGAGCCAGAAATTTATTGGTGCGGGCGAGCATTTTATTTTTATAATATTATTTTTTGAATTTTGAAAAATATGAAGCGGGAAATCCAAAGAACATTTAATTAATTTGGTATGGCCTAATCAAAATTTTTATTATGAAATCTATTTTTTTCCAATTTTTGAGTAAAATTTTTCTCGTATAGTGATGGGTCGATCCTCTGTTTTTTTTAGCTTTCATAGTCTTAGAGCATGTGACCATCTGTCTCCAAGATTGAAACCAAGAACTCTGATTGGATGACACAGTTTCGACTCCTCAAACACTGCACGCAGAATGTGCGTTATGTGGACCACTTATATGTATCATTTTCCTTTTCCTGGAGGGGGGAGGGGAGGGGGTTCTGCCAATGTATTTTTATTTTCTTGATTTATTTGTATATGTTTACCCAAGGTTAACAGTTTCTGTCAGACATGCAATTACTAATGAGGCAATGTGCAAAGATACACTGAGAATACACAGGTCATACACATACCAGGCGCTTTTACAGCCTTTGGTACAAACGGAGCTTTTAGTAGCTTGGCACAGGCAAACAGTTGGTATGCACTATGTGGAGTTTGCCGACGCAGGTAGTGCCGTAATTGTGACGTCACTTCCATTGTGACATCAAGTCAAAAACGTTAATTTGAGTAAAGAGTTTCAGCCTATCTTTTTTGGCAGCGAAAAGGTTAATGGACAAGAGTGTTTGAAACTCACATGTAAAACAGAGGTATGTATATATATAATATTGCCAAAGAGTATCCAAAATTAAAGTCAACTTGCCCTTGGGAAAGGATTAATAAACTAATCTGTGTAAAAATTATGCCAATTGATATCATTTTCGGAGTGCTGTCATTTTTTAAAAAGTGGGGTAATATTCATGCTGGTGTACACAAAATAAATATAGTAAAATAATCAAAGGGGTAGGACCACGAGACCCCTTTTCTCTTGAAATAAATTTCATGGAGAATACTTGATATCTCTCATAAAAATACACAAATGTTGACCGCTTTTAATGAAAAGAAAAATATCATCAAACATAGTGCCATTTAACAGTAATGACGTCATGAAGTGACGTCATTTTGACGTTAATGACAAAATATGGCTAAAATTGCTTGAAATTTTGTCTTTTGTGAATGAACTGAAAGTGGCCGCATACGTTAACTGAGATAAAACGTTTATGATAAAAGGATAAATTGATGTTCTCCCTTATATAATTTTTCCATCCTAGTTAAACTTAATGCATGCGGCCATTGCTAATTTTATAGAAATATGTAGTTTTTGCATCAATTTCATGGAATATGAGTAACTTTGGTGTTTTCAAAGGGCCAAAAGCTATTGATAAACAGAATTTTGACAAAAGATAAATTCGTGATTCAGTAGAGAACGTTTCAAAATGTCAAATCACATTTAAAAATTCTATGAAGTACAATGTTCAAAATTAGGGCCAATATCGGGCTTCGTGGCCCTACCCCTTTATTGCAAAATATATTTTTAAGTATTATCCTATCAATAACCGATATTTCCGTAATCAAATATTTACGCACTTTTAGATTTTACGAAATTTTTCTCATTCGCAAACACAGGTGCCAGATTCCTATATAAGAAAATTAAAACCACATCTTTCAACTCCTATTTCTCTTTTCTTTACTCTCTCCTTAAGGCACGACAGCATCCATGTTTAAACACCACCACCCTCTCTTTGCCCCCTCAATATCGTAGCTTTCAACATGATTTCAGCATAAAGCTACATATCATTATTTTCTACCGATATTTTTCTTCACTGTTGTAACCTATTTATCATTGATTTTACTTGCATTTAGCTGCAATTAATCCAAAAACATGAAATGGAGTCGAAATCTACACTTTACGTTATTCTTAGCATGCACAGTCTGTTAGTTCGAGTTGTTATCTTTGCCGCTAACAGTAAAGTGTAGGTTTCGACTCGATTTAAAACATCGGAGCTGTCATGGCTTTTAAAAGGATAAAGAGAAGAGAAAGAACGTGTTAGATGGTTAATAATTTTCTCTTTAGGAATCTGGTGCCTGTGCTCGCAAATATGATGTCAAGTCTTCTTCTTTGGAAAATAAACACACGGTCACACAGTCAACCCTAATAACTTATCTATATCTTGCATCTATTTTTCATTATCAAAGGAAATTTATAGATGTAAAGATAAATAACTCAAATGCATGGAAAGAATAAATGAGCATTTTGTTTTAGTAAACAAAAAGATCATGTTGAACTGTGAACAAAGGTATCAGGCGGTCAGAGGAAATTCGATCACAGGAAACGAAAAAAAAAAAAATACGCCTACTGTTATTTAGCTGAATATATAGTCAAGAAAGGCGATAATAAAGTAAAATCATAATTCACCTTTAATTTGTAAAGATAAAGGCAAGTATTTCTGAGTTTCCGCTCATCGCAAGGCGTTCTATGCGGCAAAAAAATAGCCACCGCATTTAACAAGGGTTGGATATGCGGAATACTTTGCGTCCCGTAAGAGCATTGATCGGCAGGGTTTGTTTGTAGGAGCGGATCCAGAGTGGGAAGCGGAAAAGGGGAAGATGTACTGACAAAAGGGCCGATTCAGGGCACAGGCCGAAAGATCGCCAGGCAATTATTCGTATGTGTCTCAAAATTTTTTTTAGTAGCGCGTATACGCATACTCCGCGGCGGACGATCTTTCCGTCTATAGATGAGGAGAGTGCGGGCACCTGTTACCCCCCCCCCCCCGGTATTGCCTTTCTCGATATTTGTGGAGGGTGATGTCTAGTATTTCCGAACTCATCAAGGATGCTCTGCAGGTGAATTATCGAAAGTAAGGAATAGGTCAGTTTAAATACTTTAAATACTCCATTAATCGAATTCTATCCCCCCCCCCCCCCAAGTGATAAAAAATTCATAAACATGTCATTTTGTTTTTCTTTTATGCGAGTCTGTGCGCTTTTGAGAGGCTAATCATAGAATTCGTGATGATGAATCTCTATGTCGGATGTAAAAAGTTACTGTAACTCGGTAAACTAAACATCAAGTACTAGTAGACCTAAGACATCTTTAATTTTGTAAGGTATCTTTAAACCCCATAGTTAATTCTAGAAGGTGCAGGCAAACAGAAGGGTTAAGTGAACAGCCATAAGTGCAAATTCTTTCTTTTTGTAAGGTCTATTGTGCAAGCACTTACATATTATTTAAAGTTAGTTTAAAACCTAATAAAGGTATTTATTCAATATGTTCAAATAATAAATTTATCATATCTTACTATAATAAGAAGTTTACCTTTTACATTACTGTTTGAATTTTTTACAGTTTACGTAAACTTATAAAAAGTGCACATTACAAGTAATTCCTAGATCAACAAACAAGATGTCTAGCAATCTACAAAAGCGACGAACACATTGAGAAAAACACAGCTGAAGGAAAATAGAAATTATACTTTGTGAAAATTAAAAGCAAAGTAAAGATAGCAAAATTCTCGAGACAACATAAAATGTGAAAACCAGAGAAAAAGTAGCAGTTTTAAAAGTAATAAATGAAAAAGTTATCTACTGCACAAACAAATCA
Source organism: Pinctada imbricata (assembly GCA_033119305.1). Lineage (NCBI taxonomy): Eukaryota > Metazoa > Mollusca > Bivalvia > Pterioida > Pteriidae > Pinctada > Pinctada imbricata. Next base: position 49,282,336 of record VSWD01000008.1, on the reverse strand, counting down.
TATGGTTACTAGGAGAACAGCTAGGAGGTAATTGAAATTAATATCCCACAGCCATTGTTAGGGATTGTAGATATTTTCATCTGTTCACTTCAATATCAGAGAGGTTTAGGATTTCGAAATCAGACCAAAGATTTCATTATGTAACTTAAAGATGTTGAGAAATAAGCATTTGATCCTGTTGTTTGTTGTTGTTTTATCTTATTATTGTGGTGTGGTTGTGTTCCGCTGTGATCAATAAGGGAAGTCTTGCTGTAGATCTCCACATTCACTTTTTATTTCTTTCCACTGAAGGAAGTTAGCGAATCAAAAAATCATAACCTCGCTATTGAGATCACTGGAACTTTTTAGTGGAATGTATAAAGTTCGATTCACGAATTCACAATATCTACATTTATCAGCAGTCATGGATTCCAGACGCGTTTTCCACATCGCCGACTACGTCATCTTCATAGTGACGATCGTTGTTTCCCTGGGAATTGGTATTTTCTATGCCTTATCTGGCGGAAGGCAAAGAACAACATCGGAGTTCTTAGTCGGCAACAGAAAAATGTCTGTACTTCCGGTTGCAATATCCCTCATGGTTTCCTTCGAGTCCTCCATTATGATGTTGGGTCTGCCAGCTGAGATATATACATATGGTATACAGTGGATCATGGCTATAATAGGATTGTTTGTGGCGGATATGGCTTCCGTGAAAATTATGGTGCCCCTCATTTACCCGCTGAAAATCACGAGCGCATATGAAGTATGTAAATCAATACATAACATATATCTGTAAAAAGTAATGTTTCGAAGTAAATGCGATTAACGCACACTTAGATATTTTAGGACTTATACACGTTTTATTGTTATTTCAGTATTTAGAACTCCGCTTCAAATCAAGAGCTGTACGCCTCTTGGGGACCTTCCTTGGAATTATGCATTACGTAAGCACATGATGTCATAAATTTACATCGATCGTTATGTATTGCAAATTAGGCACTTCGCGATAAAATAGTATGATAACTTCAATGTCGAAAATTATTATCTTCGTAATGAAAATCATCTATTCACTAGGTCTTCTATATGGGTATAGTTCTTTTTGGACCTGCTATTGCTTTGGAAGCAGGTAAGTGATATTCATTCATTATTAGGTCTTCCGACTTCCGTCGGAAGACCTATTGTTTTCGTAACCGTGGAAAATTGGATCAGCGATTTCTCAAGAACCCTGTAAGCTAGGACAATGAAAGTTCTCCAACGTTACGTTTGGAGTAAAAGCTAGATTGGTCTTTTTTATTTTTGGTCTCTGTTATTTTTTTTTATCATGTTTTTTAGTAGATTCAAATATTTGACGGGAGCGTCGAATTACTCAAAAGGACCGAAAATTTCATGTTTTGCTATTTGTAAGCTTAAATATCTCGTATTTTGCTATCTACAATTTCCATTCTTTTTGAAAGTCGACAGCCATGCAAGATATGAAATGCTAGATGCACACTGTAACGATTTATTACGATGACGTCCTTCACCGTCCTTCATATTTCCAAATTCAGAAGTTCATAGGAGGAAGACACTTTTTTGCTTATAATAGTAAACAAAAATTAAGCTTATGAAGTTTCCTAAAAAATTCAATATTATTATTTTTTATCCATATATCTGTCTTATTTAGTCTTTCTGATTTTTCCTATCTCTTACTGTTGAAAAGATATGAGCATCGAAATTTTGAGTTGGGTATTTCGATACACCTTCACGCCAACAGATCGGGCGCACACTAAAATTGGTAGTCCGAGTCCGACTCGAGAAAAGCAGTGTTGAGATTTTCAAATTCCGATTTCACGGCAATGATGAATATGCATTTCATAAATACATTTCGATATACACAATTTGATTTTAAAACAGTTGATTAATTTAGAAGAGATCAGCTACAAACCAGAATTTACACACAAAAAGTGGTAGTTTGATTCCGATTTCTAACCTACAAACCTGTTTCTAAACTTCAATAACTATATTTTGAACATCAAGTTTAATTTCTAATTCTAGCAAACGTTCGAACATAATTTTCGGTTGGTTTATTTACAAATTGATGAACAATTTCTCCAACATTCTTCCCTCCCCTCGTTTTTCGAAAACAGTTCTGTTTATATTGAACGATGTCGCCATGATGGAAATTCAAAATAAACTTTGAAAAAAGGGAAGGGGGGGTCCAAATTTGAACCTGCACAGCGAGAACCTCATGGTATTTATATATATATATTGAACGTAACTTGTTATTACCATTTCTCTTCTCAAGAAAATTGGTTCTACAGCTACGAGCTCGCCTTTTTTATGGGGGAAGGGGGCAGGAAGAATTTGCAAAAAAAAAAAAAAAAATCCCGGCTCTGAAAAATGCTGAAAAAAATATTCCAGCCCAAAGGGCCGGCAATTTTTTTTTCCCGGACCATGCAAAAGTAAGGATACATTGCATGATATGGAAATTTTTGCTGGCCCTTTGTGCCAGACAATTTAAAGTCAAAAAATTAATTAATATAAATACAAACTGTTCACATAGCTGTATCTACCAGAGACCTAATACGCATAGGCACAAAAATCTAGAAAAGGTTCTATTTAAACATCATACAATCTGTCTGAAATTCGCTAATTGCAAAGAGACATCTGAAGGAACGGTTATTAACTCATACTCTGTAACAGCGGGGAGTTTAACTTACACAGACATTCACAACATTTGACAATTTGTTTAAATCCGGCCCGAAGAACCGGCGAAAATTTTTCTCCGACTCTGGTAATGGCTGAAAAAAATGGCCTGCTCAGAAAATTGCTGAAAAAAATTTACCGGCTGGCAATAGAATTCCTGCCCCCCCCCCCCCAAATCAAATGGTTGCTCACCAACAATTATCGGTTTGAAAATTTAATGTTACTGCTATTTGAAAACTTAAATATATAATATAAATACATGTAATGTGACGTCCTTCATATTTCCAAACCAAAAATTGTATAGGAGGAAGACACTCTTGTTGCAACCGCAACAAGAAACCTTTCTAGTTTCAGTACTGTTTATTAAGAGGAGTAATAAAATCCTGTCCTCGTTTAAATTTTTCTTCTGATTGAGCGACAACTTGTATCATTATTTACAGTGACGGGCTTTCCATTGTACAGTTCTATATTGGTTGTTGCAATAGCATCCATGATATATACTGCAATTGTAAGTTCAAAAATACTTTTCTGAGAATAAAGATGATAATTTGTTTTGCATTTCGATTACAAGATTTGGAGATAATAATTTAAAAGAGTTTCAGTAAATTATTTTTTGCCATCATTTATCTCATTTTTAAGGGAGGTATTAAAGCTGTTATTTGGACGGACGTTTTCCAAAGCATTGTAATGGTCGCCGGAATGTTATCTATCTTGATTAAGGTATTTCTTTTATTCCTGTGTTTTGTATCTTGCAATCAAGTTACACATGAATAAACACAAAAGTAGTAAAAATAATAATGAAATACAAACATTGAAAATAGATATTCAAATGTCCTATATAAAAAAGTGGAGAAAGATAAGAGTGAGCTCGGGAATAGTAAGCATTTCCTGCATCATATCAACAAACATAAGTCCAAATAGACCATTTGCCAAAATTCATAATGGCTAACAATTTGACGAATAATATTCTATGCGCACTTTTCATTATTCTGTCTCAATGAGATTGCGTCTTTTAACAGTGACGCCACAGTTAAAAACAACGCCAAAAAGATGTCAACTGGGACATTTGAGCTTTCTAACAAAATCGGAAAATGGTCTATTATAAAGGTTCAAATGGGGTAAATGCCGCAAATGATTTTTATTTCGTAGGGAACCATGGTCGTTGGAGGAGTGGGTAAAACTTGGGAAATTGCAAAGGAAAATGGTCGACTTAATTTTTTTGTGTGAGTAAAAATATGCTTGACAGTACTTGTATATTAAAAGCCTGATACAAACAATATATGTCACTGTCAAATGAATTCCTAGTATAGCTTTCATTAATTGTGTTCATTTGCGAAGAATTTGTAAATTTGAAAGAAGCAAAACCACAAAATTTTTGACAGTAATCAAATTCAAGGAATTGTGACCCCCCGCTTTTGGGTGTTTGCCTTTAAAAAATGCTTACTGACACCCCACCTCCTATTCTTAAGTTTTCATGATATATGTATCTCATGTATTATCTAAATTCTAAATATAAAAAAAAAAATAACTCTAAGAAGTGGTCAAAAGGTCTAAACTTTTGTTACCAAGGGAAAGGTCTCGTGAAAAGGAATGCACATGTGAAATACCGCTATGAAAGTCCTATCATTAACCATCCAAAAATTATGGTTGAGGTTGAAGCTTTTAAATGTGGGTCAAACTCCAAGGACGAGGTCACAAGGTCAGAATGTTGTTACCAACGGAGAGGTCTTGTTACAAGGAATACACATGTGAAATATGAAAACCCAATCACTAACCATTCAAAAATTATGGTCATGGTTAAAGTTTTTGAAAAGTAGGTCAAACTCCAGGTCAAGGTCACAAGGTCAAAAATTTTGGTATCCATGGAAAGATCTTGTCACAATGAATACACATTTGAAATATGAAAGCCATATCACTTACCATTCAAAAGTTACGATCAATGTTAATATATTTTGAAAAGTAGGTCAACTCCAAGGTCAAGGTAAAATTTTTTCGTATCCATGGAAAGGTCTTGTCACAAGTAATACACATCTAAAATATGAAAGACCTACCACTTTCCATTCAAAAGTTATGGTCAAGGTTAAAGTTTCTGAAAAGAATGTCAATCTCCAAGATCAAGGTAACAAGGTAAAAACATTTGGTATCCATGAAATGTTTTGTCACAAGGAATATACATTCATGTGAAATATGAACCATTCAAAAGTTTTTGTGAATGACGGACAGACGGGCGAACCGGTTTTGATGTCCCCTCGCTTTCGCGGACAAAAAGCAGAAGAATATACTAGTATTTAGTAAGATAATGTCATACATGAAGATAGAAAGGATAAAAATATCTACATTAAACTAACTGAGAAGAATGAGAATAATAGAGTCACAATCTCATCTCTTTCAAGCGAAAAGGATGCTTACATTCAAATAGCGTTTTTTTTATTTTCAGATTTGATACTAATTTCATGACACGTCATACATTCTGGAATTTGTTTGTTGGAAGTATTATACGAGGTTTCAGCTTTATTTTTAATCAATCTTCAGTACAACGTATAGCATCTACATCTAGTCTTAGAGATGCTCAAAAGTAAGGATGTGGTAAACATCTAAGTCTTAGATATATTAAAAATTTAGCCTGTGGTGAACTTTTATAGATGAGAATGGCAATTCAAATCCTGAACAGCTTTATGCAATGAATTTGCTACTATCAAATGACATGAATGCATAAAACTGTGCACAAGGGCGTAGGAGAAGGGGGGGGGGGGGGGCAGCGGAGGCAGATGCCCCCCTTTGAAAAGTGGGGGGGGGGTGCACAACCATGTTTGTGGCCCCCCCACTTTTCAATCACAAAACTTTATGATGCATTAACATTGTTTAAAATAGCAACATTTTGTACCATAAATCTATAATTTTTTCGGTCGAATTTCAAAATTTTTCTTTGGCACGCTACCGCTCGCCAGTTCTTTATAAACTTTCTGAATAATTCAGCTATTCTGATCCATCTTTTATACATATTACTTTATCAATGTACATGAAAACATTTAAAACTCAAACTATATAGAATATAATTACATGTACTTGTAAATGATAGAGGGTATAGAAAGTATTTAAAAATTACATTTATTCATGTACTTAAAATTTAGAATTGCACCAGAAATGTTAAAATTTGTACATACAGATCATAAAAACCCCAATTTTTTTTTAAATCTCTTCCTCTCTTTCCCTATTTTTGCTTGTTAGAAATTTTGGGATGTTGTGCCCCTCCACTTTTTCAGGCAGAGCTACGCCGTTGGTGCATATGGTATACAGATTACAAATCATACAAATCATGGACATGTGGTGACCTGAGTATTGCCTTGTCCTTCCTTTCGGACAATATTTATGTAAGATTTGGGGAGAAACTCTACAAGCAGATTGTAGGGATTCATATGGGTACTAATTGTGCGCCTCTTGTTGCAGATTTGTTTTTATACGCGTATGAAAAGGATTTATCCAAAATCCTCAAAAGCAAAGAAAAAATGATGATGTGAAATGAAGCGGCGGGTATTGCATATGCAACCAGGAGATGCTTACTCTTCCTGGGCACCTGGTCTCACTCTCATATCGGGAGTTCGTTTCTTTTCATATGGTGGAGGTTTTTGTTTGTTTGCTTTGGTTCCTGTTTTATCCTGATTTTGTATGCCTTCGGTTTATGATTTTCTGAATTATCGATTTTGTGCTGTATACAGGGATATGGTCATTATCCATATTTGTCATGTTTCATTGGTACTTCTAGGTACCTGGATGATATTCTTACTATCTATAATCCTGTTTTTGAAAAGTATAGAAAGATACACTCGTGACAGCAATTTTTCATCTTTTCCCTCGTTCCGCTACGCTCCACTCAGGAAAAGATTAAATTTCCGTCACTCGTGTAAACTTTTATGTCTCACTCAGTTGATCGTGATAGAACCTATTACGTGTAGTCCATTTGTCAAGGTCGGTGTCTTTGCTGGTAGACTTTTGTTCCCGAGGATAGCGTTCGCATAGCTTTTCTATGCTTCTGCACTGACTTGAAATATAATTGAAACCTAGTGATTGAAATTATCATACTGGTATTGAAATAAACATCAAAGAAGTACCTAACAGTTATTCAGTCTCAATGTATGTATGTATATTATATCGTAATGATTTAGTACACCATATGGGTATTTAAACAAACAATGTATTATCAGTGATGCTTGAGACAGAAGGAATTCAGAAAAGTGAAAATCCTAAATACTACCTGAAGTGTATGCCAAAGAGCCAATGAAGGACTGAGCTATGCCATGAGGGTTAGGTTAAAAAAGATTACCAGTGCCGACTTAGGACGCCAATCACGTCACTGCTTTGGCAGCTAGTGATGAATCCGTACTACGTTCATACAACCCGTCATTTCTGCCAGTAGTGAAGATTATGACCTTCTCACAAATAAATATATCAAGAAAACGCAGGTCCCCAAGTAACACTCATGTTACACAAATCAGCGAATGAAAGCCAGACACAAATTTTGGAAAAAAAGTACAAAATGGACAAACAGACAGAGACAATGACATAGTTCCACAGAAACACGATGGTAAACATATCTAATGAACTATGTCAGTGCAAGTACGGAAGGCATTGTAGAGTGCATTGTAGATGGCGATGTTAAAGAGCGCCGCACTAATTATTTTCATATATCACATGAGTAATGGAAGCACAAAGCCCATCCCAATCTCTGTCTTATGATCCTGCTTTTCCCAGACGGACACTTGGTTTGGTATTTGACCAATCTACAGTCTCTTCAGAATTGCACTCTGACTGACTGTGACGACAGGACTCTATGACATTCCTTGTCCAAATTTCTTTAGAAAATACAGGACCCCGTCCATCTGTCCTCTCTGAATATCGGTCGGACTCCTCAGGTGATAACGCACATGAGATCCCAACAGCCGGTAGAACACGGACTGTATTTCGTATGCCCTCTATTTTTATATTTATTGGCATATCCGTCTGTATGTTGCTTGGGCCCCTGCGTAATGCTGTCTTGTTTGTATGGTCATCTTGCAGCTAGGAGGTTATTTTACACCACTATTGTGCGTTCTTCGGGACCTCTTGGTAACCAGAAAAGCAGAGGGGGAGGGGTTGCACATGTAATCCGGATAACAACACCATTTGCAACTGTTATAGGAAATGGCCGTCCTGCACCCATTGCCGTTTGGTCTCGTTGGTTTATTTGTGGTATTTTGTGTTTGATGTTCCTGTGATATCTTGGTGTACCTTGTCCCTTTGGCATCTCTTGCAATGCATGTCAACTCTGTTTTTGCATGGGTTGTTTTTGTGTTTTGCTGTGGGTGCCGCAAACTGGTATTGTTGGAGATAACATCCTTTCTTCTTTATAATTAAAATAAGTTGAGCCATCTTCTGTAAATTTTCTACATTTTAATTTGATTTTTCGTAGAAGAATTATGATTCAAACACGACGTTTGATTTTCAAATACACTTGATCAAAAATTAATCACCATGTTCATATCTATTCCAGAGTATTACTTATCACTGCCCCAGCCTTTCTGGTCACGTTCACTTTTGCCATCATTGAAGGCATCGTAGCCTTTGCATATTACTACACTTTTCGATGCGATCCCTTAGCATCCAAACAAATAAGGAATCCTAATCAGGTAATTTTACTAAGTATTGTAGAAGAATCAATAATGAATGGGACCAGAAGGTCTCTATTGCAGGCCACAGACGAATCCCTCAGGTTCTGAACATTGACCCTCATCTTTGAAACCTGATATTATGGAAAAGGAATTTATAAGATTTAAAATTTAGGATTCACACTGAATAGCCGAAATCCTTTTTAAAGAATAGATACAGATAAAAAAAGAATCAATAAAGACTCAAATGATAATTCGGAATTTTTAATATTCATTGATAGATGTTTTTCATTTATTTTACAAAAAATAAGAAAAAATTATGATACAATTAATACTGTTAGCAATATACATCTTTGTGTTTCATTAGATCATTCCTTTATTAGTCATGGATATCTATCGTGGACTGCCAGGCATGCCGGGACTTTTTCTAGCATCCCTTTTTAGTGCTTCCCTAAGGTAAATAATATCAAAGGGTGTTTTTTCTATGTGAAACGTCATAGTTATTGGTTTATGAGATTATGTGTTTTCTGTTTCAATGAAATAAAATAATGTCTGAGCGCAAACCGAGTCTTGTTGGAGATCCTCTCTTTTCTTTTGATTAGCTGAGTCTAATACTGGTAATTATGTGTTTCATGTTGCAATGATGTGAGTTGTAGTTTCTTGTCCCTTTTGCGCCTCTTTCTGTGCGTGTCTGCTCTGTGTGTTTGCATTGGGTGCTTTGTGTTTTGCTGTGGGTGCTGCAGCCAAGTGATGTTGGAGATCCCCTCCTTTTTTAAAATGATTCAGATGTTATTCATAAGATACAACACTCCTTTCCGACAACTTAATTGTAGAGTATGCATGATGGTCTGCATATTAATTATCGACAGGATAATTATCCCCATACATTACATTTTTTCCTCCGCTGTTCATAAACTCTGTTCTTCCGAAATCAGCAAATTATCTTATCATTTCTGTTTTTCGTGCGGTTTGTTTTCTTTTGGTTTCAGAATTTTAATTGTTGATATTCTATCATTTTGTTTTTCCTTCATGTTTGTACTCTTTTAGAAAGATGCATACTTATGCCTTCTAATTGTTCTTTTGAAGCACGTTGTCATCTGGTTTGAGCAGTGTATCGACATTATTCTGGCAGGACTTTATCAAACCCCACACAAAACCCATGTCGGAGTTTAGAGCAACGATCATCGTAAAAGTATCAGGTATTACGATTTAGTCACACACATTTCCAGTACGAAACGTTTGAGATACACGAGAGCACTGCCGTTCGTCAACATTTGTCTTTCCACTGCAAAATGACACAACTTTCCTAAGACATCGATTTAAATTTAAGAACGAAAGCATATCCACTGATTTAATAACAGTAACAATAAAGCAAGAACAAATCGTACAAAAGACAAGCAACAAAACGTAACACGGATGACAAACAATTGTCTTCATAACATAATATTGAGAATGAACGAGCGAATTCTCAGACTGTCTAAAATTGTTATGTAAGACTCTAAATTGACTCTGCAAAAGATAATGTAAAAAGAAATAATTCTGTTGTAAAAGAGTTGCGAAGTCTTACACCAGTTTTTTCTACCATTTATGATGATGTACATTGAGAAGTTTCATGTCTTTTTACAGTTGTCATATTTGGTTCGATATCTGTAGGCATTGCCTATCTTGTCGCTCAGATTGGGGGTACACTTACACAGGTAAGCTGGAGAAAATCGAAAGAAAAGAGTAAAATCAAAGTGGAAAAAGTTTAATTCGTCTTTTATTTTTTAACTTGATACATTTATCATACAATACTTATTTCCTTATTTACCGAGATATAATAATACGTTTATTTTTTCTTCAAAGATTTCTGGAACTATTCTTTCATCATTTGGTGGCGCTTTGGCTGGGTTATTTTTCGCTGGATGTTTCCTTCCATGGGTTAATGCAAAGGTAAATTGTAAGAATGGATATACTTAAGAAATGACTGTCTTACTTTTGGTGTTCATGGGTGTATAATTCTGGTTGGACACGTGCAAATTCCGTAAATCGCGAAGCGATTCTCGGAAAATTTGCACGTGTCCAACCAGAATTATACACCCATGAACACCAAAAGTAAGACAGTCATTACTTATATTTACATTTATTCTAAATATCTGTCATTTTTATTTGCATGCACTTCGCATATTTTGCCTGTTTTAGTGTCAAATGTATTTGAACGTTGGTAAATTCTCCCTACATGCAAAACTTGCACGTGAGCAACCCAAGTTATTGGAATATAATTCTAGTTGCCTAATGGGCGTTTAACATGGGGAATCTACTAGTAATGTAAATATATTATTTTGTAAGTCGATCATACTTAAAATCTCTCAACACAAATATAAATTTTGAAGGCATATGGGGTTATGATACGCTTAGTGTTCATTTTTCATAAAACGAAATTTCAAGTCTTTTAATGTTCCAAAACTTTAAAAGTATTCAGAGTAAATTTTCTTAATAAATATTCTAGTAGTTATTCTTATTCATATTTTTTTCCATTTAACGTTAAACCAGTTTTTTTTATAAGATTATAATTAGGAATAAAAATCTGACTCTGCTTTCTTTATTCTCCAGGGAGCATTTTCTGGATGTATTACTGGAGTAGTATTTGTTTTCTGGATTGCTTCGGGAAAGACTATGTCTCCAGGTGTCAAAAAGACTCCCCGGCTACCGGCAGCCCCAGTCGACCAGTGTCCAACCACTAACCTAATGAACGATTCATTATGGGTCAACAACACCTCGTCTTCTTTCAAAACGTCTTTCATGACGCCAACAATGCCAGAATCAGCTATAGATCCGTGAGATTATATTCATGCATTGTTGAATTGAATACTTTATATAGTGATATATGAAATAATGAAATTACATTGTATTTCTACCAAAAATTGAAAATTTTACCCTGTTACTGACAAATTGTCTTGTTGAACATTATGGTATTAGATGTATATCACTTTTGAAACAATAACACTGGACTGCATGCTTTATATGGTATTTTCAGACAGGGATTGGATCGTCTTTACTCCATTTCATACATGTGGCTTGGGCTAATTGGTATATTCTTTACGATGTTCATTGCCAGTATTGTTAGCCTATGTACAGGTGCATATTTTCAAAACTTTTAATTTAAAAACAATTTTCAATCAAGAAGCATATTCACCTGTTTGATTAATCTTAATTTTAAAATCTACCCTGAATATTGGTAATAAAGCATTGTAGTGTTTTAATAGTACTACAATCAGTCACAATATCCGCACTTTTCCAAAATCTTTATGTTTCTTACACTATTGAATTGACGATGCAAGTTTACACTGTCGAACTGGTCTTAAGATAGATAATGATTCTATGTATTATTCAAATCACCAAAAGACCGAACACCCATAAAGCAACTTTGGTATAAACTATCACTATATTTCTGCTCCTAGACCTAATTTATAGTACCTTTTTTGAACACTCTTTCTCTTTGATATCATCAGGGATTGAAAAACCAAAAGATTCTAATCCCTTGTACCTTGTTTCTCCGATTGACGAATTGCTGCCTTTTTTGCCAGAAAGATTCAGAAAATTCTTCAGATTTGGATATAGCTACGATAAAACACAGGTAAAATATAATCTTAATTTATAATCAGTACCTTTTTCGTTTTACTTTTCATCGGAAGTTTGCTTTCGACAATTCTTTTTACTTTTATAGCTTCTAAGAGAGCTGGGACTAAAGGAAACTACACCAGAAGGTATGAAGAATCCTAACTTCCATGCCCTGACACGTCTTACCTTATCTGTTGACAGTCCGGAGGATAATGCACGAGAAATGAAAGTGGATTCAAAAATGTTACACAATAACAACTAAAAAAAACGTTTCTCAGATTGGAATTGAGGATGATTCAAAATTGAAATTAAATGAAAAATTATATCTAAAATAGTTGAATTTATTTTTAATAAGATTAATCTATTATTAAGTGGACGATATTCTGTCTTAGACCATTTGAACCATCCAACCACCGAATATACTTGTATCTTCCGAATGGAAGTAACCTAATGTGACAATTCTACCGAATTGGAGTGACGGGTGTTGCAAGCAAGCAGGAGATGCTGACTCTTCATGGGCACCTGGTCTCACTCCCATAATGGGAATTCGCTTCTTTTCATATGGTAGAGGTTTTTCTTTGTTTGCTTCGGTTCTTCTTTTATCCTGGTTTTGTATGCCTTCGGTTTATGATTTTCTGAATTCTCGATTTTGTACAATGTATTGGGATATGGTCATTATCCATATATGTCATGTGTCGGTAGTTGTGGGAAGGACAAGAATGCACATCGTCTTAGGTCTTAAGTCTGAATAACGGTTGGGTACTTCTTTGATGTTTAATCAATCAATTACATGTTTATCATATAAAGTTGAATTTTTTTCCAACCAATCAAAGTCCGATATATAGATGATTTTAATCCCCTGAATTTTTATTTGAATATAGATTCTTTTGACAATATGAGGTCACATAAAACAAATCATATTTCATCATTGATGTTGTGATATAAGTGTTTTTGAATTAAGAATGCGGAAGGGTTCCAACTCTATACCTTCTTGAAGAAAATTTCAAACCAATTTTCATGCACCAGACACGTGTTTCGAATATTAAATTCTCATCAGTGATGCTTCCAGCCAATGTGCTTTTCATAAACAGTCCAAATTAATTTCACTAGCGCCCTCTTGCGTTATTTTTAGAATCTATATATCTGCATTTACTTTACAGAGAGTGCGCGGCAAAATTCCTGTAGGGTCGATTCAGTAGCATATCCAAATAAAATCTATGTTCAAAATAGCATCGGAGGGATGGTGCTAAGATGTAAACCTCCTTGAAATTCGATGATATTTTTCGATGAAATTGCAAGTTTCCGAAGTAGCAAAAGAGTTGAGTTTGCGAGTCCAATTGTAAAAACTACCTTTGTTGGAGGTGACACTACTGAAATGAATAAGTGCGACGTCGTATCTATTAAGAATCTCATAATTTTATTTAAATGATCAGGTAAATTAATGTTGTCATATCATAGTCCGCATATGGAATGTTAAAAGTCTTCAAATTCATTACCATTCTTTAAAAGCTATGAAACTAGAATTTCCAGAAAATGTTCTTATTTTGTTGTATCATCGTAGAGGCTATATCTGTTGGTGAGATTATAACTGCATCTAGGTATGAGCCAAAATGTGAAATATAAGCTAGCTGGATGTACAAAATACCGGGGACTTGTGACAATAAACTCATAAACAGAGCAACAAACGATGGAAAGAAATAAACATAACAACAAATGGTTTGAAACAATGAAAATACCCCTAAGGCCATACCAAATTAATTAAATGTTCTTGTGAAAAAAGGATGCGAGCGAGCGAAAATATAATTATGTTATTTTTTTCAAGTATTGCAGCTTTTAAGGTACGTGCGAGTGAAATAATACATTTCCAATGTGTTCCGTACTCACAAAGTATCCCCATAGGAATCTGGTGACTAGGTAGACTTAATAATCCAGTCTCTCCGCTTCCGCTGCAGCGGAGAGACTGGATTATTTAGTCTAGTGACTAGGCACATGGCAGTGCGGAAAAGATTTTCGAACATACCCCCTCCTTGACTTTCAGTGCCATGTGTATGGGACATCAAATTTGCTCCCAACGAAATTGTTCAAACACAAAAAGTATCATTTTCTTCGAAATTTGCACAATCTGAGACTTTTAGAAGCTTTACAATTTGCAGAAATCAGAACCGACCCTAAAAAATTCTTGAGTCAGAAATTTATTGGTGCGGGCAAGCATTTTATTTTTATTATATTATTTTATGAATTTTGAAAAATATGGTGCGGGAAATCCAAAGAACATTTAATCAATTTTGTATGGCCTGAAAAAGACAGACTATGAAACACAGCAAAGACTATTTTTCTATGAAACACAAACAATTGGGGACCAACATGTATCAAGTATCGACACAACAGAAATGAAGAAAACAAAGGAGTGGAACATTCGGTTGCATGCAGCGCCCATAGCAAAACCCCAAAACATCCAATGCAAAAACACAGAGCAGACATCCACAGAAAGAGAAGCAAAAGGGACAAGGAACACCAACTCACACCATAGAAACATGAAACACAAAAGACAAAACATAAACCAACGAGACCAATGGGAAACCGGTGCCATCTGTAGCAGACGGCGTGGTTATCCTGGATTAAGTGCGCATAACCCTCCCACTTTTCCGATTACCCAGTGGTCTCGAAGAACATTAGTTCATATCATAGGAAGTTAGTTCTTCGAAAAGAAACATTAGTAAGATCAAAACCACATACACGCTTTTTGTTTTTTTCTTATATATGTCCATGTGTAGATATACGATACATTTGTAAAGCAAAGTGATGGTACTAGTATTTCATTTCTAGTTTATCTTCTTCTTATGGCTTTTATCAGGTCTGATAAAAATGATGCCTTTTCATCGACGTTTACATTATTCGGGCACCTGGTCTTATCTCCGATTGGGATTTACTTTTGGTTCTTTGCAGAATATTTTTAAAAGTTGATTGTATCATTTGTTGAGAAAATAGTTCTTTCGTTTCAAACATTTTGTCGATGTTGACGTCTTCAGTGTTATTTTGTAATAGAAGATTCCACAAGTAATTATCATGTTTGACAGATTTTTTGGGTCAGTTGAACTGCATATATTTGAATTATAGTGTACATCTTATTTCTTCATTGGAATTATTCAAGATGACTCAAGTAACAATGATTTTTGATAATTTTTCTTATTCTTAAATCTGATACTTGGGACAATGAGCGAAACCCCCATTTTTTAAATAATACAGTGAGAAAATTTCTCATCACTGATGAGAATTTGATATTCGAAACACGTGTCTGGTGCATGGGAAATGGTTTTGAATTTTCTTCAAGAAGGTATAGAGTTGGAACCCTTCGACATTATAAATAGAATAAGCTTTAAGCTTCAATTTTGGTCTTACTTACTTGAATTGTAAAACGTCTTTAAATTCAATTGCATCATTTAAAACCTGATAAATTAACAGCATGGACCAGACATGCACGTTTTGGGTACTAAACCCTCGTCAGTGATCCTCAGTCTAAACAATGTAATATGGCCAAAAAGTATGAAAATTGTTATGTTCAAAAATGTACCAAAAGACGTAGCAAAATGGGTGGGATATGATGCTACAGGACCCACGTTTTAGAAATTTCAAGGAATTTTGTAACAGAAAATTTCAAATGTGTTGAAGAGACAGACGATCAACTAAAGTTGATCGAACTTGGCTACATGTGCCCTCGGGGACTCTTGGTCCACCAGCAGTGACACTCACCAAGTAGTTCAAATGTTAAACGTCTTTAAATTCAATAGCATCATAACATGAATCATGTGTTGACAAATATGATAATATAAATACAAAATCGTTAATCGAAAAATCATCTAACCAAGGGCATACAAACCAAGATAAAACCAGAACTTAGGCAAAGGAACAGAAATAAAAGAAATCTATCATATGGAGGGAAGTGAACTCCCTGCGAAGAAGGAGTGAGATCAGGTGCCCAGGGCGAGTGATCACCTAAACTTGCCTCAATCAGTGAATAAAAGTCAAACACAAAACTGAAACCATATTCCATAACACAGTCAAAAGGCTTCGTACGGATTTTGGCAAAACACAAAAGAAAAGAAAATAGGACAAACAGACGGAGACAATGACACACTCCCCACAGAAAATCGAAGGACAACTTATGTAATGAACCATATCCAGTGCGGACGGCATTGTAGGATGTATTGTAGGGCTGTACCTATTTTTGGTACTCCGACGCGGACTCCGACTTCAAAATGTCCGACTTCGGCGGACTCGTAATCTTTATTCTTCAATATCATGTCTTTTTTACAATATATAATAACGAATCTCTCTCAATATTCATACCTTTGCATAACGACTTCATCTGCACCGTAGTTTAATGAATAGAAACCGATATTACGTACTATTTCGTTACCGACTCGGACTTCTGGACCCTAAAACTAGTACTTCGAACTAGTACGCGGACTTCAAACTATACATAAGAGTTATCCGTCTTTGCCCATTAGATTTTCGAAGGCAATGGGTAGTTTTTTTGTTTTTTTTTGTTTTTTTGTTTTTTTTTTTTTAAGATCAATCTAAATATATTCGAAACGGCGACGGGACATTGGGGTGGGATTGGTGGTTGGTTAACAATAAATTTGACCACTTTCCAGTTCCGCGCCACAAAGTGACACAAATTTAATTTGGAAGGTAAAAAGTTATTACATTATAGGACTTTATTACATTATGGGTTGTGACAATGCATATTTTCAGTCCTATCTCTGTATTTTGCTTATCTCTTAAAGGGGAGGGGGGGGGGTTGATTGAATCAAAGGACGAAGAAAGATATCTGAGTTCCAAATATATGCTTACCAGTCCACGAATAATTAGAATGATTGTGATCAGGCGTTGAGGTGACTGCTGCAGACACAAACAACGAACCCTAGGTAGGCGCGTAGCTGCCAAGTAAGCCAATGAGCCCGGGCTTGCACATTATAAAAAGAAAAATAAAAAAAAAATGAATAAATGAAAAAAAATATATATATAAGAAAAACAACGAAAATAAAATAGATTTGAAAAAAATTATTTCAGATAAAAAAGTCGGATAAGAGAATGATAACAGAAGAAATGGGGGGATGGGGGGTTTCAAGCTATGAAAGAAATGAAAGAACGAGGGTAGGAGGCTTTAAGGGGGTGAATCGAATTTCTATCGAGGGGAGATGGGGTTGTAAGCTAAAAAAAATAAACGTAAGAACAGGGAAAATGAGCATTTATTTTGCTTCTGGGGAAAGGGTACTGCCTTTTAGATCCGCGTTTGAAATATGATATTATTGAATAAAATTCCAGGGAATTCGAGAATGAATTGCAACTCCTCAATGAATTTTTTTTATTTATTTATTTATTTTTTTTTTATTCTTTTTTTCCAGTTATCATTATTAATTAACATGATATACATATAATGATTTTTACTAACACTGTGAAATTCATGATATCAATGTGAAATTCTAGCTCAAGAACGAGTCCCAGTGCAAGCGCGGATCCAGAAGGGTGGGGGGTCCGGACCCCCCCCCCCTGGAATTTTCGAAGCATAGCTAATTCTTTTAAATTGATGTACATATTTCAAGAGATTAAATCCCAATTCCCCTTTTGTTGTCATAATATTCGAAAAATATATCATTAGAAATCTATATTGCCGTCAGCTTTTCAAATTTTTTCTCCTACATACATGTACGTTATTTTCAAATGATGCTAAGCTTTCCTATTGTCTTTTTCTGACTTTAGATTTTGAGAAAATTTCAAGTGAGAACTCACTTGAAATTTTCTCAAAATTTAAAGTCAGAAAAAGACATTATATACAACACATATATACATTAAACCTAAGTCAATAAACAAGGGCACTGAGAAAACAAAAGAAACTGAAGACACGAATAGTGAATTTTATTCCAATTCTCGGGAAAAATTTTCGCTGGCTCGCTGTCGCCTGCATATTAGAACTGACAATCAATAATCATGTACTATGATGTGAAAATTCAAGCTTTTTGTTCGCCATTGCTTTTGCTCTCCATGCAGTTACCTGTCTTATTAATAATTAGAAACAGAACTGAAAAAAAACTTTA
This sequence comes from Pinctada imbricata, assembly GCA_033119305.1. Lineage (NCBI taxonomy): Eukaryota > Metazoa > Mollusca > Bivalvia > Pterioida > Pteriidae > Pinctada > Pinctada imbricata. The sequence continues at coordinate 49,264,329 of VSWD01000008.1, read as the reverse complement.
TTTTTTTTTTTGCTCTTCAAAAAATTCGGACTTTAGGACCCCCCCCCTTTCATGAAAAAAATTCTGGATCCGCCCATGCAGTGGTCTGATTTTATTGAAAATTTGTGGCTTTTGACATTACAGTTATTGAGAAAACCCCCCACCAGAGCTCTGCCTTGGACCCGCTGCCCCTCCCACCTCGCCAGATCGGGCTTGCACTTCCATACAGGGTTCTCAGTTAAGTAAGCACGGGCACAAGGTGTGTGTAGAGAGGGGGTCGGAAGTTATCCGCCTCCCTTTTCCAAGTTTTTTTATTATAATCACCCGATGGTCCATGAAAATGGAATATGTAGAATCAACCTAATGAGCATCCAATTTAACCGTCTAAAAAATAATAAAATCTGACTCAGAGTCACTCATAATGAAATATAACTTGTACATTGAATATTAACTACATGTAGTTAGAAAACAAAAGTGTCAATCTGTTCAGATAAGTGCACGTAAAAAAAAATCAAGTATACTTTGTTTCAACGACTATCACATTTGTCAAACAAATTTTCATAGAGAGAATTTGGAATACAATTTCCTCACTATCTTTAATAGTTTCAACCAGTATTTTTTTTTTTATTTTCAATTTTCTCCTAATCAATAAAGGGTTCCTTCCTAATTCCAAGTAAACCATCATAATAGTTGTCGACTTTTTATCTCTAAGAATCTTCTTACAGAAATCCAAATGTAGCTTTTCTTTAGCCTGAGCAGAGTGAAATCCCCATTAAATAGTGAGTTTTTCCCCCTTGTTTTTGGGCCGAATTTGGGCCCATTCCCAATATGCCAAATTTCCTTTGTTTTTCCTTCTTTCTCTCTACTTTGATCATTTTCGTAACATTTTATTTTCATTTGTTTATTTCTTCATTTATATTTTTTGGCAAAATGATGTGTACGCTGTTGCGTACTTGCGTATGGGTAGAACGCGCCTATATAATAATGTATTAAGAGATAAATTAGACCTAATATCTCTGTAGCAAGATGGGGAAGAGTACTTAAATTTCCCATTTTTCCATTGGTTTAATTTAATTTTATGTTAATTTTGACTAAATAAACCAATTTTTAAGAGAGAATAATATATGTCCCATGTACGAAATATCACTACTTGAATTATTATCAGAGTGAATAATTTTCTTTCATCCAGAAAATGTCCTATCCTTTTGGCTAAATAGTTGTATTCATAAATCCTTCGTTAAAAGATAAACAAAGAACAATATAAAGAATACACAGAAATGAACTTGAAAACAATAAAGGTCAAGGTCAACTACAGTTCACTAGATAGCTTTAATTTTGTTCAGAGTCTGTGTTTATTCTCCATCAGAGTAGCTTGTTCAAAGTGGGTGTCCAAGTGAGTCAAATCATTATTAAGTGCTCATGATAACATTTACTAATCATTCAAGTCAGCGTCGGAGGTAGTCAAGTTCTATTTTGAACTCGGCATCCCTGAAGTCGGTCTAATACTCAAGTCGGCGTCCAAGTCGGTCTACCTCTGAAGTCGGTGTCCGAGTCGGTCTACCTCTGAAGTCAGCGTGTCCGAGTCGGTCTAACTCTGAAGTCGGCGTGTTCGAGTCGATCTAACTCTGAAGTCGGTGTCCGAGTCGGTCTAATTCTGAAGTCGGCGTGTTCGAGTCGATGCTCTAACTCTGAAGTCGGTGTCCAAGTCGGTCCAACTCTGAAGTCGGCGTGTCCGATTCGGTCTAACTCTGCAGTCGGCTTGCCCGAGTCGATATAAATCTGAAGTCGGCGTGTCCAAGTCGGTATAAATCTGAAGTAGGTGTAGGAGTCGGTCAAGTATTCAAACTTCATATTCAGAGGTCCGCGTTCTTGGAAGAAGATTATACACTTGCATACAATTAGGCACGGTCCATTTGATATTCTGGGGGGGGGGGGGGGGGCTTGGGTTTTTTTCGAAAAAAATAATTTTGCTCTGAATTTTGATGAAAAAAATAAATTTGCTTATGGTGTGACAGAAAAAAAATAATCTTGCTCTTACAAGTAATCTGAATTTGAAGAACTACCATAAAATTCACTTAAAATTCCTGAAAAACTTCGGCTCGCTTCGCTCGCCACAGTTTTAACTTTCTGTAACAAATTTTTGGCTCGCTTCGCTCGCTATAGTTTTCTTCTGTAATGACAAGATCATATTACAAAATATCAAAAGTGTGCATGTGACTGAAACAAGGGGTTTCCTTAAATGCTTAGATATATTATCAATATAATTTATTACTATTAATATTACTAGATACATGTATCACCATAATGTTTAATTTTTCATACAAGCTTGGAAGGAGAATTTCTTTCATTTTTCACTAGTTTTCATTTCTGCATGCAAAAACTTGCCTAGAAGATCCTCCCCTCAGGCCCTGTTACATGACCTTATATACATTTTGTTTACTGAAAATTATAAATCGCATATTGTAAAAATCTTTAATATCTCTCAGTTTAGAAGTAAATACAAGTTTTACATAGAAATAAAGTAATGTTTAGAGTTTAATCTAAGTAAAAATAAAGAATTTCTATTGAAAAAAACACCAACATTCTTAATATTCACATCAATTGTTATTAAAAAAAATTTCCTTGCTCCAACTTTGCAAGAAAAAAATAATTTTGCCCTGGTCCGGGGCGAAAAAAATAATCTTGCTCCGACAAAAAACCCAAGCCCCCCCCCCCCCCCAGAATATCAAATGGACCGTGCCTTAAAATCAGTTTTGAAGTCAATATTCGAGTCGGTCAGTTTTGACTTAGAATTAGGTGTCCGACTCGATCAGCCTGTTTAGAAGTCCGTGTCCGCGTCGGTCAAGTAAATTACTGAATCTAGACAATGTCGGTCATCATAATGGGTATTATCACAACGATTTCAAGATGTACGTGTCAAATATGGAAGAATTTGAAGAAAGATTAATAACTAGTATTTTTCGGAATCAGCTGATATTGGTTTAAAAAAAAAAGATATATAAAAACGTATAATGTACAGCTTACTTGGAAGTCCGCGTCGGCGTCGGTCAAGTACTAGTTTTAGGGTGCTAGTGGAAGTCGGTCGGCTAATTTATAACAGAATAAACATTTTATCAGCAGTTGTCATATATGAGAATCTTCATAATATATGTGGCAATAAATTCAACCAGGTAATTATGGTCAATGAAATAAAGCAACTAAGAATTATGCAAAAACATCTTTGAAGTCGGACATTTTGAAGTCGGAGTCCGCGTCGGAGTACTAAAAATAGGCACCACCGTATTGTAGGTAGCGCTGTTAAAACGCGCCTTACTAATTATTTCCATATATCACATGAATCATGTCACATATCTGATCCAAGTACGTAGGACCAAAAAAGAAGCCCAAAGTCCATCCCAGTTTCTGTGTTAGTGTTACCAACATTTTCGCTCATTGACAAAAAATAATTGTAAAAGAAAGGAGGGGGAACTCCAACAACACTCGGTTGCAGGGCTAACAACAAAAACCCTACTGTCCGCGCGGCTCACTTCGGAAAGTGGATAAACGCGATTTTGGTAACTTTGTCATGGAAAAATTAAGATAAAATATATATCACTGAATAGATCTCGCTTAGTCGTAAAATTTGGTATATGTTACATGGTCGAGGGTTTATGCAATCAAATTCTACAGACAATAATTTTTAGATGGGACGTTTTCTGTGTTAAATTTCTGCCTGACGTCGCCGAGTTTAACATTGAGCCTATGCATATGTATGGAGAGCGTCACGACGTCACGGGAAAAAATAGCATGGGAAATAGCCCATCTAAAATTTGTTTTGTCTATTAATTTTGATTGCGTGCACTGATTCTCATATAACTTATACCAGAATTTACGACTAAGCGAGATCTATTGAATGATATCAATTTTATTTAAAGGTTTACATGATGAAATAGTCAAAATCGCGTTTATCCAGTTTCCGAAGTGAGCCGCGCGGACAGTAAAACACCCATTGCAAAAACACAAAGCAAGCATGCACAGAAAGAGACACAATTGGTACAAGGAACGCCAAATCACAAAGAAACATCAAACACAAATGACAACAGATAAACCAACCAGACCAATGGGCAATCGGTCTTCAAATTCAATATAATCATTTAAGAACAAATAAATTTGCAGCATGGACCAGGCATGCACGTTTCGGATACTTAATCCTCGCCAGTGATCCTCAATCTAAACAGTGTAATTTTGCCAAACAGTGTGAGTTATTACATCCAAAAATGTACCAAAAGATGTAGTAGGATAGATGCGATATGATGCTACAGGACCTACGTTTTAGAAATTTGAAGAATGCGTCGAAGAAACGATCAACCGAAGCTGATCGAACTTGGCTACATTAAGCTCATTAATCATTTCTCTCGTTGAACTACCCCTCCCCCACCAAAAATAGGGGATAACACTGTGGACGCTGGATCAGAAATTATCAAAATTCATTGTCGATGTCGCTACTTTTAATGAATAAACTATAATGCGAAAACGAAATTAATAAATCAGGACTACTCTCATTTAGGTATATTTGTACCACTTGGTGAGTGTCACTGCTGGGGACCAGGAGTCCCCGAGGGCACATGTAGCCAAGTCCGATCCACTTCAGTTTATCGTTTCTTCAAACGCATTCGATAATTTCTGTTCACAAACTTTTCTCGAAATTTCTGGAACGTGGGTCATGTAGCATCATGTCCCACTCGTCTTGCTACGTCCTTTTGGTACTTTTTGGACAATACTTTCACAATCTTTGGCCATGTTTCATTGTTTAGATTGAGGATCACTCACGATGTGCATTTCTGGTCCATGTTGCTTTATCTGTTTTTAAATAATGCTATACATTTGAAGACGTGTAACATACTTTGTTTACCTGAATATATATCAAAACATGATCTAAATCACATACATACATTTTTTAAGAGTCAGTTCATGAATAAACCGATTTACAAATTATTTCATGATGATGAATTTTCTTTTGCGTCGTTAAAATATATAAGAAACTCATTGAAAACAAGATAAAATATCGTAAAGGTAAGGCATCTTTAATAATTCACATTTGAAAGTGATAATCATAGAGTTATTGACATCATTATCCCCTCGCAACTCTGTTGCGGAGGGGATATGGTTTACTGCCGTGCGTCCGTTTGTTTGTCTGTGTGTGAGGATGTGTTTGTTAGTTTGTGTGTATGTCCGTATTATTATGAACAACATAGAAGACATAGTAATTATCATAAAAACATCAAACCTTCCACAAATGGTTCCCATGGGGAGAGGATGAACCCTATTGATTTTCAACGTCAATTGTCAAAGGTCAAGGTCACCGTGGACTTAATTAGGCTTAAAAGCTTGTGAACAGCATAGAAGACAAAGCAATCATTATAGAAACGTAAAACTTTCCACAATTGATCCCCATAAATGAACCCCTATTGGTTTTGCAAGGTAAATGTCAAAGGTCAAAGTATCGATGGAACGGATTTTAAAATCATTTTGCTGATTAAATAGAAGATGCAATTGCGAGGGGATACTATGCTAACGCTATCTATTAGCACAGGTTTTAAGAGATCAAAATATGTAATTCGTATATGCAAATGAACAGCATACTCTGTTTTTGAGATTTCCTAGAATAAACATTAAAGAAGTACCGATCAGTTATTCAGTCTCAAAGTCGAGAAGGCAAGGCGAAATCATTAGATTTTCCATCATTAGGAACGAATGCGAACCTCGAAATTCCGAAGTGAGACCAGGTGCCCGGGGGGAGTCAGCGTCTCCTGATTGCATGCAACACCCGTCCCAACAGCTCCATGGAAACATGTCAAATTCGGTGATTGTCTCGATGTAGATATTGGTGTACACATCAGGCAAGTCTTGTTTGGTGATGATGACAGCCATTCAAATATGAATGTATAAAAATATACACAAATTCAATAACACAAAAAAGAATACACCATAACACAAACAGCATACCGGTAATATATTCACGCATACATGCTCAAAGATGATATTAAGATATGATATTGTAGATTTGTTTAATTCAATGTGCACTGTTATTTGTCTGACTCAAGAGACGTCTACCATAATATTCAAAATTATTTGTTTTTTGTTTTATAAGCAGTCATGGATTCGGGTCACGTGTTCCATATTGCTGACTACGTCATCTTTGTGTTCACGATCGTTATTTCCCTGGGAATTGGTGTTTTCTATGCCTTGTCCGGGGGAAGACAAAGAACAACGTCAGAGTTCTTGGTCGGCAACAGGAAAATGTCCGTACTTCCGGTCGCCATATCCCTCATGGTTTCCTTTGAGTCCTCCATAATGATATTGGGGACGCCTGCTGAAATCTATACGTATGGCATACAATCAATCTGGGCTATTTTTGGATTTCTTATAGCGGATTTGGCTTCTGTGAAAATAATGGTGCCACTCATTTATCCGCTGAAAATAACTAGTGCCTATGAAGTAAGTATTTTTATTTTTCAAAGAGTTTACTTTGAAATGCTGAAAATAAATTCTTATTTTTAAAGCCAAGTGATACGTTTTAGCTCTACTGAGCTAAAGTAAAGTGAGCAATTGTCATTGTGTGTATCCGTTGTATATCAATTGCAAATTTTCGCTTTTCTGCTACTACTTTAGTTCCCCGCGAGGGACCTGACAGTAAGTATTTTAATGTCTTTCCCTGATATGGTCGCCATAGCACTCTCTATATAGACATAACCTTAGACAGTGCATGTTTTGAAGATTTTGTTTTCAGTTTTGTGCGTGAATATCGACGACGGGTGCGGCTAGCCAAACAGGGGATGGTTACTCCTCCAGGGCACCTGGTCCCACATCTAGCTTGCTAGGGGTCCGTCGATGCTCAATTCGGTGCTCTATTATGAGTGCTGTTGAGATTGTCGTCAGGATCTTCTTTATCTCATTTAAGACGACTGAAGATATTTTTAATAAAAATCGAAAGAAGTACTAAAGGTCTTTTGCAAGTATAATTCTTGTTCATTCAGTTAGTTAATAAATTGCACTACAAATGTAAAAGTGTGTTATTTGCTTCTGACAAATGCTTTTTATCCTAGAACAACTGATAAGATTAACATGAAAATTGATTGGTATGAAAATAAGGCGAAGATAAACAAGAAGACGACATTGCAGTGAACTGACCAAAATCTCCGGGCATAAGATAAGGGTGGACATATTGCAAAACAATGATCGAGACAATGATACAATAAAGTACAAATTCTAGTGGTCTGTAATTTCTGTGGTTTATATTCTTGTACATACATACTTATGATGTCAACACTTGTAATAATAGGTCTTTTGGGCATCCGCGTTTGAAAAATTCTTACTTCATTCTATGATAATAGCGAGCGGAGCTCACTGCAAACTCCCAAACAGCCTTTGCGAGCGAAGCTTGCGTTTATGTTAACGTGTATATGTTAGTATGGGAAAACGCACGAGAAAAAGATATACATACTTGGAGCTAAAAAAGTATGGTAACAGGACCGCGGATACAGGTAAAAGTGACTCGATTCTCTTAAACGACAGGAGAACATACCTTGACACATTAGTAATTGATAGAATTCTTCTATTTTATGGCGTAATAAAATTAAGAAATTCAGCAGCAACTTATCCGCCATCTTTATTACTAATGACGACACAGCGGTACGTAACTCTGCAGTATACTTGACGTCATTATTCCTCTATATGTAACGTCATGGTAGCAGTGCACCCATTTTCATGTGCAAGAATGGTACATGATTGTAGTATTGCGAGAAGGAAAAGCAACACAAAACTGCCGCTATTAACACTTTTCAGTGTATCAAACAAGCAAGATAGATATGATCGAAATAGTTATGTAGTAAAGAAGAAAGATTAGAATTTTTTAAATGGATTTCAAGGTCACTAGAGAGGAAAGGAGAGGGATTTCAGACTCCCTCGCTAATGATCTACGTCTGTGTAAAGTAGATGGGACGGATCCAAATTTTTTTTTTTTTGCAATGGGAAGGGGAGGTCCAGCTTGACCGGCGGGGAGAATTCCTGGAATCCCAAGGTTATGACTTTGAAAAGTTTTTGATTTTTTTTTCAAGGTTTTAAGGTTTACAGAAATTTTGATGTCTTTTTTTCCGCTCGCACATAAGGCTTTGCCTTGATTCATATTAAAATTTGGACCATTACAGGATATTCTCCCATTCTGCAAACAAGCAATATTTTCTGATTCCGTGCAGCACTGCATCTGGAAAAGTATCTCTGCCGTCAGTCGAGCTACTTTCCTGCAAGAATCTTGCAGACACTTTCAGGAATTGTGATATCTCAATAAAGATACTCTTTTCAAATTTCCTTTTCTACTTCTAGTCAATTGCAAACTTTTCAGAGAAGATAAAATGTATGAAGTGTTTACAGATTTTGTAATATTTCTCGTAGCGAACACCTATATCCTGTGTTAACAGACACTTTCAGTGATAAAAACGCTATACCGGCCTTTTGATACGTAGTGCTTCTATGACGTCTTAGTCTATAGTCCTCGTAGGACAATATATCTGAAGAAAGGAGTATTTGCTTGTTTCCTTACGTGCGAGTTGGATATCATTCATGAGACCATATACATTTAAATGGAAAATATTGTAAGCTGTAAGATAGTCAGGTGAGAGATGTATTGGTATATTTGGGCTCTTGTTCATACATATTTTCATTTCAATACAAGTGTAACATTTCAGTACTTAGAACTCCGCTTCAAGTCAAGAGCTGTGCGCCTGCTTGGGACATTTCTTGGAATTCTCAATTACGTAAGAACACGTTAATACATATAGTAGAATGAGATATAATATTAAGACATTTGTCATGTTTATGAGTTAATATCTATGATGAAGTTTATGATATTTAAAGTCATCATTCAGGATAAGTATTTTGTAATCATTTTTCTTTTTTCCTATCTAGGTGTTTTATATGGGGATTGTTCTTTTTGGTCCTGCCATAGCTTTAGAGGCTGGTATGTATTTATTTGTCTCCAGTACGACTGAATATGGATGAAAATGATACAAAACCTTTAAATCAAATCAAAGAAGGATTAATTGAAGAGAAAAATAGGAATAAGCAAGAATAATAATGCAGAAGGGTTCCAACTCTATTATGACAAATATGGATAATGACCATATCCTGTAATATACCTTCTTGAGGAAAATTAAGACACAATTCCGTTAAAACAGCGAGAAGGGATAAGACTTGGTATATTATATCAAATTGATATTCATAAGATAAAAATCTGCATTATTAATACGGAAGTGTTCCAACTCTATACCCTTTTGAAGAAAATTTCTAACCAATTGTCATGCACCAGACACGTGTTTCGAATATTAAATTCTCATCAGTGATGCTTCCAACCAATATGCTTTTCATAAGCCGCCCAATTTCATTTCACTAGCGCCCTCTGGTTCCAATTCATATATTCCGTCTGAAAGATGAAATTCTTTTTTAAAAATATAGAAATCATATTAATACTATTTCAGTGACAGGGCTTCCTTTGTACACGTCTATCTTGGTGGTTGCTGGGGCATCTATCATTTATACTGCAATTGTAAGTTTTGAAAGATTTTGATTTTTGATTTTGCTCTTCTAATGCAAATGTTAAACGTCTTTAAATTCAATAGCATCATTTAAGAACTGATAGATTTACAGAATGGACCAGACATGCACATTTTGAGTACTTAAATCTCCTCCCTTCTTTTTAATCTCCTTCCTTCTTTTTAACCCTCATCAATGATCCTCAATCTAAACAATGACCAAAAAGGTTAAAAGTTATGTCCAAAATATATAAAATCTCCTCCCTTCTTTTTAACCCTCATCAATGATCCTCAATCTAAACAATGACCAAAAAGGTTAAAAGTTATGTCCAAAATATAACCGAAGGACGTAGCAGGATGGGTTGGATATGATGCTACATGACCCTTTATTACCATTTGTTTTTGGTAGTTTTGATATAGAGTACCGAGTAATTTGAGACAAATACTGTTCATTGTATTAGATGACAAATATGAACAATGTCCACATCTCAATACACAGTACGAAATCGATAATTCAGGAAATTACAAACCGAAGGTATACAAATTCAAGATAAAACAGGAACCAAAGCAAACAAATAAAAAACTCCACCACATGAAAAGAAGAGAACTTCAAATTTAGGAGTGAGACCAGGGGCCCAGGAAGAGTCAGCATCTCCTGCTTGCATGGAACACCCGTCGCTTCAATTCGGCAGAAATATCACATCCGGTTACTTCCATTTCGGAAGATAGAGTAAAGTCTGTATTAGATTTTATATTAAAATTTTAGGGAGGTATTAAAGCTGTTATTTGGACGGACGTGTTCCAGAGCATTGTCATGGTGACTGGTATCTTAGCTATCCTGATTAAGGTATTTCTCATTTTGAATGAACATCTTGTATTGACAACATGGTGTATTGGTGAATAATAGTAAGTAAGTACATGTAGATTATAAAAATTCAAAAGGGAAAGAAATGAAGAAAACGATACTAGTACATCTTTTCTGTAGAGAAAAATATACAAATGAAGTCCAAGTATGGATTAAAAGCGAATACTGAAACCTAAGTCCTGAGAACAGAAAATAAACGGAGGGGGGATCTCCAACAGCACTCGGCTGCACACATGCTTTCTGGAAACAACTGTCACATTTCAATGATGATAAAAATCTTATATCATTATATCATAGGGTACCCTTGTTGTTGGAGGAGTGGGTAGAACCTGGGAAATTGCGAATGACAACGGTCGGCTTAATTTCTTTGTGTAAGATTGTATGTAGTATGTTTGTTGGATAATTTGAACAGCCAAAATATAGTGTTTAATAGATGACAGAATTAATTTATATTTATATATAACTGCAGAATCTGCTATGTTCTCATCTTGTATAATTTTCCGGAGTTTTAAACCGGCCAGGAAGACTTGTCTTATATTTCAGAAAGTTATAAAAACAATGAAAATAAAATTCTACAGTTTTAATACTGATACTGATCGCCATTTTGAATCAGCATTAGGTACATGTATAAATTAAAATAATCTAGAACATTGACATATTCTTAATTTGTCCTACTTTAATATGAGAAAAGAAATACATCAGGATTTAGAGCTTATACATGTATCTAAATATAAATGATGTTAATGTGATGTTGAAGTTTCAACTTTTGTATCAGGAGGAATTGATAAAGTACAAAGATATAGAATAATATTGTCCGTTTTAAAATTCACTTGAATTTTTCTAAAAGGTGAAACTTTCATATTTCAGATTTGATACTAATCCTATGACACGTCATACATTCTGGAATTTGTTTGTCGGTAATATAATACGAGGCTTCTATTTTGTTTTTAACCAGTCGTCGGTACAGCGTATATCATCAACATCCAGTCTAAAAGATGCCAAAAAGTAAGTCTTCATGGATGTTTCAATGATAAGAACCACTTGAGCTCTTTTCACATTTAATTATACAGACAAAAAGTCAACAGTACAGCGTAAAAACACCTTCAAATGTTTTACAAATGTTTTATTCATTCTTTTCATCTACTTATGTAGATTTATTAATATTTTCCTCCTCTAGTGTCTTGCTTATAACTGCCCCAGCCTTTCTGATCACCGTTATTATGGCTATCATTGAGGGTATCGTAGCCTTTGCCTACTACTTTACTCTTCGCTGTGATCCTTTGGCATCCAAACAAATCAGCAATCCAAATCAGGTAATATAGATTTTAAAGAGATATGTTCGTAATATATTGAAATTGGTCCATCTGTTTTAGTAGTAGAACAAATGTAAAGGACTCCATGTGACTAAATTTGAAAGTGCGCGGTAAAATCTCATGATGACCACAATGTGGATTAATTTTAGATGTGGAAATATCCAAAGGGGGGTAATTTTCGCGTATTTCACGAATCAAGAAACTTCCGCGAAATCCTCCACGCGAAATAACCCTGCTGACTTCTTACATAGGCAGAGGCGTTCATATCCCCCAGCGTCTTAATGTTATAATCGCGAAATGTCCCCCCCCCCAGCGAAAGTAGCCACGTTTACCTTGGAAATGCTATAGCCTTAGTGTATCACAATCAGACGAAAATTAACAAGTAAAGATGTAGTCGATAGAATGAATACATAATTTCAGTTTAGCATAGAAAGTTAGACTTACTGAAAGAACAAGTTAAGTTACACATATAACAAAAGTGAGACTCTTTAGACCGATTTATATGTTATTATTTGAAATGCAAATCCATGCTTTTACGCCCAAATAATCACGCTATTATATCAATTTCCTTATATTACATATACGAATTATCAAATTATCAAAAATATCAGGCAGATAGTTCGAAATTATTTTTGTCTCTCATTAGATAATTCCTTTAATGGTAATGGATATCTTTCGAGGACTTCCAGGCATGCCGGGACTTTTTCTTGCTTCCCTTTTTAGTGCTTCCTTAAGGTACTTAATAAAAGACGTTATCTTTGCATTATTTTATCTTTTACATTCGTTTCTTTAAAATTTCTTGTCGAAAAAGATATGAAGTACTAATTATCAAAGTGAATTCTTCTTGATTCATAATTTAACCTTATATATAACTTTGCTTTAGCTCGCCGGGACGAAAAAGCCCGGCGAGCTAATGCCATACCCTCGGCGTCGTTGTAGTCGTTGTCGCAATCGTCCGTACACAAAACTTTAACCGGGGCTATAACTCTTGAACTATAAGGGGTAGGGTTTTGATATTTCGCATGTAGATACCTTATACAAGACCTTTCATTCATGACCATGACATTTGACCTAGTGACTTTGACCTTGGACTTTGACCTACTTTTCAAAAACGTTGACCTAGGCTATATCTCTTGAAGTATAAAGGGTAAGACTTTGATTTTTCACATGTAGATACCTTGTGACAAGACCTTTCATTTGAGATCATGACCTTTGACCTAGTGACCTTGACCTTGGACTTTGACCTACTTTTCAAAAATTTTAACCTGGGATATATCTCTTGAATTATAAAGGGTAAGACTTTGATTTTTACATATAGATATCTTTTGACAAGACCTTTCATTTGAGATCATGACCTTTGACCTAGTGACCTTTACCTTGGACTTTGACCTACTTTTCAAAAACTTTAACCTGGGCTATATCTCTTGAACTATAAAGGGTATGGCTTTGATATTTTATATGTCGATACCTTGTGACAATACCTTTCATTTGATACCATGCCCTTTGACCTAGTGACTTTGACTTGGACTTTGACCTACTTTTCAAAAACTTTAACCTTTGCTACATCTCTTGAACTATAACGGAAAAGGCTTTGATATTTCACATTTAGATACCTTGTGACAAGACCTTTCCATGATCTTTGACATAGTGAACTTGACCTTGAACTTTGACCTACTTTTCAAAAACTTTAATCTGTTCTATATTTCTTGAAAGCGTTGATATTTCACTTGTAGATACCTTGTGACAAGACATTTCAATTGAGACCCCAATACTTTTGACCTTAAGACCTTGACCTTGGACTTTGACCTTAACCATTTACCTACTTTTTAATTACTCGTCTTTGGTAATATCTCTCTAAGAGATAAAACTAACATTAGATGAATAGAATCCTCATGACAATACTTTTTTGTATTTTGGAAGTTATATGATTTTTGGCAAAATCCTGCTACGGCGAGCTATGTAATCTTTGATAACCCTATGTTTTATAACGCAATAACCTTGTCCGAACGATGGCTTCACCTCATATTGGTTTGAAAAATATTTAGATACTGAATATCATACATAATGAAAATTTATATCTTTAAATAATACGGAAGAGTTCCTACTCTATATCTTCCCAAAGAAAATGTAAAACCAATTTATTATGAACCAGACACGTATTTCGGATATTAAATCCTCACCAGTGATGCTTCCATCTAAAGTGATGTTTAGCCAAAACTCATTTTAGTAGCGCCCTCTGGCTATAAAAATATTTTCAGTTTTTTTTTCTCATCAAAATTGAATAAAATTGTTTTAGCGGATTCCATAAGATTGTTGTTTTTTTAAAACCTATGCTTCAGGTGATCTCATACTGAAAATAAATCAGATGACATCCCGAAGCTAGGCTTTTTTGTTGATGACCTTTCTGGAATAACTGAAGCTGTCACGATATTGTTGGAATTTCTGATGACTCGCGGAGTAAAACCTTAAGACATTAAAATTGTATTACCAAAAAATAATCTGCATAGTTGTTTTATTATTCAACTGACTAATTGCTCATGATTTCTTTCTCTTTTCGAAAGTGTCATTACATTATTTCTTTTAAAGCACCCTGTCTTCTGGTTTAAGCAGTGTATCGGCATTGTTCTGGCAGGACTTCATCAAGCCTCATACAAAACCTATGTCAGAATTCAAAGCTACGGTTATCGCAAAAACTTCAGGTGTTTAGCTTAAATTATTCTAAATGCAAATATACAAGAAATGTCCAACCTTTTCTCTCTTATCCCCTTAATGACAAAACTAGAAATCAGTAAATCGAAAAGATCTTTTATAATGAAAATGCAATGATGAACGTAGCTGCAAAACAAGACCGTGGTCCAGAAAACATAACATGAAGAAGATTTCAAAGTAGACAGAATACTCCTTTGAGAGCTATTTGCTAAGATAGATTATGCACCAACCTATCTTTTGCCAAATATCTTAACGTCTAGGTAAACATCAGACCGATATTCATTCTCCCAAATGACACGAATTGAATGGCTAGACCACCTTTCGGTTACTACTAATCCAGAACCATATATCTCTCTTTAGATTGTTTACAACTCAAACTGTATATTTCCAGTTGTCGTTTTCGGTACAATTTCTGTGGGAATTGCTTATCTTGTCGCCCAGATCGGGGGTACACTAACCCAGGTATATTACAGAAATTTTTCAATCATTTTATAGTCAAGAATTCAAGTAAATTTTTCAATACCCAAAGATGCGTTCTGTCGTGCGTTATTTTTGTACATTGTTCATAGGATTTGACAATGAAACAATTGAAAAATAATAGTCCTTACTTGCTCGGAAGCATGTAGCCAAGTCTACATTGTTTTAATCTATTATTACTTTCTATATCTTTTATATACAATTTTGTGAATTTCAATATTTTACTTTCAAAGATCTCTGTAACCATTCTATCATCCTTCGGAGGCGCATTAACAGGACTTTTCTTTTCTGGATGTTTCCTTCCATGGATAAACGCAAAGGTGAATAATGAGAAAGAAAGGCATGTGTGTTACCATGACCAGAAAGGAGGGAATGTTACAATGACAATAAAGGAGGGGAAAATTACTCTATTGTGAGACCTCTCCTTTCTAGTATTAAGGCTCTTAATGTATTTAGAGAATTAATATATAGATCTATATCAATATACTTATATCTATTTATGGATTATGATTTCAAACATACGAAGGAAATTTCGCGCCAAACATTAAGAAACAAATGTTTTTTCGGATTGTTTTCAAACTATAATTCAAGAACAGTCTGAAACTGATGAATATAAATACATTAAATTGTCAGGGAGCATTTTCTGGATGTGTTACTGGAGCAGTATTTGTTTTCTGGATTGCGTCAGGACAGACTATGTCCCCGGGTGCCAAAAGAACTCCCCGGCTACCGGCAGCTCCTGTTGACCAGTGTTTTCCCGTCAACATAATGAACAACTCTATATGGTTCAACTATAACTCATCTTCTTTCAGTAACACTACATCATTCATGACATCAACGATGGCAGAATCTGTCACATCTGCTATAGAACCGTGAGAAAAGCTATGATATTGCAAATGATATCTTAATGCGGGTTAACCGCTCTCTTTGATCCATAACACAGACTGAAAATCGAAGAAACACAGAAATGCACTCAGTGACACCCATAAAAAGGACTTTCAAGAAGATAACCAAACAAACCAATCAAACCTCTCAAGCTACAGGCAAGTTGTGTAAGATTCAACAAAGGAGGGGATCTCCAACAACAGTCGATTGCAGTACCCACAGCAAACCCCAAAACACCCAATGGAAAACACAGAGCAGACACGCAAAGAAAGAGACGCAAAATTAGCAAGGAACACCAAATAACATAGAGGCATCAAACACAAATGACTACACATAAACCAACTTGAACGATTGGCAATCGGTAGTAGCAGACGGTGTGTTTATCAGGATTACATGCGCACAACCCTACCAACATTCCGATTACCCAAGAAGAACGCAGGTCTCGAAGAACGCACAATTGTGGTGTAAAATAACAAAAAGCGCTTTTATTTCAATAGTCCCAGAAAAATGAAGTTATACATATGTGTTGAAAGCTAACTTGATGACTGATGACTTACAATAGATACCGCCCTTTCTTTTAAAACACAATTTCTTTGAAGCATTTCATGGATAAGCATGCTTCTTTTCTTTATTTCAGACAGGGATTGGATCGTCTTTACTCTATTTCATACATGTGGCTTGGCGTAATAGGGATATTTTTCACTATGTTCATTGCTACTGTTGTAAGCTTTTGCACAGGTACAAATCCACAATGTTATTTTTTAAACATGAATTTGGTTTAGTTTTTTATCATTAACGTAAAAATGGATTTGAAATTTACAGATTCAGAGTTCATGTGTATTGATGATAAGCAACATTGTTGGGACTAAATTATCCCAAGATAAAACCAAATGTTGATATTTTATATAACTTTTACATAGTACGGTATATCTAAAAACAAACCAACGTCAGGCCTTCGTCAAATATACAATTTGCCTTTAATTGTTAAACGTCTTCAAATACTGGAATTCAACATGCAGTGCAATGAGTTTGGAACGCCTGACAATTTGCAAAATTGCATTTAGAATATCATTAAACTACAGAAAGCAAAATCAAATTGTGACGTTAATTAGTAAAATATTTTAATTTTACGTTTCAGGTTTCGAAAAACCAAAAGATTCAAATCCTTTGTACCTTGTTTCTTTGATTGACGAAGTGTTCCCATTTTTACCAAGCACATTCAGGAAATGCTTCAGATTTGGATATAACTACGATAAATCTGAGGTAAGAAATAACTGGAAATCTTAATTATTGGGTTTTTTTGTAATTATCTTCGTCACGTATCTTTAAGGTGGCTCCCTATTCGAACCGTTATAGGTTTTTCCTTATATGCAGCAGTCTGCGTGTAACGTTTTACAATGGCTGGTGAGGGACGAGCCAGCGCATTGAAAAACACAGACAGAAGATCTGAAATGCCAAAAGAAGCAAAAGTCGGTGCAATCTATCAATGTCCACACCAATCATATAGTATAATTTCTTAGTTGAAAATGTGATGAAATTATAAGAGGGTACCCTTATGTTTGTAGCCATATCTTGATCATTTATAAAATTGTATACCTGTATGTGATTTTTTCACCATCTATATACATTATCGTATAAAATGATCCAATTTGAAGAAATTCCATCTGTTGTTTTTTGCACAAAAATTTGATATACTATATATTATTTGTCGAAAATATGATAACATTGTAAGGGGGTACCCCTATGTTTGGAGCCATACCATGATCATTTCAAAAACTGTGTACCTGTATGTGATTTTTTCTTCATCTACATACATAATTTTATGAAATATTACAAAATGAAAAAAATCATCAGTTTTTTTATGCAAAAAGTTGAATTTAGTACATATTCTTGGTTAATAATGTTATGAAATTATAAGGGGGTACCCTAATGTTTGGAGATATATCATACTTTGATTTATGTTACAATATCATTTTATGTGTTGTATTTCTTCTATATGACTTGTTATCATAAAATAAAACAGAACAAATAAACATATTCCTATCATCACTGAATTTGGAGGGTTCAAAAGCATATGATGGATATTCGATATTTCTCAATTTTAAAGTGTTAGGGTACCTTTCTTTAATGTACTGTATCTTTAATGAAAACAAAATTACCTATCTGTGTCTGTGTTCATTATGTCATTTTGACAATTATGTATAGAAAATAACCTTAAAATACAAAATTCATCTGTTAAATTCACGAGTAGGGACCCACCTTAAAGGAATTCCTCATATCTTTTACAGTTTTTAAAAGAAATGGAACTGAAGGAAACTACGCCAGAAGATTTGAATGATCTTAATTTACATTTACTTACACGATTAACGATATCAATGGACAGTCCTAACGGCAACATGGGGATTTCTGTTACTGATCCAAACTTTGAACAAGATGACTTCAGAACAATTACAAAGCGAACTGAAGCTACTGATGACATAAAATCACCAGAGGAGGAGAAATCACCATTGAAGTGTTGAATGTCAAGGATATTTTATCCCAGTGCTTTTAGATAAAATATTGCTTTTATTTGTTAAATGTTAATTTACATATCTTTTATATATCGTCAAAATATTTCACGGTCCATATAATAACCATATTAATCGAAAGGAAGAGGACGGGAATAAATACTATAGGGAATACAATTCTATGTAAATATATGAATCGCATGTACTCTATCACATAACGTCACCTAATGTGGTTCTGTATTAGGCCACATGCTGAAATTCATATTGGCTGACAAAATGACAAAAAATGTCCGAGGAACTCAATTTTCGCGCACTTTTTCATTGTTACGTCTCAATGGAATTGCGTCTTTCAATAGTGACGTCATAATGTAAAACAACGCCAAAAGATGTTGACAAGGACATTTTGTGCTTTCTTACAAGATCGGAAAATTGTCTATTGCCCTGACAGTAATGAAGTAGACCAAAAACTCACTGTGCATGTGCCTTTGGCTTCGTTATGTTTCCCGCTTATCTTAATTATTATGCGGACTAAGTGATTTTTCAGTCTTATATTAAAGGATTTGAATTTTGTCAGACACGGATGATATCACAACTGGTGGACTGCCTGTCCCAAAGGTTACAACGATAAATCTTCATAGAAAACTGGTAGGACATTCCCAAAAAGTCGATGAAATTTAGATACTTTGCACCAATTGAACTTCTGATTAAACTTTCAGATCGGAATATAATTTTACCTGAGATATGCCAAATGTACTGTTCAAATATCCTTCTGTATTTCGTCTGTCCATCATAAAGATTATGGTCTTTATTAGCAAAAGATGGGGTAATATGGAATTGTATAGAATTTGTACTTCTGACAAAGTTTATCAGACCATGTTACCTATTCAGATACCGTAATTCCATAGAATATTGTCAAAAAACAGTAGAAATTAAAAACCTTATGAAAATTATTAGTAGGACGCGTTTTTTAAAGAGCGCTACCTACAATTCATTCTACGTTGCCTTCCGCACTTGTGCTGAAGTTGTCCTTCATATTACTGTGGAGCTTTTGTCATTGCCTCCGTCTGTTTGACATATTTTCTTTTCGCGTGAAAAAGTTCTCATTGTATTTTTTCTCCAAAATTCTTAAGCCCTTTTAATGTGTGTTTTTTAATCTAGTTTCGGCTTTTATGTTTGACTTTCATTCAGTGACTTATTGTTTAGAATCATTTAGCATTATTTGAAGCATCACTGATGAGGATTTAATAACCGTAACACGTGTTTGGTGCGTAATAAATTGGTTTCAAATTTTCTTCGAAGGTAGAGAGTTGGAACACATCCTTATTATAAAAATAAACACTTATTTCCTGTTGCATTGTTGAGCAGTTAAACTCGTTCTACGTGTTATGGATGTTATGCTCTGTCGCCTAAAAGAAGCTTTGTCACTTTGGAACTTTATCAATTTGACGTCATAAATATTATTTAGCTTTTTCTAAAACTTGTCATTTCATTCAAAAATATCATCGATATTTCTATGGATTCTCTGTAAAAACCTGAAGAAATCAGATATGTTTGGCCACGACATCTCTCAGATTTTAGACATTTTTTGTGTGTACAAGGTGTATATGATGACCTTCCAATATTTTTCTCTGAAGTTCCGTTGCCATGGTAACCAAGGGTTTGTATAAAAAAAACCCTTTTTTATTCATCCCATTACCATGGGAACGAGCGTTGAATGTATATGTAATTTTCTGATTATTTAAATACTCTCAAGTTAATATAATTTGATTATCCAATGCCTTTTCTTTCTGTATGTCACATAAATTTGCTTCAATTTCAAGAGAAATTGCTTTTCAAAATGTGCCATATTGGGCCAATTCAGGCCTGATTTTACCTATATTTCACTTACATTTGACATGAGTAATAATGCAGTTGCACAAGATTTGAATTACAGTTGCCTATTTCCTGAATAGTATTATCCTAGGACTTCACGGGAATCGAAGGAAATTTATGTAGAAATGAGATTTTTTTCTGTTTAATTGCTTTTGAAATAGGTTACCATGGCAACATTTGGTATGAAGGTGTAAATACCTGTCACAAGTAGAAAGCTAATTTCTAAAGATGCATGCCTGCTATCGTTACAAAACTTGGTATGTAGGTGTATTAAAGACAATTTGATGTTATCATGACCTTGAGAAAATGTCAAGGTTATTTGCTCAATTTTCAATGTCATTGAAAAATATTTGCTATTTTCAGGCCAAATTTTGCAATTTTTCACTGAAAAGAGACATTATTATCAGTAGCAATATAGAACTTTGGTAAATTAATCCATTTGAGGTGAAAGTATGATGAATGCATTATTTGTTGGAATGAGTATCAAAATTATCAAAGTTCATTTAAGACCCAAATGAATGTCACATATTTTACGAGAATAATTTAGAAAATCTCAATTTTATGCTCTTATTGAAGGTATAACGTACAAAGAAGTGAAATACAATTTAACAAAACTGTGATAAATTCTACTTCTTTGATCGTTTGTTCAACTGTAAATATTTAAAATCAAAATATCTAATGAAATAAGTAAGATAAATCAGTTCAAATAATTGAAAATCCTGATTTTTGTGTAAATTTTAGTCTAAAGTTAGAAATGACCCTGAGATTTGGACAGATGGCCTTGCAATGATTTGAAGGTCGAGTGATAATGATAAATGTATTTTGTATACAGGTATGCTATTTGATGGTCATCTGATTCAAGAGTAGGGAAAGACAATGTTTTAGATATGCTGTATACGGAAATACTGATTCCAAATTGCTATAGCAACGGTTTTTGATTGGTATTCATGAAAAATGGCGAGTTTCACAATAAATTTTATTTCTTAATTTTTTTCCAGCTATGGGTCAAGGTGACATCAAATATCCATGACGCCTGCCAAATTATGGTTTTCAACCTTCAAAATAGTCAAAAACAGGCAAAAATTGACCATATAAATAGACATTACTTTTGCTAAAATTTCACATATACTGACTACATATCAACAACTACCTTATAACCCCCTCCCCCAAAAAAGTTATTCTTGTTAGAGAAAAGTTTTTGTGTTCATAAAGTTTTGACCATGGTTTCCATGGCAGCAGAATGCCACAATATTCTTATATTTCTTATTTATGAGAGTGTAAAATAGATGGACCCCGTTACCATGGTAAACTTGGTTCAAATTTAATAAAATGGTTTGTTTTCATTGTTTTTACATTAAGTATGATAATTACATAAAGTTTCAGCAAAATTCATGACATGCCGTGGCTAGCTGTTTAAGGTTTTTACAGAGAATCCACGTTAAAGGAGGTTAACATCCCTCCTTTGCTATTTTGAAGATAGATTTTATTTTGATATGCTACTGGATCGATCCTACAGTAAATTTGGAGCCGCCCACTCTCTGCAAATTGTACAGATTAAATTTCAAAAAATATAACCAGAGGGCGCTAGGCTTGGAATTTGACCAATCTACAGTCTTGTACCAGCGCATTCTTACAACTTGCACTCTGACTGACTGTCACGATGGGACTCCATGACGGGCCCTGTCCAAACCACTTTAGAGAAGACAGGGCCCGACCACCTGTCCTCTCTGAAGGTCAGTCGGACTCCTCGGGTGATAACATACATGGGCTTGATACAGACGGCAGAGCTCGGGTTGTATTACGTACGCCCTCTTTTTATATCCATTTACATATTCATCAGTGTTGCTTGGGCCCCTGTGTTTTGCGGTCTCGTTTGTGTGTGATTATCTCACAGTGAGGAGGTTGTTTTACACCACAATTGTGCGTTCTTCGAGACCTCTGGGAAATTGGAAAAATGGTAGGATTGTAATCCAGGATAACCACACCTTCTGCTATATTCCTGGCATATGACCGTCCTAAGTCGGCACCGGTTGTCCATTGGTCTATGTGTAGTCCTTTGTGTTTGACGTTTCTGTGTCGTGCGTTGGTGTTCCTTGTCCCTTTTGTGTCTCTTCCTGTGCTTGTCTGCTCTGTGTTTTTGCATTGGGTGTTTTTGGGTTTTGTTGTGGGTGCTGTAACCTAGTGTTGTTGGAGATCCCCTCCTTTATGGTAAAATCAATATTGGCTGTGTCTAAAGAAAAGGGAAGGATCTCCAGCATAACCACCATGCACACACCCACCAGCAAAACAAAGCCACAAAAAGTGACACATAATGGCATCAGACAAAACTACGAACCGCAAAAAGACAAAATTTCTGTTATCAACATTTCTTGAAATCTCTAAAACGAGGGTCCTGTAGCATCATATCCGATCCACATGCTATGTTTTTGGTACATTTTGGACATAATAATTTTCACCCTCTTTGGCCATATTACAAGGTTTAGATTGAGGAACACTGACGAAGGTTAAGTACCCGAAACGTACATGTATGGACCATGCTGCAAATTTAACTGTTCTTCTTTAACTCATTTGTGTCACACTTATGCCCTTTGCCGTGCGGAGCAGGTAAAAAGTTCCCCGCGAGGGTTTGACAGTAAGTGCTTGGGTTATTTTCCCTGACATGGTCGCCAGAGCACTTTCTATATAGATTTAGCCTCAGACAGTGCATGCATTTTAGAGATTGTTTTCATTTCGTGCGTGAACATCGAAGGCGGATGTGGCTAGCCAAACAGGGGATTTTTGCTCCTCCCTTGCACCTGGTCCCACCTCTAGCTTGCTAGGAGTCTTTCGATGCTCAATGATTTGTTCTATTGTGAGTGATGTTGAGATTATCGTCAGGATCTTCTTCAACTCTAAAATGATGCTATTGAATTTGAAGACGTTTAATATTCACTAGAACATCATACAAAGCAATCGAAACAGACGTACAGTAACATCAAACATTAATAGCAACACATAAAAGGAAGAAGACCAATATGCTCCCGGTGCCGAATTTGGACGGCCATCTGCTATTAGCAAAGTTCGGTATTTCCGGTAGATAGTTTTTTTTAACGCAATTCATAATTTCTGTTATCAAATTCTTGAAATTTCTTCAAAATGGGTCCTGTAGCATCATATCCCACCCATCCTGTTACGTCTCTCAGTACACTTTGGAAATAATAAATTTCACACTCTTCAGTCATATAACATTGTTTAGATTGAGGATCACTGACGAGGGTTAAGTATCCGAAACAAGCGTGTCTGGTCGATGCTGTAAATTTATCTGTTCTTAAATGATGCTATTGAATTTGAAGACGTTCAATATTATCCCAGTTTATCATCATGCGTCTTCCTAGATCATTTGCGAGAAATGTGTTTTAAGATGGCTGTCATCATCACTAAACAAGAAATGTTTACCTGAATGAAAATTCTAATGATTTTGTCTTGTCTTCTCGAATTTGAGACTGAATAACTGCTATGTACTTCTTTGAAGTTTATTATTATTGGGGATCTTCTTGATAACTATTTTTGAAGTTTTCTTCTCTAAATACTCTTCGCCAACTTTGAACATTAAATATATGGCACTACGAGGATAAATTGATGTCAACCATTAATAATGAGAATTAGATCAGTTCAAATAACTCTCAATTACATTCTAACACCCCCTTCTAAACGTGATAAAAATTCATCAACAACGTTATTGTGCTTTTCTTTTATGCGAATCAGCTAAAGAATACGTCAGATAAATGATATAACAACTTATTCATGATGATGAATTTTCATTTCATGTGCCAAAAAAGATTAAAGTACTTCTACCTGAGTCAAGCTAGCATCAACCAAGTATTGTATACTAGTAGGTAAGACATACTATATTTGCAATGAAAAAAAGTTATGAGCATTTAGAAAATGTTTTGATTAAAATAAAAAGCAGGCAAATTAATAAAGATATTCTCTTTTTGGAAGGTTAAAGTACTTGTAATATAATTAACAGCCTTGTACCAGTACATTATTAAGAATTGCACTCTGACTGCATGTGGCGACAGGACTCCATGACGAGTCCTGCCAAAACCTCTTTAGAGAAGACAGGGCCCCTACCATCTGTCCTCTCTGAGTCTCAGAAGGACTCCTCGGGTGATAACATGCATGAGTTCGCTACAGCCGGCAGAGCACGGACTGTATATTGTACGCCTTCTCTTTTCATATCGATTTACATATCCATATGTGTGTTTCTTGGGCCTCTGCGTCATGCTGTCTGTTTGTATGGTCATCTTACAGTGAGGAGATTATTTTACACCACGATTGTATGTTCTTCGAGACCTCTGGGTAATCGGAAAAGTTGGTAGGTAGTGCGCATGTAATCCGGATAAGCAAACCGTCTGCTACTTATGTGACAGATGGCCGTCCTAATCGGCACCGCTTGCCCATTGGTCTCTTTGGTTTATGTGTAGCCATTCGTGTTTGATGTTTCTATGTGATTTGGTGTTCCTTGTACCTTTTGCGTCTCTTCCTGTGCATGTCTGCTCTGTGTTTTGCATCGGGTGTTTTGAGGTTTTGCTGTTGGTGCTGCAACCGGATGTTGTTGAAGATCCCTTTCTTTCTTTTACCTGAAGTTATCAATTTTCCTTTTTATTATTCTAGGTTTTGAAGCTTTAGGTATTTTCAAAATCTGCTCAAATTATAATACTGCATACTACGTAATACGTACTATTATCAAATAATTCATATGTAATCTACAAACAAGAAGTCTTATTATCAATCAAAAAGTTAAACGTTAAAGGGATGGGCAAACACATACCACTATTAATGGAAGAATGGGAAAAAATGTTTCTAGGCATTGAAAGCAATACATAGATAGCAAATTGTTAAAAAAAAACCCATAGGATATGCTGACATCAAGTTGCAAAACAAAATTGTTTTTATTTGAAATGAGACCAAAGATTCTATGATTTAATAAATGCACAAGTAAGTTAATTTGACGAGATGAAGTTCTTTAAATGGCATCTGTTACATAATGTCCGTTAGCACTCCTTACGTCACATTCCATTTGTTCTATAGAAACATGCCCCGGCGGCAGTCCTAATCTTCAAACTGAATTATGGTGTATGTTTCCATATATATGGAAAGTGACGATTTGAGAGAACAAGAATGATACTGGCAATTGTGGTACATTGATATATAGAAAGTATTTGACAAATTATGTTTGTTACGAATGTGCAACCTTCATTACATCACAAGACGAATAAGGGTAGATAGCATTTTGAAGCGTATAAAGCAGAATATCTACTTACAAATTCAAAAGCAAACCTAGCTCGCCTCCTGAAGCAGAAATCAAAACACTACAAACAAAACAGTATTTAGAAAGACAAACACATGGAGCAGGATGTAAGACCTAGAAAAACAATAAGCACAAGGTAAAAGGTTATGTATCACTGATGATACATTTTATGTTGAAATACGCATACGGTGCACTTAATTATAATAATAGAACGTATATTTCAATATGATGATTAGACCCATAAAGAAAGAAGTTGAAGTTGCATTAAGCAATACGTAACACCGGCTGTTTATCAATAAATTTAGTTTGGCTTTTTTATTCACGATATCTATATTCGTCAACAGTGATGGATTCTAGACACGTGTTCCATGTCGCCGACTATGTCATCTTCGTGGTGACCATCGTTGTGTCCTTAGGAATTGGTATTTTCTATGCCTTTTCTGGAGGAAGACAAAGAACAACGTCAGAGTTCCTTGTGGGCAACAGAAAAATGTCTGTACTTCCGGTCGCAATATCCCTCATGGTTTCCTTTGAGTCCTCCATCATGATGCTGGGAATACCAGCCGAAATATATACGTATGGCATACAATGGATCATGGCTAATTTCGGATTTTTTATCGCGGATTTGGCTTCCGTGAAAATTATGGTGCCCCTCATTTACCCGCTGAAAATTACAAGCGCATATGAAGTATGTAAAGCTATTTAGAATTTTTCATTGTTAAAGGAAAAAATGTTTATTACGTATTATTGCCTATATCTAAACCATTATAAACTATTTTACATGCATGCATAAATATATGTATCATTTCAGTACTTAGAACTTCGATTCAAGTCAAGAGCTGTGCGTCTATTAGGGACCTTTCTTGGTATTCTAAATTACGTAAGCCTGTTATATAATAATATTGATCATTATTTCTGATTTCAGTAATGAATGATTCATTCTATAAATTATATTATATTTGAAATTTTGGTCAGGAATATTTCAAATTTCGTTCAAAACTTTATTCATTTATTCTCAAGGTTTGTTATATGGGTATCGTTCTCTTTGGGCCTGCCATTGCTTTGGAAGCAGGTATGCTGATTTCGTTCAGTTTAACAGTATTGTTATATTATTAATGTACTAGATCTACTCTGAATATTTTTTTCTGATTGAGCAACAGGATTTAATATTTTGAAAATGAAAATATTCGTATCAATTTTACAGTGACGGGGTTTCCTTTGTACAGCTCTATCTTGGTTGTTGCAGGGGCATCCATGATTTACACTGCAATTGTAAGATCAAACTCGAAGATAAATTTGTTTCGTTTTGTTATGAATTAGATTGTCCATGAGTTTGGATTTGAGGTAAATAGTCAAAAGAGATTTTACTGTATCATGAAACAATGCAAGATTGGCAAAAAATATCTATCAATATTGAAAAACATATGACATAAATGTCAGTGCATCGTATTTTATGCATTATATCTATGATGATGTATTTTAGGGAGGCATTAAAGCTGTTATCTGGACGGATGTTTTCCAAAGCATTGTGATGGTAGCTGGAATCTTGGCTATCCTGATTAAGGTATATATAGATTCCATTAAAGAAAGGGGGATCTCCAAAAACACTCCGTTGCAGTACCCACAGCAAAACTCTAAAACACCCAATGCAAAATCACAGAGCAGATACCCACAGAAATAGGCGCAAAAGGGACAAGGAACACCAACTCACTCCATAGAAACATGAAACACAAAATACAACACATAAACAAATGAGACCAATGGACAACCGGTGCCGACATCCATAAGTCATGTGTCTTGTGTTCAGCAAGATGGGAATGTAATTTCAAAAGGAATATTGAAAAAAAGGAAAACAACAATGTAAAACAGAGAAAATATATTATCAGTGTACCGAACAAAAATGATTTACTAAATGTGACAAAAGATTAGCGGGTGATCGAGAAGAATAAGCATATATCCTGTAGACTATCAAGTTTGATATTCTCCGTTTCCATGTGGTCCAATCTATATTTTAAGTAAATATTCCATTTTCACAAAAAATAATATACATGTATAATTATTTCGTAGGGTACCATGGTCGTTGGAGGAGTAGGTAGAACTTGGGAAATTGCGAAAGACAATGGTCGACTTAATTTTTTTGAGTGAGTGTACAAGAAATATATTTACGCTACAATTAAATATGTAAGGCATATAATCGAATGATCCATATCACTGTCACGTGATAATTGTAAAAGTTACTTAAACAATATTGTTATATCAGTTATGTGTGAATCTACATGTATCTATCTTTATATGATATGTCACTCTTTTTCGATTGTAACGTATAGCATGCGCGTCTGAGCGAAAACCTGTTATCCATAAATTGGAAACTTTGAAAAAAGGTCTCTTTATTATCTTCTTTATCATTTAGAATTAAAATTAAGAATCACATCCTCAAATTTAAAGATCAGAATTATTCCTGGTTGGAATTGTTTATTTATTTGAAATATTAATAATTGATATTTTTTCAGCTTTGATACTAATCCCATGACACGTCATACATTCTGGAATTTGTTTGTTGGAAGTATAATAAGAGGATTCAGTTTCGTTTTTAATCAGTCATCGGTGCAGCGTATATCATCTACGTCTAGTCTAAAAGATGCTAAAAAGTAAGACTGCAGAAATATTTTTTCTTCTAGACAGACTGGTATATATATCTAGCGTTACTACACAAAAAATGGTAATTGATAAATCATGCGATTAATTCCTCTTAAATTGTTGCTCATTTAATTTTGTAATTGAACCAAAACAATCCACAACAATAAACAATAAATGAGCAAGACTATTCCAGATAAAATTTTAGTTATAGAAAAAAACAAAGATTGTTAGATATTTTTCTAAAACCAAAATATCATTAATTCTCATGAAAATGCCGTATTGTATGATACATTCTTAGAAACATATTTAGTTATCCAGATATATAAATAAAATTGATAATTTATGTACATGCAATTGCTCTTCCTCATTTGGAACACACTAGTACCAGGGTCATCAAACAATATTACACGACAGACAAACGATGGATATTACACTGAACAACTCCAACAATAAGCAGCTGTAAGACATGGCAGAATATTTACACCAAAAGGACAAACAAACACACTAAAATGACTCTAGTCTTTAATCATTTCAGCGTATTACTAATTACCGCACCAGCATTTCTGATCACCATGTCTTTCGCAATCATTGAGGGAATTGTAGCCTTTGCTTATTACTACACACTTCGCTGTGATCCTTTGGCATCAAAACAAATACGAAATTCTAATCAGGTAATATATCAAGATAGTACTAATAACATTAATTATTCGATCATATATGGTTTCTTTCTAATAAGAAACTTTAGATTACAAATTATTGTTATACATGATTAAAGACGTCAATATCCAAAGAAACGTGTGCAATCATACGGAGTATTATTATCTTGTGCAATGAAAGATCTTCAAAGGTTAACAAAAATTATCTTAGAGATTGTACACGAGTGAGCTGGGATATCCTTGATGCAAAATCTCCTTTGGTGAATATAATGCTTTTTTTTCTTCAACAGATCATTCCTTTAATGGTAATGGATATTTTTAAAGGACTACCGGGCATGCCGGGACTTTTTCTAGCTTCCCTTTTTAGCGCTTCCTTAAGGTAAAAAAGGAAAGGAAAAGTTTTAATTCTGTATGAAGGAGTTATATTCATTGATGTTAAACATCGATGTGATTCCTTTCTAATCACACTAAAAATCATGATTATACATTGCTCTAATATCCTCAAAGAACAAGCTACATGACTAAAGGAGGAAATGAGGAAATCATTTGATTATACTGAGTAAAAGTTTGGTGTTAAGACTCCATCTTGCTCAATTTAAAGGGCTTAAATTATAATCTTATAACTTTATGACATATATATATAGGATCTCAAATGAATTTTCATTTCATACGATGTATTAATAAACGAGTTGTGTGTTTTATATCCCCGAGCCTTGGCGAGGGGATATAAAACACACAATGAGTATCATAATACATCGCATGAAATGAAAATTCATTTAAGATTCTTTTTATCACATGATGTTACCTAAAAGATATGGATTTCTAACGTGAAATCAACGTTTCCGAGAACTTAAAAGGCGGACCACGCCGTATTTTAATGCAAGAATTAATTCAACAACAACAATTTTAATCATTGATATTGACTTCGGTCTGAATTTAACAGTTGATCGATATTTGAAAGGTCACACTTGTCAAGGTTTTTGTGATTAGGTTCCGAACTTGACCAATCGCATTCAAGCAGAGCGATATGTAACGTGATATCATATTATATATTTATGAAATGGTTTTATGAAAAGGCATAACGGGTGTATCATGTGATAAACCAATATACATTTATAGCGATTAAGTGAAAGTGAAATAGACAGCTAAAGAGACTGACATAGATAATTATCAGTGACATTCTAGATTGCGATTGAATGGCTTTCAACATAATCTAGCAAGACATCTTTACCTAGTGTAATACATCAATATGTACATCGTGTCAATAACCGAATTTGACAAGTTTTCATGGAACTGTCGCGATGGGTTTTTATGCAAAAAGGAGACAGACGCTGACTCTCCCCGGACACCTGGTATCACTTTTGAATATCGTTTAATAGAGATCAAAGAAACACCAGAGAGCGACAGATCTGCTTCGTACTTGGATATACTTCTTTGATGTTTATTATTAATTGTTCCGGGGTTCGCAATTGTTCCTATGGGAATTCTAATGATTTTGCCTTGCCTTCTTGACTTTGTATAACTGATATGTGTTTAAACATACTGTGATACCTTTATGACGCTTTGTTTGGCTTTTTGCTACCATTTCTATAATCATAATCTGTCAATCCGAATTCAGAATCAGCAGAAAATGATTACTAGTATTTAAACTCTTGATTATACGGTACTTGAATTTCTTTTGAAGTACCCTATCTTCTGGTTTGAGCAGTGTATCAGCATTATTCTGGCAGGACTTCATCAAGCCTCACACAAAACCCATGTCTGAATTCAAGGCAACGGCCATCGCAAAACTTTCAGGTAATACTATCAAATTTACTTTGAATGATAATGTTTAGGTATGCCAGATGTATGAAAATGCACCTCTGTGCTGCTTAGCATTTATCTTTTTTCTGGATCACACATTCAAAAGACATAAATGTTAAAGTAATGAATGTCCTTCACATATGATTAAAGTCTAAAAGCGTTCACTAAGGAGTACCAAGGAACACATAGCTAGCATAGAAAATTTTAATGAAAAGACATGATCGAGAATGCGCCACATCATCCTAGCTCACTCGCAAGGTAACAAGCTTGGCAAAAATACCAGCAAGTTTTCTTAAATCTAATACGTTTTAACCTTATTCACCAGACGAACAATTTGTATGGAACTTGACTCATCTACAACCTTGTATAACCACATTCTTAGGAGTTGCATATTGCCTGATTGTGACGATGTGAGTCTATTGGCCTATTTTAGATGTAACAGAGCCCTGACCTCCTGACCCCTCTGAAAGTTGGCCGAACTCCTAGGGTGATTGCATGTTCCTGGACTTTCTCTGTACGTCCTTTGATATTAAATTAAATATACATATTCATCTATTTGTTACTTGGGCTCCTGCGTTTAGCTGTCTTGTTTGTGTCGTCATTTTGATAGGCAACTATACACAAACACTGCTCGTACTTCGAGACCGCAGACAGGACAAAAGGGAAGGAGGGACGTAACAGAAAAAAAACCATTTGCTATTATCGTCGGTACCGGTTGCCTATTTGGCTGGTTGGTTTATGTGAAGTCTTTTGAGGTCGTCTTTAGCGTTTGGTCTTTCTTTCCCTTTGTTATCTTTTGTTGTATTTTTCACTCCGTCACAATTTTGGATGGCTTTGGGTTTTTTGCTGTGGGTCCCGCAACATAGTCCTGTTAAAAGTACCCTCCTTTCTTTAACACTATAACGTTTCATTCATTAAAAATGTGTATTGTAAGATTTAAAATCAACATGTTTCTTCACAGTTGTAATATTTGGGGCCATTGCAGTGGGAGTCGCGTATCTAGTCGCTCAAATTGGAGGCACACTTATTCAGGTAAACAGAAAATCATTTAGACCGGTTTGATCTCAAAAACATTAGCATACTAAATCAATGTATATGATATAGTCTCAGTTTTATTCTTAATGAACAATGATTGCATTGTTACATGCATGTATTTCTTTTTATTGTAGTTTGAATATTTTTTTTTTTCAAGATTGCTGGAACTATTCTTTCATCATTTGGTGGTGCTTTGACGGGATTATTCTTTGCTGGATGTTTCCTGCCATGGGTAAATGCAAAGGTGAAATAAATCATTTCTAACAAACAAATATAAGCTTTTGTCTTTTAATAATCAATGTTTCATTCTAAGTCATATATTAGTACTCTAAACGTGGAAATTTTCGCGTGGGGGTTATTTACGCGTTTTTCGCGAATCAAGTGACTTCGAAAATTTCCCCACGCGAAAATATCCCCACTGCATTCTAACAGTGGAAAAGACATTTCTATCGCGAATATTTCCCTCATGCGTTACGTTGCGAAATGACCCTCCCCCCCCCGAAAATAACCATGTTTACGGTATTCAGTATTTATAGCCTTTAAAAGAGATATTTTAGGTGCTCAGAATAAGTCTCACGCTGTATATCGTCATAGATTTGATCTAATTGCATATCTAGTGAAATATAATGGATTATAATAATGAAATGCTATCAAGAGATTATTATCAGTTTTTTTTTAGTCGTGCCGTATATTTAATAAAGTTCCATCTAACTATAAATGTCAATTTAATACAATCCATATCATCTTTTGAGCCAGTATCATCACAGCACCTTTCATTTGATTTCATTTAATTTCCATTTAGTATGACTTAGCGTAGTCTTGAATTAGTGCAGTCTTTATAGCGCTAACTCCGCTGAAAGATGAATCCCGCTGAAATAAGTACGCATACAGTACTTTGTTTAGATTGAGCATGCTGCAAATGTATCTGTTCTGAAATGATGCTATTGAATTTGAAGACGTTAAAACGTTAAAAGCTAAAGACAAATATGATATTTCTATTATGGGTTATTTTCATCTTCAAAGCTGAAAAATGAATCTTTCTAAGATAATGCGGAAGGAATCATTTTGATCTTTAATTTTATCAAGAGATTATCGTCAGGATCTTCTTTAACTCTTCAATGTTATCAAATTTGCATGCTCAATTGTTTGAAAGTACACGATAACATTTTCAAATTCATGTGTATGTATTCTCTCAACAAGATATCAATGCATCCTATGCGTATTCCAACAATCAGTATCTCGTCATCAGGGGTGATCGAAGTGAAATTACAAATTATGAATATTTGAAGAACGCAATTCAAAATGTGGTATTTCCAATCAATAATCTAAATCAATGGTGTTTTATTTTAATTGTCTTGTCCTATCTTTGTCGTTTTATTCATCCCTCTGTGGTCCTTACAATGATATCTTGCTGGAGATACCCCTAAGTCCTTTAGATATAAAAGGTACTTTCAGTACCTTGATCTCTTCAAATTGTTATACTTTGAGTTTGATCCAAGTGTGGACATTTAAATTTGATCATTTTATCTATAAACTATACGATGAATAGAATCTTGCTTATCTAACTTTCAGGGAGCATTCACTGGATGCATAACTGGGGTAGTATTTGTTTTCTGGATTGCTTTAGGGAAGACCATGTCTCCAGGAGTGAAAAGAACTCCTCGGCTACCGGCAGCTCCTGTTGACCTGTGTTCCTCCATCAACTTAATGAACGACTCTATATTGTTCAACTATAACTCGTCTTCTTTCATCGATACCACAACGTCACTCATGACATCATCAATAACAGAATCTGTCCAAACCGCCGTAGAACCGTGAGTGAAGTTTTTGCACATTCAATTACAATGCTTTATTGCATTCGAATGAATAGCAGTTAGATCTTAGAAAAGAGAAAACAAAATCTAACTAGATGCAAATATAAAGATAAATTTCCCTCACATAAAAAAGAGAAAAAAAACACAAAGAAATACATGTAAAAATAACAAGCTTCAAGAAACTTAACAAAAACGTTTACCACGGAAAAACGACAATTCAATAAACTAAAAGAAAATAAAAAATTGAAAACGATAACAAAAATTGATCGAAGGATCTGAACATCAAACATGCATGTCTGGTCCATGCTGCCAATTTATCTGTTCTTAAATTATGCTATTGAATTTGAAGACGTTTAACATTCAACACGCTTTTAGTATACTATTTTTGTAACTTTTTATAGATTTACCAGTAAACGAATTAATATCGTATTCTCTCTGTCATTTCCGGTACACCAGCGGTTAAGCTGAATGTGGTCATTACTTCTCTTTATTTCTTGATCTTTCGCTTCTTCTACCATTCTGTTTGTCCGTTCATCTATCCTTAAAATTGTTGAAATGCTTATAATTATGGTACACTGAAAGTAAACTTTCATAAACTGACGTGTCGTCGACGTCATCAATATGCCATTGTGATTGACTAAAACAGACTCTCAATTTATTGAATAATTTCCATATACCTGGGGTATTAGATATTATATTATGTAGAAATGACAGTTGGTAGTACCAAATTAATTTTATACAAGAATTCATTACTTTTCATTTGTGATTTCATAATATTTCTGACTACTTTCTGTCTTGGATTTCGTTTAAAAGCACATATATATATACCATACTTTATCTGAAAAATTACTTAGTTTCAACTCCGTTAAAACTATCATTTTTTTTCTTGTATATTTCGTTAAATAATGGTGTGCATGTATGTTTGTTCGTATTTTCAGACAGGGACTTGATCGTCTTTACTCCATTTCATACATGTGGCTTGGGCTAATTGGTATATTCTTTACGATGTTCATTGCCAGTATTGTTAGCCTATGTACAGGTACAGAAATCAAATGTCATTTATCTTTGAAGATTTTACATTAAGATTATTCTCACTTTCAACTTTACTTAACTTCAAAACTATCAGTCTTTCAATATCTAAAATGTTTCAGAATTGCTTTGAATGACAATATTAAACAAGCGCGATTTTTTCGTTTGTAAAATATTTCTATACTTTACTTAAAAATCACACACTTGTAAACATGTATATGGACCACATCTTTAGATCTTTATATAATTTTTTATATCATCAGGTATTGTAAAACCGAAAGATTCAAATCCCTTATACCTTGTTTCTCTGATTGACGAACTGTTGCCATTTTTACCAGAAAATTTCCGAAAATGCTTCAGATTTGGATATAACTACGATAAAACTGAGGTAAAATCAATTTTGCAATCTGATTTCTTGCTTTTCTATTGTTCTTCTTCTCCACATGAAATGAAAACGGTTCCTCATATTTTTACAGTATTTAAAAGAAATGGAACTCAAAGAAACAACCCCAGAAAATTGGAAGGATCCTAACTTCCATTCTCTGGCACGCCTAACAATTTCCGTAGATAGTCCCAATGACAGCGTGGAAAATACTGCAGTTGGTCGAAATGTGTCACACGATGACGATGCAATCGCGACAAATGGCAATGAAACAGTTGATAGTCTAAAGTCTTCAGCAGAAGAGAAATCACGGCTGACAGGATGAATGTCCAACTTCAGATGTCAGAGATAGTTGATCCAAGATATGTTTTAATGAATGAGAACATTGCGTTGCAAAACAATGGTTTATTAAAATTTCGAAGTATTTTAAATACCGGTATCTAACTTTAAGAAGGAGCATTGTAAAGGCATAAATGGAATTTCATTATTTATTCTTATGTCAAACCTTAAAAATGAAAAAAAAATCATCTCATTTCTTGATAGCCTTAATTCAATGTTCTTTTATTTTCAACATCGCTTAATTTTCGTCACGGCATGAATTACTCTTTTTGTTATATAAAGTACATTCACAGACAGATGAAAGAGAGATAGTGTTATAAAGGAAAGGAGGAGATCTCCACAAGGACACGGTTCCTTGGCTCTTTTCTACTCTTTTTGTGCTTGTCTACCATGTGAATTCGCATAAAGGTGTTTCGATGTATTGCTGTGGGTTCTTATGACGAGTCTTGTTGGAGATAATCTCCTTTCTTTTAAAGTCATAACAAGAAGATTTTTTTAGTTGAGAGAATATTTGAGTTTTGATGATAGAGACATGTAATACGTAAATAAAAAACCAGGTCTTCAAGTAAAAAAAAATTGATATAAAAATCGTACAGTATTCTGACTTTCAAAAAAAAAGGATCGAAAAAAAAAAAACAAGATATGTTATTCCCTCTCCTTCAGTTAACATTAAAACTACAGATAAAAGAAAAGCAGGATTTCCGACAAGACTCGTTTGCAACACCCCCAGCAAAACGACAAAACAACACATAGTAGATATACACAGCAAAAGGGGTCATTTTAAGGGACAATGACACAAAAGACTACATATAAGCCGATGAGACCAATAGGCAATCGGTGCAAGTAGCAAATGGTATGGTTGTCCGGATTACGAGCGGACAGCCCTCCCACTTTTTCAGTACCCAGAGGTATCGAAGTACGCACAGTTGTTGTGTTTAACAACCTCCTTAACATGAGATGACTACACAAGCAAGACAGTAAAACGCGGGGACTCGAGCAAAGAAAGGATGGGATCTCCAACAACACTCGGTTGCAGAACCCACAGCAAAACCACAGAGCGACACAAAAGGGACAAGGAACACCAACTCACGCCATAGAAAAATGTAACCAATGGGCAACCGGTGCCGACTTTGGACGACCATCTGCTACGCATTCAGCAGAAGGTAACGTGCGCACAACCCTCCCCGATTACCAAGAGGTCTCGAAGAACACACAATTGTTGCGTAAAATAATCTCCGCGGTGCAAGATAATCATACAAACAGACGGTATGCCGCAGGTGCTCAATAAACACACAAATGGATATGTAAATGGATATAAAAAAACAGAAGGCATACGAAATACAGTCCGTGATCTGCAAGCTGTAGCGAGCCCATGCTCACCCGAGGAGTCCGACTGAGATTAAGAAGGGGCAGGTGGTCGGGGCCTTGTCTTCTCTTAAGAGGTTGGACAGGCCATATCATGGAGTCCTGTCGTCAAAGTCAGTCAGAGTGCAATTCTGAAGAATGAGCTGGCACAAGGCTGTAGATTGGTCCAGTACAAAGCCAAGTATCCGTCTGGTGACAAAAGGGTCATATCCACGGTATAAAAGGTGTTTGATGAACACACAGAAGAATATGCCAATGAATATAAAAAATGCATACGAAAACAGTCCGTGCTCTGCCGGCTGGAACGTGGTCACGCATGTAGCCACATAAACAATGCAAATTAGCAGGTCACACATTATGTTGGGAAATCTCATAACATAAGGGAAGGAGATAATCTCCAGTAAGACTCGTTTCGGTAGTCATAGCAAAACACCGAAACTCTCTTATGCGAAAACTCGCACAAGTTTACAAGCACAACAAGATACATCAGATTTATAACAAAGATTAAACAGTTAATATAAAAGACTACATCAAAAAATGAACGCAAAAGTCTCAACAGTTGCCATAGTTAACCGGTCTCGACTTAAGTCGATCATCCACTTCGTTATTAGCCATCTTCGACTGTCTGTTTCGTTAGACACTAGTATTTGATAGAAAAATGGTGACTGAAGTGAAATAATATACCAAGAATGCGGAAGGATTCCAACTCTATACCTTCTTGAAGAAAATTTCAAACGAATTTATTATGCACCAGACACGTGTTTGAATATTAAATTCTCATCAGTGATGCTTCCAGCCAATGTGCTTTTCATAAGCTGGCCAAATTCATATTTCACTAGCTCCCTCTGGTTTATTTTTAGAATTTAAATTTTAGCATTTACTTTACAAGAAATGGAAATAACTGATGACAGTAAGATGTGAATCTTGCCGCAAAAAGAAAAGACATTAAAGAAATTCTTTCTCGGTCAAGATACTACGTCACAGTAATGTCACATTCTCCGATTGAACGCCAAAAAGTATGTCTTTTATAAATTCAAATTCAAATTCATTTATTGCATTAACTCAACATAAAGTCATCATGCATATACATGTAAAAGTAACAACATATTCATAAACTCATACTCACATTGTGATCCATATGTGCATTTGAACCTCCTGGGAAGCTTCTTGAATTTATATGAAGCCATCGGGCCTCCGTATTTATGAACGTTGTCATTTTAAAATGTCAAAGAACTGATATTTTCCATCCCAAACATTCATAGTACTGTTGTACTTTTAAGTCTTGAGTAGAATTATATATCATTTTCATTTATTCTTTTGTTTACCTGATAGGAAAAAATGATGTACTTATATTGAAATATGGAAGTAGTAAAGGAATAGATGGTTGAGTAATAAACAAACTTCGATGGAAATATTTACGATTGAATTCTAAATTTCTATATCAAGTACAAGTATACCTGATTCTGATTACCCAATCTTATTAATTAGAATTCATGGACATGACACGATACCTACATCTATATGATGGTCAGTAGCTTTACCTACTACTGTCTCACCTTTGTAGTATAATTAGCATATATTTGGTAAGTACAAATTTCGTGACATTGCATCCATATACCTAAATCTTGAATGGAATGAAACAACGGTAGCTGGCTCTTTTTGACATCAAAGATCTAATAGGTAAGTCAAATTAACTTTTCTATTAATCTATAAAATTGACGTTCTGTGTTTTATTCCATAATAAGGGAAATAAATCATAACAATGATAAGGAAGTGTTTCCTTTCTTAACCCTCTTAAAGAAAATTTCAAACCAATTTTCATGAACCGGACACGTGTTTCGGATGGTAAAAACAGCCAAATGTATTTAAGTAGCAACATTCAATAACTGAGCAATTTATGGACTGTTCTTATTAAATTGACCATTTACAAATAATAAATCATGCTATTAAATTCATCTTTCGGCAATATGATTTTGCTCCTTTAAAGAATATTTCGCTCTTTTTATTTGGTTTTGCATATTTTTGGTTTCTATTTACATTGCTGTTGATTTATGAATTCTGATTTGGGTTTTGGGTTTTTTACTTCTTTTTCCGATTGCTTTTCATTCTTTAAAATAAAAATGTAATTAAAAAAAAACAAAGGAAAAAAGTATACAGTATAAGTTAAGTTCTGTATTATCACGCCAAAAGACATTGCAAAATAAAATGACAATCTTTAACAAACAAAAGAAATAAAATAGTAAATTGAAGTACAACGCCATATATTCAAGCAAATTCTAGTTTTGTTAGGAATGCAGAAAGGACATTTTGAACATGCTCATTATGACATTTTGACAAATCATGTCTTTTTAGCCATCCTACAGGCACATAAAGTGGACTTACACCTTCGATATTTGACCTTTTAACCATTAAAGAATCAATAAGTCTTCTTTACAAAATCATTCATGCTAATTTTCATCTTTATATATTTTCATTTCACAGTCATGGATTCCAGACACGTGTTCCATGTCGCCGACTATGTCATCTTCGTGGTGACCATCGTTGTGTCCTTAGGAATTGGTATTTTCTATGCCTTATCCGGAGGAAGACAACGAACAACATCAGAGTTCCTCGTCGGCAATAGGAAAATGGCGGTACTTCCGGTCGCCATATCACTCATGGTCTCCTTTGAATCGTCTATAATGATGTTAGGGGTTCCAGCGGAGATCTACACGTATGGCATCCAGTTCATTATGGCAAACTTTGGATGGTTTGTCGCCAATTTGGCAGCCGTAAAAATCATGGTCCCATTGATTCATCCATTGAAGATCACAAGTGCATATGAAGTACGTTTACCTAAACGTTGATTTGACTACTTTATATATTTATTTTCACACACCAACACAACACAGAGCTTTTTCGCTTCATTAATTAAATTTGTTATATTTCTTTCCATATATATTTGATCATCTTTACTTATCTTTCATACCATCATATTTCAGTACTTAGAACTTCGATTCAATTCAAGAGCAGCCCGTCTATTAGGAACTTTCCTTGGAATCGTCAACTACGTAAGATTAATTAAACATAAATATTGTTTGCAGTTTGGACGTACATTTATATCATTTTACAAGACAACTGAAAGAGTTTGAAATTTATGTATACTTTCATTGTGTATTTATACGACAGGTCTGCTATATGGGTATCGTGCTTTTTGGACCTGCTATTGCATTGGAAGCAGGTATGTGTCCTAAAGAATTCATGGACGCCAATCTAAAGTTCCGAACCCTTGTAAAAGTTTTAAACGATGAAAAGTACAAAATCGTCAAAAATTGTCATTTTCAACTTGATAGCACACCTCTCATATTAAAACTCCTCATAATCTATAAATATATATAAATTTTAGATAATTTTTTTACGTTTTGCCTTATATATAGTATTATCATGATTACATTTTTGATTCATATAGGGGCTTAACCAAAAATGTAATCATGATAACTTCATAATTACATTTTTGGTTAAGCCCCTAGGTGAATCAAAAATGTAATCATGATAATATTGAAAATAGTTATGAGTCTGCAATATTTTACAGTGACGGGGTTTCCATTGTACAGCTCTATCCTTGTGGTTGCCGGGGCCTCAGTTATTTACACTGCAATTGTAAGTTTGTTTCCCATTGGTAGGGTCGAAAGTAGGAAAAAAACCGAATTGATTGCATATAAATAACTAAAGAAAATGTTAATTAGTAGTTAGATTTACAAATTCAGTATATGACAGTAAATGGAATTTCTGTAAAAATTCTGTTCCCTCAAAACGCAAAAAAAAACCCCCTAAATCAAACTCGGAATATAGAAATCTGAAATAATCATTTTTTAACATTTTTTTTTTTTATTGTCGTTGGGTCAATTCCTCATTTATTGAAATAAAGTATAATTTATTTCTTATAAGGGAGGCATCAAAGCTGTCATTTGGACGGACGTCTTTCAGAGCATTGTTATGTTTGCCGGAATATTTGCCGTGCTGATCAAGGTAACGTTCATCTTTATCCTAACAAAAAGGCGAAACTTCAACAAACAAGTAATATTTAAGAACCCGAAATGGAGACTAATCTAAGCTTATCTTTTTATTTGTGACTCATACTCATTTTCTTCAGGGCACCATGGTCGTCGGAGGAGTGGGAAAAACGTGGAGGATAGCAAATGACAATGGTCGACTTAATTTCTTCGTGTAAGTGAGGACTCATTAAAAAAATTATATGAATCATTGTGCTAAATATTATAATTTAAAAAATCGCTACAAGATTTGTTACGACCGTTTATGAATAAAAATCAAATGAACATAACAAGGATTTTTTTTTGTCAACAGATTTGACCCCAACCCGATGACCAGACACACTTTCTGGAACCTGTTTGTTGGCAGCGTAATTAGAGGTCTCAGTCTCATATTCAACCAGTCCTCAGTACAACGTATTTCATCCACGTCTTCTCTGCAAGATGCTAAAAAGTAAAAATTCAAAGCTTACAATCTATTGATGTCTATATTTTGTATCATTTACTGGTCTTCATTAATTTGACGTTTTAGGACTAAACTGATTTGAAATGGCTGTAATTGGTCTTTTTATGCTCTTGAATTTGAACACGAATAACTTTCGTTCTTAATGCCCGTCATTTTCCATCAAACTGTCCGAAATGGAAAGAACGAATTTTGTCATGTTAGAATGTTTACTGCCTAAACGTGACATACTAGTAATAGGTGCAACTTAAAAATACTCTGATTAGAGTATACTTTTTTCAATTTAGAGTCATTCTTTTCACGGCCCCGGCATTTCTAGTCACCATTTCTTTTGCTGTCATTGAGGGTGTCGTTGCCTTTGCATATTACTTCACTCTCAGATGCGATCCTTTGGAATCCAAACAAATCAGGGATCCTAATCAGGTACCGAAGATTCATTTTATATGAAAAAGTCAAACATATTCGAGGAAAATTAAGATTTTCTCAGAT
Source organism: Pinctada imbricata (assembly GCA_033119305.1). Lineage (NCBI taxonomy): Eukaryota > Metazoa > Mollusca > Bivalvia > Pterioida > Pteriidae > Pinctada > Pinctada imbricata. Next base: position 49,222,823 of record VSWD01000008.1, on the reverse strand, counting down.
TTTTCAATGATGATCAAGATTAGCAAATCGGAAATTAAAGCAAATGCACGTCATTATTATTTGAAGATAAAACGTATTTGTATTTTGCTTTTTTCTAGATAATTCCTCTCATGGTAATGGATATTTTCAAAGACCTTCCCGGTATGCCGGGACTTTTCCTGGCTTCCCTCTTCAGTGCTTCTCTAAGGTAGATGATTCTTTTTCTATGAAGAATAATTTTCTATCCTCTACATTCAGAATATAGATGCCTTTATTAATATGCGTGATGTGTAAAATATTGATAGATGAATATAAGAGTGATAGGTGTATTCGTAAAATTTTGGAAAAGATTTACAAAAGGACCATGCTGTATCGACCACAGCGGAATGCCCGTAAAAGACATAAGGGGATCCCCAACAAGACTCCACTGCAACATCTAAACACCGAAACACCCCTATGCGAAAACGTAACAGAATACACAACCACAACAAGAGACTAAAAGGAACAAGGAACGCCAAATACAACATCAATACACCAAACACAAAAGACTACACATAAACCAACGAGACCCATGGGCAATCGGTGCCGACTTAAGACGGACATCTGCCACGTTAGTAGCATGTAAGTTCATTTACTGTCCTGTTCACTAAATCCAGAGCACCCTGTTTTGGCGATTTATTCTATCATTTGAAGAATTTTCCTATAAATTATAGTTTCCGAGAATTGACCTACTTTAGTCGTAACTGGAAATTAACTTCAACTTAACCTATCAGCTGCCTTCAAATCGCAATATGAAAAATAATCTACGGGAAATTCCCATGTTAATTTCAATCCGCCGCCATATTGTTCTCCGTGTCAACAATAGTAAACAGTGACGTCAAAGCTCCCGACGTCACGCATTTTCAGCGATTTTACTATAGAACATCCCCGTAGACTTTTTATTTTCCGTCCTATTTCTAACTTAATTGACGCACAGCCAAAACAATTGTATTTTCTGTTACGACTAAAGGAGTACTATAAAATTGATATTTTTTGGAAGATGAAAATATCATATTTTAGAGAAAACCGGGAAAACAGGGTGCTCTGGAATTAGTGAACAGGACAGTAGGGAACGAGAGACAGATATAACCTCCAAATTCTATCTTCACAAAACAATTCACTTGTGATTCGGCAAACATGTCGATTCTTTTACTGGAAGTTACGAGTTTTGGAGTGGTATGTTTTATTTTTAAGCTCACACACCCTCATGACAAATAAGTTCAGATATTTTACGTAAGCCGCCGTCTAGTCCTTGTTGTCTAAGAAAATAAAAAGTGCAGTATTTCAGTCGTTAGAATGCCGTTCTGTTATTTTCAGCACTCTGTCGTCTGGCTTGAGCAGCTTATCGGCACTATTCTGGCAAGACTTTGTGAAGCCACACACCAAACCTATGTCTGAAGTAAAAGCAACCATCATTGCAAAAGTTTCAGGTTTCTTTCATATACATTCAAAACATTTGCTAAACCAAATCTGAAGTTCTTTCCTGTTTTTTTTTTTTTCCTGTTAATCTATATTTTAGGGACATATACATGTATATATAATTGCGTTTTGAAGATTCGCTTGTTTGTTTCTAGTTGTAGTTTTCGGTGCCATCGCTGTCGGAATTGCCTTTCTTGTTGCTCAAATTGGTGGCACTCTAACACAGGTACCTGTTGTCATGGTAACATTGTATCATTTAAAGCCATGTTTGATTTCAAATTGTATGGCAATGGAACGGAAGTTATGAAGTGTGTAGATCACAGCTTGCAAATTCTTGTCTTTGCGTACATGAATTCGCTCATTCGATTTTTCACCCAAAAAAATTAATAAATAACTAGATATAGGACGAGCATGGACGAAGCTGAAAAAATTAAGTACATTTATTCATATTTATTATTTAGATTTATTTTTGATTTCCAGAATTTTTTGTCCCATTTTTGATGACCACAATATTTTTCTGACAGATTACAGGTACTATTCTCTCATCATTTGGAGGTCCACTGACTGGACTGTTCTTTGCTGGGTGTTTCTGTCCTTGGGTCAATGCTAAGGTAAAGTTCCCATAATACGAACATACAGATAACATTGTACAAATATTTACAAATATACATATGCTCTTTGGAAACTTTTGACAAAAATTATATTTCCGACCGTTTTTTTAAAGAAAAATTTGAAACAAGACCTCTCACAAGACCATGCTGATCCGAACACGCAAGACAACAATAAACAAATGAATATCAGACAAAAAAATCAAATCAAACAACCAGAGACCACGAAATACACGATAATAGCAATACAAAATGGACAAACAATGAAGTATAAAATATCAACATATAAATGGATAGTGACCAGTGCGCATTCGATGTCGACTTAGAACGATAATCTGCTAATCCAATAGCAAATGGTGTAGTTATCCGGATTACATGTATATTCAATTACGCGGATTTTTCATCATTTTTTGTTCAGGGAGCCATCACTGGGTGCATCACAAGCGTGGTGTTTGTTTTCTGGATCGCAGCAGGGAAGACTATGTCCCCTGGAGTCAAAAGAACTCCACGACTTCCCGCTGCCCCTACTGACCAGTGTATTGCCACCAATCTAATGAACGAATCAGCTCTGTTTAACTACAGCTCATCTTCCTTCTATGAAACTACATCATTTATGACATCAACTATCGCAGACCCAATAGTGGAAGCTGTTGAACCGTAAATAAAGTTTATACACTCTCATTTATAAGCTGATAATTTGGTATTATGAAAAGTGATCGTTTAATTTGTTCTTAGGTATACTCTCTCCAAGAACTAAATTTGAAGACAACTGAATAACCATATACTATTAGTAACATTTGCAAGGACATAAACTTGAGACATTTTATTGAAAGAAAATTTAGAAGCGAGGTTTAAAGAAACATTTGTCCAGTATTTGATTTCTATCTATTGATTGATTGATTGATTTTTGTTCATCAGAGAAGGTTTAAATCGATTGTACTCAATTTCCTACATGTGGCTTGGACTCATAGGCATTTTCTTCACCATGGTGATTGCAAGTATTGTGAGCTTCTGTACAGGTACGTCGCTCTTGTAATAAATAATGGTTTTGTGATCATTGCAAAAAGTATTACAGTGTACTTTAACGTTTTTCTAATTAAAGAATTTTCGAAAAATAGCTAATTATAAATCAGTTTATTCAATTCTTTTTTAAATCATTCGTTGTCAGGTATCGTAAAGCCAAAGGATTCCAATCCCTTGTATCTAATTTCTCTTATGGATGAAATTTTGCCGTGTCTACCTGAGAGTTTCAGAAAGTGGTACAGATTTGGATATAACTACGATAAAACGGAGGTATTTATTTCTCTGTCAAAGAATCGGTCTTTCGTCTTTGAGCTTTTAAAATTTGTCTGATATTTGTTTTTCGATGATATAACATCTTTTTTTCTATGTATCATGAGTTCTTAAAATCTAAGAGGGACTATTTTCTTGTCATAGTAATATTCAGACTTCCAAAGGAAATTGCTCTTTCGATCGTAGAATATTTTGGTCGTTTCGTTTGGCTGTATTTTCCCTTATTTGGTATACCGATTGTAGCAATTTTTGAATTCTTGATTGGCTTTTGTGCTTTATTTTTCAATCACTCGTCATTTCTTTTATGTAGCAACTTAAGGAATTGCAGAAAGATGAAACAATGGAGGACCTTAAGGATCCCAATTTCCACAATCTGACACGCCTGACCATCTCCATAGACACACCAGAAGAGAAGAACGGGGTCATTCCAGATGGTGTCGACGATGGTGTTATACAAAAACCAAATGAAAATGGAACGGGAGGAAATCTTTATGTAGCCAGCGATGAAGCTAAGACAGAAACTGAAGGGGAACTGAATCTGAAAGACACTGTTGGTGAAGAAGCTGACGAATCACATAAACTCATTCCTGTAGAATCAGAAAACACAAAAGTTTGATGCTTAAGATTTAAACTAGCACCTATAGATATAGATCTAGCTACAATTCATAATACCTTGTGGTATTTCGGAAACTAAACGAGTGTTTTTTCTTATGATGCCAGGTCATTTAGAACGTTCATATTTTAGAAATCAAATGTATCATATATATTAAAAAGTACAGAAATTCTTGCATCCAACTGATATATCTATCATGATTACATTTTTGATTCACCTAGGGGCTTAACCAAAAATGTAATCATGATAACTAGTTATCATGATTACATTTTTGGTTAAGCCCCTAGGTGAATCAAAAATGTAATCATGATATATCAATAATGAAATATATAGTAGCTGCCACTCTTGATTAAACTTTGTTTCTTTGTATACAAAATGCATGTACATGTATATTGTTTAAAACACAAATACCCTTCAAATGTACAACATCCGCGGATCTGGAAAGGTTTCGAGACTGTCAAGCCCCCTTTGCAATTTGTCAAAGCCCGCATTTTCCCATTTCGCATTACCGTGACAAGCCCCCCCCCCCCCGGCCCTCACACACACCTCCATTAAATATAAGCATTTGCATCATCTCAAAAGTTCAACAAGGCCACGTTATAGTGGCCAAAGCGTAAAACAAAGGCATAACATTGTATAAAAAAAAAAAAAAAAAAAAGAATCAAATATCATCAGATATCATGGAAAATCCACCACATCGATAAGCAGAGCTGCTCTGTCCAGAAATAATGTTACATTAGAAAACTAAACTAAGAGAACCGACAAACAAAAGAAGGTTCATACCCAAACAAGGATTGGATCATTGGAACATGAAGAACATCACATCTACTTTATTACTAGTTTATGTGGTTATCCGGATTACGTAAATGTAATTTTCCAACTTAACGAGGAAAAATTTGATGACGGTGAATTTCAATTTCTTTTTCTTAAAATGATATTTGAAGTACAACAAATAAATAACATGAATTTGATTAAAATCTCTTGCACAGAAATATGAAAAATTTTAGAAAAATCATTATTTTGAAGTAAAACCCCATAAGGTCTCATTGTAAGATGCCATTATCTTTGAGATGACCCCTACATAATACTGAACGGTCAACTTCTATTTTCTTTCTCATAAAAATGAATTTTAAATACTGCAATTATATGATACAAATTTAGTCAAAATACCTTGGGTAGAAGTTCATCATTTCTAATTAGACACAGCCTCGTTAAATAGGTACAAAGAGGTCTCTGAAGGAGAAAAGTTAATTTGTAAATAAAGCACCATCTCATTATACGTGATATTACACACATGCCAATAATGTAAGAGACCCTTGGTTTCACAAAATCTTTATGGATGGATATGAAAAATAGCTGGTCGACGAAAAGCAGGCTGTTCTGTGCTGGTTGAAGCAAGCTCCTGTTCAGCCACCAAAGAGGTCAGACAATTTTCAGAAATGGACAAAGGGCCAGGATCCCGTTCGAATCTCTAGCTAAATTAAGAGTCCCTTCGCCACTGTAGGTCAGCGTGTGAATGCTGGTTCCAAACGATGATGATGCACAGATATATCATGCATGAAATTACCCTCCGGTAACGAAGACTCGATTTAAGGATTCTTCTTCTTTGTTATAAAGTTACCGTTAAACCAAGTTAGACAGGCTGATGCTTGATTTGTCTCAACCTTTAAAAGCAGTCCAGAGAATACCTGACAAAATCAAAATGATTTTACAAGGTTATGATACGTAAATACTTGACCTGAAATTATTCAGAACCTTGTTCATTTTTACTGCTAAAATCCAAAATAGAAGAGTAAGATCTAGTGCAGCATGTCTGATGAATCCAGAAAAGAAATATAGGATCATGCAAGTAAAGAAAATGTATGTTGATGTCAAAATCTCTCAGTTTGCTGGGGTTGTTTTTTTTTTTTTTTTTTTTTTTTTTTTTTTGGTTTGTTTGTTTCAATCAGAATATTTGTTCAATACGTGAGTTTCGAGATCCTGTTACGGACCGACTTTTACGTGCGCCATTGACAAAAGGTGGGACACCTGTCGATAGTGCGTAATGTTATATCTAGGGAATTCCACAAATAGTGCAAAATCGTGTGATACCAACAGTAGAATTGAATTTAGATATCAGACTGAAAGAATTCTACAGCATAAGAATATCATTTTATGATAAATAATCGCCGATATTAGGATTTGAACATGGAAAATCGACAGTAATCAAGTACTGCTCACTTCGAATCACTTGATCTCAATCTAAAACTTAAAATAAATGCTTATAAAGTGTCAATCCATACTTTTGTAACATTCAGAAAGGCAGCAAGCTTGTCCTGGGAGCTCATATTTTTTCTCTTAAACTTATTACAATTCAAAACAGGCGGCCCAACAACTTGCCATACTGCGAAATGTAAACAGTCCCACTTTTGTACCACGTGACCTGAAATCCATGTTTAAAAACCAAATAGTTGCGGTCCGTATTCAGGATCTCAAAACCGACGTATTAGAAATGTAAATACCGGTTGGCTGCAGTTCAGCAAGCTAATGATGATTTGTAAAGACTCTGTAACTTTACTTTTTTCAATTCGAATACAACTGCATCAACCAAACAAAATGCGAAAACGATACATTAAATGTAACGAAAATAAAAGAGAAGAGCAAAATAATCGTCGGAACATCGGAGCTATATGAGCATGCGGATTTGCCTACGCACGACTTTATGGGACAGATCACTTAAACTTGCGAAGGAATATCTGATGTGTCATCGCGGACTACTTTCGCAATGGCTGATAAAGCAGTCTACCGCTGAGTATAAAGTAAAGGAGTCCTTCTTTTGTGTGTAGAAAGTCCTGTCGAGGTCAGTTAGCCCCTTTAATACTAAGAATAAATCTTATTCATATGCATGCTCTTCTTTTAAGATATCAGCGTGGAATGTTTCTGTAAAATATCCATTTTGTTTACGTTTTTGAGAGACGGAAGTTGACTTTTTTATCGGGGGGACCGTCTGCATTTTTACTTCAGAAGAACGCAATTTTATAACCAGAATCATAAAAATGTGTAAACATAGGAAGATATTTATTTCCTTTGCTTAATAGGCATTGTATGCTAAGTTCCTCACTTTGTTTAACAAGATAAATATATCCTAACAAGGCAATGAGTTGGAATTTCCTCTGTCACTAGAGGGTAGAGTGGATAAGGCGTATGACTCTCAATAATACAACCAGTGTTCTATTCCTGGCACAGTCATATAAGAGTTGAACATAATATCCATTCGTTCATCCCTCCCTAGTCTCCTGACCGTGGGGACTTGTAAAGCTATTATTAAATAGCCTAGCTAGGTACCAACATTCATGCTGTGGCAAGGGTATCTAGGTGTGGTGGCACCTTATAAAAGCTGTTGGAAAAATGGACCATCCAAGCAGTACATAATCATACAACCCTCTTGCAAACATGCATACACCCCATACACAAGTGGGCGAGAAATGGGGTAGCAGCTAGGGTTTTTTATTTCCTTGTTTTGGGGCCGAATTTCGGCCCCTTCCCAATGCCAGATTTCCTCTATTTTTCCCAAAAAATCACCCTGAAATTCCAAAGGAGGATTTATGAAAAAATCACCTGAGAATATAAGACTCAAAACCTGGAAGTCAGCACAAATCGTCCTATTTCTAAGTGCATATTTTATTCATCCCTTGTTCAGTTCAAGCAAATCAATGGATTATCAGTGTTAATAAATGATACTTTGAGTTATACTTTGGTGAGAATTTGTACAAAATTTTTCCCAATTTCAGCAAAATGTCGCAAATTTTCCCAAATGGGACAGGCACAGGCACCCAGAGATTAATCTACAATTTGATCCAAATGGGTCCTCTGGACGCGATAAAATTTGGCCAATGGGTCTCAGGCCAAAGTAATGGGTCCTAGCAAAAATCAATGTGTCCCAAATACTGTAAACAGTCTTTTTTCGCGGCGTCTTAAATTCGCGAATACAAGATGAAGTGGCTGGTTCATGACGTTTTATGTCCGCGAGAACGTTATTTTTCAGGAAAAAAACATATATCTTCAAAAACTTCAATGTAATAGACAAATTAGCCGAATTAAGTTATTGATTGTTATTTTCTTGCTTTATTTACGCAAGCGATGTTTCGTACATGTATGTATGTGTGTATTACAAACCAATTATATCTAGTGCGGTAAACGAAGACGGCACTTTGGTGAGAATTTAAACGATTTCAATTGATTGATTCATAATGCCCTGCGAGGATTATCATAGAAGAATTTTTCCTTAATTTATTTTACATGTATATATATAACATCTGAATGCCTATGGTAAGAAGTTAGACTCGCATCGGGACTGAATATATATCATAACTTTTATCGAAAAATGTTTCCGCAACGATTTCTCATTACCATGATTACCATGCCTCGGACATCATCAACCTATTGTTGGATTTAAAAGAGCGACCAAAATATGTCAGATCAATTATAAAAACGAGACATTTACACGTTAAAACTTCTCGACTTTGAAAGTTTTATGTAAACATGAACTTAAGCGGACGCATAATACGAAAGCGAATAATGCGTACGACGGGACGCAGCGGTCGGAAATCAATGGGTCCTGGGCGATTCTTATGCGTCAGAGACGCATGACGCAGAGGTAGATTAATCCCTGGGCACCTTCCCCAAAATAAAAAAAAAACCCTGGGTAGTACAAAATGTACTCTGCCACTTAAATAATAGAAGGGGTAATGAGGCACCCCAAAGGGGAACGGCCTGGCGTAAATGCTCTGCAACGGGCAGTTGGTAAATGAGTTTCCTGCAATGTAAGATGAAATATCATAAATACTGCCAACTGGCCCAATAGAGGTGTGCCAGGTGCGAACAGGTGTAGAGTTAATTAATGTCTTGTATGCAGTTTGTTACAAATAAGAATAGACCATTGAAAAAGCAACAAAACAAAGAAAAAGATTCAAGTTAACCAACATACCCAGGAAGTAAAATTGGCTACAGGACTTAGGGGCCAGCTGGGCCCCTAGAAAATGAAATTTAAGGGCCCAGCTAGAAAATTAGGGGCCCAACTTTTTTTATGGGTGCATTCATTTTTAGAAACAATTGGAAAAAATAAGGATTTTAAGGCAAATTCCAATGTTAATCGGATCCCTTCCCTCTTTACTCACCTGAAAAACAAGGATTTGGGGACACATTCCAGGGGTTTTACCCATCCTCCAACAACCCTGAAATTTACGGCAATTCCAGGGTGTCCCAACCCCGTGAATTCGCGCTTGATCGCCATTAGGTTTGAAGAAAATGTGTAGTATAAAATATGGTTGCTGATTGCTATTAAACTAATAAAGTTGTAAATCCTTTGTTGTACAAATGCCTGATGTCTTATTTTCATCTTTTTTTTTAATATTCAAAGAGTCTTTAAAAATCGTCTACTATCGATCCCCTTATCATACTGGTAACATGATCACTTTAATCCCATTGTTGGCCACTCGACAGCCCCCTATTGTAGCAAGTCATGCGAAACGGATTTAAATCTTCCTTTAAGGTGTGAATAAGTACTCACTCAACGGAGTATAGAGAGAAGTGTTATGTAATTGAAAACCGACATCTGATTAACGATATCTCCTATTCGCCATCTGGGCGACTGTTGGTCAAAATTTAAGTCGCCCAGTCGTGAAAATAGTCGCCAATGGCGACTGTGCAAGTGCTAATTTTACTCCCTGATACCGACAAATCGCCTGGACAGTAGGCATGCATATGCATTACCGAAGAAAATTTTCTTGGTAGCAGTTACACATACGGACCCCCAAAGATTTTTTGGCCTATGCAGAGTCAATTTTATTTAAAATTAAACCTGAAATACAGACGAATATCAGTCAGAATTTTCTTTCAATTGGGAAATGAATGATAAGATATTTCTTTTAATATGTAAATTTATGATACAAGTACATCACTACATGTTCCTATCGGTAACATTTCATTTGAGTACTTAGCATTTAACAATCTAGCATTTGGATGACTTTGAGCGGGATACAAACAATGTACATGTATTAAAAGGGAAATGAAATGCAATTATTTTTTACTTGAATTACTTTATAAATGAAGTTTCCGGATATTCGATCCTGATCACTTTAAAGCAAATTTATAATGGGAACAATTAATGGATGTTTCAACGGAGATGTTGGACACTCCGACAAGGTTGTAGGCATATCTAAGCAAATGCCTGTGATTTAAAAAAAAAAGTGAATGAAAAAGGAATATAACAACACAGTACAATAGATTTTATTAAGTCGCCAAATGGGCTAGCACTTTCAGATTTCAAAGTCATCCTAAACAAGTTACTCCCAGAAGTATGGAGTCCAATACCTGACAAGAATTTGTGCATGTGCAATGTTTAGCAGCTTTGGATTTTAATGCACGGTTCATTTATGACCACAGGGGCATATATACCGGTACTAGCGATTGGTTCGTCCATTCATCCCTCGTCATTCCGTTCCGTTTTCAATAAAAGGGTAGAAAATTTTAAGTAGAGATGATACAAAAATGTAGGGCTTCCATATCTTGCATGTGTATGTATCTTGAGAAGACCCTATCTTTAAATTTTTGGTACCTTTTGACCTTGTCCTTGACCTTTGACCTACTTTTTTGTCGCCTGCAAAGCATAGTGTCACTTAGGGATCACTTTGACCGTCCGTCTGTGACACTTTGGGTGTCACACCCCATAACTTTTGATTGGTGAGTGATAGGGCTTTGATATTTCACATGTGTATTCCTTGTGACAAGACATTTCTACACATACCATAATTTTTGACCTTGTGACCTTGACCTAGATATTTGCCCTACTTAAAGAAAAATAAGATTGGCTTTATCTTTTGATTGGTACCGGTAAGTAATAGGGCTTTTATATTTCACATGTGTATTCCTTGTGACAAGACCTTTCTACACATACCTTAATTTCTGACCTAGTGATTTGACCTACTTTAAAAAAAAAAAAAGATTGGCTATATCTTTGATTGCTAAGTGATAGGGCTTTGATATTTCACATGTGTATTCCTTGTGACAAGACCTTTCTATGTACATAAATATCGTATCGTATGATAAATGCACTTGATGTGTGTTGCATATCTGTAACAAAAAACTAATTACATGTAAGACACTTATTCATTATATATACCATGAACAGAGTTTGGAGACATGGTTGGGTACCCACATTCATTCTTAGGCAAGGGTATTTAGGTGGGGTGGCACAATCCAACAGCTTTTACATTTATAATGTGACATTATAAAAGCTGTTGGATTACAGACCATCCAAGCAGTACATGTACATGATTATACAACCATTCTGAATACATTCATACACTACATACATGTTAATGCACTGCAGGGCTCTCACACCCATTTTTAGCTCTACTGGTCAAAGACCGTCTGTCTGTCTGTCCGTCCGTAAAACTTTTCTTGTGAGCGCGAATCCTCTGAATCTGTGAATAGTACAAAATAAATTCTTTTTGTATTATGATGGGCCTGTGGTCTAGTTGTGCACCTGATATTTTGTTTGAGCCCCTGATCCCAGGGTCTTGAAAAATAGGCGTGGTTATTTTCTCCTATATAACTCTATGTAATCTTGTGAGCACCAATTCTCAGAAAGTATAATTGACAGAAAGATAATTGTTTTAGCATTATTCTCAGTCTATGGTCTAGTTGTGCACATGATATTTTGTTTGAGCCCCTGACCCCCAGGGTCTTGGAAAATGGGCATGGTCATTTTCTCCTATACATGTATAAGTAATAAGTTATAACTCTATGTAATCTTGTGAGCACCAATTCTCAGAAAGTATAATTGATAGAAAGATAATTGTTTTAGCATTATTCTCAGTCTATGGTCTAGTTGTGCACCTGATATTTTGTTTGTGCCCCTGATCCCCAGGGTCTTGAAAAATGGGCATGGCCATTTTCTCCTATGTAACTCTATGTAATCTTGTGAGCACCAATTCACAGATAGTAAAATTGATAGAAAGATAATTGCTTTAGCATTAATCTAAGTCTATGGTCTAGTTGTGCTCCTGATATTTTGTTTGAGCCCCTGACCCCCATGGTCATAGAAAATGGGCGTGGTCATTTTCTCCAATATACAAAGGTAACTCTATTTAATCTTGTGAGCACCAATTCTCAGAAAGCATAATTGATAGAAAGATAATTGTTTTTGCATTATTCTCAGTCTATGGTTTTGTTGTGCACCTGATATTTTGTTTCAGCCCCTGAACCCCAGGGTCATAGAAAATGGGCATGGCCATTTTCTCCAATATAACTCTATAATTATTTAATCTTGTGAGCACCAATTCTCAGAAAGTATAATTGATAGAAAGATAACTGTTTTTGCATTATTCTCAGATTCTCAGTCTATGGTCTTGTTTTGCACCTGATATTTTGTTTGAGCCCCTGACCCCCAGGGTCTTGGAAAATGGGTGTGGTCATTTTCTCCTATGTAACCCTAAGTAAATTCTCTGAAAGTATAATTGATAGAAAGATAAATCTTTTAGAATTATTTAAAGTCTGCAGTCTAGTTGTGCACCTGATATTTTGTTTCAGCCCCTGACCTCCAGGGTCTTGGAAAATAGGCATGGTCATTTTCTCCCATATAACTCTATTTAATCTTGAGAGCACCAATTCTCAGGAAGTATAAATGATAGAAAGATAATTGTTTTAGCATTATTCTCAGTCTGTGGTCTAGTTATGTGCCTAATATTTTGTTTGAGCCCCTGACCCCAGGGTCTTGGAAAATGGTCATTTTCTCCTATTTATTATTATTTAACCCTATGTAATCTTGTGAGTGCCAATTCTCAGAAAGTATAATTGATAGAAAGATAAATGTTTTTGCATTATTCTCAGTCTGTGGTCTAGATGTGCACCTTTTATTGTTTGAACCCCTGACCCCCAGGTTCATGGAAAATGGGTGTGGTTATTTTCTTCTATGCATGTGTAACTCTATCATGTAATATAGCGAACACCAACTCTCTGAAAGTATAACTGATAGAGAGTTAATTCTTTTTCCATTATATCAATCATTCTCTGGTCTTGTATTTTGTTTGAGCCCCTGATCTCAGGGTCTCGGAAAATGGGTCTGGCACTTAGATTATTTTAAACAAACAACCAGGAGAGCTTCAGTCTCATCAGAGACTTCTGGTTGAAATTGTTTCTCAAAAATTCGGGAAAAAATAAATAGATTGGGATGCCTTTTCAAATGAAATTTAGCATTTTTCAAACATTTTTAGGAATTTTCCATGAGGTTTCAAATTGGGAAAAATTGGCAATCAAATTGGGGAAAAAAGATACTATTTTGCATTGGGAATGGGACTGAATATTGGCCCTAAATCAGGCTGACCGAGAGCCCTGTACTGGTATCGGGTAGAGGATGGGCAATAGAAATAAGAAATGGAGTGGCCATGAGTATGATGCATCCCAAATGCGAATGGCTCGGAGAATATGATTTGTTTGCTTGAAACTTTAGATAGTTCTAAGCATATATAATCCCTGATTTATGAATTTATGATATCATGTCTCGTGTGATCTACAGCATTATACATGTACAAAATATAGTTTGGTATTTTATACTACTACTAGTACAGTGATCCGTCCCCTTTTCTAAGACCACCCCAAATGCAGTGGATTTGTGGTCTTATAATGGAGATGTTCTTTCTTGGGAAGAATAAGAGTATGAGCAGTCTATCTGATGAGGACAATTTATTTACATCTATTCATTGAATCATTATCTTTGATATGTATAATCTAAACTTTGCATATAATACTAATACTAATAGTTGAATCTATTCATTTACTCTCACATAAAATTCAGAATGAAGAAATTTGAAGATTAAAATATTTCATCCAAGACAATCATTCAATTATGTGATTTAAAAATTTTGATTATGCTTTCTTAACTCATGAAAGATTTTTATGCCCCCGGAATCAAAGATTCGGGGGCATATAGTTTTTGGCCTGTCCGTCTGTTTGTCTGTTTATCTGTTTGTCTGTCTGTTTGTCCGAAAAACTTTAACATTGGACATAACTTTTGAATGGGAAGTGATAGGGCTTTCATATTTCACATGTGTATTCCTTGTGACAAGACCTTTCCATTGATACCAAAATTTTTGACCTCGTGACCTTGACCTTGACCTTTGACCTACTTTTCAAAAACTTTAACATTGGGCATAACTTTTGAATGGTAAGTGATAGGGCTTTCATATTTCACATGTGTATTCCTTGTGACAAGACCTTTCCATTGATACCAAAAGTTTTGACCTCGTGACCTTGACCTTAACATTTGACCTACTTTTCAAAAACTTTAACATTGGGCATAACTTTTGAATTTTAAGTGATATGGCTTTCATATTTCACATGTGTATTCCTTGTGACAAGACCTTTCCATTGATACCAAAATTTCTGACCTCGTGACCTTGACCTTTGACCTTTTAACCCAGTGACCTCACATACATGTACTTAACAGAAAATAGTGTTCATACTTACAAAGATGCCACCGGGGGCATGCGTGTTTCACAAACACAGGCTTTATTCAATGCTTATTTTGTATGAAATTTAATGATGTTTGGCATTTAGATCAGAATAATGACTATTATTATCTTATTGAAAAAAAACCCCACTGATTTCATTACTAAAATGAAAATAAATACAGTAATAAAGTGACAAACATGATATGTGATACACATCAACACGGCACAATTACAACAATGTACGTGCTGCACCTTTAAGAAGTATACCATGCTATGGTAAATTTCTAAGAAGGACACTGTTCATGTATGTGTATAAACAAACCATGTGTGATAATTCTGTAAAATAAGTATCTTTAAACATTGATTTTTGTACTCAATTATCCATGATTCATATACGGGTATTTGTCATAGTTGGGACATTATTTTTCCCTTGTTTTTGGACAATTTGAGGCATTCTTTCTTTAGAATTTTTTTTCAAAGACATAAGGTGATTCATTTCACTTCAATAAATGTTATATAATTTCAATCTTTTTATTTGTTAAATTTTAATTTCCGATTTTCTTCAAAATCACTTAAATTCTTACCTTACCAGGGGTGTAGAATTTTTTTCAAAATCTACTTGCCACAGGCAACTGGAGGCTTAAAATCTACTTGCCTGACCAGAAATATCACTTGCCCCAATGATGGGTCTTATACTGAAACTTATTGAAATTTGGCATATTTAGTAAGTGTGTTTGATTCTTCAGAATATGAAAATAAAAATCCTTTCTGTAGAATAATAAAATAAGAAATTTCGAAATCTGAATGAAGAGGAAAAAAATGTTGAACAAGTCTCCATGCCCATGGGCAAGTGAACACCTGCTTTGTACTTTCCCGACTTAAGTTTTCCCTTTCTCCCTGGGCAACGGGAAATGGGAATTCTAGACCCCTACTTACAATTTTTTTTGTAGGACAGGTCAATTCTTTAGCCCATATTATAATCTTTCATATGATATGCATCTGTTAGTCTGTGTTAATTAGGACGTTAATTAAAATTTCAAATTTAGTGAGAGTCATTTACACTGATTGACAATGCATGGATAAGAAAACCTAGAATAGATAAATACAAAATAGAACAAATACTCTATGACCTAGTCTTGGAGCATGAAGCGACAACCCAGAAATGTGCAACACAAATGTAAATATGATTTGCTATATGAACTTAGTAGATACACTAAGGTAAACAGAATGTGATTCAGCTGCTGAAATGCTATGAGGCATGCTGGGCTGAGATTTCTACAAAGTTATGTATTTATTTTAATGACTATGTATCAGAAGCGTAGCTTTATACACTGCTCACATTACAACCTGTTCCCAGTGTCTTATCTATCTCTGTAAGGTTTACACAGGATGCCTAGCCTATATAGTATTATAGACTGTAGAGAGAGAGAGAAGTTCTTATCATTATCTACTTGTACACTCTCTGAATCACTTCACAAAAAATACTGCCCTGATAACATCCTTGTTATTATGTAGCTTAAATTTCTCACAATGAAATTCCAAAGCTTAAGAGATTTCAATAGATGATTATTTTGTTTTCTGTCTCTTTCATTATTGAGTGCATATAACTTTTAACTCCATGAACAGTGTATTATGTAGTGTAAAGGAAGTAAAAGGTGTCATTGTTGGTGTATTTCTTTTCTCACGGTGTATAGAGCCTTTAGTGTCATCAGTTATATCCTAAAAGCTTGGCCTTACTGCCATCTTATTATGTCAAGTACATGTACATGCGTCCTGGTACATTCGTATATATATACATGGTGTATACTGAATGGTTAAGTTTCCCCTACTCTTAATAACGATCTATCCTAGTCATGATAATCAACAAGGAAATATTCAGGAATGTAACATATATTTGCTATTACCCAAATAATTTACACAAATAGTATATATAGTGTACTAAGTGGGCTTGTTATAGTTACATCTACCCACTCAGGTAAGGTGTCAGAAATGGTGTCATAGGTGAAATTCACTGTTTTTAACATATGTTTTGTATAGATCTGTAGCAGACAGCTCATGATGTGATATATGTGATCTGTTATTTGATATACATGCCTGAAATGTATAATTTTGCTGACTTACATGAAAAATTGCAAATTACCGGTATTACTTTGATATAAGAAACAGACATTTTTTTATTGTTTAAACATGATAAATTTATCAATAAGCCTAAATATCAAAGTCAGATACTGATTTTAACTGTCGAGGAAGATGTTATCTTTACATTCAAATGAAGTTTAAGACTGAAACAGTTTTCATAATTAACATAAATTGTATGTACTAATAGTTTTAAGCTCAGCTTATAAAATTACTTGTATATATTATTTTCATGCTCATGCACTGCCTCACAGTCACGTTTTGTTTAACATGGTTTAAGGAAGTTGAATATTTTTATTTTTAGGGCAAGTATGATCTTAGAATGCAGAATATCGTGGTGGAAATGAAGAATGAACATTCACAAGCAGAGTAAGTAATGTTTTCCCATCTCATGTTTGTTTACCATTTCCTTTGGCAGTACACACAATAGATTTAACATAGGAACATACTATTACAATGCAAGATATATTTTTTACTTTTTGTTTCCACTACAAAGAATATTTACTGTCCACACAGCTCACTTCAGAAATCGGAAAATTGAAGTTTAAAATTGCTCAATTTTTGTATTACTATCAGATTTATAGGGGGATAGATCTCTTGACAGAAAATATTTTTAGATGGGGACTTTTCTATGTTTAATAGTTTTATCATGACGTCGCGGATGTCTAACATTGGGTCTATAGGGAACATCAATGACGTCACACTAAAATTAACATAAGAAAGTCCCCATCTAAAATTATTTTCTTTGACTGTGAGCGTAGTATTGGTCGTACGGACATATAACTTACAACGCCAGTTATGAGAGTTCGAGATCTAACCCCCTATGTGAATTTCAATCAGAACATTTGCCGACAAATTAGACAAAACTTCAATTTTCTGATTTCTGAAGTGAGTTGCGCGGACAGTTGGAGGTGTCCGTCCATAAGTCATGTTCAGGACATTATTACTTGTTAGGTTTATGACTGACCTACTGTAGAAATACAGAGAGTAATGAAGCCTCACCATGACCATAAGGAGCTGTTAATCTGCCTTGAAAAGTCGAAATTTCAAAATGCAAAAATTGAGGAAAATTTTCGGTAAAAATACGAAGTAACTTAGCCCAGATATGAATCTTCTATCATGTTGGATAAATTATTCAAAATATGACCGGTTTTGGGGTCAAAACAAGCGTTTTTCCAATAGAAATCAATGGAAAACGGGAAAGTTTTTCTATAACATTGTTCCCCCCTCGGTTCAGAATGCCATTTTCACCAAAGGTGTATATCAATAAAAGACATTTCCTGACCAAGTGGGGTTCTGAACCGAGGGGGGGAACAATGTCCCACAGGCGAAAAACGAAAAAAAGGGGGGATGGATGGATATTTTAGAATCAGTCTTTAGACCGGTAAAATCAATTAGAATTGCCATTTTTTCCTTTAGTATCATGTAAAAATCTATTCAGAGTGTGTTCCGATCAAATATTTAACCGTTAGGTACATTTTGTAGAAAGGAAATAAATGATAAAGTTGTCTATTTCTACACTGTGCGTATTTCGCGCCTGAAAGCTACATTTGTGACTAATAAATACGAAATATAACCGTTTTTCAGTTTCTGGATTGCGGATTTTGCCGATTATATTAATATAACAACCTCAAGGTTAATTCCAGTTATCCAGTTTTGATATTAAAAGGTACAGAAGTATAATTTAAATCAAATTTGTGAAAAATAATGCATTTTTTGTGAATTTTCGCTCGATATTTGACGTTTTCTCTCATCAGTACCCCCTACCTCTTCAACTCGTAATTATAACATCTTTCACCAAATCTATTTAAATAAAATTCCTACTTGGAATCTTCTAATACTTTATTGTTTAAACCCGACCACTTTTTTTCCTGAAATAGAAGGACTGCGCACGAAAAATAATCGAGTGATTTCAGGGCTAAATCAAGCCCTTATCTTAACAGCTCCTTTGTTACCCCTACATTTGTGACAATGAATTTATTGCTTCAGGGACATTTCGGTATTATTATTTACAAATTGAATAAAGTAAAAGATTGTTTCAAATGCTTACCAGCATTTGCATATCCAGTAATTTCATACTCAATAGCTTGCCTGTAATGTTGACCTCATAACAGTGACTTCAAAATAAGACCATGAAAATGTAAAATATTCATGAACATATTTCAAACTTACCATGTCCACAAAGGAAAAGTTTTACTATGAACCTGAAGCAATGGCTATTTTAATTAGCTGAGTTGCAAAACTTGACATTTAATTTGATTCAAGGTGTGCTGGCTTACACTACAGGCGGACAGGCTTATGTCAATAAATGGTTTCCGGACCTTAATTACCAATATATATAGGTGCTATTGGAAAGAAACCTCATACACTTACTCACTATGAGTCAAGGACGCCCCTACAGATTTTGGGGTCAAAGATGATATGACTTTGATTATTGAAAATGGTATCCAGATCATTACTGAGTGTGTATTGCAGTCCTTTCAACTTAAAACTTGTCAGGAATGTTCACTATGGGTCAAGAATGCATCCTATGATTTTGATTCTTGTGGTCAAAAGGCTAAAGGTTATAGGACTTTGATTATTGAAAAGGGTATGATTTTTTTTATACTGTGTGTAAAAGTACTACTATTTCTTTTCTTCTTTATAGATAGCCAATTTTAAAACCTGCAATTTTGAGGTTTGTTGGCACATGGCTGTGAAAATGGGTGAAGAACAAGTTATGGTAATAGCCAAATATGACTACAAAGCCGAGAATACTCAGGAACTAGACATCAAGAAGCATGAAAAACTTGTTCTTCTAGATGATACTAGAGAATGGTGGAAAGTGCAAAATAGTCGCAATAAGGCAGGATATGTTCCGTCAAATTATGTAAAACGTTCAAATTCAAAGGCTTCAAAGTTGTTCAATAGCCTAAAGAAGCAAATAGGACGTAAAGGAAAAAGTGAGTCAAAGCCTCCGGGCACTAGTCCCTTGGTAAGCAGAAACGGTGATACAGGTAGTGATCAAAACAGTGTTAGTAGTGATATACAGATAGTTGATCCCCAACCTGCGATAGCAAAATTTAACTACTCACCGAAACGTGCAGATGAAATCAGTCTTTTAAAAGGAGAGAGAATCATGGTCCTAGAAAAATCCATAGATGGTTGGTGGAAAGGTCGAAAGTCTGATAATATAACAACAGGGTGGTTTCCATCAAATTACGTAGATTTAGATCAAAATGAATACACCACTGCAGCAGATTTAGATGAATATGAACAAAATAGTCATAATGATGAGTTACCTCACCATGAAACTGTGTTTGCTCTGTATGCATTTCAAAGTAATACAAATGAGGAACTTGCCTTTGAAAAGGGTGAGAAATTAGTCATACTCGATAAACCTTCTGAGGATCCTGATTGGTGGAAAGCATTAAACAGTCGCGGTGAAGTGGGACTTATACCTCGTAATTATGTGCAAACAAATGAAGACAATGAAGCAGAAGTGAATACAAACACTAGCTCATGTACTCCGCAGTCTCAGTCAACCAGCAGTCTGTCAAATGCCTCAAATCTTAGTGCTGTAGGATTAACCAGTCGGAAACAGTTCCGTGTGTCTGGACCTCTTGCAGAAAAAGACTGGTATTATGGCAAAATCTCAAGGCAAGAGTGTGAAGACCTGTTGAAAAAATTTGCAGATGATGGCGATTTTCTCATAAGGGATAGTGAATCAGCTGTAAGATGATGTTTGATTTTACTACTTAAGTTTGAGACATCTCTTAAGTTCTTGATAATTATAATTTTTTTTAAGCAAAATATATTTGCCTTTTGATAAGCTGTTCAAAATTAGCTTCTTCTATTCTGAACAGGTAACTAAGGCTAATGTCAAAAAGAGCATGTCAGATTTTTCAAGATGTATAAACAGAAAGCCATATCAAATTTTAACTTCTTTGTTTAGATGAACTAAATATTTTCTTTCTTTAAATTCATCATGTATATTTTTCATCAGAATTAATACAAATATTTTCTTTCAGTCTGGTAACTTTACTGTAGTGCTAAAAGCCAAGGAGAGAAACAAGCATTTCAGAGTGTCTGTGTCGGAGGGGATTTATCACATAGGCCAACAAAAATTCTCATCGCTGGACGACCTGATAGAACACTATAAAAAACATCCCATATTTAAGCATGAAGCTGAGAAACTATACCTGGTCAAATCGTTTTCTATGCCAGCAGAGTTTTGATCTTATAGTAAACACATTTAGCTTGGGTTGTGCATGTGCTCATAACGTGTCCCATGGTTTCTATTGCTGGGTAATAGCAGTTGTCATCAAATCTTTAATAACGTATATTGATAACCTATCTCTAATGTAGGGTTGTTTAGGAAATTAAGAGGCATTTCATCATATATTTTTCTGAATTTTCAAGGGAACAAAATAAAAACTACAAGAATAGTGCATAAGGTCTTATGTGAAATTTTCTTAAAGAAAAGAGAAATTTGAATTTGAAATAATAAGATACTAACCTGAGAATCAAGGTGCTGGATGAGTTTCCATGTCACATTTATTCATAATAGCTTTACCATTCAAATTTAAATGTATACTTTCTTAAATTTTAAGTGCCTTTTTATACTAAGAAGGAATTGAGTATTTGAATGAATTATAACTGTCAAAAAATGAGATTTGATACATACTTGTAGTCTCAAGTGAATTTTTCTTTTGTCTAAATCTTTTTTCCTTCAGAAGTTTCAAATGAAATCAAACTACGCCATTAATTATGAGGGCTGGGACAATACTGCACCCTGCCGATCCAGTACATCTCACGATACCTGATATCAGATATGATACATATGGGACATATGGCGATACTTAGTAAATTAATAGTATTTCTAGCTTTTTTTTATTCAACATATTATATTTATTTAATACTAGCTTTCTGACTAAAATAAAGAGGAAACAAATAAACGTTTTGTTATTTGACCTCGAAGAAAGAGACGAATATATGGGATGATGCCTGGAGATAGCAGGAAACCAAATGTCTCCCACACAGAACATGTTCTATTTTTCGGCTTTTCTAACTTAACCCACTTCATCAGGGCCATCTTTTGTTTTCTCCGAACATTATTTTCATTTTTGGCATGATGGACTAGATAAAATCCGCAAAATTCAAACACATTTTTTTTTTGTAAATTTTTACTTGGGTATCGTCAAGGTGTATCGAAACTTGGATCGCGAAAAAAAATATCGTGATGAATCGGAGTGTCTTCCCAGCCCTATTAATTACCAGTTCTTGATGTACAATTAATTTACTGCATACATAATTTTCTGACTGTAAAAACTTTTTTAGAGTTGAAGAACAGAAGTTAAGAATAGATCATGTAAAACATTCATTTCGCAGCCTATTCCCTAAAGGCTATACAAAGTCAGTGGCCATAAGTATGTAAATTTTCATCCACAGTTTGAAAAATTATAAAAGCATTTGATCATTATGAAGTAGGTATGCTACTATCATCCCGTTTTCTTTATGAGTATTGTCAAAGAGGGACCAATTTAGTACCAGTTATTATCCTGCCCATTCTGTTTGTATCAAGCCAAGTTAATAATCTGATAATATGAAGTTAATTCTTTTAGTATGCCTTATACATTTACCAGAATTTGTCTCCCTTTGTGCTTTGAGCAGCTCAACTGATAAGGGTATGGTAGCCTTGACAAGCAGCTTTGTGAGCATTAGATCCTGAATACTTATTAGAATATGAAAGAAACAGTTCATTACTCTACTTCTGCATAGTAAACTGTATTCTTGGATCTTTAATTAGGTCCAATCTGACTAAAACGTGACTAGTAATTCTTTTCCTCTACGATACTCTCCTTGTAAATGGAGAAACAACAGAATTACAAGTCATGTTTTAATAAGATTGTAAATACAAAAATGTAGGTCATAATTTTCTTCATTTATTTTTTATGTACATATAAATTATGTAGAATTTTGGTGGCTATAGAAGCAAAAAAAGTACATTGAAAATGAATTTCTGTTACATTTTCATTTGGATATTACGGTACTAACTTTTATTATGTTTAAGTATGGTTGCTTGTAATTTTTAATTTTAATGTTTAAGAAAAATTTGTATGAAATAAAGGTGCTGGCAATTTATCAGCTATTTAGTGCTTTCAACTAAACTTTGTGAACAAAACCTATGTTGCTGCCATTTTTTATGCAATACATCGTGATAGGTAGAGGTTCTTTCATGGGATGAATGATTAGAATGGTATCTTTTACCTTTGCCCTTGCATTAGTGAATTATTTTGCCGTCCATTTATTTTTTCCTTCCATCCATTCATAATTCAGAGCATCATCTTTTAAGGAAAGGTACAGACGTCTGTATGTGAAAGTTTTATTTTTAACTCGTATGGATTTTTATGTCTTAATGACAGAGTGCTGAACTTCTGAAAATTTTGAAATGCTTAAATATTTTCAAAAAATTTTTAGTATGCCTTGCAATTGGTTTTATGAATTATGTTTTATAAATTGTACAGGGCTTAATTAAAAACTACACATAAAATGTGACATATTAAAACATTGCAAATTATTAACTTAAGGAGTAAAAATACTTTTCTTACATACTCTAAAGTTTTTGGAGGTGTTGATTTGGGTAAAATATGTAAGTAACATGTACAATGTACACAGAGTGTTTTACTTCTCTGCACACAGGAATTCTCATTCTCAAAGATATTTTTCTAACTTTTCAATACCATGTCATTTGATAGGCACAGACCCTGCAAAATTTGAATATTTGTTCTGTTTGGCTAAATTATCACTTTAAAATTTGTACTGATTGTCCAGATTATGTGGATATTTTTCTGATTGGTCAAATCATGAGTTGAATATTTGAACTGATTGGCAAGATTTGTGCTGATGGGAATGATCATGGGTTGTATTTTTTTTTTTTTTTATTATTATTAATTGATTGGCTAGATAATAAGTTGAATACCTGTGCAGATTGGCTAGATTTTGTTTGTGCTGGCTGGCCATGTGATGAGTTGAATATTTATGAGAATGAGCCATGCCGTTACCTAGAATTTATGGCATTTTGTAAAATCCTATTCAAATGTTCAAGAAAATAGTCTGGCCTTTAGTTCAGGCCAAAATGAAGATACAGAAACAACTTGCTTAATACAAACAATGAATTTTCAATTTTTCTTATTTTCAATTTTTCTCTTTTAACTTAAAGTTCCTTCTGTTCATGAACATGCATGATCAGATTTACTCCTATTATATCCATATTGTTTACATATTACATGTCAACATGTGTTCATTTGTGATGGTAGATTTTAGACAAGTCCTTAAAGGCTTACATTTTATGATGCTCTTTTTATACTGAAGAATTATATTTACATACTACTATTATTCTGTGACAAGTAAAGGTTGTGCTCTATAGATCTATGATTCTTCTAAGAATTTTGATGTGATTACAGAAAAAAAATGTACGCTTACATGAAAAATTTGAATACATGCAGTTCGTTGACCTTGCAAATTTCACTTTATCTGAAAAGATGCTGAAATACAATCACAGACATGTTTGAACTGAGAGATTGTTTATGTCCCATTGTCTCCTTTCTGCATATACTTTTCGGTGTGATAAGCATTATCTTGAATAGTATGTTTTCAAGTTTGACCTTATATTAACTTTTTGTCCTTTAATGAAAAAAATTGGAGGTTTTGAATATTTATTCATTTACTTTGTTCAGAAATCTAGCCAACAAAATATATGTACACGTATTAGCATATACTTCTAAAAGGGGAGAGTCCTGAACTGTTATAGAATTATTCTTACAATGAATTAACGTTACAGGACTATAAATTACATAAACTTGAAGTAGAAAGTGATATCAATAAGGCTGTCTGTCATAAAAATAATACTTAATCCAATATGGTTTATATTTTCCATTCCTCGTGAGAATGACCCATTAAATTATGTCATGTCTTTATTATTTCACTCAATACATTGTATCTCTTTTCTTTGCCTTGAGATTTTTCGTTCAAATCGATAATATTTATATTATGTCTCCAATCTGATATGGAGGAATCATTAAGCATTAAGTTACACGTGTCTCACATACTTGCTCCTGAAATTAAAAAAGGAGATTAATGCTTTTGTCCTGTCTATCCTTACAAATGATTACAAATTATTACATGTATCTATTAAATATTATATTTTTTTCCCATGCATTTTTGGGGCATCACAAATCAGAAAGCTTCCTTTTTTTCCATTTTACATAATATCAAAGAAATCTCTCTCTCACTTTACGTGATCAGAAATTCTCTGCTTAGCAGTGTTTCACAAAATGAGTAGTGTTTCACAAAGTTTTAATCATCATAAATCACTTGCATTGTCAGGGCATTGAAGATTCAGTCATTAGATCTGTTTAGTCCCTATTTTTCATACCTCATTGGGTAGTCTCTATATAAAGACAAACTGATAATAATAAGCATTGTCTGTGACATCTGTAATGTTCGTTTATAATAGATCTTAGAACCATCATATAAAGTTCTCCTCAGATAAACTGTAATGTGCAATTACATGATGTATTGAAGCTGTACATATGATATTATTAATATGATGTAGATTTTACATTATGCAAGTGTGTCAATATTATATTGATATAGCGTCTGTAAGTTGTTTATTTGATCACATTTTTTTTTTCTCCACATTCAATTTCTTTAAACAAAATAATAAGTCAGTGCGTCCTTAACAAAAGATATTGAATTCATAAAAGTGTATTTTGTTTTGAAGTAAGCCATATTGCATTGTATTTTTTCTAAGCTATTAAAGGTATCAAGCGTCAGATTCCCCACCAAGTTTTAAAGTAGATAAGATGTAGTTAATTATTCTGCAATTCATTTAAAGTATATCAATGCATATACAAATGCCAAAAGTATGAGGGGGTATTTTCTATTTTTCATTAAATATTAAGGGCCCTTTTTATGCATCCACCATGTAGCAGAGTATGGCATTGAGAGTTTGCTACGTCCATGGTCATTACATCATACTATCAGTTTCAAGATGTTATCTGCAGAACCTTTCTATGTCCAATTCACTGTTACGTACCTACGAAATAAATGAAAGTGTTGGTACATGGATGATTACTTAAAAATTCGTAAACCTATCAAAACCATTGAAAATGGGAGACATGGATATTAGGGAGGGTAAAGAAACAGGGGTTGTCAATGGTTCTTAAAAGAAACGAACTGCTACGGTAAGGGCATACGTTTTACGAACACTTTCTACTTATATACCTATATTGCATTCTTGGCTTGAAATGGGGTTAGGGGTGCTGAATTTGTTATTTTTCCAATCCAACAATGTTGATCAGAGATACAGCATTTGGTTCATTAATAAGTAGAGCTAGGGTGCAACACTGATTTGTATATCCAAATTACCACACCTCGAGTGGTTTTGTAAGAATGTGTCTGTATTAATTTATTGCAGTTGTATGATATATGATGCAATCGTGCCGAAGTAAATTGGCTTTTAAAATTATCAGCGAGTTCTTCATTTATAGAAACATTACCTGTACTAACGTAATAGTGCAGTCCATCACTCTGTTATCTTATAGTCTCCAGAATCTTTTATCCTATCCTAATCAGACGTGGATATATAGGAGCATATTAGACAAGTTTATGGGGTCAGTAGGTCAAGGAGACTGATGAAAAAAAAGAAGTTTTATAGGGGTTATGTATTCGAGCTAACGTGATCAAGGAGAAAATAATGGTTGACTTTTTCCTTTAAACACAAATTTTCAAAGATAATGCAAAGAAGTTGACATCTTTTTATATAACCAGAAGAAAGATTAAACTGTGGTGACATCTATAATCAGAGGAAGAATTGCAAAACAGTGGTTACAATCCAGAGCTAAACACCATATAATCCATGTTTGTGGAATTCCCATGAATGCACTAGTAAAGGGTGTAAATACTAGGATTTTCTGTTCAGTTAGTTCCTTCTGTGACCTTGAAAATTTATAGTCCCATGCAAGTTCTTGTATCATAAACATTGATCACATTAAATCTAGTATGCCCTCTTAACTTTGTGAAAAAATTGAAATGGTTCTATGTGGTGCCGTTTTACTATTTATTCCCTATTTTTATGCCCCTGTAATCGAAGATTCATGAGGCATATAGTTTTTAGCTCGCCGGGACGAAAAAGTCTGGAGAGCTAATGCCATACCGTCGGCGTTGTTGTTGTCGTCTGTAGACAAACTTTAACCTGGGCTATATCTCTTGAACTATAAGGGGTAGGGCTTTGATATTTCACATTTAGATACCTTGTGATAAGACCTTTCATTTAAGACCATGACATTTGACCTTGACCTTGGACATTGACCTACTTTTCAGAAATTTTAATCTGGTCTCTGACAAAAACCTGTATAGGCGAGCTATGTAATCTTTGATTGGTCTGTCCGTCTGTCTGTTTGTCCGCAAAAACATTAACCTTGGCCATAACTTTTGAATGGTAAGTGATAGGGCGTTCATATTTCACATGTGTATACCTTGTGGCAAGACCTTTCTATTGATACCAAAATTTGTGACTTTGACCTTGGAGTTTGACCTAATTTTGAAAAACTTTAACCTTGGCCATAACTTTTGAATGGTAAGTGATATGACTTTCATATTTCACATGTGTATTCCTTGTGGCAAGACCTATCCATTGATAACAATATTTTTTTACCTTCTGACCTTGACCATGGAGTTTGACCTACATTTGAAAAACTTTAACCTTGGCCATAACTTTTTAATGGTAAGTGATAGGGCTTTCATATTTCACATGTGTATTCCTTGTGGCAAGACCTTTCCATTGATACTTGGTATATCTTGGAGTTTGACCTACATTTGAAAAACATTAACCTTGGCCATAATTTTTCAATGGTAAGCAATAGGGCTTTCATATTTCACATGTGTATTCCTTGTGACAAGACATTTCAACGGATACCAAAATGATTTACTTCTTGACCTTGGAGTTGGACCTTATTTTGAAAATTTAAGCTTTAACCATAACTTTTGAATGGTATTTGATAGGGCGTTCTTATTTCACATATGAATTCCATGTGGCAAGACTTCTCCGTGGATGCCAAATTTGACCTTGTGACCTCGACCTCAAAATGTGA
Organism: Pinctada imbricata; assembly: GCA_033119305.1. Classification (NCBI taxonomy): domain Eukaryota; kingdom Metazoa; phylum Mollusca; class Bivalvia; order Pterioida; family Pteriidae; genus Pinctada; species Pinctada imbricata. The sequence continues at coordinate 49,195,111 of VSWD01000008.1, read as the reverse complement.
AACTACTTTTCATCTGCTTTACTGTCAAAAATGCCTACGAGTACATTCGTGTTTCACAAACAAAGGTTTTATTTGGTATCAAAAACTAGAATTTGTGATATAAAAAAAATAGGGAATATTAAATGACATTAACACGGCGAACACAAATTCCTTTTTGAAATCACAAAATTGATTATTTGATACCAAAAAATAAATTTGTGATTTCAGAAAATAAATTAATTTTGTGATATCAAAAAATAGGGAATAGATAGTAAAATGGCGCCTCATATGGTTCCACCTTACATTGTTGGAAATTATGAATTTTTGTATTGAAAGTTTGTCCTGTGCAAGGATTTAACAGGGTTGCCAGCAGTCTTGAAAAGTCATGGAAATTGCTCTTTTTTCAAGATCAGGGAATTTTAGAATTTGGTCAGCAAAAAATGAAAATCCTTAAAAGTCAGAGAAAAAGTTTTCAGAACTGAAAAAATATTCAGATTTTTATGGCTATGGCAGTCTTCAAGTATTTTGAAGTAATTATCCCCTACCGGCTCGCCGAAGGGGACTTATAATTTCCACCCCGTTTGTCTGTCTGTCCGTCCGTCTGTCTGTCACACTTTAGTTTTCTGGGCTTTTTTCCGCTTGTTCCATATAATGTACTCATTTTTTGGTATATATCTCAATGTGATACAGATCAAGTTTGAGTTTGGATCAGATTGATATATTTTTACATGAGTCATGGCCATTGGACTTAGCAAATTTCATGAGATTTTCAGATTCCCGGACTTTTCTTCGGTTCTGTTGCAGATACCGAACCGATTTGTTTTTAATATGAATACATCTTAGTGTGATAAAGATCAAACTCGAGTTTGGTATCTATTGACCTAATTTTACAAGAGTTATGACCCTTTGACTTAGCAAATTTCATGAAATTTTTAGTTTTCCGGACTTCTCTTGGCTGTTATTGCAGTTCTTGAACTGGTTTTTGGTATGTGGATATATCTCGATGTGATAAAGATCAAGTTCAAGTTTGGATTTCATTGACTAATTTTACCAGAGTTATGGCCCTTGGACTCAGCAAATTTCATGAATTTTTTAGTTTTCTGGACTTTTTTGGCTGTTATTACACATAATGAACTTATGTTTGGTATCTGAATACATCTTAGTGTGATACAGATCAAGCTTAAGTTGGGTTTTGATTTTCCTAATACTTTTCTTTAATTTAAGGACACCATGACTCGGCAAATTTTATGAACATTTCAGTTTTCCAGACCTTTTCTGTTACCGCAGGTAATGAACTGATTCTTGTGATGGCATTCGTCTTTTGGTGCAAGTACAGGTCAAGTTTAAGGCACGGTCCATTTGATATTCTGGGGGGGGGGAGCTTGGGTTTTTTTCGAAAAAAATAATTTTGCTCTGAATTTTGATGAAAAAAATTAATTTGCGTATGGTGTGACAGAAAAAAATAATCTTGCTCTTACAAATAATCTGAATTTGAAGAATTACCATAAAATTTCTTGAAAATTTTCCGGCTCGCTTCGCTCGCCGCAGTTTTCAATTTATATTAATTTTTTGGCTCGCTTCACTCGCTAAAGGTTTCTATCAAAACATTATTCTCTAATTGCAAAGTTCATATTTTTGCAGATATCAAAAGTATACATGTATGTGAATAAAGAATGGGCTTCCTTAAAAGATGTATTAATACATGTATAATGTATGCATCAAACTCCATAGAGTCTAATTTCATGTTCTTATAATTTAGCTTGGAAGGAAATCTTTGGTTATTCACCAATTTACAATTCTTCATTTAAAAAATTGTCTGAAAGACCTTCCCTTCAGACCCTCTTATATGCATGTACCTTGTATAAATTTTGTTTATTGAGAATTGTATTGTAAAAATCTTTTATTTGTCTGCTGTGTTTAGAAGATGATTGAATACTTGCATAAAAATTAAGTGATATATCAATATTTAGAGTTGTGAGTAAAAATATAAATAATTTCTATTGATAAAACACACACATTCTTAACATTGTTAAAAAAAATTCCTTGCTCCAACTTTGCGAGAAAAAAATAATTTTGCCCCGGTCCGGGGCGAAAAAAATAATCTGGCTCCGACAAACCCCCCCCCCCCCCCCCCCCCCCCCCCCCCCCCCCCCCCCCCCGAATATATCAAATGGACAGTGCCTAAATTGATGTTTAATTGAAGCGTTCTAAACAGAGTTTTAGGACATAGTATTAGATTTATACAGGTAGGGGACTTGCTATCAAAGATTCATTAGGAATTAATTTTAAATGATATAGGCCTCCTAAGAATACTTTCATAGCCTTTATTTTTGTTGTAGCCTTTTAAATGGCCTCGCATGATGACATGCATAAAATTTTCTGAAAACATGTGTTGAATGGCTAATGGGGAGGTCAGGAGGCCGTTTTATTGTTTGGTGGTTTTGGTAAATGAAAAAGATGAATTGGCAGGGATCACCCTGGGCCGCGCCATCGCGCCATTTGCGCACAATTTTCGGAAATGGCGCAGTAAAGTTGTACAAGTGGGCCATTTGGGCGCTCCTGTTACGAGAATGGTGCATGCTTTGCCCAAAATGTGCGTCAAGTCGATCTATTCAACCCGCTGCTTAGTGCTAAATTTACGAATTTCAGCGTTCAAAATTAATTTTTAGTGTCTTATAACTTTGAATATTCCCGAAGTTGCAGTGTTAGACACCGAATCGGCGAAACTTCCAATTTGAGATCGGATTACTGACAGTCTGTTGTAAGCGGGCAGCATTTACATGTAATTGTCCGTCACACGTACGTGGCGGCACGTGGTCAGTAATGAGTACAAAAGCTGAACAAGTTTTCTTTGTACATTTACAAGTCGTGAATAAAGTCGGGATGTTAGTAATCTTTCGTACGTGTCTCCTTTATTTGCAGATCTACTGTAAAGTTACTCTGCATGGATTTTCGATTATCGTGTAGCGTTGGAACGATTTTTAAGACTGATTTTACCGGATAATCTTTTTTTAAAATTTACCTTTATATTTAACCAATGATCGAAAATCTGACACACCGTCGGCCATTTATACCCTGAAGTTGCAAAAATACGTATTGTGGGTGAGGGTGACAAGAATAGATTTTAAATGGCCTTATGTCTTGTCTCTCCTATTTTTTTTTTTTTTTTTTTTTTTTTTTTGAGAGAGAGATTTTTTTCTTATTTTTTTTTTCTTTCTCAAATTTAAGACAAAAATAATAAATTGAATAAAATTCTTAACTTTCAGTGACGGTATTCAAAATTTTCAAATTTTAGAAGCCTCCCTAGACCCCCCACCGGTGCGTTGCCCCTGGACCCTAATGGGGCCCCCATACCCCTGGCCAATGGCCCCTCCATTTATTCACGAGGGGCCATTGGCCCCTCGTGAGAAAGTTCCAGGGTAATCCCTGAATTGGTCAGTGATAAGTCAGGGAATAATGTTCAACAAGAGTGCTGGCAACTCTTTTTAACTAAGGTATTTAATCCTTGGACCTCGACATCGATAAGGTTTCTTTTTATTTCTTTGACATTTTCAAGAGTGGTGCCACCTATAATAGGTTTCGTTTTTACATCGTGACACTGGGGATTATTACCGGCAGTCATGACTGCCGGTATACATGACTGCCGGTATACTGTAATCAATCGTGACATACTTGCACGGATAAAATAACTCTTGGCAATATGATTGGTGAACAACTACAAAATATCCAAATATTCGTCAAGGTTATTCTGAATCTGTACATAAGATACTTCCATCAGGTCGGCTGAAGAGTCTAGATGACGTGACAAATGAAAGTCATATCGTATCAGTGCATTTTCTTCCGAAAGATGCATCGAAAAGACTTTGTTCCGATACGTCCTACAACGAATCACAGATTCTCGGAAATTTCCGTAGCTTGAATCGGAAATAAAAACGGAAAAGCCCGGAAATGTGCGATTGGTCTAACAAGAATAAAAATCGTTTATTCCATTTTTTTCCTTTCTAGAATAATGTCAGCTAACTGCCGGCAAGCTTTTTGTAAAAGCTAATACTTGTTCACTTCATGTCATTGCTCTCGTTTGTTTACTCGTGTGTGTTTCGCTACTCTGCCAATACTAGTAAACAGTTACAAATTAACAGTCTTTGAACTTGTACATTTGAATTTGATGTTGAAAACTGCACCCTCTAATTTTTAGCTCTACTGGTCTCTGACCAGTCGAGCTTATGCGATACCCCGTCGTCCGGCGTCCGTCCGTCTGTCCGTCCGTCCGTAAACAATTCTTGTGCTCGCGACTCCTCTGAAACCATAGAAGATAGAAAGCTAATTCTTTTTGCATCTTACTTGGTATGTGGTCTAGTTGTGCACCTGACATTTTGTTTCAGCCCCTGACCCCCAGGGTCTTAGAAAATGGGCGTGGTCATGAAAATCTATGAAATCTTGTGCTCGCAACTCCTCTGACACTATAAATGATAGAGACTTCATTCTTTTTGCAATATGATGGGCCTTTGGTCTAGTTGTGCACCTGATATTTTGTTTGAGCCCCTTACCCCCAGGGTCTTAGAAAATGGGTGTGGTCATTTTCTCCTATAAAATTCTATGTAATCCTGTGCTCGCAACTCCTCTAACGCTATAAATGATAGAGACTTTATTCTTTTTGCAATATGATAGGTCTGTAGTCTAGTTGTACACCTGATAATTTGTTTGAGCCCCTGACCCCCAGGGTTTTAGAAAATGGGTGTGGTTATTTTCTTCTATATAAATCTATGTAATCTTGTGCTCGCAACTCCTCTGACATTATAAATGATAGAGACTTCATTATTTTTTGCAATATGATGGGTCTGTGGTGTAGTTGTGCACCTGATATTTTGTTTGAGTCCCTTACCCCCATGGTCTTAGAAAATGGATGTGGTCATTTTCTCCTATAAAATTCTATGTAATCTTGTGCTCGCAACTCCTCTAACACTATAAATGATAGAGACTTTATTCTTTTTGCAATATGATAGGTTTGTAGTCTAGTTGTGCACCTGATAATTTGTTTGAGCCCCTGACCCCCAGGGTCTTAGAAAATGGGTGTGGTCATTTTCTTCTATATAACTCTATGTAATCTTGTGCTCGCAACTCCTCTGACATTATAAATGATAGTGACTTCATTATTTTTGCAATATGATGGGTCTGTGGTTTAGTTGTGCACCTGATATTTAGTTTGAGTCCCATACCCCCATGGTCTTAGAAAATGGGTGTGGTCATTTTCTCCTATATAACTCTATGTAATCTTGTGCTCGCAACTCCTCTAACACTATAAATGATAGAGACTTTATTCTTTTTGCAATATGATAGGTCTGTAGTCTAGTTGTGCACCTGATAAATTGTTTGAGCCCCTGACTTCTTGGGTCTTAGAAAATGGGTGTGGTCATTTTCTTCTATATAACTCTATGTAATCTTGTGCTCGCAACTCCTATGACATTATAAATGATAGAGACTTCATTCTTTTTGCAATATGATGGGTCTATGGTGTAGTTGTGCACCTGATATTTTGTTTGAGCCCCTGGTCCCAGGGTCTTAGAAAATGGGTCTATTGTGTAGTTGTGCACCTGATATTTTGTTTGAGTCCCTTAATTACCCCCAGGGTTTTAGAAAATATGTGTGGTCTTTTTCTTTTATATAACTCTATGTAATCTTGCAATATGATGGGTCTGTGGTCTAGTTGTGCACCTCATATTTTGTTTTAGCCCCTGACCCCCAGGGTCTTAGAAAATGGGTGTGGTCATTTTCTCCTATATAACTCTATGTAATCTTGTGCTCACAACTCCTCTGACATTATAAATGATAGAGACTTCATTCTTATAGCAATATGATTGGTCTGTTGTCTTGTTGTGCAACTCATATTTTGTTTTAGCCCCTGACCCCCCGGGTCTTAGAAAATGGGTGTGATCATTTTCTCCTATATATGTCTATGTAATCCTGTGCTCGCAACTCCCCTGACACTATAAATGATGGAAACTTCGTTCTATTTGCAATATGATTGGTCTGTTGTCTTGTTGTGCATCCATATTTTGTTTGAGCCCCCGACCCCCAGGGTCTTAGGAAATGGGTGTGGTCATTTTCTCCTAGTATATAACTGTTTGTAATGTTGTGCTCGCAACTCCTCTGACACTATTTTTGACTGAGGCTTTGTTCTTTTTGCGATATGATGGATCTGTATTCTTGTTGTGCATCTGATATTTTGTTTGAGCCCCTGATCCCCAGGGTCTTAGAAAATGGGTGTGTTCATTTTCTCCTGTATAATTGTGCTCTCAACTCTTCAAAGCTATTAATGAATGAGAGTGTTGTAATTCTTAATGCAGTATGATGGATCTGTAGTTTTGTTATGTCATTGATAGTTCATTTGAGCTAGCAGTCCCTGGCCCCTAGGATCTTGGAAAATGGGTGTTGCATTCTTTTTTTAAATACTTAATCTTGGATATTATGAATTATATGAGTGATATTCTAGTTGCAGTCTATTGGATATGTTGTTTTGTTGTGCTACTTTAATTTGTAAGAACACCTGCTCCCTATGGTCTTAAAAAATGGAAATTGATATTTATGTTTGTATCTTATTCACTTGTCAATGAGTAAATAAAAAAACAAATCAAAAACAAAAACAACCAGGAGAGCTACAGTCTCGTCAGAGACTTCTGGTTTGCATCTGTGACCATCATATTTGACCATTCTGTTTCTTGCGTCAAAAGCAATACCCATCCCCTAAGTTTAGTTGTTTTTATCTTCTTTTGTTTTTTGGTTTTTAGCTCTACTGGTCTCTGACCAGTCGAGCTTATGTCATCACCCTTCGTCCGGCGTCCGTCCGTCCGTCCGTCCGTAAACAATTCTTGTGCTCGCAACTCCTCTGAAACGAAAAGAGATAGAAATGTAACTCTTTTTGCATTACATTTGGTCTTTGTTCTAGTTGTGCACCTGACATTTTGTTTGAGCCTCTGACCCCCAGGGTCCTAGAAAATGGGCGTTGTCATTTTCTCCTATCAAACTGTAATTTTGTGCTCACAACTCCTCTGACGCTATAAATGATGGAGGCTTAATTATTTTTGCAATATGATGGGTCTGTGGTGTAGTTGTGCACCTGATATTTTGTTTGAGCCCCTGACCCCCAGGGTCTTAGAAAATGGGTCTGGTCATTTTCTCCTATATAATTCTATGTAATCTTGTGCTCACTTCTCCTCTGACACTATAAATAATGGAGACTTAATTATTTATGCAATATGATCAATTAATGGTCTAGTTGTGCACCTAATATTTTGTTTGAGCACCTGACCCCCAGGGTCTTAGAAAATTGGGTGTGGTCATTTTCATCTATATAACTCTATGTAATCTTGTGCTCGCAACTCCTCTGACACTGTAAATGATGGAGACTTAATTCTTTTTGCAATATGATGGCTCTGTGGTCTAGTTGGTGTGGTCATTTTCATCGATATAACTCTATGTAATCTTGTGCTCGCAACTCCTCTGACACTTTAAATGATGTAGACTTAATTCTTTTTGCAATATGTTGGGTCTGTGTCTAGTAGTGCACCTGATATTTTGTTTGAGCCCCTGACCCTCAGGGTCTTAGAAAATGGGTGTGGTCATTTTCACCCATAACTTTATGAGATTTTGTGCTTGCACCTCCTCTGACCCTATAAGTGATGGGGACTTAATATTTTTCACAATATGATGGGTCTGTGGTTTAGTTGTGCACCTGATATTTTGTTTGAGCCCCTGACCCCCAGGGTCTTAGAAAACGGATGTGGTCATTTTCCAGTATATATTTCTGCTCTCAACTCCTCTAAAGCTATCAATGATGGAAACTTAGTTGTTTATGCAATATAATTGATCTGTAGTCTTATTGTGTCATATTGATAGATCATTGAGAAAGCAGCCCCTGACCCCTAGGATCTTTGAAAATGGGTATGGCATTATTTTTTGAAATCCTTTATCTCAAATATTAAAAATTATTTGAGTGATATTCTAGTTGTAGTCTAATGGATTTGTTATTTCGTTGTGCTACTTATAATTTGTTAGATCACCTGCTCGCTATGTTCTTTGGTTTAAAATAAAATGGAAATTGTTATTTATATATATGTATCTTGAGTGAATAAAACAAAACAACCAGGAGAGCTACAGTCTCGTCAGAGACTTCTGGTTTATCCGAATATTGGTCTTATTACACATAATTTTAGGCCATACCAAATTAATAAAGGAGGGTTTGAACACCAAGATGGCGGTAGCATTATTCGTTTTCTCACTTCCTAGTGTCACAACGAAAGTTTTTGCGTGTAATTGTTCGAATTTTCAAATGATGAAAGGACGCAATCAATGACGGTTAATTTGATTTATTATGGTCCGAAATATGTAAATAAAAAGGTTCTCACTCTTGCACTCTCATTCACTCCCAAAATAAAATGCATGTATTTTGATTGTACTTGGAAAGTCCGCAGTACGTAAAAACAGTTAATTTTCAGAAGTCGGAAATTCCGGAACAACTGCAAATCACGCCCGGTCAGCTCCGTGGCGGTCAACTAACTCCTCATTCTCTCCCACGATTCACTTTCACTCAATCTGACGCATACAGGTACAAAGAAAGTGTCAATACAAACAATTAAAAGATTAGAAAGTAACAAATAACAAAGTAAATGAAGGCAAGCGGCATTATAAAGAAAATGACATCAATGAGAGATTTCCTTGAGGAAATGATTGAATAAACATAAACAAATAGATTACTTTTGACTTAGATGAAAGTCCAAATTGTCACATTCCTTTGAAAGTTACGAATAATGGAGGATTAGAAATTAATTAAATGAAAATCAATTTGAAAATAAAAATGTCTTATTTGTCGCTGGAACATAACGTGACACTAGGAAAAGTACAGATTCAACTTCCTTAAAACATTTGATACGCTGATTGATATACACATTTGAGTATCCTGATGAAGTTTGAATAATTTCCGGTGTCATTTTCAAAATTGTGAACTTTGGGAGTTTTATCCACGAGCAAACCACGACGGGAAATGGCGTCACAAACCTTTGCATTCAAAATGCAGTAAAGACATTTGTACATTTGAAACTTTGCACGTATGAAATCGAGAATTCAATCTTCATCACAGTGAATTCGTTGACAAATTAACATTACAGGAAAGCGGGTGTCACTTAATTGAAAATGGACGACTTTCGAAAGAAAAATTAGAAAATATAAAGCACCGGTCACACTGCACTCCACGTCCAAATCACGTTCAAATATCTGCTGGACGTGGTCGTACGTGGTAATTTTTGCAAAGGCTGTGCTTTGTACGGGGTATGACCGCCGGCGTCTGTTCCACTGCTGAAACACTGCCTAAGCACGACCAACCACGTCCAAACACGTCTAAGGCTAAAAGCGTTCGTGGTAAGACGCTTTACACACGCTATTACCCGTGATACCAACGCGGAACACCCGTCGAATGACCGTGGTCTGGCCGTGACAGACCGCTCAAGCTTTCGCGTCTTATAGCGTCTTCCCCAAGTTTTTATCACTGCCGGAACACGGATTACCACGTGTGTTTCGCGTGCGTTGCACGTCCTTACCACGTTCAAGGTCCGTGGTTGTCCGCGGAATCAAATTTTGAGCAGTTTAAAACTACTTTCCGCGTCCAACGCCGTTCAGATATTTTACCGCGTCCTACCACGTCTACAAGTCGTCTGTAGCGCGCCTTTAAAGCGGACAACAACGTCTGCTTCACGGGATACCATTTTCGGACGTGTTTTGGCCGTGATCAAGCCGTAAAGCGCAGTGTGACCGGGCCTTAAAGCTTTGTAATATTTTTATCCAAAATTCATTTTTTCTCATTTAATCATGAAATCAGCTCTGGACATTGTTGATAATTTTTTCCTATTATAATTGTGCTCTCAACTTTCCTTAAGCTAATAAAGATCATATGATGGAGAGTTAATTCTTTATGCAATATGATGGATCTGTTTTCTTGTTGTGTCATTGATTGTTCATTTGAGCTAGCAGATTCTTGCCCCTATGATCTTGAAAATGGTTGTGGCATTCTTGTTTGAAATACCTTATCTCGGATATTATGAATTATATGAGTGATATTCTAGTTGCAGTCTAATGGATGTGTCGTTTTGTTGAGCTACTTATAATTTGTTCCAGCGCCTGCTTCCCATGGTCTTTGGTCTAAAAAAAGGAAATTGATATTTATGTGTATGTATATTTTACCATTGATAATGAGCTAATAAAACAAAACAACTAGGAGAGCTACAGTCTCGTCAGATACTTCTGGTTTAGGGTTGATTCTAATTTCTGCAAATCTTAATGTTTCTAGAAGTCTCAGATTGTGCAAATTTCGAAGAAAATGACACATCTTGTGTTTTAGAAATTTTGTTGGGAGAAAACTTGTTGTCCTATATACATAGCACTGAAAGTCAGGGAACGGGGAATGTTCGAAAATCTTGTCCGTACTGCTATGTGCCAGGCTTCCTAGTCACCAGATTCCTTTGGGGATTCCTTTTGGGTACAATGTATTTATACTGGCACAGTGGGTAATCTCGCAACACAGAACAATTGGTTCTTCTATCTTTTTTTTTTGCAATATAGATAATTTATAATAAAAAGGAATGTGATGCAGTGTGAGAATGCCTCAGCTATGAGTTTCATCCAAAATAAGGTGAATAAGGGGACGACCATTTGATCCTGAAAGGGGGGCCTGACAATTTTTTCGGGTCAGATTATTTATTTTCAACGCACCTGTCGGCCGGATTATTTATTTTCCAGTAACTTAATGTCAGAATATTTATTTTCAACCTGTAACAATCCTGACATGCAAAAAAAAAAAAAAAAAAACAAAACAAAACAAAACAAAACAAAAAAAAAAACCATCTAGATTATATACAACCCCCTCCCCCTGGTTATGTAATCTAAATATGCATCAATTACATTGTATTTACGATGTGCAAGACTTTCTTGGCACTTTAATAAGTCTATATACATATGAATGTACATGTATCACCTGCATATTCTAAATTGAGTTTTTACAGCACATTGGGAGAGGGGTATGCCAAGAAAGTGTTTGCCATGTTGAGTACAAAAGTAGGTAGTTGATGTGTAATGTACTATAGGCATTCCTTTAAGTCTTGAAGCTTATCAAATATGAATTTTATGTTTTATATTTGCATTTGCAATACTGTGTAATAAATGTCAAAATACAGCACTTGATATAACATTTTGTGGCAGGGCGAGTCAAGCGAGCCGAAAATTTTTTTTTTAGTGTAAAGCGAGCTTAGAAATTTTGGTCTTGTTTCGGTGAATGGCGAGCGAAGCGAGCCGAAAATGTTTTGATTTTGAACGCATATGTGGGCCTGAATATTTATTTCTGCAACAAAAAGGGTCAGATTATTTATTTTCAACATTTTCTAGGTCAGAATATTGATTTCCAACAACTGCCAAGCCCCCCCCCCCTCAGGATGAAATGGTCGTCCCCTAATGGCGCACTAGCGCACAAACACCATGCGGCGGTGAGGAAATACGTGAAGGTTAACCTTGAGCTTAAAAAATAAAGCCTGTGTTTGTGAAACACGAATGCCCCCGGTGGCATCTTTGTTAGTATAAACGCCATTTTCTGTTGAGTACGTGAAAGGTCAAAGTCAAGGTGACGAAGTCAAAAGTTTTTTGCTATCAATGAAATGGTCTTCTCAAAAGGAATACACATGTGAAATATGAAAGCCCTATCACTTACTATTCAAAAGTTATGCCCAATGTTAAAGTTTTTGAAAAGTAGGTCAAAGGTCAAGGTCACGAGGACAAAACTTTTGGTATCAATGGAAAGGTCTTGTCACAAGGAATACACATGTGAAATATGAAAGCCCTATCACTTACCATTCAAAAGTTATGCCCAATGTTAAAGTTTTTGAAAAGTAGGTCAAAAGTCAAGGTCAAGGTCGCGAGGTCAAAAATGTTGGTATCAATGGAAAGGTCTTGTCACAAGGAATACACATGTGAAATATGAAAGCCCTATCACTTACCATTCAAAAGTTATGCCCAATGTTAAAGTTTTTGAAAAGTAGGTCAAAAGTCAAGGTCACGAGGTCAAAAATCTTGGTATCAATGGAAAGGTCTTGTCACAAGGAATACACATGTGAAATATGAAAGCCCTATCACTTACCATTCAAAAGTTATGCCCAATGTTAAAGTTTCTGAAAAGTAGGTCAAAAGTCAAGGTCAAGGTCACGAGGTCAAAAATCTTGGTATCAATGGAAAGGTCTTGTCACAAGGAATACACATGTGAAATATGAAAGCCCTATCACTTACCATTCAAAAGTTATGCCCAATGTTAAAGTTTCTGAAAAGTAGGTCAAAGGTCAAGGTCACGAGGTCAAAAATGTTGGTATCAATGGAAAGGTCTTGTCACAAGGAATACACATGTGAAATATGAAAGCCCTATCACTTACCATTCAAAAGTTATGTCCAATGTTAAAGTTTTTAGTTCGGACAAACAGACAGACGGACAGGCCAAAAACTATATGCCCCCGAATCTGTGATTCCGGGGGCCTAAAAAAAAACAAAAACAAAAAAAAAACAGGGGGAATCATTTGCGTATTTTAAAGATCATGGACTTAAAAAATATATATTAGATTTTTCACATAAACGGCGTTTTTAATTATGAAAAGTGCTTATCCGTACGAGTGAGGAAATTGAAAACGTTTTTAGCGTATAAAGAACAGACACTTAAAGTAGGTACATTTTTTTTGCGCAAGCTCAGAATTGTATAATTTTTCATTCGGTAATTCGTAAAGATCTATCTCACAGATTGATGTAAAAATCTTAGTGGCTGTATCGCTAGATTTCGAGAATAAAAGAGTAGATTCAAAAAAGGCAAAAATCGACGGCGAGACTGCTGTGTTCACACGACAAAAACTTTTGTCTCGTACTGGCAAAAATAAAAATAATGGGATAAAAATACAGAGGAAATCTTACTGATTCATACCGTTATTTCGGTTTTTGCAACTATAGTGCCCAATAAGAACAAAATTGAATTTTCAACGTGGAAGACGTCACAAAAATGGCGTCGTCTCCGCATCGACGCGATAGCGACTTATATATATCGCTACGCTGACGCGTGGCGCTCCTACTGACACGAATCACGCCGATCGTTTTTCAGCTTTCTAAAAAGATATTATTTCTCTTCTTTTGGCTAAAACTCAAAGCTAAAGCATTCTTACACTGCATCACATGAATTCCCCTTTTTGTGATAAAATATCTGTATTACAAGAAATTTGAGAAAAATCGAATGTTCTGCGTTGCGAGATTACCCAGGTGACTGGGGTAACCTGTCCTATATCAAAAATAAAATCATTTTACTCGCTTGCACCTTTTAAAACTGCAATACTTAAAAAAAAAAAGAATAAAATAATTATATAATTTTCGCTCGCTCGCACCCTTTTTTCACATTGAAGAAAATCCGAATTTGGTATGGCCTTAAGGTATCCGTTGTACAAATAAATATCAAGTGTATCATATAGTTAGAATAATGGCATATTTTTAACCTAAATATACCTAATACAACATAAATAATGGTTTCTATCATCAAAGGTCAGCATGCCGACCGTCACTCAAGCCACGGAAACTATCGAGACACTGCCGAGGATTACCGAGATAATTTTATCAGTTCTTCATTTGTACATTGGATACGTTAATATCCATTTGATTGCTCTTTGAACTGAGTTATTCTTGCCATCGGTCACGTTTTTAAAACTTAAAAAAAATCACCGGCAGGGCGAGAATAATTTCGCTATACTGTATATCTTATATATGTAGATCTAGGTCATTTTCACATTCCACAGAACAGATATTAATTTAGATCTGCGGAGATGATGGCATGGCTCCAGGTTAGTGTTAGAATCCTCGAAAACCTACTACCTATTATCTTACGTAGTATAACCACTGTGCACAATCCACGACGGGTACGGTTGTTTCGCTTCATTTTCCGGTTTCACTTTGCAACGGTGATTTTAAGTATTCAGGGCGAAAAATCTCATTTTATGTTGGTTTCTCCAAAACATAGGTTGGAATTTTTTGTATGTATGGTACCAGGAGAGATGTAAGTTTATTTTACAACAACATGTCAGATCAGATCCATTTAATTATCAAAGCTAAACACATAACTTTGACGCAGAATGTATCCGAGGTCACATTGAACGTGCAATTTTCCAGATAATTTTGCATTAATCTCAGTCAAATTGCAAACGTTGATATCAAAATAAGATTTTTAATATTTAGAAATAACAGCAAAGTCATTGCATTAGCAAATCATTGGTAAAATACTCCAAAATTAGCAGCAAAAATGGATATGTTGGTTTTTTGACTGTACGTGTTTGTAAAATTCATACTGTACGGTTTATATAATATGTACTGTACGGTTTATATTTATTCGTTTTATTTCATAAAGCGAATTTGCCTTAAATATTCATTTTCAAGAAGAAATAGCACCACCAGTGACATATATAACTCGAGAGGAATGTTATTTTCAACTAACTAGTGCAGAGCAACATCCTCTGTACAATAAAATGGAACAATTGATACTACTGTAGTAGTTCAAATTCATGCCCTGTTCACACGAGTGCGCATTAGATCTAATTCGCATTAGATTTGATGCGCTTTATTCTAATGCGAATTAGATTCGCGTTGCGTTCACACGACACATTCTAATGCGCATTAGATTTTGGTACATTTGCGCTGAGAGCCGTATATTTAGATAGTAAAAGGGTCGCAAGCCTGTATGTTGTTTTGCTCATAATAATCTACCTCTTTGTAAGTTGGGCTTATGCATGTAGAGCAAGTGACCATATTTCGCCGCATTTTTCGTACATTTCCAAGAAATTTTCAAACTTTTGATTCCAAATCAATAATTGGTTTTGCTAAAATTTAATTAAACTCCATTCTCGATCGAAATACTGCAAAAATATTTCATTTTACTCAATTCACTGTTTCCTTATAAAACGTCAAAATATTTCGTTTCCATGTTCTCGGGGGTGACCATATTTCGCCGTTTTTGTTGATAAGTATCCAATTTGCACACAAAATGGACAAATTTATGATTTTGTCGTCAGGAAATCTTTTGTCACGAATACCTCTAAGAAATGATCCCATATAAAATGTTTTCTTTGTTTGGTTTTGTTAAAAAAGATATGATGTTTAGTCTAAAATTTTGTGTTTTCATGAATTTTCTCCTGTTTTGTGTTATTTTTCGTCACAAATGAGTGCAGGTGATGTTACAATATATCAAAATATGACTGCTACGGTCATATTTAATAGGATATAGAAAAATAAATTTGACAAACAAATACCCGATAACCAAAGAGAAGCAATTAACCATGAAACGGCGAAATATGGTCACCGGCGAAATATGGTTCCTTGCTCTATTGCATGACGTCATTGTGAGATAAAATGACGTCATAATATGATGTCACTCTACGTAAAGTTACGCAGTATAGTTTCTTAGAGTGTTCATTGTGAATGAAATAAAATATTTTTACCTCTTATTCTATGTTTCGAGGTCCAAGGGTGATTAAAAATGCCCAGTTATGATGGACATGTACTGTAGAATTCTAGTAAATCATATACGCATGCGCCAGATTTAATGCGAATTAGATTCGCTTTGCGTTCACACGGCAAAATCTAATGCGCATTAAATCTAATGCGAATTAAACTAATGCGCATTAGATTCCTCGTGTGAACGCAGCTAAAATCTAATGCGCATTAAATTTGATTTAATGCGCATTAAACCCGTCGTGTAAACAGGGCATCAAGTTATCTAGAGAACAGATAACAGACGGACATGTAACACACTTCCAAATTTTGTTTGCCTTGGAGAATACGTATAAATATGGTGCGTATTCTCCCAGACAAACAAAATTTGTAGGTGTGATGCAAATTCAAATTCTTTATTGGCATATAACACATTTTTTTAAAACAAATGGCTTTAGTCCATATGAAATAGACAAACAAAAGTGGTACAACCTCAAGATTATGATTCAAAGGTTTCAGAAGTTAGTATACAAAGCAATGGAAAAATGGTTAATTTAATTATAGTCTTCTCCTGTACTACCCCATTGATCATGACATGAATAAAAAACAAACGATTTCAAAATAAATTCAACAATTTATTCCAAAACAGGAAGCAAGCAAGATCGCTATGTCGATTAGAACATGGTACATAATCAATTATTCAACTCAAGCGCGGATCCAGAAGGGGGGGGGGGGAGGGGTCGGGGAGGATCTGGACCCCCCCCCCCCTCCACCCTGGAATTTTCGAAGCATAGCTAATTTTTTTTAATTAATATACCTATTTCATAAGATTAAGTCCCAACTCCTTTTGTTGTCATAATATTTGAAAAATATATAATGAGTTTGTATTAGAAATCTTTCATTTTGATAATATTTTAACGTCAGCGTTTCAAAAATTTTCTCTGGCTTGCATCCGCTCGCCAGAATTTATTACATACATGTACGTTATTTTCAAATGATGCTGCGCTTTCCTATATACAACACAATTATACATTACACCTAGGTCAATAGACAAGGGCACTAAGAAAACGAAAAGAAACTGAAAAAGACACGAATTGTGGATTTTATTACAATTCTCAGAAAAAAAAATATTTCGCTGGCTTGTTAGACTTGGTAGAGGACCTTGAGTAGTTGCTTCCTGTAAGGTTTCGTGAAATTCTGTGCAGCGGCTGTAAGGTTTCGTGAAATTCTATGCAGCCGCTGAAGGGAAGTCGAAATGTGTAAGCCAATCAGGTCCTCGGCGGACAACATAAACTTGGTAGAGGACCTTGGGTACTTACTTCCTGTAAGGTTTCGTGAAATTCTATGCAGAGGCTGAAGAGGAGAAGTTCAAAATGTTTCAGCCAATCAGAGCACTGAGCGGCCATATTTGTTGACCGATCGGCACGAAGAACACAAACTTTGTAGAGGACCTTGAACACTTGCTTCCTGTGATTTTTTTGAAATTCTGTTTCAGAGGGGAAGTCGAAAATTAGTCAGCAAATTAGAGCACTCGGCCGCCATATTTATTGACCGATCGGCATGAAAATCACAAAGTTGATAGAGGATATTGAGTTCTTGCTTCCTGTAAGGTTTCGTGAAATTCTATGCAGCAGCTGAACAGGAGAAGTAGAAAATGCGTCCGCCAATCAAAGCCCCCGGCAGCCATATTTGTTGACCGATCAGCGAAAAAAAAAAACACAAACTTGGTAGAGGACCTTGAGCACTAAAGCTTGCTTCCTGTAAGGTTTCATGAAATTCTGTACAGCGGTTGCAGAGGAGAAGTCGAAAATGCGTCAGCCAATCAGAACCCTTGGCGACCATATTTGTCGACCGATCGGCACGAAAAACACAAACATGGTAGAGGACCTTGAGTACTTGCTTCCTGTAGGGTGTCGTGAAATTCTGTGCAGCGGTTGCAGAGGAGATGTCGAAAATGTAAAAAGTTAACGACGGACGGCGCGCTATACCGGTAGTGGGCAGTCATGTGAGCTTAAAATGAATGGCTTATATAGAAAGTGATATATCAAAAAAATGAGTTTTTGTTTTCATTGGCACTAAATGATATATACCTTCTGATACCATTTTCACTCCTATACAATTTTGACATGTCATTCAGGTGGACTTTGGTCCCATTTGGACCATGGTCCAGAAAAATTCTTAACATTAAAATTATGCTTTGAAGGCCATATTTGTCTAAATAATATATGACATTTATTTAGGGTTTCGCCGATTCGTTTTTGAGAAATCCACAATACACCATGAAGAACCGAATTTCATTCCCCATTCTGATTCCCACGCCGGAAATCGCCCCTACGTTGCGACTCCTTCCAGTTTGATACCTATATGCATACTTCTGCCTCCTACATGCGAGATATTTTTCTTTAGAATATGTCGACATGCGACTTACTTATGTTAATATGCAACTTATTTATGTCTAATGCAACATAATTACGTCAACATGCAACTTATTTATGTCAACATGCAACTCAACTTATTTTGTCAACATGCGACATAATTATCTTGCATGTCAACATAATCATCTTGCATGTCAACATAATCATCTTACATGTCAACATATCTATCTTGCATGTCAAAATATTTATCATGCATATCTTGCATGTTGACATAAATAAGTTGCATGACGACATAATCTATAGAAAAATATCTCGCATGTAGGAGGCAGAAGTATGCCACCATAGTGTTCTTATTTAAATTGGTTTCATTAGATAACTAGTCTTCTGTTGAAAATAACATTTCTCGCGAGTTATATGAGGGTCCCTGTAAAGTGCGAAACGAAACGAAAACGAAACGAAACAGTTCGAAACGAAACGAAACAAAACGAAACGAAACGAAACGAAACAGATCGAAACGAAACGAAGCTAAACATAAAACTTAAAGGAAATGAGAAAAAGAGGAAAAATCGCCGAAAACGAATATTTCAAGACAAGATCAGCATGTAATATTGCCTTAATCCAAGAGTTCTACATTTGTAACTAGTGCTGAGAGGGTTTCTTGAAAGAGTCAAAATCACAATTAAAAAAAGTAAATGTCAAATGCCAATCATGTATTTAAGAGGAATAAAAGGGAGGGGATAGAAAACCACGCTATGACACCGTAATGAGATCATAAAACGGGGTTGGGGCACATTTAAGGAAAAAAAAATCTTATCCTTTTTCAAACGAAATGTGCCCCCCAGTTTTTAATTGTTCTCATTTTTCTGATAAAATTTTCAAATACACATAACGGAACAGTTCCGTTTACTCTGCGCCAGACTCCTCCCTGCTAAATAAAATTTTTCCGTCTATGACGAGGTTATTCATCCCATTCACTCTCCTTTAAAATGCAATTGTGCTGTATACCGTATATATTATGTTTTAATCGTCAACTTTGATTCTTTAAAAAACCCTCCAGCCACAAGAACTAACGGTTGAATTCAATAATGAGGGGGTGGACAGGGACAAAGGGCGGGGAGAGAAAGGGGGCGGGAGGAGGGAAGAAGGGGCCGTGAGGAGAGGAAAGGGGGCGAGAGGAGGGACAGATGATTGGGAGGGTAACAGTAACCAAAAAAAAAAAGGAAATTACTTTTAATATAAATAATCTTGCTCTTATGCGTTCATGTACATAATCTCAATTTTAAAAATTACCACGGAATTCATCTATATATACCTTAAAAAATTTTCCCGATCGCTTCGCTCGCCGCAATTTTCAATTCATTTTTCAAATACTTCAGGCTAGCTTCGCTCACCTTAGTTTTTCATCTAAACAGGTCTATTTCTTTTTTCAAGGTTTAAAAAAGGAAATAACCCAAATAACTTCACTATTGCACCAATTTACACTTTAAAGTTTAAACATTTGTCTTGACCGCTCAAGACCCCCTCCCCCCAAGGGCGGCAGGAGAAGAGTGGTACCCCCTGACCCTTCAATAAGATCTTGTCTTGAAATATTTTTTCTTCTTTTTCTCATTTTCTTCAAGTTTTATGTTTTGTTTCGTTTCGTTTCGATCTGTTTCGTTTCGTTTCGATCTGTTTCGTTTCGTTTTGTTTCGTTTCGTTTCGATCTGTTTCATTTCGTTTCGATTTGTTTCGTTTCGTTTCGATTTGTTTCGTTTCGTTTCGATTTGTTTCGTTTCGTATTTGTTTCGTTTCGCACTTTACAGGTACCCGTTATATGATGCATGTATATACGTCACTGGTGGTGCTTTTTTTTCTTAAAAATAAATATTTAACTTAAGGCAAATTCGCTTTAATAGGTAAACGACTATATATAAACCGTACAGTACGTATTTTGCAAACACGTACAGTCAAAAAACCAACATATCCATTTTGTTGCTAATATACGAGTATTTTACCAATGAATTGCTAATGCAATGACCTTGCTGTTATTTCTAAATATCAAAAATCTTATTTAGATATCAACGTTTGCAATTTGACTGAGATTAATGCAAAATTATCTGGAAAATTGCACGTTCAATGTGACTTCGGATACATTCTGCGTCAAAGTTATGTGTTTAGCTTTAATAATTAAAAATGGATCTGATCTGACATGTTGTTGTAAAGTAAACTTATATCTCTCCTGGTACCATACATACAAAAAATTACAACCTATGTTTTGGGGAAACCAACATAAAATGAGATTCTTAGACCTGAATACTTAAAATCTCCGTCTCGAAGTGAAACCGGAAAATGAAGCGAAACAACCGTACCCGTCGTGGATTGTACACAGTGATAACGGAGATGAAAAACCCCGATTCTTCTAGAAAAGCGAACGACAACTCTTGAAACCGAAAGGTGAAGGACGCGTAAACAGAAAGTCAGAACATTTGTGAAAGCTTTCAAAGGAGTCAAAGATTTTACTGTCCAGAAACAGAAATTAACAGCAGTTATACGCAGTACTATTTATTATACTACCATTATTTGTAAGTAGAAAGAAGTCTCTAAATGAGACATGCATGTCAACTGAAAGGGGGGGGGGGGGGTACTCCATTGCAGTTACGGTGAAAATTACCTCGGACATACAGTATAATAAAACTTTATTATAAGACGGGGTATGTTGATAAGGCCTAATGAAATATCAGACTCATAAGACTTCTTCCGTTTCGGTACAGACCGACTGAGCTGAGTGTTGACACTGCTACAAACAGATCATGTAAATTGTAAAATAGTTTGTCATAAATGCAGTGTATTTGATAAGTAAAACTTGTGGGCCGATCAAGATAACAGGGGGGGGGGGGGTTGTTCCAGCCTTTATTTGATTTTGAAAAAAAAATAACTTTAAATTGGAAAATTAACTTTCAGCGTAGCACTTTTGGCAGATTTTAGTAGCCCCCCGCCCCCTCCACTTTCCTAGATCAGCACTTGAAAATAAAATTAAAAGACCCAGACCGGGCCGAGTTTAAATTTGATTACCTGTAGGAAACAAGATTCATTGAGAAACTATGACATTGGTTTTTTTTTTTTTTCGGGGGGGGGGGGGGGGGGGGGGGGGGAGGGGGTATACTTAACGAGGTTTTCTACAATTAGAAAAATTTGATGACGGTGAACTTCCAATTTTTTTTTCTTACAATTTGATATTTTAAGTACAACAAATAGATAACATGAATTTGAATAAAATCTTTTGCGCAGAAATATGAAAAAATTGAGAAAAATCATTATTTTGCAGTAAAACCCCATACATTGTAAGATGTCATTATCTTTGAGATGACCCCTACATAATACTGAACGGTCAACTTCTATTTTCTTTCCCATAAAATGAATTTTATAATTCTGCAATTATATAATCTGAATTTAGTCAAAATGCCTTGGGTAGAAATTCATCATTTTCTAGTTAGACACGGCCTCGTTAATTTTAAAATTTATATGGTTTACCCAACTGCCTTGGAAATGGAAAGAGGAGGGGCTAGTATATATCCACCTGAAATACATTTGCATACTATCTATGAGCTATATCTGTTTATACCTATAAGCATGTGCTTTTGGTGAAACAAACTATGAAACTATGAACTATGAGCATATACTGAATTATGGTGGTCTTTTATTAACGTTAATTAAGTGGTATTATTTCATTATAGACACTATACATGTGTCAAACTGTTGCAGTCATTTTGTTTGATTTCATAATTCATGCTCTGTTATACTGAACACTATTTGTTGGTGAAAATCAAGAAATCTTGAATCTGGCAACTATTTGATTTTTAAGTGGGGGGGGGGGGGTTGATTTTAAGGGGGGGGGGGGGGGACATTGCAATACAAAACAAAAAACAGTAAAACTGATGGATGCTCCCCAAACACAACAATTTTGATACCAGAATATGTGTCTTTGACCTTTCGAAAATGATCAAGAATGGCCAATGTCTATTGTTTATATTAATAACCTTGACCTTTAGCCCTAATATGATATTGAAAACTTTATCTGCTAGTCCACATTTTGAATAGATTATATACCAGATGTTATGACTATCACCCCTTCCCCCTTTTTTTGTACAAAATATCAAATCAACCTGAATAAGGATTTCAAAACCTGTAACATATTTATTTCTTGAATGACTATGTAGAAAAAGCTATTTTTAGCCTGAAAATGACCTTGACCTTTGATGAATGACCTTCAGTGACCGTTGTTCAGAAGAGACCATCCTAATAAACCATTGTGTAAAATATATGAAATTGTCATAAGTTACTTACATCTTCAATCCCTAGAAAGTATGTGTAACCCCCCCCCCCCCCCCCCCCCCCCCCCCCCTGCATTTTGGTATACAGTTTCTCATGAACACAATAAAAATCCCAAAACCAGTTTCATATGTATAAGTTTATGCATTTTGCTATCACAAACAAAATTTCACACTGTTTTGACAAGAACACAATTTTGTTTTATTAATTTCTAAAATATTAATGCTGAAAAAGCGATTATTTATCCTGGAAATGACATTGACCTTTAATAAATGACCTTAAGTGACCTTTGTCATGAAGGGTCTATCCTAATAAACATTTGTTAAAAACATTATTAAAAAAAATTATGATGTATGGTCATATAGGCTTTCATTTCATTCTTTGGTATCACAAGATATAGGACTACGCATTTACTCTGCGTCTTGTTCGATCTATAGATATATACTACATTACTTTCCCCTGTAGAATGACACATCCCCAAGAATATAACTGCAGTAGAAACTCAAACAATTTTAGAATTCAAATGCAACAGGTATCTTTGTAAAAATCTATTTACACTTTCTTGAAACGTAACAAATCACTCAAGTTCCGTTTTGTAGTCATCTAGATATTTTGGTTGGCGTCCAGCTCACAGGATATGCTCAACTTCACCGTTATCTGTGCCAGGCACCATAAACTAAGAATTGACTTTAGTCTAAATTTCAATTCTCTTTTGTCTCATTATAATACAATTGATGACTTAAAATCATTCACAGAATTTGTATATTTTCAGAGAAAGATAGAATGGATAACTTCACTACTTGAAATTTTCACTGATTCGTTATATGTCGTACTTTAAGATAGTATATAGTGCAGGGCCCTGTTCTGCTGCTTCAACTCTCTTTATCTTTGAGAGAGCCTCAGTCTTATGCTCTCTGGTCAACGACTGCGAATCATCAACGACTTTGTCTGAAATTTTTTCAGGGCCACGAGCCAGGGTTCCCCTTGATTCATATTCAGAAAAGGAATGTTCGAATTGTTTGCTTGTTGACTGATTATTGTTTGCATAATTTTCCTGAGAAACTTGAGCTCTCCGAGTACCCTGATCAATTTTAGGTTTTGCAAACGGATTTACACAAGTTTTCACCCTGGTAATACATATGAACTATTTTGTCGTTAAAGTCGCTGAGATTTGCAAGGACAACATATGGCCCCTACAGCTTAACAAGGGGATCAGAGTTTATTGATCTGTCCTATTTTCACTCATGGACAAAATAGTCAAACTTTGTCACCAAGTTGATACTCATGTTCCAAGTTTACACCTGTGTCATCGTAGTTCTTTTGGTGGAGATGTATCGTTAGGATGGAACTTGAAACTTTCCCTCAATTTCTGTACAGTCTTGTATTTCCTCTGTTACCAGATGAACGACGAGATCTACATGTAAACGCAATTCCTTCCAAAAATTTCTAATCCATCTCCTGAGCAACCGAGGATACAACATCATACAACATCATCACCTGTACTCCAGCCACATTGCTTACAGGATAATTGGGTGTCCCCTTATTAAGTCTTCCCCATGCCCAATAAAAGCCATACTCCGCTTTGACCTTCAGGCTCTTTAAAACTTTTTAAACATGTCAGAGATTTACAGTCCGAATGGGTTTTGAACATTACGCCCAAGCAAATATTGTAGACCTTGTTGTAAAAAAAATAGATGATTCTGATGAGTCACAAAGTAATTTTTGTCAGGTTTTCACAATACTTTGCTACCATAGCTCATAGCCTTATCTTCCATGCTCAAAAGCTATAACAACACACCGTCATTGAGCTGAACGTTGGCATCTGTTTCGAGAACAAAAGTGTTTCAACATTTAGATACACTTAACAAGTGCTGAATTAAGAGCTTACTTAAGATGGATGAAAATGCTTCAGTCCATTTGAAAAAAAAAGTTAATTGTTGTTTTGCCGGTATCTTTTGTAATAGGGCTGTAAATTTTGCAATATTGCTGATAAAACGCCAATACAAGTAGATTATGGCGCCAATCCGAGAAACTGTCTGACTTTTCTGTACTCGATGGAGAAGGTCTTTTTTAACTACCCTGGATCTGTTCGTATGTCATCTGATGAGATATTATGGCATAAATATCGTAATCCATTCCGCAAAAACTGGCACTTCTGTTATTTCATTTTCAAGGAGCCTTTCTCAATGCTTTGAAAACCTCTTGCAATCTCTTATAAAGCTCTTGAAATGACCATCCAAATGAATTATGTTGTCTTATATATGTAAATCATTGAAGATTCACATTACATTCCACCTTAAACACGTTGAAGAGTACTTGATGCTCTACAAAGTCCAAGAAGCATGACAACCCCACACGTGTGACGAACGATGTTTTGTCACAATCATTATCATCTACTCCAATTTGCCGAAAGTACTTTGCACTATACAAGGTTTCTAATGCATCATAAATACATGGTGATGAATATGCACATAACTTTGTCACACTATTCAGTTTGTAGTCGATGCATAACCAACCTTTGTCTTTTACAGAGAACAATATAGGATGCCAAGAGATACATGATTCACCACTTATAATGTCATTACTCAGTTTAACCTCAATGTGGTTTGACATCTTTCATTGTAACTGGAATCCGACATGATGCTTGACTTACAGGGAAATCTCTTCTAATGACTTATAGGGAAATCACTTATGCTTATCTTTGTCTACTCGACCAATATTGTTGCTTGTTAATTAACTGTCCCGTCTCGTTTCCTTCTACTACAGTGTCATCAAGGTTGATTTTCCTACCTCTTTGGCATTGACAACTCGTTCGTGTTCTTTTTTATAGTGGCGTTTTCATCTGAGAAAAATTTAGGCATTTTCATAACTAATCACATTAGCCCTCTTGCAATCAAATCCTCGTTATTTCGTATCTTTGATTAAAATCCGCCATGATCTATAAGTCGAACCGTTATGAATCCCTCGATTCTTAATCTTAGCTTTTACCTCATCTTGGTGTCAAATTTGTGGTACAACAGTATCTGCTACCCTACACACTACAACTCTAATTGTTCTTGCCATATATCCGATATAGGTCTTTAGATATCTGAAGGCTTCAAATGCCAAGTGTCACATCATGTTTTTTTCCCACTTAAAGACAATTCCTATCATACAACGATTTGCCAAATTATGAGTAACTATTACCTAATATGCTTACAGGTTATGTACACAACTATAATGGCTCGAACCATCCTTAAATTGTCATTGTCAATTTGTCACAATTTGCAGAAACCGATTTCTTTAAACTTTGACAAAATATGTTTTCCTTCTTCTTTTCTGTTATTTGACTGAATAGATCATTATTAGCCAGAGTCTAGACAGATCCTGTATTCATTAACATTTCTGTATCTTTATCATCGAGGATCATTTGATGTCGATGCTGGAGTCTAGGCCACAACTCCAGCTACTGACCGTTTCCCGGAAACTGAGAAGTATTATCCAATATATTACCAACAATCACGAGATGACTGGACTTGGTTCTTGTTCCGAAAACTGTCTACTTATATATCGTCTTTCCTCTGTTAAAATCACTTCTGCCACTGCCTACTAAATTATTACGATAGAACGGTCTGCTTGACGTCGTTCGCCTAGTGTTTCACTGTGCTTCGAATTTATATGAGAGTTTTCTGATACCAAATTTGATAAACGGGTTATCTCCTTGATGACATAGCTCTTTCCTAAGCTTGCTCTTTGGGAATACATTCATTATTTGCAAGCACCTGTGTTAAAATATTTGAATGGAACTTTATGTGAATGCTTAGAGAGATGAGAAAAAGATGATTTGAACTTTGGTTGTTGTTAAATAACCCACTTGTTGCAATGCAATTTTTATGCCATCAGACAATTATCACCAATGATTGGATGATTCTTCATTGCTAACTAAAGAAAACTACTAAAGGTAGTCAGTCAACTACTCAGTCAATCATTCAATCATTAATCTGATCATTGCAATGTTAAACGTCTTAAAATTCAATAGCATCATTTAGAACAGATGAATTTGCAGCATGGACAGACATGCACGTTTCGGGTACTTAACCCTCGTCAGTGATCCCTAATCTAAACAATGTAATATAGCACAAGAATTTGAAAATTATGATGTTCCAAATTGTTACGAAAGACGTAGCAGGATGGGTGGGATATGATGCTTCAGGATCCACGTTTTAGAACACATTGGACATCCGGAAAGGTGTTAATTACTGTCTACAAAGTAGACCGTGCAACAAGCATTTATATTATACTAGACGCGAAAAGATGCAGAAAACTTGTGAAACTTATTGAAAGCTGTCTTCTTAAATATTATATACAAAGACATGCAAACAAAATATGATTTTAAGATATTTAGATAAAGGTTCTATAAGAAATAATAGAAGTTCTCTAGACTTTTCTCTGTCACCATTACAATTATATTTTGGACGAAACTTGCTGTGCAGTATAAATATAGATCTATCAATGGAGTTCTTCTGTGGTTGTTGTTGGCCTACTATTGCAGAGGTTTTGAGTTTTACCCTTTGAAAAAATGGTTTTCTGAATGTAACATATAATTTGATGAAGCTTATTATGGTACTCTGATGGTAACCGTTTAACACCAAAGGGTTGCAACCAAGGAGGGTTGGGGATAAATTAATTCTACAATATTCAGCATGTTATTCAATGAAACTTTCAGTGGAAGTAATTGCAGTTTATTTCAATTCATGCTTAGTTGAATATGTTGAAACCGCAAAATAAATCAAAATCCCGTGCATGGACCAGAAAACGGTGTGGTTCACAGGTTTGTATAATCAATAGCTCATTTACATTGTAGAAAAGCAGAAGATGTATGAAGTGATTGTACTTAGAGAGGGCTACAACATGGTTGATGAAGGCGAAGGAGTACATAGTATGAGAGCTGCTTGTACCATCACATTGGTTAAGGGACCGAAAAACATTATTGTAGACCCAGGTAGTCCTTGGGAAAAACAACTTGTCATTGACAGTCTGAAGAAACATGGCCTTGATTGTGAGAATATTAACTACGTTGTGTGCACGCATGGACATTGTGATCGCGTTGGTAACCTGAATTTGTTCACCAATGCTGTACATATAGTATCCTACGATATTTGTTTTGGAGATCAGTATGTGTCCCACTCCTTTCAGCATGGAATTCCCTACGAGATAGATGAAGGTAGAGTAGAGGTAGTTCCAACACCAGGTCACACGGGGTCTGATGTCACCGTCCTGGTCAGGGACACCAAACAAGGAACAGTCGCCATCACCGGGGATCTGTTTGATCACGAAGAAGACCTGGATAACCCACATCTGTGGCAGGATAATAGTGAAAATGAAGAACTGCAACAACACAGTCGTATAAATATTCTACAAATTGCAGACATGATAATTCCTGGTCATGGTGCTATGTTTAAGGTTACCCAGGAAAGCAAGGCATCATTGCGTGTTGTAATGTTTTATGAACAAAGATACGAAAGATCATCACCCAGTCATTATGAAGCTAGTTCTTCAGAATATGTTATAATTGAACAGGATTAGATTTGGGCTGTAATATGCATGTGTTGCTTACAGAAAAAGTCTATGTGAGGGGGCAATTCATCAGTAGATGTGAACCAGCTTAACTGAATTAATTTAAAGAAATTCTGAAGACATGGCAAACTAAATATTATTCACTAAATGTGAGTTGAGGGGCACTGCTACATCCATATGTATTTAGTTGTGTATATCGGACTTAATTACTTTCTATATAGGAAGAAAATACAATCAATTGTTGTCAGTTTGAATAAGGAAAATGCCATAAGAAAAAAGTGACCAGACATTTCTGTCACGTTAAGTCATATACATCTGATATACCGAAATAATTAGCAAAGTCAACTCAGTTTATTTTTAAAAACACAGGTTCTTTGCAAACAGAATGGTTGAATTCTCAGAAATTTTACCAACACTTTGCTTTAGTTGATTAGAGGGATGTGTTTTGGCAATCTTAGAGAGCTTTTGTTTGTGTGCTTATATTTCCAAAGTTAATCTTATTTCATGCGTTTTTATCCAGTTTCTGGCCAGAAATGTTAAACGTCTTCAAATTTAAATATAAGCAAGATGAAAAAAATATTATTGTCGTGCCATAGTTGTTTCAAGGTTCTTAACTTTAGTTTAAAAAATGGAAGTGTTGGTGGAACTGTAACTCCATAAGCTATATTCTCAAAAATGCAGGAAAAATCTGACGTCACAATTAAGTAAATGTATTGTTTTAGCAATTTATACACAATGATCACAGTATAGTATTGATGATGAACTCCCCTCATTTGCATGTTTGTAGTAAGTTCAAGAAAAGTGAAATATGCAAGTGTGATATTGGGTAGTTACTGTGTGTTGTTTTTAATAGCACTTCATATTTGTTTTGGCTACATATTGTATATTTATACCTCCCACAAAGTTGCATTGGGGATATATAGGAATCACACTGTCCATCTATCCGTCTGTCCATTTGTCTTGTTGGGACTTTAATACTTGCAATAATTATGCAATAATTTTAACAAAGAATTGTTGCTCAGAATTCAGGGACGTGTCATAATTAAAGGCAAACCATTTGATTTGGAATATGATGTTAACCATACCTTTGATGCAACAAAAGGGGGTTTCATTGATCTTTGTAGTTTGTTTACAGCTATATTAAATTCTATTTTGGCTGCATATTGTTATTTACATATGTTTAAAGTTATTTTTGCTATGTTGTTTTACATTTTTGTTTGACAATATATTCACTTGTTTTTGGTGTTACATCTATGTATGACCTGCTTCACTAATTGTACTGCTATACTTTCGATAATGTTGGTCAATGAAAACTGCAAATTTCCCAAACATGTTCTATTTGTTATGTAAGTGTGATGACCTAGCAAGAAACATCATTATATAAGATAAAATTGTAATAAAGAACGAAAACACTTATAAAGCATATAAATAGGTAATTTAAAGGAAAGAGTGAAGTCAGGCATGCACAGATTGTATTGCTATGGGAGAATGTTTGAACAGATTGCAAACATATTATAGTGTATAGTTGCACATACGATTATTAACCCACCTCACCCCAACCCCTTTCTAAATTATTTCTGTTCGGCTCTATCATTATCAGGTTTAAATACATGTGATAGTTTGATAGTTTTTGTCTTTCATTGTTTGCAAATACTTGTTGAAACAGAACCTCAATTATCTTCATTAATGTAGATATTTTTGAAAAGGTCATCCGAGACGGTCATTTTGAAATTTATTTCAATGAAATCGGACTTGAAACAAAAAAGTTATTAGCAAAAAGAACTTTGAATACCAAAACAATTTAATTATTTGTTAATTTATTTCTAATCATTATATTAGAGTATTTTAGTCGTGTTTGGTATCAAAGGAATCAGAATGAAGTCATGCAAATGAAAATGGATAAAAATGCCGAAAATTTGTATTTTTCAGCTGATTTTGTCGGCACATCAAAGGTTTGCCGATCATTGCCGAATAACAGTACAAAAAATGTATACCATTATCATATCATTAGTCATCGACAAAACGTAATATTGAGCGAAAGTAGGCAGTTTTGGGTTTATTATCTTAATTAAACAGTAAGGAATATATATAGCTTTTAAAATTTTCACATTTGGAGACTCAGAAAAACAGTGACCATTGACATAATTACCTTGACCCATGTTTATCTTCTGTAATCATTTTTTAAAAGGTTTAGCTTGCAATCTGCTCATTCTTTCTTTTCAAGTTTTGCACTTGCTTGTTGAATGTTTTATGGATTTTAATTTGTTTACTGAAACCACAGAGGTCAAACTGTCACTCATAATGTCAGTGAATGAAAATCTTGTCTTGGTGTATCTATGTAATGAAACAGTTTGCTCTTTTGCTATAGATCAGGGAAAGTTGTTTTAGGTTAACGTTGTGTGTTTTGGTCCTTTTGACAATAAGTCAAGGTTCATTTGATGTTCAAAGGAGGGGGAGGTGGTTTTGCTCTGTATGTGCCGAAGACCCTAGACATCTGGTCTACCAAAGAAATTCGTGTAGAGATTTTGGAACGTGTACACATTGTATAAAAATGAATGAGAAATGCATAAAAACAAGGAACTATTATGGACAAAGTCACAGATATCCATCTACGTCTAGACATTTTGATTTACATAATTTTGATTAGAATAGTCTTTATTCATCTGTGCAATAATACGGAAGTAAAGAATATTTTGTCTCAAGCCTAGAGAAAAAATAATTGCCCAAAGCCCCTCTCCCTTCATGTTGAAGTTGGACAGTGCAATATCTTTGAAATTTTGTTTTCTGTTGTATTGATTTCTTTTTCTATTGTTTCTGTTGAATTTAGTACTATGATATATATTTTATTTTATATAGTTTTTCCTAATTTAAGATCCATAAAACTTTCAAAGTCGCAGGCAATAAATAAATGGATAAATATTGGTCTTGGTCTTTTTTTCAGAAAGCAGTACTATAGTGGTTTTTGTCTTCATATTGACTGTCTCTTGCAAAGAATGAGGTCACAGAATGGCACATATGTTTAACGTCTTCAAATTCATTAGCATAATTTTAGAGCAGATAAATTTACAACATGGTCCAGACATGCACGTTTCGGGTATTTAACCCTCGTCAGATATCCTCAATCTAAACAATGTAATATTACCAAAATCTGTGAAAGCTATGTCCTAAATATACCGAAAGACGTAGCAAAATGGCTGGGATATGATGCTACAGGAATTTGAGAAAATTTTGTAAACAGAAATTTTCAATTGCGTTTGAAGAAACGACCAACCGAAACTGATCGAACATGGCTACATGTGCCCTCGGGGACACTTGTCCACCAGCAGTGACACTCACCAAGTAGTACAAATGTTTAACGTCTTCAAATTCATTAGCATCATTTTAGAGCAGATAAATTTACAACATGGACAAGACATGCACGTTTCGGGTATTTAACCCTCGTCAGTGATCCTCAATCTAAACAATGTAATATTACCAAAACTATGTCCTAAATATACCGAAAGACGTAGCAAAATGGCTGGGATATGATGCTACAGGACCCAGGTTTTAGAAATTTGAGAAAATTTTGTAAACAGAAATTTTCAATTGCGTTTGAAGAAACGAACTACCGAAATTAATCGAACTTAGCTACATGTGCCCTCGGGGACTCTTGTCCACCAGCAGTGACACTCACCAAGTGGTACAAATGTTTAACGTGTTCAAATTCATTAGCATCATTTTAGAGCAGATAAATTTACAACATGGACCAGACATGCACGTTTCGGGTATTTAACCCTCGTCAGTGATCCTCAATCTAAACAATGTAATATTACCAAACTCTGTCCTAAATATACCGAAAGACGTAGCAAAATGGCTGGATGATTCTACAGGACCCAGGTTTTAGAAATTTATGAAAATTTTGTAAACAGAAATTTTCAATTGCGTTTGAAGAAACGACCAACCGAAACTGATCGAACATGGCTACATGTGCCCTCGGGGACTCTTGTCCACCAGCAGTGACACTCACCAAGTAGTACAAATGTTAAACGTCTTCAAATTCATTAGCATCATTTTAGAGCAGATAAATTTACAACATGGACCAGACATGCACGTTTCGGGTATTGAACCCTCGTCAGTGATCCTCAATCTAAACAATGTAATATTACCAAAATCTGTCCTAAATATACCGAAAGACGTAGCAAAATGGCTGGATGATTCTACAGGACCCAGGTTTTAGAAATTTATGAAAATTTTGTAAACAGAAATTTTCAATTGCGTTTGAAGAAACGAACTACCGAAATTAATCGAACTTAGCTACGTGTGCCCTCGGGGACTCTTGTCCACCAGCAGTGACACTCACCAAGTGGTACAAATGTTTAACGTCTTCAAATTCATTAGCATCATTTTAGAGAAAACATTATTGGAAAATTCCTGCCTCCATTCGGAGGTTCACTATTGCCTTGTTTATGGAGACTTACACAATTATGTCATATTCCTCTGTATCTTTGATTCCTGAAGTACGATTGTTACTTCTTCTTTTTTTTTTTTCTTTTTTTTGCGAAAAAAAAAACGATTGTTTCTTCTTCTCTGGTATACTCAACATGCTCAATAAAACAATCATCATTTATTGATAATATTTGAGATCCCCTCCTTTCTTTTGCCCAAAATGTGTTGAAGGCTTGATTTCAAGTGTAAAACCAAAGTCACAGAGGGTATAGATTCGATACTCTGGTCATCTCATATGACAAAATTTTCATGGTCGCTTGTCAAAGGTAGAATGGTAAAAGTCTACAAATCCAATAGCATCATTTAAAACCAGGTAAATTTTCAGCGTCAGTTATCCTCAATCGAAACAATGTAATGTGACTAAAGAGTGTGAAAGTTATGTCCAAAATTGTACCGAAGGACGTAACAGGATGGGTCGGATATGATGCACAGGACCCACGTTTTAAAAAGGACTAGTTGCGTTAACCACTCCAATCGGCCCTATAATTTCGACAAAAATTGATTTAATAATATAAACACATCATTAAGGAACTGTTAAGATAAGGCGTAAAATCTCCCCTGAAAAGTCGAAATTTCAAAATGCAAAATTTAAGAATTTTTGTTCGGTAGAGAATGTCAAGTAACTCGGTCTACATATGAATCTGTTATCAGATGGGATAATTTATTCAAAAAAAGACCGATATTTGGGTCAAAATAACGGCGTTTTTTACACAGAAATCAACGGAAAACGAAAAAGTTTTATACAACATCGCCCCCCCCCTCGCTTTACAATGCCACTTTCACCAAAGGTGTACATGAATAAAACATATTTTCTGACGAAGTGGGGTTCTGAAGCGAGGGGGGAACAGTGTCTCACGGGCGAAAAACGCCGGAAAAAAAGGGGGGATGGATGAATATCTTTAAATGTGTCTCTAGAGCGATAAAATAGGTTATAACTGATTTTTTTCATTTTATATCGTGGAACAATATATTCAGAGTGTGTTCTGATCAAATGTTTAACCGTTTGAAAGGAAATAAACGAGAAAGTTGTCTATTTCTACACCGTGTGTATTTCGCGCCAGAAACCTACATAAGTCGCTGAGAAGAACGAAATAAAACCGTTTTTCAGTTTCCGGATTGCAGAGTATGCCGATTATATTGATATAAAAACCTCAAAGTTAATTTCTCTTATCCAATTTAGACTTGAAAAGGTAACAGAAGTACAATTAACATAAAAAATGTGTAAAATAATGCATTTCTGTCCATTTTCGTTCAATTTTCGACGTTTCCCGTCATATTCCCCCTACCACTTCAACTCGTAATCATAACATCTTCCACCAAATTTATTTACATAAAATACCTACTAGGAATCTTATAATACTATATATTTTTATCATGACCAACTTTTATCTTAATTGGAAGGACAACGCACGAGAAATAGTCGAGTGATTTCAGGGCTAAATCCGGCCCTTATCTTAACAGCTCCTTGTCCCTTTTTGCAATGTTGAATGTTTGATACGGCGTCATCATCTTGGTGCACCAAGGGTTTCATCGCATTCCGCGCGACACTTCATCGCAAAGTACCCTTGGATTCAGGGGTCCCCAGTTTCGACAGGATTTCTGTCGGCGGCCCTATTATGACGTCACGTCATTGTAGTTTAATGACGTCGGAAAACAACAACTGTGATTACTTTTAATTTTTGGCGCCATAATTTAGAACAGTTATTCTAACTTTATCCCTATCTTCAGTCTGAATTTATGTAATTTCCTTTTTAATTAATTTGAAAAATACATGGGACCTAAGGGGTGAAGGCAAGGTCATATTGAGAGTGGAAAGTAGTGGAAGGAACCTATGACGTTGCGGTGGAAGACGACGGCGTCATAATTTTGAGCTTTCGTAACGTCACGCGCTTGATTTATGACGTCATGTTCTGACGTCATTTGCCCGGAATGACACAAAACGAAGGGAAATAGTCGTATTATACACACAAATCTTCAAAATTCATTTAAGCCCCAGGACTCGCCCAAATATTTTTATGCAAATTAAAAGGCCAATCAGAAATCCATCGATCGGTACATTAATTACCATGGGCAAGGCATGGAGTGCTACTTGATTTCATCATTTTGTATCGAAATTTCGCTCCTTTATTGATATAATCAATGATTTCAACGTTTTTCAAAGTTTTGAGCGTCGTAGTATTCAGTATAAGACCGTGAAATCAAAACAGCATGGACCAGACATTCACATTTCGGGTAAATATTTCACACTCGTCAGTGATCCTCAATCTAAACAATGTAATATGGCCAAAGATTGTGAAAGTTATGATGTTCAAAAATGTACCGAAAGACAAAGTAGGTGGGATATGATGGGTCTGATTTGATGCTACAGGACCCACGTTTAAGAAATTGCGGAAAAATAGAAGTTTTCGAATGCGTTGAAGAAAAGAGGGGTTCTCCAACAACACTCGGTTGCAGCACCAACAGCAAAACCCCAAAACACCCACTGCAAAAACACAATGCAGACGCACATAGAATGAGACGGAAATGGTACAATTAACGCCAAATCACATAGAAACATAAAACATAAACCAACGAGACCAATGGGCAATCGGTGCCGTCTTAGGACGGCAATCTGCCACGTCAGATGCAGACGATGTGGTTTTCCTGGATTACATGCGCACAACCCTCCCACTTTTCCGATTACCCAGAGGTCTCGAAGAACGTACAATTGTGATGTAAAACAACCTCATTTTGGCAAGAGGAAATTAAATCTCTGTATTGTAGATGGCACCAGGAAAATTCACTTTGGATTTATTTAAACAGTTTGGCATGAAGTACTACTGACGGGGATTAAAATATCCGAAACACGTGTCTAGTACAACAAAGGACCTGTAACGTTAAGGGCCGTAATCTGCCCAATTTTTACTTGCGATACCAGCTCAATCAGTATTATTTAAAATGTGTCCTGTACGTGAAATTATTTCATTTCAAGTATCTTTTATCAAATATAGTAGTTTTATTGACATAATTATGAGAAACAACCTATATTTTTACGTAGAAGTGAGGGCGGGGGTATTTTTTATGATATAAATTATGCGAGTGAAATGTCGAAAAATTTCTCAAAATCGGTCACTTTTATTGATCAAAATGTCAAAATGAACTACAATGAGAAGATTCAATAAAAAATATCGAGCTAATACATGATTTTCTCCAAATATTATATTCCGGATTTATCAGACCGTAGATATATAATCGAACACTCACTCTCACTTATATTGTACAACAAGTATTAGCTTTTACAAAAAGCTTGCCGGCAGTTAGCTGACATTAAATGTTGTAAAATACTAGTAAGAAACAATTGGAATGAACGATTTTTGTTCTCGTTGATCAATCGCACATTTCCGGGCTTTTCCGTTTTTATTTCCGATTCAAGCTACGGAAATTTCCGAGGATCTGTGATTGTTGTAGGACGTATCGGTACAAAGACTTTTCGATGCATCTTTCGGATGAAAATGCACTGATACGATATGACTTTCATTTGTCAAGTCATCTAGACTCTTGAGCCGACCTGATGAAAGTATCTTATGCACAGGTTCTGAATAACCTTG
The DNA here is from genome assembly GCA_033119305.1 of Pinctada imbricata. Taxonomy (NCBI): domain Eukaryota; kingdom Metazoa; phylum Mollusca; class Bivalvia; order Pterioida; family Pteriidae; genus Pinctada; species Pinctada imbricata. The sequence goes on along the minus strand of VSWD01000008.1, from coordinate 49,159,287 downwards.
ACGAATATTTGCATATTTTGTAATTTTCCACCAATCATATTGCAAAGAGTTATTTTATCCGTGCAAGTATGACACGATTGATTACAGTATACCGGCAGTCATGACTGCCGGTAATTAACAACGCCGCCGTTATAAAAATAGTTTGAATTAGCTTTTTTTCACTATATAAAATCATATTTCTTTTACATTTACCATAATTACATTTTTTTAAATACTTTGTGAATGTTACCGAGGAAGTTTTGAGCATTTTTTCTAAGGTTGACTGGTACTTCATTTGTCAACGCTAATTGTTAACTTTTATTGCGAAGGGTTGTTGAATTATCAATGCTCAAAATTAAAATAAAGAAGTTTGTTAGTGAAAAAGTAAACAACAACGAATATTTTTGTTGAAAATTGATTAAATCGAAACCATTAATAAAGAAATCAATTAAATGCCGAAGCGAATCAAATGCCAATTACTAATTCCCTGTTAATTCAAAATCCTTCCTTCACCCCTACCCGCCCAATCGCATTTTCGTAAATTGACTATTGTCCCCCCCCCCCCCCCCCTTTGGAACACAACTCCGCTTTTACAGAAACTTTGTATTATGAATATACATCTTAGGTAGAAGTGGTGCTGTGTTCCAAAGGGGGGAACGATATTTTATAGAAACTTATCCGATTTTCATTGATTTCTTTACAAAATAAGCACTTTTATACTCAAATATCTCTCTATTTGAGCAATTTTATGAAAAATGTTCTTCAGATTTTGAAGGGGTTTTATCTTTTAAAGTATTTCACCAACTTGATTAAAGAAATGAAGTACTTTAAAATTTCATTATTTTTGGGCAGATTTTACGCCTTATCGTTACAGGTCCTTAGTACTATATTTCAATATTGACAATTCTTACTGTTAGATGACCACACACAAACAAGACCGCAAACGCAACATACCGGTAGATGAATATGTAAATTGATGTAAAAAGAGAGTTTACGTAATTCTGTCCGTGCTGTCCGACTGTAGCGAGCTCATGTATGTCATCATCCGAGGAGTCCGACTGACAATCAGAGAGGACAGGTGGTCGGAGTCCTGTCTTCTCTGAAGAGGTTTGTACAGGGCCCGGCGTGGAGTCCCGTCTTCACAGTCAATCAGAGTGCAAGTCTTAAGAATGCGCTGGTGCAAGACTGTAGATTGGTCAAGTACCGAGCCTAGCATCCGTCTGGTGACATTAGGATAATATCCACGGTATAAAAGGCGTTTGATGACTCTAGACGCATTTTCGATGGCTATGCTGTCTGCGTTTGATCCTTCTTATTTTGTTAATTTTATCACTATAAAATGCAGGTTGTAAACTACCGAAAGTAATATACTCTGTTGCTTGTATGGGTCCGAATTTCAAAAGAAGTTGACAATAATTTTTGTAAAATTTCCAGAAAGTCTTTACTAGTTTGTGAAAGCGAAAACCTTGACCTAAAAGTTTCTGCATAATTTGTTAATTTCCACTATTTACACGAGTTACTTCAGTTCTTTATCTCTCGCGAAAACGTGCACTTGACACATTAATTCTCTTTTACATATGAAACAGATATATTGACGACGTACTCTCAATTCTTCATCATTTTTTGCGGCTTATCTAAGCACAATCTTTCCGTTTGAACTAGAAGTGAGAAAGACAATTGAAAGCAGTAACACCGCATCATATATGTGATTCAATGTACGATTACGTGGTGACCTGAAATGCTACCGTAACAACACTGCATTATCCACTGGGTATGGTGTATTCAAGCTGTGCCACAACCTACAAAGATGTTTTGTTCTATGGGCACGGCAACTTGCTGATCTAGGAATTACTCAACCAAGGTGTACGTTTTTGAACAATAGTCTTTGTCACAAGACGATACAAAGAAAATGTAAAAGTACCAGAACATCTCTTTATCCAGAATTTTGAAGTAATTATTCATCTGTTTTGGTCAGTTCTGCATAGCCAAGTTCAGGTGACGGGTGTTGCTATAAAGAAGGAGATGCTCTTTATGACTACCGATCTCATTTCCTCACTTTACATCGTTCCCTCTGGTCTCACTTTAGAATATTCTTTAATCCGGGGTTCGCAACTGTTCCAATGGACATAGAATGATTTTGCCTTACCTTCTCGACTTTGAGACTGAATAACTGATGGGTATTTCTATTTAGATTTAAAAAAAAAATGAAATGAATTTTGGCTGCGTCTAAAAATCACTTTGACTGGAAGCATCACTGACGAGGATTTAGTATCCGAATCACGACGTGTCTGGTGCTTAATAAATTAGCTTAAATTTTCTTCAAGAAGGTACTAGCATATAGTTGGAACACTTCCGTATTATTCCAATTGGGCTTACCTTTTGCTCCTTTGTAGTTTTCATTAGGTCTTCCGACTTCCGTCGGAAGACCTATTGTTTTCGTAACCGTGGAAAATTGGATCAGCGATTTCTCAAGAACCCTGTAAGCTAGGACAATGAAAGTTCTCCAACGTTACGTTTGGAGTAAAAGCTAGATTGGTCTTTTTAGCTCACCTGAGCGAAGCTCAAGTGAGCTATTGTCATAGCGCGCCGTCCGTCGTCCGTCCGTCGTCCGTCCGTCGTCGTCGTCGTCGTCGTCGTCGTCAACTTTTAACATTTTCGACATCTCCTCTGCAACCGCTGCACAGAATTTCATGAAACTTTACAGGAAGGAAGTACTCAAGGTCCTCTACCAAGTTTGTGTTTTTCGTGCCGATCGGTCAACAAATATGGCCGCCGAGGGCTCTGATTGGCTGACACATTTTCAACATCTCCTCTGCAACCGCTGCACAGAATTTCATGAAACTTTACAGGAAGGAAGTACTCAAGGTCCTCTACTAAGTTTGTGTTTTTTGTGCCGATTGGTCAACAAATATGGCCGCCGAGGGCTCTGATTGGCTGACACATTTTCGACATCTCCTCTGCAACCGCTGCTCAGAATTTCATGAAACTTTACAGGAAGGAAGTACTCAAGGTCCTCTACCAAGTTTGTGTTTTTGGTGCCGATAGGTCAACAAATATGGCTGCCGAGGGCTCTGATTGGCTGACACATTTTCGACATCTCCTCTGCAACCGCTGCACAGAATTTCATGAAACTTTACAGGAAGGAAGTACTCAAGGTCCTCTACCAAGTTTGTGTTTTTGGTGCCGATAGGTCAACAAATATGGCTGCCGAGGGCTCTGATTGGCTGACACATTTTCGACATCTCCTCTGCAACCGCTGCACAGAATTTCATGAAACTTTACAGGAAGGAAGTACTCAAGGTCCTCTACCAAGTTTGTGTTTTTCGTGCCAATCGGTCAACAAATATGGCCGCCGAGAGCTCTGATTGGCTGACACATTTTCGACATCTCCTCTAATCGGTCAACAAATATGGCCGCCGAGGGCTCTGATTGGCTGACACATTTTCGACATCTCCTCTGCAACCGCTGCACAGAATTTCGTGAAACTTTGCAGGAAGGAAGTACTCAAGATCCTCTACCAAGTTTGTGTTTTTCCTGCCGATTGGTCAACAAATATGGCCGCCGAGGGCTCTGATTGGCTGATACATTTTCAACATCTCCTCTGCAACTGCTGCACAGAATTTTATGAAACTTTACATGAAGGAAGTACTCAAGGTCCTCTACCAAGTTTGTGCTTTTCGTGGCGATCATTCACTAAATATGGCCGCCGAGGGCTCTGATTGGCCAACACATTTTCGACATCTCCTCTGCAACCACTGCACAGAATTTCATGAAACTTTGCAGGAAGGAAGTACTCAAGGTCCTCTACCAAGTTTGTATTTTTCGTGACGATTGTTCAATAAATATGGCTGCCGAGGGCTCTTATTGGCTGACACATTTTCGACATCTCCTCTGCAACCGCTGCACAGAATTTCATGAAACTTTACAGGAAGGAAGTACTCAAGGTCCTCTACCAAGTTTGTGTTTTTTGTGCCGATTGTTTAACAAATATGGCTGCCGAGGGCTCTGATTGGCTGACACATTTTCGACATCTCCTCTGCAATTGCTGCACAGAATTTCATGAAACTTTACATGAAGGAAGTACTCAAGGTCCTCTACCAAGTTTTCGTTTTTTGTGCCGATTGTTCAACAAATATGGCTGCCGAGGGCTCTTATTGGTTGACACATTTTCAACATCTCTGCAACCACTGCACAGAATTTCATGAAACTTTACAGGAAAGACGTACTCAAGGTCCTCTACCAAGTTTGTCTTTTTCGTGCCAATCGGTCAACAAATATGGCTGCCGAGGGCTCTGATTGGCCGACATATTTTCGACATCTCTTCTGCAACCGCTGCACAGAATTTCATGAAACTTTACAGGAAGGAAGTACTCAAGAACCTCTACCAAGTTTGTGTTTTTCGTGATGATCATTCAACAAATATGGCCGCCGAGGGCTCTTATTGGCTGACACATTTTAGACATCTCCTCTGCAACTGCTGCATAGAATTTCATGAAACTTTACATGAAGGAGGTACTCAAGGTCCTCTACCAAGTTTGTGTTTTTTGTGCCGATTGGTCAACAAATATGGCCACCGAGGACTCTGGCTGACATATTTTCGAAATCTTCTCTACAACCGCTGCACAGAATTTCATGAAACTTTACAGCAAGGTCCTCTGCCAAGTTTGTGTTTTTCTTGTCGATAGGTCAACAAATATGGCTGTAAAGGGCTTCGATCTGTAGAAGTATTTTTGTGACTTTTTACCCTTTGTCTGCAACTCAGGTGAGCGATGTGGCCCCCTTGGGCCTCTTGTTTATTTTTGGTCTCTGTTATTTTTTTTTTATCATGTTTTTTAGTAGATTCAAATATTTGACGGGAGCGTCGAATTACTCAAAAGGACCGAAAATTTCATGTTTTGCTATTTGTAAGCTTAAATATCTCGTATTTTGCTATCTACAATTTCCATTCTTTTTGAAAGTCGACAGCCATGCAAGATATGAAATGCTAGATGCACACTGTAACGATTTATTACGATGACGTCCTTCACCGTCCTTCATATTTCCAAATTCAGAAGTTCATAGGAGGAAGACACTTTTTTGCTTATTAGTAAACAAAAATTAAGCTTATGAAGTTTCCTAAAAATTTCAATATTATTATTTTTTATCCATATATCTGTCTTATTTAGTCTTTCTGATTTTTCCTATCTCTTACTGTTGAAAAGATATGAGCATCGAAATTTTGAGTTGGGTATTTCGATACACCTTCACGCCAACAGATCGGGCGCACACTAAAATTGGTAGTCCGAGTCCGACTCGAGAAAAGCAGTGTTGAGATTTTCAAATTCCGATTTCACGGCAATGATGAATATGCATTTCATAAATACATTTCGATATACACAATTTGATTTTAAAACAGTTGATTAATTTAGAAGAGATCAGCTACAAACCAGAATTTACACACAAAAAGTGGTAGTTTGATTCCGATTTCTAACCTACAAACCTGTTTCTAAACTTCAATAACTATATTTTGAACATCAAGTTTAATTTCTAATTCTAGCAAACGTTCGAACATAATTTTCGGTTGGTTTATTTACAAATTGATGAACAATTTCTCCAACATTCTTCCCTCCCCTCGTTTTTCGAAAACAGTTCTGTTTATATTGAACGATGTCGCCATGATGGAAATTCAAAATAAACTTTGAAAAAAGGGAAGGGGGGGTCCAAATTTGAACCTGCACAGCGAGAACCTCATGGTATATATATATATATATATATTGAACGTAACTTGTTATTACCATTTCTCTTCTCAAGAAAATTGGTTCGACAGCTACGAGCTCGCCTTTTTTATGGGGGAAGGGGGCAGGAAGAATTTGCAAAAAAAAAAAATCCCGGCTCTGAAAAATGCGAAAAAAATATTCCGGCCCAAAGGGCCGGCAATTTTTTTTCCCCGGACCATGCAAAAGTAAGGATACATTGCATGATATGGAAATTTTTGCTGGCCCTTTGTGCCAGACAATTTAAAGTCAAAAAATTAATTAATATAAATACAAACTGTTCACATAGCTGTATCTACCAGAGACCTAATACGCATAGGCACAAAAATCTAGAAAAGGTTCTATTTAAACATCATACAATCTGTCTGAAATTCGCTAATTGCAAAGAGACATCTGAAGGAACGGTTATTAACTCATACTCTGTAACAGCGGGGAGTTTAACTTACACAGACATTCACAACATTTGACAATTTGTTTAAATCCGGCCCGAAGAACCGGCGAAAATTTTTCTCCGACTCTGGTAATGGCTGAAAAAAATGGCCTGCTCAGAAAATTGCTGAAAAAATTTTACCGGCTGTCAATAGAATTCCTGCCCCCCCCCCCCCCCCCCCCCCAAATCAAATGGTTGCTCACCAACAATTATCGGTTTGAAAATTTAATGTTACTGCTATTTGAAAACTTAAATATATAATATAAATACATGTAATGTGACGTCCTTCATATTTCCAAACCAAAAATTCTATAGGAGGAAGACACTCTTGTTGCAACCGCAACAAGAAACCTTTCTAGTTGTTATTATTCTTATGTCGCCTGCATGGCAACCCTAAAATACCAGGATTCGCTCCAACCGGTATATGTCATACTTTCATATAAAATGGCTATGACTTGATTACATAGTACCTCCATTGGACTCGCAGGGGTGGTTAAACTTGATAATACTCAACCCCCAGTAAGATTTAGCCTTATTAAAGGTCAAGGTCAGATTTTATGGTAAAGCCTTATAATTTTGAAAATACAGATATGTATATTATTCACATTTTTAAGTCTTTTATTCTTCATTACACTGTAGGACAAAGATGTACGAAGTTATAGTACTTAGAGATGGGTATAGCAGGGATGATGAAGGCGAAGGAGTGCACAGTATGAGAGCTGCTTGTACCATCACATTGGTCAAGGGACCGAAAAACATTATTGTAGATCCAGGTAGTCCTTGGGAAAAACAACTTGTCATTGACAGTCTGAAGAAACATGGCCTTGATTGTGATCAAATAAACTATGTTGTGTGTACGCATGGACACTCGGATCATATCGGTAACCTGAACTTGTTTACCAATGCTGTACATATAGTATCCTACGATATTTGTTTTGGAGATCAGTATGTGTCCCACTCCTTTCAGCATGGAATTCCCTACGAGATAGATGAAGGTAGAGTAGAGGTAGTTCCCACACCAGGCCATACCGGATCTGATGTCACCGTCCTGGTCAGGGACACCAAACAAGGAACTGTTGCTATCGCTGGAGATTTATTTGAGCGGGAAGAAGACCTGGATAACCCACATCTATGGCAAGATAATAGTGAAAATGAAGAAGTACAGCAGCAAAGTCGTATAAATATCCTAAAAATTGCAGACATGATCATTCCTGGCCATGGTGCCATGTTTAAGGTTACCCAGGAAAGCAAGTCTTCATTGCGTGTTGTAATGTTTTATGAACAAAAATTTGAAAGTGTATCACCGAGTCATTATGAGGCTAGTTCTTCAGAATATGTTATAATTGAAGAGGATTAATTTTGTTATTCTATACATGTAGTGCTATTTGGTAAAATATTATGTGAAGGGGCAGTTCATCAATGAGTCTTTGCCTGTATATTAGCTGATCTGGATTAATTTCAAGAAAGGTGCCAGACATGTATATTTAGCAAATAGTCTTTGAGGGGTAGGATCAACCAGAGACATTTGTACATGCAAGTCTGGCCTCACTTTGGGAAGATATGACCGATTGACCGTTTCTAAACTATTGTCAGTTTGCACATAACAATTAGACTTTCTTCAGACAAAGTCAGACAGACATTCATTTAGAGTACTTTCAGTCAGCCTTGCTTGTTCAATTCTTGAAGGCTAATCCTAGGGAAGAATGGATAAACTTGTATTCTTGTTACCAAAATCTGGTCATATTTACAATGCCTATTAATTCCTTCTTAACAATTTCTTACCAGACACGAGTTCAAATAACTCAAATGTACTGTAAAATCACAATTGTTACAATATCTTTGTTTCTGTGAAATTTGAAAATTGTTATGGAATTTTAAGAAAAGATTATAATTGATTAAAAGTGTTCATTATGATAAAAGATTATCCTTTTAAATTCTATAGAGATATACTTTACTAAACAATAAACATTCAAGTTTAAGCAAATACTGCGACATTCCTACGTACTAATTTAAAAAAATAAAAAAGCTCTCCAAATATATATTGCATTTTGCAATTTATATTCGTTAAATACCGAATAATGTTCTTTGTGTTTTATTATGAACTCCCCCATATACGTTTTTTATAATAAAAAAATGAGTATGCAAAAAGAAATCTGCCAGCTACATTTTGGGTATTTTTTGGCTACATATTATTATTGACATATTATGTTTAAAGCCATATATGTCACTATATACGTGGTTACTTTCGCTGAGGAAATTTTCGCGAAACTACCATTGTAGCAGTCACGTGGGGGTAATTTTGGCGAAATTGTATTTCCTTTAGTCTTTTATACCGGTTATAGTTTCACGCGGGAGTTATTTCTGCGATAATTTTTAACGTCAGCATCATTTAAGAACAGATAAATTTGCAGCATGGACCAGACATGCACGTTATAATAGAGTAGCGAAAATAACCCCACGTGAAATTTTCCACGATTACAGTAACCGAAATATAAAATTTAAGAACCATCCATATTAACCCACATTATTTCCAAAGTCTTCGAGAATCCCACTTTGACTAGATCCCTTAAACTTGGAAACCAAGACACCGAGTTACCATCTCAAATGCAAAATTATCAATGTCATAGTAGGGTTTAAGTACATGTAAGTTTTAATCATAGGAAATTCAAATGCAAATTTTCATGATGATTTTTTGTATTCTCCGATTTCTACATCCACAGTATTTTTTCAGTCCATAGAATATATGACCTTGGAAATTCACATAACTTCATCCTCTTATCACAGGTAACACACATGGGACGATGATAATCATTTTATTCAATTACCATAGAACAAATATTTCAAAAATTGATAACTTCATCTATTAGAGTGATTAATGCTGATGGACTAGCTTCTAGTCCCCGATATATCGTGCTTTGTTTCACAGTGTTTCGATACTAGACATAAATATTTTTGTAAATTCTCCGTCAATAAATTTTAAAACTGAAGGGTAATATATATCCCTTAATTCATAGCTTTGTCCTTAGCTGGGCCTTTGGCATACACCTTGGATCTTCTTTAGAATTTTGCTCTTCAAAAACCTATCATTTGGATTTCCTCTATTTCGGCCTCAAACATAATGATACAATAATTTTTGAAATGGGCAGGCTTTCTACTGTTCCTACTTTTTCCTACTATTTCCTACTTTTCCTACTTTTTTATTTTGATCCTATTTTTTCCTACTTTTTCTTCAAAACCTCCTACTATTCCTACTTTTTCATCTTAAAAGTAAAAGAGTACTTGCTTCACTTGTCATCGACATCTGATTCAAAGTTTTTAAAAAATTTCGGGCTCGCTTCGCTCGCCCATTATGTATATTTTACATGAAAAATCAATCTGTCCTTATTTCTCTCTGTGATTTCCTCAAAGATGAACATTACCAGTCTACAATCATTGCTTAATCATTTTAATGTGATTTGTGTGTCATACTTACTGAAAATTGTCGCTAAAAGTGATGGAAAATGTCCTACTTTCCCCTTTTAATTCCTACTTTTTCCTATTTTTCTCCTACTTTTTTCCATTGACTACTTCTACTTTTTTCCTACTTTTTCATCAAGGTAGAGTAGAAAGCCTGAATGGACATATAGTGCACTGATTTTGTTTTTAACATAAGAATATGTTTCAATATTGACAATTTCAACCTTTAGATTGGTGCCTCTGCTGGTGGCCAGTAAGTCTCCGAGGATATTGTTGCCAAAGATTCACAGTGTCTTACTCCTCCCGGGCACCTGGTCCCACATCTAGCTTGCTAGGGGTCCGTCAATGCTCAATTTAATGCTCTATTCTGAGTGCTGTTGAGATTGTCGTCAGGATCTTCTTAACTCATTTGTGTCACGCTTATGTCCTTTGCAGTGTGGAACTCGTAATAAGTTTCCCGCGAGGGGTTTGACAGTAAGTGTTTTGAATGTCTTTCCCTGACATGGTCGCCATATCACTTTCTATATAGACATTACCTCAGCCAGTGCATGTTTTGTGGATATTGTTTTCAGTTTCGTACGTGAACATCGACGGCGGGTGCGGCTAGTCAAACAGGGGATGCTTACTCCTCCCGGGCACCTGGTCCCACCTCTAGCTTGCTAGGGGTCCGTCGATGCTCAATTTAATGCTCTATTGTGAGTGTTGTTGAGATTGTCGTCAGGATCTTTTTAACTCATTTATGTCACACTTATGCCCTTTGCAGTGTGGAGCTCATAAGAAAGTTCCCCGCGAGGAGTTTGACAGTGTTTTGAATGTCTTTCCCTGACATGGTCGCCAATCACTTTTTATACAGACATTACCTCAGCCAGTGCATGTTTTGTGGATATTGATTTCAGTTTCGTTCGTACATCGACGGTTGGTGCGGTAAGCTTACTCCTCCCGGGCACCTGGTCCCACCTCTAGCTTGCTAGGGTCCGTCGATGCTCAATTTAATGCTCTATTGCGAGTGCTGTTGAGATTGTCGTCAGGATACTCTTGAACTCATTTGACACTAGACTTGAAATACATTTGTAAACCAAATTTAATAAAATATTCTACAAATAAGGGAAATCTCCCAGAAGGCAAAACTCTATCATTAGTTTGAAATTTGGTACACATTATAGATGATATTTAGAATTTTGTGTTTCAAATATTAGTATTCATATTAGTGACAAATATGGATAATGACCATATCCCTATACACAGCACAAAATCGACAATTCAGAAAATCACAAACCGAGGGCATAAAAATTAGGACAAAACAGGAACCAAAGCAAACAAACAAAACCTTCACCACATGAAAAGTAACGAACTCCCGATATGGAAGTAAGACCAGGTGCCCAGGAAGAGTCAGCATCTCCTGCTTGCATGCAACACCTGTCGCTTCAATTCGGTAGAATTGTCACATCCCGTTACTTCCATCTTGGAACATATAAAGTATAATCTTTGGTTGGACGGTACAAATGGTCTATGACAGAATATCATTATTTGTTTTCATTATTTGGATATCCACTTCTTCAACTTCAGCATTACTGATGATACATTATTTGCTGAGATGTTTATAGTAAAGTACCAAATCTCATGCTTGCATGCAACACCCGTCGCATTGTCACATACGGTTACTTCCATTTCGGAAGATACAACTACATTCAGTGGTTGCACAATCCTCAGGAAATCATACAACTTTGCATGTGAGTTGCCTATTAAAGATTGTAACTAAAAACGAGCATGTACTAAAAACCCAACATGGCAATGCATGATTACTTTTGCATCTGGTTGGTGACTTGTTGTCTTGGTTTTCAGTCAAATCCCCTCCTGTTTCTGCTGCCTCCAGACTCGACCGACATGAATGTAATGCATGCAGTCACCCGAGGAATCCGACCAACTATCAGAGTAGAACAGGAGGTCAGGGCCTGTCGTCTCCTATGTTGTTTTGGCTGTTTAGTTCTCTTTATTTCTGATCCCATGCAATAACACGCTAGTCTTTCATACAGCGCGTCCATTTTGCAGTGCCGCCCCCTGCAATAAATAATTGTTGTTTCTAAGGTGCTGAGTTACTGATCTGATTTTAGGATGTTGTTTGACTTTCATTCAATGTGGAACACTTCCGTATTATTATTTTGATAGTGCCTGTCATGGAGTCCCGTCGTCACGGTCAGTCTGAGCAACTCTTTTGAATGAGCTGGTACAAGATTGTAGATGGGTTAAGACCTATACAGAGTGCAGTGCTTAAACTATACCACGAGCTGGTGAAAGTCTGTAGATGTGTTTCGGTGTCTTCGAAATATTTATGGTTACATACCAATGTCGAGGTCATCATAGACAAATATCAGAGCCTCGAAGACTTAAGAAAAGATTAGGCTAACCTGGATGGTTCTTACACCAAAGACTAAACCTTAAACACAAAAAAAAATACACATGAACCGATGAGAACAATAGGTAACCGCTGACGACTTAAAGCAACCATATACAAGTAGTGTTGTTATTCGGATTGCATTCGAATAATTTTCCCGAAGAACGCAGTTATGTTGTGTGTAATAGCCTCATTGCTGTAAGATGACACAAAGAAGACAGTTAATTAAACGTAGGGATCCAAGAAACAAGCGGATAAATGGATATCAAAGCATAAGCCCATACGAAAATCATTCCGGACTCTATCTGCTGGAATAGGCTAATGCATGGAGTCACCAAAGAGTCCGACCAACTTTCAGAGAGAACAGGTGTCAGGGCCTGTTGTCTCTTACGAAGTTTTGACAGTTTACTTCTTCTCATTTCTGATCCAACGGCCAAAAATCTTATTACTATTATTATTGATGAAGCTCGTCCGTTTTGTAGTGCCACCTGCAATAAATAAATATTCGTGTTTCTATGGTACATTGTCTCCGTCTTTCTGTCTGTTTTTTTTTCTCTTCTCGTAAGAATACGTTCTTCTGTTTTCACTGTTTTTTGGATATTTTCCCTATCTTTGTTTTGTCTTGTACTTTTGTATGCCCATTTATTGTGAGGATTTTGTTTGACTTTCATTCATTGTTTGGATAGTGCCTGTCAGGAGTCCCGTCGTTACGGTCAGTCTGTGTGCAATTCTTTTGAATGAGCTGATACAAAGCTGTAGATTGGTCAAGAACTATGCAGAGTGCAGTGATGTGCTAAAACTATATACCATAAGATAATGTCAATCGGAAGGAGTCGAACCGCAGGGTCTGAATGGCTGGAATGATCTCGTTTTGGATATAATTGGTATTCGAACAGATAACTTCCATAAAAACCCTCATCTATTTCAAAATTCACGTTTTAAATCTGAAAGATATTCTAAGTCATTTACATGAAATATATGTCTCTGCACCTGCAGATATAGCATCCCACAACACGATAATCATATTAAAACGTTACTAAATATCAACTTCAGTTTAGAATGTTCGTTTAAAAATACTTATGTAAAGGCAATGAAAGTATCTCTAACATTTTGAACAAACATAAAAGTGAACTTTCTTCATCCGAAACACGTGTCTAGTACAATAAAATTGGTACAATAGAACATATACATGTATTTCAATATTGACAATTTCATTCAACATCTCTGTTTCTAAATTGGATCTCCCTACTATTCACTGCTTACCAAAACTTCACAGCTCTCTTTACAAATTTCGATACATTGCTATCTAGCAACTGCTCCACTACATCTGACATCAGCACTTACGGCGATAAAGGAACACATCGCGAGATACCATGAAACTGAAAATATTCAATTTATTTTGGTCTTTTAAAAATTCAGAGGATCTGATTGACAATAATCAAATATAGAAAATGCCTAGCCAATACTAGTTCTTCATACGATTTCTCTAACATGTAAACCAAGCCCCTCACAACACAACTGAAGGATAGATTGTCTAAACTCATTAAATGGTGTTTTGATCGAGAGGAAAAAACGTAATTAATTTATTTGTACTTCTGAATCAAAGGGTTCTCCGCAACCAGGGTCCTCACACCAATTTTTGGGACTGTGGCTGGGGCCTTTGAAATTGGGAAAAGTAGTGGCGTTCTCTGAAAAATTGGGAAAATTTTAAATACAAATAAAGTAGAAAGCTTTCATTTTTAGCTCACCTGAGCCATAGGCTCAAGTGAGCTATTGTCATAGTGTTGCGTCCGTCGTCCGTCGTCCGTCGTCGTCGTCCGTCGTCGTCCGTCGTCGTAAACTTTTCACATTTTAAACTTCTTCTCCAGAACGGCTGAAGGGATTTTGATGAAACTTGGTAGGTATGAAGTACTCATGGTCCCCTACAAGTGTTGTTGTTTTTCGTCCGGATCTGTCAACAGGTGGCGCCACCACAGCCAAAAGTAGGTCACGAGGGGTACCCTCCTTTGACAAACTTCTTCAGAACCGAAGCATGTATCGACAAACCGAAAGCATCAAGATGATCTAGAGAGATTTTTGACACGTTTTTGACGTCTTTTCGGACTTAGTCAGAAATGCACATTTTTGCACTATTTCTTTAAATAACTCAATAAGTGTATGATTTTACACACTCATTTACTACATATTTATCATATTTAACTTACTTAATGCTTTGATATATATTTTATGCTTAAATTTTATTTTTTTGATTTTTTATGAATTTTTTTCTTATGTAAAAAGGAAAGGGGGGGGGGGGGTGATTTTCATACATTTTCTGCTTCTTTTCTATAACCACTCTTCAGATTGTCATGACAATTTGTAGGTATGAGGTACTCATGCATGGTACCCTACAAGTGAAAGAATTTTGTCAAGATATCCACTTTTGGATTTTTAAGGAATATTTTTTAAGATTGTACATAGGTATAATGTATGTTTTCCATGCCCAATGTTTCAGGTGCAACTACAGGAAAAAAAACCTTCTTTGTATGATTAATCATTTTTAGATCGACCTTTCATCCATAGTTACAGCTGATAATTCAACAAGTGACACATGCTTCAATGTCTTATTGATTGACCTTTTATGTGATATGATTCAATTATTTGAATTCTTTATACTTATTTAGAATTTTATTCTTAAAGTCGGGAACAAGATTTCAAAAGCGGCCATGTTTTCGTGTACCCGAAGGGGATTCCCCATGTAGAATGTGATACCTTTAGTACTGCGATACATTTCAGGAGATACAGTGCTAATGGAATAGATTTTTATTTAATGAAATGTGCATTATACTTGGAACACTTTCATAATGGTTATCATTCATGTACTTGGAACACTTGCATATACTTGTTATCATGCATAAAGTTTGCTCGAATTTCCTCTGTCTTAGACTCTCTTAGATGAAGTAATTTATGGACTGATTTTTTGAAGAAACGTCTAATGAGTAATCTCTTCCTCCGGATTTTGAGAATGCATAGGACATTTAATATCTGAAATTCTTGAAATAAATAATTCAATTCAGAGTTCCTGAAATCTTCCTATGAAATGTTGGACCACAGAAAGCTGTTGTTTAAATAGAGTAAATAAATTATTATTTACAACCATAAGCCACTGTGTTCGACATCTTGTATGCATAATATTTCTAAGGGGAACACAGAGACCTGAGGTTGTGAAAAATAAAACATTTCTCTCATAAAATGACAGGTTCCTGTGATAAGACATTTGGGAATTTTTATCTGTTCAAATAATAGATACATGATGAGTTTTTATCGGACCAAATAACTTTTTGTCGGCAAATCCTATGCAACCGATACATTTCATGACCTCTCTCCGCTAACAACTTGTCCGTGTAACAGACCTTTGATGAGGTAAAACAATTTGTTAACAGTAAATAACGATGTCGTAGGTCTGCTAGTTGGACAAGCTTAACAATTTCATGGGCCTTTTAATTTGTTTCAAACTACGAAACCTAGAGAAACCACTTGAGTTGTTGAACAGCGTATGCTGAAATGCGACGCTCCTTCTCGCCTGTTGAAATATGCATAGGCAAGAAGCGCCGCATTTCAGCATATTCACTGAAAATTATTTGTTCAAGTGGCTTCACTGGGTCATGAGGTTTGATACACCATACACTGCTTCTTGGAAAACAAACTGGCCCAATTTCTGCACAACTCACTTGAATTGATAAATATTGGATTAAAACGATTTTAACTGTACGTTTCATGTATTTGAGATGAAATCAATACTATTCAAAAGCATTCATAGATTTCAGTATACTTTAATATGAATAAAGGCAAAACCGAAAAATCTTTTCTTTTTTATGCCCCTGGAATAAAAGATTCGGGAGCATATAGTTTTTGGCCTGTCCGTCTGTCTGTTTGTCTGTCTGTTTGTCTGTCTGTTTTCCGAAAAACTTTAACATTGGGCATAACTTTTAAATGGAAGCTGGTGATAGAGGTTTCATATTTCACATGTGTATTCCTTGTGACAATACCTTTCCATTGATACCAAAATTTTTGACCTCGTGACCATAACCTTGACCTTTGACGTACTTCTCAAAAACTTTAACATTGGGCATAACTTTTGAATGGTTAGTGATAGAGGTTTCAATTTTTACATGTGTATTCCTTGTGACAAGATCTTTCCATTGATACCAATATTGCGCTGACCCTGACCTCTCACATACTTAACAGAAAATGGCCTTTATACTAACAAAGATGCCGCCGGGGGCATTCTCGTTTCACAAACATAGGCTTTATAATTTCTGGCATGCTAGCTATCAATAATGAAAGGTTTTGTGTTCAATTTTAAATAAACTTAATATATGAAATCATTTCATTGTTTTATTCTTTTTCTGCTGCACATTAATGTACAATATGATTTTATTTTTGATGTTGCATAATTGAACTATACTAGCTGGGCATATGACGTTGGACCACTTTATCCGTCTTTTCAAATCAGTAAAAAAGTTATTGTTTTGAAATGTGGCTATTTTTTCTTTTTTGTACTTTTAAAGGTTGTCTGAAAAAAAAACTTCTCTGCATCCGGCAAAAATTTTTTTTAGAAAGGTTGTGGGCTAAAATCCTGGTACTGGCACTATCAGTATTCAATGTCAGTATGTCAATTAGAGCGTGCATGGGTATCAGGTGAGCGTTGTGCCCCCTGGGGCTCTTGTTATAATTCAGTTACCAACAAATGCTTCTTTGTATCGATCTCTATGAAATTTCACTTGGAATTAAGCATTAAATAACTCTTTTTTTTTCTTCTTTTTTCCCATGAGGTGTCAAAGGAGCTGTTAAGATAAGGGCCGGATTTAGCCCTGAAATCACTCGATTATTTCTCGTGCGCTGTCCTTCCAATTTATATAAAAGTTGGTCAAGATAAAAATATAAAGTATTATAAGATTCCTAGTAGGTATCTTATTTAAATAAATTTGGTGAAAGATGTTATAATTACAGGTTGAAGAGTTAGGGGTACAGATGACGGAAAACGTTAAATATCGATCAAAAATGCACAAAAAATGCATTATTTTAAACATTTTTATGTTTATTATGCTTCTGTTACCTTTTCATGTCAAAATTGGATAAGCAAAATGAACTTTGAAGTTATTATATCAATATAATCGGCAAACTCTGTAATCCGGAAACTGAAAAACGGTTTTATTTCGTTCTTCTCAGCCATTTATGTAGCTTTCTGGCGCAAAATACACACGGTGTAGAAATAGACAACGTTCTCGTTTATTTCCTTCCAAACGGTAAAATATTTGATAGGAACACACTCTGAATAGATTGTTCCGTGATATAAAAAGAAAAAGACGACAATATAATGTACTTTTAAAAACGCTCTAGAGGCAAATTTAAAAATAGCCATCCATCCCCCCTTTTTTCGTTTTTCGCCTGTGGGACATTGTCCCCCCCCCCCCTCGCTTCAGAACCCCACTTGGCCTGAAAATTTGTTTTATTGATATACATCTTTGGTGAAAGTGGCATTGTAAAGCGAGGGGGGGAACGATGTTGTATAAAACTTTTCCGTTTGCCATTGATTTCTGTGTAAAAAACGCTTATTTTGACCCAAATATCGGTCTTATTTTTCATAAATTATCCAATCTGAAAGCAGATTCATATGCAGACCAAGTTACTTGAAATTTCTACCGAAAAAGATTATTAATTTTTGCATTTTGAAATTTCGACTTTTCAGGGCAGATTCTACGCCTAATCTTAACAGCTCCTTTGGAAAATATTGAATTGGGAAATAAGATACTATTTTTCATAGGGAATGGGGCCGAATATCGGCCCAAAATCAGGTCGATCGAGAGCCCTGGCAATAGACTACAAACCATGCATAGCATGGACATGCCGTGACCTAAGTAATACCTTGTCCTTCCTCTCGGATATTCATGTTAGATTTGATAAAAATCTTTATAAGCAGGTTGTAATTATCCTATTTGGTACTAACTACATGTGAACTTCATGTTGCAGATTTATTTCTATACACTTACGAAATTGAATTTTATCACAAATCTTCAAAAGCAAAGAAAAGGTGATGATTTGAAATATTTCAATGGTATCTCTAGCTGCCTAGATGACAATTGACAATTGAATCTGTTTGTAAACAACATAAAATGAACATCCGAAAGAATCGACACTCAACAAAGCATAGGTTACAAACATAGAAACACCAATTTTTTTTCCTAAAATGAAAATTGTAAACGAAAATTTTACCAAAAAAATTATTTAAGCTTATTTGATATTTGGATCGATACAAGCAACGAATTTTAAACGTCTTCAAATTCAATAGCATCATTTAAGAACTGACAAATGTGCAGCATGGATCAGACATGCACCTAATAGTTTGCCCATTTGTCTCGTTGGTTTATGTGTAGTATTTTGATGCCATATTTGGTTTTCCTTGTCCCTTGAGCGTATCTTGCTGTAGTAGTTTACTCTATGTTTTGCACGCGGGTGTTTCGGAGTTTTGCTGTGGAGATCCCCTCATGCTATCTTTGTTATTAACTAATACATTTTATGTTTTATAACAACTGAGAAACTTCGGAGTCACTAAGACACAGTTTGTATTTCCCCGCCTTATGATGTATCTTTTATCACCAAAGATAACGACTTGATCGATGAAACGTGTGTAAACTGTCCACACTACTACAGGTGAGGGGGACAACGTGCAAAGGTATGAAAATTAAAAAATTAAATTGCAAGCATAGGTAAAGATAACTACATTGAAATGTATGATTATGTGCAAGAAGCATGCTGGATGATCCGTGGTTATAGAAAGGGGGGGGGGGGGCTAATGTAACTCCTCAACCCCCCCCCCCCCCCGATCCCTTCTCTTTCGTTTTTTTTCGGTCTGTCTCGTTGTATGTATTCCTCAGAATTAATTAATAAAAATCTTGAGATTCTCACGCAAACTCCGCTTATAATTATATTTAGCAGTTTGTTCGCACGCTTTCTGCAACACTAGATTCGCGGTCTTACATGCGTATAATATTCACTAAGTGGTGTATGTGTATTTTAGTGACATTGACTTCACTTCCCAGGAAGATAAGGTATGTATGTGCAGTACTGTTATACAATATACACGTATAAATAGAATATTGTACGTTATAAAATTGCTGCCAAGATATACTACGTGTAGTAACGGTGGCGTTTTAAAGTCTTCGTGTTGCCACCGGACCAATATTACGATGGCCGATAGCAGCCATGCCAAATTACAGTTAAAAATTGGCAAACTGTACATGTTGTCATTGCTATGTCCATGTCGAAAAACTCTTTTACCTATGTCATCATTGCTACCCATGGTCAAAAACAAAACTCTTTGAGTTTTTGACAATGGGTAGCAATGATGACCAAAAGCTGTAGGAGTAGGTAAAAGAGTTTTTCGACATGGACATAGCATGCAATGACAACATGTACAGTTTGCCAACTTTTAACTGTAATTTGACATGGCTGTTATCGGCCATTGTACAATAAACAGGTGCGAACAAAAAAGTATCCTCGTCATCGTTGTCAGCATTGGCACTTTTATCTGAACTCTAGGTCAAATACAAGCTCAAGGTCAACAAAGGAAGTATCTTTCACAGGAGAACAAAATACCATATATGAATGCTCTTGCTTACGACGGCTGTACGACTCTCTGTGATCACATACTCTTGACAAAAATCGCAAGGGTTTGTCATATTCGCACGACAGCCGCGCGATCACCGTAGGCTCGTAGCTCTGCGATTTATTTTCAATTTTTTTGCTCATCGCACCGCCGCAGACAGAAACTCAGCATACATGCACTTTATCTCTGCAATGACTGAACGTACACCGCATTGGTGTCGCAAAACTGTCGTCAAAGTGTCGTACAATTGATTTGCAAAACTGTTAAAAAGGTCCGTTGGGTTTGCAGGCTAAGACAAACCTTTTTTTCTTGCGTTTGACAAGCAACTGTCGTAAAACAGCTTAACGGGTATCTTACGGACGGCTGCCACGCGTCACAAGAGTCCTTCTTATGGCTGTCAGATGTGAAACATCGTCATGTTCACTTTAATAGTATGATCAACAACACTGGTGGTGAACAATAAAGCTTGTTCGGACATAGAGACAAATGAACAAGCCAAAAACTATGTGCAGATGTATACCCCTATCGGAAGCTACCTTTATACCTATCGGTTATCCTCGGGCCTTTCCGTAGGACCCGAGCGTGCGACGGAAAGACCCGAAAATGTGCGATTTATCTTTATACCTGTCTTTGTCACTGAGTACTATTGAATTACTGCTTTGGGATCATATGGTATAAGTTCAAGAAATTTAACATAGAAAAACTATTATATAACTATTCGAAGCATCCGCGTTCTTGGCCAGTCTCTTAAACAGTGGGTGCTGTGCTACTTTCAATTTTTTTCTTTTCTGTTTGATGACGACTTTACAAGATCCTTGTAAAAATCAATATGGATAACACTTTTGAAATATATTGTCTTAATATATGATTGATAATTTTGAATTATCGAAATAATGCTTTGAGAGTGATTTTCTTCTTTTGTAGAAAACTTTCTGTGCAAAGCAACTTTCACGGAAAAGCGATGACAAAAGTATTAGGAGTTGAATTTGCTCCTCTCAATGTACCTTTTAGGAGAAGACTTGAGACACTGGCTGTGTTCCAATGGACTTTGTCGTTTCTGTTTCTGGGATTTGGCTGTCTGTTTATCACCATATCCCTACTATTTTCACGGTTCTATTTTATCCCCCTATTGTACTTAGTATATTATGTGTGGGACAGAAAAACGAGTGCCCGAGGGGGTAGGAGGTTTCAGTGGATAAGGAACTGGCCTTTGTGGAGATACTTCCATAGCTTCTTTCCTATTACACTAGTTAAAACAGCTGACCTCGATCCCAATAAGAACTACATAATGTGTTTCCATCCACACGGAGTACTGAGTGTGAGCGCCTTTTGTCACTTCGCCACAGAGGGGTCCGGTTGGAGTAAGACTTTCCCCGGGCTAACACCATACTTACTCGTCCTGGCGGGACACTTCCAGTTCCCATTTTACAGGGATTATTTCATGGCTGGAGGTATGTCAATAACGATTTATTTTTTATTATTTCACCCTTACCGGCAAAGCAAAAAGGAACTTTATCTTTCCTTATTTCTGAAAGCAACACTAAGGGTGTTTTATGTCGTATTTTTTGGAAAGATATTAAAAACCACTCCAGTCGAACTAAATGGTCGTCCCCTATATCATAGTATATTATTATTTCTTTCAGGAGCGATAGAGGCAACATCAGAGAGCATGAGATATGTCTTGACAAAGATGGGAAAAGGACACGCCCTTGGGCTAGTAGTGGGCGGGGCATTAGAAGCCCTGGAGGCATTCCCAGGAAGATATAATCTCAAACTAAAAAACAAGAAAGGATTTATAAAGATGGCATTAACAACAGGGTATGGGTATTGTACTAGTATTTTTTATTTTAAAATGAGTTCGCTTCAGCCAACAGAGCACGTATGCTGGTTTGATCATATATCCACATGTAGACTTAACCTGCATGTGTTGTTTAGAATGTCACTTTATAGTGAGAGGGCTTGTTTATACTGCAAAAACAATTTTTGGATTCGATATAAACTTTTAATTACTAGGTTTTCAGATAGCTTTACTAACGTCTAGGTCAATCTTCGTTTTTATGCCCCCGTAATCGAAGATTCGGGGGCATATAGTTTTTTGTCTGTCTGTCCGTCCGTCTGTCTGTCTGTTTGTCCACAAAAAACTTTAACCTTTGCCATAACTTTTGAATGGTGAGTGATAGGGCTTTCATATTCCACATGTGTATTCCTTGTGACAAGACCTTTCCATGCATACCAAAATTTTTGACCTTATAACCTTGACCATGGAATTTGACCTACTTTTGAAAATCTAAACTTTAGCCATGACTTTTGAATGGTAAGTGATAGAGCTTTCATATTTCACATATGACTTTCTTGTGGCAAGACCTTTCCATGGATACCAAATTTGACCTTGTGACCTTGACCTCAAAGTGTGAACTACTTTTCAGCTGTTTTATCGACAAAGATGCCAACGGGAGCATTCAGTGGCGGATTCAGGGGGGTGCGGAGGGGGCGCCCGCCCCCCCCCCCCCCCCCGGCACTAACCGAAATTTTTCCAAAAACAGGTATATTTTGGCCCATTTTCAGTCAAAATCTGCAAAATTCGCCCCTTGACCCCCCGGCAAAGGGGGCGCTGGATCCGCCACTGGCATTCGTGTTTCACAAACACGTTTTTATCAATTCAGTGACACCACTGAAACCAAATTTATAGATACCGGTATATGAATTTTCATGAGGAGAGGAATGTACCTATTGGTTTGGGGGTCAATAAGTCCAAGATGAAGGCGATACTTTAAAAGAAATAACAACTAGCTAGCTGTTATTTGTTGTCCAGTAATTCCCCTCGTCGCAAGAACCAGACCACAATGGGCGGAGCTTAGCGGACTGGAAGTTTGTTGGATATTTTACACCAAGCGAGTTCTATAGAACATATATCGGGAGAAAATCTCAAGTCATGTTAACTAGAATAGTCAGTATTTGATTTTTATTCTGTTACAGAGCATCACTAGTGCCCATATTTTCATTTGGAGAGACAGAATTATTCACTCAAGTGGATAATCCAGAGGGATCAAGACTCCGTAACCTTCAGAATTGGCTAACCCGATACTCCGGATTCTCTCCCCCTCTCTTCCATGGTAGAGGCATGTTTAATTATACGTTTGGTTTGATGCCTTATCGGAGACCTGTGTACACTGTTGGTAAGATACTTCATTCTGATTTATTATTCTGATTGTTACTGTTTGGTATATACCAGTTTTGTTTTTGAGTAGCGCTTTAATTGAGTAAAATGAAATTATGTGAAAACTTAGAAGACGCCATTTCACATAGAAACTTAAATGCTGTTGTGAAATTATGTGTATTCATCTTGATAAAGTAGAATAAAAATAGCAATCCAAGGAATGCTTGTGTCGCATGCCATGCGTAGGCTTATTTTTTAAGTGGATCAAATATGTAGATCAAGGTCACTTGGTTCAAAATTAGTTGTATCAGAAGAAAAGTCTTCTCAAATGAAATCCATTTGTAAAATATTAAAACCTCTTACTTTAAAGGCTAATTGAAAGGTATGGTCAATCTAATATATTCAAAAAAGGTCAACCATTTAGGTCAAGGTAACTAGGTAAAAATTTTGGGGTAACAAAAGAAAGGACTCATCATAAGAAATTCATATTTGAAGTATTAAAGCCGTATCGCTCATCAATCAAAAAATTAAGCCAATCTTATTTTTTTGAAGTAGGTCAAATATCTAGGCCAAGGTCACTAGGTCAGAAATTATGGTAATGTGTAGAAAGGTCTTGTCACAAGGAATATACATGTGAAATCTCAAAGCCCTATCACTTGCCAATCAAAAGATATAGCCAAGCTTAATTTTTTTTAAAGAAGGTCAAATATCTAGGTCAAGGTCACTAGGTCAAAAATTATGGTATGCGTAGTAAGGTCTTATCACAAGAAATCCACATGTAAAATATCAAAGCCCTATCACGTACCAATCAAAAGATATAGCCAAACTTAATTTTTTTAAAGTTATTCAAATGTCAAGGTCACTAGGTTAAAAAGCATGGTATGTGTAGAAAGGTCTTGTCACAAGGAATACACATGTGAAATATCAAAGCCCTATCACTTAACAATCAAAAGATATAGCCAAATTGGATTTTTTAAGTAGGTCAAACATCTAAGTGAAGGTCACTAGGTCAATAATCATGATCTATACGTAGAAATGCCTTGTCACAAGGAATACACATGTGAAATATCAAAACCCTATCACTTACCAATAAAAAGTTATGGGGCGTGACACCCAAAGTGTGACAGACTGACGGACGGACAACGGACAAAGTTATCCTTATTTGTCGCTATGCTTCGCAGGCGACACAAAAATTGTAATGTAACAGAGTTCATATCAGACGCCGTTGAATTGCGGACTAAAATGCCCATATCCATGCTGGAGCTTCAAAATTTTGTGAAATTTTATGTATTCATTTTGATAAAGTAGTATCAAGAATTGAAATGTTGTAAATAATGAAGATGAAAATGTTTTGTTTATCAGTTGGAGCACCTATAGATGTAGAGTTGATAGAGAAACCAAGCCAGGAGCAGATTAATACGCTACACCAACAATACCTCATGGCGCTCACCGAACTGTTTGACAAACACAAGACAGAGTATGGAGTCCCTGAAAGTCAACAGCTACACTTTATCGACTGATAGTGTTTATGGAATAATCTATTATGAAAAAATACTCGATAAAAATGTTCTTCCAAAATGTATATGCTTTATTATCCTAATGATCATGACAACGGTTTCTTGCATTTTCGTATTATCGTGTGAATTCATGTCTCATAATGATGCGTATCATATGTATTTTTGAACGAATGTCTTATGATTATATGTATCATAGATACTATTTATAAGGACCACATTCATTTTATTAGTATCGTCCATATAGATCCATTTATCGATTTGAATCATATTTATTTCAAAATCTCACCTATGAGAGTAATAGTGACAGGGATAGTAAAACCCCCCGTTTACACTATGTTCCCGGCGGCCACGGCGGCCAAGTTTCAAGCCAGCGTGGACGAAACGTGGTGACCGTGAGACAACGTAGGGGAACGGGATCGACAATCGTAACTAGCCGTGGTTGCCGGGGCTGACGGGGCAAATGTTTAAACTGTCAAAACATTTGTCACGGCACCCCACGGTGCAGATGGCCTACTTTAGAAACCGTAGCAAAACGGGTCGAACGCAACGCAACGTGACAGAACGTTACAGACCGTGACAAAACTTGGGACAGTGTCCGTAGCGGAACGGGAAGCAAAAGTATGACTCAACAAATTACGATCCTAGCGAAGTTGAGTTACGGTCTGCCACGTTTAGCTGCGGCTGCTTTAGGGCAGATGCACGTTTTATCAAGGTGAGCTGCGGTTTCATACGGCGAGCTAAGGAAGTGTTAGCCGTTTCGTCACGGTACGTCCCGGCTTGTTACGGTTTATTTCAAGTTCTACTACGGCCTGGCACGGCACGCACGGTCACACAAGAAGTATAACAAACCAAACCCTTTTATGCAGCTTTTTGAGTCTCCTGTTCCCGGTTAATCGTAGTGGGCCTTGACAGAACTTGGTAGTCGTGGCCAACTTGATTGGATCGTAACAAACCGTGACAGACCTTATCAGAGCGTGACAGGTCGTGAGGAAACGTACAAACGTCCGTAACAAGCACCTATATGCACCCTAAATTTTCGATTTTGGATCTTTGAAAACAACCCCCATTTCAAATAATTCCTTATAGCAGAATTTCTTATTTCGACGTCTTTCATTTTGATATATTCATATTTGACAGGCGTGCGCATGCGTAGCGGCATATATTATTTCGTTCCCTCGAAATATTGTTTTGTTCCCACAAAATATTATTTCATTCCCGTCGAAATATTACTTTATTCCCACGAAATACTATTTCATTCCCACAAAATAATATTTATTTTTCACACGACCCTTCATTGAAATCGTCTGTATTTAGATTACTTATATACTCAGATTTAAAAAAGTCTTTTTTTCCATTTTTACACTTGACGTTTAAGTATGCCAAGTTGTTAATGAAGTTGATTGAATGTTATGTTTGTGATTTATTATATGCTATATTAAAAGACCTGTTAACTCGAACAAAAGTTCACTACTTATTTCTAGCATATCAGCTGTCTTATCCATCAGTCTTAGAATAATTTTCAAAAAATGTATATAAATTTATTATTCCTTTTCAGTAACAAAAGTACTGCAAACATTGTGACAAGGCTGCAACACATTAGTGCAAATCCAGGCTGAAACACTGAACATAAACTGGCCTGAAATGTGTACATACGAAAGAGTCATGTTCGAGAGCCGATGTTTCTAAAAGAATATTGTTTAATTCGATAGTTTGTATACAGTGGTTAACTTTTGAAGACGTTTAATATTTATATCACTAACTTGGTAATTGTCACTGCTGGTGGACCAGGAGTCCCCGATGGCACATGTAGCCAAGTTCGATCAGATGATCGCTTCTTCAACGCATTCGAAAATTTCTGTTATCAAAATTTCTTGGAATTTCTAAAACGTGCACGGGTCCTGTAGCATCATATCCCACCTATCCTACTACGCTTTTCTGTACATTTTTGGACATTATAAATTTCACACTCTTTGGCCATATTACATTGATCACTGACGAGGGTTAAGTACCCGAAATATGTCTGGTCCATGCTGCAAATTTATTTGTTCTGAATTTGAAGACGTTTAACATTTTTGAATAAAAAGCAGCGATTCAACTGAAAGCCGGACTTTCTCATTCAAGTTACACACTATGATCAGTAAAATTTGACAAGAACAATATGCAGGGAAAAATAATTTTCTCTTTGCAAAAGAAAAGATTAATAGGGGAAAAACGTGCTCCATATAATGTTTCTACACAGTGGCGGATTCAGCCGGGGAGGAGGGGGGGGGGGGGGGGGGGGGCACGTGCCCCCCTCCCCCCCGGCAGTGCCCAAAGAAGGGGCACTTTTGACATGTTTTTGGAAGCATTAAACTACTGTTTCCGTAATAAATCTATGAAACTAGTCAGAAATAGCCCCAAAACACCCCAGAAACCACCGATTTTAGTAAAATTTCCAAAAATTTCTCGGGGATAGATATCAGAGTCGGAAAGGATGCATTGCTGTCATGTCCATTGTCTGTACGTGGACGTACATTGTGTACCTGGACGTACACACGTTTCGGAAACAACCTCGTACATTGAATTATGTTCATATCGAATTTTCTTCATCTGAGGGATGAATCGGGAACTTTATAAGTCCTATGCGAGGCATATTTAACACACATATTTCTTGACCAAATCTTCGATACAACCTTCTATAAAACTTACAATTTTTTTTTACTTTTTCAAGATCGTTCTAAATTTGAGATCGTAATCAAACTTGTTAAAATGAACGATTGAAATTGTTTTGGCCAGATTTAAACTGGCTACCTCCAAGAATTTTGCAAAGATAAAAATGCATGTTTTTAATTTTTAGAATCGAACCGCCGAGAAATAATTAAACCTTTCAATCTGGACGATGCATGAAATGGGGCACCCGTGATCTCTAGTTTGTCAATGAAGTTTATCATTTACTTATTTTCTTTACCTTACAAAAATTAACAAACAAGCGCGGATCT
This sequence comes from Pinctada imbricata, assembly GCA_033119305.1. Classification (NCBI taxonomy): domain Eukaryota; kingdom Metazoa; phylum Mollusca; class Bivalvia; order Pterioida; family Pteriidae; genus Pinctada; species Pinctada imbricata. Next base: position 49,131,977 of record VSWD01000008.1, on the reverse strand, counting down.
AGAGATGGTTAAGGGGGGGGTCAGGTCCTGCCTGGAATTTGCATGACATGCTGATTTTTTTTTTCTAGTTTTACAAGAATTTACGGCTGGACCCCCCTCCTTCCCATGAGCTGCCCTTTCAAATCTTCTCCTGATCCGCCCGTTTCCTTAGGAAATCCTGAACTTGTTGACTTCTGCATGCCGTGTTAAAACAGTACAGCATCAGAAAATTTCGAAAATTTTCAAATATATACTATATAAATAATTATTGCTACTGACACTGACTGAATCATGCGCGCCAAATCCCTTCTAATTTCAGTTCAAATACGCTTCAGATGCAGATGCCACCAAATTGCATCATTTTTTTCAAAATTTTCTTGGGGGAGGCCCCCCGAACCCCCACCAATGGGAAGGGGAAACCCCCCCCCCCCCCCCCCGGCAATTGGAGATCTGGATCCGCCCCTGCTACAGGTATGCAACGAATGACTCCGCTTAGCAGCAGTCAGTGTTGATAATCCACTAATTTAAACGAACTCCTGTGGTTAATCTCCTTCTTATCCTTCATCTTCATCGTGTACGAAGTCAGTTTCGTTGAATTTTATTCAAGAGTTTAGAAGTTGCGGAGATACATGTAACTTGAGAGGTGTCGAACACCCACACGGCAAAACAACAACAACCTATTAAAAAAATTAAGTTATTTTAAAACAGATTCTTGGTTTTCAATTTGATTGTTTTCATAATTTTGGAACGACGGAAAACGGCGTATAACGAAGCCTAAAACCGCAGTTCTTCCGCAAGGCCGAAAAAGCGTCTCATGTGGTGTGACTAACTTTAAAGCGCCATATCCACATTGATGCAACAAAGCGAAAGTTGATACATGTACGTGCAGCATGAATTATCTACCAGGGACAGCGAGTTTGATAGAGGAAATTGACAGTAAGTAGGTTTTCTTTTAATTAATGATGAAAATAGTCTCGAATATCTCATACACATTCATAATTATATCGATCTTTAATGTATAACAAAAGCGAATCAGAGGAAATGAAGAATACGTTACTTCTGAATTTTGCTACGACAAAATAAATTATTTTCTTAAATCATAATAAATACTGCTTAATAGTGGTGGCATAGCTCAATTGGTAGAGCGCTTAGTACGTCATGTCTTTGCCAGTGAAGCATGCAACTGACCAGCTTCGAATCTGACGAGCGCCAGGTGGAGGGATGATAACCAAGTTAGAGCCTCGCCAGGTGTTGTGGGCTAACACCTTGTATATAGCCAAGTAACCCACGTCTTTCGGAAGGGACTATAAATGGGGGTCCCGTGTTTGGGATAGGTGTAGGCATAGGGTCCGTTGCATAGGTCAAAAGTCCAACATGCAGCTTACGTCTTCGAATGGTACGCCTAGTAAAGGCGGAATCTATATATACTGAACTGTTTTATTTTTATCTTTTCTTGCCCATTGAACAGGCTTTGGGATTGTACAGACTGGTCTTATCAGGTTTTATCAAAGAAGATATAGTTTTAATCCCTTTCTGGCTTTCGAAATTTTGTCACTGGGTCATTTTATTATGCTGCCATTCACTGATATGGGGTATCAGCCAACAGCAGAATAACAAAACAGCCCTTTGCCAGAATAGCAATAGGGATCATATAGTAGATCAGTCTAACAGGATTGCCAAAATTACAAATCAAGCTACTTCGACTGAATCCTTACAGTTCCTAGCAGTATTTTCTTCTACATCAATACATGTAAAACAATACATTGTATTTTTACTCTTATAATGCTTTGTAAAATTTTATCTTCAGAGAAACTTCTAGTAGTTCTCAGAGATGGAAGGACGCTGATTGGATACCTTAGAAGCATTGATCAATTTGGTAAACACAATTCTGATATTAAATTCCAAAGTATTGGTTATTTACATGTATAAATAGATTTCGTTGGCAAATAAAGGCATTGCCTTTGTGTAAAACTAAAAATGTCAAGATATTACTATGTCTTCTTACTTGAGCTGAAAATTTTATAAGGAGCAAAGGTGTATCGCCAATTCAGTCCTGTGTGATATCAAAAAGAAGTACATTAACAGAACTAGTTGAAAGTTTTATTTAAATAAAAAGAAAAAAAAAAACACTTTCTGATCTTCATTTACCAAAATTCTTTTGCTTTCCCCATTTTCTTATCTCTTCACTGAAAATAATCTTTGTTTCAGCTTAATCACATTTACATGTACAAATACATACATATACACTAATACTATAACTTTTTAATCCAGTGGCGGATTCTAATCAATCAATTCAAATTAAATTTGCAAATAATGGGTAAAACGTTAATTTTTCCATAAAAAAAAGATAAATATTAGTAAATATTATATACTGCCTGTTAGTTAATATAATTGTCAATTCTTTTATCAAGTTCAGTCACGAAAATGGGTCTGAAAAGACTGAAACATGTCAACTGCCAGGGGGAGCTATGCCCCCCTGGTCTTCCTACCAGGGGGGCCTAGGCAATCCCCAGACCCCACATCTTTTTTATGCCCCCTTTAACTTAAAAGCTGGATCCACCACTATTCAAATGTATTCCAATACATGTATATGAAGCATAGACACCAACAGGTCTTAGATTTCTTCATATCTTTGTGTACATTTTCTCTGCAGCTAATTTGGTTTTACACAGAACAATTGAAAGAATCCATGTTGGTGACAAATATGGTGACATTCCCCGTGGAATTTTTGTTGTTCGTGGAGAAAATGTGGTTCTACTGGGAGAAATAGTGAGTAAATTTCCCAGAAACAAAATTTATTCATTTTAATACCAATTTGATTCCTTAAAAGACACTAGATTATTCACTCAAAGTGAGTACTTACCAAAATTGTGCATAGAAACTTCATTGGATAGAGTTAAACTGTTTCATATGTGAAAGGGTTTTATATGCTAGATGAAGCTTAAATGATTTATAAATACAATATATGTTTGTTTACAGGACACTGAAAATGAAGATAAGCTTCCACTGAAAGAGGTCCCTATCGATGATATTCTGGAAATGCAACGAGAGGAGCAAATACAAAAACAGCAAGAGGAGGAACGGAAGAAAAAATCTATGTTAGAACGAGGTCTCCAGCCTCACTCTGAACTTCACGATGATTTGTACTGATTTCTCTACACAACAAATTTATTATCAAAACTTAGCACCTCTTATCCTGCCATTAATTTTGAGAGGTTTAAAACATTACATAATTTACAATGGCACAAGTGCTACATACTGTGCAGGAATAGGAATAAATAAAACACTGCCTAAATTCTTCTTCACCAGGAGGGAAAGTTAAGATGCTGATATGATGTCTTAGATGTAGCGCTGTGACATTGACAAGCCTCACAGGCACTCTTTTGAGTGTCATATATTGCGAAGAGGTACTGTATATTGTTTTTGATGATAATTGATTTTACACTCTATGGAAGATATCTATTTCTCTTCTCTCTCAATTTTGATAAATTTGTATTATTTGTAGAAGTAAGAAAGTAGCTAATGAAGTGTACTTGAATAATGTGTTAAGCAAGTGTCAAGAATTTGTTCTGGCTTCTGCTTTTTTTCTTGACTGAAAATGTATCTTTTACCTATCTGAGTGTCCAAGTAAAGTTTAACTCAATATTTTGAAAAAAAAAATGCATAAACTCTCCAGATATTACTTTAGTCAGAGATATCACATTTCTAAAGTCAGAAACTGCATATTTGTAATTTTTTCATGCTACATGTATGAAAATTATAAATTCTTATCTAATGAAAATCAACAAATTGATATTTTTCTAAGACATACTGACAGTTTAGAATTCAATATGGTGTCATATTTGAAAGGTTCAAAAAGTGTTGACTTATATGTATGAAAGTGCTTTTGTTTTTGTTTTGTTATAAATAAACCAAAGAGAAAACTTAATTGTCCAGTATTCAGTTTGCTTTAATTGATACATATTTCTTTAGACAGACATGTTATGGTAATATACTGAGCAAAAAATTAAAGTACCCACTTATTCGTATATGTTTTATATGGCATGTTCAATAAAATTTTGTGTAAGCTAGGTTCCCCGAAAAACTTCATTGTGAAATCAGAGAACTCTCTACTTCGACATGCATTCAATGTCAAAGTAATGAAAAAGAAGTGCCCTGGTCCTTTAAGAAATGACTGTCTTACTTTTGGTGTTCATGGGTGTATAATTCTGGTTGGACACGTGCAAATTTTCCAAGAATCGCTTCGCGATTCACGGAATTTGCACGTGTCCAACCAGAATTATACACCCATGAACACCAAAAGTAAGACAGTCATTACTTATATTTACTTTTATTCTAAATATCTGTCATTTTTATTTTCATGCACTTCGCATATTTTGCCTGTTTTAGTGTCAAATGTATTTGAACGTTGGTAAATTCTCCCTACATGCAAAACTTGCACGTGAGCAACCCAAGTTATTGGAATATAATTCTAGTTGCCTAATGGGCGTTTAACATGGGGAATCTACTAGTAATGTAAATATTATTGAATAAAATACACTAATTCAAAGAATTTGACGTTTCATCTGTATATTTTGTAGCCTGTCAAAACATGGGAACTTACTTTTTTTGCTCAGTATATGAGGTTGTCAACATGAATGTCTGTCTGTTCTCAACTTTTTTTTTTGGGGGGGGGGAGCCTAGTCAAAACATAAGCTCTGGGATCTTAACACTTGCTGTAAAGGATAACCAGAGTTCTACTGATTTTAAGGCCAAGGCAATTTATTTCATTGTGCATATTCTGTGTATTAAAACATGGGAACACAATAAAGATCAAATTTTAAAATTTGATTGAAGGTCAAGGTCACAAAGAATGAGCTGGTAAAATCTTATGGGAGAAATTGTGACAACCTTTAGTCCTAACTTCTTATCTTACAGAGGATCTCCATGACATGGGAAAGAACCCTTAAGGACAATGTCACAGTCAATTTGTGCTAGCAAAACCTGTAATACAGACTAAAGATTTAAATCTCCAAACTTGCCACAAAAGATGAGCAATAATCTCTTTGATTTTCAAGGTCATGGTCACTACCAATTGCATGTAGCAAACATGAGAAAGCTATTGCTAAAATGATGACTAAAAAATCTTTAAACTTGAAACACAGCATCAACAAATCAAGGGAAGAAAATCTGGTTATTTTCAAAGGTCAAGGTTACAAGTTACTATAGTATCAGTGTTTGAACTAAATTGATAATGGAAGATACTGTTGTAAAGAAAACACTCAATAATATCTAACTGTTCATAAACGTAATTCAAGTGCAGATACACATTCAAAAATTGAAATGAATAGCAAAATAATGGGTAGGATAGCTTATTTTATTAGAATTCAATGTAAACAAGTTGAAATAATGTGAAGTTCACAGAAAGAACAAACAAAGAAAATCATAAACCTTTCATGATTATATGAAATCTATATAAAGCAACAATTACCTATGCCAGTATATGACGATTACAAGGTTTTGTTAATTTAGACTTAATATTCTTTTTTTAATTTGATACACAACGTAGACGATGAAAGTACATGTGCTTCAAAGGATATTGAAACTCTAAAAAATAAAATAAATCAAAAAAAATTTAAAAAATGAAGAAGACCAAAAAAGAAAAAAAACAGTACAAAGGATATTCGAAAAGCAAGAAAACTCGAAATTCCATCGGTCAATTTATATTTATTTCTTTAAGTTTGAAATACGTATAGAAAGAAGCTGTCTATCCTGTAACGATTTCCGTAGCACTACAAAATCACATCAGAAGTAAAACATTGGACGTCTGTAGAACTGCAGAGCACTTTGTGAGGCTGCTACAGAGAGCGGGTACTGTGAACCTAGTAACATTCCCGGATAGCGCTCTGTAGGGATACCGTTATCAGATCCGGATACTTGTGACTTCCATTTATTTCTGCGATTTTGGAACCATACTTTGACTTGAGTTTCTGTTAAATTTAGAGCGGATGCAATTTCTGCTCTCTCGGTGCTTGACAAATATCGTTTTGTATCGAAAGCCGATTCCAAGTAGAAAATTTGGTGTCTGGAAAACACCGTTCTTGTCTTCTTTTTAACTTTGGTAACATTACTGTCATTGTTATTACCGGGTACTGATAATGAAACATTGGCGTCAGTGCCATCGTCTGATTCGCAATCACTTGTAATCCTTTCAGAATAATCTTTCGCAAAATTATTACGTTCAGACTCAAAGTTTGCCGTCACTTTAGTTTTGCAAGTGACGTCATCGTTTCTTTGTGTAGGCGATGATGGCGCTGGTATCTGCCGTACTAAAATTCTGGGATCGCTGGCTGTGATTGGATAATGACTATCTCTCCCGTCCAGCCGGCCAATCAGAGCCGGATAGTATGTGTGGTAAGGCGGGAAAAATGGAGTACGGCCACCATCTGAAATTATAAGAAAACAAATCTTGTGAATGTCTGATACAAAGCTATTGCACTACATGTATTATTTTAAAGAATACTTGTTCCTTTCTTTTCTCCTTTTATTTATTTATTTATTTATTTATAACAAATGTTTTCTTCTGATCAAACGGTTACTCTCTTAGGTTTCTTAGCCGATTTGATGGATTGTCGATCCTTTTGTATCTTAAATTTCATTAATTAAAAAAAACATTTGTATGCTATTCGATTTATTAAATTATTAATTTTTTTCAGATTTCAGATTCTTTATTGTCTTTATGCCCTACGGCACATCAGAAACATATATACTAGTACATAAATACAATTACATACACATACATTTGAAAATTTTGTGAGCAAGTGACATCGTCGATATATATAAACATTTACTTATGGAATCGTCTATTAGAAGCCAAATATGGAAATGAATCAAAATTACAGACTGTCTTAAAATTACAAGTATAATCCATTAATCTATCATGTGAGCAAGTTACAACGTCTTTTTGAAGCTAAATATAGAAATTTACCAAGATTACAAATTGTCTTTACATTAATAAATGTATGTATTTTTATTGATTTCATCTTTTTTTGGTAATTTTTTTCTCTTCAAAATCTGTTCTTTATCATTTAGATCTTTGTCCTTTCAAATCGATAAATGAAGTTTTGTTGGTTCCATCCATTGAAAATTGAATTACATGTAGTATACACAACCCGCCGTGCGTGCTGTCTGCGTGCAAAAACGAAGGCAAACCTTGGGTATCCGTACGGTGTCCGTGCGGTATCAGCACGTGTCCCGTACGTCCTCCTTGCGGATTTGGGAACACGCAGACAGGACGTAGCAGTTTTAGTGCATACAGACCTTTCACTGCGTCCTGCCTGCGTGAGCACTGGTCTACGAATTCAACAAGAAGTACGACACGCACGTTGCAAGTACGTGCAACGCACCTTCGACGCAAGAAAGTGATGACTCCGTGTGTTAGCAGTACGTGTAAATTCGACATGCTTACAATAACGTAGAAGACGTACGGAGAAAGTACGTTGTAAGCAAGTTGCACGCAAGTCGTAAACTTGTACGTACAACGCACTTACTTATTTTTGCGCTACATATGATGCATGGAATTAAATAAAGAGTTCAATAGTTCGTCATTATAGATTGAATTATGTTTTCCAATATCATTTCTACATACAACATATATATACGTTTATTTAGATACAAAACATCACGATTTTGAAATTACAAGAAAAACTAAGCGGTCGTAATTATTCGTAAGAATTTAGATATCAAGTCGAGAAAAAAATCTAATTTTGACTGGTTGATGACTTTAGATACTTGTTAAAACATTAATTATATTTTATATTTATATTGATTCTAGTTTCTGTGAGTATCGTACAAGAAAACGCATTTTCTTGAAATGAAGTTAAAAGAAAAACTTAAATATAATGACATTGTATCTGGAAGCTATATTAGAATTCAAAGAATAACTCATTCCAATAATAACGTAATATTATTTAAGTTAAAAAGAAACTTTTTTATATTCTTTTGTTTTAGTTTTTAATCTAAATTGAGAATTCTTGATTATATTCGTGGACCGATGGCTCAAGCTCATGTCTGTCATTTATATTTAGAATAATGTATCATCGACTTCCAAAAGTTTGCAACTATAATAACAATATATCTATCATTATAATATTATGCTAGTGATTATCGTTGATAAAACAGAAGATCATATTGAGTATGGATAGAAACTAAATCCTTAAAAAATTGTTTAAATCTTCATTTTGAGAAAAAAAATCATAAAAATGTTTTAAAGTTTATTTATTTTTTATTCATTTTTTTTGGGGGGGGGGGGGGCAAAGTCAATCAAAGATCTTTTGTCCCCTGGTCCCCTGGCAAATTTGAAATATCAAAACATTTAAACATGCATAACTACGGTATAGTTTATAATGCATGTATATAATGCATATTTAAATGTTTTAATATTTCAAATATGTCATAGGACATTTTACTAATTTCTGTCTTCATTGAATATCATGTGTCAACTTAATTTATAAGGTAAGTTATTATCACAATGGAAAACTTCTTTTTATGTGAAAAAAAAATCTGCAGTTTTAATTTTCGACGTATCACGAATTGTTCAAAAAGCTAAGGGGTATACAATGAGGGAAACTTTATTCAGAGTTCCTATCTTAACTTCCGGAATTAATTTCAATTAGTTTTACATATAAAACCGAGGAAAATGATATGTACATAAAGTACTGAATGTCGTCTATGCTTGTTCATTTTGGGGAATCCACATTCGTGGAAAAATGGGTCCAAGACGGTATTTTCAGTGTCTTACAACTACAAACGTTGAATGGATCGAAAAATTCTGTAAAATGGGAAACGGTGCTTTGCAAAGAAACATTTCATGCAATCATTGGACAGGAATTATTTTGGTCCGTCCGCGGTGTAAGCCTAATATATCGGAACACTAAAAATATTCGGACATTCCGACGGTCCGATGAAGGCGGACTCATTGTAAAAGGAATATTTTCTAATCTTTAAGCTGCAATTTCTTGTCCTTATACATTGTATATCCATTATATGTATTTTGGGATAAATCAAGAAATCAATCTCGATTACCAACACGTTATCGAGAGAAATCACTCTTTTAGGTATATTGCAAATGCGTTGCGAAGTCTTTAAAGAGAGAGGGAAGTTAATTCGAGTTCAAAAACAACTCCTTAAGATATCTTTAAAAGATTTTGGGGAAACTGTCAGCAAACATGAAAAGATGTGTTTCTATACTTATATCGTTTAATCTGGAAATGTACTTTTTGTTTCAATGAGATTTTTATAATTTTATTTTTATTCCTTCTGTTTAGTTTTAGATCTTGCTTGGATTTTAGCCTTAAGCCTTCGATTCGTTGTCATTTTAGTTTAGTTTTTAGTTAAATTTCATTTTCTAGAGTTATATCAATATTCTTATTCAACTATTGAATTTGATATACCTTTACAAAAAAAAATCTTTTGAGGCAATATCGCAATTTATTGATTATGGATTTTGAGTGAATTTTGTGATGATTTTTTAAAAATATTATATATTTCTGAGTCTGTTGAGTAAAAACAACTTACATGACGAAAGTGTAGCCTTTTTGTCTTGCTCGGGCTCTCTTCTATTGGTTTCATCTTCTTTGCGACGTTTTTTGACGACTCCCTTGACATCATCGGATAAGATATTGGCAATAGAAAAAGAAGAGCTTCTAGGTGTACATGAGTCAGCCATTGTAAAGGTTTTAGTGTTCCATCTTCAAGTAAAGTGTCTAAACTGACACATTTTAAGGTTTATATGGATATTTTATGTATCAAGAATCGGCAAAATTCAAACAGATCATTGCGTGATAAGAGAAAGTACCACGTCACAAATGGAGGCCGGTTCGGTATGGGTCACTTGCGCGATTAGTAATACATTCTTTTCTTTATATTTGTAAAGTAGAGTCAAGCGACTAGAGTGGACAGTAAACGATTATAATTAACTCGACTTGGACAAAGTGATTTAGAACGTGATAAGTGTAACTTTCAATTTGTAACACTACCTGTAATAGGACCATCGTTAGTACGGAGAGTTATCTCCCATCATGTCTTGGGGCGGCGCTGTCTTAATAGCGCCTTAATCACTGTTTTCTAGTTGATAAATTCCCTTTAACACGCCATAGTCCTTCTCAGATGGACCATAATCGCCTTGACCAAAAAGCAGTCCGAACCAATAAAAGAATATCCGTAACTCGTCTGTGCCCACCTCTCTTTCATGTCGGCGTAATCTGTATTGGTCAGGCAAGACCTGATGATGCCGTCCAGCTGGGATCAGCCATAGAACAATGGTCCGTACGGCGCACTGTAATTTTACTATCAATTATTTTTCATTTCTTACCTGAGGGCCTCTTGTGAGGCACGAGACTACATTGGGACTATAATTTCATATCATTATTCATTTAGTTTCTTAATACAAGAGCATATGGTCCTGTTATACCCTAGAAAAATTCTGCAAGTGTTATTTCTTGCATATATAACAAATATGAAGGTAACATGCTTGAACCCAATTACCTTGACTACCCAATCTTCTCCAAAAGAGCACCCAATGTTTCAAATTGAAAACGCCTGTGAGGAGTACAAAAATAGAATTCTGAAAGCAAAAACAAAATAAAATAAAATACTCAAAAACATCGAAAAAAACTCATTTAAAAAGAAACAAAATAAGAACAAACACAAGGAAACCAAAAACAAAAACCCAAAAAAAAAAAAAAAAAAAGAACCCGATACAATAGGATACAAATATATCTGATTGAAAGAGCCATCTTCCAAGCATATTTAACGTGCTACGTATACGTACGTATATAAAATGCGAAGTTACAGATGTGAGAGATAATTAAATGTCCGTATCCTTTGTCATGAAGAGACATCCTTTCTCTTTTCTGTTTGTTTGCTGCCTTTTCTTTCATTCTAAAATTTTGTTTTGTGCGTGTATATTTAAATTCAACATTCGTTACGGACATAATTGCCAGTTTTCTATTTATGAAGTATGTCGTTCGAATATTTTTAAGACACAATGTCATTCAATTTGCAAAACAGTAGTAGCATTATAGAATTCAGTGTGGCGTATTGCTTCATGTGTATTCTTTGTGACAATAATTTTCTGTACCATTTTTTGTTTACACATTGTCACGTGACTTTCAGCCTACTTTTCAAATGACATGCAAAAAAGGGAAACCATGAGCAGCTCTTGGAAGATTTCTTACTTTAATTTCACATGAAGTGTTTCCATTACGCATCACATTTAGGTTCAGTGCCAAGTGGGCTTAACCAAAGGCGCAAAGATCGCCTGGGTATATGCGTATGCGCTATTAAATAAAACAATTTTCTTGCCACATAGCGCATATACGCATACCCAGGCGATCTGAAGGCATTATCAAAGGTTAATTCAATTACACAATATGTCGTAGTAAATGCGACGGTGGCAAGGAAGAATACGACAAATAAACATTCCCCTCCAATGAACACATCATCTTCGTCGCCAGATTGATGGAGCTTGATTAAAGAGAGTGGTTTAAATTATGTGGGCATTCTTGACCAAATTCCAGTTAAATGTGCAATTTAATTTTGTGACAAATATTTTCGGAACCATAACGTACAAGGTTGTTGTGATAAATTGCCTGATAAAGGCATGATTTCACTGCTCAGATAGTATCACTTCTATTGTTGTCGGTCCGGGTTGAGATGACCGCAAATGTAAGTGGTCCATTGAATAATTTTCTTTCACTTTGTAAATCACTGACCATGACGTCCAAAACTATCTTTCTTTAAAGTCTTTTTCTTTTCTTCCTTCTTTTCTTTTCTTTTCTTTTCTTCCTTTCTTTTTCTTTTGGTTGAAAGTTTCAAATAAGGCAGGATGAAACTACCATATAAACAAGGACCATGACGTTCAAAAACAATCTTTTTTATTTATTTATTTTTTTTTTTGTAATCTTTTTTCTCTTATTCCGAATAAACCAATTAACAGAGGGAGAACAAAGAATATAGCTAGCGCTGCATGTTTTCTTTCTTTTTTCAACATTTGAAGTACATGTAATTATTTTAGAAATTTGCATCTATATACAGTGGCAATTAGCAGATATTATCAAATTGTATTCGCGCTTCATTTTTCCCACATTATACATGTCAAAACATACAGCCACCGTACTTGTAAGTTTAAAATGTATTTATTCGAAAAGGAAATTACAATACATCAGTAATCTGTATAATCTATATCCAATATAGGAAACAAGTAGTTATACTTGTATAAATCCATCTCCTAGTACTACCGTACTTGTAGCATATGTAGACGACAATAAAATAATGAAAAGTACATTCATGTCATCGTGTGTAGCATGGTTAAATGAATGAATTAAAGTCGAACACAAAACCCGAAATCAGATTCAAAAAATCACAATCTAATCAAACTCTTTGAAAAAAATATAAAACAGAATTTTCTCACGAGGAAAGAAAAATCGGACAAGCAGACGGAGACAATAACATAGCTCCATATAGCACAAAAATAAACACTCTCCATATAGAATGTATTGTAGGTGGCGCAGTTAAAAGCGCGCCGTGCTAATTAGCAAAGTTTAAACACGTACAATGTAACTAAAGGAACGAAGTAAGTAGACCAAAAAAGGAAGCTTAAATATGGAAACCCTGAACCGACATGCGTTTTGCTCTTTGCTTTTTGCGTTTTGCACTTTGCTTTTTGCTCTTTGCATTTTTGTTGGTTTTTTTTTTTCACTTTGATTTTTTGTTCTTTTCTTTTTGTGCCATCTCCTTCATGTTACAAGGAAGAACTTCGTTTTTTTGTGAAATTCAGATATTTGATCAAGTGGGAGGGTTTATTGACTGATAATCCAGATAATTAAGCTTTCTGCGTTGTATAGATACCCCCTTCCCTTTTTTTAATTCAATTTAAGAAATAAATTAAGCGACAACTAAGTAGTGAATGAAGTGATTGACGGACATACATTTCTTTTAAGATAATTGTCAGACTTTATTTATTCATTAAGAAAGATGCGCAGACATTGTCATTTAATGTAAAGCGTAAAGAGAAAAATGCAGAGGAAAAATGGCAAAACGTTAAAAGCAAAGAGCAAAAAGCAAAGAGCATTCTCCTCCTCTATTGCGTCGTTTTCCCGCTAATATGCCAGCCAAGAAAGCTAATCTGATTGGTCTAATATTGATAATGCATAGACTGACTATCCTCAAGACTGGTAATCCGGCCATGAAAAGCGATGAGAAAACACAAAAAGCAAAGAGCAAAATGCAAGAAGCAAAGAGCAAAACGCAACAAGCAAAGAGCAAAACGCATGTCGGTTCAGGGTTTTCATACTTAAAATCAGTTATTTTAATTTTTTGAAAAACAGGTATGGGGTGTTCGCTCATTGGACCTGGTATCAGAATTTAGAGTTAGTAAAATTACCAAAAATCATTGTAAGTGGCGCCCCAGTGGAGATGAGATCTTTTAAACAGCAATTCTCTGTAGAAACCAAAGAATTTCAAAACATTTTGGCACGGCATGTCATGGATTTTTGAGATTTTTGGTATGGAAGTTCAATATGAAGTACTAGTATGTAAATCAACCCCAGTTTTTTCAAAAAGGTTGTCGTTGCCATGGTAACCGTGTCTGAAGTTTCAAAAATCGGGAAAATCTATAGGACAAGGCAATTTTGTAGGCTTCGTTACCATGGAAACAGGTACATTTTAAATCTTAAATTGCTTTGATTATTTTCTTTTAATCCTTATTATTACGCATATTTGTAAAAAAAATTAACATTCATCTCGGATGCCTTATGTATACAAGATGAAAAATTGGGCCGAAACAGGGTATCAAAAGGCTTTGTTTTGGGCACTCAAAGACCCTTTTTTGCATGTTTTTACTGTTTTACAAGGTTGAAAATTTCATGAAAGCACCAATTTTTGAAGTCCAAATTGTAGTTATCCAATTAGTATCATCTTTGAAATCTACATGAATATAAAAAATTAATTGGGCTAATTTGTCCTTTTATATGCAAAGCAGCATCAAATTTAGTTGCTATGGCAACAATCGGCTGAAAGGATTCAATACGATGAATTTAAACACAACCTCTATCAAACTATCTACGCATGATATTGGAACAGAAGTTCATGTATACATCTATCAAAGGCGTTTTGATATAAAAATGACCTTGAAAATATTTCAAGGTCATCCACTGAATTTTCAAGGTCATTAAACTTTAAGTGACCAGATTTGACGAAAAATCCTGATTTTTCATAAAATGAAGGTGTCAATATTTTAGAAACCTTGAAATATTGAACTTAACAGTTATTTGTCATATAATGATAAATGTATCACTTATTTCTTAGAACTATTGATTACGTTTCTTCGCATCTTCGAATATCTAAATTCTTGGTGAGTATGTTGATAAAAAGGGGACGAAATCTGTATTTTTCTTGTTTTTTGACGGAAAAATATTTTCCTATTGAATAGCTACAATTCAATAAATTATAAGATTTGTCTTTCTTATATTCATGTGCTTTCATAATATATATGACCTATGAAAATATTTAAATAAAAAAATCACTAAAATCGGTAACAAAAAAATTCAAAAATCAATATTTTATGCAAAATTTGAGTCTTTAAGTATAAATGACCTTGAACATCAAGCCAATGACCTTGAACATTTTAATTGTTCTTATGTAAAAGATAAAAGTCATATATATACATGCATACATTTTGACAATCTTATGTAACTCTAAAGAGGAATAAAATCAATTTCAAAGATAATATGAAACAAGCAAAAAGGTCTAATGTTGCCATGGCAACGGTCTTTGACGACAGAATTTAGGTAAAACTCTGAAATACCCACTCCAATTTTTCGTTCATTTTATTTGTCAATAAACATACATTTCCATTGATGAAAATCACGAGTCTCCTATTGGTGCCTTTTGTGATATTTAAGATTGAAAATGGTCAAAAACACACTAAATTGGCCCTTATTTTCACCTCTATTTTTCGCCTCATTTTGACTTAGTTTGGCTTAATACAATAAGCTTCCTGTAATAAATATCACATAACTAAGTGTACTAAGTAAGAATGGAAGTAAGGAAGAATAGATTATATAAAGATGAACAAGCTGTTACAGTGGTATCCATGGCAACGAAGTCTCTGGAGCTGGCTTATTTCATGGTCCCAAAAGTGCTATAGATAGAATTACCTCGTTACCATGGCAACCAGAGGTCACATTGGATGAAAAGTGTTATTTTCATGGTCAGTACTCAATATGTACCCATTATACCGAAAATCATCAAAATCCATGACATGCCGTGCCGAACGATTTTGGTCCTTACAGAGAATGGCTATTAAATATACTTTATTCATCTGCATTTGATAGGAATAATATTACTTCTGTGGTATATGGAAAAATACAAACTTAAATGATTTGTCATAACAAAGTCTTACTACAATATATTTGCATATTGAAACAAGGTGGACTTTTGTTGTATGTAAGACAAAATGGAATATTTGTGACAAATAACATTTTGTGTTTCCATATTTTCAACAAAACTATTATTATTGAAATTTTTGCTAAATATACAAGAAACTCGTTTGGTGTCACAAACAAAACCGTAGGGATGTAACAATACACTAGATCACGATACGATACGAATCACGATACAATGCTCACGATACGATGCGATACGTATCACGATACACTTTTCTATCCAATCCAACACTCACATATTTCTTGAATCCAAAGAAAAACTGCACATACTTGCATCAATTTAGCCTTTAAAGGCCCATTCACATATAGACGAATCTATAGAACGAAGCCTTGCGAATGAGTAAAATTTGTCAAACTTGACGAAATTTGAACGAAAACACCGTTCAAAAATATGATCATAACGAAATGCAAACGCAATGGAATTGTTTATTACGAATAAGAAACGAAGCACTGCGAACTGTTACGACTTCGCGCTATGATTCGTTAGAATGGGCATTGTGTATTTGTTTTTTCACTTGCGATTAGGAACGTAAATATGCGAAATAAAAAAATTACGCAGCGTTGCGCATTGATACGAACTCTTCCGAAGCTAGCCGCATCTACATTTAACAGACATGACATTTCCTGTAGACTAGCAGACGTTAGTACAATTATGCCAAGAGGAAAGGGGAAAGGTACATGTTGAGGATCGGGAAGGAAGCAGCCAGAAAATCGGCCTAGTCGCCCTGATCCGTAAGAACTATGTGGCTGTTTTTTGTAATACACACTAAAATAATTTTCATGGACTATTCTTTGAAAGCAAATTATTGATGTTTTTGTGATCACGGAAAAAAGCTGGTCTTTGAGTCCATCATTAAGCCCACCTCTCTATCTGTCCATCTGAGCTTATACATGTACATCCTTATATAATACATGTATGTATACATTTTTATTCATTTGGATAACGCCACTTTGGGTCAAATGTCACTTAATGTCGCTCAGATGTCAAGGTCACTTTATAGCTGAATTATAGCATTTACTCCCTAAAGTATTTCAAATATTCATTAAAATGTATTTCTTGCCCAAATGATATGAAAGAATGTATACAATGTTAGAAAAATACACCCATGTGTTCAATAATTATATAAGAGAAAGGAGGGGATGAAAAAACGATACTAATTCAGCAGATTTCACAAAATGTTTTGCATGATCTGTGCTATAGATATGAACTTGTCGTTTCAGGTTATTAATATGAAAAATAAACTAACAAACACATGAAATTCTTATTAATCTCTTAAAGGTCAAGGCCACTCAGAAATTAAGACAAAGATATCCGACAAAAAGATTTTGGCTTCAACATAGTTAATTTTCCTTGGCTTGATGGCGATGTTCCAAGGTTGCCATCCTACGGCATTTACATATCTGTGCTCATCAGATACGCTAGAGCTTGCTCCCATGTTTCAGACTTTCATGACAAAAATTGACAAATTACAAAGAAACTTATCAATCAAGGATTTAGATACCATAAACTAGTAAAATCTTTTTGGAAATTTTACAATAACTATTCTAAACTTCTTTCGAAATTTGGGACAACTCCAGCATCAGAGTATGTATCATTGGGAATTTCATCACCTTCATTTTACGGTGACTTAGTAAACAAAATCAGAAGGATCAAAGGCAGATCGAACTTCTACCAAAAATGTAAGAAAATTGTCGGTCGCCTGCTTTACCGAGGATATGATCCCAACGTCATCTCAAGAACAGTGGGCATGATACTGGACCAATCTACAGTTTTGTACCAGTGTCTTTCCCAACGTTGCACACTGGTCAACCGTGACGACAGGACTCCATGACGGACCTTGTTTAAATTTCGCTAGAGAGACTGGGTCTTGATTCTCTGTCCTGTCTGAAAGTTGGTCAGACTTCTCGGGTGATTGATCTTGAGCTCGCTTTAGCCAGCAGAGCACAGACTGTTATACGCATGCCATAGATTGAATTTAGATCATTTAACATAGCATTTGTGTTACAGAGGTCCGCTGCGTTTAACTGTCTTCTTTGTGACATCACCTTACAGTGAGAATTTTTATGTTTATACAACTATTGAGAGTCTATGGAGACCTCTGTGTGTCCGGAAAAGCGGGAGAGTTGTGCGCACGTATTCCGGATAACCACACCATTTGCGTATAGCAGATGACCGTCCAAAGTCGGTTGCCGGATGCACATTGGTCTCCTTCCTTTTATGTGTCATTAATGTTTGATGTTTTTGAACGTCTGTTTCGATTCTTTTGTGCTGTGTTCTAGTGATTTTTGTCGTGTTTTTTTTTTTTTTTTTTTTTGTGGTTTGTAGTTTTTGTCTGATGTCATTTACTTATCATTTTCTTTGTTTCGCTGGGTGGGTTCAGGGTGGTCATGCTGGAGATCATCCCCGTTTCAGAAAACAGAAGTTCATTAGATTGAATTGTTTTACGGAGTATAGCTTTCTTTATCAATTCTATTTTTTTTTTTTCTTTTTTTTTTGTTGAGAAGCAGTGATATGCAGAAAAAGGTCCAATTTCTTGAAGGTTCTAGGATTCTCTCTCCTGAGCTCAACCATGAGTTGATCATTAATTCCAAATTGGCGCCACATGTCGTCATGCAGCCATGGTATTCGCAAGATACATGTACGACCTGCTCTGGCTCCTCTTCTCCATCTGCTACGGCATCTGATATACTGATAGATGTTGAGTTGTTGTCGTTGCACTTCCTAATGGGCTATTGCAGTCGTACACTGAAGAACCAAACTGTGTGTATGTTCCATTTTGAACAAGCAATTTCAAGAATAATTCCCTTTTCACAATAAAAATAAATAAAGTCGTAAGATGTTTCAAAAAGCAATCGGAAGTTTTCGTTGCTATTCGTATGTAGTGGTAACCCTTCGTAATGATTATTAATCGTCGACATTCGTTACAGGTCGCACCGATAAGTAAAATATCAGAAAGGTGCGCTTTCAGTCGCCTGGATTGCAAATACGTTGTGTAATATGCAAAACATTAGGTCACATTCTAGTCCCTTGCGAACGTCGACGAACATATAACGAATGCATAACGAATGATTAACGCATTATAACGAATACTTACCAATGATGGGCGAAAATTTTATTTGCTGAAAAATTTTGAACATGTTTAAAAATTAACGACGAACAGAACTAACCGGAACGAATCAAGACGCTCATAAACGAATCCGCGCGAAGTCGACAACGAAGTATCACGTTGATATGCGAACGGATACGAATTTTGCAAAAACCTTATTCGCCAGTTTGCGCAACTTGACGTCGGAGGGCTTTCGTCCATATGTGAAGGGGCCTTAACAGCATAAAGAGGGTTCTCACAAGTTACATGGTGATGGGAATATACTATTGGCTTTATGCAATGTGCATTATAATGATACAGAAAAAAATTGTCTCTATTTTGTTATACAGTGTGCTTGATTTTGTTAAAAAATACTGTATCTTTGTGTATCGTTTGAATGGAAGATGTATCGTGAAGCTAGAGTACAAACGATATATCGTTACACCACTACAAAACCGTGTAAATTTTTGTATTCTCTTTTGAAAATAAGTACAAATTTAATTGAATTTTATTGAATTTTCAATTGAATTTTATCTCACATCGGAATTTTGTTAATTCCGAGGTTTGCAAAAGTTCCTTTGGAAAATCTAACGATTTTGCCTTGCCTTCTCGACTATGAGACTGAATACCGGTAACTGATGGGTACTTCTGTAATGTTTATTGTGAAAAACAATAAATGCCTACGTAAAAGAATTGTCATGACAAAAAGGATCTTGCTCCTTTGAAGATTTTAAATACATGTAATTGTGAAACATCGTAAAACAACAAACAGTTGTCATAATTTAATCATTTTTACACAGAGGAAATAAAGTTTGTCTCATAAAAGTAACTGTGTCTAGCGACATCTAATGTTCAACTAGCTTTATCTTTATTGTCAATATAGCTATTGACTGAGTTCTGAATTGAGTTAACTTATTTTAAAAATCGGACAGGGCCCAGATTTTCATTTTTGGTTTTGAAAAAAAAGGTCAATCATTTTCCTTGTTCAATTCGATATTGCAGCATGGACCAGACTTCTAACAACATAGTATCAAACTAGAAAAAAAAGATCAAATTGTACAAGATACATGTAATTGTCTTGCGATCGTGTCTTCACCAAGGTAACGACCCGATTACATAATTAATGCATATTCTCTGCTTTGAAGCTAATTGACTAGTACTAGTATCTACTAGTATCCCGTTTGTCAGTCTGTCCGTCCGTCCGCCTGTCACTGTTGAGTTTTTTCCGAACTTAAAGCACCCAGGGACGAAAGTAAAAGCATGTCAAGCATATAGACCAAGGTCATGGGGTCAAAATAATGGTGTATATATACAGAAAAGTTAAGAATACATATATGCCGATTCCTACATGCCCTCAAACTTTACTTTAAACTCCAGACTCCACTCCACCACTCCACTTCATAAATTACACGGTGCCGTTCAGATCGCAGCATCTCAAGTATTTTTACAAATAGATAATTGACATGTACTACTGAAAAATGATATTACAAAAATTCATTGAATAACGCTGTTTTATTTATCTAAGATCTGAAGCAGATAAGATTTTACAATTTCACACAGAAGGTGTCAATATGAAAGTATAATCCAAATTAATAAATTTCCCCATTCTGTAAGATGTGTTTTATGATTTTTACATTTGACGCTGTCTAAAATTGTTGATCCTTTCTCCTAGTAGCTACTCCCATAAATGTCCCAGGTACGGTTTATCTTTGGGATTCGGTAACCATCCTCGCACTAGATTCACAACACACGATGGTAATATATCATTTCTGTGCCATTCCTGGTTCTGTCTGGCATGTTTTAAAGCCCTTTGTTTTCTTTCTATGTATCGTTGGTCGTCCCAAACCCTACGGTGAAACAACATTGTCCAGAATCTCGAATATTTATCTTTACGCAATCTGGAATGTCTTTGATGTGGTAAATAAGTTTCTGTTTCCCACCACATCTGTCTGTGGCTCTCGTCCGTAATGCATGGCTTACACAGGCAAAAAGGACATTCCTCGGCGTCTTCGTTTTGCACGATGACAAACGGATGCTCTGCAGAATGACATATACGTAATACTGAATTGTCAGAGTCCGTCTGTGTTTCCTTGTCAACTCCTGAAGTTTTGTTCACTACGTTATTCCCGTCGGTTCCCAATTCCAAAAGTTCAAATTCCCATTCGTTATACATAAAGAAATTTCTTATGGCTTCAAGTTGTACCTCGCTGACATTCAAAGTAATATTTTGCTTTGCCTCCATTTTAGCATATAGGTTAGAGAGTACAACGCACATGTGTCTAATGAAAAGAACTGCAGACCGGTCCCTCTCAGCATGATGTTTGATAACAGCATTGCTTTATCGTTGCATCACATGCAAGGTCCAAAGAGGGTACATATATATATATACCTGTAGGCTGTACCTATTATTTTCTTTTATCTCGAAAATTGTATATATCTAAAAACAGTATGAAATAGGCCATCTTCGTGAAGGAATCGCCGACATTTCATAGCATAAATTCTACAACTGTTTATTTTGAAGCATTAAAATACAAGTTTATAGTGTTGTAAAACTAAGGTACCGGGAAATTATTGGTATATTCTTCAGTACTTTGCCATTTATTTATGAAATTGCACATTATGCATTTCTTTCATCACAAATACCATTCTATTTGAATTGACTCCGAGTTATCGCAAGAAAAACAAAATATGTAATACAAGCCATTTGGACTATTTCAGAAAAGAGTCTCGATATAAAGACTCGTGCTACCTTGCACCCTCTCCACTCCATCATAGACAATAGAATTTGGAAAATTAATAAGCACCGTAAAAATCTAATTCATCACACGATTGTCCTATAGATGCGTGACATCATAATTATGGGGGTTTTTTTTGTGCAAACACTGCGTTTCCTCATAGTCTGATATAGAAAATTTTGAAAGTTGGGTCGGGACATTTGAAAGCCAGAGCAAATATATAATAAAACCTAACTATAACCTCACGCTGGAAATGAATTATTATACTATACCGGTAGTATATATATTATAGTGGTTGATTTTTTCATGATCGCAATGTTCGAATGAAAATGTAAGACTCTAGTAGCGCATGTACTATTAGTTTTCCTTTTTCAGTCTCGATAAGAAAACAATTTGTGATCGGGGACACGTTTCGGCAACTTCATACGGAGAAATAATGCCACTCTGACATCACGTCATGGCTCGCAGCCCGATTAGAAATTACTATTGTCGTATATATGAGCGTCACTGTAACTAAAATTGTTAAACAGCTTCCGGGCATTGGATATGATACTCCGCTATTTTCTGAAGAATTTTATGTAAAAAACTTTATTTTCCGTGTTAAATTCGCGGTTCCCACGTGAGTTGAAAATTAGTAAGATTCTGTCCATAGGCTGTACGGTAATTTCATAGGAAGACAACATGATTTGGCGAGTTTTGGCAATTTCAATGTCCGTTTTCTTTGGTTTCTAGTTTAATAATTCGTGTTCCGGGCATCGCGACTGAAAGTTTATAACAAATACATGAAGTCAGGTATCGTCGTTATTTTGGAGGTTCCCACATATTTTAAAAATTCCATCTTTCTACGAAATTTCCTCTATTTTCTAATATAAAATCATTATGTTTTCTTATAGAATTGAAAATAGGTCATGAATCATCGATACATAACGTATTGAAAATAATATGAATAACAGAAATTAAATGAAACGAAGATTTTACGGAGAAAGCTACTAAATGATTTGAATGGGAGTTTCGCCGAACTTCGTCAAGTGACTGAGAGAAGTGGCATCATTTCTCCACATGTTCTCAAGACTTGTCTTGAGAAGATGACGTTTCGGAAGACTGTACATAATATTTCATATTGATCATATATTTAGAGCCGCTGGCAAGCGGTCGGAGGTGATTTAAACATATACACTATATAGATTTCATTACAAGGTCATCAGACATGTTTAATATGTTGAAAACAAGGGGGGGGGGTCCGATTACCCATCTGGACTGCACATTTATCTATGATGTATAGATAGATCTAGTAATTCTCCAATTTGATCCTCAACAAATTCCTATTTTATCCATCATTTATGGTGCCCAAAACCCGAAAGCGTAATAACACAGAATATAACATGTAACACACGCCAGTGTAACACATAATATAGTTCGTATTTCAAGAGCATATTATTCGAAGAGAAGTAACCTGACTTTAATCTTTATATGAAAAAAGTTATAATCTGACTTATGAAAGTACAGACTTCTATCTATTCCAATGTTAACAGCCAGCAGATCAATAGATTGTCATGATTTTAATACACCATAGCATTTTTTTTTCAAACGTATCCATAATAGCGAGCGGAGCTCGCTGCAAAGGCCCGAAGGGCCTTTGCGAGCGAAGCTCGCATTTATGGTAACGCGTATACGTAAGTATGGGAAAATGCACGAGCAAAATATATACATACTTCGAGCTGAAAAAGTATGGTAACAGTACCGCGGTTACGGGTAAAAGTGACTCGATTCCCTTAAACGACAGAGCAGGAGAACATACCTTGACAAATTCGCAATGGATAGAATTCTTCAATTTTATGGCGCAATAAACCTAAGTGAAACTCGCCGAATTGTTCGTCTGAAAATCAGAAATTCAGCAGCAACTAATCCGCCATCTTAATCACTAATGACGACACAACGGTACGTAACTCTGCAGTATACTTGACGTCATTATTCCTCTATATGTGACGTCATTGTTGTAGTGCGCCCATTTTCACGTGCAAGAATGGTACACGTTTGTAGTTATGCAAGAAGGAAAAGTAATACAAAAGAGCCGCGATTTCCTAACGCTTTTCGGTGTATCATACAAACAAGATAGATATGATCGAAATAATTATTTGGTAAAGAAGAAAGATTTGATTTTTTTCAATTGATTTCAAGGTCATTAGAGAGGAAAGGGGAGGGATTTCAGACTCCCTCGCTAATGATCTACGTCTGTGTAAAGTACATGGGACCGACCCAGATTTTTTTTTTTTTTTTTTTTTTTTTTTGGCAGTGGGAAAGGGAGGTCCGGCTTGACCGGCAGTGAGGGATTCCTGGAGTCCCAAGGTTATGATTTTGAAAAGTTTTCGATTTTGAGATCAAGGTTTTTAAGGTTTTACAAAATTTTTGGTGTCTTTTTCCTCCGCTCGCACACAAGGCTTTGCCTTGATTCATATTAGACTTTTTCGTAGTACTTACAATGTATACTACACATACAGTGGAGAGTATACGCCGGTCAACCCGTGGATCAAGCGAGGTTCGAGTAGGTAACCGTTAGAATTGTACCCCTAAACTGACGCTTCTGAATCACTTCATAAAATGACGTTAAGGAATTTATTTTACCCCCCCCCCCCCCCTTTTTTTTTTGAAACGGTATTCAGCCATTTCTGTATACTAGTATGTAATATGCTACGAGTTTTGTGTGTTAAGAAAAAAAGTTTGTTCATGAAATGTGTCCGATTAAAAAAATTAAAGATCCTTAAGCTATGATCAATAAGAGTAACTTTATTGTATTCTTGTTATGGAATGAGACTTATTTCCCTGACGGACCACCATACACGTATTTTTAAAACTTGCTATGGCGTATATTAAACCGGTATTTTAACTGTCTTCATAAGATATCACATAATACTCTTTGTCTAAATGTTTTATACAATTTCTTTGTTTATAATGCATTACGAACAACTAGACGTCCACATAAATTATTATTTGAAAATTGTATTCGAGTAGTCATGTCGTCACCGGAAGTACGTCTGTCATACTAAATGCAAATGAACGTTAGCTTGTTTATTAAGATAAAATACCAATAAGGAACAAATTATCCACACACATTATGTGTCTAGAAAATTTTCACATATGAAATTAGAATAATTCATAGAAATCAGGTACAGAAAACAGACCTTATTACATGAGCACGATATCCGGATTCCGTCTTATCATGTTGTATGGAAGCACCGACGCGTATTTACAAACAACGAAACTTTGAGGGTCGATATTAATGTATTCCACGCCAATATTTTTGGTAGACTTTTTAATTTCAGATTTACTCTATCATATTAAAACACATAAAACACAAAAAGTTTGTGTTGCAATTAGTTCAAGGTTCAATATTACTTTGACTGGACTAATATTTTTTTCTGATAATGGCGGTTATAATTTAAACTTCTACGTATACATTGAAATTTTGTGACTCTGATGACTATCCTATTCATGGCATAATGATACGCGTAACGCGATATACAAATGTATAAAAAAAAACCCATATATACGGTTACCCCTTGACCATCCAGAGAACGAAGAGGCAAAAAAAATCCCCCATGGCTGCCTGCGATTCAGGAAACATCAAGGAAGCGAACTCCAAAATCACAGGTGATAATGAATTCAAGAGAAGAAATTCAAGAAAAAATATACAATAAGCTCAAAGTGCATCAAAGATGCAAAGTGCCGAGTTGCAAAACTGGAATATGCAAGTATGAATATGCATTATATTTACATAAATAAATAAACAAGCATCATAAGTTGTTTTTGTTTGTAATTTTTAAATCATAATTCGATAGTTGCGGTTCACAGTTTTAAAAATTAGATTAAGGAGACTACTCCATGTACAGACGAAAGTTTTGAGTGCAATATTTATATTTTCATATTTGTCACAAAATAAATAACAATGAGATCGTAAGAGAATAAAAAATCCCAAAATACAGTATTTCGTTTGAGTTTATACACGTTTACAAGATATGCTTTTTAAATATTTATTTGGAATACACTAGAAGTAAATATGATCTTAGATTCATTCTCTTTTAAATTAAAGTAAAAGTAAAAAAACAAAACAAAAAAACAAAACAAAAGGAAACAAATTCAAGGAGGCGGACTTTATGAGCCTGCGAGCATACCGGCGAAACTGATATCCGCTTTTAGCTAACGACACTGTTCGTCATGGGTTTTGAACTTTACCTTTTCATTGCAAGTCACAGAGAAACGAGAAATGTAAAAATTTCAAATCAAATTTACAAATTGTACTGATTTTAGAGGTTTCATAAAGTGCACTCTAATGCAGTTATGGGTGTCTTTTAGTTTTAATATTACCATTTTTCAAGAAGAATCCGTGGTTTCTCCTATTTCCTGTGACGTCACGACTTGCTCCTAGGAAGGCGAATGTGACAGTCGTCTCCACCTAAAATATTTTGTCAGGATTGGACAACCATGTCTTCAGGCGAAACAAAAATGGAGACATGTAGTTCATCAGATGAAAGGCCAGATACGAAGATGGTGCGTTTCCTCGATCAGTGATCAGTCAAGTTTTTGTCCTTTTACATTGTAAACGACGCCATTTTTTATTGTTTGACAACACCTTGGAATCTCTTTTATTTATTCGATATTTTAACTAACTTTAAAAGAATTTTGCCAATAAAAAAAGTCAGTTTCTCATAATTTAACAAGTATAAAGATATGTAGTCTCTTTATGTCACTCCGATGAAAATGGCCACAGGTACTTGTCAATATTGGGACTGACCACACAACATCGATACTATCGCATAAATGTGCGATCGTCTCGCAAAACAGTATCTAATCAGGCATGTGAATACGTATGAACGATGTTCACCTCATGTGGTTCAGGGATCTTTCGTACCTATACCGTTTCGTACCGATATTTTTCTTACGGGATCTTTCGTACCTGTTACTGGGATCTTTCATAGTGGTTGCAGAAAAAATGATCTGTTCCTGCTATACTGGTCGGGTACATATTATCGCCGGGCACAAATTATTGCCACTTCATTTATATCTCCGCATATTGTTGATCTAGAAATTTAATTTTTTCACCATAATTACAACTTTGAAACATGAAACAGTATACAAAATATCAAATAATTTCATAACCTGCCAATACTGATTTTTATAATAGAAAGTCGGAAAATCTGAATGTATTTCCCCCACCTCTCCGGGGAAAGGGTAGGTCACTT
The DNA here is from genome assembly GCA_033119305.1 of Pinctada imbricata. Lineage (NCBI taxonomy): Eukaryota > Metazoa > Mollusca > Bivalvia > Pterioida > Pteriidae > Pinctada > Pinctada imbricata. The sequence goes on along the minus strand of VSWD01000008.1, from coordinate 49,105,455 downwards.
CATCTTCCTATATCTCTTTGGTTTTTGATTTGTTTTGTACGCATTTTTCACGCGGTTTTACACAATTTGTGATAGGACAACTGACATTTCATCATCCAATAAAATGGCAAAAATAAACATTCAATTCTTAAATAAAGATTTAAGAGCAAAATATGTTGAAAAAAATGGCGATAATATGTGCCCGTCCAGTACTGGTCGGGTACATATTATCGCCGGGCACATATTATCGCCACTTCATTTATATCTCTGCTTATTGCTGATGTAGGAATTTCATTTTTTCACCATAATTACATCTTTGATACATGAAAAGCTATGCAAAATTTCAAATAATTCCATTCTCTGCAAAAACTGAATTTTATGATGGAAAGTCGGCAAATCTGAATGTATTTCCCCCGCCTCTCAGGGGAAAGGGTAGGTCACTTTGTCCTATATCTCTTTGGTTTTTGAAAAAAAAATTTCAATTTTACACATACAAAATAAGAAAGTTCAAAGATTTAAGTAATGTAAATTTTGTCCAAAAAACTTAAGATTTTCAGTAAGAACTGGAGGAGGTGGCGATAATATGTACCCTCCCTTCGTTCAAACTTGGCCCAACCCTTACATCCAAGAATCACTAGTAAACAAGAACCAATCATCAGATTTTCATAAAACTCGGAGGAAATGTGTATCAAGGGTTCTTCTTCCTTCTGTGCAAATTTCATAAAATTGCATGAAGAAATAACGATTTTTGAGTCTAAAACATTGAAAAAAGTGGCGATAATATGTACCCGACCAGTAAAGAACTGATAAACTTGAACTTCTAATAAATTTTGATAGTGGGATTGTTCGTACTTGTTGGATGGAATAAATGGAATAAAGAAATACTTTAAAATTTTGGATCATGTAAACTTGGCAATACTAATATAAATTTTTGCTCCAGTATTGTTGTACAGATACCGGTATTGTTGGGATAAAAAAATTATTTTGTGAAAGTGACAATACTGGAATTCCAGTATTGTAAATATTACAATACTGGAAGATACTGGAAAAAATAAAAATACTGGAATATCGATTTTACCAGTATTGTCCATGTCACAATACCAGTAGACTAGTATTGTCCAGTATTTTCCAGTATTGTCATATATACAATACTGGAATACCAGTATTGTAAAAGTAAGAATACTGGAAGTTTAGTATCAAAATTGTGACAGTACTGGTATTCCAGTATTGTTTTATTGACAGTACTGGTATTCCAGTATTGTTGAATTTACAATACTGGTATTCCAGTATTGTTACGTTAATAATACTGGTATTCCGGTATTGTTAGGTTACACAATAACAAGTGATCAAATCAACAATTATATCGGTAGATTACAGAATGATAAGTGAATATTAATTCATAGCATACCAGTACTTGTATTACTAATCTGACGATACTGGGATACCAGTATTGTTTCTCTGATAATACTGGAAAACCAGTATTGTTACTCTAACAATACTGGTATTCCAGTATTGTTAGAGTAACAATACTGGTTTTCTAGTATTATCAGATGAACAATACTGGTATTCCAGTATTGTTGGATTTACAATACTGGTATTACAGTATTGTTGAAGGAGCTGTTAAGATAAGGCATAAAATCTGCCCTGAAAAGTCGAAATTTCAAAATGCAAAAATTGAGGAAAATTTTCGGTAAAAATACGAAGTAACTTAGCCCAGATATGAATCTTCTGTCATGTTGGATAAATTATTCAAAATATGACCGATTTTTGGGTCAAAACAAGCGTTTTTCCAATAGAAATCAATGGAAAACGGAAAAGTTTTTCTACAACATTGTTCCCCCCCTCGGTTCAGAATGCCATTTTCACCAAAGGTGTATATCAATAAAAGACATTTTCTGACCAAGTGGGGTTCTGAACTGAGGGGGGGAACAATGTCCCACAGGCGAAAAACGAAAAAAAAGGGGGGATGGATGGATATTTTACAATCAGTCTTTAGACCGGTAAAATCAATTAAAATTGCCATTTTTTCCATTAGTTTCATGTAAAAATCTATTCAGAGTGTGTTCCGATCAAATATTTAAACGTTAGGTAGGAAATAAACGATAAAGTTGTCTATTTTTACACTGTGCGTATTTCGCGCCTGAAAGCTACATTTGTGACTGATAAATACGAAATATAACCGTTTTTCAGTTTCCGGATTGCAGATTTTGCCAATTATATTGATATAACAACCTCAAGGTTAATTCCAGTTATCAAGTTTTGATATTGAAAGGTACAGAAGTATAATTTAAATCAAATTTGTGAAAAATAATGCATTTTTTGTGAATTTTCGCTCGATATTTGACATTTTCTCTCATCAGTACCCCCTGCCTCTTCAACTCGTAATTATAACATCTTTCACCAAATCTATTTAAATAAAATACCTACTTGGAATCTTCTAATACTTTATTGTTTAAACCCGACCACTTTTTTTCCTGAAATAGTAGGACTGCGCACGAAAAATAATCGAGTGATTTCAGGGCTAAATCAAGCCCTTATCTTAACAGCTCCTTTACAATACTGGTATTCCAGTATTCTCAATTCTACAATATTGGAAAACCAGTATCTGCAAAAAAAATATGTTGTTATTTTAACTCTACTGGAATACCAGTATTTTACCAGTATTGTACATAACGAACATTACTGGAAGATACTGGTGACAATTCTGGAACAAAAAATTTATACCAGTATTGTCAACAATACTGGTATACCAGTATTGCGATCGCCAAGTTTACTTGAGCCAAAATTTTTAATATACAACTTTGTACCCTGAGTTACAGAACCACACTTGGTCAGAAAATTGGTATTAATAATATACACTTTGGTAAAAGTGGCATTTTGTAACTCGGGGTGGAACAATGTTGTAGAAAACTTTTCCGTTTTCCATTGATTTCTATAGAAAAAACACACATTTTAACCCAAATATCGGTATTGTTATTGATAATTTATTCAAACAGACATTAAATTCAGATATGCATTAAGTTAGTTGATATTTCTGCTGAAAAATGTCTTCAAAGGACTATATATGGTTTACATAGAAAAGTGGCCCCCTTTTGGGGCAAAATCTTAAATTTACATAAAGAAATGAATTTGTGCCAATATTTATTCTGCAATGTAGGCTACTAATGAAATGATACATATCTATTATATATATTAATTTCCTTTCTTAATTTCTTAGAATTAGAGCATCAAAAATGGTATATTTCGCCAAATTTCTAGAAAAACGTCATTTTGGGGCTTTCCTATTTTCTAGTATCGAGAGGGCTTCTGAACAACTTTTATATTTTGATATGTTGTTACATTTGCACGTCTTTAAGTGCATATAAAAGGAAAAAGTTGTTCAAGATCCCGCTCGATGTTACATTTGTGTATCTCAATGAAAATAATCAAGAATAATGCTATTTTCGTGAAAAATAGACAAAATCACCGATTTTCATTATTTTTAGGCAACATTTACAATGTCTTAGAAAGCGAGATGTAGTGTTTATGACTAGATTTCTTAAAACATAGATACTTAACTCTCTAAAAATTGCAACAAATTTTGATAATGGAGAAGTTGATTTTAGGGGGCCACTTTACTATATAAACCATATATACTCCTTTCCCATTTTGAAATTTCCTTTTTTCAGGGCAGATTTTACTCTTATCGTTACAGCTCCTTTACTAGGACTGTCACGGATAACTGAAAATTCGGTTAACAGTGGTTCAAGCTTGGTCAGTTTGATTTGGATCGCACTTCACGGATATCGGTTCGGTTTGGTGCTTCTTTTTTTTTTGGTTTTATCCAGTGATCAGTAGATTATCAATTTTGTATGATACACAGACTGTGATTGGCTACTTAGTCGTATTTAACCCAACGAAATAGGGTTTCTCACTTCTTGTTTGTAAACATGCACTTGTTTGTTTGACATGTGGTGCCTAAGAAGTCTTCTCTAAGTGATGGTTTGACATTTTGTTGAATGTTCATAAAGTTAAGTCTTACAGAAAATTGCTTTCAAAGCAGAAAAATTCAAAAAGAATTATTTGTTGATTTCTTATTCTTACCATTAATTCACTCTTTTATGGAATTAAACAACACAAACTCAAACCGAACAAAAAAAAAAGAACCTGAAAACTGAGGTTCATTTTTCTGAACCAAACCAAACCGACTAAATGCTGAACCATGACAGCCCTAAATGTCGCTATTTTTCCCAATTTCAAAGGCCCCGGGCCCCAGTCCCAAAAATGGGTGTGAGAGCCCTGTAGGCGACAACATCGATATGGTGTGATTAGTCCCAATCTGTTTACTCACCCCCTCCCCTTCTCATACCCCCTGTTGGCCCTAATATCTAAAGGTCCTCATCTTAGGTAATGCATTGATGTCACCAAAGAAGTGCCCGTCAAAATGGTGTAGTGATTCTGACAGTCCTATAGTTCAGTATGTTAAATGATTGAGCTAACGGGATGTCCTGTAGCTCACTCAGTAACGTGCTGTACAGAGTTGAGAACAATGTTTGTACTTTGTATCATTGAAAGAGATTTTTGGACATAAATGTATAAATTGATTCCCAATCATAAACCTATTTTTTGTTTATCAGATGACGACTTCAGAACAAATAAGGGACTACCAGGTAGACAAACCTCAACCTTCAGAACAGTACTTAAAGGATAGGGACACTTGTACCAAGTATTTTGAAAACTGGACAGAGTATGACCAAATCCAGTTTGTGCAGGATTTACTCTCACGAATGTGTCATTATCAACATGGTCAAATAAATTCATTTTTAAAGCCAATGCTTCAGAGAGACTTCATTTCAGCATTACCTGGTGAGTGCATACATGTGAATGTACATGCATCAGTACGTTAATTTTTCCACTGCATTAGTACATGTACCAGAGACCTTGGAAAGATTGAACAGAAATTCAAATTTTCAAAAGAAATTTAAAGCAAATTTTAGATAAAGCTTTTAATTTTCTTTTTGAAATAAAACTCTATATTCATGTTGTTACATAATGATTAGAAATAAAAAATCTCCCTTTTTCTTTGTCTAGCTAAGGGCTTAGACCATGTGGCAGAAAGTATTCTTTCATTTTTGGATGCCAAATCCCTATGTGCAGCAGAATTGGTGTGTAAAGAATGGTACCGAGTGATCTCCGAAGGAATGTTGTGGAAAAAGTTAATAGAGAGAATGGTCCGAACAGATAGTTTGTGGAGAGGCTTGGCTGAACGCAGGGGATGGTATGTTATTCTTCTACACATATATGTAGCTATGTATTCTTCCCAAATAAGTTCTACCTTTCGAATGAATGTTGTGTATATAAAATTTATACCCTATTCATATTGAAAATAAAATATGCCATGAAAAAACAAAATTTCAAAATACAATTTTCTTTGTAGAGATAACAACTAGCTTGGTCTACATATGAATCTACTGTCTGATTGGATGAATTATCAGATAGATTTTTGTTTCAAAATGAGTGACTGCAGATTAAGAATGTCTTCTTTATTTGATTTGATATGCAACCATGTTACTTTGATTTTCAGGGGTATTTATCTCTTCAAACCCAAACACGGAGAAATTCCAAAGGACCACAAATTTTATAGGAATCTTTATCCACAAATAATCCAAGATATAGATGTAAGTTCTTATTAATCTTAACAAAGAATCAGTGTTTGTGAAACATATTGAATCATAGACCTTATGTTGTGATGAGCTTATAGTTGAGGTAAATGTACATGTATGTTAAGAAAAGAAGCAGTTAAGTGATGCATGTACTGAACTGCTCATAAAATACAAGCAATACCAGGATAAATCATATGACTATTCTTTATTTTTTATTAACAGAGAATTGAGAATAACTGGAGAACTGGTCGACACACACTACAGAGGATTCAGTGTCGTAGCGAGACCAGTAAAGGAGTGTACTGTTTACAGTATGACGAGACTCGAATCATCAGCGGACTGAGGGATAACACCATCAAAGTCTGGAAATCAAAAACGGTAAGTATACCTTAACTCTCATCACCTGTAACATTGATGATCAATCATTTATGTAAATATTAGTAAGGTGTGTGTCAATTTGATACCACTTTTTGGCCGGATTGCAAAGCAATTCCGGTCTATAGATTGACAATGTCCGTCCGTCTGTCTGTCCGTCTGTCCGTCCGTCCGTCTGCCGTCAACATTTTGGTTAAGGTTTCTGGTTGAGGCAAAATCTAAGCAACTATATGCAGTAGAAACTTTATATTATACATGAAGCTTGCCCATCACAAGACCTTTCAATTTATGCCGTAACATTTGACCTAGTGACCTTGACCTTGGACTTTGACCTAGTTAAGGATTTTGGTTAAAGTTCATGGTTTAAGCAAAATCTATGGAACTGTATGCAGTAGAAACTTTATATTATACATGTAGGTTGCCCATGACAAGACCTTTCAATTTATGCCGTAACATTTGACCTAGTGACCTTGACCTTGGACTTTGACCTAGTTAAGGATTTTGGTTAAAGTTCCTGGTTTAAGCAAAATCTATGGAACTGTATGCAGTAGAAACTTTATTTGATACATGTAGGTTACTATGTACCTCTGACAACACCTTTCAATTTATGCTGTGTTATTTGACCTATTGACCTTGACCCAGTTAGTGACAAAAACTTACTTTGCAATCCGGCCATACCGTCTTTAGCGGTGTTTTATTCTTTCAAAATGTGTGGTAAAAACCCAAAAGTAGTCTTAATGCATTTATTGTGAAGTATGTACATTGTACGTGCATGTGAAGTATATACATGTAAGGTCGTATGATGAATATATTTCTAAAAATCTTTCATTTAAAAGATGTGGGACAGAACTACACTAGAGTGTACACAAGTACTGACTGGTCACACAGGATCTGTGCTGTGCCTACAGTATGATGACAATATTATAATATCAGGCTCTAGTGATTCCACTGTAAGGTAAGCACTGTATATACATTATCTGTGTATGATATTATTATAGGGCACATCCTGTTCCTTCTAAATTTGAAAGGTTATATATTTTTTCACAAAATTCAGTTTTATGCTCCAAGATCAAAAATCAAGGAAGGTGTTGCTTGAAAGTCAAAAATATTTGAATACCACTTGTGGAATTCAATGTAGCTCTAGTCAAAATGATAATTCTGTTCTTGTGCTTCAGGGTATGGGATGTCCACACAGGTGAAATGCTCAATACATTGATTCACCACTGTGAGGCTGTTTTACATTTGCGTTTCTGTGATGGTATCATGGTCACCTGTTCCAAGGTATGAACTTCTATGCTTCATTAGGTATAATTATATGTGATAGTTAAGATTATGACATCTGTCATGCCTAATTCTCATGATTTTTACATACATGTATTTGTTTCACAAATTTTTTACCTACAATTTGAATAAAATATTTTCCAATCATGGAGATAATCTGATTCCTAAACTTTATTGCTTCATATAGATGAAATTTTTAATTACATTTTGGTGCTACATTTGTTGTAGCAACATGATTGTAAACCGAGCTTTTCTGTTCAGTAAGGTAGAAAAACTTCTGTGACATGGAATCTTGTCATCTTTCACATTCATCTGCTGAAATGGCAATTAACAAAATAGGGAAAAATATGCTAAATTCTCCACTTTGATAGGCAGGTCTGCAATGTACATATGAATCAACCACTGCAGTTTTAGGCTATTATGTAGCACTTTGTCCTCTATCAATTATAGACCTGAATGAATAATTGAAGACATGTCCAATTTTACATGTAATTCTACTAATGTGTTTCTTGATTTGTTGACAGGACCGATCAATAGCAGTGTGGGACATGCAGTCTCCTACTGAAATCAATTTACGTAGAGTTCTGGTCGGTCATAGGGCTGCCGTCAATGTTGTAGACTTTGATGAAAAGTATATAGTCTCTGCCTCAGGAGACAGAACCATCAAGGTAGGGCAAATTCTACTTTGTACTGACCAAAAAAATTGTCACGCAATTGAACATTGAACAATGCTTCGTGTCAGGCTCATTTAAAATAAATGTGAATCGACACTTAATAAGCATTGTGAATTGACGTCTTTTGTTCATGGTATTATTGTGTGTAACAGGTTTGGAGTACATCTTCCTGTGAGTTTGTAAGGACTTTGAATGGACATAAGCGAGGTATTGCCTGTTTACAGTACAGAGATAGGCTCGTGGTCAGTGGCAGCTCAGATAATACTATAAGGTCAGTAGATATGTACATGTGTTACCGTCATTCTTAGAATATTGAAGATTAGCTGATCTTGATATGAAAAATAAATTCCAAAGATGAACTTTCAACAGTAATTTACATCTTTAAATCATACAGCCAAGTCCATCTTATTCATAAATACTTTATTTGTCCATAACCGTGAAAATTCAATCATTCCTTGTACAGTATTAAACTTGACAGTGACTTTGCAAAAAAAAAACTTTAAATGCTAAAAACTGAAAATATTCTTCAGGTTTAGATAGATAATACATGTATTTCATGCTTTCAATTCATGATGAATCTCCTTCATGGTCATAGTAATGACAAATAAAAACCATTTGAGAAAAAAGCAAAATGCAAAGATTAAAATGCAATAAGCATTGAGCAAAAAGCAAAGAGCAAACCGTAAAAAGCAAAGAGCAAACCATAAAAAGCAAAGAGCAAAATGCATGTCGGTTCAGGGTTTACATAGTTAGACTTTGATTTGATTGAACATTTTTTGTCAATTTGACTGTAAGCACACATATAGTCACTGTATACAAGTTTTATTGTACATTGTGGTACAAATTCTTTTATCTAGTATGGTATAAATATCTAGCTTTAATTATCCAGTTGCTTTCATTGATATCATAACTTGCATTGCACACCTAAGAAATAGAATGATATGTAAATTTCTATATGTTGTAGACTATGGGATATTGAATGTGGGGCATGTTTACGAGTATTGGAGGGACATGAAGAACTAGTTCGCTGTATTAGGTTTGACAATAAGCGCATTGTTAGTGGTGCCTACGATGGGTAAGTATGACATAATTTATGATGGGTCATAAAGAGAAAGTACAGTGGAAAACTGAAATTCATCTTTTTAATTTCTTCAACATAAAGAAGTTAAAGAAAATGTAGTGCTTATCTTTTATAATCTATAAAAAGTGCAAAATGTATAAAAAGAAGGAATGTGTGTAGATCTAATTGCATCTAGACCTTTTGAACATATTTGAAGTCAAATTATTTCATGTTGACTCGAATACATTATCCTAATCACACACATGAAGTGATAAGTCTATTCAGGTATTAAACTTTTGTCTTTGTCTCAATTTGCTTTGATTGTTTTGTAGGAAAATTAAGGTATGGGACTTGGCAGCAGCATTAGATCCACGTGCCCCAGCGGGAACACTCTGTCTCAGAACTCTAGTGGTATGTACGATACATGTATTCAATAAAGGGGTAGTAAATATTGTACATGATAAAACTCTTATCTTAGATACAGCATGACTCATGAGATATATCTCTTCCTCATAACAATAAATGCTTTGTTGAAAATATACATGTATATTGTTTAAAACATCACAGTCTGAGAAACTGTCTGTTGAAATGGTTAGGAAAAATATTTGGTGATTCCTACTTAAGGCTCTGCTAGCCTATAGAAGAATCAAAGATATGTTTGTTTCCATTAAATTTACTGTAACATTTGTCATTTAATACATCCACTTACCACATTTACATGATTAAATTTACATGTATAAACTTTATCAATTTTTAAAAGAAATCAATACTGTAAAAGCAAGTGAAGTTCAAATTTTCGCATTTGCATTTTGATGTATCAATTGATTGTACTATTTATAATTTAACAGGAACATTCAGGACGTGTATTCCGTCTACAGTTTGACGAGTTCCAAATTGTCAGCAGCTCACATGATGATACTATACTCATATGGGACTTCCTTAACGTGCCTGTCCCTGAGGGTAGTAGTGGGGCAAACCGCTCCCCATCACGCAACTATAACTATGTATCTATACCTACGTAACAAGAATCTGTAACGGCAAACTGCAGTGCAAGGTAATATGGAGTAGCTAGGAAATGATGGAAAGGACTTTGTAGTGAAGATAGACCATTAGATACTACTAGCTACTAAGTATACTACCAGCACTGTGTCGGAGGATTAACCGTGTCATGTCCATGATAACTTTACCGTGTCATGACGATGGTAACTTTGTTCTGCCTATTCCCAAGGAAAGAAGTCCAAATGTTGTGTTGATATGGAAGGAAGATTTGAAGGTTACCCAGTACCTGGAAACTTGCCATTATGGATGTGTTTCTGTGTGTATTTGCTTATGGTAAAAGAAAGATCTTGGTAATTTTGCTTCATTTGATTGTAGAACAACTGTGATAATATGCTCATTTGACATTATGTGCATAGAAGGTAGACTGTCATTTCTCATCTAGGCATAATTGACGGCAGAAAATGACTTTATTATTGCAGTTATTGAGTATTTTGGGTTTATGCATGTCTGATGTTTGAAGGCATCTTATGAATGTTTTTGAAAAGAAAACATTAAAACTTACCTAGGTTGAAGAGAGCAAAACTTTATTAGTTTGATAAAAGCAAAACTTTACCAGGTTAAAAAAGCACAAAAAAGTATTGCTATACAGAAAGACATGAATTTCTGTTTCCAATTTGTAAAATAATGAATTAGTACTGTTATCAGACATTTAGTGCTTCTTTATTTTTGCTGTCTCAGTTTGTTTAGAATTTTGACCTTTAGACTTAAAATTGTTGACATACATGTACTTTTCAAACGTATGTTTTGACCAGGGATATTGACTAAAATTTTAGCAAATACATTGTATGACAAGTAAAACATCCGTATGTTATAGATTTTACGGTAATGGGTAGTGAATTATCCCCATTGTTACAATGTCATTATAAAAAATGTAATGAGTTTATTATCAGATACAATGATTTAAAGAACTGAAATAATCTTACATCAACAAGATGCTAAAATTCATTTTAAGTACATCTTCTTGTCACATTGCTTTGGTATCAAAATTTGAACAACTTCCATACAATGAATTTATATAGACAAAATTTGAAACCATCATGAGAAGAATGTTTTTCTTTTTATTTGAGAAAAAGAATGAGATATGACAAGTGGTTTATTCAGAAAAATGAGATAGGGACATTTTCATTGAACCTGAGTATAAGTATTTATAAATTGAGATGAGATATGTTCAAGAACATATGAGAATATAAAAAAAAATTGTCTAGAAATCTAAGTCTGTTTTAATCTGTCACCTTTTTGTAGCAGCTGTAATGAATAAGTGTATTCACAATAACATTCTGATTAATTATGTTTTTATTGTCAAGTTTATGCAATAATAGTCTCTGAAAATGAGTACATATATTTCTTTTACTTGAATATCCCATAGGAAATATAAAAGATGCATTTACATTGGCCGGTCAAGTCCAATAGTGAAGTAAGAGTGTACGATATGTAGTATTATAGAGAGGAATTTTGTTTTTGTTTTTGTGCAAATGTAACTTGAAAGTGTGGATTAGATTATTCAGAATTTTATCTACATATACATGTATATATGTGATTTTGAAAGAGAAAAAAGATAGATGAGAATTTGGCTTTAAGTCTGCACATGCATGGCAATTAAGACACTATCAGTCCATTATAAATACCTCTCATTGGTTTTGTTTCAATATAAGATTATATATTGCTTTATGTTATCGTTATTCATTGTATGCGTAATGTTTGCATCATTTACAAAGCATTTATTATGAGCATGGGTGTGTTACAGAAAACTTTTACATGTATGTGTGGAATAAGTGTTCTCATTTATAGCAATGATGTCAATTAGGAAGTGCGTCAAAGAAAATGAATTTTTAAAAGATAAACTGTCAAATGTATGTTAATTTGAAAAAGGAAAAATTAAGAGTTTTCGATTTGATAACATACATGTATATTCAGTGAAAAAAGCTGTCTTATGTATTTCACGTTTATGAAAACAAATACTGTTCTTATTCAAGATTAGAAATGAAGGTCAAGATTATAAAAATACCTCTTGTAATTTCTATAACACCAATTTTGACTTTATTTAGTTTACTTACTTCAGTTGCAGAAACGGCCAACGACACTGGGGGGATGTGTTGGCCGTAAGCAAGTACCTTTGATAAACCCTAAACTAGAATTCAGGAAAATGCCAGCACTTATGGGCAAGCTTTCCAGGGGACTACTGACTATGTCTGACTCTAAAGCAAAACTAAACGATTGGCAATCATATTTTTGATTTTTGATAAATCATATGATTGCTTTATTAGAGTCAAGCATAGTCAGTAATATCCTGGAAAACTTGCTGATTCGTGCCTGCCATATCCTGAATTTCAGTTTTGGATTTATTGAAGGCACTTGCCTGTGGCAGACACACCAGCCAACTAAATAGTAAAGTGTCGTTGGCCGTTTCTGCAGCTTATTTCACTTTTGGTATTTGTCGAAGCAGTAAGTGGTAGTGTGTCTTGAACATGTAAAGATTGTGTATGTATCATTTGTTAGTTCATAAATAAAAAGTTTTTTTATTTAGTTTGTCTGAAAATATTTGCACCAGTGTTTAGGTTGTTAAGTATCTTAAAACGGTTATTACAAATATGTGGTAATGTAGATGATTTGTCTTTATGTATATTTATATGCCTAAGAATAGTAGATTCAGGTGCATATAAAATATGACCTGTTTGACTATTCGCCCCATAATATCAATATTGGCTATAGCCTAATATTCTTGCAGTCCAAAACATAACCTTTTTACAACAATAAGTATATGATAGGGCATGCTTTCTAATGTCATGTGTAAGGACCTTTCTTTTGGTTTAAGCTTCCGACTTTGACTTTTACTTGTAGTTTAATTTAACTAGTACCGATGTAAAAGATAGCTTTGTTATTTTGAAATTCAAGGAAATAAGAAAATATTGGCCAGTGTTTTACAAACACATGATGATTTCTATTCATGACCAGCTTAGCTTTTCTAATTCTTTCCTTATGACTTGTAATTTGTTCCTAAGGCAACTTTTATCCAAACTTGATTGGATACATTTTTCAACTGTTATACAGTCTAATAACATTGTTCTACAATAACATTTTCTTTGATTTTTTGTTTGACCTTAAATACTTCAAGGTGAACATCCTTAAAAAAAACAGTATTAGCAAACATTTTATGAAGTGCTAAGAATTGGCCATTTCCTATGTGAATCACAAATTACAGATTTACTTGCAGGGCTCATTTCCCTTTTGATTTTGATATCTGATCATTCAGTGAGAGATTTAAAGTACATGTTTTGGAAGCAGATTCTATGGTCAAAATTAAATACAATTTTAGAAATGTAACTTGGAATAATTTTTTTTTCTTTTTGATATTCTAAAACAGAATATCGCCTTATCAATATTACTACACTTTGTTTATCAAATAAGAGAAGTCACTTTCAGTATATACACGTATGATAACTCCAAGCAATTACATTAATTCAACTCTTATATCTTTCTCTATATAGAATGCTGGTAACAACATTTATGTATATTTCATGTCATAAGCAAGTATAGATCTCACAATTATATGAAAATTGGCAAAGATAGAAAGTTTGAACTTTCTTTAAATGGTTTTATCACTTTGAATTATTTGTATGTTATCATATTTTTCATGTTTATTTATTCATTATTGTGTATTTGTAATTGCAATTCATCGTCATTGTATAGTGCTTGAGTTGTAAAGGAAGAATTTAAAAAAACTTTCCAAATTATTGTCAATAATTAAAAGTTCAACTATTTACTTATGACTTCAGAGGTTATTCTATGAATGCAGATAGGGAAAAGAAAGAATCTTGCGCATTATTGACTGTGAAAGTTTTTGTAAATCCTTAACTTTTTCATTTCATGCAAAGAATATATGCACCTATCTGGCTGTAGCAGTCTTGCACTGCATACCTACAGAATACTATGAGGTCATCAAAACTTTTACTTTTCAATTATACGTATGTTGGAAAGAAAACCCAGGTTTTTAAACTGAGCACCATCGCACCTTGCAGTTGCAAAAAAAAGGTGTTTGCAAATTGGAAACACTCATCTTCTCGTAGATACATATATTTCCTCCTCTGATGGCGATTTTGACAATAATGACTTGCTTCTATGGAGTTGATCTCATCAGAGGTTCAAAGTCATCAGAGCTCACATCATGTTGGGAAGCGGTCAGAAATCAAAGCATGTACATGTTTCATAGAAATGGAAACATGAACAATGTTGCTTTGGAAACAATGATGCCCCCAGGTACCATATAAGAGGTAACTGCTGAAATTTATCAGGATATCATCCATGGTTATTTTATTATTTTGCATCATTGAAAAAGAATACACATGAACTTTTAAAACCCTATCGGCAATTAAATAAACCATAAATCGCTAAAGGCCGGATTTGGAAGTGTTCGTATTGGATGACGTATACTGTTTTTGTGCAGCTCAAAGGTCATTAATAGTATTGTGAAATGAAAACAAACTATGGTCATGAGGATTGTACATGTAAAATATCAAAGCCCTACCCCTTGTAGTTCAAAAGTAGGTCAAGGTCACTTGGTCAAATGTCATGTTATCAAATGAAAGATTTGGTCATGAGGAATCCATATGTGAAATATAAAAACCTTGCCTCTTATTCTTTAAAAGTAGGTCAAGGTCACTTGGTTAATAGTCATGATATCGAATGAAAGATCTAGCCATGAGGAATCTATATGTGAAATATCAAAACCTACCTCTTATAGTTTAAGGGGGTCCAGAACAGTATCCGAAAGAACCCCATCGGAAAGCTCTGGATCAATTATGACTTCACAATAGAAACGGCGACATTGGCGCGTTTTTCGCAAGAACGTCCGGATTAGGTAACGTAGAAATAAGGGGGAGGGGGTAACAAAATCACTATAACTGACGGTCAAATTTCAATAGGAATTCATCGGTGGTTCACATGACATATGAAGAAGATAATATCAAGTTTTTACGGAAAATAAATGATAGGTTTTCAGATAAACAGACTTTATGATTAAAAAGTAGCAACTCAAAGACATTTAGAAAATAGACATAAATTTATCTCCTTTCGACAATTTCTTTTAAAAGTCTCAGTGATCATGTATAATTCTATACATATCCGATTGCCCACATATCTAAATGAAAAATACAGAACTTGTTAATATTCTGCCTCTACAGAAGATTTGTAACTGTTTCTCATTACCTAAAGTGTATTACTTTTAACGTCACATTTACGGCCCACTTTGGGCTTTCAATGGGTATATATGTACGTTTGTAGATTCAAAACTAACGGTAAAAAAATGATGAAACTTTGCATGTAGAAAAAGTATGTTTCAATTATTAACATTTATAATTTTTAGGAAAATTAAATGATAGGATCAAATTTAAGTCTGGCTGTCCTGGACCTCCTTAAATGTCATGCATGATATCAAATGAAGGATTTGGCTCTGAGGATTCCAGGTGTGAAATATCAAAACCTACCTCTTATAGTTTAAAAGTATGTCAAAGGTCAAGGTCACTTGGTCAAAAGTCATGATATCAAATGAAAGCTCTGGTCATGAGGAATCTATATAAACCTTACCACTTATAGTTAAAGGTAGGTCAAGGTCACTTGGTTAAAAGTCATGATATCAAATGAAAGTTCTGGTCATGAGGAATCTATGTGAAATATCAAAATCCTACCTCATATAGTTTAAAAGTAGGTCAAGATCAGTTGGTCAAAAGTCATCAAATGAAAGATCTAGTCATGAAGATATATATCAAAGCCATACTGGTATCCTCTATTGTTCATGAGATATAGCCCAGGTTTGATTTTTTTTAAGTGGGTCAAACTCCAAGGTCACTAGGTCAAACTTTGTTGCTGGCTTTGTTTCGTCTCATTATGGTCTATCAACATACTAAATTTCAAGTTGCTGCTCCTAGCAGTTTTCTCCCAACAGACAGAAACGCAACACCTTTACCAAAATGTTGACCGGATTTTGCTTCTCAATCCGACCAAAAATTTAAAATGAAGATCAAGGTCACAAAGTGAAAAATTTGGTACATATAAAATGGTTTTGCCACATGGAATACCTAAGAAATATGAAATCCTTGTCATTCAATACTCAAAAAGTTATTCCCAAGTGTTGAAAAAGTTTATAAAGTAGGTCAAACTTTAAAGATCAAGATGTTCCTGTTGCCTGCAAACGCAGCAACATTCAGGACTACTTTAATCTGTTAGTCACAATATTAGGTGAGCCAGGATGTTTGACAACACATTTACAGGTGTTGCTCCCCAATGCTTGCAACTGGCGAGTCGAAGGGTACGTATTGCTATTTAATATGTGCTTTCCTCTTTACAGGACCTTTCTACATATCAAACTTTTGACTTTGGTGACCTTGATTTTCTACCCACTTTTCTTTAAAAAGATTATTTTGACCATAACTGTTGATTAGTGACAAACATTGAAGTTTCACATGAGCAGTGATAATGTGGCAAGACCAACTGTGATTGGTATGCATGTAATATATATATCACTTGTGATCATATTACATTTTGGTATATATCAAAAGGTTGACATAACTGTTTACATTAAGTCAAATGATTGCAGGAAACTTTAGTCCTTTTTGGCAGTGACTTTTAAATGCATCCTGCAGCAAGTCTTCGAAAAAAACTAGCAGGAATTAATCCACAACTAGATGTTTTCCTTATTCCATAGTCATGATATCAAATGAAACTCAGGGACAAATTTTATAAAAACCAATTCATGTTGACTCATTCTGAGACCTTTTCCGAAAAACAATCTGTTCCTGTGATTACCGTCATAATGTGCATACTGTCTATTTGCTCAGTGCTGATTGGACGAAGGATGTATTGTCGTCTTGGAAATATTTCTCCAATATATTATCTTATTACAAGATTGCAGTGTTTCAATAAAAATTTTGCAAGCGGCATACTTTCCAAAAATAAGCATTTTATTGAAAAAGAAAAATAATCAGGTGGAAGTGAATAATGCTAAGCATACACATGTTGTATACTTTGATTTTGATGCATGTATATAAATAAAAAATGTAAGTTAAAAGAGCAGGTACACTGTATCTAGTCTACAATCTGAAACATAACTAAATCTAACTTCTAGTATCCATACTGAATTAATTTTTTTCTGTTAAAAAGTAAAAATATTCAAAATTGAAGTTCACATACTAATAAATACAAACATACATCTCTTGAAAAATAATTCAAAAAGATCAAGATCATATCTCCTCAGCATGATATACATGTAATAGAATTTATCCTGGAATAACAAAGCAATGGGATAATTATTCCATCAAATGAAAAGTGTAATGGAGGAAAAGTGTAATGGTGTAAAGTAATTTTAAAAGTAGAGTTTAATAGGATTTTCAAAAAGTTCATAGGATTTCTGTATTTCACCCTTTTGGAGGCTGTTTCAGCTTTGGGCATTTGGACTTGTTAAGTGAGAGGTGTTTTAGAGAATAAGCGTTGGTGCATTTCATGCAATAAAAGCACCTGCTGTGTGTTGCATACATCATCTTTACATTACCTAGAAAACTTACTCCTGTAACTCAAATTTTGTCTATATAGTACTTAGAAAAATATGAGATACATTCCTGTACTAGTACTTTCAAAACATAGATATGCACAGAAGAATACACATACAATTCAACCAGGAATATGTCCTTATCACCAATAATTCTATAAAAGGCAGCAATTCAAGGTAAGAAGTTTGTTTTTTTTCATTTTGAAGGATCTCCTTGATTTCCGAAAGTACAATGTATACTGCATATTATCAAAAATATTGTCAAGGTTATTATATCTTTTAAAGTAAGTAACAGTCCATTGTCAAAGGCACTAAATCAAAAGCCTTGGTATGAAATGAAAGCTTAAGTCATAAGGAATCTATGTGTGAAATATCTTATAGTTCATGAGATATAGCCCAGGTTAAAGTTTTTGTAAGTAGGTTAAAGGTCAACGTTACTTAGTCGAATGTAATAAGCTCTGGTCATGAGGAATCTTCATGTGAAATATCAAGGCCCTACCCTTTACGGTTCATGAGATATGAACAAGGTTGAAGATTTTTTAACAGACACAAACACGAATACAGATGTGGTTACTTGGGGGGTAAAAATAGTTCTATGGACATTCATCCTAGCTAAAAAGTACATGACTTGGATGGTCATAGAATGTAATCAAGTACAGTATAGCTGACATTTTGGTTCTTCTTTATACTGCTGGTAGGCTAACATATGCTAATTTTGAAACAAAAAATCCTAAGGGATATTAGCTGAATTAATCATTACATACATGTATACATGATTATGGTACAAAATCTTGAGATAAAATAAGTTAGCATAATGATCTGTACACATAGCAGTGCAGAACAGTGACAGAAAAATTCTATAAATATTATTATTCATTTGTTCCATATACATGTATAAATGGACCATTTCCAAGTTCAAATCCTACTGAGATTTATAAAAATACATGTATATTGCTATATATAATATTATTTAAGAACATAAAATATATATATAATACAAACTAGAACTGCCCTAAAGTGGATGAATTATACCCTCCACGGGACATTTTTTATAAATGGGACCGTTTATGATGCTTTCTAGCATAAAATGTTGTATAGGGTGAAGGTCAAGGTCACAAGTCACAGGGTCAAAAGTCATGGTACCAAAATGTAGTACTCTTAATGTTGAATGTGTGTATGAAATATAAATGTCCTACCATTAATAGTATAAAAGAAATCTGCTTTCAAAACTTCTTAACATAAAATGTTGTATAGGATGAAGGTCAAGGTCACAGGGTCAAAAGTCATGGTACCAAAAATGTAGTACTCTTTATGGTGAATGTGTGTATTAAATATGAAAGGCCTACCATTAATAGTATAAAAGAAATCAGCTTTCAAAACTTCTTAACCGGACGGACAGACAGACAGACAGACAGACAGACAGACAAACAGACAGACAGACGGACAGGGCGATTCCTATATACCTCCCTAAACTTCGTTTGCAGGGGGTATAAATATGTCACATGCATGATAATATACAAAGATTGTCCGTACAGACAATTTAATCTTTTATATTGGGCAGCGGCTTGAATTCCATATATGGACTTTGAAGAGGATAATAATTGTTTGTTATAATAAATTGTACAATACAGACTTACAAATGGCAATGTTTATTCACAAACTTATAACAAAAAATAAAAAAAAAACTTTGTGACCTATAATACCTTGAGATGTAACAATACATTGAACAATCATGTACACAGTTACTACATAGTAAATAATTGCACATTCTATATTCCCTATCTACATGTATATGATTCTCTGGTCTGAGAGGAAAGGCAGCAATATTTGATGACGGAGGATGATAGATGAACATACACCATACGACAATGACATAATGACAATCAAACATACACCATATGACCTTTAATTTATTGACTAACAATACCCTCAGACTTCATGACAATCAAACACTCACTTTGAGCCTTTTAAATAGCCCAGATGGCTTATCAAACACTCACTTTAAGTCATGTGCGCTAAAAAAGAAAACAGCCTACAAAACAAATGAAAATATATGAAATATGGTTACAATTTAAATACATGTACAACAATTGAAAGACTTTAAGTCATTAATACCCTCTAAATCTGCCCACAGCATGAGGTTACACTATCTGTTTCATAACATTATATAAAACATTAAGTAGTAAGTACCTGGTAGACAACCATACCGTTTACAGATAGTTTTTGAGTATTGTAAAAAAATTAAGCACCACAACCTTGTTCATAGCAGTTTTGAAAAATATATCTCGCATCCCTTGGACAAATTTCAGTTCTTCATAGTAAACCTTTCTCCTTATATTCCTTTGCCATCATAGGAGTCAAGCACCATGGAGTTTGAGTCAAATCACATTCTAATAACACATTCAACATGTGAACTTTGATGCCATCTATACTCAGTACAGAACGTCTATCCAGTGTGTATTTTACAGTAGTCACTCCAGTTACTCTGTCTAATTTACTTGTTTTCTGAAATAACAAAAAATATATACAGGTATATAAGTAAATTATATTCACAAGTATATGACACCCTCTACCTCCAAAACTACTGCAGTTATTGATTTAAAATCAAAGAGTAGACCCACAGTCATAAATCAAAGATATGACAATGACTTAATTTTGACCTTCTGACATAAAACTATATAGAAATCAGCACAAATCAATATGAAATACTGTGTAAGTAAAATAATTCCCTGGTATTTTCCTAAGTCTTTTTGCTTGGACAATGATTTGCGGATTCGTTCCCGATGCCATTGAATAATATATTTTGTATTTTTATTCACTGAGACAAACTTTGCGGTTCAAGGCTGACCGCAAAAAAAAAGAAAAAGATTAATACACTGCAAATGATTCTACCTAAACAGTATAAAAGCCTTATATAATCATCTTAAAAATAATATGTAAGAACAACAAATGTTATATGCTGAGATGAAACTCTTTAAATGGAATATGTTATTTTTTCGTATGAAAACATCGTTACATCTGAATGCATTTGCTCTATAAAAATGTATGAATGCATTTGCTCTATAAAAATGTATGAATGCATTTGCTCTATAAAAATGTATGAATGCATTTGCTCTATGAAAATGTATGAATGCATTTGCTCTATAAAAATGTATGAATGCATTTGCTCTATAAAAATGTATGAATGCACTTGCTCTATAAAAATGTATGAATGCATTTGCTCTATAAAAATGTATGTGGTGACTGTTGATGTACATATGGAGACCTTAATCTTAACATATCTTTTACATGGAAATTGGAAGTTTAAGAAAACAAGAATGAAACTGACAATTGTGTTGCATAAATAAAGAATAAATGACATAATTTGTGTTTTGTTAAGGGTATGCAACACAAAGCAAGTACATGTACATGAATACTTATCATATGTAGGAATGCATGTACCGCATTTAAACACAGCTACACATTATGGGATATGACATCCAAAGTGTGACAGACAGACGGTCAGACAAATGAAAGGACAGACAACAAACAAAGTGATCTGCAAGTGTTGCTATGTTTGCAGGCATCACAAAAACACAGGAAAGATTACTTACAATTTTTTGATCGAATATTCGTGCTTGATCTCTTGGCCTCTTTCTCTTGTCATGAATATGTCTGAAAGTTTTATAACCTGTGGTAATATTCTTTGGGCGATGAATCTGAAATTAATCAGAAGTTCATTATTAATACTCGTATATTTTTCAAAGCAGTCCTAATGGTTCAGCAGCATGCAATATCTTAGAAATGCACTGAACATTTCAGATAACAAACCATTACTCTTAAGGTATATATCTAAGTTATTTATTAGAAAATTAATGAGAACCACAACAATGGAAGGTTGGACTCTAAAAGTAGAGAAGTACTAAAGAATGGATTATACTAAGGAAAGCAATATCACAGCCAAGATTATCATGTCATAAATTAGAAATCGAACAGGGTAGATATATGGCAATGTACCTAGAGAATTAAGATATAGAAAAATGTAATATTTCTTCTTATTTCATATTTTGGACATTTTCATATATGCAATGCATGTATATGCCTTTAACTAGGCTCAAATTGGTAATAAAGTATCTTGTATCTTGTACCTTAATCATTATAAGCCTTCTGACCCCTTTCAGGTTAACTCGACATGTAGAAAAGGAGCATCTTAACCATGCATTGTTTCAATCAAAATTGGTAAGGCTTGTGGCTGAAAGTTCAAAATCCTAATATTTGCTATATCATGAAGGAATCAGGACTTTTTCTTCAAAGAAATGTAGCAACTACACATACCTTTAGTCCTGCCATTTTCATCCTGACGTAGAATTCATCATCCTCTCGACCCCAACCCCAGTACTTGTTTGACATACCATTTACCTGTGTAAACATTTTATCTATCATTACAACATTGTCCTGTAACACTGTAATAAAAATTGTTGGAAACAACTTGGTAGAACACATACCATTTTACAGAAGGATCTTTTCTGCACTTGAAAAAAATATTTGAAAAAAAATCTACACACTGCTAAAAGAGATGGGCTGAAGGCATAATTGGGAATACAAAACGTAAATGATCTTTTTTGCTCCTCTCTCTCTATACTATAGAATGGAAATTTTTGCATGGGGTAATTTTCGTGTTTTTCACAAATCGAGGGATTTCGCAAAAATTTCCCCCACACGAAAATATCCCAACTGCATTCCTACTATGGAAAAGATATTTTTATTGCGAATACTTCCCCCATGCGAAACGTCTTGATGTCGCAAAATTTTTCCCCAGCGAAAATAACCAGTTTTCAGTACTCTGACAATGTTACAACACTATTTAAACATGTGACTTTAATAAATCATAGAAAACAAAATATGTTGGTAACAGTTATTTATGTAACTGACACCTGGTTAAAAAACATAAAATAACCAAGAAATGTCACATAACATTATGTCACCTGAGTAAAATCATCACGTGTCAAAAGAAGGATTCCACCAACAAACTTTGGATAGTGCCACAAGGGATGTAACTCTGGGGATGCCACATGGAATGGTCCACTTTCAGGGTAAGGATAGGTTATATTAGGATTAACTGGTATCAGATCCACATCGTGCATGGCTATGTAATCACAATCACTCCTGGACTCTATAAATCCTATGTTGATCAGGGATGCTCTATTAAATCTGAAATGAAAATCAAAAGTTGCTAGTAACTCATAATGATGAACTTTGTATGAAAAATTAAAATGAAACTGTGTCGCAACATTTATCATTTAAAGCCAATTTCAAGATTGAATCAGTGTTTCACAAAGACATTTTGCTTGTATACTAATGGCATCATAAGAATTAATGTTTGTATGTTACAATTCTTTAAAGAATTTACTTTATGATCCATCAACTTCTACTTTTTGACACTTTTAAAAATGTGTTGCATCACCATGGCTGCCCTTCAAAAGAACAAAACAAAGTCAAAGGTGTTGAAATAATGAACTAGTAATGATAATAATCTTAGTCACTAGCTCAGACACACAATACATGTAGTATGATACAATAACTCACCGAAAATAATCAGCTTGATTAATGATATAGAATTCATGTCTAGTGCGTTGTTTGTTCAAAAACTCATGCATGTATGGCACAAACGTCAGGAGTTCTTCTAGTCTGTCCCTGAATGGCACTAGTATGGCCATTTTATGTGGTCCCCAGTCTGTGTTGTCCTCATACACATCCTTCTGTGATCTGACCTCTTCACTGTGAGTACTTTTGTTACTATGAAAACTTGCACACAATTGTTGCAGATCAGCACCACATAGTTGCAGTGCCTTGTCACAACTACAGGGTTTTCCGTCTTGTTGTAATGGATAGAGTGCAATAAGGAATGTTATGATCAGAGAACAACAGATTCCGAGAGCCAAGCATTTAGTTCTCCTCATGCTCCCCTCCCTGTACAGGATATATCATCATCTTACAGTGGCCATCATCTGTGTGTGGTATGGTGTTTATCTGAAATTATAATGAATGAACTACAGTAAACTTCAGCAGTGTTTTTTTTTTTTGGGGGGGGGGCGTTCAATTTTGGCCCCTTCCCAATGCCAAATTTTCTTTACTTTTCCTAAAACATAGGTAATCACAGATTACGAAGCTCACCTCGTGGCAGCAAAATTCAATTCAAACATATCTCTAAATACATGTATATTGGCTTTTAAAGGCAAAATCATTCAAGCGGAAAAAGTAGGTCAAGGTCATTTTATGAAAGAATGATCAAAGATACATCCAATATGTAAGTTTGGTACATGTAGAACTTATACTTTGCTCAATATTGGCTTTTAAAGGCAAAATCACTCAAGCAGAAAAAGTAGGTCAAGGCCATTTTATGAAAGTTTGATCAAAAATAAATCATATATGCAAGTTTGGTACATGTAGCACTTATACTTTGCTCAATATTGGCTTTTAAAGGCAAAATCACTCAAGCGGAAAAAGTAGGTCAAGGTCATTACATGAAAGTTTGATCAATGATACATCCGATAAGCAAGTTTGGTACATGTAGCACTTATACTTTGCTCAATAATGGCTTTTAAAGGCAAAATCACTCAAGCGGAAAAAGTAGGTCAAGGTCATTTTATGAAAGTTTGATCAAAGATACATCCAATATGCAAGTTTGGTACATGTAGCACTTATACTTTGCTCAATATTGGCTTTTAAAAGCAAAATCACTCAAGTGGAAAAAGTAGGTCAGATGCTGCATCCGATGCATGGATCCATCTTGGCATCCAAAGATGAATCACTTGTGCAAGTTTGTTTACTGTAGCATTACTACTTGGTCAGATACTGAGCTACCCCAAACTTCTTAACCAAGTCACTCAAGCGGAAAATGTAGGTCAGATGCTGCATCTGATGCATGGGTTCACCTCAGCATCCAAAGATGAATCACTTGTGCAAGTTTGGTTACTGTAGCATCAGTACTTTGTCAGATAATGAGCTACCCCAAACTTCTTAACCAAGTCACTCAAGCGGAAAATGTAGGTCAGATGCAGCATCCGATGCATGGGTTCACCTCAGCATCCAAAGATGAATCACTTGTGCAAGTTTGGTTACTGTAGCATCAGTACTTTGCCAAATACTGAGCTACCCCAAACTTCTTAACCGGACGCGGAAACGGACACGGAAACGGACGCGGACACGGACGCGCGGGGGTATAGCATAAGCTCACTCAACTTCGTCGAGGTGAGCTATAAATCACTCTTAAATTCCCAAAGAGGAATTATGAAAAAAATCACCTGAGTAAACAAGAATCAAAACCTGGAAGTCAGAATGAAATATCCTATTTCTAAGTTTATTTGAGTTTTTTATTCATCCCATATTCAGTTCAACCAAATCAATGGATTAGCAGTTAATACTTTAGGGTTATACTTTGGTGAAAATTTTTATAAAAAATTTCCCAATTTCAGCAATTTTAATGTCCCAAATTTTCCCAAATGGGACAGTGACAGACACCTTCTCCAAAATAAAATAAACCCTGACTTCACCTATAATGAACAGGTTTATAGCAAAATTCTGCTTGTAATGAAGTAATAAGAAAGTGATTTTTGTGCGCTTGTAAGAAATTTGTATATAATGAATTATCGGCTTTTATGAGGTCATCTCGTGGTCCTGTGGTCATAGTTTCTTCACTTTTTTCACTTGATGTAACGAAATGCCCTCCAGGTATTCCCAATTAATACACTTGGCAGACAGATAATTACTAATTAGCATATAATTCCTCTCCCCGTCTGTTTTCTCCGCACTAATTACCTATTAGGAGACGTGTACATTGTATACACATGAGGAAATGATTGCCAATCATTTAATACTCTGTTAGCATGTCAATTGTAATGAATGCTTACTTAATAAATCACAACATAGCTATTGAATACTGGTCTTAACTTTTATTCATTCAGAATTGCCACACCAAGGAAACATAAGCATCAAAATGTATTGGCTTTATTCAATTTGGACCAATGGTCTCCTGGGCTTCGTTATATACGAAATACTGTACAATGTTATAGATGCACAAGCTGAGACAACGCTAAGGATTTATACTTGATCATACCTAAAGCATAATAAAACCTGTGTATGTGAAACATAAATGCCCCCGTTGGCATCTCTGTCAGAAAAAAAGATGAAAAAATAGTTCAAATTTGAGGTCAAGGTCACAAGGTCAAATTTAGTATCCTTGGTACGTCTTGCCACATGGAATTCATAGGTGAAATATGAAAGCCCTATCACTTACCATTCGAAAGTTATGCCCAAGGTTAAAGTTTTTCAAAAGTAAGTCAAACTCAAAGGTCAAGGTCACAAGGTCAAAAATTTTGGTATCCATGGAAAGGTCTTGTCACAAGGAATACACATGTGAAATATGAAAGCCCTATCACTCACCATTCAAAAGTTATGGCCAAGGTTAAAGTTTTTGCGGACAAACAGACAGACAGACGGACAGACAGATGGACAGACCAGAAACTATATGCCCCCCGAATCTTCGATTATGGGGGTATAATAATTATGAAAAATGAAGCTAAATCATCCAAAAAGAATTAATGTATGTTGATTCATACTGTTAGCATCTTTGTCAGTATAAAAGCTTTCATCCAAAAAGTGAATCCAATTGAAAGTTAAGGTTACAAGATCAAAACTTAATATGGTATCAAAAGAAAGGTAAATTTTGTCCTGAAGAATTTTGTAAAATATGAAAACTATATCACATATTATGCTTATTACTCAAAAAATGTGGAAATCATCGAATTTTTGTTAATGAAGGCTAACAGTATTCTGTTGAAAGGTCTAGGTCAATAAATCAGAAATTTAGACACATTGAATACTTCATTTATTCAATTTGTTCAGCTTGCTACACTTGCCAAAATTATATCCATATTCAAAAAAAAATTAACACTTTATTTTGCAACTCCTTTTGATCGCCTCTACCCCAATCCTACAAATTATTTTAAAGTCAACAACCCCTTTTGAAAAAAAATTCTGGATCTGCCTTTAACAACATCACAATTGCTTATTTTCCGGTAGATTCACTGGGTGGACAGACACCAGACATCACACAATTTGGCGATATTTTCATTGTGACATCATAATTAAAAGCTTGACAACATATCAAGGTGCTTCAAGACGGTGTGATCAGATGAGACATCACAATGGAAAATTTTGCCATATGATGTGATGTCTGTGTGTATAAAATCAAGGTAGGGAAAGGTTATATGTTTTATCTGTCAAAATGGACTATTAATGAAGATACAGTTACAGCCATACCTTATACCTTTTCTTAGGGGAAGATGGCGCCTTATCAAATTTCTTTACCTAATGTTCCTTAGATGGGGAAAACATTGTATATGTTTAACGATTGAAAAAAAAAGTATTCCTTAGCATTTTTGCAAATTTTTAACTCCCTACCTTACCAAACAGATGAAAGTTCAGAAAACCAACCAATCAGAAGCGAGAAAAAAATGCAAGGTTGATATCTACAGCTAGTTCAATGTTAACTAAAGTGCCTTCTGCAAGAAAATCAATATTTAAGGTCTTAAATATCACATCTGTAAACTTTGAAATCTTAAAAAGAAGGAGATCTCCCTCCTCGGCACTTGAAAAAGAGGGAGATTGTGTGTGAAACCATTTTGCTACATTTGTAATGAATTGCGATATTTGGTTTTTTAATTAATTGCAATATTTTGTGCAAAACCAATTTTTAAATAATTTTATTGTGCTGACATTTCAATGCAAAAACATTTATTAACAATGAAACATGTATATATAAATAATTTGTTGCTTTCTATACATCTTTTCCTACATTTTTGTCATTGCAATTTCTCATGAAATGCTCTGGTTGTCACTATCTAAAGTTATTATTCTTAAAATGATAAATAATATATATGCCAAAAGAGGGAGAAAGAGGGTGATTGGGCCAAAAAGAGGGAGATTTTGGTTTCCCTTGAGGGAGAAATGCCAAGGAGGGAGATGAGGTCAAGAAGAGGGAGTCTCCCACCAAAGGAGGGAGAGTTCACAGATATGCAAATATAGAGAAATTGTTGGGCAATGTATTTATCAGCTTTGTTGGTCAGACTAAAATTGCTCTATAATAATGATAGTGGGATTCAGTCTCTTGTAACAGCAGCCAAGAGACTGGATTATTCAGTCTTCTTGTAACATCCGAGTTAATTTGATGAGATCTTTTCTCATAATTACAGAATATTTTTTCAACAACATATTCACATTTACAGATAAATGTTGGCTCCCTGAGTTCCGAATATGTGTACTGGACTGGTTGACCAAAACCAATTATTTGTTTACTATCCACTCCTTCCCTACATATCCCCATCCACACAGGGGTACGCAGGTTGGGGATTAGTTACAGTGCAACGGAGAATTGAAATTTTGCTGTGCCTTCTCTGTTGCAGTTGATTCATGCTTCAATAATTTGTTGTCTAAGAATCAACGATTTTCCAAGTCACATTCTACCCATAGTTTTGGTATAAATTCTATATGATTTATGAAATTTTTGCTATGAATTACCACTGGCACATGTAGAAAGAGCGTCATTATCCTGTATCATAGGTCATAAGAGAATACTGGTATCTTATAGAGAGACAAGGCTTCCGACGAATTTTCAGCTAGAAGTAGCATTTCTGCATTTTTTTGCATTTGAAGGGCAAAATGGGATATGACCATAAAGATTGATTTGTATACTTCCTAAAAACACCAATACTTCACCTAAAAAAATCTCATAACATAGCCTAATCGTCTACCTAAGTTGGACTGTTTTCTACTTTCTGTCTTGAACCTCCATTGCCAGATTGGCTAGTCTGAATCATCCAGGTGTTTTACTCTGCTTACAGTAAGAGGAGTAAAGCCTCTGAATGAATCAGTATTTGTCCAATCTGGCAATGGAGATTCAAGACAGAAAGTAGAAAACAGTCCAACTTAGGTAGACGATTAGGCTATGTTATGAGATTTTTTTAGGTGAAGTATTGGTGTTTTTAGGAAGTATATAAATGAATCTTTATGGTCATACCCCATTTTGCCCTTCAAACATGACAAATGCAAACATTTCAGATGCTACTTCTGGCTGAAAATTCGTCGGAAGCCTTGTCTCTCTATACATATATTCCCTTATGACCTGTCAAGGGGTATCATACATTAAGATATTGACACTCTTTTTACATGTGCCTGTGTGAATTACTATCTATATGGTATACTAATGCGAATTAGTTTTTCATCTGACATGGACTAGAATGGTCAAAATCAGCATATAAACAAAGTGCATTTAAACCTGTAGTTAGAAGGCACAGCAAAATATCACTTCTCCGTTGCACTGTAATTAGTTGGGAATGTGATAGAGAGGGAGGGGCACTGAACAAGTGTCTGTGTGTTTTATCTATTGTGTTTCACTTGGGAAAAACGAAACAATCATTATGTGCAGCTACTTCATATTCCTACCTATTTGTGTTGCCTAGTTCCTAGCAGCTCAAATGACCTGCTTTTGAATGAAGTAGAAAATGAAAATGCGTTTAACAGTTTAAAACTGTAACTGTATTTTATTTGCGAACGTGTCGCGGTTTGTCAAAGCCGGATATACAACGTACAAGAGAAAAGAATCGTAACGGACTTTCATTTTCCGAAATGTATCGAGCCCGATAGTGATAATAAATAAATCTGAGCTTTTCTGAAGAAGGACCCCCACCCCCTTAAATCTACCACTGATTTTTTTTTTTTTTTTTTTGGCCAACGTGATTGCTGGGGACTTGAAAATGTATTTAGAAGTGTTTACGCATATCCATCCAGGTTATTTGACTATTTTTCCGCCTGTGGTGAAAATAAGAAATAGAATTCTATTTCAAACAATTTTCGAGTCACGAAAAAAAATATGTACCACGTCTCCCCATTCCCCCTCCCTCACTTTATTTACCCGTGCATTATGTGGACTTTGAACTCGCATCATGCATGTCACGATAACAGAGGGTGATACTGCGAAATCCTCCACCAATCAGTGTACGAGTACTCGTTCGTAAATTTGACACATTTTCACCTATCCAATCAAACATAGAAAAAGTTAGAGGGGTTACGATAAGTGAATTTGACCTACTTCAAGAACCTTCGTTGAACAAAGGTAAGGAAATCTACAGAAAACATCTCTTTTAGAAATTATAGAGTAATGAATTTATTAATTTTTAAAAGATAAATACTAAGAAAGTTTTAAATCTACTACAGAAAATTTAACCTCATTCAAAGTAAAAGAGTTATGTACAATGTCATGCATCAATGAGCGGCTACTGGACGGCTCAATCACACGACAAAGTTGCGTAGCTATTGCAATGAATACAAGTTAACAAAAACTGATGATGCAGATGATAAATTTAAAACTACTAATTTCAAGCGAAACTGAGGAGCGTTTTAATTTACTCCTCAGTTTCTAAAAAAAATACCAAACTACAGGGATGGTCAAGCACGATACTCGACACCCAATGTCTTCGATAGGAACCCTTTTCCCGCAATACTGTACTTCTATCTTCTCTGATGATTTATGTTTATATCCAATAAATACTGTAAAAACAACATCCAATGAGGGTTAAGGTCACCTGAAATGTCAAGGTCACATGTTTAGGGAAAAACATGCGTCAGACGAGAAGCCTCACGGTTCTTGAGACTTGAACAGGTCTATTTTATTTTTAGTATTCAGATTTATTGGTATGGCCTTAAAATGCAATCCCTTAATTATCACAAAGGCTAGATAGATAATCTTTTAAAGGTCAAGGACACAGATTATCTGGTATAATGGACTAGAGTCAACATCTAAAGAGAAAACCATTAAACTTGATTTAATGGTTATCTCCTAAAGCAATTTATGATCACCTTCGAATACATGTTCAAATTAGATCAAGGTAAGATGTATGCTAGTGAGCAATGAAGTATAAGTTACATGTATTTCAAACATTGATGGAGGGAGGGCAAAATCCAATGGTGTACCCTTTTCTCTCTGAAAGTTGGGGATGGGGACTAATACAACTCATAAATACATGTACCCTTACTTGCTCCCCTTGTCCAAGCTGATTATTATTTTAAGCTTGTAAGGTCATATATGATGCAACCCTTATCTCCCCCCCCCCCTAAAAAAAAAAAAACAACAAAAACTAGAAAATATAAAATTTCTTAAATGTGATGTTTGAGAGTATGCTCCAATATGACAAGGACTTATAAACAGATTATCTGTTTATAAGTCCTTGAATATGATTATATTTCTTTTTTTCAAAGAACAAATTTGAGATACTTAAATCAACATTTTAGAACATACAGCCTATTATATAATATAAGAGCTTCTTGTATAAGGCTCACATATCATCTTCCGACATCTGTGCATTTTTCCTCCTCAAGGTTACTGTGTCATATTTTTAAGCATGCATGCACTGTGTGCATGATGCATTAAACTTAGGTTTACGTAATGGCATGACCTAGTGTGCTAATTGTATTCATACAATGGTGTAATAAAAACATATATTACCAGATAAGCATTTTTCTCGATACAGACCAGGTAGGCAAAGTAAGATCATTTAAACTTCTATTTTAAAAAGGTGAAATATAAGAAAAAATTGATTTCTCAATTATTTGATTCTCCACCTGTTGTAAAAATTATAATCTGTCATTTAATTATTTTGATCTTATACTTCATTTCTTCATTAGGGATATAACTTACTGAAAATTCAAGAAAAGAAAAAAAAATCATTGAAAATATTTTTTAGAGCGATTATAATTTATCCAGTTTTAATTTTCTCTAAATCCATCAAAATTTCTGATGTTAGAGATCAAATTAAGTTATCATTTACAAATTCCTTGAAAAATACTTTATTTATAACCTTTAAAAATTTTACTTACTACAAATTACTAGTCTAATTCTATTAAGTGGTGCTGTTGATGTATATTCATGTATTTTACTTATCAATTTTTAAAAAAGGAATCCACATGATATAAAGCAAAATATTTTTTAAGCTTGGGCCTTCGATTTCAACAGAGCTAGACCAGTAAATGGATATTGCAAATCAAGTTGTCATTTCATGAGACATCATGATTCCCTTTACCACAAATACCCTACATTATGGCATGGAGCGTAACTAGGCATACACACAAAAGTACATACTTCGATCCACATCATTTTTGTGATTTTTTCTATCTGAAATTACTTTATTTTTTACAATTTGAAGGAATTTCTGCAAATTGCAGCAGTAGATTTTCAAAATTTTCCACTGGCTGTGCTCACAAATTTGATTTTTTTGTAAAGTCTTTTTGTCCCCATTCCCCTTAAAATAATACTGTTGTTCTCCCTGAGAAAGTATTAATACTAATGCCAAAGTACATGTATAACAGGCATTTGAAAGTATCAAAGCATACAAAGTTATACATTGCAGGTACAGTACGTAATACATGACCGTTGATTCTGTGTTGAAAATGTATAGGAAAGTACCAATACTCACATGACAACATAGGAAAGTGTTAATACCTAAAGATTATATATTTGTCTATTACAGAAACTCACTATACTTAATTTTTATCTTCTTCAAGATTTGAATCAGCTGATTGATGACAAACTAGTGTTAATGAAGACAAAGCAAAAGCCACCAGATTTAATCAAGATCAGGTAAAGTATACATGTAATTAGTTTCTGACTCCGATTGCGTCCAATAAAACTCCGATTTCGTCCAATAATTAATAGTAAATTGTAAATTTATCCGATTTGACAACCCTAGTATCGGTGTCAAATATCTTTAGTACTATGAATATAAATACAAATGTACACAAAAGAAAAATTATATTTAAGGCTGGCAATTAATTTAATTTTCATTTGATACGTCTCTGCATGCAGTACAAAGTGAAATTAAGTTCCAAGTGTTCTGAAATAAGAATTGATTTCAGATAAATCATGAGAAAATTGAGCTTTTCATCTTAAATCCAGCATTATATTTAAATTTAGAATTTTTACATTATATATGTGTTAATATCTATTACATTTAGAATCTCTTTCAGTATTGCATCATTGTCTTAATATTTATAAACTGTTAATTTCAGAGCAACATTCCGTGCTGACCACTTGAAGGGAGAACAACATTACGTACATCCGCCATGGTGAAAGACGTCTGTACATACCATAATGGCAAAGCATGCTGGTATGTAAGATTCACTATTACAATAGCGTAAATGTTGTCAAATGGCAACTTCTTCAATTAATGTAAACTCTGTGTACTTAAGTTGTATTTTCTATTATCAGCTTCTAGTATATATTCTTGTGAAACTTTTTCAGATAATCATTTATGAAAATAGTAAAATTAAAAATATGCAACAATTATTAAAGATTCTCACTGAATTTTCAGCCACAAACCTGTGGTTTCAAAGCCAAGACAGGAAGCAGGCCAGTTCCCCAGCTCGCCAGGACAGGTGCGATATTTACAGCGAGGAGGTGCCAGACCTACCTCTGTGCAACCAACAGCACAGGAACCTCACAGACCAGCCTCCGTGCAGCAGTCTGCACAGGAAGAAAATATGTGGGGACAGTTTAAGTCCAGAGAAAACTTTTTGGCCATGCACTTTTCTTAAGTGCAGCTTTTATTTCTTGGCTTTGTAGTTATATTGTTTAGTCTGGTTCTGTTGTTGACGGTAATTGGGATTTTGTGTGTTTGAGAAAATAACAGGTGTTTGTATGTGAAGTCCATATGTTTACAGAAGCATATTCTCAAGTATCTATGTCAAAGGGGTAATACTCATTTAGTTTTGTTATGTTTTTTTTTTCCTGAAATTATCCACATGAAAATGTATGCTTTTTTTAAGGTACCAGGTAAATAAAGAACAAGGAATATATCTCTGAAGACTTTAAAAAAAAACTGCTACATGTATTCAAGCTATAAAGTTTGTACTTTTGTAAGTTTTTGTTGACTTTTTTTGAAACCCGGTGAATCTCATTGAATCTTCATTTTTTTTCATTTTTATGCAAGTACATTTTTTAATTCATAAATGATTCATTTTTCTTCTTCAAATTGGATCTGAATATTCATGTTTTGTGACCATTAAGATGTTATTAGCTTGAAAAGAAAAAAAATGTGTATGGATTTGCTAGATAAAGTTTTTGACTACTTTAACAGTGTTGATAAATGTATCATTATTTGTCAAATACACTATATTAATGCAATAAATATTCATGGGCATTATTGTAAATATTGTAGATTTCCTTTTCCATTATGCAACCACTTAACATTATACAAATTACATTAGATCAAGGCAAATACCGGTAGTATGAAAGCTGGTCAACTCACTAAGAAACATAAAAGAAGTAAAAATTGAAAAACTTTCATGAATTAGTAAAGTAAGACTCAAGTACAATCACCATTATGATTCATATTACATGTACTCCGTGCATTTGTTGTCAGGAGCTATGCCTTATGGGGGCAAGATTAAGATCATTCTGAAAAATAAGTAAGGTCACATTTAGGAATTTCATCTTAATCCCAAGTTATAAAAAGGATTTTTTTCATCAAGGTCAACATTTTACAGTTCAATTTGAGATACAAGTACAAATGCCAATCTCCAAGTACAAATGTACTACTCTTGTTATGCATCAGACATGTTCTGCCATGATTGCAAATATTGCTGGCAAGTTACTTAGAACATTGTTCTTAGTTGTAACAATGGTTCCAAAGGTATTACATCAGTCTTGCACTTTTGGATGTCATTCTGGTTGACAGATCAGCAAAAAACAGAAGAATATGACTTGCATTGAGTTTAAGTACAAATGTAGAAAACTTGGTCCTGGTGATCTCTTTATTCATAAACCTTGCCCAGGCTGTAAGAATGGTGAAAATCTACTGATTATATTGATTTTGGGTTTGAATCACCTATGATGAAGCATACTGCCACTTAGTTCAGCATCTGTCTCTCAAAAAACCATATTTTTTAAATCTATACACAACCGAGTGATATTTTGCATTCCTAATTATAAGACCTTTCACCACTTAATGTACAAAATGTTTGGATCATCTGACCTAGAAAGGAAGAGGTTTACAGTTTTGTATCACTTAGCCCTCCTACAGCATGTACAGTAAATCTATGGATTTACTGGCCAATGCTTTTCTCCATAGCATACAGCAGAGCCATCATATTGGGCAATATGAACCAATCTCGTCTCACATTCAAGTACCCAGTTTACGTCTGGATGTGAGGGGTACAGTACAGGATAATGTAAGTAATGTGATAGTAACATATCAATATCTAAACCATGACCTATAGTTCCTTGATTTACCAAGCCAATCACCATATATACATGTATGTGTGCATATACTATTACATGTATATAACAAACCCGACTTCATGACCTTGAACTGGATGTACCTAAATGTGCACAGTATAAGCAACTGTTTTCCTCCATAGTAAAATTATCCTGATGTGTTTTTCTCCATTGAAAATCAAATCTGAACATTTTACATGGCAGTGATATCAATACATTGCTGTTTCTTGCACTTATGAAAGTAAAGGGACCAAAACTTGTGTAACACAATTATTGTGGAACTAGAAGATGCAGAATTTGGTCTTGTAATTGATAAACACTAACTTGGGATTAGCAATCCTTATTTACACATATGTTCACGACAGGCTGATGGTAACAATGGTAACAGTATACACGAAACAAAAGAATATGTTTTGAATTTCATTTGGTTTATGGCATAGTTTATGAAAGCATTTTACATGACATCTGATACACAACACCATCATATCAGCAATATAGTACTGTAATACTTCTTGACATCAAACATGTACAGCCTACTTACATTATTTCCTTGCAATAATCCAATTATTAAACATGTTTTACAATCATCAACACACAATTACACAAAGCATTGTAACAGTTCATTTTTGAAAATTTTCTTTTTATTACAGAGTTCTTACAATGAATTGAAGATACTATAATAATCAACCACTGGAAAATAATCACTCAACTGAAAAAAAGAAGATTGGAATGGAGATACTGTATTAATATAAAAGAAAAATGATCACTTTTCAACACAGCCATGTTGCATATTACATAAAAATTTGACCATAGATCCATGGAAAAATTTATACATCTAGCTCTTCTCTAATGGGATAAGATAAGAGAATACTTCCTTTAAAAAATTACTGCCATAAGTAGTTGTTGTAAACTGATGTGAGCCCTCCTATCCATATCTTAGCCAAACGGTATAGAAAAGCATATAACGCGTAAGGATGAACAGAAACATATACTACTTGGATATATCAACAGTTGTTTCATAAATAATGTAATGTTAAAAAGCATCAACATTTGGGGAAGAACAACAAAGGGTACAAAGTAATAATTGATTGCATTGAGGAGACCAGTTTTCTTCAATATAAGCTGCACATCATTTGAGGTACAATATTATAATGTACTACCATTACTGATGCCTGGAAATAAGTACTGAATATATCAAAACATAAATAAAGTAGGTAGAATGTCAACTACAAAACTTACATTATATGAGCAGCATATATCTTAGTGAGAATGTTTGCATTTGCAACCAAGCACTTTTCATTTGCATACATTCAACAGCTACAGTTTGTGAAAACTTGCCAGCCATCTGTATCTTGAGCATGTCATTGCTTATACAAATATTGAGAATTTTTCAGAAATTTTTACAAGAAGAAAAGATACATGTAGATCAAGATTTTGTCAAGGTGAGCTAAATATCGTTATTTTTTAGTTATACATATTTTCCAACTTCCTTCATGTGGTAAGAGATATTTAGCTATTCACAGTCTTGTAAATGTACAAAGGGAACATATTTCAGAACATTAAAAAGCTTAAAGATATTCGGAACAATTTTAAAAGTAAATTACTTTAAACTGGAACCATCATATTTGTCCTGAACTAGTACTGAGAGAAGTTAAGGCCACTTGCTTTATTCCTGAGATGATTGAGCTTTGTCAAATAGTAAATCTTAGGAGACAGCATACATATCTCATGCAACAATTTTCTAAAGAGAGACAGAGTCTTAAATTTCACTGAGTAAATACAATGTACATTACTTGATAAAAGCTTTCGCAGTGTAAGGTATACAGTTTATGCATACATGTACATCTGGTTATAGATGCACAAGACAAATGTTTAAATATTCCATCATATACTAAAATCCCAATGGTATAATTGAAATACAAACTAATATTCCAGTAAAATCAAATTAAAAGTACATGTATGTAGAATTATGTTTGTCAAACTTCAGTATGAGCACAAGAAATGATGCTATCAATTCATTGCAAAGATAATAACATCCTAACTTAAAACTGAATAAAAAGATACAGTCTTAGAAAAAAAAGCTAATGAAGTTTTTATACTTTATTTCACCACTAGATCCTCTATGACATGATGTAGATTTAGTATTTGTATACACATGAACCTGTACAATCTTTATTTACAATATATCTAAAAGAATTTAGATAATTAACATGAATGTCTAAAAATTTGTACCACACACTCAATAAAAAAGACACGCATACTACACTACATGACAGTAAAGATGGAAAGTGTAGAAAGAAGAATAGCCGAAAGAAATCTCTGCTGACATTTTACATTGTTTCAAACTTGATTTCAAGTATTTCTATGTACAAGTATGCTGTTTTTACAGAAAAATATCAGCAGAGTAAAAACTTGTGGACTAATCAAGTTAGGAAGAAATAGACACTAAAATACATTGCACTATACAATTAAAGAATTGTAATTTAACATTCGCCAGAGTTATTGCTCCTGAGAGGAAGTTTGGACTTTCCTCGTGGTGTGACATTTACGTAATTTGTCTTTTGTCTCCTTGTTCCGTTTCTGGATGAAGGTCCCCTGTTTTCTTTTATATCTGAAGCCTGTTTATACAAGGTACATGATAAATAAGTGCAATAAAATCAAACAGCAAGGCAATTTAATTCAAATAAAGAATTTAAGAGTATATATCCTATAATAATTACAACATTTTAAAGATCAATGTTAAAATATGTCACATCTTATTTGACTCAACAGCAATATTAACAGCATCTGAAATTGTCAAAGGTCCTTTCAATGATAGTTTGGTAAACTTTGACTAATTTGGTTATACATGTAAATATCTCCACATGTATCTAAAATTTTGATAAAATTTTTATAATTTGACCTTGAGGATAGAATTGGAGTTTGTCTACTATATTGTATTGAATATAAACTCGATTACTAAACTATGCATCAAAGTTAATATCCCTCTATTACTTTAAGTTACGGGATGCCTAAAGAAGCAAAACATTGGAATTTTTCAGTTTTTGAGAGCTTGTTACTCTTTCTATTCCTTATCAGGGTAAACACCTACATGTTGATTTACTTGATATAACATTGTTCTGTAATGGTTTGAATACAACCTATAGACTAGTATACATAATCAAGTAGAAAAATATACATTGCATATGTTACAAACCTATTTACCCAAAGCCATACACAGATGTTATGTCTTATGTACTTAACCTTAAGTAACACTTCTGCAGATCAACTTGACACTTTAGATATACTTACTTTCCTAAAACGGCTTCATCCATTAGGCATTACACTAGACAATATTAAGATAAATAGACTGTTATAATTTACCTTACTAACACTACTTTGGGCAGATCTACCAGACACTGTAGATATACCAGAGGTTGAGGAAGTACGAGATGCCTCACTGCCTGCCTCACTTATATCATCCCTGATTATCTCCCCATTCAGTGGAGTCTGAAAGTTTTTAATAATTTTAAACATTGCACTTTACATTCTGTATCTGTATTAGATGATTGTTGAATGAAAACACCACGTACCAAATTTTGACATTTTACTTGAACTGTGAAAATTATTATACATGTATTGATCTTTCAACATAAAATGTACATGTATTAGTTAAACCCAAACTTTTGAAAGTTTAGTTTAAATTCAGATGACAAGCTACAACAATAACTAACTTTTAGCCCTTGACAAAGGTGAGCTAGACAATATTCATATCTGTATACCTCCACAAACAAAGTTTGGGGGGTACATAAGAATCATCCTGTCTGTCCACTTAAGCTTGTCCAGTGCATATCTCTTTTCCCTCTGCATGGATTTTAATGAAGTTTCACAGAATTGTAACTTAGGACCAAAGGGTTGAATAACTTCAGAGGTCAAGGTCGCATATAAACAGACGGGTAAAACTCTGTCCAAGGCATAACTCCTTCCCCTCTGAATGGATTACAATAATATTTCGGACCTAGGGTTGTCATGACCTTGAACCAAGGTCAAAGGTCAAGGTCACAAGAGGTGGTTCCAACTTTTTAAGCAACAATATTTTTTGTACAATCCTGTAAGTCCTCATTAATATTTACTATACATACCTGTAAGTCCTCATCAACAGAATCGAGGTGTGCAGACAGATTGAGGACGAGGGGTTTGTATGACCCCCTGAAGTGTTCCATTAAAGTATCATGTTCCTCTGTTTTAGTTAGTGATCTAGGATAAGTAAAGTCTCTCCTCTGTGGTGTTAGACCTGTTTGAGCAGAAAAATAGGATGTTCCATAAAACACTGATTATC
The DNA here is from genome assembly GCA_033119305.1 of Pinctada imbricata. Taxonomy (NCBI): domain Eukaryota; kingdom Metazoa; phylum Mollusca; class Bivalvia; order Pterioida; family Pteriidae; genus Pinctada; species Pinctada imbricata. The sequence goes on along the minus strand of VSWD01000008.1, from coordinate 49,066,225 downwards.
ATAAGTGGTAAACACCACTGTCATTAATGTTCAAAGTACAGTCTTATTGGGGAATTACCAGAAATACAGGGCATTACAAGCTGAAACATGTAAAATTCAATTTTTTGTAAAAAAAAAAAAATATATTTCAATGTTTGTATAGTTTTTTTTTAATTTACATTTTGCATTTGATTAACATTGGACTTGAACAAAAAAGAATGTTGAAGACTGATTTTATTGTAACTGAACACAACTTTAATTTTTATAGAGTTAAATTTGAGTTTTGTAGTCATGTTGATTTCAAATGACTAAGGAGTGAAAATGAGTTTGAAAGAAAATTATATGACATTTTAAGCACAGCACTTTAAAAGCTTTAAGACTGTTACCAAATGATTGCATATGTTTATCATTATTTCAACAGAGGAAGTGCATGGTGTGGCTATATTCAAATTAAATGAAATGTTCAGGTTCTGTTTAAAAAGGTTTATGAGGCACAATCTACTCCATGGGCGACATATAAATGTAATTTTTTACAATGCAACCAATTCTTATATAATTTTCAGTCTTTAATTTGACATGTACACATACATACAACAAGAGGGAATAGAGTCTTTCATTTACACCTAATATGGTTTACCTGTGGGTATATCTTTCTTCATGTCTTCTTGTAAGAATGTGACTAGACTTGAACAACATGCTTCCAGGTCAGAGGTCAAGGTCTTTGACCATTCTCCCGTACAGGTGTTTTGTTTGACCATTGTGTCGGACATCTCCGATAAATCTACCTCAAACCTTCCCTTCTTCTCTTTGGCGTCCCCTGACATTTCATCTAATGCACAGCTCCACTCTGACTGCATTCTCTGTTAATGTATAATCAGATATGTTTATAACTGAGGTACTTCAAGATTATCTAGCTCAGTGCAGGCAGTAAAAGGTAAATTCACATGTAAAAATATACAATGTCATCAAAGTAGTACCATAACTTTTTAGAGTGTGAGTTAACTGTTGATTCCCTTTTTTTCATTTACATGTACATGTAGTTATGCAATACTCAAATTTCTCCACAATATTGACAAATTCAGATTATCAAAGATTCTGATCAATTGAGTATGACCTCCATGATATGTCCCTCCCATCAATATACATGTATTTAAATCCAGAGTAACTCCTGATATCTATCTTATACAGTGTATGCTAGAATTCTTACCTTTAGACTTTCTTTCTGTTCATCTTTACAAGTAGTAATGTGAGATTTGTGCTCTGTGACACTTGCCATGACCTGGTCATTATATGTAGATAACACCTACAAAATATTGGAGAACAGTTTAGGCTAGTGAGATGTACATTGAGTTTGGCAATTAGATTTTGTTGTACAATTAACACATATCATACAGATTTACACTTGTTAACCTCTAAATAATGTTTTAAATATGTATAAGGTGCCTTGTCAGTCTTTTGGGATTCTTGTTAAATATGAAGAAAAGGAGAATACACATTCATATTTTCTTATCTTGACCAATAGACACCTTAGATAATGCTTTAGACATGTACATGTTTAAAATTGCTATTTTTTTGTTCATTTCCATTTCTGTTGGCTTGAAACACAACATGTGTTCTTCAAACAATATTGATATACATGTAGATAAAATGTATTATCGTAGTAGAAAGTTGAAGGACTTTCCCTTTTTCAGAACAAAGAACATCACAATAGAGAATCTTTGCCTTGGGAAAGATTGACAAGCGAAAGCTAGAAAGGGGTAGGGCCACGAAGCCCGATATTGACCCTAATTTTGATAAATTTTTAACATTGTACTTCATAGAATTTTTAAGTGTTATTTAACATTTTGAAACGTTCTCTACTGAATCACGAATCTACTTTTTGTAAACATTGCTTTTATCAACACCTTTCAGCCCTTTGAAAACACCAAAATAGGTCATATTCGGTGAAATTGATGCAAAAACTAAATATTTCTATTAAATTAGCAATGGCCGCATGCATTAACTATGATGGAAAATTCATATGTGAAAGATTATCATTATATCCTCTTGTCATAAAAGTTTTATCTCAGTTAACGCATGCGGCCACATTGAATTCTACGACAAAAGACAAAATTCCAAGCAATTTTCGCCATATTTTGTCAATAACGTCAAAATGACGTCACTTCATGACGTCATTACAGTTAAATGGCACAATGTTTGGTGATATTATTCTTTTCATGAAAAGCGGTAAACATTCGTGTATTTTCATGAGAGATATCAAGTATTCCTCATGAAATTTATTTTAAGAGAAAAATCAAGGGCCGATTTAGGGGTCTCGTGGCCCTACCCCTTTAAATAACATGATTCTGACAATACCTGGAATTACAGACCTGATTTAAAACCATACTCACCTCTGACTTTTTCCTCAGTCGATATGATTTTTTTTTCAGGTCTATAATTCCACGTAACAACCTTATCAAAGATTTTGAAAGTTTTCTGTACTTTACAACTTCAATCCCTGATGCCTGATGTGTTCTTAAGCTACTTTCAGAAACTGACCTGCCGTCTTTGTTGTTGGAAGTCTGTAACCTTATCTGTGACTTCTCTACAATACTGTCTGCAAGACTCTGTTTGCTCCAAACCCTGTAGTAAATACTCCTCTATCAGTAATGTAACATAGAGCTTCAAAAATCAGACTTCCGATTACATGTAAATGATTTCTCATTTTGTACTCAACAAATGCTGTTTACAATACAAACCTTCTTGACTTCCTCTTGGTTTATAGACATACATTCTGACTCCATTGATAGCACACTGTCTTTGTGTTGATCAGTACAACTGCTAATCTCTGTTATTTTACTGAAAGGGAAAGATGTCTTATTAACAAAATGTATTCACACAATAAAACTTCATAGCTTTATATACTGTAAACGACTTTTAACCTTATTTATGACCTTATTTTCACGACAACTTGATGACAGATTAATTTGCATGACTTTAATTTCTCGAGCTCATAATCTGAATTCATTTTTTACTTAGTTCCTTTTTTCTGTCACTGTAAATGTATATTTCATTTCCTTATCACCCTCTATTAGTTGCTTAAAATCGTCATATCTTTGCGTACTAATCTTATAAACACGTCACTTGTTTACTATTTCGTCTCTTATTGAAATTTATTGAAAACATAAAGAATTGAATATATAAAGAAATGCACCATGACTATTACTTTTTAAAAGATTTTACAGTTCTATAGTATATTGTTTGTCTGCGTAATTAAGACTTACATGTATCTTTGTAATTCAAACATCCCTAACATCAACGCGTATCATCGTCCATTGCTAATTAGGGTAATTAATTTTAATGGAAAAGGGAAATAGGACACTTTTGAATTTTGTCAAATTTGATCTACTTTTTATATTTTGGATCAACTTTTTATTAGCGAGGACTTTATTTTTGTGTTTGATCATGCTTGCAAAATTACGTGAAAATAAATTCTTCGCTAATAAAAAGTTGTTTACAGTAGCAAATACTGTATATGTGTATGAGTTTTGTATTTAACCATTTCTCTTTTTGTTACATGTAAGAGTGTGCATGTACGAACCTTAAGTGAACATGTATGTACATGTAAATTGATAAGATGATACTTTATAAATTTATTGCCAGTAGTGAGGGAGATATGAAGATTTATTCAGCCTAGAATAATCGTATTCCCCAAGGGCAACTAGGCTGAATAAATCTTCATATCCCTCAAACTACCGTGCAATAAATTGTTTGTTATACCGAATTAACCTTGGAATGTGCTCAATTTCGATATTAGCGATGTGAAACCGTCTGGTCGCAGATAACGCAAATATTATGACGTCATAGACTAACGTAAACATTTGAAATGCACGCTATGACTCTGATAGGAAAAAGAGCTATGAACCAGAAGGAGGGGGACTCAATTTTTATTCTCCCTGAGCCCCAGGGAGAGTCGATGTTTTAGCCAAACCGGCACTTGACCGTCTAAACCAATCAGATTACGCGTTTTATAGAATTATTCATATGAGGTGTAACAACACCATTTATTGTAACTGAGTGACAACATTCATTCATACATGTCTTTTTGACATATAACTTAAAACATACATACCTGACAAAGTTTGTTTTCAGATCTGTAAGCCTTTGTTCCCTTCCTGATATCCTCTCACTTGTCTAATGTGAATAATAATTACGACTTTAGCCAACAAACATACATGTATTTAACAGTCAATTTAGTATCATATGGGTTAAAGAAAATTATCTGCTAGTAAACAAACTTGAAATCCTGAGGTAGCTTTATTCTATTCATTACATATATTAGGATTATACAAATTTATGCTATTCTAATATTTTTTCCTTTACCCTTTTTACTTGTATAATAATCCATGTATAATAATGTACTAATACTGTACTGGAAGTAGTCACAATAATACAGGTACTTGTACAGTCAAACCTGTCTTATGTGACTTTGCAAGGGCCAACAGAAAATAGGTCATATAAGACAGGTGGTCACTGAATACAGGTTCAAGCTTATCTGACTTTGACCAACAAAATTTTCGTAGTATATGAGCAATACTATTAAATGAATCACTGCATGTATCAATTCGTGTATTTATTGATTAATCATATTGCATATATAAAAACATAGGTAATCACAGATTACAAAGCTCACCTCGTGACAGCAAAATTCAATTCAAACATATTTCTTAGTACATGTATATTGGCTTTTAAAGGCAAAACCACTCAAGCAGAAAAAGTAGGTCAAGGTCATTTTATGAAAGTTTGATCAAAGATACATCCAATATGCAAGTTTGGTACATGTAGCAGTTATACTTTGCTCAATATTGGCTTTATAGAGCAAAATCCCTCAAGCGGAAAAAGTAGGTCAAGGTCATTTTATGAAAGATCGATCAAAGATACATCCAATATGCAAGTTTGGTACATGTATCACTTATACTTTGCTCAATATTGGCTTTTAAAGGCAAAATCACTCAAGCGGAAAAAGTAGGTCAAGGTCATTTTATGAAAGTTTGATCAAAGATACATCCAATATGCAAGTTTGGTACATGTAGCAGTTATACTTTGCTCAATATTGGCTTTATAGAGCAAAATCACTCAAGCGGAAAAAGTAGGTCAAGGTCATTTGATGAAAGATTGATCAAAGATACATCTAATATGCAAGTTTGGAACATCTAGCACTTATACTTTGCTCAAAATTGGCTTTTAAAGGCAAAATCACTCAAGCGGAAAAAGTAGGTCAAGGTCATTTTATGAAAGTTTGATCAAAGATACATCCAATATGCATGTTTGGTACATGTAGCACTTATACTTTGCTCAATATTGGCTTTTAAAAGCGAAATCACTCAAGTGGAAAAAGTAGGTCAGATGCTGCATCCGATGCATGGGTCCATCTTGGCATCCAAAGATGAATCACTTGTGCAAGTTTGGTTACTGTAGCATTAGTACTTTGTTAGATACTGAGCTACCCCAAACTTCTTATCCAAATCACTCAAGCGGAAAATGTAGGTCAGATGCTGCATCTGATGCATGGGTTCACCTCAGCATCCGACGATGAATCACTTGTGCAAGTTTGGTTACTGTAGCATCAGTACTTTGTCAGATACTGAGCTACCCCAAACTTCTTAACCAAGTCACTCAAGCGGAAAATGTAGGTCAGATGCTGCATCCGATGCATGGCTTCACCTCAGCATCCAAAGATGAATCACTTGTGCAAGTTTGGTTACTGTAGCATCAGTACTTTGTCAGATACTGAGCTACCCCAAACTTCTTAACCAAGTCACTCAAGTGGAAAATGTAGGTCAGATGCTGCATACGATGCATGGGTTCACCTCAGCATCCTAAGATGAATCACTTGTGCCAGTTTGGTTACTGTAGCATTAGTACTTTGTCAGATACTGAGCTACCCCAAACTTCTTAACCAAGTCACTCAAGCGGAAAATGTAGGTCAGATGCTGCATCCGATGCATGGCTTCACCTCAGCATCCAAAGATGAATCACTTGTGCAAGTTTGGTTACTGTAGCATCAGTACTTTGTCAGATACTGAGCTACCCCAAACTTCTTAACCGGACGCGGACGCGGACACGGACACGGACGCGGACGCGGACGCGTGGGGTTATAGCATAAGCTCACTCAACTTCGTCGAGGTGAGATAAAAATCACATTAGATTTTATCTATAACGAATGATTAAATTAGGAAAGACACTAATGAAGAGATTTAATGTAAAATATTATGCAGTTTGGGTCCTTTGTAACACTAAAAGTCGTAATATACAGGTTCGGAATTCGGTACAGGACACAAAAATGACGGTCGTTGTCGCGTTAGACAGGTTGTTGCTATATACAGGTTAATTTAACAGGAAAATTTCTTGGGAGGAATAAAAAAGGTCACATAAAGCAGGAAGTCGCTAAAAAGTGGGTCACTTTAAGACAGGTTTGACTGTATATACAGATACAAAAATGTATTTCTCTTTAAATGCAAGACTGTGTAAAAGATATTTAAAAATGTAATTTTATACCTTTCCAAGAAGATCATTCTTTTGTGCCAAGAGATCTGCTATAGCCTAAAAGAAATATAAATAGTTATATTATGTTCATGTAGTACTAAGAATATCTACTTTGTTTTAAAAGAACCAGGATGACAAACTGGAAAATTAAAAGTGTAATATTTAATGTGTGTGCAATTGATACATGGATTATCTATTTAAATTTACATGTAATTGAGTTACAGATAAAAGATTAACATTCATTTTGAATAAGCATTCTTTACAGCAGTAACTCCATGATGTTTTATAAATTACAGATATTTACTTGATTAATCTGCTGGTGTTGTTTGATATCGTCATGTATCCTCTGATGCTCCTCCTCCTGACCTGTCACGTACTCCTCTACCATAGATTGTAGTGACTCCAAGCTGCTCCTCATACCTGTAGTATAGGCCTCTACAGCCTCATTCCTCGTAGCTTGCTGTGTACAGATTAATAAAAACTCTCTAATCAATTTACACATAAAAATCATGCACTTAATAATGCCTGCTATTATCCAGATCATCATTTGAATATACACATTTTGATGATTCCAGGATGAGTTAATCAGAGGAATGCTGAATATCTAAACTGCACATGACAATAGTTTTTGTCTCAATTAAGCTTACAAATGTGATATTCAATAAGATTTTTTGTTCAATAATGTGTAATACACCAACACATACAAGAAAACCCTGAAAGCATATCAAGCCTTTTTTTATCATCAAACTATTCTGCATTTTCTCAACTTAGCAGTTTTCTTTTGTGTTTGGACAAAGTCAAACTCAAAACAAGGTTAAACATGTTAACCTTGGTCTTGTAACAAGGAATTTATGAGAGACCTTTGACAGTCTCATCACTTCCAGATTAAAATTATATGGAAGAGTTCTAAAGTTTTATGCTGACAGGACAAAAGCAGAATGCCCAATGATTTTCATAACAGGAGCATAAATTCAGAGCAAAATTCTGTTAAATTCACAGACATCTCCAATACACAAACCTGCTGAGGGAATGTTGTAGTCTGTAGGTGATGTAATACACTTGTAGATACATCTAAAGTTTCATGTATAGATTTAAACAAAGGAAGGAAAACTTCTTCTCTAAACCTCTGGTGATTCTCACAGTCTTCATCCTGAAGAAAAAAACATGTAAATTGAAAAGCTCAAAGGTAAATATTTATACATGTGTGTATTTACAATGAAATATGTATAGTTTTAATAAGTACAGTACATGGATGAAAATAATAAAAAAGTAAAGTTAATCTGTTCAGCGTCTTTGTAAGGATTTGATACCAGCAAATAAAATATGGTTATACAGTATAATGTTTTAAGCAAGACTTTTTGCTATTCACATGTAATTAGTGTAATTTTAAAAGTAAACTTTAAACAGATTGTGATATTAATCTATAGAATAAGCTTAAAATGCAAAGTGAGGAGTTGCAAAACTGGAAAGTAAGTATGAATTTGCACACTTGCATGAACTGTGTATTGTCTTTCTGACTCCCAAAATAATCATCTTTGACACATGGGAAACATTTATGGCAAGTTTCATGATGATACATGTATGTGCAATACACACTTTAATATGATCCAGAAATCATTTTCAATCATCAAAGGACTATGACCTTGACCTTTGAACCTAAAAATGAATAGGGGTCATCCTTGACTCATGTGAGTAAGTGTATGAAATTTCAATGCACTAGTATATACATGTACATATATATTATTTGAGTTACAATCCGGAAACCAAATTGACGCCCGCCCACCTGCCAGATTGTAATAATTGTGGAATTCTGAGAAGTCATTTGTGATAATTGCAGTTAATGCATATCACTGAAATATAACAGTGTTAAAGTTATTTTTATATAAATGTATAAGGCCAACATCTAGGTACAAGTCAAGGTCACTGAATCATAATTCATGGAGCTAAATAAAAGCTCTGGTCATGGGGTGTCTATAAGGGAAAAATAATAAAACTTTACTCCATACAGCTCAGCTATGGTCAAGGGTAAAGTTATTGTATAAACAAACACAAATGTAGACACCAGGGTACAAAGATACCTTAAGCACAAAATCTAATTCTATGAAGTAAAATAAACCTAATACATGTATAGGGAAACATAGCCCACCTTCACACTACAAGCCCTCTCAGCTCCTTGGTTCATCCAAACAAGGCTTTTGTCAATAATGTTTTGATAGTGTGCATCTATCATCTCAGCATGTACTGGAACTCTGGTCTGTAAATCTGTTATACAACCAAGCAGTGCATTCACTTCTTCTTCCCTCTTAGACAACAAAGTTGCTACAATTGAAATAGTACACATGGGAGCCGAATTAATGTACATACAAGACTGACATACATGTACAAAGAAATTACAAAAATGATTTTTTTAGCCCAATGAGAATAAGCTCAAAATGCATCGAAGATGCAAAATGCCGAGTTGCAAAACTGGAATGTAAGTATGAATATGCAGACTAACATGAAATGTGTATGGTTTGTAACAACATTTTGTGGTCCTAAATGAAAATTTCTGGATCAAGAAATGGTCTTCTCTTTATTCTATATCAGCGTGTAATATATTTTCAAGGATACAGATTTTCCTGTGACCTTGATCTTTGACCTTTTGACCCAAAAATTAATGGCAAGTTTCATGATTATAGGTGCAATACAGGCTCAAAAATGGTCTGGAAACCATTTTCAATTACCTAAGTCCTGTGACCTTGATCTTTGACCCTTTGACCCCTAAATCAAAAGTGGTCATTTTCTATTCACTGGAAACATTTCTGGCAATGATTATAGGTGCAATACAGGCTCAAATTCAGTCGGAAAACCATTTTTAATCATCTTAGTCCTGTGACCTTGACCTTTGACCTTTTAATCCCAAAATTGATAGTGGTCATCCTTGATCCATGGGAAACATTTCTGGCAAGCTTCATGATTATAATTGCAATACAGGCTGAAATATGGTCCGGAAACCACTTTCAATCATCGGAGTCCTGTGACCTTGACCTTTGACCTTTTGACCCCAAAATCAAAAGTGGTCATTTTCTATTCACAGGAAACATTTCTGGCAAGTTACATGATTATAGGTGCAATACAGGCTGAAATATGGTCCGAAAACCAATTTCAATCAACAGAGTCCTGTGACCTTGACCTTTGACCTATTGACCCCAAAATCAATAGGCCTCATCCTTGATTCAAGGGAAACATTTCTGGCAAGTTTCATAATTATAGGTGCAATACAGGCTGAAATATGGTCCGGAAACCATTTTCAATCATCTGAGTCCTATGACCTTGACCTTTGACCTTTTGACCCCAAAATCAATAGGCCTCATCCTTGATTCAAGGGAAACATTTCTGGCAAGTTTCATGATTATAGGTGCAATACAGGCTGAAATATGGTCCGGAAACCATTTTCAATCATCTGAGTCCTGTGACCTTGACCTTTGACCTTTTGACCCCAAAATCAATAGGCCTCATCCTTGATTCAAGGGAAACATTTCTGGCAAGTTTCATGATTATAGATGCAATACAGGCTGAAATATGGTCCGGAAACCATTTTCAATCATCTGAGTCCTGTGACCTTGACCTTTGGACCCCAAAATCAATAGGGCTCATCCTTGACTAATGATGAGTAAGTGTATGAAGTTTCATTGTTATAGCCTCTTTCGTAGTTGACTTATAGTCCGGAAACCAATTGTTGACGCCCTCCCGCCCGCCCGCCCGCCCGTCTCACATCAAATTAAGAGCCGAGTTTTGCAACTCGGCTAATAAACTAATTGTCAATACCATTGCTCCCCTTTTTAGGGCGGCATTTGATCCCCTAAAATTGTATAGATACATGTATAAAAGAATTTACATGGGATAGCAATGCACATGTACTTATTAAACTTCATCTAATAATAATTTCCTTGAATTCACGACCTCTTGATCTATGGCCTTGAAAATCCAGTGCTTTGTATTTACAATGTATAAGCAATAAGTACAAGTTTTATGAGATTCTTTGAGTTATATAAGGTTAAGAAGAGTTCTTGAAATCTTCCAATGAAATTTCGGACATTTTGGGATTTTAATCAGTCCAAATAATACCGGTAGATATAACGTGAGTTTTAATCGGACCAAACAATTTTTTAATGACACATCCGATACATTTCATGAACTCTGTTAAGCAAATTCAAGTGACCTTGACCTATGACCTTGAAAATCAAACAGACCATTCCTCCTATCATAATTCAGAAATATACCAAGTACATGTATGAACTAATTCTATTGAAAATGTGCCAGGTAGAGCATTATTAGGTTCTTGAGATATTTCCATCCCTTGACCTATGACCTTGAAAAATTAAAAGATTCTTTGGTACATTGTAAGCAGTAAGTATATGTATGCCAAAATTCTTTTCAGAGTTCCAGCGTACTTACAAGGAAGTCATCAGTTCCTGTCTGTGACCTAAAGCAATAGTGTTCTTCCATGCATTACAACCAAACAACATTAGTTATAAGAAAGTATAAAAGAAAAAAAAAAGAGTCCAGTAGAGTACATGTATATACGAGGATTGTAACTAAACTCTTTCTGTGACCTTGACCCTCAGCCTATGAATTTGAAAATTGGTATGGTTTTCCCTAGGTCATAGAGTGTATAAAGTTTTGACATATGTTTCAATAAAGAGTGTCTCCCACTTTGCAGCAGCTTATACATGTTATCATGTATAATGAGAGGCACCTACCAGCACCCTGGGTAAGTTTGGCATCATAGGACTTTTGTTCTGTTGTAAAATCATCGAGCTGACGCTGCATGGAGTGTATCTGTGTTTGCATGGCCTCTAGGAAAGTTTGCTGGCACTGCTCATTGTGGGACTCTACTTGTCTTTTCCTGTCCAGCTTGTCATGTACACCATGTAAATCACTTACAGAGGACTCTACTGTTGTTAGTAACTGAAAATAATAAAGTTCATCAATTTAAAATACATTTTGTATTACATGTTAAAATAGATACATGTAGAAGTCACTTTCCTGAAACATTTCACAGTAATGTTTGAATAAGAGTATATGCACAACCAATTTAATTCTCCGAGATGAAACCAATGAAGTGGTTTGTGTTGCATTTCGCACCAGCTCTACAGAAACATGCCACGATGGCTGTTCTATCCTGCAAACTGAACCCACGATGACCTTAATTTTAACATTTCTTTTGACCTATAAAAATGTGATGTCATAATACAAGAATGAAACTTGCAATTGTGATGCATATACATGTATATATAGAATGTCATAATTTGTGTTTTATTACAGGTATGCAACACACAAGTGCATTTATCATATGTAATGCTTTGGCACATATTACATGTACAATTAATGTAATTGCTTTGTGTTGCATACCTGTAATAAAACACAAACTATGACATTTATTCTATAAAAACTTAAAAAGTCAGATCTTTACATTATCATTTAGCACCAGTTAAACTCTATGAAATGAAAATCTAGACAACATTGATAAAGTGACCTTGACTTTTGATATATTTTAGTGACCAGGTATCATCCCGTACTACATGAATACATGTACATGTATGTAGGTCACTAGATGACAAGGTAAATGATATTACCCCACCTCTGACAAGATACACATACAATGTAGCTGGGAAATGCTGAATAACGATAAGCTAATAATGGTCACGTGAAGACGTGGTATATACATGTATCTTATACCAGGTGCCTAGACTTTTATACAAGGCCTTCAATGACATCACAGTGTCATTTTTTTGCGACGACGTCGCAGCATAAACAACAACAACGTCCAAACGCTTCGAGAATATTATCAAATAGGTCAACGTTTTGAGTAAATTAGTTACCTAGTCATCAAGTTACCTGGTATGGGATGATACCAGGTCACTAGGTTTTATACCAGACTTCACCTTGCCCGGTATAAAACCTAGTGACCTGGTATCATCCCGTACCAGGTCACTATATGCTACATGTATATGGTAACTAATAATACCTGGTTAGCCTCTGAGTACAAGTTACTCTCTGCCTTGACATGCTCTGTCACCAGATGTGTTTGTTCGTCACGTTCCTGCGTGGTTTTGACAAGGTTAGTTTGTGTGTCATGTAGAGTCTCTGTAGTTTTCACTAGTTTCTTTGTCGTTGTACTTAGCTTCTCTGATGTGTCCTCAAGCTCTTGTTTAGTAGTGGTAAATAACTCAGTCACCTACATGATCAATAGTCAAACTTGATTTTATTCAGAGCACAACAAAAATTTCCAAATTGTAAATACATGTAGTTCAGGATTTGCAAATCATAGTAATGTAGTTCTGAGAGTAAATCATCAATTTGAAACTTTGAATTGCCATTCTTATATACATGTAGTTGGTTCCATTAGTAAGATTTCAGTTGTAAAATTGATAGATTTTGGTAGTTCTGTTATTTTGTTTACGTACCTTATTCCTTTCATCTGTTAGCAGCTCGATTTTTTCTTCTAAGTCACGTATTGTATCTATTTGCTGCTGAATCTTGCTCTGCATGGCACTATAACACAAATTCAATAATGAAAGTACCTAATATCAATTTAAGACTCTTCTCATAAACATCCCAATATCATATAATTTCCATTGTTATCATTAAGATACGACGATTCTGAATGGCCGAGAAATTTTGGTGATACCTGTATCAACACAAAACGTAAGGACGCGCTTAGCAACGTCGTTAGCAACACAATTTCAAAGCTGGAAATAAACGTTGAAAAGAGACCAAATGAAATGATAAGTAATCTATGTTAAATCTTTTTGGTTGATTGAGGTATCAACACCAAACGCGCACGAAGCAGGTTTTCCTCAATTTTTGGTGTTGATACCTCGATCAACCAAAAAAATATTACAATGATTCCTAAAATCACAGTACCTACATTCATATTCACTAACCCGTAACAAAATTTGAAAGCTGTACATAAATTATAAAATCTTATACATTTATTCATCGCTTCAAGATTGAGGCATTCAAAACATATAGCAGAAAGCAAACAACAATAAAATCTCTATTTCCCGTACATGTAGTTAGACGCTCTCATCAATACTGCATAAAAATAAAACACCGCTAAAGACGGTATGGCTGGATTGCAAAGTAAGTTTTTGTCACGGACTGGGTCAAGGTCACTAGTTCAAATATTACAGCATACATTGAGAGGTCTTGTCAGAGGTAACCTACATGTATAATATTATGTTTCTACTGCATACAGTTCCTTAGATTTTGCTTAAACCAGAAACTTTTACCGAAATCTTTAACTAGGTCAAAGTCCAAAGTCACTAGGACAAATGTTATGGCATAAAATGAAAGGTCTTGTCATGGGCAACCTACATGTATAATATAAAGTATCTACTGCATACAGTTCCTTAGATTTTGCTTACACCAGAAACTTTAACCAGAATCTTTAACTAGGTCAAAGTCCAAGGTCAAGGTCACAATCATTGACAATGTCAAATGTTACGGCATAAATTGAAAGGTCTTGTCATAGGCAACCTACATGTAAAATATAAAGTTTATATTGCATACAGTTCCTTAGATTTTACTTCAACCAGAAACTTTAAACCAAAATGTTGACGACAGACGGACATTGTCAATCTATAGACCAGAATTGCTTTGCAACCCTGCCAATTAGAGAAATAAAAGCAGCACAATAAATACTTGTCTTAGATTACTTCAAAGCTTTGACCTTCACAATCTTTCTTAAGCAGACATGCCTACCCTAGGATAGTAAAACAGACAGGGCCATTTCATTAGCCAAAGGATAGGTGTACTTTTATTTATTTCCTTTATTTTAACAGGATAAACACAATTAGTCTTGGGACTAGTTTACATTGTGGTCCTGTATTATATACATACATGTATGTACAAATAAATAATAAGAAAGTTAACATAAATAAAACATATACATGTACATGCATAGTAATTTTTCATAAATTTGAGATGTTGAATACTGTATCTAAAAAGAAAACAATATGTTGTAAAATGTCATTGTATTAAAACTATTGTACTAAAATGAGATAAAGGAAGTTTACATGTAGTTGTCTTCAGCCAAGAAGATTCCATTCTTTTCTCGCGTTGCTTGTAAATCTCTCCGCAGTCGTTCTATCTCCTCATTGTACTCCTAAAACAAAATGGGTACTTTCAAATCAGCATATTCTCTTGTTTGATTTCTAGATAGCCATTTAGAATTTTTAAATAAAATTAGACATACATGTATGTACATGTATTTGCACATCTCTCTTATCAGGAAGTATGCAATGTCTTCACCTTTCATCACTTGCTTTATATGTGTCTCCATCCAAAGAAATATGTAGATGTTTTACTTTTCTTGGTTATTACTTACCCTGAGAAGAGCTCTCTTTGTCAGCTTCTGGTTGATTTCTGGTCTGTTCTGGATATTCTTAGCTCTGAAGGCATAGTCCAATGTACTCAGTGTTTCCTGTAAGGATTTATGACATTATGACTCATACATGTACATATAGGGATGTGTATCAAAGTAGATACTATTATTAATATACAACTGAATAAAAGATGGCAAGTATGCAGATATCATCTTTCCCTGTCTTTGTCTAAACCATAGTGACCAGGTGTATATTTATGAGACTATAATAAATACATGTAGAATCTGATTAGTACAGACATCAACTTTTAAACATCAATTTATTGTCAATAAACTAAAAATTTATATAAGAAAGCTGTAACAAATTTGCAATTCAATGCTCCCTTTACATATACATACTATTGTTACAATGTTTCATAAATGTTAAGTTTCACTTTTTTCAAATAGTCATCTATCAATACAAAATATTTTTATGGTGAACTAACCTCCAAGTTACAGGAAGCAGGTGATATGGTGGCAATGATAGAGGTTTTAGTACGTCCTCCAAGAGAGTCCTGTAACAGGCGTGTCAACTTACTTTCCCTGTAAATAAAATATCCATTAAAATCAAGATACATGTTAATTTGTTTGTGTATAATCTTATATAAAAGAAAAGACATAGGGGTACGGCCATGAACCCCCTAAATCGGCCCTGTTTCTCATCATTTGAATTTATTGAATATTTTTTTGTGATATGATGTCTAAAGTCCTTTACTAAATTATGTGTTTAGATTTTCTAAATAATGCATTTATCAGTAGCTTTAAGCCCTTTGAAAACCCCAAAATCGTCAATTTTCCATGCAATTGCTGCAAATCCTACGTTTCTTTAAAATTGGCAGTGGCCACATGCATCGAGAAACAAGAAAATATTACAAATGAAAGATAATCACTATATCTTCTTGTCATAAAAGTTTTATGTTTCTCGACGCATGTGGCAACATCAAAATTCTCCACTAAGACACATTTTCGAGCATTTTTCATAATGTTTTGTCAATAATGTCAACATGACGTCACTTGATGATGTCACAAGACTTTCTATGGTGCTTCGGTGGGTGATATGTTCCTTTCATTAAATGCGGGAAACATTCGTCATATCTTAAGTGATAAACATGTATCAAGTATTTCTCATCAAGATTAATTTTAAGGAAAATCGCAGGGCCGTTTTAGGGGCTTCGTGGCCTTACCCCTTTATCGTTCATAATACACATATGATAACTCTTCCTTGATAATGTCAGATCTGGTAATTACTGTTTACTAAATGAAAACAGACACAAAAACATAGTGTAATCAAAGATTACAAAGCTCACCTCATCGCAGCATTCTATCATGGCAGGAGTCAAAGAATACACAGTTTAGAATTTGAAAACCTGTCCTACTGAGAACCATCAAAAATGATACCACACAAAAACAAAATACAAAAGGGAAGTAGAGTATTTCATCTGGGTGTACTCTATTGATACCCAAATCTTCCTAACATGTCCAGTCAAGCGGAAAATATAGGTCATGACCTACATTTGAACGTAGATTTGTGATCTACTCTTAAAGACGCATCATCTGTGCAAGTTTGAACTTCCTAACACTTATAATAGAGAAATCAAACTTCTTAACATTGATACCCAAATCTCCCTAACATGTGCACTCAAGCGGAAAATAAAGGTCATGACCTACATTTGAACGTAGATTCATGATCTACTCTTAAAGACGCATCATCTGTGCAAGTTTGAACTTCCTAGCACTTATAATAAAGAAATAAAACTTCTTAACATTGATACCCAAATCTCCCTAACATGTGCACTCAAGCGGAAAATATAGGTCATGACCTACATTTGAACGTAGATTCGTGATCTACTCTTAAAGACGCATCATCTGTGCAAGTTTGAACTTCCTAACACTTATAATAGAGAAATAAAACTTCTTAACATTGATACCCAAATCTTCCTAACATGTGCACTCAAGCAGAAAATATAGGTCATGACCTACATTTGAACGTAGATTTGTGATCTACTCTTAACGTATCCAGTGTACAAATGGAGATCTCGCGGACGTCTCGTCCATTTAAACAGTGTTAAAATTATCTCGGTAATCTTCGGCAGTGTCTCGATACTTTCCGTGGATTGAGCGAAGGTTGGCATGTTGACCTTTGATGATAGAAACCATTTTTTATGTTGTATAAGGTATATTTAGGTAAAAATATTTAATGATTCTTACTATATAATACACCTGATATTTATTTGTACAACGGATACCTTAAAGACGCATCATTTGTGCAAGTTTGAACTTCCTAGCACATATAATAGAGAAATAAAACTTCTTAACATTGATACCCAAATCTCCCTAACATGTGCACTCAAGCAGAAAATATAGGTCATGACCTACATTTGAACGTAGATTCGTGATCTACTCATAAAGACGCTTCATCTGTGCAAGTTTGAACTTCCTAGCACTCATAATAGAGAAATAAAACTTTTTAACATACTAGTGCGGACGCCGACGCGGACGCCGACGACAGGGTGATAGCATAAGCTCCCTCTCACTTCGTGAGGTGAGCTAACGAGTTGATATAAACCTGTAGGGTACATGAGGGGCATGTTCCACAAGTGATGTAATAACACGCCCTAAGGTTAACAAACTCTGGTTAATATTCCCTGCCTCTCTGGCCCTCTTATCTACAGCTCCTGAACGTCCTATGTTCTCACTTCCCGCTAAGTCCACCTGAAAGAAGGCAATATGTTAATTAAGAAAAACAAAACAAACATCAAGTGAACCTACATGTACATAAATTACCAAAGTCAATCAAGTTATTTCAAAACTGTACAGACCGATAACACTTCATTTATTTCATCAAGAATAAAGGTTCCTTAAAGAATCATTTCACAAGGTTGGTCATACATTCGTTAAGTGATGGAGATCTCAATCTCCTTGTTCCATTGGTTTATCTTACATGTATCTTTTAAAATACTGATTTTAGATTATCTGTAGGTACATGTACATTAACTACTTACTAAATAGAGCTTTCCTGTTTTAAGCAGTTCCTCTCCATCACATGTGTTTTCTTTTATATGTATGGTCACAGAGAATACAGTGTGAGAACGGCTGAAATAGATACATGTATACATGCAGCCAAAGATTATAAGGGAGAGAACGGCTGAAATTAATATGAATGTTACTTCCATCAAAGTCTCATAAATATACATGTACATGAATATTTACCATAGAGTTTCTATGAAATTTCTATGACAAGAATGTTAAAGACATACATGTACAAGTGACTATGACATACTGTAAATTGCTTTATTTTCGTCAGCACCAATTTTCGTAAATTCCTCAGAAAAGACAATTTCATCAGTATGTAAATTCGTCATCCAACAGTCCCTAAAATATAAAGTCGTGACTGTTCAGATACAGCAACCGAAAAAATAATTACATCCAACGTCCGAGCCGTTGTACATGTGTTTGTAATTGTTTGTTAATCAATCGTCGGCAAATAAACAATTAGAGGTTTGTATGTATCACCTAGCTTGTTGTGATAATGTTTCATTAGGTAATTAGAAGTATATGCGACTTTCTTTTTAAATATATGATGTAATGGGTATTAAGATAAACTTTGATTACATAAGAATGACTTAAAACTATAATCAAAGTTTTTTCTCAAAACTACAACATATTTTGTCAGGTGTATTTATATTCGTCGGTACGTAATCTAGTCAAGGAAAATGACGAAAATTGGTACTTGATGAATTAAAACCAATTTACAGTAAATAGCTTGATGTAAATAAACCATATTGATTTTAAAAAGACAACACATATTAGGAAAAAAAATCAGTACATGTACAATGTACATTTGATATGTAAATGTATATCAGTGCTTCAATGTACTCATCCATTGAATAAAATGACAGAAGTGCAGTCATTCAATCATTGAATTACTGAAGCTAAATTTTCAGCTATACCAATTACCATGCACCCATAAGTACATGTATGTACAAGGTAACATCAAGCATAACAAAAGTACCAAGTTGTTAACAATTGCGTTTACACATTATCATAGAATGTTACCTTGATGTTGCATTCATCAGAGTTGCAGCTGTCTGTCGTCTGTCGGAGCCTCTCTTCAAAATCTCATAAACTTCGTTTTTGTTACGAACAACCACCTCTTCCAGATTTTGAATGATGACTGATCCCTGGAAATTTTAACAAAATATTAAGAAGAGTTATCACTTACATGTACTTTTCAAAGAAAAAAAATTTGATTTAATTGAGAGGCTGATATAATTAAAACAAGTCAACATAATGCATATACATGTAATTCCCCTAACAAGGCAACACTTTGTTATCTTGACTTTCTTACCTGGAATACAACATTTATAAGTAAATGAGAACATAAAATAGAACTACCTTCTTTGTACTATCTTCATATATTTTGAGTCGTAGTGGTTCCTCGGTTGATCCAAGTAAATCAAAAAGTTCCTCATTGTACAATTCTAAGAATGATACTCTTACTGAAAACTCCACATCCTGAAATTTAAATGAAAGATAGTTATGAATAAAATTTGCCTGTAATCAAGGTAACTCACATGTACCTGATATACATGTAGAGAAAGTACATCGTAATTGATTTTTAATATGAATAACAATGTGAAACATGAAAGCCCCCCCCCCCACCCCCCACCGGCATCTTAGTCAGTAATTAAGCTAAGATGTAGATCATACTGAAAAGTCAAGGTCACAAGGTCAAAAATTTTGGTATCCATGGAAAGGTCTTATCACAAGAAATACATATGTGAAAAACATGAAAGCCCTATCACTTACACATACCATTCAAAAGTTATGGCCAAGGTAAAAAACTTAGAGGTCAAGGTCACAAGATCAAAAATTTTGGTATCAATGTAAAAGTCTTGTCACAAGGAATGCACATGTAAAATTTGAAAAACAAATCACCCACCATTCAAAAGTTATGGCCAAGGTTAAAGTTTCTCAAAAGAAGGTCTAACTCCAAGGTCAAAATCACAAAGTAATTACTAAAAAAATTTGGTATCCAAAGAAAGGTCTGGTGACAAGGAATACACATGTGAAATATGAAAGCTCTATCACTCAAAAGTACCATTCAAAAGTTATGGCCAAGGTTAAAGGTTTTAATTTCAATAGCAGGTCAAGGTCAAAAGGTAAAAAAATTTGATATCCATGGAAAGGTCTTGTCACAAGAAATGGAGATGTGAAATATAAAAGCCCTATCACTTACTATTCAAAAGTTATGACCACAGTGAATGATTTTGCAGACATTTACAGAACCACAGAATAATTCATCTAAAGTAAAGGGTTATGTTTACACATCAGAGTATTGAAAAAGTTTACAATTTTTCAAATTAAATTAATCTAAGAGTAATGGAAAATTGGTCACATTATTACTTTCATATATGCATATCCTTTCAAAAAAAAAAAAAACTTCTGCTATTTATGCCCATTGCTACAGAATATACTATTGGATCTGAACACTCTCTGATATTTTATATCTATTACATAAATTATTAATTCCTTTACATATACCTGTTAATATATTAAAAACACTGATACATCTACCTTATTATTAAGTTGCTCAAAGATATTAAACATTGCCCTTGGAATGATACCAGCCAATGGATCCTCCTCCCAAGACACATCCTGACTCTCTGACCTATCTCCTTCCATAGTGAAAGTTTTACCCGTCCCTGTCTGTCCATAGCTATAAGTAAGTATCAGAACACAGAACAGTGTTACAAATGAATTCAGAATTCATACATGTACTGTATATAAACATGATTAATGTACACATTCCGCAGTACACAGCCATCCATAGATAACTATACAAACAAGGATATCATTCTAAATTCTTTAAAATTCTAACCTAATCTTTTCCATTCTGAACTTGAGAGATTCATAATAATTGGCTTCACATACATGTATTTCAAAATTATGAATGGTGATAATGAAAATTCATATAGAAACTTTTTTCTTCGGCACAATTTTCTTTAAAAAATTGTCATTTTTCATCTATATAAAAAAAGAATGAAAATTCAAAAAATGTAAATATTTGGGTCAAGTTTGTTACAAATGATTTTCTATAAGGTTCATCTTCAGAACTATACAGCTACGGATTCTAAACTGTTAACTGCAACGTGAACAGAAATGGTGTATACTAATTTATGGATGGCAGTGTGTTATATAAAAGAAATATAATCAAAATGCACAGGCGAACAGTTTCTTTTTTAATTTTCCTTGAAAACCTAGTACCATGCACTTCTTAAGAGATGTCAACAAAACAACTTACGCAAATATTGTACAGTTATATCCCATTAATACTTCTTCGATGCATGGAGTAACCACCTTTTTGTATATGTCTATCTGCTTAGAGGTAGGTGGAAAGACATGGTCATAGAAGAAAGTTTTTGTGTTTGGATTTACACCGAGACGTTCCTTCACTATCACCTCTCTTTTTTCTCCATTGCATTCCAGGACTGAGTAGGAGCCTTGCTTCTTCTCTATCTGATTTATTGGTCTAAAATACAAATATTAATATACATGATCATTAACAACGCCAGTACACATGTACATGTAACAAGACTTTTTCTTTTAAAATACAGTAACTATAACAATTTTTAACAAGTATGATTTACATGTAGATAACTTTAATCATTGAAGGACCGCACAAAACAAATTTAAAGATTTAAACAAAACTTTAGTGTATCTATTTACTTTTGCAAAATAGGCTATGACATTAAATTTACATGTAGTTGTTAATATTCTTTATTCTATGTATTCATACATGTATTTTGAAGGAAAGTTAATTGGTGATGGCTTTAAAACTGTATTGTTCTAATGGCAATACTGAATACCATAAATGGTATTTCACTCACTTGAGTTTTTAAATTTAGTTAGACCATCTCGATCAGCCTGATTTGGGGCCAATATTCAGCCAAATTTCCATTTGCAAAATAGTATCTTTTTTTCCCCAATTTATTGACCAATTTCCCCCAATTTGAAACCCTATGGAAAATCCAAAAAAAAAAAAAAGAAAAAAATAGCAATCCAAGGAATGCTTGTGTCACCTGCAAAGCAGCTTAATTTCAATGAAAATGGGACAGACAGACAGACAGACAGACAGACAGACAGACAGACAGACGGACGGACGAACAGACAGACAGGAAACTAAAAGTCCCCTTCGGCGTTGCCGGTAGGGGACTAAAAAGTGGATCAAATATGTAGGTCAAGGTCACTTGGTTCAAAATTATTGGTATCAGTAGGAAAGTCTTGTCAAATAAAGTTCATATGTGAAATATTATACCTCTTAATCAAGGATTAAAAGATACGGTTAATCTCAAATTTTCAGAAAAGAGGGTCAATCATCTAGGTCAAGGTCACTGCATAAAAATTTTGGTAACAACAGAAAGGTCTCATCATGCATGTGTGAAATATTAAAGTTGTATCACTTACAAATCAAAAGATTAAGCCAGTCTTAATCTCTTTGAAAAGTAGGTCAAATTAATATCTAGGTCAAGGTCACTTGGTCAAAAATTATGGTATGTTAAGCAAGGTCTTGTTACATGGAATACATATGGAATACACATACAGGGTTTTTTTATTTTGGGGAAGGTGCCTGTGCCTGTCTCATTTGGGAAAATTTGCGACATTTTGCTAAAATTGGGAAAATTTTCTAACAAATCAACACTCCAGTCAGGAGTTCAACACTTAAACCAGAAGAAGAACTTTTGTCTGTTTAAGAGCCAGGGAAAGTGACATCATTAAGTTCCAAACAGATCTTGACCTAGTTTCGGAGTAACACATTTTCCAAAAATCTATTCTTGTCAACAAATCGATAAGAAGGTGCAATAAGAGTGGCCCAGGGCAGGATATTTACGATGAAATTAAGAAATTACATTCTCTTTGTCGGCATGATGTCACACAAAGGTTCAATTAGAGATAAGTACAGAGAAGTTCCGAAAATAGTTGGGGGATAAACATGGTGTTTATCATAGAGCATAGTGTATGGAAATTGCTTTACAGCGTATATCTAGAATCTGACATTTATATCAAGGAAAAAACTTGAAGGAACCATTGATGAATTAGCTTGTAGCTCCTCAAAGCCCAATTTAAAATGAATTTTGAAGAAGGAGCAAACAAAATTACAGATTTTTCATAGGGCAAAGTGGAAATCTAGAGGCACATCCCCTGTAAACATGGCGGAAATTTGGTCACGTGACCAGTCCGACATCAAGAATGTAACAGAGTACAACAAAAAAATGGAAATAAATCAGAAATAACCGTTAAGGGTACATTATCAGGATAGAGAAAGGCGCTTTTAAACTAATTTTGGCAATTTATTTTACATTTTGTGGTGACATAGAATTCTTCATTAAGGTCATAAGGTACATGTAAACATCACAAAGTTTTGAAACATTTGTTCCATATTGACCCCAGAAGAGGCGAAAATGCAAATAGTTCAGAAATACCTTTATACTGTCCACGCAGCTCAATTCAGAAATCGGAAAATTGAAGTTTTCTCTACTTTGTCGCAAAATTTTGCTTTTGAAATTTATAGAGGTGGATAGATCTCAAGCTCTCATTACTAACGGTGTATGATATATATCTGTACGACCAATACTACGCTCACAGTGAAAGAAAATAATTTTTAATAGGGAGTTTTCTATGTTAATTTTAGCGTGATGTCGCCGATGTTTAACACTGAGTCTATGGTGAACGTCAACGACGTCATGCTAAAATTAAAATAGAAATCTCCCCATCTAAAATTTTTTTTTTCTATGTGAGCGTAGTATTGGTCGTACACATATATCATACACTGTTAGTTATGAGAGCTTGAGATCTATCCCACTATATAAATTTTAATCGGAAAATATGCCGACAAAGTAGAGAAAACTTCAATTTTCCGATTTCTGAAGTGTGCTGCGTGGGCAGTGTCAGTAGTAACTTGCGTGAAATGGTCTATTAAGGGGGGGTATTGAAATACCCACAAATCAGCATTTGTAGATTGATTTTCGAAATCATTTTTTACATAGGCATCTGGACAAAGGGCGAAGCATTATTTGTGCAAAGTTTCACAGTAAATGGACATAAAGAAGTTGAGTAATTGATGAAAAACTGCGAAAATCGTTCGGAATTGTCTGCTCAACCAATGGCATCTGCAATGTTTGGCATTTACTTCCTGTTACAGAAGACGTCATTCCCTAAAATTTGCAAAGAGCAAACAGGAGAAGTGATATAAAGATGATTAATCTTTGTTCAAATGCAATGTTCAAGGACAACTTGAGCAAGATGACCACAGACCAGTCTCAACAACAGAGAAGTCCATCATAGACTTTCAATTACTTTGAGAATTCGAAACAGAACACTGTTATGAACAAATTCTGTGTTTACCTGCATCTCACAGAAACTTGAATATTTTGATTCTTTTCTTTATCTCCTTTTCCTTTCATTTTGTGGAGATTCGATGTGGCCAATCTCGATGTGTTTATGCCCTCGTTTGAAAATGGCTGTCTTTTCAAAAGCAGCCAATCAAAACACAGCTTACTTAAAGGAAAATCCTAATATTCAAATAATAACGGATAGATATTTCCGGAACTAGAAGGGACGTATAATTTTTTTTATATACGTCCCTGATGATAATAACTATATTCAGTGGCGGATTCAGCCGGGGGGGGGGGGGGCACGGGGGCACGTGCCCCCCCCCCGGCAGTGCCCAAAGAAGGGGCACTTATGACATGCTTTTGGAAGCATTAAACTACTATTTCCGTAATAAATCTATGAAACTAGTCAGAAATAGCCCCAAAACACCCCAGAAACCACCGATTTGAGTAAATTTTCCAAAATTTTCTCGGGGATAGATAGTAATGTCCACTGTCTGTACGCGGACGTACACACGTTTCGGAAACAACCTACATTGAATCATGTTCATATCGAATTTTCTTTATCTGAGGGATGAATCGGGAACTTTATATCCTATGCAAGGCATACTTAACACATATATTTCTTGACCAAATCTTCGATACAACCTCTTATAAAACTTACATTTTAAAATTTTTTTAACTCTAAATTTGAGGTCATGATCAATCTTTTTAAAATGAACAATTGAAATTGTTTTGGTCAGATTTAAACCGGCTACTTCCAAGAATTTTGAAAAGAAAAAATCACGTTTTTTTTTTATTTTTAGAATCGAAGTTATCATGATTACATTTTTGGTTAAGCCCCTAGGTAAATCAAAAATATAATCATGATAGAACTGCCAAGAAATAATTAAACCTTTCAATCTGGACGATGCAGAGAATGGGGCACCCGTGATCTCTAGTTTGTCAAGGAAATTTATCATTTAGAAGGGAATTTTTAGGGTCTGTAGGGTGCTAGACGTTTCGCCCCAAAGCTAGTTCGCCCCATGCTAGGTCGCCCCCAGTTCGACCTGTTCCGATTTCGGTTCGCCCCAATTTGCAAACTTTATTCAATTCGCCCCAAACTTTATTCAATTCGCCAGTAGTGACAAACATGCTCTAGGAGGGATTCAAAATATAGACAATTGATATGATAAGGGATAATTTGCATGAATATATCTTTTATACAAATCTTAACAAACAAGCGCGGGTCTAGAGTAGTTAGGGGGGTCAAGTCCTGCCTGGAATTTGCAAAAATGCTGACGTTTCCTAGTTCTACGAGAATTTATGGCTGGACACCCCTCCCTCCCTATGGGCTGATCTCTCTGTGCTTTCAAAACTTCTCCTGATCCGCCGATTTCTTTAGGAAATCCTGAAGATGTTGACTTCTGCATGCCGTGCAAGAACAGTACAGCATCAGAAAATTTCAAAAATTTTCAAATATATTCTATATAAATAATAATTATTGTTACTGACACTGACTGAATCATGCGCGCCAAATCCCTTCTAAATTCAGTTCAAATACGCTTCAGATGCCACCAAATTGCTTCATTTTTTTCAAAATTTTCTCGGGGGAGGCCCCCCGAACCCCCACCAATGGAACGTCTGTACACAGTTATACTCTCTCTAATGCTAACAATAGATAATTTTCCAGTTATTTCAGTTAGACAAAAAGACATCACAAAATTTGGCGATATTTTCATTGTGATGTCACTATAAGAAACATGACAAAGCTTCAAGCCAGTGCAAGAAAATACGACGTCGCAATGAAAAATGTTTTTAAAATGACGAGATGTCTGGTGTGACAACAAAAAATCTAGGTTTCTAACGGTAACAACTACTTGGAAATTGGACTATTGGATTGGTTAAAAAATATTCACCTTGTGACCTTGACCTTCGATATAACGAACTTTCAGTGACGATTGTTCCAATGATAAATGTTTTACCTTGCGACCTTTACCCTAATAGAGTTTGACCGTCTTTCGAAAAACTTTTACCTTGTCCGTAACTTCAGCGAGAGGGAATGATCTAAGTATGCCTTTTGAAAAGGCCTTTCAATTCATTTTACCAAAGTTTTGCTTTGAGACTTTGACCTCAGTGACAAACACCCAAAGAGAAGGAACACAATTCCCTGAATAGGTGTACCGTGATTTTCCAATAGATTCATTCGGCGGACATACACCAGACATCACAAATTTTCGCGATATTTTCATTGTGACGTCAAAATGAAAAGCATGGCAACATATCACGGTGTTTTTATAAGATGGTGCGATCAGATGTGGCGTCACAATGAAGATGTGTGTGTATAAAATCAAGGTTAGGAACGGTCATACCTTTTATCTGGAAAATAGACTATTGGCTCGTTCTTATTTCATGTACTGGAACTTTGACCTTGAAATCATTAGAATTTTTAATTCTAGTTCTTTTCAATCAGTAGTAACTGTGTAGTAGGTTTGGCGATTCTTCAAGGCTTCAGATGTATTGTCCATGACCTTTAAAATGAATAATTCATCCTCTACCATTTCCCCATGGTCAACACGAGTGCAAAGTTAAACAAGCTTTTCTTCTATTGCATTTTCAGGATTTCCCTGTATTTATGACAGCGAGTCTGTGACCTTAAGCCTTTTCCTCCAAGCTTAAACATAGTGTAATGAAAGATTTATCATGGCAGCAAACAAGGAGTAGTCAAAAAGTACACAGTAACATGTGCGCTCGAGCAGAAAATATAGATCATGACCTACACTTGAACATAGATTTGTGATCTACTCATTCAGAAACATCATCTGTGCAGGTTTGGCCTTCTTAGCACTTACAATAAAGAAATAAAACTTCTTAACATTGATATCCAAATCTTCCTTACATGTGCACTCAAGCAGAAAATATAGGTCATGCCCTACATTTGAACGTAGATTTTTGATCTACTCATTAAGATACATCATCTGTGCAAGTTTGGCTTTCCTAGCACTTGCAATAAAGAAATAAAACTCCTTAACATTGATATCCGAATCTTCCTTACATGTGTGCCCTCAAGTGGGAAAATATAGGTCATGACCTACATTTGAACGTAGATTTGTGATCTACTCATATTAAAAGACGCATCGTCTGTGCAAGTTTGGTCTTCCTAGCACGTAAAATATAGAAATAAAACTTCTTCACATACTAGTGCAGATGCCGACAACAGGGTGATAGCATAAGCTCCCTCTCACTTCATGAGGTGAGCTAACCAGAAGTCTCTGACGAGACCATAGCTCTCCTGGTTGTTTTGTTATGACGAGACCATAGCTCTCCTGGTTGTTTTGTTAATTCACTCATTGACAAGTGAATTCATACATGATATATAATATGACCACAGTGACATCCGTTTTCTAAGTCCCTGAAGGCCAGGAACTCTAACAAAATATCAGCTTCACAACTACAGTACAGACCCATCATATTGCAAAAAGAATTAAGTCTCCATTTCTATAGCTTGCGAGCACAAGATTTACATAGAGTTAAATAGGTAAAACTTAGCACACCCATTTTCTGGGACCCTGGGGGTCAGGGGATCTAACAAAATATCATGTTCACAACTAGACCACAGATCCATCATATTGCATAAAGAATTAACTATTTATCATTTATAGCTTGCGAATACTAGATGGAATATACTTGACCACACCCATTTTATATTAACCTGGGGGTCAGGGGCTCAAACAAAATATCAGGTACACAACTAGACCACAGATCTATCATAATGCAAAAAGAATTCTCTCCATCATTTATAGCTTCAGAGGAGTTGCAAGCACGAAATTACATTTAATTATATAGGAGAAAATGACCACACCTATTTTTTAAGTCCCTGGGGGTCAGGGGCCTAAAGAATAGCAAGTGCACAACTAGACCACAGACCTATCACATTGCAAAAGGAATTATCTCTCCATCACTTATAGCTTTAGAGGAGTTGCGAGCACAAGATTACATTGAATTAAACAGGAGAAAATGACCACACCCATTTTCTTAGTTCCTGGTGGTCAGGGGCCCAAACAAAATATCAGGTGCACAACAAGACCACATACCAAGTGTAATGCAAAAAGAGTTACATTTCTATCTCTTATAGTTTCAGAAGAATTGTGAGCACAAGAATTGTTTGCTGACGGACGGACGGATGGACAGACAGACAGACAGACGTACAGCGGGGTATCACATAAACTCGAGTCATAGACCAGTAGAGCTAAAAATCAAAAGGATTCTTCCTCATTGCCAACTTTTATAGCTTTGAAGAAGTTTGCCTTCTAAACTGTTTACAAGATTCTGGACAACTACTACATTGCTAACCAACTCAGTGGAAAGGTTCTGCAAGATGTAGAAGTTATTCTTTGTGAGGAATTGGATCTTGTAAATGCACGTAAGCAATTTCTGTTCCATTTCATTAAAATAACTACATTTTTACAAACCACATTCTAATTTGTTTTCATCATCTGATATGAAAATAATCCACAACAAAAGTTATCTTTAATATCTTTTTTTTATTAATTTCATTTTTCTTTCAGGCATCAAACAAGTCGACGGCAAGAAATGCCCAGACAAATGTGATATCATTGATTCAATAGATAACTGCTGCAGAGAAAAAGAGTCATCTTGAGGAAAAATTCATATGGTAAAGTAAACACAAATCAACTTGGACTCCAGAGATACAGCGAAAATAATAATATAATATTGCACATCTTTATTGTTTCAGGACATAATCAGAGTATCCTACAAAAGATGCTCAGTAGTACAGAACATGGTACAACAGTCGATGTTTATCACAAATAAATTGGTCTCGTTTAGAAACCTACACGATTCTATGGCCACTTCTTGGAATGCTTGATTTTAGTTAGATTATTGACTAGGCAACAACATTCATCATGTGACATCAATTTTACTACCTAATAAACATTCATTTTCCCTACTTATCGCTACAACATGATGCAGGTGTCCTCCTATCTGACACGAGAATGTATTGTATAGATGAGAATTAATTAAAACAAATAAAACAAAAAAATTCAGCATTATCTGAGAGGTAAAGTAAGTTAAGTTTCGTCTTTATCATATAAATATTTGACTTTCAGTACAAATCAGTAGTTACATGTTAGTCATTGCTATCCTTGAAATAATTGGTGTATGCAAAATTGATGCAATCATGTGTGAAGAAAGGGATGAACTCCACAAAGTTAGTTCAAATAATTCATGCATGCAAAATAGAATACTTACATCATACAATTTCTGTAGTAGTTAGGATTTATATTACATGTGCCTTTAATTTGTGTTTAATCAAGATGATCATGATTATCTAAATTTTTTTCTTAAATAACTGAATATTGAATAAATTACACCATACAATTAGCTAAACAGGTCTTAATCTCTCTTTGAAAACAATTATTTCTCACATGTTTTCCATCAAAAACATCTCAACTTGAAAGGATCTGATTAAGTTTTGTTACATAGTTCATTTGTACTTGAAAAGTTCTTTCTATGGTAGACAGGCCTTGACGTGGAGTATGAGGAGAGAAAAAACAATATTTAGCCCATCAAAGGTAAGAGGCTGAACCTTGGCATCAAAAAAGTATTGTCACAAAGAATAATAATGTGAAATATGACAGCCCTATCACTTAACCTTTCAAAATTTATGCTGAGGATTATACATGTAGTTTATAAATGTAGTTTGCAAAAAATAAACAGAATTGGGTCAAAAACAGGAACAGGTAAAAATTCATGCCTACCAATCTTCCATATAGAGGCATAAAATTGTTAAAGATCTCTTTACAAAGATTAAGGGTTTAAATTAAACCGAGACAGAATTGGTAAAACTGAAATTTTCTTAAATTTTCATCAACAGAAAATTGCTTGTTTGAGAAAAGACAAGGATATACAAATCAAAGGAAAACATTTCAATCCCTCAAAATTGGAGAGAGAATTTTGTAAGTATCAAAAATAAGAAAGTCACTATAATGATACAGTTTGTTAGACTGATAATAATAAATGATGAGTTAAATATAATTATTCATAAATCAACAATAACAATGATGTGTCATCACAAAAGGTACTTGTTGGGATATCTATGGACTTCTTCCCAACACAGTTATTTCAACAGAAGTATACTGTCAAATGCATTTATAATTAAATAGAAATGATGAGTATGTAGAACTAAGTAGACAATGCTGGTAATTCATCACGTTCTATCAGCACTAATGTATCAGTATAACAATATATAATATTAGCACTTGTAGTCGCATGCCTCACACTACCACAGTGATGGGCTTACAGGTATGCACCATTGTGCCTGCACCATTACCAAACCAAAGTGGAGTCTCCACCAACATGTTAACAAAAGTACACATGAAAAGTACAATTTTCTATGAAAACAGACCCGTTTGGTTGGCACAACAATTAATTAGATGAACCTATCCTACGTTTTGGTTAATCTTTACTTTGGAAGATATACAAGTTATTTGTGGCCGCCACAGCCAGTATATTTTCGTTGGGATGCCAAGCTGTGTGTAGTATCTTCTTATTAAAGTCCAAACAGTCGACGGTAATTTCTTCTTTCTTGCGTTTTCCACCGGTGCAGACTTTCCTGGGTTTGAGTACTGTCCTTGGTTTCATATTGTCTCTACAAGCCTCTAATGTGATATCACGTTTTGTTTCCCTGTCGAACATGCGGAAGAAATTGTTGTATGAGCCAGTCATTATCTGCCTGAAAAACAGTAAGAATTCTGTTATTTTCTTGCAAAGTTCTTTTTGACAACAGTGAAACAATGGTAGAATTCTAACTTTTATAACATTCATTGCTAAATTCAGTCCTAAATCAAGTACATATAGTTATCTCAAAAATGACGACTACGATACTTACCTATCATCCCCACTCCAGGAACATTCAAACTTGTCAAATATACAATCATTTTCATATAAAGAACACAATTTACTCCTCAAATATTCATGCACTTGATACGTTTCGATTGGTTTAGTTTCCATCAATAAATCCCAGACTTTGACAGACAGGTAGTCACGCGTCACCATGTAACGTCCATTATGACTAAATTTAACATCTGATATACTGGAAATAATTTCGGAGAAAAAACTTCTATTTGTAGGGTCCTCGGGCTCCTCAAATACTGAAAAGATGAGAAAAAAACAAGTTTTTTAACAGAGTGTACATGTATGGATTATCACTATATGTGCATTACAAAGTGTTCCTCATCTTCTTCAATAAAATTTTTTAAGTGACCTTGATCTATTGATCTAGATAGATTAAATAGAAGAGTCCTAGGGTTATAGCTTGGAAAATAGAAATCAATACCTGTATTTAAATTAATTTTTCCTGAATGAACATGATCTTACACTAAAACATCAGGATAAAGTTTCTTTCAAAACAATGGAAGATCTGAATACAGTGTAAGAAGCTAACGGAGCTGAATATTTACAATTCAAACTTCAGCACGGAAACTTCAGTCAATGTACCTGTTACTATCAACACGGCATAGCACTCAAAAGCTACACAATGCAAATGTCAAACAGGAATATTCCTTCAATATTTGAATACTTTATTTGTAATATTTCAATTTTCTTGGCATTCTTGGCAAATGCCTTATGGGGAACATTTCTGACAAGATTCATGATGATATGTGTAATACAAACACTGCTATGACCTGGAAACCATTTTCAATCTGATTATCATAAATGCACTATGACCTTGACCTTAAAATCATTGAATAGGGGGCATCCTTGACTCATGTTGAGTAAGTGCAATAGTAGAGCTGAAACAAATACCTGAAATTGGTATTCAAATATTTGTGACATGTATTTGAATATTCATTCTAACAAGGACTTTAAGAGCATCCTTAAAATTAGATGTCCAGCCACTAAAAGTTGCACTTGTTATAATGAACGACCATTAAAATGTTAGGCGCGTGAAGTAAACAATTGTAACTGTAAAACATCCTGTAGGCATGACAAGCCGTGGTACCAACTAGCCACACTTGCCAGTGATGTTCGTGGTATCCGTAGACTTGAAGGTTCAACCCCCCTCAGTGCCTAGGAAGGCGAAGGAAGTGGTGGGGACTATGGCCCCACTAGTTAGGAAAATGTGGGGCCATTTTTTAATTTGAAGGGCCATCGAGGTTTCAGTTGGGGCCATAACCTTATATTGGCTGAATTACATGTCGATTCCGGGTCCTCGGCCTCGGTCGCCTGGCTCGTTTTGGACGACCCTGTATGCATACCATCTACACCCCCTGTTTTAGTTTGATCAGAAATTTCGATTTCTGGTGCCGCCGTCGCTCCCTCTATATTCGCTTCGCAAACCTCGTTGCGACCCTCACTAGACCCTGTGGCAACGTTAACTTCAGCCGCTTCGGTTTCACCGGCGGCATGTTTGTTGTGTCGTGTATGTACACACGTGTACCGCAGCCCAATTGATTTAATACGATCTGTCTGATTCGCTGAATGCGTTCACCTTTTGACCAATCAGATAATCGATAACAAACAAAGTGAAAGAAACAGTCGGAATTCCTCGTGTCTTTCGTAACCACAGTCATGATAACTCCGGGGAGTTCCAATCGCTAATCGGAATGCGGGGGACGTCTCAAAACTCTACTTGTGTTGGAGCATATTGGATTTTATTGATTTTGCGTTTGCGCCACAGGGCGCAGCGTATACCGTAAGTGTTGCGCCATTTTACGCGGATATGCGCGTATGGCGCAGGGCGCGGGTCCTTCCTAGGCCCTGCCCCTTCCCCCCAATAAAAACACAGGTAATCACAGATTACAAAGCTCACCTCGTAGCAGCAATATTCAATTCAAACATATTTCTAAGAACATGTATATTGGCTTTTAAAGGCAAACTCATTCAAGTGGAAAAAGTTATTTTATGAAAGTTTGATCAAAGATACATCCAATAAGCAAGTTTGGTACATGTAGCACGTATACTTTGCTCAATATTGGCTTTAAAAGCAAAATTACTCAAGTGGAAAAAGTAGGTCAGATGCTGCATCCGATGCATGGGTTCCTCTCGGCATCCCAAGATGAATCACTTGTGCAAGTTTGGTTACTGTAGCATCAGTACTTTGTCAGATACTGAGCTACCCAAAACTTCTTAACCAAGCCACTCTGAGCTACCCCAAACTTCTTAACCAAGTCAATCAAGTGGAAAATGTAGATTAGATGCAGCATCCGATGCATGGGTTCACCTCAGCATCCAAAGATGAATCACTTGTGCAAGTTTGGTTACTGTAGCATTAGTACTTTGCCAAATACTGAGCTACCCCAAACTTCTTAACCGGACACGGACGGGGACGCGCGGTGGTATAGCATAAGCTCACTCAACTTCGTCGAGGTGAGCTAAAAAAGAAAACTGGGATATATGAGAAGGATCCCGTAGGCGAAAGGTGTGTGCAAGTTTTTTTTATCTTTATGACAACTTGGAAATTATACAGAGACATGCAGTATGTTGTACACACGATTAAATTTTGCACATTTTTAGCTCACCTTATGCTATACCCCCCCCCCCCCCCCCCCCCCCCCCCCCCGCGTACGGTTAAGATGTTTGGGGTAGCTCAGTATTTGGCAAAGTACTGATGCTACAGTAACCAAACTTGCAAAAGTGATTCATCTTTGGATGCTGAGGTGAACCCATGCATCGGATGCTGCATCTGACCTACATTTTCCGCTTGAGTGACTTGGTTAAGAAGTTTGGGGTAGCTCAGAGTGGCTTGGTTATGAAGTTTGGGGTAGCTCAGAGTGGCTTGGTTAAGAAGTTTGGGGTAGCTCAGTATCTGACATAGTACTGATGCTACATTAACCAAACTTGCACAAGTGATTCATCTTTGGTTGCTGAGGTTAACCCATGCATCGGATGCAATATCTGACCTACATATTCCGCTTGAGTGACTTGGTTAAGAAGTTTGGGGTAGCTCAGTATCTGACAAAGTACTAATGCTACAGTAACCAAACTTGCACAAGTGATTCATCTTTGGATGCCGATATGGACCCATATTGGATGTATCTTTGATCAGACTTTCATAAAATAACCTTGAACTACTTTTTCCGCTTGAGTGATTTTGCCTTTAAAAGCCAATATTGAGCAAAGTTTAAGTGCTACATGTACCAAACTTGCATATTGGATGTATCTTTGATCAAACTTTCATAAAATGACCTTGACCTACTTTTTCCGCTTGAATGATTTTGCCTTTAAAGGCCAATATTGAGCAAAGTTTAAGTGCTACATGTACCAAACTTGCATATTGGATGTATCTTTGATCAGACTTTCATAAAATGACCTTGACCTACTTTTCCGCTCGAGTGATTTTGCCTTTAAAAGCAAATATTAAGCAAAGTATAAGTGCTACATGTACCAAACTTGCTTATTGGATGTATCTTTGATCAAACTTTCATAAAATGAATTTTTCCACTTGAATGAGTTTGCCTTTAAAAGCCAATATACATGTACTAATAAATATGATTGAATTGAATTTGGCTGCCACGAGGTGAGCTTCGTAATCTGTGATTACCTATGTTTATATGATGATGCAATAAGCAAGAGTTTCGACCTTAGGACCCCCCCCCCCCCCCCCCCATAAAAAAAGGTCAAAATGCACTGTGGATTTCCTATTGTTTTGTAGGTGTCAATTATTCTTTTTATATAAATTTATTGTACAATATGGCAGTAAAAAGAGGTTGGATAGATTTGGGGCACACGTTTTCAGGTGCACTCTTGCTTGAAATTACTCCATGGTATTTACAGAATTCGGAACTGTGACATTAACTTTTATAATAGAACTTTGATAATTTTTTTCAATGCAAATGGCACACGACAGCCTCACGCTTGTTTAAAATTAAAAGTCATGAATACTGACCAGTGACGCCGTTTCTGTGTGCGTAAGAATAACACTGTCTCTTTACCCTTAGTTACAACATGCTTTGTCTTTCTTTCTCTTCAACATGTTCGATGCAAAATATTGCCATACAAAGCTTAATTTCCTGATGCTGCATACACTAAATAAATACTAATGAATATTCGATTACTAATTTTCCATTCCAGGGATTTTTTTAGGGTCTGTTGGGGGCCGAATTTTCGGCCCCATTCCCAACCCAAAAAGTGGTACTTTTTCCCAATTTTAGACCTAAATATTCCCAATCAAATCTTTTATCCAAAACGGGAAATTCATTTCCAATTGATGTATCATTAACTGAAAGGAAGGCGAAAGTAGAACAAACATGTTGTGTTAGAGTAACTCTAGGAGGAATTCAAAATACAAATGTAAAGACAATTGATATGATAAGGGATGATTTGCATGAATATATCTTTTTGTTGTTTGAAATTTATTTCCCAATTTTGGCTGGAATGTTACAAAATTCCCAATTTCATTGGCCCAGGCCCCTAACATCAGGGGCTAGAAAAAACCCTGCATTCAAATATTCGCTCACAACTATTCATTCGCGAATATTCGAACATTCATTTCAGCTCTATACAATAGCTTAACATATTGGATGGAAAGTTAAAACAAATTGTTGAAACCTGCCTATCTTAATATTCTTGCACCAAATTAAGAGCAGAGTTTTGCAACTTCGCTAAATAGGAATTATTTGGAAAACATATGCTATGGGTTTCAATTTTCATAGAAAGATAGTGTAAGAAGCTAACGGAGCTGAATATTTACACATCAAATTTCAGCACGGAAACTTCAGTCAATGTACCTGTCATTATCAACACGGCACAGCACTCAACAGCTGCACAATGCAAATGTCAAACAGGAATATTCCTTGATTTAAATGTTTGGTGTATTTCTTCGTTTATTTTCTATTCAAGCAATACTAGCTATCACAGAGTCATAGATTAAATTACAGTATTGTCTATCGCAATAGTTGAATGCACTATGTACATGATATACAAATTATCCATGGTAAAATATACATGTTACATAGAGAACATATGTCTACAACAACTGACCACATATGCTATTTGATAAATAAGGTCAGTTTGCATGTTATGCTCCTTTGCAACCAAGACGTATTAAGAAACTATAACGTAAAGAGCCGTAATCTGCCCAAATTTCACTTGCAGTACCAGCTCAAACAGTATTATTTAAAATGTGTGTCCTGTACATGAAATTATTTCATTTCAAGTATATTAGTTTTATTTACATAATTATGAGAAATAACCTATATTTTTACGTAGAAGTGAGGGTGGGGGTCTTTTTTATGATATAAATAATAAGAGTGACATGTCGCAAATTTTCTAGCAATCAGTCGCTTTTGTTGATCGAAATGTCAAACTGAACTACAATGAAAAGATTCAATAAGAAATATGGTGTCAAAACATGATTTTCTCCAAATACATGTATTATATTCCGGATTTATCAGACCGTAAACACGTGGCTAGAGATATATAATCGAACACTCACTCTCACTTATATTTTACAATTAACAACACCGCCGTTATAAAAAAAGCTTGAATAAGATTTTTTCAGTATTTAAAGTCATATTTCTTTTACATTTACCATAATTACATTTTCTAAATACTTGGTGAATATTACCATGACAGTTTTGAGCATTTTTTCTAAGATTGACAGGTACTTCAGTCGCCTACGCTAATTGTTAACTTTTATTGAGAGGGGTTGTTGAATTATGAATGCCCAAAATTAAAATAAAGGAGTTTGTAATTGAAATACTTTTTTTCATTGGCAATGGGGCCGAATAACAGACACACACAAAAAAATCCCTTGAATATATTGGACTTGCGGTCTTAGAATAAATTGTTGAAACCTGCATGCCTGACTGCCCATCTTACACCAAATTAAGAGCAGAGTTTTGCAACTTCACTAAATAGGAATTATTTGGAAAACATATTCTATGGGTTTCAACAGTGTAAGAAGCTAACGGAGCTGAATATTTATACATCAAATTTCAGCACGGAAACTTCAGTCAATGTACCTGTCATTATCAACACAGCATAGCACTCAACAGCTACACAATGCAAATGTCAAACAGGAAAACATCTTAAGTACAAAAGCTCTTTCTTTTTTGTTTTATTCAATATTACATTTCAATGTTTCCCTACAAAAAGGATTATTTTTTTGTACTGTAAAACGAGAATATTTAGCGCTCGATTTATTTTAGCGCCATTAGCGCAAAGGCATGGTTGCGCTAAATTAAGTAGTGCGCTAAAATCTTCAGATGCAACATCAAATTTCAGTAAGAAAGTATTCGACTTTTTATTCAATGTGCATTACACCGTGTCCACGGCATGGTCTATCCGACAAAGCTTGTTGTTTTTATAGCTAATTAGATAATTGGATTAACGCTTGCGCTTTGGTAGATAATGATAGTACACGTGCCGTGATTAATATGTACATTTGTACTGGGTAGATCATCAATGTCTACGTGTCGTAATAACCAATCATGAAATACAAATAAGAGTCGGACGAGATTATTCTTTAACAAAAATAAAAAAAAACTGAAGCTGTGTTCAATCGGAACAAATTTTCAATCCAACCAATCAGATAAAAAAAATTGTAGTCGTACCTAAATGCAGGAATAGACGTTCATATGTATTATTTCTAACGAGAAGACTTCTTTCTCGCTTATATTTAGATGGCGTAATATTTGTGTGAAAAAACAGTACTTTATAACACAAGGTACATATACGGTAAAAAAGGAGATCTATAAAGAAAAGTTTGCGAACATTAATACAAGCATACAAATAGGCAATTCAATTGTCCAAGACACAATGCCGGCATGTAGTCAATGCCTCTATGCATATCGCTGTGAACATGTACATTAGATGCGTAGTCTTTAAAAGGATTTTTTACACAGCGTGAATAGAATCGGGATGTTAGCGCCGTTGCCGTAACATGATTCGTTATGCCAAGCTGAAAAATTTGGACGATATATATTCATCCAGGTTACAGAACAGCGTTATTGTCTTCTTTCATCACTTTTAATAGAATTGATAATTATTTCGTATTACCAACGATCGTCCGAACATGAGACACGACGGATGTTACAAAAAAATTACGATTCATCGACGGCTATTTGCTACCTGCGATGTCTGAGAAACAAAGTCCCAAAGTCACTGTGCGCTAATTTTATTGAATAGATGGTGTCAATGCGCTAAATTAAGTTTGCGCCAAAAGGTTTTCATCCCTCATTGCGCTAAAATATGTTTGCGCTAAATATTCTCGTTTTACAGTATTTAGACTATTTTTGCAACTGAAATTGTGAGGGGAGGGACCTATACCAATTTTACGCCTTGAGAATCAGCAACAAACATTCAAAATATTTGTAAATCATGATCATGAAAGTTTATTAGTCACTACTGTATTACATGTATGAGAGAAACGTTCAACAAAAAGGTCAAACTAGCATTTTATTTCAAGTGTTCCTAACTAGTCCTAACAAGAAAAAAATACTTACGTTTAGCATGCTTGTCACATAATGCTTGTTCTCTCATATCACATAAACGTATAGTTCCCTTACTGCTACTGTATACAAACAAATTACACTCTAATGGATGAAATTCTGCTGCAGTGATTACTTCAGTCAATTCTTCCATATTTGCAGGCTTAATATCAACAATGTCTTTATAAAGTTAAGGATAAATTCAAAATTCTTACAATATACATTTGGAGTTACTGAGGCCGAGTGCAGGGCGCAAAATTAACTTTTTGGAACATTTGCAAATGTAGCGCATTCAAAATCCGCAAGTCTGCAGAAAAAAAATCTAGAATTGAAAATTTGCAAACAATGAATAAGTTGAAAATGCTTAATAGACAGAAAGGTTATTTTTCAAGCTGTTGGAAGTTGCTTATTTCTTTGTACATACATCTAAATTTTACTCATTTTAGGTGAGTTTTGAAATCGCTGTCTTATAGTCAAAGACTACCAATGTGCTGTCTTATAGTCAAAGACTACCAATTAACAAAGTGCATTTTGGTCGATTTAAGAAGAATTTCCATGTTTCTAGCATACATTTCCCACTTGAAAACCAAGAACAAATCCTTGTACAGTTGTACAAGAAAAATCTTATTTATGTACCAATTAGTCTTGATAAGATGTATCCTTTTGATAAAAACAAAGGAGCTGTTAAGATAAGGGCCGTATTTAGCCCTGAATCCCGTGAATTATTTCTTCCGCATGGCGAATCATACACAGAAAAACATGAATCATTATTGAATTATAATGTATTTGCAGACCTTTTACATGTTTTACATTATATTAAGGAACTCTTAAGGTTGTAAAATTAAGGTGGAAAGAGGTAGGGTTGCTCGGATAGAAAATCCGATAATATCGACAAAAATGTATACATTTTTGAATATTTTATCTAAAATGGATAAATATAAGTTAAAAGACATCAAATATGTCTACATTGTGTATCAGAAATAGATTTCGAACGTTCTACCTCCTTTAATCGGTAAATAATGAAATCCGGAACTTAAAATACGGTCTTATTCTTCATTCAATGGCTACAATGTAAGCCTTCTAGCGCGAAATACACATTGACGGAGAAATGAACATCACTCTTGCTTATTTTGTTTCTAATTCTTGTATCTTTCATTCAATCATATTGAGTACACAATGTTTGATGGATTAAAGAGGAAAAATAGTCAGATGTGCTATATTTAATGGTCAAAAAGATCGATTCGTATAAAATGCACTCCCCTTTCCATTTTTAGTTTTTCGTCTCTGGGGTAGTGTTCCCCCCGGAGATACAGAATCCCACTTTGCCAAAAAAATTGTATCATGGATACACATCTCCAGTAAAAGTGGCTTTCTGTATATCCGGGGGAACAATGTTCAATAAAACTTTTCCGTTTTCTATTGATTTCTATGAGAAAAAGATAAGTTTTGACCTAAAAATTAGCAATATTATGCAAAACAGATAAAAAATAACTTCATATTCTGATGGGATGCCGTATAGGTATACATTTTACCAAAAAAGATTCTTGAAATTTCAATTTTCAAAATTCCACTTTTCAGGGCTGATTTTACGCCTTATCTTAACAGCTCCTTGTACAGGGTTGTACTAAGTCAGGGTGGCCACAAATTTCCCCCGACTCATTCAAGATTTTCCCCGACTAAATGCGCACAAATACTAGTCGATTTTACACTGTTTATGTTCAAATATGTAATTAATGTTCCTTTACTATACTTACTCATTTTCTAGAAAATTGTATTTAACTTAGCATTCGAAGTGTCCATTGCCGAGCAAAGAGAGCCAGAAAATTTTTCACACAATAAACAAGCAATAAAAATTAAAATGTCTTATTTCTTTGTTCAAATGTATATTGTCAATTCCATCAGTAACTTATATTTTTTTTAAACATTAACTGAATAAAATCTGCTTATTTTCATGCAATTTTCAAATTCCCTGATTTTTCCCTGCAGGGAATTTATATTCAGCATTTTCCCTGTTTTCCCTGAGTCTGTGGCCACCCTGTAAGTACCATCTGTAATGAAAACTCCTTAGTATTTTGCAAATTAATGCTATATTTGAGTTCAAGGCATTTCTATTTGTCTTTTAAAACTTCTATCAATATTAGTACACATGTAATTGAAGAGAAACAGAAAAGGATACTGAAGCTTTGGTCTGTGACTTCTAAATGCCACAAATTAATACGTAGGTCATCAGCAGACAGGTATGTTTCCTGGTCACTGTTGACGGATATAGAGTTGATGTGGTATGTATGAGCATTAGCAAAGATTCGGCGCGGACTGGCTTCCACCATGAGCTCCATGGGCTTGAAGATTGGCACTCTGAGTGATGTGAGTGAACTTGGATCCTTCATAAGGCCAGACTCATCCTTCAGGTTGTAGCCCTCAGGACGCTTGTCTCTCTCTGTGACTTTCCAAAGTTTAATTGTTTTATCTGTTGAAAAAGATTCAAACAAATTAGAAAACAAAATTAAACATCTCAAAGCTAGATCACAAATGAAAGTTGAAATTTCCTAGAAAGGATTTACAATTTTACCATTTGTAGACAGAAGAAAGTTGGCTGGGTTTGTGCGCTTTAGCCAGCGGATCTTGTTTATTTTCTCTTCAATTTCTAAGCTCTTCAAATAATCAAATTCTGGCTCGTGACTTTGGAAGGTGCTGTATACATTATATTCCCCACGACTAGGAACAGCCATCTTGCCCTGCGAAGAAAGATTTTACCAGATCTATATGAAATTGAGGAATTTAGCTGTAAAACTGTTTTTGAGATATCTGTCAGCTAGTTCTGAGGAGGTATGTTAAGCCAAAGAATCTATACTTTTATGGAAGGCAGATGCATGTTGAAAATTTTTTTACCATCTTGTCGCGCTGGAAAATGACAACACGTCCTCCTTTATCACCAGTTGCCAGAAGGTCACCATTGCTATTGAATTCTACACAGGATATTATGTCAGCTAAAAAGAAAGATGACTTGAATTTAATTCATGTCCTTGTAGTAAATTGATACATTATTTTGCAGTGACTACAACTTAAAATATGAATTTTAATGAAATCACTTTCTTAGTTAATAAGCTGTTCAAGAGTACAAACTCAATAAAATTTGAAAGGTATTTCTATGATTTTTGGTAAGTGGAATTTTGTGTCAACAAAGAGATAGGAGCAAAAACTCCATCTTTTGACAGTGAAGGTCTCTTTCACTGAATTGTTATCCATTCTCTATATTTCATTCTTCATTTCTTTCCAAAGTGCAATTTGGAAGGTCTCGGGTACTAGCCGACAAAGAGCAAGGTGAAGGTCGAATTGCCTTCATGTTTCCTTTGACACGGTTCTCGAAAAGGGCGACAGATTACACTCAATAACAGAGAGTTGCACTGGTAAATAACAAAGTTGATCATGTACTCAGGAAGAATACTAGTAGATGTTTCTTGAACGATCGGTACCAAGTTTTCACCAATTGCACAAAATTTGAGTTAGAAATTGATTGAGTGAATAGGGTGATATCGTCATTTCAGTCACCCCTTGTGTTTGTTTATGTATTATAAGTGGAGGGGAGGGGGTATTTATTCTGTATATACTCTTTGTGTACTGTAGCCCCTGTGGTCTGGTCATGAGGATTCTACATGTGAAATATCAAAACTAAAAGTAGGTCAAAGGTCAATGTCAAGGTCACTAGGTCAAAAGTCATGATATCAAATGAAAGATCTCGTCATAAGGAATTTATACGGGAAATATCAAAACCCTAATTCTTATAGTTTAAGAGTAGGTCAAAGATCAATGTCAAGGTCATTTGATCAAAAGTCAGGATATCAAATGAAAGGTCTGGTCATGAGGACACTACATGTGAAATATCAAAACCCTACCTCTTATACCGGTAGTTTAAAAGTAGGTCAAAGGTCATTGTCAAGGTCACTGGGTCAAAAGTCATGATATCAAATGAAAGATCTCGTCATAAGAGATCTATGTGTGGAATATCAAAAGCCTTCCTCTCATAGTTTAAAGGTAGGTCAAAGGTCAATGTCAAGGTCATTTGATCAAAAGTCATGGTATTAACTATTAAATGAAAGTACTGGTCAGGTTTGGTTATGAGGACTCTAAATGTGAAATATCAAAACCCTATCTCTTATAGTTTAAAAGTAGGTCAAAGGTCAATGTCAATCTCACTAGGTCAAAAGTCATGGTATTAACTATTAAATGAAAGTACTGGTCATAAGGATTCTGCATGTGAAATTTCAAAGCCATAGCCAAAGCTCATGAGATATAGCCCAGATTTATTATTTTTAAAAGTAGGTCAAACTCCAAGGCCATGGTCAAAAAGTAAAAAATTTTGGTATCCATGGAAAGGTCTTGTCACAAGAAATAAGCAAGTGAAATACTGTATGAAAGCCCTATCACGTACCATTCAAAAGTCAATGTCAAGGTCATTTGATCAAGTCATGATTTCAAATGAAAGGTCTGGTCATGAGGGCTCTACATGTGAAATATCAAAACCCTACCTCTTGTAGTTTAAAAGTAGGTCATCATGAAACAATTATAAGAGCATGATGGTTATATTCGTACAAGGGACCGAAAATTACA
Source organism: Pinctada imbricata (assembly GCA_033119305.1). Taxonomy (NCBI): domain Eukaryota; kingdom Metazoa; phylum Mollusca; class Bivalvia; order Pterioida; family Pteriidae; genus Pinctada; species Pinctada imbricata. The sequence goes on along the minus strand of VSWD01000008.1, from coordinate 49,022,879 downwards.
AAAACTTGCACTGGAACATTTGATTTTATTACTAATACTCGCCAAAAGGCATCTGTCATTCGGACCAGCTATCGAGTGGAAAGCACTGGTCTGAACATAAGTTTGCCTGTCAGGATGGGCGGACTGATGTTGTTGGGAAAGACTTGGTTGCTACCGTATTACCGATGTTGTCTAAACTTGGAACTGATTTTTTGCAGGGGGGGTGGGGTTTCGGACAGAGTCTTTGTTTTGGACCTATGCGTTTCTTTCAAGTTACAAGGAACACATATGTGAAATATGAAAGCCCTATCACTTACCTTTCAAAAGCTAAGGCCAAGGTTAAAGTTTTTCAAAAGTAGGTCAAACTCCAAGGTCAAGGTCACAAGGTAAAAATTTTTGGTATCCATGGAAAGGTCTTGTCACAAGAAATGCACAAGTGAAATATGAAAGCCCTATCACTTACCATTCAAAAGCTATGGCCAAGGTTAAAGTTTTTCAAAAGTAGGTCAAACTCCAAAGTCAAGGTCACTAGGTCAAAATCTGTTGCAGTCTTTGATTCGTCTCAGCATGGTCTATCACCATGTCAAGTTTCAAGTTGCTCCCCCAAACAGTTTTCTCTCAACGGACTTAAACGCAACACTTTAACCAAAATGTTGACGCACTGATGGACAGACAGACGGACTTCGCCATTTCATAGACCGGATTTCGCTTCGCAATCTGGCCAAAAATGTGTAAAATGATGCATTTTTTGTGCATTTTCATTCGATATTTGACGTTTTCCGTCGTCTGTACCCCTACCTCTTCATCTTGTAATCATAACATCTTTCACCAAATTTATTTACATAAAATACCTACTAGGAATCTTACAATACTTTATATTTTTATCCTGACTAATTTTTATCTGGAAGGACAATGCACGAGAAATAATCGAGTGCTTTCAGGGCTAAATCCGGCCCTAAGCCCCTAATCTTAACAGCTCCTTAGAAAGTTCCTTGAAAAGGCTTTTTTTTTAATTACTTGTTGAAGTACATGTAGCACCCCTGTCAGACTGATGTTGGAGAAACAAATTTTACATGGACTTAAATGTCTTTAATACGTTTATTGAAAATCAAATATTTAAGGTATCCGTTGTACAAATAAATTTCAAGTGTATTATCAGTGTTCTCCCCAGGCCGTTTTAGCGTGGCGGCCCCGCCACGCTATCGGGATTTACCGCCACGCTATCGGAATTAGCACCACGCTATATTTTACGGCCGCCATGCTATATTTTTTTCCCTAAAAATTCGTGTATTAACTATTTTGTGTACCCCTTTGCGTTAATTGATTGATTTAATCGCCGTATTCCAGCTTAATTAGCCCCGGCTGTATACAACCCGAGGTGTTAAACGTCTTGTAGCCCCCCGCAAGCTTTATTTACCCGAGCTGAGAACGTGTCTGGCTTCTACGGCGCACGTCAACATGCGTCAAGCTATCGGACATTTAAAATAACTGCGTTGTCAATGTCTATCGAGTGACCAACAAAAGACGACCATTCTATAACGTTGTTCGTAAAAATGTTTTCATCTACATGTATAATCGCTAGATCGTGTTGACCGGCACGTGTCATATAGTTACAGCGTAACGGTAAATTGGAAATAGAAATACGCTATATCAGATGTCATTCAAATATGTTTTTAATCTGTTTTACTGTTCGACATATTACCCGACCTATAAAATAATTGCCGCTTTTACAAGATAAGAAAGAGGTTATCTCGCTCGCGCAAAATCATTTTACTTTGAGTAAATAACGAGTTTTTACTTTGAATAAATAACGATACGTCCGGTTTTTTTTTTGTTTGTTTTCTCATTTTTTTTTAAATACGCTTGAATCTAGTTAATAAGAAGTTTAGACGGATGGATGAAATTAATCATCAAAACACAACATGGTGCACGGACCATCGTTTTATTGATGAGTCTGAGCGTGATATAGAAGGCTTTATATACAAATGACATAATTATAAAATAGATCTTGATTTCTTGGGGGAGGGGGGGGAGGGGGGTTTGCTCCATACTGTGGGCAAAGTAGAACAATTGTCAGCTTTCTTTACCAGAGATTACCACAAACAATATTGCAATGGCTAATAAGGAGGGGGGGGGAAGTAAATGTTTCCATATTTGGACCCAATTTTTCAAGTAGGAATTTGTATAAAGATATTTTCAACCTTTTTAAAAGGTGAAACCTGCCCTTTCCCTGAACCAAAAATTCAGAACTCAAGGTTAAACACCCTTTCCATAACACACTTAAATTCTCTAATATCAGTGATTAGGAAGATCAGAGGACATGCACCATAGTCCCATTGATTTGCAAAATGGCCCATTGAAAACTTAGTACTTTTTTGAAGAAATGGTCCATTGATATTTTAGAAAATCATGGAAAATGGCCCATTCACAGAATTTCCTTCCATATCAGTATAACATGCCAAATTCTTACACTCAGCTACCTGTAGTTATGGTCATGAGACAGTCTCAAGATAATTTTCTCAAAAGGCCCAAAACTTATTACACGTAGTTTTAAAACTGTCATGAATCTCTCTTTACAAATAGAACACCAATGATCTCACTGCCTAAAATTTAATGATAATTGGCATGTAGATAAGATTGTAGTATTATTAACACATGTTATTTCATTACCAAAATTATTTTGAACAGTTTAGTAATAAAGCAGCAACACATGAAACAGTATGCAATGATGCAACGCGCAATGACGTATCCCATCGCAAGGTGCACTGCGAAGACTTAGCACCATGCTATCTGAAATTTCTGGGGAGAACACTGGTATTATATAGTTAGAATTATTGAATATTTTTACAAAAATAGAACTTATACAACATAAAAAATGGTTTCTATCATCAAAGGACACCATGTCAACCTTCGCTCAATCCACAGAAACTATCGAGACACTGCCGATAATAAATGATAATTGCCGAGATGATTTTAACACTGTTTAAATGGGCGAGACGTCCGCGAGATCTCCATTTGTACAATGGATACGTTAATATATATAAGGAAATGCTGTGTTGTTATCTGATAACAGTACAAGTGATATATGTATCTGTTCCCCTAGAATGAATTGGACGTCGGAAATATGAGCCTTTGATATGAAGATTTCTCATAAGTTGTGCATGTCAGAAGTACATGTATGAAAAAATATACTGCTTGCATACTGTTGTTTATGTATCATCTCAGTGTTTTTTTTATCCTTTTAGAAAAGCCACCTGTACCTTTTCATTTGGGAAATTATCAAATATGCAACATTTTTGAACAAATTGGGAAAATACAGAAACAAAATTTCTTTCAAGAAACGCTCAAATTATTGGTTCAAAACAACAAAATTTACAAAGGTACCCCCCTTTAACTGTTGAGAAGTAAAGCCATTTGTATGATGCTTCATACTTTTAGGGTACGAATTAACGACTGTCAGGAACTGGGACAAGACTGCCATCAGAATCCGAGTCAGATGTGTAACTGTTGCCCTCATTTGAGATGTCCTTGACTTTTTTATCAGAAACAGAAGCCTGTTAAGAACTGACACTGTCGGTGACTTCTAAAGTTCAATTTCATCCGATATTACGGGAGTGTTACCAGTACCTTTAATATCGCAATCCTTTATAAAAAATGAATCGATTTTTGGTAGATCTCTAGATCTCTTGTATCCGTTTTATTTAGTTTTTTGACATAGTAATTGGAGTTATGACACATCCCATCCCCGTAGCATCCGTCAATAAGTAATAAACGAATTTCCATTACTTTTGTGCACGTTTCGTGGCAAATTCAATTCAATCTTGAAACCAATTTTGATCTCCGTGTATTTGGAAAATATAGGCCAATTTTGGGGAAAATAAAGCTAATTGAGGGGAAGCCACCGATATTCGGCGATTAATCAGGCCAAAAAATAACTCACTGCATCTTTGTACAATTTGTTGCCTATATAGACAAATCTTCGATTTTAAACTTGACAACCCTCTACAGGTGCTGCTATGTTGTTTACCGTCAAAGTTGATTTGAAATTCACTTTTCACGGCAATACGTAAAAGCGTTTAGATGACAGACTTCACCAATGGATTAAATTTTTAAAATTAAATACGGAAATTTCCAAATTTTGAATTCCGTGGATGAAAAAGATTTTCTGCAAGTTTTATAATTTCAATGGAAACTGAGGAGCTTCTTTAATTTTTGTCTAGCGCAACCTGAGCTCAGGTTGCGCTAGACAAAAATTAAAGAAGCTCCTCAGTTTCCATTGAAATTACAAATTTTATATTCGGGCAAATGAAATTTTGATCCGGCCTTTGGAATTCAGAACTCCTGCAGCATGCAGCCCTTTGTCATTAGTAAAACTGGATTCCGATGCTTTTTCGTGCAAAATCGCAAACTTCTGCGAGCGAGTTAAAGAAGATCTCGCTCAATTTTACCCAACGAAATTATACGGTTTCTTTAGCACTTTGGGAGGAAATTCGCGCTCCCCGCCTTCATAATTACCTTCCGTCACATCGTCAGTTTCAATTGCACCTTTCACTTGGGAAAAACACCATTGAATTTCCCCTCCGTTACCTACAAAACAAATAATTTCATCAAATTATTAAATAGGATCCTGTTTGCTACTGAACTGCAGATCTAAATAATCTAAATCTCCGACGACTCGGAAATAGAGGAATGACCTACTAAATTCTAAGGGCTTACCTGCCATTATCTCGTACAAGTAAGCAACTTAGGACAAGATATGATTTTCATGAGATGTATAAATTGCCAGGGATTAGACTTTCAGTTCGATTTTTTGCAGAGATGATAACGGATTTCATTCACTGTCATTCTATCGACTTTTAATATGGCGCACTGTGGCCCTGAAGCCGGAGGTGACGTCACTTCGTGGATTTCGGGTAATATTTCTCGAGTAAGTGGGTGGATCCTAAACCCCAGGGGGTGCGGTCACATGCCGTTCAGGATAGGAAAGTCGAATCAAACGACTAACTTTAACTGAACTAGCATTTGCTGTCGCGAAATTTGAATTTCCTTTTTAAGTTATTCATATGGAAATGCTACGTACCCCCAATCAGGCTAGATCTATCTGTCTAGTGCATGAGGGACCTCCCATATTTCGCCGCATTTTTCTTATATTTCCAAGAAATTTTCCATAGTTGGAGGTCAATTCAAATTTTCGTTTTGCTAAAATTTAATTCAACTCCATACTCGATCGAAATACTACAAAAATAATATATTTACCCAGTTCTTTCGTTTCCATGTTTTCGGGGGGTCTGACCATATTTCGCCGTTTTTGTTGATAAGGATCCCATTTGCTCACAAAACGGACAAAATTGTGGTTTGGTTTTCTGGAAATCTTTCGTCACTACTACCTCTAAGAAATTATGCAAAATAAATTGTTTTCTGCTTTTTGCTTTTGTAAAAAAATTTAATGTCGGATGTTTACGTATAAAATTTGGTGTTTTCTTTAATTTCCCCCACTTTGTGGTACTTTTCATCACAATTGAGTGCCTGCAGGCAATGTCACAATATATCAAACATGACTGCTAGAGTCATATTTGATAGAATATAGAAAATTAATTTTGACAAACAATTCTAATAACTAACGAGATGCAATTTTAAAATATTATGAAACAGCAAAATATATGTATAAGAAGAAGAAAAAGAAGAAGAATTTATTTCCAGAATTGGCCCTGGTGGGCATTGCATTACATGTTACAATTACATACAATTCAAAATTAAAATAAAATTATACACGTAATTGATCATGAGACACGTGAAAGTAAATATAATAAAGATGATCAAAATTAAGAGAGAAAATCACTGACCATCGAGCATTGCATGGAAACTTCAAAATTTTGATTTTCCTTTTTTTCACCTTTTTTGTAATCATTTTGATGCTCCTTGACCATTTATAGCAATAAAAAGGTTTTTAAACTTTTTATAAGAATATTTGCCTGTATTTTAGTTGTTACCATGGAAACCTGCCAGTGAGACAAAAAAAATCTATAAATTTGCAAGATTTCCAACGTATTTTTTTTCATGTTTCCCACTGCTCAATTAAATTCAATTAAGTATCAAACAAATGTCTCATGTATAGTGTAAAAGAAAAATTGAATAACATGCATTAAATTGAAGTGACTCCGTTGCTATGGTAACCTGAAGTAGGCCTATTTTTTAAATTTTGAAAAATTGAAATTATGTCTCTAAAACATAATTTAATATTTCAAATCTGCAACAGTCAGGACATATAATACAGATTGCGTATGATTAACCAATCATAGCTTTATTATAATCATTAAAAAAATCGGGAAGCCTTTTTGAGGAAACACGGAAAAAATTGTTTAAAAAAGTCCCTTTTTTCAGTAAAATTCAAAATTTATTATTTTCAATATCAAATACTTTTAAATAACTTTTCATATTTACAAATGAATTTTCCCTCTTATTTTGTATAAATAGACTAAGGGAGACATATTTATATGTGATATGGGAAAAATCCTCCATAGCAACCGATTTTATTCCATAGCAACCATTTTCAATAATTAAATTTGATTATTTATGACAAGTTTTAACTTGTTATGTATATGATTTTTTGTTTGGCTCATATGAGGATATTTTCTTATGTTGCAAATATTTCATCTTTTTCCAAAATTTCACAGAAATTGCCCATTTTCCCTAGCAACGAGATATACACCTTAGTTACCATACCTTTCAGCTCCGTAGATGCATAATACCGGTTTATCTTATATTACCAAGTATCATGGATATTTCTTCCATACTAATGTATTGAAAGTCTTACAGTGATAAGCAAATTACAAAACATGAGAAATTCTATACATAAGATGTGATAAATCCTCCATAGCAACCAATTTTATTCCATAGCAACCATTCTCATTAGTTAAATTTATCATTTTATTACTGGCTTCTATCTAGTTTTGTATGCAATTTTTTATTTTGCTCAGAAAAGGATATTTTCTTATGATCCTAATGATGTATCTATTATCAAAAAGGTCATTAAAATTGCCCATTTTACCTAGCAACGAGATATACATCTTAGTTACCATACCTTTCAGCTCCGTAGATGCATAATACCGGTTTATCTTATATTACCAAGTATGGATATTTATTCCATACTAATGTATTGAAAGTCTTACATTGATAAGCAAATTACAAAACATGAGAAATTCTATACATCAGATATGATAAATCCTCCATAGCAACCAATTTTATTCCATAGCAACCAATTTTATTCCATAGCAACCATTTTCATTGATTAAATTTGTCATTTTATTACTGGCTTCTATCTAGTTATGTATGCAATTTTTTATTTGGCTCATAAAAGGATATTTTCTTATGATCCTAATAATGTATCTATTATCGAAAAGGTCATTAAAATTGCCCATTTTACCTAGCAACGATATGTACACCTTTGTACATCGTAGTTACCATACCTCTCAGTTCAGTAGATGCATGATACCGGTTTATTTATATTCCCTCGCATGGATATTTATTGTATACTCATTTATGGTAAGACTTACAGTGATATGCAGAACAAAAGAAATCATATATATATGATGTGAAAAATCATCCATAGCAACGAAATGTATTCCATAGCAACCATTTCAAATAATTGAAATTAACTATTAACGACGGGGCTTTATCTAGTAATATGTGCGATTTTTTAAGATGGAGCTTATCTTTTATCTGAAATGTCACAGAAATTACCCATTTTACATAGCAACGAGATATACACCTTAGTTACCATACCTTTCAGCTCCATAGATGCATAATACCGATTTATTTCATAGTACCAAAATGGATTTTTATTCCATACTTATATATGGAAACACAATAATTGGCAGATTACAAAATTTTCCATTGCAACTAACTTTTTACCTTAGCAACCATTTTTCCTTTTTCTGCTAAGCACCGTCAGATGGAATTTTCAAATGTAAAGTGTTTCCTTTTTGTAAAATTATGTGTACTATTGTATAATGAATGGAATAAAGAAATATTGTATGGTAATAATTCATCTACCTTGATCAGTGAACTCCAGGACGAGCCTTACTGGCTAGTCAGAAGCTTCAATCGAAATTGTGACATCATGGATGTATACAAATATTTTAAACATTTCCAATCTGTGACCTTGACCTTGAAATCAATAGTAATCTTACACACGACATAAGCAATAAGTGTATGAAGTCTGGTGAAGACCCATTCAAAAATGTACTCTCTACACAGTATACAAAGATTTTAAACATAAGCAGTCTGTGACCTTGACCTTTGACCCTGAAAATCAATTGTGTACTTTCTTTGTCCTAAGCAATTATTGTACGAAGTTTGGTGAAGATCCAATCAAAACTGAAACCTTTGGGCTGTATACAAGGATTTTAATATGGATTCTCTGCAAAAAACCTACAAAAAAATCTGACATGTTTGGCCACGACATGTCTCAGATTTTGGATATTTTTTGTGTACAAGGTGTATATGATGTCCTCAGAACGAAATGACCTTCAATTTTTTTCTCTGATGTTCCGTCGCCATGTTAACCAAGGTTTTGTATAAAAAAAACTTAGAATAAGGCAATTTTATGCATCCCTTTACCATGGAAACGAATGTTGAATGTATATGCAATTTTCTTAACAGATTATTCAAACCCTCTTAAAGTTAATATAATTTGATAAGTAAATGCTTCTTCTTAATATACTCCATATAAACTTCAATTTCAAGAAAATTGCTTATTCAAAATGTGCCATTTTAGGCCTTCAAAATGTGTCATTTTAGGCCAATTTAGACCTGATTTTACCTGTATTTCACTTAATTTTGACATGAGTAATAATGCAGTTGCACAAGATAGGAATTACAGTTGCCCATTTCCTTAATAGCACTATCCTAGGACTACATGGGAATCGAAGGAAATTTATGTAGAAATGAGATTTTTCTGGGGTTTTTTTTTTTGCCTTTGAAATAGGTTACTATGGTAACATTTGGAACGAATACATGTCATAAGTAAAAAGCTAATTGCTAAAGATGTATCCCTGCTATCGTTACAAAACTTGGTATGTAGATAATTTAAAGATAATTTGATGCTAACAGGACCTTGAGAAAATGTCAAGGTCATTTGAACAATTTTCAAGGTTATTGAAACATATTTGCTAATTTCAGGCCAAATGATGTGATTTTTCACTAAAAAAAGACATGATTAACAGTAAACGGTATGGAACAATCAATAAGGGGTCAAAGTATGATAACTGATGATTTGTTAGGATTAGTATCATTATTATCGAATACCATTGAAGACTCATATAAATGTCACATATTTTATGAGAAAATTCTAGAAAATCTCAATTTTATGCTCTTATTGAAAGTATGTCATACATAGAAGTGAAATATAATTTAACAAAACTGTGATGAATTCTACTTCTTTTGATAGATTGTTCAAATGTCAATATTCAAAATCAAAATATCTAATGAAACAAGTTAGAGAAATCAATTTAAAATAATTTGAAATCCTGTTTTGTGTAAATTTTAGTTTAAAGTTAGAAATGACATAGAGCTTTGGACAGATGACCTTGAAATGATTAGAATGTCAAGTGATAATGGTAAACGAAATTTGTATACAGGTATCCTATTTCATGATCATAGGACTAAAAATGGGGAAGAACAATGTTTTTATGCGGTACTCCGAAATATTGATTCAAAGTTGCTATAGCAACGGTTTTTGATAAGTACATTTGTATTCATCACAAAATGGTGAATTTCACCCTAAATTTTATTTCTTTCATTTTTCAGCAATGGACATTAACGTTGTCAATGTGACATCGAATACCCATAACATGTGCCAATTATGGTTTTCAACCTTCAAAATAGTCAAAAACAGGCAAAAAATGACCTAAAATAGACCTTATTTTTGACATGGTTTCCATGACAACAGAATGCCACAATATGTCTTATTTCTCATATATCTGATGGTGTCATATAGATAGACCCCATTGCGATGGTAACCATGGTTCAAATGCAATAATATAGTTTGTTTTCATTGTTTTTAGATCAATTTTGATAATTGCAGAAAATTTAATCAAAATCCATGACATTCTGTGGCCAGCTGTTTTAAGTGTTTACAGGGAATCCATATTATATATTTACAACCTGTGACCTAGACTTGAAACCTTGAAAATCAATAGGGCATTTACTCTTGCCATAAGTCATAATTGTATGAAGTTGAATACAGATCCAATTAAAAGTGCAATCTTTAGGCTGTATACTATGATTTTGATTATTTCCGATCTGTGACCTTGACCTTTGACCTTGAAAATCTTAAACTTCAACAGTGTTTCCTATGTTTATTTTCTGCAGCAATTTAATTATCTTAAAAAGGTTATCGATTTTCGTACCTAATATCAGTTATTCTTGATCTTTTTTCCCAGACATATCAGCTTTTGGTTTATAAATAGAGTCATTATAGCCTTTTGTTTTACACTCTAATCCGTTGCTAGGACATATAAAATACTGATTATGAGGGCATGGGGGTTAATTTGCATCTTTTATGAAGTCTTTTAAAACGTGTATGGTACAATTTGGCTAATAGAGATTTAAGATTGTTAGAAATATGGTTACATCGCATATGATTAAAGAAACATCAGCGGTTGCTATGGATATTCATGGTTGCTATGGATGTCATGAATGGTTGCTATGTAGTGCGTAGGTTGCATATCACTGTTTCACTCTAAAAGGCATAAAACAAAAACACAATCTATATTTTTGGTCTCTAAATCTCTGTTTAAATCTTATTTTGAGGAGTTGCTATGGAGTAAATGGTTGCTATGGAAACAAAAAAATATATAAAAGGATTCAATTATTTCATTCAACACCAATGCAACATTTATAAATTGATTTTACGGCAAAATGACGAATGAATCCAGTCAATACAGATGAAAAAGAGTAAGATATCAGTTTTTGTCATTTTGATTTTTCACAAAATTAAGAAAGTTTAAGCTTCGTTTCCATAGCAACCGTTAAGAGGCTTCCCAATTTTATTTTTCAAATAACTCAATAAACCTTAGTACTATTCTGAATAAGTTTATTTTCGTTTGTACCTGGTTGCAGATTTGAACCAGCTGACCCTAAAAAATGATGAAATTTTGTTGAGGCCTTTTATGAAAACTAGGTCAACTTCCGGTTACCATAGCAACATACTCAATATATGCAGAAGATTTTTCTATAATCATATTCAAAGACCAAACCTCAAACTATGATATCACATTTCAGAAATTATGACACTTTCATTTAAACTAAAGAAAACATAGTGTACATTTTGCTGTTTTAGACATTTTGATATATACAAAAAAGCGGTATCCATGGTAACAATTTTAAATGCCATAAAAACTATGAAAAATTGACTAAATATCAATATCATGCGCCGTTTTGTTTAAGAATCCTACATTTTCTTTCAATGAAATAAGAAAATTTCAAATGTAAATTTTTGCACTTTCCATGATTTTCATAGGGAATGCTCGATGGTATGTGATTTTCTCTCTTAATAATATTAATTAACATTTTGTTCAATTTCTACATAGGACATCAGGGACGATGCTTATATAGAACCAATGGCAATGGTATGATAACCAGCATATCCCATACATTTGGTTCAATTTCTACATAGGACATCTTATAGGCATATATACTGCATTGGCCGCCAATGGCGGATCTAGCGAGGTGGATAGGGGGTTGCAACCCCCCCCCCCTTTGATCCGACCAAAAAAAAAAACGAAGAAGAAGATAGAGAGAGAGAGAGAGAGAGAGAGAGAGAGAGAGAGAGAGAGAGAGAGAGCATGCGCGGATCCAGAGGGGGGGGGGCGGGGGTCTGGACCCCCCCCCCTTGAGATTTTTGGAGATGGGGTCCAGCTTTGGCCCATTTCTAATTGAAAGGGGTCTAAAATGCATAAAAAGCCTTTGAAACCTAAAATTTAGGCTCGCTTCGCTCCGCATTTACAAATGCACAATTATTTTTTTCTGCAAAATTTCTTAATCATTTTCAATTTTTTATACGAAATAATCTTGGGTCTCGTGAACTCAACATTCAACAGTCCCTTACTTCATAGGATGTAACCTCCCTCATCGTTTTCGAGGTTTTGTCATTTTCAGATGTCAGATTATTTGGGGAAATGACTTATCTATTTATTCTCATGAAATCACAGGGACCTGTCGTTTTAATAGAGAAAATAAATTATTGGTCACTCCCTCATGCCTCTGTGTTAATATTACAATTGTAATATTAACACAGAGGCATGAGGGGGTGAACAATAATTTATTTTGTCTATCTATAAAACGACAGGTTCCTGTGATGAAATATAGACAAAATGTGAATTAATCAAAATTTTCGCGGCTCGCTCCGCTCGCCGATATAAGGAGAAATATATTCAATGTTATGAATAATTATCTCGATCGAATCAAGACAAATTAATATTTCATTTCTGAAAAATAGTTTAGGCTCGCTTCGCTCGCCCATTCTTCATAAAAATAAACGTGAAAGGAAAGCTAACAATATCAATCCTTAGTGCACACGTTGCCCTCTCCCATGATGTGCACCGAAATATACCTACATCATAGGTAGACTCCCTACAAATTTGGACCCTTCTGACCAAAAATGCTGGATCCGCGCATGGAGAGAGAGAGAGCTTATTGCCTGACCTCGTGAGGTCAGGCACACCTAGATTTGAAATGCATGAAACAAAACAAGACGTCAATGCGGCTTTTGCATGTAATAATGATGAAAGCACCGTTTACAAACATTCACAAGATCAGACAAAAACAGCATTCTCTTTGAAAGAGTTATCACTCCTTTAACATGTACGCTTATAAAAACAGCATTCTCTTTGAAAGAGTTATCACTCCTTTAACATGTACGCTTATAAAAATAAGCGAAGATTTTTTCTTTGGCAGGTAATATATCTAGGTGGCTGAGTGGTCAAGATTAATCTCTCACGCAGACGACCGGAGTTCAAATCCCGGTGCAGTCGTGAAAGTGACGATTCCTACAAAATTTCATATCGTTTATATTACACGCGGTCACTAATTCATTTTAATTTTCAGCTCGAAAACGTGGGAGTTCATGTACAAAATCGTGGCAAGTTGCAAACATGAGAAATATTGTGTCTGATGGTAGATGTAGTACATATTTATTGCACACGATAGCGGACCACTTGACAAATCAGAAGCCCTCATTTTGTTTACATCAGATACACGTGTTTTTGTTTTTTATTGGTGGGTGGGGGACTTCTGTACATTACTACGGAGTTATCAGGAATGTATACTATACTGAGTTATAGTTCATTTCAACCTGTTCCTGTTTGTTTTATTTTCCCAAGGGTCCATAAAGTCAAGACTACGGGGTGAGGAGGGTCGCTGTTATTTTGTTACGGTCAGGCAAGCTTTATTGAAAGCTAATACTTGTATTAAAAAACTTAATCTCTGTCCTTCTTACTTAACAAGCTTTCAACACCAAGGTGTACAACATTCAATGGCGTAGCTCTGCCTGAAAAAGTGGGGGGAGGGGGGGCACAACATCCCAAAATTTCTAACAAGCAAAAAAAAAAGGGGGGGGGTGTGTTAAAATCAAAATATGGGGGTTTCATGTTCTGTATGTGCACAAATTTTAACATTTCTGGTGCAATTCTAAATTTTAAGTACATGAATAAATGTCTATATAGTTTTTAAAGCGTTTTAGTTAAATGTCTTCATGTACATTGAAAAAAGTAATATATTTATAGGATGGATCGGAATAGCTAAATTATTCAGAAAGTCTATAAAGAAATGGCGAGCGGTAGCGAGCCAAAGAAAAATTTTGAAACTTGACCGAAAAATTGTAGATTTATGGTACAAAATGTTGCTACTTTAAACAATGTTAATGCACCATAAAATTTTGTGATTGAAAAGTGGGGGGGGGGGGGGGGGGGGGGGGGGGGGGGGGCACAAACATGCCCCCCCCCACTTTTCAAAGGGGGGCATGTGCCTCCGCTGACCCCCCCCCCCCTTCTCCTACGCCCATGAACATTTGTGACCTGAAGTCTGAATATTATAATGTTGAAGATTTGAGGCTTATAAAATAATCTTTGCTCCGATGCGTGTTTAGTTATAAATAGGAAATTTGTGTTTACTTTACAAGGGCGTAGGAGAAGGGGGGGCAGCTGGGGCGCACCCCCCCCCCCCACTTTGAAAAAAGGGGGCACAACCATGTTTGTGCCCCTCCCCCCTCCCCCACTTTTCAATCACAAAATTTTACGATACATTAACATTGTTTAAAATAGCAACATTTTGTACCATAAATTTACAATTTCGTTAATTTTTCAAGATTTTTCTTTGGCTCGGTACCGCTCGCCAGTTCTTTATAGACTTTCTGAATAATTTAGCTATTCTGATCCATCCTTTATACATATTACTTTATCAACGTCCATGAAGACATTTAACTCAAACTATATAGAATATTATTACATGTACTTGTTAATGATAGAGTTTCTGATAAGTCAATATTTTGTCAAAAAAATTTCAAGGCTCGCTACCGCTCGCCAGACATTTATTCATGTACTTAGAATTTAGAATTGCGCCAGAAATGTTAAAATTTGTGCATGAAATCCCATATTTTAAAATCTCTTTTTCCCTCCCCCTTTAAAAAATAAAAAAACAGATATAGATTATCTTTGTGTAGTCAATAATGCACCCTTTAAGGTATTATTGCAAAACAGAAGCTTTTGATAGTATGCATTCAACATCCCCCCTTTCAAAATCTTCAATTCCCCCTTTGAAAAATTCCTAGATCCGCCTATGTATAGAACCAATGGCAATGATATGATAACCAGCATATCCCATATATTTGGTTCAATTTCTACATAGGACATCAGGGACGATGCATATATAGAACCAATTGCAATGGTATATGATAACCAGCATTTGTGATGTAAGCGTTTATATAATGTAGCCCTTCCAACCAGGATAATATGTTCGAAAAAGAAGCTCGATGGTGCATTATTGACTACACAAAGATAATCTATATCTGTTTTGTTATCTTTTAAAGGGGGGAGGGAAAAAGAAATTTTAAAATATGGGATTCCATGCTCAATGTATACGATTTTAAAGCTATTTTCAATTCTAAAATGGCTTGGGATTTTCTCCCTATATGTGCCATAGAACTCGCCTGATGTAAAATCTCCAACAAACTTCCAGTGTGCTAAACTCCGCTCATTCACATGCTCTATTAGAATAGAAATAAGAACTAGCTAGCCGTGATTCATTGTCCAGTAATTCCACTCGTCACATGAACCAATCAAATTATCACCTCGCCGCTTCGCGGCTCGGTGATAATTTGATTGGTTCATGCGACTCGTGGAATTACTGGACAATAAACCACAGCTAGCTAGTTCTTATTTCTTAAATTATCAACGAACGATCAAATATGCATTACATGCACTGTGGAGAGAAGAAGCAGAATCCTGAAGAAATTTAAGGTGGCTCCACACACCTACCCCCCAAAAAAGATCCTCTCGTTTAATTTTTCTGAAACTCTCAGAATTTGATAATTGGTATACAAGATTAAATTTTGCAAAGTATGAACAAAATCGAACCTACCTAACTGTTTTTATGACACTTTGAATTTTGGCGGTTTTGGGGTTTCTCTTCTATTTTTGCCAACGTTGCCAATTTGAAGAAAGTATGCTGACTTGTAATATATTTTGCTGAATTTATGAATGTTTTTATAATTTAATTTTATATTCAAACTATTTTTTCATCTTTAAACAAAGAAATTGAAATAAACTAAGAAAATGGAGGAATTATTACAAATCTAAGATCATCTAGGAGGTTAAAAACTAGTTTTTCGATCGTCATTTTTTGACGTTATATGATTATTGCATGAAATTCTATCGTTTAATTTTCTTGAAACAAATATCAAATGATAAACTATTGTATATGAGGTATTTCTATGCAATATGAACAAAATCGAACCAAGCGAACGAATGTTATGATTATTTTTGTAACCCTACCCCCTTAATTTCTACGTTGCAATCCATATTCATTCGACGTTATAGTGACGTCAGAGATAAGAGTTCATCAGCGTATGACTACAGGAATTTGTAGGAATTCTGGACCGAAACGGCCTTAACGGAAACCTTACAAAGCTTTCATTGTGTGTGTCCATACATGCGAGATTCTTGATATGTCCAAACAACAGAGATTGGCCGCCGCCGCCCCCCCCCCCCCCCCCCCCCCCCAATTAAAGTAAACGAAAACTTATTTTTATGGACGTCATTCACTTTGCACGTTCTCGATAATGCGTGTAGTTATCTGCATAATGGATACATCTTTGAACAAAGCAGATCATAGATAATCAGAGATAAAATATTTTAAATATCTGATCCATTATATCGCTAAAATCTCCAAGAAATATCCTGTTAGATAGCTAAACTAATATTTTCTTATTCTATTTTATTTCAGAGCAACAAATTGTTGAATTTCCGATGTTGACGTTATAAAAAGGATTTTTTTTTATTTTAGTACGTATAGATCAAACGATAAATCTAGCTAAAATTAATTACTATCAGATTGTAGACGATAATTCTCTGGTCTCATCGATACCAAACTTGCTGGAATCCGTTCTGAAATAAGCGGGATAGAAGAGTTTGAACGCCGAAAATTCCGAGCGCTGTCGACACTATTCATCGGCGAGTTCAAATTATTTATTTGGCGCGTTATCATGACGTCATAATCATAATGACGTCAATATCCTCGGTAAGAGAGCCTCCGAAAAGACTATATATTCGGATACTCTGTGGAGTCACCTTAAATCGACTATTTTACCCCAATATGGCGTGTGAAACGTTGCATTATTCGTAAAATAAAATATTTGCTCTTAAAAATAAAAATATTGGTTCATAAAATACAATTCATATTCATAAAGAAAACATATTTATTCAAAACTGAAATATATGTTCATAAAACATAAATATTTATTCATAAGCGTAAATATTTATTCATAAAATAAAAATATTTGTTCGTAAAACGTAATTATTTGTTCATAAAACATAAATATTTATTGAAAAAACTAAAATATCTATTCATTTAAAAATATACGTATGTTAAAACAAAAATATATTTGTTCATAAAACAAAAATATTTATTTATAAAACTAAAATATTTATTCATATATATATTTGTTCATAAAACCTAAATATTTATTCATAAAACCTAAATATTTATTCATAAAACCTAAATATTTATTCATAAGCAGAAATATAAATGTTTGTAAAACAAAAATATACGTAAAAATTTGTTCATATTCGATACGATTTTTAAACACACAGAACCGTAAACAATACGCAGGCGAGTATATGTCGACCGACCCTTGCTCCTAGCGAAGCTCGAACCAGCAACCTTTCAGTCACTGGGCCCTATTCACTAGACCACGGCGCCGATATCAGAATATTTGTTCAATGTTTAACGTCTTCAAATACATTAGCATTATTTTAGAGCAGATCAAGTTACAAATTACAGCATGGACCAGACATGCACGTTTCGAGTATTTAACCCTCGTCAATTTGTTCAATGTTCAATATTTCAAATCGTCAAAAATATTGATTCAGAACGCGTAGTAGAGGAAAACTGGGGATTCTGGCACAGATACCTAACATGGAGCGCAACGCTTTCTCTGTGGCGTACGTGTGGCGCAATGACGTCATATGGTCCGGTCCAGATCTGACCCTTATACTGACCAGTAATCAACTTCAAGTAAATCTACTGATTATCCCCCCCAACCTTCTACCCCTTCCCTCTGTCCCGACCCCCAGGCTTCACCAAGTGTATCCGTACATTACAACCCGGATTGGTTCGGGGTCATTGAATGCAAAATAAAAAGTCATCATTTATAAATATACCCACTCTCTTTCACATTGAGACTTCTTGTCATCAAGGAAGGTAACTCTGCATGGGAGATTGAAATATACCGTGTGACACACAGCAGCTCGATGCCAACTACCCACAAAAATATCCGCATCTACTTTCCTAGAGAGAGAGATGGGAAGGGAGCGTCATTGAAGGTGGTTGACATCGAGCTCTTGTGGTGTGACATACATTGTATCAAAAGAAAGGTCCCGGCGAGCACATTACAGTCCGGGGATGGTTCGGGTTCATTAGGGGTCCGCTCACCAGTTTCTCTTAAGGTATCCGATGTACAATAGGGCATTTTTCGATGCCTGGTAATTAAGGTACTATAAGCTATATATTTTCTGTAAGGTTATAATGCCCACTGCACAGAAATAATAATTTTGGGG
The DNA here is from genome assembly GCA_033119305.1 of Pinctada imbricata. Lineage (NCBI taxonomy): Eukaryota > Metazoa > Mollusca > Bivalvia > Pterioida > Pteriidae > Pinctada > Pinctada imbricata. The sequence goes on along the minus strand of VSWD01000008.1, from coordinate 49,004,568 downwards.
CCAGAAAAACAAAGGGGAATAAGAGATGAAGCATTTAAATTGTCTATTTTCTCTATATATAACATATGCAAAATAACAAAGTTGTACAAGGGTTTTTCCCTTTTGATTTTCAAGACCTGGGAGTCTTATATCTGTACTCAGGGCATCAATGTCTTTCAGAAAATATATAGTTTATAGTACCTTACCCGGCATAAATTTTACCATACTTTACAATATGGAGATGATTAATACAACGGATACAGAACCTTAACGCGGACGGCCTTGCAGAAGAAACGGATCATGTTTACAAGAGCACGTATAAACCCAACCCCAACTTTCACTTACGCTTAGGTGACTGTGTGAAAGAGCATGCCTTCTTTCCGCCTATGGGGCGGACGGACAGATTGACTTCGCCAAACCATAATACGTGACGTCCCATCTAAATACTGGCGTATAAAATTCTAGAAACGTGCCTTTTAGCGAGTTCAAAATAAAAAAAAAATATCGAAAAACACAAAGTCAGAAGTTTCACGATATGACACGTAAGTTTCGCGTCTTATCGCGAAAGTTTCGCATTATATCGCGACAGCTTCACGTAATAATGCATAAGTTTCGCGATATAATGCGTAGAATTCGCGATTTAACACGTAAAATATACGCGATACTTTTGCACAATATGTTGAGCCCAATAGGCATTCGTAGTATATGATTATATGCTCATACTTTCGTGCTTTTCTTTGAGAATATAACAATAGAGTCATCAAAATTACGGAGGTTAGCTTCAATGAAACTTATTTTGGTCAAAGGTCAACTCCTCGAACCCTAGCTTTCAATGTTAATTAATTTGGTCTGCGCTTACAGGACTATTAGGAAGTTATCGTCCGAAATGAAGACTCTTTGGTAACGTTCAAGACGTCAAATTATTAATGTTCTTGTGCCTGTTCCAGCCCTCAGATCCTTTAAATGGTGCTGAAACTAGACATGTATGTTTATTTGGATGTTTCCTTTTGAGTCGTGATAGATAAAAGAACATCTGACACGACGTCGAATTTTACGTTCAAATCATGTTTAGTAGTGTTTTGATGCAGTATTTGGTGTCTCTTGACCCTTTATGTTTCTTCTTGTGTATGTGTACTCTTTGTTTTCGCTTACGAGTGTTTCGGGATGTTTTGCTGTGGATTAGACGTGCATGTTTATTTGGATGTTTCCTTTTGAGTCGTTATAGATAAAAGACATCTGACACGACGTCGTATTTTACGTTCAAATTTCTTGTTTAGTAGTGTTTTGATGCAGTATTTGGTGTCGCTTGTCCCCTTTATGTTTCTTGTTGTGTATGTGTACTCTGTGTTTTCGCTTACGAGTGTTTTGGTGTTTTGCTGTGGGTGCTGCCACCGAGTCTTGTTGGAGATCCCCTCCTTTCTCGGCATTGTAAAGTTTTGATATATCGGAGGTTCTTGTGCTGATGCTAAACTCATTCTCTTTGTCTTTTTCAATATTGATAACGTTGGTTGATGTTACTTGGAAACTACACGACTTTAATTAAAAGACTGGAAACTTGTGTACTTTAGTGTTCGTGTTCCCATCTTTTGTTTCAATGAATGAAATGTATAGTAGAAACAATCACATGACAATCACGTGGTCGGATCACGACGTCATAGAAGCGTTACGACGCGCGAGACTTTACGTGAACACTTTACGTTGACGACGAAAACGATCGCGCGCTAAAATAAGATTTTGACGAAGAAATCAAATTTATCATTGCGACAAAGTGGAGTGGAACGATTTTGTGAAAATCGTAAAAGCATGGCAGCCAATGAGATGATTAATACAACGAAATTTGAACAAAGGAACATCAGGTTAGAGTATTTTTGAAATCACGAAAAAATCTTCTCACTCCTAAGGGTTCTTGTAAAATCTATAATAGTTATATTATCTTTGTTGTCAAAGAAGTGTCGTTTTCTAAATTTTGTTTTCGTAAAGAATTGTAAAAAAGACTTGTTTGTGAACTTATGTGTTTTGTGAAAGAATCACAATTCTTCACTATACATGTTCTACACGTATACATGTATATACAAAAATCTTTACGAGAAAAGGTTTTCTATGATTGCAGCCGTGTACGTCACCATGTGTTTGGTGGTTATGCCGAGGTCTGGCCGATGCCTCTCAGTCCAGCTGAGCTCAGTATCCCTTTGTCCATAGCCATGAGATCACATCAATGTCCGGATGGTCTGTTCTTGGCATCGTGCTGGGCTAGGGTCCCATGGAAACTTGGGTCAGTTTTTAAGAAATATGAACAAAAATGTAAATATGTATTCGATATATATATTCCTGTACATTGTCTACTCCCTGAATTGATATGATTGATATTTTCGGATTTCTTGTGATCAATTAATTTCATTCCACAAAGGTTCCAAAAAGTACACCCACTGGAGACAGAAACAGCTGATGGCATTTCTCTTGATGAAGTAATGGGAGCACAAAGATGTCCGTCACACTTGTTTTTGGCCTCAAGTTGTATCAAACAATTACGTGCCTTGTAAGTATTACCAGTACATGTATTTCATGAAATGACTTTTTAGCAATATTACAGCTCACATACGTATCTTATCGAATATTCTTTGCAGTCTCTTTCTCATATTTATATTTATTTTTGTTTCAAATTCAAAATTAAAAATAGAAATCGATTTTAAAATGTTCAGTGCCAAATAGAGATATAGATATTATTTTCTATATATATATATACATGTATAATGTAACGATTGCTATTACACATATATATAGATACGCCAGAGTGTTTCCTGAGTATACAGAAACGCAAAAGAATATAGACCTTAATGTGGCGATGGGTGCACAGAGTTGTCCTGTCCATCTGTTTGTCGCTTCTCAGTATAAAGAAGAATATCTCAGAAGACTGTAAGTAAAACACTTCATTATACCAATGACTAGAATAATAGATAATTTTATAACCTTTATGAAGTCGTACGTCGTCATATTTTTAAATCAATATATTTCCTCAATTTCTTGTTTACTAGTATATATTTATTCACGAAATTTTAGATCAATGAAATAAAAAAACAAACAAACAAACAAACAAAAACAAAATCGATAAGTTGAAAAGAAGAATGAAAACAATTAAAGTGATGCATTTAAAATATGAAGAAATAGAGAACTCTAAATGTATGACTTTATATGGGAAACAGAGAACTCTAAATGAACCCAATTTAATGTATGACTTTGTATGGGATGATCATTTTGAAACATTCTTGTTACCGTATTTCCTTGTAGTAATTCTCAGCAAAAGCAAAAACGCAGTCTCAATCATTCCGTTTCAACTCGCTTAATAAAGCTTAATCAGGACGACTCAAGAAGAAGCGATCAACCATCCGTACAGACGCCTGGACCTAGTACAGCCGCAGTGGAGGTTAAAAAACACAGTGCAATGGGACGATGGGCAAGACGGTGTCTGAAATCTCTCAGGAGAATCTCCAAAATAGGAAATCATCATACCAACAAAGAATGATTAGAATGACAGAAATCAGACACTCGAAGTGACATTAAAATTACCTTTCTCTACAGTTTTTCTTTCCTTTGTACATAATAAAATTTAGTATTAATGCATTAGACTCTGTGAATCATTGTTTTTTAGCTCACGTTGTCAAAGACAATTATTGAGGGAAGCTAATCTGAGTTAAAAAATACTAGGCTACCGCGTCTTAATGCAATGTAGGTCCTGACGTTTCAACTACACGGTCCTGTTTGTAAAAAAAAACCCAGACATGTTCAAGTTTAACAAATTGGCGGGAGGATTTTTGGTATGACTTTTGTGTTGTCAAAATCTTCCTCTAACATATAAGAGAAGAAATACACGATAACATATAACGGAACTATAGGGAATAGGGATATCCTACAATACCACATGGAACTAGCCTCAGCGGTTTATACACCCTCAAGACTACATACACAAACTATAGACCGAAACACGCCAACTTGTTTTTTTTTTCACCCAGAAAAAAAATCGGCTTGTTTCGGTCTAACACAAACCGGCAGTGGACCTCAGCAAGCCACAGGGGACAGCAAGACACACATGCAGCAACACTCTAAATGGACCAAGAAAAAAAGCATAAAAAAAAACATGTGTTTGTGAAACACGAATGCTTCCGTTGGCATCTTTGTCGGTAAAATAGCTGAACAGTAGTTCACATTTTGAGGTCAATGTCAAATTTAATATCCATGGAAAGGTCTTGCCACAAGAAATTCATATGTGAAATATGAAAGCCCTATCACTTTGCATTCAAAAGTTAAGGCTAAAGTTTAGATTTTCGAAAGTAGGTCAAACTTCAAGGTCAAGATCATAAAGTAAAAAAATTTGGTATCCATGGAAAGGTCTTGTCACAAGGAATACATGTGAAATATGTAACCCTATCACTTACCATTCAAAAGTTATGGCTGAGGTTAATTTTTTTCAAAAGTGGGTCAAACTCCTAGGTTAAGGTCACAAGGATAAAAATTTCGGTATCCATGTAAAGGTCTTGTCACAAGGAATACCCATGTGAAATATGAAAGCCCTACATATCACTTACCATTCAAAAGTTATGGACAAGGTTCAAGTTTTTGCGGACAAACAGACAGACAGACGTACAGAGCAAAAACTGTATGTCCCCGAATCTCCGATTACGGAGGCATAAAAAAAAACTATATGCCCCCGAATCTCCGATTACCGGGGCATAATAACACATAAACTGAAATAGATAAATATATCCATGAGTCTGGCGTCTACGTAAGATGACCATTCGCTGTATGACAAGGAACGGAGTACAGATAGATATATCAGGACGAAAAGACCCTACTTTAATAGATAAAAGAAAACACCCGGTGAAAATAATAGAACCTGTGGGTCCCAGTCCCATCCCTATACAAATGTTATGAATGTCCATGAAATTCACGATTATGATATGAGACCGGCTATAATGTTTTATTTGTATGACCAACGATTAGGCACGGTCCATTTGATATTCGGGGGGGGGGGGGGGGGGGGGGGCTTGGGTTTTCTTCGAAAAAAATAATTTTGCTCTCAATTTTGATGAAAAAATAAATTTGCTTATGGTGTGACAGAAAAAAACTTGCTCTTAAAAATAATCTGAATTTGAAGAATTACCATAAAATTTTGCTAAAATTCTTGAAAATTTTCCGGCTCGCTTCGCTCGCCAGTTTTCAATTTGTATCAACATATTTTTCTATCAAAACATTATTTACTAATGGCAAAGTTCATATATTTGAAGACATCAAAAGTTATACATGTGTGTGAATGAAAAAAGGCTTCCTTAAAAGCTTAAATATATTATCAATATTTATGCATTGCTATTAATTCATGTTGCATATATCCCATAGAGTCTAATGCTTGGAAGGAGAACTTCAGTTATTCACGAATTAACAATTCTACATTTGAAAATTTGTCTAGGAGACCTTCCCCTCAGACCCTCTTATACATGTTACATACATGTACCTTATATAAGATATTGAGAATTGTATTGTAAAAATCTTTTATCTCTCTGTTTAAAAGTGAATTGAATACTTGCGTAAAAATAATCTAATTATAACACAAACATTCTTAATGTGCGCATCACTTTGTTAAAAAAAAAATTCTTTGCTCCAACTTTGCGAGAAGAAAATAATTTTGCCCTGGTCCGGGGCGAAAAAAATAATCTTGCTCCGACAACCCCCCCCCCCCCCGGACTATGTCATGCCACTGACTTTCTGTTAGGATGTGTGTTCATTCTGGATAGAGCTCTGCTTTCCTGTCATGGATGGACATTGTTCATCAGGGAGACAAATATTCGCATTCAGTCAGATTTCACACTCATGTCTTTCTGGATATTTTTATTTATTATAAAAATCTGCCATAATTATGACTATTTCAGTCATAATGGCTGATTTTTATAATAGACAAAAATATCCAGAAAGACACTCACCTTACTTATCCTCTTCATACACTCAGGCTCGTAAAACCCCAGTTAGAATGCACAACACATAAACTGAGATTAGATGGCAGCATTTGAGCTAAGCCAATCACAGGCTCTGAAATGGCTCGTCTTATTTGTGAAGAATCTGTGAAGAAACCTTCTTCATCGTCGTCATGGATTCAGCATCCTACAATTTTAAGCTGAACAGAAAAATACTAGGGACGAGCGCGGATCGAACCCAGATATTCCGCATGCTATCCTCGGTACTTCAGGCTATTTACGCAAATAGCCTGGGGTACCGAGGATGTCTAGCATGCTTGCCGGGCGCGCTAACCACTACGCTACCCCGGATAGTTGCCATCTCAGTCGGTTAGAAGGTACATTGTACTTTTAAGTTTCGCTGACTCCGCCCACTTCTTATTCATGTAGAAACTTAAAAGTTCTATACAGAGTCACTGTCTAGCATCACGTGACTTAAATTGGTGGTGAAACCACGTATAAAAAAAAAGCTCAGTCGGAGGAAAGAAAACTGGAACTGCAATAATTGCTTTCATAAATTTTATCTTTTCATAGCCTATATCCTTGTCTAAACTGATACTTTTACAATCATGGCTAGCACCATTTTGAGTTCCGGATAGAAAAATATCCGTCGAGGGTGGGATTGATCAAGTCTCAACCGAGGTTGGAACGTTGATCATCTCACCCGAGACTGATATTTTTCTATCCGGAACTCAAATGTGATGCTTCATTGTTTTTCTCGCACATTGAAACCTTCAAAATCCTCTTGTAGACGGATCAGAATTACACACTGGTGTTAAACCGATGATAGTAACTTTACTGAACGTCATGCTAGATGTATGTGCGCGTGAAATAACGTACGTCAGTTTGACTGTGACGTCATAAAGGAACAATCAACAGTGCCGGATCAGGGGCACCGCTGCAAAGGGGAATATAACTATCAACCATCAATCTCCTACGCATGCGTCCGATTTCAGTTCCGCTTTTCTTCACTTTGAAATCTACCTCTGCCGTCATCGCCTATTGTTTGTCTGCAAGATTCTTGCAGACTGGAACTGGGGTTTCATATTTGTAAATTAAGTATTGCAAGTATATACCAGCAGGTTTGACTACATTTCTGAGGTATACAGTGTAAATGCAATGCTTTTCTTTCGATGCAATACGATGCAGTATCAGGGATTCTTTCTTCATTCGTACGTTGCCAACACGATCAGCAGAGCGAGAAGTCCCCAGTAAAAATACAAATTCTAGCTATAAATCGAAACCTACCGTTTTTAGACATGAGTCTTGTATAAATTGTCCTACATCAAGATAAGAATCGTTTCCTTCATTGCCCATTTACTAGCCACTAAACACTCAAATATGTGTCTCTGCCTTTGAATCTTTCGCAATGTTTACGTCAGAAGTCCGAATGACGTCACTGTGACGACATGCCGTACCTGCGATGCCTCTCGGGTTTTATCATTGCGTGAAATGGCGTAGGAAAATAGCGATGACGGCAAGGTTATATTGCAAGCCTGTGCCGCCTATGACCTTGTTGCAAGTTGTATCAACCATATGCTCAATCTCCTACGCATGCGTCCGATTTCAGTTCCGCTTTTCTTCACTTTGAAATCTACCTCTGCCGTCATCGCCTATTGTTTGTCTGCAAGATTCTTGCAGACTGGAACTGGGGCTTCATATTTTTGAATAAAGTACCGCAAGCATATACTCTCAGGTTTGACTACATTTATGAGGTATACACTGTACATGCAATGCTTTTCTTTCGATGCAATACGATGCAGTATCAGGGATTCTTTCTTCCTTCGTACGTTGCCAACACGATCAGCTGAGCGAGAAGTCTCCAGTAAAAATACAAATTCTAGCTATAAATTGAAACCTACCGTCTTTAGACGTGAGACGTGGTAAATTTTCCCACATCATGATAACAATCGTTTCCATCACTGCCCATTTTCTCGCCCCTAAACACTCAAATATGTGTCTTTGCATTTGAAATTTTTGCACTGTTTACGTCAGAAGTCCGAATGACGTCACTGTGACGACATGCCGTACTTGCGATGCCTCTCGGGTTTTATCATTGCGTGAAATGGCGTAGGAAAATAGCGATGACGGCAAGGTTATATTGCAAGCCTGTGCCGCCTATGACCTTGTTGCAAGTTGCCATATGCTGTCATGTTGGATGAGAAAAGCCCACCCAAGGGGTCTAGTTTCTGGTCAGGGAACGAGGCTTGCTCTGGACTCCTTAGCCTTAATCGGTTTAATAAGAATTAGAATAAAAAAAAAAGAGTTTTAAAACGACGTTTTTGTTGAGAGGTCGCCGCTTTAGGTGCATAAATCATGACGTCACAATGGATAATAACGACGTCACAACATGGATACGGCCTATACGGCCGACGTCAAAAGTCACGCGAGGTGCATGTGGGATACAGTAACCCTCGGGTGGGCTTTTCTCATCCCACATGACAGCATATGGTTGATAGTTAAATTCTCAACCCTCGTCATGGACTTGCATTTGTACACTCGGGTTGAGAATCGTCATCCCTCCCTCATAGAGGTGTAAGATTAATGGAATCTATCCCCAGATGTGATCAGGGACAAGGAAATCCAACCCGAGTGTCCAGGATTTGCTTGTACCACGGCGCTCAAAAATGAGATTTCATGTATTCTCTTTTATATGTTAATAATATATTCTCCCTCTTTGGACTGGGATATCCATGGAAACGCTGGGGAAAGTTATGGGGTAAGATAACATTTTCACGTGCCTTTTGACTGTAACGTCAATTGTGACGTCATACATGATTGCTGCGTTAGCCGATCAAAATATGAAAAGAGAATACAAGAAATCTCATTTTTGAGCGCTTTTAAATAAGCCCTTTTCTCATAACTGCGGTCCAGTTGTTTTGGACGGCAAAATAAGAACAGTTCCCGCAATATGACGTCAAGGACAATCACTTTTTAACTGTGACGTCATGGAAGTCAGTACTTGCCGTCCACAAAATGCTAGTCACGCAGTTATGTGAAAAGGGCTTTATCAGGGACACGGAAATCCAACCCTCGTGTCAAGGATTTGCTTTTGTCCACGACTCGGCAAGCCTCGTCGTGGTACAAGCAAATCCTGGACACTCGTGTTGGATTTCCTTGTCCCTGATCACATCTGGGGATAGATTCTATTAATCTTTTCCCAGCGTTTCCATGGATATCCCAGTCCAAAGAGGGAGAATATAACTATCAACCATATGCTGTCATGTGAGATGAGAAAAGCCCGCCCTAGGGGTCTGGTTTCTGGTCAGCTCCTTTCTATGACGTATTTTTTTTTATATTTATGATTATAAAGAAAATAGCAAACGCAACAGAACAAAACAAAATACCCCACCACAGCAATAACAAGAAAAGAAAAACAACCAGAAATTTATAGGAGTTATCACTCTTTCAGTAATACTCTTGGAAAAAAAGATTGCATCCATTCTAATGCAATTTTCAATTACTTTCTCTTCATATTATTTGCATGATTTTAGGCTAATTCCATGTTTTTAATTCCATTACATAATCAATAAAATGATTGCAAGTTTCAAAGTGGGTCAATGAATTTTTCCCGGGGAGGTTTCACAACAAAAAAATTTAAATATCCATGAATCTCATATATGATATGTACTCGTGTGTGAACCAGTAAGGGTGCCATATTTTCTAAATTTTGTTTTCAAGCCGTTGTGCCACTGAACACGACTTGCGCTCAAGAAATCAATAAGCAACTCTTACTTAATAGATTTATGAATCGCCCAACCGGCATTAATCCATGACCTTCAACTCTCTAATACTCTATCATACTACTATAATGTATCTGCATACCAAATATCAGCTCAATATCTACAACAGGCATGAAAAGACTGGAAACTGAGAAGTCATAAAATTTGCCAAGTCCAGGGGCCATAACTCTTGTAGAAATAGGTCAATCGGAACCAAACTCAACTTGAGCTGTATAACACTAAAATATATTCACATATAAAAAGTATTTAAATATCTGCAATACCTTGGAAGAAAAGTCCGGAAAACTGAGAATTTCATGAAATTTGCTAAGTCCAAGAGCCATAACTCTTGTAAAAGTAGGTGAATCGAAACGTAACTCAAATTCACGTACCAAAAATGAGTTCAATATATGCAACGATAGCGAAAAAAGTCTGGAAAGCTAAAGTGTGGCGAACGGTCAGACAGACGGACGGACAGACAAACGGAGTGGAAACTATAAGCCCTTTCCGGCGAGCCGGTAGGAGACTAATTAGTCCCCTACCGGCAACGCCGAGGGGGACTATTAGTTTCCTCTCGGTCTGTCTGTCCGTCCGTCCGTCTGTCCGATTATCAGTTTTCCGGACTTTTTCTGCAACGGATGGAGATATTCAGATAAAATTCGATACACAGCTTGGTCTTGGATAGTTACAGAGCAAGTTTGACTTTCGTTATTCTTGACCTATTTTTCGAGGAGTTATACCCCTTGATGAATTGGAAAATTCAGGTGAAATTTGATACTCAGCTTAGTCTTGGATAGTTACAGGGCAAGTCCGACTTTTGTCACGCTTGACTTTTTTATAGGAGTTATACCTCTTGATGACTTGCACAATTCAGTTTCTGTCAGTTTTGCAAACTTTTTTCTGCAACAAATAGAGATATTCAGATAAAATTTGTTACTCAGCTTAGTCTTGGATAGTTACAGAGCAAGTTTAATTTTCGTCACGCTTGATCTCTTTTTAGAATCGATAAAGCAGACTAAACCTCAGAACCACAGGGATTTATCACGCTAATACCGTTTGCTGTATTTACTATATATATAATGTATATATATAGTAAATACAGCAACCGGTATTAACGTGATAAATCCCTGTGCTCAGAACTGAGTTGCACAGACAGTAAGTTTAATTAAAACTCATGTTTAATAGAATAGAATTCAAAGGCAGAATTTCAGGATATAAATATATGCCGCCGGTAGACGACTTATATCGCTCAGCGATCATATCATTTTTACAATATCTAGAAAGTAAACATTTTTTGACATTTTAATATTATTGGTATTTTATCATCCATTGACATGGTAACCATGCCAAAAAGGTACAATTTTAACTTTTTATGCAAATTTTCCGTTCTTTTTCGGTGTGTTTGTACATTTGAATTTAAGTAAAGAGACAATTCCTATGTTTTCCTATGCATACTATTCCGATTTCCACAAATAATTGAAATTTTGGAGAAATATTAAGAAAAAATGCGAGAAAGTCACCATAGCAACGCACACAAGCTTAACAGATGCAGAGCTAGAAAAAAAAAGACATGATACATGTTTGACATTAAGTATCTCAAATCATGAAAGAGATAAACAACCAATTTTGCTGTAATAAGGCACGTTCACAGTTTCAGTGACATTTTAATATAAATTATGTTTGTATTTTATCATCGGTTCCCATGTTAACCACGTCCAAAAGGGTACAATTTTCACTTTTTATGCAAATTTTCAGATGTTTTTGTGCATTTGAATTAAAGAGAAAATTCTTATTTTTTCAATAATTATTATTCCATTTTCCAAAACTTATTGAAATTCTGAAGAAATATTCAGAAAAAAATGCAAGAAAATCGCTTTCGCGACGCACAAAATCGTAACAGATACAGAACTAAAATAAAGCCGAAATATACCTGTTTTTAAATGATGCTATAGAATTTAACACTTGACACTGAGACACGTTTAACACTTGCTATATGTTTTACATTAAGTATCTCAAATCATGAAAGAAATAAATGACCAACTTTGCTATATTAGGCACGTTCATAGTTTCTGCGACACTTTTATATTAATTATATTGGTATTATATCATCGGTTGCCGTCGTAACTAACCTCAAAGTGGTACAATTTTCACATTTGAATCAAATTTTCAATTGTTTTTTTTTTATGTCTTTGTATATTTGAATGAAATTAAAGAGAAAATTTCTACGTTTTCCTACAAATAATATTTCATAGCAGAATTCAATAAAATATCAATACTTTGGATCTGACGCAATGACTCAAGAGTTTCAAGGTACAGCTTTCATATTTCATTTCGCAGATCTTGTAAGATTATTATTCTGATATGAATCAAATTACACAAGCTTTCAAGGTAGAGCTTTGACTTTCAACTTCGAATTTTGATATGATTCAACATACTGATGAAGAATTATAAGAAGAGCATACCAGTACGTATTAAACTTTTATTATTCATATCATGTAGGTATATTATGCAAACAGAATATTCAAGGGTCAGATATTGAAAACACTTTATCAACTCTAAATATTACTATTTAGTAATATTTCAATGCGTTGCTATGGAGATTATTTTGCATTTTTTCTATGAATTTTTCTCAAGAAATTCAATGATTTTTAAGGAAAATTGAATATTAATTATAGGAAATCATAGGAATTATCTCTTTGATTTAATTCAAATGTACAAAAACACTCCGAAAAAAGAAAATTTGCATAAAAGGTGAAAAAATGTATCTTTTATGGCATGGTTACCATAGCAACCGATAATAGAATACTAACACAACTGATATGAATGTGAACGTGCTTTATATATTGCAAACTTTGTTGTTTATCTCTTTCAAGATTATAGACACTTAATGTAAAACATATATCATGGCTTTGTTTTAGCTCTGTATCGATTGGGATTTTGTGTGTTGCTATGGAAACGTTCTTGCATTTTTGTCCATATTTCTCTATAATTTCAATAATTTTGTGAAAATGGAATATTATGCATAGAAAACATAAAAATTGTGTCTTGAATTCACTTCAAATATATACAAAAACTGAAAACAACGAAAAATTTGCATAAAAAGTTGTAAATTGTACCTTTTTAGGCGATAGTTACCATGACAACCGATGATAAAATATCGACATAATATATATTAAAGTGTCATAGATACTGTGAACGTGCCTTACATAGCAAAGTTGGTAAATTATCTCATTCATGATTTTAAATACTCAATATAAAACATATACATGTATCATGGGTTTGTTTAGGCTCTATATATCTTTTACGATTGCTATGGAGACTTTTTTGCATGTTTGAAAATATTTCTTCAGAATTTCAATGACTTTTGGAAAATGAAATATTATTGATAAGGAAACATGGGAATTGTCTCTTTAATTTAATTCAAATGTACAAAAACCAGAGAAATACAACGGAAAATTTTCGTTAACAGTGAAAATATATTAAAGTTTCAAAGAAACTGTGCACGAGCTTGGTTGTTTATCTCTATCATGATTTTAGGTACATGTACTTAAAAATGTACTTATATTTAATAAATAACTGGCGAACAGCGAGCCTTTGTATATTCGTAAGGGATGTGGAATTAATTAATCACATTAGTTATACTATTTGAAACGTGTGTTCCCATTTCGCCTTAACTGAGAATTTCAGGTAGAAAAATAATTCCCATTTCGCCTTAGTAGGTTTAAGTGATGGCTGTTAAGGCGAAATGGGAACTTGTATAAACACTGTAATTATCTATGCCTAGTTGAATAAACAATGATTTTGAACCGTTAATTAATAACAAAATGCACAGGTATTTTTTCTCTCTTTTTTTTTTTATTCAGCACAAAATATTGATATTATACATTACATATACGAACTAACATATAAACATTTAAAAGTACAGCATAGATAAGCACATAGACATTTGTAACATATAGACAAAACATTAATCTTGCAATAACTTTCAGGAACGGAGATACATCAATAAAGATATTCTTTTTAGATTTTCTTTTCTATTATAATTAAATGGAAAACTGTTTCAGTGAAGATAAAACGCTTACAGTCATTATAAATTTAGTAAATTTTCTTGTAGCGAACACACATATCTTACGTAAACAGGCACTTTCAGTGCTAAAGACGCCGTAACGGCCTTTTGATACGTAGCGCGTCTATGACGTCATAGACTTAAGTCCGCGTAAGAGAATATAGCTGCAGGCAAGGATAGTTTGCTTGTCTACTGTACTTTGTTTCCTTGCGTGCGAGATGCCCTAGTGATTGTGTCTTCCTCCATGTGGCCTGGGTAAAGTGGAATAGACATCCCTTAACGTAGCTCGCGGGGAAGCTTTCATCACAATCAAATGTGTACGCAAGTTTCACCCTCGATTTTTTTTATGTGCACATCTACGCTATGACGTCATAAACCTTACTAGATCGTAACGTCACGCTACGTTGCGCAACATTTATCGATAGGGCGCAAATTATGGCATAATTTTTTTTCAATACTTATTTACACAAAGTACAATGAATATAATTCAAAATTTCTATAGGATCTGATGAAGGCTTTACTTTTGATCACTCTTTCTCTCGCTCTCCTTGTTGCTTGTTTCTGTGCACAATTGGCATGTCCGACAGAAAAGGAGGACGGGCTGAGAATCTAAAGGTGAAATATTGAAGCTGTATCAATTAAAGTTTAAAGATTTTGAAAAGGTCAAACTTCAAGGTCTGTGAGACTAGGTCAAAGGTCCAGGTTATCATTGAAAGATCATGTCAGAAGGAATTCCGATGAGAAATGTATAACTCATATCCCTTCAACAAATTAAGTGAAGATGTAAGTTTTGAAAGAACGTCAAGGTCAAGGTCAATACTTCAAAGATGGGACAAAAAGTATTGGCACGCAGGGGTTTATCTTCATGTACGGTTCATTCTCAATGTTCCTTATATTTTTTTTCTCCCGCTGTTGACGAAAACATATATGTATATTCTATCTCAAGGTCATATTGATGGGTTAGATTTGTCTCAGTATGGTCTGTTTTATAAGCTGATCCAATCAGTTTTCATTCAGCAGAATATAAGGGGGGTGGACAGGGGGGTACATGTACCTATCTCCCCTCCCACCCCTTACATCCCCTCCCGCTCCCTCCCCTCCTTTTCACCCTTCCCTTACTCCACCCTCCGGCCCCCCTCCTCCAGCACCATTCCCCCTCTCTCCCTCCCTCTCTCCCTTCCCTGTCCACCCCTCATATAACGTAAAAGCTTCCCCAAAAATGTTGAAGCACAATGTCCTTGAGTAGCGTGAAGAATCGGGTGTAGGTCGCAGTGTCCCTCTATGGTAGGAGTGCGTAGACGAGTGGAAACATGACTTCTCCGACGAACGCATGGATGGTAAAGATGCTGTCAAACATGGGTGGAGCTGTGTAGAAGGTCCCGTCGTAGTAGATGTCTGGTGCAGCGCATAGGTGTTCTACGTTGTCAGGTGATGCGAACATCAGGATTCTATCAGCATCGCCGTCATCGGCCTGCAGGAAGAGCTCGCCGCTGGTAGTTCGCTGAAACTTGTCACTGAGTTGGATGGTCTTTTTAAAAGCTGTTAATTAACGCATTTGAATAGACATCATCACCAAAACCGCATCGTTATCTCTTTATCACATTTAATTTGTCTTAACAATTAGCATTATTTTCTCTAACCACTTGTGACCTTTCTATATATGCATTACAATTTTTAAAAGCTGTTAATTAACGCATTTGAATAGACATCATCACCAAAACTGGCGATGAACAAAAATCGATGAAACTCAGAAAAAAAAAGATGAAGATGAATTTTTATTTATTCATGTATTTTTGTAAATGTGTTTCTTTAATCTGTAGATATTGACATTTCTCGGGGGGAGGGGGAGAAAATCATAAGGTTGAATTTAATCAGACTAAAATTGGAAATGTACATGTGAGATAAAATATGTTCAAATATATGACAAATCTGAAAAAAAGAAATAAGATTAGAAAGATACTTTCGGTAACATTTGATAAATTAAGAAGAGTGTTGTTAAAGTAAATTGCTAATTGATGCCAATTAAGAATTAATGCAAATTTAATTGTACCGGCTTGGTTCCCATTTCGCCTTAATACAATTCCCATTTCGCCTTATTACTTTTTCACACAAAAGTTACCTAAAATTCCCAGTTAAGGCGAAATGGGAACAAACCATTTGAAAGTATGATTTAAAAAAAAAACGCGAGCGGTAGCGAGTCAGAAACGTTATGAAAACTTTTTAAAACTAAAAATTGAGGATTTCTTTACAAATTGTTGCTGTTTCAAATAATATTAATATGTCATAGAATATGTTGCCTGAAAACTTGGGATGGGGGCACAAACATGGTTGTGTCCCCTCCCCTTTTCAAAAGGGGATGGGGTGGGGCATGTGCCCCGGCAGCCTTGGTAGGAAAGAAAAAGTGGGGGCACACACAGGGGTCGTAGCCAGAATTTGTTTTATATCCATGAAATCATACTGCAAGCAAAATTCCACCCCCTCCCCTTTCCTCTTTCCATATACGTGTAGTCAGCCACAACGACTCCCCGTGGATTCTATTTGTATACTACACACAGGGAAAGCACTTTTCTCTCTGTGAAATATATAAATCGGGGGCGGAAAGGCGGTATCTCTCTCTCTCCCCCTCCCGACCCAACCTCCCCGTCACACCCCCTCTCCTCCCCTCCCCTCCCCGCCCCTTACTTTCTCTTTCCTCCCCCTTTCACCTTTCCCTCCCCTCCTTTTCCCTCTCCCTCCTCCCACCCCTTTCCCCACACCTTTCACACTGTCCACCCCCTCATATATAGAGCCCGCGGGGAATCATGTAACTTTGTAAATTGAAAGAAGAAGGGGGGGGGGGGCTGGAATTATTTCATAGAAATAAAATAAAATTCTGGCTGACCTAGGAAGCAAGAGTGAGGTGTATGATTATATATTGTGATGAAGACTTCAAGTTTAAGAATCCCACATATTATACAGATCTAAAATAGAAATTCAAAGATAGAGATGATTTAGATATTCTAATTAACCCCCCCCCCCCCTAAAATCGTCAAAGTAAGGTATTTTTTTTTTACTCAAACTAGTATGTGTATAGTCTTAATTTCTGGTCCTTTGAAGTCATTTTAAATTTAGATTACATCTCCTTTATTGCGACAAAAATCCGAAGCTATATCAGTATGATATCCATTCCATACTCAATAGCCAATGAAATAATGTATCCCCTTCCACACCTTAACTTTATTTTTCTTATAAATATACCAAGTATGAACAGCAAAAAAGGATTGGATTTGGTCTCTCCCCCACAAAGAAAGTATTAAAAAAATCGCTTCGCTCGCTGGTGCAGATACATCATATTTCATATCAATTCAAAATGCTTCTTTTCAATTCAAGAGTTCGAATGGATAAAATTACATTTCATAACTGTCTTCATCAAACAAAACGGTCATTTATCGTAAGGGGGGGGGGGGGGTGTTAGGAACTCGGGCCCCACTAGGACTTCGCATGGGCCCTTCTTGAATGGAGGACTATTGATATATTCCACGACCCCTTTTAACTCAGATCCTGTATCCGCCCCTGTTTCTGACTATAGAACATTCACATGGGCGGATCCAGAAATTTTTTTCAGGGGGGGTCCTAAAGTCCGAACTTTTTGAAGAGCAAAAAAAAAAAAAAAAAAAAAAATAAAAAAAACCACAAACGCAAGAAAGTAAATTATTGATTGATGATTGTCAGTTCTGTCTCTAATTATTAATATGACAATGACAATGACAAATACTTTATTCTCATAAAACGGGTGACTGGAGAGCAATGGCGAGCTAACAGCTTAAAAACTTTTAAATTTTCACATCATAGTAATTGATTAAATTCATCGTCAGTTCTAATATGTAAATACAACAAATGGCGAGCGATAGCGAGCCAGTGATTTTTTTTCCAAGAATTGGATTAAATTTACTATTCGTGTCTTTTTCAGTTTCTGTTCGTTTCCTTAGTGCCCTTGTTTATTGACCTAGGTGTAATGTATATGTGTTGTATATAGGAAAGCGCAGCATCATTTGAAAATAACGTACAAGTATGTGATAAATTCTGGCGAGCGGAAGCGAGCAAGAACATTTTTGAAATACTGACGGCAAAATATTATCAAAATGAAAGATTTCTAATACAAATTCATGATATATTTTTCAAATATTATGACAACAAAAGGGGAATTGGGACTTAATCTTATGAAATGAGCATATTAATAACAAAAATTTAGCAATGTTTCGAAAATTCCAGGGGGGGTCCGGACCCCCCCGACCCCCCCCCCCCCCCCCCCCCCCCCCTCTGGATCCGCGCTTGATTCACAAGAGAAATACTTCCCGAATTCGATCAGGCAGTAACGTGGTAAGTACTTTGAAATGCTTTGGTTTTTCAGAGTCATATGCTAGTAAGTGTGGAACTTCAATGATGAATTTGTACGGAAAATGATTTATGAATTCAGTTCAAACTAAGCAATATTTTATCGTAATGACTATTCTTATTTCAAAGGAAAATAATCGCAAATTTTTGGAATGAGCAGCCGTAACTCATTAGCCGGTGCGGTTCTCTCTTTTGCAACACTTCCCACAATTCCACGGATCGGCTGTACTTCACTTCCTGTTCTGAGTGGCCATCCACAATGTCGAGACAGGTACTTTGCACTTTGATTATTTGTAGTTTTAAATGTTTTTTGTTTACAGTTTTAAAAATGGCAATTTATATTTTCAGATGCCAGGTGACGAAACCAACCCACGCACCCTGTAAGTATAGTTTTGTTCGCAATTTTAGAAAGAATATGTCAATGTCCATCCTGCTGAGAATTTCCCTTTTTGAGCTAGTTTCGTTTTCGTGCTGACTTTAGATTTGATGTATATTTTACGACAGATATGTAGGGAACTTGGATCCATGTGTCAGCGAAAGCCTGATATTAGCCCTTTTCGGACAGATCGGACCATGTAAAAGTTGTAAAATTATTCATGAGGTAGGTTATATGTATTGTTTGAGTTATCCCCCTTTATATTTAAAATTGATGATTGATCATATTAGAATCTTACACTAGAGAGAAAGAAATCCCTACATAATCAGGGATCTAGAATTCCTAGACTAAATAATCCAGTCTCTCCGCTGCCGCTAAAAGAGACTGAATCCCACCACGTTTGTTATAGAACGAAGTCTGATGACCAATCAGAACGAAGGATACAAAATATCACGTGATCAACTTTCTTTATCCTTTGTTCTGATTGGTTGATTCTCCGAACTTTCGCTTTGCCCGATTAGTTTGGTCATGTTGGTAGGGAGTTAAAAATTGGCAAAAAATGCAATAACAAAGCAAGAAAAAACGTGAAGTGGGTAGAGATAGTTAGATAAATGTTTTATTTAGTCCCGTCAACAAGAAAATTAATATTTCAGACCTTCAAAATGGATAAAACAGTTTCGTCCGACTTCGTTCTTTAACAACCATAGTGGGGTTCAGTCTCTTTTAGCAGCAGCGGAGAGACTAGATTACATTTGTATTAAGTCTATAGAATTCCCATTCCCCCTTACCCAGGGCAAGTGAAAAGTTACATGAAGGTCAGGAAAGTGCAAAGCGGGTATTCATTTGACAACAGGAAGTTGATTTACGGCATCAAGTTTTTTCGTATGGATGTCTTTTCGTACTGAGTTTTTTCGTTCTTTTCATTTCGAAAATTGGGATCTTTCGTACCGATCTTTTTGGGATCATTAGTTTATTTCAATATCTATACTTACCTGCATCTATTAACTAATAGCATTTTGTCCCGGGCTCGCCCGATATCTTGCCTGAATACATAAAAACTTTTGAGATCACCCCCATTACGAGTACTACGATGTCCCATAATGCATCTAACTTCCTCTTCAGTTTTGTTCGGGCACATGGCGGAAAGTTGTGTAATTTTCGTCGGCTTCTAAATTATTTTGACGCCTGATATCTTTAAACATGCCTGAGACTTTTAAAACGTGTATAAAATGTCCGAACCAGATGAACACTCTCGATGATCATGCGGAATGTTATCGACATCGCGTGTGTAACGCAGCTTTTCCGTGTGATGCGTGTAAAGACTGGTCAGAGGACAAACGGGCTACGGTCCAAAAAATGATCGAAAAAAGGAAAGTTACCATCGCTCGTAAGAGTGCTACATCAACGGGACAATCAACAGAGGCTTCCTTAGGGAATGCCAGTCCCCCGGCACAAGTTCCCTCTGTGGGGAATACGCCGATTATGGAAAATATAGCTCCCTCTGTGGGGATGCAAAATCCATCATTCCAAGGAAATATGCACTTTCCAGCGCCACATATGGCATCATTCCCTCCGTATATCATGGATGTTCAGTGGCAAAAACATCAGGAGGAAATTATGAACAAGTTTCTTGAGAATAAACTAAGTGAACTTGTATCAAAACAAATTCGCGATTCAAACAACAATCAAAATCCTCCAAACAGCAGTGAACCTAAGAGGAGGTTTGATAGATTTAGACCATCTGCGGATCTGGTTTCTCGCGTGTTATCAGATGATGATGAGGACGGGGATGATCGTAACACTGTAAGATCAAAATCTCCCCCTTCTCGAGATATACTTGACTTAACTGACAATCAGTCTGTACAAAGTTCAAGACACACAAATGATTCGGTGGAGGATATCTCTCAGGATTCACATAACTCTGCTGGGTTGCAAAACTTTATGAAAAAAGTCGCAACAGAACTTAATATTGAGGTTGAAAAGTCTGATAAGGAGAAATCTGACTACAAATCCTATGTTTCTAACAGACTCGTAGCTGAGAATTCTAGAACGTCACGCACAGCATTACCGCTAGACGGTTATATTCTGGATACTTTGACGGATGTCGATGATGAGTTTCAAAGAAAGGGCTTCGTTCGCACTTACAAATCAACTGATGATGACAAGTTTCGTGTTTCATCTACTCATTTTGAAAAATTCTGTACGACACCGAAGCTAGATGAAAACATAGAGGAAGGTGTAGCTGGAGTTGGTCGCAAGGGACGCAAGTCATCATACAGGTTCCGTAATTCACAGTTACATACTCGCAATAATGAGCTGTGGAAAATTGATCAAGGGTCTCGATTACTATTAAGAGAACTTTCATACGGCTCGATGATCGCTTCTTATTTGGATGTTGTAGTCTCTGATGAGGATAAGACAGAAGCACTACAAGCATTGATGCAAGTATTTAAGTCAATGGCGGATGTGACATCACGCATTTTAGTTGGATCTGTGTCTGCTCGTCGAGCTATTCACATTGATGATTTTGCATTCAAAAATAAGGCTACGGAAAATAAGCTGTTGATGCAGTCTACGCTTGGCCCAAAAACTCTTCTGCGGAAATTATTTTGACATCCTTCATTCTAGTGCTGAAAACTTAAGGGATGCCAAAGAAACACAGCACTTGAGGGCAAATGTTTCAACTAAAGATAACAGTTCTGACTCTAGAAAAAGGAAACGGGAGGAGTCTGGGACAGGTAGACAATCCCAAAATACTCAGCCTAAGAAAGGAAAGTATGATAAAGGCCGTGAAAGTGACTGGCAACGCCCAAAGTTTTCAAAAAACAAGGGATCAAGACCAGTAGAACACTCCTCACAAAAGAATGTGGGAAAGGATCGCTTGGGGTTTCGTCCCCCCAAGTAAATATACCTCAAACTCTTCAGACTATATTAGAGACACATGTTCATACCCAGGTAGGGTGCAGATTAATTCATTTTTCCAAGGAATGGAAACAAATTACAGACGACCAATGGATTTTAAACGTTGTCCAGGAAGGACTTCGCCTAATGTTCAAATCATTCCCTCCAAAAACAGGAGTAAGGAAAACAAATGTACAAAATGTTATGTTAAAACAATGTATTTTCGAAGAAATCGAAGATTTATTAAAAAAGTCTGCCATAGAGATCGTTCCCAAGCATCAGATAGGTCAGGGATTTTACAGCACATTTTTTGTCGTCCCAAAGAAAGACGGAGGTCTGCGTCCAATACTAAATTTGCGACCACTGAACAGACACCTACATGTTCCACATTTCAAGATGGAAACGTTAAGAACTATCATAAGCGCTCTAGAAATAGGAGATTGGGTAGCATCAATAGACTTAAAAGATGCTTACCTTCACATCCCAATTTATCCTCAGGACAGGAAGTATCTACGGTTTTGCGTAGGCAATCAACATTACCAATTCAGGTCGATGCCTTTCGGATTGGCGACGGCTCCACGCGTGTTCACCAAATTGATGACTGCAATAGGTGCTTTTCTACGAACACGACAGATTCACATATTCATGTATCTGGACGACTGGCTTCTAAAGGGCATCAATCAAATGTCATTGATTCACAATCTGACTCAAACTCTAACCTTACTGATAGATTTAGGTTTAGTAGTCAACATGTCGAAGTCCAGTCTGATTCCAACTCAACAAATAACATATCTAGGAGCTTGTTTCAGCCTTATTCATGGAACAGTTACCCCAACCTCGGAACGGTTCCTCAACCTTTCCTCTACACTTTCATTTATGATCCAAGAACATTATGTGCCAGCCCGTTTATTTCTCAGGGCCCTTGGCTTAATGGCAGCATGTATAGATTTGGTTCCATGGGCACGACTTCATATGCGCCCAATCCAGCTTTACTTGTTGGGTCAGTGGCGCCCCCATATAGACAACATAGACAAAATGATTCAAATCAAAACAGTAGTAACCCCCCATCTACAATGGTGGATGAATCAAGAGAATATATTTCAAGGATCTCCTCTCCAGAATTTCAAGGGGGAGGTAACTCTGTGGACAGATGCATCAGCTTGGGGCTGGGGGGCACATCTGAACAACAATCATGTGTCGGGGAAGTGGGAGAATTCCACCCAATTACAACACATCAATATTCTGGAGTTGACAGCTGTGGAGAATGCACTCCACCATTTCAAGAGCAGTGTACAAGGGAAACAGGTTCTACTTCGAACAGACAATTCAACAGTGGTGTCATACATCAACCGTCAGGGAGGCACGAAGTCGCCTTTTCTATGCATGTTGACATGGAGAATACTCCAATGGTGTCGGAAATGGCAAGTTCTGATGCATGCAGCTCACATTCCAGGGAAAAAGAATGTTCTAGCGGACCAATTGTCGAGGGGTCAGTCTCGCATCAAACTGACAGAATGGAGCTTGAATCTCGAGGTGACAGAGAAAATATTCAACATTTTCTCACCTCCGAACATAGATCTATTTGCGACGAGGGAGAATCGCAAATTGCAAGTATTTTGTTCCCCTCAACCAGATCCTCAAGCCTGGAGTTGCGACGCCCTAGCAACCAATTGGACAGGGATGTACGCATATGCATTCCCCCCTCCAGTTCTAGTTCCGAAGGTTCTAAAAAAGGCTGCTCAGGAGACATGTGTTCTCTTATTGATAGCTCCAATGTCTCCAAAACAATCATGGTACCCAGATCTCCTAGAACTACTCATAGACTTTCCAAGAAAACTTCCAATAATGGAAAATCTGCTGACTCAAAAAAGGGGTCAAATTATGCATCCAGATCCAGGAAGTCTCAATCTAGCGGCCTGGAAAATATCCAAGGACAAAATTCTCAGGGAAAGTTTTCTGAAAAAGTTAAATTATTCATCACAAATTCAAGACGGTCATCGACAAGAAAAGTTTATGATGCTAGACTCCAAGTCTATAAAAGCTGGTGCAATTCAAGGAAATTGGATCCACATAAGACCTCTGTAGGAGAACTTGCAGAATTTTTTGTTTATCTCCACGAAAAGAGGAATTGTAAGGCTATTACTATAGCAGGATATAGATCTGCCATTGCATCAGTACATTCAGGATGGAGCAACTGCTCAGTGAGTAATAACTCTAATCTTTCAAAGGTCATTAAGGGCATTTTCAACAGTTCTCCACTAGTGCGACCCTTACTTCCAAACTGGGATCTTCCGTCAGTTTTGTGGACTTTATGTGACCATCCTTTTGAACCTATTAACTCATGTGATTTAAAATTTTTAACTTGGAAGACTGTGTTCCTTTTAGCGCTCTCATCTGCATCTAGGGTGAGTGAACTTCAAGCACTATCTATAGGTGATGGTCACATGCGTATAGAACACAATGGAATTAGGCTTTTGCCAAATCTCCAATTTTTAGCAAAAACACAACGTATGCTAAAACCTTGGAATCCAATTTTTATCCCGGAATTCAATTCTTTTGCGACAGACAGTAGGGATCTGCTCTTATGTCCATGTAGAGCACTTAAAATGTATGTGCAAAGAACTAAAGATATTCGTCATCAGGAAATGTGCTTATTCCTAACATACCAGAGTGGACTTCATAGAAAGGCATCCAAAAATTCAATTTCAAGGTGGATCGTTTCTTTAATAAAACATGCATATGAGATACGAGGAGAAAAATTGACAAATGTACGTGCGCATGACACAAGACGTCTTTCAACTTCATGGGCCTTATTTAATGGTGCCTCAGTATCTGATATTCTTCAAGCGGCTCATTGGTCGACAGAATCCACTTTCACATCATTTTATATGAGAGATGTGCCTCAAGGAGAAGCAAGATTCGCAAGGACATCAGTGTTAGATACAGTGCGATGGGCCAGGGAAAACAGGAACTAGTGATTCCAGTGCCTGGTATCTTCTCCTCAAGAGAGACAGATTGGGTGAGCATTACTTATATTTACTTTATGTATTTATTAGATCCCACCCTTTCTATGCTACAAATTCTGCTATTAGTTAATAGATGCAGGTAAGTATAGATATTGAAATAAACTGAGGGTTTTTAAAGTAAAACCCCAGTTTACGAGATATCTATACTTACCTGCATAACCCACCCTTAATTACTTTTGATAAAGCCCTCACAAACTGAAGAGGAAGTTAGATGCATTATGGGACATCGTAGTACTCGTAATGGGGGTGATCTCAAAAGTTTTTATGTATTCAGGCAAGATATCGGGCGAGCCCGGGACAAAATGCTATTAGTTAATAGATGCAGGTAAGTATAGATATCTCGTAAACTGGGGTTTTACTTTAAAAACCCTCAGTTTCTTATAACAATATTTGTGTTTGGAATCTTTTTTATTGAAGTGCACAATGTATGATAGGTTAGGCAAAAAATAGAATTAAGTTTGTTTCCCCCAAACATGACAGACCTGCAAAATTCGGCGCGACTCGAATAATTCTTTGCAATTTAAATTTAAATCTCTAACGTCCACTTATGTATCTTATAGACGTAAAGGTACACGTGTATGCGTTGGTCCATAAAATTATTGTGTCATTTTAAGTGGTCAGTCAATGGGTTCATTTTGAAGTAAATGTGCTAACATATGATGCATACCGGTACAATAACATTGTATGTAAAGCTTATCGAAAATTGATCATTTTTTGAATGGCCCTTTCGTGAAGAATGATGGCCCATTGAAGTCGAAGTGGAAGGGGCCATAGTCCCTTTGAGCAAGTTTGCCTTCTTGTACTTGTACTTGTACGTCGGAATTCCCTCCTGTGACTAAGGAGCACCCCTATATATAATAGGGTAGGAGGGTCCTTGGCATTCCCAGAAGGGATTAGTCTAGGTTAAAATCCTAAAAAAATGATGTACATGTATATTTTTTAAAACTTCACCAATCTCGGAATCCCAGCCGCGATTTAAGACCCTGTGGCACCAAGTCTGTCCAGCAGATTTAGTGGTGAACCACCAATTAAAAATAAAACTACTTCTAAAAATGTGCCTTCCTGTTCACTGCCACACTCCTTGTATTAACATTGATTTAACCACCGCACACCCGGTTAATTAGCCCTGGCTGTCTACAACTCTCTACCGGAGAAATGGTTTTATGGCCTCTATGGCGCACCTTAATCTGTCGGCATTGTAGTTTTGAAAGACAACCAATTCATAACATAACATGGAAATGTTTACATATATTTCTTTATTCATATCATTGACCGATACATGCCATATAATAACAGCATGATGGATGCGGTACATCAGAAATAGAAATATGATATAACAGGTTTCATTAAATTTCTTTTTAATCAGTATACGTATTATTATGAGCTCTGACCAGTCGAGCTTTTGGGATCAAAATCGGCATCTGTCCGTCTGTTCGTCTGTTAAACTTTTCTTGTGAACGCGAATCCTCTGAATCTGTGAATGGTACGAAATTAATTCTTTTTGCATTATAATGGGCCTATGGTCTAGTTGTGCACCTGCTATTTTGTTTGAGCCCTGACCCCCAGGGTCTTAGAAAATGGATGTGGTCATTTTCTCCAATATAACTTTTTTATTTGTCAGAAAGTATAATTGATACAGAATCAATTCTTTTTTCATTATAATAGGTCTGTTGTCTAGTTGAGCCCCTGATCTCCAGGGTCTTAGAAAATGGATGTGGTCATATACAATGTAACTCTATGTAATCTTGTGATTACAATTCTCAGAAAGTATAATTGATAGAGAATTAATTCTTTTTGCATAATAATTGGTGGATGCTATAGTTGTGCACCTAATTTATTGTTTGAGCCTCTAACCTTTGAGTATTGGAAAATGGGTCGGTTTTACTAATCTTGAGAACACTAATTCTCAGAAAGTATAATTGACAGAGAATAAATTTTTTTGCCTTATGATAGGTCGGTGGTATAGTTGTGCACCTTATATTTTGTTTGCGCCCCTGATTCCCAGGGTATTGGAAAATGGATGTGGTCGTTTTCTTCTATGTTCAACTCTTATGTAATCTTGTGAACACAAATTCTCATAAAGTACGATTTATAGAAAATTAATTCTTTTTATTAGCTCTACTGGTCAAAGACCAGTCGAGCTTATACGATCGCCCTGTGTCCGGCGTCCGGCCGTCTGTCTGTCTGTCCGTTCGTTAAACTTTTCTTGTGAGCGCGAATCCTCTGAATCTGTGAGTAGTACAAAATAAATTCTTTTTGCATTATAATGGGCCTGTGGTCTATTTGTGCACCTGATATTTTGTTTGAGCCCCTGACCCCAGGGTCTTGGAAAATGGGTGTGGTCATTTTCTCCTATATAACTCTATGTAATCTTGTGAGCACCAATTCTCAGAAAGTATAATTGATAGAAAAATAATTCTTTAAGCATTATTCTAAGTCTGTGGTCTAGTTGTGCACCTGATATTTTGTTTGAGCCCAAGACCCCCAGGGTCTTGGAAAATGGGTGTAATCATTTTCTTCTATATAACTCTATGTAATCTTGTGAGCACCAATTCTCAGAAAGTATAATTGATAGAAAGATAATTGTTTTTGCTTTATTCTCAGTCTGGGGTCTAGTTGTGCACCTGATATTTTGTTTGAGCCCCTGACCCCCAGGGTCTTGGAAAATGGGTGTGGTCATTTTCTCCTATATAACTCTATGTAATCTTGTGAGTACCAATTCTCAAAAAGTATAATTGATAGAAAGAAAATTGTTTTTGCATTGTTCTCAGTCTGTAGTCTAGTTATGTACCTGATATTTTGTTTGAGTCCCTGACCCCCAGGGTCTTGGAAAATGGGTGCGGTAATTTTCTCTTATATAACCCGGCCTATGTAATCTTGTGAGTGCCAATTCACAGAAAGTATAATTGATAAAAAGATAATTGTTTTTGCATCATTCTCAGTCTATGGTCTAGATGCGCACCTGATACTTTGTTTGAACCCCTGTACCCCAGGTTCATGGAAAAATGGATGTGGTTATTTTCTTCTATGCATGTATAACTCTATCATGTAATCTTGTGAACACCAATTCTCTGAAAGTATAATTGATAGAGAGTTAATTCTTTTTCCATTACAGTCTACTCTCGTTAAGTTAAACTTCAGGGGATCATCAGAAATAGTTCGACTTATCAGGAGTTCGACTTATTAAGTACATGATCAGCAAACGATTTTTCAAAAGACTTATTTCCCTTTCTCTCTCACCGTTCCAAAACGTTTGTCTTTTCCACTTTTAATGACCCAAGCTAGATTTTATAATGTTTGTATTTAAGACTCTATACCAAGAAAGAATCAATTATTCGTCCACCGATCTCATTCCAATAAATTTGTTTTTGTTTAAAAATTGAAATTAATTTTTGGTTTGACTTATTTTGGTCAATTTTCAATGTAAAATGACTTATAAGACCTAAAAAGTGGTTCGACTTGACGAAAAGTTTGAGTTATCGGAATTCGAGTTATCAGGAGTAAAAATGCATAGAAATCAATGGAAGAGAATAGGGACTTTTAAAAACAGTTTGAGTTAGGTGGAAATTCAAGTTAACCAAATTTGAGTAAACTAGAGTAAACTGTATATTAATCATTCTCTGGTCTTGTGTTTTGTATGAGCCCCTGATCTCAGGGTCTTGGGTGTGGCACTTAGATTAATTTAAGCAAACAACCAGGAGAGCTTCAGTCTCATCAGAGACTTCTGGTTAACCAAAAGGATGTGGGTTCAAATCTTGACACTGGCACT
The DNA here is from genome assembly GCA_033119305.1 of Pinctada imbricata. Lineage (NCBI taxonomy): Eukaryota > Metazoa > Mollusca > Bivalvia > Pterioida > Pteriidae > Pinctada > Pinctada imbricata. Next base: position 48,976,356 of record VSWD01000008.1, on the reverse strand, counting down.
ATCATTACGCAATATCAGTATACTGTATGTGTACTTATTTTAGCGGGATTCATATTTTAGCAGAGTTAGTGCTATAAAGACTGCACTAAAATAAGACTTAGCTAAAATATTGAAATTTTAGACATGTAGATTCATTTTGAAAATAAGTCAAGTGTGCTAATTCATGATTAAAGTAATATGTCAGTTTGTCCTATTTTACCCTGTTTGCGCTTAAATTTGGTTGTGCTAAAATAAGTACACATATATGATTAAGAGTGTGCAGGGATATCAGGTGAGCATTGTGCCACCTGGGGCTCTTATTTATGTTAATTGATTGGACTTTACATGCATATTCCTTATGAGAAAAGCTTTCTAATGATAGTTTTTTTTTTTTACCTCTTTACCTTGAGCAATGACCCACTTTTGACAAACATTGGTATTTGGCATATTTATGAATGGTAAGTGATAGACTAGTGATTTGACATGTATATTCTACATGACCAGGGCCGGCCAAATTTTCGATACTGAATTGTTTTTACCTGTGGCCTTGGCTTTTGATTTTGGCTTACTTTTGATCATATTTAGCTGTATCTCTGTTATGCTGTTTGGGGCATCTGTGTTTTGCATACGTGTCTTGTTTGAGCTATTGACCTTGACCTTAGACTTTTAGCATTTTCTTTATGTTTCTATTTACAAGTTACTAACACCCAGACTGAAGATGCAAGCTTTTTGTCGTCATATTTTACATGCATATTCCAAACCAAATGTTTATTTCTTTTTTCAACTTTGTTGTAGAGGGAAATATATAAAACACTGATTTGTGTGGGTGAGTGAGTGGGTCACTAGCCTCAGTATTTCATCCATCCAGTGAACATATGATTTTTATTTGGTTTCATGTGTGTAGGAGGGTTCAATTCTTTTGGTATAAATCTATTATGCAATATGTATTAAAGTCACATGATGACAAGAACAAATGCATTATATAATTGTATCAGTCTTCTTTAAAACTGTCTAGTTTTAACCACTAGCCAGTTTTTGATATTGATTGATATTTGGCAATTTGACATGTATATTCTACATGACCAGGGCCGGCCAAATTTTCGATACTGAATTTTTTTACCTGTGGCTTTTGATTTTGGCTTACTTAATACTTTTGATCATATTTAGCTGTATCTCTGTTATGCTGTTTGGGGCATCTGTGTTTTACATACATTTCTTGTTTGAGCTATTGACCTTGACCTTGGACTTTTAGCATTTTCTTTATGTTCCTATTTACAAGTTACTAAAACCCAGACTGTAGAGGCAAGCATTTTGTGTTTCTGCTAAGTTTTGTTCATTCAACATTTTCAAAGGAAGAAAAAGGTATGAGAAGTAATCGAATTATAACAGTGTGATTGATTCTTATACAAGGTACCACAATTTTTGACCTTCTGACCTTGACCTAGATACAATGTATCAACTAGATAGTAGATAGCTTAGTAAAGAATTGCCTGTTTAGTGCATTAAAGCTTTGTAATCTGATCATTTCATCTTAGAGGTTTCTTGTTGATATGATCTTGTCATAGCAATTTCCCACTCTTCTGAATGGACTTTATCGAACTGAAACGTGACAAGATGAACAGCAGCATATGTAGATGAAATATTTGGAAATGTTTTTCTCTGGAGTTGTGTTTCTTTGAACTCGAAAAACACACCGTATATAATAACATCTTGTTATCGTAACTTCTCCAAAAGCCTTAGATTGATTTTCAATCATCCAGGCAGCAATGCAGCATGATAATGAAAATATGCCTAAGGGAGATAATTTTATTCAATTTTTTTTTGTGTTGGATTTATTGTACTAAACATTGTAAACTGAATACTTATAAGATCATTATATGAAAAAGGAACATCTTTTTTCAGTACCTCACTGGGAAGCAAGGAAGGACTCATATTTCATTACACTCCTGGCAGTTGTACGTCCCGTCCATCTGTCACACTTTATTTAGTTTTCCAAACGTTCATTTCTTTTTACAACTTTGTTGTAGAGGGAATATATAAAACACTGATTTGTGTGGGTGAGTGAGTGGGTCACTAGCCTCAGTATTTCATCCATCCAGTGAACACATGATTTTTATTTGGTTTCATGTGTGTAGGAGGGTTCAATTCTTTTGGTATAAATTTATTATGCAATATGTATTAAAGTCACATGATGACAAGAACAAATGCATTATATAATTGTATCAGTCTTCTTTAAAACTGTCTAGTTTTAACCACTAGCCAGTTTTTTTTTCTAGCTTGGCCAAATTTCTAGTAGCCTCAAACTCTAATATATAAGCCCATAACACTAGTAATCAAGTGTTTTGTTTTACATCTTGAATTTTTTTTTGAAAAGCATCTTACAGCCAGGCGTGAAAACACATAAATAAATGACTGCATTGGGAAAGGAAGAAAGAAAAATTCTTCAAGTGAGATGGATCATTCTATTTAGAAAAAAATCAGAATTAAATCTGATAAGCATTATAAGGTATTCAAGATCATATACTAAGATGTAATTTGATTTGAATTGAATTCTTTGGAGTATAAAAATTCAGGTTTGTGCATTTTTTCTGGGCAATTCTCCTAAAAAGTACCCCCTCCCCCAGCTGCTTGAGCATACAATCTTTATACAAAATGTACTTGAACCACAGTAAACAGAATCTATTGAATAGAACTGAAGTTATCCCATACATACAAACAAAATCTGAGGGGGGGGGAGCAATTGAATAGAAACAATGTATGGGAAAGAACAAAGATGTCTCCATTTAAGCTGTGCTTTGCATAGTTTAATAAGGGAGCAACCATTTGATTTTAGGGGGGGGGGGGAGACTTTTCAAAAAAACTTTCCAGATCGTGATATTGCCACTCCTCCCTCTTCCGACCTTTCAAGAAAATGTCCAATAAACACTTTTTTGTGTATCAAAAACTAAGTACAAATGAAAATGAAACAAACTTTATTCAAAAAGGAACGAAATCAAATTTTAAAGTCATAAGCACCATATATCCTGTCTGCATTGAGTTATATATCCTTCTGCGACAAATTTCATATGCCATTCCAGAAATTAAAAACAAGTGATCTGCTAGCAAGAAATTCTTCCTTAGCACCTGATCTCATTCTGTGTGTGATCTTTCATATGGCTGAAAAAAAAAAAAAAGCTGAATGATTTAAAGTTCAACATTGGAAAATTAAAAAAAAAAAAAATCCGGCCTGAAGGGCTAAGGAAAAAAATTTCCGGCTCTTAAAATGGTCGAAAAAAAATTTCTCGGCTGGCAAAAGTCTTCCTGCCCCCCCCCCCCCTTCCCATAAAAATCAAATGGTTGCTCCCTAAACATATTTTAATTCTCAAATCCAAAGATGGGAATTGGGCAAAACTTAATGATAAAACTTAGAAAGTTAACTTAACTAGCATTGACAGAGGTAGAGTGCAAGTTGAGCAGCACTCTGGTTAGAGAATGATGTATTATTAGCTCTACTGGTCTCAGACCAGTCAAGCTTATGTGATCACCCTTTGTCAGGTGTCCATCTGTAAACAATTCTTGTGCCCTCAACTCCTCTGAAACCATTAAAGATAGAAAGTTATTTCTTTTTGTATTTTACTTGTTATATGGTGTAGTTGTGCTCCTGATATTTGGTTTCTGCCCTAGACCCCAAATGTCATAGAAAATGGGTGTGTTCCTGTATAACTCTATGTAATTTTGTGCCCTCAACTCCTCTGAAACCATAAGAGATAGAAAGTTAATTCTTTTTGCATTGTACTTTGTCTATGGTCTAGTTGTGCACTTGACATTTGGTTTCTGCCCTAGACTCCAATGCTCTTGAAAAATGGGTGTGGTCATTTTCTCTTATTTAACAAAATCACCAGGAGAGCGTCAGTCTCACCAGAGACTTCTGGTATGCGAATGTTGTCCACCACACATTGGCTGTACTTGGATTTTATATCACAACAAATTAAAACATCAGTGTGGACCATCTTTACTGATAAATTATTTACGTACCTAGATGAATCAAGGAATCTTTCAAAGGAGTAGGTAAAATTTTGAAGAATCGCTTTAACACCGTAAGATATATAGAAATGACAACTTGCAACAGATAACTTATGTTCCTTGAACAGTGTATTGTTTGTTTGTTTGTTAGATAATAATTATCACATTAGAGTGTCATATCTGAATTTGAGTCAGGAAGCTTCCCTTTTCCTGTTTCTCTATAAACTGATATTTACTGAAAGGGCTTCTGTTACAAATTGCCCATGTTTGTGATATGGGAGGGAGTGATAGATGAAGGTCCTTAATGTCTCCATACAGGCTTCTTTGTTATGTAGGACTTTTGTTATCAAGTTTAGGACCACAGAGCCATTTGTGTCTGTAGTTAAGTACTATGTCAATTCAGTTCAACACTATTTTTGGGTTTTCCCCTATAATGGGTAGTGTGTACCAGTTATCTGACCTAGAGCCTTGGTCACCTGGATTTGACATTATGCACATGGTAATGTTATACAAACTTTTTGAGAATTACATTTTTTTTAAAATTTCAATTATGAGAAATCAACAGAAAGTTGTTCAGTAGTATATCTTTCAAATTTTACCTATGAATGCTGTCTGATCTTCATTTATAGAGAAAATATAAAACCTAGTTAGTATGCATAAGCTTCAATGTTAAGGTATACATGTAAGTTGATCTGTATTTGCTGCTGATGTGAATGTTTGAGCAGTAAACTGCAGATACTTTAAAGAAAAAATTTTGGTTCCAAAAGTGCAGAACTTTTGACTTATGAGCTTTGCATTTGACCAGTGATTAAAATCTTGATCGTGTCCTTGGCTTTCAGATATGAATTTACTTAGTGTGGCAAGACCTTTCTCCTTGAACAAATTATTATGCCCCCATAACTAGAGACTCAGGGACATTTAGAATTAACCTGGCTGTTTGGCTACCTTTTTGTCCTAGAAAAGTTTAACATTAGCTATCATGAGTATTAAAAAACTTTTGAAGGGAAAGTAACAGATCTTTCATACCAGTATTTGATATGTGTATTCCTTATGGCAGGACACATACATAAGTGTAAAAAAAAACCTGATCACATCTACTTTGAGTTTTGACCTACATGTAGATTTCAGAATTTTACAGATATGCATATTTAGCGTCTGCATTCCTTGCAAAAAGACATTTTGACTCCAGGTTTCAATTTATTTAGAAAACAACCCCTCTTGTTACAACATTGCTTTGCATTGGATTAAGATATGCCTCCATGACGAGGGTTTTATTTTTGTACTACGACTATATGGCCAGGTGACTTTTAAACAAAATCTATAGTAGGCTATAATACCACTATATTTCTTTCTTTGTTCTTCATGATGTATTGTGGATTTCTCAAAAAAGAATGGGCGAAACCCTAAATGAATTTAATGTATAATTATACAGATATGGCCTTCAAATCAGCATAATTTTAATGTAAGAAATTTTCTGGAGCAATGGTCAAAATGAGACGAAAGTCCATTTGAATGACATGTCAAATTTCTTTACTTTCACTTTCACTTTCGTTTTCAGAGTGAAAATGGTATTGGAAAGGTATATATCATTTAGTACCAATGGAATCTACAGGAAATGATCTTTCTTTTGATATATCACTTTCTATTCAGTCTTTGCGGAATACAGAGTTTTTTCCCCTGACAGATGGTATCTGACGTAAAACCATGATGACGTCATGAAAATGGTATGGTAACATCGATTTTATACCGTCATTTCCCAGACTTTTAGGACTGTTTCCAAAGAATTTGATGATGTCATCATCAGTCTACATCAGATACCGTCTCAAATGGGAAGTGACTCTGGTTTTCGAAAATAGCGAATATAAGTAATTTATTTTAAGTCAGTATAAAATGAAGTCAGCTTTTGAGTATAGAACACTATAGTTTTTGTGGTCAATTCTTTATACTATTGTAACCATTTGACCTGGTAACTGTGACCCGAACTTTGACCTTTTTAAGCCCCCGGAATCAAAGATTCCGGGGCATATAGTTTTTGGCCTGTCCGTCTGTTTGTCTGTTCATCTGTTTGTCTGTTTGTCTGTCTGTTTGTCCGAAAAACTTTAACATTGGACATAACTTTTGAATGGGAAGTGATAGGGCTTTCATATTTCACATGTGTATTCCTTGTGACAAGACCTTTCCATTGATACCAAAATTTTTGACCTCGTGACCTTGACCTTGACCTTTGACCTACTTTTCAAAAACTTTAACATTGGGCATAACTTTTGAATGGGAAATGATAGGGCTTTCATATTTCACATGTGTATTCCTTGTGACAAGACCTTTCCATTGATACCAAAATTTTTGACCTCGTGACCTTGACCTTGACCTTTGACCTACTTTTCAAAAACTTTAACATTGGGCATAACTTTTGAATGGGAAGTGATAGGGCTTTCATATTTCACATGTGTATTCCTTGTGACAAGACCTTTCCATTGATACCAAAATTTTTGACCTCGTGACCTTGACCTTGACCTTTGACCTACTTTTCAAAAACTTTAACATTGGGCATAGCTTTTGAATGGGAAGTGATAGGGCTTTCATATTTCACATGTGTATTCCTTGTGACAAGACCTTTCCATTGATACCAAAATTTTTGACCTCGTGACCTTGACCTTTGACCTTTTAACCCAATGACCTCACATACATGTACTTAACAGAAAATAGTGTTCATACTAACAAAGATGCCACCGGGGGCATTCGTGTTTCACAAACACAGGCTTTATTTATCTATTTTTATACATGTATTTCTCATGTACATTCTTTGTTCTCAGGGGTTTTGACCTTTGCAATTTAGTGCCCAGTTTTGTTCACAACAATTTGGTTTTGCTGAAATAAGTACAGAATCCACTGAATGTTTTAATATTGAACTGAATTAATTTTATTCAGTAAAATGATTGATATGAGTATTTTTAGGGAATCTTTCTAGTTCATAACTAGCTGCAGAAATGGCCAACAACACTTTGCTTGTGTGTAGCACAAACCATCCAAATAGCAAAGTGTTGTTTTTCGTTTCTGCGGCTACTTCATACTAAACAAGAAATACATTTTTAGCCAATATATAAATACAAAATCTTTCTTTTGCAAATACTTAAAAATTTAGTTTCTTGCTTTCTCAATACATTTGTGATGCTATTGAGAAAAGGGTTTTATTAACATGATTAAGAAGCTCATCCAAACTGCTAGATTATTACATGTCACCATGCAGTATCTCCCATTCTCTTAACACAAGATTGATAACCTACAATAAATTTTATCTGAGAAGCTATTTGTGCCACAGTCATACATGTACATGATGCCACAAGGAAGGAAATAAAAACCATCCTCCTCAACACTCGATATTTCCACTTTTACATGAGTTACATGTAACTCTGTTAAAAAACTATGGAGAACAGAATATGACCTGATCTCAAAGGAATATAAGACTAATGAGGCCTGTAACACCTACCTGTATGCTCAATTTGTCAGAAAAAATATCAGACTAACTTGATCATTATCAGATCATCAAGAGGTAAATAGGATTAATCCTCTTGCATACACAAGAATGCATCTCAAACATTCTCGGTGTCTTAATTGAATACAGGTGATACATGAAGACCATTTTTTTATGGTGCAAAGGGATTTCTTTGTGTTGCTTCCATCAAGATGAAGATGTCACCCTTGTCTGTTAGTCACTTTTTCACATTATAAGTTAAAATAATTTATTTAATATGCATTGTATTTCCATCAAATTTAAAGGGATAGTGAATCATGATGAGATTCAACACTAAATGAGTGTGGAGGTCAGTTACATATTTATAAGTCTTTATGAAGCCTGATGCCTTTGGCCAGCAGAAATTCTTTTGGGCTAGTAGAAATTGTCTAAGAAACTATATAATTGGCTAGAAGAATTTGCCTTTGGTTAAAAAATGTTTTGTTAAAAACTGATCGATTTAAAGTAAAGCATGTGAAACATTCTAGTTGTCAATGTAGATATTAGTATCTGCATTGACCTAATCATTAGAAGTGTCATAATGTCACATGTGCAAAATGGAATATCATGTTGTTTTACGTAACTTGTTCTGGATAATACAAAATGAGGAAAATAACCTTATTGTATGCACATTTTAAAAAGCCAAACTTTTTTCAAACCTCAATCAAAATGATGTTTTGTGAACTATTGTTAATAGAAAAAATGAAAGATTCCTCTCAAATGTCTTAGTAATGATTTTTGATGTTACATTCCAGGTACTACAGGTAGATCTTAAAAAGCAGAGTCTATTTGACTTAATCATTATAATCTCAATCCTTGTTAGGGATTTGAAAATTGTAATCTTTCAGGTCAAGGTCACACAATTTTAAAAGTCAAACATTCAGGACAACAAGTGTTTTCTTGATATCTGCCAATAGCTCTTCCTGATGCATTTTATTTAAAGAATGTCTCTGCACTATGATAGAATTTGACAAATCTTTATCAGGAAGGAAGAACTTGTATTTTCACAAACATTTCTTGCAATTCTAGAAATATGCAATATGCGTCAATAGTATGGAACTACTTGTTTTGGACATTGTTAAAAGGCTATGTTTTCATGCATTGTATAAAAGATGGATGAAGTACAATAACCTGATTTATAGATTCTTATTTAGATTTATGCTGTTTATACAATGTCTAACACTATTAATTTCTTCTTCTTTCAGACAACACCAGGTATCCGAGCAGAAGGCGGACCTGATGTAAGTTACTTGTCATTTTCACATATTTAAAAATCTGTGGCTTTTATGATAATTGTGAAAACTAGACTAATACATGCCTGAGGTCCAGATGAGATTTCAGTTAATTTGAAAAAATCTTAATGTAGAGGTATGCTCATCTCATAACACATGATGGACAAAATTGTTCACACTTGTCATCCAGCTTATTATTACATGTATTTCACTTGACTTTGAAAACCATATGATGAGCATTCCCCATTATTTATGGCTCCATATCTTACTTTGTGAATTACCCCTGATTATACTTACAAACCATGTGGAAATTTCAACTAGTAGATAGATATTTTAACGACATGAAATTTATGCAATGAATCTGAAATGATTTAATGCACATACATGTACATGTATTCGGCTCTTTAATGTTCGTCAGTAATGCTTACCTTGGGAATTTATAGACGTTCAGAAAGATAAGAAAATGAATTGATATTAGCTATACAGGAGAAAGAATTTGGATTTTGAATAATAAGTAAAAGGGGCTGTATCCTTGAAACGCAGAACACTCATAATATGTTTGACATTTTATATCTTTGGGACATGTTTAGATACTAGAATTATGTTGTTGAATAAGCACATGCAATTGAATACAAATTGAATATTTTTTATCCGAAAATTTTGATATAAATGTAACATTTATACTTTCAAAAATGGAACGAGGCATATTTTAGATGAATTAAAAAAAAAATACAGCTTGTAAATTGCTTTTTAAATATTATGATTTATACCAAAAACTGATCATGATCTTGATTCTTTCAGGATTTCAGACGTGGTGGTGAAATGGAGGTATGGTCATTTTCTACTTACTGATATTTTAGGCTTCTTGTAGCCTTTTGTTAATCAGAATGGAAGGGATGGACATGTTACTGCTTAACCATCCTATATGTCTGAGGTCAAAGTTTTCGTTACATCCAGACATGCATCAATAAGCACAATCCCAAACAATTCTATTTGCCTCACTCTATTATTTTACATCATAAATTATTTAAAATTAACTAAAATACGCTACAGCTCTACAAAGGCATTGCCCATATTCTATGGTCCGCATATGCCGATTAAGATGACCTAAATACATTAACATGAACTGCCCTAGATTCAAGTTTTCCAAGAAATATAAGCATCGTGGCTACAGTCTTATCTCCTTCTTGAGCTCGCAGAAAAAACTTGTCAGATCCCTGTTTAATGAAAGTGCTTTGATGTAAGGCCAGTCTCATTAATATAAAAAACAGGTGTCTTTGGGAACTAGTCATTTTTTACTTGTTTTTCTTGATTTCTTTGGGCTGAATATTTTTTTTTGTATTTTCTTAATACACCTTTTAAAGAAAAGAAAAAAAATATATCAAACGACCCTCCATTAGTACACATAAACTCAAAAGAAGTTTAGATGAGATAATATCTTATTGACTATATGTCTTTTGACTACCATCTTAGGAATGATCTGTCTTATTGACTATATGTCTTATTGACTACCATCTTAGGAATAATCTGTCTTATTGACTATATGTCTTTTGACTACCATCTTAGGAATAATCCTGAATATTACAATTAAGAAATTTAGTTTGGTAAATGAATATAATGTTTACACTTCTCTTATAAAGTAATTTAAGTTCATACCAATAGTTACCATGATAACAGAGGGATTACATTTAAAAAAAAAAAAACTTGCAGTTCCCATGTCAGAGTTTATACACATGTAGTATTCTGATTGAAGACTTTCTTTGTATAGGGACTAAATTTTCTTAAATTGTATAGTTGCAAACCTGTTTGTCAGATAGAAAGTAGAAATTTAATTCTTTAGATAGTCATATCATGATATACTATTTGCTGTAGGATTTTCAAACCTGTCCCAAAGGAACACCGAGACACAGAAAGAGTTATATCAGTTTTTAAGGTCAAAGATCAAGGTCTCAATCAATTGTACTAGTAAAACCTACAATATTCATTGTTGCTAAAGAGAATATGACACCAAAATAAGAACTTTGATTGTGAAGGTCTAAGTTCAAAGCTCTAAGAACAACTTATGAAGGCCATAAATTATTAAAGCCATCTGCGACAATCTTCTGACATTATTTTTGCAATTGACTTGCAGGTAAACTTTGTTTCATTATGTAAATTTTACAATTAATATACCATACATATGGAATACTGAATTTCTCATCTTTCACTTTTTATCCGTTTGACGGTATAAAACATCTTTGTCAATTTCACCTCTATTCATCATGTGTGTTTGTATGTTTGTCCAGAACCTTAATAGAACTCAAAATACTCAACTTAAATCCTAAAACACAAATTCTGGTTCATGAGGAGAACGGAAATGAATGATTTCATACTATGAGAATGTTTGAGACAGACAAACAAAATAAACAATTGATAATATGATGTTGTATAAAAGTCTTTTCATCAATATTTTGATGGTTGTAAGAAGTTCTGAAAGGACTTCAACACAAATATGATACCTCAAGTTTTTGAGTTCAGAAGGTCAAAGGTCAATGTCATAAAGTATTGTAACTAAAAGTGTGTTGACCAATACTTTGATTGCAACACAATAAATACAATTGTTTAAAGGTTAGAGATTTTTTGTGTATCATATGCGGTGTAGAGATTTCATGTATCATACATGGTCACACTATGCTTGGATGATGACACATTTTAAGGTTGTTTTGCGGATGTTTCATGTTTCTTTATCTCAAGTCTTTTTTGGTTTATTGAAAACCTGACTCTTAAATCATTTCAGTAATCCTTTTCCAGTTTTTTTTTAATATCAAATCACATATCTCAACTATACATCTTTGTTTCAAAGATAACAGTGAGCTTATAATTTATATGAAATAATTAGAATACCAATATCCAATGGGATGGCTAATTTTGGATTGACTTTTTTCTTTTGAAGGGAATGGATTTTGTTTAGAGCTCATAACAGTATTGTAAAGTTTAATAGATTAATACTGTCGTTGATGTTGATTGTACGATATCCCGAACTTCATGATATTTTGTCCTTGAATTATCAACTTGCTTTTTTTTTTTGCAAGTTTTAAACATGGTCATGCATGTAAGACTAGGTCTATTATCTTGCATTTACTGGACTCTCTTTTCTTTCGATGATTTGTTGTAGACTTTATGGGGAATTTCATGTCATAGTTAGGAAAAGTTACTCAATCTTTTCTTAAAAAATATGAGCAATCTTTTTATGATACTTCAGTTTTCCTTGATGGAAGTAGTGAAACTGTCAGTTCTTGTTTTTTGTGTGTGTTGCCTTCTTTGATAATTGGGCATATTTTTTAAAAGAAATTTTACTACATTTTGGATTCATATGTAATTTTCACAAGATTAACCAAGCAATATTAATATGATATGTGTATAATTTATCAACTTTTGGTGTATGGATACTTATCAGATTGAGAATTCCATACCCATATGGATACTCTTCAAATAAAAGGGGAATTTGTTTACTTGTCGGAAAGTGGAAGGTGCTAATTGATTTTGAGGGTGAAAATGTCATTGGTCAAGGTCCTTCTAACATGCAGAACAACCTTTCAAAATAGAATTTTGGCAAAATGATAGATATTAATACTAGTATAGTAGTAACTTGCTGCTCTCACTATGTTTTAAGAAACCGAGTCTAATTATGAACTATGACGTTCATCAGGGAATTTTTTTCCACTAACAGTATAATACCATTGATAAGAGGCATGAGGGCAGCATGGTACTTGATATCTCCGGAGATTGAGGATTATTGTGATGGGGATATTATGTTGCTAATTCAGATATATATCATGAATGGTATGCAGTGTATAATGTGAAGCTTAGTTTGGGGTGAAGGATGTATTGTCTGTTCTGGTCTGAGGATTTATTGCCAAAAGAAGTCCGTGGCAATATAGATCAGTGCTATATGCACTGGTTCTAAGAATTGCCAGATCATAGATCTTCTTAATATATGAACAGAGTGTTTTATTTTTTAGTTTGATTGTCTTTATTTATCACATATACCGGAAAAATGAAATACCTGAGTGCGGAAATATTCTATTTTTGTCTAATCTTCATTTTTCCTCTGACACTTTTGCATGAGATTCAAAAGAAGAATTTTGAGGCAAATAATTCTTTGAATATTTACTGTCAAGCTTTTAAATTTTTCAGCTTTTCTCATGCTAAGTTCCACATATCTATGGCTTTTACGGCCTAAAGTACAAGTGGCGCGGGAAAAAGGAGTCCCTGTGCTAGAAGGACCTCAGTGAGGTGTATTTTTTATCTATTATTCACTGTATTCATATATCTCTCTGTATGTAAAATAACAGTGGTGAAAATTGCACAGGTCTTGTATCACTGTCTTGCAAAGTGGTCGCAGGTTAGAATTTTATTACTTGTTTCCTATGCATAAGTTTTAGTTTGGTTCCAGGCTCGAGGTTTTGACCAGCCCGACCAAGGTTTGACTTTGTTTTCTTACTTCCCTAAGTTTGACTTTTCAGCCATTGTCAAAGAAAGAAACTTTTTTGTTTTAGTATTGCTTACCGTCTAAATTTGTTTTATAAAAAAAATTAATGGTCCTTTTCGTGCATCTTGCATCTAATAAGGTAAGGACACATTTTATTATGTGGTATCCAAGACATACCTCAACTGGACAAGCTTACGAAAGGTATCAAATTTACTTACTTTCTGTGTGTGTTGATTAGGAATAAACACTTTTAGAGACAAGTAGGCTGATCAAATTATATTCTGAAAGGCTAAATTAAAGAAAATGCATAACCTGAAGATTCAGTCTTCAATTTCTCACAACAGTGAATAATATTGATAAATTACTTCAATGATTAAAAAAGCTTACAAAGCATTATTATCCCATCCAATTGATCAGAAAATGAAATATTAAGAGGAAGGGACTGTATAAGAATAGGAGAGGTTAAGTGGAATGAAACCTGACTGTTATGTGATGTTTGCAGGTATAGAAGCCATCATGAGATCGTCCAAGAAAACGGGTGAAGGTGTCAGCAGAAAGTAACAATTTTCTTTATCTTTTCATGCTTATGAAAAATGTGTTTCACTGATAGTTTTAAGAACACTATATCAGTTACTCAACCAGTTGAGGTTTAGTTGAGTTGTTTTGGGAACGGGTTGGGTCTTTTTCCAGAATTCCTATCTGACAGGATCGAGTAAGACCTTTGAATTTGTCAAAAGGCACAGAGATTTTTATCCATTCTTGGCCAAAAAAATGTCCATATTAGAAGATTACTGTTGAAGTTGAATATTCAAAGGCCTCGATACTTTCAGGTCTCTTTCACATTTACATGTTCATTTTATGTATGGCTGGTTTATCATGTATATTGACTGTGATATGTTTGACCATTCTGCAGGGCCCGGTCGACCCGTACTGTTTTGTGGAGTTCTATGACCATCAGTCTGCCGCTGCCGCCCTCGCTGCCATGAATAAGCGCATGTGCATGGGACGGGTAAGTACACATAATAGGAAAGCAGATTAATGTGAATAATTAAATTTTCTGTTACATTGTCCTGTAGAAGTGTTTCTTGTACACATCAGAGACAGTCAATCATGTTTGAAGGTGCCCTCTGTTTTCATTGTATGAAGTGTATATTTTGTGAAAATAACAGTCTGAATGAGTAAGTAGTATGAGAGACATAGGTGTAGCAGGAATGTTAAATTGATGACATGTGAGTGGAAGAAGAAGTATGTGTATGTGATGTGTGTGTAATTAGTGTCCACATGACAGTACTATTATAGCTGTGAGTGATTTGTGGACTAGATCAACATTCTGTCTCCTTTTAGTATGTATCAAGCTTCAGCACAAATTATTACACTTTACTTATATAACAAAAAGTGAGCTTTGAGATTTTATATATTTTTGATGCACTTTTAGAGCTTTGCTAATGAGAAAAGAATTTTTTGAATAGGCAAATTTCCAAGCATTGTGCAGATTTATTGAAAGTCAAATGAACATGATTACACCCACATGTGAAATAAATTTCTCACATGGAGACTAAGAAATTTGCAATAAGAAAGTTCTTACCATCTAATTCTCATTTCATTTATTCATGAAAAAAAATTGCTTCTAAGAAATGTAAAATGTCACCTCATGCAGATTCTTTTTTTTCAAAGACCTGCCACTGTATAGATTGGTTTAATTTAACCCACATCAAAGATTATTATAATGTTGGGTTGTACTCCACTACATATGGAAGTAATTAAATTGAAATGAATTTATGTGTAATGTTTCATTAGCATCACTGACACAGTCTGTAGAAAAATTCTGGAATGTGATCAGAATTTAAACCTTGAGAACAAAATTTAATGCTCTGTAGATGTAAGATCTTTGAACGAGAATCGAGGAATACTTCAATTGTATGTTTATGTGATGTGAGATGGTGTTAAAATAATGGGATCAAAAAAAGCAAAAAAGTTTTAGAAGTTTACATATAAATTATTGAACATACAATGTTAAAATTATATCTAGAGCTCCAATAGTTCACAGTAGTTACTTGGTCAGTGATGCCTTAATAGTTTCACTTTTGGCAACCAAAATTTTGTAAGAAGTCCTTTATTCACTGATATTAAGGTAATGTTCTTTTCACTGATATTAAGGTAACATTCTTTTAGAAGCAGTCATTTTTTTCAGGCAAATTATTGTCTGAAAATGGCCTGTACTTAACATATATTATAATTATATAATGGCTTTTGTACACAGTTTAATGAATAATACTGGCAAAGTAGATTAGAGTACAACACACATTACTTTATGGAGTGCACAACTTTGAAAACCAAAAAATGAATTAAATCCTTCTCGATTCATCAAGTCTGGATGCCTGCATCTCAGAATTTTGTCCATACTGAAAAACTGGGTCATTTGTGTCGGTTTTTCGCAAAGGTGGGTAGCATAAAGAAACTATTTTCTTAATTTAGCCTTCCACTAATTGTGTAAAATAGAAGGAAATGGCACGAAAAGGATATATTTGCAAAGGGTATATAACAAAAAGGATATACAAATGTATTTGCTTTCAGCTATTTATAACTAGAGCTCTTCAGCTACTGACAAGGGAAGTCTCATAGCTAGATAAGAATAAGCTTGATCTAATAATTTGATTTAAAAAAAATCTGATTACAGTGTAATTGTGAAAAAAGCTATGTATAGCTTCAATTATTCAGCTGTTGATGAAGGAGGCATCTTATCCAGATTAAATATACCTCATGTGAAGATATTGAGTTGTAATCTGATGTCTCAGATTTTGTACTATATCTAATGAGAGGAATTAGTTCCAACAAAAAGAGTATTGACAGTGTTATACAAATCCATTCTCTGAGATTTCATATTATACCTGATGAGAAGAAGTTAGCTGCCAACGAGTATTAGTACTCTACTGACACAACTTTTCATCAATGACTTTCAAGTATCCAAATAATTTTCCTTACATGTATAAAGATGTACTGTAATGATGGTTTGTTAATTGATATAATAAGATATTATCCATACTGTTGTGATTTTCAAAAGGAACACATAGAAAAATCGACATTATATCAGAAGAAAAACTGCTTGTGCTGCAAAAGATGTGTTTTGAAAATATTTTGTCAAATGGTAAACAGCCTCTTCCTGAAATAGCATGAAGCTATTTGGTAGCCTTTCTTATGGTGAAATATAAAAATGATCTTGCAAACATTTCATATGCAAACATATAGTATTTGACATTTCTCTAATATGTAATAAAATTCCCATTTTCAGTATCCTTCCATATTTTTTCCCTCATTAGACACTTATTTTAACTATTCCACCTCTGTTAAAGGAATTTATAGATCAGTCGAATTTAGACCTTACTTTACAGTGAAAATTTTTCACTGTAAAAATGCAGAAATGTAGTTCTAATGGTGACTATATAAACTTCAATTATTTAAAAACTTGAAAAAAGAAAACTAACATTTTATTCATTTCATGCATTATCATATTGATGATTTCATTTTGTCATATAGTAAGGGAATGGACAGAAAAAATGACAGTAAACTTATTGGTTCTAAATGTGGTATTCATAAAGCTTAACTCCAGAGCATGATTCCCAAGAGAAAGTTGATCAGGAAATGGTAAGAAGATTACCCTTAACGCCAGGAAATTTGAAGGAAGCATCATGCCCTTTCCCTGCCGAAGACCTCTGTTGTAGAGTTCATTCATTCCCCCTTGAGAATGAAGCTTGAATTTTTTCTCATCATGTTGTCTAATTTGGCATACTTGGAAATCCACTGGGTTATCAGCTAAATTTACGATATTTGGAGCTCTCCTCGAACCATGATCAATGTTACGTTTACGTGGTCACTCTTGTCAGGAAATTGACACAGGATTGAGTAATTTCAGAGACATAATGTCATTGCATAGAATATGTTGTGGTTGTTCAGTTTTGCTATAGAAGTTGAAACTAGTGCGCCCAATACTTCTCAGAGAATAATTTCAAAGAGTTAATTGAAGGCAATCTGTTCCAATGAAGTAGGATAACTTGGACTGTGTTCATAGCAAGCTCAACCTTCCACTGCAACGATCATGGTAAAAACCATCCCTATCATCTATCATGAATTTTGTTATCGGGATAATTTATGGATTGCAATGTCTCTTTACCCCATAAAAGCTTCCTTGCAATTGTTACCTTTTGTGCCTTTGTTCATAAAGAGTGGAATCTTTCTACCCCATTTTACACCATTAAGTTTCCTTTCATACTTGTCTATGATCAGCAGCCGCGTATGAGCGGAAGTTGACGTCTCTCAGCCCAGCCATTGGGAAGCATACAACAATTATGGTCCAGTAGATAAAGATGGGATAATAGTAGCTTTACTTTGCCGTTAAGAGATCAATTACCAACAATTATCTTAATTAGCTGTTCCTTCAGGGAGGATTTACGAACACATTATAAGGGAGCCCATAAGCTGCGTCATAACATGATGCCTTATGTATCTTGTAGCTTACAGGTCATGTATGGTCCTGGTATAGGCAACTAGGCTTCCTCTTACACGTTTCCAACATAATTTACATGTTTATCCTAAAATTGTCAATAAATGTGCTAAACACTTTATGGATGGTAGGCCTAGACAATCAATGTATGGAGAGATATGAAAGCACAGGCCGATGTAAACCTTATATGCGATATACAGTCAAGATAACTGCCTTATCTGGGACGCTAATGCATGATGAAGTACTGTCATTCTGTAATGTGCAATAATTCTATAATTCTTGTTCTGTCTGTAATAATAACTCGTAATATTATGTCATGAAAAGTCTCAAGTTTTATTGGTAAGATAAAGAAGAGACCTTATGAAAGCTGGAAAGTGTCTTTCTTTAATCAATGTGTTTCTAGTACGAACAAAACCTGACTTATGTAATATGTAATATATATAACTCTTTATACCCGTGAAGGTGTCAAAATAGTTTTCTTTGTTTCTGTGAATTTTATGTCTTTATGATTGGAGAATTATATGTAGAAAAAGGTTATGTAATATACTTTTGATGAATGATCGTACAATAGGCAGTTTGTTTGGATGCATATTTTGTTTGTAGTATTGTCACATTTTATCGGGATTCCTTTCCTTTCGTTCAATATGTTTATGGCCAGCTGATTCTTTCTGAATTTGGTTCGGGTGAACAGGAAAAGTTACCTTTGTGTTTGGTGACATCGATGTGAAAATTGAGATCCTCGGGTTTACTGTCAACAAAAACCAATTACCATGGTGTAGCGGACCGTTTCAGTGCTTTCCTAATGCATTTTTAATTTCCATTTATTTACTTGACTCATGACGGAGTTTATTTTCTCTGACAGTTTGCAGCTAATTGATATTATGATCACATAATCAACTGAATCCAATCGCTTGCCAATTTTATTGTTCTCTACACTGAAGTGTATCTGTTGGTACAAAATTCCTATGCAAAATGCAGCAGTTATTTTGGAAAATTCCTCCTGGGAGTCGTGAAAAGACCCTAGATCAATATGCTGGAACCTGGCAATAGACTTTGTTATTACCACGGGAAATAGGCCTCCGTTGTATTCCCTCAGATTAGCCCTTATTAATTCTCTCCCCTTGATCAATTCTTTGAAGAAGGTTATCTTACCTTTACTGAGTTTTAAATTTTGTAAGAATTTGACACATTAAAAGGTGTCCGGTATGTCATCAGTGAGTATCTTTGGACTCAAGGTGCTTAGTCTAGAAAATCAAAATCGACTTTTCGCAAAGTGAATTGCGTGATGCCTCCCAGCAAGATGACATTTTAGGTAGTCGATGCGTCTTTCTGTTTATCTATGTTTTCTGGAAAAAAAATAAAATGTGATACTGAAATGTCATCTTGTTCCTTGTGGCTGTTCTCCTTATACTTGATAAGGTCGAGATCGTTCCCATCAAAATTAGCTTTTTATCTTCTTTATACTAGTATTTTAGCGACTTAATGAAGAGCAAAACCTTTGAAATTTTGTAGTTGTCTTTTTGTATCATTTACTTTCGGAAATGATACACAATTCTAGGAATATATTGATGTAGATGAGATACTCTTCCTAGATGGAGCCAATATTACCGTCAAGCAGTTTTTCAAAAGTACATGTACCGTAAGGGAAACTTTTGACTTTTGCTAGGGTCAAAAAAAAAAAAAAAAAAAAAAAAAAAAAAAAAAAAAAAGAAAAGAAAAAAAGTGAGGATCTTTTGAATTTCACAATACAAACTCATTCCAACAATTTAACAAATCGTGGTGTAAGATGAAGTAATATTGGAAGAAACGCCATGTTTCACTGTTATGTAAGGACGGAACATTACTCCTGTTTTATTCCCCTACAGTGATTAATTACAGACCTTCCACCAGGAGCTTCTTTGCTTGGGTTGTGGTGCAGTAATTCTCCCCAGGACCCCACGTTCTAGGCGCTGTCCATCAATCCACGTTCCGGTGAGAGTCTTAATTGATCCCGCTAAGGACATGTCCCACAAATCATGAAATTGTACTGCGTCAGAACGCTCGATGGTTGGAACGTATTTCAATATTGAATTTCACTCTAATCGGATTATTGTTTTGCCTTCACCCATTGTCGACTAAAGAAGTACGACGAGCGTTATCGTGAAACATCTAATGGTTTCCAGGGCAAGTGGTATCGTTTTGACAATATGTCACTTTTAGATGTCGCATTAAGCTTATTGTCTGTCCATTCGTTTGTCTGGTAGTTTTTCATCGTCTTTTAGAATGAATTATTATGTCATTGACATATCTATCTTGCAGGAATGGTATTTTCGTTTTTAGACATGGAAAACAGGATGTATATGTTTTGTAATGACAATGGCAATTTGCGCTGATGGGAATTACAGCACGATCATGAAGCCAGTTTACAAACTGGCATAAGTACTATTATAGAAACTTACACCGAATACCAACAGTCTAATACTGTAAATATATACGATATAGCTGTTCCTCTTGAAACCAATGTTCTCTTTTGATTGTTTCTCATCGGTCTTTGTATGTGTATCTTGTGTTTGCAGTTGTTTGTTGAATTTTGCGTATGTGTTTGCCATAGTCGCTTGCGTATTGCAGCTGTAAGTCTTACGGGTTAGCTTTAGGGACTGTCGTAGAGTATTCCTACATGGCTCAACTAAGACTAAAAGAAACGGGTGATATCGCCAATCTGCTAAATTTCATATAATTACCAAATTGATTTTCTACGAATGACCATCAGATGTCAAATAAAGGAAGGGTCTGCACAAGATAATGTAATGATTACTCGGTGTAACTTTTTTCTTACAATACTACATGGGGAAACTTTTTTCTGGCATTTTTTTAACTTTATGTCATGTCAGTTCATATATACTTTGTATTATATTATATTATCTCTTGTTTATTCTCCTTCTGTCCCATGTTTACTTGTATCAATATTAAGTGAGATTACTTAAGAACACAGAGTAATTACATGGACAATAACTCACGGTGACTTCCTACGGATTCATTCCTTTACCGCTGCTAATTACTCTAGAAGCCAGGAGTATGTGACAGACAATTCGAACACGTCCACAATATTTTCCAACGTCAACACGGTTTGTTGGAGCCAAGATCAAGTCCTTTTGAGAATTCTGCGGGCCTAATGAAGGAGGAAGGAAGGCGGTGACGCTACATCAAGACAAGTCTTATATGAAAGTTGCACGGCATGGAATGGCAGGCAAAGAGAGAAGAAATATTACCGACTTGATCCCGCAGAGAAAGAAACTTTTATGTACTCTGTGCTGTAGATACATCGCTGTCGATTCTATCTGGCACTGACAGACTCTTTGCCTCCAAATTTTACCTTGAGGACAATTAAGATATGATGCAAAATTAAAAGGCAGTAACTTGTCAGTCCTATCCCTCTTCTTCTACATCTGAAATGTAATCAAGGTATTGATTTACTGTTAGCTAGAGTTTCGTGTAATTAAGGCAGTCGAAACATTTTTTGTTATATTTTCTCTATTTATGGTGAATACGAAATGCTCCAGCACCGATTTCCATCCTATCCATGGCCTCATTTCCTCCCTGTAAGCTATATTTGAAACGATTATAGACATTCAATGAATCGTATGATTTCAAGGATGCTACAGATTATATATAGTATGTCATTTCAATTAAGATTGTTATTCTTTGCGCTAATTTCTAGATTCTCCATTCTTCATTGTCGCTATTTGATTACTTTGGTTTCGATCTGGACGTTTATTTATTTGATTACCTGATAGTAAATGCCATGACACTGGATACATTGGCCTGATTAATTGTCTTCTGCTTATGTGAGAAAGAGACAATATTTTACTTCGCGCAAAATAATAATTTTACAACACCCTGTCAATATTGCAACACGATACAGGTATCGATATCAGGCAAACATTATGTGTCCAAGTAGTAATGAATCATTGTTTTCTTTCGAAAGTGAAATGTTTGATTAAAAAAATATCCGCCTTTTGTCTTTTAATTCATGGAGAATTTAAGTCAGATCTCATGTTATCCTTTGCCGACAAAGGTCACCTAAAATTAATAAACACGTTTGTATGACAAACATGACGACTTCAACTTCAAAATTACGGAACTCTCGTACTTGAGTAGCATGTATTCGAGAGCTTGATTAATCTAGGACGACAGTCGACTGCGTTCTAAGGACAAGGGAACTAACCGGGAAACTAATCGTCCGATGGTATATTTGTGAGCAAATGACTATGACACTGGAGTTGTCCTGGACGATACAATAAAAATATAAAAGTTTAACACACCATTTCGTTGTCAGCAATGAAGGAAGATATTTAAGGTTAGAACCACCCAAAACATATTTGTCACATTCACTAGTTATGGCCCTTTTCTGCATGGCTAAAGTGACGTTCGTTGCTTGCAAGTTGATGATGCTTACTCTCCCCGTACGCTTGATCTTATTTACATTGGGGATTCACCTTTGCTCCTCTGTTGAATGCCTTGTTCTGTTATTACACATTAATTGATTCTATTAAGCAAAGGATGTAAAATATGAGGCATTCTGCGAGGTCGAAAGATGGTCCGATTTTGAAAGAAAACTTTTTTTTGTCGATTACTTTTGGATATGGTGTTACGTAAAACAATTTCACCAGAAAGGATTCGATCGACTGTCTCCTGCATCCTTATCCTTTACATGGATGTAGTGGATGAGATAAGGAAAATCTTGTAAGCACCAAAGAAGAGGTCAGAAGACAATTAAGTCAATTAAAACAAATCTTCCACTAATGGTGACCAATGAGACGAGGATTAATCCCGTTTATATTCAAGGCGAGAGGTCAAGGTTGCAGTTGAAAATACAAGAAAGTCATTTTGAATACAAGAGACTAAATTCAGCAATATAGAATTGCTAACTTGTTACGTAAAAAGGATTTTAAGCTTTTTCGATCAGAATTTAAAATTTTGACCTTCTGATTGTCACACATCGTAGGGGAAAGTGTGTTTTATAAGGGGAAAGTGTATTTCATAATTCTGATTGGGAAGGCATAAAAAATAGCTGACACGTTTGCGTTGTAGCTTCCATTGCAAAACGAACATAATCCAAACGAAATTGTTGTAAAGAAGTTAAAGATATTCAAAACAATGACAAAAGTGGACAAATCTAAAGAACTTGCAAGCATAAAGATTTTTTTTGCAAGTGAAGCACAGCTGAAGCAACACAGAACATTTTTGGTTTTTTAAGCTCTACATAATTTTACGAAACCTTACAGGAAGCAAGTACTCAAGATCCTCTACCAAGGTTGTGTGTGTGTGTGTGTTTTTTTTTTTTTTTTTGTTTGCTTTTTTTTTTCGTGCCGATCGTCAACAAATATGGCCGCCGAGGGCTCTGATTGACTGACGCATTTTCGACTTCTCTAAAACCGCTGCACAGAATATAGGAAGCAAGTTCTCAAGGCCCTCTACCAAGTTTGTGTTTTTCGTGCCGATCGGTCAACAAATATAACCGGCGAGGGCTCTGCTTGGCTGACGCATTTTCGACTTCTCCTCTGCAACCGCTGTACATAATTTCACGAAACCTTACAGGAAGCAAGTTCTCAAGGTCCTATACCCTACCAAGTTTGTGTTTTTCGTGTCGATCGGTCAACAAATATGGCCGCCGAGGGCTCTGATTGGCTGACGCATTATCGACTTCTCTGAAATCACTGTACAGAATTTCACGAAACCTTACAGGAAGCAAGTACTTAAGTTCCTCGACCAAGTTTGTGTTTTTCGTGCCGATCGATCAACAAATATGGCCAACGAGGGCTCTGATTGGCTGATGCATTTTCGACTTCTCCCCTGCAACCTCTGCACAGGCTTTCAGTAAACCTTACAAATGAGTTAAAGAAGATCCCGACGACAATCCCAACAGCACTCACATTATAGCACATAATTGAGCACGAAACCTTACAAGTACTCAAGGGCCTCACCCAAGTTTGTGTTTTCGCAACGATCGGTTTACAAATATGGCCGCTGAAGGCTCTGATTGGCTGACGCGTTTTCGACATCTCCAAAACTGATGCTCATAAGTTCATGAAACCTTAAAGGAAGCAAGTACTCAAGGGCCTCCACCAAATAGTTCGGTATAATTCTATTTTTTGCAACTCAGTGATCTCAATCCAAACAATGAAATATGGATTTGAATTTTATCGGACGTTTTGCATTATTTTTCTACATAATCCCCTTCAGTATCTATACACTTTTGCCACTGGTGTTTAAGGGCCTCAATATCACCTTTAAAGAACTCCTCATCTTGACTGGTCAGAAAGCCATCTACTGCAAGTATGACGTCATCATCGGGCTGGAAGTGGGTGCTAGAAATAGCTGCTTTCAGTTTTGGGAATAGATGAAAGTCTGATAGAGCAAGATCAGGTAATAAGGCGGATGCTCAATCAAATTAAAGCCACAATCATGAATGACAACCATGCCAATGAGAGACTTGTTAACAGGAGCATTGTCCTGATGGAACAACACACCTTTAATGAGTGAGCTTTCCGCGGCGCGTAAGCTTAATATTTTCCGTAACTGTGTCAGAAGTGAAGCATAGTATGTGCCATTGGTTGTTCCTCATTTTTGGAGATGATCTTTCAGCAGAATACCCTCTGCATCCAAGAAACCGAGGCTCATAACATATCAATCAGCCCTCATATGTCCAAAAAAAAAAAAAATACCGAAAGACGAAGCAAGATTGGTGGGATATGATGCTACAGGACCCACTTTCAGAAATTTCAAGAAAATGTTGTGAACAGAAATTTTCGAATGCGTTTGAAGAAACGACCAACCGAAGTTGATCGGACTTAGCTACCTGTGCCAGATACCAGTTCATTACATGATAGACCTGTGTCGGAAACAACTGTCAAAACAAGCACAGATACCATCAAAGTGAAAACGTTTTATGCATTGATCTGTCTCTTGTTTTCTGTGGTTAGAATGCCATTGTCTTTGCACGTCCCTGTCAATGTAATGGCAAGTACATGAATGTAAATCTGTTAAGGAATAATTGGTCGTTTATCATTCCATAAATACATCTCTATGAGGATGATTATAATTAACTAGATAATTATTATACACTAAACAAAAGCATTTTCCACGGCAGTTTAAGGCTGGCATGGGAGAGATACCCGATCTGGCGTGGCGAGGGGGAATCATTACCGGGAAATTAAACTCGATTATCGACATGGGGAGGAAATATGAAACTCTTACGTACCGTATTTGATGCACCAATAAGCAATTCATGTTTGCATTTGAAATAATGGATCTAGGTATCGAGCGGCGAATTACTATGTTTTGTTTCAGAATCTGCTATCTGTTTCCAATATAATGCTTTTGTGAAAACGGCCACTTGAACACAGCGAGAACAACAATGTGAAAATGAAGATTTATATTCAGTGATGTATTGAATGTCATTGAATTGGCGATTTATCAATAATTCATGCACAATTACTGTATCATGTTTGCGGAGGGAACGCTCCGCCGGCTCGAGACACTTGGGATATTTACCCACGGATCCTCCGGCACTTTTTGTAGGCTACATTTACCCTGAGGTTCCACCATAATGCGATGGCGAAGGCAAATTTGCATCCTTTTGGCCATCAATCAAAATGGCTTTTAGCTTTTCACAGAGTAACAGAATCGTATCCATCGAAGTGTCAGAGATGTCTTTTACTGATGGGTAACCTGACCGTAAGGGGACTTAAAGAAGCACATTATTAACTTATTCCTGGCGGAAACGATTCCCTGTACAAAAGAGTCGGTAAAAGAGTAAATAATACACGAGTATGTAGCGGTCATCAACTCTATCCCCTCCTTGTAAGCTTAGAGCAATCTCTCTTCACATCTACTTGACGGAGCGGCTATCGAGGGAAGACCCTCAGATTTGATTTGCGACAGCAAACAAGTTGAAGATATGCTTGAGGTGTTTTTGTGTTATACATGCAATGAAACCCTCAAAGTATTGTCTTGTTGGTTCTTGTAGGAATAGGAATTGTTTCTCATAAGGTGTAGACACTGGTTGGCAAACAAAGAAGCACTTGCTGTAGATAGGTTTGAAAAGGATGTTCATTTTAAGTAATTTCAAACGACTTCTATCTTTTGAAAGTTTCTCTATTTTAGGTTGTTATAGGTGTCCACTATCATCAGCTGTAGCATAAACCTTTAGATCTTGGACTACCTTGAAAAAAAAAAGAAAATTATAGTTAACGGCAAAAAACATAGTATAGCTTCTTTTATTGAATTATGTGAATCTGCAGGCATATCGAACATCCGTTCCTTCGAGTATCCTGTTTTAATTGGAGTGCCACTTCTGCACTGATTTGTCGCAGAAAGCTTTCATAAGTTGTCGTTGTTTATGTACCCAACACATTGATTTTTGAGTGATTGGGATGTGTTTATGGGTGTTAATGAGTGCAAAGACAATAAAATCTGCCAAGTTGCAGCACAAACATTGTCTGTGTCGCCTAGATGGCTTCCGATCCGTGATGATTTGATTGAATGTTCTTACTGAACACAGAACGTTCGTGGAATATGGCAACAAGCAATGATAATGAAAAAATCTGTATATCTGTATAAGAATGTTAAGATAGTGACATGTTGAGTCTTGTGATGGATATTGATAGTAAAGGGTCCGGTCTGTGATGATTTGGGATCTGTTGTTCAGCAGAGTTATATGTGTAAGCTGTTTTTGAAATGATTAAAAAGTAATTTTACATTGACGTTCTTCAGAAAGCATCATTATGATTTTATTTAACAGTCTGAGTTCTCATCAATAGATTCTTAACATCGATGCCATAGAATTATCATATTTGTATAAGGCAGACCCATGTTGTTTTCTTCAGGCTTTGTGGCACGGAGAAATTAATTCACACCATCTGAATTTAAATGGCGAAAGTTAAATGCGGGATTCTCGTAATTCGATTGAATGAAAAGCTCAGGTACAGTGTACGAAAAGAAAGTTTTACTGACTGCATCTCCGAATTCAATTAGAATAGGTATTGACGATGAAAGGAGCTCATTTCTCTTTTGTGGGCAGCAGTATTTCTCTGTCCGTAACAAAGGGCAGGCATGCCTGGGCTCGTAGCAACTGAAATGCTATTGTAAATCATCCCTACACTCCTTATGTGAGTGCCTTTTCATTTGTCCCATTAAAATTGCATGATTTTTACATACACGTTTTGATGTTGAATGGTTGTCGTATAGATTGCTTCGGTTGTATTTCAGTTCGTGCTTTGAAATATCATTGTTCTTTCTATGAATTATTTATCGGTAAAAGCAGCAACTTATTGCCCTTAGATATAGGTTTTGTCTCTAATTTTTAATTTTGATCACCAGGAGGCGTATAAATGAAAACATTTTTATCTGTTAGAGCCTTATAATTGTCCATTATTTAGCGCTGGATAATTTCTTGTCGAAGACTCTTTGTTGTACCTAACCATTTTGTATCTTATATATTCGGTCCAGCTCTCAATATAAGAAAAAATGCCATTACTATCCAAGAAGATCAAAGTAATGAAATGAAAAGGACTTATATTTCAGAGACATCTTTGTTACTTACAATAAGTTATTTTGGTGACGTTTATGGGATGAGGAAGGCATCCACTTCCCAATCATGATGCTAAGCTTTGTTACGAGGTTGATGGCGATTGACCATAGTACGTTAACGATACCCAAGATCATTTTCAAACACTTCTTGTTGCTGGTTTCTGATGAGTGAATAGGTCCATGTTATGTAACAGCCTTGTATAAAGATGGTTCTTATGGGACCAATACTCTTTACAAAGGAATCTCATTTTTTTGTGCCAAGGGGAAATAACTTGTCATCAGCATAAAGCATTCTGTGCAAAGAATATCTTCGTTAGTCAAACTTGACTTCCTTGTTCAAAAAAGTATACTATCGCTGAAGATTGTTTATAGAAGTTTGGTTGGCCGTAACTAGCGCTTGTTGAATTCTGTTAAAGATTCCTAAATGTTGTATCAAGGGGGATTATCGATGGGACTTTGGGTAGGGGTTATTAGTTACTGCACGATTTATTGTTTGAAAAGAGCAATGTTGTAATACTTTCTTTTTGTCCATACATGCATTAACTGCAAGTTCATACTGTGCATGGATTTCGAAAATATTTCACACAAATGTTCTTTAAGACATATGGGTGTGTCATGACCTTTAACCAAGGTCATAGGTCAAAGTTAAGGTTGCAGTTGACACTATGGGTAAACATTTTCCTGGGCAGAACTCCTCCTGTGCATGGATTTCAATTATATTTCACACAAATGCATCAGGGTGTGTCTTGACATTGAGTCAAGGTCATAGGTTAAAGTTCATTGTCACAATAGACACCGTTATTAAAACCTTGTCCGGGGCATTCAATAATGTTTCACACAAATGTTCCTTAGGACCTATGGATATGTCATGATCTTAAACCAACGTAATAGGTCAAATGTCCAGATCACAATCAGCAACATTGATAAAACCTTGTCCGAGGCCTAATTCCTTCCCCTCTACATGGATTTCGATAATAATTCACACAAATGTTATGACGTATGGGTTTCTCATTGCCATGAACCAATGTCATAGTCAAA
Organism: Pinctada imbricata; assembly: GCA_033119305.1. NCBI lineage: Eukaryota > Metazoa > Mollusca > Bivalvia > Pterioida > Pteriidae > Pinctada > Pinctada imbricata. The sequence goes on along the minus strand of VSWD01000008.1, from coordinate 48,948,055 downwards.
GGTCAAGGTCACTATAGACGCTGTTGGTAAACCTTGTCTGAGGCATAATCCTCCCTGTGCATGAATTACAATATTATTTCACACAAATGTTCCTAAGGACCTAAGGGTGTGTCTTGACCTTGAACCAAGATCACAATAGACAATATTTCTAAAAGGTCAAATGTCAAATGTCAAGGTCACAGTAGACAATATTGGTAAAACCTTGTCAGGGGCATTACGGCATTACTCCTTTCCTTGTACATGGGTTTCTTTAATATTATACAAATGTTCCATAGGACCTAAGGGTGTGTCGTGACAAAGGTCACGGTTACAATTGATATCATTAGTAAAACTTGTTCGGGGCATACATTTTCTCCCTGTGCATTGATTTCAATAATGTTTCACACAAATGTTCCTTAGGACCAATGGATATGTCATGATCTTAAACCAACGTAATAGGTCAAATGTCCAGATCACAATCAGCAACACTGATAAAACCTTGTCCGAGGCCTAATTCCTTCCCCTCTACATGGATTTCGATAATAATTCACACAAATGTTTTGATGTATGGGTGTGTCTTGACCTTGAACCAAGGTCACAGTAGACAATATTGGATAAACCTTGTCAAGGGCATTACGGCATTACTCCTTCCCATGTACATGGGTTTCTTTAATCATAAATGTCATACAAATGTTCCATAGGACCTAAGGGTGTGTCGTGACAAAGGTCAAGGTTACAATTGATACCATTTGTAAAACTTGTTCGGGGCATAACTCTTCTCCCTGTGTATTGATTTCAATAATATTTCTCACAAATGTTCCTTAGGACCTAAGGATGTGTCTTGACCTTGAATCAAGGTTATATGTCAAATGTCAAGGTCATAATAGACACTATGCGTAAAACCTTGTTTGTGCCATAATGTCATCCCTTGTTCACAGATTGTAATAACATTTCACAGAATTGTTCCCTATGACTTGAGAGTGTGTCGTGACCTTGAACCATTTTCAAACGCCAAAGACACAATAGACACTTGATCCAAGATAACTTTTCGAAGAATGTCGCTGCGGGGATATTCTCGTGTTTCTAAATTAATGTTCTTTCTTTTTGGTACGTTTGTGGGTTTGTAACAGCCAAGAAGGACTCATGTGATGGATAATGGAAGAATACAGATACATGGTCAACACGTACGTAATACGTAGCACTGATCAGATCTCCGTCAAATTTGACATAAGACTTTCTAATAAGTGAAAGATAGTCCATATTCGACGAAAACTTGATAGATGTCATAGGGAAAAACAAAACATTACGCACAGTATTTTAGAATTTTTATGTGACAAGTTCACAACAGAAGTTAGTCACCATGGACTCGGTAAAAACGCGGAAGAGATACGGAAACCGGATATATACTATCAACTAAAACGCGTCTCTGTTTTCCGTTCATTGTTTTACCGGTATGTTACTTTGTGTTAATCTTCTTTTTGCCACATTCGAAAGGACTATCATCTTTGTCTATCATCCACATTTTCATATTTGAACCGAGTTGCTAATTCTGCTCTCATTCTGACGAAGGATGGGTGGGCGAGCGAGCGAGCGGGCGTCTATCAACAACTTCATACATGTACACAGATAGTCAATTGTTCAAGGAGACAAGGCTTTTTATGCCCCCCAGTATCAAAGATTGCGATCGCATATTGTTTTGTCCTGTCTGTCTGTTTCTCTCTTCGAAACTTTAACCTTGGCTATAACTTTTGAACCATACCAGAAACAGCTTTAATACTATTCCATATGATGATTGCCAATCTCCTACGCATGCGTCAAATTTTAATTCCGCTTTATTTCACTTTGAAATTGCAAGCCTGTGCCACCTATAACCTTGTTGCAAGTTGGATGATTGCATGAGTTAAAGAAGCTCAACAGCACTCACAATAATGCACAAAATTGAGCATCGACAGACCCCTAGCAAGCTAGAGGTTTGACCAGGTGCCCGGGAGGAGTAAGCATCCCCTGTTGGCTAGCCGCACCCGCCGTCGATGTTCATGCACGAAAATAAAAACAATATATAAAATACATGCACTATCTGAGGCTATGTCTATATAGAAAGTGATATGGCGATCATGTCAGGGAAAAAAATTCAAAACACTTACTGCATGTGACAAGACATTCCATGATTGAACTATTTTTCTATTGGCAATTTATTGAAGATTTTACGATGAAACTTTGTTCAGTTTGTATCAGAAATCTATTATGATGATCAGATAAAATCTATTAAATATTCTGTGTCATAGATCAAAGGTCAAGATCACAAGGGCATGCATGACATAAGAAATCATACATTTGAAACAGTCAAATCTTGAACTTCGGTCGTTATGGATGGTGATGTTTTGTGTGAACGCCACACATTCTTGGGTAAAAACTTTTCATCGAGTGACTATGACCTTCACCTTTTTATGTGTACCAAAATATTTTTATCATACTAGTATATCTTTTTTTTTTCCTTTTCATTTCAATAACTATAACTTTGTCATAGATCCTTTACTGTAAATGTTAGAGCTCTCAAGTATTAAATGTGTGCTCCATTTGACAAGACCTTTCTGACAGTTAAAAAACATAGGTCAAAGGACAGGGTAATGGGACTTTGATTTTTGAATTGAATTGACTTTGATTTTTGAAAATGTTTCCAGATCACAACTGAGTGTGTATTGCACCTATCAACATGAAACTTGCCAGGAATGATCCCCATGGATAAAGAATACCACTATTGATTTTGGGCTCATTTGACTTTGGTGATTGAAAATGGTTTTCAGCTCATAACAGTGTTTAAAAACCTATCAACATGCAACAATCCAGGAATTTTCCCCTCAAGTCAAGAAAGTACTCCATTATTTTAAGGTAAAAGGTCAAGGTCATATGACTTGATAATTGAAGGTTGTTTCCATTTCGTAACTGAGTGTGTATTACACCTGTCGACACGACATTTGCCATAAATGTTCCCCTTGATTCAAGGAAGTACTCTATGGAATTTTGGATTAAAGGCCAAGGTCACAGGACTTTGAAAATGATTCAATGGCACAACTTAATGTGTATTGTATCTACTGACATGTAACTTTCCAGAAGTGTTGCTCATGAGTCAAGGATAAGCCAAATTCATTTAGTGGTCAAAAGGTCAAATGTCAAAAGATTTTTGTAACTGAAAATGGTTTCCTAGTCACGTTGAGTGTGTAATTAACCAATCTGATATTGAATAATGAATTAAACAGAAGTGTTCTTCACGAGTCAAGGATGTTTCCTAGTTATTCTGGGGTAAAAAAATCACATTCCAAGGTCATTAGACTTTTATGATTGAAAACAGTTTCCCCATCTCTACGGAATGCATCGATCATCATGAAACTTACTAGAAATCTTTCCTATGAGTCGAGGGTGTACCCTGTTTATTTTGGGGTCAAAACATGACTTTGATGAATGAAATTGATTTTCAGATCATGAAGGTGTGTTTTGGGTCATGTAGGGGACTCTAATCTGCCTTAAAAAGGTGTAGCAAGACATTATTCACTCTCAGGTGCAAATTTTGCGACTCAGCTCAAAGATGCACCTTGAACTTGTTTGGCTTTCATATTTGACTTTATTAGTCCCCTACCGGCTCGCCGGAGGGGGCTTATAGTTTCCACCCCGTTTTTCTGTCCGTCTGTCTGTCACACTTTAGTTTTCCGGACTTCTTTTTTTTTCGCTGTTGTTGCATATATTGAACTCATTTTTGGTATGTGGATATAGTTTGATTTGAGTGACCTGTTTTTTCAAGAGTTATGGCCATTGAACATAGCAAATTTATGAATTTTTCGGTTTTCCGGATTTTTTTTTCGTTCCTATTGCAGATAATGAACCGATTTTTGGTATATGAATACATCTTAGTGTGATACGCATCAAGTTTGAGTTTTGTTTTGATTAACCTACTTTTGCAAGAGTTATGACCCTTGGACTTAGCAAACTTCATAAATTTCTCAGTTTTCGGACTTTTCATGGCTGTTAATAAAGATACCGAATTGAATTTTTTCGGTCCTATTGCAGATAATGAACCGATTTTTGGTATATGAATACATCTGAGTGTGATACAGATCAAGTTCGAGTTTGGTTTAGATTGACCGATTTTTACAAGAGTTATGGCCCTTGGACTTGGCAAATTCATGATTTTTTTTTCAGGTTGTCGTACTTCTATTCAGTCCTATTGGAGATAATGAACTGACTTTGGTATATGAATACATCTTAGTGTGATACAGATCATGGTCGAGTCTGGTTTCAATTGACCTATTTTTGCAAGAGTTATCATAATGACCCTCGCACTTGGGAAATTTCTTGAAATTTTTCCAGTTTTCCGGACTTTTCTTGGCTGAACTGATTTTTGGTATGTGAATACATCTTTGTGAGATACATATCAAGTTAATGTTTAGTTTCGATTGACATATTTTTGCAAGAGTTATTGCACTTGGACATAGACAATTTCATGACATTTTCAGTTTTCCGCACTTTTCTTGGCTGTTGTTGTAGATATATTGATATGATTATTTGGTATGTGAATACATCTTAGTGTGATACAGATAAATTTTAAGTTAGGTTTTGATTTGCCTATTTTTACAAAATTTATGACCCCTTGACTTCACAATATGCAGTTTTCCATACCTTTTCTGTTACTGCAGATAATGAACTGATTTATGTGTGGGCATTCATCCTTTGGTGCTAGTACAGGTCAATTTTAAATTTATGTTCGATTTTGAACTGTTGAAAGCAGAGTTGCAGGACATAGCTTTATGCCGGTAGGGGACTTATATCGCCCAGCGATCAAAGATTTATTTTATTTCAACAGAAGAAGAATAGCTTTCATATTTGACTCGATGGTACGTTATTGTTAGGAAGATGTTCTGACCATGACCCACATTTAGAGAAAAAAAACCCTCATTTAAGTATAATTTTGTCAGGCGGGACCCTTTCTGACTTGGCAGTGCTCTCTAGTGATGAACCAATTGTCGCCGACAATCGATTGTCGATCGCTAAAACTCTTTCGATTCCGATTATCGATTTCATTTTCTTACAATCGACTGTCGCTGAAAGAAAGGTATTTTGTATAAAGGTATTTATTTTCCTCTTTTCACATGTAACGTAAACCGTTACTTGTTTAACTTCTTTAACTCATTTGTTGTCTTGAATGTAAACAGGCAGACACTTTGAAATTGAATGCTTCATATTTTGTTTTATGAATTTTATGTAGAAAAATACAATTTTTCCATCTTTTATGTTCCATTTTTCATGGACTTTTGTTTTCCGACTTAAATCGATAATCGATCGGTTTACTCTTTCCGATTATTTTCCGATAATCGATTCTTAAAAGTCTTCCGATGTACAACACTAGTGTTCTCTAGTTCCTGTGTGCTAGTATTGAATGGTGATAGATATTCGGTTTGAAAGGTCAAAGTAGAAATGTGAAAATGTATGACCCCTCCAAAAATGATCGTCATTGATCACATCACGTCACTAAATAATGTGGAACGACAATTTTGACACATTAGCATTCACAAAATACTTCAAAGATTGAAACTCTATCGATTAGGTTTTACTATCAAGGTCAGTTTTCAACGCATATTATACCCTTGCAAACAAAGTGGGGGGATATGAGAAATTAGGAATCACTCTGTCTGTCCGTCCGTCCATCTATCCATCACACCTTATCCAGAGCATAACTTTTCCCCCTGTGGATGGATTTGAATAATATTTCACAGAAACATTCCTAAGACCTAAGGGTGTGTCATGACCTTGAACAAAGGCCATAGGTCAAAGGTCAATGTCGCAATGGAAACCATTAGTAATACCTTGTCCAGAGCATAACTCCTCCTGTGGATGGATTTTAATAATATTTCACATATTACTTAGGACCTGTTTGTAATGACCTTGAACCAAGGTCATAGATCAAAGGTCAAGGTCACAATATACACCATTAGTAAACATTGTCCAGAGTGTCTCCTCCCCCTGTGGATGAATTTCAATCATATTTCACAGAAATGTTCCTTAGGACCTAAGGGTGTGTCATGACTTTGAACCAAGGTCGTAAGGTCTAAGATCAGGGTCAATAGAAACCATTAATAAAACATTGTCCAGAGCATATTTCTTCCCCATGTCTGTGAATTTCAATGATATTTCACAGAAATGTACCTTAGGACCTAAGGATGTGTTATGACCTTAAACCAAGGTCTTAGGTCAAATAGACATGGTTATAAAAACATTGTCAAGAGTATAACCCCTCCCCATGTGGATGGATTTCAATAATATTTCACATGCATTCCTTGTAGAAGAATTTTTATGCCCCCGTAATCAAAGATTCGGGGGCATATAGTTTTTGGCCTGTCCGTCTGTTTGTCTGTCTGTCTGTCTGTTTGTCTGAAAAACTTTAACATTGGACATAACTTTTGAATGGGAAGTGAGGGCTTTCATGTTTCACATGTGTATTCATTGTGACAAGACCTTTCCATTGATTCCAATTTTTTTACCTCCTGACCTTGACCTTTGACCTTTTAACCCTGTGACCCTGACCTTGACCTTTCACATACATGTACTTAACAGAAAATAGTGTTTATACTAACAAAGATGCCACCGGGGGCATTCGTGTTTCACAAACACAGGCTTTATTCTCTTTCCTATGGGTTTGGTGCTGGGTATACTTTAAATTTAGAAAGATAGGGGATAATTATGCAAAATCAGAACTGGGTACTTGGACCCAAAATCGTTGAATCGAAGAACTTGTTTACTTTGGAGAAAAAACTTTTAACTCACGGGTATAGACTATAATAGCTTAGCCTGCGAGAGCAGTGATTCGATTCGATTCGGCCGTTACAGTATCACAAAGATGAGATTCGTAGGCCCGTATAGATGTTTCGTTTCTGTTCGGAAATATGTTTTGCCCTTGTCATGCGTGTGCAATATGATTTTTGGTCAGGTACTAAGAATGGACTCAAGTCAAATTCTCATAATATCGTATATAACAAATCAGGGAAAATTTGAAATATTGAATTCGTCCATTCTATTCTACTCTGAAATTAGAACAAATGCTAATATAAAATGAGGTCATCACTGATATTATAAAAAGATGAATGAATATTGAATTCTTTGTTTATGGTGCTGGGCCCTCTGTATTAGGCCATGTGTTTTAAAGATCAGCTTTTTTGGTTCCTCGCAATCTAAATTGAAGTGATAATAATTTTTTCCCTTTCTGCTTGAGCATATTATCCTAGTTTAATAAGCAGAGAAATATGTACATAGTAAATGATGTAGAGTTGGTTTGAGATCGGTAAGGGAGTAAAATGACAGGCTTTGATGGATTATAACGGTATGAAGAGCGACAGTTAGCCGAGCCTGCGTAACGCTTGTACTTCCTTAATGCGGACCCATCTACCCCTTGTTTACACCTTTTACAGCACGATATAGCTCTGGGACATGTTATCTTACGTAACGTTACCTTTTATGATAGGGTTTGATCAACTTTATATGTATTCATATCCATACTATATTACCAAAGTTATGGTCCTCTAGAGTATACAATTCCCAAAATAAGAATATGATGAAAAGAGAGGATCTCACGCTTATTTCGTTACTTTTGGCTCACGTTTTCTAAGGACAAAACTGTCGATACATGTAATGCATAGGTAGATTTATACCTTGAAATTTAAAACCGTAATATTTCCTGTGGAATGTTTCTTTTAGTACCTGATGCAATGTCATTTTGACCTTGAAAAGAGCTTGCATAATAACTATTAAAGAAAAACGAGACGAAAGTGAACGCAAAATTAGAATGATTGATAAATCAAATAAAAACGTAGGAAAAGCTTCAAAAAGATTCATGTTGACTTTGAAATAACAGAAAATCTAATGAAAAAATAAGTATCATGGGACTGCGTCAAATCAAGGACCTCAGATATAAAGTACTGATTATTGTTTCTTTATTTGTCTTTCGTGTCCCTTGATACCCCAGATTCTCTTATTTTGGACATTTCTAAAGCTTGTAATGTGATAATTGGGCGACAGAGACCACATTTCAACTTGCAGGTTATTTCATATATTTCTGATACCCATACTCCAATCAGAGTTAGATTGATTATGTCCCCATAACAAAGGACATAGACTCTATTTTATGTGAACAGTAAATCAATATTAAAGCATAAAAGTCTTATAAGATTTTGCTTTATTCTTTGATTGGTCATCTTAATGTATAATTTGTCTTCCTTGCTGAGAATAGAGCTCCGTGGTAAAGTATAACCTATGTACGGTACTTTGTTCTTGACGTCCACATCCCGTCCTCTGTTCAGATTAGAATAGATTTGATCGTATCTATAAGCATTTTGGTCCGTCCTCTGCACGGATTAGCCGGTCTCCCTAGAGAGCATTGCCAGCTCCTTTGGTATGAATTTACCATAGACTGATAGTTCACAAAAATAATAAAAAGTGAAGAAAACTAGATAAATATGTATATCTCCCTTGTTCGTAATAGAAAAATCTATTTTAAAACTTTCCTCTTGGAATGAACAGAACGGTAAAAATATTCATGTCTCAACAATGCTTTTCAAAAATCCTCAATGACTTCAGTTTTCATAGACAGTATTCAAATGCACAGATTTAAATGTGAAAAGATCTTTTCAAACATTTATTAAAGGAAAAGCATTTCGAAAAATTTTAATATGATAATCGTCACAGCTGATAGGTTAGTGGTTGTGTATAACTTTCGTCACGCTTCGGTGAATCAGTAAAAGTTAACATGGGGATGATTCATTGATTGATTGGGGAAAGGACAAGAGACATCTCGTATCGTGTCATTTCCCTAAAAAAACGCTACCCAAGGTAAACGGATACACTATAGAGTCTATAGTCAACAACACGCGCGCGCGACTTTTCCAGGCAGATTATGTGATAGACCACGTCTTGTATATGTATGCTACCTGAAAAACCAGCCAATTGTCACAGCCTCTAATTCTGAGATAATTGATATTGAATTGTCCTCGGAATATTGTATATGCCTTCGAAAAGTGAATATTGAACCGAGATTATACGAGCTATGAAAGCTGTTGCTTAAAGCAGTTGATCGAGAACTATCAGAGACAGTTTAAACGGATATCTTCACTTAAGCTACGAATGTGTTGAAAAAACTGATATTTTTGTTTGGTCGTGTTCTGAGAGAGGAGGGAACAGAGAGAGAGATTGACTGTTGGGGAGTCCCAAAGTGTGACAGGAGACAGTGTGTATGATTGTGCCGAGTCCAGCACCCGCTACTGCCGTTCCTGAGTTGATCCGACCGGGATATAGCGCGGAAACTCTGGATCAATTCAACTCACTTGCTGCACTACAAGTTGCCTCGACCTCCGCGGTTAGTGCTGCCACTCCAGTGTCGCGGCTGAAAATTGTTCCTAACGTAAGGAGGTACATAGGTTCAGGAGTTAGGATGCACCCTTACTTTTATGTTCAATATGTGCCACTGGGAGTGAAGCAGGACCTGGTAGGTCAACTTTATTTTACTTGTCATTCTCTATCTTGTAATATTTTATTTTATTGATACTTGGAATAACGATATGCTGTATACGATGTAAAGTACTGTTTTCCTGTGATACTCTCAACTTCGTGAATTTCATTTTTCCTTGAAAGTATTGTTTAAAAATAGCCTTGGGAAAAATGAGCTAAAATATTTTTGCATCTACTGAAATAAAAATTTCGTATGGGAAGAGAAACCATGATTTGCAAGTTTCTGTCATTATTATTTTTTTATGGACTCCATTGTCACACTATATTGAGTGCTATCAGATACAAATTTCCATTGTCATGTCTAGTTTGGATCTCGTAGGATATTCCATTGATCTTTTAATGAAATCTAAATTTCTATTGTCGTTCAGTATCAGCATTGATCGCGTTAAAACAAGAGAGGGAATCAGGGATATTGTATAAAGTGATACACTGTAGTCGTCTATCATATTTACTTAGATTGGTGCTTTGATAACCACGGTAAATGCAATCGAGCTCGCTTAGTTAGCCCTAATTTAACAGCAGATATGCGAGTCCTAGCCGTTTCCATGCGAAAAATTTTATTCAAATTTCACTATTACCAGATCGAATAGTTGAAGCATGACAAAAAAGTAATGTCGCATCGCTTACCCGATGAATTATAAATAAATTTCTGCCTGCAATCGTACCAAATTTCCCAGGCGAATGCCCTCAGTTCAAACACCACACAAATTATTTAAAAGACCTTTCGCGTTTTATTTTCAACTGAGGAACAGCTCACACATATTACCGACGGTTTTATTCTGCATTGGAACATCTTATTGAAGAAAAATAAAAGATAAATATATTTAATGTACGTAATATTAAATACGACACCAGTATTGTTGAATATCTCGTAGTCTCTCTAACTCCCTAAAACGAGTATAAAAGCCGTATTTAAACAACCGGTATAATGGGAAAATTGAGTAATTACTGTAATTTCAACAATCACTGTCGGTAGGTCCCGCTATGGTATGTTGAATTTCTTATTTACTTTTTGTTTGATTATCAAGTTTTTTGGTAGAAATGAAGGCACAGAATGGTGTCATACGGCATGATGATACTTGTTCTGCTCCCTAAATGGAAGTCGAAAGTTTTATTGCCAGTTTAGTCACGCGAGTCAAGGTAAAAGGAATTAGAATAATTAGGAAGTCAGATTCAATTTACATGGGTATAAATAGTCTCAAAAGACGTACATTCAAAGAGGTAATGAAAATTCCCATTCGAATAAACAAGGGTGACAATTACGAAATTTTCTGTGAATAGATTGGACCATTCGACATACTTCTAAACAAAACCCCTTACTTGTCGTCGCCATACATACCAAATGAATGCCTAATACGTAAATTGTACCCTCAGAGCATATGTAATTATTTTTGCCATACTTTGTGCAGATATTGTACCAGATTTGTGAGACAGTTTTTTAAGTAGTCCGAGATCTCATTATCGCCATGACATCACGAAGCGTTTCTGTCTTTGTCTCCTGTGTCCGAATTAACAGCATGCGAATTGACTTGTCCTGAAGGTACATACTCGTCTGGTATTGTTCCCATGTAATATAGAATCTTCCGCATTCATCCCTCACACTCTCTCCTGTAACAGTTTTTCTTAAGGCCCATTTTAAGCAATTTGGAAACAGTCTTCATAAAAAAGGGGAAAAAGGAACTTTTGTTGCAAAAAAATTGGAAGAAATGAAACGACGCGTGGTGCTTCGAACGAAATAAAGTATCCAATTGAATCTTTAAAAAATAAATTCAAATCTGAAATATGTATATGTGGAATTTTCCTTTGCATCCATAATGAGCATGATATTCCAGAAATGCTCTTTCTGTGAGTTAATGCTACGATGACATTCGTTCCGAGACTGGGCTAGCTTACAGTCTTGGTCAATAAAAAAACCTTTGATTTTATGTCAGTCTTCATGTGTAATGATTGATTAGTATTCTCCATGATCAAAAATGTGTCATAAGATTTTCAAAATAGACGTATGAGTCTACACATACATCACATGTTTTTGTAACTTAGGTTAAAGAAACTCAACCTGAGTCCTCAAACGTCGACAAACAAGTAACTTCAAGTTTTCAAACGTTGTATCTTGAAAAAATACGTCTAAAACCGCCTTTAAAATCTTCAAAGTGTACAATTCTTCCTTATTTGCATATACGTAATTTACTCAAGCATCTAACCGATGTAATTCTGACCTTGACTCGTGACCTTAAAATCACAATCTTGTACAGATCAACATAAATCGTTTGACTTTAACCTATAAATTCAGTGTAACCAACATGTAGTGGTTATAGAAGCTTGACCGGTTCTCTGGATCTGGAAGTATCTTTCATCCTGAAATTTTTGGAAGATTTTTTTGTACATTTTCACTGCAGCTATTTTCTGGATTTTACAAGTAACAAAGCAATATAGATGAAATATATTGGGCAATTTTATTACGGTAATTTTCCCTCTAACCGTTGGCGTTTATCTTAAAAAAAAAGAAATTAAAGAAAATTACGATTTGAACATATTGGAATGCTGTTAAGACTGGCCGTCACTGATCATTAGTAAAACGATCCGTGCAAAATATAACCTGTATTAACCTTCTTTGATGTATTGTATATTCGATTCAAACCTGAATCATTTTCTTAACGGTGAACCGAAAACCTTTGTGAACAGCTGTGACAGCAAAGAGCTAATGTAGATTTTATTGATACTTAATTAAAAAAAGGAATAGAACAGAGAAAAAAACGTTTTTGAAGGATTGATTCAAGAATAGATCTATATTAGGATAATAATGATTCAGATTTTTTGTACATCAGACTTCCAGACTGACGTTGATTATAGAGGCGGCCCCCGTATTTCTGCTGTTTTTAAGTCATAATGACTAGATATTGGCACCAATCAAAGAGACCTCAACAGTCAGAAAATGTTCTCTTATATTCCCTACTTGTGTCTTGTACATGTACCCGTGGTTCGAAATATTTCTATTACCCGAAGACCTTGATCCCTCTTATAAAAGAGCTTTTATTTCATCAAGGGTTCCACCAAAATTCAGTTGTTTGTTTTCAATAATTCGATTGTTACGTTTGTTGAAATTTTTCTGATGCTGTTGGAATCATTCAATGCATGTTTACATCCCATAAGATTTAAGGCCTAGCCTGTAAAAATTTAGTCGTATGCATTATGAATACACTTTGTCAGAAAAGAACACGAAAATGCCATCCATAGACTGGTGCTTTTAAAGTACCTGAATTATTAATCCACTGTCTCCGGTATCTAATTGACTTTTCCTCCATTTACAAGCCTTGAGTTTAGGACCGTATAAAGAGCTATACCATTGAACATTGGCGTGTTCATCACTCTGGAAGGAAAGACATGAAAATGGGGTAACAGATGCGAAATTTTATGCCAAACCTAACGTAATAGCAGATCTGAAATTTGAATTATTCATAGTATTGTATGTTTGACGTGTTAGATGTACCACCGATATTATTTGTGAGAGAGGTATCGATTCTATATGAAAGAAAAGCTGGTATTACCAATGGCATGGAAAAGGTAACATAGAACTTATCGCTTGGTATCCCAGTCTCCCGCGGGACACAACCTTTGAAGACGTCATCTCTTGCTTAAGACAATTCTATAACGGAGCGACTTGGCACAGATCCTTTGTGCGTCATACGCTTTTCTGTGTGTCCCGAATACAAAAATTGTCATCTTTGAATTCGAACATTTCTCTTTAAGTAGCCCATCTAAGACGTTACTTGTCTTTTTACTTGTCATGCGTCCAAACATAATCAGGGGACAAAATGAAAATCGTCAAATTCGAATTAGGGTATCTCTCTCTCTCTTAACGTAGCCCATGTAAGAAGTTATCTGTTTACTTATCATGTGTCCAAGCACATCTTTGGACAAAAATGGTCAATTTCAAAAAACGAGCATCTCCCTTTAAGTAGCCGAAGTCAGAAATTATCTTTTTTACGTGTCATTTGTACTAGCACATGATCAACTTCGAAATATTTTAAAAGTAGCCCATGTAAGAAGTCTCCTGGATGCTCTGTGTCCAAGCAGACCAAGGACATAAGTGGTCGACATCGAATTCGTCTCTTTATGTTACCCATCTAATATAAATCTAATAATAAAGTACAGTTATACAGTCTCAAAGTTATCTTCAGGATGCTCTTTTTACAATGTATTTGTCACATTTGCATATATTGTTCCAGTCGGATATTTGAAACAATTTTACTTGCAACATTTGAAATATTTTGCTCATCAATAAGAACTCGTGATATATAATTAGATCTATTTATAGATAAAACGTCACATTCATTATAGTGATGACAATTTCTAATCAAAGGCTACACATTAATTACAGAATTTGTCTTCCTATATAGAAGTTACATTTCTATTTAACGTAAATAAGATACTCTGGAGTCCATGTCTAATATTTCTTGTAATGAACAAACTTTTCAAAAGATCAAAGACATGATAGATTGTATTTCAGAGCCAACGCACGGAATGTACTCCGTTATTAGGTGGCCCGATTTAGTGAAGAATTTTAAATATAGGACTTGTGTGGAATATTTCCGAAGGATTAATAAACCTCTATGAGTTTATATTCATTAAAACGAGGCATGACGATCCAATCTTGTCCCTATCTTCCCAGTATCAATGAAGGGTAGGAAGATGACAGGGGTATTAAGATTCCATATTCCACTCAGAAGTGTTATATATATGTTACAGACATAACGATACATTGATTTCTGTAATTTTCTACAAAAAAAGAAAGACCTTGTTTAGTGTAAATTTCAGAACATTCAGTGTTATTTGTTGATGAAAGTGATTGCTGATGCCTTGACATTTGGAGTCCATGATAAGCTTCTATGCGTAGTCATTTAGCGGAAATTTTCTTGACTGGAAATACGTGTATGAAAGCTTTATCAAACGTGGTAGACAGTATCAGAATATTATTTCGCTCGTTTGCTTAATTTGGTGCCTATTTTCGAGCTGTAAAACCCAGATTCTCCTATGATTCAATTTCATCTCGCCATGTTTTACTTTTCGGTGCAAAACCAATACAGTGAATAATATGAACAATGCAAAGCAAATAGAAAGGATGAAGCATTGGCCGTCCAAATCTAGGACTGCCTACAATAGACGAATGATGCTGATTGCCGTTATTCCATAATAATTACATATTCGTACGGGATACGAAAAAAAAAAAAAAAAAAAAAAAAAAAAAAAATAAAGTGAAAATCAATTTCAAAAGCAAAATCATTAATTGTTTTGTCATCATCGTTTTTTTTAAACATGTAATTCTAAAAGATTATCTTGTAAATTATTTTATTATCTTAGAATTATTCTGTAAGATATGAATAGATCTGATTGCCGGATTAAATGATAATAATTAGTTTGGGCTACGTAGAAAAGAAAAGTAAAAATCAATTTCGAAAAGGGAAAATCAATAATTGCTTTGTTGTCGTCATTTATTGAAAACATGCAATTCTAGGAGATTAGAATTAGAATCGAATCTATTCATCTTTGAACTTGTTTTTAAAGCGAACAAGAGGCTGGTGAGTTTCCGTCCTGTTCGTCGACTTGAAAAGCGATTCTTGCTAGCAGTTTTAAAGTAGCGAAAACAGCTTTTATGTATAAGTATTGAAGCTTTGAAAATACAAATGACCATGGATGAAAGATTTGACTTTGTAAGATTGAAGCCCCAACACTTGGTAATGATGGCAGAACGCTAGCACCCTTTTATCTGGCGACCATTTTCCCCGAGTTAGGTGTTGGTGACTTGAATCTCAATGAACCTGTCACCGTGGTAAAACGACAGGCTTCTCTTTCTAAGAAAAATCCCTGTAGACGGACGACGTAACATTGTTATTATAAGGAGTCGTAACTGTCAAAGGATAGTTTATCATGTCAAACATGAACATTTTGTTTTAATTCTGGAAGCTTACAAGCTCGCAATTAAAGCTAGGTTAATGCTATCTTCTATTATTGCATCTCAGAATAGGTTTGATTTTTTGTGCCTTTGAAAAGTTGCAATCAGGGGTAGATTAATTCGCAAGAGACTTGTGTTTTAGGGCTTTATGCAGGTGCTATGAAAAATGTAGGCTTTTGTTTCTTTTGAAAAAATTCATATATCATTACCTCTTGGATCTAGCAAGCATAGAAAGCCTTTAAACCTGTTGGCTTCCATATTTTACCATCCTTTATGTTTATGTCAAAGAAAAGATTACACATTTTGTGGTTGAAAGTGAAAGCCTAACATACTAGTATCCAATGATTGATGTTGAGTCTTTGTAGTGTTCGGAAACAAGCCTTTTTCGCAAACTTTGTGACAGTCCCCTATGATGGAACAAGTAGTATACAGGGGTCGAGTAGGTTTCTGGTATATTACATTAAGGGTGTTTGACGCATCAAGTACTGTGACACAGAGCGACAGTTTTGATGGAGCGACTTTGTACGTCCTGACAAGTGACTTCACGCCGTTACACGTCACAACCATCTTGATAGATTGTCACGCCATTAAATTTCATTACGCGTGCGCACTGGGCCTTTGGGAATCCATACTATACTTTTTGACTTGCATGAGCGATCTCTGCATTTGAGAACGGCGATTGTTACTTTGAAAAATTGGTCCCGTGAGACAGTTTGATTCTTTTCCTTTTCTGTGGTTTTTATTGCGTAGAGATAATGATGAGATGCATAGAAGCCGAAGGACATTTTGAAACAACATTGTCTGTGTTTGATTGGCTCGGATTGTAGCTGTATTTTTCACCGTTATAAAAAATTCATCTCCCTTTATTTCAGTTGCCAGCTTAAACAAAGAGTAATTCTTAGAAAAAAGAAAAGAATCTCACAATTTTTCCCGTAAAGAAATAATGGGACTGAAGTAGATTTTTATTTGAAGTCAGGGACATGTACATAACATTGTATCGGCGCTGAACGTTTGATGCCGTGGGATTGTCAGTCTAGCACACCCGTCCTTCAATGTCTTTCCTGATTTGATTAGCAGAGATGAGCTAGCGAACTTTTCTGCTAGTTTCAGCCCAGCATGTGTGGAATGACAAATGTTTGTCACCGGCACTACACTAGGCTGCCGCTTAGACATGCGCCTAATCCACTTTTCTCTATTTATCTAGATTCTCAAAATCGCAACTCCGGTTTCCTTTCTCGCTTTAATTCATTTTCATGTGAAACTAAGCGATATTTAAATTAGATTCTTACACTTGCCCCTCGTCTATATTGAATATTGCGTAAATGTTTTCTATCAATATTAAGATACAAAGAAAAGTATTCCTCCCATGGTTCAATAGGACGCGAGACAGCCCGTTTTGTCAGAGTTTTAGCTACACCTACATTAAGTAAATACACATAAAAGTGTAAGTTTAAACTCTTATAAGTGCATATTCTCAAAATTGAATAACAAATTGGAACAGGATATTTATAGAATTAGAAAGTTTGGTGCTTTTTAATATGAATTATAGACACATTTATATGAACGACTTTAAAAGTAGAAACTGTAAACATTATACTGTTTTATTACTTTTAGCATCAACGTAATTGACTTAAAAATGTCCCTGCTTTTAGCAAAAATTTAGGTGAAATTTACAGATGATGTATATCTGGTGGTACAATTGTTCTGAAGTATACCGAGAGAGAGATGTTGTTTACCAATATAAAGGAGTATCTTTTGGGATGAGCCCAGAATATGAGAATTTTGACTTCATGTATATATGCTAGGCGATCACGGTCCAGCATGCAACACGACAATTAGTAATTCCCCTGAGTACACCGACGGACCGGCCTCAGGAATATTTGTAGACATGATCGGCATTGTTGCCCTGTATAGCTGTATCATTTCATCCCTTACTACCGCTAAATTTCCACTATAACTCGACGAAAACGAAGGATTAGCGAGACTTCAGGGACAGGAGAAAGGACATAGACGGTGTTAAATCGGGGAAGGTGGATATGAAAGGGTCGTAATTTACATACTTACTTGGATGAAACATAAAATAGTATTACCGACGTTCACGTTGACAGCATATTGCCTGGGTCTTTATCAAGACTTGTCCTAAATCCCTCCTTGTATTTTATATTTCGGGGAGCTATGTCCAAAAGATTGTAGATTTAAGACTGTGTGAAGATGCCCTTGGCCTTGATTTGCGAGAAAACGACTTTTATAAATGTCTTGTGCACTATAAATGTTAAATAGATTTGTTTTATAAACCTAATTAAAAAAAATTAGATTTCTCTTACTTGTATGCAATATACTACTAGAGGATTATCATACCGTATAATATACCTAGACAATCTAATATGCAAGGGAAATGCGATAACGATCTTTCATATATTCAGTTGACTTTTGAATGCGAGAAAACAAGTTAAAGAAGAAGAAGAAGAAAAAGATAAAATTGGGCTATATAGGAAGGTTTTGTCATTTCAATAAAGTTACGAAAAAATTCAATTTCTGCCACAAAATGCTATTCATTATTGCTATACTAGACAAAGAAACAGAGTTCCAGTTTCTGCCGTGCGGTTTTATAATTCAAGTCGTAAATCATTTAAAAAAATATACATTATCAAATAAATTACTAGTATCGATTCAAATGTTAACAAACGGACATCATAGGTCGACGGATGTCCATGCTAGAACAAAGCCCATTGTTCTTTTTGTCCCACACGTCACTATCTTGTCCTTTCAACAGTTCATGTTTCCGGATTGTTCATGGAAAACTTGGTAAAAAGGAAAAGACAAAACTGATTTGGTTTCCTGTTTCGCTGGTATTGTGTTGAATCTTAGGGTATCTGTGTGTGTTGTACTTCAGTGATTAAATTTCTCTTCAGTATCGACCAGTTGTGAAAATTTTCTAACCTATTATTGAAAGTGTGTTTTACATATATGTATATACAAATTTGTAATTTTTCTCTGTAAAAACATTTGAAAATAAATTCATGATGCCGTATCGTCTTGCCTATTTCTTCGTTCGAATATTGTTGCCGTAGACGATAACCATTCATAGAACGAGTTAAGAAAATTTAATATTTTTATCAACAAAGTCTTAAACTTTCCAGAGAAGATATATTTTTGTTTTTTTTTTCTCACGGACTCCTTCTGAAACAGTAATCTAATTAAAAATTAACTCGAGAAAAACACAATTGTCCTAATATTTAGCTCTGACTCTGTTAGTTTCGATGAAAAATCATACGAAATTATCGTGTAGAAAACTGACATGCCATAAAAATCGATGTCCATGAATGTGACAATTAAGCTTGATTACTCTGACGTTTATAACTAGATTCATCGTTTTCGAATATAAGAGGATGTATACATTTGAAATTTGTGAGGTGTTTTGAATTTGATTCACTTTGAAATAAATTGCACAGCAGTGATGCATTGCTGTTGATGTTATTGATTTGATGCTAAAATTTGATTTCTAACTTGAGATGGTATCGAAATCTAAGCTTATGTAATGGATCATCTACTACGGTATGATTCCCTTTGGAATATGCACTGCACCATGCGAGAATATGCTAGCCGTGTTATAACGATTACTGCAGAGAGCAAACGCTCTTCACGCAATAACCATTGCCCCTTTGATATCAATTTCGCCTTTTATTGTTTCTCTCGGTGAACTATCTAAGAATGATCATTGTGCTTATCGTATAAGCTTTCTGAGGTGTGGGTATAGCTATTGACGAAACACAGTATAGCAACACATACTTTGTTCATGACCGATCTATTCGCTTTTATAACATAGTACTACCACCAAACGCTGCACTGAAAAAATCCATTTCTCGACCAAAAAAAAAAAAGAAATATTTTGACGCAGTTTGGATGTACTAGAATAAGTTTATGGAAGGTCAAAGACCAATTTTAGCTGCCGTGCTAACGCACGTCCCTCACGTGGTAAGATTTTGGTATCATTTTAATCTTGCTTCATATCAGCAGTATTGATTTGCTGATATTTTTGTTTCAATTTCTATATACTTTGCAACAGGCTGGTACGGATTTCCCTTGCGACATATTGTGTTTTCTGATATAAAATATTCATCATCCGTTTGATGGGTATCACGTAGGATTGGCACTCGGTGAGGAAGCCTTTACATTTTGGGAAGGGGTGTTGGAATTATTCAGAACATTCCAAAAACGAAAATAATCTATTTGAAGTTACAAGTTTTTGAATGCATGTTATCAATTTCAAACAAAAAACTCACAGAAGCAGATACTAGTAAGAGTAACAAAATTTAGAAGACATTAAGTCTCACCGAGACTTTTAAGACTAGAATTCAAAAATCGTCGAATTTCTTTATCTACAGTATATGGTCAACGAAGGACAACTTCATTGTCACAAAATGATATCAATATCAAACTTAAATTTACTACTAGAATTTGTTTGAATTTGCCGCATATTAATTCTTTCTAATTTGGTCAACCGAAATGTTGCTGTTTAAAGAGAAACATTTATTTGTAGCGTACAGTGTAGGCTTATTGTCAAAACATGGGAGATCACTCGTGTTTGATGTTTTTCAATAGGATCCGAATGACACCTGTTACATCAAACCCTTGAAAATACAACGGAAAACAATTCTCCATATCTAGTTGCGGATGGCAAATTGAAATATCATAATTATTCTGTAGAGGAAAGCTATTGCCTGAATTATTAACAAGCCTGCCCTCCTCTCCCAGTCCCTACATTTGTGACTAGTGAAGGTAGCATTGGAGGCTTATAGGTTTTTAGTTAGTCAAGCGGTATATCCTATATAACTTCCTACTATTGAAAGCGCACTCACAAAAACAATCGTTACATTTCCTGGTACTCCACCATCTGTGGTAGCTGCTGACATTTGTTACAAGTCGTGCTCTAGGCAGGTAGTTTATACAAGCTGGAGTTACCGTGGACAGGGCATACCCGACTACAACATACTCGGCTAAAACTTTTTACCGTGTGTACCGTGGACAGGACATACCCGGCTAGTACTATCTTCCGTGTTTCCTATTGACCAGAAGGAGAATGTTTGCTGCCAATGATATATACTACCCGGTCAGGGTACCTACATTGGCTCAACAACTCCTCGTCTGGAAGGTGAGAAATATGTATTGCTAATAAAACAATTTTAATAATTATATCTAAATTTTAAACGTTATTGTAATTGGCATGAGAATGGAGGGCGTGATGAGTATTAAAAAATAATGATATTAATAAAAAACTTTGCAAGGTTTTATTTTTCTTTAAGAATGTAAGGAATCGAACATTGTTTGAGCGAATTAACTTTATCTTAGTCTGAATTTGATTCACATATGAAAGCGGAAGTGCTCCGCGTGAAACAGTCGAATTTCTTGGACATGTGACTATATGATATGATTGATGTTTACGATGTCTTCTATATTGTATATTTGGAGACAACATTTTAACATATGTTGGTCACATGATTTATTTCTGATGACTATGATATTGTCAGACTTCTACATTGTCACATGGAGAACATGAATGATTAGGATTCTATTGGTATCCGTAATGTTTAGTATAGAAAATAGATTTATCGATTATAGGGACAGGGGTTTCAAAATGTTGAAATTTCGTAGTTGAAAAGCTGGAATGAGATGGGGATGGGGGAATTTATCTTCACTAGAATCGATTTTAAGTTGAATTTGACACCATATTCGGTTTATCTCCAATGTTGATAAAACTAAGGCGATCTAACTTGGTTTTCCTGAAAGCAGGAAGCTGATCATTTGAGACCAAATCGCTTTGTAACGTTTCACACAGTGAGAGGAGGGCTTGCATCGTGGTAGTAGGAATTCAGATTTATCTATCACGAAGAGATTGAACAGATTATGTATTTGAGGCTGTATGGTACAGTATTTCCTTTCATAGCCGATAAAGTCAGATTTTCAAACTTGATCAGGAAACAAACTAAGTCCGTATAAATCCGATCAATAAAATAAATACTACCTGCTTTAGTTTTAAAGAGAAATTACTTACTTAGTTATCTTCGAAGAGCTGCCATCTTGCATCGTAATTTGATTTATATTAAGGCAGAAATGTCAATTTACTCCGTCTAATTTCTGTAATAAGATACAAAGTTGAGACTAATACGTTGTTGTTTTTTTACTTCCTCGAGAATGCTCGATCTGGTAGAAAACGTCAAAACGGTCCAGATTAGCGTCCTTGTCCAGCTATTTTTGTCGTAAGCTGCTCCAAATTGGTCCGAATTTTTCAGTACATTACAGTACTGATCAACTTTAATATTTGCTTAACAATAAGTTACTTTATCTTGCAAAGTATTAGGCTGATATTTTGGGGTATCGGGGACTTCAGTGATGTTTCACGTTTGTGGTCATTGTCGTTGAATGATTGTCTGCTAAACGGCTGCAGTCACTGAATGATATGCCCCGTTGTTTGTTGTACAAGATAAAACCTAAGGCAGATGATGTATTTCCTTCAGACTTCTGTATTTTTCCGACCATTTGGGTTTTTTTTGTCGACTTTAGACCCTTGGTCTTAAAACTGGTTTACGCTTTGAATGGTATTCACTAGTAGTACTCAGTCTTGGCGAGGACTTTTTTGTGTCGCCTGCGAAGCATAGCGACACTTAGGGATCACTTTGTCAGTTGTCCGTCTGTCTGTGTCTGTCCTACTTGGATGTCAAACCCTATAAAAGTGATTCCTGAGTGTCGCTATGTTTCGCAGGCGACACATGCATTCCTTGGAATGATTTTACAGACAAACAACGAATCAAACTACTTGTATTGTTTGTGATTGGTTAATATTTGTTTAACTGTTACGAACCTTGAATGAAGGAATCTGTTTGCTTTTTCAGATTCTTGAATATTTGGATTACTTGGTTGTGCGGTATATATCCTTTGGTTTCTCGTTTGGTGATAATAACCGTTTGTTTACCGTATTGCCGTATCTTATATTTGGTTTGTTGTATGGTTGCCATTTCCGTTTGTCTTGCTATTTTTCCGTAACATTTGGTTTGTTGTATGGTTGCCATTTCCGTTTGCCTTGCTGTATTTCCGTAACATTTGGTTAGTTGTATGGTTGCCATTTCCGTTTGCCTTACTGTATTTCCGTAACATTTGGTTTGTTGTATGGTTGCCATTTCCGTTTGCCTTGCTATATTTCCGTAACATTTGGTTTGTTGTATGGTTGCCATTTCCGTTTGCCTTGCTATATTTCCGTAACATTTGGTTTGTTGTATGGTTGCCATTTCCGTTTGCCTTATCGTGGTGTAACATTTTGTTTGTGTGGTTACAATTTCCGTTTGTCTTAACGTTTTGTCGTAACTTACATTTGGTTGATGGTGTAGCTACGATTACCGATATCTAAGGTTTATGGTACCTTGATACCAATTTGTTTGTTGTATGGATACATTTACCGTTTGTCTTACCGTGTTTCCGTGTTTGACATTGAGTGATGTTGGTCCTGACGCGCCGGACCAGAGTGGCAGGTGCCTTACAAGTTCCCTAATGGACTGATGCCATTCTTATCCCATATTTTGCAGTTATATCAACGGCGATTACCGCCAGTGATTGATGGAGTGAACATATTTCCATTTTTCTTTTTGTAAGGGAGCTTGGAATTGATGCTGGAAACGTTTCCTTGATAGGCTGATTAATGGCAGATTAAGCATGGCTGTGGTTTGTTGTTCTGGATATACTACAGTAAGCTAATGTCCTAACATGATCCTCTTGACAGAAAGACCTGGTAATCGTATAAACTACTCAAGGACTCTTTGAATCGGAGCTTGGCAAAATTTGAGCGTATACCAGTTTCCCGTTTCATTTTAGAAACGTTGTGATCTATTTCAGCTCTTCACTGTAATTTACCTATATATTTGTAAAAGGGGGTTGTCTTCTATATTGAAGTCCATGTGTCGCAATTTCGCAGTATTTTGCGTTTATTAAGAAACTTTGCATGTTCACGTGGAAGAATATGCAAACAATACTAGTATGCCCAAGCCTGATATGGACAAGACGCATACGGTTTTCTTTGACTTACTCATTATTCATTTATTTTCAATCCTTTTAATAATTCGAGTTTTTCATGAGTTATACTCATAAATACAAGAGGTCGAAGGGGGGGGGGGGGCGTCTCTCGAAGGGGGGGGGGGGGGGCGTCTCTGTCATATCAATTTGAAAAAAAAAAAGAAAAATACTTTGAAGAATAATCCTTACTCCTTGAATTCGTGAATTTTCTTTCATATTTTTCTTTGTATTTACTTAATAAAGAACCTTAAAAATTGAGGAATGTCGAGACAGGCACTTATGAGATATTGACTGTGACAATGTTGGTAACATATTGTTTCCTGTGAAGTTTTAATTGGTCTTTGATGATATATCTGTATTGAGATGTTGTCTTTGTACGATCTGTTACCATTGCATGGTTCAGTAATTTATACTGTGGATGTGACTTCTCTAATACCTCATTTCACTGTTGCAGTTTAATTCTTTCGAACAAAGGATAACTCACGACAAAATAAGGTAAAATTTAGTTGCCCAGAATGTGGTGTTTTCAAATTTTACAATAATTTACCTTCATCTTTTTATACGATAGATTTGATTTTGTCACTACAGGAGTTCGTTTCTTGAATGTTTCTTTTTTCCAATTCACGTCCATGGGACTTCTTCATACATTTTACGAGTGTGATATGTATACCATAGATAGATTTTTTTTATCAGTCTTTTAAAGATTTTGCATGTTTCGTAATAGCTTTAATATTTTGGTGAGAGTTTGATCAATCTTTTCTATACTTTCGGTCAACATTGTCGCACGATTTTTTGATATTTTAATTTTTCATAAAATTGTGACGTGACTGGTACCTAACAATAATTTTGAAACATCAGATTTTTCCTTAATCGTTTTCTGCCGACACTAACCATTTTTGCTACAATAAATTGGTCTGATTGGAGATTTTCATATGACACGTCATCCGGCAAACAAAACAGGAAAAAAAAAGTATAGGGCCTTATAATTCTATATGAAATGCCTATGCAGGAATATATTTCTGGCCCCATACAGTTCACAGGGGAGATCAGTGGTGAAAATTTGACGGACTATTGCATTAACACGTCTTGTGAGCCTTGAGCGAGTGGTTCAGAGAATTGGGTAGACGTAGAATATTAGCAGAGTAACTGCCTCAATATAACTACCAATCAATATCAATTTGATTACATTTGCTTTGTTCTATCCCAGCTGTTACCAAGGTCCGATGTAGGGGAGAGAATTCTTGCGTGCAAGGTGGGTGATGGGCATTCATGTAAAGGCCAGATGTAACCAAATTTATGCCAATGATATTAACGATCCTATAGATTATGTCTCCATGTATAATATCATATCCAATTTAATCGACTGACATCATCTTTCAATATTTTTTTTAATTGATAAAAAATTTGAAACCCTGAAAAAAAATACATACACATAGACGTATTACGGTATATGTCAATTCATTATCCAATCGTGCAATATGGATTTGATTTCACTCTATCTTCCATTTTCATGAAAATATTTTTTTTCCATTCTGCTGAAAGACGAGTCAATGAATTATAATACTACAATTGTCATTTACAATTAGAAAATTAATATACTAAAAAAAATTGTAAATTTACCAAAAAGGAAAAAAATAATAAAATGTTCATAGCATCACAAAAAATGAGATTGAAAAAAAGAAGGAAAAAGGAATTTGTTTGAAGTGGACTGGTTGAACAACAACAAAAACATATTGGCTATGTATGAAGAGTGTTCTTGAAGCCCAGATAAGGATCTTGAATGATCATTAAGAGGGATTGTTATCCCTATAGAGCATCATTGATTCCACTAGGCACGCTGATGCATACTAAAATGTGGACAGAGTGAGAGCTTCATTTGATGTATGACAATGTTGGAGAGAAGTTTGAATTGCACTTCCCTGCTATGTATGAGAGGAGGAGGTCTGTGTATGCGCTGCCATGCTATTTGTGGATATAGACAGATTCTGCCCATGCTAGTCGACATGTTTTGACAATAAGGCGCAACATATGTTTGATATAGATTACATTCTAAACGTTTCTGCATATACATGCATTTAATTTTAGCCAGGATATTTAGAGTTGCTGAGCACATGAATTCGTTGATTTTATTGCGAGACAAATTAAGTAGCATTTTAGAGAGAGAGAGAGAGAGAGAGAGAGAGTTGTAAATTATGTGTGTAAAAATGAGTCTGGAACAAAAAAGGTATATTTTTGTAATGAAAACTGAAGGTATTATAACTTGAACATCTTTCATGGGCGCTATGTGTGATTGATAGAAGTTTATATTTTAAAAGTCTTATATTTGATTTCAGGAGATGAAGGTGAACTGGGCCACGTCTCCAAGTAATACACCAAAACAAGACACAAGTAGTAAGTATTACAAACTAACAATAACCTTTCCAAAACAAACAAACTAACAATAATCTCTCCAAAACAAGTCATATAATGTGACCTTCACCTCTCCTCAAAACAAGACACAAGTAGTAAGTATTGCAAAGTAACAATATTCTCTCCAAAACAAGCCATGTAGTAAATAATATAATGTGACCTTCACCTCTCCTCAAAACAAGACACAAGTAGTAAGTATTACAAAGTAACAATAATGACTCCAAAACAAGACATGTAGTAAATAATATAATGTGACCTTCACCTCTCCTCAAAACAAGACACAAGTAGTAAGTATTACAAAGTAACAATAATGACTCCAAAACAAGACATGTAGTAAATAATATAATGTGACCTTCACCTCTCCTCAAAACAAGACACAAGTAGTAAGTATTACAAAGTAACAATAATCCAATAATCTCTCCAAAACAAGCCATGTAGTAAATAATATAATGTGACCTTCACCTCTCCTCAAAACAAGACACAAGTAGTAAGTATTACAAAGTAACAATAATCCAAAAATCTCTCCAAAACAAGCCATGTTAGTAAATAATATAATGTGACCTTCACCTCTCCTCAAACCAAGACACAAGTAGTAAGTATTACAAAGTAACAATAATCCAATAATCTCTCCAAAACAAGCCATGTTAGTAAATAATATAAAATGACCCTTTCCTCTCCTCAAAACAAGACACAAGTAGTAAGTATTACAAAGTAACAATAATCCAATAATCTCTCCAAAACAAGCCATGTAGTAAATAATATAATGTGACCCTTTCCTCTCCTCAAAACAAGACACAAGTAGTAAGTATTACAAAGTAACAATAATCCAATAATCTCTCCAAAACAAGCCATGTAGTAAATAATATAAAATGACCCTTTCCTCTCCTCAAACCAAGACACAAGCAGTAAGTATTACAAAGTAACAATAATCCAATAATCTCTCCAAAACAAGCCATGTAGTAAATAATATAAAATGACCCTTTCCTCTCCTCAAAACAAGACACAAGTAGTAAGTATTACAAAGTAACAATAATGACTCCAAAACAAGCCATGTAGTAAATAATATAATGTGACCTTCACCTCTCCTCAAAACAAGACACAAGTAGTAAGTATTACAAAGTAACAATAATATCTCCAAAACAAGCCATGTAGTAAATAATATAATGTGACCTTCACCTCT
Source organism: Pinctada imbricata (assembly GCA_033119305.1). Lineage (NCBI taxonomy): Eukaryota > Metazoa > Mollusca > Bivalvia > Pterioida > Pteriidae > Pinctada > Pinctada imbricata. Next base: position 48,920,930 of record VSWD01000008.1, on the reverse strand, counting down.
CCTCAAAACAAGACATTGCAAGTTTCACAAGTAATAATTACTTCTTCACAGATTAAGACTCAAGTAGTAAGTACGAGTATCACTTACCTCTATAAACAAGCATAAGTAGCAAGTGCATGTATTACAAAGTAACCTTTTTCTGTCTTCAAAACAAGAAATGAGTAATAATTATCTCTTTTCAAAACAGGATGCAAGTAGTAAGTATTACAAGTAATACTTACCTCTCATTCAAAGCTAGACACAAGTAATTTGTCACAAGTAACAAAATAAGCCCCCTAAAACAATACACAAGTAGTAAGTATTACAAAGTAACAATAAAATCTCCTCGGAACAAGCACAAATAGTAAGTATAACAACTATCAAGTACCTCCCCTACAAAGCAAGACAAAGATAGTAAGTAACAATTACACCTTCTCAAAAAAGACTTTTAAAAGTAGTAAGTATCTAAGTAAAAGTCGAAGTATGAAATAAGCACAAGTAGTAGATATAATAAATTACAAAATAGGACAGTTCTATTAAGTTTAATGCAAAGTAGCAATCCCCATCCTCCAAACAAGACACTAATGATAATTATTGCAAGAAGGGAGGAGATAACAAGTAACAATACTCCCCCATTCCTTAACCCAAAATGATAAATGTGACATCTCTAAAAGAAGTGAGGAAAGCATTATCTATGTTAAATGTTCAATATCTGGGAAAATACATGTACAGCAGATAAACTCTTGTAAAAACAAAGAAACAATCCCACGATTACACATTTATTTGGGTTTGTTTGCCTTTATGACTTCGTCAGTTTTCTAATTTCTTGTCAAACTGATTTCTTCACTATAAAGAAAGTGATTATTTTTATACGGAGACCGGTTTTATATGAATTGATCTGAAATTGATATTTTTTTCTTCTCTGTCTCCCACTGGAACAACTTTGGACATACATGTTATACCATAGAATTGATATGAATACACTCTGTAGACAGGTATTTTAAAAACATATAGGAAATAATGACAGTTATTTGATGGGTATTTAGACTATTCTGTTAGCTGTTGGCGAGTTATTACAGATATTAGTTTGTGCTGGCATGTCTGAAAGCAAGCTGATGAAAGGTATATTTGGAACTTCTTAATTTCAACAAAAAGCAGTAGGAAAATTTAGTCTCGAGCGTTTAAAGGGAATATATCTGATTGAATAAATTATGACCAATTATCGTTTGAATGACACTGCAAGTAATGTATGTAGAGTCATTTCATTTAGTCTATAGAAAATTGGTATTCATGTTCCTCGTCAAGGACAAAATACATTTCCATAGAACTGCTTTGTTATAACACTCAGGCAAATTATCACAAACAATTTAAAACTGTTTGGTTGTATGGGAAAAGTAATGTACCTCAAAACAATTTGTATATTACAAAACTTATGTATTGTATTCCCACACCTGTGATATGGTTGTTTTGAAGTGTTGATGAGACATAAACACGATCAGAATAATGTGTAGATTAATCACAGTCTATGGGTACCGTGAGAATTTTTGAATATTTTTCTTAAATATGTAGTACTTGTATCATCAAGAAACTTTCATACGCCATATTCATATGAATACGTATGTAACTAACACATGAATTGTGCATCCCGCATAGTACATGTACTAGTATTATAGGATTCAGCAGCATTTAACTTGGTCTCACATTGGAATCATGATATACAATATCAGAGAGTCCTGTATTTGTAGAAATAAAAACACATAAAATTGTGAATATGATGTATCAAATACAATTGAAATATATATTTGCCCAACTACCCATATCATGATATTGGTTTGTGCTTTCATGAAAGATTCAGGATTTCTCATCTTCAAGGTTTACATTACATTAGTATAGAACGAAAAATGTACTTGTGCTTCATGATCAGGGATTATTCTCTCTTTCTTTGGTAAACAAATATTATAGTCTGTGTTATGCACATCTATGAAGCACTGTAATACTTTGAAAGACATTAATGTTGTCTCATCTCATTAGTTTGTTAGTATCAAATAGTGCCTTGTAAGTAGAATATACTATCAAAGGATTCAAGTTTCATGAAGTAAACATTGCTAGATATGTTCAAAGCAGGCTTTCAAGTAGAATATGCTCTAAATTCTCCAAAATGGAAAACATAGCTTTATAAAGCGTGCTTTGTAATTTCAGAACACTTCCACATCTTTGTTGGTGACCTTAGTCCGGACATTGAAACACATCAACTGAAAGAGGCCTTCAAAGTCTTCGGGGAAATATCGTAAGTACTCTGCTAGATAAAATGTAAAGACGAAGTTCTCAATAGTGAAGATGGCTTCAGATTTTTGATTACCGTTTCTTTTTCTTCCAAGATAACAGTTACGTGTTATGATGGATAAAGATAATAAGGTTAAATTCTTCATCGGGAAAATGACGATAGCTAGATTCTTGTAAGGTTATTATCAGGGGATTTCCTCCATTATTTCAAAGCAATCTCCTCAGCCAATATCATCAGAGAATTGATGAAATCAAAGGGACATAAATCAAGATTTTAATGAGCGCCAGGAAATTTCAAATCTTCATTTTCCTTGGAAAATACTAAGCAGCCTCATCTATCAAACGGGCTATCATATTATTTCACGAAAGTGAAAAACAGAAATATGGAATTAGAATAGAATAAAAAATAATTAAGTGCATTGATTCATTGTGTTTTCTCAGTCATGGACAGAATTTTTCACCAAGATAAATTGGCATCACCTCATAACTCCATTACCTTGGGGCAGAAATCCAATAATTGAGTCTTCTATATAGACAGCTTTTTCGTTTGTTTTTAAATTTTAACAAATCGATGAATAACTTCATTATTTTCTCATAATTTGCCTAGTATTGTAACGAAAAGTACTTTTCTGTTGAGCTCTCTTTGCGATTCTCAATGCATTCCTCTTATGGATTTTACACCGATTATGTTCATTTGATACGACTCTTTTTACGTCCATTACCAACAAATGAAAACGTTTTATCATTCATGAAGCTCTTGAATATTTCAAACGGAATTGTTATATAAAATGGTTTCTGTGCGTCCCAAGTGACTATGACTACCAGATACTCGCAATTTAGACCAGATATCACCCGTCTCCACGACCTGACTAAAGGAGTGTGATATCAGACATGTCATTACGTGGAGTCTTTGATATTCCATTCCCATATCATATATCAACATAAGCTTTCTAGCTACATCGAAGTACACAGGAAATATTGGATTGTACTACCATAATACACTAATGGTATAATTTCCCTATGGTATCTGTGAACTTTATTGTGTTATAATATCATGCTAAACAAACACGAAAAATTGGCCCGGGGGTATTAAAATGACAAGGAGGCAGGCAGACTGAATCACACCCAGGGGACCTGTTATTATTGCTAACTGTCACCCATTGGTAGAATGTGCTTAAAATTTCATGAAGCCTATCAAATTGATTGTTGCGTTATGACGATGAGCCAGTAGACGGGCTGACTGGTCAGATGAATGGCTTTACCCCCTTGATATGACACTGTGTCCGTCATCCCGATTGATACATGCCGTATTTGATATAATCGAACTATGTAAGTCAAGGTCTGCTTTCTGCTTTCACGATCTGTATGACCTTATTTTCGGCAGTTCGATAAACTATTCAAATTCTATATAACTTAGTAGCTTACAGTATCGAAATCGTTTCAATAAATGTTCATTTACTTGATTCCCGACTTATGATACCCTAGTAAAAATCCCAAAATTTTGACGGAGACAAATCGTGCAATTTTTAGTATTAAGTTAAATCATGAAAAAATTACAAGCAACTCGACCTTCAAATAACCTAGTTATAGAGAACGCCAGACAGTCAAAGATGACGCGAAATTTATGAACATGTATTTTCAAAAAAGTTTTAGGAAAAAATGTCTTCAGTGTGAAGGAAAATCGTTTAAAGTAAGGTTGTCAAGCGGGATGTGCATTCAAACAAGTAATTTTTGTAGGTCAAAATTCAAGGTAGGACAAGGTCACAAAGTCAAATCTTTGTACCAAAAGACTGGTCTCTTCACATGGAATGTACAAGTTGAATATTAAAGCTCTATCTCTTGCCTTTCATTAAGAAAAATACGAGCAAAGTTAAAGTTTTACACAGACAGACAGACAGACGGGATTAGACAGAAATATGCTTTATTCGATATTGGGGCTTAATAACATTGGCCTAGGATTTTGGGCGATTCGTAATCAGAATACGTAAAACTTCTATCCCACTAAGCATTCTTCATAGGGAAAGTAATTCTTGATATATAAGTCAGTGGTAATGTCTAAAAAGAAATAGTCGACCTTTTTTTGGTAATGTCTTATATTAGCAAATAAATAAAGGCTAAAGACTTGGACTTCACAACGGGTTGGTACAGTAATATCCTGTATTTAAAAAAAGTACAATGACAAAATATTATGTTGTTTATGTCGTCATCACCACAAGAGCGACATATACCGGCATCCGTCTGTCCGCCCATCTCTTGTCTGTCTGATAGTCATACACGACAGTAACTCCATGGACTAAACTTCAATCATACTTGCTGGGATGATCATGAATGATTCAAATCCCAGTGAGGGGCAAGGTTACCATCAAGGTCAAGGTCACATATGATATGTAGGATAAAACATGCGACATACGTCCTTGAACTATTCTGTTTTGGGTTCCACTTCAAAGGATAAAGAGATCGCTTTGACTTCCGTCTGTCATGTAGGCTGTCTGTCATTCTTCACATAAAAGCTACAGTTTTGTTTTAACGAACTCACTTATAATGTCAGTTACATCATCAGGGAAACTCCACACCATCGCCCTTTAGGTCAAGGTCAAAGACATCAGGTCAAACAACATGGCAGCCGACATTTTGTGTTCTTGAACTTGCAAGTTTCAACGAATATTGCTTACGTTAAGCACAGCTACCCCTTTTACTTAAAATCCCCAATAAGTAGGTGTTTTAATTTATGATAACGATAGTTAACAACGTTAGGAAAGCGTCCATTTTAAAAGCTTTTTAATGTCAGATTGCCTTACATGGAGAATTATGGTGACAGTTCATGTAATAATCATATGCCTTGTTTCCTACCCTAACAGCGTCGACATTCACAGACCACGTGGGAAGTAGGCAATGATATAACGACAAGCGCCGTTCATGTACGCCTTTTTTCAATTTGATTTTCCTACAATTTTCCGATATTTTTGATTTACTTTTTTTACAATTCAGTATTTATAATCAATATCAGTGAAATTTGAATATTTACCGTAGCTGAAGCAGATATTTTACCATCACCTCAAATTATCTTTGTTTATCTTGCTGTTAGATTAGTAGAATCTGTACATTGGCGCAAATTTGTTTGCTGAATTGTTTCAATTTTTCATATTTGTTTGGAACAATGTGAAAAGAAAATTTAGATGTTTGTATTGAAATTTTCCATTCAGTAATTTCATATTTTTGTTTCACGTATAATGGTATTCTAGATTTGTTTTTCAATATTTGCTCCTATTCAAATAATGTTTAACATGAAAGAGCACCACTACTAATCGGATGGGGTTTGTCATATTTGATCTGTAGTTTTGCATGTCATCTACATTGAACCCTTTTATTTTAGTGCAATGAAGTTTAAGCAAATTACTCAGCATATAACTAAACAGCACCTTTTTATAAGCCACATTCTACATTAGGTATATCTATCATCGTCTGTTGGAGTGGGAAGGGGGTTAAGGCTGATATGGACGTAACATTCGCTCGTCTTAAGCTTTGCTTGTAGATACGAAAACTTTCACAGAAGACAACGTTGAATGGATTCCTGCTTGATGATTTGAATAACTTAATATATAATACTTTTGTGTTACATAAAACTCGAGCGACAGATAGGGATAACTCTGTCTGGCGTCCGTATATCTGTTTGTCTGTCTGTCTGCAAAGATAGTCGAGCACGATTAGACTAAACACTCAATGAGGATCAAGGTCATCTGCAAGGTCAAGACCAAATATTCAACAGGCGGTATTCCCGTTCTTGAACAGTTCTTTGATTTTAACAAATTGGGGAGTACTTGTATAACAGAAATGACAACAGCTTTAAGCTTACTAACGTAATTTCCTTTCAGAACCAAGGCCAACTTTTTTCAGCATTAGCATCTTTGTTTTGTTTCCTATGTATGGCAAATGTTGCATTGATGAAATGTTTGAAGTATCATGCTGTTTTATTTTTGTCAAATTAACCGCCATCCGCTTGTGTACCTACCCCTCAATTTACTTGCAGAGTTTTACCCCGCTCTGTTACACTTAGACTCGCTTTTAACCATTAGTTTCACTGTATGCATTTTATCAACTAGTTTTTAATGTTCATTAAAGTCACCAATATTTGTGTAAATGTGTTCAGAGTAAACAAGATGATTGTGACAATCAGTTAATAATCTTAAATTGCTAGACACAGCCAATAGTCATTATTCACTTCATGCCGGAACCTACTCCAGCGTTTTTCACTGTACGCAATTATAAGGAAAAGCAAGACGATGGGTTTTACACGATCATGTGATTTATGGACACCGATCCCGTTTAATTGCGGCAGAGATCATCTGCGTTGATACTAGACATCAGTTTTCTGTCCTAGTAACTACATATTTACCGCCATGATATATTTATTCCCGAACAAGGCAGCTGAACTGAAACACTTTCTCAATAAATTGTGCGATACCTCGGGAAATAACGGAAATTAATTTTTCCTGCTTTGGATCGGCCAAAAAATTCGGCCATTCTCACGCGCAGAACTGCATACAAACATATTGATGATAAATCAATCGTTTAATGGCCGTAATCTTTTATGGGTAACAATTTAGCAGGATCTTTCACACTTGAAGCGCCACAGGGTCATAGGAGGGGGAAGGAAATTACCAGCAGTATAGAGAAGCTACATCATTCTTGTCACAAATTTCCAATATAGTCGGCAATTTTTGGATGGACAAGCAACACATTTATCATTGTAGATTATGAAATACTGGTAGATTCCTTTCATTTTCCGAGAATTCTAGAGAAAAAAAGGAGGTAAAAATGAAATCAGATGGGAGATTCTATCCGATATTAAAACTATAGTTCATAAATTGCGAAGAAAGATTTCCATCTTGTCACCATAACTCTTACATTTTTTGCCTTATTGGTATATACTTGAATCACCCCTTATCTTATTCATCGTGTACATTTGCTTTTCAGAGATTGTAAAATCATCAGAGATCCACAGACGTTGAAATCCAAGGGATATGGGTTTGTGTCCTTCGTGCAGAAAGTGGTAAGTTTCTAGATCAGAGGACAAACTGACGGACGTCATGAGAACAAACGTCACCTGCGCCATTGTCCCTTTCTAAAGGTCATTGTAAGATTCATTAGTCTAAGATAGGGATCTGATGTTACAGTCCTCGTCCTTCTCTTTCTCTGGGGTATATAGTATAACAAAGAAAAACAGAAACGTAGGAAAGCTCGAGTTCATTCTCTCTCGTCATGTCTAGTCATTGGCATTGTTCTTGTTCTCATTAACAGAGAACAGTTTCACTTAGAACCTAGGTTAAAACTGTTGATTACATAATATGTTCGTTACGAAACTGTTCTCGCTACGTCCATGGCATCTCCGTTAATGCCACGCACATCTCGTCAAGCCCATGATGATTTTAAAAAGAAACCAGGACCTGAAACTTGGGATTACCTGTTAAAATCCCCTTTCAAACGCATTAAGATTCAATTAGAAATTCTCAGGCTGAAGCATCAAAAGCATTTTATGGATGTAATCTGCTCTCTGTTCCATTCACGGACCTTGTAATCTGACACTCAACAAGCAAGTAATCTTACTTCTTCCGACCTGCAGATTTCCTCTGCTATATTTTCTTGAGAAACTAATTATTCAAGTCTATGTCACAGAATAAAAGCTTTAATGACGGAAAGTGATTCTAGTGTATAAAGTACACCTTCAAAGTCCTAATGAGTACATTGTCTTACTCCGATATGTTAATGAAGTATGTACACAATCTTGCACCCAATTATCGCGTTGTCATCAAGTAGAAACAAATTGGTGATGCAGTCGACTACAAGGAATCTTATTTTCTGTCTTGCTGTCCGTATGTCTGTATTTGTCCTACCTAATAACACGTAGACAGTAATAAATATAGGTCAAGGTCAATCATAGACAGTAATAAATATAGGTCAAGGTCAATCATAGACAATATAGGTCAAGGTCAGCGATTTGAACATTAATTCGTAAAAATGTATTAAAGACTTACATACCGGTAATCAAGAGACATAATTAGGTCAAGGATGTATTTGTTATGGCGAACATTCAGTTTTCGTTTATTGCGTGAGTGATCGGAGTCTTTTGTTCCTTTGATTTGAACACGCGAACAGACATGTAATAAAAAGTTTATTTTCACTACTTGAGGCTGATCGCTTTCTTTGTTTAATTCTCTCACCTGGCTTGCATATACTTAATAGGACCAAGTGTTTGAGCATTGTGAATTAATTTTTTTGTCCACACTCTGAGGATTTCAGGAAATTGGCTTCAGAAATAATACATTGATTTGTCCGTAGGCAAAGGGTTCAGACTCGGGGTTGGGATGTGTCTTTGATACAAGGCCATTTGTCAACAACCTCTAATTATTCTGATGGAATAATCTGTTCCAATGTTTGAGTTTTAGGAATGAAATCAAAATTTTGTCGATAATAGGAAAGTTCATTGTTGACATAGAATTAATTTTATCGAGAAAATTCATTGTTCCGACAAGAGAGTTAGTGTCGGATATAAAGCAAGGTTCATTCGCGATGAATGCTTTAGGTTCAATGTACATATTGAAGTTGTCGATACATGTCAAATTCTCGTTTTGTTTATTCTTAACATTGCCAGCACTGAAAAGATTCTTTATTGGTTTTCAATATGCTTTTATTTATTTGGATACGTTCGAAATTCCTCACCTAAAAACCTCATTAAAGATGTTTAAATTTATCATAAAAATGATTTCTTTATAACACAGTGAAGCTGAAAAGTGCCAGTCCGAAAACTTTCATTTGGACTCGCAAAAAATTTTTTTTTAATTTTGCTACAAAATTCTTTATTCGGACTGGCAACATTTTCAAAATGACTGGCATGCCTGAAAAATTTCAACATCTCTGATAACACAAAATCTTTTCTGATAATGTCTTTTAATTAATATTGTCTCCAAAAGCAGTACAAGGACATTGTACTAAGACTTGTGGGGGCTCAAATGGTTATGTCTTCTACAAAGCAGAGATATAATATCTTGTCATTAGTCTGATTTCAGTGAAGTAACAATTTTTACGTATCAGATTTCAGAGAAGCGCTTAAGAATTATGCAATAAGATATTGACATGTACTTCTGTGTTTTGGTTTCCTTTTCATTTCTTTCAATGGATGCCATAAACTGACTCACTGATATCTGCTGAAAGCATTGAAACTATAAGATGGTTCCTCAAATGGGGATAATTATAAAAGATTTACATGATATGACATATTATCAGTGAAGCCCCACATTTCATTTGATCAGGATGCGGAGACTGCCATCACCAACATGAATGGTCAGTGGTTAGGAAGCCGGCCAATTAGGACCAACTGGGCAACAAGAAAACCCCCTGCTCCCATACCAAAGGAAAGTATGTACACTTGTACCCCATACCTCATTTTAAACTATTTATAGAACATCAAAAGTGTCTAATTTCAAAATTCCAATATCTCATTTTGAACTACCAGCGTAGACATGTCAGTCATCTTCTGCATTTATATACATAAAAAATCCCCACAAACATAATGAATCTTACCAATTAACAATCAAGTGCCTTTTCCGAAAGTGAAAATTAAACCCAGTACCCTAATTGAAAAAGTGAAAATTATCAGAACCTTACATGAGCTTCAAGTCTGAGTCTTTTAGAACTTTCCTTAATGAACTACAATACGTGCATGAAACTGTTATGATTTTAAAATGCTTGGATTTTTTTCAGCACAAATAAAACAGTTGTCATATGAGGAGGTTTTCAGTCAATCCAGTTCTACCAACTGCACAGTATATTGTGGAGGAATAGGGCCTAACACTACAGGTAAATAAATCATATCTTTTATACATGTATGTAATTGTATTTGTTATGCTGCTTGTAATGCATGGGCATCATTCAAGGATCTCTTTGTCAGGTTTGATTTGTCTGTATGTCTGACTGTATGCCTGTACGTTTTGTCTGGTAGTCACACTTTCACATGTGTGGTTATACCATATACATAAAATAACCTGTCGGGGATGGTCAAGCGTAATGTGACTCAGCATCCTGTGTAGGTCAGGGTCATGTTCAAGGTCAAGGTCACATTTTAAAGGTCAAATGTTAGGGAGACAAACCTTGTCACCCTAGTTTGTTGTTCAGTATGGGATCAAGGGCGAAACATTGAAAGAAAAAAAAAAAAGAAAAATATGCATTTTGTCTGTGTGAACTATATCTCAAAGGCACAAGGTCAGTATACACAAACTCCCATCTGTCTTGATTATCAAATCATCAGATGATTATGTATTAAAATTGCCATGTATTTATGGGAAAATCTTTAAATTTATGTGTGTAACGTAGTTTATTTAAGTCAAGATCCATAAAAAGGGGAAAAAAGGGGGGGGGGGGGGAAGAGGGAAAATTGTGAATAAATCGTATCATTTGCTCATCTTATAAACAAATACTTTCTCTTTGTATTACAGAAGAAACGATTCGATCAGCGTTTAATACATATGGTTCAATACAAGAAGTCCGAGTGTTTAAAGACAAAGGATATGCCTTTATAAGGTAAGATATACTCTAGTATCTGTCCTGTTTCTTCATCTTGATGGTAAATCTAATGGTACTGTCTCAATCAAAGACGTAATTATATGTAAGCTGATAATCTGTCAAAGAAATGAAGAATTTTTCTTGTATTAGCCAGAGTATTAACAAAATCTCATTGACTACCAAATGTAATTTCCTCTAAACCAGAAACTGGATTTGATTTTTCACATCAAAATCTCTTTAATCTTTGTTTCAAATACATTGTGTGCAACATACTCCTTACAGACAAAAGCCTATCAATTATGTTACATCACTTAAAAGGGTCAGAAATCAATACAAGCATGCACAAAGTCCCATTCACTTTGCTCCTGATAACGAAAAAAGTGACAAATGATGGAGCGTCTTCCCATCCTATGTAAATATAAAATAGGCCATGAAGCTTTATTACAACTGTATACCACTAAAATAAAAAGTCTCCCTAAGGAATATTAGCTGGTGTCTGGATTTGTGCGTAATTTGTAGAGCATTCTCCACACAAAAAGGTCTTCTCGTTACCAAGAAAAGTCTTCTATATTACCAGTTGCCATTTGATACATCTGGTTCGATTTATGAAGCATTCATCATTACTGTAGTTTTGTACAATGGCTTATAGAGGAGGCTAATTTGACTTTTTTTTTCTATTTTTCAACTTTAATTTATTTTTCTTCAGATTTTCAAATAAAGAATCAGCGACACAAGCAATTTGCAGTGTGAATGGTACAACGATAGGAGAGAATATGGTGAAATGTTCCTGGGGGAAGGAGTCTAATGATCCTAGTCAATCCTCTGGAGGGGCAGGATCCCCTTCACAAATGGTGTGTTTTATTGCCTATTTTAATTCTTTTTAATCATCCATAATGAGCTTAGAGCAAGTGACCATATTTTCGCCGCACTTTTCGTATATTTCCAAGAAAATTTCTATACTTGGTAGCGAATTCAATGATTGGTATTGCTAAAATAAAATTTAACTCCCATTCTCGATCGAAATACTACAAAAATAATTTATTTTACCCAGTTTACTGTTTCCTTATAAAACGTCAAAATATTTCGTTTCCATGTTTTCCAGGTTACCATATTTCGCGGTTTTTGTTGATAAGTATCCTATTCGCACACAAAAGGACAAAATTAAGATTTTGCTTTTTGGAAATCTTTTGTCACTACTACTTCGAAGAAATTATCCCATGAAATGTTTTCTATGTTTTGTTTTCGTAAAAATTTCAAATGTTTACATCTCCTCATTTTATGGTATTTTTCATCACAGTTGAGTTCAGAAGATGTCACAATAATATCAAAACATGACTGCTACTGTCATATTTGATAGGATATAGAAAAATAAATTTTTACAAACAATGCGAATAGCAAAGGAGACGCAATTAACTATGAAACGGCGAAATATGGTCACCGTCGAAATATGGTTCCTTGCTCTAGACCTTTTTTTTTTAGTTAAGAAAATGAGTTTAATGTGTAATTTTTTTTTTTTTAAAAATTATAAAATGAGTTTAAAGATTTCCATAAAATGATAAATCAAAGATGAAACTTCATACAGATTAGACATTAAAGATTAAAGGAAGAAGAGATGTAAGATTTTAAGTGAAAAAAATTATCTAACACCCCTTCCCCCTCTCCTCCTCTTTCCAAATAAAAAAAAGAGGACAATGGTATATAGAGAATAGAAACTTACAATTAGTGATAACCACACTAAAAAAAAGATTAAACATTAAAGATGTATAATTTCAGTCTCAATCTGCCAATGGTTCTGGAGGACCCCCATATTCAGGTTCACCCCAGGGTTACGGACAGTTCTATAACATGGGTGGTGGTGGAGGCTATTACTACCCAGGGTACCAAATGGCTGCTGGAGGGAACTTCATGCAAGGAGGCATGGGACAGTATCCATACTACAACCAGGCAGCTTATGGGTACGTATTACTTCAGCACTGTCAATAATGATGTAGAGGGATGATACTAAAGTACTGTCAATAATGTAGAGAGGGGATTCAGTCGTGGCGACACTGAAATATTGATCCTTGATGTTAATTTTGTCTTATCATTAACTGTGTAAAGACAGATTTCTTTTAGGAGATTGATGTGCAGAATAATATTGAGGGAAAAGTACCATAAAGTGTGACTTTGCATGAATCTTCATTATATAAAGTAGTACAAAAATGAAGTTTACTCTGAGAAAAAGAAGGTCTGATTAAAATATTTGGTTTCTCCTTGATGTTAAAGATTTAATGATAAAATGTGTCCATATTTAAACTTAATTAACATTGAACTGAAAAAGAGAAAAGGTAATTAGGAAAGTTTAGATTTTACAACTAGCAGAAATGGGGTTCTTGATTTATTCCCAGTAAAGATTATGCAACCCTCTTTGAGACACATTGGGAAAGAAGATTATAAAATACCGGTAGAAGAGATTCTGAAGGGGAAACGTTGTAATTGAGATTAGCAATGTGAATGGTGAAAGATTTGAATTCTGTTCTTGCTATAAGAGCATAATGTGCCAATCTGGGATTGATCTCACCACTAGCTGACTCATCACCCGAACAGAATTCAATTTGAAATTGTAACAAGGGTATTCATTTGATTTGGTAACAAAGAGGCAAGACCTGTTACTTCATGATATTTAAATCGGACAGGGTTGTAATTGACGTGCACCGTTTGATTATGTAGGAATATGGGGTCTGTCATATATGAAGACTCCAAGTCTGTGATGGGGCTGTTTTGTCGTAGTCGTAGCAGAAATCGAGGGAGGATTTGTTTCAATCTTGATTAGTGTGCCTAACTGCACGATGGATTGCTTTGCACCAAATAAAGATCAGGCACTCAATCTCACAGGAAGTGAAATAGAATGACAAGTTTAAATTAGTAATTTGTATGTGTAAAAGACATTATTATTGGGAGACTTAAGATGATGGTGTGACTTGGTAGGAAAGTAGTTTGCAACGAGATAAACTGAAATTAAAAATAAAATCAATAAGTACTCAGGTAATTTTATTAAAATTACTAATTAAGTCAGCACTGTTTTATCTATTTATAGAATGCCCATGCAGCAGTGGGGTGGGATGCAAATGCAGCCGGGGCAACAACAGTATAACGGTCAGCAACCAGGAATGATGGGATATCCAATGCAAAATGGTACAGCAATCTTTTTGTAGAATACACACATTTTTTCTTACTTTTGTAAATTTTTCGGCATGATTTTATTATGTAGCTTTTGTCAGATAGTTCTCACACAAGCAAGTAATTTTTATAAGATTTGCTGCTTCTATATAGCTAAAAATACAAATTTGGGGAAAAAATATGAAAGAAAATAATCATTTCATTGGTATTTTGATTAAACATTTTCAGCATGAATATTTCTATAAATATGTAGCAGCAAATCTAGAATATTTTTTGCACCTTTTCACAGAGTTAACTATTTGTAAATCTTCTTATATATATATGCCTATTGGTATTCAGGTTGATCTTTTAAATCTTTCTCGATTTTTTTTTTCGTTATTCATAGCATTTTTGCCTTTTACTAGTGAATATGTAATGATGTTTTTATTCCAATATGATAGACTACCATTTGAGCAGCTGTGCACTTTACCTCTAATTATTTTGTTTATCTTTATTTTTTTAAAGGGGACGGTGAGGTTCATTGTTAAATATATGTGGTGTGAATATAGGTTATGGATCTGACTGAAGCATCATCAGAAAGAGCTTCGTCAGGAAATTTTCAAAAAGAAAAAAGAACAAAATAAAAAATTTGACAAATGGTTTCCAGGAAATGTAAAGTAATATTGATCAATGCATTATCGCTGATAAATATAAATGAGAATTTCCAAGCTTGTAGCTCGTTGGTGAATCTGAAGCTCTTTCATATGATGTTGTCACTGTGTGGTTGTGTGTGGTTTGTCTAACTGGCTAGAAAACCGTATCACGACTTATAGTCTCTATAGTTAGCATGTACAGAATAATCAGACTTCGGGTAACGCGACTCTGTCTCTCTCCTCTTCAAAATCGTTATTTCAAAGTGTTGAATATTTGATTGCATGCAAATATCATGTGAAATATTATGCGATCCTGTTCCAGTTAACTTTCATTTATTCATCTCGACATTTAAATTGATAGATTACATGAGAGAAACTTCGTGCAGACTAACGAGAGAGTAATTAATTTTGTATTGGAGAGAGACAGGTTGTGCATTCCAGTTATGTTAATATGATATATGAAGATACTTCATTTCTAATCTGTCCATTTGCTAATAGCCGACTATTTGTTTATAATGTAATCAGTATTTATTGATTAACCACTTACTCAGGGTACTTGTCACAATACTGTGTACCACCACTATGTTAGGGCTATTTGAAACCTATCCTAACCAGGGATGCTTTCCCACTCACTCTATGACTACACTAGCTGGCTATAATATTGTAATGATGTGAATTCTTAGTTTGTAGTGTAATGTGTGTATATCTGACCCAATCACTGGCATGTTCCTTGTATGACACTATGTACAAATGCTAGTTTCCAGGCTTATATAAAATTTAGTCGGTAAAAAAGTGGGAAAAACCATCACTGTCATATCTTTCCTTGAAAATACAAAAGTTAATTTTGCAAAGATTTGATATGAATGATGCTAAAAATCATGAACAAATTGTGAGTCTCTAGACATCATATATTAGCTTAATTATAAGTTTGACTTTGAAATTGTAAATATTTCATAGTGCAGGGTATCTAGATAGATCAAAATGGATAAATGCATGAAAAGAATTATCATATAAAGGATGGGTACTGCAGAATTTGCAAGAATTTCATGGCATGATCTTTGTTGCCAGTAACATTAAGAAATGCTTATATGACAGTCTAAGTATAATCATCATTGTAGAACAAGAAAAATACAGTCATGTAACAAGGAGGGGGGGGGGATGTTAGAACCACCCTATGTGTCTGTCAGTCAATCTTTTACAGATCATAATACATCAACCCACATGGATTTGAATATTTCACAAAATTATTATTGGGCGACATATGACCTTGAACCAAGGTCATGTCTTAAAGGTCACCGTGCAGTCATAGTCTCAGACCTGTCAATATCTGTATAACTTCTACATTTAAATAGCATTTAACTGATTGAGTTCATAGAAATAAAGTCACACAAAATGTTTTACAATAATTAAGGATGTTCTGACATTAGTTTTCACATGGAGTCATTCTGCTACAGTACATAGGAATATTCAGACAGAATACTATTTTCAAATACCAGTAGATGGATTGCATCCAGCTATCACTGTTTATTTTCCAACCTTTCTATCAACTTTAATGCAACTCATTTTATCAGCCAATTATTTACTTCTCGTTCATGTATACACAGATCATATGACGAGATCTTTTACACCCATCCTACCTGGTAACTACAGAAGATGTCCTGATAATTATCAGTAAATAAACACATATGTTACAATGTACAAATGCTCTATTTTCTCGGTATTTCAATTAAAATCTTATTAAACAGCAGATAATGGATCTTTCCGTCTTTCATGTTCTCATCCTGAGTTTTGTATAAGATGTTACAAGTAATGAAGTATAGTATTTCAGTTGTATCTTGTATATCAGTCCCGACAATTCATATTGATCCATATATAGTATGTTTTATAAGATCTAAAACTGTTTCAAATGTTGAGTTTTTGGAAGTTTAAGGATATGAAGGTCTGCTTCTCTGTTCCATTAAAAATCGACCATATTTGAATTAGCTGCTTTGAGAAAATGTTACTCCAAATTTCATAAGTGTAACAAAGTTTTCCTGTCATGGAAACATATAAGTATTGTTGTTAGTACATGATATAGAGGATATCAGTTTCTTCTGTCTCTTCAAGTTTTGCCTCTGTATACTTGTTCTTTCATTCTTCATTGATGGACTATCACATATTACACATATAAAGGGACATATCCATGACTTGATGTGGGAGTGGGGTGCGGTACAGTATTGTGCAAGTATCTCTGTATAATACTAAAGTGCATAAAAGTATGGTGAGTTAACTCCCTTTACTGGCCTACAGGTCTAGGTGGCGTGATGGCATTAAGCTTTATCAAGTCCGGCCCCTGACTCTACCCACGGAGACCAAAGGTGGGGTGAGTTGGTTTCATTTTTGGCCAACTTTTTCCAGATTTTTTGCTCTTTTTTATTCTAAATGTTTTTCATTCACATATTTTTATAAACATATTCTCTAGCAGTACTTTTTATTATGTAGTCCTTATATTTATATGACACATTTTACTATGATTGGTCTACTAATCCAAATACTAGTACCTTGTAAAACTCGCGCATCCTACAGATAAATAACAACATTGTGATTTCTAGGAGTCTTCACAATGACTATTGCGTGACTAGCTGCCAAACTTTTTTCCATCAATAATTTAAGATGTAAAAGTGATGCAGTTTAACAATTTGTATCTCCCATAGGACACCAACTCATCCCGCTTTATTTGACGGAGCTTTGCTATCAGAGTAACAGAAATATACAGCCTTCAGCGCTATTTTACCATCTTCCTGCTAATTGCCTGTCAAATTTCTGTCTTTATAGCAGCACAATATCAAATATTTATGATGGAAATTTATCATTTTATCACTCAAGAAAGTTTATGCAGTTTAATTTTAATACTACAGTGTAAAAGAATTTGCAAACAAAATCAATACAGTGCCTGCTAATTGTAGTAAGCATAGAGAATTTGGTGGTTTATAGCGTTTAGGGTTGTTTATCTGTAGAAATCTTTACTACATGATTAGCCGCCTCTTACTGCATTTTGTGGGCTTCTATTCAAATCACTGCCAGCCAAATCTTGCAAACAGGCAATAAAATGTACATTAAACTTTCCATGTGTAAACACCAAGTGATTTGATTTGCATATCCAACAATGGCTTTTATGTCTATTTCATTTCTGATTGACCACATGTAACTACATCTAATCTCGGCTGATATTGTCCTTGTGACTGGCTACACACATTGATGAAATCCGAATGAGTACAGAAATTAATTTAGGATGAAGACCAGCTCTGTCCTGTCTCTTTTGACGAAATTGTTACACGAGAGAAAGAAATGGCCACAAGGTCATGACAAATACTTGGTCATTTAGTACATATGTGCTTTGTTGACAAGGGTGTCACAATAAATGCAGATTAAAGATTTAAAATCAAGTTAATAAAATTAATTTATAGCGCAAAATGCAGACCATAGCTTCTCTTAATTTTCCAAAATATTTGGTCGGTATAAAGATAAATCTATAGTTGAAAGTTTTGGTAGGTGAGGGTCATTTTCTTTAGGCGAAATCAGTTCGGAAATAATTTTCATACATTTTATGTCTTCTTGACTTTCTTTTATAAAAGTAAATTTTGCACTTTCAATTTTTTTTTAAAGTCATCTCCCTTTATGCTCTGTGATTTATTTACTATGCATTCACTGTAGTCTTTTTGTGAAAATGCTCTTCTTCTGGAATGCCGAATTATATTTTATTTGCATGTATTTTGATTTTTATTGCTTCTTTATGAGTTTATTCTTTTATTTTAGAATGAGTGAACTCGGGGATGTGAAAGCCTGTATATAAAGTATGTTGTATTTTTTATTGTCTTTGTATCTCCTGTTTTATTTTTAAACTTTCATTTGTATCATAATAGATATTTATTTGGACTGCTTGTAAACATTTTCTTATTCTATGATATATGTTCAATTTTTACAGATTCTCCTTTTCATACCGAAAATACAAATTAATACATGTACATGTAGCTAGTGCATTATGCAGAATCCTCATTGTCTATTTCATTAAATTTCTATTGTCTGTTTTCCAGGATTCCAGCCTGCTCAGTGATCACATCTTCAGTGTAACATTGGCTCAAAGTCAAGGACATCACTATTTATAGAAAGTATTTGCATGCATATTGTCGTGCATTACTGAACCCCATGTGAATATGATTATGCATCAAGCATTTTTATGATCAGTCTGCATCCCCTGTATGTTTGATCATACACAGAGACTATAATGTGTAAATATTTTATGATGTGAAATGAATAATGTGATTATGAATATTTATGTGCTACTGATGTCAATTGTTATTGTTAATTTTAGAAATGTAGGGAAAATATTTGATGAAAAGCATTGTAAATTGTTATTTGTACAGTCTGTAGAAATAGTGAAATTTTAAAAGAAAAAAATGAAAATGTTCATTTGTAATCCATTCCAAATTTCAATGTTGACTACAATACGGCCATGTTAATCTTACAGTACAAAGTCTACTTCTCATAAAAGAAGATCGGAGTGAATCGGTGATAAATTTTACCATGGTATTTTGTAGGTCTTCAGAGCTAGATTATAAACTGAAAGTCAGGTGATAGTTAAAACATCATAGGGATTTGGCTTCATAACTATGGCCTATTGATTCTATATATCTGAAAGTTGCTCATTGAGAAACCTATTTATACACAGTACCTCACTGTTGAACGTTAATTATCTAAAATACCTCAAGCTTTCTAAGGTTTTAGTTATTTCTTTATATTTTTTTTGGTTTCTTTGCTTTCATACAGAAGGATATGAATTTTAAACCCATACAAGTATTACATTGACTTATTTTATTACCCTTTTATAATGCGTACAGAGACTGGAAACAAGATTTACTACTTCTGTTTTAAATTAATCTTGCGGTTCCATTAAAGATTGAATAGTATATAGCTTAAAGGTAGGCTCGAGACAATAGTGATGTTTATTACCTAAGCTTAAAATTAACGTTTGTATAGTAGACGACAGTTGTGTAAAATGTCAAGGAAAAAGAAAATAATCTGTCTCACATAAAGTATTATGTTCTTGATTTACTCTTATTGCATATAGAGCAGAATTTCTTTTTAATATTTGAGCAGGGTTATGCAGTTCAGATTTGAATTTCGAAACGTTGAAAAAACTTTTGCTGATTCATGACAGGAAAAAAATAATAAATTGTGTGAAATTGTAGAATCAGATTTGAAGGCAATTTTAGATATGTTGGTAGATTTGTGCTAAGTTGACTTTTGTAAATGTTTATGTATTGTTCATTCATCATTCAGTGTATCGCATAGCTTGCTATGTCCATGTAAATATCAAGGCGGTTAGATGGGATATATCCTCACACACATCATCATGTTTTATCCATCATGAATGTCTCGCATGAATTTAGGTGTCAGTCGAATGCTATATACTATCATATTTTATTTTAAGATGTGAAACGAATATGCATTTTAGTCATGTTTTATTTATGAGATATTTGTACATTTATATGGACATAGTTGAAAGATGTCAATGAAACTTTGTAGGTACATTTTCATGCGTTTTAACACAAGTGCCATGTATTCATTATTATTTAAACTTATCCATCGCTATGAAAATCTTTAAAAAAAAGAGAATGTGTTCTTTACATACCCGAAGATAATTCAAATCAGAAAAAAAAACTAATTTGTTATTTTCGTTTTTTTTTTACAAGAGGGCTTGCATAAGAAAAGTCTTTGTTTAGATGATATTTATAATTTATCGTTATTTTGTACAAGATGCCAGATAGGACCCTCTTTATCGTACATTACTCATACACATATATATATATATATATATTGTAAATATGGTTATAGTAAACCATGTATTACCATGAATGTTGAATTTGTATAACGTCGGTAGAATTTGTGAAATATTATTTAACTGTGTTAAGTGACATAGAAATGCCTTTGAATGTTTTCCTCAATGAAACTGGTAAATGTGCATTCTTAGACTTAAATTGTTAATTTATGATGCATATGATACAGTTTGACTCGAATATACAGAAAACTAACAAAAAGTCTGTGTTTTGCATTGCCGAGGAAAACATTATTTATCACGTTTCCAATTCTGTCAAAGATGATTTAGAAATTTGGTAAATACGTCTGAACTAAATGATTAAAAAATAATAATTTGTAGAATTATAAATGAGAGACAAATGCAGACTATGATATCAGAAATAAGTGTCTATGTAACAGTTTGTTTCTGTATAGAGTAATGTAAATAAGGCACAGCGTACATGTATACAGTGATACACAAAGCTTACAGTGAATGGTAGATTTTGTATTAGTTGAAACTGTTGCAGATGTATCGTGCTGTGTTTTATACTCTGTAGTCACACCCCATACTGTATATCAACGCAAAAAAGGCAAATAAAGGAACCTATCATTTGTATATTGTGTTCATGTTTTCTCATCAGCGTCTTATTTATTCCTGTTCTCAGTTACCTCTAAAGATAATGGCAGTGTTTCCTTTGGTGTGAGTGTTAAGTGTGGGATAGAGTCCATAATTTACAAAATTGAAAACTATATAATTGCCCACAGTGATTTCCCTTCAGAAAGATGGAACCATTAAAGAATATTGTGAAAGTTAAAAAAGAAGAACCATATGACGAGTTCCCACTAACAAATCCATAGCAGCACTGATATAACAGTAGCGAGTTCGTATTCCTTGGGGCCTAATTTTTAATGCTGCAGATCTTGAGTTGCAGTGATTTGGTGTGAACAGTCCGGGTTTAGGCAGAGATTTGTAGCAATATTCCTTTTAACAATGATAGGAAAGGTCAACACGTTCTTCAAATGTTTCCATACAAATTGGTAATTAACTGAAATTAAAGTAGAATAAAAAGACAAATTCAAGAGTGAATATTACTTGTTTGCTTTAGTACATGACACTTTATCTGAAGATTTTGTTCAAAGGTTGATCCCTTTAGGTAGCATTTTTGTCATTTGTATGTTTTGAAGTGAAAGGTCAGGGTCACTTTTCAAAGTGCCTACAAGTGTTGGCTGTATAGTGATTCTGTTCTGTCTACAGATTGACATTAGTTCATCTGTCTTCAACATTTTGGTTGAAGCAAAAATTCAGAAACTACATTGTATATGCATAGAAACAATACTATCTGGGTGGCAACCGACTCGGGGAAAACCAAAAATTCCAGCAGGGAAACATCGGAAATTGAAAATTTAAAGAAAATCAGGGAATTTAGTAGTTGATGTTTAGAAAATTTTAAAATTACTACTTGATGAAATTGTACCTAATTGTTCATGGAAATTTGGACAAGAATCAAATTGATGAAAATCAATACAGTACATACCTGATTTCTTAGATAATAACAAGGTATAAACCAAAGTAAAGTTTGACCTGTTCTTCCATTCCCTTTCACTTAAGACATTTTTTATTTTAAATATTTTATTTCCAAAGTAAAAATGTGATTGGGCTGTGAGTTTTCCCAACATCATTATTGTCAACTCCCTGCAGGCAAGGGATTTCTTTTACTCAGATAACACTGGAAAAATGAAAAAAAGATACGTAGAAATTAAGTTATTTTCAAGAACAAAGAATGAAGTTCAGAGGTAGATTTATTGTCTTAAAATTTCTGGCTGGCTTCGCTGGTCACTTTTATTTTCATGTACAAGTGAAATACTTCGACTTTCTAGAAATTTGAGCAAAAACATTGAAAAATCATACTGTTTTTGAGCGCTTTTTGTCAGGGAAAATCTTGTTTAAGTCGAGGAAAATTATGGAATTTTCAGGGAGTTTCATTTCTCAAAATCTGTGGCCACCCTGACTATACAGGAAGTTTGTCAATGACATGACTTTTGAATTTATGCTATAATTATTCACCTGGTTACCTATCAGACTTTGACCCACATTTTAAACATTTTCTTGTGCTAACTCTCTTAAAAAAAGAGAAAAAAATTTGTGAATATAAGATATTATATGCAGATTCCTTATACCAAGCGATTTCATTAGATGCCTTGACTTTGGACATTGACCACAGGGGCTACATCACACAAAGAGTACAGAATAAATACCCCCCTCCCCTCCATCTATAATACATAAATATTGTTTATGTATTATATGTGGAGGGGAGGGGGTATCATTCTGTACTCTTTGTGTAATGTAGCCCCTGTGCATTGACCAACTTTGAACAATAATAACCTTAGTTGTGTATGTAAGGGATGGGTCTTTGATGCTGTAGATTCCTTGTAACATGAGCTTCCATTTCATAACATGACCTTTGACTTAGTGGCCTTGACTGTGTGATCTTGGTCAAATCTTTTACACCCAAATTCACAAAGATCATCATGATTTTTGGCCGGATTGCAAAGCAATTCCGGTCTATGGATTGACGATGTCCGTCTGCCGTCAACATTTTGGTTAAAGTTTCTGGTTGAGGCAAAATCTAAGGAACTATATGCAGTAGAAACTTTATATTATACATGAAGGTTGCCCATGACAAGACCTTTCAATTTATGCCGTAACATTTGACCTAGTGACATTGACCTTGGACTTTGAGCTAGTTAAAGATTTTGGTTAAAGTTCCTGGTTTAAGCAAAATCTATGGAACTGTATGCAGTAGAAACTTTATATTATACATGTAGGTTGCCCATGACCAGACCTTTCAATTTATGCCGTAACATTGGACCTAGTGACCTTGACCTTGGACTTTGACCTAGTTAAAGACTTTGGTTAAATTCCTGGTTTAAGCAAAATCTAGGGAACTGCATGCAGTAGAAACTTTGTTATACATGTAGGTTGCCTCTGACAAGACCTCTCTATGTATGCTGTAATATTTGATCTAGTGACCTTGACCCAGTTAGTGACAAAAACTTACTTTGCAATCCGGCCATACCTTCTTTAGCGGTGTTTTATAGTCAATGTACCTCGTTAATTTTTTTAATCAATAAAGGTCCAAAACATCTAAGCTTTGATTGTCAAAAACCTAAACTTATTTTGCCATCCGGCAACACCATCATTGATAGTGTTTCATGACATGCACGAAACCATTGCTCACAACAAGACTGTAAAACACCATTTACACCAAACAGGGAAGCATGTAAATAACTGTTATAACATTCTACACATTGTCACATCGTGCAAACACTCACAAATGAGCTATGCATTCACATGGCAGAAAAACACCCTATACAATAACTACACTGAAACTGACAGACAACCAAAGGTAAAGGACACAACACGTCTGTTAACAACATAGCAAATCACCTTCAAGCAAAAGATAGTAAATGTTACATGTAAAAAAAGAAAATTATCTGTTTTACGGTGTAAGAAGCGGAACCATACAGATTCAAATTAAGCAAGTGCCAACAAATGAGTTAAAGAAGATCCTGACAACAATCTCAACAGCACTCACAACAGAGCTCAAAATTGGCCATCGACGGACCCCTAGCAAGCCAGAGGTGGGACCAGGTGCCCGGGAGGAGTAAGCATCCCCTGTTGTCAACACTTGTGTATTGTTTTAAAATGACCTGAAACATACGAGTAAGCACTCGCCAAAATATGATAAGGCGAACACAGATTTCTATACCAGCACCAATCATGCTGAGGTCAAACACAAAGGTCTCAACTAGCACATCACATGCTGAACCCGAACGTAGATATCAACTAGCACAAATAAAGGCTGACCCCGGATGTCTCATCCAAAACAAAACATGCTAAGGCTGAACACCAGAAATCTCAACCAACACCAAACATGTCGGAGCCAAACTTAGGGACCTCAACCTGCACCTTACATGCCAAGGCCGATCACAAGATCCCAACCAACACCAAACATGTCAGAGCCAAACATAGGGATCTCAACCTACACCTTACATGCCAAGGCCGATCGCAAGATCCCAACCAACACCAAACATACTAATGCCGAACACAGAGACCTCAACCAACACCAAAAAATGCAAAGGCTAAACACTAAAAATCACAACCAACACCAAACATGTCAGAGCCAAACACTTAGGGATCTCAACCTGCACCTTACATGCCAAGGCCGATCACAAGATCCCAACCAACACCAAACATGTCAGAGTCAAACACAGGGATCTCAACCTACACCTTACATGCCAAGGCCGATCACAAGATCCCAACCAACACCAAACATGTCAGAGCCAAACATAGGGATCTCAACCTACACCTTACATGCCAAGGCCGATTGCAAGATCCCAACCAACACCAAACATACTAATGCCGAACACAGAGACCTCAACCAACACCAAAAAATGCAAAGGCTAAACACTAAAAATCACAACCAACACCAAACATGTCAGAGCCAAACACTTAGGGATCTCAACCTGCACCTTACATGCCAAGGCCGATCACAAGATCCCAACCAACACCAAACATGTCAGAGTCAAACACAGGGATCTCAACCTACACCTTACATGCCAAGGCCGATCGCAAGATCCCAACCAACACCAAACATACTAATGCCGAACACAGAGACCTCAACCAACACCAAAAATGCAAAGGCTGGACACCAGAATTTTCAACCAGAACCAAACATGTCAGAGCCAAACATAGGGATCTCAACCTACACCAAAACTGCAAAGGTCTACATTTGTAACGCAGAATTCACAACCTGCACCAATACTGCAAAGGCCTAACACAGAGATCACAACCTGCACCAACATGCAAAGGCCTAACACAGATATCACTACCAGCACCATCATGCAAATGCCTAGCACTCAGATCACAACCAGCACGAACATGCAAAGGCCTAACACAGGTCATAACCAGCACCATCATGCAAAGGCCTAACACAGAGATCACAACCAGCACCATCATGCAAAGGCGTAACACAGAGATCACAATCTGCACCAAAACTGCAAAGGCTTAAGAGAGAGAACACAACCTGCACCAATACTGCAAAGGCCTAACACAGAGATCACAGCCTGTACCAACATGCAAAGGCCTAACACAGATATCACAACCAGTATCATCATGCAAATGCCTAACACAGAGTTCACAACCAGCACCAACATAAAAAAGCCTAACAAAGAGATCACAGGTTGCACCAACATGCAAAGGCCTAACACAGATATCACAACCAGCACCAACACGCAAAGGCCTAACACAGATATCACAACCAGCACCATCACGCAAAGGCCTAACACAGATATCACAGCCATCACCAACATGCAAAGGCCTAATACAGAGATCACAACCAGCACCAACATTCAAAGGCCTAACACAGATATCACAACCAGCACCAATATGTAAAGGCATAACAGAGAGATCACAACCAGCACCAACATTCAAAGGCCTAACACAGATATCACAACCAGCACCAATATGTAAAGGCCTAACAGAGAGATCACAACCAGCACCAACATTCAAAGGCCTAACACAGATATCACAGCCATCACCAACATGCAAAGGCCTAATACAGAGATCACAACCAGCACCAACATTCAAAGGCCTAACACAGATATCACAACCAGCACCAATATGTAAAGGCCTAACAGAGAGATCACAACCAGCACCAACATTCAAAGGCCTAACACAGATATCACAACCAGCACCAATATGTAAAGGCCTAACAGAGAGATCACAACCAGCACCAACATTCAAAGGCCTAACACAGATATCACAACCAGCACCAATATGTAAAGGCCTAACAGAGAGATCACAACCAGCACCAACATTCAAAGGCCTAACACAGATATCACAACCAGCACCAATATGTAAAGGCCTAACAGAGAGATCACAACCAGCACCAACATGCAAAGGCCTAACAGAGAGATCACAACCAGCACGAACATTTAAAGGCCTAACACAGAGATCACAACCAGCACCAACATGTAAAGGCCTAACACAGAGATCACAACCAGCACCAACATGTAAAGGCCTAACACAGAGATCACAACCAGCACCAACATTTAAAGGCCTAACAGAGAGATCACAACCAGTACGAACATGTAAAGGCCTAACACAGATATCACAACCAGCACCAATATGTAAAGGCCTAACACAGAGATCACAACCAGCACCAACATGTAAAGGCCTAACAGAGAGATCACAAACAGCACCAACATGTAAAGGCCTAATACAGAGATCACAACCAGCACCAACATGTAAAGGCCTAATACAGAGATCACAACCAGCACCAACATGTAAAGGCCTTACAGAGAGATCACAACCAGCATCAACATGTAAAGCCTAACAGGTCTTGACGCCGCACTCCGGAATATGGCATACATGCTATTATGAGGACATAATGTATACAACCATGGAAGCGAATGGTCACCAATGTTGATTCGGGATTAAGGTAAAATAACATTTATTTTTATTGATTGTGTTTATATTTATGCTAATAGAAACTTTTACATAAACTTCTTTATGAAAGAACATTTGTTATTTTTTCAACAACTTTTTGACACAAGAAGCCGTTCAAATGTGCAAAATTATTTCAACCCAGTACCAGATTAAGGTAGCAACCATTTGATTTTTTTTTTTGGGGGGGGGTTGCAAAAAAAAAAAATTCCCGGATCGAGATTTTACGGAAAAAAATTCCGGCCCAAAATGCCGGCAATTTTTTTCCGGATCATGAAATTGCCCCCCCCCCCCCCTCTTTTGACCTTTCCACATGCACCGTCAACCAGTCAATACTTTATTCAAAGGATCGAAATTAGCCTGCCTGCATTGAGTATCATTTTTAAAGTGAAAAGATTGGTTTTAGTGACATCGGACATTTGAAAATTATTTGCCTCGACATGGTGGGTGGGGTTTAAAAAAGTATAGAGAGATATGAAAACATTGTGTGCTTATTTGTTGGAATCCATGTGGGTTTATGAGTCGTGTTCAAGTGTTATCAAGTGGGGATAGCCGGAGGTTTTGTGAGTATGTGTGTTATTTTGTCTGGTCTGGTTCTGAGTCGACGTTCTTGTAGTGTAGGCCAGTTTAGATCTTGTGGCATACTGAGCTTGCATTGTAAAATATGTTGGTGATGTAGCTTGCGGCGCGTCTTTGTACCATTTCTAGATGTATCTGTGTGTGTTGGTGTGGGTACCATGTGTAACAATTGTATTCCAGTTTTAGTTTGACCAGAGAATGGTAGGCCCTTTCTTTTATTTTGGGGGGAGCTACTTCAACCTTGTGTTTAATGAAATTTAGTTGTAATGTTATCTACATCCTTGTTCCATTTTAAGTTGTCTTGTATGGTGATGCCAAGGTATTTTGTTGATGTTTCTGTAGTGAGTTGTTTGTAGTTATGGTGGATGACAAATATGGATAATGACCATATCCCTGTATACATCACAAAATCGATAATTCAGAAAATCAGAAACCGAAGGCATACAAAATCAGGATAGAACAGAAACCAATGTAAACAAACAAAAATCTCCACCATATGAAAAGAAGCGAACTCCCGACATGGGAGTGAGACCAGGTGTCCAGGAAGAGTAAGCATCTCCTGCTTGCATGCAACACCCGCCGCTTCAATTCGGTAGAACTGTCACATCCGGTTACTTCCATTTCGAAAGACATAGAGTACAATCTTTGGTTGGATGGTTCAAATGGTCTATGACAACATATCATCCACCATTCTGGAGAGTGGGACATCTTTATGTATGACGAGTTTCCCATATCGACCGTAGAACTTCCTCAGTGACGATGTTAGTCGGTCACAAACATATCCCTGACCGAGAAGCTTATCTGAAAGACGCCTAGCGCTCAGAACAAAATCCGTATATTTGGTTGTAGTTTTTCTTTGTTATAATGTTAAACGTCTTCAAAAACCCACGTTTTAGAAAATTCAAGAAAATTTGATAACAGAAATTTTTGAATGCGTTGAAGAAACGTTCAACCGAAGTCAATCGAACTTGGCTACATGTGCCCTCGGGGACTCCTGGTCCACAGCAGTGACACACCAAGTGGTACAAATTTTAAACGTCTTCAAATTCAATAGCATCATTAAAGATCAATTAAAATTGCAGCATGGACCAGACATACACGTTTCGGGTACTTAACCCTAATCAGTGATCCTCAATCTATGCAATTATATATGACCAAAGAGTGTGAAAATTATGTCAAAAATGTACCGAAAGACGTAGCAGGATGGGTGGATATGATACTACAGGACCCACGTTTAAGACATTTCAAGAAATTTTGATAACAGAAATTTTTGAATGCGTTGAAGAAACGATCAACCGAAGTTGATCGAACATGAAATTTCAAGAAATTTTGATAACAGAAATTTTTGAATGCGTTGAAGAAACAATCAACCGAAGTTGATCGAACTTGGCTACATGTATGTGCCATTATGAGAATGGAGAATTTGTCGGGATGGGAGGACACAAGCCAATCTTCCTTCCATTTGGCTGCAGAATCAAAGTCATGTTGGAGTTGTTGTGAGTCGTTAGTGTTTGTGATTTCTTTGTATATAATACTGTCATCTGCAAAAAAAAAACCAGAATGTAAAGATATTCTGGTAAATTGTTAATATAGATAAGGAAAAGTGTGGAACCAAGGACTGTGCCTTAAGGTAACCCGGAAGTAACGCTTTTGTTGTCCGAATGTGTGCTCGAACTTGGCTACATGTGCCCTCGGGGACTCCTGGTCCACCAGCGGTGACACTCACCAAGTGGTACAAATTTTAAACGTCTTCAAATTCAATAGCATCATTTAAGAACAATTAAAATTGCAGCATGGACCAGACATACACGTTTCGGGTGCTTAACTCTAATCAGTAATCCTCATTCTAAACAATGTAATATAGCCATAGAGTGTGAAAATTATGTCAAAAATGTACCGAAAGACGTAGCAGGATAGGTGGATATGATGCTATAGGGCCCACGTTTAAGAAATTTCAAGAAATTTTGATAACTGAAATTTTTGAATGCTTTGAAGAAACGATCAACTGAAATTGATCGAACTTAAAATTTCAAGAACTTTTGATAACAGATTTTTGAATGCGTTGAAAAAACGATCAACCGAAGTTGATCGAACTTGGCTACATGTGCCCTCGGGGACTCCTTGTCCACCAGCCGTGACAATCACCAAGTTGTATTCTGCCGCTTAGTTGGTCTGTGACATCTTTATTTGGATTGAAGTTATTTAAAAGTTTGGTTATGCCTTTGGATGTTATAATAAAGATATCACTCATAGAGGAGTGAGGTGACAGGCCGCAGGGATTGGGATGTCTGGTGATTCTGTTGTGAATATTTTTTCGTACTGGTTAT
Source organism: Pinctada imbricata (assembly GCA_033119305.1). Classification (NCBI taxonomy): domain Eukaryota; kingdom Metazoa; phylum Mollusca; class Bivalvia; order Pterioida; family Pteriidae; genus Pinctada; species Pinctada imbricata. The sequence continues at coordinate 48,891,072 of VSWD01000008.1, read as the reverse complement.
CTCGTTTATCAGAATACCGTCTTTACGTAGTGCCGGGATGCCATTGTTTTCATTTTTTGTGTTCTTTTTATATGAGAAAAGTTTTGGGGGTCCGTTGAAATGAGGGATGGCCTTGCTCATCCACGGAGTGTCTTTTTGCTTTCCATGTATTTCTCTTTAAGTTTGCTGTTTGCTGTCATCTGCAAATTGACAATATGTAGAGTGATAAAGATATTCTGGAAAATTTTTGATATAGATAAGGAAAAGTATGGGGCCTTGAGATAACCCGGATGTAACATTTTTGTTGTCCGAGTGCGTTCCATTGAGAAAAACTGTTTGGGAGAAAGAAAGTCTTGGATCAAGAGATGTGTGTTGTTTCTTATGCCATAACAGTTCAATTCATACAGTAGTCTCTTGTGAGGGACTTTGTCAAAAGCTTTAGCAAAGTCCATCACAATGACGTCTGTTTGGATGTTTTTATGTCATTTGAGCTGCATAGTTCCTGTATGAAAGATGTTAACTGAGTTTCGCAAGATCTAGAATGAAAGTCATGTTGTAAATCATAAAGTATGGAGTGTGATAACATTTGAGGAGATCAAGTGTTCACAGAGTTTACAAAGAATACATGCAAGTAAGAGAGACTGGACGGTAGTTAATAGGATTTTGTTTGTCACCTTTTTTGAAAAGGGGGCCTACATTTGCATGTTTCCAGTCTGCTTGTACTGAGCCTGTGTCTAATGATTTTTGAGAGAGAAGCTGGATGGATGAAGTCCTGAGAAAGCTGCCGCTTAGTTGGTCTGTGACAGCTTTATTTGGATTGAAGTTATTTAAAAGTTTGGTTATGCCTTTGGATGTGATTGTTATAATAAAGATATCACTCATAGAGGAGTGAGGTGACGGGCCGCAGGGATTGGGATGTCTGGAGATTATGTTGTGAATGTTTTTTCGAACATGTTATCCCGTCTGTCAGAATACCGTCTTTACGTAGTGCCGGGATGCCATTGTTTTCATTTTTTGTGTTTTTTATGTATGAGAAAAGTTTTTGGGGGTTCGTTTAAATGAGGGATGGTCTTGCTCATCCACATGTAGGTTAAAGAACACTATGATGTTAGTAAGCTTTCTCATGTTTGATTGGGGTGTCTTTTTGCTTTCCATGTATTTCTCGTTTGCTGTTTGTTTTACATTACTTTGCAGACGTTTCTTTCTGTTAAAGTTGTTTTTTGAGGTTGTTATTCATCCATGTATGTTATTGATTGTTTTTTTTTTGTGTGTTATGTTCTTGTTCATTGATGTTATAAGTCCATTCTTAAATTCTCGGTCGATATTACAAATAGCATCGGGTCATTATAATGACATAATGATCTCGACCAAATCCATATTTGTATGATATCACATGAATCATGTAACATAAGTATCCAAGCAGGAAGGGCCAAATGAAAGCCCAAATGAAACCCACAGTTATGGAACTCATACGAGTTATCTTTCTCTGTGCACATTAAATTCTATCATGGCGAGTTTTGCAAGGGTTTGTAATCCAAGTAAACTGGTAAGCACATATTTATTTCTTCATAATTTTCAGTACATGTATTAAATATCAAGTCATGTTTGACTCAACAAAAACTGAATGTGTCAGTTTGAAAATTACATAAATCTAGTAAAGTAAATGTTTGCGGTGAAAAACTGTAACGTATAATAATTCCATTGACCTCTTGTCAAAATGAAAACACAGTGTTATATCAGTCCTATGATAAAAGTAACTTCGACCTTGTTATTTGGAGTGGGGTCATTTTGGATGGATAGAGTGCTTGCTACATATTAATATATATTTGAGAGCATGACACCAAATCACGTCTATAAGAATGGGGGGGGGGGGGGGGGGGGTTAGAGTTAGGCCATGCCCGTTTAACGGGAATGACGAATGAAGTGTAGGCCATCGATCTATAATATTTTTCGCACAAATAATCCTAAGTAAGGTGTTAAGCAGATGCTCGTACCATCGGGTACCTACATCCCGTCATGGCGACAGGTGATGCCGATTCGTATGCTTACATCCTTGGGGGGGGGGGGGGGGGGGGCAGCTCTCTCCCCACTCCCACCCCCTTACCCCCCCCCCCCCCCCTCCTGCCCCCACCTCCCTCCCCCTCCTTGTCACCCTTCCATTACCTCCCCCTCCCGCCCCCTTCTCTCCCTCCTCCCGCCCCTTCCTCCCATTTCCCCCTTCCCTCCCTCCTCTCTCCCTCCTCCCGCCCCCTTCCTACCGCCTCCCTTTCACCCTGTCAACCCCTTCATCCTTCAATATCAACAATTTACACGTACAGTTCTTGTTGGATTTGTGCAATCAACGTGAAGGAAATGTTTAGATCAAGAAATGGTAATATGCATATGATCATAAAAATGGAGTTAGAATACTATTTTTCAACCGAATCAAAATGATGATGATGTAGGTACCGGATATTCCTAGATGTAGGTACCACGAATTATTGCGCAAACACTGGTACCTACTTCCTTGTCATTTTCATTATCTCAACATACACTGTATACTTTACAACCAATTATACAATTTCTTAACTACAACCAATTATACAATTTCTTAACTTCCAGCATTTATCCATACATAATATTCATATTGAATATACAAATCCAACATGGTTATTTGTTGATATTGAAGGATGTACACATACGAATCGGCATCGCCTGTCGCCATGACGGGATGTAGGTACCCGATGGTACGTGCATCTGCTTTAAACCAGTGAGTATGAGGGGGTGGGCAGGGTGAAAGGGAGGGTGAGGAGGGTGAGGGAGGAGGGGTGAAAAGGAGGAGGAGGTAAGGAGGCGGTAGGGGGAGAGAGGTACCCCTGCCCCCCCCCGTATAGTACAATAGTGTACTAGTATATTAGTAAGAGAGAGAGAAAGAGAGAGGTTGCAACGCGTTGTGATGCAAAACGTCGAAAAATCGTCTATATTGGTAAAAATATGTGGTCTTGGCGTGTAGAATATGTGCATTCGAAATATGAAGGCTCTATCACTAGTCTTGTCCCATGATGCCTTGCACTCCGGAGTGCAAGGCATCATGGGACAAGACTACTCTATCACTTGCCATAAAAATATACCTAATATCAACTGTTTTTCAAAGGAGGTCAACGTCCAGGGTCAAGGTGAAGATGTTAGTTGTTTACAGGACACATGCATGCAACCCCAACAATGTGCCTAATATCAACTGTTTTTGAAGGTAGATCTAGGTCAAAGTCCAAGGTCAAGGTGACGAGGACACATGCAACCCCTATCACTTACCATTCCGGCAAATTAATTTCAAATATGTACAATTGTCAAACGTTGGTAAGAATCCAAGGTCACGATCACAAGGTCAACTTGACATTTGGTAGCAATAGAAAGATCAGCACATGTGTACTATAAATGTTCTCACTACCGGTATCACTTTCTTTTATAAAGACCATTGTTTATTTTTATACCCCCGCAACAAAGTTGTAGGGGCAATACTGGATTCATCATGATCATCCGTCTGTCTGTCCGTCCGATACGGACAATAAAAATCCGAGGTGCGTTTCAATACTGGTCATATACGTGTACAGATTTTGAATATCGAGATGCACCTCGAAAGTCGGTTTTTCTTCACAAGTAGTACTATATGTTCTCATGATTTTCATCACAAGTGCAGTGAGTGCGGACAAGCGGACGGACAGACGGATGACTGAAGGATGACTGGTTGGCACATATGAAATGAACTTGTGAGGGTTACCACGAGTACATTTTGCACCTTTTGATTTAGAGCCGGGTTTTTCAACCGACAAGTCGAAATCCTCACATGTGCACTTCAGAGAGACCGTCTATCTGTAGACAAAATCTTGTCATCGTGGATTCCAATGAAACTTTACACAATGATAGATTTTGACATGTAGATGTGCATAAAGAAAGGGTATTGCTGCCGAAAAAGTTACACCTGAGTTATGACCCTTGGACTTAGATTAAATGTCACACCTTGTCATCACAGCTCCTCCCAAACCAATGAAACTTAGTGCATTAAAATCATCCAGCGGGGGATATAATTCGTCCCTTAAGGACGGTTTTCATTTTAAACAGTAGGCCAAAGTCAAAGGTCAAGGTTGAAAATTTGATATCTATAGATTTGTACAGAAACTACCAAATTGCTTTTATTGTCACACTACAGTAATATACACGACATGGGAAATTATTATATGAACGCAGTATCGCCAACTGTTACAAACTTGTTCTCCTTTTATTAAAAAAAAGCAGAAATAGGAAACTAGATTCAGCCTCAGTAAACCAGGATGGTAAAAACATCCTCTTTGGAAACAGGGATTATTTGGATTGTTTATACAGGTGACCTCCAAAAGGTCGTTTGACAGATACATTTTTAAAGATTTTTGTTCGGGAAATGGGAGGCGTTTAACGCTTGGTTCTCGATAAATGTACGTGATTACATTTTGACATCTTTTTTTCAGTTTTCTTGTAAATATCTTAGTAAATTAAAAGTTAATGTAAAATTAAATGTTACGGTTGTAACTGCAATAACATTTTTTAATTTCTTTTATTATAGATTGCTTTCAGTCGAGCTTTTCCATGTGTCAGCAAATGTTTATCTGTGACGTCACGTCGTTGGACATCAGATGGCGATAAATTCAGTCGATTTCCGGTTCCTGAAGTCGAAAAGCTACCTTCGGACTTAAAGGACAAAATGCTCGAAACACAAGATAAGGTATGATTGCATATCTTAATTGACCCTTCCGAACGCGGGAAAAATTTGAGAAATTCCATGACGTCACAATGCAATTTCAATGTTTGACCGAGGTTCGAAGCTTGTTTGTCCGAGGTGAACACATGGTAAAAGCATTGTGACGTCACGAAATTTTGCATGTTTTTCCCGCAATCGGAAGGGTCAATTTAAAACATGACTTTGACGTCATTCCATTTCCTAAACAGTTCTTTCTGTGTGATATTGTCTCAACATGATCCTTTTTCGTCCAAAAATTCACCTGTAGCTGTCCGTCAAGTTTGCCAAAACTGTCCATTATTAAAAATAATGGACAGTTAAAGGTAACTCAATGGACAGTCACAGGTACATTTTTGGACAAAAGAATCCTGATTATGATGACATAATATCACACATAAAGAACTATATATCCCAACGAAAATTGTTTTCCAAGTTTCATTGATAATTCCGATTTCAAATTCCATATCCATTAATATTCCTCTTTTTTGGGGTAAAACATTTTCCTCTATATTAAAAAAAAGAAAGAATCCATCGATGCGCGGATTTCGTAATATTTCAAGCTCGTAGGTCCGAGAAAACATATAAAATGAAATAGAAGTAAATTAAATACATGTAAAATAAAGTAAAACTACAAATGTTGAAATCTGACGAAATCCAAGACGAATTACATCCTACGTTTCACGTATTTTTTTTTTTTTTTTTAGAACAAAATTCTTTTAAAAAAACACAGCGACAGTCTATTTCCAAAACATAACGCTTCAATTAAAAATGATCAATTAGCTTCTTAATAATTTGATAAAAATAAAGACGAGGTCCATACGAAAAAGACGCTGTATATCACAAGCGTGGCTACATCGAAATGATTTTTTTTCTCAACAACTCAGTGATTGACCTTGACATGAAAGTGTCCGTTATTAAGACAAAAGAAATCCATCGGTTGACTGGCCAACGTGCACCTGATCATCATCTCTTGACCAATGAGACGGTTCTTAATTTTGAGGTGTCCAAAGTCTGCGAAAGGATCTACCTGTGACTGTCCATTATTAAAACAAAAGATGTCATGTTTTAAGTGGGAGAAAAGCCTCAAACTATCCATTATGTCAGAGAAAGAACTGATCTCGGCCCTGACGGGCCTCGATCAGTACTTTCTCTGACATAATGGATGATTTCGGCTTTTCTCCCTAACGTAATCTACCTAAATAAGACTGCGCAGTGCGCACCATAATTCATCTTCTCAAGAGAAGTGTACGTAATACCTTACTCCCCCTTGTCGGATGTCAAACTGGAAATTTTTAATTTTCCACGATTTTCAGAGCGCCACCTACTGAGCATTCAAAATTTATGTCCCTTGAGAGTTCGTCATCACCAGCCAACTGGTACACATATTTCGATAGTTTTCATTCGCTTTTGGTACAAAATAAAGTACCTAACATACATATCAAACATAACCGACACATTCGTTAGGTCTCCATAGGCGCCACCATATTGTTTTCAAACCTTCGCTTCGTATGTTAATCAGGACACCTCAGGTCGATTCTCATTGGTCCAGTGTACCTCAAACTGGAGCCAATGAAACTGGCGAATTTATAGAGGCGAGTAATACGTTTGACATCCGACAAGGGGAGAAAGATATTACGTACACTTGTCTCGAGAAGGTGCCATAATTCAGCTCTTCATTTTTGAATGACTGTAAGAAAACTCTTTATTGCAAATGATGTGTGATTTTAAATGAAATATTTGTGAGCTGCTTATTGATTTAGAGAGCTGTCTTATATGTAATTGTCGGAATCACTGTATTGCTTGCAGTGTTTACCTGATGTGTACATCAATATGTACATTGAGACAATCACCGAATTTGACATGTTTTCTTGGAGCTGTTGCGACGAGTGTTGCATGCAATCAGGAGACGCTGACTCTCACCGGGCACCTGGTCTTACTTCGGAATATTATTCATTCCAAGGTTCATAACCGTTCCCATGGAAATTCTAATGGTTTTGCCTTGTCTCTCGACTTTGAGACTGGATAACTGATAGGTACTTCTTTGATGTTTATTGCATACATGCAGAATATTTCTTTGCTCACTGTTTTCAGGCAGGGTTCATCCCAAATGTCTTCAGCGCTCTTTCCCATCGTCCAGACGAACTTAGAGCTTTTCTTCATTATTACGATGTCGTCATGGCAGATAGAGGTACGTCGTCAAATAATAACACGTAAACATATGGTATTCTTATCATCTCGTATTTATTTAAAGAAAAAAAAGAAGAAAGAAAATTGTGCACTTTCAAACTTCATTTTAAGAAGCTGTCAGTATTCACTGTGGCGTATCACGTGACACACAAATGATATGTTCCACGGGAATCCCCTTTGATTAAACCAAGTAGATAGTGTCTAAATCTACTTTATATGAATTTATTTTAGGGCTATCATATGGTCATTATTATTAATTATATGATGGTAATTTATTCTGGCCAAGAATAGACGTATATTTGAAGAGCACTTAAACAGAAAATTTTGTATCTGTCCGTGCACCATATCATAGCATGTGTTGAGCATTGAAAAAGTTTCTGTTTAAGTGTTCTCCGAATACACGTCTATTCTTGACCAGAATAGATAACCATCATATCATTGATGATAATGGCCATATGGTAGGCCTAAAGTAAAATCATATAAAGAAGATTTAAACAGTATTTACTTGGTTTAATCAAAGGGGATTTCCTTGGAACATATCATTTGCGTATCACGTGATACGCCACTGTGAGTATTACTTCAGTAAAAGGGGTTTAGCTCAAATGAAACTCCTTTAAGAATCTCACGGCAAACTCGTACGCAGCAATTGAAACCTTCCACCAGAAAACATCATCAAAGAGCCCAACGTCAAGATATAGATATATGACAATAAAAGGAAATCCAGGTACAATAAAGGAGGCAATCTGAAAGTATGCGACAATAAATACACAAAACTCGGAATAAGATGACAAACACAAAATTACGAAAAGAAACAGTCAAAACGTCAACAAAACGAATGACTCAAATAGTAAATAACAATGACAAACTCGAAAAGACATCAAGAAACTATAAATATCTGTTCACTGACAAAAACGAAACATGCGTAGAATCCTAAGAGTTAGAATATAAACGTCATGATAATGTGAAAAGTTAACGGCAATTTGAAGAGATCAACAGTTTCGACTTATTTTAAAAGATTAAATAATTTCGACAAAAACAACACCGAATAATTGAATGAAATCTTCGGACGTTCAAGACGCTATGAAGGTATAAAACAAAGTCAACATAATATACGGCGACGACCAATGGATAAGAAATGAATAACAAATAATCTTAAAAGATTGCAAAGGTTTTACGCTATTTTGAATGTTCCAATTTTGTGCGGGTCTATTTGTCGGTGTAGTTGTTTGATGTCCATTGCTTCTTTTGACGTTCATGCTATGTTTTCCTGCGTTGTCTTGCTAGGGATATTTTCCTAACTCTCCTTCAAAGGTTTTAAGGTGATAGAAATAAATCCTCAATATTTACTACTTTTTTTCTAGCTTGTTATACATTTTAAAAAGCCGTGAAAAAATATATCTATTTTATTCATTATACTGTAAATTATCTGGATTAAAGTACTACAGATTAGGAATGAAAAGTTTTGTCTATCTCGTACACTCCGTCAAAACATTTTCCTTTGTTAAAATCTGTTGATCTTTTTTCAGTTGCTTGTTAACATATTATGATGAATTCCGTTTTCATGTATATTTAGTCCGTACAATAAAAGTAAATGGTCTCCTGACCTTTTAATGTGTTGGTTTTATTGTCTGTGACTGTTTGTTGATGTGGTTTATTCGCGTGATGTCCCTTTTCCTCATGTGTGTGAGTGTGTGTGTGATCCGCTGTGATCCCAGCGTCGTCTTAGTCAGGATAACAAACCCTTGCATCTATATATAAGTTTATTTCCGAAAACATTATGACAGCTAGTTAACTATTGCTTATGTAACTCCAAGTTTCATGCAGTTGCGGCCACTCTTTGAAAATTCAGATCACCTGTAATTTTCTGATTATTGTCATAACTTGTAGAAAACTGTTTGCTTCAGATTTATTTTCATTTGTAATTGTAACCATCAAACGCAAAACAACGAAAATACACGGTGATCGAGAGTCAAACCAAGACTGCGGCTACGGCCCTCCCCTTACCCCCAGTGTTGTTGGAGACACTAGCGCGCGCCTTATTCTGCGATATTTGAATAATTGCAGGTAACCTGACAAAAGCTGACAAGGAGATGATTATAGTGGCTACATCAGCGACCAACAGATGTCAGTACTGTATAGTGGCTCACGGGGCTCTCCACAGGATCTACTCCAAAAACCCCTATCTAGCTGACCAGGTTTAGACTCTTCATTTATTTTCTTTACATAAACTAGTCACTTTCTTGATTGACTGGGAAAGTATTAACGAATCTAAATGATACGGGAATGAATGTAAAAGAGACAATATTATAATTACTGTTGGCTTTTGTAAGCGATGGAAGTACTGGTAGCCATCTGACCTCAGAGGTGGATAGACTATTTTGCTTGTCCCAAAAAATAAATGTCCATCTGATTTCACTATCATCTACTGAGCTGAGGTTATGAGAGTGGCATGTCTTCAGGAGATGCATACTCTTTCTGTGCATTTTGTCTCACTCCCTTTTTGGGATTTCATCACTGTTCACATAGTAGACTGTTTAGTTGGTTTGATTATCTATTTTTGTCTGAATTCATTTGGCTGTTAATATATGAATTTTTATCACATGATACACCCGTTAAGCCATTTCATAAATATATGATATGATAACACGTTACATATCGCTCTGCTTGAATGCGATTGGTCAAGGTTGGAACCTAATCACATAAACCTTGACAAATGTGACCTTTCAAATATCGGTCAACTGTTAAATAAAGACCAGAGGCGATGTCAATGATTAAATTGTTGTTGTTAAATGATTCTTGCATTAAAATACTATTCAAAATTGAAATACTTTCTCTTACGCACAGAATATCGAATACGATGGGGACACTACTTTTCATGGCGTAGCAGACGACCCTAGATCACGGCGTGGTTCGCCTCTATAGTTCTCGGAAACGTTGATTTCACGTTAGAAATACACATTTTTAGGCAATATCATGTGATAAAAAGAATCTCAAATGAATTTTCATTTCATACGATGTATTATGAAACTCGTTGTGCGTTTTATATCCCCTCGCCAAGGCTCGGGGATATGAAACACACAACTCGTTTCATAATACATTGTATATAATGAAAATTCATTTGAGATCCTATATATATGTTGCCTACAACACAAGAGCGACATGTAGGGATCACGTTGTCCGGCGTCCGTCTGTCTGTCCGTCTGTCTGGTAGTCCCACTTTTACATATTTGGCTATAATTTGCTTGATGTACATAAGATATCTTTCAAACTTGCAGGGATGGTAAAACATGATGAGACTCGGCATCCAGTGTAGGTCAAGGTCATTATCAAGGTCAAGGTCATAGGGTCAAACATGCGACAGGCGACATACCTGTTTTTGAACAGTGCTTATTTTGGAATATCGATTTTAGTTATAAAGGTTGTTTGCTTTTACCCATTTTCAGCTTGCAGCAAATTGGGAAACAGCCAATCTGGATGACCGTCAGCGCGCTATTTTAGATGTTGCCATGGATATTTGTGATTGTGAACCAATAACTGACGATCAGATAGAAGAATTAAAGAACCATGGATTAGATATAGAGGATTTATGGGACATAGGATCTGTGACGTCACTTTTTGCGTTATCCAATAGGATGGCTTACACTATGAATTTAAAACCAAACACTCAATTTTATCTAATGGGAAGAGTGCCAAGAGAAAAGAAGTAAAAACTAGAATTACTAGTACATTGTTGATTCAAGTTTATTATCTCGTTATATGTCGCAGTATTAAGAATTCTTTATTGCCTCTTTGTAATTAGCAGCATTAAGAATTCTTTATTACTTCTTTATAATTCGAATTATTAAGAATTCTTTATTAACTCTTTATAATTCGCAGTATTAAGAATTTTGACTACCTTTTTATATGAGAATTCTCAGCAAAAGAAAGGACCAGACGGATACATTTAACAGAGGCTAAATGTCATTTATTGTTTTGTCGGATAATACACATGAATCCTGATCCCATCCTGTATTTCTTGATTCTAAGAATAATTATAAATCAATGATTATGTACTTTTTTATATTTAATTAAAATTTGATGGAGTGGATTTCTTCAAAATGTGGTATTTGTCAATTTTTCCATCATCACAATAAGCTTATTTTAAGATTATTTCTTGCGCATAGTGTGTGTATATGTTTTCTGGTGAATAACTTCAATTTTCATTACATTCTCATTTTTCATGTTCGGGAAACGTAAAAAAAAAAATGTTCCAACTCTGCCTCCAGAGAGAAGCTTTCTGGACAAGATGCCCAAACACTATACAAGACAGACATGTTTCGGAAAATAATATCCTTATCAGTTGAACTCTAACCAAACTGATAGAAAAGAACTGAAGTACCGGTAAAGAGCGGACTTTTAAAATAAAATTTTGTTATACTACTTTCCTATGGTTATAGGATGTTTATTAACAGACACCCAAGCTAAATCAAGACATGTCATACAATTGTGAACAAAAAAGAAGAGAAATTCAATGTATTAGAAAGACCAGAAATGGGCACAAACGGAGTGAGATCAGATGGCCAGAGAGAGAGTTATCATCATTAAAAACAAAGTTGGACCCTTATCTTGAAAAGTCGAGGGGTTGTATCTACTCCAGGGAATCTTCAAACAAATCTGCCAAACACATCTCATTCTTAATGTAAGTACTCATCATTGACAATAACGTTTGCTCTGCCATTTATTCATCTACAGTGGAATATTAGCTGTGTCTTTGATTCATCATATATTAAAACCATAAGATCCTCTGTGGCAATTACTCAACTAACAATAAACATCCTACTGTAAGTTCATGTACTTATCAAATAGTTGAACATCCTCTCTCACAGAAAAAAGAGCTAGGGACTTCAATTTCACATGCATAGATGAAAAACTCTCAACAAACTATCCTTTTTCGGATAACCTTGATATGGACGCTTTTAGTCCACTGTCATATAAGACTATCTATGTCTATTACAATGGAATTTATGTGAATTCTAATTCGGGTTATGTGATTTACTTCTAATCACAGTTTGGTACTCAAACCATTCCTCTGTTGCAACTTTGACTTTAAATATTTATTCACAAAAATATGTTTTTGAAGTTTGAAATTTAAGTAGGAAAGCTCCACACGACCGAAGTGTTTTTTTTTCAACGCTGGTGCTAGGGAGAACTTGAAGCTTTTCTATGGCGACAAGTTAAGTTAACTGTAAATTTTTGAAAAAAAACCCCCACATTTGTCTAGATAAACCAATCCATTCTAAATTATCATAAGAATAAAGGAGGTAATATTCCGATGTCGCATTCAGGACATTTGTACTACCCGCTCATTCATTTCAAAATAGCTCTCTTAAATTTGGAACGCCAAACTGAAATCTGTTGGAAATAATGAATGCATAAAGAATAACTGGAAAGGATTAATTATCTTTAACAATCATGTCTGGCTCGCTGAATTTTGAATTCAAGTCTAGCAGGTTAATCTTTGGTAGCATAATTGGGCACTTCGTTTTTCCTTATCACTTTTGACTCTTGACTGAAGTTGTTCAAATTTACACTCTCGAATCGCAATTTGTGCAGTCGTTTATTTGAATTACTACTAAAACAAGGATTTTCCCTTCAAAATTTTGCCAATACATTTCTTGCTCCGATGGAATATTTAAAAAAAAAATGAACAATAGTATCCAATTTAAACTAATCTGTCATGTTTGACTGAAGATTGCTTGACTTTATGTTTAGAAGTGTATTAATTACTTCTTTCCAGCTCTGTCGCCTGAAAGAAGCTTCGGTTTGGCCCTTTATCGATTTGACATCAAATAATTTTGCTATTTCGGAAACATGTCATTCCATTCAAAAATATCATCGAAACTAAAGCAGGTTAACATCTTAGCACCATCCCTCCAATGCTATTTTGAACATAGATTGAATTTGAATATGCTACTGAATCGACCCTACAGGAAATTCGGAGCCACACACTCTCTGTAGAGTAAATATACAGATTTAAATTCAAAAATAAAACAAGAGGGTGCTACTGAAATGAACTTTGGCGGTTCCGCTGGAAGCATCACTGATTAGAATATAATATTCGTAACACGTGTCTGGTACAGAAAATTGGTTTGAAATCTTCTTCGTGATGGTATAGAGTTTGAACAGTTCCGTATTATTTAGATGTACTTGATTTCAATTTGATGAAATTTTGTTGTCCTTTGAGCAACGGGTGACTTGAAAAAAAAATTTAAGAAAAAAAAAATTGTTATTTATTAGATTGGATTTTGAATAAATCTGTACGAAAACCACCATGTTGTAACGTTTAACGTCTTCAAATTCATTAGCATCATTTTAGAGCAGATAAATTTACAGCATGGACCAGACATGCACGTTTCGGGTACTTAACCCTTGTCAGTGATCCTCAATCTAAACAATGCAATATGACCAAAATCTATGAAAATTATGTCCTAGATATACCGAAAGATGTAGCAAAATGGCTTGGGTATGATGCTACAGGACCAAGGTTTTAGAAATTTGAGAAAATTTTGTAAACAGAAATTTCCAAATGCGTTTGAAGAAACGACCAACCGAATTGATCGAACTTGGCTACATGTGTCCTCGGGACTCTTGGTCCACCAGCAGTGACACTAACTAAGTGGTGCAAATGTTTAACGTCTTCAAATTCATTAGCATCATTTTAGAGCAGATAAATTTACAGCATGGACCAGACATGCACGTTTTGGGTACTTAACCCTTGCCAGTGATCCTCAATCTAAACAATGTAATATGACCAAAATCTGTGAAAATTATATTCTAGATATACCGAAAGACGTAGCAAAATGGCTGGGATATGATGCTACAAGACCAAGGTTTTAGAAATTTGAGAAAATTTTGTAAACAGAAATTTCCAAATGCGTTTGAAGAAACTACCAACCGATATTGATCGAACTTGGCTACATGTGCCTTCGGGGACTCTTGGTCCAACAGCAGTGACACTCACCAAGTGGTACAAATGTTGAACGTCTTCAAATGCATTAGCATAATTTTAGAGCAGATGAATTTACAGCACGGACCAGACATGCACGTTTCGGGTATTTAACCCTCGTCAGTGATCCTCAATCTAAACAATATAATATGACCAAAATCTATGAAAATTTTGTCCTTAATATACCGAAAGACGTAGCAAAATGGCTGGGACATGATGCTACAGGACTCTGTAATGAATTGGTGATATCTCTATAATGATAAGGTGATATCTCTATAATGATCTGGTGATATTTCCATAAGGAATAGGTAATATCTCTATAATGATATCTTTTTGGAATAAATGGTAAAACGGCGCCCCATAAGTTTCCACACTTGCGCAATGATATGTAACTTTGAAATCTTGTTTCTTGACTTTTTTTGCACAAACAGAACAATCTTTTCTATCGACCGCCATTCAGACGCATCGTCATCAAATCAATATCCATCTAATGAAGTACGGAATTATGTATTCTGTAATAAATAATAAGAATAAAGAAGATACGAGCTCGCATAATATCCAAGGTTGGAATAGACACTTTTACACGTGAGATAAAAGACACGTGGTCAATAAAATAGATTGTTAAATTCAAAAGACTTTGCAATTACATTTCATATAACGTGTTTAAGATGGAACTTTTCGATCACCAATACACCTCTTTGATTTTATAATTAAAGTTTTATCCACTTTTTGGGGGACCAGGAGAAGATAAGAATTCGAAAATTTTGTAGACTCGTAGCATTGAAATACTCATTGGTCAGAAAAAAAAATCTATAAAGAAATAGAAAAAATCTCTTATTACACAACAGATCTGTTTTTTTTTTTACTTTTTATACTCTGCACATTCAATCATCAGTAAACATTGTATTTAAAAATTTATTTATCGTGCAGTAAAATATCAATGTCCTTAACTGAACGTACAGTAAATATAGTATTTTGGAGAAATTTTAGGTCAAGTTTAGACTTTTGCTCTTCAAAATTTCAGTTTCTTTGGTTTTCCATTTTTCGGTCTCGAGCATTACTGGTGAGACATAACTATTGAAATGTGCATATAGTGCACTGAAATTTTATAATAGAACAAATATTTTAATATTGACAATTTCAACCACTAGGCTGGTGTCTCTGCTGGTTGATGGTTTGGTCTCCGAAGATATCGTACGCCTAGTTCCACAGTGTTTCGGCACTTGAAATATATTTGTAAATTTTACGTGACAAAATTTATTGAAAATTTTCTAACACTAAGGGATATCTCCCTGATGGCATAGATCTGTCCCTAGCAGGTTCTTTGGGAGAAATGTTTGGTCAAGTTTAGACTTTTGCTCTACATAATTTTATTTTCTTTGGTTTCCCTCTTTTTCTGCCTCGATCATCACTGATGAGACATAACTTGTTGAAATGCGCATATGGTATAATAGATTATGAATTTCAATATTGACAATAGTAAAGTGTTTATCTACTCATCGTACTTAAATGTTAAAAAAATTTGAATACAATATCATTGAGTCAATGGTATTCTCCGAGTTAAACGCCATCTGTTATTATAAATTTGGAGAACATAGCATACTCATCCTGTAGTCTGGTGATAACGTTGAAAATGTTTAAGAGCGGTGTATATATTTCAGCAATTAACCAACAGTTCTTGCTTTTAACTATGATGCCTTATGATATCAGCGCACTTATCCCACCTTCCTCTTAGACTGTATATGTCTTTTCGAATAGAATGTATATGTTTAGTACTGAAGTCATTTCTATGTTGCAGTAGGCAGCGCTAAATCACTTGGGACTAGATCTTGACTGAAGGATGCGTGATAAACTTGTTCATCTTACACACTTGAATTGCAGTGACTTGTGTACAGACTGATCGTTATGAAATAGCAATAAGTTCTATCTACTCAGAAAGTTTTTTTTTTCGACAATCATTAAGAAGCATTCTGGAGAAGACGAAAATGTGACTTTACGACGGACGGAAGGACAGACGAAGGACGGACGCCGGACTGCACGCAACGATAATAGCTCACTTAAGCTTCGCTCAGATGAGCTAAACTGATTGAAAATAGCTTGAATTTTGCTTTAATGGTTGAGAAAGAAGACGGCAAGTTGCACCACCATCACCCCCAAAAATTTCAGAGAAAGACCCCACATTTTAATGAAATATAGGTGCTAAAATCTTTTATCTATTTATTGCATGGATTCATCTTAAATTTTATGTACAGTTGGGTCATGTAGCATCATATTCCATCCAATTTGCTACGTCTTTCTGTGTATTTTGGACATAATTTTCACAGATTTTGGTCATATTTCCTTGTTTGGATTGAGAATCACTGACGAGGTCTAAATACCCGAAACATGCATGTCTGGTCCATGCTGTTAATTTATCAGTTTTTAAATGATGCTAATGAATTTGAAGATGTTTAACATTGATAAACACAAGAAGTATTAGTGCTGAAAAAATCAAGTCACTGTCATTCGTAATGGGGATGCTTACTCCTCCCGGGCACCTGATCCCACCTCTAGCTTGCTAGGAGTCCGTCGATGCTCAACATAGTGCTCTATTGTGAGTGCTGTTGAGATTTTGTCAGGATCATCTTTAACTCACTCGTAATACCGAAGATATGGACAAACGACAGTAACTACTACTTCCCGACCAGTATTGAAGCAATAAATGTACAGTTTTTTAAAGTGCTCATTATGGTTATCATTGTATAGATTGAGGATCACTGACGAGGGTTAAGTTCCCGAAACGTTCATGTCTGGTCCATGCTGCAAATTTATCTGTTCTTGGATGATGCTACTGACTTTGATGACGTTTGGCATTAGTTATCAACGCACTCAGCCCAGTGTCCTCTTACACTGTCTATGTCTACTAAAATTGCATTAAGCTGTTCCTCTGTTGCAACTTAGGTAGTACTACTCTCTGCTATCAAAGCTGTACACTTCGTTTTTTAATTATTCACAATTAATTTGTTTGAAGCGTGGAAGTACTAAGAAAGTTATCGCGACCTAGTGTTTGATTTTTTTTCAATTACTTACCTTCAAACTCATGTGCCAAGCTTTAACAAATTAAGTTAACGATACGCGAGTATATTTGAAAATCCTTTTACTTGAATATACCATCTTATTCTAAATTATCATAAAAATATCGGAGATAAAGAACATTGAATCATCTCTACAATGATTTTGACACTTTTCACTCCGTTACGCCTCTGAATAGACAGGACATTCTTCTAAAATTTCCACATTAACCGCTGGGATGACGCACTAAACTATTTTAAAAAAAGGTATGGTTTAACGTACCACTGAAAGCGATTTATTATCCGAAACATTGCATTTCCAGAAGGCTTTTCTATACCACTTTGAACAAGGTCTTCCTTGATGGGGGTGGATGACTTTAATTGTTCAAAACTATACTGTTGAATTGCAGCTTGTGCAATCCTTGACTTGTATATAGAATGATCGTCTCGAAGAAGCAATGCACCCTAGCGCAATTTTACTCATCCGTTTTTCCCTTAATAAATTCTTTCAAACGTTATGTAAGATCTGCATCGCAGTAAGCACTCTATGAAAGTCTCTGATAGCTGATCCGTATATGTCCGGTTCGAAAGCCTATTGCAATCCTTATAGATCTATTTCATCAATCTTAAGTCGCTGGTGTATCATTATGTCTCAACATATAGGTGATCATTTATTTGTGATAACATATGTAGCTAACCAGACCGTGGATCATCTGTAGGGGTGCTTCGGCTAGCTGACCATCAATCATTATACCCTTAAACCTATACAATTGTTTAGCCTATGCTTTAATAATTGCTCAAATCTTTGCATTTCTCCTCTTCTACAATGGTATGTTGCTTTGAAAGACATCTTGAAATGTATATTAACAACGGAGCTTAATTGGCCGTATCAAGTAAAGTCAAACAAAGGAGGGGATCTCCAACAACACAAGGTTGCAGCACCCACAGCAAAACCCCAAAACACCCAATGCAAAAACAGAGCAGACAAGCACAGAAAGAGACGCAAAAGGGACAAGGAACGTCAACGCACAAAACAGAAACATCAAACACAAAGGACTACACATAAACCAAAGAGACCAATGGGCAACCGGTGCCGACTTAGGACGGCCATCTGCCACGGAAATAGCAGAAGGTGTGGTTATCCTGAATTACGTGCACACAACAACAAGAAACACAAAAACGCCTTTTGATTTCGTGAATTATATTCTCCAAAAATACTTCATCTTCAATTCTATACTTCCGGAAATCTATTTTTTCCTTCTTGACTTTATTGAACAATATATTGAAAGTTATCTTTCAACCGCCATTCAGAAGCATCGACATCCAATCAATATCCAACCAATAAAGCATGGAATAATTTATTCTGTTATGGATGAAAAGTATTATAGGGAAGATATGAGCTCGCATAATATCCAAGATTGGAACCATGGACACCTGTACACGTGAAATAAAAGACACGTGGTTAACAAAACAGAGTGTTAAGAAGAAACTTGATTTGATTTGGCCCTTTATCAATTTGACATAGTGTTTTTTAAGCTTGTCATTTCATCATAAAATATTATCGGAATTAAAGGAGGTTGCTCTTTGGTCATTGGTTCCATTAATTATGTACTGAATCGACCCTACAGAAAAACTGGAGTCGCACACTAGAAAACTCAAACTTAGATGGCGCTACTTAAATTAGGTTGGCTGTGTCTGAAAATTAATTTGGCTTGAAGAACCACTAATGAGGATTTTGTATCTGAATCAAGTGTGGTCTGATGCATTAAAATTTAGTTTGTAATGTTTATCAAGAATGTCATGAGTCTGAACACTTCAATTTCTTTCAAATACAAAGCAGATAACCTGTTTAACATAAAACTTTTTTGAATAAATACCATTCCTTCAAAAGATTTAATTTATCCTAAGGTTTCTTAAAATTATTTAGGATCAGGCGAAGTTAGGAAGATGAAAATGAAAAGAGTGCCAGGCGACTCATCTCTCGAAAGGCTTGCACATGTAATAAAGCGGTATACATCATTCGCTATTTGATAACGGATGATTATTTATGTCTTGTCATTAATGAATGTAGGACCGTTCGGTTTATATGTTGAGTGTTTCAGTAACCCTTATTGATTGATAAAGTTGTTTTGTCTAATGATATTTTTTACAACCCTGGGGATGTCTTTCTGTGCGGTCAGTGTAGGGCATTCTAGCTGAAGATCTTTCCCATTCTCTTCATTATACACTCACCGTCGAAGGAAGAATGTATAAGTTTGTGAGGTCGAAGACAGACTTCAATGAAGATTCTATCATTAAATTTTCCTAAAAATCATAAATGTTTATGATTGAAACATGATACTTTTTTCTACATGAAAAGTTTAATCAATTTTTATCGTTACATATCTGTACTTTCATGTTGTAGTCATTTTCTATTAATAGAAATTATCTCATTGCAAAATCATTGTGCAATTCTGTTTTGAGAAAGTAATTGTAAAGGATTTGATATCGATAGAGCATGGAATTTAAAGCTTTCGTGAAAATAAAAGGTATTTATTATTGTTTTCTTCTATTTTGTCGATAAATATAATAAGATTCCCAAATTAGACATAAGCTCTTTTGACTCATTTGCTGAAGTGAAAAAGGTACTAAAGCAACTATTTTTTTCCATCTTCTTTTTTTCGGATTTTAACACTTCAGTTCCGAGGGATGTCTAATAAAGGAGGAATCCGTCTGTTGCTTGCAACAGTAGCCATCTAGTTTTTCTTCTTATTTTTTTCTTTTCGTAAGAACGTTTGTGAAACACTGTTCCCTAAATTGAAATCAAATCCTAATCAGTGGACTTGCTATAAATCGTATGTATGATAATGTTATTGGTAATAATGAAAACGCAATCATAGATAAAAATCATAGATATTTTTGCAACAATTAAGCCGGTTAAAACATAATATTTCATCAATGGGATAATTCCAGATTAACCCCCCCACCCATGAAATAAGGATGAAAATACATTCGAAGGAATATGTCATGTTATTAAATATAAGTTCAATGGATAGAATGATTATCGATTTTTTTTATACGATTTGTCTAAACTACGCAACAGTTACTCATATTTATAAAACAAATCATTTGATTCCAAAATTATTTCTCTGTATATATGTAGGAAGGTACATACATTTGTACAGGTAGACAGAAGTAACGAAATGAGATGCTGTATACTTTGGCGACATTTTAGTCATTCCATCTGTCCGTGTTTCCGTATGTTTTTTTTTCTCACGTAAGGAATTAACCTTACATTTAGATAGGGGCGTGCTCTTTAGCATGTTAACAAAAGGTAGAGATGTTTGAACTTCGCCTAGAAAGACGATTGCAAGGTTACAACACTATATATGCTACTTTTAAAATGAGAAGTTGAACTTTTAAAAGGGACACTCAGAAAATAGAAATTGTGGTATAGAAATTGCAGTGTCCATGAAGCACTCAGCAGTTTTATTGTTTTTTTTTTCTGGATAATTTTGTGACCTTGACATATTTGTTTGACCTTTTTTTAATACCAAGGATGTACCATTACCTTTGAATTGTAAATAAGAATTTCTTTATACTTTGTATATTCTTTGTAACAAGATGGTTTAGGTTTTATTTGTTGCTTATAATGACCTATTGCAAGCGATACATTTGTTCCCCAAACACTATAGTTGCATGTATTCCGAAATACTCCGTAATCTTGAAAATGAATAGACATTTTATAATTTTTAAAACATTTTCAAAATATTTTCAAAATATGAATGGATCCAAATGTCTATGATCTTTGATCCTGATCTTGAACATTAATCCTCTGTTGAGGACCTTCTACATGGAAAGTTTGAAGATCCTATGGTTTACAGTTCAGCCTATACTTGCAGCGTAAACATTTTGGTGCATGTATTACCCCCCCCCCCCCCTTCCCCACTTCTACGTCGATCAGTTTCTAAATTATTCTTTAAAAGATGATAAAACCAGATGTATTTTTAAGAGAAAATGTATTTATCATATCGAATACAGAAAATTAAAGAATGTTACGGTCAAAACAAGAGCTTTTCTTGAATTTTAAAGTATTTCTACAAAAAAATGCTATTTTTAGCCCCAAAATGACGTTGATCTCTGACCTATTGAACCCAAAATAATTGCTGCTTATCTTTGGCCAATGGGCTGTCAGTGAGTGAAGTTTCATTGATATCAGATCATAAATACAGGTAGTAGGGCACGAAAAGCAATTTTGGGGGGAAATTTTAAGAGTTATCTGCCCCTTATTAGAGAAAATGTCTATTATCTTAAAATTTGGCTCATTGACCTACCTTAATTTCTCAGTTTTTTAAAAGAGCATGGTATTGGCCTTCATAATCATTAATTAATAAAAATATTTAATTACTTTTAGCAATGTCTTTTTCAACATATTTTTAATAGCTGTGAACAACATTTCCATGCATATATGAATTGATAGATACATAGTATTAAATATCTTGAAACCTATCTCCTTGTTGATGATTGTAGTAAATTTCATTTTTCATATGAACTACTATTGTGTTATTTATTCCTTTTTGTTTTACTAAAATATATATGACCATCTCAAATTTGACAATTCCCAGGTTTCATCACCTGCAGCAGACCCCCACTCATTTCAAAGGCGTATTTCTCAAAAAGTAGATCATTGACAAATACTTTGCAATTTATCACTGGAAAGTACAATGACAACTTTACAAAAAGAAAATAAAATTGGAGAAATTTAATTACTCTGTTCAGAGTAGCGGACATCCTTAAGAACGTAAATAAATACTTGTATATACCCATTGAAAGCCCCAAAATGGGCCGTTAATGTGACGTTAAAATTAATTAACATACTTTAAGTAATGAAAAACAGTTACAAATATTTTGCAGAGGCAGAATATTAACAAGTTCTGTATTTTTCATTTAGATATGATGTTGGCAATCGGATATGTATAGATTTATAAATGATCACTAAGATTTTTTAAAGAAATTGTCGAAAGGAGATTTTAAAACATCTTTGAGTTGTTAATTTTTAATCATAAAGTCCGTTTATCTGAAACCCTATCATTTGTTTTTCGTAAAAACGTGATATTACCTTCTTCATATGTCAAGATCCTATTGAAATTTGACCGTTAGTTTTTAAGTTATAGTGATTTTGTTACCCCCTCCCATTTGTTTTTACGTTACCTAATGCTGACGTTCTTGCGAAAAACGCGCCAATGTCACCGTTTCTATTAAGACGTCATAATTGATATAGAGCTTTCCGATGGGGTTCTTTCGGATACTGTTCTGGACCCCCTTAATATTCGGCTGTTTGATGATGACGATCATCATCGAAGTACTTTTCAGGGTTTATAAGCATGTTTGATTTTCATAAGGAAATATTAAAATGAATGACCAGAGGGACAGTCGTTTGAACCTGGTGCAAAACATCTCAATCATGCTACTGATGCAAAATGTCAGATATGAAACTCTTAAAATATATCATGGAAATGGCATACAATAAGAATAATTTGAGCATCTGATTTTGATCTTATTTGCGAGCACATGAACCAATGTTAAACGTCTTCAAATTCAAACCAGATATTACTCGAATTCGAAATTGATGATACATGACAAGGTCGGTCTGTATAGGCATGGCTATACACAGATAAGAAGTCTCAAACTGTTTTTTCGCTTTCTTAAAATGAATTCGTCACATGCGATTTTATCGACTGAAAAAAAAATGCAACAGTATCGCTGATTGATAGAACAACATCACTCGAGAAAGAATTGCCTTGGCCAATAAGAGTCGACCAAATTGACTAAAAAGTCCTGATCATTTAAATACAAGTATCGACAATGTCCATACAAGTATTAATGTTTGAAGTACTATAGAGGACAAGTAGCCATAGAGACCAATGGGTAGACAAATGTCCTGGTACAAGCGGTAACATTTACCTCAAGGAAAGATGGTGCCAGTCTGATCTACGCATTGATTGCGTCCATGACTCTACACTCGTATCATATTAATATAGACCAAGAACGCAACGATATTTTAAGTTTCTTAAAGTACATTTAACTAAACGTTTTAAATGGTTCAACAAAGCAGTTGCTTGTCAATCTATATATTCATATTTACTTAAAATGCTTTTCATCTTCAGACAAAAAAGGTTCATATACATATAGCAATAAATAATACAATTTTGATTGAACAAGTTCATACATCTAAAGATTAACATGAGAATAGGCAATATTAACACTGAGTATACAACAAAGGTATAATGACCAGGAAACACCAGTAAATTGTAATTATCCGTTACTAGTTATTGCTCCGATATCAGAGGGAGAGGGTCGATGGGTGTCATATCGTTACTTTCCAGTGCTTTATTAGTTTCCTCGATCCAGCGTGCTATCCACATTGTCTTTTCATCTGTGAGGTTCAGTGGCGACGCCGACCGTAGTTTGTCGAGCTTGGGTTTTTGGAACCCGCGCTTTTCGGCACTGTCCAGTCTGTTAGCACTCATTCTTGGCGTCGATACCTTTGTATGGTTATGTGCTATACTAGGTAGATTTAGTGTCTTTTTGCCGCTTTGAGACCGTTTTGAATATCTAGACAAGGATTCTCTGCCCCGTAAAAAGGAAGTCTGCACATTAATCAATAACTTAGAAGTTCCGTTACTTTGGGGTCGTTCAATTTGAAATGTAGTTTCCCGTGGCACTATGCTCATTGTATTCGGTCGCTCAAAAGCATATGGGTTGCGACCCGCATTTGTTAAGCGCAAACGGTGGTTGCGAGGATGGTCTATTGTACTGCGCAGAAGCGGAACTGGAGTGGCGTCAATCTTTAATGACTCCAGTTGCATTTTGTCTGGCGGACCCACCTTCTTCCGTCTAAAAGCCAGTGCTTTGATGAACTCCGTAGTTAAAGTTTTCCCTGTTACTCTCTAAAGTGTCAAGGCATTACCATTAACATCTCCGCAAGAAACACAAATTAACTGTAGAACACTTCACATCATAATTAAAATTTGGTTCCACATATTTGTTATAACAAATCAGCACGGAAATTCTGTCAGGATTTTAATGAAAAGAGATATCCACTATAAGACCTTGATACTATGAGAAAACTCCGAGCTGTACAAACTACTGGCAACCTTATCCTTGCGATCATGGTGACGTCACTTCGATCTCTGCCTTAACTTATTCATTAGTAGACAATATAAAAGAGCTACTTTAAATGTCGATGGTAAGTAACACGAAGATACATAAATATTAATACATTGATCTGCCTATAGTAAGGACTACAGCGCCTTGTAGATAACCTTTGTGTCAATGTTTAAATCAACCCAAGTGTTCAGCAATAGATTTTTATACTTCTGTATATCTACACCTCCTGTAAGGCCGAAGTTTGCATGTTGAGATGCCATTATTATCAATTGACCCATGCAAACATGCACTAATTTTCTAAATTGCGGCAGTGGCGCTATAATACCTAAGTTTTCCGACAAAATGTTGTTACAAAAGCTACTTCGTACTCTTAAACGAGTCGATTTCAATCAAATCTGACAAGGCGATGTTTAACACATTAAATGCCTTTATCTCTATAATTTATCCTCTACACCCGATTAAAACTTAAAATCCTTTAGGAGTTGATGAAATCAAGCGATCACAAATTTTGATAGTAGATTTAGAGATAATGGAACTTAAAGTTATTAATATTCATAAGATGACTTTGTCCTTGTGAATGCCACAAAATAAAGTCAAAGGGATTCTAGTATGCGCATTTAAAATGAAAGCAATATCATGGAAGATGAAAGAGAATAAACTCAACAAAGAGGAGAATTTCGTAAATCTTTACAATGCAAATGACGATTTATTACAGCAAACATAATGCTAGAAGTGTCAAAATGAAATAATAAACGTGATATTTATTCGAATGCATTGGCAATGAGATGTCGTTTGTTGTTTGGGAATTTGTGACCAACCCTTCTGGTAACAACACAAACGGTACAGCGTATACATAATAGAAAATTAATTATCAATATCATTGAAACATATGTTATGTTATATGTTTCAGTGCAGCAAATGTGCATTTCATCACATGTAATGTCTTATCATTGCAGATGCTCGTGGCCGAAATAAAGATAATCCAAATATTACATGGAGAGCGAATAATAGAATCTATCACCTCTTTGTACAGGGACAGGGAAATCCTACCCGAGTATCAAAGATTTACAGACCACGACGAGGCTTGCCGAGTCGTGGATGTTGCAAATCTTTGATACGAGGGTGGGATTTCCCTGTCCCTGTACAAAGAGGTGATTTATTTTTTTCTCTCACCCATGTATTTTCACATATAATTCATGAATAAACAGTGCTTGTTTTGCGTTAAATGTTGCTCCATGTGACGTCAAACTCAATTAAAAACCTATGTAAATGTCTATGACGTCATAATAGAGGATTCGAGACAAACATCCGGGGGTGCGAGACTAATATAATCTTACACCACCAAGAGGGAGGGATGGCGATTTCTCAACCCGAATGTATAAATTTTGCAAGTCCATGACGAGGCTTGCCGAGTCATGGACAAGCAAAATTTTTACACGAGGGTTGAGAATTAGCCATCCCTCCCTCGTGGTGGTGTTTGATTGTTTTTCTCCCACGTTATCGACTATCTAGAGTGTCTGTTATAATCACCAGTTTGCCTTGCTTCCATAACGTCGCTTTGGTAGCGATGACGTCAGAGGGTGAGATCGATGACGTCAGAGGGTGAGATCGATTTATCTCACCCCAAGGAAATTTGAGAGTTCTCAGTCTCAAGTGGGAGAAACAGTTGTCTCAGAACGGGTAAATCAGTAGATATCTCTGTCCGGAGTGAGAGAAAATCTTAAAACTACCTTAATATGAAGATTAGGTAGAAGAGCAAGCTAATAACTCAGCTACGCCTTCAGGGAGAGGCCATTGGTTTATGAATGATTTATCAAATATAGTGGCATGATATTGTCAATTTGAAAATATATACATCTGATAAAGATACATCTGATGAAGATGTGCAATATACTTCAGGGACCAAGAGTCCCCGAGGGCACATGTAGCCAAGTTCGATCAATTTCGTTTGGTCGTTTCTTCAAACGCATTCGAAAATTTCTGTTTACAAAATGTTCTCAAGATTTCTGAATCCTGGGTCTTGAAGCATCATATCCTGGTCATCTTGCTGCGATTTTCTGTATATGTTGGACATAATTTTCACAGATTTTGACCATATTTCATTGGTTGGATTGAGGATTATTGACGAGGGTTAAATACCCGTGCATGTCTGGTCCATGCTGTAAATTTATCTGCTAATGAAATTGAAGACGTTTATTTCAGGTCAAATTTGCGCGTGATCCGAATTTTCATTAGATTTTTTTTCATTCTGGGTTACTTATGAACCCTTCATATTATCGTACATCCTAATTTCGGAAGGTTATGAATACAGATTTCGTTGCTTGTGAGATCACATACAACTGGACCTAAATTTTGGAAAATGATCTCAGTTGTTTCTGTGGGTAACATGATAGATATTGTTTTATGCAATCCTGTATGTGATCTTTTTCTGTTTTTTTTTTTGTACATGTATGTTTCAGTATGTTCATTGTAACGTACGTATTCTTTTCTTAATTTCTGATTCCACATACGACGCCTTTCAATTTAAAATACAGCGTGTGCATTCAGCACCATCTACAATAATTCCCATTCTTACTCTGGACTCTGTGAAAATAGCTCATTCCTAGATAGGGTTCTGTGTTATTGTCTCCATGTCTGTACGATTTCCTTCTCGCCTCCCTATCTTAGTTTCGTTTTACTAGTATTGTTTTTAAGAATTGCTATGCCTATTGATTGCGACTTTTGTATATTGATTATGGGTTTAAGAAAATCCTGACGATAATCTCAACAGCACTCACAATAGAGCACAATATTGAGCATCGACGGACCGCTAGCAAGCTGAAGGTGGGACCAGGTGCCCGGGAGAGTAAGCATCCCCTGTTTGGCTAGCCGCACCCGCCGTCGATGTTCACGCACAAAAATGAAAACAATATCTTAAATACATGCACTGTGTGAGGTTATGTCTGTATAGAATGTGCTATGGCGACCATGTCAGGGAAAAACATTCAAAACACTTACTGTCACTTACTGTGTTTTGTGCTTGACTTTAATTCACTAATTGTAAGAATTTTTTCTTTTTTTCAGGTAAATGCATTTTGTTGATAATCAATTCGAGCAATAATGGAATGGTTGCAATTTCATAAGGTCTGATTCCAGTAATGTTATTCATGAGATATTTCTTATCAAATTTACACACATGAAAATATTTCACAGAATATATCGCTATAACATTTTTGTACTTCATTGATTGAATGCTCTGAAGATCTGCCTAAAGTTGAACGTTTTGTTTGGAAACGATGAACGATCTCATACCTCCTGTCCTCTCTTTAGACCTGCAATTTTTGAAGTATTTAAAAATATTTCAAAGTGGATTTTAAAGAACTTGCGGAGTGTGCATTATGACTGTACATATTGAAAAATATCATCCTATTTGAAATATTGGTGTGATATAATTATCGATATTGGGAAGAGTAGCTTTAACTAAATTTAGTTATACACACCTTTGAGTTGATTTGTCTGTTCAGTCAGCCATATATTTACGACAGGCGACGTGCTACATGGTCCATTCTGGATTTCAAATATCTTAATACTGACCATATCTAAAGCTGTATCTTCAACACACCCTGAAATGTTAACCTATTGAAAAAAATAATCATAATTTTTTTCTAAACGTTTTGCGTTGCACATTCATATTAATTATGTAAATATTTTTCCATATACATATAAATATATTGGTCACAGGAAAAATATTTTCCATGACAAACTAAGCAATGTTACACTCAAGACAATATGCCTTTATAAAACTGTTTGAAGATCAATGACGTTAAATTGGATAGGTCCATATTACTTTATTTTCATATATCCAGATATCACAAATATAAAAAATCGTAAATATGTTTAAGATAATAACCACCTCGAAAACGTTCCCTGCGTATATGGAGAATGATATGTTATGTATTCCAGCCTCGGACGCTGTCCAGGTACTTATTCTGTTTGTCCAGATCGAAGATGTGAAGTTGACCGCTAGCGATCCATTTCCAATCAATTCGAATTTGATCTGGAGGCACTTAATTCTATCTCCTTCTTGAATATTTTGCAGATGAATGTTACAACAAATAATGCAACGATGATACATGAGGGCGCTACTAAAATGAATTTTGGTGGCCCCGCTGGAAGCATCACTGATGATAATTTAATATTCGAAACACGTGTCTGGTGTATAAAAATTGGTTTGAAGGTATGGAGTGGGAACACTTCCGTATTATTATTATAAACACTTATTATTTGTTGCAGTGTGGAGCAGTTAAAATCATTTGATGTTTAGAGGTGTATTAATTACTTCTTTCCAGCTCTGTCGCCTGAAAGAAGCTTCGTTTTGGCTCTTTATCGATTTGACATCATATACATTATTTTGCTATTTCGGAATGTCATTTTAATAAAAAAAATATTATTGAAATTAAATGAGGTTAACATCTTAGCACCATCCCTCCAATGCTATTTTGAACATAGATTTTATTTGGATATGCTACTGAATCGACCCTACAGGGAATTCAGAGCCATGCACTCTCTGTAAAGTAAATATACAGATTTAAACTCAAACATAGGTACATTGTAATCATAGATTACCTCGTGGCAGCCAAATTCAATTCAATCATATTTCTTAGTACATGTATATTGGCTTTTAAAAGGCAAAATCATTCAAGAGGAAAAAGTCATTTTATGAAAGTTTGATCAAAGATACATCCAATATGCAAGTTTGGTCCATGTGGCACTTATACTTTGCTCAATATTGGCTTTTAAAGGCAAAATCACTCAAGCGGAAAAAGTAGGTCAAGGTCATTTTATGAAAGTTTGATCAAAGATACATCCAATATGCAAGTTTGGAACATGTAGCATTTACACTTTGCTCAATATTGGCTTTTAAAGGCAAAATCACTCAAGCGGAAAAAGTAGGTCAAGGTCATTTTATGAAAGTTCGATCAAAGATACATCCAATATGCAAGTTTGATACATGTAGCACTTATACTTCGCTCAATATTGGCTTTTAAAAGCAAAATCACTCAAGTGGAAAAAGTAGGTCAGATGCTGCATCCGATGCATTGGTCCATCTTGGCATCCAAAGATGAATCACTTGTGCAAGTTAAGTTACTGTAGCATTAGTACTTTGTCAGATACTGAGCGACCCCAAACTTCTTAACCAAGTCACTCAAGCAAAAATGTAGGTCAGATGCTGCATCTGATGCATTGGTCCATCTCAGCATCTAAAGATGAATCACTTGTTCAAGTTTGATTACTGTAGCATCAGTACTTTGTCAGATACTGAGCTACCCCAAACTTCTTAACCAAGCCACTCTGAGCTACCCCAAACTTCTTAACCAAGTCACTCAAGCGGAAAATGCAGGTCAGATGCAGCATCCGATGCTTGGGTTGACCTCAGCATCCAAAGATAAATCACTTGTGCAAGTTTGGTTACTGTAGCATCAGTACTTTGCCAAATACTGAGCTACCCCAAACTTCTAACCGGACGCGGACGCGGATGCGGACGCGCGGGGGTATAGCATAAGCTCACTCAACTTCGTCGAGGTGAGCTAAAAATGAAACAAGAGGACGCCACTGAAATGAATTTTGGTGGCCCCGCTGGAAGCATCACTGATGAGAATTTAATATTCGAAACACGTGTCCGGTGCATAAAGATTGGTTTGAAATTTTCGCCAAGAAGGTATAGAGTTGGAACACTTCGGTATAATGAAATTATGTGACTATTTGCTATTTCTTATTTCTTCATAAAATAACGTTCAGATCGCTTGCTGATGTCGCATGGTATGGTTTATTTGCACTAAATTCATGCTTAATAAATGTCTTAGTATTCAAAAGAGGGCGGCATACATGGAACAATAAATTCACTACCTTCTTCCTTCAAGGGATAATGTAGATATTACGTATTGCTGAACACTTGGGTTGATTTAAACGTACCTTTTGATGAATGTATCTTTGGGAATAGTAGAACAGCATTGTCAGCATTGCTAGTGTTCACAATTAAGGCACCGGATCCGTTCTGCAAATAATATTTTTAAACAAAGCAAGTGATAGTCAAATATTTCATAATACAAATGTACCCATGCCACCATAATTGTTGGTTCATTTTAATTGTCATTAAAAAGATTAAATCTGGCGTCTACAAACCCGAAAGAAAATAATGAATAACTCTTACAAGTATCCAGTCACCAAATGTTCCATTATTTTTCCATTGTTCCTGAATGCAGAACTCCGTATTTCCACTCAACTCAAAGTTACAGCTTATGTTGTCTATGAATTGAAAATGAGGGACATTTCTTTGCCGACATAAATAAATATAAAACATTATTATATATAAGAGAAATCAGAAACATCAAGTGAAAAATTCAAAGAACAAAAGATAATATTGTAAAACATCTATTGAATTTAAAGACGTTTAACATCTCAAATATATACCTAATCTGTCACAATGGTCATCAACAAAACCTCCTACACAGAAACAGTCTGTGGAAGCAAACTTTTGACAATTTCTTGTTGAATGTTTAGTGACCATAGGTGTTTGTGGTGTTGGTTTTGTACTGGTGGTTCTTGGCGAAGAAGAACGGTAAGAGTTCTTGTTGGTATGATTCACACGGCCTCCATTTTCTGAAAAAAAAATTGTATGTTCGATTTATTATTCGTTTTCATATTCAACCATCGCGGATAACAATGTCAGAATAACTTCATGACATCTTGTCGCCAACAAAATGACATCTTATTGCCAACAACGTTTTGTTCACGATATGAACAAAAGTACATAAAGATGAGCCTTGAAATGAGTAAGGAAATCTACCATCTACTACAGATACGTTCATGACAAATCCACTCCCAGCATGTTCCGTATATCTTCCTCTGAACACAACCAGTACCCAATTATCCCTGCTTGTAAGAGTGTACGACGAATTCTTCCCGCAAAATCTGCAAATCAAGACCACCACAAAGAGTATCACCCTTTCATACTAATCATTGCATTTCCATTTCTGTTCTTGGAGCGACGGGTGTTGCATGAGAGCAGAAGATGCTGACTCTTCCTGGGCACATAGTCTCACTCCCATATTGGGAGTTCGCTTCTTTTCATGTGCTGGAGGTTATTTCTTTGTTTGCTTTGGCTCTTGTTTCATCCTGATTTTGTATGCCTTCGGTTTATGATTTTCTGAATTATCGATGGATATATGGTCATTATCCATATTTGTCACTTCAGGAGTTATCGCCAGGCTAAACTAGTATGCTCTTGCTACCTTAAATTTGAAATAACTCAAATAAGTTACGGAAAATTTGAAACTTACCTTGGTCCCCTCTGACCAATCAATGTATACCTGATTTCTAACCAATGATAGCATTTATATGTTGAATTGTTGTACGGGATGCTGTTTATGTACATGCTTACATGAAGTTTTGCTTCTTCAGGACCCTTAAATTATAAAGAATAAACAAGACTTAAAAATCATTACAAAGGTCTGCATAGTAACATAACGTTTACTCCTTAATTATTCCCTCACGGAGATTCGAGGTCCAAACATGAACAATGTCTTAAAAAATGACCATAAATAACTATAAGAGCAAAGAATTAAATGGTCCTTGCTAAAACCTATTTTGAGCTGCTAATCCTTAATTATTTTTTTTGCCACTTCCAAGTATTTCTAACAGATAATTTTATTATGCGACTTCATTTTGTACTTACTTAAATAGGTATTGAACACTTGGACACCAAATTCAATATTTCTCAAAATTTCCAAAAATATTTATTTTTTGTCAATCCTTGATTATAAAAACTTATATTTGATTCTATCCACAGAAAAATTTTCCATGATATTTGAAGTATGCATTTTTTCATGACTCTCATGATGACGTCATATTATTAAAATTGTCACTCCGGTTTTCGTAAAGCTATTGCAAATTAATCTACACAGCCAATTGTGCCTCACATGAAATTTATGTGAAATTTACATGAACTTTACGTGAAAGTTCACATGAAATTTATGTGAAACGAGCACGAACATGAAATTTACATGAATTTTTTTTACATGAAATTCATGTGAAGTTTTTGACATAAATTTTATATGAATTCAGTATCGCATGAAGATCATGAAGAAAAATTCACGTGAAATTCATGTGAAGTAAATTTATGTGAAATTCATGTGAAAATGTTTTGACATAAATCTTATGTGAAATTTATATGATTTTCACATGAACTTTCATGTGAACTTTACATGATACTCATTTCATATGAATTTCATGTGAGGCACAATTGGCTGTGTAAATTCACTTCCAAAATCTATACTGCATTTACATATGGAAAAGATGAGATGAATTATGTTATAAAGAAAGGCAGGATACTGGAATGAAAGATTACACTGTGGCACAAAGAATGCAATTTTGAGTACATTGACTGTAGTTGATAGTTGATTATTACGAATCTTGTAGGTGAATCTTTGTTAAAAACTATCATGATGATCAACAATGTCCAGAGATGATTTCATGATTAAATGAGAAAAAATGAATTTAGAATTAAAATATTACAAGGCTTTATATTTCCAAAATTTCCCTCCAAAATTATCCATTTTCAAAGAAGTGGCATCTGCTGTATTGTGGTGTAAATATGTCAACAAATACACTGTGACAAAGATTGACTTTTATATTTCATACATGCAAAGTTTCAAATGTTTCGTTTTTTTGTGTTTCATTTTTTTAATTATTTTATTGCATTTTGAATGAGAATGTCTGTGGCGCTATATGCATTTCCCCCGATAACGTGGAAATGACGTCGAGGTTTGCTCATAGATAATAATACGGAAGATAAACACCTTAAGTCCACAATTTCGAAAATAGCCATAACTTCTTCAAATGACGTCGGATGTTTTTCAAACTTCATCAGGATAGTCAATTTGTATATCAATCAGTCTGTCAAATGTTTCAAAGAAGTTAAGACTGTACAATACCTAGGAAAACAAATAATGCAGCTGCTGATCTTGGTGTTCAACCACTCCTAAAACGCATTCATGATATGAAAACCAACGTACATGTATTACATATTCTTGTATCTTTTTTTTCATTTTGAAGATACATTTTCGATTTGATGAAGCCACAAATTACACGGTCAAATGCATCAAATTGATTAATGATAATGATAATTGTAGTCAGATCTTCAAACATGAATATGCATAGTACAAAAATAATGTAACAGTGTAGTTATAATGCCTAGAAAGCCTGAATTATTGTTGTATTAGATGTTGTTACCTACTTTGAAAAAGTAAGAGCACTGACTATTAACGTAACTCTCTGGATGATTTGGCGATGTTACTGTATATTGATAATCCTTCGTTAATTGAACAAATTTGCAACACGTCTCTGAAATAAACAAAAGAATGTGTGATGAGTGGGTGGATAAACAATAATATCAATGAGGCAAGTTTTTGGAAAGTGTGGGATCTTTTGTTCGAAGTAGCCGAGACTGGTCGTATCAATGTCGTAACGATCGCAGAACGACAGTCAATCAATTACCTCTGGAAGTCTCTCAGTTTTCACAACAAAATTTATATAGACCGGGAAGCAAATACAAAATGATAGAATATTGTTTTCCATAAAAGGAATGTTAACGATGCTGAATGATAACTTACAATGCTAGATATTGTATTTTTATATTTGTAAGATGTAAAAGAACAGATGAATATAAATTATTGTGTTCCACATCGTACCACACACGTTTTTCGGAAAGTAGTAGATTGTCATTGGTTGTATTTCAAGTCAAAGTGATTTTCAGATACAGCCAAATTTATCTTAGTAGCGCTCTCTAGTTTGATTTTTTATTATGTGTAAGTCGTGTAACTCCTTTGTAAAGGGTTTTCATGTAGTGTCTATTCAGTAGCAAACTTTATTGAATTTGAAGACGTTTAACATTTGTACCACTTGGTGAGTGTCACTTCTGTAGTGCCTTGTCCTTCCTCTTGGACAACATTTATGTAAGATTTGGTGAGAATCTCTACAAGCAAGTTGTAGGGATTCCTATGGGTACAAATTGTGCGCATCTTGTTGCAGATTTATTTTTATACACATATGAAAAAGATTTTTTTTAAAGAAAACATGATGATGTGAAATGTTTCATTGGTACTTCTAGGTACCTGGATGATATTCTTGCTATCGATAATCATGTTTTTGAAAACTATAAAGATGTTATCCACAAGAATTGAATTTAAACAAGGCAAACGTTACAGACACAGAAAAACCATTTTTGGACCTAAATATCAAAACTGAAATTCATACAAGTGTGTATGACAAACGAGATGATTTTGGATTCAACATAGTAAGTTTCCCCTGGCTTGACGGTTATGTCCCTAGATTACCGTCATACGGTATCTACAATTCACAGCTCATCCGGTATACTAGAGCATGTACTGATGTTTTGGATTTTCATAGTAGAAATTTACAAATTACAAAGAAAATTTAAGGTCAAGGTTTTCGCTTTCACAAACTAGTAAAGACTTTCTGGCAATTTTACAAAAATTATTATCAACTTCTTTTGAAATTCGGACCCATATAAGCAACAGAGTATATTACTTTGGGTATTTCACAACCTGCATTTTATGGTGACATAATTAACAAAATAAGAAGGATCAAAGGTAGACAGCATAACTAACGAAAATGCGTCAGAGTCATCAAACGCCTTTCATACCGCGGATATGATACTAATGTCACCAGACGGACACTAAGCTTGGTACTTGTCCAATCTACAGTCTTGTACGAGCGCATTCTTAAGACTTGCACTCTAACCGACTGTGACGACGGGACTCCATGACGGGCCCTGTCCAAACCTCTTTAGAGAAGACAGGGCCCCGACCACCTGCCCTCTCTGAATGTCAGTGGGACTCCTCGGGTGATAACATATATGAGCTTGTTACAGCCGGCAGAGCACGGACTGTATTATATCCATTTTAATATTCATCTGTGTTGCTTGGACCCCTGTATTTTACGGTCTTGTTTGTGTGTGGTCATCTAACAGTGAGGAGGTTATTTTACACCAAAATTGTGCGTTCTTCGAGACCTCTGGGAAATCGGAATAGTGGGAGGGTTGTGCGCACGTAATCCAGGATAACCACACCGTCTGCTATTAACGTGGCAGATTGGCCGTCCTAAGTCGGCACCGGTTGCCCATTGGTCTCGTTGGTTCATGTGTGGTCTTTTATGTTTAATGTTTCTATGGTGAGAGTTGGTGTTCCTTGTCCCTTTTGAGTCTCTTTCTGTGGGTTTCTGTTCTGTGTTTTTTGTATTGGGTGTTTTGGGGTTTTGCTTCGGGTGCTGCAACCCCTTGTTGTTGGAGATCCCCTCCTTTTTTTGGTCAAACACGAGTCCTCGAGGGCATATGTAGCGAAATTTGAAAGTATCTTCAACGAATTCATGTTTTTCTGAATTTCTGTTATCAAAATTTCTTGAAATTTCTAAAACACGAGTCCTGTAGCATCATACCCCACCCATCCTGCTACGTCTTTCGATGCATTTTTGGACAAAATAACTTTCACACTCTTTGTTCATATTACATAGTTTAATTTGAGGATCACTGACGAGGGTTAAGTAACCGAAACGTGCATTGTCTGGTCCATGCTGCAAATTTATCTGTTCTTAAGTGATGTCATTGAGTCTTAACATGAGATAAAATCTATGACCAAAAGAGTTCACTTACCATTGAAAGTCTTTGTAGCCGATAGAGGAGAGAATATCTGACACCGAGATCCTTTGAAATACTGTGGACAAATGCAGCGGCAATTCAATAAAAATCCGTCATTCTGGCAGGATTTGAGGGAAGAACAGTTCTCTGGAAAAGACGAGCCTTGCCCATTTCGAATAATGCTGAGAATGGATAGAGAGAATATAAAATAAAAACGGTCGACCAATATGCTTGATGGTATAATGTCTTACGACTGCTCTATTGTTTCTCGTACTTTATCTGCATTAGGAAAATGTAAGAATGAAATTCTTAAATATCTCCAATACCAACAGGTAGGTACAAATGACTTTGATAACTGTTTGAAAAGCATAACGTCTCTCGACCGATGTGCTTTATTTTCATAATTTTTAATTTACCTGTGGATTCCATTTCTATCATTTGTCACACAGTGGGTTTTCAAAATTTCATAACATCCATAAATCTCCTGAAAGTTCAATCGGAACATTTCAGATCATTACGGTTGATTTTGAATGCTTGCATTTCAGATAAATTAAAAAAAAAACCCTAAAAATCAATCTTATGATAGAAATCAAAACAACTTGCATGTAGAAAGTATCATGTTGTCGGAAATGGTCAGGATGCTAAGCAGCGATTCGTACTAAAGGATCTGGTAGTTTTCCCACTATATGCATACAAAGTGTTCCTCTATCGCCCCAAAAAATCCTCTGAAAAACCATGGCTTTTCTAGAGGAAAGGTGGTCTACATGATGTTAGTTTGATATAAAAATACCATGTTAGGTCATCCATCAAATAACTCCAACAGAGGTACGACATCTTAAGGTTTACCTTCACAATGATATGCTCTGTTGATGGACATTGCATCGTAGAAGCTAAATCCCGACCTTCGGCCCATTAGAAAGTTTAGCAGTGGATCTCTCGATGATATGGTATCTTTTCCGTTCTTTGAAAATGCCTTGTGGTGACATAGTTGAAAACAAAATTATGGTGATATAATTAATAAAATAAGAAGAGAAGACAAGGCCCCGACCACCTGTCCTCTCTGAATGTCAGTCGGACTCCTCGGGTGATAACATACAGAAGTTCGTTACAGCCAGCATAGCACGGACTGTATTTCGTACGCCCTCTTTTTATATCCATTTACATATTCATCTGTGTTGCTTGGGCCCCTGCGTTTTGTGGTATTGTTTGAGTGTGGTCATTTAACAGTGAGAAGGTTGTTTTACAACACAATTGTACGTTCTTCGAGACCTCTCGGTAATCGGAACAGTGGGAGGGTTGTGCGTACGTAATCCAGGATAACAACACGCATCATAAGTCCAAAGTCGGCACCGATTGCCCATTGGTCTCGTTAGTTCATGTGTAGTCATTTATATTTTATGTTTTTATGTGATTTGGCGTTCATTGTACCATTTGCGTCTCATTCTGTGCGTGTCTTTGTGTTTTTGCAGTGGGTGTCTTGGAATTTTGCTGTTGGCGCTGCAACCTTTCTTTTGTAAAATAAACACAATTGTCTAATGATGTATTCTTACTATTTTACCATCTCCATTTCTATACTTAATGTTTTGGTTTATGTGTTTCTCGGTGTTTGTCATTTAAACGTTATATTGTTTGCAAGGGCGGGGACACACGCCCCCACCCACTTTGAAAAGTGGGGGGGAGCACAACCATGTTTGTGCCCCCTTACTTTTCAATCACAAAATTTTATGATGCATTAACATTGTTTATAGCAACATTTTGTACCATAAATCTACAATTTATCGGTCAATTTTCAAAATTTTTCTTCGGCTCCCTACTGCTCGCTAGTTCTTTATAGACTTTCTGAATAAGAAGAGAAAACTTCAATTTTCCGATTTTTGAAGTGTGCTGCGCAGACAGTAGTACATGTATGAAGTTGACTCTTCTTCCCTTCAAGTTCACTTTAAGAAAATCTGTAATTTCAATAGTATTTGAACAGCACTTAGCAGTTAGTCTTTGAGAAAATTGCTGGAAGCTTCCAGCACTCCTGAACGAAGATTATCTTATTTTAAAATCACTGATCTCAAGGACAGTCAAGGACAGTCTGGACTCTCTGAACAATGATACGTTTTAGTCTTGATTGCCAACTGTCTTGATACAGAACCTTGGGGACTTTCACAGTTACCTTTGCAGAGTAGTGCATAGCAGATCCATAGTCATACGGAGCTAGGTTGTCAGTATTGGCTTTCTGGAAGTTAAGTTGTAATCCAGGTATGACATTCTGCCAGTTAACTACCACAAACTCGTCACGATCACTCCGGGACTGTTCATGTAGGAACCCTAGGATATGGCCAAGCTCATGCACTACTATCCCTGGCTAATACAAATGATAATGTACCTGATGATGCTAAGTTTCAAGCAAGACATAAGTTGTTCATTTGAATACATGACCAGGTGTATAAGTTTGATATATCACAAAGGAGGAGGATTGGTATTTTCATTTTTTCAACAGGACATGAAATCAGACATTTTGTTTAATATTCAATAAGCACAAGCGAAATATCAATATGGATTACACGCATACTTCTCTGAAAAATATAATATCTGTTATCTATTATAATTATAACATAATTGTTTCCGGAGATGAAACAACGTCGCGTTGTAAGATTTTCATTACCGAACTGTAGCACATATCATGAAAACATTTACCTACCAGAGAACATCCTATAGTTTCATTAAGAAAGATGTGGGCAATCTGACCGTCTCCAGGGAATCCTATATTAGAAGCACAACTGTACAAAATGAATAAATAGATTCGTGAATATCAGCTCTACTACAACTAAAGCAATCGAAACCGTGTTCAAAGACTTCATAGTGGATTATCAATTGATTTTACAATCGAAAGTGGTTATAAGACGATTATTCGAAAGCTTCAACTATGAACGCAACAAAGATGCTTTTTTTGCAAAATTCTGATAAATAAGGAATTAATTGAAAGTGGTACCATTATCTTTAGTCAAAATTGTGATATCATTTCTTCCTAAAGTCAGGATAAATATTCTAAAATAAGTCGCATCTGACACCCAGTTTAGATAATTTTCTCCTCGTAAAAATGCATACTTATGAGCAAACCTTTAAACAAACTATTAAAGTAAACTGTGCAATGTTATGTTAAAACGGTATGTGAAGACAGAATTTCAATCATTGCTGGTGATTTCTGGAATTTTAAGTATTGCTCATATTATGGTTTAAGGTTA
The DNA here is from genome assembly GCA_033119305.1 of Pinctada imbricata. Classification (NCBI taxonomy): domain Eukaryota; kingdom Metazoa; phylum Mollusca; class Bivalvia; order Pterioida; family Pteriidae; genus Pinctada; species Pinctada imbricata. The sequence goes on along the minus strand of VSWD01000008.1, from coordinate 48,852,047 downwards.
GGGTTGCGACTACAGGGAGATAACTCTATTTTCATATCACAAAATATTTGAAACCGACATAATTATACATGGTCTAAGCTCAGATTGTTACATTATTTTAGAAAAAAATTATACTCCTTGAAACTTTCATTGCTGAATGGATATTTTTGGGAAAATGCATATTTTTCAATGAAAAATCGCCGAAAATAGGAAAAAAATTATCATTTTCGCGTGAGTTCTGCTACCAAAGATTCAAACATCAGAATATTTACTATCCATGATACTCTTTAAAAGTGAGATAATTAGAAATTCGAACTTCAAGTTTAACTCTAAGTTTTTGGGTCAAAAGTCGATTTTTTGCAGAAATCATTGTGCTTTTTATAGAAACAGTCATTTTGCCCAAAAACCAATTCGGGTACATATTGATTTTACTGCTTTAGGATAAAGCAATACCATAGATATATATGTAGAAAAAAAATTGTGTAGCTGGCCACCTTCTAGCTATTAATAAAAATAATGAGTTGTTGCCATGGCAACCAGCAACATAGTTTTTATAAGAAAATACCCTCCCTAGAACTGACTATTTTATCAAAATTTCTCAAAATAGCCTTTTATTCATCCACAAGCGATAAGAATCTTGAAAAATAAGGATATGTGTGAATTTTTGAAATTTCATGCATTTCAGAGGTATGTAAAGTTACGATGTGGTTTTCTCTAAAATGGCAAAAATGTTAAAATAGGCCAAAAATGGACGTTGATAGCCAAAAAACGAGACGGGCAAATTTTTATTTTTTGGTCTGAATAGTTCGAGGAGATATTCCTCTACATATGAACCTATCCATCTTTCTTCTACCTCATTTCTATTAAAAGTCGCCACCCTGACCTTAAGCAACCAGAGCATAGGCGTTCCTTCTCATTCTTAAAACCAATGCTATTGTACTGACAACTGATCATATAGCATTGTTCCTTGCGTTTTTATTATCTTCTTCTCTGTGCTGTGATACCTATCACTTCAATTTTGAAAATGTATTGAAAAAAAATATATGTTGAAAAAACGCGTATTTACCTATAAGCGCTTTCTATAACCAGGTAACTGGAATGGTTGAGTTCAGGGATTAGCTTCTGGTATTGCTCTTTTTCAGCTTGGATATCCACAAAGTTAATACAAGTCCATTTTTCGATATAAGACATTGCGAGACTTATATTTTTGGAAGTGTTCGAATCTCCTGAATAAGAAAACAACTGGCGTAGTTAACAAATATAAATAATAAATAATAAATGTTGTTAAAAAAATATAACTCGTAAGGGTGAAGGTAATGTCCTAACCGGATTTGTAATAACGATCGGAGTAGGTATTTGCAATCAGAGTTCTCTTCACGAGAAAAATTATACTAGGAAACCAGTGTACTGGCGCTTCTTAAACTTTGTCAGCCGATGCCGGTATAATGAAACATGTATTCAAAATTCATATTTTCTTTAAAATATAAACATAAGGAATGTTAATTGTAAAGTATTTGTTCTTACTGTTCTGAATTGGAGAGACATCAACGCAGAATGATGGAGTGAAGTAGCGTAAAGAGTAAGGATCTTTACTTGTTTTTGAAATTGAAGAAAGCGAACACTCACTTAATTGTCTTTTACCGGATGAGAACTTGTAGGGAACAATTCCTTTTGGCCAAAGAAAAATAGGAATTCTTCTAAACTTCCGTTTGACTCTCTGAAATTGTATACGTGGAGAGATACTCTAAATAGTGCAACTCATAGTACATACAAAACCAAGACAACAAAATATTTGTATGGAATTACAGGATAGGATCATACTATTTAGGAGAAAACCTTATCAAAGTTCAGTAGTTCTAAGTAATTTTAAATCAGGTATCTAAAAAAAAAACAAATACAAAAAAAAAAAAACAACAACAAACAAAATGAAAAAAAAAAAACCCCAAAAAAAGCCCCCCCCCCTTAAAAAACCAATCCCCAACCCCAAATACACATGTATTGTTATTTGCCATATCACCACAGATTCAGGTAGACCTGTGTTTTTCTTTTTTCTTTTTTCGCAATAATCGATTGAATTATCTTGACAAAGAGGCGTCGGAATTTTCATCATAAAGACCACAAATTTTGTATGAAAATGGAAATGACAATCAAAGCATGGTCATCAAGCCATGCATAAACACATATAAAATACATGTAGTTACTTTTGACCAACTTGAATTTTCTACCTAGTTTCTAGTTACCTTTTTGATTTGTATCTCATGTTTTTGTTGTGAGGTAAGTAACTCGTCTCCGTCATAGGCACTCTCCATCCATGTTTTCTCAAAAGGATAACTGTTATCTTGGTTTTGAATCTAAATAAAGAATTATTCGGAACAATACACATTGAATTGCCAGTGTAGACATTTACATTTTGTTACCCGAACATCTAAAAATGATAAATTCACTGTAAATAGCGAAAGGGGGTTCAAGAAATCAAATCAGAGAAGCATTTGTAATCCTTAAACGCAAAGTGTTCATCTTTCATAACAAAACAAAAAGGAAGACAGAAAATAGACATTGATAAAAAGATAATGTATTGGGCTTCGTCTGAAACATGAGCGGATCTAGAATTTTTACAACGGGTTGAGGATTAAGGTTGTAATTACGTCAAATACATCACTGAGTTTTGGTGGTCTGCGCTAGTGATACTTACGTGAGGAAAATAAGAGGAATCTTCCATAACAATAAAACCATCATCTTCATCTGATACCAGACGTTCCTAAAATAACGTGTGTATTGATAGTATTAATATTTATTACTTTCAGGCTTAAAAAGAGCGGATCTAGCTAGCTACTATCAGTTCTTTTTATACAAGTAATATACAATTTTATTTCGCCTTGGACTAGAATGTCGAAAACTGATTGGATAGAGCCCGTCACGTGGAAGCGGTCTATAACTGTATAGACTTTCTTATAGACCGTCAGTAGACAAAAATTTCGAAGTGGGAATTCCAAGATGGTTCGGCCGGGAATCAAACCCGGGCCGCCCGCGTGGCAGGCGAGCATTCTACCACTGAACCACCGATGCTTATGGAAATAGGTAAAAAATCTTGTTTATATAGCTCAGACTACACGTAATCTATTTTTAGCTGATGACTCGTTTATGTAGGTTGAATACCTGGGAAGTGACACACTTTTGAATTCACAAAGGTAAGGGAAATTTGTGATGAAGGGGTCCTCGGCAAAATAAAACACTTATTTGGTCAGTTACAGACCGTCTACGGAGATATGTCGGGTTGGTAAAATCTATGGAAGGCTCGGCTTCATTTGGTCAGTTACAGACCGTCTACGGAGATATGTCGGGTTGGTAAAATCTATGGAAGGCTCGGCTTCGCCTCGCCTTCCATAGATTTTACCAACCCGACATATCTCCGTAGACGGTCTGTAACTGACCAAATAAGTAATAATGGACTTTTTACGAGGTCAATATTATAAAATTATGGACTTTTTACGAGGTGAATATGGTGTGATATTTTCTGAATTTGAAAATATTGACCGAGGCGACAGCCGAGGTCAATATTGTCAAATTCAGAAAATATCACACCATATTCACCGAGTGAAAAGTCCACAACTGTTTTATTATATAGTGGACTTAATCAATATTTATAAAGGTACCTTTTCGAAATGGCTGACATCGCCTTTTCTTTGAAAATGTTTCAAGACGTCTTAATATCAGCATTTTCTGTCGTTGAATTATCCTGAACGTAATGGAATTCATTCAATGAGAGTCAAATGAAGAATATTTCAGAGTCAAAATCCGTATAGATAGGCTCAAAATTCAAGAATTTGAGCTCAGCTTCAGGGTCCTTGCTGCTGTTTACGAAATGACGTTAATGACGTCACAGTTATAAATTTCGCGCGTTTTCGATATTTCATGGTAAACCGGAAGCAAGAGTTTTCGCGGTAGTGATATTAAATGAAATCGCCCCTCACAGCCTGACACAGGTCAATATGATGAGACAATGACTCGTCATGTGACAGTTCTCAGCCAATGAGAGTGGGAATATAAACAGACTATATAATAATATGTGATATTTTCTTTATTTGAGAATAATTTAACTATTCCCGTCATGTCTGTATAACGCCTATACAAACGTACGGCGCGAAATTTTATCTATAGCTGTATAGACAATGTCACCTATTATGACGTCACTAACGGCGAGCGCCGCTACGTTAGGCCTGTTCAAATATCACGTCGCCAGTTTTGAACTTGAAAATCAACCACGCTAAAATGACTTCAATTGCAAAATAAACTAGATGATTAAATAGTGATTTAATTAAATTATAAAAAATGACTGTAATAATTTTTCTGTCTATCGATGTATAGACAAAAACCGATGCACAAACAAAATATAAACGCGGATTATATAGTTTGTGCATCGGTTTTTGTCTATACATCGATAGAAAAATTATTACAGTCATTTCTTAAATATTGACTGAGGCGACAGCCGATGTCAATATTTTTATATTAAGAAAATATAATTTCCAAATATGCTTGTTTACACGAATCTACGCATATGATTGGTCCAAAATACACGTTCATACCCCAATAAACACTGTCTTTTTCTGACTTTAAATTTTGAGAAAATTTCAAGTGAGAACATGACTAGTTTAAATTTTGAGAAAATTTAAAGTGAGAACATGACTAGTCATGTTCTCTCATATTTTCTCAAAATTTAAAGTCAGAAAAAGACAACACGATAAAATACCGGATGAGCCGGAACTACTTTCATCATAATCCTTCAATGTTGCCAAGATCAACTTTTGAATGATTTATAGCAATTCTCTGTAACCATTATAACAATTTCGGCACGCATGGTCTCCGATTTTCATGAAATTTCACACATAAGTAGGGACCAATGAAAAAATAGACCAAAATTTTATTTTTAAGTCATCTGTTTACCATGGCAACGGCCTTTAAAGTTGAGAAATTGGCAAAATTAAGCTACTTTGTAGCTCTATAATTTGGTTTATATACGACATTTCTGGAAGAATTTCTAAGCATCCGAAAGATTAGGACCTAAAATTTTAGATAAGCTCAATTATCGTGTCTGATATTGTCAAAAAGGCTGGTTATCACGACAACATAATTAGCTAATTTTAATATATTGATTTCAAAATGCTGCTTGTATTTTCCAATTTTCCTTCTCTCTTGATGGGTATATATTAAGAAAATGGAATTTATTTTATAGAATGAGTAAATTCAAGATAAACCCACTTTTTGATATGCACATAAGTTACCTTGACAACGGTAACTTTGGTCTATAATATTACTTATTTTGCAACTTCAGAGTTATTTTTTAATTTCTGCATCATGATGAACAGATGAGAAATGTTGGAATATATCCCACACCAAGAGCTATTTCAAAATCCGTGAAAAGGCTATGGGGAACATATGTTACCATGGCAACCATTTTTATTATTTTTATAAAACAGACATTATCAATCCCAGAAAGTTCAGATTTATTATAAATAAAGATCGAGTAAGCCTCTTTCAAAATACAAGAAAAAACATTCAAATGATTAATGTTTGCTATGGTAATTCGGCCATACAATAAAAATATATGCATTTTTTTGCTGTTTTTCGAAGCCTTTTCCCAAAAAACTGAAACAAGCTTACACAACTGTTTTTACATATATTATAAAGGAAAGTCTAAACTTTATTTTAGATTTAAAAATTTTCACATTACTTAACTTTGGATGCCCGTATCCAAGGACTCAAACTGGGCTTATGTAAAATTTTACACAATCGTTCCCATAGCAAAGGGCTATTTCCTGCATATCTAAAAGAAAAATTCTTTCATGTTTTGAAAGATCTACTTGAATACCTTCATTAATTATCATTACTTTGAATTAAAATTCAATGATCTAGGAATAAAGGTCTCTAAATATTGTCTAAAATTGCTTTCACTTTTGCGATTTGAGTTCATTTTGCCATAGCAACGTACACAAACTTTGTTCCATGGTTATTTCTTATGTATTATTTGCATAAACAACTGAAAAATGTAGGTAATTTATCATTGAATTTTGAAAAAATGCCAAAAACACTACTTTTATATGGTACCTGTGTTGTTGCCATGGAAACATATAGATAAGACCATAAACCCAACATTGTTTTTACTTAACTTATAGCTATTCTCTGTAAGCATTTGCTCTTTTATGAAGGACTCATGGCACGGCATGTCTCAGATTTTGATGAAATTTATATATAAGGTTGCGTCTGACCCAAAAGTAAAAACATAGTGTAATCAAAGATTACGAAGCTCACCTCGCGGCAGCAAAGTTCAATTTAATCATATCTCTAAGTACATGTATATTAAGAAAATCACTCAAGTGAAAAAAAGTAGGTCAAGGTCATTTCATGAAAGTTTGATCAAAGATACATCCAATATGCAAGTTTGGTACATGTAGCACTTATACTTTGCTCAATATTGGCCTTTAAAGGCAAAATCACTCAAGCAGAAAAAGTAGGTCAAGGTCATTTTATGAAAGTTTGATCAAAGATACATCCAATATGCAAGTTTGGTACATACAGCACTTATACTTTGCTCAATATTGGCCTTTCAAGGCAAAATCACTCAAGTGGAAAAAGTAGGTCAAGGTCATTTTATGAAAGTTCGATCAAAGATACATCCAATATGCAAGTTTGGTACATGTAGCACTTATACTTTGCTCAATATTGGCCTTTAAAGGCAAAATCACTCAAGCGGAAAAAGTAGGTCAAGGTCATTGTATGAAAGTTTGATTAAAGATACATCCAATATGCAAGTTTGGTACATGTAGCACTTATACTTTGCTCAATATTAGCCTTTAAAGGCAGAATCACTCAAGTGGAAAAAGTAGGTCAAGGTCATATTATGAAAGTTTGATCAAAGATACATCCAATATGCAAGTTTGGTACATGTAGCACTTATACTTTGCTCAATATTGGCCATATAAGGCAAAATCACTCAAGCGGAAAAAGTAGGTCAGATGCTGCATCCGATGCATGGGTTCACCTCAGCATCCCAAGATGAATCACTTGTGCAAGTTTGGTTACTGTAGCATCAGTACTTTGTCAGATACTGAACTACCCCAAAAACTTTAACCAGACATTGACAAAGTCATTCAACCGGAAAATGTAGGTCAGATGCTGCATCCAATGCATGGGTTCATCTCAGCATCCCAAGATGAATCACTTGTGCAAGTTTGGTTACTGTAGCATCAGTACTTTGTCAGATACTGAACTACCCCAAAAACTTTAACCAGACATTGACAAAGTCATTCAACCGGAAAATGTAGGTCAGATGCTGCATCCGATGCATGGGTTCACCTCAGCATCCCTAGATGGATCACTTGTGCAAGTTTGGTTACTGTAACATCAGTACTTTGTCAGATACTGAGTTACCCCAAAAACTTTAACCAGACATTGACAAAGTCATTCAACCGGAAAATGTAGGTCAGATGCTGCATCCGATGCATGGGTTCACCTCAGCATCCCAAGATGAATCACTTGTGCAAGTTTGGTTACTGTAACATCAGTACTTTGTCAGATACTGAGTTACCCCAAAAACTTTAACCGGACGCGGACGCGGACGGGGACGCGGACGCGGACGCGGACGGGGACGGGGACGCGGACGTCGGGGTTATAGCATAAGCTCATCTCAACTTCGTCGAGGTGAGCTAAAAATGATAAAAAAATTTAAATGTCACATCCGGTTGCCATGGAAACGGACTTTGAATATTAAAAAAATGAATTTTTGGGCGTTTTTGAATTCGCAAACATCATTTATGCAGCATAATATGAAACAAACACTAATGAATTATCAGTAAACTATCATTGCTTAAGTAAAAATAATGTTGGAAACCGCGTACACCTGTACATCATCGGAATTGTCATACAATTTTCATTAATTCTGATATCGTATTTATATCTAAGGGCAAGTGTACGCGGTTTTTACAGCGTTTTTCGGTTGTTGCACTATGCGCCTGTTTTTGAAGCTCCTTAGACCATGATTCCCTGTCCTTAAACTAAATCAAGAGAAAAACAGAATCTCCATTAAGACCAATCTATTTTCTTCAAAATTACAATCCCATTGTAACAGTTTTTGGGTCGAGTATCCCGAGTTTGAAATTTTCCAATGGCTGACGACTGTCAACGTGCAAAAGTTTTGAACGAAGAGGACCGAAGATCGCCGTTTCAAGCAATTTCTATGAGGTACAGTTCTGAACCCATGAATCACTGAAACTAGAAACTTTTCTGGTAATGTTTTCCCATCGAGATGAAGAATTTAGGACAAAATATTATCGGCGAACAGAAAATGAGAGATCAAAAGACGCGACGGCGACATATCTCGGCCTCGATCAAATGTGATGTCTAGTGTCTGTTCATATAAAATCAAGTAAACAAAATTCCAAGATTGTATGGCTCAGCTTCAGCCTCCTTTATGCTGTTTACGAGAAAATATCACACCATATTCACCCATTGAAAATATCACAACATATTCTTCATTTTCAAGAAACAGAGTAAATTCCCGTTTGGGACGGTATCTGACGTAGACTAAATGTGACGTTATCAAATTATATGGAAACGATTCTAAAACACTGGGAAATGACTGTATAAAATCGGCTTTAATTATAATACCATCTTCATGACGCCATAATAGTTTTACGTCTGATACCGTCTCAAGTGGGAGATAACTCTGTTTTCCGCGAAGACAACTTGCAACAAGATTACGGGCAACACGGGCTTGCGATATAACCTTGCCATCATCGCTATTTTCCTACGCCATTTCACGCAAAGAAAGGCATCGCAGGTATGGCATGTCGTCACAGTGACGTCATTCGGATTTCTGACGTAAACAGTGCAAAAGATTCAAAGGCAGAGGTGGGCAACGAAGGAAACGATTCTTATCTTGAAGTACATTAGGAAAATATACAAGCCACAAGGTTCACGTCTAAAGACGGTTGGTTTCGATTTAAAGCTTGAATTTTGGAGTTTTACTGCAGACTTCTCGCTCAGCTGATCGTGTTGACAACGTACGAATGAAGAAAGAATCATTGTTACTGCATCGTATTGCATTGAAACAAAAACAATGCTTGTACATTGTATACCTCAAAAATGTAGTATTACTAGCCGCAGAAACGGCCAACAAAACTTGGATATTTGGTTGGTAGGCGTGTGTTGGCCACATGAATCTACATTGAACAAATCCGGGACACAAATTTAGGATATGGCCGGCACGAATCGGCAAATTTTCCAGGGGATTATTGACTGTGTCTCACTCGAATAAAATAAAACTAAACGATCGGCAATCATATTTACCTTGTTAAGCTTTAATATTAATGATACGGCCGGGATTCTACTTGCCTCCGCATCGTCCGCCATGTTGCATGCGTCAGGTCAAACACGTGACACCGCGAGGTTGTTTCCATAACAACGTCCATTCATATGGATCGAGGTGTCACGTGTTTGACCTGACGCATGAGTGTAAACTTACAACATGGTGCATGAATTCGAAGAGACGATGCGGAGACAAGTAGAATCCAAGTAGAATAATAAATCATAATAGTCAAAAGACAAAAATTCTAAACTGCAATTGAATCAGGATTGGAATGCAACTATAATAAACAAAAGCTAAGACACTCGGAATACCCAGTTGTTGAGGGTCTTTTACGTGTAGAGCCATTATATTGCAACGAAAGGTAGGAGGACCCAGTCTGTACCCAAAGAGTTTCTTTCTTTTAAAAGAGAAACAGCCTAGATTTTGATTAAGAGGCATGCATGTTTCATAATAATGAAGGATTTTGAAGGTTACCTACAAAATATATATAAAGTAAGGTTATCGAGCTATAGCATATATATTGCTCATAGTAAAATGACAGAGTGAGTTTGATGGAAAAAAGTCAGGCTGATATCAGAATCATTGAATATCATATGATATACAATTAAGTTTGTACACAGATATTTTAGGGTCCAAATATATGTATATAATACTGGCAAAATCAGGTGTACATGTATGTGTCAGTACTAGGATTTACCATCCGTCTATACTGGTGTCAAAGAAGTAACCGAACGGAAGAAGTAGCCGAATGATAACAGTGTATGGGGTATTTGGATATACGAAATCGGATAAAATTGAGGAAACTAGTTTCGCTAGAAGTCTCAACATTTTTTTTATAATGGAGAGACTTGATGAAGTTTTTAGGCATTCATTAAGCAATGATAGTTTCAGATTAAATATTACGGTTGGGAAAGGGTACCCTCCTGAAACTTCTGATAAGAACTTTATTTCAGGGAAATTTCCTTAATTTTCTACAATTTGGTCTTTGGAAAAAATGCTACTTCAGATTTATCAACATAGAATTGAAAATCGATCAATAAAACACATCCAAATGCTTGATCGTTCGGTTGAGGAAATCTTGTGGTAAAAAGATCGACATTAATAATTATTTGATAAATATTTGAGACATATGCCAACCATTTTTGTTCCAAGTTTCGTGTCTCAATTTAACAAAACAATGAATTTCTAAATTTACCGATAGCCGACCTCACTGCTCCACGAAGCGGAGGATAATACAACGTCGAAGATCTTCTCTGCGCTTCTTTTCCTGAAGCTTTTCGGTGACATTGACATTTTGTAAACAAAGACATGTGGCAATATACAGTGAGTGACAATAAAGTGGGATTACTGCATATTTCCTGAGAAACCATTATGAGCTCTCTCAAATTCATAAAGCTAAGCGCTGGCGGACATATGCCATCAGTTGGTTTAGGCACTTTTATGTTAAATGGGAATATAGCAAGAGAAACTGTCGACAAAGCATTGTTTCTGGGTTACAAACACATAGACACTGCACTCTCTTACGGAAATGAAGTTGAAATTGGTGAAGTTATCAAGGACAGAGAAAATTTAGGGAAAGTTAAAAGGAAAGATATATTTTTGACTTCAAAGGTTCCCTCTGTGTATCTTGAGCGGAAGGATTTATATAGAAGTATAGAGCAATCCTTAGATAATCTGAAGCAGAAATACGTAGATCTTATGCTTATTCATCACCCCTGGGGACTGGTCAACAGAGGTGACGGGACATTACGACCAGTAGATTCTCAAGGGAGACTGGAATTCCAACAATATGATTTAGTAGACTCGTGGAGAGGAATGGAGGATGCCAAGGCGGACGGTCTGGTGAAAGCTATTGGTTTATCAAACTTTACAATGCGACAAATTGAGAAAATCATGTCTTCTTGTAAATCCACTCCTACAAACCTTCAGCTGGAGTGCCACGCCTACTTGCAACAAAGAAATATTAAAGAATTTTGTAATCAAAGAGGGATAACTCTAACAGCGTATGGTCCACTGGGTGCTCCAGGAAGACCAAGTCACCACCGTTCTCCTGACCAAGTAGAATTACTCGATGATCCCGTTATAGAGGAACTTGCAAAGAACCATAACAGAACTAAAGGCAATATATTGTTAAGATGGCTGCTGCAGCAGGGATTTACTGTAGTGCCAAAATGTAAATCGGAAGAAAGACTGAAGGAAAACTTGAATGTGTTTGATTTCGAGCTTTCATCATCAGATATGGACAAAATCAACACGTTAGATCGAAATTTGAAATACTTTCATTTTCGACAATACAAAGGGCATCCCGATTTTTCCGAAGAAGAAGAATTTTAGATGTAGAATAGAATATTTTCATTGCTTTTTATTGTACTCCGATTATTTTAAAATAAATGAATCGATGCACCCGTTGAACACTCAGACCTTCGAATCTTCCCTATATTATTTTTCAGAGTTTTAAAATCAAATCAGATCAATTTCTATCCTATCCCATCCTATCCTACATGCTATCCCTATTTTAATTAATGAATCTGAAATATGATGTAAAAGAAATATCTGCTTTTTTAAATGTTGAAACAAATATTAATAATTTTCCTCTAAATTTTCTTTTCTGCAAAACATATTATATTTATATATTTTGTATGCAACATAAGATATGACATTATTCTACATATAAGTTTTATCATTTGATTCTAAATAAAAATCTACCACAACATTTCTCCACGTTTTATCAAATCCAATTACTAAATTTAATAGTTTTCAGATTTTAGCAACATTTTTACAATCAGAAATAAGATGTTTAGAATTTTCTACTTCTGTTAAACAAATATTACAGTGTTGTCTACATTTTTCCATTTACTTAGATAACCGATTATGAACAAGATGATAACTTAGAAGTCTGAAATTAAAATCTGCAACATTTCTGTCAAAATCTCTACTATATTTTGCCCCTGCATATATTTCTTCAAGATCCATCCTCAATATTAAACTTTTTTGAAAAAAAAAAACCTGTTTGATGTGATGGTTTTTGAAACTTTTTGACCAATATACTTCCATATTTTTTGTTATTAGAAAACAGCTGCAGTTTAATCTTATAACTGTGTATAGGTCAGGCCTTCATTCTCATTCGCAAATCCCTCATGTCATGATGTGTATGTAATTGCAGTTGGAATTCTTTATATTAGATAAATGTGCAATATCAATTTCTATTACATTGTACATATATTCTGTAATGTATCTGATGTACCAGACTCATGAAGTTAGAAATGACTGATAAATGCAGAGAAAAGGGACATTTAGACGAATCTATAATTAGGGTTGTAAAATCAGGTGAAATTTACTATCGATTATCGGACACAATCGGAGGAGTATTTGAAAAAAAAAAAGAATCGATAGTCGACAACTTGGATATCTTTCCGACGATACTAGGCTGTGATGTCGGCGACTATGGTTATAAGTTATAGCACTGTGTACAATTTTATTTTGATATAATTACCAAATGTGTTTGTTAATCTGAATCTACGCATTTTGATTGGTCGATCGCTATGAGTATGAGGTGATAAAATGTCAAAAATGACCGGAACTATTTTCACACCAACGCCAAAAATTCTAATAATGTCTAACGTATGAAAGAAATAATACAAATGGTATCACAGTATCGATTGAAACTTGAAACAGTTCCATGTGTCGACTGATAAACATTACAGTCCAGAACTGTGAATATTAGCAGTGATTACATCGGTTGCTACGCGCATGATTTGAAAACTGCAACAACTTTACGATTTAACATTTTTGTTGTTATCGTTAGGGAACTAGTTCGTACAAGTCTAATATTTAATACGCCACATACTGAAATATTAATTTCCGTTAAAATTTGTACGAATTCAGTATACATTCATGTTTGGTACATGTAATTAGAAGAATTGAATATTTATTTTTGCCATTTTATACGCGGTTTTACACAATTTGTGATACGACAACTGACATTTCATATTCCGATAAAATGGCAAAAATATACATTCAATTCTTAAATTATCCAAATAAAAACAATGTGATGTCACGCCTATCACGAACAAAAGCTTCATCATGGGCGGATCTAAAAAAATTAAGGGGATCCAACACATCTTATAACTCTTAATTTAAAACATAAAACCGGGAAAAATATGCATATTTGCAAATTCCAGGGAGGGATTATTCCCCCCTAACCTCGTTTAGATCCGCGCTTGTCCATAAATGTATGTCTTCTTGTTTGTTTTAAGAACCTACATGCAAGATATGTCTCGTATGCTTACCCGATCAACCGAGCTTAAGATATTAAAAATGGTTAACTTTACTTTTAGTCAAATCCAAATTTTCTTTTCTTTAAAGTTAAACTACATTTTCCCTAGAAATGTATCGATCGTTTCATTCTTCAAAGTGAAGTCTAAATGATTATATCCTCTGGTATCTATTTACTTTACTTTATATATATCGCGGCAGTCTGATTAAAACAATCACCCTCTCCCCTCCCCCTTTCTCCTACATCATGAGAAAGGGGGGGACTGTACACGTATATATTGTGAATATTTTACATATTTTTCATCTTATTAGCTGAATGCTAAGATTTCTTAAAATTATTCGTCTCAGAACTTCGCATGGCATTTACAAAAACAAACATACCAACCCTCCTTCCCCCATTTTGACCATTATCAAAACTAGGTAACAGAGCATCTGAAGAACGAAAAATCTTCTTACTATTGTTAAGAAGAAAAAACTATTTTGATGCAAACATCTTGTGTTACACTATTACCCCTTGTTTCTGTCTCCTTTGTGAGTTTGTACACTTTATGTATTTTATGAACATGCAGAGGGGGTCCCATAAAATACTAAAGTATATCTTCGTAACGTATCTACTTGTCTATCTCAAAAACTTCCTCTGACATAGGAAATCAATCACATGCATGTGTGTAGTCAACTGAGGTTTGTGCATCAAGTAAAGATGATCGAATATGCCTAGTCATTCCTGCCAAACCTGGCTCTACTATTGACCTCTGTTATTAATTTTGGTTGCAAAACATGTTCGCCACACCCAACTATTGTATAGGATCCGGTGCCAATACAAGAAAAAAGAGTGTTGTTTCATGTCGAATATCTATACTTGTGCGTTTGAAGAGTCGAATATCTATACTTGTACGTTTGAAGAGTCGAGTATCTACATTTGTATACTTGTACGTTTTAAGAGAATTTTTCGACGACAAGAGGTTCAAACTTAAACTCTCTTGAATTTTCGATATTCAATTTCTGTTCAGGCCTGACAAGCAAGAAGCATATGGATCACAATGCTCACATGAACAATGGAATCTGACATTGATCACAGATGTATTAAATCAGAACAATATTCTTACATAAGTTATAATAAGAGTAGATGACCTTTCAGAGTGCATCACGTTGTAAGTAAAGTTCATGAAATTTCGTGCAGCAGCAGAAAATGGGTCAACAAATTAAAACCTTCAATAGCTACCAGTATGTTTTTTTCCTATGTACATATAGGCTAGAAAAACGCTAGTTCAAGCTGCTGAACCTAGTTTGCCTATGAAATCTGTATGGACGGCATCTAGGTTCAAGAGATTCACGTAGACAAAAACCTTCGTCCATCGAGCACGACGTTCTCGCATAAAATTTAACAACATAAAAGGATCGAGCTTGAATAGTAATTAATTCTCAAACACTTAATGTTACTGTTGGGAAGAAGGCATGGATAAATAAGCCTTAAAATACAATAATTCAATGTAGTTGACAATTTCTTCTTTTCTTTCCAGATTCACTCTGCTTTAATGGAGGAATTAATGACCTTGACACTTGCGAGATCGATACGAGAGCACTACAGGACAACTCGACTGACCATACTTTTCGATCTGATTTTGTAAACAAAATCGTAATTTGGCATTATTTGCAATAAAACACGAACAAAAGCATGCTTTTTCTGTTTTATTTTAATAAGCTATGTATAAAATGAATAGCAGCCATATAAAATAATATAGCTACATACAATTTTTACATGAAACAAAGAGAAATTTAAAATGGGGGGTTGTATCAAAATTCAGAATGGATGGTTAATGTGCCACATGCAATTGTGAATTCGAAAAAAAAACTAAAGGATTTACAATACAGAGTATTAGCAATCCTACACGTGGAACACATGTTTCCTATATAGGGATTTCAGTCACGTGATCTTTCAAGCTGACAAATTGATCTATCGGTTACCGCACTGAACTTACCTTACGATTTCTACCAGAATTTTTGATAAAAATATATGATTCTTTCTCTAAACTTTAAAGTGATATTTATTCTTTATATATATATTGTATTTTTTATGATAATATGAACAGAAGCGGCGAAATTATCGAGTTTTTTGGACGACAACGCACGAATTTGTACACTTCTCGCTGCAAATATCTATGGCACGAGGAACGGCTCATGAAGAATTTGAGGGTCGTTCTGTTTGGCGGCTATTTCAGCTTATTTATTAATATTCATAACATAAAACTCATGTATGGTTAGATAGATGGGACTCTCCGATTGATAACCGAAGTTGCGCAAAAGCTGAACTCCAAATATAACGAAAATTGTGGCATTTTTCAGTTTTCAGGGGAATATGTATCACTTTTGATATCATCCTTACTATTTTGCGCACTTAAATATTAAAAGTTTGAACATTTCCGATTATTTTGATATATAGAACACCAAATTTTATCATGGTTTACCTAGCTGCATTCCGATTTTCCCGCCTCGACCCCCTTGATTATATACTGCGTGATAATGTCTTCCATGCCGATTTCACGCTAGTTATCAATAAAGTGTTCGATTTCTTTTATATTTACTTTAAAAGACAAGACGTAAAAAGGAACAGGGAAATATATATACATTAAATTTCATTTACGATGATATGAAATGATCTACATTTTTTTTCAGAACTATATCGTACGTACTTTAAACGATTCTCTCGTGTGCTCTTTGTGGGGTTTTTTTTGGGGGGGGGGGGGGTGGCTTACTTACGCAATAGCTCTGTTACTGATAGACTCGTTAGATCGCATGTTGGTATTTTTTTCCTTTTTTTTTTTCTTCCTCTTCCTTTTATATTTTTTTTTTTCAAATTAAGCTTAATTTCACCGAAAAGAACAAAGGTATATCTTTATCGATATTTAGATACAAGAAAAATCTTTTTTTTTTTTTGCCAAGGCAACCGAAATGAAGTGCTTTAAAAGCAATAATCACACATTTTTGGTATTTCTCAAAAATGTTATTTCGATTATCTTTCAAGTCAAACACGTGAAAATTAAGTTTTTAAATCTTAAGATTTTCAAAATTTGTTAATTTAAATCGATGGTGGTCATTTTGTTTTAAAATGGTTACCATGGCGACGTAACTAAATTATCATTGTAATATAAAACGAATAGCTGAAGTCTTTACAAACAAAATGATGTACAGATCATTCAAATAGCATTAAGATTATTTAAGTTATAGCTATTTCAATACGCTGATAGACCACTCCAAGTTAAATTTGAATGGTGCCACATCATGAGAAGTTTTATATAGTATACTATAGGAAATTGTGTCACAGAAAAGACACCAATCATCAAGCTTTAAACTTCATTATCTCTGTACTCGATCAACCGATTTTGATAATTTTTTCTGTAAAATGTTTCTATTACACAGAGCAATGTAACACATACGGAGAAATCATGCCACTCTGACATCGCGTCATGGCTCGCAGCCATATTTGAAATTACTATTGTCGTATATGGGCATCACTGTAACTAAGATTGTTAAACGATTTCCGGGCATTGGATATGATACTCCGCTATTTTCTGAAGAAGTTGATGTAAAAAACATTATTATCCTTGATAAATTCGCGGTTCCCACACGAGTTGAAAATTAGTAAGATACCGCCCATAGGCCGTATAGTAATTTCATAGGAAGACAGCATGATTTGGCGAGTTTTGGCAACTTCAGTGTCCGTTGTCTTAGGTTTCTAGTGTAATAATTCGTGTTCCGGGCATCGCGACTGAAAGTTTACAACAAATACATATAGCCAGGTATCTTCGTTTTTTCGGATAACTGATTTTGGCGGTTCCCACGTGTTTTAAAAAGTCCTTCTTTCTACGAAATTTCCTCTATTTTCTAGTATAAAATCATTATGTTTTCTTATAGAATTGAAAATGGGCCATGAATCATCATTACATAACAAATGGAAAATAATATGAATAACAGAAATTAAATAAAACGAAGATTTGACGGAGAAAAGCTACTAACTGATTTTAATGGGAGTTTCGCCGAACTACGTCACGTGACTGAGAGAAGCGGCATAATTTCTCCACATGAATCTTATAAAACATGGATCTTAATAATTAATGAGTTTTAAGGTAAAATCCCTATCCTATAATTTAAATTTGAAGTCAGAATACTTTTTGACCCGTGGCATGTGGCACATTGTTCATTGACATCTTAACCATCCATTCTGAATTTTGATACAACCCCTCATTTTAAATTTCGCTCTGTTACATGTAAAAATTGTATGAAGCTCTATTATTTTATATGGCTGCTATTCATTTTATACATAGGTAATTAAGATAGAACAGAAAAAGCATGCTTTTGTTCGTGTTTTATTGCAAATAATGCCAAATTACGATTTTGTTTACAAAATCAGATCGAAAAGTACGGTCAGTCGAGTTGTCCTGTAGTGCTCTCGTATCGATCTCGCAAGTGTCAAGGTCATTAATTCCTCCATTAAAGCAGATAGCATCTGGAAAGAAAAGAAGAAATTGTCAACTACATTGAATTATTGTATTTTAAGGCTTATTTATCCATGCCTTCTTCCCAACAGTAACATTAAGTGTTTGAGAATTAATTACTATTCAAGCTCGATCCTTTTATGGTGTTAAATTTTATGCGAGAACGTCGTGCTCGATGGACGAGGGGTTTTGTCTACGCGAATCTCTTGAACCTAGAATCTGTTTTTCTAGGTGAACACCCCTTGAACTAGAAAAACGCATACACGGAGGAATGCATTTGCGAGGTTTCTTGAAATTCTGTTCAGCTGTTGCATGTTGTGAAGTAAAATAAAGAAAAATAAACCGGCCCGAAGGGCCGGCGAAAAAAAAAATTCAGGCTCTTAAAATGGCCGAAAAAAATTTCCGGCTGGCAAAAGTTGTCCTACCCCCCCCCCCCCCCTCATCTCCCCTAAAAATCAAATGGTTGCTCCCTAAGCAGGACGAAGTTACACCCCTATCCACTTGGCTAGATCCACTTTTACAGTTCCTTACTGCCTTGTACCAATAGATTAATCAATATAGACATACTATCTGCTGAAGTTTACCTGACCGAACAATGTGCTAAGAGCTATCAACCTGAAAATCTGTACAAACACAATTACGGCGAAAAAGTGAATGTGACTCCCCATTGTGTCATGTAAGTTGACAAATCAACATCGGAAATGTAAAAGATCCGAATGAAAATTTTGTTACGAAAATTATCATACGGCGGTTTTCTATTATAAGAGTGTTCGGAAAGCACCTGGTATTTCGTGAATATATAGAAATCGTGCTGAGAGTATGATTTGGCTGTAACTGGAAGACTATGGAACGCCACAGCTGCCTTATGACAGCGATAGCAATATCATTAAGGCATTTCACTATACTACTCTGTCAATTCGATATATCATTAAGGCGATTCACTACACTGATATAACATGAAGCCATTTTTCTATATCATTAAGGCATTTCACTATACTACTCTGTCAATTCGATATATCATTAAGGCGATTCACTATACTATAAAGACGTATTGATATAACATGAAGCCATTTTTCTATATCATTAAGGCATTTCGCTATATTACTTTGTCAATTTTCTATATCACTAAGGCGATTCACTACACTATAAAGACGTATTGATATAACATGAAGCCATTTTTCTATATCATTAAGGCATTTCGCTATATTACTCTGTCAATTTGCTTTATCAGTAAGGCGATTCACTATACTATAAAGACGTATTGATATAACATGAAGCCATTTTTCTATATCATTAAGGCATTTCGCTATATTACTCTGTCAATTTGCTATATCACTAAGGCGATTCACTATACTATAAAGACGTATTGATATAACATGAAGCCATTTTTCTATATCATTAAGGCATTTCGCTATATTACTCTGTCAATTTGCTATATCATTAAGGCGATTCACTATACTATAAAGACGCACTGATATAACATGAAGCCATTTTTCTATATCATTAAGGCATTTCGCTATATTACTCTGTCAATTTGCTATATCACTAAGGCGATTCACTACACTATAAAGACGTATTGATATAACATAGAGCTCCCTTTTCAAACTATTTTGTCAACTCACTATTCTATCATCTCATTTTTACATATCATGAAGATACTTTTTAAACTATAAATATATCTTGATATAACATTGTGCTACCTTATTACATTATTATATCAACCCAATACTCTGTTATTTTCAGCTAAAAATAGCAATATTTTGGTAAAAACACTTTAAAAATTCACTTAGAATCTATTAGTATCTGTTGTCGAAATTCTTTGAAATTGATTATTAAAAAAAGTCAGATAAATTCCTAATGTTAAGAAATTTTTCTTTTTCACAAGAATTTGTGCGGATGAAGGGGTTATTGTATTTGATCACATAAGGATAATGTAGTTAAAACTTCTATCCTCTTTTCCTGTGGACAAAAGGTCATTGTTGTTGTGGGCAAAGGTCAATTAAGGTCAGCTATCAAGGACAAGGTCGTGTTGGTCTAAAATAAAACAGTAATAAAAATATACTTATATAATTATGTTATTGCAGAATAATAACATCTAAAGTGCATGTTATAATCCAACATTTTGTAATAAGAAAATTCTGATTTTTTTATCAATATCAATATCAAGCTCGGATCCAGAGGGGAAGGAGTCCAGACACCCCTCCCCCCCGCCCCCTGGAATTTTCGAAGCATAGTTAAAAACTATAGATAAACATATTTCATAAGATTAAGTCCTGAATCCCCTTTTGTTGTCACAATATTTGAAAAACATGACATGAATTTATATCGGAAACTTTCATTTTGATAATATTTCGCCGTCAGCATTCGAAATTTTCGCCCCCCCCCCCTCCCCCCCCCCCCAAAAAAAGAATAAGATAAGCTTTATTTAGAGTCGACATGTCACAATAACAGGTATAAAACATAAGCTAGAGATACTGAGCTTTTAGACCGACATTATTAGTTATTAGGTTTGTTACTGACCTTACACGGAAATCTGTCGGGTTGATAAAGCCCATAGAAGGCGAGGCGCTTGCGCCGAGCCTTCTATGGGCTTTATCAACCCGACAGATTTCCGTGTAAGGTCAGTAACAAACCTAATAACTGATTTGTTTTGTCGAGGACCATTTTGACATGGTGATTCCTACTGTCCTCCTGCTTTACCAAGCAATAGTGCTGTAAAGTTTTACCCAGTTTTGCTAATTGTCGGCCATTGCCTTACAAATTTTTGAAACTGACTTTCCACAAGAATTTGTCGGGCAGTCACATGACCAAATTCAAGCATTCCCATTGGGTCAAACTAGTCCGAGGCAAAACAAAAAGAATTACCGGATCATAACCCCCCCCCCCCCCCCAGTCTTCCGACCCTTCCACATGCCTGCTTGGTAGGTGTCATGAACTAAGTAGAATCAGGAATGAAACAAATTTATTCAAAGGAACGAAATTGTCCTGTCTGTGTTGAGTATCATTTAAGTTAAAAGATTATAGGTTTCATACGCCATTCCAGAAATTTAAAAGATTAGTAATCTGCTAGGAAGAGATGCCTTAATAAACTCTTCCTTGGTACCTGATCTAATAATTTGATATGGCCGATTTAAACTTTCAACATTGGAAAATTAAACAAGAGGCACAAGGGGGCACATCGCTCTCCTGAGTTGCAAACAAAAGAATGTTATTGGACAATTTGGTTGAGGCCTTGAGTACATGCTTCCTATAGGGTTTCGTGAAATTATGTGCAACTGGTTTGGATATGTCGAAAATGTATAAGCCAATCACAGCCTTTGTAGATGATCTTGAGTATTTGCTGCCTGTAAGGTTTCGTGAAATTCCGTGCAGCGGTTGCAGAGGAGAAGTCGAAAATGCGTCAGCCAATCAGCCCTCGGAGGCCGTATTTGCTGACAGATCGGCACGAAAACACAAACTTGGTAGAGGATCTTGGGTACTTTTTGTGAAATTCTGTGCAGTGGTTTCACAGGAGAAGTTGAAAATGTGTCAGTAAATCAGAGCCTTCCATGGCCATATTTGTTGACCAATCTGCACGAAAAACATAAATAGGCTAGAGGACATTGAGTACTTGCTTCCTGTAATGTTTTGTAAAATTCTGTCCAGCGGTTGTAGAGGAGAAGTCGAACATGTAGAGAGTTTACGCCGGACGGACGGACGACGCGCTATGGCAATAGCTCTTCGCTCAGGTGAGATAAAGATTAATAGAATCTATCCCCAGATGTGATCTAGGACAAGGAAATTCAACCCGAGTGTCCAGGATTTGCTTGTAATGTACCACGACGAGGCTTGCCGAGTCGTGAACAAAAGCAAATCCTGGACACGAGGGTTGGATTTCCGTGTCCCTGATCACATCTGGGGATTGATTATTTTTCTCCCACTATCAAAAAGCTAAAAAAAATAGATTTTATGTATTCTTTTTCATAGTTTTGATCGGCTAACGAAGCAATCGTGCATGACATCACAATTGACGTTACAGTCAAAAGGCACGTGAAAATGTTATCTTGCCCCATAGGGGTAAGGGTCCGCTCACCGGTTTTTAGAGTAAACCCAAAATGTCCAGGGTGGAAAAGCTGAAATAGGGGAAACTGAGTGGTTTTGAAAGGTGGGTTGAGAAGACCATTATGAAGATAGTCTATAATGGTAAGATGCATATTGTAGAGTATGCCTGCCTTGTGTAAGAGCAATAAAAATTTTAGGTCACATGACTAATTTAGTCTAAACATAGATATTTTAAAATGCGTACCGGATTTTCCCTGTTTGACAAGACTTCATAAGGGAAAATATGAAGTTTTTGGGTTTTTACACATTTTTTAGCTCACCTGAGCCATAGGCTCAAGTGAGCTATTGTCCTAGTGTTGCGTCCGTCGTCCGTCGTCCGTCGTCGTCGTCGTCGTCGTCCGTCGTCCGTCGTCGTCGTAAACTTTTCACATTTTAAACTTCTTCTCCAGAACGGCTGAAGGGATTTTGATGAAACTTGGTAGGTATGAAGTACTCATGGTCCCCTACAAGTGTTGTTGTTTTTCGTCCGGATCTGTCAACAGGTGGCGCCACCACAGCCAAAAGTAGGTCATGGGGGTACCCTCCTTTGACAAACTTCTTCTTCAGAACCGAAGCATGTATCGACAAACCGAAAGCATCAGGATGATCTAGAGAGATGTCTTAAGAAGTGTTGTTATTTTTGGTTCCACTTCGAAGTCAAATTTTTGACGCGTTTTTGACGTCTTTTCGGACTTTGTCAGAAATGCACATTTTTGCACTATTTCTTTAAATAACTCAATAAGTGTATGATTTTACACACTCATTTACTACATATTTATCATATTTAACTTACTTAATGCTTTGATATGTATTTTATGCTTAAAATTTATTTTTTTGATTTTTTATGAATTTTTTTCTTATGTAAAAAGGAAGGGGGGGGGATTTTCATACATTTTCTGCTTCTTTTCTATAACCACTCTTCAGATTGTCATGACAATTTGTAGGTATGAGGTACCCTAAAAGTGAAAGAATTTTGTCAAGATATCCACTTTTGGATTTTTAAGGAATATTTTTTAAGATTGTACATAGGTATAATGTATGTTTTCCATGCCAAATGGACCCATGGGGAGTAGCTTCAAACCCGGGCGGGACCCCAACAATTTTTTTCCCTTTTTCAGTTTTTTTTTCTCTTTCTATTTTTATATTTATCGCTAGAAATGAAACTGTGAAAGAATTTTGTCAAAATATCAACTTTTAGATTTTTAATGATTTTTTAAATAAGACAAGCTATAGCTAGTTTGGCTTTGTGTACTTATTTTCATACTTCGAATTAACTTGGCCACATACGCTATCAAATATACTCTGAATTCATTTTTAAGATGTTGACTTTTTGTGTCGCCTGCGAAGCACAGCGACACTTAGGGATCACTTTGTCCGTTGTTCGTCTGTCCGTCCATCCGTCCCTCCGTCTGTCTGTCACACTTGGGTGTCACACCCCATAACTTTTGATTGGTAAGTGATAGGGCTATGATATTTCACATGTGTATTCCTTGTGACAAGACCTTTATACACATATCATAATTTTTGACCTTGTGACCTTGACCTAGATATTTGACCTACTTTTCTAAAAATCTAATATTGGCTATATCTCTTGATTGATTAGTGATAGGACTTTGATATTTCACATGTGTATTCCTTGTGATTAGACCTTTCTACACATATAATGTTTGACCTTGTGACCTTGATCTAGATATTTGACCTACTTTTCTAAAAATCTAATATTGGCTATATCTCTTGATTGGCAAGTGATAGGGCTTTGATATTTCACATGTGTAATCTTTGTGACAAGACCTTTCTACGCAAACCATATTTTTTACCTCGTGACCTTGACCTAGATATTTGACCTACTTTTCAAAAAATCTAAGATTGGCTATATCTTTTGATTGGTAAGTGATAGGGCTTTGATATTTCACATGTGTATTTCTTGTGACAAGCCCTTTTTTCACATACTATATTTTTTAACCTTATGACCTTGACCTAGATATTTGACCTACTTAAAAAAAAAACCAAGATTGGCTATATCTATTGATTGGCAAGTGATAGGGCTTTGATATTTCTCTTGTGTATTCCTTTTGACAATACCTTTCTACACATACCATAGTTTTGACCTCATGACCTTGACCTAGATATTTGACCTACTTTTCAAAAAAATTAAGATTTGCTATATCTTTTGATTGGTAAGTGATAGAGCTTTGATATTTCATATGTGTATTCCTTCTTGTGACAAGGCCTTTCTACACATATCATAACTTTTGACCTCATGACCAAGACCTAGATATTTGACCTACTTTTCAAAAAAACTTAGATTGGCTATTTCTTTTGATTGCTGAGTGATAGGCTTTGAAATTTCACATGTGCATTCCATGTGACAAGACCTTTCTTCACATACCATCATTTTTAGCTCACCTCGACGAAGTTGACTGAGCTTATGCTATAACCCCACGCGTCCGCGTCCGCGTCCGGTTAAGAAGTTTGGGGTAGCTCAGTATCTGACAAAGTACTAATGCTACAGTAACCAAACTGGCACAAGTGATTCATCTTTGGATGCTGAGGTGAACCCATGCATCGTATGCAGCATCTGACCTACATTTTCCGCTTGAGTGACTTGGTTAAGAAGTTTGGGGTAGCTCAGTATCTGACAAAGTACTGATGCTACAGTAACCAAACTGGCACAAGTGATTCATTTTTGGATGCTGAGGTAAACCCATGCATCGGATGCAGCATCTGACCTACATTTTCCGCTTGAGTGACTTGGTTAAGAAGTTTGGGGTAGCTCAGTATCTGACAAAGTACTGATGCTACAGTAACCAAACTTGCACAAGTGATTCATCTTTGGATGCTGAGGTGAACCCATGCATTGGATGCAGCATCTGACCTACATTTTCCGCTTGAGTGATTTGGATAAGAAGTTTGGGGTAGCTCAGTATCTGACAAAGTACTAATGCTACAGTAACCAAACTTGCTCAAGTGATTCATCTTTGGATGCCGAGATGGACCCATGCATCGGATGCAGCATCTGACCTACTTTTTCCATTTGAGTGATTTCGCTTTTAAAAGCCAATATTGAGCAGAGTATAAGTGCTACATGTACCAAACTTGCATATTGGATGTATCTTTGATCAAACTTTCATAAAATGACCTTGACCTACTTTTTCCGCTTGAGTGATTTTGCCTTTAAAAGCCAATATTGAGCAAAGTATAAGTGCTAGATGTTCCAAACTTGCATATTAGATGTAACTTTGATCAAACTTTCATAAAATGACCTTGACCTACTTTTTCCGCTTGAGTGAGTTTGCCTTTAAAAGCCAATATTGAGCAAAGTATAAGTGATACATGTACCAAACTTGCATATTGGATGTATCTTTGATCAATCTTTCATAAAATGACCTTGACCTACTTTTTCCGCTTGAGTGATTTTGCTCTATAAAGCCAATATTGAGCAAAGTATAACTGCTACATGTACCAAACTTGCATATTGGATGTATCTTTGATCAAACTTTCATAAAATGACCTTGACCTACTTTTTCTGCTTGTGTGGTTTTGCCTTTAAAAGCCAATATACATGTACTAAGAAATATGTTTGAATTGAATTTTGCTGTCACGAGGTGAGCTTCGTAATCTGTGATTACCTATGTTTTACCTCGTGCACTTGCCCTATATATTTGACCTACTTTTCAACAAATCTATGATTTGCTATATCTTTTGAGTGGTAAGTGATAGGGCTTTGATATTTCACATTTGTATTCCTTATGAAAAGACCTTTCTAAACATTCCATAATTTTTAACCTAGTGACCTTGCCCTTGATATTTGACCTAATTTCAATAAAAAAAAAATCCGCTTCGCAGGCGACACAAGCATTCCTTGGATTGCTTTTTTTTCATACATGCATATTTCAGAACAATTTCCCTATTTAATGATTATTTTCTCTGTCTTATTTCTGTATCTATGGTAAACATAGTCGCCATATATCTTGTGTTACAGATTTGATTGGTTCAATACCTCCTTGCCCCTTTAGTAGGGGTAACTACTGGAAATAAAAAGGTGCACACTAAAAATTTTGACTGACTTGAAATGCCCGGAAGTCTGTAAAATTGGTCTTTTTTGATTGCGAATCTTTGGCACGCATAAAAATGTAAAGAAAAAAAAAAGGGGGGGGGGGTCATGCATGTCCTTTTTTCGCAAATTTCACTTTTTTTACAGGAACTCTGCGTCCTCATCGAAAATGTTCCGAATTTTGCATATTTTCAAACCTATCTGTAGATTGCATAAAAGACAAGATCAAGTTCGAAGTTAAATTTATCATGACTATTGATTCAATATGCTAAAAATACATTTCCAAGCGCCGCATTTCAGCATATTTACCGAAAATAATTTGTCCAAGTGGCTTCACTGGGTCATGAGGTTTGATACACCGTACACTGCTGTTTGGAAAATAAATTGGCTCAATTTCTGCACAACTCACTTGAATTAATATTGTCCGCTAACAACTTGTCTGTGTTAATTGGATTAACACGATTTTGACTGTACGTTACATGTATTAAGATGAAATCAATACTATTCAAAAGCTCTCATTCATAGATTTCTGTATAATTTAATATGAATAAAGGCAAAACCGAAAAGTCTTTGTTTTTTATGCTTCCGGAATCAAAGATACGGGGGCATATAGTTTTTGGCCTGTCCGTCTGTCTGTTTGTCCGAAAAACTTTACATTGGGCATAACTTTTGAATGGAAGGTGATAGAGCTTTCATATTTCACATGTGTATTCCTTGTGACAATACCTTTCCATTGATACCAAAATTTTTGATCTCGTGACCTTGACCTTTGACCTACTTTTCAAAAACTTTAACATTGGGCATAACTTTTGAATGGTTAGTGATAGGGCTTTCATATTGTACATGTGTATTATTTGTGACAAGATCTTTCCATTGATACCAACATTACTCTGACCCTGACCTCTCACATACTTTAACAGAAAATGGTGTTTATACCAACAAAGATGCCACCGCGGGGCATTCGTGTTTCACAAACACAGGCTTTATTATTTTCTGGCATACTAGCTATTAATAATGAAAGGTTTGGTGTTCAATTTTAAATAAACTTAATTTATGAAATCATTTCATTGTTTTATTCTGTTTCTGTTGCACATTAATGTGGAATTTTACAAAATGATTTTATTTTTGATGTTGCATAATCAAACTTTACTAGCTGGGCATATGACTTTGGATCGCATAATCCATCTTTTCAAATCAGTAAAAAAATGGTTGTTTTGAAATGTGACTATTTTCTCTTGTTTGTACTTTTAAAGGTTGTCTGAAAAAAAAAACTTGTCTGCATCCGGCAAAAATCTTGTTAGAAAGGTTGTGGGCTAAAATTCTGGTACTGGCACTATCAGTATTCAATGTCAGTATGTCAATTAGAGCGTGCATGGGTATCAGGTGAGCGTTGTGCCCCCTGGGGCTCTTGTTGAGTTACATGTGTTGGAATTTTTTTTAATTCGGCTAGAATGGAGTAAAAGATAATAGCTTTAAGGAAATATAAGCATTATTTCTGAAATTTTTCCAGAGGACCAGAAACAATACACAGAAAAATGGCAAAAACCATGAATTTTAGGCCAATTTTCTTAACCTTTTTCAGCAAAAATGTATGATATTTATTATGTATAGCAATCTTAACATGACCTTGAGACTAGTATCATATAAAAGCTGTAGCTGTAAACTGGTGAGCGGACCCTAAGACAAGGGTATCTTTTTCCAGCGTTTCCATGGATATCCCAGTCCACAGTTTTAAATTATAATACTAATCCGGCTGGCAAAAGTCTTCCTCCTCCCTCCTAAAAATCAACTGGTTACTCCCTTATTACATACGATATTTTCAAATGATGCTGCGCTTTCCCATACAATCCATAAACACGTACACTACATCTTGGCACTAAAAGCTCCGTCACACTATGTACCGCGTTCTGGAGTGCGTGTGACAATGTTTGAAATAAAAATATTTGCCACACGCTGCCGAACGCTGAGGTCGGTTATAAAAGATCAAAAGAAACCGCTTTCTGAGCGTTTGCCTAACGCACGACTAAAGTGTAACAGCGACTGCAAAACGTTGATACTTAGCGTGTGTGTAACGTGTTTGTAACGTATGTCAGCGTACGCCAACGTGTACCCAGCACATTTCCAGCGATCTCGACGCAACGCTCGTACATTTGTATAACGTTTTGATTGCGTGTTGGAGCGTTGTATGAGAATTTTCATTTACTTTGCGCCGAAGTGGTTAACATTGTTTATACGAGGAAACTTAATCATGTTCATGCCAGAGGAAGAAAAAGAAGAACGTTAGATGTCTAATTCATGGCCTTGCATGGTTGTTATGCCTTTTCTCATTCCTTATCTCTTGTTTTGTCTTTATTACACGTAATATCAATTCAAATGTGACTACACAACGATTTCAGCTTATCATCATAAAACTTTCTTTTACTTTTTTGTAACTATAATCATTTCAAAAAAATTGTAAGAAGGATATAAGCAATACAAAAATAGATAATAAAATAAAAGTTTCTTTTACATTTGATGTGATTCAGCTTGAATTTCAAAATAATTTTTCCAGTATTGAATTTGTTTATAGTGTAAGTGATTTAGTCGCTACTCAAAAAGTTTCGTACACGCCGAGAACGCCAGGCAGTCGTCAGAGACAGGCTCCGTACACGTTACAAACACGTTGCGCGAACGCTAGACTATTACGAGAGTGTTCGTAACGTGTATTAACGTGTGAGTCACGTTCGTGCAACGTATGGCAGCGTGTGCATAACGACTGTATTGCGTTTGAGTAACGATCACGGAGCGTGTAACCAACACGTTCGGCACACGCTGCCGATTTTGTGCAGGTACAAAATTTTTCGAAGCCAACTGCGTATAGCACCGCGTGAGAGCGCTCTCGCAACGTCATCATAACGTCGCCGGAGCGTGTACGACGATCATCCAGCGTGTTAGCCAGCGACCCTACACGCTGGCATACGCTGCTGTCAAACGTTGTACTTAGTGTGACAGGGCCTTGGGAGTAATGAAACTGATAAAGACACGAATAGAGGAGATTATTCCAGTTCTAAAAAAAAAACAAAATAGATTAAAAAAAAAAAAAAAAAAAAAAAAAAAAAAAAAAAAAAAAACAGACAAAAAAACAAAAAAAACCAAAAAAAAACAAAACAAAACAAACAAAAACATTGCAAGCTCGCTTTCGGTCGCCATTTGTTGTATTTACTTATTAGAACTATTTAAGATTTTAAGCTTTTTGCTTTATTTATGATTAGAAACAGAATTGTCAATTATTAATCGAGGACTTTATTTTCTGGTGTGTGCTTTTTCTTTGCTCTTCAAAAATTGGACTTCAGGGCCATCCTGAAAACAAGAGACCGAATTGCCACATCACAGGCAAATGTAGAAAGAGGGTCAATATCCTGTATCACTGTTTAAAAGAAATCTCAATTTTTCTATTAAAAAAAATAAGTCGGAAAAGGCGTCAAAAATAGGTATCGGATTTTTACGAAATGAACAAAGTTGAATAATACATCCTTTCTGATCACTCAGATACCATTTCATCAACATTCTCCGAGCGGTTTCGGAGAAGTTGAAAATGAAGAAAGTTAACGGACGGACGGATATAGCGAAATGCCTTAATGATATAGAAAAATGGCTTCATGTTTTATCAATACGTCTTTATAGTATAGTGAATCGCCTTAATGATATATCGAATTGACAGAGTAATATAGCGAAATGCCTTAATGATATAGAAAAATGGCCTCATGTTATATCAATACGTCTTTATAGTGTAGTGAATCGCCTTAGTGATATAGCAAATTGACAGAGTAATATAGCGAAATGCCTTAATGATATAGAAAAATGGCTTCATGTTATATCAATACGTCTTTATAGTGTAGTGAATCGCCTTAGTGATATAGCAAATTGACAGAGTAATATAGCGAAATGCCTTAATGATATAGAAAAATGGCTTCATGTTATATCAATACGTCTTTATATTATAGTGAATCGCCTTAATGATATATCGAATTGACAGAGTATTATAGTGAAATGCCTGAATGATATAGAAAAATGGCTTCATGTTATATCAATACGTCTTTATAGTATAGTGAATCGCCTTAGTGATATAGCAAATTGACAGAGTAATATAGCGAAATGCCTTAATGATATAGAAACATGGCTTCATGTTATATCAATACGTCTTTATAGTATAGTGAATCGCCTTAATGATATATCGAATTGACAGAGTAGTATAGTGAAATGCCTTAATGATATAGAAAAATGGCTTCATGTTATATCAATACGTCTTTATAGTATAGTGAATCGCCTTAATGATATATCGAATTGACAGAGTAGTATAGTGAAATGCCTTAATGATATTGCTATCGCTGTCATAAGGCAGCTGTGGCGTTCCATAGAAGACCCTGTTTTTAAAAGAAAAGAAGAGGGGAGGTTAAAACGTAACTTGTACAAATACACAGAAAAATTTGTGCCAAACTATGGACAAGCCTACGATTTTAGAATATATTCCAATACTTAGAATAATTCATTTTGAAATCATCAAGGGACATCCCTATGAAAGCTTATTAGTGCCATTTTGGGGAAAGAAAAAAAAATAAAAGTCGTTCAAACAAGTTTTAAACAAGTCATTCAAACAAATTAAAAAATCGTTCATACAAGATAAAAAAAAACACGTTCAAACAAGATAAAAAGTCGTTCAAACGAGATAAAAACTCATTCAAACAAGATAAAAAAAAAACTCGTTCAAACGACTCTTTAACTTGTTTAAACGACTTTCAAACAAGATAAAAAGTCGTTCAAACAACTTTTGAAATTACCATTTTTACAAGATTAAAACTAGTTCTGATTGATGTCTAGATATACTTGCATATTTGATCTAGATCTATTATAGGGTCTCAACTTAACTTTTTGACCGGTTGACCCGTGTTTTCCTGATATACCTGTACTTAATAAATAAGTATACCCTTACAGCTAAGGGAATGGGTGTATTAACCCCCCCCCCCCTAAAATCAATTGAAAGGAACACATTTTCTACCATATAACTTGATATAGCTTTTCATTGCAATGAATTAAAACTACATAGTCGTTATGAAACGGCCACTCTTATCGCTTTATTTTTTAAAGTTTTGTCCACAGAGCCTCCATCAGTATTTCACCTTTTAAAATTATAGGCGGTGCCCAGGCCCCTTGCATTTTTGATATGCATACCCCAAACTTAAAATCTGAATCTCTCTCCTATGAATCATGGGTACCTCTGGCAGTAATAGTTTGGCACTCTTGTAGGAGTGTAACGATATACCGCGGTTCGGTATATCGCGGTATAAAGTTCACGGTTCGGTACACGGTACAGCCAGGTCGCGTATCACGGTATTTTTCAAATCCGTTTTTCGTTTAAAATCGACTCGTTTAGCTCCGAATCTTTAGTCCGAATTTGTTTGATGGCGGCGCCCGAGTCCATCGATTCTTCTTCAAACTTGAATGAAACAGATAAAGAGCTGTTTAGGCTTTCCTTTTGCACGGAGAATAACCTAGCATGAATGAAAATCGACATGCTAGCACTGCTATAAAGAATTTTGATTACACGTCTTACGAGGCGGAAAAACATGCAACATGACCCACCAAAAGTAACGTACGATGATATTAGATCAACTTTTTTATGCTCACGAGCTAATATATTGAAAAGTTAAGTGCTGACATTTTTAAATTGATTTCTGTGTTTTTATTCTAACTGTTTCCGGGTTTTAATTTTACTAAAAGAATAAATTTCCAGTATAGAAATATCAGTTTAATAATGATATTCTCTGTGCATAATCACAAGCAAAATGGCATTGTCTAAATTGATTTAAGCGTTTTCTGTACATACAACACAGTACTGATAGCGCATTTGCCTATACAATTTGTTGTTTTTATTAATTCCGAAACTCAATTGTTCACTTGTAGTCTGTATCACGATACGTATCGTATCGTGAGGCTGTATCGCGATACGTATCGTATCGTAGGGTGAGCGTATCGTTACATCCCTACACTCTTGTACATGTATATAGAGCCACATTGCTTGAAAACATCTAAATTGCTTAGACCTAATTGTTAAATTCGTAACATTTTATATATTTGACGGAGACCGTCTAGCAATGAAGAAAATGGTAAGATATACCGATCCTGAACAGTGGCGGATTTAGAGGGGGGGCCCAGGGGGCCCGCCCCCCCCCTTTTTTTCACCCAAAGTTATTGATTCAGAGTACTCTTTTTATGCTTATTCTCTTTAATTTTGGGGAAATTTTCGGCTCCCTTCGCTCGCCGCACTAATTTTTTCATTAGTTGTCTATTTTTTCGTCTTCACTTTGTCTTCAATTTTCTTTGTCATCGTGTTTGTCATTAACATATACAAAATTCAAAATCAAATTAACACTTTAATAATTACCAAATCTTCATTTTCATGGGCCGGTCTAACCAGGTTAGACAGGTGGATTGTGGGGTTGTAATGCCCTAATCTTCCCAACCTTCCCCAGTTGGTCAAACAAAAATGGAGCATGGAAAATGAGAGAGAGATTGTATTCTTATGACAAAATGTAACAATCTATTCTAAAAATTTTACGGCGCGCTCCGCTAGCCAATATAGAATAAAGTTGTATATATGCATGTATGGATGACTTCATTTGAAAACAAATGAAAACTTCATATCTCACAAAATTTTCTGGCTCGCTACGCTCGCCAGTCTACCTACCTATAAACTAAAGTACATGTAAATGAATCAACTCCCCTCCCCTCCCCCACTTCTTAAATAGATCAGCATTCTTGAGGGTCACGTTTTTCGTCTCGAGCTTTTTTTTTTTTTTTGCTTGTCAGTTTTACCGTGAACAATTTTCTTCGAGCTTAGACCTTGGGGCCCCCCCTTTTCTGAAATCCTAGATCCGCCACTGCTGAAGAAAGGAGGGGATCTCCAGCAAGACAGAATTTTTTCAATGCTCGCCACATGTTATGATATGGTGCACGGACAGATACAAAAATTTCTGTTTAAGTGTTCTCCGAATACACGTCTGTTCTTGACCAGATTAAATTACCATCATATAATTGATAATAATGACCAAATGATAGGCCTGAAATAAATTCATATATAGTAGATTTAGACAATATTAACTTGGTTCAATCAAAGGGGATTCCCGTAGAACATATCATTTGTGTATCACGTGATACCCCACGGTGATGATTACTAACATGTATCGATCCAATACCTAATGATAGCTATTAACAAAAGTAGTTTTTTTTTTTCGTTTGGACGAGTTATTTATAAGGCACGGTCTATTTGATATTCGGGGGGGGGGGGGGGCCTTGGGTTTTTTGTCGGAGCAAGATTATTTTTTCGCCCCGGACCGGGGCAAAATTATTTTTCTCTTGCAAAGTTGGAGCAAGGAAATTTTTTTTATAACTATTGATGTGAATATTAAGAATGTTTGTGTTATCCTTTATTTTTACTTGAATTACTCCAAACATTATTTTCATGTAAATTGTATTCACTTCTAAACTGAGAGAGATGAAAGATTTTGACAATATGCGATTATATAATTCTTAGTAAACAAAATGTATATAAGATCATGTAAGGAAGCAACCATTTGATTTTTAGGGGGGGGGGGGGGGGAGAAGACTTTGCAAAAAAAAAAATTCCGGATCGAAATTCTAGGGAAAATATTTTCCGGCCCAAAGGGCCGGCGAAAAAAAATTTCCGGATCATGAAATTGCCCCTCCCCCCTCTCTTCCGACCTTTCCACTGCCCAGTAAACACTTTTTTGTGTATCATAAGTTAAGTATAAAAAATGGAACAAACTTTATGCAATTTGGAGTGAATAAATCAAATTCAAAAGTCATTAGCACCATATAGCCTGTCTCCGTTGAGTATCATTTCAGTAAATAGATTTTAGGCATCATATGCCATTCAAGAAATTAAAATGAAGTGACTGCTGGCAAGAGAATAACTCATTCTGTGTTAAATATGAAAAATCACGCTGAATTATTTAAACTTTAGAGTAGTTTTCAACATTGGAAAATTACAAAAAATAATAATCCGGTGAAAAAAATTTTCCGGCTCTTAAAATGGCCGAAATTTTTTTCCGGCTGGCAAAAGTCTTCCTCCCCCCCCCCCCCCCCCCCCCCCCCCCTTAAAAATCAAATGGTTGCTCCCTAACATGTAAGAGGGCCTGATGCAAGTCTTTACATGTAGAAATGAAAACTAGTGAAAAACTTTTTTAAATTCTCCTTCCAAGCTTGTATATTAAATTAGACACTATGTTGATACATGTACATGTTTCTATTAATAGTAATAAATTATATTGATAATGTATTTAAGCATTTTATAATGATTGTTTCAGTCACATGCATTCTTTTGATATTTTAAAATATGAACTTGCCATTACAGAAGAAAACTATGGCGAGCGAAGCGGGCCAAATTTTTTTTATAGAAAGTAAAAACTGCGGCGAGCGAAGCGAGCCGAAAATTTTTCAGGAATTTTAAGCGAATTTTATGGTTATTCTTCAAATTCAGATTACTTGTAAGAGCAAGATTATTTTTTTCTCAAGCAAATTTACTTTTTTCATCAAAATTCAGAGCAAAATTATTTTTTTTCGAAAAAAACCCAAGCCCCCCCCCCCCCCAGAATATCAAATGGACCGTGCCTAAGTCGTTTGAACGACTTTTAAATCTTGTTTAACGACTTTTTTCTCGTTTTGACGAGTTATTAACCTGTTTGAACGAGTTTTATAAGTCGTTTGAACAAATTAAAAAGTGGTTTGAACGAGTTTTTTGCTCACCTCATGAAGAGAGAGGGAGCTTATACTATCACCCTGTCGTCGGCGTCTGTGTCTGCGTCGGCGTCCGCACTAGTATGTTAAGAAGTTTTATTTCTTTATTATAAGTGCCAGGAAGGTCAAACTTGCACAGATCATGCGTCTTTATGATTAGATCACAAATCTACGTTCCAATGTAGGTCATGACCTACATTTTCCACTTGAATGCACATGTCCGGAAGATTTTGGTATCAATGTTAAGAAGTTTTATTTATCTATTATAAGTGCTAGGAAGGCCAAACTTACACAGATTATGCGTCTTTTAGAGTAGATCACATAACTTCGTTCAAATGTGGGTCATGACCTACATTTTCCGCTTGAGTGAACATGTTAGGAAGATTTTGGTATCAATGTTAAGAAGTTTTATTTCTCTATTATAAATGCTAGGAAGGCTAAACTTGCGCAGATGATGCGTCTTTATGAGTATATCACATATCTACGTTCAAATGTAGGTCACGACTTATATTTTCCGTTTGAGTGAACATGTTAGGAAGATTTTAGTTAATGCTAAGAAGTTTTATTTCTCTATTATAAGTGCGAGTGAGGCCAAACTTGCACAGATAATGTGTCTTTATGAGTAGGTCAAAATACTTTGAGCTGAAGGCTAATCAGCAACATATATCTGACATAGATCTATGCGTTGGGAATGTCTTGAGCGAAGATGCAGAGAACCCTGACAAAATAATACATATAAATGTACATAAAAACTTCTCTATAGCTACGCGCCTCGGTGACAAGTACACTTTTTTTTTATTATTTATGTAAAGATATACCGCCAAATGTCTGTTTATTGATCATTATGTCGACATGTGTGAATAACGAAAAGTATCCCACTGGTCCACTGTAATAAATCATAACTTTTAGCCCATATTTATCTGTGAACATGACATGCAATTGGCCGAAATCGAAAATACAACTGTGGCTGTGTCTACATAAGGCACGATCCATTTGATAATCGGGGTGGTGGTGGTGGGGGGGGGGGGGGGGGGGGCTTGAGTTTTTTGTCGGAGCAAGATTTTTTTTCGCCACGGAAAGGGGCAAAATTATTTTTTCTCGCAAAGTTGGAGCAAAGAATTTTTTTTCTAAGAGTTGATGTGTGTATGAAGAATGTGTTTTTTTTTTCAACGGAAATTCTTTATTTTTACTTAAATTGCTCTAACAATTACTAATTTTTTCTGTAAAACTTGCATTCACTTCTAAACTGAGAGAGATAAAAGATTTTTACAATATAATTTTCAGTAAACAAAATGTACATGTACATGTATATAAGGTCATGTAACATGTTAGAGGGCCTGAAGGTAGGGTCTTCTAGACAAATTTTTAAAAGAAATGTAAACTAGTGAAAAACTTAGATAAAGTCTTCTTCCAAGATTGTATATAAAGTTTTGACGTCTATGGTGATACATGTATCTATTAATAGTAATAAATGATATTGATAATGTATTTAAGGAGGCTCCTTTTTTCAGTCACATGTATACTTTTATTATTTTTAAATATGAACTTGCCATTAAAGAAGAAAATAATGGCGAGCGAAGCGAGCCAAAAAAATTATATAAAGTGAAAACTGTGGTGAGCGAAGGGAGCTGAAAAATGTTCAGGAATTTTAAGCAAATTTTATGGTTATTCTTCAAATTCAGATTACTTGTGAGAGCAAGATTATTTTTTCTGTCACACCATAAGCAGATTAATTTTTTCTTCAAAATTCAGAGCAAAATTATTTTTTTTCTTCGAACCCCCCCCAACCCCCCCTCCCCCCAGAATATCAAACGGACCGGGCCTAAACTAGATGGAGAAAAAAGAATTTATCCTCCGACACTACCAAATCAAGCGGAACTACATTTACCTTGTACATCCTTTTTATAAACGTAGAATTGCTTTTCACTATTCTTAATTATTTGAATATCAGAATAAATTTTAAAAAATCAAAAATGTAGCAAAAGGATAAGAATCTATAAACAGATAAGATCAGGGAAAAGGAAATCCAAACAGAGTGTTCAGGATTTGCTTGTACTACGACGAGGCTTGCCGAGTTGTGGACAAAAGAAAATCCTAGACACAAGGGTTGGTATCCGTGTCCCTGATCACATCTAGAGTTCCGTTTGATCCGGCCGTTTCTGGTAATGGAACTCGCCGTTCCGTCTAGGACCGACGTTCCAGGCTGTTCCAATATGGCGGATATGGATACGATCTCCTTACAGTACTGGTACAACGCTGGTATGACAGAATAACTAGATACTGACGCTAACGCGTCGCCAGAAATACGTGTTTGCGACCGTAAAAATCAGTATTTACCGTCCGCAAACATAACCTCAGAATCTAGTTATTTCCAAATTTTATAGCTTGGCTTCAGCCTCCTTGATGCTGTTTTAGAGAGGACGTTAGTGACGTCACAGATATATATTTCGCGCGTTTTCGATATTCCTCGGTAAACCGGAAGCAAGAGTTTTCGATCTGTCACTTGACCGTTCTCAGCCAGTGAGAGTGGAAATATAAATAGACTTTTGATAAAAATAATTATTGACCTGAATTTAAAAATACGAAAGTATGCCTTTCTTTTAAAGTTATGGTCGATCAGTAAATAGTAAAATCAGTAAACGAAGAAAGAACAGTGTCTGACAGGAGAGAGAACTGTGTCTGACAGGAGAGTGTCCTTCCATTCGTCGTAAAGTGAGTAAAGTGCGTGCCCATGACGGACGTTATACAGATTTATTATACTCTCCTCCATCAAAGTGTCCGATATCTTTACAAGAAGATATGGTCTCAAGATAAAAGGTGAATAAAATGACACTTATGTCGTACGTCATTTCTGTGATAACTATACGACGCTTGACCTGATCTATGAATATT
This sequence comes from Pinctada imbricata, assembly GCA_033119305.1. Lineage (NCBI taxonomy): Eukaryota > Metazoa > Mollusca > Bivalvia > Pterioida > Pteriidae > Pinctada > Pinctada imbricata. The sequence goes on along the minus strand of VSWD01000008.1, from coordinate 48,814,120 downwards.
TAGTGGTGGTCAAAAAGTGAGGGGAAAAATCCTTTTTTCTGATCGAAATGAATTTCTCCATTAATAGATCGCTGATTGTATACTGAGTACAGAAGATGAAACGCATGTAACAAAGATATATAAATGGCATGCTATGGCGATAAGGTCCCACATGTCATACTAAAAACTTGGATGTCAATTTAAAACTAATGAGTAAAGAACATAATAATGGTGATACTGGACATTTTGTTAAATATATGAGACTGAAACAAATAATAGACAATCAAAATAAACCGACAATCGATCACTCATACAAGGATCAGCACAGAAAGATCTACTATTGTAAAGATTCTTAGTCGGATCCTTATAAAATTGGTCTTTATTAGGGGACGGGGGTGCTGGCACATAGGTATTCTGACCCAGAGAACGTTGAAAATAAATAATCTGACCCTCTTGGTAGCAGAAAATGAACATTCTGGCCCCACATTTCTTGAAATTCACATATTTTAAGCTCGCTTCGCTCGCCATACCCTCAAACAATTTCAACTTGCTTCGCTAGCGACACAACGACATAATTCGGCTCGCTTCTCTCCCCTTAAACTAAAAAAAAAAAAAATAAAAAAAAAAAAAAATAAATCGAGCTCGCTTCGTTCTCGCTCGCCGTTCTATGCTATTTAATTTTAAAAATGTTTTATCCTATAGCATTGTATTACAAAGTTTGGGAGGGGGGGTGTCATGAGAACAAGCATTTCAAAAGAATATTGAAATTTATTCAAACAAATATACTGAGCCATAAAACAGTCTTAGGAACACTTTTCATGAGCAGTTCACTTTTTGGCCGAATTGCAAAACAATTCCCGGCTATGGATTGACGATGTTTGTCTGTCTGTCTGTCTGTCTGTCCGTCATCAACATTTTGGTTGAAGCAAGTCTAACTATAAAGAACTTTATGCAGTGGATAAATAATATACCCGACAAAAAAGAAACGCAAATCATATTACATGTATATAGTCATTTTTAGCTCACCTGAGCCAAAGGCTCAAGTGAGCTTTTGTAATAGCAATCCGTCTGTCGTCCGTCGTCGTCGTCGTCGACGTCGTCGACGTCGTCGAAAACTTTTCACATTTTCAACTTCTTCTCCAGAACCACTGAAGGGATTTGGATGAAACTTGGTAGGCATGAAGTACTAATGGTCCCCTACAAGTGTTGTTGTTTTTCGTTCAGATCCCTCAATAGGTGGTGCCACCACAGGCAAAAGTAGGTCACGGGGGTACCCTTCTTTGACAAACTTCTTCTTCAGAACCGAAGCATGTATCGACAAACCGAAAGCATCAGGATGATCTAAAGAGATGTCTTAAGAAGTGTTGTTATTTTTGGTTCCACTTCGAAGTCAAATTTTTGACGCGTTTTTGACGTCTTTTCGGACTTAGTCAGAAATGCACATTTTTGCACGATTTCTTTAAATAACTCAATAAGTGTATGATTTTACAGACTCATTTACTACATATTTATCATATTTAACTTACTTTATGCTTTGATATGTATTTTATGCATAAATTTTATTTTTTTGATTTTTTATGAATTTTTTTCTTATGTAAAAAGGAAGGGGGGGGGGGTGATTTTCATACATTTTCTGCTTCTTTTCTATAACCACTCTTCAGATTGTCATGACATTTTGTAGGTATGAGGTACTCATGCATGGTTCCCTACAAGTGAAAAAATTTTGTAAAGATATCCACTTTTGGATTTTTAAGGAATATTTTTTAAGATTGTACATAGGTATAATGTATGTTTTCCATGCCCAATGTTACAGGTGTAACTACAGGAAAAAAAACCTTCTTTGTATGATTAATCATTTAGGTCGATTTCGGTGACTTCAAATGCTTCGAAGCTTATCAATTTGGTCTTTTTGGCTTAGGACATCTTTGGCATGCATAAAAACGAAAGAAAAAAGGGGGGTCATGCATACCTTTTTTTTCTGCAAAATTCACTTTTTTACATGACCCCCCCCCCCCCCTTCGAATTGAAAATTTGCTAATTTTTATACATTTTCAAATCGATCTATTGATTACATAAAAGGCAAAATCATGTTCAAAACTCAATTTCTACAGACAGCAGGGAATCATACATCGATTTAATGTGCTATTTTTGAATTTTCAATAGTTATGACCAATGAGGTGACACCTTTTATTCAGTCAAAAGGGAAGGGATTCCACAACCCCTAAGTACTGCGATACATTTCAGGAGATACAGTGCAAACAGAATAAATTTTTAATTAATGTGCATTATGCTTGGAACACTTTCATAATGGTTATCATTCATGTACTTATTGGAGTCTCTATTATTTTTTAAAAGTCTCTACAATTTTTTTATTCCATATTTGCTATTCAACTAGAAGAAATGAATAAAAATCAACTTTCCTTTCAATTGATGGGTTTAATTTGATATTTTGTAATAAAGACTGCAAATGTATAATATTTTCAGTATAATATCACACTAATTGAATGGATTGGGTGATAATATTTCATTAACAAAATGCTATTTTTTTTTATCATTTTGGATTTTGCGAAAATCTTTTTCTTTTAAAATAGCATATATGTTTTCTTGGAACACTTGCATACATGTACTTGTTATCATGTATAAAGTTTGCTCGAATTTCCTCTGTCTTAGACTCTCTTAGATGAAGTAATTTACGGACTGAGTTCTTGAAGAAACGTCTAATGAGTAATCTCTTCCTCTGGATTTTGAGAATGCATAGGACATTTAATATCTAAAATTCTTGAAAATAGATAATTCAGTTCAGAGTTCCTAAAATCTTCCAATGAAATGTTGGATCACAGGGAGCTGTTGTTTTAATAGAGAAAATAAATTATTATTCACAACCTTAAGCCACTGTGTTCGACATCCTGTATGTATAATATTTCTAAGAGGATCACAAAGGCCTGAGGTTGTTAATAATAAAACATCATAAAACGACAGGTTCCTGTGGTAAGACATTTGGGAATTTTTATCTGTTCAAATAATAGAAACAACATGAGTTTTTATCGGACCAAATAACTTTTTGTCGGCAAATCCGAGGCAACCGATACATTTCATAAACTCTCTCCGCTAACAACTTGTCCGTGTAACAGACCTATGACGAGGTAAAACAATTCGTTATCAGTAAATAACGACGTCGTAGGTCTGCTAGTTGGACAAGCTTAACAATTTCATGGGCCTTTTAATTTGTTTCAAACTGCGAAACCTAGCGAAACCACTTGAGTTGTTGAACAGCGTATGCAGAAATGCAACGCTCCTTCTCGCCTGTTGAAATATGCATAGGCAAGAAGCGCCGCATTTCAACATATTTACTGAAAATTATTTGTTCATGCAAGTGGCTTCACTGGGTCATGAGGTTTGATACACCGTACACTGCTTTTTGGAAAACAAATTGGCCCAATTACTGCACAACTCACTTGAATTGATAAATATTGGATTAAAACGATTTTAACTGTACGTTAAATGTATTTGAGATGAAATCAATACTATTCAAAAGCATTCATAGATTTCAGTATACTTTGATATGAATAAAGACAAAACCGAAAAATCTTTGTTTTTTATGCCCCTGGAATAAAAGATTCGGGAGCATGTAGTTTTTGGCCTGTCCGTCTGTCTGTTTGTCTGTCTGTTTTCCGAAAAACTTTAACATTGGGCATAACTTTTGAATTGAAGCTGGTGATAGAGGTTTCATATTTCACATGTGTATTCCTTGTGACAATACCTTTCCATTGATACCAAAATTTTTGACCTCGTGACAATAACCTTGACCTTTGACGTACTTTTCAAAAACTTTAACATTGGGCATAACTTTTGAATGGTTAGTGATAGGGCTTTCATATCTTGCATGTGTATTCCTTGTGACAAGATCTTTCCATTGATACCAATATTACGCTGACCCTGACCTCTCACATACTTAACAGAAAATGGCATTTATACTAATAAAGATGCCACCGGGGGCATTCTCGTTTCACAAACACAGGCTTTTTGAATTTCTGGCATGCTAGCTATCAATTATGAAAGGTTTGGTGTTGAATTTTAAATAAACTGAATTTATGAAATAATTTCATTGTTTTATTCTTTTTCTGCTGCACATTAATGTGGAATTTTACAATATGATTTTATTTTTGATGTTGCATAATTGAACTATACTAGCTGGGCATATGACTTTGGACCACTTTTTCCGTCTTTTCAAATCAGTAAAAAAGTTATTGTTTTGAAATGTGACTATTTTTTCTTGTTTATACTTTTAAAGGTTGTCTGAAAAAAAAACTTCTCTGCATCCGGCAAAAATCTTTTTAGAAAGGTTTTGGGCTAGAATCCTGGTACTGGCACTATCAGTATTCAATGTCAGTATGTCAATTAGAGCGTGCATGGGTATCAGGTGAGCGTTGTGCCCCCTGGGGCTCTTGTTTTTTCAATTGATCATAAAAATTTAATTAGACATTTGATTTCCAGCACTAGAGTTACCGAGGATTAAACACATATCGATAATTTTTTCGCAACATATCACAATGATAACGCTGAATTGAGCGTGTTGTTTCTAGCTCCTGGTGCATGGCCGCTGATTTGGTATCCTTCTGAAATATTGTTGTTTGACCACTTTCGGCAATTTTTCAGTATAATTGTAATTGAATATTTGTTTCTCTAGTAAAATCTAGTCAAAATATGCCAATAAATCTGAAAATCAAAGGTCCCATGTACATGTATAAGCGTATGTTTTACAATAAAGGTTATCATTATTTTGCAATTCCGATCTCAAAGGAACACTAGTTTTGTCTTCAGCCATTCTTATTTATCTGTTGCAAATTTAGGTTCAACATCGCATTGAAATAATCAAATGAATACCAGAAAAGCTCAAAACGCACGGAAAAGATTACCTGTTAAGATCGAGGTATTGTTTCTCAAAACTGTGCTTGTGGAAAAAGGTCAGATACTAGCTGTAGTAAGGTAATTCTGTGCTTCGCGACACAAAAATTGATCAACCAAAATAAAATCTGTGTTTATGAAACACGAATGCCCCCGTTCGTATCCTTGACAGTAAAACAGCTGAAAAGTAGATTAACATTTTGAGGTCAAGATTGATTTGGTATCCATGAAAAAGTCTTGTCACATGGAATTCATATGTGAAATATGACAGCATGAAAGCCTATCACTTACCATTCAAAAGTTATGGCCAAGTTAAAGTTTTTCATAAGTAAGTCAAACTCCAAGGTCAAGTTCACAAGTTCAAAAATGTTGGTATCCATGCAAAGGTCTTGTCACAAGGAATGCACATGTGAAATAAGAAAGCCCTATCACCATTCAAAAGTTATGGCCAAGGTTAAAATTTTTCAAAAGTAGGTCAAACTCCAAAGTCAAGGTCACAAGGTCAAAACTTTTTGGTATCCATGGAAAGGTCTTGTCACAAGGAATACACATGTTAAATATGAAAGCCATATAAATTACCATTCAAAAGTTATGTCCAAAGTTAATTTTTGCGGACAAACAGAGACACAGACAAACATACATAGAGACAAACAGGCAGGCGGACATACCAAAACCTGGATGCCCCCGAATCTCCGATTACGGGGGCATATACATAATTACATTGATAAGTTATCATTTCATTTCGTCGCATTTCAGCGTTCATTTGCAGCTTTGAAATTGCGTTGTCAACGACGTTGCTAAGCGAGTACGTCCGGTCTCGGTTGATGAAGGTATCAACACAATTTCTTGGCCAATCAGAATCTTCGTTTCTTAAGAATAACATTGGATATTGAATGAACCATGTATTACAGAATATTTCTTTTTCTTAAGATAAGTACAATTGACGACATATTTTGAAATATTACATTTTCATTTTTTATGTTCTAATGAGAGGAACCAGGGGGCAAAGCCCCCATCTTTACTTTACAGGAGATGTTTCTGTTTAAAAATTCTTTATGTCTGCATAAAAATATGGCAAACTTGTTAACATTTGGAAGTGGGGGGATTACATAACTACTTTCATTACGTCACAACTTAGAGAACATCTTTAACCGAAATATTTCAAATAAAATTGGTAAATACCCAATTTTTTGTTTAAGTGTGTAATATTTAGAGTATATCTTAACGAGAGAATCTTCAGATACCGGACGATGTTGCGGAGCCCCCGACTTCGAGAACATCTTTAACCGAAATATTTCAAATAAAATTGGTAAATACCCAATTTTTTGTTTAAGTGTGTAATATTTAGAGTATATCTTAACGAGAGTATCTTCAGATACCGGACGATGTGGCGGAGCTCCTGACTCTGATATCTGAAGATGCACTCGAGTTGAAATAAACTCTAAATGAATTGTATCATTGCATCATTAGACATTGCGTCACCCATGCTCTATCAAATTTTCGTCATACTGTTTTTCACCTGACCAATCAAAAAGCAGCATGTGGCTGGACACGTCATGCAAGAATTGACCTCTGCTTGGTGCTGTAATGCCTGGGATGGGTATCGGATGGACCTAACCGATTAATGCATGGAAATTCACCAAGATAGTTTGTAAATCGAACCTCCCACCAAGATATTTTTTTTTGCTTTTATTATATTGTTTTTCGGGATTTTTTTTTATTTTATTTTTATTTTAATAATTTTTCAGGAAACATATATTGATAGAAAGATTCTTCCAAATAGAAATGTGACGCTAGCTTAACGATTTTATTTTCTATTTTCATCAAAACAAATATATTTAATAATATTATTTTCCATGTATTTAGGTTAAATATGACTAGAAGGCTTCGAACGCGAACTGCAGTACTTACATAATGTATAATAAGGCGCTCTATGAAGAATTAATGTCGTTTATACTGCCGTCCTGTAACTGCATTCATTCAAAATCAGTTAAGTTGCGCCAATACACAAAAACTGTGTCACAGTACATTTTTGAAAGAAACATTGAATCATGGAAAGATTTTTTTGCTTTTACTTTTTTCTTGCATTAGTGGCTATTCCTCCATGTCCCTTATGAATACCTTTGAACTCGATATCGTGTGGATTTTCTATCATATAAGGGTTGTAGTTGTCAAAAATGCATGTCACAAACTGAGGTGTATGATAAAATGGGTTGTCAGTGACAAGAAAATGTATTAAATTCAAAATATTTAGCACATATTTTAATAAAAGTAATATCAGTATTTTACAAAATCGAGTTCAGTTCATACGCTTTATAGTATTTTACTCTGAATTATACTAAACTCGATTGTAACAAGTTTTACGGTGAATTACGTTACAATTTTTAGAGATCTAGGATGAGTTAAAATGAGAACTATATAATATCATTACAATAACGTGTAATAGATCAAACTTTAATAGTTTTTCATTGAATGTTTTACAATCGTTTCATTTTCGGAACAAAATCCTTTCATTTCTTATTTTCTGAAAAATTCACTTATTTTGTGAATTACGTTATGCTGCTTTTACTGTGATATGAATCGCAGAGTGCATTACTATGGTCATGTCGTAATCGGGTGCTTATGCCTTTATATAAAAACAAACGCAATTTGATTAAAGCTCCCTTACGTGCAGAGGCAGATAATAAAAACAGAAAAAAAAACATGACCGTGAATTACGTAACGGTGAATTACGTTACGTATTAAATACTAAATTCAGAGAAATATCCACTTCTGAGGTATCTAGATGGGATTTATCTTAATTATCTTACTTTCAAACATGCTAGCAGGTGATAATACTTAGTCGGTGGGCAGAAACACTATTTAAAATGTCAAATATATACAATTTACGATTTTTTTTAGCTAGTAGGCATTCTTTTTGATCACAATATTTTTCATTTCGCAGGTTATTTGATAAAGTTTTTAGTTGCAACATTTGAATGTATCTCATGCGTTTGTGTACTGAGGAGAATAGTCATCAGATAATGCTGAAGTCTTCAAAACAGGCGAGAATTCCTGTCATAACGTGATTCACGCTGTGTAACGTAATTCACTTTTGGGTATCTTTATTGATTACAGAGGGCAATAATTGCAAAGAGTAATACCAAATCACAAAGATTTATACAAGAGATGATTTGGAAGATAGAATCAGCTTAGAAATAAGAAAGAAAGCACTAATATAAAGTAGCTACATGTATATGTACAAAACACTTTGCTTTCCTTGTCTGTAAGATGTTCTGTTTCAAGTATGTTAAAACATGCCGGATGATTAAAGTTTGTGATAAATTTTGATCTAGCATAGATTCAGATCCTGTTTGAAGGTCTACAGAGCAATGGATCGTCAAGGAATTGTTAAGTTAAACATATTTATTTAATGGGCAATAAAACTTTAAAAGAATTGTTGTGAATTACGTTACGGCACTTTGGGGTATGAAAACTCTGAAAATTGGAAAGTTAACTAAACATGATAATTTTGGTGTCTTCTGTTAAAGTTTTTATATCATTTCAAATCATCATTTACAAAGAATTGGGACTGCGGTTGTCAAAATATGTCTGTGTAAAAACGAATTTGAAAACATTAAGCTAAATACATGTGTATACTCTTAATTATAAAACATTGCATGACAATATTTGAGGCCATTTGGCTGTAATATGCAATATTTTTTTTCTTCAAGTACTATTTACTATTCTATGTTCGTGTCCTCTTGATGTAGAATGCTATCAGAGATAAAACAAGTGAAATCTTGCTTAAAAGTTGATGGAATTTCTCGATTCGAGAATTACGTTACGAGGTACTTTCAGCGCTGAAGAAAATGAAATGTTTCCAAAAATGTTTTATTGATACTTCTGGAACCATACAAAATTATGTTTCTAAAACATTTACTGAAATATTTTTGATATGTTGCTTGTGTTAACTGGGTTAATCGTCGTCGAGTTTTGAGCCAATGAAATGAGTTGCGCGCTTTTGCGTCATTTCCGCCCAATACATTTTCAATCTACAAGCGCACAAGTATGGACGCAAATATGGATACGGCAATGGAAGTTAAAAAAGAATGGGAAGGAGATATTGACAATATAACTCTATCCCAAATTACCAACGAAATTGTTTGCTCGATGAGTTAAATTTGGGACAAGCTTTTTCCGTGTTTGAACCCGGAAATTTTGAACTGACACAGGTGCCTCTCACCATTGACAATGTACTCGACGTACTTAATAAACAGTTCGTTGAAAATGAGGATTCATTAACCAATGCAAATGATGCCGCTGATGGAGATAGATGTACTGGATCTAATGATAGATATGAGTTTGTGAATGACGAAAAAGTTAAAGAACCTTTAGCCTCTACAGAAAGTTAGGAATACGCGCAAGAATACGAAATAGGTCATTTCGACATTTAACGATTGGAGATCCACAAGAATGAAAGTAACAGGGGTCCATATCCCCGAACTTTTGAATTTTGATATCACGGACATAAATAAATGGTTGAGCAAGTTTGGTGATCGAGGCGCGGCGACAAGATGGTAGTCCCCCCCCCCCAAAGACACATGATGGAAGTCGGAATCCTTAGGCATCATCGTGAAAGAGGCGTTCATTTAAACTTTTTAGATGAGAATAACACCAATTTCTATGACTTTCGAAAAGCTTTGAGTGCAAGAATGTCTGAATTGACTAATCAAGGTTTCGAGACAACAACAAAGCAAGCCGAACCGATTTCAAGCAAAACCGAAAGTCAGTTGTGGGAGAAAGGAATACTCGGGAAAAATTCTGCAAAATCCTTGTTAATTTTTTTTTATAACTGCAAGTTTTATTTTTGGACTGAGAGCAGTGGACGAGCATCGTCAGCTTAGTGTAGGCCAGATTCACCTTTCCTCTGACCAAAATGGGAGGTTCATTCAGTTTACTGGGCGTGCTAACAAGACGTACAAAGGTAAGAATGTTGATTTTTATTCACATTTATTTTATCGATCGCCTTTACATTTAACTCTTCGTCGACTGGTCTTTTTTTTATCCATGTGACATGTATAAATCTTAAATAAATAAAACAAAAGAGGGGAGCGGATCTCCAACAAGACCAAAATGAATTACATGATCATTTTTAGGGGGACTAAATCAACGTCATATTGGTTCAAAGGATATGAAACACCATCTACAAAACTCTGCATAATATGGAATGTATGAGGAAGGCTAGCATTCCTCCTGAAGATGCCTTTTAAAGACAACTCTTGGCAAACCGCGGAGAAAATGGTGAACTGCGTTATATCAGATCCCATTTCCAGAATGATCAGTGGCATTCTGGATTGTGATTGAATGGCTGTCATCATCACCAAACAAGATTTACCTGATGTGTACACCAATATGTACATCGAGACAATCACCGAATTTGACATGGAGCTGTTGCGACGGGTGCTGCATGCAATCAAGAGACACTGCCTCTCCCCGGGCACCTGGCATCACTTCGGAATTTTATTCATTCCGAGGTTTGCAACCGTTCCTATGGAATATCTAATGATTTTGCCTTACCTTCTTGACTTTGAGACTGAATAACTGATCGGTACTTCTTTAATGTTTATCTTAACCACTTGGTGTAAACAAACTGTCTTGCATTATTAAGCAGGCTTTCTAATCTACCTTGATGAAAAAGTAGGAAAAAAGTAGGAGTAGTCAATGAAAAAAAGTAGGAGAAAAATAGGAAAAAGTAGGAATTAATAGGGGAAAAGTAGGAAATTTTCCATCACTTTTAGCGACAATTTTCAGTAAGTATGACACACAAATCACAGTAAGCAATTTGTAGACTACTAATGTTCATCTTTGAGGAAATCACAAACAGAAATAAGGACAGATTGATTTTTCATGTAAAATATACAGAATGGGCGAGCGAAGCGAGCCCGAAATTTAAAAAAAAAAAAACCCTTTGAATCAGATGTCGATGACAAGTGAAGCAAGTAATTTTTTACTTTTGAGATGAAAAAGTAGGAATAGTAGGAGGTTTTGAAGAAATAGTAGGAAAAAGTAGGAACAGTAGAAAGCCTGATTACGAATATGTGCACCCCGAAGCTGGTGTAAGTGGGTTTTTTACCAAAAATTCAGAAAAACGTACATGTGAACACCCTTATACCAAAAAGGCATTCCAGAACAAGAAATAATGGCACGAACAGGACACATATTCTTAATGATGCACGACAGTTGGTTGAGAGCTATAACGCAGTTCACCATTTTCTCCACGGTTTGCCAAGGGTCCTTTGTAAAAGGAGGAGGAATGCCAGCCAAGTATTCCTTATACATTCCAAATAATGCAGGGTTTTGTAGATGGTGTTTAAGGTATCCGATGTACAATAGGGCATTTTTCGATGCCTGGTAAGGTACTATAAACCATATATTTTCTGAAAAGTTATAATGCCCACTGCTCAAAAATAATAATTTTTGGGTCAGAAAAATAAAGGGGAATAACTGGTGAAGCATTAATATTGTCTATTTTCTCTATATAACCTATGCAAAATGACAAAGTTGTCAAGAGTTTTTCCCCTTTGATTTTGAAGACCCGGGAGTCTTATATCTGTACTCAGGGCATCATTACCTTTCAGAAAATATATAGTTTATAGTACCTTACCAGGCATAAAATTTACCATACTTTACAATGGAGATGATTAAAACGCTATGTAAAATGACTCTGTTGTACATCGGATACCTTAATATCCTTTGAACCAATATGACGTTGATTTAGTCCCCCTGAAATGATAGTGTAATTCATTTTAGTACTTTGTTTTATTATTTAAGATTTATACATGTCACATGGATTAATAAAAAAAATCGCAAAATTAAATGTGAATAAAATCAACATTCTTACCTTTGTACGTCTTGTTACATGTAGCATGCCCAGTAAACTGAATGAACCTCCCATTTTGGTCAGAGGAAAGGTGAATCTTGCCCTCACTAAGCTGACGATGCTCGTCCACTGCTCTCAGTCCAAAAGAAATTGCAGTTATAAAAAAAATTAACAAGGGTTTTGCAGAATTATTCATAGTGCATTCCTTTCTCCCACAACTGATTTTCGGTTTCACTTGAAATCGGTTCGGCTTGCTTTGTTGTCCCGATACCTTGATTTGTCAATTTGTCCATTCTCGCTCTCAAAGCTTTTCGAAAGTGATAGAAATTGGTGTTATTCTCATCCAGGAAGTTAAAATGAACACCATTTTCACGAAGATGCCTCAGGATTCCGACTACAAGCATGCAGAGTGTCCATGGGGTATGGATTACCATCTTGTCGTTGCGCCTCGATCACAAACTTGCTCAACCATTTATTTATGTCTGTGATATCAAAATTCAAAAGTTCGGGGATTTGGCCCCCTGTTACTTGCATTCTTGTCTATCTCCAATCGTTAAATGTCGAAACGGCCAATTTCGTATTCTTGCGCGTATTCCTAACTTTCTGTAGAGGCTAAAGGTTCTTTAACTTTTTCGTCATTCACAAACTCATATCTATCATTAGATCCAGTACATCTATCTCCATCAGCGGCATCATTTGCATTGGTTAATGAATCCTCATTTTCAACGAACTGTTTATTAAGTACGTCGAGTACATTGTCAATGGTGAGAGGTACCAGTATCAGTTCAAAATTTCCGGGTTCAAACACGGATAAAGCTTGTCCCAAACTTACCTCACCGATCAAATAATCGCACTCGATTTCGTTGGTAATTTGGGATAGAGTTATGTCGTCAATATCTCCTTCCCATTCATTTTGAACTTCCATTGTCGTATCCATATATGCGTCCATACTTGTGCACTTGTAGATTGAAAATGTGATGGGTCAGTGTTGGGCGGAAATGACGCAAAAGCGCGCAACTCATTTCATCGGCTCAAAACTCGACTACAATTTAAAAAATGTATGAAATATGTACATTGGATAACTGCTTTATTACAAAATAAGAAAGAACATTCTTGGAACTTTGCTTATCGGGAAACTATTTTCAGAAAATGGTACAAGTGATTTACCCTATACAATTTGTATTGGGTATGTTGAGATACACTATGGACGTTTGCATCCGTCCAGTCCATAGTGTATCTCAACATAACCAGTACAATTGTATTGGGTAATTACTTCATAGAGCGCCTAATTATACATTATGTAAGTACTACAGTTCTCGTTCGCAGCCTTCTAGTCATTATTTAACCTGAATACATGGAAAATAATAAATATATTTGTTTTGATGAAAATAGAAAATAAAATCGTTTAGCTAGCGTCACAATTCTATTTGGAAGAATTTTTCTATCAATATATGTTTCCTAAAAATTCCTCTCTAGCCAAAATAATAATAAAAAAAAAAAACATTTGTCTTGGTGAAAACAGAAAATAAAATCGTTTGGCTAGCGTCATATTTCTATTTGGAAGAATCTTTCTATCCGGAAAATTCCACTCAAAAATTAAAAAAAAAAAAAAAAATCCCGAAAAATAATAAGATAAAAACAAGGAATTAAATCTCGGTTCGAATTACAAACTATCTCGCAATATTATACAACTATTGGCTGGGAATGTGGACAATATATGATTTGTTGAACCTGAAGATTAAATATTGCCCTAGGACGAAGGCGGAGGGCTATATTTTGTCTGCAGGTCCAACAAATCATACATTGCCCGAATTCCCAGTCAATAATTGTTTTGTTATAATTTACTTCAATACTGCAGTAACGAACCGATTGGTCCGGTATGTTTACGTTCATTTTCGTCTATAAGAGAAAGAGCGCGGCAAAATAGGTAGAGTTAATAACGTCATCAATGACGTGACGTTTATCGGTCAATAGTTTTTAGCTCTACTGGTCAAAGACCAGTCGAGCTTATGCGATACCATGTTGTCCGGCGTTCGTCCTTCTGTCTGTTAACATTTTTTTGTGATCGCAACTCCTCTGAAACCATAAATGATAACAACCTAATTCTTTTTGCGTTTAGTTTGATCCATTGTCTAGTTGTGTACCTGCTATTTGGTTTGAGCCTCTGACCCCCAGGGTCTTCAAAAATTGGTTTGGTCATTTTCTCCTATATACTAGTAATTCTATGTAATCTTGTGAACACATATTCTCAGAAAGTATAATCCATAGAGAGTTAATTCTTTTTGCAATATAATCCATCACCTGCTATTTGATTTGAGCCTCTAACCCCGGGGTCTTAAAAAGTGGGTGTGGTCATTTTCTCCTATTCAACTCTATGTAATGTTGTGAACACTAGCTCTCAAAAAGTGTAATTGACAGAGAGTTAATTCTTTTTTGCAATATAATCTGTCGGTGGTCTTGTTGTAAACCTGATCTTTTGTTTGAGCTTTTGACCCCCAGGGTCTTCGAAAATGGGTGTGGTTATTTTCTCCTATTCATGTGGAGAAATGATGCCGCTTCTCTCGGTCACGTGACGTAGTTCGGCGAAACTCCCATTAAAATCAGCTCGTAGATTTTCTCCGTTAAACCTTCGTTTTATTTAATTTCTGTTATTCATATTATTTTCAATTTGTTATGTAACGATGATTCGTGACCTGTTTTCAATTCTATAAGAAAACATAATGATTTATACTAGAAAAAAAGAGGAAAATTCGTAGAAAGAGGGAATTTTTAAAATACGTGGGAACCGCCAAAATCAGTTATCCGAAAAAATGAAGATACCTGACTTCATATATTTGTTATAAACTTTCAGTCGAGATGCCCGGAACATGAATTATAACACTAGAAACCTAAGAAAAAGGACATTGAAGTTGCCAAAACTCGCCAAATCATGCTGTATTCTTATGAAATTATAGTACAGTCTATGAGCGGAATCTTACTAATTTTCAACACGTGTGGGAACCGCGAATTTATCACGGAAAATAAAGTTTTTTACATCAACTTCTTCAGAAAATAGCGGAGTATCATATCCAATGCCCGATCTTCGTTACAGTGATGCCCATATACGACAATAGTAATTTCAAATCTGGCTGCGAGCCATGACGTGACGTCAGAGTGGCATTATTTCTCCGTATGTCAACTCCATGTAAATTCAAATTCAAATTCAAATTCTTTATTGCAATCAACTCCAAACTTTGAGTCATTATGCATAAACAACAATATCAACATAATGTTAATAATAATGATAGTAATACAAAAAAAAAAAAAAAATGATAGTGAGCAAAGAGATCATGTACAGGTGTATACATGTAAACACTAAGACCTTCTCGGGTCGTTATTGGATAATATATATTTGACCAAATGCATTGTTTGTTTCAAAATTTTTCCACCACTGTTCATTAAAAAGTTAAACTGATCAGATTTATCAAGATTATTAAAATTTGGGCATTCATGACTTATTTTATTAAACATGTCATATCTTTGTTGTCGGTATAATTCACAGTTCATTAACGCGTGAAACTCATCTTCGATCTCTCCGCTATTGCACTTTAGACAGAGTCTTTGATCAAGGGGAATCACAGGACACTGATGTTGTGAACACTAGTTCTCAAAAAGTGTAATTGACAGAGAGTTAATTCTTTTTGCATTATAATCTGTCGGTGGTCTTGTTGTAAACCTCATCTTTTGTTTGAGCCTCTGACCCCCAGGGTCTTCGAAAATGGGTGTGGTTTTTTTTCTCCTATACAAGTCTATGTAATCTTGTGAACACCAGCTCTCAAAAAGAAAAATTAATAGAGATATATTATTTTTGCATTATAATTAGTCTCTTGTATAGTTGTGCACTTGATATGTTGTTTAATCCCCTTACCCCCAGGGTCTAGGAAAATGGGTGTGGTCATTTTCTCCTATGTAAGTCTATGTGACCTTGTGACCACTTATTCTCATAAGTGTACTTGATACAGAGATAATTTTTTTTCATTTCCATGAGTCTGTGGTCTTGTTGAGTACCTGATATTTTGTTTGAGCCCCTGATCCCATTGTATTTGAAAATGGGTGTGGTCATTTTCTCGTATATAAGTCTTATAATGTTATCTTGTGAGCACCAGTTCTCGAAAAGTATAATTGATAGAGAAATAAATCTTTTTGCAGTATAATAAGTATCTGGATTAGTTGTGCACTTAACATGTTGTTTGAGCCCCTGAACCCCACGGTCTAGGAAAATGGGTGTGGTAATTTTCTCCTATATAAGTCTATGTAATCTTGTGAACACCAATTCTCAAAAAGTATAAAGAGATAATTCTGTTTGCATTATAGTCACTCTCTGGTCTTTTTGTGTCTCTGATATTTGGTTTGAGCCTCTGAACCCCAGGGTCTTGGAAAGGTGTGTGGTCATTTCTCCTATATAAGTATGTAACCTTGTGATCACCAACTCTCATAAAGTATACTTGAAAGGGAGATAATTCTTTTTGCATTACCATGAGTCTGTGGTCTAGTTGTGTACCTGATATTTTGTTTGAGCCTCTGACCCAAGTGTCTCAGAAAATAGGTGTGGCCATTTTCTCATATAGAAGTCCTATAGTGTTATCTTGTGAAAAAAAAGTATAATTGATGGAGAATTTATTCTTTCAACACCATTTTACAAGTGTCTGTGGTGTAGATGTGCACCTGATATTATGTGGAAACCCCTGACCCCAGGGTCTTGAAATGGGTGTCACTTTAGTCGAGTGAATTTAACAAACAGCAAGTAGAGCTTCAGTCTCATCAGAGACTTCTGGTTGAACTATTGCCCTAGGGCCAATATTGATGTAACTTTTGACTGCTTGGTCAAATATTCGAATTTATAGGCATTTTGGGGGATTCTATATAAAGATACTGATAAGGGTATAACAATTAATTTTGATGAAGAATTTAGAAATGAATAAACCTTTTAAACTATTTCACGGCTTTTGGTAGTGAATATCCGTGCACTAATTGGTCCATCTGATACCTATCTCAGACTTAAAATATCAGCGCCAAGCAGCGGTCAATTCTTGCGTGACGAGTCCAGTCACGTGTTGCTTTTAGATTGGTCAGAATAAATACAGTATGACGAAAACTTGATAGTGCACTGGTGACGCAATGTCTAATGATGCAATGATACAAAACATTTAGAATATATTTCAACTCGAGTGCATCTTCAGATATCAGACTCGGGGACTCTGCCACCTCGTCCGGTATCTGACGACTCGTTAAAATGTAATCTAAATATAACTTGACGGACAGACAGATGGACGGACTGACGCAAGGATTACTATAATAGGATATTCTTTATTGTCCCGACCCTAATTAAGTCAAGACTACAGCAGAAACATGACTATCTACAGCACTTCTATTTCAAATGCACAGTCAGTCTTTTAAAATAAGCTGCTAAGTGTGTTGATGTCAAATGGACTGATATTGTAATAAAAAAAAATAACTTTGGATTTGATCCTGTTCTAGGCACTTTTTGACCGTCCCTTGTATGTTTCTTGATTGCAAGCGCCTGCACAAATACATCAATTTCTGTCTTGATCGAATGAGATAGGTCTGTGGCAAACCTCGTAAATACAATACAATTTCTATATCTTTGTCGAAGATGATATATATTTATATAATATATATTTTATACATATATATATATTTTTTTTAACAGGGGAAAAGCCTCCACCACTCGAGAATATCAAACAGTCTCGCCTAGATTTAAATAATTCTACTATTCATTTTACACCATTTCCCCTCCCTAATTAAGATGATATATATCTACATAGATCCAAGATGTCATAAAGTCTGGAATCACTGCCCCCTACTATTGGGATATATATATACTATACAAATAATGCATAGTTGTAAGAATTAACTACTAATTTTATGTATATCATTAACGATATGCAGCAGTTTGTGTACTTTTATGACGAATATTAGCTAAAAGAGGACTGTTTATTACAATGAAGGAAATAATAAAACAGCAAACATAAATAGTGACGGATCGAGCCGTAAAGATGGTCATTTCTCGGCTTTGAGGTGTTTGATCGATAGAGTGTCCATCATACTGGGACGAGAGATGACCAGGAATGAGTTATAGTCTAGGGGGTATAAAAGTGGAGGCCTGACTCAAAAACACACAATCTATTCCCCTCCTTGCTGAGAAATACAGGTAAGTTATACGTTCATATCTTTTTTGGGTTTCAGTAATACAATATTCAAATCAATAAACTTTTGAAAAGTATATTTTATCTTAACTTCTAATCAGATGTTCAATCTTACGTATCTTTTTTTAACTCGAGAAATTGTGTACAAGAGTATTGGAATAGTGTGTTATTTTAAGTTTTACGACTGTCATATTTTTCATTTGATGAAATATTAACAATATTTTACATTCGGAGATTTGATTTCATGAAAATAAAAGAATCCAAAGAATTTTTTTTCTGCAAATGTTTCTGTTATAGATAAAGGGATAAATTAGACGGTTATTCTTTTTATGTCTTAATTATGAACACAATTCATCGTTAAATTCTTTGACTCGTGATAAATTCTTAACGAAAAATAAAAAATTCTATAGAACAAAGTAGTTTTATCATCATGAAAAACATATCTAAAATCTACATATAAATGGATAAAGAATACATTTACAAATGTTATTACGATAACAATATGGTCATTAGTAGTTCTTTCCCTTATGTTTGGTTGCTTTTTAAAATAATTTCCAGCATACCACCATTGAAATTATGTGTGGTGTGAAAATACTTAGACGTTTTACATATTTCAAATACAGAAAGGAAACTATATGTTATGTTTTTTTTTTCTGGATACTCAGGAAACATTCATTCAGCGGTTCTTTAAACTTTCATTTGAAATCCATCGTCTTTGAATATCCGACATCGTTAATCCTGTTCTAAAAGATAAATGACATCGAAACAAAGGCGTTTAAAGTCGTTGTATATCTTTAATTATGCGCAGGATAGACTTGCATCAAAAATTGAAAACAATGTGAAAACACTGACGCAATCACTGGTGTAAAAAAAGTTAGAAATAAAAAACTTATCAGTTGAATCAAATCCAAAATTGTATCTCTCATCAAACGGGATTTTTACTCATCAGTTGATATGGAAGTTTTCTCTTTACCTTCTTGAAGAACCAATTTTAATGTACATGTTTCTAATAAAGTCAATCCTCATCAGTGGTTATAATGCCGAAGTTATCTTCAGACACAGCCAAATTCACTTTTTTCCTTTATCAGAGGAACACTTTGGGTTATAGATTTTTTTTCTTACCAAATTAGTCCCTCCCCCCCCCTTCCCGGCCATCATCTGTTTAGCGTATACGATGCTGGCCGATGTAGAATGCTGATAGGGAGGACATAAAGAGAGGAAAAGAGAACGTTGCAGTGCAACTGAAATCGGTATGAAAGCATCTAAAAAGGTGGTTCTGTGTCACTTATTTGTTATGTATTTTAAATGATATCTTTGAACATACAAAGCACAATTAAATACACTGCTTTATATCCGTATCTTTTTAACAGATATGCTGCGTTTTGCTTGTCTTGCCGTTTGCTTGGTAGTCGCCAGCGCCACCTATGGTGGTGGATATGGCCGTGGTGGATACGGCGGATACGGAAAGGGAGGAGGAAGTGTAATCGTCGTTAGCGGCGGAAAAGGTGGATACGGTGGTGGATACGGCGGTGGATATGGCGGTGGATACGGCGGTGGATACGGCGGTGGTTACGGCGGTGGATACGGCGGAAAATTTCTTGGCGGTGGATTAGGAGGTGGATTAGGAGGTGGAAAATTCTATGGAGGAGGCGGTGGATATGGCGGATACGGATATGGAGGCGGAAAATACGGTGGTGGATATATCGATGGAGGATACGGCGGATACGGATATGGAGGCGGAAAATATGGAGGTGGATATGGAGGTGGATATGGAGGTGGATATGGTGGATATGGTGGAATGATCATTGGAGGAGGAGGACTCGGCAAAAAGGTTAGTATTGTGATCCCTAACTTTTCACAATCATACGTGCTTCAGTATCTATCTTCTTCTAAGGAAAGTAGCATGCAATCGACATTATATTTTCCTATGTTGCTGAAATTTCGACACAAATATATTGATATGTTTATTTTTATTACAGGGAGGAGGAATCTATTAAGGATACCACTGGACACACATACCGACATGACCCGGCTATCAAGACACTGTCACGCTTTCATCGTTTATCTCAGCTGTTGTTGTTAAATTTCTGTTTGGGTTGATTAAATCATCTGCATCCGCAAATTTCACTTGTTGTTTTCTTTTCATTTGAAGCAAATGCATTTTAAGTAATGCGTTAACCATAAGACCAGTAACTTTTTCTTCTCCCTCTTCTTTTTGTTTTCTGTTTCCAGTTGTATTTGAATTCAGTTTTTTCAAATAATTGATGTGACTTTAATTGAATCTGAGCCCGGGAAAAATAAGTATTGTCTTAAGTCTGAATTTCAATTTTCTTTTGTCTCAATTTGATATAAGTGATGACTTTAAATTATTCACAGAATTTGTCTATTTGAGAGTAGAATAGAATGGATGAGCTTGATATTTCAAATTTTCACTGATTTACTATATATCGTATTTTGAGAATTTGACTTAAGTCAATTCTTACTTTATGATGCCCTGCAGATCTAAGTTATTTGATGCCTCGTTCACGCGGTTGCGCAATAAATGTATTTCGCAATAACTTTATTGCACAACTTTGTTTCGCAATAAGCTTTTTTGCATTCACACGAGATCGAAACTAGTGCGTAATGAAATGCCAATGAACATGCTCAAGAATCATGAATAAAAATGTACAACGGATATTGTTTGAATAATTTTCGTAAGGTCTAAATTTAGACTATTTTGAGAGGTAGCCTATATAACAGACATTCATTTATTTGTCATTCTAATGCACTCCGTTTGCAACGCGCATTCCGATTGGCTGAGCGATTAAAAATCTACAAGGGGATTCACGTTTCACTGCAGTTTTTGTTATGACGTCATGCGTTGCTATGGCGACGTAGTCAAAAGCAGACGTTTTCTAGCCTCTAGCTGACCAAAGCATTAGAACAGGGTTATCATGCTGATGTTTTACAAAAACTGACAGGGTATCGGCGAATCCCCTGTCAGAAATATTCGTTTTACCGCTCGGCTAACGCCTCGCGGTAAAACTCCATTTCTGACAAGGGATTCGCCGATACCCTGTCAGTTTTTGTAAAACACACACACGGTAACCCCTAGTTTCAGTCTACAACATGACGTCAGTCAATTGTAACGTCATTCTCTCTGGAAGGGATCCATACTTTATAGAAAAACGTTCTTATATATACGAAAAATCGGAATCTCTCAATAGAATCTTAAAAATATAGACGTCGGATAGTTATATTCGTAAGTATTTCAATCTCGTTCTCTTGTCATGATGAGGCGCATGCGTCAGGTTTATTGCGCAACAGTTTCGCTTAGCGTTTACACGGCAGAATTTGTTGCGCAATAAAGTTATTGCGAAACAAATTGAAAATTTATTGCGCAATAAATTTTGTCGTGAGAACGCAAAACAAATTTATGTTTATTGCGCAATAAACTCTCCGTGTAAACGAGGCATGAGACAAATTAATGCCTCATTTACACGGAGTGTTTATTGCGCAATAAACGTAAATTTGTTGCGCAATAAATTTATTTTGCGTTCACACGACAAAAGTTATTGCGCAATAAATTTTCAATTTGTTTCGCAATAACTTTATTGCGCAACAAATTCTGCCGTGTAAACGCTAAGCGAAACTGTTGCGCAATAAATCTGACGCATGCGCATCATCATGACAAGAGAAAGAGATTCATATACTTACGAATATAACTATCCGACGTCCATATTTTAAAGATTCTATTGAGAGATTCCGATTTTTCGTATATATAAGAACGCTTTTCTATAAAGTCTTGATCCCTTATAGAGAATGACGTCACAATTGACTGACGTCATGTTGTAGACTGAAATGACAAATAAATGAATGTTTGTTATATAGGCTACCTCTCAAAATAGTCTCAAATTCAGACTTTTCGAAAATTATTCGAATAATATATGTTGTACATTTTTATTCATGATTCTTGTGTATGTGCATTGGCATTTATTGCGCAATAGTTTCGGTCTCGTGTGAACGCAAAAAAAGTGTAATGCGAAACAAATTTGTTGCGCAATTAAGTTATTGCGAAATACATTTATTGCGCAACCGTGTGAACGAGGCATCATATTCATTTGCCTTGCCTTGAAATGTGCAGTACACATTCTCCTCGGACAATAAAAATCGACAGAACAGAAAAAAAAAATCATGAAAAAAGGCTGAGAAAAATTTGCTAAAACTTTTTCTCCTTAATTGGAAAATCCATACTCGTGTTTGTTATAAGTTCAAAGAACATATGTTATAAAAGACACTTACTTTAACATACCCATTACTAGCATGTTCCTGACCAAGTCATGAAATAATAGTCGGTGAGTATAAAGGGGCTAGAACATGAACTAACCGCCTATTTTAAAAAATAAATAAACAAGAAGGGAGTTTGGTAGGTAAGAGAACCTAGAACAATTGCCAAAAATGATTGAAAGCAGCGCCAGTGCTGCGCCACCCTGAATAAATTCGTTGAAAAAATTAGATGTACACTATAATTGAAAAGTGCAGTTCCATTTTTCTGGTTATCCCAACGCCTGCCAAACATAAATTCCTCTACTGTAACATTAGAAAATACTTTCACAACAAATAAGACAATCAACTTAAACATTCTGTTTGTTTGAATATCAACGCATTCAATGTCCAAGTACTGAAAAGGAAATGTCTTAGTCCCTATTGAATAAAATTCACTAATTCGAGGAATTTGACGCTTAATCTATATTATAATATATCCTGTTAGATCAGCAGAACTTAATTTTTTTTGCTCATTGTATTTGTCCATCATATATGTTTGCTGTTGTTGTCTATGTCTGTGTTTCCCAATTTCTTGTCTCATGCGTATGCTTTTGTGGAATACAAATTATTGCTTATTTTTTATGTATATCTTATGTGATTTTTAAAAGCGAAAAAAGTATGCTTACAGCCTATTATGCACTAGGGTATTCTAGAGCTTAAAAGTATCAAGTCCATATGTGACGGCAAAATAACATCTCTACAGATTTTGGTATTTTCATACACTCTCCAGAAATAAGTGCTTTTTGATTTAAAAAAAATTATGAATTTTGAATTATTTCAATTTTAATTTAATAGATTTCAATTTCATCGAAATTTCAAATTCTGTGAGAGTTCGCAAAAAAAGATGTCTATACTCATAATTGGTATTCTGAAATTATTACACCGGAAGTCCTAAGAAGGTCATGCGCGATACAGAGAATCCATACCACTTTGTTATGATACCTAAGATCGATGCAGGGACAAATTCAAGGTTTTTTTTAGATAGAAACAAGAAATATTGGTACTTTTTTGTACTAGATTAGATCGAATAGGCATAATCCCCTTGATTTCAGCCATTGATGATGACGTCACATGTACGTCAGTTTATCAGGAACTTGACAAAATCGGAAGCGTGTCATATAATTCATATACATATAAGTGAGTACTTTCTTTTTTATATTGATTATCTCCATAGGGTTCAATTCGTTGTAGGTGGCGCCAATGAAATGATTTATTTGGTGCCACACAAATTCAAAATCTCATATTTTTAAACACGTCGGGTTAGATTAGAAGCCGGATAAAGTGAATACCGAGAACTTTTTAACTATTACTCATTAAGATAGCAATTGAGATAGATAACATTTACATACACAACCATTGGCATATAAGTACTACACCAACAAACATAGACAGACGAAAATTAATACTCCCAGAAATAAAACCAAGAAACAACACAAAAACATTTCACCGAAACAAGAAAGACACACAGCATATAAGTAGAACTACAAATTTGGATCCAATATCGACTTTGGACGGCCATACATTCTTGTTTGTGCTGCCCCTTCCAATGATAGTGGTTTTTGTTTTGCTTTCACAACAGTTTTGTTTCGCGAGGGTAACAAACATTTCGACCTTCACACTAAAGACACCGACTCGCACCTAAACTTACGAATAGACAGTAGAGGACCTGCCAACTCGCCACCAATTCAAAAGGATGAAAAAAGTTATTCCTTCTTCTCCATTGGTCTAGTATAGGAAACATAGAAGCATCAAAGACCATTTAGTGAGGTCCAGGTTAGATAACCCATGTCGTTTGGCTCTTTCTTGACTTGTACCAAAAACAAAAAGCAAATTGTGCTAGAGATCACAGACCACCTCTACCTTCAAAAGCACTAATACCGGTTGAGAGTATAAAATCTTGACAAATTTTTCATGTGGTCTATCTGATAACATGCATGCAGAGTTTGCTAGAAACAGTACATCGGTGGATCGAAGGATGGCATTAACATGAGAATCAATAATCACAGGTTTTCTATCACAAAAATGCCCCTGCAGGTTGCATAACACTTCAGTCTTGATAATCACTCCTGGGAGGACGTGGAAGCTGTACCAATAGGCTGTAATTCAAATTCGACTACAATCCAGAGAGTTGCCAAGGAAAATGTTTCGCAGTATACTCTGAAAACCAGATGGCTTGAATGACTCTAACACTCTTCATATGAATAGAAAATACTAATTTCCATTTTGGTACTAGGCCTTTATTTCGGAGTCCTAACTTGCTACGTTTATGGTTCTGCTTGGTCTTCCCTCATGGGTGCTATTTTTAAACACACTCCATTTCTTCTTATTAGATCAATTGTCGAAACTACCTACGAAAGGTCATACCTCTTCTCAATACCATAAATTATGTCACTTTTTCGGTTTATCCTTATGCGCTCCTCTTGTCGTACAACTTTCTATTCACACTGACTCACGAGTGTCCGATCACTTTCCTACAGTATAGAAGTTTATTTGGGGTGTTTGTTTTGTTTTACTTACTTCAAAAGGTGTTTTGTGTATATTTTACTTTTCTTCAATCTAACCAATGAAATATGTCTAAAGAGTGTAAAAGTCATTATGTTAAAAATGTACAGAAAGACGTAACAGGATGGGTGGGATATGATGCTACAGGACCCAAACTTTAGAAATTTTCGAATGCGTTGAAGAAACGATGAAACCGAAGTTGATCGAACTTGTCTACATGTGTCCTTGGGGACACCTGGTCAACCATCAGTGACACTCACCAAGTGGTTGTCTACATATGCCCTCGTGGACTCCTGGTCCACCATCAGTGACACTTACCAAGTGGTTGTCTACGTGTGCCCTCGTGGACTCCTGGTCCACCATCAGTGACATTCACCAAGTGGTTGTCTACATGTGCCCTCGTGGACTCCTAGTCCACCATCAGTGACACTCACCAAGTGGTTGTCTACATGTGCCCTCATGGACTCCTAGTCCACCATCAGTGACACTCACCAAGTGGTTGTCTACATATGCCCTTGTGGACTCCTGGTCCACCATCAGTGACACTCACCAAGTGGTTGTCTACATGTGCCCTCGGGGACTCCTGGTCCACCATCAGTGACACTCACCAAGTGGTTGTCTACATGTGCCCTCGTGGACTCCTGGTCCACCATCAGTGACACTCACCAAGTGGTTGTCTACATGTGCCCTCATGGACTCCTAGTCCACCATCAGTGACACTCACCAAGTGTTTGTCTACATATGCCCTCGTGGACTCCTGGTCCACCATCAGTGACACTCACCAAGTGGTTGGCTACATGTGCCCTCGGGGACTTCTGGTCCACCATCAGTGACACTCACCAAGTGGTTGTCTACATGTGCCCTCGGGGACTCCTGGTCCACCATCAGTGACACTCACCAAGTGGTACAAATGTTTTAAACGTCTTCAGATGCAATAGCATCATTTAAGAACAGATAAATTTGCAGTATATTTAAGAAATATAAAATGAGAAGCTGGGCTCTATTGTCTCATAATGCCCGAGCTTCCTCAGCCAATAACATTTATTACCGAGCCGCGTCAGCGGCGAGGTGATAAATGTGATTGGCTGAGGACGCGAGGGCATTATGAGACGATAGAACCCGGCTTGTCATTTTTTATTTCTATTCTAATGATGACCAATCGATTCTTGGTAAAAACCAGTTCCTGCCGGTTTATCTGCTTTCAGAAAATGGGTAGGCGTGGCTTATCGCTATAGGGCCTATATTGGAGAATAGAGCCCGGCTCGCGTCGGTTGTCTTAATAGGGAAAAATAATCAAGTCATATTAGAATCGTTGGTAGGAAGATTCAAATGGTCTATGACAGAATATCATCCACCATTCTGGAGAGTGGGACATCGTGTATGACGAGTTCCGCATGTCGACCGTAGAACTTCCTCAGTGACTAGTTTAGTCGGTCACAAACGTATCCCTGACTGAAAAGCTTATCTGAAAGACGCCTAGCTCTCAAAGCAAAATCTGTATATTTAGTACTTGCTCTGGCATAACGTATTAACCGAGATATGAACACGCCATAAGCAGGCGATGAAGGGATGTTGCTACTCAGAAAAGGAAAGTTTGTGATGTTGAAATTGAAGTCGTCACGTTTGTCATAGAGTTAGGTGTTCATGTGACCATCAGCATCATATTCCATCCATTTTGCTACGTCTTTCGGTACAGTTATGGACTTTCACACTCTTTGGCTATACTACATTGTTTAGATTGAGGATCACTGGCGAGGGTTAAGTACCCGATATGTGCATGTCTGGTACATGCTGCAAATCTATTTGAATACGTTTAACATTGATACGTTATGTCAGAACAAGTACCAAATATACAGAGTTTGTTCTCAGAGCTAGGCGTCTTTCAGATAAGCTTCTCAATCAGAGATACGTTTGTGACCGACTAACATCGTCACTGAGGAAGTTCTACGGTCGATACGGGGAACTCGTCAAAACACTTTGAAATGTCATCGTCCAGAATGTTGGATGCTACTAGTATTCTGTCTTAGATCATTTGAACCATTCAACCACAGAATATACTTGTATCTTCCGAAATGGAAGTAATCGGATATGACAATTCTACTGAATTGAAACGACGGGTGTTGCATGCAAGCAGGAGATGCTGACTCTTTCTGGTCACCTGATCTCACTCCCATATTGGAAATTCGCTCATTTTCATGTGTTAGTTTTTTGTTTGTTTGCTTTTGGTCCTGTTTTATCATGGTTTGTATACCTTCGGTTTATGATTTTCTGAATTATCAATTTTGT
The DNA here is from genome assembly GCA_033119305.1 of Pinctada imbricata. NCBI lineage: Eukaryota > Metazoa > Mollusca > Bivalvia > Pterioida > Pteriidae > Pinctada > Pinctada imbricata. The sequence goes on along the minus strand of VSWD01000008.1, from coordinate 48,787,072 downwards.
ACTGTGTGGGGGGATATTGTCATTATCCATATTTGTCATACTAAGTCACACAAGTCATATCCATTGTATTATTGATAATTTTGACTCATTCTCAATGGAAATAATGTCGTCCGCGCCGTTGATCCTTCTTTTAAATTTGTTTATTTTGTCACTATAAATTGTAGATTGTAAAATTCCAAAAGTTATTAACTTTGTTACATTTATGTATATATGTTGACTTTCTGCTTCTCAGTTCCACAGTATTGCATATGACCATTCACAGATGGTTTAAAATAATAAACTTTGCGTATCTTTTTCATTTGAAAAGCACTCATCTATGGATAGTATATATGTATATACCAAAGTCTATGGGGATTAAAGATATATCAGAAATAAACTTCACATCAAAGGATTTAAAGAAAATATACTATACCAGGGATATAGAAGAACATGAAAAAATATAATGAAACATTATAGTTTTGCCGTCATATAAGGACCTAGAACTTTTAGCCCTGGTGTTCCATCATGAATCCTAATCTGTGGGCTTACTGTTTCTATCTTAAAATCACACAACATACATGCAATAAATAAGATTTTAAATTTCTGCGTGTTCCTTATCGAAGCTAATCAAGGCCTATTATGTCGATAATAAATAATAATACATACAGATATAAAAAAGGTATTTTGGCAAAATTTGAAATAGAAGCTGAATATACAAAGTTGGTACTGAGGACTTGTGTTCGTGTATCTACTCAAAAACATATCAACAACCATTGGAAATACAACTACCACGCTATGGATGTCAAAAGAAAAACAATCCTTGTGTGGACTGAAGCGATCATTCTCCCGAGAAGTCCTATCAACATACAGATTGGACAGATAAAAGATTAAAATATGTCGGCAATTAAAATTTCATGTCGACGAAGTCTGAGGAGGAATAGTCTTCGACCCTTAACGAGCCCATATGCACACAATGTGCCCCTACCACTGCCACTTAACAATGTCCCACCACCTAGGCATCAGGATACCATAACTGAACCTAAGAACAATTGCCGCAGGGTATCGACATCCAGCAATCTACTGATATTACACTTCCAATTCATCTACAGCCTCAGACTCTGTGCCGCCACTGGCTACTAAACCTCCTCTGCAAGTGACCTTCAGAAGGTACATATACTACCTCTATCATCTTCAGTGTTGATAACCATCAAATTTCAAGCATAGGGTCCACTAACCGGTTTTTAGTGTGAACCAAGAATGTCCATGATGGAAAAGCTGAAATAAGAGAAATTGAGTGGTTTTGAAAGGTGGGTTGAGAAGACCATTATGAAGATAGTCTATAATGGTAAGATGCATATTGTAGAGAATGCCTGCCTTGTGTAAGAGCAATAAAGTTTTTAGGTCCCATGACTTATTTAGTCTAAATATAGATATTTTAAAAGGCGTACCGGATTTTCCCTGTTTGACAAGACTTCATAAGGGAAAATATGAAGTTTTTTGGGGTTTTACACATTTTTTTAGTTACATGTGTTGGAAATTTTTAAAATTTGGCTAGAATGGAGTATAAGATAATAGCTTTAAGGAAATATAAGCATTATTTCTGAAATTTTTCCAGGAGACCAGATACAGCACACAGAAAAATGGCAAAAACCATGAATTTTGGCCAATTTTCTAAACCATTTTTAGCAAACATCTGTGATATTAATTATGTATAGCAATCGTAACATGACCTTAAGACTAGTGTCCTATAAAAGCTGTAGATATAACGAACAGATTGATATATAGTACAATAATTTGAAATATATAGAAATAAAATGAGTTGACGTCAAATTATGTATGATTGCGCAATATTTCTTCGCCGCGTGACCGGCTAAGAAAAACTGGTGAGCGGACCCATAATAAATTCAGCCTCCACATGTTTACAATCACCAAGTCCACAAATTCTAAACTTGGGTTATGTTGACAGTGCGATACGCACTAAATTCATTAAAGGGCAATATATTTACGTATCACTTCTCCTTAAACATGATACTGGCAATGAATTGCAAAAGTTAAACTCTTCAAATTCAATAGCATCATTAAAGAATGGATAAATTTGCCACGCTTTCAATTTAACTGTAACTGGTGAACTTGTACTCAACGCAAAAACCTGCAAAAATTACCACTATTGAAAAATGGACTGATGCCTTTTTGGGGTTCAGCAGTATCTATTAAGCAGCACATTTCCCAAAACCCAAGAAATTTTAAAGTACATCTGCGCAGAAAGTGTGTGCAACTTTATGAAATGTGACGAACAATTAAGTTCCGTCTTGGTATTGGCCCCTACCTTTCTTGGGAAAACATAGACACCGAACATTGGCTAATGCACATGCCCATAAATCAGCCCGTAGCTAACAACATTGCCTCTTATGCCCAACAGAAATGCTATGACGACAACTTCTCGGGTCAATGCACATGCTTAGGATGTACCTATGCCCATCTTTGCATGCAGTGCAACAAACCGCAAGCAATGATCCAATACTTCCTTGCATGACCTTACATTTACCAAACCAATCGTCAACACACAAACACTTCACAGGCAAGTGGTAACTACATATACCAATAAGGTAACTACCAGCACAATACTGGTGGTAGCTTTCATCGATTAAGCAATTTTCAACAACCAACTTATTGCCAACAAAATACAAATTTCCAACCAATTGGCAATTTTCGCCCCTCCCGCAGAGCAACCTCATACAAAGGTTTCAAGCAAGGCTTCCGGTAAAGGGCTTTGGGATCTAGGCTATTCTCCAATTAAGCTTGAAAGAATACTTCTTCTCATTGCCTTGTACCCGGACAAAACTGTAGCTTTAGAACTTAGTGTAGGTTTAGCGTCAGGTTTTTCTCTGTATAAAGGTACATGATAAGAGTTGTTCTAAAAACGCACATCTGCCAAAACGCACGCAAAAAAATCCAGAAGAATAATCAAGGGTAGGATATGGGGTCCCTTACAATACCTAATCTGGATAATGACCATATCCCTGTATACAGCACAAAATCGATAATACAGAAAATCAGAAACCGAAGGCATACAAAATCAGGATAAAAACAGGAACCAAAGCAAATAAACAAAAACCTCCACCACATAAAAAGAAGCGAACTCCCGATATGGGAGTGAGACCAGGTGCCCATGAAGAGTAAGCATCTCCTGCTTGCATGCAACACTCGCCGCTTCAATTTGGTAGAACTGTCACATCCGGTTACTTCCATTTCGGAAGACATAGAGTTCAATCTTTGGTTGGATGGTCCAAATGGTCTAAGACAGAATATCATCCACCATTCTGGAGAGTGGGACATCATAGTGTATGATGAGTTCCCCATATCGATGTAATGTTGTGACGTCACAGTAATGCTATGGATGCATGTTTTTTCCGGAGTGAGAAACAAGATAAAATTTCGTTATTTCTTGATTGAAAAAGAGCAAAAGAAAGTGTTTGAGTGGGCCTTAGATGGATTATTCGCCGAATGAGTCCGAAAAAAGACAAGTCTAAGAAGAGAAAGAACAAGAGTCAGAACGTAAGCGGCGAATATACCAACAAAAAACGGGTAACAACGCCTCAATCGTCTCAAATTGGTATTAATACGATAAGAGCACCAGGGAATTTAAAACAGAGTGACGCCAGAATTATGGATGGGAACATTAATTCGCCTCATAATTTACAGAATCACGGTTTAACGTTTGTCCAGCACTCAACACCAACACAGGTACCACTACCGGTCATGTATAACATGCATAACATTAGTAATATGCCAATGACACCTATGGGCAACCAACAGTTGTATTCTGAACAATTGCACTTGTCGCCAGTTAGAGCACAGCCGCCTGTTGGCAATCCAGATTTAATGGCGAAAATGGACAGCCTTACACTAAAACTCGATGGAATCTTTGAAAAATTAGGAAAACTAGATATCATTGAAAAAAGACTACAGGTTGTGGAGGAAAGTGTACGTTCGTCAAAAGAAGATATAAAGCAAATGAACAATAAAATATCTGGTGTTGAAGAAGGTCTCACGTTTATTAATGAAAAGTTCGAAGGTAACAAAAGAGAACTCATTGAGCTGAAAGAATCCGTGAAGCAGATAGACAAGCTGACACAGTCCCTATGAACTGAAGAACAAGGCATGAGAGAGAAACTCCAGACAATCGCGAGCGAACTGTGTGATTTAAAAGAGCGTAATTTAGACCTATAATCACGTAGTATGCGGGATAACATTGTATTTACTGGCATTCAAGAAAGCCCGGAAGAAAACATCGAGGATGTTCTGCTAAACTTCCTGAAACAAGAGATGGAAATAGAATTGGAAACTTGTAAATTCCACAGAATTCACAGGATTGGACGCGCAATACCGGGGAGACCCAGGCCTTTTGTGGCTAAATTCGTCTTATACAAAGAGAAGGAGATGGTAAGAAAATCAGCCATTAAATTAAAAAACAAACCTTATGGGATCAATGAACAGTACCCAAAAGAAATCAATGAAAGGCGCAAAGATTTGTATCCCCACTATAATCGTGCGAAGCAACAAAAATGAAAGCTGTTATATGGTCGGAGACCGCATGTACATCAACAACAGACTGTTTGATCCTAGCCAACAACATCAGCCAATGACAACAGGATCATCTCCAGGAAGGACCGACAGGAGTGTAATTACACAGAACCAACGCTAGTATAGTCAAGGGGGACAGATCGAATACAATTTTACCTTTTTTTCAAATCAAAATGGTACTTCCTCTCAAATCACCTCATATAATCAAAATAACACTGATTTACCCTCTCATATTAGAAATTTAGATATTGTTTGTTTAAATGTTTGTGGTTTAGATACTAAGGTTAAATGTCCTGAATTTTAAAACTTTATAGAAGATTATGAAATCGTATGCATAGTACTGATCAAACTATACAAAATATTAGACTTGAAGCTCTGGATCAATATTTCACTACCAGACCTAATATTTTCCAATTTAAAGAGTTAATGAATTGTAGTACTGTTATTGTGTTAAAAAGATTATGTAAATTATTATATGTTATTAGAGAGATGGCATGTCCTCCATGTTAACAAACATGCATCCTATAAATTTTATTTTGTTGAAAACTTTCTCTTCAATGCACTTGTTGTGTTTATGAGAATAAAGCATTTTGTTGTTGTTGTTGTTGAATTGCCCTCCAGGTATTCCAAGTTAACACACCTGGCGGACAGAAAATTTCTAATTATCACATAATTGCTCTCCCCGTCTGTGGTTCCAGCGCTCATTACCTATTAAGATACGTGTTGTGCACCCATAATTGCCGACCATTTAATAATCTATCAACCAGCATGTGGACCGTGAAGGATACTTACTTAATAAATCACAACATAGCTAGTGAACACTGGTCTTAACTTCTCATTCATTTAATTCAAAACAGCCACACCAATTATCAAAATGCATGTAACGAAATATGGCTATAACGGGTTTAGACCAATGGTCCCCTGGGCTTCGTTATATATACGAAGTTTACTGTATATCATGTTTCTCGAACTCCTGCCAATAGTGCGCTCACTATTGTATTTGGAAACTTCTTATGAACAAACGTATACTTTTCCACATAGACAACATGACACTCGCTAATCAGCATCGGTCTTGTTCTCCCTACACCCATTAGTCTTTCTGTATGTATGTTCATCTTACAGTGAGAAGGTTATTTTACTCCACAATTGTACGTTCTTCGAGACCTCTGGGTAATCAGAAAAGTCGGAGGGTTGTGCGCACGTTATCCAGGATGACCGCACCGTCTGCTGATTACGTGGCAGATGGCCGTCCTAAGTCGGCACCAATTGCCAATTGGTCTCGTTGGTTTATGTTTGGTCTTTTGTGTATCATGTTTCTATGGTGTGAGTTGGTCTCATTGGTTCATTCTATGTGAGTTGGCGTTCAGGATCTTCTTTAACTCATTTGTGTCATATCATGCCCTTTGCCGTGTGGAGCTCGTAAAAAAGTTCCCCGCGAGGGGTTTGACAGTAAGTTTTTTGAATATACTTCCCTGACATTGTCGCCATAGCACTTTCTATATAGACATAACGTCAGACAGTGCATGAATTTTATATATTTTCATTTCCATGCTTCATTAACATCGACGGCGGGTGCGGCTAGCCAACAGGGGATGCTTACTCCTCCCGGGCACCTAGTCCCACCTCTAGCTTGCTAGGGGTCCGTTGATGTTAAATTTTGTGCTCTATTGTGAGTGCTGTAGAGATTATCGTCAGGATCTTCTTTAACTCATTTGTACCTTTGCGTCTCTGTCTGTGGGTGTCTGTTCTGTGTTTTTTCATTGGGTGTTTTGGATGCTTACTCCTCCCGGGTTCCTGGACCCACCTCTAGCTTGCTAGGGGTCCGTCGATGTTCAATTTGGTGCTCTTTTGAGAGTGCTGTTGCGATTATCGTCAGGATCTTCTTTAACTCATTTGTGTCACACTTATGCCCTTTGCCGTGTGGAGCTCGTAAAAAAGTTCCCCGCGAGGGGTTTGACAGTAAGTGTTTTGAATATTTTCCCTGACGTGGTCACCATAGCACTTTCAATATAGATATAACCTCAGACAGTGCAATGCATGTATTTTATATATTGTTTTTATTTTCGTGCATGGGCATCGGCGGCGGGTGCGGCTGGCCAACAGGGGATGCTTACTCCTCCCGGGTATCTGGTCCCACCTCTGGCTTGCTAGGGGTCCGTCGGTGCTCAATTTGGTGCTCTATTGAGAGTGTTGTTGCGATTATCGTCAGGATCTTCTTTAACTCATTGGGATTTTGCTGTGGGTTGTTGGAGATCCCCTCCTTTCTTTGTCATGCCCAACAACGCTGTGTCAAGTCACTTTTGGATCAATTTGGTGGCAAGGCTATATTGGTTTGTGCTTAACAGATATTGTTCGTAAGATTCAGTACATCTCTAGTTTGGAGAAACTCCCCGTGTTATTATGATCCACTGCGGGATCAATGATATCGGGAAGAATGAAATAAAAGACCTTCTGCTAATTATTTACGTGCGACTTTCCCTAACACAATTTCTTTTGGTCTGAACTGTTACCCTGCCTTACGTGTGTCTTTTATCATCCACAATTTCGCAAGAAACACACAAACCTTTTTGAAGAAGATGGGGTCCACCTTACCTCCTCGGGCAATAAGATCCTCCTGGAAAACTTAGAATTTGGTCTGAAAAGCTTAATAGAGGCGGATAAAATTGGCATTGAGAGTTTCCCTTCAACAATCGGGACCCCCTCTCTAAAGTGAGCTCTTGATGGTGTGATATTGCGATTATGAGGCGTAGAAACACTCAATGTTATCAATAGCTCTATTCAATTGTGCTATCTCCCACTCTCGGGTCATACAACACACATGTGAACACAGGCACATGTAGAAAGAGAGTCAATATCCTGTACTGTATGGTCATGAGAGAATACCGGTATCTATTGAAGTACAAGGCTTCCGACGAATTTTCAGCTAGAAGTAGCATTTCTGCATGTTTTTGCAAAGGGCACAACGGGGTATGATCATAAAGATTGATTTGTATGCTTCCTAAAAACATCAATAATTCACCCAAATAGATCTCACAACACAGCCTAATCGTCTACCAAAGTTGGACTGTTTTCTACTTTCTGTCTTGAACCTCCATTGCCAGATTAGCTAGACTGAATCTTCCAGGTGTTTTACTCTGCTTACAGAAAGCAGAGTAAAGCCTCTGAATGAATCAGTATTTGTCCAATCTCAAGACAGAAAGTAGAAAACAGTCCAACTTTGGTAGAAGATTACGCTATGTCATGAGATCTTTTTGGGTGAATCATTGATGTTTCTAGGAGGTATATAAATCAACCTTTATGGTCATACCCCATTTTGCCCTTCAAACATGTCAAATGCAAAAATTTCAGATGTTACTTCTGGCTGAAAATTCGTCGGAAGCCTTGTATTTCGAAACATATATTATCTTATAACCTGTAAAGGGGTATCATACAGGATATTGACGCTCTTTCTACATGTGCCTGTGCATGTGAACAACCTGGTGTCGTTGGAGACCCTCATAATTAATTTGTGTTGCGCAAACTGTTGTGAAAAATATAATGATGTTGAACCAACTGTTGTGAAGAATTCATGTTAAACATATGTTGTCAAAAATTAATTGAATCTTAAAAGGGTTTGTCCATTGCAATTAGCATCACCTTGTAAAGGTAGATGTTAAGCCCGGTACACACGTTAAGACTATTTTTAAAAGACTTGTATTAAAAGATTTTATGTCTCGTAAGACTCTACCATACACACGACAGACAATACAAATCGTATAAGTGTTAAACGTCTTCAAATTCAATAGCATCATTTAAGACCTGATAAATTTACAGCATGGACCAGACATGCACGTTTCGGGTACTAAACCCTCGTCAGTGATCTTTAGTCTAAACAATGTAAAATGGCCAAAAAGTATGAAAAGTTTTATGTCCAAAAATGTACCGAAAGACGTAGCAGAATGGGTGGGATATGATGCTACTGAACCCACGTTTAAGAAATTTCAAGAAATTTTGTAACAGAAAATTTGAAATTCGTTAAAGAGACAGACGATCAACCGAAGTTGATCGAACTTGGCTACATGTGCCCTCGGGGACTCTTGGTCCACCAGCAGTGACACTCACCAAGTAGTTCAAATGTTAAACGTCTTCAAATTCAATAGCATCATTTAAGACCTGATTTACAGCATGGACCAGACATGCACGTTTCGGGTACTAAACCCTCGTCAGTGATCCTTAGTCTTAACAATGTAAAATGGCCAAAAAGTATGAAAAGTTTTATGTCCAAAAATGTACCGAAAGACGTAGCAGCATCACTTTGTAAAGGTAGATGTTAATTCCGGTACACACACTGTAAACAAACAGTCTACTCCATGTGATTTTCTCCCGCTAAAATACCTCATGAATTGAAGACAAATTAATTGTTACAATATACATTACAAGCGTGAAAGAAATAGACTCAGAAGAAAAAGATCAAAAGAAGATACTGGACAAGACCATGCACCATGCATGTCTATTCTATGTTGTTGTTTTTTTTTTCATTGGATGTTTTGGGGTTTTGCTGTGGGTGCTGCAACCGAGACTTTTTACAAACTGGAAGAACCTGCCTGTCTGTCTTTTTCATCATGCTCAACTAAACATGCATCTCGTCGCGGTCCACGATAATGAAATAACAATTACTTTTACATGAAATTCAAAATATTCATGATAAACTAAACGCTTAGACAGCTGATAACTTTTGTATTCGGCTCCGATGTTCTAAGCAACATATAGCTCAAAATGGCTCTTTAATTGGCCTCATTACACCTCAGATTTATTTGAACTGTCAGATCCTCCAAAAATAAAAAGTCATCATAATGACAGCTGTACATGTGTATCTCTAACAGGAATTGTGGTTAAAAAAACACATGGACACAAATAAATGGAATATATAAGTATACTAATAAAAGCGAAAACGGTCAAAATTTTCAGGTAGAGTGTTTATTCAAATCAATGTTTTATGGAGTGACATAAACATAAATTACGTATCAGCGTTTTGAAACAATTCATGAAAACTATTTCTGATTGAAATTCTTCGGTTTTTCTCAAAAGTCGACAGTTAACATTCAGTCATGAAATAATGTACAATTCTATCATAAATTATAATTCAAATCATGTCAGGTAAAATTGACAACAATATTAACACGGAATGTCCGGATCACTATATTGTTACTGCACATCTTCAATTATATAGGAATCTGACACTGAAATTAAGAAAAAAAAAGAAATAATTGATAAATACTTTTGAAATGATTATAAAGATAGTAACGTGACAGTAACAGGAAAACTGCTGTACAAACGTCCTGTGTAATGGGAACAGCAACAAAGGGGATTTCACCCATTAATAACCTTTGAATTGTTCAAGAATGTACACGTTAATCTAACTTCAAAGCAAAAGTTGTGTCAAGAAATCAACGAATACGTCAGATCTATAGGGATTTCCCCAATTTTCTGAATTTCATTAATCAAACATGAGTATCAATTACATGTACGTTCTTAACACTGGCCGATAAAAGTCAATATCAGAATCCAAATAGTTTTGTAAAGAGATCCTCAAGGTTGAAAGTAGACGAGAAGAGAAAAAGAGGACAAAATGTAATGTCAAACCGAACTTTTCATGGGAAAATTGAAGTGATCACCTTCTTGTTCAACATTTAAACTACTTCCAGTACACAATACACATGTGACGGATGGTGAATCCTCATCAGTAGTACTTAAAGCCAAAGTGTTTTCAGACAAGCAAAAATTTATTTTGTAGTGCCCTCTAGTTGAATTTTTAATACTTTTTTTTAAATGCTTGGTTCCCTATTTCCTGTAGGGTCGATTCAGTGGCATAATAAAATAGAATCTATGACGAAATAACATTGGTTGGATGGTGCTACGATGTTACCCTCCTCTAATTCTAATGTTTTAACTCCGCTGGAAGCATCACGAGTGAGAATTTTTAAAATATTCGAAACACGTGTCTGGTGCAGAAAAAAATCGTTTCTTCATGAAGGTAAAGAGTTGGAACACTTCCGTATTATTATTATAAACACTTATTTCTGGTTGCAGTGAGGATCATTTAAAATCGTTCCCCGTGACTTAATGTTTAGAAGTGTATTAATTACTTCTTTCCAGCTCTGTCACCTGAAAGAAGCTTCGTTATGGCCCTTTATCGATTTGACATCATAAATATTAATTTGCTATTTCGAAAACTTGAACTATCATCAAAATTAAAGGAGGTTAACGTCTTAGCACCATCCCTCCAATGCTATGTAGAACATATATTTTATTTGGATATGCTACTGAATCGATCCTACATGAAATTTGGAGCCACGCAATCTCTGTAAAGTAAATGTCCAATTCAAAAAATAGAAGAGGGTGCTATTGAAATGAATTTTGGTAGCTCCGCTGAAGGCATCACTGGTGGGAATTTTATATTCGAAACACGTGTCTGGTGCAAGAAAAATTGGTTTGAAATTCTCTTCATGAAGGTATAGAAATGGAATACTTCCATATAAATAGAACTTTTAAAACACTTTGATAAAAGTAGAAAAAAAACTGTGATAATTATACGTTGTAAAGGTTTGGACTTGTCATGATAGACAATTGTACATCCGTTTCTACATAAATAAGGGGTTATTTCAAATGTCTAGGTTTTCACAATCGAGACAGACTGCTGGAAACCAGGCATAGTATTTTCAGCTTCAGAACCAGGTGTTGCAATGCTGAATACGTAGCTAATTTTAGATCGCCCCTCGTGCTTTTAGATTTTTAAACCATAGTAAAAAAAAAAAAATAATAATAATATTTTAAAAAGCTTTTGCAAATTAAATGTGTTTCCTATTAAAATTAAAGAGAAATTGTTTACATTTTTTATATTTCACGTAAAATGTACAAGTACTGCAATTATTCAAGACATTGCTGCATTATCTATCATTCTTTTGTTGACTTATAGTGAATAATCAAATGAAATAATGCATGTTTCTTTCAGATTTCACATGGTTACATAATATGAAATTGCAACTTTTTTTCTCAATTTCAAAAGGACGCAAAACAGAATAAACATAAGAAATGACCTTCGTGTAAAGAAAATACTTAACACGGCTACACGGCTTACTCACAACTTTAGTCTGCGAACAAAGACAAAATGTCCCAATAGTATATGTAAAGATTGCCTTCCGTCTGTGAAATCATTCCCTTTTTCAATATAGTTAAAGAAAATAGATAAAACGTACAATGTAAATGTAATATTATGGAGAAAATACATATTATGTACTTACTCAATGTTAATTTCATCAATCAAAACGATCATATGGATCATATGGATCAGGGCGGTCGAAGTCATATTCTCTATAAATTGGGAATCTTCCGTATTTAGGAAAGTAAAATCCGTAAGTCAGCTCCAAAATAACCAGTAGGAGGATAGCTAGGAGGACGTGTCGGCACTCCATAACTAAAAGGAAAAAAATCAGTGTAAAAATCGGTGAAGTAAACCCACCAATTTTCAATCTTATATTATTACAGATATTTACAAATAACTCTTCCTTCTGATAAGCAAGAAAAAACAAGATTAAAAAAAAAAAGAAAGAAAAAAGAAAAAGAACATGTACAAAATATGAACATGTTACTTCTCAAGAATTTAGATGGTTCATTTCACTTACCTTAACTTCGGATACTGTTGGCTGGCGGCTTGTAATGATTTTGTACACTCGTCAAGTTTATATATCATGGTAAATGTTAATCAGGGTCAAGCCCTATCGCTTGCTTGACAAGTTGTTTGAATGTTCATCATTAGAATTTGAAATAATTAGTTATGATAAAAAAGAAAATAAACATATTGAAACGCCTCTGAAACAAATGCATTTTAATTGCTTACATGTACGTCATTATTCAAATATTGAACAGTTAATTTTCATATTGAACAGGAAAAGATTTATCTAAAGTAGTTTTCAATTTGATGAAAAATTACGCAAAACTGATAATGAAGGAAATGGTAAATGCCAATATTCTTTTGATCAATAACTGATCTTTTCTTCCAAAGTAATTTTAAAAAAAATACCACAAAAGAAGGTTAAATAAGGCGTTTACTTTACGTGTTTGAGTTACAAACCATTCATTTATGTCAGGCATGCGCGAATCTAGAAAAGGTCCAGGGGCCCTGACCAGTCAGGAGAAAAGAGAGGAGGGCTTATTTGATCCAGCCTTTGATTTTAATGAAATGATATATACAAATGTACATATATACTTGTTAAAATGGGTAAAATGCACAGTTTTGAAATGAAAAAGGCGGGGGTTGCATGGTTATGAGGTTGTCAAATGTCAAAGGGACGCCGTAAAACTTTAAAATTAGACGCAATATAAAATTGAAAAGGACTCAATAAAGGCCTAAATTAATAAAGAATAAAAAAAGAATAAAAACAAGAAAGGCGCAAACAATAGAAAATACGGATAATAGAAATTGCTCTAGGTACTCTTTGACTCGTAAGCTGTTTGACCATAATCTGGTCTATAATGTAATGCATAACCAAAGTCCTTCATTCCGGTTCATTTTCGTTTTTTGGAGGTTTCCTCATATCGAATGATTTCTTGCTTGTCCAGTGTCAAGATAAAGATAAGTAACTTATTTGTACTTTGTCGTAAAGTTATCTGGCTGTGTATTGACAATCCTTCTCTTCCTCCTCATCGTTATTATCGTTTTCTTCTCTTTCCTTTTCCTATTCTTGTTGTCTACTTGCAACATTGCAATATCTTGACTTCAAAATCTTTATAAATTATACATATATAATTATTCACAGGCGGATCCAGGAATTAATCAAAGAGGGGGAGTGTTAAAGACTAAAGATTCTTTTGAAATAGCAAGATTGTGAAAAAGTGCAGGTACCATAAAGACTTTCTCTAATTTTTCCATTTTTGTTTTTTGTCAAACAAAATGGGGGAAGGTTGCAACGCCCCTTTCCTGGCTAGATCCTTATAATGATGTGAAAACTGAATGCCTTATCAAATTTCAATGAACTGTAAATAAAATGTTTAAATCAAAATTTTAATGAAAGTCCACAACTCGGCATCGTCGGAAACCCACGCTCAACACCCGTGGGTCACAACGGCAGATTACAAAAATCTTATGCCAGTGCCTGTCAATGTATGTGTTATCGATGGCAAATGACAAAAATCTTATGCCAGTGCCTGTCATTGTATGTGTTATCGATGGCAAATGACAAAAATCTTATGCCAGTGCCTGTCATTGTATGTGTTATCGATGGCAAATGACAAAAATCTTATGCCAGTGCCTGTCATTGTATGTGTTATCGATGGCAAATGACAAAAATTTTATGCCAGTGCCTGTCATTGTATGTGTTATCGATGGCAAATGCATTTTTTTTTACACTTTATCATCAAAAATGTTTAACTTAATGATGACAGTGGCTCATATTTGTAAAGTTTAAGAGTTACAAAACAATGTGTTTTATATTGGCTTTAAATTGCTCATTCACTAGTTCCTTGTTATGCCACTGTGTAGCATAACGTGACTTCAGTTGGTGAAACCACGAATAAATAAAAAAAAAGCTCAGTTTGAGGAAAGAAAACAGGAACTGCAATGAATTTGATTAATTTTTATCTTTTTATAGCATATGTCCTTGTCTAAATTTATATTCTTACAATCATAGACTCGTTAGTAAGTCGTTGTTTTTACAAACATTGAGACCATATGTTTTGACAAACTGACCTCATCTACAATCTATATTTGTATAAAAGGAACTACAGTATGTATTACCTCGCAATAGCGAAATTTATGGAACGCCATCGCTGTCTTATGATGAGATATTTCAATATATTGGATGGTTTAATCAATATATGCGGTGGTAAGTACATTATATGCGGTGCTAAGTACATTATATGGAGTGCTTAGTACATTATATGCGGTGTTAAGAACATTATATGGGGTGGTACGTACATTATATGCGGTGCTAAGAACATTATATGCGGTGATAAGTAAATTATATGCGGTGCTAAGAACATTATATGCGGTGGTAAGTACATTATATGCTGTGCTAAGAACATTATATGCGGTGGTAAGTACATTATATGGAGTGCTAAGTACATTATATGGAGTGCTTAGTACATTATATGCGGTGTTAAAAACATAATATGGGGTGGTACGTACATTATATGGGGTGCTAAGTACATTGTATGCGGTGCTAAGTACATTATATGGGGTGATATGTTCATTACATGGGGTGGTTAGTACATTATATGCGGTGCTAAGTACATTATATGCAGTGCTTAGTACATTATATGCGGTGCTCAGAACATACTATGGGGTGGTGAGTATATTATATGCGGTGCTTAGTTCGTTATGTGGTGATTTCGTTATGATAAACATTCTGATGACCAAGATTAAACATTTTTGAGATACGGTTTATCATTAACCCAAAAGGACACATAAACACAAAAGGAAGGATTCAACATTTTTCCCAGCTCTATCATGGGGGGGGGGGAAGAAAAGACCGGTATTTGGGTCAAAATAAGCATTTTTACACAGAAAACAATGGAAAACGGAAACGCTTTTACACAACAGCGCCCCCCCCCCCTCGCTTTACAATGCCACATTCACCATTGAAGGTGTATATCAATAAAACACATTTTCTGGACAAGTGGGGTTCTGAAGCGAGGGGGGAAACAATGTCCACGGGCAAAAACGAAAAAAAGGGGGATGGATGACTATTTTAAAATGTATCTCTAGAGCGATATTAAAAGTAGGTTATAATTGCCATCTTTTTCTTTTTATCTATTCATAGTGTGTTCCGATCAAATATTTAACCGTTTGGAAGGAAATAAATTTGTCTATATCTACACCGTGTGTATTTCGCGCCAGAAAGCTACATAAGTGGCCGAAAAGAAAGAAATACAACCGGTTTTTTTTTTCAGTTTCTGGATTTCAGAGATTGCCGATTACATTGATATTCTTAAAACAGGGTAACGTGAAAATTCTATATCATTATTTTTTTTATTCTAATTATTATGTTTTTTTTCTCTCTCTCTCTCTTAGACCACGTAAATTGAATATCACAAGCTGAAATAAAAATTATAATTTATATATTAGTAACGTAGTGTTACAGAATTAATCTACTCTTTACTAATATCACATAATTTATCTGTACTGTGCAAAGCTCTTTTAATAAGTACAAGCATATACAATATACGGAAACAATGCCTATTGCTATCATGGTGCCTCTCACTTTAAAAAAAAGCAAGTACTTTGTAAAAATTTTGAAAAGTAAAATACACCCAATGCCAGGATTGAACTCGCGACCTTGGTAGTTGTAGTTCTGCGTCTTCACCACTACGCCACCGTGCCATTGCGTGGATTGGATGAAATTGTAGAATAGATTTCACTGATTGCCAAAGATTTAATCTTTTCACTGTTTTGATTAAAATACAATGAAATATACCTCAATTAAACAACACAGTATTTATTTTATCTTCTCAGATAAATATTGTGTTTAAAGGCCACAAAAACGTTAAAACGAGGAGTGCCTTGACGTAGCTGCGATCCGAGTCTCGGAAATGTTCAATCTTGGTCATAAGAATGTTTATCATAACGAAATCACCACATAACGAACTAAGCACCGCATATAATGTGCTCACCACCCAATGTAATGTTCTTAGCACCGCATATAACGTACTAAGCACTGCATATAATGTACTTAGCACCGCATATAATGTACTAACCACCCCATGTAATGAACATACCACCCCATATAATGTACTTAGCACCGCATATAATGTATTTAGCACCCCATATAATGTACGTACCACCCCATATAATGTTTTTAACACCGCATATAATGTACTTAGCACTCCATATAATGTACTAAGCACTCCATATAATGTACTTACCACCGCATATAATGTTCTTAGCACAGCATATAATGTACTTACCACCGCATATAATGTTCTTAGCACCGCATATAATGTACTTATCACCGCATATAATGTTCTTAGCACCGCTTATAATGTACGTACCACCCCATATAATGTTCTTAACACCGCATATAATGTACTAAGCACTCCATATAATGTACTTACCACTGCATATAATGTACTTACCACGGCATATAATGTACTTACCACCGCATATATTGATTAAACCATACCATATATTGAAATATCTCATCATAAGACAGCGATGGCGTTCCATAGAACACACTATGAATAGATTGTTCTATGATATAAAAAGAAAAAGAAGGCAATTATAACCTACTTTTAATATCGCTCTAGTGATAAATTTTAAGATAGTCATCCATCCCCCTTTTTTCGTTTTTGCCTGTGAACATTGTCCCCCCTCGCTTCAGAACCCCACTTGTCCAGAAAATGTGTTTTATTGATATACACCTTTGGTGAATGTGGCATTGTAAAGCGAGGGGGAGGGGGGCGCTGTTGTGTAAAAGCGTTTCCGTTTTCCATTTTTTTCTGTGTAAAAATGCTTATTTTGACCCAAATACCGGTCTTTTCTTCCAACCTCCCCCCCATGATAGAGCTGGGAAAAATGTTGAATCCTTTTGTGTTTATGTGTCCTTTTGGGTTAATGACAAACCGAGTCTCAAAAATGTTTAATCTTGGTCATCAGAATGTTTATCATAACGAAATCACCACATAACGAAATCAGCACCGCATATAATGTACTCACCACCCCATATAATGTTCTTAGCACCGCATATAATGAACATACCACCCCATATAATGTATTCAGCACCGCATATAATGTACTAAGCACCCCATATATTGTACGTACCACCCAATATGATGTTTTTAACACCGCATATAATGTACTGAGCACTCCATATAATGTACTTAGCACTCCATATAATGTACTTACCACCGCATATAATGTTCTTAGCACAGCATATAATGTACTTACCACCGCATATAATGTTCTTAGCACCGCATATAATGTACTTATCACCGCATATAATGTATTTAGCACCGCATATAATGTACGTACCACCCCATATAATGTTCTTAACACCGCATATAATGTACTGAGCACCCCATATAATGTACTTAGCACCGCATATAATGTACTTACCACCGCATATAATGTACTTACCACCGCATATATTGATTAAACCATCCGATATATTGAAATATCTCATCATAAGACAGCGATGGCGTTCCATACCTTACGTTAATTAACTTCAAATTTGTACTGGATTACATGCACAGATCCGTTTTTCTCTTTTCAGGAAATTTGAATTAAACAATAATGTGGAAGGGTTCCAACTCTATACCTTCTTGAAGAATTATCATGCAGCAGACACGTGTTTCGGATATTAAATCCTCATCAGTGATGCTTCCAGCCAAAGTGCAAAAGCACAGATGTCATATACAATGGTGTCATGGTTTTGATGTTTGTTTTTTATATCCATTCTGTTATCTTGTGAACGTTCAAAGATGCTTATGTCGTCTAGGTGATCGTAAATCTAGCGTTCATATTCAAAGTGATTCATACGGAACATTAGATGTTTCAGGAACGTACTTCTCCTCTTTTGGCTCCAATTTTCCATTTCGGCAACTTTTAGAAAAATGGAAAATTGAACCAATTTTTCATTTTCCATTTTCCATTTAGTAGATGAAAAATGGAAAATTGAATCAATTTTCGATTTTTCATTTTAGAATTTCAAATTGAAAAATGAAAATGGAAAATGAACTCAAATACGCTGTATTAAAGATAAATTCAATTTGCCTTTGTAAAAATAATAGAGAAAAATGGAAAATTGAAACCATTTTAAATTTTCATTTTTTTCAAATGAAACATTGATTCAATATTTCATTTGAAAATAATAAATTGAAAATGGAAAATGCTTTCAATTTTCCATTTTCCTCTTTAATATATTCTTTACTAGATGGAAAATAGAAAATAGACTGTTATAGGCTGTACTAAACCACAATTGAATTTTCCATTTCAAAATCCGTGATTGAAAAATTGAGTCAATTTTCAATGTTTAGACTTTGCGTTCAAATACAAAAATTGAATTAATTTTGCTCTTTTACATTAAGTTTAACGACACAATCTGCACACCCCTTTCTCTATAATCCAGTGATTAGCCAATCAGAGCGCTCGTCTCGTGCGTAAACAAAAGTTTCGATCGGCAGCCTGCCTGTCCTTTCTTTCGCTTCGTAAATAAAAAGATCCACCCATGTCTAGTGCATGTAAACCCACTGAAGATCTTGTTTGAAATCTTCTACTTCTGTAAGATAAACACCCCGAATAAATGAATATATGAAATTCAACTAATAAATACATGAATAAGATAAAGTTATGATACAAGTTTCACTTAATAATTTTCATTGTTGTAATCTTTTCGTTAAATTCGTTTTTTGGCACTTTATCAATTTGACGTCATATATATTATTTTGCTATTTCGGAAAATAGTTAATTCATTCAAAAATTATCATCGAAATTAATGGCGGTTAACACCTTAGCACCATTCCTCCAATGCTACTTTGAACATAGATTTTATTTGGATATGCCACTGAATCGAACCTACAGGAAATTGAGAGCCGTGCACTCTCTTCAAATTGCACGAATTTAATTTCAAATAATATAACCAGAGGGCACCACTAAGATTAATTTTGGCTGTGTCTAAAAATAACTTTGAATGGAAGCATCACTGAAGAGGATTTAATATCTTAAACATGTGTCTTGTGCATAATAAATTGGTTTGAAATTTTTCGTCGGGAAGGTATAGAATTGGAACATCTTTTTTGGCCCTTTATCAATTTGAACATCGTTTTACACTTCCGTATTATAAGTTCATTAACCTAATTCGATTACTTGTTTAGCTAACACTATTTCCATGCTGATTGACATCTCTTATTTCTAACACCAAAATAATCAGTGTTCAAAGCATCTGTAGTAATCAATACACATATCAACCTTTGTCAATAAAAAGTTTGGGAATGTGACATGAAAAGGTCAAAATCTCATTCCCACTGAAACCAAAAATCAGGACAGACGCCAAATGTCTGGAGCCAAAGGGTACCTACTGGTACAAATTGTCGTATGGTTTGTTGATATCTGTTACATTAGACCCCAAAATACTAACGACATCGCCTCCTGTTACTAGCCATGTTTTTAAAGTCAAAGGGAGTCAGTGGTCGTGAACGTGTTTGAATCTGATTTTTTAAGCCCCCCCCCCCCATAAAAGAGAGAAAAAGATGGTAATATGAAAAGCAGATTTAGTACCAAGAACTCTTGCTTACTGATGAAAAGATCTGCAGCTAGTTTCACAAAACGTCTTACGAAAATTTTAAGGATTTTTCTTAACTTTTCATCCTTTAATAAAACGTACAGAATGTTTTCTAGTTAGATATTGTATCATTTATTTTCTGAGGTCATTTCTGCATACTTAATATAAATTGAAAAAATAAAACAAATCAAAAAAATCAAATTCAAGGAATTGTGGTCCCCCGCTTTTGGGTGTTTGTCTTTAAAGAAATGCTTACAGACATCCCCCCATTCTTTAATTTTAATAATATATCTCATATATTATCAACATTCTAAATATGAAAGATTAACTCCAAGAAAAGGTCAAAAGGTACAAACTTTTGTTTTGTTTCCAAGGGACAGGGCTTATGAAAAGGTATGCACATGTGAAATATTTAAGACCTATGATTTAAATTAAAATCAAAATCTTATGGTTGAGGTTGAAGTTTTTAAATGTGGGTCAACCTCCATGGACAAGGTCACAAGGTCAGAATGTTGTTACCAACAAAAAGGTCTCATCACAAGGAATACACATGTGAAATGTGGAAGCCCTATCATTTTCCATTAAAAAGTTATGGACAAGGTTATAGTTTTTTGAAAAGTAGGTCGAACTCAAAGGTCAAGGTCACAAGGTCAAATATTTTGGTATCCATGGAAAGGTCTTGTCACAAGGAATACACATGTGAAATATCAAAGCCCTATCACTTTCCATTCAAAAGTTATGGTCAAGGTTAAAGTTTTTAATTAGTAGGTCAAAGTCCAAGGTCACAAGGTCAAAAATTTTGGTATCCATGGAAAGGTCTTGTCACAAGGAATACACATGTGAAATATCAAAGCCCTATCACTTTCCATTCAAAAGTTATGGTCAAGGTTAAAGTTTTTAATAAAAGCCCTATCATTTTCCGTTAAAAAGTTATGGACAAGGTTATAGTTTTTTGAAAAGTAGGTCGAACTCAAAGGTCAAGGTCACAAGGTCAAAAATTTTGGTATCCATGGAAAGTTCTTGTCACAAGGAATACACATGTGAAATATCAAAGCCCTATCACTTTCCATTCAAAAGTTATGGTCAAGGTTAAAGTTTTTAATAAGCAGGTCAAAGTCCAAGGTCAAGGTCACAAGGTCAAAAATTTTGGTATCCATGGAAAGGTCTTGTCACAAGGAATACACATGTGAAATATCAAAGCCCTATCACTTACCATTCAAAAGTTATGCACAAGGTTAAAGTTTTTGTGACTGACGGACAGACGGACGGACAGACGGACGAACCGGTTTTAATGTCCCCGCGCTTTCGCGAAAGCGGGGGACAACAAAACTTCTCAAATTTAAGAAAGTTAGTAGAACTGAGCAATCAAAAGTTACGAAAATTCCTGAAATTGTACGTATTAAAGAATGTTTGTGAAAAAGGCTGCTCGTCAACCTCAACTTTTCAGAAAAGAGGATCAATCATCTAGGTCAAGTTCACTACAAGGAAAATTTGGGTAACAACACAAATGTCTCACCATAAATTATAACAAATACACGTGTGAAATATTAAAGCCGTATCACTTACCAATCAATAGATTTAACCAGTTTTGATTTCTTTAAAAAAGTAGGTCAAATATCTAGGTCAAGCTACAATAAATTATGGCATGTTTTGCAAGGTATCGTAACACGGAATACACATATGAAATATCAAAGCTGCATCACTTACAAATCAAACTTTTTTTAAAAGTAGGTCAAATATTTAGGTCAAGGTCACTAGGTAAAAAATTGTGGTATGTGTAGAAAGGTATTTTTATAAGGAATACACATGTGAAATACCTAAGCCAACACTTACCAAACAAAAGTTATAACACCCAAAGTGTAACAGACAGACGGACGGAGACAAGCAGACACAGTGATCCCTAAGTGTCGCTATGCTCCGCAGGCGACACTAAAGGAGATCAATGACTACATTGTACATATAAATGAAAATGGAATTTATTGTAGATGGAGCCATCGAAACATGAAATGAATATAACGTAAAAAAAAAATATATGAATTATGTCATATTATGGTCCCATGTTTAAAATTTAGAATTGAAGTGCATCTAGATATGAGGAAAAAAAGTTAATGGCTTGCCAAAATTTAGTTAAAAAATAATTCTAAGCCAGTTAAAGTGAACACTATCATCTCATACACATGACATCAACCAGTGAGCACACAAATCCTAAAAATATGACAGAGACAGTGAAAAGACCCCCACGTGATAGCTAATGAACACGACAAATAGTTCTCAAGAAACAAAAACGACAACACATAAAAGGAGCTTAAGGAAGGATACCGATAGCCTTCCAGTGTCGACTGCGGACAGTCATCTACTATAATTTTAGACAAAATAAGTAAATAGGAACTTCTATATTTGGAATAAGTGTATGTGCAATGTATATGTTGTACGACAGTATGTTTGTTTTTCTTTCATTTTTTAACATGCATGTACAATAGGGCATTTTCCATTCCTAGTAAGGTACTATAAAACTCTATATATTTTCTGAAAGGTTAAAATGCCCACTGCTCAGAAATAATAATTTTGGGGCCAGAAAAACAAGGTTGAATAACTGTTGAAGCATTTAAATTGTCTATTTTATCTATACTTCATACGCAAAAGAACAAATTCACCCTTTGATTTTTTAAAGACCTGGGAGTGTTATATCTGTACCCAGGGCATCATGGTACCTTACCAGGCATAAAATATATATACTCTTTTGAATAGAAATGAAACGAATAGGTTACATACTTTACAATGTCTCTCGAGATGATTAAAACGCTTTGAAAAATGATTCTATTGTACAACGGATACCTTAGTTAAAGGCTTTTTGCGTGGCTATTGCGGATTCTTTAGAGATTTTTCTGACTATCTTATAAGAAAAAGCTTATTTGGTTTCTGGGATATTTTGGCTCTTTTGAGGCTATTAAATTGGATATCAAGGAAGAATATCCTGTTACATTCATTTCTACTTTAACCGACTTTGCAGTCAAAATATTTTGATATTGAAAATAGAGGATTTTATTTGCGATAGACAGCAGGCTCATACCAGGCTACGTTTGGCTGACGGCGCACAAATTGATAAAACTTTTTTTTCTTGGTTTTCAATAAGATAAGAATTTTGTTTTAAAAAATATCGTCTAAATATTCTGAAACAATAATTCATACACCACTGTCGCCGTATTGACGGGACATCGATGCCTCAGTAATTCAGTGGTAAAGTTCAATGACAGTGAATTTCCATAAATTAAAAGGTCTTTACTGGTTATTATGTAACGTTTTGAATGAATGAAAAGGACATCGGTTTTTACATAAATTCATTATTCAAATTTTGATAAGTTAAACAAAGAAAATGATATTGTCTTGTTTTGAAAAATGTAAAAAGAAAGGTGTGGAAACTTTGATACAAAATTTAAACTAAAATGAAATTATGCCTCTGACCACAGCTCACAAAGACATAGTTACGCCCTTATATCGCCTCTATTTATTTTTTTATGAATATTTTTATTGATAGTTGTGAAAGAGATCGGAAATTGCACGTGCAATGTAATTGCATAAAGAGATTGTTTATCTTTTTTGAACGTCAATTTTTTTGTTCTTGCTTCATGAAGAATGACGTCAACGTCCAACAGAATTATAAATAGATTCCTCTATAGAATTCAACCTATTCAATTCTTAACATATGAACACATCTGTGAAATCAAACAAAAGATATAAAAAGAGCACCATATTTGTCTCATTTCCTTCTGATTTGAACTCTTTTGAACACATATTCAATTATTCATTCCTTTTTACAGCGTGTCATGGGTCTTCTCCTCTTCTTTAGGGGTAATAATAATCATTAAAGTTAAAGAAGTACCTATCAGTTATTCAGTCTCAAAGTCGAGAATGTAAGGTAAAATTATTAGATTTTCCATAGGAACGGCTGCGAAACTCGGAATGAATAACATTCCGAAGTGAGACTGTAACAAATAGTGAGCTTAGGAATATAAGCCACTTGAACTGCCTCCCCGGCAGGCTAGCTTTATCGGGAATGCGGTCAAGTGCGCTTGACTTCAGAGCCCTTCTTCGGGCTCCCCCGTCGCTTCATGTTACAATTTGGTGACAGCGAAGGGTCTTTGGGGTCCGCGGCAGGCCCTCTGGATGAGTCATTAGTGACTCGGTGGTCCTCGTGGCCAGGTTTCGGACCATTGTGCCCGAAGGTACTTCTGCTCAGTCAGTACGGACTGGTTGACTGACGTCCATGTTGGGGTTGAAAGGATACCGCCAGCAGAAGTAGCAGCTGAAACATGCTGTGGCAGAGGAAAGCCGTGGATATCCCAAAGAGAACTCACGCAAATGAGTAAGCGAGAAGGGGGAAGTGTAACGAATAGTGAGCTTAGGAATATAAGCCACTTGAACTGCCTCCCCGGCAGGCTAGCTTTATCGTGAATGCGGTCAAGTGCGCTTGACTTCAGAGCCCTTCTTCGGGCTCCCCCGTCGCTTTACGTTACAAGACCAGGTGCCCGAGGAGATTCAGCGTTTTTGATTGCAACACCCGTCCCAACAGCGCCACCATGGAAACCCGTCAAATTCGATGATTGTCTCGATGTACATATTGATGTACTGATCATTTATTTCTTGTTTGATGATGATGACAGCCATTCAATTACAATCCAGAATGTCACTGATCATTCTGGAAAAGGGGATCTCATATGCTTTTATTATATCCCCGAAGCGACCGAAGAACTTCCAAAATGATGATTTCATCATGTTGTGCAATATAACCCTGAACAAGTAGCTTAATTGCAAGCCGTCTGGCTCTAACGATGAAATCTTCATACCTGGTGTACCGTATCAGCTGGGAAACAAAACGCATTAAGCAGGAGAAGACGGAATGTTGCTACTGATAAAAGGGAACTTCAAGTCAGATATATGGAAGCTGAAATCATCACGCTTGTCATACAGTGAGGTGTTCAAATGACCGTTTGCGTCGAAAGACAGAAGTATATCCAAGTACGAAGCGGATCTGTTGCTCTCGGTTGTTTCGTTCATGAAGATAGATTTCATGTAGATGATCCTTAAAGTTCGGATAATTGATGGACAACACGTCATCAATGTACCTGAAGGTAAAATTGAACTGAGATGCAAGGTATCATATTTTTGTGGTTACAATGAAACTTCTTTATGAGGGAACATATTGATCAGTAAATGAAAGTCAACCATAACAGCCGAAATCAGATTCCAGAATCCACAACCGAAATGCTTACGAATTTTGGAAAAGAAAAATGCAAAATAGACCTTCTTACGCGAAAATAAAATAAGGCAAACAGACGGAGATAATGACACAAACTCTACTTAAACACGCAGGGTAACTTATCTAACGAACCATCTCCAGTGCAAGTGCAGAATGCATTGTACATGTAGGTGTCGATGTCAAAACGCGCGGTGCTAATCATTTTCATATATCACATGAATCATATATACCAATCTTACGCATGTTTAGTATCCTAGCAGGTAGGACCAAAAAGGAAGTCCAAAGCCCATCCGAATTTTTTCTCTTATTGTTACCCACATACGCTCAATGTCTACGGAATGACAAATATAATTGTTAGTAGCGCCGACCTGAATATATTCGATAAAAAGATAGATGTACACTAAAATTGATAAATGTAATTCCATTGATCCTAGAGCTAGTCAGACTTGATAATTTCTTGTAGAATCTGCTATAAAAATCGAATTCCAGGAATTAGGGCCACCCTTTGAGTGTTTGTCTTTAAAGAAATGCTTAAAGACATCAGTGTTTTATAAAACATGTATATCTAATTTAAAATCACAATACTTAATTCAAAGATATGATAAACCCAAAAGGTTACAACGTTTGTTACCAAGGGAAAGGTCTTGTGACAAGGAATAAACATGTGATGTATAAAAGCCCTATCAGTTACAATTCAAAAGTTATGGTCATGGTTAAATTTTTTAAAAGAAGATCAAACTCCACGGTCGAGGTCACGAGGTCAAACTTTCAGTATCCACGGAAAGATCTTATCAACAGGAATACACATGTGAAATATGAATGCCTAATCAATTACCATTCAAAAGTTATGCCCAACGATTTTTTCAAATTAGGTCAAACTTCAAGGTCACAATTTCAATTTTTTTGAGATCCATGGAATGGTCTTTTCACAAGGAATACGCATGTAAAATATGAAAGCACTAGCACTTACCATTCAAAAGTCATGGTCAAGGTTAAAGTTTTTTTTAAAGTAGGTCAAACTTCAAGGTCAATTACACAAGGTCACAATTTCAAAACTTTTGGTATCCATGGAAGAGTCTTGATAAAAGGAATACAAATGTGAAATATGAAAGCTCTATCACTTACCATTCAAAAGTATGCCCAACGTTAAAGTTTTTGTGACTGACAGACAGACGGACAGACAAACGGGTTTTAATTTCCCGGCGCTTTCGCGAAAGCGGGGAGCCACAAAATAGAAACACAGTGAACACTAAGATAATACAACAATCAAATTAAACATCTTTTACGTCTTTCATAACTTTTACACTCTTTGGTCATATTACAGTACCCGAAACGTGCATGTCTGGTCCATGCTGCATATTTACATGTATATGTTCTTAAATGATGCTATTGAATTTGAAGACGTTTGTTTAACTATTGTTATATAGTTATAATACAAAATTTCAGAGTAACCAGATCGGAATAATATCTATAGCAATTCACATGTGTGCAATTTACAATCTTATGATAAATACATAAAAGAAGAGGTTATGAAAATGTTGAACTTACTGATCGATAACCTATTTGTGGTACCTGGAGGAATAACCTTTTAGCAAACAGATTCTAGACACAGATATGACGTGCTCTCAATTTTAAATTGATCCAAATTTTGCTGATTACAATGTAACCATTTGAACTAGAAATGACAGCAACCACAGGGAACATAAATATATGACAATCGTGACTACTTGAACTTCAACATTCCAAATTTCCCTTTCCTAAATAGTAACATTCCTTCGTACCTTGCCTACGGAGTAAGCTAAAGCTACAACGACATCGCGATATCGAAACTAACCAAAAAAAAAAGAAAAACCAAAAACAAAAAACAAAAAACGACTGAACCGAGGGGACCATAGAATGCAGGCTATGAAATACCTAAGGTAATATATTCTGTTGCTTATATGTTGCCTGTTATGTTTGATGATCAGGGTTTCAATCAGTTAATGGAGGTTAAACATGAAGCCCGAAATCAGATTCCAAAAATCAAAATCAAAATAGACATATATCAGAAGTATCTTTCTCACGAGAAAAGAAAATAGGACAAAGATACGGAAACAATAACATAGCTTCGTAGAAACCATAGAAACACAAAGGACAGCTTAAGGGATATGGGCAGACTGTTATTCGCCATATTAGATGTTACATTATGTTTTATTGAAAACCTTTCCTTACACTGAATCAACACTCAAACTTTGACTATTTTAACCCCAAATATTCTTTACCTCAATAGCTACAATTACCCTAATATTTTAAAACAAGAACACTTTTTAATGCACCGAACTGCACAGCTGCACCTCAGAAGAATTCATGAATATTACCATATCATTAACTTACCTTAAACATTACAACGATCATTTTGTCCTTTAATTTTGTGTCGTCTCATAACCTTATCAATCTCGTGTTTATACAATGTGGTGTCCTTTCGAACACGAGTTTTTTTTTCATTAAGTAATTTCCACATGCAGATCCGCCTCAACATAGGTAGAAAAAAAATTAAAGCTCCTTGGGTAATTTATCAGAATTTTGACTGTTTGGTTTGCGATCCATTTATTAATAATTTACATGATAGATGATTGTAAACTGGGATAGTCTTGTGAATTATTGGGGACAAATAACACATGTTCAACATTCCGATTATCCGCCTCTGGATTCCTTTCCATGTTGATTTGCAACCATTTTCACAAAAATACTTACGATAAATCTAAGAATTGGTCGTAACTTTCAAGTCAATATATTTTTTCAAATCCATTATTTAAATCCTATATCATATTTTGAATATTTCAGTTGTTGAAAAAAGAGAATAAAAACTGTTTGAATATTGTGATTTATATGACTGAAATATGATGTTTTGAAAGTTACGACAAAGCCCGAAATTTATCGTAAGTATTTTTGAGATAATGGCTGCTGGCTACTAGCCCCTGCTTGTAAATACAAGTTATTAGGTTTGTTACCGATCATCTACAGAGATTTGTCGGGTTGATCAAGCCCATAGAAGGCGAGGCGAAGACAAAATTCCAATTTTTGAGGACCTAAATCTCAATTTTTTGTAGACGAAAATTGCCGTTTCACGACTCCCTTTACGCGCGAATGCATTTATACGGCAATGGCGGAATAGTTGACGGTCTATTATTAGTTATTAGCTATAGGTTTGTTACTGACCGTCTACAGAGATTTGTCGGCTTGATCAACCCGACAAATCTCTGTGGACGGTCGGTAACAAACCTAATAACTGTTTTATTTTGTCGAGGACAAAAATCTACGTTTTTTGTTGCAGAAAATTCGCGTTTCACGTCTTCTTTTACATAGGAATTTATTTATACGGCAATGGCGGCATTGCTGATGGTCTATAGAAACTAAGACGGCGTGCACGTGACGCGATTTATGTTCTGTGATTCGTTCGAACTAGTCCGTGGCAAAATAAATAAATTTAGATGGCGTGCACATGTCGCGATTTACGCGCTCTGACTGGTTCGAACTAGTCCGAGGCAAAATAAATGAACATATCCGGCATTATGAGAAAATATGATCAATATGATGAGGACAAATGTTGTAAACATATGATCATAGTAATAGTACAAGTCATGAGAATTGTAGCTGCGCAGTTCAGTGCACTAAGTTCAATTAGTCGTCGTGAAAAATATTGATGCAGTTTTTGCTCAGAAGGGTGAAAAATGTAGATGTTGAGGAACAGAAAACTTAGTATTAAAATCGTTAAAATTGGAGTTTTAATTCTGCAGAATGGCAAATTTTCATGAGTGCTTTACGTCAAATCCAATATGGCCCGTAAACTTTTGACCATACCTCTTAATTTAAAGA
The DNA here is from genome assembly GCA_033119305.1 of Pinctada imbricata. Lineage (NCBI taxonomy): Eukaryota > Metazoa > Mollusca > Bivalvia > Pterioida > Pteriidae > Pinctada > Pinctada imbricata. The sequence continues at coordinate 48,758,146 of VSWD01000008.1, read as the reverse complement.
ACATAGAAACATGAAGGACTTCGTCATTAGGTCCTTTCTTTACTAGCAGTACAAAGTGAATCACTGAATGTAGGAAGTTCACATTTTATTATGAAAGTTTAGTCTAACTTATCGGGTACCTGTAAAGTGCGAAACGAAACAAAAACGAAACGAAACGAAACGAAACGAAACAAATCGAAACGAAACGAAACAAATCGAAACGAAACGAAACAAATCGAAACGAAACGAAACGAAACAAAACGAAACGAAACTGATCGAAACGAAACGAAACAGATCGAAACGAAACGAAACAAAACATAAAACTTAAAGAAAATGAGAAAAAGAGGAAAAATCGCCGAAAACGAATATTTCAAGACAAGATCTTATTGAAGGTTCAGGGGGTACCACTCTCCTCCTGCCGTCTCCCCCCTCCCCGTGGGGGAGGGGGTCTTGGGCGGTCAAGACAAATGTTTAAACTTTAAAGTGTAAAGTGGTGCAATAGTGAAGTTATTTGGGTTATTTCCTTTTTCAAACCTTGAAAAAAGAAATAGACCTGTTTAGATGAAAAACTAAGGTGAGCGAAGCGAGCCTGAAGTTTTTGAAAAATGAATTGAAAATTGCGGCGAGCGAAGCGATCGGGAAATTTTTTTTAAGGTATATATAGATGAATTTCGTGGTAATTTTTAAAATTGAGATTATGTACATGAACGCATAAGAGCAAGATTATTTATATTAAAAGTAATTTCCTAATTTTTTGGGGTTACTGTTACCCTCCCAATCATCTGTCCCTCCTCTCGCCCCCTTCTTCCCTCCCCCCGCCCCCTTTCTCTCCCCTCCCTTTATCCCTGTCCACCCCCTCATTATTACCTTCAACCGTTAGTTCTTGTGGCTGGAGGGATTTTTAAAGAATCAAAGTTGACGATTAAAACATAATATATACGGTATATAGCACAATTGCATTTTAAAGGAGAGTGATTGGGATGAATAACCTCGTCATAGACGGAAAAATATTATGTAGCAGGGAGGAGTCTAGCGCAGAGGAAACGGAACTGTTCCGTAATGTGTATTTGAAAATTTTATCAGAAAAATGAGAACAATTAAAAACTGGGGGGCACATTTCGTTTGAAAAAGGATAAGATTTTTTTCCCTGAAATGTGCCCCCACCCCGTTTTATGATCTCATTACGGTGTCATAGCGTGGTTTTCTATCCCCTCCCTTTTATTCCTCTTAAATACATGAATGGCATTTGACATATGTATTTATCAACATTGGTATACGAATATAGGAAATGGGATAGAGTGAAGAAATGGATAGAGAGAAGGGAAATGAGAGTGTTCGAATGAGTTTTCATGTGTCACGTGATGTTGAAAGGTTTTGATTGGCTAATATCAAGGTTAGGTTTCATGCATATGTGTATGGTAAGGTTAAGCATTCGAGCCTTTGCCTTCAGAGTAGCTGGTTGCTTTTTAACCTCGAAGATTAAATATTATTTTAATCTACTTTCAGATGATTTGTGTATAACAGTGCCAGTTTTATGCTTTCCAGAATGCGTTTTGATACATGTTTATCGTTTTATTATCTCAATTAAACGCAGCTACTAGTAGTGATGGGCCGATTATCGATAATAATCGATTAGCGGCGTGTTGAAGTCATATCCGATTTCGATAATCGATTTTAAAATAAATAATCAATAGCGTGAAAGTACAGAAAAAGGGGGGGGGGGTGGCCGCTCAGGGATCAGAGGAAATTCTGTCCAATAGTCTAAAGTATTTCCAATAATTTCTCAACTAAATCATTGTTGTTATAATGTTGTAGAGTGACAGAAGCTAGCAGTATGAAATTAGAGAGAATAATTGTAAAAGCTAGTAAATCATTAATAAATTTAATGACAATTTTCACACCGGACTTTAAGGGATTGCCGACGGACCGACGATGACGGTAAATTCTTCAATTCTAGTAAATTTTTTAAAGGTAAACTGATTTTATTACTTGATTGAGAATTGCTCAAGATAATCTTGTTTGATGTTACTGTTTATGTTGACAGATACTTTGCAAATACTATCATGAACCCCCCCCTCCCTTCCACTCCTCAACGAACACAACTGAAAAATGATTTTTTTTTTAAACTTTTCATGCATTTTTTATGAAACAATGGAAAGGGTATAGGGGGGTATTTTTACATAGATTAAATTTATTCAAGATTAAATAAATCCATGATCACATATATATATATGCATTACAAATGTAGGTTTTGTTTGGTAAAAATAGTAAATTTGAGTAGAATGACAATACTATTAAACCGATTATAATCGCTAAAATCGCATCGGATACACCAACCGATTCTAACCGATTATCGATTATGATTCTTAACCGATTTCCCATCACTAGCTACTAGCTGGCAATAGGTTCACTCCTATATGAGAGTTGGTTGTTTGTTGATAAATATTTTATGTGTCGTTTGAGCAGAGCGAATTAGAACATAATTACTTTTTTTAATTCGCTAGTTACAAATGTAGAACTCTTGGATTCAGGCAATATTACATGCTGATCTTGTCTTGAAATATTCGTTTTCGGCGATTTTTCCTCTTTTTCTCATTTTCTTTAAGTTTTATGTTTTGTTTCGTTTCGTTTCGATCTGTTTCGTTTCGTTTCGATCTGTTTCGTTTCGTTTTGTTTCGTTTCGTTTCGATCTGTTTCGTTTCGTTTCGATTTGTTTCGTTTCGTTTCGATTTGTTTCGTTTCGTTTCGATTTGTTTCGTTTCGTTTCGTTTCGTTTTTGTTTCGTTTCGCACTTTACAGGGACCCTAACTTATCGTGATGAACTGTATTGTTGCTTTCGCTTTATTAAATAAAATGCCACATGAGCTCGTGTTACTGTCAAAATAACGATCAGTTCCGTATGCAAATGTTAGATATCTCTGCCCATAATTACTCAAGACGAATATGGCATTTGCCCTGAATATTATTATAGGACGTAAATAATTGGAAAGAAACATTTTTGAAAAATGGCAGACGCATAAATTTTGAATAAACCTGATGAGAAATTGCCGCTTAACGACAGGTTTATATGCAATGGAGATGTATATGATTAATAATAGCATCAACTAAAGTCTCCAAATCAAAAATTTATTTCATGTTTACATATTCGTATTTACATGATATTCATCATTAAAATTACAGTGCTCATACCACTAAACTATACACATTTATAAATCTTTGACCTTGAATTTTTTAATGATAGGAATTAAAGGACAACATGAGACTAGACACCTTTCTTGTTTTTGTTAAGAGAATGGTGTGTAGTAAGGAAGAACACATGATTATCCATGAAGGAAACTCTAGTGTAATCTCAATTTGGAAACTGTTGTCTTGATTATTGCTCTACTGCACATGTGTCTGAAAGATCACTACAGTAATAAGCACCAACACTCTACACGCTTCGTTGAAATCGGTTTGGTTTTGCATGTCCGGATCTTCATGTAAATTGTTTTCTTTTTTATAAGGAGGGGAGGGGGAAGAAGGTCTATATGAGACGGACCGCATTCAGATATCAAGGGATATGTTATGGAACCGCGAAGTTGTATGCGCATGGTTCATTACAGAAGTCTTAAGACGAACTCTTCTAATCTGGTAAAGGTAACATAAGCAACATAATATATCTTTGAGTTGTAGACGGTAGTGTTTAAGACTATGATCAGGAAAACGTGTCATGGAAAGATCTGTCTGTCATCCCTTGACATAGTTTCAACAAGCAGATGTAGAAATGAAGCGCAAGAACGCATTCATGACGACTTCTTACATTATGCATAGTCATGTCAGACTGGGTTTGTGGTTCATTTCTATATCTGCTTAGATTCTGTCTCTAACCATTTAAATATACCCATGTCCTTTAACAGAGAGATACCTGCTTTAAAGCAGTAAATAATACAGATTATAATTCATATTAGTATCCTTAAACATCATTTTGAGGAGTTCTTTTTTAAGTACACCGACAGATGAAACAGTTTCAATAGTATGACACTTGTGTATATGAAGTCGAAAGATCAAATAAGTCCTTTCCTTTTTGATGTGTCGTCAAATATGATCCAGCGTTTTTTGCGCTTTGCAATCTACAATGGTTTATATTGACTATGTCGACTATGACGATACTGACTATGTCGATACTGATGAGACACTGTTTGCTATAATACGTATTTGCTTAACTGAGGCTGTTTCATAGAATATAGATGAAAGGAGTTTAAAATCACCTATCAGACTCGGTTGCAGTACCCACAGCAAAGCACCAAAACACCTGATGTGAAAACACAGAGTAGACAAGCACAGCAAGAGACGTAAATGAGACATACGACATAAACACATTGAACACAAAAGACTAATAAACCATCGAGGCCAATGGACAATCGGTGCCAAATTAGGATGGTCATCTGCGATGCCATCAACAAATGTTTTTGTTATACGGATAAATACGAGGGCTGGTTTATATGTTGTGAGCCTCGCATTCAAGGATTTGAAATTTATCAGACATTTTGCATTATTTTTTTTACATAATTCCCTTCATTTTCTATACACTTTTGCCACCGGTATTTAAGGACATCGAAACCACCTTTGAAGAACTCTTCATCTTGACTGGTCAGAAAGCAATGCACTTCAACATCGGACAGATAGTGGGTGCCAGAAATAGCTGCTTTCAGTTTTGGATATAGATGAAAGTATGATGGAGTAAGATCATGTGAATAAGGTTGATGCTCAATCAATAATAAATGACAGCCATGGCAGTGGCATACTTGTAAAGAGGAGCATTGTCCTGATGGAACAACACACCTCTAACTTGTGAGCTTTCCGCTGCACTTAAGTTAATATTTTCCCGTAACTGTGTCAGAAGTGAAGCATAGTATGTATTATTGATTGTTTGTCCTTTTTGGAGATAATCTATCAGCAGAATACATTCTACATCCCAGAAAACCGAGGCTTACAACGCATCAATCAGCCCTCGTACATCAACATTAAATTTACTCCTTTTTCTTAAGTGGATTCATGCAACTTCTCTTACAGCAAAACGCTGTTAGCAATGAACTTCTTCTATTTTCATAAATGACAACATATTAAGATAAACAAAATGGTTTATGATTTCAACAAATTGTACTACAAAGTTGATGCATTGATAGTGTATTTACAAATGTTAATAATTTCCTGCCAATGCTTCTTTTTGTGCATAAATACGACCCAAGGTCCCTCGTTGATACACGTACCTGAAAGTAAAAGTATTACAAATCATCAATTTATTTATCACTTTTTTCCTTTTATCAGCCAGATCAAGGGTCCTGTACGATTTAGGACTAGTATACGGCAGTTGACTGCAAGACGACATGGCTACGATAATAGCATACAAAAAATAGCAGATACGTATGTTTATATAGGGACGACAATATTAAAGTGAATATTTATTATATTCAGGTTGAATTACAATGCTAGGGGACCACGGTATTTGTCTACATTGTATTGGATTTTGGAGGAGGTCAATGAATTTTGCTTTTTGATATATAAACAAACGTCAATATATTTTTCCGAACAAATTTTTATACAAATACAAAATAAACTTATTAAATATAACGTACGACCTTTCATTGTTATCAAAATTGAAATTTTGCCTATAATTTCCCTTACAAGGCGTTGAGATATCACATTGTTTAGATTAAGGATCAATGACGAGGGTTATGTTATGGTCCATGGTGCATATTTATCTGTTTTTAAATGATGCTATTCGATTTGAAGACGTTTAACATTTGTACCACTTGGTGAATGTCACTGCTGGTGGACCAGGAGTCCCCGAGGGCACACTTTGCCAAGTTCGATCAACTTCGGTTGACCGTTTCTTCAACGCATTCGAAAATTTCTGTTATCAAAATTTCTTGAATCTGTTGTATCATATACCAACCATCCTGCTACGTGTTTCGGTACATTTTTGGACATAATAACTTTTACACTCTTTGGCCATATTACATTGTTTAGATTGAGGATCACTGACGAGGGGTACTTAACCCTCGTCAGTGACCCTCAATCTAAACAACGTGCATGTCTGGTCCCTCCTGCAAAATTATCTGTTATTCAATTTGAAGACGTTTAACATATATAAAGGTCGTAACTATCATTAACGATCTCTGAAGAGTCGCTTGTTTTCAGGCAATTTAAAGTCGAATCTGCCTTTCTTAACTAGATTTTTCGATCAGAAACTATGGTAACGGATTAGGTTCATTATGAATTTCTATGGGTAGTTGAGGAATGCCGACCTATCCATAGTACAAGAAAATCACTTGCGACTAAGCATTTGTCCTTGTAGTTTTTTAATTACTATGATGCGCTTTTGTGAAAGAGAAATTGCCTGACATCAAATATGATTTCTTTCGTAAATCTAAACGAAGCAATAGTTACAATAGAATGTCTTGAGTTCGTTCCATTGAAAGAGTCTACATTAATGTTCTTTTATCGGCTAACTCGCCTTATTTTTGTTACCACCTATATGCATTGTACCTTTTTGGTTTAAGTTTAAGGTCTTTTTAAAACAAGCTCTTTAAATATTCGTAATTTTTTTGGATAACAATTTTTTTCCCACATTGAATATTTCAAAAGAAACAAGACTAGTTAGTGATGTACAAGACAGTGTACAAAGATTTCAATGGTACACATCATTTAATTGATTCATTTTATTGAAACAACAGACTCACTCGTTTGCGATGATGCATACAGTGACAAATATGAATAATGACCATATCCCAAATTACAGTACAAAATCGATTATTCAGAAAACAAGAAAACTGTTGATGGAACGCATCAATTCGCCGGAAGATTTCAGATAAAAAAAATACCTGTAATTATTCATGAGTAAATAGAAACAAAATGTAGTATATGTACGTGTATGTTACCCCCGACCCCCATCCGCCTCTCAGAGATTTATATGTCTTCCGTTCCTTCCGCAATTAATCATTGGTTGCTCCCCAAAATATTCACAGCTATTTAACACTAAAAATGTATGGTATTAGATGGCCACATTTTAACAAAGCAAAAGTATATTGAAATACATGTAATTTCAGTCATTTAAGAATCCTGATGTGGTTCCCCACTATTACCACACGCTATAGGAAATGCCGGGGGCATCGCAGAAAAGATCTTTTTTCCATATGTGGCATGATAAAGCAAAGATATTCCGCGGACAGAAGTGCAAAACTATCAATATAAATCGCCGGCTTCTGCTGGTGATTAATTATAAACCAAAGGCATTCAATTAAGAAATGACTGTCTTACTTTGGGTGTTCATGGTAGTATAATTCTGGTTGGTCACGTGCAAATTCCGTGAATCGCGAAGCGATTCTCGGAAAATTTGCACGTGTCCAACCAGAATTATACTACCATGAACACCCAAAGTAAGACAGTCATTACTTATATTTCTATTTGTACTTAATATCAGACACCCCGTTTAGTATTAAAAACGAGCCTATTGCATGTAATAAAGTCAAAAGTAACTGAACGTTGGTAAATTCTCCGTACTTTCAAAACTAAAGCGTGACGTCATAGTAGGCAACCAGAATTATAGTTTATAAATCCGTTTGCCTAACGGGCGCTTAACATGGGGATTCTTCTGCAATGGAAATATAATCAAGATAAAGCAGGAACCAAAGCAAATAAAAACCTCCACATCCCAATATGGGAGTGAGACCAGGTACCTAGGAAAAGTCAGCACCTTATGCTTGCATGCAACACCCAGATTTAATCAAAAAATCTTTTTTTTTTTTTTACAAAACTTACATTGTGGTATCATAATAAAAAAAGGTATTGTGATGAAATCAGGCTGTAACATTGCTTTTGAACAGGCATTAAGAATAGCGAAAACATTCAAATACGAATTCTCTTTATTTTTCAGATTTTTTAAAATAAAGAAATGTTAAGTAGCATCCTTACTTGTCAGTACCGCAGGCTTTAATCCCAATCATACAAATCCTCATAAGCATCAGAACTCATGTAAGGGTGGAATGGACGAGGGTAAAAGAAGCCGGATTGTCGACCATAAAATGGGAATGATGAAGCCAATGTGACCAGGTACAGGACAAACAGGCAAATACTTACAAAGTCACCGAGATCCATGCTAAATTCTTAAATCTGAATCAAACAGAAAATGTTCACTGTAGGATTCACAAATTGCATTGAAGAACAAATAGTCTGGGATATATCATTGAGTTGGATGCAAACCCCCCCCCCCCCCCTTGATCCTCCAAAACCGGCCTTTTTTTACCCCAAAACACACAGTAAAAATAGGAATTGGAACTTGCAACTTATTTCATTTGAAAGAGCATAAAAAATACTATAAATTTACACTTTTCAAATTTTAAAAAAACATCAACCATATGAAAGTTATAATTTTTTCTATTTTCAGTAATTTTTGACAAAAAAAACAACATGTTTTTCCAAAAAAAACCAACCACTTTTGCAATGGAAATTTCCCTCAGACAATTTTTATCTGAAAGAGCGCAAAAAAATGCTACGAAGTTAGTCCGGTTTTGGAGGATCAAAGATTTTGTGATATTCATACTAAAAAAGAAAAAGAGAAAAGAGAAATAAGACCGAAGTATCAAGAAAATTTGTGCCATGTTATGTTTTTTTCATTTCGAACGCTCAGTTATACATGTAGTGACGGTATAATTTGTGATAGTTTTCACTCTTAGAAAAATACATTCGAAACGAAGTCGGAAATCAAAAACAGTACACCGTATTCTTTGGAATACAATTATAACAATTTTGGAACTTATTACTTGAAGGAACAGCATGAAAGTTGATAAATGAGATAGTAACGTAACCTAAGAAATCAGTAAATAGAAATACTTACCGCCTAGGCTCCAAATTTTAAGTCCAAACGTTAAGATTTAGCAAGATTGCTTGTCACACTGCGAACCCATCGTTTATATATCCTTTTCTTGTAATTTATTAGTCAACAATTAACATATCACATTAGTGTCGTATAAATTAACATAATTTTGGTCTCTTGGAGTGAAATGACGGGCATTTTGTTCGATTACATGTGTATTGATTGTTTAAAGAAAAAAACATTTTGTCGCGTTCAGCTTTTCATATTGGAAAAGGGTGGGTCATTCACAGAATGATTGATTTAAGTGATTAATAAATTTCCATACAAACTTATTGACAGATATTCTTGATTTCTTACTTTTCTTTTTAATTTATTGAGTTGTAATCAGATTAACTAAGACATAATCTTTAATCTGGATGACTCATTATAATATGTATGATTGATGTGATGATTTATAATTTGTTATTTTGATTTTACAGTCAAACCAACCCACAGCAGTAATTGTTATTCTACCTGCGTCTAAATTGATAGGAATAAGTATTAACAAAAATGTCGACGAAGAAATGAACGATCTTTGTAAAATGACACTGTTTTTCTAGACTTATTTCTTAATCAGAAATAAGAAAAATCTAATATTAGATTCACTACTTTAAGGTGTATATGGTTTGGAAGCAATTTCTTAGTTAAATATTTAGAATAAAACATGCTAATATTAGGATAAATGTAAAGCTTTTAAAATTCATATCTTTATTTATTCATATCAAATACCAATTGTGCCCCACTCCTTGCCGACATTTTTCTTTACTGGCGTGAAGCTGAATTCATTCAATCTTTGTTCTCTGAAGGGAAAAGGTACTTATCTTCTGACTTTAACTTCACCTACATATATATACAATAATCCAAAATTCGCGGAATACCTTAGCAGAATCTATCCTTCGGAGGTTGAAATTAAAGAAATTACGGACACAAATATTTCAGCATCCTATTTGGACATATTGTTGCCCTACGACAATGATGGTCACAGGAACACTTCACTCTATGACAAACGTGACGACTTCAATTTCAGCATCACAAACTTTCCCTTTCTGAGTAGAAACATCCTTTCATCGCCTGCTTATTTAAGAAATGAATCTTATATTTTTTCTGTTGATGCAGGTATCACCCGAAAAATTGGACAGAAAACTGCATCAATGCGCGTAGCGCGTTGATGCAAAAGTTTTCTGTCCAATTTTTCGGGTGATACCTGCATCAACAGAAAAAATATGAGATTTATTTCTTATCATTTAATAATTATGGAAACGACTGTTTTCTTGGATCTACGAACGATCAATAACCGCACTATATTTCGAAAGTCGGAAGGTTTCGCAGTGATACTTCTGCCAAAACAAGTTATAATGGCAGCCGCCATGATTCAAACAGCGAACGATCGTCTCTCTATATCTTTGAAATAAGGACCAGTTTGAGCAAATTCTACATGCACTGTTAATTTTTGAGTAAGTAGAAAAGAAATGGTACTCTTGAAATGATAAGAAAACATCAACAAATTTTATTTTCAGCAACGAGTTCATTCGTGTTTGAGGGAACCCCCAGTTCTAAAAATAGTGCTATAAATAGACTTCCTTGAAAAATTGTGTTGATCAATGTATCAACAAAATTTCTCAGCCAATCAGAATCTTCGTTTCTTGAAAATGACAATCGAAATTAAATGATAGCGTGTTCATATCTCAATTGATACGTTATGCCAGAGCAAGTACCAAATACACAGATATTGTTCCGAGAGCTAGGCTTCTTTCAGATAAGCTTTCTCAATCAGGGATACGTTTGTGACTGATTATCATCGTCACTGAGGAAGATACAGGGAACTTTCCATACACTATGATGTCCCACTGTCCAGAATGGTGAATATTCTGTCTTGGACCATTTGAACCATCCAACCACAGAATATGCTTATATTTTCCGAAATGGAAGTAACCGGATTTGACAATTCCTCCGAATTGAAGAGGGGGGGTGCTGCATGCAAGCAGGAGATTCCGACTCCTCGTTAGCACCTGGTCTCACTCCCATATTGGGAGTTCGCTTCTTTTCATGTGGTGGAGATTTTTGTTTGTTTGCTTTGGTTCCTTTTTTATCCTGATTGTGTATGCCTTCGGTTTATGATTTTCTGATTTATCGATTTTGTACTGTGTACTGAGATATTTTTATTAATCATATTTGTCAACGAGACCTAAATAGACGATTTCACATTACCGCAGTTGACTTGTATTTTACTCATCCTAAGACCCGACATGACAACATTTGATGTAACTTCTAACTGTGACGTCGTATCTGAATCATGACGTCACAATTAGAAAAAAACGTCGAAAGTTGTGATGTCGGGTCTTGGAGTGCCTAAAATGCAAGTCTAACGGTAATATGAAGAAGGTCTATTAGAAGGTTTGGCATGTATGATATCCATTTAAATCAAAATTCAAAATTGAACGTAAAACAATCATTCAATACAATGCAACGAAAAATAAATGGTAGAGCAACTGAAGGTCAGGTAACTGAGGAAACATATAGTAAGTACGAGTTCCAACGAGATTGAGATAAGGTGACATGGTATTTAAAGCATTTCGTTCTTTCTTGTAACACCTGAATCGAAACGAAGATCAGATACAATATCAAAATATAAATAGCTGTAATGATATCAAGTTTTTGCTTTTTGCTTCGTAGATCTTGATTAATGAAAAGGAACTTAAAATTCCGAGATTCAGATTACTATATTGATTGTAAAATTAGAATATACCAAATAGCAATCTGGGAATGAGTTTTTGAAGACAAAACCCAAAATCAGAATCCAAATATTACAATCAATAGGCGTACATGTACATACAGGATCCAAATATCACAATCAATAGGCGAACGTGTACATATTTCACAATCAATAGGCGTACATGTACATATTTCACAATCAATAGGCGTACATGTAAATTTTTTTGAAAAATTAACAAAATTTTGAACAAGCTTCGGTTGATCGTCTGTCTCTTCAACGCATTCAAAGTTTTCTGGTACTAAAATTCTTGAAATTTCTAAAACGTGGGTCCTGTAGTAGCGTCATATGTAATATGGGCAAAAAAATGTAAATATTGTCAAAACATGCATCATTTTTGGCGTAAATAAGACAAAGAGACATGAAAAATGGTAAAAGTGGTAAATTGCCCAAAATAAAAAATGATGATTCGGCATAGGGATGCGAGCCTGTCTTTAGACAGAAATCTAAGGATGGGCACAGGGACAAAAATGACAAAGGTCAAAAGGTCATTGAGGTCAATATGATGGCACCTTTGCACAAAAACACAGTTGAAGTCAAAGTTGGTGATAGAATTACAAGTGCTTTAGTCGACTCAGGTGCAGGCATCACTATCATGAATAAAACATACTTTGATAAGACCAATTTTGCTGACAAACAGTTGCATGACCCAGATTTTGATGGTCGAGGCTATATACCAACAGCCTAGGGTCGCTACATATATAATCTAAACATATAACGGACGCTTATCTATAAATAGCATCAAATCTGCATTTTAGATATTTCTATTAATAGATCACACGTTGAACGCGATATAACGGTGGAAGAAGAGGGGGTGATGGCAGCGCAAGGGAGGGGGTTATTACCAGATTCCCATGTGTCAAGTGTGGGAGTTCTTATGTATTCAACAAAATTGAATACCATTTCAAGGCATTTAATCTCTAATATACAAAAAACATTATTGCTAAATTTAGTTTGTCGTACGGGCACGGCATTTTTTTTTGGGGGGGGGGGAGGGGGGGGGGGAGGAGGGGATGTTAGAATGAAGTGGGGGGGAGGGGGGGGGGAGGAGGGGATGTTAGAATGAAGTCCTCAATTGAAATTAGCCTAGGAAATTCCAGAGGGGGGTGTTTTTGTGTCGCCTGCGAAGCATAGCGACACTTAGGGATCACTTTGTCCGTTGTCCGTCTGTCCGTCCGTCCGTCCGTCTGTCTGTCTGTCACACTTTGGGTGTCACAGCCCATAACTTTTGATTGGTAAGTGATAGGGCTTTGATATTTCACATGTGTATTCCTTGTGACAAGACCTTCTTACACATACCATAATTTTTGACCTAGTGACCTTGACCTACTTATTTGACCTACTTTTCAAAAAAATTAAGAATGAATATATCTTTTGATTGGTAAATATTAGGACCTTTCTATTTCACACATGCAATCCTTATGGCAAGACCTTTCTACAAATACCATAAATTTTGACCTAGTGACCTTGACCTAGATATTTGACCTACTTTTGAAAAAAAGATAAGATTCGCTATATCTTTTGATTGGTAAGTGATAGGGTTTTGATATTTCACATGTATATTCCTTGTGGCAAGACCTTTCTACACATACGATAATTTTTTAACCTTGTGACCTTGACCTAGATATTTGACCTACTTTTGAACAAAAGATAAGATTCGCTTGATCTTTTTATTGGTAAGTGATAGGGCTTTGATATTTCACATGTGTATTCCTTGTGGCAAGACCTTTCTACACATACCATAATTTTTGATCTTGTGACCTTGACCTAGATATTTGACCTACTTTTGAAAAAAAGATAAGATTCGCTATATCTTTTGATTGGTAAGTGATAAGGCTTTGATATTTCACATGTGTATTCCTTGTGGCAAGACCTTTCTACACATACCATACTTTTTAAACTATTGACCTTGACCTACATATTTGACCTACTTTTCAAAATAATTAAGATTGTATATATCTTTTGATTGGTAAGTGATAGGGCTTTGGTATTTCACATGTGTATTCCTTGTGACAAGGCCTTTCTACACAGACCAAGAAATTTGACCTTGTGACATTGACCTAGATATTTGACCTACTTTTCAAGAAAAGTAAAATTGGCTATATCTTTTGATTGGTAGGTGATAGGGTTTTGATATTTAACATGTATTTTCCTTGTAACAATGCCTTTCTACACATACCATCATTTTTTTGCCTTTTGACCTTGACCTAGATATTTGACCTTCTTTTCTCAGAAATTAAGGTTGTATATATCTTTTAATTGGTAGGTGATAGGTCTTTAATATTTCTTATGACGAGACCTTTTTGTTACCAGTAGTTATGTAGTGACCTTGACCTAGATGATTGACACTCTTTTCTGAAAATTTGAGAATCACCATATCTTTTCATTTGTAATTAAGAGGTCTGATATTTCAGATGAATTTCATTTGACAAAACTTTTCTACTGATACCAATGATTTTGATCCACTTTCTAGAATAATAAACCGTTTCGCAGGCGACACAAGCATTCCTTGGATTGCTATTTTCATTTATTATTCTAGATATGAGAAATGATCGAGAACATATTTGTTTTATATTAATATTCAATTTTGATATATATTTGTGTGAACCTTCTCAAGACAGCAAAATAATAATAATAAACTTGAAAAATATGCTACTGGTCAACCATAATAGAGTGAATAGTGACAGCATATAGTCCTACACTATTATGAATATATTTATGAATAAAAATGTCATAAAGTTAGAAGTTTTTGTCATGTATTTTCAAAACATGACAGATAAAAGATATATATTCAAAGGTAGAATCTGTTTATCTGCAATTTAGTATTTATAAATGGAATCGGTACTTTGTATGTACTTGTTGGTAAATAAACCGTAAACCTCTTAAGGCATTATAAGGCCAAATTGCAAAAAGTGTCATGCAGTATTAATTGATGTATATCTTTTTTTGTGCAGACAGAACATCTTATCTGCACATGGAATTCACATTTGAAATACAAAATTAAATCCCTATCTCTAAAGGTTCAAAGGATCGATATATGGTCGATGTTGATGTTTCTGGAAAGTATAGTCAAACTTCAAGGTCAAGGTCACTAATTGTGAATTTTGTATTTTAAGGTTAAAGGTCAAGGTCAAAGTCAAAATTGTTACTGCGTTTCATTTGTCTCACAATGGTCTATCACCATGTAAAGCTTCAAGTCACTGCTCAAATAGTTGTCTTAAAAAGATTTAAACACAGCAGTATAATCAAAATGTTGATGTACTGCATGATGACTTCACCATTTCATGGACCAGATTTGGCTTTGCAATCCTGCCAAAAATAACAACTGAAACTGATTTTTAGCATTTTACTCACAAATACATATATTTTCAAAATAATTTTGCCAAACTATTTCTGAGAAATAAGATGTACAGTCGTATGATAGTGCTTTATAATGTACATATATCTATGTCATGAGATATATAAATGATAATGTTTATCATAATCATTGGAATACAAATAATATTTACACTACATTATCAAATGAATTATTATTATCACAGATTGCTTACATATAGTCAACAACAAATCAATTATGGAGACACATATACGAAACATATATAACATTAATCAATCATGCCTATCAAGTATATCAAACCTGATTGTATCAGAACGACTTGATCATATATCTGCACTCACAAAAAGATGCCCAACTTGAAATTGAACATATGTGACATACTTGATCAAAACCACTCTGTGTTCATTGAACAAAATGACAAAAAAGTGTATCTCTATGCACCATATCAAATGTAATCCAACATTGAGAGTGGCATTATATAGAACTATAGTAAAACAAGACATTTTTCAAAAAATCTGTGAAGAACACAAAGTTCCATACTCATTGGCAAATTTAAAATAACAATAAAAGTAACCTCATGCAAGGCTGAATCAATAACCTAGGGACAGTGACTATCACTAAAATCATACAATAATGACCTAATACAAGGCACCAACAACCTAGGGACACAATCACTATAGTCATTAATAATAACCTAATACAAGGCACCAACAACCTAGGGACACAATCACTATAATCAATCATAATGACCTTATACAAGGCACCAACAACCTAGAGACACAATCACTATAGGCATGCATAATAACCTAATACAAGGCACCAACAACCTAGGGACACAATCACTATAGTAAAACATAATGACCTTATACAAGGCACCAACAACCTAGGGACACAATCACTATATCCATACATAAAAACCTAATACAATGCACCAACAACCTAGGGACACCATCACTATAGTCATACATAATAACCTAATACAAGGCATCAACAACCCAGGGACACAATCACTATAGTCATACATAATGACCTAATACAAGGCACCAACAACCTAGGGACACAATCACTATAGTCATACATGATGACCTAATACAATGCACCAACAACCTAGGGACACAATCACTATAGTCATACATAATGACCTTATACAAGGCACCAACAACCTAGGGACACAATCACTATAGTCATACATAATGACCTAATACAAGGCACCAACAACCTAGGGACACAATCACTATAGTCATACATAATGACCTAATACAAGGCACCAACAACCTAGGGACACAATCACTATAATCAATCATAATGACCTTATACAATGCACCAACAACCTACAGACACAATCACTATAGGCATGCATAATAACCTAATACAAGGCACCAACAACCTAGGGACACAATCACTATAGTCAAACATAATGACCTTATACAAGGCACCAACAACCTAGGGACACAATCACTATATTCATACATAATGACCTAATACAAGGCACCAACAACCTAGGGACACAATCACTATAGTCATACATAATGACCTAATACAAGGCACCAACAACCTAGGGACACAATCACTATAATCAATCATAATGACCTTATACAATGCACCAACAACCTAGAGACACAATCACTATAGGCATGCATAATAACCTATTACAAGGCACCAACAACCTAGGGACACAATCACTATAGTCAAACATAATGACCTTATACAAGGCACCAACAACCTAGGGACACAATCACTATATTCATACATAATAACCTAATACAATGCACCAACAACCTAGGGACACCATCACTATAGTCATACATAATAACCTAATACAAGGCATCAACAACCCAGGGACACAATCACTATAGTCGTACATAATGACCTAATACAAGGCACCAACAACCTAGGGACACAATCACTATATTCATACATAATGACCTAATACAAGGCACCAACAACCTAGGGACACAATCACTATAGTCATACATAATGACCTAATACAAGGCACCAACAACCTAGGGACACAATCACTATAGTCAAACATAATGACCTTATACAAGGCACCAACAACCTAGGGACACAATCACTATATTCATACATAATAACCTAATACAATGCACCAACAACCTAGGGACACCATCACTATAGTCATACATAATAACCTTATACAAGGCATCAACAACCCAGGGACACAATCACTATAGTCATACATAATGACCTAATACAAGGCACCAACAACCTAGGGACACAATCACTATAGTCATACATAATGACCTAATACAAGGCACCAACAACCTAGGGACACAATCACTATAATCAATCATAATGACCTTATACAAGGCACCAACAACATAGAGACACAATCACTATAGGCATGCATAATAACCTAATACAAGGCACCAACAACCTAGGGACACAATCACTATAGTCAAACATAATGACCTTATACAAGGCACCAACAACCTAGGGACACAATCACTATATTCACACATAATAACCAAATACAATGCACCAACAACCTAAGGACACCATCACTATAGTCATACATAATAACCTAATACAAGGCATCAACAACATAGGGACACAATCACTATAGTCATATATAATGACCTAATACAAGGCACCAACAACCTAGGGACACAATCACTATAGTCATACATAATGACCTAATACAAGGCACCAACAACCTAGGGACACAATCACTATAGTCATACATAATGAACTTATACAAGGCACGAACAACCTAGGGACACAATCACTATAGTCATACATTATGACCTAATACAAGGCACCAACAACCTTGGGACACCATCACTATAGTCATACATAATAACCTAATACAAGGCATCCGGAGGGGTGGTGGCATCAATTGGTTGATGTAAACCAACAACATCCCTGTCTATAATATAGAGAGGATTATCCTTTATGTTATCAGGCATATCCTCCCAATTATAATGCTTATCAATCATTATATGTAGTATATGCTTGCACGGCAAGTGGTGGATATGCCAATCTGTACATGTGCAGCTAGAAAGATCTTTTTCAAGATGAACTTTGTATTCCCCTCCTGATTGGACATTCTTTACCTGGTATGACCCATCAGATAATCTCCTGTGTGTCAAATCTGAACACCGTTGAATTCTTGACATACAGTGTTTCTTGAAGAATACTGTTGTCTCAAACAAAAAAACAGGTATCTCTTCTGAGTATTGTTTATACTGCTGTATAGCCTTGATGTTTTCAATGGTGTAGCTAAAATAGAATGGTACATTGTTAAAGAATCGCAACATTGCTTTATGAAAATAAGATTTTTTCCATAAATTATTTGTAAATTGTCAGCTTCATGTAGTAATATTTCCTGTGCATATCTCTTCATTATGTCTTTACACTGTCTGAAATTTGAAAATAAATCACATCAAAAGTCTAATGTTTTACAAATCACTATCAATGGAAAATTTATTACTGAAAACTTGATATTATATATAATAATATACATGTACCTCTTATAATTGTCTGGTATGAATTTTTTAACAAGAATAGTGGCCAATGATGACACGCTGTTATCACTGCTTTGGGACAAGTAGTTCTTCTTTAATTCTCCATGCTTTCTCTCCAGTCCATTCGCCGTTGTTACTCTTATGTTTGAAGAATTATCTCTGTACGCAAGAGCCCATCTCTGAATACAAAAAATGTACTCTTTTTATTTTAAATTCCTAAATAAATGTCAAAATTCTAGGGCAATTTATAATTTATCATCATAATTGTTCAAAGGAGTTTTGCATTTGTTACCTTTGAAACACTCAGCCAGTGCTTGGAAAACCAACTTTGTAGCCTCTTATTTGATGACCAATGAGGATGGTTCTGTAATCTGTTGACTGCTGTATTGAACTCTGACTCATTTGTGGCATGAGCAATACCTTTCAGTCTGAAATTTGAAAACCTGATTTATTGCTTTCAAACTGATAGGATACTCTTATCACAGAATTATTTGGAATCATCTTTTTATGCGTATAATTACCAAAATTTTACATTGATTTCCATTCCATTTGATGACATCAAAACCAGTTTACAAATGTCACATAATGCCTTCAATAATAGGATATGTAAGCATTGTAAAATTAAATCAAATGAATAATTGTACTTGAAGAATTAATTCATATACTTGAAAGCTTGAACTTTTGGGAAGTATAAAAATGACATTAAGTATTTAATGAATTGTGATGCATGCAAATAATATAAAACCATATGATGTATAAATGTTTAAAACATCTTTAACTGCCAAAGCTTAAAGTTTTTTTTAAGTGAATCATTGTTCAAGGTCTCTTAGGTCAAAAGCTTATGATACTGAAAGAAATTAATTGTCTGGCCATAGGGAATCAATCTATCAACATGTTCATGAGCTTATATATACATGTATATTAAAAAGGAATTTTCAAGTTAAGGAGTTATACCTCTCCTATAAGATGATACTTGTGTTCAGTTTCATCAGGAATGGAAGTATAGAATTTTATCTGCTTTTTAATGGATGCTCCATTTGCAAATGCAGCTTTCAGTGATTTTGACAGCAGTTTTCTCCTGCGAACATCATTGTAAGAGTCCACCTGAATAGACACACAAGTGTTATTAATTCATAAACATTGTACATAATGGTTCATAAAAATAAACATTGTTGTTTAATCTCTTTAGATGAAATATCAAACTAAATCTAAAAATTTGTACTCCTTGAAATTATTTAAGGATTGTTTTTCAGCTTTTGCGCTTTATCGGTGTGTATTGGCAGTAGGGAATGGAAACAAAATATGTAAAGCACGAAGTGCTTTTCATGAATTTTGTTTCCATTCCCTACTGCCAATACACACCGATAAAGCGCAAAAGCTGACAAACAATCCTTATATTTACATTTTACGTGTTAACTAAGTTATTTGTGCCAATTTATCAGCCAGTTTCTTTACATTTAAAATATCATTGCGGAGGGAGAACGCCATTTGACATAAGAGCAAACGAACGTTCGACGTTTTTCGCTTGATTCGAAGTAGTACCTTCTGTACGGAAACGTTGTTGACAAATGAGAAACTGAATTTTGTCCTCTTGCTGTATTTTGAACATTTCAATTAAAACTGAAGAAAATTGAATCGTGAAAATTCGTGACTTTTGTCCAACATAAATCAGACATGGCGTAGAGTTAAACTGGAGAAATTTCACAAAACTGAAGGGAAAACTTTTGAAAACTCTTTTTAACACACTGTTAAACTGCTTAGACATATGAAATCAATCGGTATTATTGTATACAAACTTCTGTAAATACCCTATTTCATCTGGAAGTAATTAGAATAATGCAAAAGTCGAGTACAGCCGGCGAAAACTTTCGGTATTTTCATGACTTACCTCAACATCATGGCTAGAGATTCGCTGATACTCGAAGTATTTCTGATATTATGAATCCATAAGAAGCAAAGATAAATTCACTGTTGATAATGACACAAGTGAATCAAATCCTCATCCTAAATACTGAATATTTGATCCACTTATGCCTGAATATTCGCTCATCCAAACACGGCATCTTTCTGCAGACAACAATGCAGTTCGTCCTTGAACTTCGTCTACTGACGCGTAATCGACTTACTACGTCACACTTCTTGGAAGTGTACATGTGGGTGACCTAGATTTTGACACATTTAATCACTGGGGGTAGACGGCGTCGTTTGATAATGGATACATGTTTTGAATCTAAATTAAAGCAATAAATAAAATGGGCATTTTATCAGAAATTAATCCGCGTAAGTTCTAAAGTCACGTGATAGGCTCTTGCGATTATCGAGAAATAAAGCAACAGTTGGTTTGGTACCTTTATATAAGGGAAATGCAGTAGGAATGTAAATATATCAATATGCGGAGAACTTCACTGTTGCAATATTCTTGTTTATTCTATAGATATTTTAAATTGGTTTATAATATATAATAGCATTGCATTTTTGCTTATACATGTATTAGCAATAAAAAAAATCAGGAAATTAAATTTATCAATTCATTTGGCATTAAGGGCATTTTTTTGCAATTCTATAAAAGTTTGTTTCTTAATTAAAAGAATTAATTGCTACCGTATATTCCGGATAATACATGGCAGCACGAATCTTAATGGTTGCAGGACATCCCATCCTTTTTCTTTCCTGAACCCTCTTTCTCGACTTCTTACTGGAGTTATACTCATGATCACCATTCTGTAAAAGGGAAATGGATAAATAAATAGTGCATATAATATTTTATATTTAAGATATGGAACCTGCAATAAAATATTAAAAACTTGTATCAAGCTACTTAATTAATGATGTAGGACATTATGTATGACTATAGTGATGGTATCCCTAGGTTGTTGGTGCCTTGTATTAGGTCATTATGTATGACTATAAAGATGGTATCCCTAGGTTGTTGGTGCCTTGTATTAGGTCATAATGTATGACTATAGTGATTGTGTCCCTAGGTTGTTGATGCCTTGTATTATGTCATTATGTATGACTGTAGTTATTGTGTCCCTACGTTGTTGGTGCCTTGTATAAGGTCATTATGTATGACTATAGTGATTGTGTCCCTAGGTTGTTGGTGCCTTGTATTAGGTCATTATGTATGACTATAGTGATGGTATCCCTAGGTTGTTGGTGTCTTGTATTAGGTTATTATGTATGACTATAGTGATTGTGTCCCTAGGTTGTTGATGCCTTGTATTAGGTCATTATGTATGACTATAGTGATTGTGTCCCTAGGTTGTTTATGCCTTGTATTATGTTATTATGTATGACTATAGTTATTGTGTCCCTAGGTTGTTGGTGCCTTGTATTAGGTCATTATGTATGACTATAGTGATTGTGTCCCTAGATTGTTGGTGCCTTGTATTAAGTTATTATGTATGACTATAGTGATTGTGTCCCTAGGTTGTTGATGCCTTGTATTAGGTCATTATGTATGACTATAGTGATGGTATCCCTAGGTTGTTGGTGTCTTGTATAATTAAGGTCATTATGTATGACTATAGTGATTGTGTCCCTAGGTTGTTGGTGCCTTGTATTAGGTTATTATGTATGACTATAGTGATTGTGTCCCTAGGTTGTTGGTGCCTTGTATTAGGTCATTATGTATGACTATAGTGATGGTATCCCTAGGTTGTTGGTGTCTTGTATAAGGTCATTATGTATGACTATAGTGATTGTGTCCCTAGGTTGTTGGTGCCTTGTATTAGGTGATTATGTATGACAATAGTGATTGTGTCCCTAGGTTGTTGGTGCCTTGTACTAGGTCATTATGTATGACTATAGTGATTGTGTCCCTAGGTTGTTTATGCCTTGTATTATGTCATTATGTATGACTATAGTGATTGTGTCCCTAGGTTGTTGGTGCCTTGTATTAGGTTATTATGTATGACTATAGTGATTGTGTCCCTAGGTTGTTGGTGCCTTGAATTAGGTCATTATGTATGACTATAGTGATTGTGTCCCTAGTTTGTTGATGCCTTGTATTAGGTCATTATGTATGACTATAGTGATTGTGTCCCTATGTTGTTGATGCCTTGTATAAGGTCATAATGTATGACTATAGTGATTGTGTCCCTAGGTTGTTGGTTCCTTGTATTAAGTTATTATGTATGACTTTAGTGATTGTGTCCCTAGGTTGTTGGTGCCTTGTATTAGGTCATTATGTATGACTATAGTGATGGTATCCCTAGGTTGTTGGTGTCTTGTATCAGGTCATTATGTATGACTATAGTGATTGTGTCCATAGGTTATTGGTGCCTTGTATTAGGTGATTATGTATGACTATAGTGATGGTATCCCTAGGTTGTTGGTGTCTTGTATAAGGTCATTATGTATGACTATAGTGATTGTGTCCCTAGGTTGTTGGTGCCTTGTATTAGGTTATTATGTATGACTATAGTGATTGTGTCCCTAGGTTGTTGGTGCCTTGTATTATGTCATTATGTATGACTATAGTGATTGTGTCCCTAGGTTGTTGATGCCTTGTATTATGTCATTATGTATGACTGTAGTTATTGTGTCCCTACGTTGTTGGTGCCTTGTATTAGGTCATTATGTATGACTATAGTAATTGTGTCCCTAGGTTGTTGATGCCTTGTATTAGGTCATTATGTATGACTATAGTGATTGTGTCCCTAGGTTGTTGGTGCCTTGTATAAGGTCATTATGTATGACTATAGTGATGGTATCCCTAGGTTGTTGATGCCTTGTATTAGGTTATTATGTATGACTATAGTGATGGTGTCCCTAGGTTGTTGGTGCCTTGTATAAGGTCATTATGTATGACTATAGTGATTGTGTCCCTAGGTTGTCGATGCCTTGTATAAGGTCATTATGTATGACTATAGTGATGATGTCCCTAGGTTGTTGATGCCTTGTATTAAATCATTATGTATGACTGTAGTGATTGTTTCCCTAAATTGTTTGTGCTATGTATTAGATCATTATGAATGAGATTGACGTTCATATGTGTTTGTCTTTTGTGTATAACAGTCCAAAGCATCTAGTCTTGTATCATAGTTAGCTCGGTTTCAATGTCTTATCAATTTGATACATAATAGGTGATGGGTTAATCCATGAATGAAGAAATGGAAATTGATTATTCAGTGCATTTTGGTACTGTAAGATACATTATATGTGTCATTTTACAGATGTTTTATGAATCGAATAGTATGTTTGATCATACCTGTTTCCTGTTTAATGCTACTCTCCTTTTCTTCTTCCGATCTGAATCTTGAATCCAGTTAAAGAGTTGAAGTCTTCATGCAAAAAATTAATTTGACAGATAGTCGATCAACTACATATGCAAAATGTTACATTGTTAGATGAACTTGACCATGAAAATAGAGATAGGGAGAAAGAAAAAAGATATATTTAGAGGGATACTGTATACAAATTGAACATTGAATACATTTAATATTCGGGCTGTATATTGGTATTGAAATATTGAAAGCATTTTTACTTATGTATTGATATGCCAAAGTACCAATACAATACATAACATACAAAAAAACCTGAATTCTTTATCCTGGGGATGCATAATTCTAGTCAGTATATCTTCTCTTTCCATTTTTTTTTTGGTTATAACAGCTTCTGCCAGACATTTTTTCATACCATTACATCATGTTATACAGGCATAGGTTTTTTTTTTATATATTTTTGACTTTGTTGTGGTTACTATTTATTGATAAAAATTAATCGCCTTTGTATCTTATTCATATTAAAACTCTGGAATTAGCTCTGGATACTATGTTTTCTATTGGGCTGAAATATTCAGTATTGAAATTTTAAAAATTGTATTGTATCGTATGGTATCAAAAAATATATTTCAATATACATGATATACAGCCCTATTTAAAATTACATGAAAGGGGGGCTGTATACAACAAATCAGTATTTTAAACATGAATGAATAAATTTAAATCAATTGATGCAAGATATTGCAATACCAATTTTTGAATTTAAGAGTACACCTATGTACATACATTTCTTCCTTGTTTTTCAAATTTAAACCATATTAGTACATAGTATATAAAATCACTTTCCCCTATTGTTTATTTGCATCATAAGCGGATATAGACAGGTTGATAGGAGGGTTGCATGGACCCTTTTCCATCCCTTTGGTTGGACAAATATATTGCCGGCTTCTATGTTAGCTCCTTTAGTGGATTCCTCACAAACTTTGGGAGGAAACTATTTACTTCAAAATGGCCAATTTGTCACCCGTGCGTAACAGGTTGTCAAACGTAAATATTTAGGACTAGTATTAGGTGATCAAAGAAATAACAGGTAGATTATTGCAAGTATTCTTATTTTTTTAAACCAGAACTCTTATATTTAAATCCACTAAAGGGGCTATCATAGAAGCCGATGAGACGTTGGGGTTTTTATAGCCTATTAAATTGATGTACCTTTCTCTGATAAGAGGAACAAATCTTTATTCCGTGACCTCTGGTTGTAATATTTGGTTGTAGTAGCTATTTCTGTTTTTCTAACCCTCACTTCTACTTCTTTGAAAGTGCTGTCTTCAAATGTTTCCATCTTACATGCCGCCGGTTACACGAAACACCGCCAAACCGAAAGTAGAAAAACGGCGTGTGCACTATCTCCGTTATATGTTTAGGTTTTTTGTAAATTCCGGATTAGCGACCCTAGGTTGTTGGTATATAGCCTCGACCAGAAGACAGTAACTGGTGTCGGTGGTCATCAGTTAGTAGTGCTTGGTAAACTAGATATGGAATTTACCCTAAATGGTGCTAGATGTCATTACATGGTACATATAGTTGAAGGCTTACATCATTCTTTTATTTTAGGTGTAGATTTTCTTAGTACATACAATGTTAGATTGCGTTTTTCACAGCAGAATACCTTGGAAATCCCAGATGGCAGTGAACCAAAGGTTTGTGTGGTTAAAGTTAGTACTGGCTTAGCTAGAACTGCAAAAGCAAATGCAATTACAAAAAAATCAGAAATTGATATACCAGTTTTGGTATCACGTTGCAAAACAGGCGACGAAGTGCTTTTGGAACCACGGCAAAATTTGGCAAAATTGCACTTAATAGCAGCCAAATGTTTGGTTAAAGTGCAGAAGGGTAAGGCAGTCATGCGATTGCTTAATCCTACCAATAGTGACATTGAATTAAAGAAAAGCCATGTACTAGCTTCAGTCACAGATATCCACAATGCTCAAGTATACCCTATTGAGGACTCCCATAGTGCTTCCTTATTTGTAGGTTCTGTTAACACTGATACAATGCTAGAAACTGACATCAAGTTTGATCTCTCTGATTCTGAATTCACAGAGCATGAAAAAACTGAATTTTTGGCATTTTTGGCTAGACACAGGAGTAATTTTGCAACTGACCTGAGTGAATTAGGCAAGACAAATGTCCACAAACATCATATTGAAATTCAACCTGGTTCCAAACCAGTTCGGTTGCAATTTTACCGGACGTCACTTCAGAATTCAAAAGAAATTTCAAGGCAAATTGATGATATGGAAAAGCATGGTATTATAAAGCCTTCAAATTCTGAGTGGCATTCGCCTGTTATTCTGGTAAAGAAAAAGAATGGCACTTTCCGATTTGCATGTGATTATAGAGCTTTGAATAAGATAACAGTGCCCATGTCTTTTCCTTTACCTCACATGGAAAGTGTCTTTGATACAATAGGGGCAGCCAAAGCAAATTATTTTTCAAAATAAGATTTGATGTCAGGCTTTTGGCAAATGGAGCTCGACGAGGAAAGCAGAAAGAAAGCAGCTTTCATAACACAAAAGGGTGTGTATGAATGGACCAGAATGCCATTTGGTTTAACTAATGCACCAATTTCCTTTCAGACTTTGATGTCGTCAGTTCTGCGTGACCTGAACTGGAAGTCAGTGCTAGTGTATGTGGATGACATTTTGATTTTCAGTAATTCCTTCCAAGAGCATTTAGCTCACTTAGCACAAGTCTGCACCCTTCAAAGTGTCATTTCGCCATGAAACAGCTCAACTTCCTAGGTCATATTATATCACGCAATGGTGTTGAGGTAGACCCAGAGAAAACAAAGGCTTTGAGTGAATTTCCCACACCAAAGACGCAAAAACATGTGAGAAGCTTCCTTGGTATGGCAAATTACTATAGAAGGTTCATAAAGGACTTTTCGAAAATTGCAACACCACTCAATGCACTTTTGAAAAGTACATGCAATAAAAAGTTTCAGTGGAGCGAGGAGTGTGAACAAGCATTTCAAACACTCAAGGCTAAGCTATTGAGTGCTCCAGTACTTGCATACCCAGATCCACTGAAACATTTTATTCTTACATGTGATGCTTCTGATACAGCTGTAGGCTATGTTTTAGGACAGGTTGATGACAATAACAAAGAGCATGTCATTGCTTATGGTGGTAAGTCCCTGTCTGCTGATGAGAGAAAGTTCAATACAACTGAAAAGGATTGTTTAGCTGTGTTATATGGCATAAATGCTTACAGGCCTTATTTAGCTCACTCTAGGTTCACAGTTGTAACAGATCATAAAGCCTTGGTATGGCTTCAGTCTTCAAAACATACAGGTAGGTAAGTAAGATGGGCTCTTAAGTTACAGGAGTACAATTGTAAAATAGTCCACAGACCTGGAAAAAGCAACACAGTAGCTGATGCCCTATCTAGGCGCGAATACCCAGACAACATGGTAAGTACATGTACAGGCAACTTTCAAGACATTTCAGCCCAGACCCAGACCAGCCTTATGGTGCAGACCTATGAATCTGACAATACCACCAAGGAAATGATTGAGGTAACATTCTGTTATGCAGCAGATGCCCAAACAGATGACTCAGAAATAGATGAGGCACCAGACCTGGCAGATAGACCTGATTTATCAGTTCTCCAGAAAAATTGTGAAGATTTTTCAGGTATATATAAGTATCTTACCACCCAAACTTTGCCTGTAGACCCAAAGGAAGTCAGCCGTATAGTAGCAGAAAGCAAACAATACAATGTAGTTGATGGTATACTTTACCACTGGTATGTTACACGAGGTAGTAAGGTAACTGAGGAACTAAAGAGTATTAAGCAGTTGGCTTTGCCCAAAGTTCTAAGGTTAGATGCTTTAAAGTCCTACCATGACAGTCTCGCAGGTGGAGGTCATCTTGGTATAGAAAAAGTCAGAACAGCAATGTATCAGAAGTATTACTGGCCAGGTATGCACAATGACATTGTGAGTTATGTAAAAACATGTGAACGATGCCAGTTGGCAAAACATGATTATCATCCCCATAAACCCTCAATGACACATATGCCAACAGTAAAACGGTTTGAAAGATGGCACATAGACATTTTGGGTCCTTTACATAAGACCACAGATGGCTATGAATATGTGCTATTATGTATTGATGCTTTCACACGCTGGACAGAGGCTTTTCCTCTCAGAGGTCAATCTGCCATAGAAACAGCCACGGTACTGTATAAAGAAATTTTTACAAGGTATGGTGCACCTAAAGTTCTTTTCTCGGATAGAGGCAGGAACTTTATGTCAAATTTGGTCAAGGCATTGTGTGAACTGTTTGAGATTACACAACATCACACTTTGGCGTATCATCCAAATACCAATGGGATGGTAGAGAGACAAAACAGTACTCTTGCACAGTCTCTCCGTGCTTATTGTGGCAAAGAACAACAAAAATGGCCAGACTTGCTACCCAGTATTATGATGGCACTAAGAAAGTCTCCTTCCATGCACTCGACAGAGTACTCCCCTTTTTACCTTATGTTCGGGGAAGAGATGAGATTGCCTTTTGATGTTTCATTAGAACCAAAGGAAACTTTAGGTCAAAGCGCTAAGTCATGGGTGGAGGAAATGATAAAAAGCTTGCAAGTGTCACATAATTTTGCTCAGGAAAACCAAAAGCGACACCATGCTGATAACAAGGTCCGACATGACAAGAAAGCTACTGAGCCTGATTTCAAGGTCATGGACTTGGTTTTACTCAAGGTCACCAAGGTACCCAAAGGTATGTCTAGCAAGTTGTATGATAAAGCACAGGGACCATACAGAATTGTAGAACTTGGCCCAAACTTTACATACAAACTTAAAAGATGTTCAGATAACAAGTTACATGACTCACTCATCAATGCTACAAATCTGAGGCATTATAATGACCCCAAAACACAAAGGGTTAGATTAGAAGTCAATGATCCAATTAATCCTCCTGATTTGGCCAATCAGAATCCAGATCAGGATGATCAAAGGGATGAGTCAGACAATTTTCAGCCTCAGGCTTCTGATGACTCAGGGCAAGAGGATGGAAATTCACAAGGTCAAAAGTTTTGGACCTTTAGGAAGTTGATTCGTGGTCAAATTGCGAAATGGTCGACGTGAAATCTATGTTCAGTGGAATGATGATTCCAGATCATGGGTTCCTGACAGTGATTTCACTCCAGATGCTCTGAGTGAAATCAACAGGAAGTTCACTAAGCAAGGTACTCGAAGGAAATCCCAATTCAAGAATAAGGATTTCTCTTCGCAGTAGTGCTTTTAATATACTCTTTTAATACTGGTTGTTGTGATACCATGACAGAAACTTATAGTAAAGTAGTGATATATTGGGCAGGGAATAATGTACTGTGTGCACCCATTGGTACCATTCTTTTATATATGTTCAGAAACTTTGGTTGTTACAAAATTCAAATGATAATTTAGATGCACTTAATTTCTAAGGGTGATGTGATTACAATGTATTAGTAGCTGGTCTACACATTTTGATAGCCTCATGTATATGGCCAAACATGTTGAAATCAATTATCACAACATCATTAGTAAATTAGTGTTTATTTATTTAATTGTAGGCAAAACTTGGGGAAATTGGTACACCCTGACCCTCTTGGCTACTGTCACATTGGTATTGGTAACATCCGGCGCAGAAGGAAGAGTCAAAGACACAGTTGACGTCATTGATCGTGTGAACTATGGAACTGTGTTTAAGAGAGAACAAGACATGCTTATATCGCGAGAGTTCTGGCTTCACACATTTCACATACCGCTTCCAAAACGGTTTAAAGTGTCAAGAATCCCCACATGTTTAGATAGTTGTAATGAAACAGGTTGTAAGGTTGAATATATACTTGTCAAGATTCCTAACTTACCATTCTACAGGTATGGATTTTCGTTAATGTGGAATTCAAATTATTTTTACGATAATTGGATTTGATATACAACATTTCACTCTCTACATTAAAATCAAGAAAAACGAAATTTCTTTCAACGGAAACAGACCGTGACGAAATTTGAATTTTGAACACTTTTCATGAATTTCGCGTATTTTATCGGAAAATTACAATCAAACCACTTTTAAAGAATTGTTTGAACCAAGTTTGATCAGAAAAACATGAATCAAACGGAATGCATTTGTTACAAAAGCGATAATAAGCAAATATAACTTAACGAATTTTCCATAAAATGGATGCGTTTGCATAACTCTTGTGAGTTGTACGTAAAATGAGCTTCCATCAACCAAACATCTTTTTCTAGGCTTACTTTTCAAGAAAAGTGGCTTAGCACAGGAAAAAATTAAATATCGCATTCGCAGGAAATGTTTCAACACAAAAATCCTTACCCGGTATATCAATGATACCGGAAGTGTTATTGACTCGTAAGGCATCAGAAAATTTGTAAGCATATCACGACGAAATAACAGTTTCAAGCGCCGATATTTCAAAATCCGAAAAACGAATCGCACAATAACCGTAAGAACTTTTCTATTGTAGCCTTTTTCGGTCAAGAGACAAAGTTTTCTTACAAACCGGAAGCGGATAATTCTTTGCTAAAAAGCTGTGGTATTTGAAGATAAACATCGCAGGATGATCATTTATTCATTTACACTTAAATCTTTTGTTTTTATTATAAATATAGATATGTTAAATAATTGATTTCTACCAATAATGAAATTGAAGTAACTGGGAAAATGTAAGTTAGAAATTTTGACTAGTATATGTGTCAGATGTTGCAAGTCTTAGTAACTCAACTTCATGGTCTTCACCAGGGCGTTCTTAGCAATTTCAATGAAACAATGAAAACAATTAGACGACTCATCCCTGAGTCAAGATTTGGCAAAGACCGAAATTTGAGGTCTCTTCTTCCTTTCATTGGTCAATTGTCTAGGGGACTCTTTGGTACGGCTACCATGGATGACGTTAACATCATGGCAGGCCATATCAATGAAATTGCTAAGAGGACCAACGGTTTGGTGAAAGCTATTGAACAACATGGCAAACATTTGTCATCTTTCATTTCGATCGCTGACAAGCGCATGACAAATTTGATGTCTGGCATAAAAGCTAACAACAAACAAATTTCTGGCTTGGCTAAAGTGGTAAACCTTAAACTAATCAACCTTCAATACACCATTCTTAATATTTCTGACATTATCCTTAATCAGGTTGAGAATGCTAATGTTCTGCGCAGTAGATTCACAGTACTTGAACTCGCTGTTCAAGATTTGGTAAAAGGCAGAATTACCCCACACCTGATTGACCGCCCCACACTAACAAAAGTCTTACGTCACCTCCATTCTCACATAAGAAAATCTTTTAAACAGTTCTACCTCACTCACATAGATCCCAATTACTTCTATGCTAATGCCAAGTTTGTGTATGCTCGCAGGGGATCCCAGCTATATGTCACTGTTAAGTTTCCCTTGTCTTCACTTAACAAACCCCTTAACCTCTACAAAGTTATCTCTCTTCCTGTCCCAGTTAAAAACAATTCTTCCTTAACCATGCATGCCACTCAGCTTCACTCTCTCCCTGACTACTTCGCTATTACCCCTCACCATGTCCACTATCTTCAACTTTCATCTAAAGACTTGGTTAACTGTCAGCATGATTCTGTAATACTGTGCGACATGAATCTTGCCTTAACACCCATAACAGTACCAGACTGCACTATGGCTCTTTTTTCTAATAATCCAGTCCAGATCAAAAAAGTTGTGCGACTTTTGGTTTACTCAATCATTGCTGAGACCAAATATTATTGAACTGACAGCAACATCTGCACTTGTATACAACTCAGATAACTTAGTTTTGAATTGTCCAAAGGAACAGAAAATAGTTCCAGGTTGTAATTTTTGTGTTGTACATATTCCATGTAGATGTTCACTATCAACTAAAACATTGTTTTTCTTACCTAGATTGGTAGATTGCTATAATTCATCAGAAACCATGACCATGGTTCACCCTGTTAATTTAGCCTTATTACAGGAATTCTTTGATGAGACCAAGCTAATGAATATTTTTGGAGATACCACCTTTTCAAAACCTATTAACCTTTCTGTTCCAGAATTTCAATTTTATAATCATTCATTTTCAAGCATAGTTGCCAATGACCAAAAAGCACATCTGAGTTTGAAGAAAATAGCAAAAGCTGTTAAAAATGACCAAAAGATTTTCAAAACTCTTGCTGAACCTTTGTTAGATGGTGTTATATCTATTTCTGCTGATTGGCCTGACCTGAATGCCATTTTAGCATTTTCATCATTAGGGGCAGCAACCCTTGCATTGTTCTTATGTACCTTCATGTTTTGTAAAATGAGGAAAATGGCCACAGCACTATACATACTTCAACAAGTGCAAACTGTGACATCAAGCACTGTACCATCTTTTATTTATCGTAATGAAGAAAAGGGTAAACACAATGACAATGATTCCAATGCCATTGACTGGTTGACGACTGAATTTTCATGGTTACATGCAACCTTGATTGTCAGCATTTTGGTAATTATCATCACATGTATTATACTGTATGTACTGTGTAGACTAAAGCATAAGAAAGGAACATGTATAGCAATTGAGTTAACATCTGGTGGTGATTGTGTAATTGTGCCAATAAGTCAATTGTCATTGTGTCCATCCTACTATTCAATTCCATGCCCTGTAATAAGGGACATTTCGGTAAATAACATCCCATCTTTTTCATTGGTTGGTACCTGGTCACCATTTACTGTGACTGACAAACGAACAGGCAAGTCTATTTCCATGCCGAGCACCATTAACTTGAACATTTTTGTATACTTTCGTGTAAAGAAAATTTTGAAGCAACCTTTAAGTGCCTATATTCTACTCCTTCATAAAAATTATGCTTTTCCTTTGGCTCAGAAACCTGTTTGTAACCATTTGGAACCTTTAGACTCACCTTAGATTGTACCATTTAGATCATATAGGGGTGACAACCTACAGTGTGTATCATAGTGTGTGTACATAGTATGTTTGAATTTTTTGTTGCTCAGATCTTGCTGTGTTCACATGAGCATATGTGTATATCTATTGTTCTCACATCTTGATGCCATATACAACAGTTCATTTGTGTTCATTCAAAGTAGAATGTTTTATTTGATGTGTCTAGAACACTTGCTGGTTTGATATGTGCAATTTTACTGACAATTGTATCAGAATTGAGTACAAGACTTCATAAAAAAATTGCATTATTATTTTTTTTTTTGTGTATATATATTGTTGATTATTTTTTTAAAGATAGTTTTTTTAAATTTTTCTTTCGCGGTCGAAAGATTTAATAGCAGGGGGGAAAGTAGTTCTAATGAATATGGTAATTGATCAAAATTGCCCATATTACATATGACAGATACAAAGTACAAATTAACAATTTGAAAAAAAAAATTAAGAAGTTGAAATTCAAAAGTTTAGAAGTAAAAGTTTTGAAAAAAGTCAAACTTTTAATTTCCATATTAATGAGGTTGATTTTGGTATCAAATGAAAGAGCTTTTGGAGTAGAGTTTGATTTTGTTAATTTTTCTGCATTTTAGAAATTTTATAAAAAGTTATTTAGAATTTTAATATTTTTGCTTTTTGTAAGTTTTGGGTTTTAATCGTCGAACAATGGGTTGTGTAAGATTTACGCTATCGATCCACATTATTTGCTTTCTATGTAAATAGTTTCCTTCTCAATCTATCCCGGGGACATGCTTAAGAAAATATGCCAGTCGGCAACTTTTGAGCGTAAATTAAGTAATCTTTACTAAGTACCAAATCAAATTGACTATGACGTTAGGTGCTAAATTCCTTGATCGAGCTCTGTGTCACCTTGGCCGGACAAAGGACGTCAGGGGCGTGACCTTAAACCATCCTTGACATTAATCTGTCCAAATTTGGAGAAAGTTAATTATTTTGTTAGGGTCAAATTTTGTATTGATGAATTTGATTGGTCAAAACGATAAACCTGTAAATTGAACTTAGCGTTTGCGCGTCGCACGGCATGTACCTCACTTGGTATAGTGAGTGCAGACAATAAAGATCAGAAACTGTAGTAATATTGGATCTTTATTATTTACAGGTATGTCAACTGTTACTTATTTTGATTTTATATTTTAAAATAAGAATATACAAGATGTTTTGTTTGAAATTTGTAAATGAGGAATCTCATTGATATTTTTATGTCATTTGTATGTATGGGTACTTATGCAATTTGGTTGCATGGATTTCATTGAAAAGGTCATTATAAGTCATAGTCAAACTTTGATATTTTCATATTCAAAATTCATGAAGTGTTTGAAGTTAAGTAGTATTGTTCTCCTTTGTACATATACTATTTTGTTATCATTTTCAATTTTTCAAATGATCGGGCTCGTTAGCATCATTTATGCGTTAACATACAAAAGTTGGAACTCTTCAGTCAGAGAACAGGTGTTTGCGAATTTTTGAGACATCGTAACAAATTCTTAACATCAGAATGGTTCAGAAGCTCATGTAAGCAATATATTGACAGAAATAAGTTCTTTATATTCACTTTTGTAAAGGTGCATAGTGCCAGAGTTATGGTCCTTTGTTTTTATTGTATTTTCATGGTTTATGTAGCTAGGAAAATTATTTACCAGTTTCTTGACCTTCATTTAATGTTTTACTAGTGACCTTGATTGATATGAGCTGACATCCTGCATTTGACCTTGACCTTAGATTCAGTTTGACCTTAATCTTTGGTTTGTCAATGTTCACTATGAGAAAAGAGTTACCTTCCTTGTTCTTCAGTTCTGTAATCAATCTTTAGGCTGTAATGTTTCACATTTGCCATAAAGTCATTCAAATTTGCTTATTCATTATATTTGTGTTAATTCCCCAGTCAAGTGAAATTCTTTTGTTATTGTAAGCAATTTATCCTATGTAGTTTTGTTGAAAATTGACTGTTGTTTAACAATAACATTCTATTTATATGTGATTTATACCTTATATGTTAATAGCATGATTATCATATGTTATTATATTTATAATCATAATACACACGTATGTGTGGTATACTTGACTTGGTATAGTGAGTGCAGACAATAAAGATCAGAAACTGTAGTAATATTGGATCTTTATAATTTACAGCCCAAGTCAAGGCAGTGTTTGGTTTAAAGACCAGAAACCCAACTCTGTTAGTAGCATATCTCACCCATCCTGCTACATCTTTCGATACTTTTTTGACTTAATAATTTTCACCCTCTTTGGTCATATTTCATTGTTTAGATTGAGGATAACTGACGAGGGTTGAGTACCCGAAACGTGCATGTCTGGTCCATGCTGCAATTTCATCCGTTTATTAATGATGCTATTGAATTTGAAGACGTTTAACACAGGATAGAGAAGTTAGCGGAAAGGAGATCAGGTGGAGACAAAAACATGATGCCATAGAAACATGAAGGACAACATAATTCTTATGAACCCTCTCCACCACAGAGTCCTGTGTAAATTTATTGAAGGTGGCACCACTCAGTTCACGCACAGTATTTATTCAAAAAACAAATATTGATAGGCCGTCTTACCATGAACATGGGATCGGAATTAGGATGGAAATAGTTGCAAAATTAAATTCTGACTGTATGGAGATAAACAGAGAATATACCCCGTTTGAAATACAACTGAATATCTACCACATTCACAGAAGCAAGATCTCAGGAGATTTCATTCGACATTCAACTTCGAACAAAATCAGTATCTTATTTGGTCGAATTAGCCCGATCACTTAAAATTCTATCCAACTAGATACCTCTGTGTCAAATCTCTCTTAATGTTTTAGAACAACTGAAGATTGAAAATATATTTTTTTCAGCAGACAGTATTTCTTTTATCAATATTGTGAAAGTGAAACACAAGTCCAAAATCAATGGTCATACAGAACCATGCAAATTCAATATTGAATGTGAAATATTCGACACGGTAGCCAAAGGGAATCCCAACTGGAAATGAAAAAGGGTGCACGAGGAGAGTAAAAATATAATGCTTGCTAGTAACACATGAAAGCAGAAAATATCAAAACTTATGAATGTATCAAGGTTGGTGTTTTTGGATGGCTGCAACCTAAAATATCTCTCAACATTGTGAACAACGTGAGAGGATCAAGTGTTCTATATTTTCACTTTATTTTCCAAAAAGTTTTGATGTGACTTAGTCAGTCGCTCACACATGTACCCTTGAATAAATATTTTCAAGGTAAAATCGCCTTGCCCTCAGAACAAATTCGTTTTCGTCGTTGTAGTGGGAGCTTACTCTTTATTATCACTAAATTTCATGTTCAAATAAGTGCAACGTGTGCAATTTCCAAGTGTGGATGGTATCAAGATACTGAATTTTCAAAAGTACAAACACCGAATGCCTTATCAATAGTAGAAGAGCATGTACCGTCAATCACCCCCCCCCCCCCCCCCCCCCAATTTTTAAAAAAATTACTTTAGATGTTTAAGAAAAAGGTAAATCTTTTGTCTTCCTTTCTTGATGAGTAAGAGATATGATTTCTACACATACTCATTACAAGCAAATTGATTTCGAAGTTACAGTAAAGCTTACGAAAAGTCACTTACAAGCAAAAGGGTTATGTATTGGACCATTTTAGTACAATTCTCATAGGAAACTATATTATTTAAATTAAAACTGAATGGAATTGAAGTTCTTTAATTTAATCATTTAATGAAAGTCAAACACAAAACGCGAAATCAGATTCCAAAGGTTCTAAAAGGCTTACAAATTATTGAGAAATATAAAAGAACTTTCTCGTGAGAGAAAAAAAATAAGACAATAACACAGCTTCATAGAAACATTAAATTCAAGGAATTGTGGTCACCCGCTTATGGGTGTGTGTCTTTAAAGAAATGCTTACAGACCTACCCCCCTACCCCCCTATTCTGAAGTTTAAATATCTCATGTATTATCAAAATTCTAAATATCAAAAGATTTGACTCCTAGCAAAGGTCAAAAGGTCCATACTTTGTTTCAACGGGAAAGGTCTTGTGAAAACGAATGCACATTTTACCATCTAAAAATTACAGTCGATGTTGAAGTTTTTAAATATGTGTCAACCTCCAAGGATGACGTCACAAGGTCAGAATGTTGTTACCAACGGAAATATGAAAGCCCAATCACTAACCATTCAAAAGTTATGGTCATGGTTAAAAGTTTTGAAAAGTAGGTCAAACTCCAAGGTCAAGGCCACAAGGTCAAAACTTTTGGTATCCATTAAAAGGTCTTGTCACAATGAATACACATAAGAAATATGAAAGCCCTCTCTCTTTCCTTTCAAAAGTTATGGTCAAGGTTAAAGTTTTGAAAAGTAGGTCAAACTCCAAGGTCAAGGTCGCAAGGTCGAAATTTTTGGTTTCCATGGAAAGGTCTGTCACAATGAATACACATGTGAATTATGAAAGCCCTTTAACTTAACTACAACTTATGGTCAAGGTTAAAGTTTTTGAAAAGTTGGTCCACCCAAAGGTTGAGGTCACAAGGTCAATTTTTTTATATCCATGGAAAGATCAATGAATACACATGTGATATATGAAAGCCCTGACACTATTCATTCTAAAGTTATGGTAAAGGTTTAAGTTTCAGAAAGGTCAAACTCCAAGGTCAAAGTCACAAGGTCAAAAATTTTGGTATCCATGGAAAGGTCTTGTCACAATGAATACAGATGTGAAATATAAAAGCCCTATATGTTGTATCAAAGTTATGGACAAGGATAAAGTTTTTTCTGACTGACGGACAGAAGGACGGACGGACGGACATACAGTCAGACAGCCGGACGGGACGAAAGCGGGGAACAACAATCTCCAGAATCCAATGTAAGTACGCAATGCATTGTAGGTGGCACCTAAAAAGCGGTACCGTGCTAATTATTAAAGTGATACTTAATCAATCCAGGGTCCTGACTACCTGTCTTTAATTGATTGCTCCTAGATATACCCTGGCTGTGTTCTTTTTTTTAAAGAATGTATTGTATGATTCTTTTGTGTCTTTTGTCTTAAGACATGTTAAACAAGGAACCTTTTCTCAATTTTTCTTTATTTGTGTTGTAAATCGGGTTAAAGGGCGATTTCCATGAAAAGAAGAGGAAGCAGCAAAGTGCGGTTTATGAAGTATCAAATTGGGGAAAACCATGAATATATTTTGCAATAGATCGATCAGAACAAGTTTCATGTATAGGAGAAACTGCGTGTGTTTCGATATATAAAATATTCACAAAAAACAAGTGCTGTTTTATTTTCATATCTTCAATTTATTCAACAATAAATAATACGTTCAATATATGCATGTATTCTAGCGAATGTCAATGACAAGTGTATTTTAACGTCAATTCTACATATGTAAAAATGATTAATTACACGTATGAGCCGTCCACTGATAAACAGACTGACACATTCCGTTACGTGCAAGGAAATCTACATATTATATTAATGTAAAATAGATTTTTTGGATGAATGATAAGAGAGTCCTCCTTTCCTTTCGATGTTGGACCTTCGATCCAAGGTTGTCTGAAAGAATATGTAAAAAAAATCACTGTGAGAGCATAGACATTATAAGAAACTTATTAAAATCAATCAAGCACGATTTTGATAACATACGGTATTGATACAATAAAGAAGTGTATGGTTTTGAATCCCAGACTATAAATGAAGAGATTTTTTTTTTGTCAAAAATAAGTTTCATTTTATACATCTTATTGGACAGAGACACAATTTGAGATTAAACAATAAACTCGTGAAATTGTGCAGAATTGTGTTTCGTTCTTCCCTTGAAAGATATGATAATTACCTGTAAGTAGAACCATTTCAGATACTAAGGTTAGGGTTGCGACTACAGGGAGATAAGTCTATTTTCGCATTACCGACATGAAAGATAAATGACATCTCCTCAGATTGTTACATTATTTCAGACAAAAAAAAACAATACTCCATGAATTTTCCGTTGCTGATTTTTGGAAAACACTTTAATGAAAAATCACAGATAGTGGGGGAAAATTCATTTCCATATGAGTTCTCCTATCAAAGATTCAAACATCAGCATATATACTATTTATCATTCTCTTTAAAAAAAAAGAGATAATTCAGAATTTGAACTTCGAACTTCGATGAGTTAAAGAAGATCCTGACGATAATCTCAACAGCACTCACAATAGAGTACCAAATTGATCATCGACGGACCCCTAGTAAGCTAGAGGTGGGACCAGGTGCCCGGGAGGAGTAAGCATCCCCTGTTGGCTAGCCGCACCCGCCGTCGATGTTCACGCACGAAAATGAAAAGAATATATAAAATACATGCACTGTCTGAGGCCACGTCTATATAGAAAATGCTATGGCGACAATGTCAGGGAAAAATATTCAAAACACTTACTGTCAAACCCCTCGCGGGGAACTTTTTTACGAGCTCCACACGGCAAAGGGCATAAGTGTGACATAAATGAGTTAAAGAAGATCCTGACGATAATCTCAACAGCACTGTTTTCGGGTCAAAACGTTGATTTTTTGCATAAATTTATATTAAACGTTTTCAATTCAATAGCATCATTTAATAACAGATAAATTTGCAGCATGGACTAGTATCAAAGAGATATTACAATAACATGAAATAATTCATATCGAAAACGAATGACGTAAACTTATGTATTCAAATTAAGAGGTCATCATATGATAATAAAAGATGCAATACAATACAAATAAGTTGGCAGAAATCGAATGGGTTTTCCAATTTAGCCAATCCAATCTTTCATTTTCTTTAATTGCCTTAAATTCATATCATCTGATAAGCTTGATTGAAACCTCCTTGATAGGCCATTGTCATTAGCTACTGCACGTAGCATGTGTAGTATAAACCATAATTTTGATATGGTTTACACAGTTGTCTAATCAGGGCTGTTATGCATTTTCGTTTGCAAATCTTCTTTTTTTTTCTTTACAAGAAAGGATTTTTTCAGATAACAAACCGCGTTTAAGTTTAACCAAAATAACACTTCTTGTTACATAACTTTTATAATCTACTTCACACCAACTGCTAATGGAAATAAAAGAATTTACAGTCCCTAATTAAAGTTTCAAATTAATCTGACATGTATTTAAGATTGTCAATACTGAAATAGATGTTCTATAGTACCAATTTGTACTAGACACATGTTTCGGATATTAAATCCTCGTCAGTAGTACTTAATGTCAAACAGGATGAATGAATTTCCAGGCGCTCTTTAATTTTTCTTTTGCCAAAAATGAGCGGTTCCAAATTTTATGTAGGGTGTATTTAGTTCTAAGCGTATTTAAGTGAAAAATATTGCAAAAAATCGTTGGAGGGTAGGCACAAGGAGCTTAATTCTAAACATGACCAAAAATTATGCCGAAACCCCAGCTAAGGACAGAGCTATGCAATGAGGGAGAGGAGATACCTCTGAGATTTAAGAATATTAAATGATGCGTTTACAAGACAACAAGCTATAAGAAATGTTTTGCTCAGATTAGCTTGCTCATTTACAATTTATGTAGTATTTCCCATTTTGTAGAAATTATTTATAGTGGATCAATTTATGAAAAAAAAAACACCACGAAAGAAGCTTTGTTTTAACTATTTTATCAATTTGACATCATATATTACTTCGCTTATTTGGAATCTTGTCATTTCTTCCTTAATTATCATCGAAGAAAAAATAGGAGATAGGAGATTAATACCCTAGCACCTTCCCAAAGGCTCTTTTTTTTTTGGTCATGATTTTATTTAACTATGTTACTGAATTGACCCTACTGAAAATTTGGAGCCGCTCACTTTTTACAAAATAGATACACAAAACTCAAAAAATCAAATTAGATGCAGCTACTGAAATAAATTTGACCGTGACTGAGAGACCCTTTGGCTAGAGTACAACTGATGAGGGTTTACATAGCCAAACATGTTTCTGGTACCTGAAACTTGGTGTGTCCAAAGAAGGTAAAGAGTTGGAGTACTTCAATGTTAACATGAGATCTGAATCATCTACGTATCAAATGCATGATGACTTGTGTATACAATGCGTTATTAACCAGGAAGTTGCTTCAAATGTAATCATAAAATCATAAGTTGTGGCCCTTTATCATGACTTGTGTATGTCTGATGAAGTATAAATTGTTTGATGAAACTAAACAATGGGGCTATGGAAAATAAACACTCACCGCATATGATAATTAACGCGTAGAAAATGGATCCATAGCTTCGGGTACATCAAAATCGTACATTTCTGCCATCATGTACATTCTCATCAACCTCTGAAGTTGTTGACGGGAATATCCATTCACAGATACGGTTGCCATAACGACCAACATTAAAGCTACCACCAGGATGAAGTAAGATATTGTCATTTTAGATATCTGAAGAATTAGAGAAATTGTGGAAATTTAGATTTAAAGTATATTAAAGAAGAAAATTATTACCTCAAATCCTCTCAATGGGGTCCCTTTTCATATCATAAGAAAGTTTATTTTACTCGAAGTTTAACATTGTATATTTTCTTTAAAAAAATGTTTTATTGTTTAATTATTTTGGTAGATTATATTTTAAGATTATCTAGACTACGTACTGTTCTTGTTAATTCCTTTTCAGATTAATTCCTTCACAATATTGTTTATTTAAAAATCAATTTGTATTTATATAGAAGTTACCTATGGCCATAACGGCAGCATCATTGTTTGTTTGACATTTATTTGTTTGTTTTAACGTTTTGACAGATTAATTGTCATTAAATTCATCATGGACGAAAGGTCTTTATTGATGCATTCCATTCGTTATCCATTTTAAGGCAATAAAACTATTAATCTGTAAACTATGCTTCAGATCAAAGCTATTCAATACGATATAATTTCTTTTTCTGAGCAAAGTCTTAACTTTATTGTTACCTATTGTGTCTGTATTGTGTGTGTGTGTGTGTTTTTTTTTTTTTTTTTTAAGTAAATATTCTGAACTGTCTCAATTCTCAGAGCGCATGCACTGCACTGCAAATGTTGCTACTTTTTCTTCGGATGGATGCAGTTGGAAGCAGGAGTAACACATACTAGATGTTTATTTTTTATTACATGCATAAGAATTTTAGACAACCAACTTCAGCAGAGTTATGATCCTATAATGATAAAGATTGCTCTTTTCGTGTAACTTTTACAAAATTAGTGTCAGCTTCTCTTGAAATTCGGGCCCATACAAGCAACAGATTTTCTTGTATCAACGCATTCTTAAGAATTGCACTCTGACTGACTGTGGCGACAGGACTCCATGATGGGCCATTTCCAAAACTCTTTGGAGAAGACAGATAGGGCCCCGATAACCTGTCCTCTCTGAATGTCGGGTATTCCTCGGATGATAACATGCAGCAGCTCGCTACAGTTGGCAGAACACGGACCGTATTTCGTAAGCCGTCTATTTTTATATACATTTGTGTATTGATCAGGTCCCTGTGTCATGCTGTCTTGTTTGTATGATCATCTTACAATGAGGAGGTTATTTTACACCACTATTGTGCGTTCATCGAGACCTTTGGATAACCTGAATAGGGGGAGAGTTGTTATCTGGATAACCTGAATAGGGGGAGAGTTGTTATCTGGATAACCTGAATAGGGAGAGAGTTGTTATCTGGATAACCTGAATAGGGAGAGAGTTGTTATCTGGATAACCTGAATAGGGAGGAGAGTTGTTATCTGGATAACCTGAATAGGGAGAGAGTTGTTATCTGGATAACCTGAATAGGGAGGAGAGTTGTTATCTGGATAACCTGAATAGGGAGGAGAGTTGTTATCTGGATAACCTGAATAGGGAGGAGAGTTGTTATCTGGATAACTATACCATTTACTACTGGCGTAGCAGATGGCCGTCCTAAGTCGGCACCTGTTGCCAATCGGTTGGGTCTTTTGTGTTCTTTTTGGCGGTCCTTGTTACTCTGTTTGTTCCCTTTTATTTGTCTCATGAGGCTGTATTCCGCTGTTGGGGATCTCCTTAATTTCTTTATGTATTTTTCGAGATTTTGTATTCCTAGTATTGTGATGTTTAAATTTTAGTTTTTCAATTTGTGTTTGACATTCTCTACCTGACTTCCATAAAAAATCGTTTCATAAACTTAAATTATGAATTACAAAATTAATATGACCATTTTACTTCTCACGTGAAATATTCATATTTACTTTCTTTCATTTAACAAATACTAACGTAAAATTGAGAATTATTGAATCTTTTCAATTAGAGTAACTGAAATTATTGGACATGTTAACTAAACAATGCATGCTGATATATTCTTTCTATCAACTGAAACAAATATTTACGTAAAATTAAGAACTGTTGGATGTTTTAATAAGAGTAACTGAAATTATTGAACATGTTAGCTAGACAATGCATGCTGTTATATTCTTATAAATAATGTGTCCTCTTCGTAATAACGAAGTGGTGGTTCGGTATTTCCAAATTGGATTTATAAAAAGAATGTTCTGGTTTTTATTTTCATTTAATTACAACTGTTTTAGTTTTTTTATAAGGATATTTTCTAATCTTGAAAATGAGCCTCACTAGGACCACGGGTCGGTCGATATATACTCAACAATGTTCTGTGTTATATACTGAATAAATTATTCTTGTCAGTGTATTCTTTTCTAGCGCTGTTTATTGATATTGGCTGGAAGCATCACTGATGAGAATTTAAGGTTCATGGTTACACCCTTTCCAAAACACCCCCAAAACACTATTAAACATCACAGGTTAAGTTTTATTGATTTTATTGGTAGAGAACAATGTAATGTTTAGTATTTTAATGAAAAAAGTATATGTCAACGAGCTTCCAACGGATTTATGGCCTTCCAAAGAAGTACATGTCCATTTTTTCTTGAATTTTCCCCAAATTTGCATCATATCATCAGCAGACCCTTGTTATTTTAAACCTGATGCATGAATGTATATGGTCATTCTTTTGATAACGAAAGAAGGTCTAAAATAAATAAAAAATAGAAAATACATCAATGCTGGTACGTCATATTCTATGAAATAGTAAATATTATACCATTTTAGGCTCAATTCTTGATGTCATTACTTTTAGAGTCCAACCAGTAAATGACGGGTTTAAGTACTTTGTTAACATGCCAATGAGCGGAAAAATTGCTATCTTAATCTAAGTTAACATATCTTTCAAAAATAAAAATAAATGTAGCAATCATCGAGCAAAATTTTAAGTTTGATACAAAATTATGACCCTACCCCCTCCAGATTTTGATAAAAAAAATGCTGGCAAGGGATCCCCTTCGTGCTTTATTTGGATTTATTTCTCCTGAACCGTTCATCTAAATTATTCCATTTTTCATCCATATATCAATTGGAAATAGAACTGATCAAAAAGTGAATTCTGTAACCCATTTTATAATATTTACCAATTATATCAGTAATACTAACGCCTGCAACAGTTTTAAGCAAATGACGTCACGTGATGCATTTGGCCATTTAAACGTCAAATCAAGTTCATAAAGAAATAAAACGGTCCCGAATGAAATGGGGCGATGAAAACAAGATGTTTATCTTATGCATCGAATTATAAATGAATAGAATGTATTCAGACAAATGAATACGCAAAGAAAATTACATTACTTGAATGTAAGCTCAATCACACGTTATAATATACAAGCTTAGTACATGTAGGTTTTGGATGAGGA
Organism: Pinctada imbricata; assembly: GCA_033119305.1. Classification (NCBI taxonomy): domain Eukaryota; kingdom Metazoa; phylum Mollusca; class Bivalvia; order Pterioida; family Pteriidae; genus Pinctada; species Pinctada imbricata. The sequence goes on along the minus strand of VSWD01000008.1, from coordinate 48,713,734 downwards.
GAAAAGCCGGGAAGGGCTAAAATCGGCCTTGTGACAGAATATCTTTTGGAATTTTTTTTTTAATTCCTATATTAATGAAAAATCATATTTATTTTCGCGTGACATCTGTTTTCTTCTAAGAAAGGGTTTGAACCAGGACGTCGCTTTATGATTGCTCGGCGTTTTGAAATCTATTTGTCATATACCAGAATCTGGGTTTCAAAACAGAAAACGTTTAAAAGGTTTAACAAAAAACATAATCCATATAGACAATGTAAATTTAAATGCAATGAACATGATTAACTGATTTATATCAGTAAAACAATGCTGCAACTGAGTTCTATCTTCGATTAATATTATACATGTTCCATCCCCCCCCCCCTTTTTTTTTACTGGTCTACTTGCACTTATCTCATGTTACCAAAATAGTCGTTGCAAAATAATTTTAGTGTACAATGTAAGACGATAAAAACAGTATTCCTTTCATTTACGGATTTATGGAAATCATGTAATGTAGGTAAGTTGGCGTACGTCTTTTTTTCATCAAACTTGCTGGGATATTCAGCATTACGGCATCCAACGTGGGTCAAGGTCATACTCAAGGTCAGTGTGACTTGTTCAGGATCAAATATCCTTTAGGTAATTTTAAAATATGTATGTACTTTCCATTCCTATATCAAACGTATACTGGTAATAATAATTCACTGCCGGGGAGAGGGTTTAGGCAATAATCCTGAAATCATTGAGTTATAACAGGTCCATGAATTCGCATTGTAAGAATAGGAGAAAAAAAAATAATGTAAAAAAGGGTAACTTTTTCAAAAGGAGGATTCACTTTGAGAAGATTTGACTTATAGCACTATGTCATTTGTCATGAAAATTCTTCTGTTCGATAAATTCAAAATAAAATTATTACGGTTCGCTTATAATAAATTGCGAATCTTACACATAGCGGAGAGAAATTGCGACGTAACAGTAATACCCCCCCCCCCCTTGTCCTTATCGTGATGCTTGCTGTTCTAAATATCACTACTTCTAGATATATAGACATTTTGCGAGAAATGTCCATATATTTGTTTTATTCAAATCCCGCACGTAAACTAAGGAGTTGTTTCCTAATAAAATGTACAATTTCTTGAGATGTAGCTCATTTAAACCCCTCGTGTAAAAAAAAGCACCGCACACATTTAAATCAGATTTGGCTTATTCTAACCCCGCCTATAAATCAAAACGGTTGTTTACAAATAAAACAAGCATGAAATTATTCTTTCGTGATTTTCTCGTAGAGATGACGGCGAGCAGCAGAATGCGCTGTCAGCCTTTTCTCTGAATTAACATACCCATCAAAAATTGTTTTACATCAATTTTTAATCAAGATTCAAAGGGAAACGATAGAAGTCCCAATTTAATCAAAATACAGCTGTTTTATTTAGCACAATCCCTGAAATACTAGTTCATGTTTCAGGACGTAGGTGAGTCAGCGTCAAATAATAAGAGTGCCGATGCAATTTTTGGCGCGTTTTTCGTGATGTCATAGATAACGTGACGTCGATTTTGGCGACGGAAGAGACTCCGAAGTGATTTGTTGTTCGGATGGTGTATCCATGAACCTTAATATTCGAAACACGTGTCTGATGCATTGGTTTGAAATTTTCTTCAAGAAGTTATAGAGTTGGAACCCTTCCACATTATTAATATAAACACTTATTTCTTGTTGCACTGTGGAGCACTTAAAGTCTTCCCCATGACTTGATGTTTGTCAAGTGTATTAATTACTTCTATCCAGCTCTGTCGCCTGAAAAAAAGCTTTGTTTTGGCCCTTTATCAAAGTGACATTCAGTAGGGCGGCCAAGAGCAATTTGCACGTGCGGCAACCGTTGCTAAGGCTCGCGCATGAATATGCGTTCGAGCTAGCGTCGCCGTTACTAGGCACTTTTTGTCCGAAAGTTAGTCGCATGAAAAAGCTGATTTCAACGATATCGTGCGATGACATAATTGATATTTACCGTTGTTATTTTCTATAAGATTAAAGATTTCTTGAACAGATAAAAAGTACATCATTGGTATCGTCTATTTGGTGAAATCTGACTGACGAACTTACGATCTCTCCACGGCCATAAGATTTTTCAGACACCTGTCATGAAAAGATGTCATGATTACAGAAAAAATCGGAAAAACACATTTTTAATTTTTTCATATTTTGTAGAGAAATTATTCATTAACAACATACTCAAATTTCGTGAAATTCTATGAGGGACCATTTTTTTTTACCTAATTCTTCTAAACTGACCCCTCTCTTTTTTATCGTCAAAGTTTCGATACCGACGATCAGCTGATCGCCTCAATAATTGATTTCGTTTTCAAAGGGAATTTCCTGTGAATTCTACATATAAGCTGGATGGTTTCAATCAGTATATGCTCATTTGAACTGTTGATTTGAAAAATAATGACTGCTTTCCTTTACATTCCACATCTTCGATAGCGTAATTTTCGAATTTCCTCTGATCACAAAAGAAGCACCATTTTGCACTTGTAGCTCTACAGTACAACACTTTGCAAAGAATTTCTTCCACGTTTTGGATAATTTTCAACCATTCATTAGAAAATACGAATCATAATTACATTTTGTATGTCTAAACATGTAATAAGCACAAAAAAACTTTTTATCTTTATTTAGATATCATTTTTATTTTCTTTAGCATAAATTTTCAAGTTATCTGATTTTTTTTACATATATTTGATTCAGAAATGAAAAAGAATAGAAAACTGGACATTTACATTGTTCCTACTGATCATTTTTAATATGTACATGTATTTGAATTGACAGTTCACTATTTATCGCTAAATTTGTTGCCTCCTACCCCCAGCCCAATGAAAGGAATGAATTTTCATTGCAAAATCTGTTTTTTCTCGATTCAGGCTGCAGATGATGATGCATTCACATGAAAGTCAAAATTCTGGAAACTGTAGTGTAATGTTAATCCAACACTTTGAAATAAATACACTTCTTTGTTACACATAAATGCACTTTTCTTTCACATGACTGAATATAATCCAGTATATGACGACCATGGCATGAACCTGAAAACAAAATAAAAAGAATTGTTTAATATTGAAAATTTAAAGATAATTATATACAATGAATGAATGAATGAATGAATGAATGAATGAATGAATGAATGAATGAATTTTAAAATTTTAAAGAAAATTAATTCCAATATGTTTTTAAACTAAATCAATACATACTGCATCTAAATGGATGAATTCAAATGAATGAATGCTTTAATTTCAAAATCAATGAATCCATCAATGCATTGTAATGTTTATATTTGAAGCTTCATTCATTAATATAAATTTCTTTCAATTTGAAGAAGAACAAAGATCTATATTTAATGATTTAACTTTTCAATAAATGAAAATCTCAAAATTGATTAATTGACATATATTATCAATTTCCAAAAAATGAGGGATTTTTGTGTGTCCGAAACATTTTCTTTGACAATGTTGTCATAATTGCATAATTTCACTTATGTTTAATTGTTACAGTGCGTTACTGTACCATAAACAGATAAATAATTTTACAGACATGTGCATTTTCTGTACAGTACTGTACACATTCAATGTACATAATAAAAATGTAAATGCTAGATCTACAGTTGATACCTAAGGCTAATATTAAGCTATATGTAGTATTGTACTTTATACTTACGAAGAAGGAGGCGATTCTGGACTGGAATCATGAAAATAAATCCTTTGGCTTTGTTGTGTACTGCCTCTAAGTACTATATACAGGGTAGATGAATTAAAGCTGTGAAAATAAATCAAAGGAACGGATAACAAAAACTGTACATCGATATTTTAAAGATATTATTAATCGGCAATGAATACAAATGTAATTACAGACCAACGGAGAGAGAGAGAGAATAAAGAGAGAGTCACAGAGAGAGAGAGAGAGAATAAAGAGAGAGTCACAGAGAGAGAGAGAGCACTGGCAAAACCCCACTTGTGGGGAACTCACACCTGTCAAATGACCTTTCTTGTGAGGAATGTTGGAAATTGTGGGGAAAATCGCCATTCCCCATAAACCTAATCGGTATTTCGAAATGGTTCGAGGTATCCACAGGCAATAAAAAAGATATTTTTTGATAGTTTTGTTGTATTATTTTTGTCAGTAAAGAGTTTAGGCATCGCAGAAGCGTATACACCAATGGTAGGAGGGATTTTTCTTTGTGGGGAATTTTTCTCTCTTTCGTACGATCAAAATTATCTCTTCACCGTAAAATTGGTGTCTTGGCATGCTGGGTAATTTTTCTGTTCGGAGTCTTCTTTGTTTTTCTTGTGATGTAAAGCTGATTGATTTATCGATATTTCATTCATGATGGGTCGATAATTATCGATTAACGGGGTGTTGTAGTCATCCGATTTCGGTAATCGATTTGGAAGTAAAATAATCGATCGCCTAGCGCGAAAAATGCAGAAGTAGGGGCTGCCGCTGATGTATCAGAGGAAACTCTGTCCGATGGTCAAAAACTATTTCTTCATACCGCACTAATCATACAAGTTTACGTCATCAGATGAGCCCAGCATAGAGGATCCTACAGAACCTGCACTGGAAAACAACGATACAGTAAGTAATTCATTTTTTATGTAAACTGATCAACAGGTGCCTGCGTACGCCCCCCCCCCCTAAAATTTTCCAATTATGGGTGAAACGATCATTTAAAGTAAAAAAGTAAATATTATACAATTATTGCACAGTGATGAGGTCGATATGATGCTTTATGGAGTGATAAAACCAATATCCCGGGGGGGGGTGGCCTTCCTGGTTCCCCTACCAGTACAAGGGCTCTGCCCTGGACCCGCTGGGGACCTAGGTGGTCCCAAGACCCCATGCCAATTCTTTGGGCCCCAACTGAAAAGCTGGATCTGCCACTTAAACGATGTTTCATGATACAAATCGTATTGTGAGTAAATATCATGAAACATTATCATATCATAAGTTTAGCGTATCGTGACAGCCCTAAATTTAACCCCTGGACCAGTGACTGTATGGCTCATTTATGACTTGGGAAATAGAAAAACCCTGACGATTTTTTAATACTAGAACAATTATAGTGACTATAACTTATATGTACATGTAATCAGGGGCGGATTCAGAACCTCAACTGCCAGGGGGGGGGGGGGGGGGGGGGGGGGCACATACAATTTTTGATGGGAATCACTTTCAAGGCCCGAAGGGCAGAGTGGGGGTCCGAGAAAATTTTGAAATAATGAAGCAATTTGGTGGAATCTGAAGCATATTTGAACTGAATTTAGAAGGGATTAGGCTGCACGATTCAGTCAGTGGAAGGACTTATAAACAGATAATTATTATGTTTTAAAAAATTTCGACAATATCTGATGCTGTATTGTTTTTGTACAGCATGCCAGGGCCGTCGCTAGGGCTGATTTAGGGCCGATATTCTGCCCCATTCCCAATGCAAAAAAAGTATCTTTTTTTCCCAATTTAGACAAAATGTTAGACTCTAAAAATTCCCAATTGTTTGGTCTTTGTTTGGTATAGTGTATCAGGGTTTTTTTTCCTTGTTTTGAGGCTGAATTTCGGCCCCTTCCCAATGCCAAATTTCCTCTATTTTTCCCAAAAAATCACCCTGAAATTCCCAAAAAGGAATTATCAAAAAATCACCTGAGAAAATAAGACTCAAAACCTGGAAGTCAGCACAAAATGTCCTATTTCGAAGTGCATTTTTAAAAGATTTTTATTCATCCCTTGTTCAGTTCAAGCAAATCAATAGAATATCAGTGTTAATAAATGATACTTTAGAGTTATACTTTGGTGAGAATTTGTTCCAAAATTTTCCAAATTTTAGCAAAATGTCGCAAATTTTCCCAAAAGGGACAGGCACAGGCACCTTCCCCAAAATAAAAAAACCCCTGTGTATCATCCCCGTCATAACTCTACCTCACTAGGAAAAGGTTGCTGTGCATTTCAGTGTTTTTCCCTTTATGATGACATTAACATATACATTTAGGTTAAAGTTAGTGTTGTCATGGTTGTAACGATTATCGCCGACATCGGCGACATCATTGTTAATACCCTTCGATTTCGATTAATCGATTATGATTTTAAGAATCGATTATAATCGGAAATATTCAACGAGGAAAAGAATGACATAGTTTTCGGTTGAATTTGTGTATGACAAGTACGAATAAAAGGAAAGTAGATCAACGATTGTTTCTAGGAGTACATGTAGAAGTTCCGGGCGTAGTGTAAATAATTTGAAAGGGATACACTCTCTAATGCATACCATGGATAGAATTAGGATTCTCATTGAATTTAATAGTAATAAAAAGTACTCTTATAGAAAACTCCATCGTCAGATGTGATATGGTCCTTCGATACGTCAATATACCTACTCGTCTAGAAATTTTTTTTTTTTTTAGTTTTTACGCCGAACTCCTGAGCTTTGTAAGAAAGACAAGGTCAGTGAATTTCACAGTACTGTTAGCCTAAACTCCACGAAGATATTGCTTGATTCCTTGAATGAGAAAAATCTTTCGGTTCAATTAGGTCGTATAGAAACCCCCCCCCCCCCTCCTCCCATCCCTGCATCTGCCGTATAAAGATGTCCACTATTACAATCTCATATTTGTTTTGACTCCATTACTGCTGTGATCTTGACTACTATAGACAGGATTTTATCATTCTATGGTTGGAGTTCTTTCTAGACATTTTGCTATGTATATTAGCATAAGATTTAGTGAATTTTATTCATTGCTTGTAATATTCCTTTCTGTAAAAACAGGAAAGAATTATTTCCGATTAAATCGAAATAATCGATTAAAATCCTCTCCGATTATAAACCGATAATCGATTATGAAATTTTTCAGATTATACAACACTAGTTAAAGTTGAGGAGTGCCAGAGCAGTCTTGAAGCCCTGATTGACACAAAGGGGCTCTATACAGTCCAATTTCTACAATGAACACAAGATCTCAGGATTCGAGAGAAGAAATCAAAAGTGCTAAGACCAAATTCCTAGAACAACTCCAGGAAAACATTGAACAAAGGTATCTTTTGGGTTAATTATCCTGCTATATTGCATTCACAAGCACACATTTATTCATGGAGGTACAGTACAGTTAAAATATTTTGATATCTATAATTTACGTATTGAGCCACTGACCCCCAGGGTAAAAGTGCAGATAGATAAGTCCTCAGATACAATAAGGGACAGAATGATATATATTTTTGCAATTTTTTTATCTGTTTTTTTTAACAGAATCTCACTCCTAGGACTTCCGTTATAATTTTGTATGTTAAATAATAACACTATGATACTTCAGGTTACATATGCTAAGACAAACACCCTGCAGTCTGTTCCATCAGATTCCGACGATCGAGTACGGAGCATGACTACAGTACAACACCCTCCTCCTCAGGCCATGCTATCTCCAAATCAAAAAATTACCAGGTAAGAAAGTTGTTAGATTTCATAGTTGTGGTTTTTTTTTGTGAATACTGCATGACAATCTGGATATTGTACCTTTTTAGCTTGCCGGGATGAAAAAGTCCGAAGAGCTAACCTTGGCGTCGTTGTCGTCATTGTCTGTAGTCAAAACTTTAACCTGGGCTATATCTCTTGAACTATAAGGGGTAGGGCATTGATATTTCACATGGAGATACCCTCTTACAAGGCCTTTCATTTGAGACCATGACCTTTGACCTCTTGACCTTGGACTTTGACCTACTTTTGAAAAACTTTTACCTGGGCTATATCTCTTAAACTGTAAGGGACAGGGCTTTGATATTTTACTTTGAGACCATGACCTAGTGACTGTGGCCTTTGACTTTGACCTACTTTAAAAAAAAAATTAACCTAGGCTATATCTCTTGAAGTTGAACTGTAAGGGGCAGGGCCTTGATATTTTACATGTGGATACCTTGTGTACGACCTTAAATTTGAGACCATATCCTTTGACCTAGTGACTGTGGCCTTCGACTTTGACCTACTTTAAAAAAAATTAACCTGGGCTATATCTCTTGAACTATAAGTGTAGGGCTTTGATATTTCACATGTACGCCATGATGTAGATTCCTTGTGATGGTACCTATCATTTTAGACCATGACCTTTGACCTTGTGACCTTAACCATTTACCTAATTTTTAATTACTCGTACTTTGGCAATATCTTCAGCTCTCTAAGAGATAAGACTAACATCAGATGAATAGAATCCTCATGACAATACTTCTTGTATTTTGGAAGTTATTTGATTTTTGACAAAAACCTGCTACTGAGAGCTATGTAATTTTTAGCTTGCCGGGACGAAAAAGTCCGGAGAGCTAATGCCATACCCTCGGCGTCGTCGTTGTCGTCATTGGGGGTCATTGTTGTCGTTGCCGTAGACAAATCTTAAACCTGGGCTTTATCTCTTGAACTATAAGGGGTAGGTCTGTCTGTACATATTTCCTTCTTTACCCATGGATAGGATCTAGACCAAATCTAGACCTAATCTAATAAAGGGTAAAGCTTTCATATTTCACATGTAGATACCTTATGACGGGACCTTTGGTTTGAGACCATAACCTAGTGACCTTGAACCTTAGACTTTGACCTACTTTTGAAAAACTTTAACCTGGGCTATATCTATACAACCATAAGGGTAAAGGCTTTCATATCTCGCATGCAGATTCCTTGTGATGAGACCTTTCATTTGAGATCATGACCTTTGACCTAGTGACCTTTACCTTAAAGTTTGACTTTCTTTTCAAAACTTTAGCTTGGGCTATATATCTTGAACTATAGGGGGATAGGGCTTTGACATCACATATAGTTTCCTTGTGATGAGACCATGTCTATTGACCTAGTGACTGTGATCGTAGACTTTGGCCTACTTTTCAGACACTATCTTTTGAACTATAAAGGGTAGAGCTTTGATATTTCACATGTAGATACCTTCTGATGAGACCTTTCATTTGAGACTATGTCGTTTGACCTTTTGACCTTCCTTTAAAAAAAACTGTAATCTGGGCTATACATGTACCTCTTCTACTATAAGGTATTAATGTAGTGACCTTGACCTGAACCTATAATTTCAATTATCCATACTTCAGCAATATCTTTAGCTCTCTAAGGGATATTGCTAATATTAGATGCATAGTCTGCTCTTGATAAAACTTTTTTATGCCCCGTAATCGAAGATTCGGGGCCTTTAGTTTTTGGTCTGTCTGTCAATCTGTTTGTTTGTCTGTTGGTCTGTTTGTCCACAAAAACTTTAACCTTGGCCATAACTTTTGAATGGTAAGGGATAGGGCTGTCATATTTCACATTTGTATTCCTTTTGACAAGACCTTTCCATGGATACCAAAATTTTTGACCTTGTGACCTTGACCTTGGAGTTTGACCTAATTTCAAAAATTTAAACTTTAGCCATAACTTTTGAATGGTAAGTGATAGGGCTTTCATATTTCACATATGAAGTCCATGTGGCAAGACTTTTCCATGGACACTAAATTTGACCTTTTGACCTTGACCTCAAATGTGATACTACTTTTGATCTGTTTTACTGACAAAAATGCCAACGGGGGCATTTGTGTTTCACAAACACAGGTTTTTTTTATAGATTTTAGAAGTTTGCTGATTTACAATAAAAACTTGCTATCTTTGATATCACTATTTTTTTAGCTCACCTCAGCGAAGCTCACGTGAGCTATTGTCATGGTGTGGCGTTCATCCGTCGTAAACTTTTTGTCCCCCGCTTTCGCGAAAGCGCGGGGACATTAAAACCGGTTCGTCTGTCTGTCCGTCTGTCCGTCCGTCTGTCCGTCTGTCTGTCCGTCAGTCACAAAAACTTTAACCTTGTGCATAACTTTTGAATGGAAAGTGATAGGGCTTTGATATTTCACATGTGTATTCCTTGTGACAAGACCTTTCCATGGATACCAAAATTTTTGACCTTGTGACCTTGACCTTGGACTTTGACCTACTTATTAAAAACTTTAACCTTGACCATAACTTTTGAATGGAAAGTGATAGGGCTTTGATATTTCACATGCGTATTCCTTGTGACAAAACCTTTCCATGGATACCAAATATTTTGACCTTGTGACCTTGACCTTTTGAGTTCGACCTACTTTTCAAAAAACTATAACCTTGTCCATAACTTTTTAATGGAAAATGATAGGGCTTTCACATTTCACATGTGTATTCCTTGTGATGTGACCTTTCTGTTGGTAACAACATTCTGACCTTGTGACCTTGTCCATGGAGGTTGACCCACATTTAAAAACTTCAACCTCGACCATACGTTTTTGATTTTGATTTAAATCATAGGTCTTAAATATTTCACATGTGCATACCTTTTCATAAGCCCTGTCCCTTGGAAACAAAACAAAAGTTTGTACCTTTTGACCTTTTCTTGGAGTTAATCTTTCATATTTAGAATGTTGATAATATATGAGATATATTATTAAAACTTAAGAATGGGAGGATGTCTGTAAGGATTTCTTTAAAGACAAACACCCAAAAGCGGGGGACCACAATTCCTTGAATTTGTTTATTACATTTTTGAATTCTTCTCAAGAACCACCAAAGGAATTTTGATGAAACTTGGTAGGAATTAAGTACCCATGGTCCCCTAAAAGTGTTGTTGTTTTTCGTCCGGATCCGTCAAAAGGTGCCGCAACCAAATGCAAAGTAGGTACTAGGTCACAGGGGGTACCCTCCTTTGACAACTTTCTTTTCAGAACCGAAGCACATATGACAAAACAAAAGCATCTGGATGATCTAGAAGGATGTCTTAACCAGTGTTGTTGCTTCTGATTCCTGTGGGAAGTCAAATTTTTGACATGTTTTTGACATTGGACTTTGTCAAAAATGCTCATTTTTGAACTGTTTGTGGTTTGAAATGTGTGGTTTTGTGCCCTCATTTAGCATATGTTTGTCATATTTAAGTTACTATTTGCTTCTATATACATTACTTGCTATAATCTTCTTTTTTTGGAATTTTATAGATTTTTTAAAATATGAATAGGTATGTTTACTGAGCACATGGACCCAAGGGTTGTGGGTTCAAGTCCCGGCACTGGCACCCCAAATTTTTTCTTCCCTTTTCATTTTTTTTTCAAGTTTTTCACCTTTTTATGCACTTTTAAATCATCTCAATACCTTTAATTTCATTTTTGACCAAAAAATGGTTTTCTTCCATTTTCATTTTTTTTCTGTTTTGCACTCTTTCACTGTGCATTTGACATATTTTAAGTTTTCTTATGGCTGTGATATATATGGGACCTCCATTTATTAGTTCAACTGTCTATCTGTTTCATACAGCCTATCTGACAATTCAAATGCATGAGCAGTTTATAGGGATCACTTTGTCCCATGAAAATCCATCTGCCAATCTGTTTGTTAAACTGTTTGTCAGTCTGTCTGCTTGTTGGGTATTGTAGTCACACATTCACATTTTGGCTATAACTTGATTAATTAGGGGATAAACGTACTGTGTTTTGTGGTTCCGACAGGTATATGTTGGATATACTGTTGGAAATGCAGTTATACAGTCGGGGCTTGCCCCCGACGGTATAACGTATGTTTCCAACAGTATATCCAACATATACCTGTCGGAACCACAAAACACAGTACGTTTATCCCTATTCTAATTCATGTGATATAATTTAACTTTTTATACCCCTCAGAGGGTCTCACGTATCGCTTTAGACGTGACGTTGCTATTTAGTACTAATAACGACCAACAGAAATTATTGCGCTGCAAAATACGAAATACAACTGCTTCGTATTTATTATAATGGCGAAAAATCAAAGTGTTATCAATAATAAACTTACTTGCTCTGTTGTTTACAGGCAGAGAACACCATTTACAAGCTCATATCTTGTAGTTTTACGTCACAGTATGACGTCACAGGAGCGAAGAACAAAGGGAAGCATGACGTCATACGCAAAAAGTGTGCTAAAGCTTGTAGGTACATTTACGTAGGAAAACATTTTAAAGTATGTCAAGTGAGTCGGTTTGTGGCATGTATATCGTCGTTATACATGCTTGTAGAAATCCTGTGAACCAATCAGAATGCGTGTAACAAACAGAATGAATTAGAATGTATGTTATACTTAAATCACACTTGCAGGGTTGGTCAAGCATGATAAGACTCAATACCCTATTAGGCTCAAGGTCACCTGCAGAATAAGTTTTATATCTTATAAATCTTTTATCATTTATCGTGTATAATTTATTAAGGTATATTTATCTTGCCAACTATTTATTTACAATTATTAATGAACAATGGATGTATAATTTCAGATGATATAGAGGTTATTCCTTATCCTGAAGCCTCCAATAAACTGCCTTTGATCCACAAACATGGGAATCCAGTCGATTCAGCTTATCCTAAATCTGCAACAAAAGCCTCAAAATTCAATCCATTTAAAACCATTCAGAGCAAAGGCGAAAAATCCGAGGGGAGAGAATCAGGAAAAGTAGACAGTATAGAAATGCAAACAAAATCTCCCATGTTACTGAATGGTGACAATATTGACAGCTTACGTCATCATAGACAATATAAAATCCAGCATCCTGGTAAAAGAAATGTTGATCATGATTTGATGGCTGATGAAAAGTTCAATTCTTCTCCAAGCAGTGCTAGCGTAATGAAACAGAAAACTATCTGCGATGTTTTAATATTTCTTGAGTGTATTTAACAAAAAATTATGAATTGCTGACAGTGTGTTTATTGTAATGAGCAGAAAAATTCTGGGAAAATGTGCAGGGATGGTCAATTATGATTAGATTCAACACCCAAATAGGGTCTAGGTCAAATATCCAGGGGCAAACAAACAGGACATGTCACATACTTTTTATTGTCCGTTGCCAAAATGGTTGGTGTTAAGTGTTTTTAGTGATAATAATATACTGTGTAGTATGATTGGTTGAGAAATCTATATGCAAGGTTTTTTTTTAAACATTATTATATGCAGTTGAATTGTATGCTTTTATTTCTTCTACTTATCCTTAGAAATTTATGTGATTTTTTCACGGTATTATACAAAATGTGTAAAGAAATGGACCTTGACTTAAAAAGTGTCATGATTTTTAAAATGGAGTTGACATCTAGAATTTGAAGGTATGATTTTTTTAGCTCTATTGGTCGAAGACCAGTCGAGCTTATGTGATACCATGTTGTCGGGCGTCTGTCCGTCCATCTGTCTGTTAACAATTTTTTTGTGATCGCAACTCCTCTGGAACCGCAAATGATAGAAACCTAATTCCTTTTGCATTTAGATTGATCCATGGTCTAGTCGTGCACCTGATATTTTGTTTGAGCCTCTGACCCCCAGGGTCTTCAAAAATGGGTGTGATCATTTTCTCCTATATAACTCTGTAACTTGTGAACACATTCTCATAAAGTATAATTCATAGAGAGTTAATTCTTTTTGTGATATAATCCACCTCTGGTCTAGTTGTGAATCTGCTATTTTAAATGAGCCTCTAACCCCCAGGGTCTTAAAAAATGGATGTGGTCATTTTCTCCTATTCAACTCCATGTAATCTTGTTAACAGTAGTTCTCAGAGAGTGTAATTGACAGAGAGTTAATTCTCCTTGCAATATTATCAGTCGCTGATCTTATTGTGAACCTGATCTTTTGTTTGAGCCTCTTCCCCCAGGGTCTTCGAAAATTGGTGTGGTCATTTTCTCCTATACAAGTCTATGTAATCTTGTGAACGCCAGTTCATTGATAGTGATATAATTCTTTTGGCATCATATTCATAATCAGTCTCTGGTCTAGGAAAATGGGTGTGGTCATTTTCTCCTATATAAGTCTAGGTAATCTTGTGAACACCAATTCTCAAAAAGTATAATCAATAGAGAGATAATTCTTTTTGCATTATAATCACCCTCTGGTCTTTTTATGTTTCGGATATTGTGAACTTCTGACAGCCCCCCCCCCCCCCCCCCCCAGTTTTGGAAAGGGGTGTGGTCATTTCTCCTGTGTAAGTCTATATAACTTTGTGACCACCAATTCTCATGAAGTATACTTGATAGAGAGATACTTCTTTTTGCATTACCATGAGTCTGTGGACAAGTTGTTTACCTGATATTTTGTTTGAGCCCATGGCCCCCAGGGTATTTGAAAATGGGTGTGGCCATTTTCTCATACATAAGCCTTATAATAATGTTATCTTGTGAACACCAATTCTCAAAAGTGTAAATTCTTTTTGCATCATTTTACAAGTGTCTGTGGTGTAAATGTGCACCTGATATTTTGTGTGAGCTCCTGACCCCAGGGTCTTGAAATGGGTGTCACTTTAAGTTGAGTGAATTTAAGAAAACAGCCAGTAGAGCTTCAGTCTCATTAGAGACTTCTGGTTTAAAGAATCATTGATATCACTGAAGAACCAAGATGATTAAAAAAAGAATTTGTACAATTCAAGGTCTTTTTGGAAATACGACTCATTCCCAATTAAGAGAGTATCTGGCGTCATGAAATTGGTATGAAAGCGTTGATTTTAGTTCGGTTTTTACCCATTTTGTTGACTGATATCAGCTTTATATGTAGGTACTGTATCACAAATTCAGTTTGTCCCAATACCTCCATTTCTTTGGTGGTTACACAAACATATTGTTCAACCTTATATTGATTATCTAGTATTACATACTACATGTATATATGTAGGCTATATTTAAATGATAAAATGTGGAATTAGATCTTTGTGTTCTGCTTAATATTTGTAGACTATTTTTTATCCACTTGAAATGGAAAACTTTATCACAGATTACAAGTTGAATTTGGCCTCCAGAATTTTTGTCTGTGAAAATTGTCATCTTTCATCCGAATTCAGATCTTTTTTTCTGTTGTACAATGGGATATATATACTCCACCTTGTGTTAGTGTGTGTGTTAGTGAGTATGTAGGTCTACAAATGCTTGTGGACACTCACAATTTTTTTCAACCTTCATCAAACTTTGCATGCAATTTGTCCATGTTGAGACAATACCTATTGATATTAAAGGTCAAATGGTGATAATAGAAAAAGTTTGTGGACACTCTAGAGGTCACATTCTGCTTCCAGTCTTCTTCAGGCATGTAAGTGTTATTTGTCCATGGTGAGAAAACAATACTTATTAAATTTCATGGTCAAAAGTCAGGGTCACTATTTGTAATTATTGAAAAACCTTGTGGACACTCTTGGATGTCACAGTTTTCATAAAATCTCCATCAAACTTTGCATAGAAGTCGTCCACAGCAAAAGGACAAAACCTACTATTTTAAGGGTCGGACCTGTCACAGTTTACCTCTAATAGTCATCAATCTTTGCATGTAAGATATCCATGATGGGAAGACAACACCATTGATTTTCAGGGTCAATGTCACTATTCATAATTATACAAAAGCCTTTTGGACTCTCTAGAGGTCACAGTTTACCTCAGATCTTTATCAAAAGTTGCATACAAGGTGTCCATAGTAAGAGGACAAGACCTTTTGAATTTCAGGGTTAGAGATCAAAGGTCAAGGTCACAATTGGTGATAATATGAAATCATTGTGGATACTCAAGTAGAGGTCACCAGTTACTTCCAGTATTCATCAAACCTTGTGTATGTTGCCCATGGTAAGAAGACAACATCTATTGATTTTAAAGGTCAAAAGTCAATGTCATGTCACTATTGGTAATCATCGAAAAACTTGAGGACATCATAGTGAATTACTTCCAATCTTCATCAAACTTCGCGTACTAGTATTAGTTGCCCATCGTAAGAAGGCAAGACAAGACCAAGGTCACAATTGGCAATACATGTAATAGAAAAAAAACCTTGTTGACACTCTAGAGAACCTCTTTAATACAAAATGCCATTTGGATTCATCAAAATATAAGGAGAAAACAAAGACAGAAGGACATGATGATGACCTACCACAACACTATTCAATTTGTGCTACATACAGAATTACTACGTTCAGAAATTCCTTTCAAAAATCATCACTTTAAATTTAAGGCAATTATTATACCCCCCCCTCCTGCAAACGAAGTTAATGCTAAGTTTACACGATCGCCCCGATTGAGGCGAATCGTCGAGATCGTAAGAGAGCGTGGGGTTGAATCGTGACGGTCGTAAGAGAGCGTGGTGGAATCGTGATGATCGTAGGAGATCGTGGCAAAATTTTTGATTTTCAAAAAATTTACTACGATTGTCCCGATTGATCCTTACATCGTGAGAGAGCGTAGTGGAGCATAGTGAACGTGATGGAGCGTAGTATAGCGTAACAGATCTTGACAAAGCGCAACAGATCGCAATATGCAATCGTAGGAGATCTTGGTGAAACACGTTCTTCTACGATCCACTACGATTTCACTCACGCTCTTTGACGATTTGTTACGATTTCCACGATTCAGTCCACGATGTACAATATTCGTTGCGATTCCTATCATGAAAATTATAATGGATTACGAGTTTTCCACATTCGCAACAATTTCTAACACACGAAGAAGACTAAGAAAAGAAGTCTTGTTAACCAGTGCGGTGCTGCATTAATTGTCTTCGAACGAGTTAAATGTATACACGCAATCAAAGATTTGAATTGCTCAATAAAAAATGTTACCTTTAATAATCGAAAAAAGAAAGATCAAATCAGGTTCATCAATGCCATTTCCAGCGTTTTGCGATATAAAATCTTCACCTCCTGGATGTTAAGTTTAATCTTGTTCGGACATTGCAAGTAGTATTGAAACTGGTTGTCTATTTCATATCAAATCGTGTTAGAGCGCGGCAAATCGTAGTCCTGCATCGTAACAGATCGCAACAAAACTTGATAAGTGTAGGGAACCGTGATAGAGCGTGGCAAAGCTCTTCGTGGTAATCATGCGGGAACGTAACGAAGCTTGAGAGAACGGGATGCAATCGTAACAGATCTTATCTACAATCGTAACAAATCGCTACAGCGCGTATCAGAGCGTGATGGAGCGTCGGAGAGCGTGTGAAGACCAATTTTATTTATAGAATCGTTGAGCTCCACGATTTTGCTCAATCGTAGACATCGTAGGACATCGTGGCTAAGTGTAAACCTAGCATAAGGGAGGTACAAATGTATATAGGAATCACCCTGTCTGTTTGTCTGTCCGTCCGTCAGGTTAAAAAGTTTTGAAAGCAGTTTTCTTTTATACTATTAATGGTAGACAGTTCATATTTCATACACATATTCATTATTAAGAGTACTACATTAAAGTACCATGAATTTTGACTCTGTGACATTGACCTTCAACTATACAACATTTTATGTTAAGATGTTTTGAAAGCAGATTTCTTTA